>OX454528.1:86948322-89448322 GCA_949715645.1 Portevinia maculata
GTTTATTGCCAGGAACGCTTTTATTTCATCTGAATTAGTTGGACTAAAGCTATTGCTACTTCCTCCAGCTTTCTGCACTGGTATTAAATGATATATGTTCAATCAATTCATTTGGAAAAATATGAAGGAATACATTGGTTGGTGTCTCTAACTGATCCGGAATGTCGGCAACGGTTGTCTCCACAAACTCTTTCTTGTTCCTCAAAACATATTTTGTGCACCTAGTCCAGATAGTTGTTTTAGCTCTTTCTTTGTCTCTTATAATAGAAAGGGGTATATTGTCTTCGCTATTCCATTCGTCGTCATATTCTTGCTGGAGCTCGTCAGCAAAAATAATATCCATATCCATAGCATTTATGTCGAATAGTTGATTTTGAAGTACGGTATTGTCAATGTTTGTCTCGGGGTCAGATGATTCTTCTTCACCGCTCTCCGAATCCATATCCGATGGTATTCCGTCAAAAAACACTTGAAATTGATCCGCATCCATTGCTGCTAGCTCAGCGAATGAAAAATGTTCTTTTGCTAAAAAAAAAATAATAATATTTATTTCCTAGTGGTTTCATAGGTAAACCATGTTAAAAAAGCCTGACAAATGTCACAGATCTTATAAACTACTTCAAATAATATTTATTTATAACAAAGAAATAAGAAATTCTTGCATTTATGTAGTTTACTTACCTGCCATTTTCCGAAAAAACACATTTTTTTAATTTATTCACAAGGCTACGTAAATCACTCCGTCTGACAAAAACGATAAAAATAAATGCACGATTTAACACGTTCGACGCTCTCATAACAGACAAAACTGTTTTTTAACCGTTTTAAATGAGGTACAGTTCCTTAAAATCTACTTGGTTTTGCAGTGAACCCACCAGGAAATATGAGAAAAATTATTTTGTATGTGGTTTCTTTGTGAAACCACTAGGAAGAAAATAAATAAATATGAGTATGCATGTATTGTGATTGGCAGTGAAATATAAATACGAAAAATATAATGTAGGTGTATGATGTGATTAGCAGCGAATAATAATAAGATGGAAAATAAAAATACGAAAAAATATATGTATATAATATATAAGTGTATGTCGAACTTACTTGTATGCTCATCGACGATGTGCGCACAGCATAGATGAGACCTGTGTCTTTAGAATGTTATAAAAAAGTTTTTTTTTTTTATTATAGTTCGCCACTACCCTATCATTACTAATAAGTTCCGAGCCGGTACTAACGTTAATCTCGCGATAAAGAATTATAGTCACTGAATTAAGTGTGACATCTGAAACCGCCCCAGTGGGTGGTTCCTGTAGATCGGAAACCTCTCTGCGGGTGGTGAGAGACGCCCTACCCCGAGAAATTTTTTGTACAAATAATACTGTATGAGAAAGACTATGAATAATAATTATTATCACTATTAAAGCTACACTGCGCGGTGGACAGGGACGTTGCCGGGATGGCTACGCCGAACGTTGCGAACGTCGCTGTTGACGTCTTTGATGCACTTCGCTGCTATGTGATGTATCTTGGTGGCCGTCGCTGGTGACGCCTTGATGGTCGCCGGTCGTTTGGGACCGCTGCTGCCGATGGAGAAAATCCGCCTCTGGTGGCAGATTCACTGGACAATACCGTCACTTGTGACTGGGGTGGTGATTTGTCCTTTATTTTTGTGTTCTTTTCTGGTGACTGTCAGGTTGGGCCTGCCGCAAGGCTAATCCTCCAGATGCCAGAACTGGACTTGCGCGGCTGCAAGGGGATATCGGAGGACGTGGTAGCAATCCCTCCGTCCTCGTCGGACTGCCTGTTTCGTCGCTGCTCACGCTCTGATGGAGAGCAAGGGGAGAGCGCCTTACTCGATTCGCCGGCGGGCGGACTCATGCACGTGGCTGCTCCTGTAACATGGATGGATTAGCGAATTTCGACTGGGTTTGTCGCACTTACCTCTGCAATGTGACGTGGAGCTTCTGCACACGCTTTTTCGTTGACTAGATTTTTATTTCCTCGAAGAGGATGACCAAAAGTGGTCGTTCGACGATGAATTTCTTCACTCCTCCGACGGAGAGGGTGTAGTTGCCGTGGGGAAAGTGTAGCTGCTTTCAACGTGGAGGATGGCAGCTGGATGGAGGGAATTGCCGTCTCCTTGTTGGCTTCCGTCTTTTTTCCTTTTCTTATTTTATATAATACTATAATATACATTTATTAAGGATAGAAAGAATTCAAAAAAGTTTTACTAGATACTGTTTTAATAAACTGAATTGGTCTATCGATAGGCCTTCATATAATGTTAGATGTCTGCTTTTCGGTATGCAAACGCTTGAGCTCAGGAGGAAGTATTATTCTATAATGCTGGTGAAGGATATCATTAGTAGCCACATTATATGTCCGTGTTTGCTTGAGAGAATTAACTTTTATTTCCCATGCAGGAGTCTCCGCGTAGGTTTTCACCTACGGGAAACTTTCTCCAGAAATAACTATGGTAGAAATGAACCAATAGCTCGTTGCATCAGAGAGACTAACGCCGTTCTCAGTAAGATAGATGTTTGTACGCACTGCTCTAGAGATACTTTTAAAAAAAATGTTATGTTAATACTAATGGGGCATTAGGTTTTTGCAAAAAAAAATGTTTTATTCACTCTGTACATACTTTATAATTCTATCATCTATTTATAATTATCGTAATCTAAAAGAGAAAAGTAAATCTCGCATTGATGAAATTAATTGAATAAAGAAATAAAAATAAATATATTATTTTATTATTTGTTCTACTATAGTTATTATTAGGGTTCGGATTTCCATGCACCAAAAACCTCAAAATATGCGCTTAAAATATGCACCTAAAAATCCAAAATATGCACTTGAAATATGCACCCATTTATCTTCATTTTTGTTCAGATTAAAAACACACTTTATTCAGTCTTTGACAACAAATTCAGTCTTATTTTTTATTGTTTGATAAAAATTAATAAAAACGAAAATAACGGTTAACATATAATAAGAAACAAAACAAAAACTAACGTAAACATAAACATCTCCATTTGTTTAAATAAAATTATTAATGTAAAGTAAGATATAAAACTTGAACATTCTTATATATTTTGCAACGTTTTGTTTGCATATATCATACAATTTTTTTTAAAATTTTCGAAATCGAACTGTTGCCGATTCGGTCTTAAAAATGTTTTGTACAAAGATAAAGATCGCTCCACGTCAACTGACGTCAGTGGAGCATGCTTTAGAGAACAAATCTCCTCAATTGTAAGGTTGTTATGTTCATCATTGCAGCCCAATGTAAAAATCTTACACAGCTTTTGCATTGTTGAAAATCCTTAATTTTTTTGCAATAACAGACTCAAGTTTTTTTTTACGACTGCCCCCGTAAGTCCTTCCACCGCATTAATCCTAACAACAGCATCTTCAATTAAATCAATTTGATTTTTTAAGGTGGTCCTGCCTTCTAGCTTTGTGATGGTGTCAGATAAGAAACAGAAATTTGAGCTTATGAAAACGATTTGGCTTTTTAACAACGGCTGGTTCATTATTTCTTTTGCATTTTTAATTGCAACAGCATCGGAGTCATCGAACGTATTGACTATGCTTTCAAACGAAGAGGAGTCAAAGGATGTTTCTCTTTAAAAATTTCGACGCGTGATGGTGCCTTTAAAAATATTTTTTTCCCGTTAGAAATTAGTGCATCAACGTCTCGAAAATTACTGCTTATTTCTTCGGCCACTCTGTGCATTGCATGTGCTAAGCAAGTGACGTGCAACAGTTTCGGATAGAACAGTGCTAATCCACGAGCTGCCTTTACCATATAAGGCGCCGCATCGCTCAAAAAAAGGAGAATTTTGTTTTTATCTATTGCAAGTGCATTGATGGACTTGTCAAATGCGCGAGCGATTGTGGCATGGTTCGTTTTTTCTAATTGGATTATATTTACTAAAAATTTCTTTCTGCTTAGTTCTTCGTTTTGGTGTAACACCCCCACAATCACATTGGCCACAAAACGTCCTTGGATATCGGTTGTTTCATCAATAGATACCCACAAATAGTAATCCTTCAGATCAATTTTGATTTGTACGAAGAGCGACATATAAATCTTTTCAACGTAATTTTTCCGCAAAGTTGAATCATCCGGTATAGTATATCTTTCGTATATTTTTTTAAAAAATCTCTTAATTGAGGGTTACTTAGCTTATTTAAGGGCATATCGGCTGCAACAAACGCCTCGCATAAATCCATTGAAAAGGAATTAGGTGCAGTGGTTAAGGACAGCAGTTGTTGGGATTTCTGGCCAACTTCAGATCTTCCTTGAAGTTCTAAGTGTTTAGCACTCTTTAAATGCTGATCCACTTGAATTTTTTTTTCAAAGCCTACGCTTTTGTTGCAAACTTTGCAGAACAAAACACTTCCATCTATTTTAAAAATGCATGGGTATTCTGCAACATACTTCCTTAAATTCGAAGCAACAGATGTCTTTGCTTTTGGCATTGTAGTTGAAATAAAAAGACTATTTTTGAACAAAACTGAAAGCATAAATTTTAAAAGAATATGCTCACATTTTCCAAGATAAACAAACCTAAAAAGAATTAAATTAGCTATCGACTTTAAGGTAAAGAACATTCATAGACGACTGCGTGCATGTATATTTCTTCACTGAGGACGTCTAACTTTAATACGCCTGCAAAAAACTTCCAACGACACAGGACAAAGGAAACAGAAAACGTGTATAGGTACGGTGTGGGTGTGGTAGACTCTAAACCTGAAAATGTGTTCATCAGGTAACTGTTTTCAGTCTTCGGTGGTGATGGTGGTGGCATTCAAATATAAAAGTAGGAAAAGTTTAGTGGACAATCAACAACTTTTACATTCATCGATACCACTACCTAAAAAAATTAACCGGTTACCCGCCGCACACATGCTCAGTATTTGAGTCTACCACACCGTACATACACGTTCTGTTTCCTTATGGCAGTCATATTGATGTTTTTAATGAATACACACACGTGTCTGTGTGTGCAACATCAAAAAGAGATTCCATCAGCACACTTTCAGCTATTAGGCAAAAACAGAGGACAACCATTAGTCGCTATTTTGTTGTCTTTTTCTGTTGTATATCGTTTAAAAGCGTAACAGAATGTGTTATCCCCGCTAAATTACTTACCGGCGATAGCTATCCCCGCCCGCTAAAGTTAGCGTATATAGGATAAGTTGTTGTATTTTACATGCAAATTTAAAATTATCCCTATATCCGCGTGCAAAGAAACACGGTTAATGAATAAAAGAGATAAATGTTTTAAGATTCGTGTGCATTTGTATGTAAGGGATATTTTCTATTTTCTTGATAAATTTTTGGACAATATGCACAAAAAATATGCATTTATTTTAAAAATATGCAAACATATGCGAAATATGCATTTATTGTAAAATATGCAAAAATATGCAACTACGATTAAATGCCATTTTAAAGGAAATTTCCTGATTCGCAAAGATAATTAGTTCCCTTGCTTCTAAGGTTTTCCTAAAAAAACATGCATTTGCATTGAAATCCGAACCCTGGTTATTATCTATGTTTTTATTATATTATTTCGTCTGTTCTTTGTTTTTTGGTTCTTTTTTCCTCTTTTCCTTTGCTGTTAGTTGCCGGTTGTGGAACTTCATTTCCCTCATTTTGGGAGGTTCGTCCTCACGCGTCCAAACTGGTTGCCGTTAAAATCCAAGATGACGCCAACTTGGTTTTCTGTAAAATGGATAAAGATGGACGGCCGTCCTGTCATTGTGACCGGATGTCTCACTCGGGCAATTTCTGACGTTTGGTTGTGGTTCACTTTGATGGTGTGGCCTTAGGGTGCAAATGCATGACACGTTGACGTTTGCTGTTGCTGTGGATGCCGTCCCAACATAATGATTTCTTGCGCACTATCTCTACATAAAGTAGGAAACAAATCACCTACCCGTAAGGGGCTAGGCTCTGATCTACAAGCAGGTTATAACCTATACAAATAAAATAATAAAAAAATATATATTATTAATAAAATATTATTGCAAATTGCCCGCAAAACCAGTAGGTTTATCTGCAGGCGGTTATTTATAAAACGAAATATACAAAATTATACTGTAGCTTACTTATAATAAATACTATTAACACTTATTCATTTCCCGGTACATAACAATAACATATTAAAATCGAACATCATAAGATGTGTGCTCTCCATTAATAAAAGACAAATTAGTGTAACGAAGGTAATGATTCTTTAGTTTTTTTACGCTTTTTAAAATTAACAATATATTTTAGCTCATGTGGTAAGTTATTGGTAACTTCCGGAACTGCATATTGTAGTTGCCTTCTGCCGTAGATATTGTTGAAAGGAGGTATATGAAGTAAGCCTCGTGCCTGTCTTCGTGTGTTAACGTTGTGCTTAATTGGAACATTAAAGCGAGCATCTTGATAATACTCCAACACCAGCGTCATCCGAAAGATACTTTCTACTTCCCATTATAATCCGTACTATTGAGTTTTGTATTCTCTGCAGCTTTTCAAGATGCGTTTTGGCTGCGTTACCCCAATCAACAATCCCATAACGAAGTTTAGATTCTACCAGTGCGTAATATACCTGTCTAAGCACCTGGAAGTTAGAGTTTCGTTTGAAGTAGACAATGGCAAACATGGCCTTTTTTAATTCGCTTCTGACTTTATCAACGTGCTTGTTCCATTTTAAGTGGCAGTCAATTACTACCCCTAAATATTTAAACTCTTTTACCAGTTCAATTTCTCGTTTCAAGCTTCCGGGACATGCCTGATTTTCAAAACGTATTTTAATCTCCGTATCTTGGAAACAGGGTTGTCGTATGTACATGACTTTTGTTTTTTCGGCATTTATTATTAGCCCCATATCATGGCACCATTGAACTGTTTTATTAAATTCTGTTTGCATCTTCTGTATTGCAATTTGTAAGCTTTGATCGGACACTATAAAGGCAGTATCGTCAGCAAATGCAAAAGTAGAGTTGTTCTCAAAAGCTCTCAAAAGTTTGTAGATATATATGATATACAGAAGTGGCCCAAGCTTTGATCCCTATGGTACACCGTAACGCACCTCTTCTTTATTGCTTAGATTATTATTTATCTTCACAAGGAATTTCCTGTCGCTGATATAATTTCTAAGCCATCTTGCAATTGGTCCCCTCATTCCAGCTCGATCTAAGGTCTCCATTAATCTGTCGTGGTTCAGGGTATCGAATGCCTTACTAAAGTCGATAAAATGCACCAGCACATGATGGTTTTTATTTAAACTGCTATTTACTGTATTCGTAAACTCTCCTTATAGCTTGTTTGTGCTTTTACCTTTTTGAAATCCATATTGATTTTTATGGGCTCCGGGCAATAACCTCCTAATGAATTAAATAACTTTTTTTTTTTTTTATATATATTCTTTTTATTATTTGCATTTATATTATAGATATATTACTAGATAAGATATCTTAAGGCTAAATAATCAAGTTACATAACACCATTTTGGAATTTGAAAAGAATACTGTTCAGTCAATTCTGTAGTCGTTAGACGACTAGGAGCGAATGACACTTTCAAGAAACTACATAATATATAATTTGGTTGCGGGGTATGTATGTTGTATGTATGTTTACAATTTTAACAAAAGTGAAAAATGAGAAATGAAAAGTGAAAAAGTGAAAAATGTTTGAATATAAACACTTGAACAAAATTAAAATGAGAAAGAAAAACAGTTGACTATACTATATTAATAAGGAGATTTTTGACTTCTGAACTATCCATCGTGAAGAGCCATTTTTTAACTCTTTTTAAGAACAAACTGCGATCATTCAAGATTCGTAAATCGTATGGTAGTTTATTGAATAGCGTAGGTGCAGTGACAGTAAAAAATGCGTATAGTGGGTCCTTAATGAAGTTGGTATATTAACAAAAGCTTGATTATTTATTCTTAGGCTATATGTGTTTGAGCTCCGAATATTAGACGTATAACCACTACGCATAAAAACTTTAAGCACTTTATATACATACAGATGCTTCAAAGGCAAGACATGAAGGTAATGAAACAGCGGCCAGCTACTACTAAGTCTATCCTTTCTACATACTATTCTTATAATATGCTTTTGCGCTAATACGATAGGTTCAAGGGTATTAAGATAAACCCCTCCCCAGCTGGAGATACCATACTGCAATTTGGCATTTACGAGTCCATAATATATTGTCAATAAAAGTTTTTGTGAATAGTAAGCTTGTAGCATAAACATATTCCGCGTAACAGACAACATATACCTTCTCAATTCAGCTGCATGTAACTTCCAGTTCATATTTTTGTCAATAATAACTCCTAAGTATTTAAAGCTATTAGCTATTAAGCTATTAACTATTTGAAAACATGCGGATGTACAAGAGGCATTTGGATCATAATTACATTTGCCACAAGAGTGAGAAGACAGATGGAGTTTTGTAATGCATGTCACCTATATAGTTGTAGAGAACAGGATGACCCTACCCTACGAGAGCGTTGTACTGCTATTCCCATCAATCTCCAGGAATACAGGATTTTCCTGCAGAGGTCGATGGGCTCGTCGGGTAGGTTGTCCTTGCAGGTAGATGAAGGCAGGCATGCTTGCACACGCACGGCTTAGCTCGACGGAAGCGTGGGATCTTTCATCTGCTGCAGGACGTTCACACCTTTTACATGCCTGGGATTAGATGTTAAAATAAAATAAAAAGAAGGAGGAGAACCAAACCGAAAAGAAATATCTTCGCGCCTGGTGGAAGAAACTTGGATCGCCATTTTAATCTTGGTTTGAAATCTTCGAGAATCGTGGGAAACCTCGGCTGTAATTGGTTCCCTTAGTGTGAGCCCACCCACAGCCGTATACTCTTAATTGAACATAGGCTATCCTTGGCTACTGCGCCACTATATCTAGCGGTAGCCCCTAAATTGGTTCGAGCAACCACTCATGGCTCGCTCATCTTACCACTGATGCCCTGTAGCACTGGCATTGCAACACCCTTTGCACTAAAACAAACTTAATGGCTCATCATATCAAACTTACACCAAAAAAAAATTAAAATAAAAAGGTCGAAAAGTCAGATTGTAATTTATAATTCATATATTCTAATAAATAAGTCTTAACCTAATTCTTAAAACATCAATTTCTAGAACTAAATTATGTCGAATGATCGACATAAGGATTTCGAACTAATGTTACTCTATTATTACAACTATTTTGTATATAACTGATACGTTACAAGGTGATTTCTTGTTCCAATCAGGTATATTCAACACCTTCTGTTGTTTCTCACTTTAGACACCAAAATTCCACTTAATTCTTATCTAATGTCACCATGGACAATTTATTCCATCTCGACACCATCGCAATGATCTAAGAGTTCTTTTGCAAATGGTCACCCGGAATGTACAAACTAATGTCGTACGTTCCTGGTTCGTGCTTCGGCTAAGCCAGTTATACGATTAATATTTTATCTTATTTTATGGGAAACACTTTCCTATCGTTTCACCTAGGTGGCGATCTCTCATTAGTTACATGGAAATGAAATTTCTTTCCAATTTCTTTTATATTTTTCTTTTCTCAAATAAAATGTATTTCTCTATCTATATATCGAAAACTTAGATACGTTCACTTGAATAATTTGACATTAATGACTTGACTCACCGGTTACGTTATAGAATTATGTTATTTCGCCGGATCTCTGCATGATGGTGTGCACAGCATAATGTAGAATGGCTTTGGCTAAACACTGGGGTGAAATAAAATTTACAGATTAAATTTAGTCAAATTTCATCGAACGATCTTTACACTCCTTTATAGACATAGTAACTATGGTGGAAATCTACACACTACCTTAGAAGTTGATAATACCTATCTTAACCTAGCTTACGGTTTCCTCTGCATGATGATGATGTTGGTTGGAATGATGTTTTAGATTATTATTTCATCGGTGATGTACTTCGGCATGTTGTTTGAGGTGTTATTTCTTCAATGATGTAATTCGGCAAGAATATATATATATATATAAATTTTATCTTGATGATAAATAAATTCGTTTCAAAATTAGAGAGCAAGAGCTCTTTCTTTATTGATTGTCTTCTTAAAAATCTACATTACATATTCGAAACACTACTATTTATACAATAAGGCGCGGTTTTCTGTTCGGTGTTCGTATCCTCTTTTGTTGGTGCATCTGTTGTTTTACTGCTTCCATGTGTTTGAAATATAAGATAAGATAATATCCATGTCCATCATCTTTCTTGGAAGGGCATCGTTATCTTTTGTTGGTGCATCGGGTGTTTTACTGCTTCCATGTGTTTGAAAGATAATACATCGTTATCTTTTGTTGTTTTAGAACAGTCGATCCCTGTTTAGGTAAGCTGCTGTCATAACCCCTCCCTCCTTAGAGTCTTCCTTCAGTTCGTTCATGACTGGAGATAGATTTATTATAGTTTTATTTTGTCTTTTTATTTTGTACAATATTATTATTACAATGATCGCAATGATTAATAAAGTTGCCGAGAAACTAAAAATATACCGTGTTTCCTTTTTATTTTTTATTTCTATTATTTCTTTTAAGTTATCAATGGATTCATACTTTACTTCTCCTAAATATTCATTTGAAAAGTTATAGTTTAATACAGGTATTATTTTTTCTTCTTTGTAATACTTTCTATTATTAATTACATTGTTCATTGAAATTGTACAGTTCTCTGCTCTTATTAAGTAATTTCCTTCTAATATATAGTTTAAATTATTACAATTTTGTTGTATTTCGGTTTTTTCCAGATTCTTAATTATTAAATATTTTTCTTTTTCTATTATTACATTTTTTTCTTTGTAATTTTTTGTTTTGCATTTCATTGGTTTGTTTGTTAATATATTTTCTATACAATCGTCTTTTAATATTTGTAAATTTTTTATTTCCTTTGTTACATGATATAATATTTTATTTAATTCTTAGAAGTTATTAGTTTGTAAATCTATAATTTTATTATTTATAGGAACGTTTTGAATATATATTTTATTGAACTTTTGGTTGGAATATTGTGGAATTAATACAATTACTAAAATATTTTCTTTGAATGTTGCTAAATTGATTTTTAATTCTTTCAATTTTTCAAATGTGATATTATTCTCTTTAATTTCTTGGCTTGTAATTATGTTTTGTGTTAATATTCCTGTTCTGCTAGTCAGTATTACGTCTTCTATTTTTCCTAAAGTTTCTCTAATTTCTCTTATGTTGTTACTGAATTCTATTTCTATACGAAGATTATCAACATCCTTATTTCTATTTTTTAATTTATTTATTGTTTCAATACCTTGGTTCATTAAATCACTTAAGGTTTTAAATTGATTATTAAAATGATCGTTTATCTTTATTTGTTTATTTAAGTTATCTATGGCATTATGATTATTTTCTTCTACGGTTTTAAGTTTTAATGTCAATTAAATAGGCTTTTGTCCTAAGAAGTTTCTGATTATTATGGTGTAATTTCCAATAATCTTGGAATTCTAAAAATGATCTATCTTCTGTCATATGAATACAGTTTATTAGGTTCGTATCACATTCTTTTATTATGTATTCGTAGGTTTCTTTGCCGAAGTTCTTCCTGCTTATTTTTATTCTTCTTTTTCCTGGGAATGTGAAAGTTATCTCTTCTATGTTATTTTCTCCTTTTTCTAATATTATTTGTCTTTTGAATGTGTTCAAGGGTTTCTCTGTGATTGATATTAGATTGGAACTATCTGAGATTACACTATGTCTGGTGCTAACAAAATCTTCTTCTTTTTCTAATGCATTTATTGTATCTATCTTTATTCTTGAAAGTGCATCTGCAACTTTATTTTCTTTTCCTGCTGGGTATCTTATATCAAAGTCATATTCTTCTAGTCTGATCTTCCATCTTTGTAACTTACTATTAGGTTCTTTTAGATTATGCAACCATGCTAATGGTCGATGATCGGTTAATATTTTAAATCTTCTACCATAAAGATAGTGACGAAACTGTTTCGTTGCCCATACTATGGCTAACAATTCTTTTTCCATTTTTGAATAATTACATTCATGTTTATTTAAAGTTATACTTGCAAATCCTAATGGTCCATGATTTTGACTTACTGCTTCCATGTGTTTGAAAGATAAGATAAGGTAATATCCATGTCCATCATCTTTCTTGGAAGGCATCGTTATCTTTTGTTGGTGCATCGGGTGTTTTACTGCTTCCATGTGTTTGAAAGATAATACATCGTTATCTTTTGTTGTTTTAGAACAGTCGATCCCTGTTTAGGTGAGCTGCTGTCATAACCTATATATTTGTTGTTTTCTTCGATGATGCGGTCGGCAAGAATATATATAGATATTTGGTATCTACTTCGATGATGTGCTCGGCAAGAATCTTTATACATTAATTCTTCAATGATGTGTTCGGCAAGGATATATATATATATAGTATTCCTTCGATGATGTAATTCGGCAAGAATTCATATATAAGTATATTTGTTCCTTCGATGATGTGCTCGGCAAGAAAATATATATGTATATTTGTTCCTTCGATGATGTGCTCGGCAAGAAATTTATATATATATTATTTGTTAATTTGTTGGTGGCCGTCGTCGACACTGTGTCCATTCGCTGTAGTGCGATTTTATCGGTCAACGCAGCGCCCGGAGGGTGCTATGTTGGCGAATGAGGATGTCTGACGCCTACTCCTTATGGTCTGCACTACACGATCTGTGTAAAACAAATTTTCATCAATAATTACCATGACTCTGTTTCTTGGTGGGAGCGTTCCTTACCATTTTTATAAAATCTTCCAGCATTTATCGTGCACCATCCAGTGTCTTCATGAAGTGTTATAGTTGTTTTATTTTTCACTTTTTATTCACTTGGATAATGGAACTATTTTTGATGTGCTTTTAATATTCCACCGGCGCTTTAAACGAGCACGTCTGGAAACGACAACGACAATGGTGGTCATTGAAAAAGAAAATGTTCAGTGTGGTTGCCGACTTAAATCATGTCGGAACATGCTTTCCGGTTGGGTTCATTCAGTTTGCAAATTCCGTGTTGGTACTACCTGTCAACGGGGTGGTTTACATATTTTCTGTTTTCGGGCATGTCCGTCAGTTCGAGTGGTGGTACAGGTAGGTGCAATTCGGTTGATGTTCGTTTTGTTTTTCTGGTGTACTATGTCCCCTACAGTTTTTCACATGCAGTCGAATGAAAATATATGTTGCAATCAGTCAAATCGGAGGATTTTAAACTGCAAATCATAAGCTTAGTTTTTTTCACTAATAAGAAGCTCATATTTAGCGAACCATTGCCTCAGAACTTGCAGGTCGTTTTGCAAATTGACCAGAGATTCAAAAAGTCCTTTACTGACGTAAGTGAATGCAATATCATCTGCGAATGCTGTAACATTACTATGGAAATGCTGATTGAAAATGGAGTTTACATATATTAAAAATAGAATGGGGCCTAGGACTGAACCTTGAGGTACACCAATGCCTATTTTCAACTCATCACTAAGAGCCCCCTCAAGTTTAACTCTTTGTGATCTACCTCTTAAGTATGAAGCAAACCAATTATGCACCGATTCTCTGAATCCAGCCTTGTAAAGTTTATCCAGCAAAATGTTGTGGTTGACCATGTCAAAAGGCTTTAGTCACTCCCCAAAATTATCAAAGAATAAATAAGTCCCCAAATAAGAATGAAATAAGTCCCCAAATCCTATATGGAAATTCCATAAACAGTGCAATGCATATTGGGGGGGGGGGGGCATGTTGCCCCCCTGCAACCCCCCTGCCTGGGGTCACTGTTTGCTTTGGAGTAGGTGCGAGGTTTTTTTTTTATAAATTTGGGGACTTATTTCATAGTTGAATTTGGGGACTTATTTCACTATGAAATAACCCCCCAATTTGAAGTATGAAATAAGTATCCAAAAAGCCATGAAATAAGTCCGCAATTTTGGGGGCTTATTTCATATGAAATAAATCCCCACCTCCATACAAATTTTGGGGAGTTATTTCATCTTTCATTTGGGGGGTTATTTCCTGCAGCCATTTTTATGTATTAGATCGTATTTGTTAATAAATTTTCTCATTCGGTTCACTACTACTTCTTCGAGGCATTTTTCGATAACCGGTAAGATTGATATTGGTCTATAGTTCTCGATACGATCTTTTATCCCACCTTTATATATAGGCCTTATTATGGCGGTTTTTAAAGTGTCCAGTATTATTCCTTGTTTAAGACTAAGATTTATCAGTTTCGTAAGTATAGGAGCAAAAACGTCGAAATTTGTCTTAACCCATTTAAAACCAAAGTCTTTTAAAGTTAAAAATTCAATTTGTGTTCAACATATTTTTATTGAATGCCTTCATTACAACATAAATTAGTAAAAATATTTTTTTTTTAAAAGTAACTTACAAGGTTATTGGGCTGTACCCAAGCGGGTACAGTGGTAAAGCGTGGGTTCTAATTCTTATATTAGAATTTTTTGAAACAATTTTTTTCAACACAAAGAGCAATGGCACAAAGCTTACAACTCCATCTTACCCTCATGTGACATTCTTTGCACCTAAGAGGTTTCTCAATTCTTTGAGGAAAATGGGGTCCCTCGGCATATAGTACACTTGCAGCAACAGTACGTTTTTGTGTTTTAGTCTTTAGAGTGTAATTTTTTAGATAGTGACGTGCGATGCTTCTCTGGAATGATAATAAATCCTCTCGGGAATCGGTTGCGAGCTTGGAGAGCTTCCAAGCGTTCACTAGTGTGGAGCTAAGCATAGAAGTGAAAAGAAAAGCGGCCACCACCATTGTTTTCCTCTTATTTTTATTTTGTATGCATTTACCGCTTGATCATGCAAATCAACGCCACCCATACCTTTATTGTAGTCAGCGATTAATTTTGGCTGAGGTATGAAGACCTTTTTTTTCTCTGCAGATGACCAACGCTTCACATAATGCAATGGTTCTATGGTATCAGAATTTGTGCCCATAGTGACAACACTATTGTCATTCCATTTTACGAATAGAATTTTGTTGTTTGCATCATAAGTGTGCTCATACACACAATAGTTATCGAAAAATAGTATGTGGTCAGTAGGAAATTTAACAGTTTCTAATAATTCAAGAACGACTCGAGATCCTAATGGTATATGCGATCTTTCAGGGTCTATATTCTTAGCACCGTAGTCAAAATTATATAAATAGCCACAACTACTTGTTAGCATCCAGTTTTTGAATCCAAATTTTACTGGTTTTCCTCTTATGAATTGCCACTTTTGAAATTTCTGGCATAACAAATTCATTAGGGGTCTTATTTTAGCCATTTTATCTTGAGAATCTATTTGATAGTTGTCGGCCAAGTGAATAAACTTTTTTATTTCAAAAAATCTGTTGCGAGACATGTTGGTCGCAACTATTGGAGTTCGCGTGTCCTCGTCCAATTGCCAATACATGGACTCCCTTGGCATTGAGTGGTAGCCACTATAAAACAGTATGCCTATAAAAACTTGCAGATCTTGTTTCGATAGTTCAAAATTATGATGGTTCTGTTGGGAAGCATAAAGACGAGTTTGATATAATACCATTTGAATGACGTCATCATCAAACAGCGTTTCGAAAATGTCAACGGGAGATTTATTTTCTAATCTCATTTTCATATCTAAAATACAGTTTTCGAAGTTATTGGTAGAACTCATATTCAGGTCGACTTCGCCTACAGACCACCGTGGAATGATATTCTTTTGATCACGAATTGAAGCTTTTAGCATTGACAAAGGAACTTCATCTTCACTGTCGTACTCTTCATCTCTGTCAAAAATTTCAACGTTACCTGGAACATCATTTGGGATTTGTACACTTTCCAGATTATCAACTTCAATTTCATCCTCGTCTGTGTTGTAATCAACGTCAGGTGGTATTATTGCAACATCATATAACGCATTCCTTTCATCTTCTTCTATCGCGCTGACAGCGTTTGGCAAACTTTCGAATCTCCTTCCGTAGAAAGAGAATGTTGCAAAAGGTTTGAAGTTCATTCTAAGAATAATATAAAAATGACTTCATATCTTCCCATTGTACCCAAGCGGGTACACTAACCTTCAAAGCTAGTTACCTTCAATAAATTATCTTTTTTTTTTATTGGTTCACTTTTATTTATTGAACAACAATGTTTGCCAACTATTTTGGACAAAGAAGTAAACAAATATTAGAAATAATAATCACTTTTTCACATAAGAAAAAAACCAACCTCACAAAACAACAAAATTGTTAAATTCACTTCAAAATTCTTCCACCGAAAAGAACATTTGGTATTTTTTTCAAATAAAAATGGTTTCACATGCTAAGGAAATGTCAAAAAATAGAAATAAATTCAAACCTCATTTAAAAAATGCCAGATAAGTCAAAGGTAAAGTGATAAAAAGTTTAAAAATTTTGTACCCAAGCGGGTACAGTGGTAGTAAATGGGTTAAGGTCTAAAGCTCAGATGTTATCACAGTTCGTTACAAATTAGCTCGGTGGTAGGTAGGTAGGTAGCTAGGTGTGGCGGTTTGATAAGACAAACCCAATTAGCACTGAGGGCCGTTTTGTTACAACAAACTCACGTAAACCTGGGTATTATCGATTGGTGGGGGAGGCTAAATCCAACCTGCGGAGTTCAGGAAAGTTATCAGTTCCTTGATACTTTTCTCGGAGACTTCCTCAAGTGTATTGAAGAAAGGGCTTCCCAATGTTCGTAGTCTGGTCCTAGCTAAAGCCGGACAGGTACATAGAAAGTGAATTAGGGTTTCTTTTTCAGTTGTCACTTTGCAACTGCGGCAGTGTGTATTGTATGGGATGCCCAGCTTGGCCGCATGGTCACCTATAGGCCAGTGTCCCGTAAAGATCGCTGTGAGTCTTGCGATGTCTTTTCGGGTTCTACCTAGAAGGTCGGTTGTTTTTGCCTTGTTGTATTTTGGCCACGTTTTCCTGGATATGACGCATGCAGTCAGCCTGCTCCATCTGAGGTTGGCTTTCTTAAGGTATTTGCCTTAACTGCTCCGAGCGGAATGTGGACTAGTTCCGCCAGAGAGCAGTGGATAGCTGAGCCTTGCCTGGCCAGTTCGTCGGCATGTTCGTTTCCATAAACGTTACTGTGCCCTGGAACCCAGATCAGGGTAACCTTGAACTTATCAAGCAGTGCCAGCTCATTACGGCATTCTAGTACTAACTTAGAGGATATAGTGACCGAAGCGATCGCTTTAATGGCAGCCTGACTGTCAATAAGTATGGCGATCCTTTGCCTCGGTGTTATGTTTGAGTGAAGTTTGATCTGGCGACAGGCTTCACGGATAGCCAGTAGCTCCGCCTGGAATACGCTTGCAGTATCCGGAAGTCTGTACGATTTTGCGATGTTTAAGGATTCCGAAAAAACTCCCGCACCCACGCCGCAGTCCATTTTTGAACCGTCGGTATAGATTGTTTGATCGAAATCCCTTGTCACTTATACATTTTGCCATTCTGATCTAGTAGGGATTTGAACGACGAAATGTTTTGTGAAAGACATTCTGGGAATGATGTAGTCTGTTGAAGGCGGAACTAGTTTTCTAGGTAGAGAATCTAGAATACTTCTGTGGCCGTAGGGTTTCGCAGTCCAGCATCCAGACTCTCTGAGTCTGATCGCGCTGTGTGCTGTGATGTTTGTTATATGTAGATCAAGAGGTAAAAGATGCAGTAAGACTGTGAGTCCGTCTGACGGTGTTAACCGTAGAGCTCCCGTTGTTCCTATGCATGCCGTTCTTTGTACCTTATTAAGTTTGGCTATATTGTACTTTTTCTTTAGAGCCGGCCACCATACTATTGACCCATACGTGAGGAATGGTCGTACCACGGCTGTGTACATCCACAGGGTCAATTTTGGTTGCAGGCCCCACTTTTTTCCGAAGGTTCTGCTGCAGGCATAGAAGGCTATACATGCCTTCTTTACCCGTTGTTCTATGTTTATTTTCCAGTTGAGCTTACGATCTAGGATAACTCCTAAATACCTGGCACTGGTTGAAAGGGGTAGGGGTGTGCCGTTTAGGCGAGGAAGCGTAAAGTCAGGTATGTTGGTTTTGGTGGTGAAGAGCATCAGCACAGTTTTCCCCGGGTTGACTCCCAGACCGCACTTTTTTGCTCAAGTACTAACTTTGCTTAGAGCATGCTCCATGATTTCACTAATCACGGAGGAAAACATTCCTGACACCAATATCACCATATCGTCCGCATACCCGACTACTTTGATTCCTACTCTGTCTAAACTTATGAGGATTTTGTTCATTACTAGGAGCCAGAGTAGGGGTGAGATGACTCCTCCTTGAGGTGTTCCCCTCCTGGCATATTTGGTTATATTGCTATTTCCTAAAGCTGCTTGAATGATTCTAGTGCTGAGCATGGAAACAATCCATTGACTTAGATGGTTTGCTATTCCCAGCTCCCTCAGGGACTCGAGAATTGCTTCAGTGTGTACATTGTTGAAGGCTCCTTCTATGTCTAGAAAGGTAGCCAAGGTGTATTCTTTGTAGTGTAGGGATTTTTCTATCGTACGCACTACCTCGTGAAGAGCTGTTTCTGTAGATCTTCCCTTGAGGTAAGCGTGTTGAGATTTGGAGAGGAGTGAAGCTTCTATTGCCCCTCTGAGGTGGTTGTCTAGGAGACGTTCGAGCGTCTTCAGTACGAAGCAGGTCAAACTAATTGGTCTGAAATCTTTCGCAGTTTCATGACCGCGTCTACCCGCTTTTGGAATGAAAACAACTCGCACTCGTCTCCATGAATAGGGTACATGATTGTAGAGTATACAGTTCCCAGTTCCCAGTTCCAGAGAGCGAAGCTGTTTATTGCCCAGGAAATTTTTTCCTCGGTAATAATGGATGTTATATTTTCCCAGGCGTCGGGTTGTGAGCTGGATGGCTCTGCACCGTAATCATTGCATCCGGGAAAATGGGTGTTTATTAATAGTTCTAGGGATTCTGCAGTTGACTCAGCCCATTCTCCGTCCTCCTTTCTCAGAAGAGATGGGTTGAAGTGTTCTTTGGACAATATTTTGCTGAGTCTTTCGGAGTCCTTGAGGGTTTCGATGGATTGGCAGTACTCTATTCACGACTGTGTCTTAGCCGTTCTGATAGAGTTCTTGTAGATTTTAAGGCAATCTCGGTAGGGTTGCCAGTAGTTGCATTTATGGCAGATGTTAAAGGTTTCTCTAGTCAATTTTCTGAGAGCAGAGAGTTCCTTGTTCCACCAAGGGGGGAATGATTTTATGCTATATTTGATCGGACACGAGACTTTGTACGCTATGTTGAAAGCTTTTTCAAAAGTCTCAACCTTTGTGTCGAGTTCTGAACTGGAGGTAAATTTTTGATTGGGGGTCTTGTGTAACTTGGTTAAACTTTGCCCAATCGGTTCTTTTGGGGTATCGGAAAGGTTTCGGGATCTCTTCAGCGAGATCTATGAGTATCCAGTTGTGGTCTGAGAAGGATTTTTTACTGGATACCCTCCAATTTTCAACCTTCATAATATTGTTATTATTACAGAGAGTAACATCTATAACGTCTTCCCAGCCGTTAAATCTGTCCGTACTCGGAAAGATGAAGGTCGGGGTGTTACCTTTGTTACATATTAGTAGGTTATTTTCAATAATATAATCGAAAAGAGACTCACCGTGTTCGTTTGACTCCGAGCTGTCCCATAGCACATGCCTGGAGTTTGCATCGCAGCCCAGCAGCAGGTTAGTCCTTGTTGTTGTTATGGCGGTTATCATTGCCTGGACCTCTTCCGGCGGTACTTGCCGGTCATGTGCCATGTAGGCGGATGCGATTAGCAGGTCGCCTCCTGCGTTCTCCATCTTAACAACTGTTAGATCGGTTGAGCTAAAATTTGGGCATAGAAAAACTTTAATATGCTTTTTAGCTAGAATGCAAGTTCTTGGCTTACCATGGTTATTATTGCTGCGGTTATAGTAGAGGATATATCCGGTGTCATTTAGGCCTCTTATATTGGGCCCGTTCACCCAAGGTTTTTGGACAATACCGATGTCGATGTTTTCCTCTTTGAGGAAAATCATCAGGTTATCTGACGCACAGATTGAGTGCTTCAGATTAATCTGTACGACTTTCAGCATTGATTGGTTTTGGGTGTTTGCTCGGTTAGGGTGGTAGTACGGTTCGCCTCGATCCTCATGTCCTCCAACAGCTTGTTGGCATCGTCGACTTCATCTAAGTGGTCGACCTGACACGGGGACCTGAATATTTTAACTTTGGCATGCCTTATGCCAAAGCGGAGCTTGCAGCCGATCTTTTCAATGTGATCTGCGCTCTATTCCGTCACCATTATAAGGAAAGATAGGGTGTTGTTGTGAGGTTCCTCAGCCTTGATGACTTTCCAGTCATCCATGGGAACCGCAGGGTTGTGGAGCTTAAGACAGTTGATCAACTTATCACTGTCGATGGTCATATTTGGCAGCCAAATGCGAATTCTCGGTCTCCTCGGAATCTCTCTGGCCAGGATCAGCTTAAGCTTTAAGCCGGTCCAGTCGTCACGGATCTTGTGAACGCAGCCGCTTAGGAATTCCTTGGAGAAAGCGTCTTCACACTTGATTACCCTGTAACCTCTTATGACTTCAGCTGAGTCAAAGCAGGGGAGGGGTCCGCCTTGGTTATTTAAGAGGTGGTCCATCACCATCTCGAAAAGTTTATTTTCAATGGCGCCCCAAACGTCGGCCACTGTCTTGCCGCTGGTGCAGAGTTCATCCACCAAGGCGACTTGTAGGTCGTCTCTGACAACCTCACTGACTGTACGTGTCTTCTGGGGTGCTGAGATTGGGTTGTGGTGCTTGGCGGTAGCCAATTTAGCAACTTTGCTTCTTTGAGGGTCAGACTTGACCTCCTCTTGTGAGCGGTTGCGTTTAGTTGCTTCCGTCTTGCGTGGTGGTGGCTCCCTGCGATTCTTGATGAACTCATCAATAATCTGCTGGTGCTTGGGTTTTTCAGCTAGGTCATGCGGAGTAGCCGTGCCGGCCTCTTCCTTCTTGGTAATCTTACCCAGAATGAAGATGGCCCTCTGGTACGCGCTCTTTCTGCGATTACTAGCTGATTTGTGGGTGGTTGCCGCACGCTTTTGGGCACTAGGTCGAGTGTCCTGCGTAGCGGGTGTAGAGGAGGTAGATTGTTTGTGGGTAGCAGGTGTGCTTTGAGTGGAGCTCCGCTCAGAGTCCCCGCTTCCCACGATTGTCTGCTGACTAGAGGCGAGCAGTTCATCTTCTGATGAAGTGCTTAGGTCTTTGTTTTTTTTGTTTTTTTTCTTTTTTTTCAATTGTTTTTTGGTTGTTCATAATTATTTTGGTCCCGACTTACCGGGATAAGGCACTTAAATACAACCGGCCTTGCCTGGGCGCCGGAGGGGACCGTAAACGGCCAGTTCTCTTTAGCCACTATCTGACCATGCAGCCCTCGGCACGGGTCGACACCTTGGCTTAAAAGTGGGATTTAGCTAGAGTTTACTGCCTTCCAACACTCTGACCCAGAGTTGGTTTTGGTCCACGATGGGTTTTACAGTGTATTTTTTTGTCATCTTCACTGCTATGACCTCATTACCCCGGATCACGAATCAAAGTGGAACTTACATTGAATTGTACCGGGGCATCCCCTTATCCGCCACCCAAGGGACGCGCCTGGTAGAGGACCTACCCCCGCAGGCTCGGTGGACGCTGTCTTACCTAGTCGCCGTGGTTCCTAAACACGTGGCCGCTACCGTGCGAATGTCGCGGTGTGTGATTCTTGGTTCGCTCTGGATCTCGACCGCGCTACTCAGGTGCATACACGTCTGTGGAGTCGATGCTCGACCGCCGGTGGTTGACGAACAAACGTGTGGTAATATTTTCGATGCTGGCTTCTTGGCGAAGCTATTGCGGAACTGGATCCGCAACGGATCTCTTTCAGCACGTTGCCTTGGGGATGAGACCAGAAATAAATGTCTCTCGTCAGCGTTCCACGTGGGCGATGCGTTGCACGTGCTGTTGCTGGTGCTTACTGCCGTCCGAAGACGGGGAAATTGCTGGATACTAAGCGTAGAAAGGCGTCCTGTGCTCAGCCGCATGTTCTAAGCGAGCAACAGGCCGTCTCCACTCGATTATTCTTCCTTGCTTGGGGAGGGGTGACTTCCAGACCTTCTGCTGTGTGAAGTTTGTCGCGTGGAGGTAATTTATTTCTTTATTTTTTTGTTTATTTCGGTGACTTACCGGAAATGTTTTACTCCCGTAGGGATTTATGACTTTGTTTTTTTTTATATATATTTTAATGTTTGTTCCTTTTTATTTCAGGATTTAGTTTTTTTATTCCGTTCTTGTTAATTCAAAAAAATGGAGGTTCCCAGGTTATTGGGCTGGCTGACACATACGATGTCTTCAAACTCCGGGTAGAAATATGAAAGGACGAGGTTTCACGTTTTAGAACGAGGCCAAGCCGACTTTCCCCAAAAAGGTAGCGTTCAGCCATAGAAATGGATGCCGTTAAAAATATGCTGTTTCGCCACTGTTTACACTGCGGAGTGGTAAATACCATCGAAGCATGCTTTAGTGGCCAGACTTGTGACATGGTGGGAATAAATAATTCTCGGTGACGGTGGTTTGTTACAGTGTGTATACATTTAACTTCTGTGAGGAGGTTCTTATTAAAGACTTCCCTAGGAATCTAAGCAACGAAGTGGTTAACGTAGGGCAGGCACGAATGCCATAGGTTTTGCCATATGAGAGAAACAATCAGTTTAAAAGCTAAACTGAATCTGGTTTTATTCTTTAAATTCTTGGTCTTATTCCGGCATAACCGATACACATCGATACAAACAAATGGTCGCGTGCCATTAAATTTAGTCAAAAGTTCTATTCGCACTTTCTGTATGCGATACCAGATACTGTAGTATAGCAATGAGTTTCGATTGCTATGTCAGTGGGTCGGTGGTGTTTATGAGTCACCTGACTTGGACTGCATTACATAAGTAGGAAGTATTTTGTGTGCATTGTTATGCAGTACAATGTAGGAGTATGGGATTGTATTATTTGGTTCATTACACCTGAGTGAGTTTATTCAACTGATTTTCGAGGGTTCAAAGGTCTCTTTTGTCGGCATAATGAAGTATCAAAATTCTTTTTATTCCTTCCCATTCGTCGTCAAATACGTTGTATAAAACAAGGGCAGAATCAGCCTTGCCTCTTATTTTCTGGCGAACGTGCTGGAGAATAGACCGATGAATAGGCTTGCTTCGGACTATCTCATAGTCCTTAAGCACATTTTTCACACTTTGCACCCATGAAATGTAGTGCACAGGATTGCCATCAAAGACCTGTAATTCTTTTACAGCGTCAGGAAGTTTTGAAATTTCTCTAGTTCTTGTTTGTTCTGTACTTGGACCACGAAGTGGTTCGGAAGCCTCTGTGTGTACGGGCAGGGAGGGACCTCAGCTAGTATTGTTCAATTCCAATGACTGAAAGTGCAACTCTAACTTTCCTAATCTTTCCGTCAAGGATTGAAACACTGACATGGGATTCGCGCGTTCAATCTGGAGTATTTTAGTGTCTATTGTTCTCAATTGTTTGAGACAGCTATTAAGGGCTGTAACCAACTATACCTTTCTAGGTGTTCCTGGGTGTACTGAGTCTATGTATTCAACGACAACAGGGAAAGAATCTTTTCCTTTGTCCCACGTTGGGCACCACCTGTAACCGCTCTTACTACCTTTCGCGAGGTGTACCGTGTACGCGAGGATGCGTATGCATGTAGGAGTGAATTAAACGAAGACGTGCCTTCCCTATCTTCTGTACCTTCCGAACCACTCTACTACTGGTGCCTTACTCCACTGGAACACCCACACACACCTCACCCTTTCGTGTCCCTCCGCTGTTCGGGTAATATCCAGGAAACTCGGACTGCAACAACAGCATAATGAGTTGGTTGACTTGAGTTAATGGGTTTGAGCACTTAGTTGCGCAAGGGAATGAATAAAAGGTGATGAATGACCATAAATAAATATTGTTTATTTAGGTCAGAAGTGTTGGGCATTGACGCTGGAAGTGGCATGCTGATATAGCAATTTGGGAGGATGTTTATTTGGGGAAATCAATATATTGTTACAAAGTTGCAACATTGATCGTAGGGTTAAACATCTGCATACAAAGAAGAAATAGTAAAGATGTTGTAAAAAGCTTAGTATGCATCAAGTGGTACACTTTACAACAGCAGGTTAAAGTTGAGCGATCCTTTCCCACTGCTATCTTATGACCAACTTATCCACAAAAATGGCATTTTATGTAGCTATTCTGATAATTTAATTTTCTTTTTACCAGCAGCGTGTTCGGGGAAGCGTTCCTTTCATTTTCCAAACGCGAATGATTTAAGTTGTTGTTGCAGCTCGTTTCTAGCTTTAATGTGACTTCTATAAACAGAAAGACACTGTCCATCGTTTGGGTGACCATTAAATAAATTCATTACAATGGCTGTCGGCGTCTGCCTTCGAAACGCTGGACGAATAATTCTCTGAATTGTAGCCACGTAATGCCAGCATATAGCATATGTGGGACAACCAGTGCGAGTCACTTCCTTGCAATGACTTACTGAGTGCTATGACAAGCGCACTTCCTTCCAATTAATTATCAGACAAAATCATGTCAACTGTTGAACACCATGAAGAAGCATCAACGCCTTCACAATCAGGATTGAATTTTGGCAATGAAATCATTTTCGGCTCCTGTGACGTCGTTCTTGAAGTTTGCATGGATTTTATTAGCTCCACAAAATTGCGATTACGCGATTCCAAAATCGCTTGCCAATGTTGGTCAGAATTTCCTCGAGACGGGGCGAATCCCACTTCTGATGTCGGAGTAGCCGCAAGCGGCGTTTCATCTTTATCCGTCATTGTGGCGTAAACACAGTGAGAAAAGGACAGTTAATTCGTTTATTTTTATACAGTAAAATTACAAGCAAATACAAGAAAATGTGTCGCGACTAATTATAGATACACAGTTGCTCACATTAAAGGCGAGACATACTACGAAATAATGTATAAGTTAGTGTATCTTCCGTTGTGTACGCAAAAAAAAATAAGTTTTCATTTATCTTGGAGCAACTGTTCACTTTATTGATTCAAATCAAACTAAATTAAATTACAGAAAGGTACTTATATTTATATCCTATCTAATACTACAGTAATCCATCGTAGACATTGCGTCAGCAGAATGAATCCGTTTCCAAAGAACTGCAAAGAACTGCTATTGTACCTGTCGTTGACTCGACCGTGGGAAAGTGCATTTGGTGAACATGATATGCCGTTGACTTGAACGTGGGAAAGTGCTGAGTAGGTGGATTATGGATGGCGTGTGTTGTGAATCTATTTGTGGGTAACTTATCCACTGCACTTCACTCTACTGGGATGACAAATCCTTAATCGATAATTCGTGGAGGATACATGAAAAAAAGAATAAAAAAACACTTCGCCGTGGCGAAACGATCACTCAAGCATCCGCGTAAGTACAAGGACGGGGATGCAACACTATTCCTCTGAAGGAGGTTTGGTACGGTTACGCGATTGAGCGTGAAATGAAATTAAGTATAACTTAGAATTGAAAAATACTTGTACGTAAATGTGGGTTTATTAAAGTGTTTCGTGACAATTCGGTGATTGACAAAAGGACAAAGAAATTTTTCAATGTAAACTACTGGTACGGCACTGGTCGGTACACGACTACTCTCTTTAAGCACTCTATTGCAACTAACTCTACACGGAGACGATGGATAATGAAACTGGGTAGGTGCGCTGGTGTGTGCGTGTAAGAGAATGAGTGGCAGTACATAGGGCGTTATGTGCGACGCGATCGTGTCGCCGGACCTACATATCCCACATTCGGCCCTCCTGACTGGTCATTTGCCCCGATTGACCTACTCCACGGCTTCATGCTGTCTGCGGCTGATGATGTTGCTCGCGGCCCCTTGTGATCCCCCAGCTTCTCCACCTCATAGCGCTCATGCTTACAAAGCTTCGTAACCTGGTATGGTCCTAGGTACTTTGGCTTCAGCTTAAGGCCCGGACCGAACTGGGTTCGACGTATTGCGACCAGCTCTCTCACCTTGTAGGTTTTTGCCTCCTTCCGATGACGATTGTATTGCTCGACGTTTTCGCGCTGTATTCGGCTGTTCTCTCGAGCCTGCTTGCGAACTTCGTCTCTCTCCTGCTCCAGTTCTGCTACGATCTCTTGTTGGAATATCGCCTGAACCTCCGGTCTATGGGGAACTCTCATCTCAATCAAGTCCAGTGAGGATTCGAAAAGGAGAGTACTTGGTGCTCCTTGCTGCGCTACTGTTGATGATCTGCTGCACCCGCTCAATATGTTTGTACCAACACGACGGATCTTCTATCGTCATCTTCGTGAGCATTGGGATCAGTACACGGTGCATTCTCTCCACTTGTTCGTTTCCCCGTGGAATACATGTGGTGATTACCAGGTGAGTGATGCCCTCCCCTCGACAATACTGCTCGAAGATACCCGCGGTGAAGGCGGTACCCCTGTCCGTTATTATGCGTCTCGGATTCCCGAACGTAGACGCCTGCTTCTGCAACCTATCGACCACCTCTTCGCTAGTTGTACTCTTAATGGGATACAACCAGACGAACTTGGAAAAAGCATCCACAACAACCAATATGTGATTATACTTCTTCTTGGTAAGCTCCATGGGACCGACGTGATCGATGTGGTGTAATAGGCAGCTGAAAATTTTAAATTAAATTATTGAATCAACAACAGACCACTAGCTTTTCACGTTTTTATTGTGTCACCGTCGAAATTCAACTGCCCTAACTACCTCTCGCTTGCATTCATCCGGCAGCCAGTTTTCTCTTTTTGGTTTATCTTTTAAATTTGTTCTATTTATTCTTTTCCCTTTTCTCTTCATACTACCACAATTCGGCCATCCTGACCTTGTAATCGTCCCGATTACGTTTGCATTCAAAGTTTCATTTTGTATCCATGGTTTAATATTAGCTGCTTCCCATGTCCCTCGGTATGGGATCTGCGTTAATTGGAAACGTTCTACGTTCCTAAGCAGGTACCGGTCATTTGGCAGAACCTTCACCACTTCATAAGGGCCCTTGAACTTCGGAGCGATTTTCCTACATGCGCCAGGAGTGGTGATAAAGTTCTTTGTCATAACGTAATCCCCTTTACGGTATTCCTTATATATCCTATTGCGGTCTTTCATTCTCTCATTATAATCCTGACTTTTCTTTATTCTAACCTGTGCATCTGCTCTCATTTTTACTAAGTTTCTCTCATCTTGCCGTACTACACTCTCATCAATACATTCTTTCAAGAAGTCTATCACAATTCCCCTTTGCGGTATACCGAACAGCAATTGACTTGGAGTCACTCCAGTACTTTTGTGAACCGTATTGTTCAAAGAAAATTCTATAGTCGGTAATACCCCATCCAAAGTTGAAGTTGTTCCAGCACTCGTGAGCTTTGCTATCATTGGTGCCAAACTCCTATTAACCCTTTCTACCTGCCCGTTCGCTTGTGGAGACCCGGTTGCGATTTTCACGTGAGTTACGTGGTTTTCTTTTAGGAAACTTTCAAAATCTCTTGACGTGAATGCGGTACCACGATCGGACACGAGCGTCTTTGGACGACTATATGTATTAAAGTAATTCTTTAGACAACCCAGTACTTCTTTCGTATTCGTCCTTCGTACAGCGTACAGTCGAACATATTTAGTAAAGGCATCGATTATCAAAAATACATGTTTCTTTCTCCCGTTTCTAAGTGATACAGGGCCAAAATGATCAACATGCACCATCTCGAATGGCACGTCTCCTTTTGGTATACTATGAAGGAAACCTTCGTGTTTTCCGAACTTAGGCGAAAAGGCAATACACTTTAAACAATTGTCGATATGTACTTTTACTTTTTCCATCATTTTAGGGAACCAATAAGTCTTCATTATTCCGTCGAGTACTTTATTACGCCCCATATGCCCCATATCATCATGGTACATGCGAATGACGTTTGTCTCCATACCTCTTGGTACATAAAATAAGATCTCTTGCCCTAACTTTTTGTAAACCAACCCATTTCGCATTTCATAGAAACTATTCTCTGTCTCTTCCAATTGCTTCCTAATCTTCTTTATCGCTTCATCATTATTCTGTTGAATTGACAGATTCTGTTCGAAAGTGTTTTCTTCGAGGATTAGCACATTTGAAACCCGGCGTCCACGTGAGTTAAATATAATGTCCAAGAAACTAAAATTAAAACACCAAAAGAGGCTGGTTGTTTATTTTAAACACTTTATTATCTCCCGGTCGGAACAGAACTGCCTTACTTAATAATATCTTACTTCTAACTTACAACCTATGTACAGCCAGAACTGCTGGCTCATCAACCATCGGTCATTCGCACAAACGGAAATCGGTTCATGTGAATGACCACCGAATGCAACCAAAGCACAAAATCACCATGCCATCGGTTTTGCGTTGGCCTTGATTTTGTATGCCGCTGGCAAGTCATCGTCGAATCTTGTTTGCGCAGCATTTCCTGTGGTTGTTGCCCTTTCTCTGCTGCAATACGTAACTCCTCCTCGCTTTAAGTCAGAAGTCTCCGCCTTCATGTTATTGACTATCTTAATTTTTTGGTTTTTGGTTTTCCAAGATACATAAAAGAAAATACCTACAGTAATACAAATTACTATTACTATGAGGCTTATATTGGTGCCGTACATTACATTTTTGTGGTATTGCAGTTCCTTAATTAGTTTTAAGTTTTCTACATCATTCATTATAATTTCATCAAATTTTATTGGTTTAACAAACATTTCTTTAACATTATTTGTTGGATAGTAGTATTTGTCAGCTACAGTTATTTTTCTATTGTAAAATTTATTTTGTTTTATTTTTAAGGTACAATTATTGAAATTGATTAAATAGTTTCCAGTTAAATTTATACTTCTGTTGTCACAATTTTGCAATAGAGTTTCATTATTTATATTTATTACTAAAATAGATTCATCATCTATTTCTTCTATACTAGTTATATTATTATACTCTAATGAACATGTTTTTTGAAAAATACAATGTTTACTATGTTTTAGATGTTTGAAAAGAGCTTGTTCATTATATTCGTATATTTGATCATTTATTTCAATAATAAGTTCTTCTGATTCATCAATTTGCAACCCATTTTTATTTGGTATAGGTTTAATTAATTGCAACTCTGTTACTATATAATCAATCGGTATTTTAATTGCGAATATCAAACAATGATTTTTATATTCCATTACACCAGCTTTTAATAATTTTAATTTATGAAAATCTACATTATAATAGTCTAACTCCTCTATGGTTAGCATACTTGGATGAATTAAATTATTCTTCGTTGCCATTATATTGTCAAGTATTTGATTCACTTTGTTTTCTAAATATCTTAATTTCGTTTCTTGATCTAAAAATAAAACTTTGTAATTTAGTTCTTTAACTATATTGTTAGTAAGGTTATATGATTCCAAAATTGTCTTTCTATCGTTTTCTATCAATATTTTTAAGTCATGTAGTGTCTTGTTAAAATGATCGTTTATTTTAATTTGTTTATTAAGACCTTCAATAGCTTTATGGTTATTACTGTCAGTTATCTGTAAATGATCTGTTATGTCTTGCCTATCAGAGTCATCCATTGTTCCGTATAACCAGTTTTGAACTCTACCTACAAAATTCAATAAACCTCTTTTTGCTCTCTTTGACCCACTTATGGTCCTTAGTTTAGTTTTTAATAGATTGATTTCTGAATAAAGTGCAACTGAGTCCTCTAATTTTAAGTGTGCTAGATTTAATGATAATTGGTCCAAAACGTTCATCATTTCAGATGGATTTATTATATGTAAAATAGTGTCAGTGTTATTCGCTATCTCTACTTCTTTGACTCGTATTTTCACATACCCGTTTTCCTCTACTATTGGATGTACCTGCAGTAACCCTTGTACTGTGACTATCTTCATCATCAGGATTATTAGCATTACCTGTAAATTTATAAGCCCTTTTAATGTTTGAAAGGTGTACATTTCTTAATGGATATTTTCTAAAATACGGTTCATTCTTATGTCTAACCCTCTTATAATTTTTAATATATCCTACATTTCGATTTTCTGCATATTTTTCCCTTTTCCTATTTATTCTTTGACATGTTTTAATTTTCTTTTGTTTAAGTTTTTCTACTAAACTTGTAATATCTGTCATTAAACTAGCTCCCCTTGGAGTCATCTCAATAGCTGAGTGATATCTATCGTTATAATTTCCTATGGATTTCTGTATCTTTTGTTCTACTGACATATCTTCCACTATGGCCTGAATTTTTTCTATTAATGTAGAGTGAAGTCTTTCTACATCCGCATTACCGGTATGGCTGTTGGGCTTAGTCCAATGAATATCTATTCCTTTTTCTTGTAGATATTTTATGACTTGCTCTGATTTAAATTCATTATCCATTATTATTTTCTTTGGTTTGTTAAACGTTGCTAAATACCCTTCTAGAATGGCAATTTTTTTCACCCAGTTTCTCTCATTAATTAAATAAGCAACTGCGAGTTTTGTTAATTTGTCGATAATAGTTACAAACGTTTGCTTTTTATAATGAAAAATGTCTAAATGGATAATTTCATTTTTGCCGGTTGGTGTTTCGGTTATATTTAATATAGGTTTTATTGGATTTCTGTCATATTTTATTTCTTGACATTTGCTACAATTATTTATAATAAGTTGTATATGCTGTTGCAATTTAGGATAAAAGATTTTGTCTTTCAATGTCTTGTAAGTCTCATTTATGCCACTATGCAATGACTCTCTTGTATGATACAAAGATATTTGCTTATGACACTCTTCTTCATCATATATTTCTTGAGCTTTTTTCGTTGCTTTTCTAAACTTTATTCTGCGATCCCCGGAGAATAGTTCTATAATAATCTTTTGTACTTTATTATAATCTCTATCATTTACCTCTGAATATATTCCGATGTGTCCTGGTTTGACATGGCTTAGTAGTAGTTCTCTAATTGAAGCTTCATCAGTTTGAGGGTTTATTTGTATAATTCTTCTGCCATGTACTATATCAATTTCTTTACTTGGACTATAAGTTAGAATTATCTGAGTTTTATATTTATTTATTATTTCTTCTCTTATCCCTATGTGGTCTTGTAACTGTTCGTCCACTGAATGCATGGTGTTAGAGTCAGACAGGTTCATATTGGATTCACTGCTGTTCTGTTCATTTATCTGAGGACTGTTTTCTAACCTACTTAAATAATCGGCCACTTTATTTTCTTTTCCCTTGAGATATTCAACCTCAAAATTGTATTCTTGCAATTTTAAAATCCATCTCTGGTTCCTTTGGGAAAATTCTTTGCCTTTATACTTAGAGTTTAGGTATTTGATTGGTGCATGGTCTGTAACGATTTTAAATTTTCTCCCGTACAAATAAGGTCTGAAGTAATTCACTGTATACACTATAGCCAAAAATTCTTTATCGGTCACGCTATAATTCGTGACTATTTAACGTCCTTGATACAAAGCATATTGGATGTCCGTCTTGTGATAGAACAGCACCAATAGCATAATCACTAGAATCGGTTGTAACCACAAATTCCTTTTCATAATTGGGAAATTTTAAAATGGGGTGGGAAGATATCAATAGTTTCAGCTTCTCAAATGCTTCGATATACTGAGGATCGTTAGTGTTAATTTTAAAATCTTTTTTCAAATATTTTATTAAAGGATGTGCTATTTTTGAATAATCTTTAATAAACTTCCTATAAAATCCAGTCATACCTAGAAAACCTTTAAGTTGTTTCTCCGTCTTCGGTAGTCCTATTCGTAAAATATCTTCTATTTTGTTAGGATTTGGCTTCAACCCATCCTTCGTAAGTATATGCCCTAAAAAGGAAGTCTCTTTCTGCATAAAACTACATTTATCAGCCTGAATCTTTAAGTTATGAGCTGTTAGTATTTTAAAGATTTTTTCCAATGAAATTAGGTGTTCTTCTAAAGTGGTGGAGAAAATGAGTATATCATCGAGATATACTACACATATTTTATTTATGCATTCTCGTAATATTTCATTGATTAGGCGTTGAAAGGTTGCGGGAGCATTTTTTAGACCAAAAGGCATCCTCACATATTCGTAGAGGCCATCCGGTGTTACAAATGCCGTTTTTTCAATATCTTTCTCTGCTACTAATATCTGATGATATCCTTTAGCTAGATCTAGTGAACTAAAATATTGTGCTTTACCCAACTTATCCAATATGCTATCAATATTGGGAAGTGGGTATTTATCATCAACTGTAACTTGATTAAGCCTTCTATAATCTACCACAATCCTGAATTTATTAACTCCCGAGTTATCTTTTTTCTTTGGTATAACTATGATAGGAGAACTATATCTACTTTTGCTTTTCCTTATTATACCTTGTACTTCCATTTCTTGCATCTGTTTTCTCACTTCTTCTTCATGCTGTGGTGGATATCGATATATTTTGGAGTTTATCTGCTTATTTGTAGTAGTTTTAATTTCATGTACAATGCTTGAAGTATTTGTTAAGATGTCTCCTTCTTTATAGAACAACTTATTGTATTTATTTAATAATGTTAGGGCTCCATGTTTCTCTTCTTCATTTAAATGATCTAGTTTTATATTATCTAAATCACTTTCTTCCAATGCATTTACGTCATTTTCGATTCTTTTACTCAAAAACGGTATTCGTACATTATTATTTAAAATAATTTCTTGATTCCCTATATCTATTAGTCGAACATTCTTACTAACCCAATCCATTCCAATTAAAAAGTGGTATACTTTGTCTAAATTAATCTTTACCCATCTCATTCTAGCATTATCCGGTTGCTTAAACTCGTCTGGACATTTAGATTTTACGTACTCAGTATTTTTTTTAACTTGTCCTTCTATAGTGCTAATATGGATTTGTTCCCCTAACTTTTCGTATACTCTATTTCCTACTTTGCTTGAGTTTAATAAACTGACTGTAGATCCTGTGTCTACCAAACAAACGAACTCTTCTTTATTGATGGTAAGAATAATATACATTTTATTTTTATCCGAGGCTAGTTTATAAAAAACTCTTCCTCTGTTAATTGATTGACTTCGTCCCTATTACTTATGGTATCAACTTCCATAGGTTTTGTCGAATTATTGTTATAGCTCCTGTAGTTAAAATTTCTGGACTGCTGACTTGAGGAATTGTTGTTATAACTACCCCTTCTCTGTCCTGATCTATTGTGGAAATTATTATTAAAACTACCCCTGCTCGGTCCTACTGAATTATTGTTATTTAAATGTCTCTGATAGTTATTGTGTGGTGGAATATTGTTGTGTATTGGTTTGGAAACAATTGGTTTATTTGATGTCGGTTCTTTTAAATTAAAATGATCTTGGCCAATATATCTATTAAGAATTATCCGAATATCTTCTAAAGAAAATTTATCCTGCAATTCGGCTGCTAAAGCCCCTGCAGTAATTTCTTTTATTTTTAAGACTAGGACACTACTAAGATTATTTACAATATTGGTCTCAAAATCACTAAAAATTGCACATTCTGCAATATCACTAACACTAATTCTTACTTTATTACATAATTCAGCAATTGAATTTACCTTTAAAAAACTGATCTCCTTCATGATTTGTCCTTGGTCCTTCGTTGCTTTGTAATGGAGTTTAAGTTTGCTTTTGCAATTTCCCCAGGTTAATGGAGGCGATGTTGACAGGTAATTCTTCGCTGGTCCAATGATTTTTTCATTGTAGATCACAGTGTAGACATCATTCCTCTGGTTCTCTGCATATTCCAGTAATGCTCTGTCGACTGACGAGATAAATGCTGGCAAGGTTCCACTACTTCCATCAAAAACAGGAAGATATCGAAGTTCTTTTTCGAGTCTGCTCCTTAATGTCCCCGGTTGATTTTGACGGCTCACTATTTCTGTAAGCATGGCTAAGCATTGCTCAGTAATATTTTGCGCCATACTTCTGTTGTTGTCCAGAATTTTGTTTCGAGATATTTTTCTCTCCAGATTTGTTGGTTTAATGTATAATGGTCGTTTCTACGTAATCTAATAAATTTCGTTTTAGATTACTTTGTTTCGTACTTTAACACTTTCACCTTTTCCGGTTCGATTCACTGGATTCTAGTTCTACTGAACAGAATCCTACCGACTGCGCCAGTTAAATATAATGTCCAAGAAACTAAAATTAAAACACCAAAAGAGGCTGGTTGTTTATTTTAAACACTTTATTATCTCCCGGTCGGAACAGAACTGCCTTACTTAATAATATCTTACTTCTAACTTACAACCTATGTACAGCCAGAACTGCTGGCTCATCAACCATCGGTCATTCGCACAAACGGAAATCGGTTCATGTGAATGACCACCGAATGCAACCAAAGCACAAAATCACCATGCCATCGGTTTTGCGTTGGCCTTGATTTTGTATGCCGCTGGCAAGTCATCGTCGAATCTTGTTTGCGCAGCATTTCCTGTGGTTGTTGCCCTTTCTCTGCTGCAATACGTAACTCGTGCTGCATTTTTGTACCACTGCGATGTTCTAACGTATAGTTGTAATTCTGCAATTCGAGTGCCCATCTCGCTATTCGTGGGTTAATCTCCTTTTTATTTAGAGTCAGAATTACTGAATTGCAGTCTGTGACTATCTTGAATTTAAAACCGTGGAGGTAATTTCTAAACCTTCATAGTGCATAAATAATTGCAAGGGTTTCGAGCTCAAAACTATGGTATTTCGCCTCATAGTCAGTCGTTCTCTTCGAAAAATAGAAGATCGGATGTAGTTTCCCATCAGCCTTCTTTTGTAATAAGATTGCCCCGAATCCCAGAGCACTCGCATCGCAATGAAGTTCGATGTCGTCCTTGGGATCATAAATAGCCAATACGGGCGAACCTGTTAACTTCTGCTTCAATGTCTCGAAGCATTTAAGCTCCTTTTCACAAAATTTGAACACAAAATCTTTCCTTATCAGATCATAAAGAGGTTTAGCTATAAGCGAAAAATCTTTAATGAACCTTCTGAAATAGGAACACAATCCTAGAAAACTGTGAACTGTTTTAACATTCGTCGGCAATGGAAAAGCGAACACGGACTTAATTCCTTTGCGGTCTGGCTGGATGCCCTCTTTAGAGATTGAGTAACCGAGATAACGTATCTGCGACACCATGAACTGGCACTTGTCCAGTCTCAACTGCAATTTATTACTAGTCAATTTCCTAAAAACCTCGCTCAATATTTCTAGATGCTCTTCCTCTGATTCAGTAGCAATCATTATATCTTCTATATAAATCCTAACTTTTCCTTTCCTTAGCAAATCTTCAAACACCCTATTAATATACCGCTGAAACTCCAAAGGTGCATTTTGAGATACTCAAACTGACCCAGCGGGGTGACGAAAGCAGTATATTTTATTGATTCCTCACTCATTTCGATGTGATGGAATGCGCTTTTTAGGTCCAACAAAGTGAATATCTTTTTGTTGGCCAATCCATCCAATAGATCGTCGATTAAGGGGATTGGATAATTGTCCTTCAGCGTTGCGTTACCTTGTTTAGAGTTCGGTAGTCTATCTAATCTCGCTTGTTTTTTTCCTCACCAGTAGGACCGGTGAAACGTACTCTGACCTACTTGGTCGTATCACTCCCTGTCCTAATAGTTCGTCCAATATGACCTGTACCTGCTCTTTTTCGAAATATGAAATCCTACGCGGGGGACAGTGGAAGGGCTTTTCGCTATTCAAAATTAATTTCATTTGGCATTTAATTTCAGGCGATTCGGGACGTATACAGTACAAATAATCTTCCTTAAATATGTTAGCAAACTTTTTTTTTGATTCGAATCTTATACTTTCGTTATTTATCAGGTCAAATTCTTTATTTTTTTTACATTCTTCATATATTTACAATTTTCCTTTTCATTACTCTCATTATTTTCACAACTATCTATCTCGATGTTCATCAACTCCCTACACTCATTATTAAATTCATCATTATCATTATTTTCATCTTTCTTTTTTATTATTAAGTTTGCTTTCGTCATGAAATCACGTCCTAAAATAATGGGATACATCATAGTGTCATCTGCAACTACCAACAATTCGACTTCAACGTCCTCTTCATTAAAAACAACTACACGTTTGATTTTTCCAATTATGGAAAGCGGGCTTTTATTAATGCCAAAAAAGAAACTAAAATTATTTAAATTCATTTCAATGTTAAACTGTCTCGGAATGTACTTCCTTCTAACAATACTGACTGGACTGCCGGTGTCTAATAATGTTCCTAAATATACACTAATGTTAAAATAATCATTCTTAAATATAAATACTAAATCTCTTACGAATTCCTGTTCGTCCTGGTTCACATAGCTGACCTGTCGTGGGGATTTCCGCTTCGGACATTTGGCGGCGAAATGGCGCATTTCGGCACACACGTGACAGGCTCCCGGTTCGCGTTTTTCCTTGATTCACTCTCCGGCCATGTGTCCTAAAATGTTGCAGTTAAAACAGCGTATCGGTTGCCTCCTGTATTCACCAGCTGCACCTTGACCGGATGTTGACGGTACTACCTTGGTAGATGTCGATGCTATTTTTACTGTCTTGAACGCCTCCAAAAACCGATGTCTATTTGGGAAGCATTGCATTTTTGCGTTTGAAGCCATTGTTCTGTCAGGGATGCCTTCAATTAGATGGTCTACCATTTCATCTTCGTCGATGGCCAGTTGGCTTCCCAAGATGATTTTTTCCTGGTAGTACTCTTGGAACGTCTCGGTGGGTAGCCATTTCTTCGCTTCAAATTGGCGTTTCAGGATCAATTTACTCGGACGATCGTCAAAAACATCCCTCATTTCTTCCAATAAGGTTTCGAAGGGGACTGTAGTCAAATCATCCCTTGAGTGAAACCAACGTAGGGCTCTCTCCTTCAGTCGTGTTGATACAAGTATTCGCATATTTCCATCATTTAAATCGTAGGTTTGTTGCACGTTTTTTAATTGTTTTTCGAAGTGTTGGTATGCATCGCCGTTGCCATAGAATTGGCATACCAGCTCTTTTATTTCGTTATAATTTACTTTTTCGTTTTTGTCACTTTCTTTTGCTGGACCTTTTTACATCCACTCATTTTCTTTCCTCAGCCACTCATTTTTTTTTCTTTTATTTTCAGTTCTTTCTTCATCACTTCCAATTCTCTTTTCAGTAGTGTCCACTGCCACTCATTCACTTTTGTTTCACTCTTTTTCTTGTTATCACTCATTTTACCGTCGATCTTTTCTCGCATCTCTTTTTCTTTATAGTTTGCTGTTCATCATTAATGTCATCTTCTACTTCATTGTTGTCTCGTTCATCATTACTGCAGCTGTCGTTGTCCATCTCATCTGCTTGGCCGGGTGTGACACTAATACTGTCCTCGTAGTTGTCTGAGTCGTCATCCTCTTGTGTGTACTCGTACGGCGTTCCTCGTTCCACTTCGGGATGGAGAGTAACCGTAAAAGCAACTCGCTCTTATTCCCGGTTGTTTTTTTATTTAGTTTCCCCAGCCACGTTTTCAGTTGCGACGCCGTGAATTTTTTGTATTTATCAATGTCTGCCATCTTTCTTTTTATTTGACCACTTCTTTAATTTATTTGTTTCTAAATTGCTTTTCTTTCTTTTAACTCTAAATCACTTTTCTTTCTTTTTAGGCACTCTTCCTTATTATTGTTGCTTCCTTTTTTCTTTCTTTTTTTTTTTTATTGGATTTTGATCACTCACAATACAAAAGGGGTTGTTTTCTTTCTTTTTGGATTTCGTGGCACTATCTACCGTCGATCGCGTCGATATTCCGATTTACACTTTTGTTTTTTGTGTGGTAATCCCACTTCTGATTTTGTAATAGGCAGCTGCAAATTTTAAATTAAATTATTGAATCAACAACAGACCACTAGCTTTTCACGTTTTTATTGTGTCACCGTCGAAATTCAACTGCCCTAACTACCTCTCGCTTGCATTCATCCGGCAGCCAGTTTTCTCTTTTTGGTTTATCTTTCAAATTTGTTCTCTTTATTCTTTTCCCTTTTCTCTTCATACTACCACAGTGGTATGTCTGCAGTGGGCGATCTTCCTTCTCAATAGGCGACAGAAAACCTTCCTGTTTCCCGGCCTTCCTCTCTGCCATGATACATTCCACACTGCTACCCACGATGCTTCCAACCTTCGTTAACAATTGCGGAATGTAGTAGGTTTTCTCAACAATCTCAGCTGTCTTCTTTGCAGAGAAGTGACCTTCCTTGTGCGTAAGTGCGATGATTTCCTCTTCCATGGCAGTTGGTTGACGACCAACTCCTTGGTTTCATCCTTAAAGAGGATACCGTTCTTTAAAAAGAAGTCTTCGTACTGGGCGTATTCCAAAACTTTCCGTACGGCTTTCACACATGGGTCCTGCATCTGGGCCTCTCTGATCCGGTGACTCATGGTGTCGACTATCAACATTGCGACGCGACTTAGCGCATCCACATGTCTCATCTGCGCCCCTGGCCGATGGAGTACTCGGTAGTTGAAATCCTGAAGGAACATAGCCCATCGCGACACACGTAACGGAACCTCCTTCTTATCTATCGTCATAGTGAATGCCTTACAGTCAGTCACAATTGTGAACGACTTACCTAACAAATAGATCCTCCATTTCTCAAGTGCTTTGACTACTGCTAGCACTTCCAACTCGTAGGAGTGATACTTCTCCTCCTGTTGTATACGATTTTCACCGTGCTTCCTTGTTTCCAAGGGAAGAGTGAAAGTCGGAGAGAAAAATAAAAGACGATTTTTATTTATTATTATTATTGGCCCGCTGTCTCAAGCAGGGCTGCGACCAATAATGTGTTTTATTATTATTCTATTATTTTAAGCTATAAGATCCGCTGTCTCTATGCTTGGCTGCGATCTTGTACACTTGACTGGTGATATTTCTCTCTGCTATTTCCTTCCAAAACCATGCCCTTTTATACTTAATTTTAGCCATGACCTGACTCTTGACTTCCCCCTCCATATACCATACTTTTCCATAATATGTAATTCCCATATGTGCGCATCTAGTTATTATTCTGGGTATTGCTTAATTGTTTTCTGCTCCCATTTAAGAAATGCCCAGTCGACATCTTGGTGTCAATTGCCCTTGCACTGGTATCAAGTGTCACCCATAAATCGTAAAACAATTTAAGTGGTTGCACATCGTAGTATTTCTTCGATATGCACTGGTATCAAGTGTCACCCATTCATAAATCGTAAAATGATTTCGATATGCACTTGTTGCAGTTTTGCCGTATGTTGGCGTGTGTACCCGTGATACTTGATCCAATTGTGCTTGGGTATGCATTTGAAAACGAAAATAAAGCGAATGACCGATTAATAGCCGTGGCGCTTGGGAACTTGTTACGTATGGTTTGGTTGGAAGATCGGGTAATGTTGTGTGGATTGGTAATGTTGTGTGGATTACAACATCCCACCCCCCTTGGAAAAAGAAAATTCTTACCTGAAGGGTTAGAATTTTCTGTATGCGGGTTGGTTGTGGAAGGAATGGTTTGTTACAATTGAATATGTTGTTTAAATATCTTAGGAATTACATATATTTTTTTTGTTTGATAACAGTTATTATAAAGTTATTATATATATATTTTTTTTTTTTTTTTTTTGACATATTCGTAGACTTTTAAACATGTAATACTTTTCTTAGGAAAAGGTGCAAAATGTTTACATTCTATTTGTGAACTAAAAATTTTAAATTATGATAAAAATGGTTTGTTTCATTAAAAAAAATTTTTTTTTTTTTATGGTATAAATAATGATTTTTTGACTATTAATATTATTCCTATAATTATGATGAATTTACTGACATGTGCGTAATAAGTATATATATCTGTTTGTAAGAACTAGGTGCAAATTGTTTGATTGATTAAGGTTTTTTTTTTTTTTCTTAAGTAGGTATGATTTAGGTTAAACTATATTAAGATATAACGTTATTTGCTTAAAAAAAATATTTTCTTGTTATCATTTTTATACACTTAACCGTCTGTTGAAATGTTTAGTCTGAATTCGGGAACTTCCGACGTTTTGTCTGTTTGTACAGTCTGTCTATGGGTTTTGTCATTTTTTTCTTTTTTATTTATTATGTAAGTCTGATAGCGTCTATAGAGGAACAGGACTAGCGCTAATGTTATTGTGGTGTAGATTAGTGTGTAATGGTGTAGGTCATGACCGTCCAACGTTAGAAGGGATTTTGATTCCTCATTCTTTAAAGAAGCTATATCCTGCGAAATCAGTTTCAAGTCATTTTGGCTTGAGAATTTTACGACTGCTATGTTTGATGTGTAGTTGGGTAAACTGTTGAAGATGATGTGTGAGATGTTTAAGGGAGGAATGTAGGAGTTGGTGAGGGTTGAAGAGCTCTCGCTAATTGCATGTATTGTAAGTTCTTTAGATCTTAAATAGCAATTAGTCTCTAGTTCGATTTTTAAGGTTTTTGTCAGTGTATATGCGGTTATGTTCTCTCCGCATATCACGTCGACCATATATTCGTTGCAGGTTGAGAATAACCATTTGTTTGGCTGTGAGAGTTGGATCCAAACCGTCGTAGGTTTTGACTGTTTTATTGCACAAGTGTTTGGAAGACCGGTGTCGCTTTTTACCAATTGCACTTCGCACTGTAGGTTATTAGCATATGTGTTAAACAATGGATGGGGTAGAGGGCAAAGAAATTTTTCGTCCAAGGATTTGCATTTTGCTAAGTCTTCCTTATTCCAGTTTGAAAAACTGTCTTTTCTGTAATTAATAGTTAAGTATTGGGTTGAGGGTTGTATGAATACGAATTTGCTGTTATGATGGACTGGAAGGGGTATAATTCTGTAAATACGGAAGTTATCTACTAATGGGAGAGGTATTTTCATTTCGTAAATGATTCTTCCTGTTCGAATGGCCACACTGGTAGTACAGATTTGATATAAGTGAAGTATATTTTTGTCTGTAGTAACGAATGGTAGCCTCATTCCGTTTGGGAGGTCTTGTTTGATCTGTGCCAATGCATGTTTAATTTGGTCTGGGGATATGATTGCTAAATGGGGTTTACCGTGCTTAACGTCGCTTACCAGATCCAGTATGTCACTAAGAGTGTTTTGGTACCTTATTATGATTAGTGTAACTAGGGAGGTTAATGATTCAATTTCGAGAAATACCTTCTGATCATGGGTTGAATTAACCAAAATATCTACTAAATTTTTCGCGTTTTCTATCTTTGAATTTATCGCTACCATTTGATTTTCTATAGTTTGCTCGGATTTGCTAAAAACGTTCTTAGTGGTTTCCAGTAGTATGGTTTGTTTCCTCACAAGAGATTGTAGGTGTTTCTCGTTAATTTTGGATAGTTCGATTTGTTTGTCGTAGAATCTGGCGTCGTCTTCGTTAAGTGTCCCGAACAGAGATTTGCTTATTGTGCCAATAATATTGAGTAAGGCTCTTTTACTTCTGTAGTTCGGGTTTAGTAGTTTGTACTTGGTCTGTATGTCGGTCATTAAGTGATTCAAATCGGCGACTGCTCCATCACATATTACTCCGAAATCGACGTGGCCGGTCAACTGTTGGCATAGAGTGTTGATTTCGCTTACGTAACCGGTGGCGTGTGCTAAGGCCTTTGTAAGTGATTCTAAGTCATAGTATACAATGAGTTTCCATGCGTGATAATAGATTTCCGCGTCTCCCATTTCTTCGAAATACATTCCAGGATTGGGTTCTATGGGTTCTATTTTTAGGCCACCTTGGATGTTTGACGTGAGTAGGGTTAAGGTTAGAATACGTAGTATCATCTGAAAAGTTATTGTGGTTATTTTTTTTTCTCAAATTCTTGAATGTGCGTGGCTGTGTGTGTGTGTCTGTGTTGGTTCGCGTTAAAAGAAAATAAAGGAGTTTTTTTTTTTTTTTTTTTTTTTTTTTTTTTTTTTTATTATCTAGATATATTTTTTTTTTAATTATTTAATGGTTCCCATACAACAGTATCGGTGGACTCTTAACCGTCACTGGATTCGTCGTCGTATATTGTTTGGTGTGGTGGCGTATGTATCATGGGGTTCCATCGTTGAGGCAAGGGACCCTTTAGGACATAGGTAGGACAGAAGTCTAACTCGAAATTTTCCTCTCGTATCCCGAAGCTTATTATATCTCCGAAATGGAGTTCCTTCACTGTTTCAGGTTTTAGCCGTTCCCCGTTTACGTATGTTCCGCGGGAGTAGCTGTGTTCTCCTATATGAACCCTTTTATCGTCGGGATGTACAAATATTGACGACTGCAAGGTAGATACAAGGAGGGTATGTAGGGCTATATCATTTGGATAGCCTCTGCCTATTCTGTTGGGTCCGCGACGTAGATGGATTTCAGTTCTTGTTATTGTATTTACTAATGTCCATTTGGAATCGGGTTCGTAGTATACAGACTCCATCCCTTTGAAAAGAATATGAAAATGAGATGACTATTTATGTTGGTGTATTGTGTGGAGATGTTGTGTTTTATTCGTGATACAACCGCAAGTTGTTATTATGTATGAGTTTGGATTTTCTGCCAACTTGTATCACTGTGTTCTCGTCTGAATGGATTTTAATAACCTCGTATGGTCCTTCCCATAGGGTAGAAAGTTTGTTTTGTCTCGTCTGGTTTCGTATGAGCACTTTGTCACCTATGTTGAATCGTTTCATCTTGGTGTTTTTGTCGTAATATATCTTAGTCTTTTCTTTTTTGTTCTGTAGTTGTTCTCGGGCAATCTTATAGCCGTGCTGTAATCGTGCTTTTAGTTCATTTGCGTAGTTGTCATAATTGTATGAAATCTGCGGGTTTCTGTTGAGTGAGCTAGGAATTTCTGCCGGGTAGCCATATAGAAGTTCGTGTGGGGTGTAAGTGGTGCTGGTGTGGGGAGTCGTATTGTAGACAAACATTGAATATGGGAGCCATGTATCCCATGTGAGCGGGTCTTGGTTTACGTAATGTCTCAGGTACTCTGCTAAAGTTTTGTGACTACGTTCAAGTGCACCGTTAGTCTGCGGGTGGTACGGGGTAGTTTGTAATTTCCTTGTTTTCAGAATCTTACATACTTCCTTAAAGAGGGTGCTGAGAAAATTCGTACCTTGATCCGTTAATATTGAGTCTGGTATTCCGAATCGGCAGACTATTCGCTCTATTAGCATTCGAGCTACTGTGTTGGCTTCTGCATTTGGGATTGCAATGGCTTCGCTAAACTTTGTTAAATCGTCCTGGAAAGTTAGTATGTATCTGTTGTTGTCGTGACTAACAGGTAGTGGACCCACAATGTCCAAGGCTACTCGTTCGAATGGAGTTCTACTGGTGGTTGTTATTTTTAAAGGTATTTTCGAGTTCTTGGATTGTTTGTTTTTTTGGCAAGATTCGCATTTGTGGATGTATTCCGTCGTGTCCTTTGTGATGGTTGGCCAGTAGTAAGTCTGTTTTATTCGTTTTATGGTTCGATTTGTTCCTTGGTGTCCTCCAAAAGGGGACTCATGATTTTCGTGTAGCACTCGTATTATGTCGTCTCTGTTATTTAGTATTATTCTCCTGTCACTGTGTATGTAAACGGTCAAATGTTCTTGTTCAAAAATGTCGCGTATTGTCATCTTGAGTTTGTCTTGATTGTCGCCGCTAAGTGGCAAAGAAATTGCTAAAGAATTTAGCTTCTGCCTTTTGCATTCTTTGAGGATGTTTTGTAGAAAATGTATGATGGTTTTCTGATCAGTGGTACTTCTCATAGGGATTGGTAATGTACTAATACAGAAATGACAATTGGATTTCGTTTGTATGGTGGTTAAGACTTGCCCTATGTCAGGTTTCGTAAAATTGTCGAACTGTTTTCGTAGCAGTTCATCGTCTGGGGATTCTATTAAGGGGAGGAGTATAGCTTTCAACGAGACTGAGTTGTTTGAAAATATTGATTCCCTTCTCTCGATAAGCTTCAAGCTTGGAGTATGCTGAGAGTTTGTTGGATTTTGTTTAATCCTATTGGTTTCGATGTGTTGGTTAAAAATTTGTTGTTGACTTCTCGTAGTTACCAGTACCTTAGGGTCTTCTTCATTGTTTAAACGAACGCGACTGAGAGCGTCAGCGATGACATTAGTTTTGCCGGACTTATGTACGATTTTGAATTCGTATTCCTCCATTAGGATACGCCAGCGTAAAAGCCTTGAGGTTGGATTCTTTTGTCCAATTAGCCATAACAAGTTATTATGGTCAGTGCAGATCGTGAACTTTCTTCCGAAAATATACGGTCGAAATTGTTGCAGGGCGTAAGTGATGGCGAGCAACTCCTTTTCAGAAGTTGTATACCTTGTCTCGGCGTCGTTGAGAGTTCGGCTGGAGAAAGATATTGGTTTATCTTCTCCTATTGGACCTTGAGAAAGTACTGCTCCTAAGGCTATGTCACTTGCATCAGTTGTGACGATAAATTCCTGGGTGAAGTCGGGGTAGACAAGGATAGGGGGTTTTATAATTTTTTCTTTCAATACTCTAAATGACTCGTCACAAAAAGCGTCCCACTTAAAAACGGCGTTTTTCTTTAGTAGTTTGGTCAAGGGTTTAGCCAGATCCGCGAAATTAGGGATGAATTTCCTATAGTATCCTACAAAACCGAGGAATGATTTAATATCCTTTGGTTTTTTGGGTACCGGGAAGGTTTTTACTGCCTTGATTTTTTCAGGGTCTGGTCTTATTCCTTCTTCAGAAATAACGTGTCCAAGGTAGGTAAGCTCTTTGCGGACAAAATGACACTTGTCGGGTTGCAGTTTGAGATTGTGTTCTCTAAGACGGTTGAGAACTTGGATTAACCGTTTGTTGTGATCGTGTAGATCGTAACCGTAAATGACTATGTCATCCACGTAGACAAAGCATTCGATGCCTTGTAGTCCCATTAATACGTTATTCATCAACCTCTGAAATGTTGCGGGTGCGTTTTTCAATCCGAATGGCATACGATTGTATTCGTAATGTCCGAACGGAGTGCTGAAGGCCGTTTTGCTTTTGTCTTCTCTGTCCATGAGGATTTGGTGGAAGCCTTTGGCCAGGTCGAGCGTACTGAAATATTTCGACTTACCGAGCTGGTCGAGGATGTCGGTTATGTTTGGTAGTGGGTAAGCGTCTCCCATGGTCAGCTCATTCAGTTTCCTGAAGTCTACCACTACTCTCCAACGTTTGGTCCCATCCTTAGCGGATTTTTTGTGAACCAAAAGCAAAGGTGAATTCCAAGGGCTGTAGCTTGGCTGTACTATACCATCCTCCAACATTTCATTGATCTGTTTATGAATTTCCTCCTTTTGGCTTTCAGGGAGGCGATAAGGTCTAGTGAATAACGGGGGTTTGCTTTCTTCGGTTATTATTTTATGTGTCATGGAATCTGTATATGTCAGGTGATCTCCTTCAATATAAAAAAGGTCGTTGTATTCACGACAAATATTAGAAATGGTTTCTTTCTCTTCGAGGTTACAGTGGTCTAAGTCAATTAGCATGTTTAATTTGTTTAACCGTTTTTTCACGGGATTTTTGAAGTTTTCGCCTCTGATTATATTAAAATTATCAATCTCATCCCACTCTAAATTGATTGTGTGTATGTTGATCTCCTGAATTTTTTCTAAAGTGTTTATTACAGGTATTTTAATTTTTCCGTTGTTGGGTGTGACTAACGTTTCGCCTAGGTAAACCCCTGGGATTATTTGTTTTTTCTTTGTTATGATGTCTGAAGGGGTTGCTTGATTAAAGGGGATTTCCATTATTTGTTGGCTTCGTGGTTTTAGTGAAATGAGTGAATTTTCTCTGATCTCGGTCTTATGCTCTGCTAAGGGCTTTGTCATCTTAGTCTTTTTGTCTGCCGGATTTAATTTTATTATAGGTACTGCAGAGGCACTTTTCTCCTCTGTCTTACGTTTTTCTGCAGAGGCACTTTTCTCCTCTGTCTTACGTTTTTCTGCAGAGGCACTTTTCTCCTCTGTCTTACGTTTTTCTGCAGAGGCACTTTTCTCCTCTGTCTTACGTTTTTCTGCAGAGGCACTTTTCTCCTCTGTCTTACGTTTTTCTTTATTTACTTGTGTATCCTCTGACGATACTAAAATTATTTCGTCTAGATTTTCCGTCAAACGTTGAAGCTTACTGGAAGTCGATTTACTCCTGGTTTGCTCGGGATATTTTTGTGGAACTACTGGTCCGTTTTGAGATGCGGAGTCAGATGTCGGTTCCCAGTTTGATTCCTTTTCTACCCCAGTGCCCGTATGGCGCACTTTCTTGGTAGTAGAGAAACAGGAATCAAACTGTTTATACCCATCGATAGCAGGTTGGAGCTCACCGGTAACAGCGTTAGGTCGCCTTAGGTCGTACCGTTTAACATTATTAACATTCCCAGCATTACCCGTAGGTAACACCCCGGAAGGTGTAGCTTCTTGGCGTTTTTCTAGGCAAATTATTTCTTTTGTATCAGGGGATTTCTTTATATTCTGGGGAGGAGGAAATTTGTTAAACACCTCTCCGAAACCGTCTATAATGGCTGTAGAGTTATTCACGAAGGGATTTATAATCAGGAGATTTTGGCGATGATCTATATGGCATTCATATTTTTTTAGGAAGTCGTTCCCAATAATACCGTCGAAATTTTGTTGAACCTGGTGGTCCAAAATATGGAACGGGTGCGATATCTTGATAGAATCCTCTCCCATCTGGAAAATCAGGGATTCAGTGGTCATATTGGAGCTTGTTATCTTTCCGCCGCTTATAGTGGATATTATCATATCCTTGTTTAGCAATGGCGAATTGGTGCAACCGCGTAAGATACTGATTTCGGCTCCAGTATCTATGACCAAATCCCTGTTTTTTCCATCTGAGAAAGGAATTTGTATCATTGATAGATTATTATTGGGAACGAGGGGGATCCTTACTGAAAAAGTTATTGCTGGTGTACATCGGCTTGAATTGTCAGTCGGGGGGAGTTGCCGTTTATTTCCTCCCGACGAATTTCGTTTCCCAAATCGTTACGTGTTGGGTTTGGATTCGGTTGCACATGGTGCAAATTTATCTGTCGGTCTTGGTTCGGTTCGTGATTATTCCGATTGCGATGTGGGGGTTGGTAGCTATTTCGGTTTTGATGTGGGGGTTGGTAGCTATGTCGGTTTTGAGCGCCCTGTTGGTTTTGCCTTTGGTGAGACATCTTGAGCCGGCACTCGTTTTCTGAATGGTATTGTTTGTTGCAGTAATTGCATCTGACTATCTGCAGATTGCATTGCGCTTCCCGTTTTACCGGATGAGGGGTAAAATTGGGCAGATTCGTGTTTCGGTAACACGTAAGAAATAGCTTCTTTTAACTGACTAGCATGGTGTGCTTTTACCAATAGCCTTAAGCTGGAATTTCTTATTCCATCTTCAAATGCTTGTAGTGCAAGGTTGTGATTTTCTAGTATCAGAAAATCTTGCACTGTTTTCTCGTTGGATCAGCTATATGTAGCTGAATTGAGAGCCAGAAGTAGGGTTGAAAGTCGGTCGCCGTATTCCTGAATAGTTTCCCTGGCGTTTTGTTTGGCTGCCAGAAGCTGATTCTGCGCCGAAGTACGCGACCTGTGTTCCTTGAACTGGGATTCTAGTTCCTTTACTAGGTCTGTCCATTTTGTCAGCTCTTTGTGTTTTATTAACTCAAAGGCGGGACCTTGAAGTCGAGTCTTGACTATGCTGAGGAACAATTTATGTTGTGCCTCGTCAGTAATGAAACAGAACAGTGTGTTGCCACACGAAATAAACTTGCACAGTTCGTCAGGCTTACCGTCGAACGTGGGAACGATGTTATTGACATCGTTCAATGAAAGGGTGACGCTCATTGTTTTAGTCGGTGTGGAGTCTGGTCGAGTTAGGTGGTCAGAAAAAGGTAGGGCTTTAAAAAGCTCTAATGTCAGGTAGTTGCGTCGGGTAAAAATTTTGCGGATTTCAGACGGTTGAGTGTAATATAAATTTAAATGATAATTTTAATAATCTTATTTACTTTTTTCAAAATCTGCTTCCGTCTGCTGCTGGTTGATGTTCTTGATGAGGTTCCTTCCTTGACGTTGTTGTGTAGTTGACTTGCTAGGTAAGCTTCACGCCCTAGAGTTGATTGTTACACCTAGTCTTTGTTTCACTGCCCGAATGTTTGCCTCCGGCGTCTCGTTTCGAGAATTCGCCAGGTCTTACGGTTTTCGGGACTTTTCAGCACACTTTTCACTTTTTACTTTCTGGTGTATAGCCCCAGAAACGCCTCGAGTGCAAGGTAGACTCGTTTTTTTGTTTTGGTAGTTGGGACCGTTTTCACGTGGATCCCACCGCTGCCACCAATGTTGTATACGATTTTCACCGTGCTTCCTTGTTTCCAAGGGAAGAGTGAAAGTCGGAGAGAAAAATAAAAGACGATTTTTATTTATTATTATTATTGGCCCGCTGTCTCAAGCAGGGCTGCGACCAATAATGTGTTTTATTATTATTCTATTATTTTAAGCTATAAGATCCGCTGTCTCTATGCTTGGCTGCGATCTTGTACACTTGACTGGTGATATTTCTCTCTGCTATTTCCTTCCAAAACCATGCCCTTTTATACTTAATTTTAGCCATGACCTGACTCTTGACTTCCCCCTCCATATACCATACTTTTCCATAATATGTAATTCCCATATGTGCGCATCTAGTTATTATTCTGGGTATTGCTTAATTGTTTTCTGCTCCCATTTAAGAAATGCCCAGTCGACATCTTGGTGTCAATTGCCCTTGCACTGGTATCAAGTGTCACCCATAAATCGTAAAACAATTTAAGTGGTTGCACATCGTAGTATTTCTTCGATATGCACTGGTATCAAGTGTCACCCATTCATAAATCGTAAAATGATTTCGATATGCACTTGTTGCAGTTTTGCCGTATGTTGGCGTGTGTACCCGTGATACTTGATCCAATTGTGCTTGGGTATGCATTTGAAAACGAAAATAAAGCGAATGACCGATTAATAGCCGTGGCGCTTGGGAACTTGTTACGTATGGTTTGGTTGGAAGATCGGGTAATGTTGTGTGGATTGGTAATGTTGTGTGGATTACAACACTCCTGAGGCGACGTCTTCCGACTCATATACTGCACGGGGTGGAACTGTTGATCATCGTTGTCTTTTTGCAGCAGTACCGCTCCATAGGCTATCTGGCTAGCATCGGTATGCACCTCGGTGATCGCGTGCTGGTCGAACAGTTTGAGGACTGGTGACTTAGCTAACGCGTCTCTCAACAACTCGAACGATACTTCTTGATCCGTGCCCATCACCCATCTAGACTCCTTCCGTAATAAATCGCTTAGCGGGATGTATCCCAAAAAGTCGATCTTGGTCTTAAGGAACTGGCATTTGCTCCACTTCAACTTCAGCCCATTCTCACTTGCAATGCGCAATACCCTTCGCAGCCTCACGACCGCTTCTTCATCGCTGTCAGCCAAAACCACAATATCGTCCATAAATGTGAGCATAACTCCTTCATTAACCAACTGCTTAAAAACTGCATTCACAAAACGGGTGAACAGTGCTGGTGAATTACACAATTCAAACGGTACTTTGCAGAACTCGTACTGTCCGTTTTGAACGATGAACGATGTATATCGTCTTGACTGCTCCTCGATCGGCACATGGAAAAATCCATTCACTAAGTCTAGTGTTGTGAAGACTTTGGCCCGCTATAACCTGTCCAGCAAGTCGTCAATGATCGGCATGGAAAAATGGTCCTTCAAAATTTGGTGATTAAGACGTCTAAAATCAAAACACATCCGCTTAGTCCCATCCTTCTTGGCGACTAACACAACCGGAGATGCGAACTCGGATTGACTCGGCTGTATTATTCCTTCGGTTAGCCACACTCCGACCTGCCGCTCAACTTCCTTCCGATCTGGAAAAGACATTCTCCTTGGTGGCGTATATATTGGTGTCTCGTCCTTGAGGACGATCACATAGTGTATGGCGACTCGGCGTCCTTCCTTGGTTCGTAGCGTAAGATCATCTGTGCAATTTCATCTCTAGCAACCGTAGGTAAGGGAGATAGATCTACCTTATCCAATACGCTCTCCTCGCTTCCTACTCCCATCGTGCAACACAATCCTTCACATTCTTGGCGTAACTCGCGGATTCGATCCTCCTCTACCGGCAACGCGTCCACTGTTTGCGCACTCTTCGCCTCGCAAGTCTCCATGCTGGGTGAAATGCTTGACGTCGAGGCACGCCCAACTTCCTCGCTGCTGGATGGTTGAAAACCCTTTCCCTCCTCTAAACGCTTCCTCCGAAACCTCATTTCGCCCTTCTCGATGATGACAATCGCTTCCCTCAGGAGCTCGTTACCCAATACCAGAGCGAATGGTGACTCAGCCTCCTTCACCACATGCAGCTTCACGTCGAACTCAATTTGGTCTACCACGATCTTGACTTCGATGTACCCCTGGGTGAGTACTTGATGGTTTCCCACCCCAGACAAAGTTACTGATTCCGGCTCGATATTCGCCCTCTTCAATTGCATCAGGAAATCCCTCCGTACCAAGCAAATATCAGAACCTGTGTCCACTAAAGCCGTTGCCTCTACGTTGTCCACCTTTACGTTTTTCAGGAGATGTGTTGTCCGCAGTCCAAACTTCACGTTATACGTTGGAATGTCCTTCGTTTGCTGTTGACCGTCTTTTACACCGCCTGCCCCGTTGCACTCGAACGATCGGTGTCCAAACCCTTGGCACTTGTAGCATTTGACCTGCTTGGTGGACGCTTTTGCAAAATGGTTGGTTCCTCCACAATTGAAACATTGCCTTGTTGTAGTCCTCTCGACGAGTTGACCGTTTGCTACCGTGCGCCTCTCCGGTTGCGCTGCGGAAGATGTTTGGCTCCTTATCCTCTCGTAGACTCTCAACTTCCCTTTGAGTTCGTCAATCGTCCTCGCCTCATACAGCACGATCTTGTTGACTTTGTCGTCTCTGGGGGCCTCGACGAAGTATTCAATAATTGACTCCTCCTCGACTGTTATTGGCTTCGCAACTTCAATCATACGATAGAGAAATTCGCGCGGCGTTTCGCCCGGTCGTTTGCGCGCATTCCTCAGCTGCCTATGTACCTCAGCCGAACTAACTCCCTCGCCAAACTCTTTTATTAGAGCCGACTTGAGTGACAACCAGTCTCGTACCCCTGCCCCAGAGAATACAGTTCGCTGCTCCGCCGGCTGTCCAGCCTCAGCTCCGACTGTTTCTCCTTCGTCATCGTTGGTGCGACGCGAATTCAAAAAGTTCAGTAGCCGCGCCTGCAGTTCCTGCTTGTCGCCTGACGTAGACAACCCTACTGCCCTCAACCTCTCACGCAAATCATCCCTAAGCACACCCTCAAGTTCCTTCTCCATCTCCCCCTCACAATTAGAATATTTCAACGTAAATAAATTTCAAAATTCAAATAATTTTAATCAAAATGACCTCGACTATTGATGTAGGTAATCGAGTCAAAATAAGAAATCACAACAAAGGCAAGATGAAAAATAAAAAAACTACTTCCTACGACCAGTACACGTACTTACAATTTTTTTCTTATTTTGTTGTTTACTGCTTCTGCTGCTGCTGCTGTTCGTCTTCGTCTCGATTCACCGCTGCTTCGATGAAAAAAATATTTAGTGCTACTGCTTTCGTCCTCGTCTCGATTCACCGCTGCTTCGATGAAACCAATTTACTGCTGCTGCTTTCGTCTTTCGTCTTTGTTCGCATGCACCACTGCTTCGATGCAAACGGAATTTACTGCTGTCGTCTTTTGCTCTTCTCCTTTTTTTGTGTGTGCACCACTTTGATTTTCGTTTTTCTTTCTTATCGATTATTAATTTTTAAATCGAGTCGAATCAGAATAATTTTCACAGGAGTTGTCGCGGTTGCGCGAATTAAAATCCGCCGCCTGCTTCCTGAAAGTGATAACGAGGAAATAGAGTGACGTCTTGCACCCTCTCCGCCGCGCTCTTGCTGCACTTACCTTGTCTGGAGGGCGTTGCCACGTGATTTCCCCTTCGATGGGACCTCGCTCTGCTACTGCACTCTGGTCCGGCCTGGTCCGTTGCTTTTTTCACACGCGTTGTGTGATTTTCGGAGAATCTTGCCCCGGCGACTGGATGCGCGTCCGTGGGACGTCAGCCAAATCGCCTCCGAGGAGTCAAATTCCTTCGCTGTGCAGAGGAACTTCTCAACCCGGGAAACGTGGTCGCACTATCCTTCGGACGTAGTCCTCGGACTAGCAACCCGTTTATCGGGGTTATAAATACCGACTCCGTTCGGTTTTTTTCCGAAATAGTTGCACTGCCGCTGGAAACAGTCGTGGTGTGCCTTCTCCTGCCTGAGAGGAGGGTTCCTCGGATCGCCTGCACCTGGATGTCCTCGGATTTGGTGGAGGTGACTCCTCGAGGTGGTCTTGCCTTTCTATCGAGGGCGGGAAGGTACGTCCGTCCGCGTCCGGGTTTAAATTGAATCTGACACTTGTAGAATTTGTAATTTTGAAAGTGACACGTCCGAGAATGAGTGCGTTCAGTCTCACTTTTTCGTGGTTCTCCGAGCGTGTTCGCCTGCTGCCGTTGTTGCATCCACGGACAGCGCATTTGCTGTCGTGGCCACTGTTCGTGAGTGCTTCCAGCAATTGATCGGCCGCGGCTCGTTACAACTTGAACTTTTAGATTATACCTTCTCAATCTTTGGAATACTAGTCTGAGATTAATTATATGCTCTTGCAATGACGTACGAGAATATCATCTAGATAAACTACACATATTTTATTTATTAATCCTTCTAGCACTTCGTTCATCATACGTTGGAACGTGGCGGGTGCATTCTTTAACCCAAATGGCATGCGTAGCCATTCATAATGTCCGAATGAAGTTGAGAAAGCAGTCTTCTCAATGTCTGCAGGATTCATCTTGATTTGATGGAATCCTTTCGCAAGATCTAATGTAGATAAGTACTGTGCTCTTTCTAATTTATCCAATATCTGATCAATGTTAGTAATAGGGTGTTTAAAGTCGATAGTGACCTCATTCATTTTCCTATAGTCAATGACCATGCGCCACTTTTGTTCGCCAGAATTGTCTATTTTCTTCGGAACTACCCATATAGGTGAATTATAGGGCGAAATACTTTTCCTAATAATTCCTTGATTTAACAGGTCTTTTATTTGCCGTTCAATTTCCTTTTCATTTATTTCTGGATGCCTATAAATTTTACTAAAGATTGGATTGTCATGTACTGTCCTGATGTTATGTATTGTTTGAGTTGTTGAAGTTAGTCTGTCACCTTCATTATAAAATATCTGTTTATTCTCGTCAATAAATTTCATTAATTCCTTTCTCTCTTCAATACTTAAATCTTCACTAAATAATTGTCTCATATTCGTTGAGTTGCAATATTCTAAAGTGTGAATTTCATTATATTCATAAGGACATTTTTCTTCTTCAAGTTGATTTTTATAGTTCTCAAAATGAGTTTTTGTTTTATTTATTTCAATGTATCCTGTTTCTAGATATATTTTAGCTCCTAAGGGTTTTAAGAGGTTTTGGCCTATTATGCCTATAAACTTTTTGTTTTGTATTTTCATTAACTTCCATGCCATGGTAGCTTTATTTTCGTTAAACTCTACAGGCACTTCGGTTATGATTTCTTTGGTTATTATATTTTCACTATTGGTAGTTTTAATTTTTACGGGAATTTTTAATGAAATTCTAGGAATTTCTAAAAGTTGGGACTCATCAAGTATGCTTGTTGTTGAACCTGTGTCTACTAGAACATGAAATATTTTTTATGTATGGTTACTTTTATTATGGGAAGTGTTTCGGTTTCCCGGTTAAAATAAAATTTACTTCCTCTTGATTTAGCTCTGTGGTATTAACATCCATAGGTTCTGGCCTTGGATTCCTAAGTTGTTGTGAATATTGTCTAGGATAGTTATTATTGTAATTATTTCTAAAAGGCTGTTGATTCTGAAAGCCGAATCTAAAATTTCCTTGGGGTTTTCCCAGTACCTGTTCTTTTCTAAAATTTCTCTGAAAGGAATTGGGCATTTGATTTCTATTAAAATTATTATTTTGTTGGTTGAAATATGGTTTATGAGGTTGATTACTATTAAAAGGTTTTTGATAATGCGTTTAGTGAGTTGTAGATGAGTCATTGGTAATAGCATTCAAATTTTTATAACGCAATAGAACCTGGTAAGCCTCCCTAAGAGTTTTAATATTTTGCGCGATTATAACACTCGCTTGATTAGAATTTAGATTGTTTATAAACTTATCTAATATCATTGATTCGTTACTCAATGGAACATATACTAAACTTATTTCCAACTTACTTTTTCTATTTATTTTATTAAGGATTTCCTCACAATTGATGATATAGTTGGTGGATGTCTCTCGTTCAAATCCTGTGCAGGTCTTGGAGAATCTGGTCGTACGTTTCGGGAATTCCATAGTCCTGGATTAAGGCTGCTTGGATTGTTCCCCATGTTGGATTCAAAATCCTTTGTAAGGTGTTGATTGCCGTTCCTTGCAGTTTAGTCTTTATTATTAGGGTTCCCAGAACCATGTTTGTTGGTGTAAAGTGACCATGAATATAATCGATATACTCCACGAAGGAAATAACGTCCTCATTAGAATTTCCTGAGAAATTTGGCACTTTCTCTAGCATCTTAAAAACGATGGATTGATCGTTTATTTCTCCCGCTGTTGGTTGAGCCATTGTGATGATTTTTGTTTCTTCGTTTTCACTTTCACTACTTTCGAACTTATCTTTTTCGTGGATGTAGGATCGTTGTTGAAGATCTCTTAATTTTTGTAATTGATCCAGTTTGCTTTTCTGGATTAAACTAGATACTATTTTTTTTTTTTTCACTTTTATTTTTAACTTAAAAGGTCTTTCACTGATGTAGTATTGCACTCGGTTCTCTCTATGAGAATTTAATATATATGGAAGCCAATTTACTTTTGGACTTCTCTTGAATATTTACCGATTTCGCGTTACTTGTTCGATCACTAGATTCCATGTAGCATTGCAATATACGTTTGCAAATTTTATTGGAATCCTACCGACTGCGACAATTTTGTTGTCGAAACTCTCAGTTTTAAAAATAAAAAAGGAAGACCGATTTTGTTTGTGAAAAGATATTTTTTATTCAAATAAAATATAACTAGATCAAGACCCCTTACCACTGGTGGGGGGAAGTCTATCAACTACGAACTAATCACTACTCTCCTCGATCTCTGTCGAGTCATCTTATTTATACGCAATATCTGCTTATGTTGCGTTTCTCGGTTTTTGCATGTGTGTCGTCGCATAAACAAAACTGTAATTGGTTTGTCTTGGTCGCATAAATAAACTGTGTGTTTATTTATCTTCGTCAGCACATCTTACAGCGAATATGCTGGGGATGTGTTTTCTGGGTATAGCTTCAGTTATGTATCTAACATAACTCACGCGACAAACTTCAAGCACAAAAAAAAACCCTTCTCGTTCAAAAGGGATTTGAATGAAATGGTCGATACAAAACAGGATTTTTTTTTCCTTGTGCGTTCCTAACTTTCAATTGTATCATTTCGTTGCAGAATCGTTTGCACGAGTACATACAAATTAAATTAATCTATTATTTATTATCTAAAAAAAAACTTTATTTATTTTTTCAAAGTAATTTCGATTTATAATTTTTAAACTTATTTTCTAAACTGGCAGCGATTCTGCCTGGATGACAACTGAACACTGATTTCTATTAAGCTACGGCTTAAATACTAATACGGATGCAGATCCAACGGCGACATGTTCCCACCGGTGCATATTGCATTTCACACCGTACGTGATGGAATGTGGGTCCAGCTGCATCGTCGAATCGTATTGCAATGCGTCTTCAACGGATTCCGTGGCCATACTCGTGGGAAGAGATGTTTGATGTTGCTTAACTTTGTAACTAACGCGTCGTCAGCGGATTCCGTGGACATACTCGTGGGAAGAGATGTTTGATGTCGCTTAACTTTATCGGTGTTAACTTACACAAGATCAGATGGTTTCAACGAAATGGTTGTTACAGCGCTCGATCTATGTTTTGTCTTGTTTCTGTATTTGTTTCACACATCATACCAAGCTCGCCTCGTTCAAAAGCGACTTCAACGAAATGATCCATACAACACGTGAAATTCTTTTTTTCGTTGTGCCTATACTTTCCATTGCATCATTTCGTTCCCGAATCGTTTAAAGGAGTTGGAAAGAAGAGTTGGAAAAAAGCTACGGTTGGTTGGTAGGTGGTTCACTTCTGTGTGGAAAGGTTCAAATAGGAAATGCACAAGTTGGAATATGAAAAATTACAGCAATGGGAAGAAGAGTATAAATAATATATTGTATATAGTTAAGAGAACGCAAGAATTGAGATAACTTCTTGTGAAAGTTAGTCGTTCATGAACGACTTGAACAATATGAGGCTTCGCCACTGCTAACGATCATAGCATTTATGCTGTGAAATCCTTTCCTATTATAATATAATATATAGAATTGGCTTTTGGAACTTTGATAGCTATATGTGTCCCATCAACACACATAACAACACCAGGTATCTTACAGTTTTTGTAAAAGTTTAACTTTACTTCTCTGTTTTGACCCTCAGTGTTGTCTAAACTTATCTATTTGGGACATAGCTCATTTTCTAAAATAATTAAGACCTGGGAAAATACTTTACAAAAAGTTGATTGTGCTACGCACACATTATAGTCGTTTCCAGCAGTAATTACCTTCCGCAAAAAATCTCAAGCATGCAGCTAGCTGATGCTTGGGTGACACTGAACTGTCGTCATCTTCAAAAAATAGAGCTTGCTATCCATTTTGTTTAAATAAAAAAAATTCTTTGATAAGCAGGAGTTCTTTCTATTTGTCAACAATGACAAAACAGATGATTTCGAAAAAACTCAAAACGTGGTCGGTAAAACAGTCCATCCGACGGATTAAATGATACCAACAGCAAGTGAACGTGGATCGAATGCGTGAAGTGAATCTTCGATCCGCCGGATGAAATGATAGGGGTGATTGTCTTGGCATGTGTAGTATTACACAACTTCATTATTTTCAAAGGAGAATCATTCTCAGGAAATTTTCAAGACAGAACTGAATATGCATCACACGCCATGGAAAACTTGACCGCCACTACCAGGTTATCAGCAGGACGTTCTAAAGGAGATCTTATCGCGAACTTGAAACATTTTTTCAATAAATTAAAAACATATGTTAATTTATTTATTTATTTATTTATTTATTCATTTCATCTTACAAGTTCAACTTAGTTTAGATTACTTTACAAAAATAGGTATTGTAGCATATTTAGAGCTGTGGAGTGCGTACTTGCACTCTGCAGCATCCACATGACTACTGCTATTAAAATTGAAGGAAGCAAAGGTATAAAAATTTGTATACACTTTATTCCATTTTCTCTCATTATGCCTCCTTTCTGACAAATGTTTTCCGGCTGCTCAGGGCTGGGTGTGGGAAGAGAAGAAAACGGAACATAGTTAAAGTTGATCTTAAGAGATCATACCAGAGAGTAAAAAGACAACGTAATTCAGAGAGAGTATCAAAATATTGCGGTTTCTCTCAAAAGTCTACACTATATCACAGCTGATTTGTTAGGCAATCAAATCAACATATCAATCAGCTGATTGTGAGATGAGGGATAACTATTTGATGGGGCTTCGTATGCTAACTCGAATGCATACCGGGTGCTGTTTTAAGGGTTGATGAGACATGATAGGAATGACTGAAAGGCAAGTATTTAACAACACATTGTTGCTTACTTTATAGATTTATTGCAAATAAAAAAAATATTTCTTCATGAGAGGACAAGAAACAATAACAAAGGTAAGCTTGAGTGCAAAATCACACTTTATATATATACCACTCAAATAAACAAAAAGACAAGTGATTTGCGTGTAAATGCCCAACAATAAAATCTCTCATAGGTCATGAAATGTTTAAACGAATGAAAATTGTTGTTATGCTTTATATGCACTTTATAAATTCGATTAGTTTCAGATTAATGGTTAAATTTAACTTAAGAATTTTATAATATTTTTATGTAATTTGAAAAACTATTTAATAATGATGTGTATAATTATGTAATAGTGGTTTAGGTTTAATTTCATTCAACAAAATGTATTTTCTGTTACCTGTTATCCATGCGTAGATTCTCGGGACATGTCTCGATGATCCGCTGCTTTATATGTATGTGTTATTTGTTAAGGTGTAATATTTAGAATTTAGAACCACTATATCACTATTATACGGTTAGATAATTTCGACAAATGTATAGATAGGATTGTTATGCAAGTATTAAGAATTTTGACAATATGAAACTAAATATAAGCAATAAGTATTATGGACTATAATTTACATATATAAAAAAAACGCGAACTAGAGTGAGAAAGTGAGATATATAGGTACATCACTAAGGCTCAGCTTTTGGTAACTAATTTGAACAATGCACTATTTTCTTTTGCTGTTTTCAAACTTTTAACTCTAAATATTTTATATGCTACAAAAAGAACACTTTTTTTTTTCTTTTTGATGGGGCTGCGACTGTGATTGCACACGATCTTAGAGACTAACAGTAAGATGTCTTGAGGTGGATTTCGCCGTTTCTGCTGCTTTGGGCAGGAGCAAATTATGTGTCGGTTCTGAAGACGCGTGCCGATTAACTGATGGAGTTGAATGTGGTGCTTCTCTTCCAGACTCTGTGCTTGCGCATGTGTCTGTGCACATATATGCAAACGCACGTGGGCTGGTTGTGTGACCAGGAAGGTAGCAAGACATCCACAATCTTGTCGAAGGCACGACGCAAGCTTTCGAGTATGGTCGCCTAGCTTATCGAAGTTAGCTTCTAATGAAACGTTTTATTATATTATAACTCTTTTCGGAATTTTTAGAATGGCATTTCTCACCTTTATAGTCTTAGATAATCCCTTAATATTAAGTGTAATTGAGAGCACTATTGTAAATTTCTTAGCTAGAATATTAAAGAAAAACTATTTTCTTTTCTAGGACTTGCTATCAAAAAAAAACACTCACGTTTATAGGTACTATACAAGTAAATCTTATTAGCGAAGAGACTAGGACTTAATGACTCGAGATCTGCTTTACGAAAGAAATTTTTTTGGCGGAAATTCATACGCATACTCAAATTTCGATTGAATAAATCTTCGAAAATCTATGGATTTAAAATAAAAGAGATTCCTTTTGTATGTGTTCACTGACTTTACTTTTAATTCCAATATTTTTACTTTATATTATTGTGATAACAAGCTTTTGCAACTATCTAGAAGAGGCAGTTCCTTTTAGAATATACATTATACATATTTGAATTTTGAAAAACATCTGTCTAGCAGACTACAATGTCAAAAAGATTTTCGTGCAACCAATAATTAAATGGTGTTAGGAGCCATGTATCTTTTAATGGCTCATAGATGGATTGTTGGCGCTGGTACGACTGCCACAGCTATTCCCTCCTTAGTGACCATGTCACGACTGATGATGGTTTCAACTGCAGTCTGCGAAATGCACTTTCTTTTTCTTGCTGTAGGTTTTTAGTTCTGGCTGCTTGTCATCTGGGTCATTAAGAAAGAATGCAGGCTTAAGTCTTTCGATCGAAACGTTTTGAGTAGATCCATTGATGTCGATAGAAAAAACTCTGTCGCTTATCCTTTCGACGATCCTGAATGGTCCTTTGTACGGAGGTTCCAATGGTTTTTTTACATGATCCGATCTGAGAAATACGTGTGTACATGAATGAAGGGTCTTGTGCACAAACGAGCTTTTTTTGATATGATGTGATGCAGGAGTAGGTCGTATCAATCGAATATATTCACGAAACTTTGAGATGAACTTGTCTGTATCACGTGGCATTTCGACATCTGTGAAGAATTCTCCAGGTAGACGAAGAGTTACACCGTATAACATCTCTGCTGCAGACGCACCTAGGTCTTCCTTAAAACACGTTCTTAGTCCGAGCATCGCCGTGGGAAGTAGTTCTGTCCATGGTGTTTCTGGGTTGCACATCAAGGCAGTTTTAAGAGAGCGATGCCAGCGCTCAATCATTCCGTTCGAAGCCGGGTGGTATGGTGTCGTTCGAATCTTATGTGCTCCAACTAGGGCTGCCAATGCTTTAAACAACTCCGACTCAAACTGAGTTCCCTGGTCCGTGGTTATTGACTTTGGTGCACCGAACCTGGCTATCCAAGATGAGTAAAAACTCGTTGCCACGGTATCAGCTGTCATGTCCTTCACAGGCACAATTTCTGGCCAGCGTGTGAAACGATCAATCATCGTCAGACAGTATTTATAACCTTTGTCATCTGGGAGAACAATTAAGTCGATGTGTACGTGGTCAAACCGCTGGTCGACTGCTGTAAATGATTTTGGTACCAGATGACTGTGTCGTTGAACTTTTGCACGTTGACAACTTGGGCAGGAACGAACCCATTCGGAAATGTTTTTCTTGATTGAAGGCCATGCATACTTTTGCAGGAGCTGTTTCAAGGTAGATCTCGTTCCAGGATGTGAAAGTGAATGAACTGAATCGAACATTTTGCGCCGAAGAGATTTTGGAATGTATGGGCGATTCTGTGATGTTGAAATATCGCAATAAATTTGGATTCCAGGCTGTAAATTCAGTTTCTTAAGTCGTAGGGATGTCGTATCACTCATGAGGTCTTTCAATTCTGAATCCGATGCCTGAGCGGCTTGAATTTCCGCCAATGAAATGGAAGTAGGCATGTCAATTGCACTAATTCTGGACAAGGCGTCTGCAGCTAAATTATTGGATCCTGAGACATGAATCATTTGCGTTGTAAACTCGGATATATAGTTGAGATATCGCAGTTGGCGCGGCGACGCCTTTTCGGGCTTCTGGCTAAAGGCAAATGTAAGAGGCCTATGATCCGTCTTAACTACAAAATTTCGTCCTTCTAAAATGTGCCTAAAATGCTTAATCGACAAGTAAATAGCCAATAACTCTCTATCGTATGTGCTATAATTTTTTTGAGCTGATTTCAATTTGGCAGAAAAGAATCCGATCGGTCTCCATACATCTAGAACTAACTGATCTAAGTGTGATCCCACAGCAGTATCGGAAGCGTCCGTTGTCAAACAAAGCGGAGCATCAGGTGCTAAAAACGTTATAAGTGTTTGATTAACAATGCTTGACTTACATGCCTCGAAAGCGTTTTCCATTTCAGAAGTCCAGGAAACCTTTCGTTGATCTTTCCTTTTAGAGTCTTTCAAAACGCTGTTTAGAGGTGCTTGCATTTTCGCTGCGCCTGGAATGCATTTTCGGTAAAAGTTTAAAAGTCCGATGAAACGTCGTAGCTCCAAGATGGTTATGGGTTTTGGATACTTGGATATAGCTTCTGCTCGTTCCTGTGGTGGCTTCATTCCATGCGGAGATATGCTGTATCCCAAAAACACTAATTCACTGACACCGAATTCACATTTTGAAGCGTTGATAGACAGGCCAGCCTCTTTAAGCTTTGACAATACAATTTGAAGATGAACTTGATGTTCACTTTCTTCTTCAGAAAAAATTAAGATGTCATCCAAGTAACAAAATACGAAATCTATATGTCGAAAAATGGAGTCCATATAGCGCTGGAATGTTTGGGTGGCGTTTTTTAAACCAAATGGCATAACCGTAAACTCAAACAATCCCATTGGAGTACTAACAGCGGTTTTAACAATGTCCTCCTTATGCATCGGTATATTGTAGTATGCTTTGTTGATGTCGATCTTTGAAAACAATCGTTTGTTGTGAAGTTTTTCACCAATTCCGTCGAGGTGTGGCACAGGATATCGATCTGGACATGTCTGAGCGTTTAACTTTCGATAGTCTCCGCATGCTCTCCAATCGCCCGTCTTTTTCTTGACAAGGTGAACTGGACTAGCCCACGGGCTACTCGAAGGACGGACTATGCCTAGTTGAAGCAATGTCTCGAACTCGTCCTGTATAGCTTTTAACTTTTCTCCACTATAGCGACGTGGGCGATCGGCAATCGGTTGACATTCAGTGACGATTCGATGGCACACTTGTGTTGACGTTGGTAGCTGATACGAGTTTGGTACCGTAATGTCAACGTACTGGTTGACTACATTATACCACTTGGAAGACGATCTAATTGTCGAAACACTTTGCTGAATTGCTGGTTCTAGTCCGCCTTGTGATTTCAGTGACGTCAGGGGATCTATTATTTGTTTTTCCTTTAAAACTATAATAAGTCCGAAATGTGATAAGAAATCAGCGCCTAATATAGCTGACATTACGCTGGCCACGATGAAATTCCATGTAAACGACCGCCGAAACCCGAAATCAACTTTCATTCGCTTGATGCCAAAGGTTGGAATAATGGTGTCATTTGCTGCAAAAAGCTGAACTTCATGTGGAAGTGCATTTCGACTATAGCTAAGAATTTCTTTTGGAACAACTGAAACGGCAGAACCTGAGTCGATTAAAAATTTGATGTTGCTGTTGCGGTCTCGTATATGAAGTCTAAGCTCTGATATGCTGGAGTCATCTGTGCTGCCGCCAACTGCAAGTACTGACGGCAGCGCGTTTAGTTTTCCGTCTGGTTGGAAGTTGATGTTCTGACGAATTCGCATGGTTGCTCACACCTCCTAGCAGCCAGCCCAAATCTTATGTGAAACCGACAAACCTTCTGTGTACTGCGCGACTGACTTCTTTGCTGGACTCTGCTGCGTCCTCTGTTGTCGCTGCGAGAGCGTTGGTCGTTTGTGGCAAGGCTTACAGAAATTTCACTCAAGATCTTGATGACTTGGCTCCAAGAGGTTTCCAAAGCCAAAACTCTTGCATCAAGTGCATGAACTTGTGAAGAACCAGCTGCATCATGATGAATTGGCCTACTTTGTGACGTTGTAGTTGCCATGACGTAAGACGAAGATGGAGAATTGTCGAGAATACGATCAGCGATTTCAGCTAAATCATTTAAACATACAGATTTGCACGCAGAAAGGATACATCTGACATTATTGGGCATTCGTTGTAGCCACAACGTCGACATGGCATCTTCAGATACATTTGTGCCTGCTAAATCACGCATCTCTCGCAGCAGCTGGCTTGGTTTTTTGTTGCACAACTCCAACCCAGTCAAAAGTTTCACAAGCTGCTTCTCTTTTGATTCGCCGAATCGAGCAATAAGAATTTTTTTTAATTGTGTGTATTTACCTGTTTCCGGTGGGTTCTTCGCCACGTCCGAAACTTGACGCAGTGTGTCTGGGTCCAACGCTGTGATCACCGTGTAGAACTTGGACAAATCAGACGTTATTCTGTTCACGTGGAGTAAGCCATCAATTTGAGTGAACCAAAGTTCAGGGTCAGACGATAGAAACTGCGGTAGTTTGACTATACCCACTGTGTCGACGGCTACGTTGTTCTGACTTGTACCATTTGTATTTAATTTGTTCTCTGCTCCCAAGGCGATTTTATTCTCATTATTCGGCATGTCGCCATTGTCCTCGTCGTTCGACAGCATTCTTGTTTTTTTTTTTGCTTTTTTTTTTTTTAATTTAACTTGTTAAATCGTCGTCGGGGTCACCAATTATGGATTTAAAATAAAAGAGATTCCTTTTGTATGTGTTCACTGACTTTACTTTTAATTCCAATATTTTTACTTTATATTATTGTGATAACAAGCTTTTGCAACTATCTAGAAGAGGCAGTTCCTTTTAGAATATACATTATACATATTTGAATTTTGAAAAACATCTGTCTAGCAGACTACAATGTCAAAAAGATTTTCGTGCAACCAATAATTAAATGGTGTTAGGAGCCATGTATCTTTTAATGGCTCATAGATGGATTGTTGGCGCTGGTACGACTGCCACAAATCATTTACGAGCACGCCATCTAAACGTGAAACGTTTGACAATGTTATGGTCGTGTTACATGCCATAGGGTAACTTGTGCAAGTATTATTATTTTTTTTTAGAATTTGGTATGCACCTAGCTTATACTACAGTATGAATACAGCAGTTTTTATAAATTACTTAAAATTACGGATTTACAATACTCCCTACTCATATTGAAATCAATTAGGTTTTTGAATTTATTATAATTAACGCAAGCCATAGTGATAGGATCATTCTGACCATAATTAGTTCTGTGTCTAGGTGGCATAAAGAAAAGATGATCCCTAGGTCGAAGAACACGAGAAGGAGCATACACATTAAATAAAGACAGTAGAAACGAGCAGTCAATGTGACCAGTTAAGACGTCATTAGCAAACATTGCGGAATAATATATCCTTCTTTTAAAAAGAGGTTTCAAATTTATTAAAGAACATCTCTCATCATATGTTGGAAGATTATTGTTACAGTCGAATTTACGTAGTGCATACCTAGTAAACCTTCTTTGAATTTTCTCTAGGCGAGATTCAGCATTGCGATAAAACGGATTCCAAACAATACAGCAGTATTCTAATATCGAACGGGTCAGGGCATTATACAAAGTTTTAAGAGTATATGGATCACTAAAATCCTTAGAGTTTCGAAAAATGAATCCTAGCATTTGATTAGCTCTGCCAACTATGTAGTCTATTTGCAAAGAAAAGTTTAATTCAGTGTCAAAGATATCTCCTAAGTCTTTTTGGTCTGAAACCCTACTCAATGGCGTGTTTAGTATTTTATAATTAAATAATATAGGGAATTTTTTTCTACTAAACGTGAGAACCGAACATTTTCTTATGTTGAAATACAGGCCATTAAGAACGCACCAATCATTTAAACTGTTTAAGTCATATTGCAACGCTAAGGCATCTGACATACAGTTTATTGTTTTGAAGATCTTTAGATTATCTGCGTACAAAAGACATTTCGAGCTTAATACGAAAGAGGGTAAATCGTTGATAAAAAGAAGGAATAGAAGAGGACCAATATGACTTCCTTGGGGAACACCTGAAAAATGTCGAATTTCATTCGACCACGCGGATCCAATTTTAACAAATTGTTTGCGGTTGGCCAAGTAACTGCCACACCATTTTAATATATTAGAATGAAATCCAAAAAGATTACGCTTTTTTAAAAGGACATTGTGCTGAACACGATCGAAGGCTTTACAAAAATCAGTATACACGCAATCTACTTGAAGACGTTTTTCAATATTATCAAGACAGTAATTAGTAAAAATTACCAAGTTTGTAGAGGTTGATCTACCACTTACAAACCCGTGCTGAAATTCGGAAATATAATTGCGAACAACTGAGTACAACCTTTTTTTAAAGCTGCCTCGAATATTTTAGGAAATAGCTGCAGCTTTGCGATAGGCCTATAATTTTCGATATCACTCTTTGATCCAGATTTGAAAACTGGAGTTATGATTGAATACTTCCAACAGTCAAGAAACTCGCCAGTAGTTAAAGATAAATTAAATATAATCCTTAGTGGATCAACTAGGTTGTATCTGCAATTTTTGAATAACACTGGTGGAAAATTATCAGGTGCAACACTAACACTCGAATCAAGTAAAGATAATTCAGAGAGGATTTCATCATTCGTTAAAGAGATAAAACCAAGATTTGTTATATGATCAGTTTGATCAGAGAAACTGCAATTAATTTCTTCACTAATAAAATTCGGCTGAAAAAATTTTGCGAACATGTTACATATTTCGTTTACATTGCCACTTGAAATTCCGTTCAGTGACATACGAGAAGGTATTCCTAAAGATTTCCGTTTGGTATTTAAAAACGACCAGAAAGATTTAGAATCACGTTTTATGTTAGTTTCAATGGTTGCAACATAGTTCTTGTAGACGAACTTTTTTAAAAAATCGTATTCTTTTTTCAAACGCCAAAACTCATGACGCAGAGATGGATCGTTTTTACTTTGTTTACACACCTTATACGTATAACTCTTCAATCTAGACAAACTCTTATTAAACCATGCAGGTTTATTGGATCTTTTTACCTGCTTTGTTGGTACAAACATAGAAATCGCGCGTTCCAGTACATTTTTAAAATCCAAAAACGCATTATTTAAATTACAAGTGTCAATGATATTTTCCCATTCAACGCCATTAACAAAATTATTCATAGCATTATAATCTGCTTTCAAAAAATCAAGTTTTGCATTTTCCTTAAATTGATCAGCTGAGAGTGGATTCAATACCGACAGATTAAATGAAATTAGCAATGCATTGTGGTGAATGCTGTTATCAAGTAATGGAAAATCGGCCTCAGTGACAGTAGCTTCGAGCTCTTCACTAAGAAAAACTAAATCTAATATAATTCCTAAAGTGTTATTGAGTTGACGGAAATTACGAGCCGACATAGTGTCTACCACTTGAACTTCATTAGAACTGAAAACATTAAATGGGAAAATACATTTTTCCTCATGAGAAAACAACCAACTAATATGAGGCAAATTGAAATTACCTAGCACTACGGCAAACGAAGAATCATCTAAGTCTTTAACAATGTCAGTAATATTATTCATATGAACTGTGTAAATAGCAATACCTGAGTAAGGAGGGATGTAAGAAACAAAGAGGTATAAATGAATGAGATTGGCATTTTCAATATAAAAATCCACACACACACAGATTTGTTCAATTAAACCTGTTGTATCAGATAATGTAATTTCTCTGCTTTTAACCCTTCAATGCATGATTTTTTTTTTTGGCGCGAAAAAAATATATTTAATGTAAATAAACGATCTAAACTCAAAAAAAAATATAAGAAAAATATCCGGTTAACCGATTTTCCGGAAAATCGAATTTTCTGTATGATGCATATCTGCAACGCTATGCATAAGCGGTATGTAATTTATAAAAAAAAGTTGACACGAAAAAAGTTGTTCTTGGAACTTATTTTTTATTTTTTTCAAATAAATAACCTAAAAACAACAATTGAACAAATAATAAATTATAATAATAATAATAAATAATTGAATAAATAATACGATACATATAATTCATTTTATATGAGACTAATAGGAACATAAAAAATCACATAACTGCGTACTCATTGTATAAAATTCAGTTCAAGCTCTTTGGCAACTATATTACTAATATACGTTAAAAAAATGGGTAAATATTACAACGTGCTCAAAGTTAAAAGAAAGGGACAAAATAATAGAAAAAAGTAAAGTAGATTGGTATAATATGTACATTATAAATTATTTATGAAACTCTTTAAAACAATTATTCGTTTTATTAAAACATAGGGCAGTGCAACATTTTTCACATTGTATGTATGTGAATCCAGTACAATTTGGAAGTTTGCATCTCAATCTTTTTTCCATATAAGCCGGCCAATGTGATATCTCATCTTTTCTAACATCTGCCGAAGGCACGTGTGATTTGGGATACTTTCTTTTGCGATCTTGAAGAAGAGCAGATGGTGAGCCAGTTGGCCGTTCCTCTGACTTTTTGAAGTACAGTCCCACTTCGGCAAAGAGATTCTGCCAAGTCTATACGGAAATCGCATAGGCCCATTGGTGTTTCATTGCGGACGGAGCAGTTTTGTTTGTACAAAATCCATGAATTAACCACCGTAATATCGATAAGATGGTAAAAAATCCGCATGTACCATTTGCGTGATCTCATTTTAATTCGATGTCGTCCAATCAGGCTGTCTGTAAGGTCTACGCCACCCATATGTTTATTATACTGCTTGACTATATTGGGACAATCGATATCAACACGCTGTGCTTTTGTTTTATCATATCTTTTAACAGTCCCAATAGGCAGGGCGCTGACAAATGATGACAACAAGTTAACAGCCTTGTTATCCTTCCAACAAAGAGTACAAATGTCTATATTGTCCACATTGGCGAACAATTCAAACGACTTTCCCCGTGGTACTTTGGATAGTTCCTTCTCATTTGGAAGCTTGCAGTTTGTCAGTCTATTTCGGCGAATAGTTCCCACAGTATAAATGCCTTTTTTGGCCAATTCGACAACTAAAGGGATGGTCGTATAATAGTTGTCGAAATAAATCTTATGGCCAACATTTACTTCGATACTTCGGGCTAATCGTACGACAACATTGGCACATGCTCCTAAATGCGTCTCGGATGGTAAAATTGCGTCGACATTTTCTTTCCCAGTATATATTTCGAAGTTATAGGTAAATCCTGATACGCCACTCAAAACAAATAACTTATAACCCCACTTATGAGGCTTAGCGGGCATATATTGCTTTATGTAACTTCGTGCCTTTGTTGCGCATATTTGCTCATCAAGAGATAAACACTCTTCTCTTGGGATGGACAAGAATTTGTCTGTCAAATGAGTTAGTAAGGGCCTAATTTTGTGAAGTCTGTCATGTAGCGGGTTTTCTCTTGGCAGCATGCCGCTATTATCATTAAAATGCAGATACCTTCGAACCTTCTCAAACTCGTTAACTGTCATAGTATTAATAATTGTCTCATTTCCTGTAACTGGAGCCCAATATAACCGAATATTAGAAATTTGTATCACCGACATAAGAATACAGATTCCCAAAAACTTTCTTATGTGGGTATTTGATAAAAAAGTGGGACGTTCTGGAGTAACTTCCATAGAATATATGTTTGACTGCGCTACTATTTTGTCAATAATTTCGCTGGAGAAAAAGTAGTCAAAGTAGCTGAGTGGTGTCGACATTTGCGAAACAGCATTAGGAAAATTCGTGGTTCCACTAAATGAACTGAAACCTGCATCAAATTCAAAAGTACTACGCTTCCAAAGAATTCTTTTGTATTTCTCCTTCAGATCGCTTAATTCTCTTTTAAGATCTCTTGCAGAGCACATGGGTTCCACTTCCGGCTTATTGCTCAATATGTGAAGTGGCAAACTGTCAAGCTCCCCCAATTCAATATTTACGTCTTCTTCCAAGACATCTCTTCTGGTGTTAGATACAAAATCGTCTACATCCAACGTGTGCTGGAGAAGACCACAATCTTCAAATTCATCCTCGCTATCCACCCATTCATCCATAATTTTTTCAAGTTCTTTCTCTGACAAGATTCTCTCCATGCTGAAAAGCGAAAAAAACTTCTAAATATTGATAATGTTTCCCATGTCCAAGGACATGATAAACACACCCTAAATGCATGGTGTTGCAGATATGCATCATAGGCAAAATATGAACAAAATATCTGTTCTTTGCAAAATTTTAAAATTATTTTTGCACCTATATTAGAAGGAACATATAAGAAACAATAAAAAAAATACTTACTTGCATTAAAACACTTTAAAATTTATATTTACATATATTAAAATACACCTCTTCTATCGACTATGAGAGCACGTGGTCTTGTGATTTCAAGTTCTATTTGAGTGCGTTCATACCCTTACTAACACATTTGTAAAAATAAAACATCATTGCGGAACTAAATGGAAACGGAAAACGGAACAAATCGAAGAGATATCGGCTGTCAGTGTCTTATGACAGCTTTTTCAAAAGTATGATGCAGATATGCTACAGTATGCATTGAAGGGTTAAAACATGAACGAACAGCAACCAATACTCCGCCACCTCTTTCAAACCCAGTTTGAATGGGACATCGATCATTGCGGTAAACATTAAAGTCAGCGGTGAATAATTCAGCAGAGCCGATTTCTTTATGCAGCCAAGTCTCTGTCACAGTAACAATAGCGTACGAGCATTCAACGGTGTTAAGAAAAAATTTGTTTAATTTCGTTCTCAGTCCTCCAACATTTTGGTAGTAGAGAGAGAGAGAACAGAATGCAACATTAGTCGGTGGACCATGAACAGCAGCAATTCCTGTATCAACAACAGAACAAGAGGCAGATTGGATTATGTTTGAGCACTTTGGTGTTGAGGTTGAGGGCGCATCTCGTTTTTTGGATGAAACTTGAATGTGCGTACACGTATACCATTAAGCCACATATCAGAGTTGAGAAAAGTATCCAACGAATCCTCGGGGACTCCCAATTTGAAGTTTATATGCCTTAGAGAAATTTCTTCGGTTCCTTCTCGAATTAGTCTATGGCATTTTAGTTCCGACATGTTTACTTTAAAAGTGGACGAAACATATTCGAGTATGGACTGACAAGTCGTGGACGGTTTGAATGAAGATAAATGAAGCCATTTTAGTTGGGTTATAACTTCTAATTCAATACTATTATTAGAGCTTATATTTGTTCCAATAATTGCAGCATTTTTCTTGAAGGTGTTATTCGTTTTAGAAGCAACAACGACAGCGGCGGCGCCAACAGCCATAGTATTGGCAGCAGCAGTAGCAGTGGATGAAGCAGCATTCGATGTAGTAGCAGATATGGCAATCGCATCAGAATCATTGACGTTGGATATATTGTATGAGTCTGAGTCAGATTGTATGACCGGATCCTCAATTTTTGATGTTGGTTTTGTGGTTTTTGATTTAACTTTGGGGGCAGTATTAGCACTTCGGGGGGTGAAAGGGCTATTATTCTTCGCGGAAATGTTGAGTTGCAAGTTTGACGCGTTGAATCGAGTAGGTGCGTAGACTTTACTCACTGATTGAGAGCGTGTGACGATCTGATTTTTATCACCGACATTTGACGATCGCAGAATAATCTCCTTTAACTCCCGAATTTCTTTATGCAACATATCGAATTTTGCGTTAATAAAATCACTACTTAATAATGCATGGCAGCAATGAGGGCACTGCAAAGCAGCCATAATATCAGATTTGTGAATTAGTAGAATTAAGTCGCAACTATTAACACTTCTTTATTCATAATTAAAAAAATCAGTAAAATAAAAGAATCTCAATAACAGAAACAAAAAAAGGTAAGAGTGGCATGTATGTAGGAACTTCCGAAGTAGGTTAATTCCCGTAGAACCGTGATTTTTTCTTTTTCTATTTTAAGCTTATCCCGTTCAAGGGACACGTATTCTTCGTGGCGCTTTGCTTCAACTTTTTCCTGTTCCTTCAAGTATTCCAATACTTCATTCTTCTTCTTCTCTTTACGTCCTATGTTCAAACACGAAGGTTTATTCATTGTAGAAGCACTGACATTTTCAGTATTGTTTCGAATATATCAGCGATTAACATGGAATCTCCCAGATTTGAAGGGGATGCAATAACGAAATGCCTTGTTCCGTAAACTGCATTGAATTCTTCAAAATATTCCCAATTTGATGCCCCTCTTCCGGTCTTGTTGTTTCGATTTTTTATACGTACTCGTATATATGAAGTGAACAAATTGGTGAATTTTTTTATTATCTCGTCACAACTAAAAGGAAAGTTGCTGTCATGCAATAAAATTTCGCGAAGTACACCGCTCCACACAGATCTTTTTGACTTTTTTTCATTTTGGAAAGAGTCTTCGAACTCCAGTCTAACAGAAAGAAGCAACTTAATTCTATTCCTGGTCCAACGTTCAATAATCTACTCTTGAGCTTGATTTGAGGGTCTAAAATAATTTATTTGCATTACATTTATAATTTAAAAAAAAAAAACACGTGGCTACGTTCCGACCTCAAATATGCCATTGAGAAAAATGAAGTGCATATACCAACCGCAAGTAATCTTCCTTCAACGTTTTCGCCTTCTCCATATGTATTCATTTCTGACGATGCTTTTGCATTAACGGACTATATGATGAAGTCGTACTCACACATTTATTTAACAGCTGACCAAAGAAGGTTTAATTATATGCTGTCAAGGAATCGTCGCGTTGTGGAAAATGCTTTTGGGATTTTAGCAAACAGGTTCCAAGTATTATTTTCACCTATTTACCGCGCTCCCGCGGAAGCAATTCAAGTGGTAAAGTTCGTTTGAATAAATACACAAATTTTTATTTTCGTTTTAATTGTTCAGCTTGGAGGTCCTTTTAATGGAAAATATTTGTTTCTTAGCAGTTACTTGTAGGTCGGCGGCCAACTTGTCTATTTCAGATGAAATGCATGTTCCAAACGCAGAATTACCAGAACTGTATATATTCGCCCTAGTCTTGCTTGCTATTGCTTCCGTTAAACCTTTTGATGCCTCAAGAAGATTAGTTGTAAGTGTATTGTTGTCTACAATTTTCACTGTTCTTGGCTTCTTCTTCATATGCCCTGTGAAGACTGGGGCGATTGGAATCGGAGACGAAAGATTCTTTTGTGGTGGTTGGGTTGAGTCTGTTGGATTTTCCGCTGGCATCAAAGGCGTCACCATCATTTCTTCAAAAAAACGTTCATTTTGAAATGAATTTAGAGACACTGGATTGGGAGTAGAAGAATGTCCTTCAAATCTTAAGGATTCACTCGTTGTACTTTGTTTTGCGGCTGGAGTACTGCTTTCGGGAAAATATGGCGATACAACCGAATAATTGTTTTCCTCACTGCACAAAACCTATATAAATGAAAAGTAATAATTAAATTGGAAGAATATTATGTAGGTATATAGTAATAATGTTACTTCTAAACTCCTTTTATTAAAATTGTTAACGGAAGGAGTAGGGATGGTTGTAGCTGATAAAAAGTTAAGGCTCGATGCGAATTTCCAACTGCTTTGGATATTTTCCACCTCTTCAACACCGGCACCACTCTTTTGTGCCTTATAAACTTATTGGTTTTCTGTTGTGTAATATGATTTTATATTGTTCCATTTTTTTATCAATTCTCCTAAAATGTTAAAGTTTTGATTAAGTGCAAGAACATATTATAATAATATCAATGCTTTACCATATGTTAAAGGGACAACTGGATTGAACTCTTTATTAATCTCCTCTCCACAGTTCGAAGCCAAAACTGTTGCTTTTTGAGCTTATTTTTATAGAATATATTCTAAGCGTTCCACATATATTCTGCATTGTGCACTTTTCCAATGATAGAATAGACAATTTTTTTCATTTTGTCTTCCATCTTCTTCTAACAAAATTATTTTGACAGTTTGTGTTGCTTTTCAAACAATTGCTAGCTCTTTCGCAAGACATTTTTTGTCTCTTTTACACTCAGCTGACTTTTCAACATGATTTAATGTGATAAAAATGAAGAAAAAATTTAGTGCCATACGGACTTGAACATGATGATGATGATGAATTCGTATCCATTTCCAAATATCACACACTTTCCTTTAATTTTTATTTATTAATTTTAGATTTAAGAGCAAATGCACGGCCGTTTGTTATCTGCTTTGCTGCACGGCAGATGGCATGCAAATGACGTTTACGATAGGGTTGCTCATAATACATCGATGCATCGAAAACATCGATGTTTAGTATTCGATTGCATCGAATCAATCCGATGGATCGAAAGCATCCGATGTTTAACGATGCATCGATGTATTTCATTCGATGCATCGTCGTAGCATGAAATGTACACAGTAACGAATTTCAAATTTAATACGTTCTATATGCTCTTTTCTCTTTGATTGTATTAATGAAGGATATGAGAAATTATAACGTAATTTGTAATAAGGTAATATTCGCCACATAAACAACAACACATATAAGACGAAGGGAACACGACGCGACGACCGAGACCGGCGTTCGCACCACAGACAGAGAAACACAGAGAAACTATACTTTCATGTCTATTAAAGAAGAGCAAGAGAAAAATGGCCGATTCCTACAAAGAAAAATTATCAAACGAGTTGTTAAGCGAACAAATGCAGGTGTAAGAAACATCCATTATCATCTTTAAGTATAAGATCCTCAGACAACAGCTGTGCAAATAAAAACGGCAGCTGTGTAAACAAAGGGATTTTGATAAGACAACAGATGTCTATACTATTATAAAGAGGAAAGATTTGATTGTTTGCTTGTTTGCAATTTTAATAGGCTCCGAAACTACTGGACCGATTTGAAAAACTGTTTTACCATTAGAAGCCGACATTATCTCTGATAAACATAGGCAATGGGTAGGGTTGTGACCGATATATAAGTATTCATTAATATATCCTTACTATAATAAAAGTGTAACTTTTTTTCTGGCTCTAAGGTACTTGACCGGATTTGATTAAAAAGTACTGCACGAAATTTATTCGGGTTTTCACAGTTGCATTTAAAATTGTCGAGATTACAAGATAGGATATGTTTTTCGACAGCTTCCCAGGTATTTAGTCAGCAAAGGAATAGAATCCAAGGAAAGCGTTTATACAAAGTTTGGAGCGGAGGTATTGGGATTTGCAATTTTAATAAAACTCAGCTAAATTAAAAACCTTGGATAATGTTTTTTTTTTTGATTTCTTATTTTTAGCTCATATAATACAATACGTCGATGTTCTTAATCGATGCATCGAAAACATCGATATTTTTAATCGATGCATTGATAATAATTGATGTAACGTTTCGATGCATTACATCGAATAAAACATCGATGTATTTTTTGAATGAACATCCCTAGTTTACGAACATCTGACCTTTGCAGAACTGCATTACCGAACATATGCTAATGCAGTTTTGCTATGATGACGTTTCCGAACACATGACTTTGGCAACTTGCGTTTTCGAACATGCTACAAAAGCAATTTTATGCAGATGACATTTCCGAAAACACCCATTGTTTTACGATTCCTTGCACTCTGGCTCTCATCTTATAGTACGTTTACACCGCACCCAAATTCATCATTTCGGCTAAATTCAACATTTCAGGCCAAATGTCCAGCATTTCGCCATATATTTCCAACATTTCGAAATGTTGAATTTCAGCGAAATGTTGAATTTCGTCGCTGCATTTGTAAGTTTGTCAAATCGAACAAACCTCTTTACAGATTCCGCACGTCACTTAATGACTTTTCAGCCCGCTGACAAAAAAAAAGTAGCTGTTAACAAGCCAATAATTTTAAAAATAATCGTTATAAATTGTAAATTGATATTTATTATGCAAATTTTAAGATGTTACAGGTCCAAGCTGTTCGCGGAGAAATGTATCCATCTCTGAATCAGAATCATGGGGATTATCAGAAGCCTCATTCGTGTCATCACCTCCCAGTGCAATGAACCCATCGGCTGCATCTAGTTCCCGTAAACCAATGGCATCAACATCTTCGTCATTGGAATCCTCATCAAGTTCTATGTCAGCGTCATCAACGTCAACGTCATCAACACCGAGGTTAAGAGCTGCAAAAAGACCAAGATCTGAGGTTGATAAATTACTCTTGCAGCTGAAGACAACTGATGAATATATTTTAAATGAATTAAAATGCATGAAGGAAAGTGAAAAGGAAGTAATTGGAATCGAGCGAGAAAGAAATAAATTACTCGAAAAACATGTAGAATGTTCAATTGAAACATTAAAAATATTAAAACGATAAAACAGAAAGCATAACAATTGTTCTTACTTATATATCTGCTTATGGCATTTCTAATACTTTCAGCTGATGTGCTGAAATCACTGATGTGGGATGTATGCCTTGGTTGTTCTCTGCCTCGAGTTTCGTTTTGACTTTGTAACCAATGGTTGTTAAATTTGTCACTGTGCACATTTAAAAAAATGTGTAAAACACAGCAAGACTTGATAATGAGATTGGTATTATCTATGTGGTTATCTAGTCCTTTTCCAATTCGTCTATATCTGCCCTTTAAATGCCCAAAGGCGTTTTCAACTACCCTTCGGCATTTGGACAATGCGTAGTTGAAGTTTTTTTCTTCTTGCGTTGCAGTACTGCTGTACGGATAAGGTTTCATCATTACATTGGAAAAGCGAAATGCAGAGTCTCCAATAAGGACAACTGGAACGTCAACACCGCATATGTTTCTAGATAGTTCCCTTAAAATTGGTTTTTGGTGTTCCAATTTTAGGCTAGAATTTTCAAATATTTGCGAATCATTGCAACGGCCCGGGCTTCCGACGTTTATGTAAAGAAATCTATAACTGAATCATGTGTATGTATAAGCAGAGATGCAGAGTATATATTACAGATAATAAACAAACTTACCGATAATCAACAACAGCCAACAATACGGAGGAATACCAACCCTTGTAATTATAGTAATCAACGGCATCTTCAGCACCAGGTCTAACTTCAATGTGACAACCATCTAAAAGCAATTGTTTAATGCTTGGGAATGTTTGTACCTATAGCACCAATACACTGAGGGAATCCTAACTTTTCGAAACCGGCTACATTTTCCTTTACACATTGTTGAGTAACTGGATAAGTATTCAAGTACTTTGGACGTAAGTTGTTCCAAACTTCTTCGCAAAAGCTTTTCAATATTTGGCAAACTGTGGCCTTGCCAATGCCAAAGAGATTGGAAATACTTCGGTACTCTGCCGAAGATCCAAGTGTGTACAATGCAATAGCAATTCTTTTTTGCAATGGAATACACTTTCTAAAGTTAGTATCGTGTTTTGTCAGAGTTTGCAGTTCGTTGCACAGTATTTGAAAATTTTCACGAGACACACGAAAGTTTTCTTTAAAAAACTCATCATCTTTTTCGGGAACTTCCTGTAATTATTATTTTACTAAGAAAACCAAAAATATATATAATAACCACTTATTTCTTACATGAGTCCAGACTTTTCTTGGTTGGCTATGAATAACAATTGCTCTTGCAATTATAAGTCTGCTTCATAAGACGTAATATATTCAATAGAAAACGCCGCCGTTTTCTCATCAGACGTAAGCTTTGTGTGGACATAAGATTCATCGCGAATTCCATACTTTTATGTTGAGTCAACAATATATTAAATAGGTCTGAATTATCACTTAAATTCATGTTTAAATTAAAATAAGTTCTTTAGGCTCGACAACTTCTGGCTTCTAAACAGAAAAAAAATATAAGTAATCTATTCTGACACTAGCTGTCATTTAAAATGTTGAAGTTACAGTGGGAACGCAAAACTGGATTTCGGAATTTTTTTTCCGAAATGTTGAATTTGGGTGCGATGTAAATGTACTATTAGGGAAATAAAATTTTTCGAGAAGTTGGATTTTATTTTCGATGCTATTGCGATGAGCTCGTTTGTGCTCTTTTAAAAAATTTTCATCCTATCTATTTCTATCTGTTAAGTCTTCCACCTGTGATTGTGCAAATCTTGCTTTATATGATAAGAAGTGGTGGGATAAATTTCCTGGATTTGTCCCATGATTGCCTCTGATGTTAACAGTCCGTTAATGACGCTTGGGTTAAGGTATTGTTTAAGATTAATATTAGTTCAGAATTGGTATATTTTTGACGTATAATTTTAGATCGTGGAATCTATTTATTAAAAAAAATTATTTGTTCGTTCTCTTTGGAGAACGCAACCACTTTTATTAAATGAAACACAAGTTTTATTTTGCCAATAATTAATTTATTAGAAGCGTCAGATCCCTTACCTTCCCTGGGTGGGCGGAAATCTTCAGCTATACGAAGAACTGGAACTACGAACAAGAACTAAATCTAACATGAGAATGAAACCCTTTATATAGTGATTTATCTGCTTAGGTCGGCAGTTCGATTGAAGATCGTTTATTTCATCTTTATTACTTCTGATTCAAGACATAGTACGAGTAGTTAATTAGCTTATGCAAGAAAGATCTTGCTATTATGATGCATTGTAGTTGCTTAGTTTTCTATGCAAGAAAGATCTTGCTCTTATGATACATTGAAGATGTACACTTGTGTCAACAAATGAAGTTGGCACTGTCATTATTTATGTCTTGTATCAGATTACATTTTATAGCTTTGTTTATGAAGACTTTGTCTTCAGTGGATTTACAATTCAATATGTGGGATTTGTGGGAATGTAACCGTATGATAACGTGTCTATGGTATGTGGGGAAGGGAATATTAAATTTGTAACTGTTTCCGATGTACAGTACCTATTACTTGGTTTTTAAAAACGTTGATTGGGGATGAGAAAATGTGCCAAACTTACTGCACTATGTTGGGTCATGGTTGAGTTTCTCTGGGTTTTTTGTGGGATACGTGACAATGCGTCTGCAACCACATTGCTTTTACCAGGTGTGTAGTGCAGTTCGTAATTGTATTCTTTGAGAATTGCCTTCCAGCGCTTCATCTTAGAATTGTGGTTTTTACAACTGAGTACATACTTTAACGATTGATGATCTGTATATATTTTAACCTGTGCAGTGGCATATAAATAATTTCTTAAGGAGTTGAGTGCCCATATAATGGCCAACATCTCCTTTTCATTTGCCGCGTAATGTTCTTCGGCTCTATTCAATGCTCTGGAGATGAACATGATTGGTCTATCTTCTTGCGATGCTACCTGTAAAGTTTGATGCATCGGTTGTAAGCTCGAAGGATTTATTAAAGTTTGGGTAGGCTAAAATAAGATCTTTGGATGTGAGTGAGTTCTTGATTTTATTAAACGCTTGAATTGCGTCGTTGGAAAGAGAAATTGGGATTGTTTTAGACTTGGAATTTATGTCATCTGCTTCATAACCTTAAGTGAGAGGTTGTGCTAGTTCGGCGTAGTCCTTGACAAAACGTCTATAATATCCGGATAGCCCGAGGAAAGATCTAAGTTCATTGATGGTGGTTGTTACCATTTGTACTCCCTCTCTGCCACTACCAGGATCCTGTGGCCTTAAGGACGCACTTCCATCTATACCAGTTCCCGCTGAACTCTGCCTTCGCTCCTCTCCTTTTACCGCCGCACTACCGATGGTAACACCGCTCTCGGAAAAAGGGAGTGGCACTGGTCGCCAGGTCGTCTCGCTCCGCTTACAGGCGACCAGGACGAGAGGCCCTGTTCGTAGGAAAGAGGAGGGTGGTCCGGCAGCTCGTCGGTGGGAGGGAGTTCTTGCTGCGAGTCCGGACAGGGGTCACATTATTTTTAAATGCCTTTCGGAAACTTAAAAAAAAACTAGAAAGACAAACGTCCGTATCGTCCTCCGAGATAGTCGAGTCGTGTACTAGCGGCGACGATGGGCTGCCGCTGCAACCAGAAGTAGTACTCGCTCTGACAGTCCCGCGGATGCGGGGGGGGGGGAGGAGTTCTTAAAATCCCCAAAAATGGAATAAAAAGCAATGTGGGCGATGTCTATTCCCGCCCCAGGCATACACCATAATAATAATTTAATTCAACCGCCCTAGTTGGGACAGTATGTATATATATATCTATAGGTTTTTAAAGTTCTATTATAATAAATTGAAAAAAAACTTGCGTGAGATCCGCCGTCGTTGTGCGCACAGGACTGCTTCTCCACTAATTGCTGTTGTTAAAATAGGTGAGGACCAATAGGTTCAACTTAAATATTATCACAGTGTATGCAAATGACTTGGCGTTTCTACAGGAATGATACCCACACTAACCGAACGCGCAACAAAAAAAAACACAATTCCGCGGACTAGACTGTGTCACGAAAAGGAATTTAATTCCTGGGCCGAAAGTTTTGTCGCACTACCCGAGGTGGCAGAGGAAATACTAATCGGATTTTAGATTGAGATTCGCCAGTAAACCTTGTCACCCGTGGGGGTGATAGTGGGGCCAAATCCACAAATATATTCATAAATAGGCTGGGGTATATTATATTCGTCCGCGCTTATGGCAGACAGAGGGTCCATCGATGTCTAGAGAGATGGAACTTTTAAGACGTATTTCGCGTGGTGTAGCTGATAGGCCACGAGAAATTCGGTCATCGCGTGCTGGAACATGGGAAAAGACATGCTCCTAGGTATCCTCTGATCTTCAATACATATTCGATCATATACCTGTGTGACTAGTGCGATAAACCTTGCACAGTCATAATTTTGGCCGAGTGTTTTCTTTACCGGCTTGCTTCCCTTGCCACTGCCTATGTACAACTGTTCGTCCTTTGGTGCTGTTTCAGCTGTAATAGTTGGGGGGGGGGGGGGCTGGATCACGTCGCGGTCTGTTCTGAGAACGTGGTGGTAATCGGGTTGGTCTAGCTAGCGCTTCCGTGAACTCCTCAGCGTTGCGGACCTGATTTGCCCAGTTTGCATCACCATTTCGTTCATTTTGCTGGCGTTCGTTAAATTGTGCCATGCGGTCAATATCTCTAGGCCTCATTCGCCTAGGTTGACGATTAGTACCAGGGGTATTCCCACGTGGATTATTATTTTGTTGGGGCGGGATTTCCTAGCTGTTGATTTCTGTTGCTATTATTATTATACGCCTTATTGGACTACAAATTTAAAATTTGCTTGATTTCAAGTCTAAAAACGACAAATCGCAACTATAGCTAGTTAAATCCAAAGACAATTATTCTACTCGTATTTGATTTGCCGTTGTGATGTACTTTCGCGAGCGTGAGCAACCCGCGCCAATTTTATCTTTGATCCTCCGGGATCTGTTTTTAAAAAGATTTAAAATAAAATACACATTTAATATTCAAATGGTTACTTTATTAATAAAAGCATCAGATCCCTTACCACTGGTGGGGGAAATCTTAAGCTATACTTAGAAGAGTTATAATCGAACTGACTTGCTGCTTACCAGGAAAACCCTTTTTATATGCAGTAATTTTATATTGGTATTTCTACTTCTTCTTACTGACTATATATATATGTGGATACATGCATATCATCATTTCTGATGATGTTTCAATTTTATTGGAATGAAAGAAGTTCGATCATTGACGATCTTTGTTTACATTAATTTTATATTCGGAAGAAGATACTTTGTTGATCGATCATTGCTTACATTAGTTTTTATGACATCCTATTGGTGTCGATTCATATGAATTGTATTTAACCAAATATGCTTGGTGTGCAATTGTGCATTTAATATCAAAGTGATTCTTATGAAGCGATATGAAATACGCTTGGTATGGTTTTATTGTTATTTAGATTGGGAAGCAATTCTATAACTCCTCCCCCCTTTGACTTTTGTTTCTCCTGAAACAATTTTTTATATAAAATTATAAGTATAGCACAAATTATAATTATTATAAATCCATTTACACCAGAATGAATATATGATTGGTTTGAGACATTTTCTATTATTTTGTTTATATTTTCAATTCTTGTTTTATTATAATCACCTATTTTTAGATCAATTTCTGTCAAATTAAATGTATCTTCTACATAAATATTTATTGGTTGATTTACAACTGCATTTTTGTTTACATATTCTTTGTCATTTATTTTAATATTACAGTTTTCAAAATTAATCAATACATTTCTTTTTATTTGAATTATTTTTCTTTCATCACAAGTACTTTTTATTTTATAATCACTATTTTTAACAATTAATATTCCATTTTTAAGTTCCTTTACAACATTTACTTCTTCGTTCTTTCTTTTCATGCAATTGTTTTTATTTATACAATTAATATATGGCTTTAAATGTTTTATTTCTTTATTTTCACAATATTTATAAAATGTTTCATTTATTTTTATAATGTTTTCGTCTTCAATTTCTAATTCAATATTTTCCTCATTAGGAATGGAAGTTATAAAATATTTATCAGAACTATAAATTGTGTCTGGAATTTGAATTATAAAAATTAAAAGGTCATTATCATATTCACTTATAGAGAGTTTAATATTTTTTAGTTTGACCAAATCAATATCATAATATTCTATTTCTTCAGCCGTTAATAAGCTATTTGTCATTATTTGTAATCTACTTGCTAAAATGATATTTTGTATTTTTTCAATAATTTCTTTCAACTTGTCTATTCTTGTAGTATATTCTAAAATTATTATTCTTTTTTCGATTAGCTTTAATTAATTTTTAAGACCGGAATTATTTTGAATCTTAATACGAGTATCAATTAATCTTTTTATTGTGTCTATTTCTTGTTGAAGTTGATTATTAATGTCTACCTGTTTATTATTATTGATTACCAATTCATGATTATTTAAAGTTAGTGTTTCTAATCGTTTTTCTATTTCAATTTTGTCTTCATCATCCATTGTACCGAAAATAAAGTTTAATGCTCTTCCTCCTATGTTTATAAGACTTCTTGTTTTTCTTGAATGAGTTTTATGACCCTTAATACTTTTTAATTCTTCTTGAATTAAATTTAGTTCGTTGTCTATATGTGTTGTCAATATAATATCAGCAGGAGTTTTCGCTATAAAATTCTTTTGTTCTAACCACTGATTGTTTGTTTTCGTTAATAACACATTTATTTTCGTTAAATTTACTATGTGTAAGATTGAGTTAAACTTGTTAACTATGTTAGGTTAGGTTAGGTTAAAGTGGCTGTCAACAGAAGGCCGACACACTTAGACCAGGATTAGGTCCATTGTGATGCCACACGGATCGAGGGGTTTCCCCACTACTAGTTAAACCATTTAGAGCTTCTTATGAAGCGCGATAGAACCCTTTTCAGGTAAAAGGGGGAGTTTGGTTCCCTTTTTGGCGAGTTCATCAGCCCTGCAGTTTCCTGGAATATCTCTATGCCCCGGCACCCAACAGAGGTGAATGTTAAACTGCTCCGCCATCTCCATAAGAGATGAACGGCAGTCGAGGGCTGCAATGGAGTTTGAAGATACTGAATCCACGGACTTGATCGCGGCCTGACTGTCCGAGAAGATACAGATATCCTTTGTGGATATCACATTTCTCTTCAGCCACGTCAGGGCTTCTTTTATCGCCATAATCTCCGCCTGGAATACGCTACAGTGATTAGGAAGACGGAAAGAGAGACTCAGATTTAGTCTTTCGGAGAAAACGCCGCCACCAACCCCGTCACTAGTTTTTGATCCATCGGTGTAGAAGTGGATCGCTTTAACTTCCTCAAATTCAGCGTCCTCCCAGAATGATCTGGAAGGAATAGTGACTTGAAAGTTCTTTCCAAACTGTAATTGGGGTATGGTGTAATCTATGTTTCCTGGTAGAGACTCAAATGAGTCCAGAATGGTGGTGTGGCCAATGTTATTGTTAACCCACTGCGAGGTAGCCTTAAGGCGGACAGCAGAACAGGCTGCTGTTTGCCTACTAAAAATGTCGAGTGGTAACAGATGTAGCAGGATATCGAGTGCTGCAGAGGGGGTGGTACGGAGTGCTCCACTTATGCACAAACCAGCTGTGCGTTGGACTTTGCCAAGCTTAGCACAGTTTATAGCTTTACTTAGGGCAGTCCACCAGACAGCAACCCCATATGTGAGAATCGGTCTTACGACCGATACATATAGCCAATGCGTTATGCGGGGTTGTAGACCCCACTTGTTGCCAATGGCTTTTTTGCAAGAGAAAAGTGCCACTGTGGCTTTTTTTACCCTTTCTTGTATGTTGGGTTTCCAGCTTAACTTCCTATCGAAGATAAGACCCAAGAACTTAGCTTCGTCAGAGAATACTAATCTTATACCACCAATAGAGGGTGGGTCGATGTGCGGAATCTTGTGTTTCCTGGAGAAGAGGATTAATTCTGTTTTGTGGGGGTTGATACCCAAGCCACAGCGATTAGCCCATTTTTTTAGCTTGTTAAGAGCATTTTGCATGAGTTCTTTTATAGTGTTAAGGTACTTCCCGGAGACGGCTATAGCAATGTCATCCGCATATGCAATCACCCTGCAGCCCACCCCTTCCAGGTATATCAGTAGCTCATTCACCACCAAATTCCAGAGAAGGGGGGAAAGGACCCCGCCTTGCGGCGTGCCTCTACTGACAGACCTCCTGGCGGATGAAACGCCCAGTTTTGAGTTGATAATCCGACTTGTGAGCAGTAGATTAATCAATTCACCAAGCGAACCCTCCACATTCAGTGCTGTCAGTGCATTCGTGATTGCACGTTGTTAAAGGCGCCTTTTATATCCAGAAAAGCAACCATAGTGTACTCCTTGTGATGAAGGGAGTATTCAATAGTGCGTACCAGAGAGTGAAGGGCAGTTTCAACTGACTTACCCTTACAGTATGCATGTTGAGACGCAGATAGAAGCTGCGTATTTATGTTGGTACGGAGATGGATATCAATCAGGCGCTCCAACGTTTTGAGGAGGAATGATGATAAACTAATAGGTCTCAGGTCTTTTGGGCTGACATGGGAGTATTTCCCCGCTTTTGGTATAAAGACCACTTTCACTTCTCTCCAAGCCTGAGGAATATATGCCATTTTTAAGCAGCTGTTCAGAATCATCTCCAATACTGGTGTGATGATATCTGAACACATTTGTAATTCGGCAGGTATTATGCCGTCTGGTCCTGCAGACTTGAAGGGCTTGAAGCTATTTAGTGCCCAAAGCAGCTTGTCCCTTGTGATCAGACCTTGAGAAAGAGTCACCTGTGCCAGTGATCTATTCAGATCAGTGTACCCGGTAATATTGGAGCTTCCTGGGAAGTGGGTATCAAGTAGCAGATTGAGCGATTCCTCGCTAGATATCGTCCAGGATCCATCAGCTTTCTTTAGACAGCTGGGCATGGTTGGATTTGAAGCTAGGATTTTTCTTAGCCTTGATGCCTCAGAGACTTCTTCTATTTTGCCACAGAAGAGTCTCCAGGATGATCTTTTGGCTTTCCTTAGCTCTTTTTTGTATAATTTGAGAGCTTCCTTATAGGAGTCCCAATCAGTAAGTAATCTCGAGCTTTTAGCGCGATTGAAGAGTTTCCTGCAATTATTTCTGAGTGGTCCCAGTTCCTGGCTCCACCATTGTGGCTTTCTCTTCCCCATAGGTCGTATGAGGGGACAGGAAGCGGACATCGCTTTATTGAGAGCCGAGGTGAGCTCGTAGACCTTGCCGTCAAGCTCGGAAAAGTTACAGGGTGGACTTAAAAGTTCAGAGGTAACTAGTCCGCGAAGAGTTTCTCTGTATTTGGGCCAATTGGTTTTCCGAGGATTGCGGAAAATGGGTTGGCAGGGAGGATCAACATTGAGGTTGAATTGAAGATAACGGTGATCAGAGAAGGAGTGATCAGTCGAGACCTTCCAACCCGTTATCATGTCGTTGATGGTATCGGAGACAAGAGTAATGTCAAGGACTTCTTGTCGATTTTTGGTAATGAAAGTGGGTTCATTACCTATGTTACATACAATGAGGTTGGTGCTTAAGATATAATCAAAAAGTGACTCACCCCTGTTGTTGATATCCGAGCTTCCCCATACGGTGTGATGTGCGTTAGCATCACAGCCGATTATGAGTTCAGCCTTCTGCCTCCTTGCTTCTTCGATCAGTCTCTCCAGGTTATCACCAGGGAGAGGTCCCACGTGGTCGTGGGCGAGATATGCCGATGCCAACCAGACTGATCTGCCTGCAGTCTCCAGTTTCGCAGCAGTTATATCCCGATCGCTGAAATTAGGGAGTAAGTAAGCATTAAGGTTTCTTTTCACTAGTATGCACGATCTTGGTTTACCTTTGGCGGTCACATACAGTGAGTAATATCCAGGAGTCTTGAGTCCTTGAACCAGGTTGTGTACAATCCATGGTTCTTGGATCAAGACGACATCTATTAATTAACTATGTTAACTTCATCATATTTTACTATCGCGTAACCGTTATTGTTTATTATTTCTTCCGCAATTAATTTACTGTCTACTAAGCTAATAATAGCCAATACAACCACGAGACTTCATTTTTCGACTTCTTCAATCTGTATCTGAATCTAAACTAAAGCTCTTCTCTGAGTTGTTCTGTTCTTTTGACTTGCTTTGATTAAATTGTCTTGATTTATATGCTTACTCTTTCTTTCTTTCTGAATATTCTTTGTATGCTGATTTTCAAGTTTATCATACTTATATCTTGATGCTGTCTTATGACGTTCCGTTCTAGAATTTTTAACAAAACCTTCCGCTCTATTTTCACTGTATTCCTCTCGATTTATATTTAATTTATCAATAAGTTTCGTTTTATTTTTGATCATGACATCATGAAGTTTATTTTTATCTACATTTCCTTTCTGTATATCATATGGTTTTTGTTTAGTAGTGGAATGTATTGAAGTATTATAAAAAAGATTGGCTTTGTGAACAGCTATTCGAATCTCATGTATACTAGGATTCGTTTTTCCGTTTAGGATTGCTCTTACTTTTTCAGCTAATGTTCTGTGGAAAACTTCGATTACTGAGTTTCCTGTATGGCTGTTAGGTCTAGTAAAATGTATTTCTATTTCAAGGTCTTCTAGTAACTTTATAATTCTAGGAAAGTTAAATTCATTGTCCATTACAAATCTTTTTGATTTACCGTTCGTTGCTAATAATTGTAAAATTGTTTCTTCTAAAGTTTCATGAGAAACATTAGGAACGTATGTAGCTGTAGTTAGCTTACTAAATTTATCAATTGATGTTAGATATTTTGTTTTATTAATACAATAAATATCTAAGTGAACTATCTCATTAATATCTTTTGGGGTTTCTGTCAAATGAAATTTTTCTTTAACTGGTTGTCTATCATATTTAGATTGCTTGCATGTGTTGCAACTATTGATTACGTCATTTATTAATTCCTTTAATTTTTTTAAATATATTTTTGTTCTAAGTCCTCTATAATTTTCTTCGATTTCTGAATGACCTGTTTCTTTTTCATGATATAATTTTATTTGTTTAATAGTTTCTTCTTCTGTCTCTAAATCTTTAGCAAAATGTTGACATTTATAAAATTTTATTCTTGTTCCAAATAACTCTATTAATTTTTGTTGAAGTATATTATACTCGCTGTCTGTTAATTCAGTATAAATTCCTGTGTTAACTCTTTCTACTAATGGTATTATAAGATCATTAAAATTGTCTTTATGTATTTCATTTATTCCTATATGTATTCTTTTACATTTACAGTTTTTGTCTATCCCATTTCCTGATTGTAATATTATTTGTTGCTTAAATATGTTCACTGCGCTATCTTTAATTGGAAAAAGATCATTCAATTCTTCATGTTGTGAATGTATTGTAGCTTGAACTGAATCTTGTTCTAACATGTTTATTTCTGGCATATCTCTTATTTCTCTACTCAAAAAATCTGCTACAGTATTGCTCGTACCTTTTAAATATTGAATTTGCATATCATATTCTCCTAACTGGAGTATCCATCTTTGTAACCGTGGTGAAATATCTCTACCTAAATTTTTTGTTTGAAGCCATTTCAAGGGTTGGTGATCTGTTTTAAGATCAAATCGTCTGCCATATAAATACGGTCGTAAATATTTTACTGACCAAATTATAGCTAGTAATTCCTTTTCCGTTGTACTGTAGTTCTTTTCATGTTCGTTGAGAGTTCTACTTATAAACGTAATTGGATGCCCCTTTTGCATTAATACTGCTCCAATTGCATAGTTGGATGCATCTGTCGTTAAGACGAATCTGTCATTATAATCGGGGTATGCAAGTACTGGTTCTGTTTGAAGTGCATTCTTTAATTCTTGATGTGCTTTAATATAATTTATATCGTTTTTATCAATTTTCTTGTCTTTCTTTAAATACTTGGTTATGGGTTGTGCAATTTTTGCATAATCTTTAATAAATTTCCTGTAATACCCTGTTATTCCTAGGAACGATTTAATTTCTTTAGATGTAGTAGGAAGTTGTATTTTTTCTATAGCTTTTATTTTATCTATGTATATTAGGCTTCACACCGTTGTCTGTAATTGGGTGTCCTAAAAACTTAGTGTCTCTCTTAAGAAAATTACATTTATCTATCTGTACTTTAAGGTTATACTTTGTTAATTGTTGAAAAACTAATCGGAGATTATCCATGTGTTCCTGTAGTGATGTACTAAAAATCAATATATCATCGAGATATACTACACAAATTTTATTAATTAATCCTTCCAAAACTTCATTCATCATTCTTTGAAAAGTAGCTGGTGCATTTTTTAAACCAAATGACATTCGTAACCATTAGTAGTGTCCATATGGAGTTGAGAAAGCTGTTTTCTCACAGTCAGCTGGATTAATTTTTATCTGATGGAAACCTTTGGCAAGGTCAAGAGTTGAAAAATATTGAGCTCTACCTAATTTATCTAATATCTCATCGATATTATTAATATGATGCTTGAATTCAATTGTTTTTTCATTTAATTTTCTGTAATCAACTACCATTCGCCATGTTTGTTCTCCTGAATTGTCTACTTTCTTTGGGACTACCCAAATAGGTGCATTGTAAGGGGAAACACTTTTTCTTATTATACCTTGTTGCAATAAATCTTTAACTTGGCGTTCAAATTCTTTTTCGTGGATCTTAGGGTATCTATATATTTTACTAAATATGGGACTATCATGCTCAGTCCTAATATTATGCATAGTTTGTGTTGTTGAAGTAAGTTTGTCACCTTCTTTATAAAAAAATTATTTATTTTCTTCAATAAATTTTCTTAATTATTCTTGTTTTTCTTCAAAATTTAAATTCTCATTTACTAATTGACTCATTTGCATTGAGTTGCAATATTCTAGAGTTGGAATTTCTTCATATTCATAAAAACATGCTGATGCTGTTTTTTCTTTATCATAATTTTCAAAAAATGTTTTTCTTTTATTTATTTCTATATATCCTTCTTTTAAATTTAATTCCGCTTCAATAGGTTTTAATAAATTTTGACCTATAATTCCTACAAATTTATTATTTTTTATTCTCATTAACTTCCATGCCATGGTAGATTCATCTTCATTGAATTCTACCGGTACTTCAATTATGATCTCAAATTTTATTATATTTTCATGATTTAATGATTTAACTTTTATTGGAACTTTCATTAAAGTTCTCGGAATTTCTAATAGTTGTGAATCATCAAGTATACTTGTTGTTGAGCCAGCATCTATTAGAATATTAAATTTTTTGTTATTTAGAGTTATTTTTATTATGGGAAGTGCTTCTTCTTCCCGGCTATGATAAAATTTACCTCTTCGTGTTTAATTTCTGCATTATTTACATCCATAGGTTCTAGCCTTGGATTCCTATTATTATCATAATTATTATTCCTATACTGTCCTGAATTTTGTGGTCTTTGATTACTATTGTTAAAATTTGTCTGATGGTTATTTCTGTTAAATCCGAATCTAAAATTATTTGGATTTGTGTTTCCAAACATTCTGTGATTGTTTCGTCTCACTTGTTCTGAAGATATTCTATCATATTGAGGTCTGAAATTATTATTAATATTGTTGTGGGGATACATATTGTTATTATTTTTAAAAGGATTCTGATTTGGATTTTGATTAAAATTATTTTGATTTAATTTTGGTATGTTTTGATATTTTATTTGTTCAGGAATTTTCCTAATCATATTGTTACTCTCTAAGAGGTCAAAAGCCTCCATAATATTATTTGATTTACTTGCAATCACTATTGCCTATTGGCTTGGCGACAAAGTATTTTTAAATGATTCTAAAGCTATACATTCATTATTTGTCTGAGTATAAATATTATCGGGCTCAAGTTGAGTTTTTGCTTGCAACTCTTGCAACAAGTTGTCAATTTTAATATAATTTTTAACTGTGTCGTTCTCATTGACACTATTTATTTCTGTCACTAACTTAAGATATGATTTTTTAACACTAAACTGTCTTACCAGCTGTACTTTTACGTCTGTCCAAGGTGCAAGATGTTGTAGACTGTTGATTGCTCTCAAAGCCTCGCCCTGAATTTTCTGATGTACCACAAAAACAGCTTGTTCCATATAAGTTGGATCTTGGATTCTCTCAAGTAAATACTCCATCGATGATATAAAAAGAGCCAGATTGTCTGATGATCCTTTAAATGGGTTAATCATCCTTAATTCTTTTAAATAGAATTTTTGCTGTTCTGTCCAAACTGCATGTTGAACTGGATCCATCGGAGCTTGTGCTCTTGCTTGAACTTGTGCTTGCATTTCGGCTAATTGTGCTTGTTGATTTGCAAGTGCAGCTTGTTGAGCTTGTTGATCTGCGGTGTTCATTTTATTTATTTTTTTCTCTTGTATTTTAAAAATTCTTTTTTTTTTTTTTAATTTCCACAAGTTTTTCATTCACTTATTTTTTTTTTTTTTTTTAGATATTTTAAAAGTTATTTTTCTTGCTGCACTATTTATTTTTCAATTTAAGTAGGTATCTTTATATCTTTTAACTGCTCACTTTATTTACGTCTATTTTTATTTTTTAATATATGTATATCACTTTGATATTTATGTACCTTTACTTTCACTGTCTTTGTCTTTTACATAGAGACTTAATTTTGTTGCTTTTTTATATTCTGCTAATCTCTCTACGAGAATTCGTGTATTATGTGTTGTTAACACGTTAGCGTTTATAAAGCATATAATTATTTTATTTTAACTCGAAAAATCACTTCGGTGTTTTTACGACTAATATTTTTTTTTTTGTATTTAACTAATTACTTCGGCAATTAGTTTTCATTAAAAAAAAATAGTTTTGTCCACTAAAACACTTCGGTGTTATTAGTTTTCACAAAACACAATTTAATTTCGATCGTTGAATAATGTTTTAGATAATGTACGTTGTACTTTAATCCGCAACAAAATTCTACCGGTTAAAAAAACTTATATCAACTTATAATCAATTAATTTGCGTTTAATTTCTTAGTGAGATCCTACCGACTGCGCCAATTTTATCTTTGATCCTCCGGGATCTGTTTTTAAAAAGATTTAAAATAAAATACACATTTAATATTCAAATGGTTACTTTATTAATAAAAGCATCAGATCCCTTACCACTGGTGGGGGGAAATCTTAAGCTATACTTAGAAGAGTTATAATCGAACTGACTTGCTGCTTACCAGGAAAACCCTTTTTATATGCAGTAATTTTATATTGGTATTTCTACTTCTTCTTACTGACTATATATATATGTGGATACATGCATATCATCATTTCTGATGATGTTTCAATTTTATTGGAATGAAAGAAGTTCGATCATTGACGATCTTTGTTTACATTAATTTTATATTCGGAAGAAGATACTTTGTTGAACGATCATTGTTTACATTAGTTTTTATGACATCCTATTGGTGTAGATTCATATGAATTGTATTTAACCAAATATGCTTGGTGTGCAATTGTGCATTTAATATCAAAGTGATTCTTATGAAGCGATATGAAATACGCTTGGTATAGTTTTATTGTTATTTAGATTGGGAAGCAATTCTATAACTCGCGGGGAACGCTAATTTACGCATGGCTACTTAACTGAGTTGCCTATCGCACGAACACTTTTACTAGGTAATTTGGCAGCTATTGTGCGAATGGAGATGGACTTTAGTATACCTTATGCATATATATAACTCTAACTAACCCTACGGTAACACTCTGCTTCTGCTTCTTTATGAACACCACCTGACCCCACAAGAACCGCGAGGGGGGGGGGGGGGGGTGGCATTCTCACACCTACCAGGCGTTAGGATGTCGTTGGATGGAGATGCGGAAGGAGATGTTCTCCGACACACTCCCGCCGTGCCGCCGGACGTCGAATGTCGTGGAGGTGGTCGGCTTCGTGACTCGCCTTTTAACCTTTGACGATGGTTATGCACGCCTGGGCAAACGTACACCACGCTCTCGTGGAGATCACGTGAAATGTCGCCTTCGACGAGCCGCCGCGCCTGGTTTTGGGGTATTATTTTAATGACGGGTTAATATCACCTGATCCATTTTATACTCACGGGTTTTTTGTTTTCCTTTTTGGTGTAATCCTCGTTGCGATCTGAATCGATCGGATTTCCACTTTTCCCTTTTCGGGTGTGGGGTGTACTTTATTTGCTTTTTCTTTTTAATTTATGTTCTGTTTCCTAAACTTTTAGTTCGGATTGTTTTATTATGTTATGATTATCGTTATTTTATGGATTTTCATCATCCTTTTTGTTTTTTTCTTTTCTTATGAAAATCGTCTGGGCATTTTGCCTCGCTGACGTCTGGAAATAAAAAGATGTTCTAACTCGAGACAAAAAAAAACACTTATTTCCAATAGTTATGTGGACTGTACAATTTATTTCCTTACAACTGAATTTTACAGCTTCAATTCCTAATAAATGTCAACTAGTTGTGACCACAGCAAGCAAGACAGTGATTGCCGGGTGCACAAGCAACGAAAAGCAAACACAAAGAAACAACACAAAAATGATGTCTATATATATGATAGAAACAATTAACTCGCGATCAACGATTCTGTGGCGCAGTCCTTTCGCGTCGGCTGTCCAGAAGTTTTTGCCTTCTCCAGCACTCACAGATCCGCTTGTCGACCACTCGTCCTTTCTTTATGGTCACGTAGGCCACATACACAAGAGATAAGGACTTTGTCCTTCCTATGTGGTCACGTACGCCACCTCAACAAGCGATAAGGAATTCATCCTTCCTATGTGATCACGTACGCCACATACACAAGAGATAAGGACTTTGTCCTTCCTATGTGGTCACGTACGCCACATACACAAGAGATAAGGACTTTGTCCTTCCTATGTGGTCACGTACGCCACATACACAAGAGATAAGGACTTTGTCCTTCCTACCTGATCATGATCAGGTACGCCGCCTCAACAAGGGATAACGAAGAACATAATCCCCTTCCTTCATTTGTAATAAATAGAATATCAGTCATACACAGTAAGACACAAAATTGTGGTACACTCCAACATATATATACATGATCTACGGTTGTTGAAGCACACAAGACAAAGTGGAGAAATTTACGTTAGGTAGGTAGGTAGGTAAAGCGGGTCGTAGACACTCGAACTCGAACATGGTGCGAGTAAACTTGGTTCGAGTAAACCTCGCAGACAGAGAGACCAATTTACTCGAACTTCATTTGCCCTTGTGTCACGTTATTCACTCATCATCATTATTTTTAGTTGATTCGTGAAAGTGCAAAGTTCCAGTTTATATATTGTTTCCATAATAATGGCTGCAAAAAGAAAATTGTTTAACATCATAATTTTGAGTGAGTTGTTAGAGAATGAAGAGGAGGAACTTTGGCACAACGTAAAAAGAAAAGAATTTGGACTAAGGAATGGTTGAAACAAAGGGATACATTCACTCATACGAATTTATTAAAAGAACTGGCGTTTTCGTCTTCTGATGACTACAAAAATTTTCTGCGTATGGATAGTGATGCATATAACTATTTGTTAGCCAAAGTGTCTCCTTTTATAAGCAAACAAGATACTTGGATGCGCAAAGCTATTTCACCACACGAAAGGCTATCGGCAACATTGCGATTCTTGGCTTCCGGTCAAAGTTATGAAGACCTTAAATTTCTAACAATAATATGGGCCAGAAGTTTGGGTCATTGAAACCTGTTGGGCTTTAATCAAAGCATTAAAACATTTAATTAAGGTATTAATATAAATACCTAGTTTTCTTTTCTTAAAACTTATTAGTATCTGTTATTCTTACGTGCCACAAACTGAAGAGGAGTGGAAAAGTATTGCAGACAAATTTGAACAGCGATGGAATTTTCCCAACTGCATTGGTGCAACGGATGGGACACATAAGCATCATCAAGCCAAAAAATACTCGGTCTTATTAGTTTAATTACGAAAAGACTTTTAGCATTGTGTTATTTACTATAGTAGATGCAGACTACAAATTTATAATGGCCGAAGCTGGAGGAAACGGACGAGTATCTGATGGTGGTATCTTTGCTAATTCAACTTTTCTTGAAAAAATGAATGATCTGCAAATACCTCGATCAAAAAAGCTACCCGGCACAAATACGCATTTACCATATGTTTTTGTTGGAGATGCCGCGTTCCCTTTCAGCAGAAGCTGTTAGAACCCTGTTGTGAATTAACAGTATACAAAACCCACTGCTGCGGTAGATTTTCTGACCGAAGTATCTTCTTCCAAAAAGAGGTGTTGATGTTCTTGTTGGTTGAGATGATGTTGGCGCTGATACCGTGTAAAACGTTAGTTGATTTAACTGGCCCAGAATCAAAATATCTTCAATTGCCTTTTTGGCAAATATTTTTTGCATATATGACAGTTTTCGAAAATATGCAGTCCAACTCTTCCCATAAATGTCTGCTTCATCCTCGGGTACATCTTCTTTTTGTTGTTGCGTCATATTTTGTATAGCAACTCGTAGGAGCTCGTTTCTTTCTTGGAGGTGATGCGCAGCACTTTTCATTTCTTTCTTTGGTAACAAATTTTGAGCTACTGTTTCTTCCTGGATGTAAAATATATTTTTTTAGCGACAATTTAAGCAATTATTTAAACTAAATCAACTTACGATTTGATCTTCATTTTCATCAAGTAATTCAATTGTTGATAAGCCAGGTGTTTGCTTTTCATGGTCCGCCAACAAACTCAAATAATCAAAATACCATAGACTTGGCACATGCACCTCATCCGCACCACATCCGGATTTTTCACTGTTATTAATTTTTTTACGCTCTCTCCTATAACAAGATTTTATTCCAAGAATTTTTCTTTTCAGGTCATCCAAAGTTGCATCGGGATCTATCGCTTTGTAACTTTCCAAAAGTGTGTCCCACGATTTTTTTTACCTCCTTTTCCTTAAAAACATCATCTTTGACCTTCCATAAAGATGGTAAATTTTGAAAACAATGAAAAAATCCTTCCAAAATATGTTGTTGGGAATAGTCGACATAATTTTTTTTTTTTTTAAAGCTTCTATTGACTGTCACTGTTCGGGGAATAATGCTTCCGAATCCGTCTTGTATAATTTCAAAGACTTTATTCACTGAATTACAAAGATTTTATTGTTCTTAAGTTGTATAATTTATGACGATTTCAAATATTTGTGACTACAATATAATGTTATATCTTGGAATGACCACCGCTCGTTTGGGTAACAAAGATGGGTAGAATACGTAAGTTGTCGTAAAGTGACCACCGCTCGCTAGGGTTGAAAAGAAACTCAAATCCAAAATGTGACGATCACTGCCACAAGTCCATCACCCAGTCAGTTCAGCCAATCCCACACATGAAAAGTGCTGAGCAAACGATATGCCGTATGTAGTTTGCACACAATGTGCACTACGAAACCAGCCACACAAAAAAAGCAAATAATAACAATGATACGCCACGGAACCATTCTGGGAATTATGCACCGCCAACGATCGGTCGGGCTATTTCACCGAATTAAACGAGGTCATCGTTGCCCATGATACCGTCCCACGGATGGGTATCAATGACAGACGATAAGCGCGTGTTATGTTAGGCAAAACACATTGGCACCGCGGAGATTAAGTTTCGCTGGTGGATGGTTGGCAGTGATCGTACAAAATAGACTGGAATGTGCAGCGTCGGCACAATCGGCTCACAGAGGGTGGGCAAACTGTGGCGACGGCAGTGTGACAAATAAACAATGCAAAAAAGGAAAATAGAACGAATGAGAAATGACAGATGATAATGAAATATAATGTGAATAGATCGTTGGCCTGACGGGCGATGACCTATGTTGGGGCGTCAACATCCTGCCCGGTCGAATGTGGATTCGAAATAGGTGGGTCCAATATGCGGCACAGCTTCTGTACTGGGCGCTGACACGTCCCAGTCGAGGTCTTCAGGGTAACGTTGCGGATAAGTCCATCCCTGCCCGGGTGCACCTCTAGCACCCGACCTAGGCGCCAGTGCGTGGGAGGTAAGTTCTCGTTGCGGACGGCCACTATATCACCCGTCTGTATGTTGGGTTCACGTCTTTCCCATTTGTTGCGGGTCTGCAGAGTCATGAGATACTCGTCGCTCCAACGAGTCCAAAAGTCCTGGTGTATCTTTCGCAGACATTGGTATTGCTTCAGGCGGTTGAGCGGGACGTCTCCAACTGAAGGCTCGGGTACTGCGAGAAGGGGGGCTCCGATTAGGAAGTCTCCTGGAGTTAGAGCCAGTTTGTCCTCGGGATCGTCATGTAACGGCACCAACGGCCGCGAGTTGAGGCAGGCCTCGATCCGAGTCGCCAGCGTGTGCAATTGGTGATACCACAGCGCTTGGGTACCGATGAGGCGAATCAGATGGTGTTTGACTGATTTGACTGCAGCCTCCCAGAGACCCCCTTGGTGGGGCGCACTCGGGACGATGAAATGCCATGTTGTGCCGCTGTGGGCGAGAGTTTGCTGGTTGTACTCGGTCTGGAAGATTGCCAAGTCTTCCTTCAGGTGGCGGTTGGCTCCAATGAAGGCGGTTCCGTTATCACTGTATAAGTCCAGGCATGGACCTCGCCGGCTGACGAATCTGGTGAAGGCGTCAAGAAATGATTGCGCTGAAAGGTCCTCAATGACCTCTAGATGGACTGCTTTCGTTGTCATGCAGATGAATACGGCTAGATACGCTTTAGTGGTAGTGCGAGAGCGTTTAGTCCCCACCCGCAAGGTAAAAGGGCCACAGTAGTCGACTCCCGATGCCAGGAATGGTCGGGCCGAGGTGACTCTGGGGCGTGGTAGTGAGGCCATCTGCTGCTTGATGACATTTCCTCGTTGCCGTCGGCAAACCACGCATTTATGGAGGTAGCTCCGGACGGCTTGGCGGCCATGCAGGATCCAGTATCGTCGCCTGAGAGTGTGGAGCATGAGTTGGGTGCCGCCGTGCAGCGTTGTCCGATGCACATCCGCAATCAGGAGCGTCAACAATGCACCCGATCGTGGTAGTATCGTTGGTCCTGGGGAAGCCCGGAGTTTGCTAGTCGCCCTCCCACTCGGATGATGCCCGTTGCGTCCAGGAACGGGTTTAAGGAGAGTAGTCGACTGGAGCAGGAGAGGCTGACCCCGTCAGCAATACGTTGTCGATCGTCTGGAAACTCGTTCTGCTGTTCCAGGCGGATGAGGGTGGTGAGAGCTCGGTCGAGTTCATCGGCCCCCACCACGGGTTTTTTCAAAAGGTCTCGGTCTAAGCGGTGCCACCGCCAACGAAGTAAGTATGCCACTGTATGGAGCAAGCGCTGGAGGGAGCTGAAGCGCTCTGTCACGGGAATGCCCTGGCCGTCCCGGCGCCGTGTCATCAGGCGGGGTTGCACGAAAGCGATGTTTGAGAGGACGACAAGCTTCCGCTCGCTGTTGATTTCCTCCGCGTCAGCCGGAGTTAGTGGAACAGGCTCAGTGGGAGAGAGAAGACCCTGTATGAGCCAATTCGGACCCCTCCACCATAGGGGATGTGTGACGAGTTCGTCTGCCCGGATGCCGCGACTGGCACAGTCGGCTGGATTCTGTGATGTACGGACGTGATGCCACCGGTCCGGCGACGTCAGCTCTTGGATCTGGCGGACTCGGTTTGCCACGTATTGCTTGAGTGTGGCGGGCTCTTTCCTCAGCCAGCAGAGGACGATGCTCGAGTCGGACCACAAATGGTATGAAGTGTCCCTGAGGTCGAGGGCATCTCGGAGTCGATCGAGCGTGAGTGCCAGTAGCTGGGCGGCACATAGCTCGAGTCTGGGGATGGTAGCACCCTTGAGCGGGGCCACCTTGGTGCGTGCCGTCAGTAGAGACACACGGACCTGGTCGTCAGCGTCGACAGTTCGGGCGTAGATGACAGCGGCATAGGCTTTGGAGCTGGCATCGCAAAAGCCCCACAATGATGTGATGGCACTAGGTGTCATGCCGAACCAGCGTGGAACCCGGATTTGATTGAGGGTCTCCAGGCTGCCACGAAATCTCCACCAGTCTTCACGTAAGTTCTCCGGCAGGGGGTCATCCCAAGTGATGCCTGCGGACCATAGCGTCTGGATGAAGATTTTCCCCGTGATGACCACCGGGCCAAGTAAGCCGGTGGGATCGAATAGCTGCGCCACCTCACTGAGGACCCGTCGTTTGGTAGGGGTCGAGTTAGTGGATGGTAGCTTCACCAGAAAGAAGAGCTCGTCCAGGGTCGGGTCCCAGCGAAGGCCAAGCACAGTTGCCGTGGGTGACTCTATGACTAGCTCTGTGGGAAGAGAAAAACAGACATTGTTACTCAAACCATTAATTACCTTTGCGCAGTTCGAGTTCCATTTGCGCAGATGGAAATGGCCGGCGGACAGCACAGTGTCGACGTCGGTTGCCAGGGTAATGGCTGCGGACTGACTGCTGCAACTGGTCAGTAGATCATCGACGTAGAAAGCCTTCTCGATCGTCTGTCGGGCTGCGGCGGATCGCACCGGATCCTGGATCAAGGGTGAGTGGTCCCAAGCACATTGTTGGAGGGCACGCACTGCATTGTATGGGCTGCATGCCATGCCGTAGGTCACGGTTGTGAGTCGGAAAACGGCCAATTCGTCTGAAGGGGATTCCCGCCAGAGAATGCGTTGGAAATCTCGATGTTCGGCGGCCACCAATATCTGCCGGAACATCTTCTCGACATCTGCCGTGAGGGCAACGGCGAAGCGCCGGAACCGGAAAATGATGTTAACCAAGGTATCCTGGATGGTTGGGCCAACCAGCTGAGTGTCGTTCAGTGAGACCCCAGTGGTGGTCCGGGCGGATGCGTTGAATACCACGCGGAACTTCTCCGTGACAGCATGGTGCGGAATGTAGTAGCATCCAGAGTGATTGTCAGCATTCGGGACACGTTCCATGTGTCCAAGGTTGAAGTACTTGCGCATGAAGGCGACGTACTGAGTCTTCAGATCTGGGTTACGGGCTAGACGCCGCTCCAAAGAGTAGAATTGCCGGAGGGCGCTGGAGAATGAATCGCCTAGTTGCGGGGCTTCATGGCGAAAGGGGATCTGTACCACGTACCGGCCGTCCTCGGTACGCCGATGGGTGGATGAGAATATTCGGTTGCACTCATCGTCCGCTTCCTCGAAATCTCGGACTTCCTCGAGCATCCAAAATCTGCGGACGAGGTCCTCAAGGCGGGCGTCATCAGTACCAAGATGAGCGCTTAGTGTCTGCAATGGCTTGTGGTTAGATGTGGTTGTGGTCGCCGGACCAAATATGACCCAGCCAAGCCGCGTGCGTTGGGCGTGGGGCTCATGGTCTCGCCCGTGGATAACCGAACCCTCAACAATGAGTCCCCAGACATCAGAGCCGATGAGGACGTCAATAGGGCCAGGAGTGCCGAACTTAGGATCGGCCAATGATAGGCCAGCGAAGTGGGTCCATTGAGTCACGTTCACTCGCACCGCTGGGGTCGTGGACACAATGGATGGTATGATGAGCACGTTGAATGTGAGTGCGAATTCGGACGCCGTCGATTGGAGGGTGAGCATGGCGCTGCCTCGAGTCCGGGTATGAGCTAGAGCCCCGATACCTTCAATGCTGACTTCCAAGATTTCTCTGTGGAGAGACAAATAATGAGATCACTGATAAAGCTTACCTGCGACCCAGGATCGCAGAGTATCCGTGCCAAGCGCTGTGTCGTGTCACTCCTTGGCCAGGCGAGTGCAGTAGCTAACAGCACGGTTTGGTCTCGTTGGGTGAGACAGGAGATCGCCTTCGGCTGGTGCAGTCAATGTGGAGGACCCATCTTCCGAACCGCCTGATGTGACGTTGTGGGCCAGTCTGATTCCTGGCGCTCGGCGTGGTATTCCGCTCGGTCCGTTACACCGAGAGCGGCGGGTCCAGTCGTTAGTTGGTGGCTGGTCTCCCTGCACAGGAGAGTGTTGTGCTTCTGTCCACAATTCCGGCACATTCCTGATGAACACTGCTGCGAACTATGTCCAGGGCGCAGGCAGTTGAAGCAGACCCCACACGACCGGATGGCCTGGAAGCGCTGGTCTATGGTCATGGACTGCAAGGCGGGACATCTCGTGATGCGATGCAGGTTGTGGCAGTGTGGGCACCGACTATCCCTGGAGGTGGTAGTGGCCACATTCGATCGGACCACCTGCTGACTCCTCTGCGGCTGACGGCCGGGCTGTTCGCTCCGGCCCGGTGTCCGGACCAGTTCCGTGGCCAGACTGTGGGCACGCTGCTCGAGGTGAGCGATGAGCTCCGCTAGTGTCGGGATCGTCTTTGGGTGGCACCGCAAGCACCACGATTGTTGGGTGGCGCTGGGTAGTTTGCCCATGATGATTGGAACTGTTAGGGCATCCCACTGGTCCACGGGCAGCTGCATCACCTTTAGCGCGCGGAGTGACTCTTGCACGGTGTCGATGATGGTCATCAGGGCCTTTGACGTCTCGTCCTGAGGCGGTCGCATGTTCATAAAGCGGGCGACATGAATCTCGGCTAAAAGTTTGGGGTTGTCGTAGCGTTCCGTAAGAGCTCCCCAGACCTCCTCATAGCCGCCGGAGTACATGCTCCCAACCAGCGGCACCTTCGATGCGCTCACGGCTTGGCGTAGCTTGCCCAATTTAAAGGCCTCTGGGAGTTCGCTGTTGTTGTGGACCAACGTGACGAAGGCGTCCTTGAACGCCAGCCAGCTGCTGAGGTTCCCGTCGAATACCGGCACCTGTAGGGGGTCCAGCTTCATTTCCATTCGTGTGTTCTGCCCACGGTCATGGCCCTCCGTGCGGGGTGGTGGAGGCTGCTCACCCTCCAATTGTCGGACACGACGGTTGAGCACAATGTATACCTCACCAGCCAACTTCTCCACTCGTATCCAGAGATCGGTGTGTGCGCTTATCTCGCCCGGCTTCGCCTGGCCCACCAGAATGTCGTGGTTGTCCACGAACCGCTTGAAGGTTGCGCTGATCATAGCTCGTTCCTGTTCAACTTGGGCCCAGTCCCAGGTGTGGACGTCCGCGGCCAGCACTCGCTCATGGGTGCGCGTGATCGTCGTTACCGCTGCCGATCTCAGGTTTAATTCGGCCATGTCCCACTAAGATTTTAATACACGCACTTATCAAGAGCACAAGAGTCACGTAAAAAATCACAATCAGGCACCGCGCACAAAAGCAACAGGTCATTTGACTTGGGCGTGGGGTATGTACGGATTCACTCACGGGGTACTTAGTCAAGTCAATCCTCACAGGAGGCACCAAATGTTCGGGGAATAATGCTTCCGAATCCGTCTTGTATAATTTCAAAGACTTTATTCACTGAATTACAAAGATTTTATTGTTCTTAAGTTGTATAATTTATGACGATTTCAAATATTTGTGACTACAATATAATGTTATATCTTGGAATGACCACCGCTCGTTTGGGTAACAAAGATGGGTAGAATACGTAAGTTGTCGTAAAGTGACCACCGCTCGCTAGGGTTGAAAAGAAACTCAAATCCAAAATGTGACGATCACTGCCACAAGTCCATCACCCAGTCAGTTCAGCCAATCCCACACATGAAAAGTGCTGAGCAAACGATATGCCGTATGTAGTTTGCACACAATGTGCACTACGAAACCAGCCACACAAAAAAAGGAAATAATAACAATGATACGCCACGGAACCATTCTGGAAATTATGCACCGCCAACGATCGGTCGGGCTATTTCACCGAATTAAACGAGGTCATCGTTGCCCATGATACCGTCCCACGGATGGGTATCAATGACAGACGATAAGCGCGTGTTATGTTAGGCAAAACACATTGGCACCGCGGAGATTAAGTTTCGCTGGTGGATGGTTGGCAGTGATCGTACAAAATAGACTGGAATGTGCAGCGTCGGCACAATCGGCTCACAGAGGGTGGGCAAACTGTGGCGACGGCAGTGTGACAAATAAACAATGCAAAAAAGGAAAATAGAACGAATGAGAAATGACAGATGATAATGAAATATAATGTGAATAGATCGTTGGCCTGACGGGCGATGACCTATGTTGGGGCGTCAACAGTCACACTGCACAAAGGTTCAAATGCAAACTGAAAAAAGTGTCCTAGTAAATAAACGAGTAAACTACTCCGCATACACTCGAACTGGTTGGTTGGCAACTCTGCTACAAAGTGTATAGTTCAATTACAAAATTTGCTCTCGTAAAATTCTTAAATATAACTAGCCAAAGTTCGTAATTAATAATTAAAAGTGTATAAACAGGTGCGTCAACTGTCTGTTTCTATAAATAAAACAGCAAAAGCAGGTAATCCTAATTTATTAGCTGTGAAATAAACTTTCCAAGTAGACACCTAAGTCACATGACTGACAACAAAAGGAAAATCGATCAAACGTCACCTGAAAAAATATTTATCCACTTTTTTATATCAACAGACCATCAAAGGTTTATAAATCTCAAAAGACAATGTCGATCTCCCAATCTGACCTTGATAAAATCAAATCCATTATTGAGGCATCGCTCAATATAGGACTCTCCAAAGCGACGGCCAATCTAGCAACAAAAGACGATCTCAACAAACTTAGCAATGAGATACACTCGCTAAGACAACAAAACCAGAATTTATCTGAAAAAGTGCAGCATTTTGAAAATCGATGTTGCATTCTAGAAGAGGAGCTTGAACTGCAGAGCAGAGAGATCAGAGGGAAAAATATTATTTTCACGATTCCAAACGACCGATTTGACCCCCAAGAAAGGATTCATAACATAACCACACTTTTGCTAAGCTCTGATGCAGACCAACAACAAATGCCACAAGCCATAAAACTTAGTGAAAACAAGAAAACAATTAAACTCAAACTTAGCACTGGTTCCAATGAAACTGCAATGCAAATGTTAAAAAATTCCTTGAAGCTAAAAGGCACAGGCTGCTATATCCAACGAGACCTTAGCAAACAATCACAAATCAAACGTCGAATTCTACTCGGGTATCGAAAAGTCGTCAAAACAATTAAACCAAGCGAAGCAGTATTGATTAAAAATAACAATTTATTAATTGGTAATAGAACATTTTATTTAGATAATAATAACAAACTTAAATATAATAACACAAACGGAGAAGACGAACTACAGAATATCTACGGAAAACTCAATTTTAATGCTGTCAACGAAACTATGTTGTCAAACAGACGTCAGCGTGAATGGCCCAAACCAGATGCACCAGTGATGACACTTTACACCGAAGGTCCGGAAGGTAGTAGTGTCATACAAAACTGAGAATTAAGCGTCGTCAGCTCAAACAAATTTATCTCTGCAAATATTTTATCTTACAATATATCTGGATTAAGTAATAAATTATTATTTGTAGATTTTTTTAACTATGTTAAGAACTTTATTGCTTTATAAATTAGATCGAATATTTCTAAATCAATTACAAAAAAAATTATAGAAATCGGTACCTTTTGCGACAAGATATAGCCGAAACAGTGAAAGTCTAAAATGCGACACTCATAATATCTCATTTGATGAAAAATACCGAAATCAAATTTTATTCAATTTTTCCTTTCAAACGAATCGCCTCTTCCATCATTTCTACTCGCAGACGAAGAAGTCAGATTTCTTATTTTTCCATCATCTCCCTCTCATCAAACATACTACTTGCCGAAGCGAAGGCAACATTGCAAATCGTCAAAAGTCGGCTGTTACACAGAAAAATAAATAAATACTAACACTTCCATAAGAATGAAAATCATATGGCATGACCAGAGAGTCGATAATGCGAGATCCATTATCCATACAAATTAACTTACTTTAATTGCATCATAAACCTCTGCTTCTTGCAAATCCTACATTCTACCTGTGCTTCGAAACAACAAAAACTCAAAGAAAAAAAAGTACATGCAAACATGGGAATGCAATAGGGATCCACACTTTTTTGACAGATGTCAAATCGATGCAAAATCGAAAAACAACAACAGTGTGGAGGGTAAACAAACAAAATAATTATCAGCGATAGGCGGGAAAATAATAGGAATCAGCAAACAAAAGCAAGTTTTTTTTTATTAATAATCAATAGTTTCTCGATATATTTTTAGGAAAATAGATTCATTAAAATATGCAAAGAAGTTGGAAGCAGTAAAGAGAAAGAACTGATCTGCAAAGTTGTCTTTATTTGCCAACTTTCAGGTGATGGCGAAGACGGAGCTGTGGTTTCGTGTGAATAAAGTGTTAAAGGCAGACTTCTTGAAGATACATTTAATCCAAATACCAAAACAGAGAGAAAATTCTCATCATTTTTGAAACGGCTGGTCAATGAACTCGACAAAGATCTATATGGACCCGATAATCATCGCGTAGATTGACATCGAACGTATTTTACTCAAGAAACTGATGCCGTCCAAGTGAAACAACCTGGTGAAATAAACGTTCATTGTATAATTCGCTTTCTATATGCCATTGCATTTCAATTTGGAACCAGGTTTGGCGCGTTTGCTGGGAGTGCATACTCAGACTCGTCCAGTATTGCAATCGTGAGTATGTATCGCGAAATATAAAGGTATACATTAATGAATTCTGCGGCATTGCCAAATTAGTAAAAGCAAACCTCAAACTATAATTAGTATTACCAGATAAACAATTTTATTAAAGTTTTACTTTCAATTTACCTGACTTTTTTTACACTTACTAGTTAATGCTAAAGATTGGGTTATAGCATGTAATGATTCATCATTTAATGAATCTGATCTGTCTCCTAGCACAGCTATCTCGGTCTTTGCATCATGTTCGATTGTCTTCTCCTCTTCTGACACATGTTTTTTTTGCGATTTTAGACATGATTTTTATGAAAACTAAAAGCAGATATGTTATATGTTTCAATCTTAATGGGGTGACTTTTTTCCTTCGTCGTCGCGTACGTGGCACTATATGCATTCAGACGAACGTTCCGTAATACGTGGGGATTCAAACCATATGTGGTACACTGGCTGTACGCAACGGTGGTGAGGCCCATTCTCACGTACGGCGCGGTGGTATGGTGGAAGGCTACTGAAAAGAAGTGCTATCTTTCCAACCTCAGCAAAGTCCAAAGGACAGCCTGCATCGGGATACCGGGGTCCTTAAGGACTACACCCACTCCAGCCATGGAGGTTCTACTTAATCTCGTACCCCTGGACATCTACTGCAGCAGTAAGGCGGTAAAAACGGCCATCAGGCTCAGAGAGTTGGGACTGTGGTCTTTTAAACCATACGGACATGCCTCTGTGGAGACACGTTGGAGTGCATCGAAAAAGAAAGTAGCTACTGACTACTTACCCCACACCCTCGTCTTCAAAAGGAGATTTGATATCAGAATCCCCGAAAGAAGCGAATGGAGTAATAAAATGGTCACGATAGAAGAGGAGATAGCTATCTACACCGATGGATCCAAGATGGACGTGGGTACAGGTGCAGGCATCTTCTGTGAGTCTCTGGACCTGAGCGAATCATTTAGGCTCAACAATGAATGCAGTGTGTTCCAGGCAGAGACAGCTGCGATCACTCAGGCGGCCAAGGAGGTGCAGAGGCGAAAAATAGCCGACAAACACATCACCATTTACTCTGACAGCCAAGCGGCTATAAGAGCTATGGAGTCAGTAGTAATCAGGTCAAGGGCGGTGTTAAAAGGCAAAAAATACCTAGACGAGATATCAGCTGCCAATACGGTAACCTTATGCTGGGTACCAGGGCACAATGACATCTTGGGCAATGAGAAAACGGACGAACTAGCAAGGAAGGGATCGGAGATGAGTGTATTTTTGGCCCTAAAATCCATAAGAACCCCGCTAAGCACATTAATGCTAAGTATCGGCACCGAATACATGAGTAAAGCAAACTTACGTTGGATCGATCTTGAGCAGACATACAAGAGAGTTGCAGGGACGTTGAAGAAATACAATCTATACGTCGCCTGCTATGCGAATGCCCTGCCCTTAGAACAAAAAGATTGAAGATTCTTGGCAGCTACTTCTTTGAGGAGCTGGAGGATCTGGCTGCTTTAAAGCTAAAGAAACTCCTGAGATTCACATATGAATTCGGGTGGTTCTGCTAAAGCGTATTACCGAGCTGTTAAGCAGCGGTTTCCTTTATCTCTCTCTTCAGGTTCCCGAATTTTTTTTAAAGAATCCCTAAATGGACACAATGGACCCAACTGTTGGTCTAACTGAGCCATGACACCCGTCACAAGGGCATCTATCTACCTACCTACCTACCTTCCTTCGTCGTCCGACTCACGCCTGCGTGTCTGCAGCGCGCGGGAATGTCGATTCCTTGAGTGCGGCGGTATGACTTCGGTTGTCGTTTGGAGGAATTCTAAAACAACGAAAAACCGCTGGAGTGGTGGCGTCTGCTTTTCCGCCGATGAAGAGTGCGGAGCGGTGATAACATCCACAATTTCGTGGGTATATCCCTCGTTTACTTGACTCGCCTGTATTTCTAAGGATTTACTTTTTAATTCCGGCCGGGCGGGCCAATGGAGGAATACCTCTTCTCCTTACGACACTTTATGGTTTTCTGACGCTGTCTTTCAGCTTTCAGCCGAGTTCGACTTAGTAATTAGGTCCTCGAGAATTTCGTGAAGAAATTTGTACTAGATTGTGGTTGACTGCGTTCAGCTCGCTGCATTTTTGCGATTATAAAATCCTCGAAAGACGGAGGTTACATGGCATAGTGGCAAATAGTGTCCGTCGCTGATTCTGTTGCTGGTGTGGACGGTCAATTTTGTTTTTAGATTCGTTTATATTAAAAAAAAATATTTTCATGTTCTCGTTAGAGAACGCAACCAAAGAAAATAAAAGATCACTTATTCAATTTTTAATAAAGTTTTATTTTGAATGAAATAAGCTTCCGATCCCTTACCCTTGCTGGGGGGAAATCTTCAGCTGAACGTAGTACTACAACTATGGACAAGAACTGAATCTAACATGAGAAAGAAACCCTTTATATAGTGATTTATCTGCTTAGGTCGGCAGTTCGATTGAAGATCATTATTTTATCTTTATTACTTCTGATTCAAGACATAGTATTTAATTAGCTTATGCAAGAAAGATCTTGCTATTATAATACATTGTAGATGCTTAGTTTTCTATGCAAGAAAGATCTTGCTCTTATGATACATTGAAGATGTACACTTGTGTCAACAAATGAAGTTGGCACTGCCATTATTTATGTCTTGTATCAGATTACATTTTATAGTTTTGTTTATGAAGACTTTGTCTTCAGTGATTTTATATAATACAATGTTTATGAAGACTTTGTTTTCAGTGGATTTACAGTTCAATATTTGTGGGAATGTAACCGGTCGACTGTCGCCTTTCGTTTCCATTGGGATGGAGGTGGTTTGTTACAGTCTTTAATGGGGACAGCGGGTGTTACACTTGCGACGGCGATCTTAGATGCTTCATTTCCAGCGGCAGCGAGCACACCTATTATTTCAGCGATGGCATTAATGCATGGCTCGAACTCCTCATCATTATCCTCCGAATCGTCAATGCAATCATTTTACACTTGATTAACAATTAGCTCGTTATAAAGTGGTCGTAATTGCATCAGCGTGGCGTTTATTGGAAAATGGATTCCTGCTGCGGTGAGAGCGTCTGCAATTACTTGGCGAGTCGGTCGTCGATCCATATTAAACTTGTGAAGTCGTGTTTTTCTTTTATATATGTTTGTTTGTTAGGTTGTGTAGAATTTACCCCACATCTGAGATTTTACTTCTTGGTTAAATTAAAGAGATTATTTTTATTTTGTTTGGCATACGCTTCTCGCCTTTATTCCCTCTTCTTCTAGAATGCCGGAAACCACCGAAAAGATGGCGATCTTCGGCTTCTTCGTTCTTTCGTTAAATTTTGAGTCATTGCCAGATTATAATAATGGTATAATAATTAAGAAATCTATTACAATATATACACTAAATTATTTCTGTTTCCTTGAGTAGTTATAGGTGTGTTTAATGAAAGAAAACTAGATCAGAACAGATCAGCACAAGTGAGTGAAAACTGTCACATCAAATCAGAACAGAGAAGTACAGGGCCCTGATTACGAATTACGATTCTCGTTGCCTGACTATCGGTACTGCCAAAAAGCAATTTTAAGTTACGAGATGGGTCGCAGGTATCGTTAGCCTAACCACACCATTTCAGATGTCGTTATGTAAAGATGGAAGGCAATCGAAAGCGAAGGAAACATTTTTGTTGAATACTTTAGTTACTTCGATTTTCAATAAAATGTTTTTATTTTCAAATATTTAAAAGCACAAACAATTTGTAATAACAAAAAAAAACACATTCAGTTGTTTGAATTTTAAAATATGAAAAACACTGTTTATTGATATTGCATTGTGTATGTTATTATTATGCTCGTACACGGCGTCAAAGGACTTCTTGGAACAGACGCACGTCTAATTTGCCTTCTCGGAAAACGACTATCAAATGCTTCGTCACTATTTCAACAATAATCGTTATGCTATTGCATGTTAAAACAAATTTGTAACAAATCTTTGATCATTGCACTTTATGTTTTGATTTATTTATGACAATTATCATTAGAGGCAAAATCGTTAGTCGTGACTCTTCATAATTCGTAATCAGGGCCAAGCTTAACGTCATATGTTCTCCTTTCAGCTGTGAAATTTCAAATAGGCGATCCTTAGTGTTTTCGAGTGAACTTCGGGTTTTGAGTGAGCATTCCGTCAATATTTGGTCTGATGTGGATTCGATTAGAATTTGAACTTATTACATGATATTCTTTTGATTTTTTTTTAATAAATATGCCAACATTTGTAACATTAAACTAAGAAATACGATATATCATGCACATTTAAAAGATCAGTTGACATCAGTTCAATTTGTATGTAGAATGTAGAACACACAAGATTTTTACACATGCAACACAAAATCCTTAAGGTAGTACAATCTCATTGATGTCAGCAACAACTCCAACCACACCTTGTCGAAATTTAAATAAAATTGATAAGAGCGGCTTGGCTTGCGCAGGCCCTTTCCGCAACATAGATTTGAGTGAGATTCCACGAACCTCGGCAGCGGGGTCAAAAATAATACGAAGTTTGCCCGGCTTATGTGGGTTAAGAACAGCGAAATGCGGTAAATACCAGGCGCGGCAATTTGTAATATCTGCTTCATCCTGCGATAGCTCTTTAGCGTAACCTTTTTTCGATGTAGTTAGCGATTTGGCCTTCATATCGCTCGGCGAATTCGGGGTCCTTTCGCATTTTGGCTTCTATGTTATGTAGACGTTTTATTGCCTTTTGGTAACTATTGGGCATAGAGATGTTATCGTTGCACCACAACAAACCGGTTTCGAATTGTTTTTTAACACGTCTTGTGGACTCCTCCAAAATTCGCCTCGCCCTTGTATCGTCGATGGATTCCATGATTGTCTCGCTACTATTATCACCAAAGTTTTCCACGGTGAAATATGATTCCACTAGCTTATCCAGTTGACGAAGTGCCTTGTTGTCTTTGTAACGAGCGATGAGGTGCTCCTGGGTGTAGGTACGAGTATGTATTCGTTTTTATGAACCTTTTTCTTTCTCCCACCTTGGGCGCCACCTGTAGCAAAACCTGCTCTCCTCCTCATGAGAGCTAACGTCGGTAACTTTAAATAGGCCACCTGTAACGTCACTGCGATTGTTTTGCTAAACCGCCACCTGTAACCGTAACTTTAAATAAGCCACCTGTAACCCGCAAAGCTAGCTTACTACCCTTCCCTGTCCCCAGCGATAGTGATTTGTGGATTTGGTTTACCAATAAAAACTGCATATTTTTCGGACTCGTTGACAATGTGTTCCAGCAGATCTTCATCAAAGAACTTTTGGAACTGCTCATGAGGTCTAAAATTACCACAATCCACATAATTCGCCAGGGGAAAGATTGGAACCATGGCAACTGCAGAATCGTTCGTCCAACTAAAGCTCGTGTGCTTGTTTGATAGTGGAAGTTTTACCGTCGATAATGTTGCTTTTATTTTTTTTAAACGACGCACAATTGGTTCAGCTTTTGCTGATGAGCCCTTATCCAACGATTCTGCTAGTAAATTAGTTTCCACATTACTTACTGAATTTTCCAATATGTCAGCTAGTAACGTATCACTCAAAGCTAAATCGTCCTCACCCTCATCAATCAATATGTAGTGCCCTCTAACGAACTAATACGTCTACCGCTTTTCAATAAAAGTTCACATGTTGATTTAAGTTTGATTTTGTTGTAGATATTGGGGTCTATAACTTTGGTAGTTCCTATTTGAATTAGAAGGGAACTGTTGTATCGGTTTTTGAGTTACTTGAGATTTTGTTATATTTGTTTAACAATATGAAACTAAATTGTTTTCAAGTAATAGTTCAAAAGCTGGTTCGATTTTAAATAAGCCGCGAGAGAGAATAACTGCTTGAAAGTTGAGTGGCAAACCATTCCGAAAAGCTTCGAATGCTTTTTTTTCACATTCAATTGAATACATATTTTTAATGACTTCTATTTCGTTACTTAAGGTTATTCTATCTAAAATTCTGCACAGATGACAATTAATATTTTTATAAAACTATTACACAATTTTTAAATATAATGCTGTTAAAATTTATCAGTAAATTTGCTATACTTGTCTTCTCACCGAATTCCTGTATAAGTTTTGTCCTTAGTTGTTCCCAAGTGTTTATAGTTGCCTTCCTAACAACATTAGTCGCTTCTCCTTGAATGGTGTTGATGATGTTCATCAGAAAAAGTCGTTGTTCGTCCTCCGTGAATTCGTTTAAATACCCTGAGAGAGATTCTATGCTCCTTATATACTGAGCCAGCTCATCTAGAAAGAAGGCGATTTGATTGTGCTTACAAATTATCAACATGTTTATTTCACAGAAGGCGATTTGATTGCTTATTACAAAGTATTGATATGTTTGTTTCGGAGAAGGCGATTTGAATGTGATTACATATTATTAATATGTTTATGTCACAGAAGGCGACTTGATTGCTTATTACATAGTATCAATTTGCTTAAGGCATATTGATGTTTAAAAAATGCGAACATTTGGTTCCCTTACATTTATATCCATTGTGGATACGTCACTCTATTTGTAATTGCCACGCGTTATGTACTGAAACATCGACCAACCATATGAAAATACTGCTCCACCACTTCTTGCCTCTTACTCCAATGCGATACAAGTTCACATTCTGATCCATACGATCTACACCGCACATGTATTTATTATACTCTGCAATAACACATGGTCGAGCAACACTTATTTTCTTCTTATGTCCCTTTGAATATCTCTGAACATTGGAAATTGGATTTATGCCATGAGACGTTGCGGCGATATTGACAACAGCATTGTCATTCCATTTAGTTAAAACAATATTTGTTTCCTTCATTTTAATTGATTTGACATATCCTCGCTGTTTTTTTTTTTTAAATAATTTCTTATGCTCAATGTTGGGAATTCGATTTTCGCGAATTGTCCCCGTTGCATTGTAACCACGAGCTTTCAAAAAAGTCAGTATGGGAAAGCTGGTAAATAAATTGTCAAAATGAAAAGAAAATGGTAAGCTCTGCCACTCTGGCGAGAAGTCGTCGATCATGTTGAGAAGAGGTGCTGTGCACTTCCCAAATCTTTCTTCATAGCTTGTGCACGAGCGTGGATTTTTGCCCTGGTAAATTTCAAAATTTACCAAGTAGCCCGATGTTGTACACAAAGACCACACTTTATACCCAACGGTTTTTCTTTTATGAACTGTTTACACCCATGACGTCCAAAGTAAGAGATCATGCTCTCGTCAAAAGAAAGAAGAAAGAAAAAGATGCTCTCTGGGTGGAAATTGTTCAACATATTTGCTTTCAGGTGACCAGTTAAGGGTCGCAACTTCCACATTTTATCACCATTGGTTACTTTCTTGACACTATCTTCAAAATGAAGGAATTGTGAGATTTGCTGACAGCGATTTCTGTGCATTGCCGTATACACCATACCATTTCTCAAATCATCGTCAGCGCTCCAGAATGATCGAAAATGCCATGTAAGTTTTTAGCTCAGCGATAGTGATTTGTGGATTACTAATAAAAACTGCATATTTTTCGGACTCGTTGACAATGACAGCAGATCTTCATCAAAAAACTTTTCGAACTGCACATGAGGTTTCAAATTACCACAATCCACATAATTCGCTAGGGGAAAGATTGGAACCATGGCAACTGCAGAATCGTTCGTCCAACTAAAGCTCATGTGCTTGTTTGATAGTGGAAGTTTTACCGTCGATAATGTTGCTTTTATTGTTTTAAACGACGAACAATTGGTTCAGCTTTTGATGATGAGCCCTTATCCAACGATTCTTCTAGTAAATTAGTTTCCACATTACTTACTGAATTTTCCAATATGTCAGCTAGTAACGTATCACTCAAAGCTAAATCTTCCTCACCCTCATCATCAAAATCCATTGTAGTGCCTTCCACCGAACTGATACGAGTACGTCTACCGCTTTTCAATAAAAGTTCACATGTTGATTTAAGTTGTCCTATACAAATATCATCAGGAACTCCGACGTCGTTCGCATCCGCATCATCCTCGCCGGTGCTTCTACTTCCGGTGGCAGAATGTAAAGCGCTACAGCCATATTATTTTCGTCTTCATCACAGAGCTCATTTATATAGTCGATACCTTCTTGTGTGTGTGCGGCAAAAACTTTAATGAAAATGTTATAAAATATTCCAAAATCTAACTATTACATTTTTGTAACAAAACTGCATATAATAACCGAACAAAGTATAATTTATTGGAATTTTGTGGACCACATTTAAATAGGAAGAGTAATGGTTCTTTGAACAGGCTGTAACTTTATAGTTTTCATAGCGTCGTTAATGTTCTTGAACCCGAAGAAAAGCTTATCGAACAGGGCTTCTCGATTCTCTTGAGTCGTTCAGTCACTTTGCTCTCCTTTCTTAGCATTTGGAGGCTTTCGAGCCTTGACGGCTGGGGTGGTGCTAGGTGAAGTGTCATCCTTCAACTCTACATCTTTAGCAGATTTGTTATAACGTTGTTTATTATGTTGTTTTGACATGATAGGTATTTCGTTAAACTGCGGTACGAGTATGTTTTAAAGAAAAGTATGTTTCTCTTGACGGTGTCGGAATCCAACGTGTCTTAAAAAAAACGGCACATTTAATTTCGACAACATTTTCTTCTGCGGCATTATCTTCTGTGGCATCTAGCGCTGCATCATCGGTCTTATGTTCGTCTTTTGTCCAGCTCAAAGCTGACCATTCCCCTATTGATAATGTATTCAAAAATATTTGCTTGCATACTCTCGCCTTCTCATTGCTAAGCCATAAATGATAACAAGCTGTCGATTTTCTTCTGCTCATCTCTTCTTGTTTTCTGTCACGGTGTCTTTTTGTGGGTTTTATATCAACAAGTAATTTAAAAAGCAACTGTTTTTCAGCCCAAGTTCTTTCCCAAAAGTCTTTTAAAATGTTAAGTCGCTGGAGCTCTGTAAACAAAAAAGAAGTTTGTTTCCTTCTTATTACAGGAGCATTTACATCGGAGCTTAATAGCGCGATTGGGCTTGTCAATCCTATATAGCCACTTTCCTTCTTGTCTCTTTTTGCTTCTGTAACTTAAACCTAACTCCCTTTTTCGTTTGTGTTTATTTTGATGCCAATTATCTTCCCTTACATGCTGCCTTTTTGACATTTTATTTGTTGGTACTGCTAGGGAATCGTCTGCATCTGGCCCATCAGGAATGAAATCAGGATCATCGGGATTATAATTAACCGTAGGATCAAGGTCCTCACTGTTTTCATTTTCAGCCTTCAGAGGCAAACTTTCACAGATTTCAATGCGTTCTAGTGTTGTGTTAGGAGTATCTGCCACGGTACTTAAACTTACCTCTCCAACATGTGTGAAGTCTTCTGTTTCAAATTGTTGAACATCCATTAATATTATTTCACAATCATCGATATTAACAGTTTGCCCCAAGTTAGTTGTTTAAGCGTTTCTTGAAATTAATAAACTTTCATCCATCCTGGTATTACAGTTAAATTGTCTATCAAAAAAAAGTTCTATTCGTGGAAGCTTGTCGGAAAAATCTAATCTAAAAATAAAATCATGTGGTATCATAATACTTACAATATATTGAGCCTTATTGCGAAGATCAACTATCAACTATCAACCGATTGACGATTGATAGAATTTATCAATTCAAATAAAAATAGGTATTGTGAAAATGAATTGATAAAAATTGTGCTATTGTGAATGCCGTCAATGTGATTTGTAGATTGTTCATGTGCGGCGTCTTCAGTTGACATATCATTTTCATTGGAGGTGGTAACATTTTCCAAACCAAATTCTCTTCCAGGTGGATTAACGCATGTATTGAATCCTAACAAACTTGCAACCGCTTCTTCTAAATTGCTGAATTAGTGAAGACTGTTTGGGCCACCACCAGTGTCTGTTACTTCTATTTTGTTTTCTGTTTTCTTCTTTTTTGTTTTGCATTTTAAATCGATTCATACTCTCTGCCACTTTTCTGAAGTTCGTTCTGGAGGCCCTAAGCTATTCAACTCCACAGCAATGACTTCGCACTTTGTATTTGCCACAGCTTTGAACAACATCCCTTGGCGAGTTCCTCGTTCTCTTCCATTAACTGGACCAATCTGCATAACTGTTTTTTGTTACTTACTACTTTTTGAGTCCTTTGGAAATAAAAAAAAATTAACATTATTTAATTCAAAACTCACTTTTCTTAGTTATTTTTTCTTACCAGCTGTACGACGGCACTATTTTGTGCTGCCGGCAGGTGACCTTCGGTCGTTGGACGTTCTTCGATTAACGAAGGCACTTGCACGAAAAGGTGTGAGTACCAACCAAATGTTATTTTCCACTGCGATGAGTGATTGTGTGGTGCTAACTGCACCCGCACCGACGATATGAAAATGACCAGAAATGACCTCTGATGCTTTTTCGCGATCGCGACCACTGATGTTCTATACCTATGTATAGAGATAGGATTAGGCCAAGCGATTTGATGTGAACTGGCGAAACAACGGCGACAAGAACGAGATGGTTGCCTTCCTTGTGCGAAAGCTCGATAATTGCTGACAAGAGCAAGAAAAAACGGTTGAGTCGATAGCGACGAATAATAACTGAACATTTATTTTGCGTTTTACTTTCCTTTTATACATGATTTTAATCATACATTATGCTTTGTCTTTTTCTACGTTAATATAATAAAGATGGCTTTTGAGCGCCTTATTCAAATTATTGGAGAGTTATGGTAATTCACAATAGCAATGTTGGACATATTAGAAATTTACATTTTCTTTATTTTACTCAAATTCCACACGTTAAGTATGTTATATGTATTATAATTATATGTTTGGATCAGTTTTCCCACCAGCTTCTTTACGATTGAAAGAAAAATTGACAGCTGACAAGAAAATCGGTGAAAATTGTTCTTCACAATACCGAAATTTTTCGTTCAAAATAAAAAATTCACAATGTATCAACAATATTGACAGTCACAATACCAATTAATAAAATTGATTGATAAATGTCAATTAATAAATTGATAGTTGATCTTCGCAATAAGGGTGATTATCATTTCTTGAAGATTTAGATGACTTATTTAAAGCAATGTGAACAAGCTGCTTTCCCCTTGATTTCATTATTCTGTATGATGCGGCTCTAACTTTAAGGAAAATCACTTCGATACAACCTTCTCCACGGCCAAAATGAATGTGATGTAATTTAGACCATACAAAAAACTCAGGAAATTGAACATGTTTGGGAATCCCTTAATAGTTATTTGAGAGTTTTTCTAGTCGGTGCAAATTCAACAGTAGTTTTTAATGGAGTTATGAGTTTTGCTTACCACGAATAAAAGATAAGAGGTTTTCTGAGTAATCTTTTAGTTGAAGTTACGATTTCTGAATAGGCAACAGAACAGTAGTATAGTTACGTGCTATTCAAAATTTGAATTTACGTGTATTTATAACTTTTAAAGTGATACCAAATTTTTTAGGTTGCTGCGTAGAAAAATTTCCTATAAAATGGCATTCAAAAGTGATTTTCGGTAAAAGGTGCAGTTACGAGGTCTGCTTATGAGGTCGACGATATGGTCCATTGACATTATGACCATATAGAAAACGGGCATTATTTCTCTTTAAAAATGGACATAATGTCAAAATTGGATTATCAATTACAAATATGGTTAAGCGTCCGGTTTTTTTTTATAATTTACGCGCATTAAAGGGATTTTTTTTGGTACCCTTATGATGTATTGGATACACAGCGCGGGCGTTAGGAAAATTAGGATTAGAAGAAAAGAAGAGTTGCCGATGCACATTGGTTTTGAATGTTTGTAGGTTATAATGTAAAGGAAAAATTGAGCGTGGAAGAGTATTCCACATTCGTGTTGAACGGCTGAGGAAGGACTCTTTGTACTTCACTGTACGTCCGAATACAGGCTTGAGGGTAAACTGATGGGCATTCATTGCATGGCGGGTATTGCGGTTGAAATGTTCAAGGGGTGGAATGCAACTCACTATTTCGTTAGAGCACTTACGGTGAAAATACCGATAAAATAACGAAAGACAGGAGACGTTGCGACGATGACTAAGAGAGTCAATCGATCTCGCGATGTCTCGGTCGCCTATGAGTTTTATCGCGCGTTTTTGGATCCTGTCAAGTAGCTCCAAATAAGTTATTGGTGCACCAGACCACATATGAGCGTTGTACCTACTCGAGTTTCGGGCGAATAAACGCCTTATAAATTGTAGCCAGATCAGAAGGGGTGAAATATTTCTTACATCGCTTAAGGAAGCATATACATTTAGAAGTTCTTGGCGACATCGAATATGTGGTCATTCCAACGAAGGTTGTCATTGACACACATACCGAGAATGGAAAGTCTTTCGGTTTCAGCGATGCAAGTGCCATTCATCGATAATGGCAGTGTGTGTGGGTTTTGCTTTAATGACAGGAGACAGCATTGTGTTTTGGAAGCATTAAATTCCACTCTATTGGTTGTACCCCACTGAGTTATGCTGTTAAGATCGGAATTTAATGAGCTTAACATACGTTGCCGTTCCAGTTCCACACCCGAAGAAGTGGAGCGTGACCCAAGAAACGAGTATGAAAAGCTGAGGGTAGGTACTGTCATCAGCAAAGGAATGGATTGGATTAGAAGTAACAGACAGGATATCATTTATAAAAATGAGAAAGAGAGTCGGGGACAGGACGGAGCCTTGGGGAACACTAGCATTTATTTGGTGAGTTGCAGACTTGAAACCTTCTAAGACAACTTGAATTGAACGGTCCGAAAGGTAATTTCTAATCCATTGAAGAAGATTATCATCGATTCCAAATGCACGAATTTTCGGCAAGAGAGCTTGATGCCAAACTCTGTCAAATGACTTTGAAATATCAAGCGCAACGATCTTACTTTCACCACCTTGGTGAAGAGATTGGTTCCACTTTTCGGTTAGATATGTCAACAAATCACCGGTGGACCTATTGCCCCGAAAACCGAACTGCCGGTCATTGAGAAGTTTTCGAGATTCAAGATATTTCATTAGCTGACGGTTGATCAGCGTTTCCATGACCTGAGAAAGAAGGGACGTAAGTGCAATTGGTCGGTAGGAGGAGGTAGAAGAAGACTCGCCTTTTTTTGGTACAGGCTGGACAAGTGCTGTTTTCCATCTTCCCGGGAAGTGCCCTGAAGAATAGGACAGATGGAAAAGCTTACGCAGTGTTTTTGCCAGCGTAGAAGAACACCTCTTCAGAACGATGGGGGAAATACCATCTGGACCAGCGGATTTGTGTATGTCAAGATCTCGAAGTACTCTAGCCACTGTACGAGTGCGAAAGTGGATTGGTCCCATGGTGTATTCTACGCGCTCGAGTACAGGGGGAGATAAAGCACAATCTGGGAGCGTTGAGCTAGCTGCAAAGTGAGCAGCAAGCAGATTGGCTTTATCCAAAGAGCTGACAGCTGGAATGTCGTTGTAAATGAGTGTCGGGATAGATGACGAGGCCGAATTCTTGATGTTTTTGACAAACGACCAAAAGTTTTTACTACCCGTGGGACTTTGTAGTATTTTTTGCCTCAGCTTTCGGTCGTAGGAGAATTTTACACGATTAATAAGGGCATTACAGTCATTTCTGGCTCGTTTGAATTTTTTCCGGTTTTCCTCAGATGGGTTGGCCTTATAAGACCGAAAGCTTACCTCTTTTAACCTGATAGCCTCTTTGCAGCTCGACCCACACCACGCGTTTACCTTGGGTTTGAGACTTTTTATCCGGTTAGGGATAAAGCATTTCATACCCAATAAAATCATGTTTGTTATCATATCAGCAGCAGCATCCACGTCGCTGTCGAGGAAGCACAGCGACCAGTTAAAACTCTTAAAGAAACCGTTTAGTTTTTCCCAATTGGCTTTCTCGTAGTGCCATACGGTTCTTTTAGGAGTTTGTTCTTTAACTATGTGGCCGGCGTACGAGAAATTAGCTGATATGACACAATGGTCTGACGAACCTAGAGGCGGTAATACGTTTATATCATATTTTTCAGGGTGAGAGGTGAGAAACAAGTCCAGTGTGTTGGCGGTTTGACTGCTTATGTCCGGTATTCGTGTAGGCTCATTTACAAGCTGAGTGAGATTGTTAACCTCAGTAAAAATCTCAACATACCTTCCTTCGGGTGTTGTCTGTCCAGAATGTCGAAGCCAATGTGAATTGTGTATATTGAAATCACCCGCAATGACAATTTCAGTACGAGAATGAAGGGTTACAATTCTTGTGATGGAGTCAGACAACGCATCCAACTCATTATAAGTCCGGTGTATTAGTCGATTAGATGTTAGATAGTTTGATACCATTTTATCTCGCGAAGCCTCCTACCCAAACACTATAATCAGTTCAATTACATAAAATTATTCTTTCTTTGGTTTCTGTTTTTACTTATTGGACATAATTTCCAAATGTTTGGTTTGGAGATAAGGTCCATGGACTTTATGACTATTTGCCGTTGTACGTCATGACCATTTTGTCGGTTTGAAGTAGTCATAATAACCATGGACATTATAACGCCTTTTACCATAGATTGGTAGCAAACGTGTAAAAAACGTTCCTTTATGGGGACTGTCGTCATTGAATCTTGAGTGGCTGGCTACATACAGCTTTGGTTCTGCAATTGAGCAGGTATGAATACGGCTAGCAACCTTGCCTGGCCCAAGTATTCCGTAGCTAGCGATCATTCGAAATCTCCAAGCTGTAATGTAGCACTATTATTATTACAACTAAATCATTCACAATTATTAAAGGAAATGCGTGGCTTAAAAAAATCACATAACAAATGTACGTACTTTGTTTGCTGTAGGTTGAATAAATATTTTACGAATAAATACAGATTCACGCCAGCGAACTGAATATTTTAACGTAAAAAATTTGTATCTATAAACTCAAGGAATCTATGGCTATAATTTTAAATATTTTTAAATCATTTTGTTGTATGAGTAGGCACTCTCCATTATTTACGCAGAGATTTGATATGTTTGTTGGTCAAATTGCTAATAAATGTTAATTGAGAATAAATATATAATATATGCATCGCCATAAAAAGTACATACACCTTTACAAGGAAAAACAAATTATAGATATATATTTACGTATGTGAATTAAATATACAAAATTCGATAAATTAATTAATGTACAGTTGAAGTTAAGCAAAACAAACAATTAACTAATAAATGTATATAACTTCAAATTACAAACCATGTATTCATAACTAATCAAAAAATGCTTATAGAATCTGTATTTTAAAATATATATTTAAATGCCCTTGGAAATAACAATCAGCTGAATAATAAACGCATATTTTGGAATTAAATGAACATTTAATAAACAATAGAACGTTCAATTAATGGACATAACTATGTAGGTACACGCGAATTTGTTTATTTTTTTATTATTTAAGTTTAGTTAGTTTAGCTAGTTAATAATCGAAATTTGTTGCTAATTGAGACATAATGTAATGTGAAAATAGAGAAAAAAAATGTTTATATATTTGTAAATAAAATATGTATCGAACTTATATTAAACGTACAATTGAAATTGTTTTTTTTTTTATATTGAAACAATTATTTTATATATATTTTTTTTATAAAAGCGAAATTAAAAAAAAATATTTATAAACATATATAGTGCTTTATAAATGCGTATGTGTAACTACTTCAATATTAAATAATTACAATATTTTTGTATCTCTTTTGTTTAAATGTTTATTTTCCAATTAATATTCTAACAAACAATAAAAAACTGTGTACGAATTGTTTTGTTAAAAATAGACATTCGAGATTTAAATAAAACGAAAGCAAATGATATTCAAAATAAATATAACAAAACTAATTGTATGAAAAATTTGGGTTTTTACTGACGCTATACAACTCTTGGTCCTGAAAGGGACTTTTTCTAACGCGTAAGTATCACTTTAGCTTTTTTTTAATTTTTTTTTATCAAAATTTTGAGTTTGCATGCTATTTTTTCAAAAACTTGCCATAAATAATTTAATTTAAATTTAGGATTATAGAACAGATTTCCGGCTTTCAAAACCGGTATAGAACTTTATTGTAAGTATTGCCGTTGTTTTTTAATATTTTTTTTCAATTCAAGTCCTTTTTTCTAAAATTGCCCCTACCTCTTAAACGGGGAGATATGGTGCAGGGAAATAAGTCCACGGGAACTATGTCCACTGAGGGACCTAGTCGCCACATAGTGAGAAATAAAACCACTTTCGCGAAGTGGACTTAGTTCCCATGTAAAGTGGGAACTAAGTCCATTTTTTTATGGGAACTTAGCACACATTCAAAAATAAGAAGAGGGAACTAACATCCAACATTTAGAATTAGACAAAAAACTGTAAAGTGCAGTTAGTTATCAGCTAGGGTTCGGATTTTCATGCACTTAAAATCTGAAAATATGCGCTTAAAAATGCAAAATATGCATTTAAAATATGCACTTAATTTAACTTAATTTCGGTTCAATTTCAGTTAACTGTGTTAACTAAATTAACATTTAGTTAACACAATTAAAACATCTTCATTTGTTTGATTAAAATAAATAATTCAAAACAACATAAAATCATGTTTCCTTAATTGTTCTGATTTTGAAAAGTTTTGTTTGCATAGATCATAAGATGTTTCTTAAAGTTTTGGAAATCAAAACGTTACCGATTCGTTCTTAAGAATGCCTTATACAACGAAAAAGATCGCTCCACGTCAACTGAAGTTAGTTGAGTATTTTTTAAAGAACAAACCTCATCGACGGTAAAGTTCTTTTGGTAATTTAAGTCATTGCAGTCCAATGTGAACGTCTTACTTACATTTTGCATTATTGAAAATCCTTAATTTTTTGCCAGAACGCACTGAAGTTTTTTTTTTTGACTTTTCCCATAACTATTTCAACCGCAATTATCTTTGCAACAACATCTTCAACTAAATCAATTTGAGTTTTTAAGGTTGTCCTGCCTTCTAGCTTTGTGATGGTGTCACATAGGAAACTGAAGTTTGAACTTATAATATTTGGCTTTTTAATAACGGCTGGTTTATTACTTCTTTTGCATTTTTTATCGCAACTGGATCGGAGTCATCGAACCCATTGGTAATGCTTTCAAACGCTTTATAATGTTTTGCATAATACTCAACAGCCTTCAACCAAGTTCCCCATCTTGTAACAATAGGCTGAGGCGGAAGAGGAGTCAACGAATATTTTTCTTTAAAAATTTCGACGCTTGATGGTGCTTTTAAAATTTTATTTTTTGCCGTTTGAAATTATTCCATCGACGTTCCGAAAATGACTCCTTATTTCTTCTGCAACTCGGTGCATTGCTAAGCAAGTGAAGTGCAACAATTTTGGATAAAACAGTGCTAATCCACAAGCTGCCTTTAGCATATATGCCGCAGTATCGGTCAAAAAAAGGAGTATTTTGCTTTTATCAATTTGAAGTGAATTCATGGATTTATCAAATGCGCGAGCGATGGTGCCATGGTTCATTTTTGCTAATTGGAATTTATTAAAAAATTCTTTTTGCTTTCTTCTTCATTTTGGTCCAACACACCAACAATTATGTTAGCAACAAAACGTCCTTGGATATCGGTGGTTTCATCAATAGAAACCCGTAAATACTTATCTTTTAGATCAATTTTCATTTGTTCAAATAGCGAAATATAAATTATTTTCATGTAATTTTTCCGCAAAGTGGAATCATCCGGTATAATTGCTTTTCCATATTTTTTTTAAAAAGTTCTTAATTCAGGGTTACTAAGCTTACTTAAAGGTATATCGGCTGAAACAAATGTCTCATATAAATACATTGAAAAGGTGTTAGATGCATTGGTAAAGGACATTAGTTGTTGAAATTTCTGGCAAACTTCAGATCCTCCTTCAAGTTATAAGTGCTTAACACTTTTCAAATGCTCTTCCATTTAAAATTCAAAGCGAAGGCTTTTGTTACAAACTTTGCAAAAATATGAATTTATTGTAAAAATATGCAAAACTATGCATTTATAGTAAAATATGCACAAATATATGCAAAATATGCATTTATAGTAAAATATGCAAAAATATGCACTAACGCTTTAATGTCATTTTAAAGGAAATTTCCTGATTCGTATAGATAATTCGTTGTCTTGCTTCCAATGTGTTCCTAAAAAAATATGCATTTGCATGGAAATCCGAACTCTAGTTATCACACTCTTTAAGCAAAATCTTAAGCTTATCATAGTGACATAAAGCCAAAGTTTCAAAACCGTACCTCGCACCTACTCCAAATCAAACAGTGATCCCAAGCAGGGGGGTTGTTTTATTTTGTTCTTAGTCGACAGTGAAAATTTACTTCACATTAAGACGGAACTAAAACCACTCAGAATTTTGGGAATTTATTTCCCACTATACATGGGAACTAAGTCCACTTCGCGAAAGTGGTTTTATTTTCCACTATGTGGGAACTAAGTCCCTCAGTGGACTTAGTTCCCGTGGTTCTTCGAGGACAATACAAAACTGAATTCAACGTACGTCCTGGCATATGCGAGAAGGAAAGTGGTGTCAAGAGAACGACATTGCACGAGTTGGTAATTTATACAAAGTGTTTGTTAAAATTAATATACATGAACACTTTTTCTTAGGTACATAATTAGTTTTAAAAATATGGACACCCGATCCACGAAGAGTCTCCGACTGAGACACTGCAAGCTTCAGCCCTCTGCGACACTGGCAGTGTGTTTCTTTATTCATTCGAAATGTTCCGAATGAGCCATATGTGTTTCTTTATTCAATGGAATATTCCGGATTATTCATTTGGAGTCTGTTTCTTTATTTTTTCCGGATAAGGAATTGAAGAAGCAGCATTTTCAAATCTTGTATCCGGAATATCCAGAATGGAATGATTAAAAAAACACAACTGCACCAAATCGAATGACAATCATTTGCCCATGACCAGCCTTGCCACATACGAGAGCAGAAGTAGTAAATAAGCCCAAAAAAAAATGTAGTACCTACCATTAATCGTTGATAGCAATAACTTCGAGGTAGTTAAGAAGCTAATCTACATTTAAACAAACATCAACTCCACGAATGACACCTTATTAGAGATCCGACGAGAATTACCTTTGCTACTTCGGTTTGGCAAAAGCAATTGGTTAAAATCTCCCTCGAAGGACAAAATGCATGTTATATCGAAGCTTAATCCAGCCAGTCCTGGTTTATGGTGGCGAGTGCTGAATGAAAAGTAGGAGGGGAGCTAGTATTGGGTTCTTTTGAAAGAAAAATAGCCCGTCGGATATTTGGCCCTGTATACGAGGAGGGCGAATGGAAGAGAAGATACAACTGCGAACTCTATGAGCTGTGCCAGAAGTGGATGTAGTCCAAAAAGATAAATTACGTCAACAATATTGGGTCGGCCGCATAGAGCGAATAGACAATAATGTTCCAGCCAAGAGGATCTTAAAACCCCACCCGTGGTTCGAGGAGGCATGGAAGATCGAACCTTCGTTTTAAAGACCGATCCATCGCGGATGCCAGAGCGTTTAACTTGTCCTACCACCTTCTGTTGAATGCAGTGAATTGCGCTTCCTAACTGCGATTCCCTGGAAATTATTCGTGTGCATTCTTTGCAAAAGATTCGCTTCAAAAATCGTTCCTCCACAGCTCAAGTTTGTTGCAATAAAAGTGGTCCACAAACTTCAACTCCACTTGGTTCAGCGAACATTTACCCACAAGCACCTTAACCGAGTGAATGAATAAAAGAAAATCCTGAATGAGTTCAAAATAAATTTATTTCCAAAAGCAACTGTCCAACAAATTCAGTAATCTGATCTAGCAGTCCAACTGGACTTGGAGGACATAGTTGTCTTGTCAAAGTTATTTCGTAGAAATCTTAGCCCTGCTTCAATAGAGTTCTCCAGAGCGTGCGGCGTTGTCTTCGGTCTTTTGAACGGCTCTGGATCCAGATCCACCGGCGGGGGTATCTCAGCCCTACCACGTCTTTCGCTGGGCTCCGCATTGGTCCCACTCTCAAAGGCATTTGAGTTTTTTCTGTTGAAGTGTTTTGCTTTCTTCGTTGACTGGAAAGTTGCAAAGTTACTAAGGTCCTCTGGTGATAGGAAAGGACGTGGCGGTGGAGCCATAGGAAATGGAGTATCACTCGAGCTGAAGCTAGTTCTCTGCATTTGCTCTTTTTCCAACACTGACTCGAATTCCGAAGACCTCTCCTTCCGTTTGCGTTCCCTCCGAGATGGATTTTCAATTCCAGGGGCGAATTCAGGATTCCTCTCTGCTCTCTTTTTGTCATTCCATTCATCTTGTGACATTGGGGCACGATCAGATTTGTAGGCCCACGGTTCATCCTCAGATTCTGATGATTTGGCGGCGTCCGGACGAACACCATCCTTTTCCTTGTCCCATGGACGAATATGATTCTTTCTTTCTTCCTCGCTGATCCTGTCCGCCTTCTCTTGCTTTCGTTTAAGTTTCTCCTCTTTCTTGCGGCGTTTTCGTTCCTCTTTTGTTTCTGGGGGCGCCTCCTTTGCCTCGTCATTTGGTGGTTCTTCTTCTAGTGGTGGTAATCCAAGACGAGCTCTTTGTCGGTTTTTGGCCGCCCTAACACGTTCGGCAATGACTTTTTCGCGATGATTGCGCTGAGCTTCTCTTTGTGCCTGCTCCTCGAGAGTTTTCTGTCGGGTTTCCTCTAACTCCTTCTGCTGACGGGCTCGTTCCTCATCATCTGTGGAGAAGGCATAGTATCCGACACCGTGCTGACGCGCCTCGTCGAAGAACACATCCTGGTAATGGACGTTCTCCTTGGACAAGTTTTCAATTTCCTTCTTCTCCCAGTTGTTGCGCATTTCGTCGTGCTTCGACATCACGGAAAGATTATCGCCAGCTAAGGATTCTGATGGTCGGGATTCTGTTGTCGATTTGCTTGTATCCAACATCCAGTTGGGTTGCGTTTGATCCAAGCGCTCGGGAATACTGGCAGCGAGCTCAGTGTCCTTTTTTTTAATAAATTCTAGGTCTTTGCGGATGCACTTGCGCGTCCTACCCAGGCAGTCTGTGTACTCCACCCACTCCTCATCTGGGTGAACCAAACCATTGGCATGTTCTTCAGTAGAGTCAGAGTCATCAGACGACGAATAATTCGATTTCGTTGGTACTGTGCTCGGATTTTCCTGTTTTTTTCTATTGAACATCACAAGACAGTTATCGTCAGAGTTAAGCTGGCCGCCCATTGCAGTCATGCGGTCGTAGAACTTTGATTTAGCTTGGAGCACTCTTTGGGATTTTTCAAGAAGAGCCGAGTCTTCAATTTCATAGCATTTACTGTGTTTTTCTTTTTCATTAGTGTTCGGAAGTTCGGAGACGGTGTCTTTCAGATAAGTTTTTGTTTTGCTGGGAACAAACGTTTCGTTTGAGCGTGTTGCCTTGACTTTACTCACTTCGGCCTGTTTTCGGAGGAGTTCAGCTTTGAGACTTAAAAGCGATGACAAATTTACATCAATTCTTTTATTTGGGTCATTCATATTGTTTTAGAGGCAACTACTTTTAGTGATGGTTCGCAGATACGAAGGTATTAGTTATTTAAACAAAATATTACTCCGCCAAAATAAGCAGCAGCTGATGGATGTCACATTATTTCGAAATTCAAGTGCAGGCAGGGTTGTCTGGAGAAATGTTAGTATTTTCAAACACCGAATCGTTCAGGTTTTCAGTTACTAACCTTTCCATAGTTTTTTTCCTATGTTTTTTTAGCATTTCCTGAAATTTATTTTTGGTTTACACTTTTTTAAGCCAGTTCCTCTTATGGAACCCGCCGAAAGATCGGCGAGATTCTTATGGCCAAATAAATCCTTATAGAGAAAATAAATCACAGACTTGTGAAAGGGCGAGAACATATGTAAATTCATCAGTCATGTCAAACTCACCACACCACAAAAGAAAAAACACAAAAAAAACACTTGTTTATATATTAGTTATCTGTTTCCCATTGTCTTTTTACTTTTCCTCAACGACAAATCTTAAACCTATATTTACCAAGTATTATTTTAGTGCATATTTACGAGCGCTCACTAGACTTATGTGCGGTCCCCACCCACTCTTAAGTTGACAGCAGTAATATCTCAAAAAGTTGGGAAATTCGAAATCAGTTGCCATTCACTTGACACTTGACGAAAGCCGAAATCCCGAAAACCCAAAATGCCGAAACTCGAAGCCCCGAAAACGGAATCAATTTAATATATCTAGCCAGGCACCGGAGCGCCGAGCCACATGGTGACCTGGACCCCAGGTTTTGCCGAATATCCTGTTACAGACCTAGAAAGCTATGTATCATTGCCTTCATAACTCTCTTCTTTGTATTAAGGCTCCAGTTCAGCTTCCTATCTAGAACCTTTCCTATGTACTTGGAGCTGTTAGAAATGCCTTCAATTAAGGACATATTGAACTCTGGTAGTATTCTTTTGTGCGTAAAAGGGGCCAGCTCTGTGTTTAACGGGTTAACAGCAGTTCCGCACTTCCGCAGTTCATGGTCCAGGTATCGACCATGGGTAGGGCTCAATGTAGTTGCTCGTTAATAGTGGGTAGGAATTTACCGGTCGCTGGCAGTGCTTACTCATCTGTATATTATACTAATTTGACTCCGCTGAATTTAGGCTTGATTAAAAATTCGGTTACAAGGAACACATAGAAGGGTCAATGTGACTCCACCTTTCGATGATCATCTAGATGCAGAGACCTAAACACACCACTAACTGTCAGTTAATTTGACTGTTCTATAACATGCACATTAGCTAATAAAGAAAAGATGCAGAGCGTTCTCTACCTGACTGCAGAAGGCTCCTCATGGTGAACAAAAGAAAAATTCAAATTCGTACTACCCCACTGAATGTGAGAGGGTAAGCTTTGTTTTTCACAACTAGGTCCCATCTTTTGAGTCTAGCACGTTGAACAAGTAGATGTGTCAGTCCTGGCGGTGGTCCTTCCGTCGCGTCATAAGGCATGTAGCAAGATGCTATGACTAGCGGTAGATGCCCGTCTGCAATGTCAGGAGAAAAGTGCACATATAGAAAGCAAATAACGTCGGACGAAAATAGAGCCGAAGTTCCGAATATCAAAAAATTAAAGCAAACATGAATGTTACAAGTTGTGGACTGCATGTAGCATTTTGTAGTTTGTCATTTTGTCTCTTAGGTTAGGTTTATGTGGCTGTCGGCAGAAGCCGACACACTTAGAAAAATTTAGGTCCATTGTGATACCACGTATAATTATCTACCTCAACTATGTGAATGGGACTGGCCAACGACACGCGGTTGTTCTCAAACGGTCCCCCATCTACGTACTAACCGCGCCCAACGTCGTTTAATTACGGTGATCTGATGAGAACCGATTAACTCGACGTGGTATGGTCGTTGGTTTTTTTTTTTTGTCTCTTAACATTCTGAATTCTGTTTCAGTTTCTATTGCTTGTGACAAGTTACCTTAATTCCGCGTCTGTACGATTTTTTTTTGGAATGCAATATAGCATTCTATGAAAATTGTGAAACTGTTAATAACAATTTCAAAAGAGTTCGAAAACCCCATCAAAAACAAGTTCTCGATACTTCACTGGGTGAAAAGTGATGTTGTGTGTTTGGTTAAACAATCCGACAATTGCATGTAGTTTTCGAGGTGATTTCATCGTCTCCATGAGCAATTTTCATAGAATGCTTTTTGCATTCTACAAAACCCAAATTATTTATGAAGTGCTTCAGTCTGCATCATTTCCACCATTGATATAGTTAGCTATAAAATGCTCAACACAATTTTTATGGTATTCTGTGAAGTGACCCCTTGTTAGCTATGAAATAATGCGATGTTAGTATAACTCGTATTATAAAGTCACTGAATCTTGCCCATCATTGCACGTACACCCAAATTCTTTTCGAAAGACCAGAGCTATTTGTCACACCGCTGTCAAAATTGGCATTAGAAGAAAAAAATTCATGGCCACCTAAACGTCAAGTTATTGTTGTTGTATTGATTCAGCAAATAGATAATTGTGAGATTTTTCTTGTGGTTTTTTATAAAAAATATTTTCTACGTACAAATAAATCATCCAAAACGCATTTAGTGCAGTGCGCAGTTAATCGAAATAACCACGAATGCAATTTATCAACGAAATGACAAACTAAAATTCCGCGAAGCAAACATTGAATTACGAACAAAGCGAAAAAACAATGCGCTGGGCATGATAAGGAACGCAAAAGGTCACAGTTAATAATTAGCAAAATCGATAAACTAATCCACACAAAAAATGTTTAAAACATTGGAAAATAGTGTTTAAAACATTAGCATATTGTAATTTAAAAAAGAGGCGTTCCGCAAGAGTGCACTTGGTGGAAAACCTTTATCAAATAAGTCGAAACTGCGCCCCCTTTGTGTAGTTTAGTAGCGGGATTCATAGAACGCAGCTATTTTCCCGTATAGTGTTACTGTGTAGTGATATCAGTACATCGTGCAGTTGGGAGTTTGGGATTCGGTCGAAGTTTGAAAATTTGCCCTCATGACTACAGCCGATCCACCACTTCTGCAATTGGACGACGATTTAATCAGTTCCTTCAACGAAGAACCCAAACACTTGGAGGTAAGTGTGTAATATGTATTTGTATGTGTAACTGCCATTGTGCGTAATAAAATTACAGTGGGTGGAAAGAGTTTCTATTCGTAAATTATTTTAAAAGTTGGTTGGACCTACCTTCAATTAGGGAAACGAACTTTTCTGCTTTTCATCCAGCACTCGGACTGCACCGGAAAGCCGTACTGTCATAAACCCCATTTGTTTTGCTTAACCGAAGTAGCAGCGGTTTCGTAGGGTAATTCTTCATCAGATCTCGTCTACGGTGCTATACATCATTATAACTACGAGGTACCTTAACTACATTAAAGTTGTTGCTTTTAACAGTGACGTTATTTTCCCGACCGAACGCAGTGTTTAGTGCGTTTCACTATAAGGCGAGATGTTTGAGGTTCGAGTCCTGATGGTTGAAGCTATTGGTCTGCTGTTGATGATAATATTATGGCCTTAATTGTTAATAAAATTACAGTACATATTATTGTGTTTTTCTGCTGTCTTTGTTTTAGCTCAACAGATATATAAAGTCGCTCTCAATTAATAACATTAATCAGACACTGAGATTCTGGGTGTTGACTGCGAAACCTTGCGGTTATAGATATATCCTGGAGTGCCTACCGAGAGAACTTAAATCTCCTTAACCGTTAAAATCATTCCCAAAACGTCTTAGAAAAGCGTGTTGAAGTATAATTCTCCACAAAATCAGAATACCAAAATGGATAGGTGGCTAAGAATTTTTAACTAATAATCTACACATGCGGCCCAAAAATTGACTGGAGTCCACTCTGTAAGTGAATTATTTCGCGAGAAAGCGTTATGGGTAGATGCTGCTCCGGTAGGAAGTGTCACTCAACATTAATTCAAAATTCATTATAAAAATATGGTTTCTCACGAGCAATTGTTTATTGCTTCTTTAGGTGTTAGGTTAGGTTAGCGGGTTGTATCAGCAATCTTCACCACACAGGTTTTGCAATATCATCCGATTCATCAAAACCGTGTGTCTTCGATACCTGTATCTGGGAGTAAAATTGCTGATAAGCCAATTAATATCTTCCCACTGTTTGTTAGAACCAGCACAGGGTAGATGTTAGCTGTGAATCAAACTAAAGAAGAAATTTGTGCAGCTTGCACCTTTTTCTTGGAGAGCGAATTTGCTTTGCGATATAAGATAAGGTTGCCGTCGTTTGTGTACGTTTTTGCTCCAGGTCTTTTGCTTGCAACGTCACAGTTTGCAAATCGTTTTATTTCGTCAAGGAGCCATTGCCACTCGTTGCGATTGCTAGGTTATCAGGTTTGCTGCATGGCGAACAGACTTTGGAATAGTGACTGCCTCTTTGTTAATGTTTGTTCATAATTCCCTGTTAGTTAAACAGTGGGCTCTGCTAGTTTGATACTTTGGTGTACTTTTAACCCACTTATGTCGTGTTCCAAGTGGTCAAAGGAGTAGAGAAACTATTGTTATTTTCGTCTTTAACTCAAGATAGTAACTTCCGTTTAACTAAGTGTATTCGTATCAAGATTCAAGAAACCACCTGGTAGAGCTTTATTCTTGCGAGATCCAATGCTACTTTTAAACAGTTCGGAAATACTACGTTCTACCTTATTGAACATTGTACCACTTGTTTTTCTGCGTCACGCGACTAAGCCGGATCAGTTTTACCGGAATTCCGAATGCGTGTTAAACGGTTTTGCGTGTTAAAGAACGTTTCACGTCACAAAGTACTTTGGATAGGATATTATATGCAACTTCATTATTTTGCAAGACATAGGTTCCAGGCATCGTCCATGCATCGGCCATGCTTTAATCCACCCGTACTTGGTTACTGATTTTGTTCCTGCGGCGTGCCAAAAAATCATCTGCGTAACTTAAGAGTTGCGGTGGTGAACCAACAGAGCCGGCGGCCTTATTGTTCTTAAACTTCGTGGTTACTGAGGGGCCTTAAAAAATCGATTGACTTACAGCTTGGCAGAATATATATTTGGGTCGACACATTGCTGAGAAGACCTAATAGAGAAGTACACCCTGTTGTTGGGTACGCTGATGCGTGCAGGTGTTATTGTCAGCGTTAGTAATCTACCAGCTCCTTGTGAGCGTATGCAATCAGCACCTTACAAAGCTGCATCTACTAAGCCTAAGCGGATGCATACCTCATGTGGTGCTAGCATATATAGGCTAGAACCTCGAAGGCCACTAACATTCTATGGTAGTGTCATTGGATGTTCACGAGAACCGGGGGACCTAGTCCCAGGTTGGTTCAGTAGACTTATGTATACGTTTACTGTTAGACAATAGCGGTTGTTTGGTGGCCCAGACCTTGCATTCTCAAGAAACATCTGACTAAGGTACAACACCTTGCTGTTTAGTTTATGCATGAGAGGAGCTCTCACTGCTGCTGTGGAAATTCTGCTATGTTTCCCCTCATTGCAGTCCTTGTTAAATTGCATCAGAAAATCGCATGTTTGTAGTACTTCTACGCCAGGTCGATTTCGGCAGAGGAATCTGAGGTGTTAATTGCCAAACTCTTTTTGACAGCGTTCGTGGCCCCCGGGATGAACCCAGATTTCCGAGCGGCGTTTTTGAGTTTTCCTCCAGATTTACTGAAAAAGAATAGTGAGAGCTGAAATGGCTTTATGCTGGGTGTCCATGGATGGTCTCTCGGGAGCCAGGGTCTACTATACAGACTGTCGGATAAGACTATCTGCAGCCTTAGATGGGCAACAACTTTTCTCAGGGCAAAAATCTTTGCGATTGCTACTGCTGATAATATGCTTTTAACCCTAGAAGAACATGCTTATTGCTTTAAAGCAAAGCATATGCTTCGTTGAGTTGACATTGGCATATTTAAAGCGGTCATTCAGATGACTTATGCACCAGAAGCTTTGAAAGTCGATTGTTTTCAATTATGTACTTAGTTTGTATAAAGAACAAAAACAATGAATGTTTTTTCTATAACATATTACTTCGAAATGCAATTTTGACAGACTTAGTTGCTATTTTTCTACAAAACGCTCTAAATTGAGTATTTTTATAGGGAGTGCTTTGTTGTTTCGATTATATATTCAACTGCTGTACACATAAACAGTAAAAACGCGCTGTACGAAAAACCACCGCAAAACAGAAAAATAGAGAGAAAACATTAAAACGTAAACTTGCGTCATCGGTTCGACGAAGTATGTACTTCCAGGGTTAAGGAATTTGTGAAAAAGCCGCTGCAAAACCCAATTCGGCTGCTGTGATCATCTCCATGTTGAGGTGGCCATCGCTAAGCTGAAATCAAAAAGCGGACGCCCGGCCAGGAAAATCTTATGGTCAGCCTTCATTGGCCCACAATCATCCTTTGCATGCTGCTCGTTTGTTCAGAAACGGGACATTACTGCGATTCTACGTCTACAACATACCGAATATTGGTATGATGTTGTCATATGGAGATAATTGAAAACGCTGGTTACGAAACAGCAGAGCAAAGTATCGGATTGAATACGAAATAAAATTAAATAACTGATATCCTTAGTTGATCTTGACCTTGTTTCAGTCCCCTCAGAGAGCATCTATAATCTATCAGAGTAAAAAGCTCTGTCCTATTCCAGTGCTGTCTAGAAGCAGACGAAACAGCGTTTCATTTCATCTGCGAATGTCCGAATATGAAAGGGACCTACAGTGTAAGCTGATTCCGAACGGCAATTTTGAGTTTGCATGATAGTTAACACTCTCAGGCTTTCGCAAGATGTCTGTCGGGGGAAAAACTACCACTCGCTCACTAATTCAATGCCCAACCACTGAACCCAGTTTTATGCGCGCATTAGGTTTTATCGTATCCCTTATACCTTAACAAGACTTATGCTCACACAGCTTCGACGTTTCTCTGTTATTTCAATAAAAAATTCGTTTCATTATTAAATCAGCTATCCCATGTCAAAGCCCTAAATCGTTCCAATACTATCTTCGAACAGTGTAAGCAATTCTGCAAGTAATCTTTGTTCTACATTTTATTTTGCTGTTCTCATATTACTTTTGGTTTTATTTTCCAGATCACAGCACATTTGTCAAACAACCGCCATCACCACCACCATCATAAACCTAATCCAGGGACCAAAACAGCAGCAACAACCTTACTAAGCATCGAGACGTCATCTGGTAGCATTGGCGCTGGCAGTAGTAGTAACATCGCTGCACAACTCGTTGATAAGAGCAGCAGCATAATATCTTTGTCTTCAAACAGTAACTGTGGTGCGGAGGAGAGTAGTGCAACAACGTGCAGTGGAATCGGTAGTAGCAGAAGCAGTTGTTCCCAAAACAGTTCACCGCGTTCGTGCACGGAGGAGGAGATTTGTCTAGTGCCAGACGTAGACTTTGAGGGCATCAATCTGGACAACGGATTTGATAACCGCGAATCGCAACCCCTCTTAGGGGGTCGCAATGGCGCCGGTGGAAGTACTGATCATGCCGATTTCGCTGGCAATACATTTCCAGGCAAGTACAATTATTTATTATATACATTTAAGATAAAAATTGAGCATGAGATGTGGTGTGGACTATGTGCAAAAATAAATAGCAATCGAAAGAAGCCGTACAAGTACTGCATTGACGAAGTATGCATTCCGGAACGTTTCAGCCATTCGTGCGAATGTCACCGTCTTCGATTACATGTGAATGTGACTCATCTGCGGTTGCAGCTTTGAATATTTACTCGAATGTGGATGAGTAATAGGTAGTGATGAAACAGTAATTGAGGGCATGAAATGAAAAATCAAATTTATTTTATGTGAGTTCAATTTTCCCTTAGTGGTGGCAAATGAACAAATTAAAATATATCACCGCGGAAAGATGGATGCCCTACTGCTCTTTTAGTTCAACGGCCGACAATAACTTTTTGCCTTTTCGTCATACATAATGTATGTGGTCTCTCGACCAGTGCACGCGATTGAATCTTATAGTACGATTACTACTGCTCAATGTCGCTATGTCTTCTTTGGCTGTACTCCATAGAGAAACCTCTGCAAAAATTACTATGATGGCACTAGAATTCGGTGTACTGTACACATATCACCCCCTCTAGTCAATTTATCGTTGCCATCAGTAACTTGATCTTCCAACAGCAAAGTATTGGTGTCACTTATATAACATGTTGCAACTATCAATCGCGACTGCAGTGTTGAAATGTTACGTGTTTCTATCAGTACGTTTAATAACAATTTTGAAAAAAAGAAACAGAAAAAAAAGAAATTGCCGCCCGAGCAGGGACTTGAACCCTGGACCGTTGGATTAAAAGTCCAACGCTCTACCGACTGAGCTACCCGGGCACATACGTTTCTATCACGGCAAATGCAATCTGTAGTTGTTCAAATATTTTCTTTGTACGCTTGTAGTTTGGCGATTAGTCGTCGCAATGACTGAGTGATTTAAGAGTTTACGGAAGAATTTAATTTTATCCAAGTTCAAAGTTTTTTTTTTTTGCTGCTGTTGCCTTGTCATAATTCTATTTTTACTTGCGGATAAGGTAAAGTTCAAATTTGGTACAGTAAATAGCTATAGTTTTTGATACATCTGGGCGTTTGTATACCCTCTCCTAAGGGCAATTTTATTTTGACTCATAGTTCCTGATAGACTCCTAATAATTACTATTTTTATGATCAGCATCGAAAGTAATGTCGGTATAGCCATGCGCGTACGTACATCACCAATATTGAGGCTTTCTATATCGTAGAAGGCTGACGTTTGGTGCAGATACTCTTGAGGGGGACCTGTAATGATCAAGTCGAATTATTTTTCAAATCCGCCCTATTTGCAAAAAAAAAAAGTTTTATCGAAGAAGTCGAATAAAATGAAGGTCGTGTGCTTTGCAAGAACATACAGGGATAATAGGGACATAACAATTTTGTAGTTTTTAATGCAAATGAACCCAGCCTGGCTTTTATATTTGAAATTTTTTACTCTTACTACGATAACAGCTTCGAGCTGTCAGAATAATTTGCAGAACAAAATCAACAAATCCAACAAATAGATTCGTGTCAAGCAACAACTAGCAAGAATTTTTAATAAGAAACAAAAACCAACATTTTTTTTCAACTACATGTAGAATGGTTATTTTTAATAATTTTGTCCTTTTTCCGGGCACCATAAAGCAGGACTGGTAGGATTAAGGTTCGATAGTGCATGCATTGTGTCCTTCGAGTGAGGGGTTTTGAACCCTTTTGCTTCGCTAAACCGAAGAAGCAGCGGTTTCCTAAGGTAATTCGTGGAGTTGATGTTTACTCCTAGGTAGATGAACTCCTTAACTACCTCGAAGTTATTGCTGTCAACCGTGACGTTTTGTCTTAGGCGGTGGACAGATGTTTACTTGTTTGTTGACGCTGGATTATTGTCACAAAAAGATTTACTTCTGGAATCATTTTTAAGTTTGGGGTCGACCTGTTTCCTGTGCAGCGCAGAGGCACCAAGTTGTTGCATTGTCAACTACCTAGTCTCAAGACGTGGCCGCGTCTCAAGTTGTGAAAGATATGGTGTAGCTACAGCGACTTGTAGCAGAATTAGTGCCAACTAAAAAATCTTGTTCGGCTGAGCTAAAAATGGATAACCAATGAGCAATCCAGTTAGTTAAAAATCAGGAATTCCACAAGCGCACAAAATACATTGATGTGCGCTATCACTTTATTCGTGAAAGGTATGAAAGAGGATGCATTTTCCGTAAACTGGGTTTTTTGAGAACAATAAATTGAAGAAGTATTTACTCAAGCCTTAACTAAAGAAAAATTTGAGAAATTTCATTGCAGTTGAAAAACAATCCGTTTTAAAATCATTTTATTTCAATTGATCTTATTCACAAGTGGGAGTGTTGGAAACAATGAACTTTATTTGAATAACTAAATCGGACAATGCTCTTACTGGAAGTACGGTTTCGTTTAGATTTAAGCTATTGGATCATATTCTTTAATTTAATTAAGTTATTTGCATTTTGTTCTTTTTCAAAGTCTATTCTCTATTAAGCTAGATTTTCAGCACAACATATTCACGTTTGAATGTCCTGTACCAGTGAGACAACGCCCGGTCGAAGTACCGAGAATATTGTAGCCGTTAGTGCTTTAGATCAAAATGAGACAAATCTATCTATTTCACGCGTTCACAGGAATTGGGAATCTCTTAATCCATATATTGTAGCGAAATATGTGTAAAGATATTGGCATACACCCTAAAAAAGATCAATTTAACTCAAGAAGTGAAGCCTCTTGTTCATTTGAATCGCCGAAACTTTTCCGAATGGGCTGTGCAAAAGTTTGAAGAAAATCGTAGGGCTATTCCGAAAATTCTATGGCGATAATCGTACAAGCTATAGTAGTGGACGAGATCGTCATATATTTTCTTCACGTAACTTAATCATCATCGTGTCGTCCGAGTTGCAATCAACATTATGCTCAACTATAGACGGCGTTGTTTCCACTCTTGTAATTTTCGGTGAAATTAAAATGTGTTTTTAGACGTGCAGTCCCTGGCCAAATTATTAAACGCACTGTAGTTTTTTAATATTTTTATGTGTTGCACGAGTTTAAATGCAATATTTTTATATTTAAACGTACATACAATGTGTTTTTATTTAGGAGATTTTGTATATGATTCTATTTTGTATTTATTTTCCACCTGTTGCATTACATTGTTAACCAATTGATACGCGAACGTAAACAAGTACAAACCAAGTACATAGAACCTTACAGTGCGTCTAACAATTTGCCCAGGGACTGTATATTCGCTAAAGCAAGTCTCGAATTTATGATTCCCGAATAGTTATCTAATTTCTACTTTCCAAATCAATTTTGCTTTCTACTCTTTAGTTTAGATGGTTGCGGGGTAATAAATTTAATTAATTTCCGAACCTTTTAAATGTTAGCAAGACAATGACGTAATCAGCGGTTACAATTATTTGTATTTGAAATTTCAAAATTGCGAAGGAAATCGCGATGAAAAGGATTTTGTTTTTTATAATAAGTTGTATTGATATCATTCTGTAGCGTCTTAAAAATCTAAAGTCACTTGTTTACCTTAAAATTTATTCAAAAATGCTGTAATTCTCTGCAAAATATCCGATATCGGGCAAATGACGACGATTATCGCGCCACGGAAAGCAAATAGTGAATTGTCGAAATGACATCGTTCAAACGATAGACGATTATTGATGTTACGGAATGTCAGAGTATCGGCAAAACGATCTCGTCGGGCAACAATCGACTTACGGAATGACCACCCTGAACTTCATGGAAAAATCATATTTAGCGATGAAGCTCATTTTTGGCTAAGTCGCTTTACCGATAAGCAAAATGTGCGTTATCGGACAGCAACCCACATGTGCTCCATTGCATTCACAAAAAGTAACCGTCTGATGTGGATTTCATCCCGGAGATTTTTTAATTGGACCGTAGTTTTTCGTCGATAAAAATGATCGCCATGTTAAGGTCAATGGAGTTCGCTTTTGTTGCCATATTGGAAGACTATTTTTGGTCAGAATTGGATGGGCCAAACAATTGGTGTGTTATTTTTAAAAATTTGCCATGATTGCTTTTATTCGCTTACGCTTACATATCGTTGAAAAAATATTAACGGTAAAACAGGTTACCAACAAAAAAATAGTTTGACGCTGCCTACTCGATCGGGGAGAGCAATTTTTGTATAAAAACATAAGGAAATGCTTGGGGCTCCGCTATTCCTTATCTTATCGCCCAAAAACAGGTCGTGGCAATTAGTATGAGCGAAAGGCTTTACCAAAAAACCACTGCGTTTGTTAAAAAACTCCCCTTAAAAGTGGGAAAGGCAAAAAACCTTTTGTGGAGGAACTGTTAAAAACGACTTTATCTACATAGTTTGCAAAGAATAGGACTTTCATTTTCAATGAATGCCCGATTTTAAAAATCTTTGAAGTTGAGCATTTTGATCCCTAAGAGTACATATTCCAAATTTCAGCTTTCAAGCTCAAATTTTGATTTTTCGTCAAAAGGTTTTTCTAAACTGCGGGGGCGCATTTTGAAAATTCGAACACTTAATTATTTTGGGGGCCCAGAGAGTATATGTTCCAAATTTCAGCTTTCTAGCTCGATTTTTAGGGTCTAAACGACGGATGTCTCCAACGACCTTGCCACGTCGAATGAATAGGTTCTCGTTCGATCACTGCAATTAACAGACGTAGGGCGTGCTTAGTACTTAGATGGGGGACCACTTGGGAATACCGCGAGTTGTTGGCACCTCTTGCGAACGTCGGACAAACATCCAAGAGTATCAAATTGTCATGAGAAGTTTCTCAAATTTGCCGTTCAGATTCGGCTTAAAACTGTAGGTCCCTTCCACTTCGCAAGAAAGTGGTTGGAGAATCTAGGTTCTAGGCCCTGTATGGGCCATTAAGGCCTAATATGTATGTATGTATGTATATATGTATGTAACCGACGGATGGACAACATTCTATCGACAGCAATACTGTGGATAGCTGTCGATAATAGGAACGTTACTTTGAGAAATGTATCCACAGGAGTGCTTGAATTTACACCTCAAACAACAATATCATTGTATCGCCAGCAATATTGGGGATAGCTGTCGAAAACATCCACAGGGCTGCTTTGGATACATGCTGCAAGTACATACAATAATGTTTGTTGCCTACACCACTTGTATCCTACTTGTTGATAAGGGTCTTGGTCTCCTTTCTGTTCTCTGCACTTAGCTGCGCAGTGTCTTTTAGGACCACAATTAAAGCATTCGTCGTTTTTTCCCTATAAATTTTTGTCAGGTTTTTTGTCATTTGGTTCGAGCTATGCTTGTCCGTCCGTTGAAAAACTGCCGTTATTATTATCTCTACATTGCCCTTCTTCAATAATCTTTATTTTTAGTTTACTTAAGCTAGGCAATATATCACGAGTTTCAATAGGAATTGTAAAATGTTCATACGAAACTAGCAGACTTGATAGAAGAATATACTCTATCCAACAAAAATTGTCAGTACAGGCCTTATGGAGGAGCTTTTTTTCTACCAGTGGTGCCTGTAGATACTCTCACGGCACTCAAACGCAAGAATTGTCACTGAAATAAAAACCAAACCACTGTCATACCAAGGAATTATTGTTGTAATTTTCCTAAAATTCGCATACAACCCACCACAACCAGTCTCCCACACAGCCGAATGGGAATGAGCATGATCGTCTTGTGTTCGCTTGATATTATCATCCACCAAAATAAGCAGTGTGTGTGACTGAAGCACATCAGAAGAGTATTACCACCTCTACAATAAAGCATATCATTAAGGGTTTTTCTATGAATTTTGTCAAAGAACTTTCGGTTTTGGTGCTTTTGAGAACGAATTATTACGTGGGGTGTTGCCATTCGGTTTTAATTTGATTGTATTTGTATTGTACAGCTGCACAAGTGCAGTTTTTTTTACCATCTGTTTAGGTATATGACATTGCGTCGTGGTTATATAATTTTGAATTCTAATTGCCTGATTGTGTCTACCTTTCACAATATACATATAGCGGAAAGGACTGGGAAATGTTTTTAGAAAATCTTGCTGATTGAGTTTATGTCGCAAACTGTTTAAATAAAAAAAAAAACATAAATACATCCTTTCATCTCATTATGTACGACGCCTGTTTTGCCAATGAATATGAGAATTCCCAAAAGGAAGATCTCAAGTTAGGTAGGGATGCAATCGTACAATGGGTTGCTTGAAATCGTTAAACGTTACAAAGCCAAGTATGAAACATACGTCGTGGATGAAATGGCTCAAAATGCAGGACATAAAGTGCTTCGCTTGCCGCCTTATCACTGTGACCTTAATCCAATAGAATTGGTTTGGGCTTAAGTGAAAGGGTTTGTAGCAAGCCAAAACAACTCATTTAAAATGGCTGAAATAAGAGACTTACTAACGACAACACTTACAAGGTTTGACAAGGAAAAATGGAATCGATGTGTCCAACACGTTGAACAGGTTTTTGAGCCAAATATGTGGGAAATGGACGTTTTTGCCGAGGAAGCAGTTGAAAGGTTAATAATATACCTAAATAACGAGAGCAGTAATTACTCATCGAATTAGTTGAGTAGTGATATTAGAAATTAGTATTTTATGTTTTACAATATATAATATATAATGAATAAATTGGATTACAGTGATATATTTTTCGTTTTGATTTTTTTTTGTGTTACGAAATTTATATATTTTGTTGGTCTACTGGAGATACCCTTAAAAAAACGCGCCTATTATTATCGTACTAGAAAAGGAAAAAGATAAACGGAATTTATTTCGTTCCGCAATATTTTTATTTTAAATTGGACAATGGTAACCCTAATAGAATTGCTCTCTGAGTTATGGCGAATTATCATACACACTACGACAACCCTGTGAGAGCTTTAAAGAGGGACCGATTTATGTAAGTCATTGCAACCAGACTGAGAGACAAACATCCTATCTTCACTGTACTGACAATTTTTGTTGGATAGAGTATAATTACTAACAACTCGTCATTAAGTTCGACCAACTTCTTGGATTTTCTCAGCGATGGCCATAATCGAATTCAGGTGTTGGTTGACACTTTCACCTCCAGACTTCTTTAATCCCAAAAGCTGCTTTAACCTTCCTAACTGGACCTTGTGGTTCATAAATTTCCCGCAACTTTTTTAATGAACAGTCATCGTGCTTTAAGCAAACTGTTCACTTAATATGCACTTTCACAAAATATATCAGCGATGGGCCCATCCATAACCTGTTGGATGTTCAGAACAGAATGAATTTATTTATTGTAAAAAAATATTAGGTAGATAATAGATACAATAAGAGGTGTAAAGCAAGAAGAGAATATAATACATAACAAACAAAAGAAATGAATGGTGTGTTGCCATTTTTCAACATCTTTCCTGAATTTTCCAATTTTCCTGGCAACTTTTCCAATTTGTCTTTCCGTAAAAATCTTATTCGGTCTATAACTAACATCATTTGCAAAAAAAGAGCAGATCGGTCTCCCCGTGCTTAAGTGATGCGGTTACCAACAGACAGCATTTCATTTATATTATTTAGATACAGAATTATAAATATTGTTCGTATCAAAGTATAGGATGTATATCGTAACCTGCTTACTGTAATCAAAGTAATCATTTGTCAATCACTAAAATTAAAATAAATGTCAAGTTATTCTCTATGTGCTATTGAACCGGAGTTAGCGTCTCAAAGAAACGTCTGCGAGTGTTGCGTCCGTGGATGTGCCTGTCCTACTTTTCAAAATGCAGCTCCATCCAAACTCATTACTGGTACATCCTTCACCAGTTTAAGGATCGAATTGAAGGATATTTGTAGTAATCTATCACCACAGACAATCAAGTGTTGCTGCTGGAATTGTCCTCTTCTAAATTGTTGTAAGTAAATATACTCGTACGATACACGTAAATCTGGGTCATTATTTTTGTTGCCTGCATTGTTTTAATTTATTTAATTTTTATCGAAAATTCGATTAAAAATAGGCGTGGGGAAGCGATAATCAAACAAACACTAATTGAATATGCGTACACAGAACGAAACCCGCGTTTCGATTCAATTTCTGGGCTGTTGTTAAATTTAGTTTTAAAATTTACTTGAACTAGATATAATGTCGAGTGGTAATAATGATTTGTTTTAACTGAGTTGACATGGTCGGCGCCACGGAAAGAATTCTTTAAGAATTGGAATGCGCGGAATAGTGATTTTTTTTAACTGAGTTGACATGGCTGGTGCCACGGAAAGTATTCCTTAAGAATTGGAATGCGCGGATTTAAGTGTAGATCAGCAGTGTTTAGGTTATCCGACATGGAATCGTTCATCATTTACTAGAGCTGACATAATGGATTCTTCGGTTTATTACATATTTCGGAGCATGAATTTTGATGGTACCGCGTGTTTATAATTTTATTGTGAACAGATCGTATTTTCTTTTCTTTTTTTAAAGAATATTGAGTTTATGAACTTCATTGCGTGCATTTTTCTTTAAACGTGTTAAATATAATATTGCCAAGATAAGAGGCATTTTACATTTTAAATTTTTAATTTTGCTATGAAAAAAAAACTGTATTTTGTGAGTAAACATTGCAGGCGCATATGTGTACGGGCATTTTTGATTAATTTAATCTTATCGAATTCAAGCGGCACAGTTTAGGCATTCATTTTTATTTATTTACGACCGATATTATTGAATATATATATTACGTCGTTTGTGATTATTGTTAGTTTCTTTTCTGAGTGAAATTATTCTTTAGCTTGGATTTTATCGTACAGAGCAACCAGCACTTCAGCAAAAAACCGAGGGCCTGCCTATGTTTATTGAGGTCAAACCGGCAAACCGGGGAGAGTACGATAACTCAAGCGACAAAATTTAACGACAGATTTGTGTAGAACAGTTATTTACAAGCATTTTTTACTATGGGAGGGGGTCTTTCTCGCCCCATTTCAAATGGAAAAAAAATATTTAAAAACAACGATAATACTTACAATTAAGTATTGCACATTTGTTTAAAGATAAAAGTCGGTTCTATCATCTAAATCAAGTGATTTCCATGAATAGTTTTAAAGAAACTAATTTCAAACTCGAAGTTTCTTTAAAACCAGATTCCTTAAACACAAAAGAAACTTTGCATACACCCAACCTTTTACCTACCCCAAATCCTATAGTGAGCCCAAGCAGGGGGGTTGCATACATAACCTCACTGTTTATACGCCGTACCGTAATGCTTGCATTCTAGGTAACGCCATATAACTTATTGTTCTCTACTTATAAAAAGGATATCATTATTTATTCATTGACGTCAAGGAAAAAAAAGTCCATAAATAAAAATTTAATAAAAAGTAGGTTTAGTAATTTTCAATTTCCTCGAAAACTAGTAGACTTAAAACCATCTAGTTTTCTGTATTCGATTAATAACAGCAAGCAGTCTCACAATTTGGAATAAAGATAATATAAACTTGTTTTATTTTTTTCCGAAATTTTGAGTTTGGAATTAGTTTTTTCAAAAACTATTAATGGAAATCACTTGATTTAAAAACAGGATGATAGAACGTTATTTTTAAATATGTTTTTGCCATTTGAAGTGTTTTTTTTTTTAGAAAATTGCCCATGGGAAAAAGTCCCAGCGTATTTCAAGCAGAGCTCCACGCCATTCAAGAATGTGCCAGCCAGATTTATTCATCTGCCATAAAATGCGCAATCATCCATATATTCACGGATAGTCAAGCAGCTATAAACGCCCTTAGCTCGCATACCATTGACTCCAAATCAGTCATGTACTGCTTCAATACCCTTCAAACACTCGGATTAAGAAACAAGACCAAATTATGGTGGGTTCCGGGTCATGTCGGGGTAACGAAAAGGCCGACGAACTGGCCAGTAAAGGTTCAGAAACACCTTTCATAGGACCCGAACCTTTCTGCTGCACTCCTAGATCAGCAGCAAGGCAGCAAAAAAAATCTGGGAACATAGAAAATGTATCTATCCTTGGGAAAGCATCCCAGGTCTAAGGCAGGCCAACCGAGCCATTCGGCCCTTCAATCAAAATGCCAGCAAATGCCTAAACCTAAGCAGGCATGATATCAACAACTTAGTAGGGTACCTTACTGGTAGCCATGGTTTAAGATATCTAAACAAAATGAGAATAGCAGACTCTCCTGAGTGCCGACTTTGTCTTGAAGAGGACGAGTCAGCTGAACACATTTTATGTGAAAGGCCAGCCCTTAATGGAATTAGAAAGAAGACATTTTTCAGGGAACAAATGACCGCCGAGGACATACAGAATTCTACAGGTAAAATTGTCCGCTTTACACGGGAAGTAGAAATTCTACAAGTTTAAAATTTGTCTGGCCCATACGGTACAAAGGATCTTTTAGGTAGAAAAAATTTTTGTCAGAAGGTCATTTTTTTATAGTTAGAGAGAAGTTAGTTAGAGAAACTTTATTTGAAAAATCAATTTTAAATTTTTACAATAATTTGATAGTCTTAAGTTTAATATGGTTTGGCCAATGGCCGTCTACCAGATTGACAATTTGTTTAAGCTTATTTATATAATAAACTTATTTGTTTATTTAAAAGTCTCCTTCGCGAAAACGTTGTCTATATAAAAGTGCGGTTGACGTATATTTATATAATATTTCCCAGCCTAATTTTCCATTCAGGACTTTTAAAGCGTCGTCTCATTCCATCGAAGTAACTCCAAAGTACCTCACACGAAACTCCCTCAAAATAGGACATATGGCAATAAAGTGATATACGTCCTCCCTTTCCTTAAGGTTGCATAGGTTACATAGGATCGGCAGATCGGGTCTATGTGGAATGTAGTTTAAATTTAATAAATCTCATCTAACTTTAAATATTACATTTATCATACTTATGGGGCAGCGGTTGAGTAAGTATGTTTGCTCTTGAAGATCCAAATTGAGTTGACTGTATATCATTCTATATTGAGAAGATTGTGCTTCGTGCTTAAAATTTGCATATGCGAAGGTGCTTACTTTCCCTAACATTGAATTGAATTTCTCTCTTAAATCTGAAATGCTTATATCCGGTGAAAACTGTACGCTTTCACCTAAACCTCGAGCTAGCTCCTCTCACCTCTCGACTAAATTACCCCTTGTTGACAACATTTTCTTAAGCACTCACTTCGGAAGTCTTACTTCATGCATTTCCATCACCTTCATAATGTAATCAAAATGCAGCTTTAGGGTCCTTAAAAATAATGAAGGCTCAGTTGTTTCCAAATGCAATATATAGTTTGGCGTGCAGCGTGGCAGCCGAAAAATGCGTTTAAAAAAATATCTGAGGAACCTTTCCACCTCATCGTATTGGCGAACTCCCCAAACTTGCGCACCATAAAGCATTATAGAAGCTGCAGTCGCGTGAAAAATTTTAAGCTTTGAGCTATGTTCAATGTATTTGTTGTCGATACAACGTGCCCACGTGAACAAACAGCTCCTATCGGAAACGAAAAAAGCTGTTTCTTGGATCCAAAATGTTTTCTTATATTGAGATTTGATGTAACTATTACGCCTAAGTATTTGTACTCTCGACCAATTGCAACGTATTCTCCCTTATACATCCACTTTTCGTTGTTTGCGGGTTGGGGTCTAAATTCTGCCGAGGTCAAAATTCTTTTTTCAAAATTCTGTTTTACAAAATTCTGCTTTCAAAATTCTACTTTTCAGAATTCTTTTTTTCAAAACATTCCACCACTCACTTGTTATAGAAGAAGAGGTAAAAGTAGTTTTTTTATTTGTTTTAAGATTGCTGTCTTAGTTTAGACAAATATTCTGTTAGTATACCCTTGAGAGTGAACGTGTGCTTTGTTTAGATTCTTAATGCTGTTTCTTTTTTTTTTGGTAATTTCAATTATGAAATAATTTGTAATTTTTGGGTGTTTTTTTTTTTGTGTGTTTCCGGTACCCACCTGTGTACCTTCTTTATAAGAAATATATTGTAGTTTGTTGACAAAGTTGAAAAATATTTGTTTTCTTTAAATTCGTAAATTGGAATATAAAACAGAATTAGCAGAATTTATTTGCCTAAAATATTGCCTGTCAGAATTTTAAAAAGCAGAATTATGTAAGACAGAACAAAAAAAAAGCTGAATTTTTGTGTTAAAAGTCAGAATTTTGCAAAGCAGAATTTCGACCCGCTCCCGTTGTTTGTATAACTATCTGCATCTTGCATATCTCTAAATATGATAATTTTAGAATTCTGCAAATTAACGGACAGGTTCCAATTTTCGCAGTAGCTCTCCAGTCGGTTCATCATTCGCTGCATTGCTTCTACCTATTCAAATAGGAAAACAATATCATCTATATTTTCAAGGAACTTGTTCACTACCGCAACTTCTACAGATTTTTGAATATCAACTATCTTAGAGCATTAGATTAGATACAACACTATGAAAAAGCAACAAATCTTCTTATTTTCATTGCCTTTTGTTCTTATCGCCATTAGCCTGTATTGAATCAAAATTAATTTTCAGACTTATAAACGACAAACTTCCCTTCCCACAAAAAATACACCCTTCCCCTTCAATTTGCATTGACTATTTTCATTCGTCATTACCATCTTAAATGAAAAATGTTTACCAAGTTTGCGTACACTATTCTGTGCTTCTTACCTGTAGGTACTATCTCGAGAGGTACACATTTTATGGTTTTTGTCAATTCATATCTTTTATTATAATTTTTTGTTTTCACGAAAATAAATATCATATACCTCCTGTTTTTATTTTAAAATTAATTTTGACATCTGCCTTATCTATAAAAATGTGTTTTTGGTAATTAACATTTGACATTAGATTTATGTACTCGTATATTGGGTGTTTTTTTTTAAGAGCAGCTCTAAAATTTGAAAGTGAAATAAAACACACACAAGTTGAGCAAATGAGCCAACGTTTATGGCATTATTTATGAGCAAGGATTTCGGGTATGACCACCACGGGAGCGTTTCTTCAACTGCATCCTGGAGCTCCAATTGTGGACCACTTTTTCGAGCATTTGATGCCATATCTCACGAATGATGCGCTCGATGTTGGCTTCCAAGGCTAAAATCGTTGTTGGCTTATGCGCATGGACTAACCATCTCAAATACCCCCACAGAAAATAGTTCATAATGTCATTTAAAACATCCTTCAATAACTTGATGAATAGCAGCCTGCAAACCATGTTCTTTCGCACTTCTTGAAACAAAAAATCTTTGAACACGGTTCTGTGTCATTTGCAGTGACATTACGATTGTGCATCGGTAGTTGATGGATCACGTTAGATTTTTCTCCCTCCATATGTCACGATTTTGCTTAACTAAAGGTTGTTAAAATTTGAGGTATCATTTAAAATTTTGAATGAAAGACATAAATTGTGTGAAATCTGTATTTATTTTTATTTGAAATTAATGTACATTGGTTCCGGTTAATAATGAAAAAGAATGTCGTCCAAGTGACCTCTGCTAGTTCGGCAGACTGCCAACCTTTTACCAACATTTTGAATCATTTTTTCGCATAATGATGGTTCAATAAGTGATATTTGCTCGATGATGCTGTCTTTGAGGTGTTGAACAGTTTGAGGATTATCGGCATAAACTTTACTCTTCAAAAACCCCATAAGAAAAAATCCAGATCGCATGATCTTGGTGGCCAATTCAGGTCTGTTCTTCGGCAAATTATGCGATTGTTCAACTTCTCTATCAAAAGATCGATTGAGTTCGTTGCTGCGTGTGGCATGTTGCACCATCCTGTTGAAACCACATATTCTGCACATCAATATCTTTCAATTGACTCCACAAAAAGTTTCTAATCATCGCTTGATATCGAGCTCCATTCACAGTAACTGCATTGCCATTGTCATCTTCGAAGAAAAATTGACCAATTACGCCACCACACCAAAACGCACCATCTATGGCCCAATTAACGAATTGCCGACGAACTGCGTGGTGAGTTGGCTTTCATTCTTATGTTAACTGTATTTTGTAAGCCTTTACATGCAGATCTTTGTGCAAAATGTTAAACAAAGTTGTTGCTTTGAGGTTTAATTGCTGTGAACGACGACGAATTGACGTCCTTGACTCTTCTGCTAACAGCTGCAACATTTCCACTTTCTTTCAACTTCTGCAAAACTTTCACCATATTTAAAATAAGTTTTAATAATAAAAACACGTTGCTCAATAGTGTACCGATCCATTTTAGCTAATAATAATAATAATATTTCCATTTTAGCTAACGGGAATGTATTAACTTCATACCTGAAAAAACTTCGGTGTAATCTAATAGCTGTAAAAAAAGTGGCGGCCAATTGAAAATGATACGTCAAATTGTAACACCATTTACAAAGCCACTGAGACATAAATGAGCCTCACCATTCAACAAAATTTGGTAAAATCTTTTTTATTGAATACTTATTTTGGAAATAAACTTCCACAACTTGTGTTTGTTACCGCCAATCTATGAGATGCCGAAATTCTAAAGAATCCCGACTAATTTAAGGCAATGTATGAAATAATATTTCGAAATTATTATACACTTTGCCTGGGCGTTCTATAGAGTGCCGAGTCAATGTTAGACAAAGTGTAAAATAAAAGAGGATGTTGGAAAATCGAATGGGTTAATAATATGAATATGCTACACTTCACCTTCGTGTGTCGTGTGTCGGCCTTACGCTGACAGCCACTTTAACCTAACCTAACCTAACACGTAGATACAAAATCCATTAATTGTCTAACAGTTATAAAGGCTTAATTTGAAAATTACATAATTTCAAATTAAAACAAGAATTTAAAACAAAATTAAAACTACATACTTATTTAAAAGTTGGCATAAAAAGGAAAAAAAAAAGAATGAAATGAAATGAAAACAAAAACCCTGAAACAAGTTTGAAATTATGTGCAAAAATATTCTTTCAATTTTCTCTGGAAGTCGCTGAAGCCTGATGATCTCCTAATGTTAACCGGAAGCGCATTCCACAGTCGAATGGCTTACACAAAAAATTGTTTTTTCGTTGTGTTATATTTATAAGTCGGCAAAATTAGAATTCTGCTTTTAGCTGAAGAAACAAATTGTAATCTTTGGATCTGGAGCCTGGCTTTCTTTCAGATTAAACAGGAAAGTCAATATTCAGTGATTCATATAACGTTGCAGGTCCATTCCCAGAAGTTCTTTCATACGCCTGAAAATGTGTTCTCTTCTACTCATGTTGTACACTATTTAAAACGACCTTAAACTTATGGAAACTGTGGCTATCTAAATCACAGAAAACTGGATGAGCGTAAAAAAGAATAGGTAACAGAAGTGACTTCACTAACATTGCTTTAATATTAAAGGGCAGACAGTTTCCCGCTTGATAAAGAGCTCGCAGCGAGCCGTACATTTTACCAACTGTTTTTATGATGTGGTCCTCCAACCTAAGAGTTTGATTAAATGTTACTCCTAGATTTTTGACGCTGGAGACATAAATTAAGGGTGAGCCATCAATTATAAGTTGGGGTATGGTTAGGGTATCCATACGTGATCGGGCTATAACGATTGCCTGACTTTTGCCGGAATTAAGCGTCAATTTGTTTCTGTGGGGCCACAAAACAATAGAATTCAGATCCTCATTAAATCGTTCCATTGCATCTTCCACCAGCCCAAAAGGATAGGTTAAATGCAACTGCACGTCATCTGCATACAGTTGGATCTTGCAGTGCTTCAGGACTGATGGAATGTCATTGTTGAACAGTGTGAACAACAGCCTTGACCCTTGTGGGACACCAGCTTTGGTTTCAAGAAAAGCGGATAGTGTTTCGTTGATATACACAGCTTGATTGCGGCCTTTAAGGTAGCTTTCCATAAGTTTAAGTGCCGTTGAGTCAAAGTGGAAGAAGTATTTTAGTTTATGCAACAGTATTTTATGGGGTACTGTATCGAAATCTCTATCTAGGAACATTCTTGCTTAATGATCTTAGTGACACAGCTAACACTGACGTTAGAAGTCTATGACGCTTCATTAGAAGCTCTTATTGGTTACACGGATAGAGGGAGAAACTTCTTAGATAGACGTGATATCACAATGATCTAAGTATGTCGACTGGAGCTGACAACCACCTCAACCTAACCTAAGCTAACCTAACCTAGGTGTCATGAAATATTAGCTGTGTTTTATTATCCATGCGGATCTGGATCTGGATCAATTTAATACGTAAAACAAAAACAACACAGGATCTTGCTATTTATCGGGATCATTAATCGTGATCCAAAATGTAATTACAAAACTCACTACCTGTTTTTTCGTGGCGTTGCTTATTTAAATTATAGGAAATTATAGGAACACAATAATATTGCCAGACCAAAATATGAAACACTATTAATAACACAAAAAATCAATTAGCATATTTTCATATTCGAATAATTTACCACTGCGACTTTTGAGACGTTTTGCTTCGTAATATAATACACAAAAATTAATGGAAATATTAGCAGTACAATACTGTTAATATGTTGCATATTTGAACATAACATTTGAACATAGTTTCTGAAAAAAAAATATTGAGTGCAAAATGTATGTTGATTTGTATTCAAATGGCAACACCCCCGACACAACAAGCGATCATATTGTGACGTCACATTGTACCCTATATTTGCAATATGGCTGAGTGCCAATCGAAACTTGAAATACCTGGTATCGTCTGTTATGAGTTAAAAACAACTGTTGCCACAACTTGCCACTGATGATCCAGATCGTTTTATTATCAGATCGGATCCGTATCAAGATCATTGGGATAATAAAACGCGGCTATTATTATTATGATTATAAGTTTTATTTAAAACAATAGCTGTGTTTTATTATCCATGCGGATCTGGATCTGGATCAATTTAATACGTAAAACAAAAACAACACAGGATCTTGCTATTTATCGGGATCATTAATCGTGATCCAAAATGTAATTACAAAACTCACTACCTGTTTTTTTGTGGCGTTGCTTATTTAAATTATAGGAAATTATAGGAACACAATAATATTGCCAGACCAAAATATGAAACACTATTAATAACGCAAAAAATCAATTAGCATATTTTCATATTCGAATAATTTACCACTGCGACTTTTGAGACGTTTTGCTTCGTAATATAATACACAAAAATTAATGGAAATATTAGCAGTACAATACTGTTAATATGTTGCATATTTGAACATAACATTTGAACATAGTTTCTGAAAAAAAAATATTGAGTGCAAAATGTATGTTGATTTGTATTCAAATGGCAACACCCCCGACACAACAAGCGATCATATTGTGACGTCACATTGTACCCTATATTTGCAATATGGCTGAGTGCCAATCGAAACTTGAAATACCTGGTATCGTCTGTTATGAGTTAAAAACAACTGTTGCCACAACTTGCCACTGATGATCCAGATCGTTTTATTATCAGATCGGATCCGTATCAAGATCATTGGGATAATAAAACGCGGCTATTATTATTATGATTATAAGTTTTATTTAAAACAATAGCTGTGTTTTATTATCCATGCGGATCTGGATCTGGATCAATTTAATACGTAAAACAAAAACAACACAGGATCTTGCTATTTATCGGGATCATTAATCGTGATCCAAAATGTAATTACAAAACTAACTACCTGTTTTTTTGTGGCGTTGCTTATTTAAATTATAGGAAATTATAGGAACACAATAATATTGCCAGACCAAAATATGAAACACTATTAATAACGCAAAAAATCAATTAGCATATTTTCATATTCGAATAATTTACCACTGCGACTTTTGAGACGTTTTGCTTCGTAATATAATACACAAAAATTAATGGAAATATTAGCAGTACAATACTGTTAATATGTTGCATATTTGAACATAACATTTGAACATAGTTTCTGAAAAAAAAATATTGAGTGCAAAATGTATGTTGATTTGTATTCAAATGGCAACACCCCCGACACAACAAGCGATCATATTGTGACGTCACATTGTACCCTATATTTGCAATATGGCTGAGTGCCAATCGAAACTTGAAATACCTGGTATCGTCTGTTATGAGTTAAAAACAACTGTTGCCACAACTTGCCACTGATGATCCAGATCGTTTTATTATCAGATCGGATCCGTATCAAGATCATTGGGATAATAAAACGCGGCTATTATTATTATGATTATAAGTTTTATTTAAAACAATAGCTGTGTTTTATTATCCATGCGGATCTGGATCTGGATCAATTTAATACGTAAAACAAAAACAACACAGGATCTTGCTATTTATCGGGATCATTAATCGTGATCCAAAATGTAATTACAAAACTCACTACCTGTTTTTTCGTGGCGTTGCTTATTTAAATTATAGGAAATTATAGGAACACAATAATATTGCCAGACCAAAATATGAAACACTATTAATAACACAAAAAATCAATTAGCATATTTTCATATTCGAATAATTTACCACTGCGACTTTTGAGACGTTTTGCTTCGTAATATAATACACAAAAATTAATGGAAATATTAGCAGTACAATACTGTTAATATGTTGCATATTTGAACATAACATTTGAACATAGTTTCTGAAAAAAAAATATTGAGTGCAAAATGTATGTTGATTTGTATTCAAATGGCAACACCCCCGACACAACAAGCGATCATATTGTGACGTCACATTGTACCCTATATTTGCAATATGGCTGAGTGCCAATCGAAACTTGAAATACCTGGTATCGTCTGTTATGAGTTAAAAACAACTGTTGCCACAACTTGCCACTGATGATCCAGATCGTTTTATTATCAGATCGGATCCGTATCAAGATCATTGGGATAATAAAACGCGGCTATTATTATTATGATTATAAGTTTTATTTAAAACAATATTAAATCACAAAAAATAATAATCATTAAAAAAATGCATTAGCATTTAGAACCGTCATCTGTTTAAATTTGAGTTAAATGAGTTCAAGTGTTACTTACATATTATATGATATCTATAGTTGCGAGAATGTACACAGTTCAAGAAAGAAGTTATAGTTTTGAAATGTATTTGGTTCTTTTAATAAATGAGAGTACTTTGGTACAGTTGCCTAATGTTGGATTTTGTTTTCGTTGTCTGACATGCGCCTATGCGAACTTAATTTTTCAATTAAGGCCAGACAACTACCCCAAGCGGAGCAACGAAGTTGCGTAAGCGTGTTAAACCATACGGAAAATAGGGTGAAGTTCCTTTAACCCAACAAGCATGCCATCCAAGAACTATTATATTATGCTTAATCTTTATTGGTTAATGACATAAAATAAAGTCCTGTAATGAAGTTATATATAAAACTGAAATCTGGAACTTCTTTGCATTCCATTTCCTTTTTTACCGGCTATGTTTATGAATTTTCGTTGAGTGACCTTGCTTTTCAAATAGTTTACTTTACACATTGCCGGGTATCAGTCAGGCATTCTTTAGAATGCCTTGGCAGTGTATAAAATACCAAATTATTTTATTCATTGCCTGGCCGTTTTGGGCATTCTTTACAATGCCTAGGCATGTAACCGCTCATACGTATATCCTTGTGATTTCCCAAATAACATTGAATAACCAAATGGCGTCAACTGTCAGAGTGTTGCCATAATGAAAACAACCATTGTGTAAATGCAAAAAGATTTTGTATCGCAGTTTGTCTATTCGTTCGTTCGCGCAAGTCGCGCTCATGTAAATGGCACTTAACGTTCGCCGCCACCTCATTCAATATCGCTTTACATATTTTAAAAATTCTTTATTTTGTTTTCTATTTTGCCTAACTTGTATTCCTCCGGCTTGGACAGAAGTGAAAGTGGTTTTCATACCCAAAGCTGGCAAATACTCCCATGTAAGTCCAAAAGACCTCAGATCCATATTAGTCTATCATCATTCCTGATTAAAATGCTGGAGCGTCTGATTGATATCCATCTTCGTTCGAATATAAACCCGCTACTCATGGCTGCGGTCCAACATGCGTACTGCAAGGAAAGGTGGAAACCGCAATTCACTCCTTGTTACGCACCATCGAATACTCCCTTCATCACAGGGAATACACTATGGTTGCTTTCCTAGACAAAGAGGCGTTTTCAACAACGTAAACACATCTGCAATCGCAAATGCACTAAAAGAACTGATTGTGGATTGCTCGCTTGGTGAATTGATCAATCGTTTGCTCTCAAGCTCGAGCTCTCAAACTGGGCGATACATCCGCTAGGAGGTCTGTCAGTAGAGGTACGCCGCAAGGTGGTGTCCTTTCCCAATGCTGTGGAACTTGATGGTGAATAAACTACTGATATGCCTGGAGGGGGAGGGCTGCATGGTGATTGCCTATGCGGATGACGTTGCTATTGCCGTTTCTGCAAAACACCTCAAAACTTTAAGGGAACTCCTACATAACGCTCTCAACAAGCTAACAAAATGGACAACTCGCTGTGAGCTCTGTGTTTACCCTCACAAAACCGAACTTGTTCCTCTTTTCAAGGAAATATAAAATCCCTCATATTGACCCATCCTCAATTAACGGAACAAGCTTAACCCAATATACAAGAAAGAGTCAAAAAAGCTACAGTAGCACTTTTCTCTTGCAAAAAAAGCCATTGGCAATAAGTGGGGCCTACAACCTCCGCATCTCTCACTGGCTACGTATCAGTAGTGAGACAGATTCTGACATACCGGGTAGTTGTCCGGTGGACTGCATTGGACAAAGCGGTAAACCGTGACAAGCTGAGCAAGGTTCAACGTACAGCGTATCTGTGCATCAGCGGATTCTGATATTTTTAGCAAGCAAATAACTGCCTGTTCCGCTGTCCTCTTAAAAGCTACCTCATAGTGGATCAATACGAATATTGTCCACTCTATCATTCTGGACTCAATTGGGTCTCTACCAAGGAACACAGACTACACCATACCCCAATTACAGTTCGGCAAGAACTTCCAAATCCACCCACCAGATCATGCTGGGAGGATGATGCATTCACGGAGGATAAATCGATCCACTTCTACACCGACTAGTGATGGGGTAGGTGGGGGTGTTTTCTCAGAATTAGTCTCTCTTTCCGTCTTCCTGATTATTGTAGCATGTTCCAGGCGGAAATCATCGCGATTAAGGAAGTCTTTACGTGCTTGAAGAGAAGTCCAAATGATATCCCTTAAGGACATCCGTATATTCTCGGACAGTCAATCCGCGATAAAGTCGCTGGACTCAGTCTCTCCAAACTCCATCGTAGCCTTAGACTGCCGTTCATCTCTTGAGGAGATGGCAGAGCAATTCAACATTCACCTCCGTTGGGTGCCGGGGCATAGAGACATTCCAGGGAATTGTAAGGCAGATAACCTCGCCAAAAAAGGAACCTCTTTTACCTGATAAAGATTTTCTAGGTATACCTATCGCTACTTGTAAACTTATGTTAAAGCTTTCCGCAGTCGAGAGTACAAACGTTAGGTGGACAGGTAGTAATACATGTTTATCGACTAGCATATCTGGCCGAAGCTGGATCTGCGACGCTCTATGGGTTTGATCTCACTTGGCCAACTGCACATTGGCTCTGCTATAGGTGTCATTACAGGACACTGTCTAATAGACAAGCACGGATCAAGGCCTGGCGTCTATTCAAACGACTTCTGTAGAAGCTGTAGGGACGAGGAGGAGAAGGAGACTACACTTCACCTTCTTTGTAGGACATGTACAACATGCTCTCTCCTATAAAATAAATCTCTATGTATATCTCTATAGGAGCCTTCTTCCGTAATGAACTCATTGACTTAGCTAACACCGATGTTAGAAGTCTATCGCGCTTCATGAGAAGCTCCAAATGGTTTAGCGAGTAGAGGGCGAAACTCCCCTGATCCACGTGGCATCACAACGGACCTCACTGGTCTAACTGTGTTGGCTATTAGCTGACAGCCACCTTAACCTAACCTAACTTAACCTAACATTTCTATTTTGCCTAAGAGGTTTCATTTTGATTTATTAAGGGAACATGTATTTTTTTATGAAATTTGATTTGATTTAAATCTCAGTTGTTAAAAGCTCTTCCATTAGCAATGGAAAACAATATCAGCCGAATGACATTCATGACTTCTGTGCGATTGTTTGCATTGTGGTGGTGGATATGTACGAGTGTGTGCCTTGGTAGTTTATGGCTGAGGGCGTGGTGAGTTTCATTAGTGTGTTGGTGGTGTTCGTTATTTTATAAGAGTGTGGTCTAAGTGTATGGGTGTAGTGTATGCGACGAAAGCTATTTCCATCTTATTCAGGCTCTTTCGATTCAATTTTCCTAAATATGCATTTGGCACATTTTGTTTACAATTTCTTTTACGCTAAAGGGGTTTTACGGTAAATGTTACAGTCCCCTTATTGTGCTATGAACACTGCACAAGCATTTGTGAACAGCAAGTAGCACCTAGCAATGGCATATTTCATTGCATGCTTTTCGGTACCACTTGCTTTAGACAGAATAGAGAGATAGGAAATAAGTTTTTTGCTGCAGTTGTATCGTTTTTTCTCTACGGGTGTTGTCTAAGTTGCTTAGGGAGATCAAGTTTTACACATATTCCAAAAAAAAGTAATGGACTTGGCCTGGATTGAACGCACGACCTTCCAATCACTAAGCGAATACACTACCACTGCATCGTCGCCACCCGCATTTGCGGCCCTATTTCATCAAACAAGGCACCGATGCTTCCCTTCGATTAAGAATTTTTTTTAACTTTTTCAACCGTTTCTGTGGAGTTGTCCCACTTTTCGTAACAATAATTTTGATGGCACAACAGCAGTGCGTTCAAATTAAAAGCCCAGAATATTAAGAAACTCTGAAGAACCAACTTCATGGACAAGGAACAATTAGAAAGGTCAATAAATTAGCCACCTTATAGCTGATACACCAAAATACCTCCATTAACCTAATTTTAAATCCACTCGACATTGGCCCTGAAAATTAAATAGTAGGACTTAAAAACCATAATCGATATTAAAGCACGGCCAGGCCACAAATTGATTTCTTGTACCACTTTACCAAAAGAACTTCGAACGAAATGGTCATAGTCCTTCCTTGTCAGCTAACATAAAATAACGTGTCTCGCCAACCACGCATTTCAAATTTCCATGTGGTAGTTTCCCTGCTGTGGGGGCAGAAATTCCCATCGCAAATATTATATGTCTCACCGTCTCTTCCTACCTAGCCACAAGCTTGTTTTTGGTTTCTTTCAAAAGTTAAATTTATAAGTTTTCAGTAGGTAATAGTGATTTATCGATTGTTGTTCTTGTATGTCCGGGTTTTATGAAGCCATAAGCAATCAAAATATACATACTAAAAAAGAATGAGGATTTTTCCAATCGATATATTCGCAATTCGAATGCATCCTGGCAAATTGATTATTTTAAGGACGAATTTCTTTATTACGAGTAAGTTTGTGAAGTTCAGTTTTGTTGTTTCGAAATTTACTTTGAATAATTTTAAATCTAGTTGGATAACAGAATAACAATAACAGTTCAAATTCGTCGAATTCAAGTGAACCAAAACTAACTTTTTTTAATCGTGGTACCAAACTTTATAAGAACTTTGGTGCCGGCTTATTATCCACACTGAACGACTTTGCTATTCCCAAAATAAATGTGTCCATGTATCCATATTCCGGGTTGAGACTCCAATCGATTCAATTCTTAATTAATCTTTTTCTAAACCACAAATTCCACATAACCAAATACAATGCTTTAAGTTGAAACATGCAGTGTTATCCGAATTAAAGATTGTCAATGATTGTCGCTTCAAATCCCACCTCAAGTAAGGAATGTCTCTTCTTGGATGGGATTACAGACTCAAGTTTATGTCAAGTTAGTGGGGTCTCCAACTATATGGGAAGGCAGTTAGACCTCATTTTCACAACTGACCCTATAAACTCCTCTGTGTCCCTGAGTCCCTTTGCGCTGTCGATCATTGATAACTTTCACCCGCCACTTCTTCTTTCTCTTTTCCTTAACTCTCCTATCCAACCCATTCACTCAGCAGCTGCCTCGTCTTACGACTTTCATAAAGCGAATTTCCAAAAAATCAACACTTATCTTGGTAGGTGTTCTTTTGAGTTCGCCAATCTACCTCTGAAAGATGCTCTCTCCACTTTCTACAGAGAATTATTTAATTCTATATCCCTCTATGTCCCCTTTTCTCGCAAGAAAACCTTTTCGGCGAGCCCTCCTTGGTACAATCGAAGGCTTCGGTCTTTACGTAACAAAAGAAACAAACTATGGGCAGTTTTCATTCGAACCGATTCTTTTTCTGACTATTCCAACTACCTCGGTGTTTACCTTCAATTCACCCAACTTTATAACTCCCTCTATCAACAGTATCTTAATAGTGCACAAACCAAGCTAATAAACGATCCGAAGTCATTTTTCCAATTCGTTAACTATAAAAAAAAATCAGACGGTTTCCCCCCATCCCTTTCTTATGAAAATAAATCGTCTACCGATCCGCTTATCATTGCCAACTTTTTTGCTTCTTTCTTTAAGCAGTCTTTCGCCGACAGCTCCTTCGTACCGGATCCCACCTACTTCGAATATCTTCAAAACTTCTCCATTGGTCCTTTTATGTATCAAAGTTCTGATATAGATACGGGATTAATTAACGAGGTTAACTACTCGTATCTCCACTGGGATAACTCTCCTCCTTTATCCTGCATGTCACTTAAGTGCCGATTGCTTGTTACCTGGCGGAATTGCGTACAAGAGCTAGTAATGATTTTTAAATGATTTATTTGCGCACTATCTCTACATAAAGTAGGATACAATTCACCTCCCGTAAGGGGATAGGCTCTGATGTGCAAGCAGGTTATAACCTATACAAGTAAAATAAGAAAAAAAAATACATATTATTAATAAAATATAATTACAAATTGCCCGCAAAACCAATAGGTTTGTCTGCAGGCGGTTTAAAAGCTGTGTTCACACCATAAATCAATTAGGAATCTCTTTCATTATCAGTTCAACCTTTAGATCACTCTTTTCTAATTCATATTTTTATAAATTTCCATAGATGATCCAGAATTTCACGAAATAGTATCGCAAGCTGAGATTGCCATTGAACATGGTATCTATCCGGAGAGAATATACCAAGGAAGCAGTGGGTCTTACTTTGTTAAAAATCCTGCGGGGGTAAGTAAAAGAAACCAAATACCTCTAACTCACTACAAGGATGCTTGTCTTCTTGATGACATTTTACTCTTTACCGCTTTAAAAATCGCTTTTCAATTTTAAGTCATAAGTCTAAAGGCGTCAACAAAAAAAGCATACATAAATATGTACCACATATCGATCTCAAATCGGGGAATTTTTCCTTGCGAGTACATTGGACCAATTTTGGATGAGAATCGAACATTGTTATCTTAAGCTGAATGCCTTTCTTATATTCTTAAACATATTATTGTTTTCCAATTTGTAGAAAATTCTCGCAGTTTTCAAACCAAAGGATGAGGAGCCTTACGGTCGAATGAATCCGAAATGGACTAAATGGATGCACAAGCTATGCTGCCCATGTTGTTTCGGCCGTGCTTGCTTGATTCCCAATCAGGGGTAAGATCAAACTAACTGCAAATCCAAATTGGATGTTGAAAGAACTCGTTTTATTTATCTAGTTACCTATCCGAAGCTGGAGCAAGTCTAGTTGACCAAAAACTAAATTTAGGTGTCGTACCCAAAACACGAATAGTTCGATTAGTTGCCGAAACTTTTAACTATGCCCGAATCGATCGAAGAAAGGCGAAACTTAAAAGGCAAATTAAAGAGCATTTTCCTTCGGCGAAATTTAATCGCATGAGTTTGCCACTAAAGGTACATTCAACAGTGCAATTTTTACGGCTGTTCTAGAACGTTGCTTTTTCTTGTTACAGAAAGGATCTTTTCAAATATTTGTGGAAGGCTATAGGGATGCAGATTTCTGGTTACGACGCTTCGAAAATGAAGCGTTAGCACCAAACCTCGCCAAATCATTTCAACTTCAATTCGAGAGATTAGTTGTTCTGGACTATATTATACGAAACACGGATCGCGGAAACGATAATTGGCTAATTAAATATGATCAACCGAAAATTCTAAAACAAATTAATGGAACTGCAACACCGATAAAAACAAAAGAGATTATCGCCATTGAATCACCGACGGTGGTGGTGCAAACTGTAGCTGATGACATCATAACAAAAGTTGAGGAAACATCAATACCTGGTACAAGTCAGCAGTATCATGAGCCGGACATTAAACAAAAACAAGCAAGAGAGTCAGATAACGCAAACTGGAATGTGGTTCAATTGCCAGATGTTAAAATTGCCGCCATCGATAATGGACTGGCGTTTCCATTCAAACATCCGGATTCTTGGCGTGCGTATCCGTACCATTGGGCGTGGTTGCCACAGGCTAAAGTACCGTTTAGTGAAGAAACTAAGCAGTCAGTACTGCCGCTGTTATCCGATATGAATTTCGTCGAAGATATGTGCAGTGACTTGTATCAATTATTTAAGGTAAGTGTTTGTCCTTTACCGTGTAATGTCCTTCTTTTGTCCACTAAAATAGTTCATCACATTTAAATGTTGCAAACATTTTACTTAAAATTAAACATTTATTTCACAGCAAGATAAAGGTTTTGATAAGAAACTATACGAACGTCAAATGTCTGTGATGCGTGGCCAAATTTTAAATTTAACTCAAGCCCTAAAAGATGGTAAATCTCCTGTACAGCTAGTCCAAATGCCAGCCGTTGTTATTGAAAGGTAAAATTATAATTAAACAATTATTTCTTCGATCGGTTTTTTCATTTGTTTTCTATTTCAGGTGTAAAGACGGTTCGAACAGCAGGTTCTTCTCATTTACCCAGAGCTTCCAAAACAAAAGCCCATTCTTCTCATGGTGCTAACGGGAGTTATTAGCAATTCACGTTATAACTGTTAGCAAAAACAGCAGCAACAAATCGAAACAACCAAAATCGTTGTCCAGTCCAATAGAAGACGAATTTGTTGAATGTTACTAATCCTTTTTGTAAGAAAATCCTCACATAATGTTGAAAAATCATACCTTAGCTAATCAATAAAGGGACTCATATTTATACATAAATATATATTATATATCTATTAAAACTGTTAACTATTATATAATATTTTAAGTTTATTCAACTTATAAGGCGAATCTTAAGTTATATTTCTTTTGTTCCAACATAGCGATTAAATAAATGTAGGTACAGATAAGACAACGTGACGAACTGTTTATTGTTTTCCACTAAAATTCAAAAGCTTTGGCCAGTTAATCAATAATGTTCATCATTGTAAAAAAAAGTCAAATCAAAAATTTCCAAGTGCCTCATTTCAAACTGACCGTGATAACACTTAACACAATTAAGATCAAGTTCCTCCAAAGATGCTAACAAGTCACGGAGGCAGTTCATCTCCTTACTTGTTCCACAGACTTTGGCATAATACCTTCAAGTAGGTAATGAATGGAGGGATACTTTTATTAGCTGGTAGAGTTCATTGTACTTCAATGTAATTTACCGCTACCAAATTATTCCAATTTAGTAATGCTTTCAACTCAAACCTACATGCATGCATCTTTAATTTATTGACATACTGTAAACGTATTGTTATTCATCATTCTTTTTTCTTTTACGCCGAGGTTATGATCAGTTATGGCTCTTATTCATGTGGTTTTGCTGCACTTCGTGGATGGCCGGGTTGCTTAGCAACCAAGAAGGTATTTCCTGTAACAGGTTCCATTTTGTCCTAGTCAATGGACAGATGATTGTTGTTTTGATGCATGCTTAAAATAGTTCTGAAGAGGCCGAGTTCTAAAACGTTAAATAAAAGTTTCGATGCGGAATAGTGGTCGTTTTCGAAAACGTCATCCGCGTCAAAAAAGCATTTGAAGATATTTCATTGCAGTCATTAGGCGTCTCACTCCAACCCCGAAATTCACTAAAACATACTTCCATCTATTTGAAATTTTGCAGCTGAGAGGTGAACATATGACTCGAAGCTGTACTTTTCTGTTCTGATTTGATTTGACAGTTTTCACTCACTTGTGTCTATCCTGTTCTGTTCATTGAACACAGCTATTTATATTATAAAAAATCCGAGAGATTTTTATAGTTATCTAGTGTGAAAGCAAAATAATTTGTTTTATTTTCACTTTATTAGATTTGCCATATTTAAGTTTTCTAAAGGTAGGATAAGGCTCCATGTTGATTGTGTTTGAAATATGACGATCATTGGACGATCTAGACTCTTTTTTTCTGCAATGCAACCTTCTTGCAAATAACAAATAAGGCATCGAACAAATTATCGTTATTTGCGCAGTTGATAACGTTTGCGTTGCGTCCAAAAACTTGGAGCTTTGTCACAATTTACCAGTTTGAGTTTCGAAAATTATGACTGCATCTAAGAATCTGATGCATTTTGGAACTCACCCTAGCTGTTTTCAATCTATTAGATTTGTTAGTTTTGTATATGGTTTCAAATCACCCGCTCACTTGTTACTCAATCATTCCATTGCTACTCCTTTTTTTAATTTAATTTAATTTTCAATCAAACTACAAACATATGAACTTCCGATATATTAAGTTTAACATATCACAACAGTTTAAACAAAAACATTAAGAGAATTATTAAAACTATATAAACAAAATGATTTCCAAGATACAGCAATCCTGTACACCGATTTAAATTTAAATTAACCAATCAAATCTAAATAAAGTATATTTAAAGTAAAAAATTAAACGCATGTGTAAATTAAGAGATTTTGCACTCTTGGAAGCAGTCAACCAGAATATTTAAGAGATGCGAATAGATATATGCAATGCTCTGTTCTACCAGGCGACAAGCACTTAAGTCATGAATAATCATACAGCCGTATAAACAAACGCGAATGGAGGGTGAATTATTTGTATTCAATTAGTTAAATGAGAAATCTGAATAATAATTTTTTTTTTTGAAATTAACTGAGGTTGATAATCATGCAGTCAAGTAATTCACCAAAGTTAGTGAATTAACGAGTAATTAAGTTAAAATAAATATAACTGACGGATTTTTTGACAACTGACAGTGAATTTTTGAACCAAATGGTATGTTGGATATGGTATCTCCATACAATTCATTATTAACGATTCCTAATTTACATAACATTTATTACTTAACGACAATTAGCTAATGCATGGACATAATTTTAAATTAATGAGACGTGAATTAACTTTCAATCCACATTTCAGTCAATTTGTGAATAAGAGGCAAATAAGGTAATGTTTTTTTTATACGGCTGATATTGTATATTCTTGTCAAACGAATTGGTACATTTTACTCAAAACAGCATTATTATATTTTAAATTAGCTCAAAAAAAAAGACTTAAGCAACACAACTCGATACCGCTTGTTACAATGGAGTTATTTATTTATTTTTTGTTTTAATCTAATTTTACATTTAAAAGGAATAGTAATAATATATTACAGGAAATTATAAGAATCACTTATATAAAAAAAAACAGGGCAAATTAAAGAAAGAGAATCATTATAATATACAAAAATGTAAATAATGCAGAAGATTCATAATATTATAATGGAACATTTATAGAAAACATAACTAATTTACGAAAATTATACATTATTCTGATATTTTAAGAAAAACTAAATCAAACTGATATAATAAATATTAAAAGTCTGTGTAAATTGGAAAAATCTTTTGGTTTTAATTACATCGATAATTTAATGACCTTTTTGTTCAAAGCAGCCCTTAGATGTTTTAGTAAAAATGCGTAATCTGATGCATCAGCTGTGCTGCGCATCGGCATCGTAATCTGTGCAATGATGCCGCACCGATGCGCATTTTTGTTGGAGTTTCCGAATTATCCCAATATATTTTAATCTTTTGTCGTAGTAAAAAAAAATCAACTGGTTCCTTAACATTAATTATTTTAATACAATATTAGGTGTATTTTTTTACTCAAGCGTATATAGGCTTAGATAAAAAGATAAAAACGCTCGACTGTAACTTGCTGACTGTCATTTGACATTTAGGCTGTTTTTCAGTCAAACTAGAGAAGGATAGGTTAGGTTGGTTGCATACACAATTGTGTATCACCCAGAGGCCAAAAAGGCCCATTGTGAGTACCATTTTGTACGTGGTAGGACACGCAGTTAACAAAACCATTTGGATCTGTTTATGAATCGATTAATATCCGTTAGATGCATCCCTGCTAGGTCGCCCAAACAGTCAAAGAACCGTGCTCCCATGCAGGAGAACCGTCGTTCTTGGTGTGCCGGGCAGTGGCACAGGAGGTGTTCCACAGATTCTATTATTTACTCCTCATCTCTGGAGCTTCTGCACAAGTCATTTGTAGGGATTCCTAGCCATCTGGCCATGTTCCCGATTATGCAGTGTCCGCTTAATACCCCGACGAGCACAACTTGAAGTGCTGTCCCACACCTCCGTACATAGTCTTGTCGTTATACCGTCAACGAAGCTCTTAGCTGTGGCTAAGGCAGGCAGTACCTGCAGATCAGCCTCGAGTATATTCATATCAGAGTCGCATTTGGCCCACATCAACCCAGCAGAGTAGTACCAAGTACCAAGCTAATTGCTCTGAGTGCCTGAAGGCACCCTTTGTCGCATTTCGTGTTTATGAGGTTGGACGCGATCGCTTTAAGAGCTACCTGACTGCCCCCGCAGATGGTTAATTTCATTGCTGGAAGTTTCATTGTTATTCGCTTAAATTTCAGCAGTAGTCTGGCACCTGGTACGACTGGTTGATACCGACAGAGTTGTGAATTAATGCATTACTTTGGTACTGCATTCAGATAAGTCTAAGTCATATGACTGAAAAAATTGAATGTAAGTTAAACTTAACCATAATACTTTAACTTACAAAACAACATTCAGCAGTCATTTTGAAGATTGTGAATGGGCAGTTAAAAAAAGCAGTCAATTGACTGTAAGTTAAAAGAATGCAGTACTTTTTGACCTGTTGCATTCTTTAAGTTAGTTGTAAGTCTTTTAAAGTCTTCTTTTTTTGCAGTCAGTAAGTCTTTTGACTGCATTCATTTAACTGTAAGTCTGTTGACTGCTTTTAAGTCTTTTGAATGCTTTAAGTCTTTTGACTGATTTTAAGTCGTTCGACTGCTTTCAGTCTTCTATGGATTCTTGCAAGTCCCTATTTTATATATGTATGTACATATTATGTATATATGTTCTTTTACTAAGAGGTCCTTGCAACAACAAAAATGGTCCTTTAATCCTGGAAAAAGGATATTTTTCCAAAATGTAATTAGAAACCGCACGGTATAATTGTGATGAACGACATTTTCCTGAGAGGTCCTTGCAACAACAAAAATGGTCCTTTAATCCTGGAAAAATGACTTTTTTGCAAAATGTAATTAGAAACCGCACGGTATCATTGTGATGAACGTCATTTTGCTGAGAGGTCCTTGCAACAACTAAAATGGTCCTTTAATCCTGGAAAAAGGATTTTTTTCCAAAATGTAATTAGAAACCGCACGGTATAATTGTGATGAACGTCATTTTGCGGAGAGGTCCTTGCAACAACAAAAATGGTCCTTTAATCCTGGAAAAAGGATTTTTTTCCAAAAAGTAATTAGAAACCGCATGGTATAATTGTAATGAACGTCATTTTGCTGAGAGGTCCTTGCAACAACAAAAATGGTCCTTTAATCCTGGAAAAAGGATTTTTTTCCAAAATGTAATTAGAAACCGCACGGTATAAATGTGTTAAAGGTTATTTTACTGAGAGGTCCTTACTATAACAAAAAAGGTCCTTCAAACCTGGAAAAAGAATATTTTTCCAAAAGTTTATTAGAAAGCGCATAGTCTTTCTGTGTTCAAGGTTATGTTACAGGGATATCATTGGAACCCCCAAAACCCCCAAAAAAGATGTTTTCTCAAAATGTCGTAAGAAATCGCGCACTATTTTTGGGTTCAATATTATTTTGCAAAGAGGTCCTTGGATCATTGAATGGACCGTTGACAGACGGAAACACGAACGAACAGAATAACTCCGTACTGAAAGAAAACAAGTAGTCATTTTCTTGAGTGGGATTTTTATATTTCATAAAACAAAGATAACAAAATAACTTAAAACAATGTCTTCGATTTCGAAAGAATAACAAATACATATTAAACTATTGAAAATAAAACAAATAAATCGTTGAATGTTAGACTTTGTCACTGTTCACTTTCAACATAACAAATTTTTAAAATTGGAGTCTGAAAGAGCTCCACGCTTAGGAGTGTTTAATAAACCAGCGATAGAAAAAAGCCGCTCTGCAGAGATGCTTCATCAGTTGTGTTGTACCTTAAAAATGTTTTTTTAATGTTGGGGTACTTGTGCAATTCGCCTTGAGATGGTGATGATTGTGCATACAAATCAAAACTTTCGTTCTCCTCAGACATTCTAGATGCACTTCCTATATCATCTGTAAATTGTCATTAGAGACTTGATTTTATTTTTGTTAAACCAATAAGTGTATACTGTCAATAAAATATAGCTCAGAGGTTTTGCCTGACACAAAAAGGTCGAAATATGCACTCTCTGGTGCTGCTTGCATGGCTGATACATTAGGCTCATTACTGCATCCGTTGATTTTGGATCTTACCAAAGAGCTTATCTCTCAAACTTTAGCTTTCCTAAAATTTAATTTAAATTTAAAGGTTAAGTGCTGAGATCCACTTCAGCTTGACAGAGGGACAGAGCACAAAATTAGTATTAAACTAATAAAGCTTCTTATTTCTAATTACACAAGGTGTTTTGTCCTTGAAAATTTATAATTCAGGGGATGATTTCTTTGCATGTTATAGAAACTTAGGGTTTAAGGGTAGATTCTGATCAAAATTCCACCAAGGTTTGGAAAACGAAAGAAAAATCGAGGTAATTTAATATTTTGATGATAAACATCTATGAGTATAAACATTGTCAGAGAAGCTTCTCAAATTTGCAGTTCGAATTCGGAGTTCTAAGTTCCTTCCATGCGAACCAAAAATCATAACTGTATATAGATATAGATCGATGGATAGATATAATTGTTTATTTTCATATACATATATGACAGATAAGTACAGACCATAACATTATTCATAAAACAATTTTAAAAAGTTAACAAACATCTGCATATTGTATGAACATTATGAATCATTCTATATTTTTGTTACAATTGTTGTTGCCCATGCTCCTCTCCGCTTAACAGCAGCGGAAATATTTACAATCGGCATTTTTGAATGTCAAACCATCGCCATCTTGGGTTGGAGAAATTCAGGGCTATCGGCAATTCCGAGGGAAAAAAATTCCCCCCGAACATTTTTTGTTCCATGGAAAATATTTCTCGTATCTTGAATCTCCATCGGAATTTATTACCCCCGGAATTTTTGAAGTTATGTTCGAAGGCGTTGACAGTTATAATTTAAGCTCGTATTTGAGGAGATTTTGGTAATACATATAATTTATTTAATAGAAAATTGTGTTAATGTTATTAATTTATCCTTATTTTATTATACTCGCGTTCGATTTAGTAAAATAATATTGAACCCAAAAATAGTGCGCGATTTCTTACGACATTTTGAGAAAACATCTTTTTTGGGGGTTTTGGGGGTTCCAAGGATCTCCCTGTAACATAACCTTGAACACAGAAAGACTATGCGCTTTCTAATAAAATTTTGAAAAAATATCCTTTTTCCAGGTTTGAAGGACCTTTTTTTGTTATCGTAAGGACCTCTCAGTAAAATAACCTTTAACACATTTATACCGTGCGGTTTCTAATTACATTTTGGAAAAAATCCTTTTTCCAGGATTAAAGGACCATTTTTGTTGTTGCAAGGACCTCTCAGCAAAATGACGTTCATTACAATTATACCGTGCGGTTTCTAATTACTTTTTGGAAAAAAATCCTTTTTCCAGGATTAAAGGACCATTTTTGTTGTTGCAAGTACCCTCAGCAAAATGAAGTTCATCACAATTATACCGTGCGGTTTCTAATTACATTTTGGAAAAAAAATCCTTTTTCCAGGATTAAAGGACCATTTAGGTTGTTGCAAGGACCTCTCAGCAAAATGATGTTCATCACAATGATACCGTGCGGTTTCTAATTACATTTTGCAAAAAAGTCCTTTTTCCAGGATTAAAGGACCATTTTTGTTGTTGCAAGGACCTCTCAGCAAAATGACGTTCATTACAATTATACCGTGCGGTTTCTAATTACTTTTTGGAAAAAAATCCTTTTTCCAGGATTAAAGGACCATTTTTGTTGTTGCAAGGACCTCTCAGCAAAATGAAGTTCATCACAATTATACCATGCGGTTTCTAATTACATTTTGGAAAAAAATCCCTTTTCCAGAATTAAAGGGCCATTTTCGTTGTTGCAAGGACCTCTCAGCAAAATGACGTTCATCACAATGATACCGTGCGGTTTCTAATTACATTTTGCAAAAAAGTCATTTTTCCAGGATTAAAGGACCATTTTTGTTGTTGCAAGGACCTCTCAGCAAAATGACGTTCATCACAATTATACCGTGCGGTTTCTAATTACATTTTGGAAAAATATCCTTTTTCCAGGATTAAAGGACCATTTTTGTTGTTGCAAGGACCTCTTAGTAAAAGAACATATATACATAATATGTACTACATATATAAAATAGGGACTTGCAAGAATCCATAGAAGACTGAAAGCAGTCGAACGACTTAAAATCAGTCAAAAGACTTAAAGCATTCAAAAGACTTAAAAGCAGTCAAAAGACTTACAGTTAAATGAATGCTGTCAAAAGACTTACTGACTGCAAAAAAAAGAAGACTTTAAAAGACTTACAACTAACTTAAAGAATGCAACAAGTCAAAAAGTACTGCATTCTTTTAACTTACAGTCAATTGACTGCTTTTTTAACTGCCCATTCACAATCTTCAAAATGACTGCTGAATGTTGTTTTGCAGTTAAATTCTTTAAGTAAGTTAATAGACTTACATAATAAGTCTTTAAGTTCATTTAACTGCAGTACTAACTTAACTGCTTTTTTACAACTCTAATACCGAAGGTGTACAGCTTCCAAATTTCGATCTCTTTCAATTTGAGAGCACATTTGGCTGCCACGTTCTTCGTAAAGAGCTCCGGGGGTTGTAGGTCCAACAATGTTTTCAGACCCCGTTGGGGAGTGAATTTTATAGATCCAGTTATCCCCAGATAAGCAATCCTTTGTACCTTGTCCAAGTGTTTGAGGTACGATTTGGGTTTTTTTTTACATAAATACTGCGACCTAAACGATCTTTTGTGTCAAATGGCTGCCTTAGCCTAAAATACGGGTGACCTCCGTAGTGAAAGCCAATACGTCTTTTGTGGTAGAGTTACGAAGCAACTCCCTATGAAAAATATGTCGTCGCAACCAATGGGGAGCTGCACATTCACAGAGAATGTACTCAGAGGTTTCCTCGTCCTCTATGCAGAACCTACGCTCTGACTCAGGACTTAGGTTCATTTTGTTGAGATGATATCTCAAGCTGCAGTGGCCAGTGAGAAAGCCCACCAGCTTTCTAATATTTTCCTTATTTACCGGAGGAATTTCCGTATAGGAGTAAGGTAATCGTTTGGATTGTCTTAAACCAGGGACACGTTCCCAATGGTTTAGACGAAGTAGTTGTTCCCATTCTTTAATTAGCCCAATTAACTCTGTAATAAGGTTCTGGTAAAAAGAACACGGTTTCGGATCCAACTCTGGCAAGTTCGTCTGCAGATTCATTGCCCGCTATACTCTGGTATCCAGGCACCCATTCGAGTTTGACTTTGTTGTGTTCGGCTAGTTTTTGCAAGGAATTGTAGCAGTTCAAAGAGTCCATTGTGTTGGACAACGGTGCCTGTAGTGCTGCTTGACTACCTGAAAAGATCTGTATACTAGCGCCTCTCAATGGCATGGACTTCTGCCTGGAGCACTGTGGGACATATTCCCATAGGTATCGAGACTTTGGTGTTAGGTATATACCCATATAGACCGCTCCAATATGTCTACCTCAAATAATTTCCCAAAACTGTATTCTCTAACCATTAATTCAGGGATGGTGTAAAACATGTGCAAGTTTGGGATTGAGTTAAGTATTTTCAGGTGACCCTGAAGGTCATCTAGCCCTTGGACTAGTGAGGTCAAGTACCTCTTCGCGAATCGCATTTATAAAGGTTGGTTTTGGACCTTTATTTACAATATCTACATTGTTACCGACTATAAAATCTAACAAGCAACTCACCTCTTTTGTTGTTGTCGCTGCTACCAAATATCATATTAACCGCGTTGGCATCGCACCCGCTGATATTGTGCTGGTGGTTGTCTTGGCAGTGGCGAATGAATGCCTAGACATCTAATGGAGTTATATTTACTTCGTCTCCAGGGAAATACGCTGGGCACATACGATGTTTTGGGTGTCTCTGAGCCTTATTGCGAAGATCAATCGACAGTTGATAATTGACTATTTTCAATGTGTGCTATTGTGAACGAACGATTCTAAAGGATTTTGTCAATCGCAGTCAATTAAAAAAATTCGATTGACAAAAATACCAAATCAATCGTTCGTTCACAATAGCACGCATTGAAAATAGTCAATTATCAATTATCGATTGATATTCGCAATAAGGCTCTCTAGCTGTCGGGACTTCTACGATTTGGTGTTAGCCGCCTCCCACCAGATGATCGAGCCATAGGTGAGAATGGGTCTCACAATCGAGGTATACAACCAGCGTACAATGTGCGTCTGTAAGCCCCCATTTCTTCAAAACGCTTTCCTACAGGCGTAAAAGGCATTCAGTCCCTTTTCCATTCTCTCTGTGGTGTTTCGTTTCCAGTTTAGTTTGGAATTGAAGACCACGCCCAGATACCTAACCTCGTTTGAGAGATTTAGGCGAACACTTTTCAGTTTCGGTATATTCCATATCTTGCGTTTCTTAGTAAACAGAATGAGCTCGGTCTTTTTCGGGTTGACCGCAAGTCCGTTGCCATCCGTCCATCTTGCTATTTCTGATAGCGCAGATTCCATGATCTCACTAATAGTGGAATGGAACTTTCTTGTGATTCTTTCGGCATGGCAGAGTGCTCTAGCAATTGGATTTTCTTTTTAACTTAAGAAAAAAAAAAAGATTTTTCTGAATTCGGTCGGAAGGCTAAATTCACTTAGACTTGTCTGGGTCACGGGTCGTATCCGATGAACTTGCTAGAGAGGGCTCAGAGGAGGACTTCTCATGACCTGAACCGGCGATATGTCTGCCTGCGTCCTCGGTCGGGGCTTCTGTTGACGGTTGGGTTTCATATGAACATAATCGCAGATGGATTGGCTCGTCAGGGTGCAGACAGACTAAACAAATTCTCTCCGACGTCTGTAAAAAATCTGTGGCATTCTTGTTGTCTTTTAACAGAAAAGACCGCAGACAGAATACTGGCGTTCTTACGCGTCATTACGCTTTAGCCAAGCATCTTAAGACGCTAGGCCTACGCGATACCCTCCAACTGCGAAGCCTGTGGAGAAAGTGCTGTAAACCTAAGCTCCTTATAATTGAAGCGCCTACTCGTCTTTCTTAGGAAAACGAGTAAATTTACAAAGTAAAAGTGCGTAGTAGTACAAAGGACCAGTATTGAGTCTGAGTGCTCCAGTGTAGAAGTCTCACACCCCCTGTCTCGGTCGCCAATGAGGTTTATCACCCGTTTCTGAATCCTGTCAAGTTATTGGTGCCCCACACCAAATATAAGCGTTGTACTCGAGTTTCGGGCTAATAAACTCCTTATAAATTGTAGCCAGATCAAAAGGAGTGAAATATTTCTTGCATCGCTTAAGAAACCCTAGACATTTCGCAGCGTTCTTGGCGACATCGAATATGTGGCCATTCAATGAAGATTGTCATTATAACACATACCGAGAATGGAGTCTTTCGGTTTCAGTGCAGCAAGTGTCGTCATTAATGGATAATGCCAGGGTGTGTGGGTTTTGTTTTAATGACATGCGGAACACCAGGCATTTATTTGGTGAGTTGCAGACTTGAAACCGTCCAAAACCACTTGGATTGATTTCTAATCCATTAAAGCAGAGTATCATCTAATCCAATGCAAAAATTTTCGACAAGAGCTCGATGCCAAACTCTGTCAAATGCCATTGAAATATCAAGCGCTACGATCTTGCTTTTTTCACCTTGGTGAAGAGTTTGGTCCCACTTATCGGTTAGATATGTCATCAAATCACCAGTGGACCTGTGGTTGCGAAAACCATACTGCCAGTCATTAAGAAGTTTTCAGGATTTAAGATATTTCATTAACTGACGGTTGATCAGCGTTTCCATGACCTTGGAAAGAAGGTACGTGCAATTAGTCTTTTTTTACAGGCAGGACAAATGCAGTTTTTCCATCTTTTCGGAAAGAACCCTAGGGAACAGGACACATAAAAAAGCTTACGCAGTGGTTTAACTAGCGTACCTTTTTTGATTTTACACAATCTATTGCACAACCAGCAATATTGTCAATAACAGTGTGCAATAACAAAAATTACACAAAAATATTAATCGTCTACGGGCCGCTTTAAACAGCAATTGGTAAACAGTTGAAATTAACCAACTGTTGCAACATGTTAGTAAGTTCGTCGCTTCACCACACCACATGAAAATAAAACATAATTTGGTTTTCCTCGGATTTTACATTTTTTTCGTTTAATTTTTTTTTGTAACTATGTAAGAATGATTTGCTATGAATTTATTGTATACATACTATACTTAAACTTGGTACGACAATTTTAAGAAACAATTTAATGAAATCATAAAAACAAAAACATTCGAAGCAATTCACAGCGCATATTTCCGAGAAAAAATAAAATAAATAATAATCTGTGGCTTTAGAGGGTATAAATATAGCATTTTTGCGAACTCAAAGCTTTTGAAGTTCAAAAAATGTTGGAATAATTGAAATAAAATGATGTTTTACTTTTTTTTGAATTTTTAAAATATATATAAGTTAACAAAAAGAGATATTTGTTTGGAGTTTTGCAATTGTTGTTTGTTTGTTGACTTAAATTTAATTTCTAGATCAGATGTTATCGACGGAATCTGCATCATCTTCCGAACTAATTTCATCACCGAACTCAATGTCCTCATCGAGACCATCTTCGACGAACGTGACTGTGTCATTAATACGCACTGATTCGGGGAATTCACCGTATGTCTTCAAATTTCTGGCCTCATCTGGTGTGTATTTCAAGATAACGTCAGCCTTTGAGTCCTGATAATCACGAAGTCCGACAAGAATAATATCGCCTTGATTGATCCAGACCTATGGATATACAAGAAAAACACATTAAACACTGCAATAAAAAAGATTTAACGTTTCACTAGGAAAAAATATATTTTCAAGCTCTTAAAAGCTGTTGCGGCGGTACTCTGATTGACCAAACGCCCGCGAGAGAGCTAGAGAGAGAGAGAAAATGTGGAAAGACAGAGAAGCTTCTCAGTTTTACGCATAAAAATGACAAACTAAATTCCTATGGAACATGAGAACGACCAACTGTGGAATTGAAAGCAACAGATTTGTTCTGTTCCATCAACCAACCCGGAAACCTAGGGCAGATTTATTCAAATCGTGGTCGGTGAAATGTCGTTTGCATATGTTCACAAAACATTGTTCAAAACCAACGTGCATCGGTATCTATCCCTATCTCCGGCGTGGTAGAGAAACAGGATGACAGAAGTCTTACAATGAGATACTTCTTCATATTTGGAGCTGAGGGCAGCCAGTTGGTACTTTCACGTTCAAAGAAGAGATCCTACGAACCCCGTCAAAAAGGCAATATCAATCAACATTCCTGGAAGGCCTAAAAACCGCTGGATCACATAAATGCAACAACGCCAGTATTTAATTTGCGGATACTTTTTGAAGTCAAACCTGCGAATCCCACATGCGTTAAGTGACAGGTGTTTGATCCCTTTAGCCCGGATCATGACCTCGTCGTTAAAGAAAAGAAGAAGTAGCTGAGCTCAGTCAGGATTGTAGCGGATGAACCCTTTTTGGGCCAACGGCAATCTAACATCCCGAGGTGGGACTGGCACAAGAATGTCCTTGCTCTCCTTGGGTCAAAGCAAGGGGTAGCCTTTCTGATTTGGGGTTATGCAAATGGCAACCAGGTCCAGGTTGATTATGATTAGAGACTATGCACCGTCAGCGTGCGGCACAGCATTACCAAGCCGATAAGTGATCGACTGACTATGTTCCCCGCATTAAATTCCAAAATATTGCTCAAATTTGTGCACACGCCCCTACCAACGAGGATAAAAATCCAATTAAGAAAGAGTTTTATGACATCCTAGACGAAGCCTGTCCGGAGTAGAGTGTCAAAGCTGTGCTCGGCAATTTGAATGCTAAATTCGGACAGGAAAACATTTTCGGCGGATTAGTTTTTAGAACCAGATTGATGTAAATATGTTTGGATATAGCTTCTGAAGCTAATAACAAAGATTTATCTATCTATTTGTGGCACGAAGGACAAGCAGGGCTAACTGCAAATACTTTCGCAGCAATCATGTTTTTCTCGTAAACATGTTTTGGAACAACTGAAGCTTTAAACAAGTTCATTCTCTGCAATATAGAGTGTATCTGCCGAAATACGTATTCTCCACTTTCAAGTGCCCCTTCTTAGTTTATCTCAAGATATAGTAGTTACGATAACTCGAAAAAGGCCACACGCAAATGGAATGTGATTCAATGTGAATTGAGCGAAAACTTAAAAAACAAAATATTCATTTCGCTGATTTCGTTGAGGTCTGCGTAACAGCAAGCCTAAGTTCAAAAAATAAATAGCTATCGATAGTAAATTTTTCAAAACTGTTCAACCAATACAAGCACCGCTATCATAGTAAACTCCGGGGAGAATTAAAGTTTTTTTTTCACCAAACGTAGATAGTGTGATAGTTTGAAAGGGTTTCACTGCGTCGGTGTCGTAGAATACGGGCGGATCGTATCTTTCTTCTTCCATTACGGAAAAGTTATAATCAGGGAATCTTAATCCTCCATTTTATAGCATGCCTACAGGTCCGCCTGTGGGGTTCGTCGGTTCGACATCAATAAAGATCGGCAGGCTTTCTTGTTTCGGATCATTTCATCACTGAGGTCAATCAAATGCCGGTGTTTTTGCATTTGAGTGATGATCCAGGAGTTTTAGGTTTGTTCGATCGTCGTCCTTTTACGACAGCGGTGATCTCCAGTCATGTCAATTCACCGACTTACATGTGACCTTGCTGGACAGCTTTAAGATGTTTTATGTGTCGCTATCCTGCTAAACGAGTGGAAAATCCTAATTTATTTATGGAAAACGCATTTGAAAATGCATGGTTGCCACTGTTATAAAAAAAAAATTCCCTGACTTTCCCCGACCAAGTATTGAAGTTTTCCCTGACCAAATTTTGCAAATATAGCAAACAAAAATGACGCATTTAAACACTAGTCCCAAATATTTAAAGAACAGAAAAATTGTATACTTCTAAACATTCCTTTTAAAAAATATCAATGAAACAATCAGTTGAGAACAGGACATACCTTATTTTTTCAAAAGGGAGAGTTGATAATTTATTTTCTCTTCTTCAACCTGGGCTTGAATGCGAATTTTTGCTTTTTCCTTATGAAGTTTTTTTATTTCTTTCTCCCTTTTTCTTTTTAATAAACCTAAACTCTCCATCTTCTTTTTTTTAATTTAAGTTTTTCTTCTAACTGCTGTGTACAGCGGCTATGAGAGGATCGAACATTAAATATTAATTTTGAATTTATTTCCACTTTCGATACTCCCCCAGCCTCTTTCACGCCATCTAAGACTCTTCTTTGAGCGACTAGTGACTCCTCAAGGAGGTTTTCGACCAAAAGAGTCTTGTTCATTGAGAAGCCAGTCTCAACTGAGCCGTTTCCGTGCGATAAAATGCAACACATTTTTATAACATGCCAAAGATCTTTAAATGTTCCTTTTTGACAAAAAGCTGAAAGTAGAACTCATCAACTGTACAAGTAAATTCGTTTATTATAAAGCTTTTGTACTCCTCTTTTTAGGACTGTCTTTGCATCTGTACATGCATTTCTGTACTGCAATTTTGCACTTTCCGGGCATGTATCAAACAATCGGTTGGCATTATATAAAATTTGAAGCAAATTTTTGAATCGTTTACTGTAGAGGCCGTTGTTTTGCACAATATTTCTAGGATTAAGACTGCTCACGTTTACAATTAAATCGTATTTTAATGGCCTTCGTTCTTCGATTTTTGATAGTATGCTTATAAAAATTTTGCGGCAACCCAGTTTAAATTTCAAAATATCTTTTTCCGAAAAATTGTCTTTTTGTTTTATTGCATTGATGATTTTCGTTGCTTTGAAGCCAACGTTTTTTTATTTCCAGAAGATTGGATTCACTTGAAAGATCTATGGACAAAAGTGGAGATCCTATGGAGCATTCGGTGATATACTTTTTTTTTGACGATGCGATAGAATAAGTTTTTAACCATTATGAGGAGATCTTCATAAAGGTAAAATATCAATGGTTTCTCGCCTTGAAATTTTGATAAAAATGGTTCACAATCAGATGTAATTGTATGGAAAATTGCAAGGTTGCAGTCTGACAATTTGTCTTGCAAGTATTTTTTTTTCGTTTTCAATTGGCCTTGTTTTTGGTAAATCTGAATTTGTCATAGAAAAAAAGTGCTTCAACTCATCAAAAATGTTCAGGCATCTCTCTAGACAGATTTTGTTATCGAGCCAACGAACACCGCAATATTTCATGGGAAATCGAGTACAATCAGTTTTGGAGGTAAATAAGCTTCTTCTTGCAGGACTGTCTTTGAAAACGTAATAAAGATGCCTTCAAAAAATATGCAGGTCCCATGAAACATTTGTAAGTCCGGTTTTCATGGCTCCATGTATTACATGTAGACCACACACACCACATACTAGCAACTGCGTACCATCCGGATCTATTTCATTTCGCTGTTGTTATAATTTCTTTAAAAAAGATAAATTTATACGTTTGGGCCATCCATACTTGAAGAAGTTTCTCTTTTTTCAAAAATCGGATTCCATTGTTACAATGTTTTAAAATGTCATCTAACTTTGAAGATAACATGAACTCGCTTTCTAAGTACCTATTGCAAACAATTCCTCTTGACTCGTAAAAAAACCGACAACTAAATCCATTTGTCCTTTCTGAGCTATTTTGTTTAGTGCTTCGTCAAAGCATATAACAAAGTCGTCACATTTGTTTACTTTATCGAAAAGATTGTTATGGAAATATGGGGAGATACCGTAGTTGAAAACGTAGGAACTCTTAGTTCTTCCTAACTTAACATTTTCAGCAATTTTGCAGTCTGGGAGCATCAATCGAAAAAGATCACTAATTTTCACAGACGAGTTCAAGGACGCTCTGGTGGAAATAATATAGAGACACCACCTTTGTTCAAGCATAGCCCTGCATACATATCAGTTCCTCCAGACGATGCAAGGTTCTCAGATATCGACATTGTTCCACCGTAGACTCACTACACCTCAAAGCAGCTGCAATCAAAATGCAGCGTCACATTTCGTCTGCTTCCAATAATGTTCAAGCATAGCAATGCACACACATCAGTTCCTCCAGACGATCCACAGTTCTCAGATATCGACATTATTCCCACCGGACACTCACTACACCTCAAACTAGCTGCACTCAAAATGCAGCGTCACATTTTGCCTGACTCCGATAAGACATTTTGTCTTCTAAATCTAATAATTTATTCCCACGATTGCCGTGGTCATAATAGTATTTAAGCTGAATATTTTAAGAAATAAAATCACTTGTTATACAGCAGTCACAAAAGAAGTTCTTTCAATTAGCTACCCCCCACCAGCGGTAAGGAGCAATCTAAGGAACAATACTGGGACCAAAAGAGGTTCCAGACTCAACAACCTTATCTCTGCGACAATGGAATCGGTTTTGTCGAAAGTAAAATATTTTGTTTGCGTATTTTGAGCGTTAATATTTTCTGGTGTATTTTGAGATGTCTTTTGACTACTAGAGGCGACCAATGAATCAGACGCAGTGAAGAAAGTATACATTTTTTGTGACGTCAAATCTTTAGAATTTGACTTATGCGCTAGTCCATTTTTATGCGACACCAAAGCCCGCCCATGTTGCTTAACTCAAATTCTTTTTTGAATACTTTGCATCTTGCTTTGCCGTTATTGCCTTAAAATAAAAACTATTCTATACTAAATCTTCCTTAGCAAAGATAACAAATTTCGCTAAACAAAGTCAATCGAAATAGACTATTTTGATTTTTGATGTACCTACATATAAGTTTGCATGTTTTTTTTTCGGAAAGCATGAAGATGTGGTTTTCCATTTAAGCATTATCTCAGACTTTTCGTAGCGCATGGATCGAAAAATAGGATTGATATGCTTTTCAATGCTACTTGGTATCTCCATTAGCTGTTTAGCAATTAATACAACTGCGTGCAAACGCTATATACTTTCTCGAAAGATATCGAGATCTGCGAAATGTTATCCCAAAATAAGAAAAAAGGTGGATTCATGAAACGTAATATTTTTGCTCCAGACTTCAGAGCTCGACATAAAATTTTTTTTAATACATATTATAAAAAAAATATACACACAGAGGGAATTTTCCCTGAATTTTTTTTATAAATTCCCTGACTTTCCCTGACATTCCCTGACCAAATGTTCGTTCCCTGACTTTCCAGTCTTGTGGCAACCATGAAATGTATTCAATCGAATGCATTTGCATTAAGAAGAGACACGCAGAAGAAATAAAATAAATTACACTTCAATTTAATTTGCAATTTACTTTGCATATGCAAGGCGAAAGTGTAACTAGTAAGTCAAAGAGAATCTTAGATACTATTTTTTTATCAAAATTCTGGCTCGCTAAGGCGAAGGAAAAGGCTATTCGACCTATGAGATCTTGTGTGCCGTAGAGGCCAGAGAATATTTAGGCTAATAGAGTTTCTACTTTCCGTATAAAGCAGATAATTTTATCGGTAGAAGATTTCTTTTTGTATTCGGTCGTCAGTTGTTCCCTGAGGATCTTTTTTCTTATTCCATTGAGAGCTGGATATATAATATGTGTTCAGCTTTTTCGTCCTCTTCAAGACATAGTCAACACTCAGGAGAGTCTACTATTTTCATTTTGTTAAAGTGGTATCTTAAACCGTGGTGACCAGTAAGGTAACCTACTAAGTTTTTGATATCATGCCTACTTAGATTTGGACATCGGTTAGCATTAATGTTGAAATGCCAAATGGCTCGTTTAGCTTGTCTTAGACCTGGGATGCTCTTCCAATAAAAGATACATTTTATATGTTCCCAGCTTTTTATTGCTGCGATTGCTGCCGATTTAGGAGTGCAGCAGAACGGTTCGGGTGAACCCAACAAACCAAATTATCTACATACTGTGTTGCCAAAAAATGCACACTATGTATCACCTCACGCAAACAAAACAAACCAATTAATACTTCCTGCATTGTGTAATACCGCACACAATGTTTCATAATTCCAATATCAAAAGACATTCAAGCCAAGTGTCGTATATATACAGTGTCGCACACAGACCTTTTAAAACGACACTTGAGATTTGGAATATCGTCAACCTGATTCACAACTAGGTAATCGCATCGATTCTTACACGATCGATACTTAGTATATCAAGTGCATGTTGGCTGTGGTTTGGGCACACTACCTATGAGTGTGTTTTTGTTTATGTTTTGTGACCGAATTTGATATTACGCGATTCAATGGTATCGGTATGCATTGGGATAGTCTAGAAGGGAATTAGTATATAAGGTTAAGATTTTGACAAATAAAAATTTGATTCTATTTGATTCTCAAACATAGTGTTTCTTTTAACTTTGGCAGACCCCTGTGACATTGGTGGCTGAGAACACTCATCATTCTAACAAAACCTATGGCATTCGTGCCTGCCCTACGTTTTGATACAGTTACTAAGGAAAGATTCTCTATTCCTTCTTTTTAACTTAACCTTCTCGAAGGCATGCAGCTTTACGCACATCAGTTGTTTTTTTCTTACTTTTAGCTATTCAAATGATTGGCATTCCGAATAATCCGTTTTACGGTTACCAGGCTTGCATTAATTCCGCATTCTAATCTGATTTTGGCAGCAGAACGTTGAGAAATTGAAGCAGTTCTGATGATAAATCTTCTATCTGCTGTTGTTGTTGCGTATTCAACACCTCATTTGAACACCAACATTTTGGCTCAGACCATTTTTTTTTAGCAATTTCGCGCTGTTTTAGCCGAGATTCTAAATACCCCTTTATTTCGTATTTTTCAAAATCATTCAATTGCTTCCCACGACCCATTTTACAAAAAAACAGCATTTTTTAATAATAATATTAAAAAATGGGTTTGATTCTTTTAATATTATTATATTATACTAGAATGGGTTTGATTCTGAACTTTGGTAGCGTCTGGCACGGACTTGGCTGCGTGCAAAACGTCTTGGACTGATATTTTCATGCTCAAGAGGGAATGTGCTATGTATGTTGAAAATTTCATCCGGTTACGTCAAATATTACAAAACGGGTTTGATGCTGGACTTTGGTCGCGTCTGGCACGGACTTGGCTGCGTGCAAAACGTGTTGGACTGATATTTTCATGCTCAAGAGGGCATGTGCTATGTATATTGAAAATTTCATCCGGTTACGTCAAATACAGTCAAAATCGCTTATAGCGACATCGGTTACAACGACCAAATACTTAGGTCCCGAATCAGCCCCATCGTAATTCCATTGAACGACAATCGCTTATAACGACATATCGCTTACAACGACCGATTTTACCCTTTTTTAAATTTAATATCGGTTATAACGACTAAAATCGACGCAGCTGTTGGCGCAACTGATTTTTTTTCTAGAACAGTAAACTGATTCTCTGTAGATGCGATGTATCTAAGTTCGTAGAATCTGGGATATGTTACAGTTACCGTTTGTAGACGTTATTTTTTGCTTTTGCGTTTATTGAGCTTGTTCTACACTGGGGAAGTTTTACTCAGTGCAAATTTTTCAGTGTGACAAGTGGTTGTAGAAGTTTAATTTTATTTTGTGAGGCGAAAAGTTGTATGTACTTTCTTATCGGAAAAAAAGTCAAAAAAGAAAAATCTTTACAATTAATATACATATATAAAGCTTGATATCGGTTATAGCGACCTATCGCTTATAACGACCAAATTCGTCAGTACCTTGAAAGTCGTTATAACCGATTTTGACTGTTTTACAAAATGGGTTTGATGCTGGACTTTGGTCGCGTCTGGCACGGACTTGGCTGCGTGCAAAACGTTTTGGACTGATATTTTCATGCTCAAGAGGCCATGTGCTATGTATATTAAAAATTTCATCCGGTTACGTCAAATATTACCAAATTTGGTTGATGCTGGACTTTGGTCGCATCTGGCACGGACTTAACTGCGTGCAAAACGTCTTGGACTGATATTTTCATTTCCATCAGTGTGAAATAGTGGAAACAGACGATAGACGTGTTTGAAAATGTAAGTAAATAATAATAATAATTACATTAGAGTAAAATTCTTTCCATATATTTTTTAAAAAAAATTACATATTTAAAAAGGGGCAAGCATAAGAATACTTCACAGAATGCAATATTCATTAAATTTATGTCGATAAATAAGGACCTTTCTAGAGGATTCATGAAAGGCGATCGTGTTGTTGCAGATGCTCTTTGTAACGAGCTAAAAAACGATCTTAATTGCCACGGTCCACCGCAGAAGGACGTAGCTGACTGAAGTGAGTTTTTGTTGTTTTTTATAGCCTTTTCAAATAAAGAGTATACCATTAGCAATATGGTTTCTTATTTGGCTGGCTTTATTGAAATTTGCAGCTTCTTCCGTAAATTCGTCGTCTTCTTCAATTTCACTTGCCTCGTACCCTGCCTCAAAACTCTCTTCTTCTTCATTTTGTAGCTTAAAGTGTCTACAAATGTTGTGCAACACCACGGCAATTACCACAGCACTCATTTTTTAAATAAATCGCGAAAACGAGACGAAATTTAAAACAAACAAACTATTTATTACAAAAAATATATTTTTGCGACGTTTCAAATGACAGATAAGCTGTTTTTAATTTCACTTGAAGTGATTTCGAAAAAGTTTCAAATATTATAAAATGGGTGAAATGTGGAACACGGAAAACAAATTCACTCGATTTACAATTTCACTTTCGATTTCATTTCACTCGTTTTCTGGAACCTAGCTGTAAAAGCTGTATGTACCTTCTTATCGGAAAAAGTCAAAAAAGAAAAATCTTTACAATTAATATACATATATAAAGCTTGATATCGGTTATAGCGACCTATCGCTTATAGCGACCAAATTCGTCAGTACCTTGAAAGTCGTTATAACCGATTTTGACTGTATTACAAAATGGGTTTGATGCTGGACGTCTTGGACTGATATTTTCTTGCTCAAGAGGGCATGTTCTATGTATGTTGAAAATTTGATTCGGTTACACTCATTATTACTATTGTGGAAAATAGCGCATATTCAACGCACTGTCACACGCATTGGCTGCCACTATTTGCTGCCAGACTAATATTTTCGATACACCCTCTACTCAGGCTACACAGTATGCAAATATCTTTCGGTTACCTCTCAGACCGAAAAATTACTTCGGGCTCTTAGACTATACGTACGCCTCAAGAAGATTGTCTGTCTGTTGTTGTCGTTGAATGTTAAAACAAAAAAAAAAAACAAGAAACTTGCACAAATACTTTAAATATAGGATAGATTGGAAATGGTATAAAAAAACCTTTACAGAATATCGAGGGAAATGCCATTTCTCAAGACGCATTCTGTTTGAGAACCTAGAAAAAGCACAACTTATAAGCATTGAGCAAGCTTCAATAGTCCGATACTGCGGCAAGTTAAGCCACTCTATTGAAAGAGCTTTCAGCTTACATATCATTAGGTTTTTTTTTTGGGCTTAACGTCATGTCAACCAAAATGACATTGATTTCGTCAAAAATGGACCAGAACGAAATTGGTTGATTTGAAATAAACACTTCGGATATGGGTATGTTATTACGAACTATACCGGTTCGTCCAAGTCAGGGGCCAGATCACGTATCACTTGATCCGATCCAACGACATCGTTTCGACGACAATTGCCTGTGTCTATCTCCATAGATATGGATATGGGTATCAAGGAAATTAGATCGTTTGATCGTTTTTATTTTATGTGATCTGACTATTTTTGGCGTGTCAGTAGCCGGTATATATTCCAAATTTCCACTTACTGGCCCATGTTCCGCATTCCACTTTTTGTGAATTTGCAAGGTGAAAGTGAAATTGTGTTCTGCATTTCGATCGAAATGAATATTGTGAATTGGAGCAAATCTGTAGGGAGTTATTACGAATGGTTCAAGTGCGAATCCAGCATTTTTTCATTGAAAATTGCTAAAACTATCGCATCCATGTTGACTTAACACCAAACATTGTGTTTGTTTAGGTGTTTGACAATTCGAAAGTGAATTCGAAAAAATCTAAAACGATCGAAATGCATAACACCAAATTTCATTTCGAGTGAAATTGAAGTGAATTGAATTCGATTTCGATCGAAATGCAGAACATGGGTGACTAGCTCGAATTTTAATTTTTCGAGAAAGTGTTTTTTTTTAAATAGTAAAAGAACCTTTCGACTATCATTTCGGCACCTAGAGAGTATATGTTCCAAATTTTAGCTTTCTAGCTGGAATTTTGATTTTTTTTTCTCGATAAAACGGTATTTTGTTAATAGAGAGCATGTCAGTAAAGTGGTTTTAAAAATCTTAACACTTGCTCATTTCGGGCCCCCAGAGAGCAAATGTTTCAAATTTCTAGCTTGAACTCAGGTCCTCAACATTTTGGACGGATGGATGAACATGGCTAGATTGACATGACTTTCGACGCTGATCACAAATATGGTAACCTTAGGGGTCTAAGAGCAATATTAAGGTAAAATTTACAGACGATGAGTCAAATTAATATATAGCCTTAGAATAGGGAATAAAAAATAAGGACATGTAAAGTATAAAACAGCTTACGCACTTTAGTGCCAAAAACTCACGTGTCCATCGTTTGGCAAGTGATAGAGGATTAACTAGTAGAGAACTCGCTATTGCATTACAACTTAAACGGGCCCATTGATTTCATTTATGTTGATTCATTGTACCAAAAACCACAAATATGAGACTAATGCCATTTAAAGCCAAGGCGCGAATAACAAAAATGCAATTGAATGTTAACGTAATAAACTTTCATACCCCTTGGGTAATTGCACGAATGACTTACTAATTTACTTGAATGCACAAGGGTCAGTGTGCTCCTGAAGATCTTTTCAGCTCTAGGCTTCACCAAATGACCATCCAGAAAGAAGAAAACTTGCCCATGTCTGATACGAAGTCCATTTCAATCATCATTCAAGTTTCTTTTACGACCAAAGTTATGCTTTGGGGAAGACTTGTCCATGTCTGATATGAAGTCCATTTCAATCATCATTCAAGTTTCTTTTACGACCAAAGTTATGCTTTGGGGAACACATTCCACTCCCACTTCTGTGATCCACTGTACCTATTCTAACTTCTCCCCCGTACTTGGTTCAACATCATCAAAAACAAAACAAGACAAAGGAATACCACCTTTAATGCGCATGAAATCAAATAACCTTCTGCAAATTTCTTCCAAACGAAATATTTAATTACACCCAAATTCCAACGTGCAAAGGAGAAAATATTTTTCCAAATTTCCCAAAATGTCTGCCTCCTGGTGAACATTTTTTTTAGTTTCCGATTTAATTTATTTATTACGCACCTTTTTTCGCAATTTTCCACGGATGTGACAAAGACGTTTAACGCCATCAAAGCACATTGCCTCGAGTCGACCATTTCCCAACATTTTAGTGACTTGAGCATATTCCTGCTGGTCCTCCTTGAAAATTAATTCACGTTTTTCGAATTCATTTTCGTTCTTTCCACGACGACGATTTTTACCTCCTTTTCCTTTGTTCTTTGGCATTGTCTATGTACTTAAAGAACTGTGACTCTTGTATTTAATATTAATTAATAGAATTCCTGCGATGAAAAATTTTATTGTATGGTGAATTTTTTAAAAGAATATTTGCCGAAATTCACTTACAAATCTGATTGAACTTTATGAGAAGACTTTTGCGATTCGAGTGTACGAGATGAAAGGGATAAAGAATACAAAAAACAGAATTTTATGTCGTAAAGAGGGAGATGGATGATATGAGAAAGGGGTAGTGCAGCCAAACTCAGTTTGTTTCTTCAAGCTTCGAAACAGGGTGGTTAATTTTGAGTATTGACTTTAAAGGGTAAACGGTTACTGAAAGCACGCGAATTTTTGCAACAAAACCGAAAAGAGAGATCCGTTTATCCGCAGTCAATGCTAATAAGGTGTAAGAGTGAGATCACTTACTTTAACTTGCTATAACATTATTATGGAGATTTGACAGATCACATGTAAACAAACAAATTTATTTTCATCGGTTTTGTTGTAGTAGAATTAAAAAATAAATAAAAACATGGATCTCGTAAAGGCTGCCGTATTAATAGTGTTTTCCATCTTGAGTAGGTACAATCGGCGATGTGAAGCAGAGAAATGTCAAAAATGTATTATGGCGATTAAAACATATGATAGCAGCGCCCATTTTGTTTTATAGGAAATCGAAATTTCGTAAGCCATCGCTATAAAAATATCAACATGCATAGCTTTCCCATAATTCCTACCACGTAAACAAGATGGCCGACCTGAATACGTGTCACGTTTTTTTGCATGTTAGGTAATGCTGTCCCTTTCAGTCACACGGATATTTAGTATTTAGCATCCCTTTAATCTTACATGTTAGGAATGTGTGACCGTGTAAATCCACCATAGGATAAGTTGTTGTATTTAAATGCAAATTTCAAATTATCCCTATATCCGTGCAAAGAAACACGGCTAAAGTTAGCGTATATAAGATAAGTTGTTGTTGTATTTTACATGCAAATTTCAAATTATCCCTATATCCGCGTGCAAAGAAACACGGCTAAAGTTAGCGTATATCAGATAAGTTGTTGTTGTATTTTACATGCAAATTTCAAATTATCCCTATATCCGCGTACAAAGATTTATAGAAAATTGTTCAACATGTATTCATAATGTACTATGAATTAAAAGAGCTATGATCTTTATTACACTTTTCCTTTCGTTATTCAACACAAATTACAACTTAGATAGTGGTTAGTGCTCTATAGAATACTTCGCGACAATATCAGTGTCAGATGAAAACGAAAAATGTCTGCTGGAATAATTGGAGGAAAACATTGACGAATTTCTATGACGGGAGAAGAGTTTTCGCGAATATTTATTTATAAGTCAATAATTTACCGAATAATTGCCGTTTTTCTTTGCACGCGGATATAGGGATGGCATCAGAAAACGACTATCGCCGCTTAAGAATTCATCAAAAAAAGCTTGGCAGCACACATGCACCTATGACATGCATCGTGACACAGCTGTAAGTTGTAGTTAAGAAATTTGTATTGAAAATCCTGAAATTGAAAAATATTTACTTCCGCCAATTGAAATTGATGCCAAGCATATTCTAAAATTATGAAAAACAATTTCACATTAACAGATTTGCTAAATTCAATTACCTTTATAATGAAGTTTGAAAAAAAATAATAATAAAATCACGAACAAAATATTCGGCGGGATGTGTTAGTGGTCGGAGGGATGTCAAACTGTGACATTTCCTGAAAAATTCATCGCATCGGTTCATCAGAAACGAAGAAAATAGGTTTTGGAAGCACTGTTTATCCCCGCTAACTGACTTAGCGGCGATAGCTATCCCCGCTAAAGTTAGCGTATATAGGATAAGTTGTTGTTGTATTTTACATGCAAATTTCAAATTATCCCTATATCGGCGTGCAAAGAAACACGGCTAATAATAAAAAAGTTCGACAAATAAGAATAAATATAAATACAGTAATCTTGAATACTAAAAAATAAACATTAGAATAGTATTGTGTACACAAAAAAAATCAAACCGGTATTCACCGACCACTCAAAAATACCAACTCATTTTAAAACTAAGAAACTCTTACATTCATTTTCTTCTATTTTTCTCTTTTTGGTCTATCGAACATTACAATGTCAGAGTGTCTAGTAAATAAAAAAAATCAGAAGTGAAAGCCACATATGTAAACTACTACTGCAGATGTCATTTTAAACGGAAAATGAAAACTAAGAATATTCATTACTAGTGTACCCATGGGAGAACCTTTGCATCTAGATTTTCATTCTTCGTTGATATTTACAAAAACCAGACTACAATTTTTATCCGTTTTGATAATATACGTCTTAATGTCCAGTGACTGACAGCTGATTTTGATCTTCCGTCGAGATATTACTGCTCGTAAATCTTCACTAATAATGCTTGGTGAATAGATTTACGAAGTCTAGATTTGTCGGTGAATACCGCCCTGCGTTGTTGTGACAAACAAATATTTTTGTTTGAAAACAAATTAAGTTGAACAATTTTCTACGAATGCATTTAATAATACTAAATGAAATCGAACAAAAACAATTATTTCATAGTAAAATTGTACAAAAAAAAATATATGAAAATACCTGTTCCTGCATCAAGGGCTACACAAGTCTTTTTACAAAAAATGAAGATCTCCAAAAATGTTACATTCCTAAACACATTCACTGAACGCGCTCATTTCCAATAATTAGCTGAAGTCTGTCCTTTGTTTTTGTAGCTCACTGCAACCATTCGCATTCGCTAGAAAAAGAACATTTGCAGAAGAATAATGTCCCGGATTATTCACTCTCTGTAGTTGTAGTCGTCGCGTTTATTTTTTGTTTTTCTTTTCGTTGGACGATTTTTTATAATTCAATTCAATACTTGAAAACCTACAAATCCCGTCTAAAACCAACAAAAACTGTGGAGCAACAAAAAGAAAAACCCCAACAAAAGATGTGGGACATACAGTTCTTTTCTGCGGCAATAAAGAAAATCCAAGTGAATACTTGATCAGCACAAACATTTTTTACATCAGCTTTTTGGAAAAGGTGATTTTACATATTTTATTAAGTTATTAATATGTGATAATCTAGCAAATAGCTCGCCAGTAGAATGGTGTTATAAAAAACACATTTTTTCTAGTAAATGATAGTGCCGAACCTATTAAAACGGGGGTGGACTGCATTAGTGGTGGTTGGAGGGTTTTAATTAAATTCTGAAAAAATGCATCCATTCGTCCCGTCTCGGTGTGTAATCAGCTGATGGCAAAATCGATGCAATTTCCCAGAAGAGATAGCAAAAAATAGGGGAAACCTACAAAAAAATCCGTGCAACTGCGATAGATACAAACATTTTTAAAGAAAATAGCTTTGATAATAGGTATACGCTTGAATTATATTATCGTACAGTCGCTGGGGTAGGGCTCTGCCATTATCTCGACGGGGAAGTAGGGCCCAGAATAAATATTTAATAATCATCGGACAGTGTTTTTCATCGTTCTGGTAATTAAATTTAAGTGCTATGTGATGGATAAAGTAATTATTTGAAAAAAATCCACGGAGCTTATAGATTCAAGGCACACACACGGACGTGCAAGAACAATTTAATAATTTATTTTCCGTCCCCTGTGAATCTGGACTGGATTGATGATTAATATGTAATTTAATTCAATTGGCCGTTTGATACCATTCGAAATGCCTGAGTCAGGAGTACCTTAGCTTCGCCTTTCATTTGGGTATCTAAATGCGATTGTTTTTTTCTAAATTGATCTGTAAAAATAAAATAAGTATAAGGTATCAACGGCCCATAGGGACTTAAAACATAGCTTCTAGACCTAAAATTTTACTTCGACTCCGAACGACGATTTTGAGAAGCTTCTCATGACAATTGATACTGTTTTATGTTTGTCCGACTTCCGCAAATGGGCAATGAACAGGGCACGGCGTGATTTGAACCTGAGACCTGTCGAGCACTAGTCCAACACACTAACCAGTAACCACTGATCCCAAAGCGCTGTTTTATTTCAATTTAAATCATGTGTGTGATATGTTCTCCTCTGAAATGAATAGGGTTTCGCATTCCTTACTTTCACCTAGCAATAAGGTGCGTGATTTTAATGAGTTTTCTTTATCGGGTATTTCTATGCATGCCTTGCATTGCGGTTACGTTGGGGTGGTCTAATGACTATCAGTATTGTCATTCGTAAAGGTTAAGCTGATGAGCGTCAGTTACTCTGGATGCTGTTGGTAACTCTGCTTATTCAATCTCCCTCTTGTTACTTTAAAAAGACAAATTAAACTGGAAGTATGGAGAGTTCCGGAAAACCTGTTGACTTAATTATTTGGGAAGCAGTTTTCGTTTATAGTGAATTTTGCTTTGTAATTTTAAAAACCATGCTTCCCTCGATAGTTCGTTTTGACGTCCCGCTTTTCATAGTGTTTCTGTACCACCTTCCTTTTTCATTAAGAATCTTTTTTTTTCTTGAGTATTAGTAGGTACCCGGTAGCTTATAAATGTAACCCTTGTTGCGCAAACCCTGCAAAAAAATGCTTTTTATACATTTATGAACACAAACAAAGCTGCATGAATGAATGAAAATTGTTGGCTCAGGTTCGTTACTAATGCCAAAAATATTAAATGCTAAACAAATATTTATCCATACACATTCTGGCAATTTTAAGTTAATTTGTAATAATTATATTTTAATTTTCTCATGAACTCGTGCAACGATAACACATTTATGAACGCAAAATTTGCAGGACAGTCGATTTTACATATATGAACCTACGTTAGCTCGCCTCCTCATCTGTGACTTGACATCCTGAGAACCCTGCCTATTACAGGACAAGATACACCAGTAATCGCTCTATCGATTCCATTTTTGATTAAAGGGGATTATTTAACTCTGAGGTCGAATTGGTAAAAGTCGTTGCTGTAGCTCCAGCTTGAGAGCCAATTTATGAATTTATTTAGTATTAGCCTTCAGATCAAAGTTAGTCAGATAAATTCTCTGTTTCCCACTGCCAATTGCCATCTCAAAATAAATTGATTAAGTCGTTATTAAAAGAACCGTGTTTCTTTTTTAGCTCAGAGCGCTCTACTTGTGTTGTTTTTTCGCTCAGGGCGTGATCGGAGTGCGCTCCTTGAGCTCTGCATAAAATGACCGGCTAAGAAGCTGTCAAGCTGAAAGCGGCCAGAGGTAGACTGAGGAGGGATAACAAAGGGAAACAATTAAAATTACTATTAGGGGTTGTTTGTCTGGCGTTAAATGTAATACAATTTAATAAAACGGTTTTAATTTAAAAAAAAAAACTAACATGGTTTGCTAATCATATGACAGTGAAGTGCTCAGGTGTGTTTCATAAATAAATAAAGCTCTGAGCTTACTCTGCTATATTGCTCGTACTTTATAAAATACGTTGGCTGTAGGTTTTTTTTTTTTTTTAATTTATACAAAAACACTAAACATTCATTACAATTCTTTGTTTTGCAGACAACCATTTTAACGAATTGAACATGTTTTTTTATTGACGCATAACTTTTAAACCGATAATTTCAGTTTCAGTTGAGCTATCAGGTAAGATTTTTGTTAAACTGATGTCTAAATGCAAAAATTGTAGCGTTTAACTGAAACTGATGAAATTTCCATAAGTGTTCAGTTCAGTTATCAGTTAAACTTACGTGTAAATACGTTTCAGTTCAGTTGTCAGTTCAGTCGTCATTTCATTTCAATTGCAGTTGGTGGTGAATCCACATTTTCGAGTTCCTGTTTTTTTTTTTTTTTTTTCAATATGTCGAAACGGAAAGATAATATGCTCGATTTCATTGAAATTTATCGTGTCCATCGGAATCGAGTAAGACTGTGCTGGGTACCGGGACACAGCGGTATAGAGGGAAATGAGCAAGCCGATGAGCTAGCAAGAAAGGGAGGGGAGCTGGAAAACAGCTGAGGTGTGAACATTAAACCACCCCTGGGCGTCTTTAAGGGAAAAATCAATGAAAAGATTTTAAAAATGGCTGACCTCAGATGGCAGAACATAGTGGGACATAGGTGGGACTTGGTCTTGTGGATGTGGACACGTGCAGGTTCTGTGGTGATCTACAAGCCTAGGAAGACATAACACACATATTGTGTGAGTGCGAGGGTATAGCACAGAATCGTAGGAGGATTCTAGGGGAATACTTCTTCGAGGAACTAGGGGAGCTGAGCGGCATATACCATAGGAAGCTGGTTAAGTTCTGCAGGAGGATTGGGCTCTGTCTAGGAAAAGTTTTTTAGGTTTTTCTCCAATTGAAGTTTTTTCAAGTGGTTCCCTAGGGATCGCGATGGGCCCTTCTGGTGCCTAGTGCTGTATGCAAATTGCATACCCCTTTTTAACCTATGACCTATGACCTATCGTGTCCATGTTAAGTGACCCTTTTTGTAGCGATTGCGTGAAAAGAGAAGCAGCATACAATATGTTGCTGCAAAAATTAAAAGAGGTGGATACGGAAGCGACGAAGGCAAACGTCATGGCAAAGATTAACAGCATTCGTTCTACGTATAATAAGAGTTTAAAAAAGTAAAGCTCTCAAACAAAAGTGGAATAAGGACGGATGAAGTGCACTAGCCAAATCTGTGATAATTTGATTTGCTACCTATCATTCTTGAATGATCAACAGCAGACTCGTGCAAGTCAGTCCAGTAGTAAGAAATTTAAGGCATTCGTAAGTATTTCCAGTTGCTAAAAGTCAGAGGGTTGCACTTAATCTTTCGTAAGGGGATATGGCTTCTCTCATATTGGAATCTTGTTTTTTTTTTATAATTGGAGTCACTAGTTGCAGTAGCTCCAAATATACGACTCATACCTAAATAGTTTCACCAATCACCTTGTTCAAACCTCAATTCCCTCATTAAATTTACCTGCGATAGGGTTTATCTTTTTAGGTACCAATCTTTGCTCCATTTCTTTCTTCTTCTTTTTGATGTATTAAGTGACAAAACTATAGCTATTGCAATTTGCAGTATTTTATTTACATAATCACTACATGGAAATACTTTATTCATTGACTTGACTACGCACTATCTCTACAATAAGTAGGATACTTTTCACCTGCCCTTGTCGGAAATTAGGCGCTGATGTTCAATAAATAGTATTAGTAGCAGCAATTCATATATATTAGTATAAAAATACTTTACAAAAATCAAAATTTTAAGTTTAAATATCAAAAAAATTATTATAGTATACACAAACACTTTGTTAATAGTTAAATGTTTTACAAAAATCAAAATTTAAGGTTTAAATATCAAAAATATTACTATAGCAAAGATAAATACTTTGTTAACAGTTAAATTTTTAAGTGAGTCACCTATAATGCTTTACAAAATGTCTAGATTTAAGTACTCTGAAATTTGTTTCGTTTTTCATTTCATTTGGCAAGTTGTTAAATAAAAGTATTTCCTTGTACAAGAGCGTGTTGCCAGCGGCTGATGAAATCTGGCGATTTACCCTGATGTCATTGAAGTTTCTCAATTGGTACGGTTGGGCTTCTCCAGGCCTTGTCATTCCACTTGCTAGGTAGGTGCAGTACCCTGCTTCATTTTGAAAACTGCTATTAGCGTGTCTAGTTCCAACCTTTCTCTTACGTCTAACCACTTGAGCGCATCCAACATATATCTTATAGATGTGAATCTATTGCATCTAAGAATACTTCTCATCACTTTATTTTGGAGTCTATCTGACTTTGATTGCAGCATGAATATGTTATTGTAGAACAATATTCGAAATGCGGCTTTATAATGGTGTTATATATTGTTATTGCAGTTAGGCAATCCATCTTTCTTCGTAGCCTCTTGAAAAAAACAATCTTTTTGCACATGTAATCGATGTGCTCAGCAAATTTCATCTCCTTATCGATATAAATTCCAAAGTATTTTATCCGACTCACATTTTCTATTTGTGTAGTATTAATTTCTATAGCTGTTTCGTTGTTAGTGTTTATCTCCATTAATTTCGTTTTGTTGTCGTTAAGTTTCAACTTGTTCAATTTCAGCCACTCTAGTATTTGTTGGATGTCACATAGTAGCTTTTATCTACATTCTTCTGCATTCTCTCCTTCGATATAAACGAATGTGTCATCTGCATATAGTACCATCTTACATTCACGTATTATGCTCGGCATATCGTTGATGTAAATTAGTAACAACAGCGCTCCGAGAATCGATCCCTGTGGAACTCGTATGCTAGCTGCTATTGCATTGGACAAACAAACATTGATCTTTGTCACACAAACACTGACCTTTGTCCTTCGAACAATACTCAATATTCGTACTTGAGTACGATTCTTCGCGGTTCACTTTCAATGACTAGTCATTCTATTTTTGATATGTCAGCCAAACCACTTTAATTAGTTGTTTCAAGCACCATATTTTTTTTTTATTAAATTAAGAAGAATTTTCACCTTTTCAATTGAAGATTCAAACATGTTTCCCGCTTTTTTCCTATAGTCAAGACTTGAGATTTATTTATTATATTTTGCCATTGTTCCGATAAATCGGTAAATCTTATGGCAAATATGATCAAAATTGTTTTTATTTTTCATTCCTCTTAAAACTCGTTGTACGTATGTCTTTCAAGGTCATTATTTCGTAATTAATCAGTCTCCCAATGAACGAAGGCTGATTCAGTGGTTGGTGTCAACGAGAACTTTCCATTGATGACGTTGTAACAATATAACTTCCTTCTTATAAACAAAATCCGTGTTAGCTTTAAGTTCATTTTATTATCAATCAAAACACCCAAATACTTCATTCACACGCTCAATATTTTCTCCATCAATTTGCACAACATTATCATGTATCTGTAATTCAATTGTTTACTGAGGTACGCTGAGTACGAGTATGATTTACACCGCTTCAATTCATTATTTTGTATTCCATATTTTGAAAGCTTTTTTAAAGGTAGTTCACCATCAACAGTTTTAAGCGCTTTCTTGAAATCTAGAAAAATCGCAGTATTTATACCGTCCATTTCATTTTTCCAGTCCTCAATCACCCAATTCAACGTGGTTTCACGTGAGTATCCTTTGCGGAAACCGGACTGTTGTTTCATTATCAAATAAGACCTAAATTGTTTTTCTACAAGTTTTTCACCTTTTTATAAGTAGGAAGCATATTGACTGGTCTGTACTCATCACATAAATTGGTATTTTGAACTTTATGAATTGGTACAACCATTGACTTTTCCATTTGCTTGAAAAACAACCCGTCAACATCGATTTATTAAAAAAATGCCTTTAACATCTGACCAAGATTCTCAAAACCGTCTACGAACATATTTGAACTCATAGATTTTAAAACATCAATTATATGCTTAGAGCAAATAGCTTTAAAAGTGAACGCAGTGCTAGCATTATTCATTTGTGTCATAATAACTTATTTCATGGATATCCGTTATAATATTTTCCACACTTTTTATAAAGTATTTATTAAATTCACTTGCTATTTCTTTACTGCAATACACGCCCGCTCAACTAAATAGGTTCAACACATCTAAAAAGTAATATGGCAACATCTCTTCAATCAACTTACCGATTTTAATAAAATAAATTTGTTTGCATAAATTAATTAATTATTAATGATACACAAAAGTATGCGGTGTCTAACAAACGTTCATTACTTATTTTTGCAAAGCTTTGTTTCTTGTTAATATTTATAAGTAAATAGTATGTATTTAATGCTAATTTAGTATTTTGTACTCTCTCCTTTGTTCAAAATAACTTCATAGATTCGGTTTGTCAAAAACTTGTAGTATTTTCCAATATCCCTAGCGAAATTGTAGACCATGCTTTTTTAATGGCTTCATTCAGGGTCGCAGAATCGTCGAATTGTCTCCCGCCCTCATAAACTCTTCGGGACAATAGCCTCCAAACGTTCTCAAAATATTTAATGGGGAGTACGGCGGAACCTCAAGCAATTTTACATTTTGTTCGTTTATCCACTGTCGTGCTAGTATGTCCATGGAATTCGTCCGAAAACGTTTGAAAAACGTGGAAAAGCCTTTTGTAATACAGTTTTGTATGCATTCCCGTTCATTTTTGATGATACAAACTGCAGATCACAAGTCCCAAAATACGATATTGCCCCCCACACCATTACGCCACCTGCACAGGTGTGGTGACGACTTAGCACGCGTTCTTCCTTTCGCAGGTCGTGAAAGTAGTAGTCGTAGCCGTGCGGTTGAATTTTCTTTCGTCGGAAAACACGACAGTGTGCTACTCTTTTTTTCACGTTATATATTCTCGAGCAAACCGAAGACATCATTGACAGGTATTTTTTTTTACTTTTAGCCTATTTATATGCTTGGGACTCCGAATAATCCGTCTTACAGTTGCCAGACTTGCATTAACTACGCATTTTTCCCAGAAGGTTGAGAATTTGAAGCAGTTCTGATGATAAATTTTCTATCTGCTGTTGTTGTCGCGTATTCAACGCCGCCTTTCATATTGTTTCCGTAACAGGATTGGTTACGAATGAAACTATTAACAACATTTTGGTTAGGACCAAATGTGCGTGTGATTTCGTAGAAGTTAGATGTGTGTTAGATCGATCCAAGTTTTAAAGTGTAAAAACAATAATAATTTCATTATAAATTTATTCGGTTTTTCGCCAGTGTATAAAAGCAAATGACTTCTTAAAGTGCGCGGGAGTTTGAAACGCTGAAATAAATTAGTAAATAATGGAGTGTTAAATGCAAAAGTGCGATTAGTGGTGAATCAGGAATACAATGTGCCGGCATATGCGGTAAAATATTCCACCCGAGGATTGCATGTAGTGGTCTCGACCGTTATAGCAGTGGTGTACTAGACACAAATCCAATGTTAAGATTCATGTGTGATGATTGTGTGATGTACGTACACAATGTCGATTTAGCGGTGCGAGAAATGCAGGATATTGTTAAGAAAAATGGAGACTATTTAAAAGAATATAAGAATGAATTTCAAGACTTTGGAAAAAAATGAATTAGAAATTAAAGATTTGCTACAGGCGATTGAAGCGAGATACACTGACAGATTGAATGAGATGAAAATTGCCCAAGATGTATGTGAAAAAAGTGTGTGTGTGGGGTTTCGTGTAAACCATTCGGGTGAAACATACTTAAATTTTGTGATAAACGATTGGAGGAAAGGAATAGAGGCGGAAAATGTTGTGGTTGCTGTCTTCTTGAATTTGAAACGGGCCTTCGAAACAGTTAATCATAAAATTTTATTAAAAAAGTTTAAGTACTATGGTATTAGATCTATTGAGTTTAAGTGGTTTAAATCGTTTTTATCAGGAAGAACACAACGCACTTCCGTGAACGGACAAATATCGTCACCAATCGCCGTAAATGTAGGGATTCCACAAGGCACAATACTGGGAGTGTGGTTATTCCTTATGTTTATAAATGATATGAGTAAGGTGATTCAATCATCGAACCTTATTTTATTTGCTGATGATGGTTTACTCTACACCACTGGAAAGAATGCTGCGGAGTGCTCAAAAGAAATAAATGAAGACCTTGAAAGATTAGGTTAGGTTAGGTTTATGTTGCTGTCGGCAGAAGCCGACACACTTAGACCAATTTAGGTCCATTGCGATACCACGTATGTATATCTACCTCAACTCTGTAGATGGGACTGGCCAACGACACGCGGTTGTTCTCAAACGGTCCCCCATCTACGTACTAACCGCGCCCAACGTCGTTTAATTACGGTGATCTGACGAGAACCGATTAACTCGACATGGTATGGTCGTTGGTTGAAAGATTAAATACATGGTTGAAAATGAACAGACTAGTCCTTAATGTTACAAAAACAAAATGTATGGTATTCAAATGTAATATTATGTAAGTTCGTCTTTAAATGTAAATATAAATTTATCTATAAACAATGAGCAAATTGAACAAGTTAAACAATTAAAGTAATGTTAGACGAACAACTTAGCTTTAAGGAACATATAAATTATATTTGCAAGAAAATATCAAAAAAAGTTGTAGTACGAGTATTAAGAAAAATAAGAAAGAATATCTCTATAGAGTACCGCTGTGAATTTATGTAATGTTTTGATTAAACCTCATTTTGATTATTGTTCTAGTTTATTGTATATGTGTCCACAAAGTCATAAAGATAGGCTGCAATTACAGCAAAACAAATTAATGCGAATTATATTAAAATGTAATAGATATACACCAATTAGAAATATGCCTAGTACGCTAAAATGGTTAAATATAAATCAACGTCTTTTTATGTTATGTATTGTAAGCGATATGCATGTGCATATGCACTTAGATTGTGAGAGATATATGCATCTGCATGCGCCTTTAGTTTTTAAGGAGAGTTCAGTGTATCATTGGAAAATAGAGTTTGAGTTTTTTGGAAGAAGACTAACTAAAAAGAAGAGCGAACGAGAAGTAAAATAAAAATCTGATATTATCGTTGAAAATTGAGTCTGTTATAACTCAGAAGTGGGATATACCAATAAAACAATTAAAATTGAAAGTGAACAAACCGATATTTTATCGATTCCTGCCGAAATTGCGGACAATTCGACGAAATACAAAATGGTGATCGTGACAAAGGAAATGATGCTCATGGCATTACAATCTGCAGAAATTATCGTGCCACCGACTGCAACAATGAAGCAAATTAAAGGCTTATATTTCCAGCTACCGTCAGCTGGTGCCACTGCCGACCTGTCTGATATATCCGACACTGAGGAAAAGGTGCATAACCAACAAATGGAGGCGGTCAACGTGTCTTCTACCGCCACTGATGCAATATCTTCTGAAACAGATGCCGCTAATGCAACCGCTGTACCACCGACGTTGGCCACCGATGAAACCATTGATCAACAACTGCAGCGATTACGCAAACAACGTGATCTTTTGTTGCTGCAAAACGAAATTGAGGCACTTTCACGGCAAACACTTCAGCCAAACCTGCAGCAAAACCGATTAACTGACGTCAGTGCAATTGAATCCATGGTCCCGAAATTTTCTGCCGACAACTTTTACGAAGTCCAAAAATGGTTTGAGGATTTAGAAAATGCTTGCACAATTCTTCAGTTTGATGAACGCTTACGCTTTGTCGCCTGCCGCCGTATGCTTGAGGGAACTGCAAAAATCTTTGTACGCACGATTTCCGCTTTTCAATATTCCGAATTGAAATCTGCACTTATGCGAGAGTTTGGCAGAAGACGCACTGTACAAGAAGTGTATGCTCAGTTGAGCAGACGCCGTTTGAAGTCTGATGAGAAAATTCATCGCTACATTATCGAAATGCAAGAAATTGCAATGCGGTCGAACATACCCGAAGCCGAAATTGTCGATTTTATCATTGAAGGCATCGGGGATACATCCGCGAATGCCAGTTTATTGTATTCAGCATCCACCATTGCTGAACTGAAGCAAAACGTGGAACGTTATGAACGCAAACGCTTGCGACCTTCAGTATCTGCGGCCAATCGAAATGTGTCAACTGCTGTACGATCCGCCATCACAACTTCAGGCAAAACTGGATCAACAAGTGCCACTTCTTCAATCAATCAATCCGAGCTACCCCGATGTTACAACTGCTCAAAGTTTGGCCACTACCAGAGCCAATGCCCACAACCAAAACGACCACCGAACTCGTGCTTCAAATGCGCATCTACAGAACATGCGTACCGTCATTGCCCCAACCGTGCCACTGCTGCTATTGTTTCCGCCGTAGAACCAGATGAGAAGGACGTTCTCGCTGAATCTATTGAATCTTTAAGAATGGTAAGTGTTGCTTTTCGGAATGAGTGTGAACACAGTGAGTTTAAGGAGTTTTTTTGCCTTTTCGATTCCGGTAGTCCTAGAAGTTTCATTCGATGTGCTGAGGTACCTTACACTTACACCAAACTGAAGCCAAACATCAGTTACCGCAGCATTGGGAATCACCCACTTAAGCAATTAGGATCAGTTCAATGTGACATCAGATTCTTAGATCAAAATATCAACCATGAATTAATAGTACTTCCAACTGAAGATATGCCTTATGCAATCTTATTGGGTCGAGATTTTTTTAAAAAAGCAAAGATCCAACTGTGTAGAATGAAATATAAGTATGGCAAAGATCGTTTAATTGAATTAAATAAAAATATAAAAAACTTAAGTTTAGATTCGAAACTCACTGATGTTCTTCACTCACTTGGTTATCATTGCTTCAGTCATAACACAGTTCAAGATGAAAAATCGCTTAAATTGTTAAAAACACTGCCTTTTGCAAGTACCTCTGATCCGTTTGCGGTCAATGATGCTAATGATGAGTTTCTGGAACTATGTGCTATTAATATTGAAAACCCCTTTTCTGGTGTTATGGAAGGTTCACTTGACATCAATCCGTCCCTTTCGGCTGAGTGTATTTCAGAGATTCAAAATATTATTGCAAAGTCATATTACAATCTTCCTTCAGACAAAGTGCAAAATTTAAATTATAATATGAGGATCAACATAACGCATGACACACCGATTTTCTGCCGACCTCGCCGCTTATCACACTATGAAAAAATAGAAATTAGAAAAATAATACAGTCCCTCCTTGAAGAGAACATTATTCGAGAAAGTAATTCACCTTACGCTTCTGCCATCGTACCGGTTGAAAAGAAAAACGGTGAAATTCGTCTATGCATAGATTATAGGCCTTTAAAAAAAATTACCATACGTGACAATTATCCACTGCCGTTGATGGAAGAGTGTATTGAGCATTTGGGAGGCAAACATTTATTTTCGGTAATTGATTTGAAAAATGGCTTTCATCACGTTAAAATGCACCCTGATTCAATCAAGTATACTTCTTTTGTTACGCCTGACGGTCAATATGAATATCTGTTTATGCCCTTCGGCTTACGCAATGGGCCTCCTGAATTTCAACGCTTCATTAACTTAATTCTGAGGAAGTTCATTAACGCTGGACAATTAGTCATTTATATGGATGACATATTAATTGCATCAGAAGATTACCAAAGCCATTTACAAACCTTACGTGATGTTTTATGTACCTTACGTCAAAATGGTTTACGTCTTCAGCTCAAAAAATGTAAATTCGCATATACCGAATTGGAATATTTGGGCCACTTAGCAAATTCAGCAGGCATCGCACCTAAACGAGCACATATGAAAGCCATTTCGGATTACCCTGAACCAACTAATCGTAAGGAATTAGAGCGATGTCTTGGGCTCTTTTCTTACTTCAGACGTTTTGTTCCTAATTTTTCCACAATTGCAGCACCAATGAGTAAACTCTTAAGAAAGGATACCCCCTATGTTTTTAATTCCGAATGCAAACAAGCCTTTTGCAACTTACGTGGAAAATTATTAGAAGCCCCTATCCTGTCCATCTATAGCCCCTATGCCGAAACCGAACTTCATTGTGATGCCAGTTCCCTAGGCTTTGGTTCAGTACTTATGCAAAAGCAAACCGACGGAAAACTTCATCCAGTGTCATTTTTCTCGAAAACCACTTCAGCCTCTGAATCAAAATTACATAGTTATGAACTTGAAACATTGGCCATCGTTTATGCGCTTAAGAGATTCCACACTTATTTGATTAGAATTCCATTTAAATTAGTAACTGATTGCAATTCCTTAGCACTTACGTTGCAAAATCAAAGTTATTCGGCCAAAATAGCGAGGTGGGCATTAATGTTGGAAAAATATGATTACACTATCATTCATCGCCCAGGCGCCACTATGGCTCATGTTGATGCACTTAGTCGTTCTGGGGTCATAGGTTATATCGACAATGCGGATCTTGATTTTCATCTCCAAATCACTCAAAACCGTGACCCCTAGATTCTTAATTTACGGGATAAATTAGAAGAGATTGCATTAAAAGACTTCGAATTAAAAGACGGATTAGTCTTTCACAAATCACCTGCCGGTCATCTTCAGCTTTGTGTCCCTTCTGAAATGATTAACAATGTTATACGCATAACCCATGAAAAAATAGGATATTTAGCGACCGATAAGTGTTGTAGCAAAATCAAAAAACATTACTGGTTTCCGCATATAAAAGCGCGTGTTAAAAATTTCGTGTCCAATTGTTTAAAGTGCATTTATTATTCCGCATAACCCTATCAAAACAATGCGAACCTTCATTCTATACCTAAGAAACCGGAACCTTTTGATACAATTCATGTTGACCACTTGGGTCCACTTCCGTCAATTAATTCAAAGAAAAAATACCTGTTGGCTGTTATTGACGCATTTACCAAACACGTTAAGCTTTTTCCGACGGCAACTACAAATGCACGTGAATTGTGTTCAGCGTTGAAAAAATATTATTTCCCATTTTATAGTAGACCGAGACGAATAATTAGCGACCGCGGAACCTGTTTCACTTCCTCCGAATTTGAAGAATTTGTAAACTTCAATAATATCAAACATGTAAAAAATGCTACGGCTTCGCCACGTGCAAATGGCCAAATTGAACGCATTAATCGTGTCCTAAGCCCTATGCTAGGTAAACTTTCCGAACCACTTAGCCATTCAGACTGGGTAAGCCAGCTCCCTAAAATAGAATATGCTCTAAATAATTCCGTCCAATCTTCCACGAAAAAGAGCCCTTCGGTACTTCTGTTCGGTGTTGAGCAACGTGGTCCAATGGTTGATGAACTTACGGAATACCTTGATGAAATTGATGATACGTCTGAGATTGACCTGCCGAAAGTGAGGGAAGAAGCATATCAAAACATTTGTAAAGCACAAGAAGCAAGCGCTAGACAATTCGCAGCGCATCATAGACCTGCAAGGACCTTTGCAGTGGGTAATTATGTCGTAATCAAGAATCTAGACACTACAATAGGCACAAACAAAAAACTTATTCAGCGATTCCGAGGTCCATATGTCATTCATAAATGTTTACCCAATGATCGTTATGTCATTCGAGACATTGATGGGTGTCAAATAACTCAATTATCTTACGACGGTGTACTTGAAGCATCAAAATTAAAATTATGGTTAAAACCATCCCTTGATTATATGACTGAGGCCCCTAAAGCAACACTTCTGAAATTAGATATAACACCTATGTATCCTAAAATTTGATAATGATTGTAACGTAAAATGAAGTCGAGTTCCTTGTCAGAACGGCCGAGTTGTAAGCGATATGCATGTGCATATGCCCTTAGATTGTGAGAGATATATGCATCTGCATGCGCCTTTAGTTTTTAAGGAGAGTTCAGTGTATCATTGGAAAATAGAGTTTGAGTTTTTTGGAAGAAGACTAACTAAAAAGAAGAGCGAACGAGAAGTAAAATAAAAATCTGATATTATCGTTGAAAATTGAGTCTGTTATAGTATGATATTTGTATTTAAAATTAAAAACAATATGTATCCAGGATATTTATGTGAAAATGTACGTACCAATGAATTATTAGAATATAACCTACAAAACAATGATTACCTAAGAATAGAAAGAGCGCGGACCACGAGAGGTCAAAGAACAATATTTTACCTAGGTTTTAATGGATTCAACAATCTTCCGAGAGAAATAAAAAACATAAACAATATCAACGAATTCAAAAGGAAAATTATTGAATATGTTAAGTCAATTAATAATTTATAGGATATTAAATGTTATATGATTATAAAAATTAATTCTAAAAATATTATATTATAAATTTGATAAATTTTAAATTTAAGATGAAATTGTAAAATTGTAATTTTAATGGCTTTTAAAGCTAAATAAAGTATTCATTCATTCATTCGACCAATTTTTTTTTTAGCAAGTTCGCGCTGTTCTAGCCCAGATTCCAATTACCCCTTTATTTGGCCTTTTTCAAAATCGTTGAATTGCTTCCCACGACCATTTTTACTAAAAAACAGCTGAAGTTACTTTCAATTTAAAAAAAAATGCCAAAAAAATGCACTGCTTTTTGGGAATATAATGATAACAACAAAACTCCAATTTACCGTTTCACAAATCGCGTTATTTTTCTCTTCTATGTTATGTGCAAACAAATGAAGGTTCAAAGCATGCAAAAAAAGTTAATATACATATATGCAATAGACAGAGAGAGAAGACACAATACAAAACAGAATTTGTTGAACCTATTCAGTTGAGCGGGAGTGTATATCCGTACGAACTTATATTTTGCAGATCGAAGTTTTTTTTATATATGTTTCTAGCTGGAAAATACTTTTTCCACTCTGATCTCTTACTTTACTTTACTTTTGGTGGCGCTTACAGTCCGGGATGGACCACGGCCTCAGCTTACAGGCCCCTCCAACCAGCTCGGTCCGTCGCTAGCTGCCTTCAGTTACGCACACCAAGTTGGTTGAGGTTGTTCTCCACTTGTGCGCGCCACCTAAGGTGGGGTCTTCCTCTGCTGCGTTGACCCTCAGGGGTGGTTGGTCCATACGCTCCACGTTTCCCAGCCATTTTAGCCGTTGTATTTTTAGCTTTTTGACTAGGTCAGCGTCGCTGTATAGCCCGTATAGTTCGTCGTTGAATCTTCTTCTCCACACTCCATCGTTACAAACTGGACCGAATATCACTCGAAGAATCTTTCTCACAAAGTATCCCAGAAGGTTTTCATCCACTTTTGACAGGGTCCATGCTTCTGCACGATACAGCAGGATCCGGGATCTATGAGAGAGGGCTTTACTTCTTAGATGCCTTCTTAGCCCGAAGAAACAGCGATTGGCAAGAGTGATTCTTCGCTTGATCTCTGAGCCGATGTCATTTTGCGAAGTGATAGTGGAGCCCAGGTAGACAAAATCTTTAACTACTTCGAAGTTGTATCTGTCCATCGTGACGTTTTGTCCGAGTCGCTGATGTTGAGAGTCCTTTCTCGTTGACAGACCCATCTTCGCCGCCTCCGTTTCGATGCTTGCAAATGCGCCACTGACAGATCGCTGTACCTCTGGCTTGTGAGTTCCGTACAATTTCTTTAAGAACGGTGTTAAAGAAAGTACATGATAGCGCGTCGCCTTGTCTCAAACCTTTTTCGACATCAAATGGCTCCGTGGTGTTCTTGCCGACTTTGACGGAGCAGCAAGATTTGTCCATCGTCATCCTGCATAAACGGACGAGTTTGGCGGGGATGCCAAAACTTGACATGGCTTTGTATAATTCGTCCCTATATACGCTATCATAGGCGACTTTAAAGTCGATAACCTATCCAGGGTTATCAATCATCAATTTCATTTAATTCATCGCATAAAAACTCGGCTAGCTCATCCACACTGTTATTAAACACATCCACTCCAACAAGTTTACTTTCTAAGAGTTTTGAGAAAAATGTTTCTTTATTATAGTTAAATACTTTATATTTTCAGATACTAGTTGTTTTTGTTGTTGTTTTTCAAAATTACAATAAGTCGAATGATCTCGTGCTCACTTTTTTCAATTTAGCATCAGTTTTTGATGTAATTTGTCTAGCATTTGATATGACATAGTCAATGAGTGTAGAAGAACCGTTCGCTATCCTCGTTGGTCGATCGTTGTGTATTTTGTCTTTATACTCGTAAGTTCCATCATAAACCAGTCGATATTAAAATAACCAACAATAATAAAATTCCTATCACCAATTACGTGTTCTTGTGGGTTAGGTTAGGTTATACTGGCAGTCGGCAGAAGCCGACACACTTCGACCAATAAAAAAATGTCCATTGTGATACCACACGGATCTATCTTCTTCCTGCTCGTTAAACCAGTTGGGGCTTTTGATAAAGCTTGAAAGACTTAATGTCGATGTTTATGAGATCGTTGAGATCATTGTAAAAGAAAGATCCTAAATGAAGTTTTCGTCTTTGTGAGGAAGCAGGGCGTGTGCAGAGAGGGTGGAGGTTTTTTTGATTTGATTTGGTACTTTATTTAGCTTAAGCTATTTGTATTACATTAATTTCTTAAAACTAATTTATCATGCTCTTATCAATTAAAAAAATTCTTTACATGAGCTACCAGCATTTTTTTAAAAACATTCACACTACTTTCGTTCTTTAAGGAGTTAGGCAGACTGTTAAATAATTTAAAACCTTTGTGAACTAAAACAGTTTGAGACCTACTTGTTGAAAATAAAGGAATCCGGAAATCTTCTCTGTTTCTAAGATTATACGGCTGTACATTGCCAACATAAACAATTTGATCAAATAAATACTTTGGAAGCATATTATTTTTATACCCTATTCTAGGGGTATATTAATTTTGACGCATAGTTTGTAACATACCTTAATATTGCCCGTAGACCCCTAAAAGTTACTATATTTATGATCAGCATCGATAGTAATGTCGATCTAGCCATGTCCGTCCGTCCGTCCGTCGGCAAAAATTAGGCCTTTAAACTGGACCTAGAGAGCTGAAATTTTAACCATATACTCTCTAGGGTCCCGAAATAATCAAGTTTAAGAATTTTTGAAATCCGCCCACAGACACGCCCACAAACTCAAAAAAACAAAATTTTGGAAAAAATCGAATTTTGAGCTAGAGAGCTGAAATTTTTTATATATGATCTATGATAATATATAAAACTGATTGGGATATAAAATTTTCAAAATCCGCCCACTGACACGCCCACAATTAAATAAAACAAATATTGGGAAAAAATGAATTTTGAGCTAGAAAGCTGAAATTTTTTATATATGATATTTGGCCCATAAAACTGCTTGGGACATAAAATTTTCAAAATCCGCCCACTGACACGCCCACAATTAAATAAAATATTTTTTTTGAAAAACCAAAATTTGAGCTAGGGAGCTGAAATTTTTAATATATACTCTCTAGGGGCCCTTTATGCTCATGTGTAAATATTTTCAAAATCCGCCTACTGACACGCCCACAATTATTTTTTTTTTATTTTTGAAAGTCCAAAGTTTGAGCTAGGGAGCTGAAATTTATAGTATATACTCTCTAGGTGCCCTTTATGCTCATACTTAAATTTTTTTAAAATCCGCCTACTGACACGCCCACAATTAAATAAAACAATTTTATTGAAAAAAACAAAGTTTGAGCTAGGGAGCGTTTTTATTTACAAAAGCTTAGTTTTTTCGATAAAATCCTTTAAATTTTTGTCACGCCCACTTATGAGATATAGGAATAAGAATAGGGTATCCAACAGTTCGCCCAAGCGGACTGTAGCCCGCCCCTATGTTTTATTTTAAATATAAAAAGAAGTACATTCATATAAATTCTTTGGTTGATTGTAAGCCATTGCAATACGTCTAACATTATTAATCGTATAGGCGTTAATTTATTACACAACAAAATGCATCTCATCCCTCTATTTTGCAGTCTATCTAACATTGTATTAGGCCCTAAAAACAAAATTATTGAACAATATTCAAAGTGCGGTTTAATCATTACATTGTATATTTTTATTGCAAAACCAATTTTCTTTGCTATTTTGTTGCAAATATTATTTAAATGTGATTCAAAACATAGATTTTTGTCTAAGATTACTCCTAGGTACTTTATTTCACTGACCTTTTCAATGTTCTCTCCATTAATAATAATATTTTTATTCGAGTCATCCTTAATTAACAAAGCTTTTGTTTTACTTGTGTTTAACTTCAGCTTATTCATCTTTAAGTACACCTCCACCTTTTTTAAGTCTGCATTTAGTTGATCGATGCAGTCATCTGCTGAATCTCCAGTAACATATAATAGCGTATCATCCGCAAACATTCTAGCCTTGGCATAGGTTAGCACTTTGTCCAAGTCATTTATGTAAATGATAAATAGAAGAGTTCCCAAGCTCCTTGAGGTACACCCAGCCTAACTGGTAACTTTTCGGAAAACTCATCTGAGATTCTGGTTCTTTGCACTCTGTTCGACAAATAACTTCTGAACCATTCCAGTTCAACTCCTTCCACCCCGTATTTCTCGAGTTTTTGGACTAGTATGGTTCTGTCTATTGTTTCAAACGCCCTTTGTAGATCCAAGAAAACAGCAACTATAACTTTCTTGTCATGCATTTCCGTTTTCCATTGAGTAACTACAAGATTGAGTAATGATTCACAGCTGTGTTGTCGCCTAAATCCCGATTGGTATTCCGCCAAAAAATGTTTACTTTCCATGTACTTCTGTAATTGTTTCTGCACCACCTTCTCCAGAATCTAACTCTCCGTCATGAGCATGTTGACCGGTCTAAACTCCGAAGGCTTTACCGTTCGCTTTACCTTCTCAATCGGGACTACTATTGATTCCTTCCAACACTCCGGAAAAATACCTTTTTGAAGCGATTCATTTATTAACTTCAGGTAACCGTGTCCTATTATGTCTAACGCACACAACATCATTTTAACCGACAGGCCGCTTGCATCCCTCTTAGTATTCATACTTTTCATTATGCTCTTTAAATCACTCATATTTAATAGTTGAAATTTAAATTTCGTTATGCTATTATTTTCCACAAGGTTCCTGTATTTAACAGAAGGTATTTTATCATTTATTTCTTCAACACTCCTTATAAAAAAACTATTAAGTTTATTGGCTATATCAGTCCTATTTTTTACTGTCTCATTATCACATATTATTTCACTTATTTCACTCCTCTCTTCCTTTAGTACTAGAGATTTTATTGTCCTCCACATAGATTTTTGATCTTTGGATTGATCGATTTTTCTGGCAATATAGTTATTTTTAGCTGTATCCAATTCACTAGCATACTTATTTCTACATAATCTGTATGCGTTCCAATCACTTATATCATTCGTCCACACCGCAACCTGGTGTAGCCGGATTTTCTTTTGTTTCATCTTATATAAATACTGGTTAAACCAATTGTTATTTTCACCCGTCCCACTAATTGTTTTAAAGATCATCATTTTATCTATAGCAGACTTAAATATAATGTTTAAACGCATTGAAGACTCGTGTATATTACCATTGCAACTTGAAATTAGTCCTTCATTGCTTAGCAACTCCCTACGAAATACGCTTTCATTAAAGGTCAACAACCTTATAACTTTTTTTTGTGTTCTTTCCTATCACAGAGGGTTTAAATTTTTATTTCTACTGATTCATGGTCACTGATTTTGCATTTTTTGTTGACTTTTGCCTCTATATGTTTGGAGTTCGTTATAACATAATCAATTAATGTTGATGAGGTTTGGGTAATCCGCGTTGGTTCTTTAACTATTTGTTTAAAAGACATATCTATTACACTTTCATATATTCGTTTTTTGTACGTTCCGTCCGTAAGTCAGTCAATGTTAAAATCGCCCATTATAACAATATCTACACACTCGGAACAGAGATCTTCTATTTTGTTTTTAAAAAAATCACAGAATGCATTTTCTGGGAAATTTTGTCTATGAGGGGATCTGTATACTGCAACCAGAATAAGGCTCTTCCCATTAAAACAAACTTTTATCACTAACCACCAAATCATCTTCCCGACTGCTATCGAACAAATAACGCTAACTTGCCATTTTGACTTAACGAAGAAAAGTACTCCACTCGTATGATTTGAAATACTATTGCACCTCATTATTTTATAATTTTCTAGTTTTATTTCACAGTCCTCTACATTTGCTGTTAAATGTGTTTCAGTCGCACATATGAAATCAAAATCGTTTTCCAAAGCAATCACTTCCAATTGTGTTAAATTTGCTCTTATTCCACCAATATTTAAACATAAACACTTAATTGAGGAAGTTAGTTGCTAATAACTTATTCGTTCGTTTTCCATTTTCAATTTTCGTGGTAGAGTGCGACAGCAGTTGTCCCTGCAGTCGTGATCAACGTCGATATCACTTAACTTAAGTTTTTCTTTAGCTTTCTTGCGGTTAATGCACCTCCTTACTTCGTTTTGACAATCTTTGAATGAATGCCCTTCTTCACCGCATTTCGCGCATATTTTGGACACTTTCTTTACAATGAATAGATGTGTGGTTAAACCCCCAACATTTGAAACACCTTAGTAAGTTCAAACTTTCGTATACTGGACATCTGTCCCATTCAATATTTATTTTTTTTAAACTAAGTATATTTTCAAAAGCTTTGTCATCTATTTCAAATAATGCATTATATACGAGAGGATTTTTAAATGATTTAAAGACTTTTAAACACCTTATTTCATTCCACTCCAAATTGTTTTGATTTTTTATTGCTTGGATAATTTTGTCTCCCTCCATCATTTCACTCATTCCTGTAATTAAAATTTTAGGCAGTCGCATTTTCGGCAGATGTATATCGTATTCCTCACTCAATTTTTCTTTGAGTTCACCAGCCAAGATTGATCGCGCTTCATTGTTTTCACATCGAATGGCAACCGCACCATCTTGCCTATTTATTATACCACTCACTCCCACATTAACCTCCGACGGTTTGATATTCTCCTTTATTTCTCTTTTCGTCTTGTGGCTATCTTGCTTTCCTTTTGGCCTTAAAATAACTGGTGCACTCGCGACAGCTGGTTTCTTTAACTGGTCCGCATATGTCCCTTTCTTATTTTCATTTTTCTTTATCTCTTTCACAATGTCTACCTTCATCTCATTTACACTTTCTAGGACTGATTTATTATTATTTGCCATTCTCCTAACATTTTCACATAACTGATCACTTTGTTGTTTAAATGTTTCGCTAACATCATTTATCTTTTTTATATTGTTTCCGCTGTTTACACATATCTCTTGCACTTTTTTCATCTCTTTTATTCTCTCTGTGTTTCTGTTCTCAATTGCTTCCAGTAAACTTTTGATTTCCCGTTCATTATTATCTAACGCTTCTTTGAATTCATTTTTGTATTCTTTTAGATGGTTGCTATTTTTTTCCACGATTTCCGCCATATCTTTTAATATCAAATCGACATTGTGGATATACATAATGCAGTCCGTGCAAATAAATCTTATGTTTTCACATGTTTCCAATACGCCAGAACTATAAGAATCAAGTCCACTACAGTTCACCGAAACATGGAAGATTTTACCGCATACGCCTGCACATCTTACACCCGTTTCTCCACGAATTATTTTCCTACACTTTCTACAAGCATTATCCATTTTTAACAGCAAACTTTAATCCCCGCTTGTCTTCCAACCGCGTAGTAGCGTTTTGCTGATAAGTAAATGAATTAAATTGCACGAATTAATATTTTTTTTTCTTTTTTTTCCAATTCCAATTTTGATCTTTTACAAACACGTCTTTCTCTCTCGAACTTTTCTCACTGAGGAGGTCTCCTCCTCCTCCTCATCTGCAGAAGTCATTTGTATAGTTGCCAAGCCTTGCCTATGAGACAATGTCCGGTGATTAGACCAATTGTAGCACCAATGTGCAGTCTGTTCGGAGATATCAAACACTTAGAGCGTTTCAGATCCGCTAGGCAAGTGTTTCCACTTGTCCACCTAAGGTTAGTTCTCTCAATGGCCTCCCTCATAAACATGAGTTTGCATGTAGCAATTGTGATGCCTAAGGTACCTTTATCAGGTAAAGGGTGCAGTATGGTTCCTTTTCTGGCGAGTTCATCAGCCCTACGATTCGCTGGAATATCTCTGTGTCCCGGCACCCAGCATAGATGAATGCTGAATTGCTCATCTCCACGAGAGATGATCGCTAGTCTAGGACTACGATGGAGTTTGTGAAGACAGAATCCAGAGATTTTAGCGCAGCTTGTCTATCTTAGAATATTCCGATGTCCATAACGGATATCACGTTCCTCTTCAGCCACGATAGGACTTCTTTAATCGCCATGATTTCCGGCTGGAACACACTGCAGTGATTAGGGAGGCGGAAAGAGAGGCTGAGGTTCAGCCTGTCGGAGAACACACCTCCACCACATGTTCTAGTAAATTATCAAACATTTAGCCTTATTGCGAAGATCAATCGACAATTGATAATTGACTATTTTCAATGTGTGCTATTGTGAACGAACGATTCATTTGGTATTTTTGTCAATCGCATTTTTTTAATTGGCTGCGATTGACAAAATCCTTTAGAATCGTTCGTTCACAATAGCACACATTGATGATAGTCAATTATCAACTGTCGATTGATCTTCGCAATAAGGCTCATTGTAAAAAAATCGGCTCTGGAATAACTAGGTGATCTATACACTAGGCGTATTTTTATCATAATATTACGATCACCGACATTCAGCTCCAGGCAATCCGATCCCACAATGTTTTTGACCTCGTTAATAATTTCAAAATGTAATTCTTTTTTTTTTATATAAATCAAAACTCCGCCGGTATATGAAGAAACACTTCACTTGAGCTATGTTGTAATCATTGTAATCATTGTAACGTTAATTGAGGATCACTTATATTATCCGTCGCATGTTTTTCACTCAAACATATTAAATGTGGTTTTTCCTCATTGGCCAACAGTTCAATTTCAGCAAAACGATTAACAAGGCCTTGTATATTATATACAGATATGTACTTCATAATACTTAGCTGCTAGTATGAAATGTTTCCCCTTTCAGTTTTATGTTTTCTTTTAAAAACTGGACAAGTGGCATCCCTGGTATCGTGGTAAACGCCTATTTCGTTCTCAATGTTGTTTAATCGCTCTTTCCTTAAAACACAGTTTATACAACGAAAGCCTTCACTCACACATTCTTTCGTTATGTAATCATCTTCGCCGCATTTTTCACAAATGTCTTTCGCACTCTCTAGCACTAGCTCTTCTTTCGCCTCACTTACTGCTTCTTTCACACAATTGTTTAAACTGTTTCTATTAACCCCTTTACAGTCTCTTTAACACTCTTCTATTTCTTCTACACTTTTTTGAAAAATATTTTTTTAATATATTTTCCGTCGCGTTAATTGACGATAAAATGTTTGCATAATTTTCCTTTAAAATCGCGATGAACCCAATACAATGTTTGCGTTAATGAAAGTGTCACAGGGCTGATTGAGCAGAAACTGCCCACAGGACTGATTGAGCATGAACTGAACAGTGATGCATTTCCGAATTCACCCTAAATTTATTGTGAGATATTTTGCAATTCTAAATACATAAACATTGCTGGCAATAATAGCGCTTTGCGCCTCACTAATTTGGGTCAGTTTAAGGAATGCAGTTTTGGGCACCGCACGGTCTTAGTTGATGTGCTACCCGGAAATCCTATACGGACAGATGAAATTTCCCCCTTGACATCTCTTATGAGGTATCATATGCGGGAAGGGAAGAGTAGCAAAGAGATGCAGTCACAGCAGCAAATGAGGTTACACTGATGGCTATAAGACAGGGGAAGGAACAGGTTTTGGCATCTTTTCTGTTGATCCAGACCTGAAAGAGTCTATACGGCTCCCGGACACAAGCAATGTCTTCCAATCGGAAGTTCTGGCTATTTTTTATGATTCACTTACGCTAAAGGGGTTTTTCTGTAAATCTTACAGTTCCCTTATTGTGCTGGGAACACAGCGCAAGCATTGTGTTGTTCAACAGGAAGCAGCACCTAGCAATGGTGTATTTCATTGCACGCTTTGAGGTGCTACTTACTATAAGAAAGAGTAGAGAGATGGGATAGAAGTGATTTTCTGCAGTTGTAGAGTTTATCTCCACGGGTGGTATCTAAGTTGCTTAGGGAGATTAAGGTTTCATATATTCGATATAAAGTAAAGACTTTGCCGCGAACGCACGACCTTCCATTCAGTGACCGAATACACTACTACTGCACCGTTGCCACCCGGCTGTTCTAAGGGCGGCAGAGATAGTGCAGATGGGATCAATGTCCGGAAGCGATATCGCCATCTACATCGACAGTCAGGCGACACTTAAGGCACTAGAATCTGTTAACATCAATTCTGAGACAGTCAGAAACTATCGAACAATGCTAAAAGCAGTATGTAGACGGAACCGAGTAGACTGTGCTGGGTACCGTGACACAGCGGTGTAGAGGTAGCAAGCCGATTAGCTAATGAGAAAGGGAGGGGAACTGGAAAATAGTGGAGGTGTGGACATTAAACCACCCCCTGTCGTTATCATGGGAATAATCAATGAGAACATCTTAAAAATGGTTGACCTTAGATCGATGGCAAAATTTAGAGGGGCATAGGGTGTCTAGAGCACTTTGGCTGCATTTGAACAAGGAAAAATATAACGAAATTCTGAAATTGAGCAGGGAACAGCTTAGAGCAGTAGTTAAGATTGTGTCGGGGCACTGCCTCCTAAGGAAGCATGCTAGGCGGCTTAGACTGATAGATGTAAATGCAGGTTCTGTGGGGATCTACAAGCCGAAGAAGACATAACGCACATACTGTGTGAGTGCGAGGGTATAGCACGGAATTGTAGGAGGTTTCTAGGAGAATGCTTCATCGAGGTATTAGGGGAGCTGAGCGGCGCAGATCACAGGAAGCTGGTAAAATTCTGCAGGAAGATTGGATGTTTTGTTTAGGGAAATGGTTAAGGTTTTTTTCCTTTGGAAGTTTTGATTTCAATCGCTTCCCTAGGGATCGCGATCGTCGCTTCTGGTGCCTAGTGATATTTGCGAACTGCATACCCCTGTTTTACCCTAACCTAACCTAATACATAAACATACGCGTATATCGTATTAGAGCAGGGATTAAAAAAAAAAAAACATTCTATTTGGTAGTCAAAATACGTACGGGAAACGATTCGATCTGCTTTTTAACCTATTGTTTCCCGATTTTGACTTTAAAATTAAGCACCACATTGTAGACTTCCTTCTATTGTAAATAATATTAAAAAAATAAAACACACATACGAAGCAGTGGCCATAGAGCAGGTTAGCCGGTCAAATAAGACGCCAACATACAAAATAGGGACCCTTTAAACCAAATAAAGGTGTAAAAATAAAATTTCTGTGACGGGGAAATTTTATACAGTGTAACCATAACAATCACCAAATAAAGAAAAAAAATATAAGGCATTACCGGTCCATAAAGGGCCTAATACCTAGCTTCTCCAACCATTTGCTTGTGCGAAGTGGTGATTTTTGTATAAACCTAGCCGTTATTATATTTGAAATCGGTCCGTCACAATCAATAACACGCCTAGAAACTTTGCTCAAAAAATATAATAAGTCAGTTCTGCTCTAAAATTTCAGCCAACTTAATAAGGAAGTGCTAATCACTTTTTAAAAATTCATAAAACTACATGCAAAAATGGAAAATGAGCATGAAGAACGCCATGACTTACCTTTTCGTGAAATTTTTGAAGCTGCGTTTTCCGCGTCCAGTCTCTCAAACAGTTATGACATTGAACAACGCCCAACTGATGAACGTAAGTAGTAGCATGCGCAATCGTAGTTGTCTTACATTAACATTCTAATTCACAGCTTATGATCTGTTCGCTTACAATCAATATTCCCCGAGGGAGCCAGTAGAATTACAATACGTCAGTTAAGAAATACATAACGCTACACTTGTAGAGCTACTTACTCATCCTTTGATCTTTCTTAGAATACAATGCATCCAGATCCATATATTTCACAAATGTATCCAGTGTACCATAATCAATTGATTTCACCTCATCTGCAAAGAAGGAATGCCATCCCCAGGGCACCGGAACGGTTTCAGGTGGATTTAATGAGCCGCGATCCATGGCTTTCGTGTCGGAAATGTCAACCGGATACCTGCAATTGCCCTCGCGATTCATCCAGGTAAAATTTTTCTATCAATTTCCTTTGCTTTTTGTTTTATGTAAGAGTTAACAATCATTGTAGAGACTCAGCTTATCAAATGACCTCAAGGAGTCGCCAGCCTGAAACTCAGTCGTTTAATGGGAATTCGATCGGCAGCAGTACCAACAACAATGGCAGTAGCAGTGATGGTAGTGGGGATGCGTCCAGAATCGCTATGTTGGAAGATGTGTCAAATCATCTAGATTATTCCAATCCCCCACTTCCGCAACATTCATGTTGGACCGCTTCGAACGGCTACGATTACGGTGGAATACCCAACTCGTATACACATCCCCCTCCAGTTCTGTCACATTATAATCACCACTACCATCATCAGCCACCGCCGCCGCCGTTACCACAAGCGACACCATCTCATCATCTACACAATCCGCCGCAGGAGCCACTACCGCCACCGCCGCCACCACTACCACCGACTACCATAAGTGGCAATCTAGTTAAGACTGAAATAAACCCCGATGGGATGTACATTAGCAGTAGTAGTAGTAGCAGTGGTTGCAGCAGTAACGGCAGTAGCAATGCATCTCCGCCTCCGGCTATGAACAGCATTGACCAGCCAAATAATGCCGAGTGCTCTCGCACAATTGCCTACGCCGGCATAAGAGCAAAACAAACAGCTACAGCTTCTGTGTCCACCATTGCATCTACACCATCCTCCGCATCTTCAGGGGAGGTGCTAGCCTTAGCTCAGCGATGCCAAATAGCAAACAGCAGTTCCAGTAACAAAATGTCAACTCCAGCTCAAATAAAACTCGATTCAATCAGTGTCTGTGATAGTGGTAGCAGTTGTAGCAGTAGTACTATCAGCAAAGCCTTGGAAATTAAACAGCAAAAATACGAAGAAGATACAACTAAAAACAATTTGAGTGAAGATGCTTCAACCACAGCTAGCTCAATTCCAGCAACTGCACCAGCTGCGGACGCCTCTGCAAGTTACTACGAGGTTTCACCTTTGCCAGGGCCAAGTGGTCTACAGAAAAGCCATTCGGATGTTAAAGTAAACGGCATTGATCGGCGAGCTGCGATTCTTACTGATTTAATGCGGTTCTCGCAATATGCACGTCGCATTGATTCAGATTCGTCAGATGATGATGATGACGATGTCGTTGTGGTTAATTTACATACACCCAATATTCCAGTACGCTCAACACACCAAAAGTATCGCATCTTTCATCATAATGCGGAGGACTCCCCGGCTAAAAAGATCGCAAAGACCAGTCACAATATCAGCAGTGCAAATAATGCGGAACATCCCAGCAACACCGAAGAGTGTTCCTCTTCTTCCCGTGCAAATGATGTCTTAACTGCACCTGACTTGCAATTGGATTGGTTATCTGATTCAACTGGCGACGATGACGATGTGGTGTTCGTTCATTCCACGCGAGAGCCCATTGAATCGATTGATCTCACCAGTGACGATGAGTCCGGCTATGAGTTTCATCATTCATCAGTTTTGGTGAGTACATATTCACTTTTCACGTTTTATGTGGTCGCTAGAGATTTGAATCCTAGACTCAATATACCAAATATAATACCAGCTCCTGTTTTTGAAACTAACATTATTTATCCACTGGTGAGGTTGATTTTATCCCAGCAACTCTCTATTCAGCTCTAATCAGCAAAGACAATATAAACTTGTAATTAGTTTGAATTTTGCGTCAGTGGGTGCCAAAACTAATAAGTTAGTTAAACATTACATTTACTGCGCCCACATATTCCATTATTAATTCTCAGAATTTATTTGAATAGCGTCGCGATTGAGCGACAGATTTGTCATCGTAATGTTTACTACTTTCATATATATCCTTCAAGGCAAAATTATAATCAATTTTGTTTACTTTCTTTCCCCTTTAGCAACAACCCAACGCATCATCTCCTGCATCAACGTCATCTATTCCTCAAAGAGGAGCGCAACAAGCTCCCCCAGCACCAACCGAAGTCACCTCATCTTCGACACCAACTGCGGCAGCAGCAGCAGCCGCGGCCACTGCCGCTGCAGCTGCAGGCACACGCTCTTTTCATGATTATCGTTATGCTCGTCGTTGGAACGAAGTTAGTTCGTCTTCAGCGGCAGCAGGAGCACCAACTGGTGATGGTTGCTCCTATGATGGATACCGTTACAATGTGAATCGAATTCGTCCAAATGTTTTTGGCAATATAATTGGACCGCCGCGACTTGCACCATATCAACCACGCAATCAAAGACTTCGTACAGTATCGCCACCGGATTTTCCAATGCCCATAAATTCCTATCGATCACACCCTCTGTGTCAGCGTGATCGATTTTCCGATGAAATACCATCTTACGTGTATCCGGACCCTGCTCTCAGCGATATTTATCCCCAAATGGGATTGTATCCTATACACGCACCACAATGTCTTCGTGGACAAGCGTCTACAACAGCAGCAACGACACACCCTAATACGACTGTCCCCGCAACCCCTACTAATAACATTATTCCACCTCCAGCCTCGGCATGTGCAGCGTCGACGGCACCAGCTGCTCCTCCGACTCAAGTTGGATCGTCGTCAGAACCAGTCCCCGAACAACATCCACCACCGCCGCGACGCGCCAATATCTTTTCGCCGCCTGCAGCACATTTAGCAGAGAGTGCCAATTATCCGCCATACTTTGTACGTGACCTTAATACCCGTGTCCCAACGCGTCGCTATCCTACGTTTAATGCGGCAGGTCCACACCAGCATCTTCGTGTGGGCGTACCGCCACCATATTTAGTTCATCAAAATCTCTGGTGTCGGCAACAAACAATGCAGGAGATACATCGCCGTCATTTGACGCCTACACCAATTGATTTGTCATCAAATCGGAGCCTACCCAACTATCGTTCTCGATCGATGGCCAATATTTGTGCATGTGTGCACAATAGATCTGGGCCAGTTTCCAGTTTGGATCCGGTAAGTTAGCAAAGACAGCCAAAGGCGTTCAAATTTGATTTTGTTTTTTTTTTTACAGGCTTATCAGATGGTTAGCTTATCAAGTTCATTTGAGCCGCCACCCACAAGCCACCCACAGCCAAGACAGAGGACCACTCCAGCTGTCCATCATCATATGATTCATCATTACACATTGCCGACCCCAGTGCGCTTGGAAATCGGTTTAAGGGCACCGCTGACAACCCTACGATCTATTGAAGATATAGGATCTAGAATTATCTTTGGGCAAACTATGAGACCAAATCGTGGCGCATCATTGGTAAATAACGGCAGCAACGCGACTAATTTACATAGTTTCATTTGTTATCCTTTACTATTTTAGGAAATAATTGAGCGTAACACCTTACCGCACAAATATAAACGTATTCGCCGTGAAAGTGAATCGGATGAAGACGCCGAAAAATGTGCAATCTGTTTGTCATTGTTTGAAATTGATAATGAAGTGCGGTAAGTAAATTCTTTGTTGTTGTTACTCTTGTTCTCTTGCAAAACTCATTCGATGCTCCTTGTGTACTTTCTTCTATGTACAGTACCACTTTTTTCTATTATCCTTCCTACCGTTGCTATGCTGGCTGATACTCCGCTGTTGGCCCTTGTTTTAGTCACTGGTAGAGTAGAATTTGAAGCAAGCCGTAGAATAACCCACTTTTCTCGCAATATTGTTGCTTCTGCCGTGCGTCCTTTTTGATTTTCCAATAGTGGTGTGAATCCGAAGATAACTGATTGAACCACAGTCTTACTTCTATTTAGCCTCCTTACAATTTTTCGGCCTGAGAGTGCTATCTCCTTGAAAGCATCTATTTTTCCTCCTTCTGTCGCTATTCTAAGAGTATATTAATTTTGACTCGTAGTTTGTAACATACCTTAATATTGCTCGTAGACCCCTAAAAGTTACTATATTTAAGATCAGCATCGATAGTAATGTCGATTTAGGCATGTCCGTCCGTCTGTCGGCAAAAATTAGGCCTTTTTAAACTGCACCTAGAGAGCTGAAAATTTTAACCATTTACTCTCTATTTGAAATTTTTTATATATGATCTTTGACTCCTAAAACTGCTCGGGAGATAAAATTTCTAAAATCCGCCCACTGACACGCCCACAATTAAATAAAACAATTTTATTGAAAAACCAAAGTTTGAGCAAGGGAGCTGAAATTTGTAATATATACTCTCTAGGGGCCCTTTATGCTCATGTGTAAATATTTTTAAAATCCACCTACTGGCACGCCCACAATTAAAAAAACTATTTTATTGAAAAACAAAGCTAGGAGCGTTTTTTCGACTAAATCCTTTGAAAAAAATCGCTGATGTGAACTCCTGCAACGAAATATTCGCAATGACCTCATCCTAGTGCGCATCTTTTTATACGATTTTCAAGTAGTTCATTGTTTGATCTTGTGAAATTCCAGCGGTCGTTTCTTATTTACCCTTTAATTTTATGACTTTCTGTTGAGAAAATATCTGGATGTTCACAGGTAGTAAAAGTTTCTGGGTATACAATTTCTAACAGGTATAAAGACTGAAAATCGATTGCAAAATGTATGGCCTCATCCTTGTGATCGCCAGTGTATATATAATGTTATTTCTCAACTATTTTATTCCTTATAAGACAAAGTGATTTTATTTATCTACAAAAACTTCAAAACAAAGCGATGAGGGTACTTTTACGTGGAGAAAAAATAAAATGAAAGCACCATACCTCTTTTCTATCGTCCTATTCTTTCGAATATTAAGTACCACCTAAAATCATGCAATGGAATACTTAATTGCAGGTGCGGCTTACTGTTCAACAAAAAATGCCTGCGCTGTGTCCCAACACTATAAGGCTACTGTGTAGTGTATGTACAGAAAAACAAAAAAACCCCTTTAGCGTAGCAAATTATAACAAAAATGTGTATACTCCTATACGATCCATGCTTGATGATTTAAAGTGGCTTAGTGTTAAGCAACGTGTGTACGTGAATGTGGTAGGTAATATTTGTTTTTAAATTATTTTGCCTACATTTTTGTAAAGGTTATTTTAGAGATGTACAACCATATATGTATGTATGTTAAAAAAATGAGGATGATCTAAGATTGGCAAATTTCAGAACGCATAGAGCTCAAAAAAGCGTTATTTATAATGGACTTAAATTATTCAATTCCGTGCACAATGAATTAAAAGCCAAAACCAAAATTTTTGAATTTAAAAGATTATGTATTTTATTTATTAAAAGTATTATCACCTGAGAAGTTGCAATTTATTGAATATTAAACTATTACCACGTAATTTTTAATTGGATAATTTATTTATACATACATAGTATTAAAAACTGAATTGTATGAATAGTCTGTCATTATCCATGAGTGGTACTTGCATCGCTGAAACCGAGCGAATTTCCATTCTCGGTATGTGCGTTGGAATAATTATATATTCGATGTCGCGATAGAACAAATCGGCCCTATCAGGGTATCCGTTCGGAACGGAATTTTCTCCGATTTGTACAAAATCCTTTAGAATCGTTCGTTCACAATAGCACACATTGAAAATAGTCAATTATCAACTGTCGATTGATCTTCGCAATAAGGCTCATAGCGCACCTTGTCGCATTGCGTTGTACCGAGTTTATGTCACTTACTTTTGACAGATACACAGCAAATTTCTTTCGAAACTCTCCGACAAGAAAATGATGCGGATTATTTTAAGTAAAATGGAAAAGTGGTAAAAATTGGACGGAATAAAATTAAAAAATATAATTTTTGATGTTTAGTGGTCAACTCGAGCCGCATTAGCGATCACTTTGAAACTATTAGATTTATCACAAAGTATTTCACACTGTAATGGATTTAAAGCAGCTTAAAGCAGCAATAAATGCGTTTGTATGCTTTATTTATCTTGTTCCGAAACGGATACCTCGATCGCAATCTGAGTTCCGATTGGATTTGCCTTTCGTTTCGGAATTTCTTCCGAACGGATACCTCGATAGGGTTGAATATTTCACCTCTTTTGAAGTATAACGCTCATATCTGATACGGTGCACCCATTTGGAGCTTTTCGATAGAATTCGAGAAATCGTGAAATCACTCTCTTTTAGTCATCGTTGCAATCTCCTCTGCCTGTAGTTGTTTTATTGGTATTTTTATCATTAATGCTCAAACGAAAAAAAAATCGTTGAACATCGATACCCTCGTTCAAAACCACCGAGCACTGCACCTACCAAGAAGTGTACCTACATTATATTTTTCTAATCGAAAATCTATAAATCTCATTAAAATAACAGTTTAACTTACCTAGACTTATGTAGGTACATCAAAAAAGCATTTTTTTTTTTAATATTCCACCATTTTTCTTTAATTTCAGACGGCTTCCTTGTATGCATCTATTCCATACAGAATGTGTTGATCAATGGCTGGTCACTAACAAACACTGTCCCATATGTCGAGTCGATATCGAGACCCATTTAACCAAAGATACAACCAGTTCATTATGACCCGTCCCCAGGGGTATACCAGCCTAAAATCGTATATCTATTAAATAAAAACATTAATTCAAAAAAATAACATCTACTTATAGAGGAAGAAAGTGACTAAGTATAAATGAAAAGATCGTGAAGTCATTCTCATTATTTTAAAGTTATCGAATTGTTAATCCGCTTACACAGTTGTCTTTTCGTATGTCTTTCAGTAAACATTTCAGTTCCACTCTTTATTTTTAAATCAAGTATCCTATATTTTGTTTCAATTTGAAATAACAGAAATAACTTCATTCGTATTATTTATTTGTATAATCCATGTCTGTTATATTTTCATTAGTTTTAAGTTTTGTTAAGCGTTTTCCAATTTTCGGCAAACTTCAATTGGTGGTAAATTAGTTGTACCCTGTACTTAGGAAAATTCATTTGCTTTTGTTGCAAATAGATATATTCTATGCGTTCGTTTCTGAAACGAATAATAAATCCCCTCGAAACATGTTCTTCTTGTAGGAAGTAGTTTTTCTCGTATACTTTTTGTGTTAATCTAACATTTATCATGTGCCATACAAATAAAATTAACACACAAAATAAATTATAATGTAATGGATTATTCATTTCCTTTAAATGGAATCATGTTTGTTTAATAATAAAAAAAAAACAAATTGCCTATATAATGTATGTAACTTTTGTTTATGAAGGAAGAATGACATTCTGAAGAGTATATAATACATACACACAAATACAAACCTACATAAATGTGTAGCTCTATATAGTTCGGGAGTTTTATTACCATATTATTTGTAACACATATTATAATAAGTATTATTCATAAATAAATAAAAAAACAGCTAATCAAACTTGAAATATCATATAATAATAAAAATAAATGAAATAATGTGTCTGCTACCAAACTTTTGTATTTTGGAAGGGTTAAGAATCTCACTGCAGCTCCCTCAAAAAACAGCGCTTGTCGCAAAAGGGACGACTGGCGGGTGGAATCACAAAAACTGTCTTACAAGTAAGCATGCACGTCAGTCGGTTGTCACGACTGGAGATCACATTTATCGTAGAAGAAAGATCGAACAGTTATCAAACACCTCGATTACCGTTGTCGTTTCAATACACGACTCTTCCAAATTGCCAATATGCTCGTCGTTTTCCCACGACAAAGGTCGAAGTGTAAATTCAGAAACGTCAAACATTTTCGCAATGATGCGGCATAACTGCTCATTTGCGATGCTGATGCGATGCACTGCACAGTTTAAGCTGATGCGTTGCTGATTGAATATGGCGTTTGAATTTTAGAACGCATTGTTTAAATCAAACATTTAAAATGAAAGTTTTGCTAATAAAAGTTTTAGTCGATAACTTTGATCGTAAAGACGATAAATTTAGTTTTAATATGTGTGAAGCAAGAAGAAAAAGGTCGAAACGCATACGGACTTTAATTAGCAGATTTAAAAGAAGGAAAATTCCTAAGATTAGCGACTATTTCAAAGTTCTAGAAGAATATCCAGACGATGTATTTCAAAATCATTTTAGAATGTGCCGCTCCACCTTCAATGTAAGTCCACTAATGATTTAACTTTTCTAAATGGAAACCAAACCATGTTTCTAGGATTTGCGAAAATCATTAAATCCTTTTTGGAACCTTATAGTATCTATAAATTAAAATGTTTGTTTACTTACTTTTTTCTCTTCCGACATTTTTCTTGCTTTTTTCCCGGCGAATCAACAGCGCATCAGGTATTTCTGTGATGCTTTTTTTCGTTATGTTTGCGCATCAGTTTGGTCAACTTTGCAATAATGAACACTTTACGTTGAAAGTGATGCCAATAGTTGCGTTAATGAACATTTTGCAAAGCATCATGATGCCAGTGATGCATTACTGAATTTGCACTCTTTTTTTGTTTTGTAATCGTCCAACGCCTTTACTTTAATTACCTAAGAAAAGCCAAGATGGCCAATGGTCTTAAAGCGACTTTTTATTCGTGTGCGATTTTGCTCCCGAATGTTTCGCTTTTTTAGAAGCAGAATTCATTTCTTCTGAATGGATGAACGCACACAATCACGCGTTCCTTTTTGGTGGGTTTTTTTCAGTCGGTTTAACGTTTAAATAAATGAAAAATAAATTTATTAAAATAAATAAAAACAGTCGGAAGTTCTTACTTCATTATTGGAAAAAAATAAACATCTGGCATAATGATTCAGCAAGGGACGAACATCAACAAATAGAGAACATTGTGAGCTCTCAATCTCCATACTAAATTCATCTGCGATTCCTGATGAAGTGATGAGGAACACTGTAACGAATCGAGGACACACAAATAATGAACTTGCTACAAAAACCAACAGCTCCAACAAAAGATGGCGAAGGTTGACAAAAGATGCTTATATTTAGAAAAAAACTACCTACCTATTCTATTTTTTCAAAGATTTTGACAAAATAAATGGACAATTTTTCATCAATATAAAATTATTTCAAATCGAGGCAGTCAAAAACTCCAGCAAAACCGAGCGATCATCGTATTTTTAAATATCCAACAAATGGGTAGTTTTCAGATAGTCGGCCAGAAACTCGCGCATCACCACCTCCTTTCCCAACAACATGTGAATCAGAGATTATTAAATTTCATTCAATACATAGTCAGCCCGATTCTCAATAACAACTCCCGGGGAATTTGTTCTCTTTTCCCTTTACTACTATTCTAAATCAAATTTCCCGTGAAATTTGTTCACTTTTCCCTTATTCTAAACAAACTTCGAAAAAGAGGAAAAAAAATGCGGGAAAAAAGTAGGCATAAATATAAAAAGAAGGGAGCATTTGAATTATTTTCCCGCGTTTTCTTACCTAAATATTTGCTCGGGAGTTTATGGAAAAATGTGAGTTTTTTTTATTTTCTACAAACGAAAATGAAATATAAGTGGAATTTATTTAGGTCTAAAACAAGAAACAGGTTTCAGCCCCCCCTCCTTAGTTTCTATCCAGTTGTGTACAATTTAGTCGTGTACAAATCAACTACGAATTCGGCGGATCACTGCAGTGTTACGAGAAGCTAATTTGAAAATTGCGATTGGAATAGCAATGAAAAAGAGTTTGCTTTTCATAATAAATTGTATTGATATCTGTAGCATATAAAAAAGATCTAAATTATTTGTTTGTTACGGAATGCAACACAGGGGCTCACAAAGATATCACAATTTCGTCTGTTTTGTGAGAATCAGAAGAAAAAAAAAACTTATTTAAAATTTCAAAATGTGATTTGAAAGCTGAAATTTGGAATGATGTACGCTCTATGGGCCCGATATGCTCAAGTGTACGGATTTTTAAAATCCGTCACTATTTAAAAAAAACACTGAAAAAGTCAATGGAAATGAAAGTCTTATTCTTCGCAAAGTATCTAGATCAAGTCGTTCTTAAGAATTCCTCTACAAAACAAATATAGCCACGCTCAAATTTTTTGAACGTTTTAATTTAAAAAAAAACAATGTTCTCCATTAAATTCGTTAAAAAACCTCAACAACAGTTCTGTATAACAAAATATGTAGGCAATTTACTTATACAAAGATGTTGGTATGTATTGTTACATTGGAAAAGATAAAACTGTTTTTCAGTTAATTAATTTTTATTAGTTCTCTTTTAACCTTCCTATACCCGCGCCAATAAAATAACACATATACCCGCGCACGGTCCCTGGGACCGAAATTTCTAGAGTGTATTTGTCATATTTTTTTACGAAAGCCATATTCAAAATAAATTTGTATGAATACTAATGGATGTGCTTAAAAGTATTAAATAAAATATATTGAAAATATTTGCTTTAATTAGTGACTATAACAGCTTTTTATTACAGCCTCTGAAAATAGTCAGTTTTTCTGACGAGTAATGCAAATTTTATAAAAACCTAATTTTTATAAAACAAACTAAAAATATATCAAAAACCTTAAGGTTAGACCTTAACATTAGACAAAAAGTTATATAAACTAATTTTCCACAGACGTCTTACAACAGCAGTCGGAGCATTTCGTAATTACATGTTCCAAAAGAAACGACCGATTGATGCCGTGTACTGACCCACGCGATTTGGGCATCGCACAGTCCACATTTAGCAAAGTCTTGCAGACGATACTGGACGTATTAGAAGCCCATTTATGTCGGAAATGGATAACACTACAAATGACAGAAGAGGAAAAAATAGAAGCCAAGCTCTGGTTTTACCAGAAATGTGGTGTGCCTGGAGTTGTTATGTGTGTTGACGGTACGCACATTCCTCTTAAGACACCTTATCAAAATTCACATCTTTTTTCACATTTTTTATTCAGGTGATGGAGGGTATGGTTTATTTCCGTGGTTACTGACTCCTTTTCGAAATGTAGAAGCAGGTTCTTAACAATCCAAGTTCAATACACAACACTGCAAAGGACGAAATATTATAGAGCGAACTATTGGTGTATTGAAAAGTAGATTTCGATGTTTGGATTTGTCCAGAGTATTACAGTATTCACCTCAAAAAGCGGCACAAATTATAAGCGTGTGCTGTGCTCTACACAATATATGTAGACATTTTCAAGTATCTTCGGAGGACTTACCTTACGATGATGCAGAAAACCGAAATGATATGGCCAATGAAACACAAGAAAGTGATGTCGTACAGCCCTTGCAGTATTATTCTGAGGCAGTAAGCTTAAGGAACGAAATAATGATGTCTCTATAAGTTATTTTTTGAAAACATTTTATTGTGAAAACGTAAAAGTAACAAATTCATTTAACAATTTTAAAAATAAAAAGAAAACAGTCTTAAATCTTTAACATCTTAAGTTATTTAAAAAAAACAACCATTTCAGATCATACTCAGACTTCGATGTTGAATGTAGGTATACGTGAATATAAAGTGGAAACGTAAGAGTATTAAATTCATTTTAACGATTATAAAAAGAACAAATAAATAACGTAAAAGTATTAAATTCATTTTAACTATTATAAAAACAACAACAAAATAACGTAAAAGTATTAAATTCATTTTTAGGATTATAAAAACAGAAAAAAAATATATAAAAAAAACAATCATTTCAGATCATATCCAGACTTCACTTCAAAACGTTTGTATGTATATATAGGAACTTATTGACCACAACAAAAACTCTCACTAGCTCAAAAGATAAAACTTATTGGTTATTTCGTCGTTTGAGCTCCAACTCCAGAAGCTCCTTTTTTAATTGGAGTTTATTTAGAGCGATTCCTTGCATATTAATGTTGTGTTCATTATTCTGCACTTTAAGTTCCTTCAGGACTTTGTAAATTCTTCGGGTGTTGTATTGCATATTTTTCGAGTTTTCTTCTAAAGAGTTCAATGATTTTTGAACTGCCTTGCTCAAATTACTTTGGATCTCAATTTGAGATTTCATAAGTTCGTATTGCGCAAGGGACAGTTCAAATGGAGTCATCTGGTTTTTTGGGCACATTTTCCAAAGCTTGAACATCTGTGCATTGAATTTGAGTAAAAGCAATATTTATTTATAAACATAAAACAAAAACGTTTGGTCTTACCAAGATCATTCTCATGACTGTCATAGTTATGAGCATCATCATTCTCATCGAGTTGCAGTACATCAACAGCACTTCGTGGACGTTTTGAAGTTTCTTTTGCTTCGGTTCTGATTGCACTTTGTGGACATCCAAATACCTGAACATTAGAGATGCCCTCCACTGCCTCCTGCAGACCAACCAAAGCAATAACTTCCTCTTCTTCCTCTGAAAATTTATAAATTTTGTTTGGGCCTCCCCCTGTGGCTCGTTGTTCTTTTCTGTTATGGGAGAGTTTTTTCTTCAAATGCGATTTATAGTCGCTCCATACCTGGAAAATTCTGTAGAAAAAAAAATCTGAAATATTTAAGAATCTACCTTCTTCCACTCAGTCACATCTTTTATTGGTGGACCCAGAAGGTTTAGCCTATCTTTCAAGTTGTTCCAAAACTCGCGTAAGTCCTCGGGTTACCTTTTGGCATTATTTTTGGCAATGTCTGAATTTAATTTCATTGCGGAAATTATTGTTTTAAATTGGTCTTGGTTTGTTGTTCTGCCCCTAAAAATGTTAATAATCTTTATTTGTACAAATAATCAAGCAATAAATTAGTTTCTACTTACATTTTATTGACCACCAACCAGACAGACGATGCACTAAATGAAAAACCCGCAACATTTGATATGCGGATTTGAATTGTATAGAACGAATGCGTTCACGTGAATAAGAGAATACCCCGGAGTATTACCGACATTAGCGAGGGGAATGCAGATTCAATTCGAATGAATAGTAGAATAGTGTTCAGTGAAAATTGAAGAAAAATCCGCCCCGATGAATAGCAGAATAGGGCTGAATATCTTTAGGTGCTATTATTCTGAATTCACTTATTCATACAACAATTCATTTTATACCTTATCACAATTAATCAACAAACAAATCTCTTATTCTGTTCTTTATACTTTTCACTACGGTCATCTATCGCTTGAAATCGCACTAATTCGTCGCTGTTCAAAAGTAAAGGGTCTTTCATTAAGGCCTTGACAAATTCTTTTTTAAATAAAATGCAAACTACTTGAGCTATCTCAAACAAATTTATTGGATTCAATTATTTACTATCAAAACATTTATGAATGGAATTCGAGTTCGTTCATATGTCCACCACGGGAACGTATGCAGCGGTTGATACGTTGGACGCAATTTTCGATGACGCGGCCGCACATTTTGACCGATACGGCTCTGAGCTCCTCTAACGTCGCTGGTTTGTTGGTATAGACCAATGGTTTAATGTAGCCCCATACAAAAAGTCAGGCGTTAAATCACACGATCGAGATAACACGTTCACCTAACTGAGACTTCAATTACTCGATTGTTGCACCCGCTGTGTGGCTTGTGGCATCGTCTTGTTGGAACCACATATCACTGATGTCCAATTCATGCAATTGCTCAAAGAAATAACGGTCCAACATGTCTGTGTAGCGGACACCATTTACCCTAACGTGACGGTCATTTTCATCGACGACAAAAAACGACCCAACGACGCCACCGACATGAAAATCGCACCAAACAGTGACTTTTTGTGGATGAAGTGCTGTTTCATGAAGCCAATGAGGGTTCTCACCTTTCCAGTAACGCATATTTTGCTTATTGACAAAGCCGTTTAACCAAAAATGCGCTTCATCGCTAAAGATGATTTTGCGATTTGGCTGGTTTGCGACGGACGCATCTACGGCAGCAATATTCTCCACACCTCGGACAAAACGTAGTCTCACTGGCACGGCAACATCAAGCAGCAAATATTCTGACTCAATTTTGTTCACTAGACTATGAATTCCTTATCTACTGGGATGAGAATTACGGCCGAAAATTGGCGTTAACGCTCTAAAGTTGCGACCACCGACTCGGAATTCCAGTAGTAAATTTTAATTATTTGTTAACGCTGTTCCTTCGTGTACTTTAGCATGATGAAAATGTTGATTTTACTGAATATTTTTACATTGACAGTTTGGTAATCGGTTTAAGGGTGCGCTCACACTGAAAGTTCGAAGTTGTCAGGACGCTAATGAAAGACCTTTTACAATGTCCTGGGTGCTCTTGCGACACCTATTAATTTATATATCCCAGTGACTACTTATTAATTTAAATTATACCTCGGCGGAAATAAAATAAATATAATATGTATTTATTAAATTAAAAGAACAAACTTTATTGAAAACTTAAAAGGAATATTTTTACATGGAATCTTTATGACGGTCAGTCCACCATAAGTGCTCAAACGAAATAGCCAGTTGCATTCCTCCCCTTGAACATTTCAACCGCAATACCCGCCATGCAAGGAATGCTCATCAGTTCACCCTCAAGCCTGTGTTCGGACGTACAGTGAAGTTCAAAGAATCTTTCCTCAGCCGTACAACACGAATGTGGAATGCTCTTCCCCGCTCCATTTTTCCTACACATTATAACCTACAGACATTCAAAACCAATGTGCATCGGCATCTCTCCTTTTCTTCTCACCCTAATTTCCTTAACGCCCGCGCTGTGTAGCTAATACATTATAAGGGTCCCAACCAATCCCTTTAGTGCGCGCTTATTATAAAAAAAAAAAAAAAAAAAAGTAAAAGACTGACTTCATGACCAGATGCAAAAGGCGTCAATCTCCTATTGTGTACTGCTGAATCTGTGTAAATGCTGGTGTGTATGTATGTGTTTTGATTTTAGGCATTGAATTTTAGGGTTACCAAGTGGTCTGAGATTTTTCTTTACATACTCCCCTCTGGTATTGGGACTCGGTCGCTATTACCACTCTCCAAATCGATGACACAAACTTTAACTATCGGTCGTTTATAGGTTCCGGTTGATGTTGTTACTTCGACTACGCGAACTTCTCCATCTGGTCCCGAAAATACTTTGTTGATAACTCCTTTCGGCCAATTCCCTCTATGTTCGTTATCATTGAGCAGAAGAACTATATCTCCCACTTTTACTCTTCGACTACTAGGTATCTTCCATTTATTTCGCTGGTTTAAAGCCGGCAAAAACTCTTTCCTCCAACGGTTCCAAAAATGATCAGCTAATCTTTGCGACATCCGCCATCGTTTTCGCAGAATAAGGTCCTTATCATCGAAGTTAATTATAGGTGCAGACGCTGATGATCTGCCTATCAAAAAATGGTTCGGTGTCAGCGCCTCGGGTTCGTCTGGGTAGTATGGCACTTCTACTAAAGGCCTTGAGTTGATAATCTGCTCCACTTCAGCAAGTAATAGCCGCGTTTTATTATCCCAATGATCTTGATACGGATCCGATCTGATAATAAAACGATCTGGATCATCAGTGGCAAGTTGTGGCAACAGTTGTTTTTAACACATAACAGACGATACCAGGTATTTCAAGTTTCGATTGGCACTCAGCCATATTGCAAATATAGGGTACAATGTGACGTCACAATATGATCGCTTGTTGTGTCGGGGGTGTTGCCATTTGAATACAAATCAACATACATTTTGCACTCAATATTTTTTTTTCAGAAACTATGTTCAAATGTTATGTTCAAATATGCAACATATTAACAGTATTGTACTGCTAATATTTCCATTAATTTTTGTGTATTATATTACGAAGCAAAACGTCTCAAAAGTCGCAGTGGTAAATTATTCGAATATGAAAATATGCTAATTGATTTTTTGTGTTATTAATAGTGTTTCATATTTTGGTCTGGCAAAATTATTGTGTTCCTATAATTTCCTATAATTTAAATAAGCAACGCCACGAAAAAACAGGTAGTGAGTTTTTGTAATTACATTTTGGATCACGATTAATGATCCCGATAAATAGCAAGATCCTGTGTTGTTTTTGTTTTACGTATTAAATTGATCCAGATCCAGATCCGCATGGATAATAAAACACAGCTAATGTCGCTAGCGTCTCGTCAGATGGGTGGGCTTCTTTTAAGACTGTGTGCAAAGCTGTTTTCACAGACCTAACAAGCCGTTCCCAGCATCCTCCCATGTGCGGGGAGGCGGGGGGAATAAATTTCCAGTTGATACGATGTTTAGTCATAGTACCTCTAATACTATCTTGATCCAACTGCTTCAGACATTGTTTAAGTTCAGTATCGGCTCCCTTCAGATTGTGTAAGGTAATGGTTCCTAGATAAAGGAAGTTTGTCATATTAACTTCCCAATCTAAAATATCGACTTTCCTAACAGGCAGGGCTTTATGCCATAGGGATCCGCCAAAGTTTGCTATTAAAAGCAAGGCTAAAAAGCCATAAGTGAGAATGCAAGCGTTTGGTGTGTAAAGCTATTCTTCTTTTATTAGTCAAAACTTCTAGCTTATATACTAGTGCCCTTTGAGCATTTTCCATGCATAACGATACAGCGAATTAATTTGGGTTGCGAGGTGTCGAAGAACATATGAATCGGAATTGGGCTAACGATCATATATCATATATTATTCAATCTACGGTGTGCACAGTGCGGTGCGTCATCAAGTCATTGAAATCAGAATAGTGCAGTGCATAGTGTTATTTACATTTCCCCCCTGACTCGGGCAGTGCACTCTGTGTTTATTTTTACTATTCCGTTTTGCTTGTTTTATTGCAGCGTCATCAGTTGTATTGGCTGTCTTATCGAATAGTATTGTTTTGTTTAATTGGTGAGGTAGGTCCACTACAATTGGTACCATTATGGGAAAATATCGTAATGGGACATCCACGTCCCGATATGAACCGCCTTAGTGCCATGATACAAGAATCTGTCGTCAGGCTGGATGCAATCTCGATATGTATTGCTCTAATTGTTAAGCACGTGAAAAGAACTCCATAACGTTTCTCTAGACGCCTTCCAACTTTAACTATCATCGGACCGAAATAATCAACACCTGTAAATGTAAATGCAGGGTTACCGGATAAAAGTCTTACCGGAGGCAGCTGTCCCATAATAGTTTGCTCTGGTTTTGCTCGTCTTATCTTTCATGTATTGCATTTGAAGGTTATCCGTCGTAGTGTTGGTTTCGCCTTTAGAATCCAGTATCTCTGCTTAAGCTCGTTCAATACTCTATCATGACCAATGTGGTTGGCTTGATCATGGTAGTACTGAACCAGTAGTTGTACGTATGTATCTTTCCCGTTAAGAATCACTGGAGTTTTCAGCCAAACATCATCTATCAAATTCGACATGCGCCCTTTAAGTCGAATGATGCCTTCGTCGTCAAGTTTTGGAGACAGATTATACAACTTGCTGGAACGAGATACAATTCCGGTTTTCTTCAATGCACTCATCTCCGTTGAAAATGAATTTCGTTGAGATTGCCGAATCCACAATTTCTCTGCTTCTTCTATTTCTACCGGCATCAATTCACCAAAGAAAATATTTGAACTTGATTCACCTTCACCTTGTCGCAGTTGTTTTCGGACTTTCTTCTTCAAATTGTTGACGTATCGAAGAAGCCATGCAGTAATTCGTATGAGTCTTAACCAAGACGAATATTTGGTCACATCAGGTAATCTGTATATCTCTGACTCGGAAATGATTCCAACAAATTCATTTATTTCAGCTTCACTGTCGGTATTGGTGGAATTGCTAACTTTTCTTCTTGGCCATATTGAAATATCGTTATACAAAAAGGAATGTCCTTGGTACCATCTACAATCTTCTTCGAATTGCTTCGGTGTCATACGCGTGGCTTCATCTGCAACATTTAAACCTGTTGGTAACCAATTCCAGTCAGATACATTTGTTAATTCCGAAATTTCACTGAGTCGATTAGCAACGAATAATTTAAATCGCTTTGCCTCTGAATTTATCCAGTGGTAGACAGTTGTCGAGTCTGTCCAAAATTTAATTTTATCAAAGCGTCTGTCATGTTGCAATTTTATTGTCTTTGCGAGGCGACTGCCCAAAACAGCTGCTTGCAATTCAGCCCTTGGTATCGTCATCATTGGTTTCAAAGATAAGACTTTAGCTTTTGCTGCGACGAAAGAAACATACTTAGAATTATTAATAACAAATCTTACATAGGCCACAGCTGCGTATGCGGACTCGCTCGCATCCACGAAGACATGAAGTTCCAACTCTGGTGCCACATTAAACAGCGGAGAGTAACATCGAGGAATCTTGACTGTTGAAATCTTTTTTAAATCGTTCAACCAATTTCTCCACATCGGCTCCAAGTCATCTGTAAGTTCGTCCTCCCAGTCTATCGACGTCTTCCAAATTGCTTGCAATAGCATTTTGCCAACTATGACAAAATGCGCCAGAAACCCAAGCGGGTCGAAGACGGACATGACAATCTTCAACACTTGTCGTTTAGTTGGAACTCTTTCGCCGGTTAGAAGACACTTTTCGATTCGTGCAAAGTTGGTCACAAACGTAAACGAATCGCTTTGAGTATTCCAAGAAATACCCAACACACGGCTGAGATTTCCACTTCTGTCGATATTTATATCTTGTCCAGATTCATTTGCTAACAAATTTGATGGTATTGTTGTATGTTTGCTTGAACTGTGTTATTCAGCATTAATTAGTCAACTACGCCATCTAGTAGAAAGTGGCCATATTACCGATTTTGGCAGCATTGGAATAGCAGTTTAAGTAGCTGTGGTATAACTTGGTATGTTGTTCTCGAACATTCTGAACTTAACGAACCTTCTCAACGAATCTGGAAATTTCGAGAGGTGTCACTAGGAGATATAAATAGATGTCGCAGGAGCACCCAAGACATTCGAGTTGTGAACCGCGATAAAGAAGGGCGATAGATGACAGTAGTGAAAAGTATAGAGAATATTGAATAAGAGAAGTGATTGTTTATTTAAAGTGATTAATTGTGAAAGTGAATTGTTGAATTAAATAAGTGAATTATTAGAATAATAATCAAGAAGTAAAAGACATTGAAAGAGAACTAATAAAGATTAATTAAATAGAATTACGTTTTACCTTTTCGAATCCTAGCCTGGATGTAACATTGGTGTCAGAAGTGGGATAAAACGTATTCAGTGTGAAATTAAAGTGAAGTGAATTAGTCAAAAAAAAAAGGGAAAGCAAAAATGGGCCGCACATTGAAATTACTACAGCTCAGTATACCGCAGTTAAAAGCTGAGCTAGAAAAGCGGAATCTCTCCACAGCTGGAGGAAAAAGTGATCTGGTGCTTCGACTGCAGGAAGCTGTTGAAAACGAAGGAGAAAACCCCAAGTCCGTTTTGTTCGACGTAGCAGAAGAACAAGTAAGTACAGCCGTTGATATGACTGCTATGATGGAACTACTTCTGGCCAAGTTCGATCAGAAATTCGACTGTATGGACTCTAAATTTGATGAACAAAAGAATTCTCTAGAACAACAAAAGAATTCTATAGACTCTCAGTTCAATGAACAGAAGAATTCCCTAGAACTACAGAAGAATTCTCTGGATTCGAAATTGGAGTCAATGGACTCTAAATTCGAAGAACAAAAGAATTCCATAGTTGCCGCCCAAAAGAGCGCTGTGGAAGATTTTAAAAATGTTCTCGAAGGAAAACTCGAAGAAATTGACCACAAGTTCGAGAAGGTTGAAACCAAATTCGACGAAATCCATCAGACGTTTTGCAAGCATGAAACAAACTTCGAGAACTTGGCTAGAGAGCTGGAGAAAGTGAAGAAGCAGAAGGCTCGAGAAAATTCTGCGGTTTGCCCGAGAAGGAAAGAGATGCAGCCTCCTGTTTTCGACGGTCAAACATCATGGCCAATTTATAACAAACAGTTTGAAGCAGCTGCAATGGCGAACAGCTGGGACAACGAGGAAAAGTCGATTGCGCTAACGCTCGCACTAAGAGGTACAGCTGCGGAGTTACTCCAAACCGTCTCAGAAGAGAAGCAACATGACTACGACGTCCTGGTCAAGGCTATAGAGATGCGCTTCGGTGATGAGCATATGCAGCAAGTGTACAGGGTCCAGCTACGCAGTAGAGTCCAGAAGCGGGGAGAAACACTTCAACAGCTGCAAGCAGATATCGAACGTCTGGCACATTTGTCATATCCTAATGCTGGTGAGGTTCTCATCAATGAAATGGCTGTGGAGGCGTTTATCCAAGCCATTGAAGATAGACAACTGCAAATGGCCGTAAGAATGGCTGGAAAGAGAACTCTCGCTGAGGCCCTAGCATTTGCCTTGTCAATGCAAGCTGCTGATCAGGCATCGCATGTGTTCCACCGCGTAAGGGAAATGACATCCGTTGAATGCTCATGTCAAAGAACAGACATCGTAGACCGGAACAGAGATAACAGAGGTCAAATGCGCTGTTGGAACTGCAACAAAATAGGGCACCTGCAGAGACAGTGCAGAGCTCCACCCAGACAAGGCAGTTGTCCACATTGCGGGCCTAGGAGGCGCAACGAAGAAGCATCTGGCAGATATAGCTTCGCAGAACCAGCAGTCGGGAAACGTGTAAGGGGCAGCTTCTCGGAGCAGAAGTGGATTTCCGGAATCGATGACTCCAGGACCACAATTCAAGTCTCCCAAACCAAACGAGGAAACCAGAGTTTAACAGTGGAAGCCTATATCGGTCAAAATAAGTGCGTGGCAGCCATCGACACCGGTGCCACCGCTTCCATTATAAGGAGGGACATCGTCCGTCAGTCTTGGTTGCACAACACCAGCAGTTACTGTCTGAAAACAGCAACAGGAGCGACAGCGAAAGTGTACGGAGATATCATGCTAACAATAAATTTGGCAGGATTAGCATTCTCCCACGCTTTCTTAGTAGCTGATATATGTGACGAATGCATCATTGGAATCGATTTCATGAAGGCGCATGATGTCGTATTGGACTTTGGTATGCAAGTACTCAAGTATCGGAACGTAGAGATTCCGATGGTGTACGGGAAAAAGAACGCCGCATCCCTGAGGACAGTCAATAGTGAGGACGAGGTCCTACCACCTTCTTCAGAGGCAATAATTCGGACAAAGCCGGAAGGTGATCCTATAAGCCACCGATTCTCTCTTGTTGAGCCAAAAGACAACCACTACCGAAACTGCGAGGTTGGAAAAGTGCTTGTCGAGCCGAAGAACAATATTGTTCCCGTACGAGTTCTTAATGCGGAACACAAAAGCGTCAAATTGAAGCAAGGTGAGGTGGTTGGAAAGTGTGTACCGGGTACTGAAATCCACCGAAATATTCATCCGATATCCAGCGACCGCATGAAGACGAGGTACGACACAAAAGCAACCACCACAGGATTCCAGGAAGGAGATCTGGTATGGCTATACAACCCTCATCGCCGAAAAGGCATGTCACCTAAACTACAGCAGTATTGGGAAGGACCCTATAAGATAGTGAAGCGCATCAACGATGTTGTCTACCGGATCCAGCGAGGAAGAGGCAAGCTGAAAGTTGTCCATGTGGATCGTCTCCATCGCTACCATATTGACGTGCTTGTTCGGGACGAACAAGTTTAAGAGGGGGATATTGTTGTATGTTTGCTTGAACTGTGTTATTCAGCATTAATTAGTCAACTACGCCATCTAGTAGAAAGTGGCCATATTACCGATTTTGGCAGCATTGGAATAGCAGTTTGAGTAGCTGTGGTATAACTTGGTATGTTGTTCTCGAACCTTCTGAACTTAACGAACCTTCTCAACGAATCTGGAAATTTCGAGAGGTGTCACTAGGAGATATAAATAGATGTCGCAGGAGCACCCAAGACATTCGAGTTGTGAAAGTTGAGTTGTAAAGAAGGGCGATAGATGACAGTAGTGAAAAGTATAGAGAATATTGAATAAGAGAAGTGATTGTTTATTTAAAGTGATTAATTGTGAAAGTGAATTGTTGAATTAAATAAGTGAATTATTAGAATAATAATCAAGAAGTAAAAGACATTGAAAGAGAACTAATAAAGATTAATTAAATAGAATTACGTTTACCTTTTCGAATCCTAGCCTGGATGTAACAGTATGCTTTTTAACACCGTATGCGAAGAACTATTCCAGTTTCGGATTTCGAATCCCCCAAGACTGTGGACTTTGATGACATCTCCAATCAATTCTATGGCTGTTGCTTCATTGTCTGCGCTACCCAAATAATCGTCCATATAGTGGTTGTGTTGGATAGCTTTAACAGCGTGTGGATAGTTCTCAGCGTATTCCTCGGCATTTCTATCTTTAACATAAATTGCTGAGCTCGGGGAACACGTCGCGCCAAACATCATAGCTGTCATCTTATATGCTTGTGGATACCCGGTTCTACTTTCTCCTCGCCATAAAATTATCTGACTGTTGTTGTCGTCGTCTCGTATCATGATCCTATGGAACATTTCTTTTATGTCCCCTGTGAACCCCACTGCACCTTGTCGAAATTTAAACAGCACCCCTGGTAGCGATTGCAGTAAGTCAGGTCCTTGAATTAGCTCATCGTTCAGTGCAACTCCATTTGTTTTCGCAGCCGCGTCAAAAACAATTCTTATCTTGTTAGGTTTCAATGGATTGATGACGGGAAAATGAGGTAAGTACCATGTTCTATCCCTTCTCAGATCCTATTCTTTGGCTCTAACGAGATATTTCTTTTCCAGATAATCGTCAATGACGTCACCGTATTGTTTCTTTAACTTGGGATTTTTGTCGAGCTTTCTTTCCAATAGGTACAATCTTTGAAGAGCTGCAAACTTGCTGTCTGGAAGTTTAATGTCGTCGCGTTTCCACAGCAATCCAGTCTGCCATCTTCTATCGTCTATTTTCGTCGTTGTGGCTTTATAAAATGTCTAAAGCCCTTTCATCTTCTCTGGATCGTTTGTGGTCACTTTCACACTTAGTCAGGACATCGTCTAATTGAAATGAAGACTTCACAATTTGATGTAGATCGTCTTCACCATATTTCGTCATGTAATGCACATTCTTGACTTCGCTATGCTTAGTGCTACCATCGTTGCCACTTATCGTCCACCCTAGCCAGGTTCTGCTAGCGATAGGAGTATTACACCTATTGTGTATCAATTGACGGGTAGCATTAAGCAATCCATTGTTCTCGCCAATTAAAATCGTTGGTTGCACATTTTCGTAGCTTTCGAAATCAATGTTGTTTAAGTACGGCCACTTTTCGATTAGTTCCATCCTGTTTACTGACTGACGGTACAGTGGTAGGTGTTTTACTGTTCTTACGTCGTGAAGTGAATAAGTTCTTGCATTGTTGTATGTTCCAGAGATGTGAACTGAACCAACTCTTGACTCATCTTCGGTTGCTAAATCGCCATTGGCCCACTGAATTGATAATGGAGCATGCGTACCATTCATTTGAAGTTTATCTGCTATAGCTTCACTGTCATCACTGTGGCATGGCTGTCACTTGCAGTGGTATTTGCAATACTTATTTCGAAAGCTGATGTTGGTGTAGAGCTGGATGGTGTTTTCACACTATTATGCAGTAAATGGTGATGTTTCCTTTGGCAGTTGTCTACGTTGCATGAGTTCTTCTTTCGACATAATCTGGTGTGATGATTTTTCTTCAAGCATGTAAAACATAGTGACAATTTTTTAACGTGTTGCCATCGGTCATCAATGCTCATCTCTAGGAATTGTTTGCATGCATCTAAAGATTTGCAGTTAAGACTACACAATTTGCATTTCTGTGTCTCTTCAGAAGAGGTATCGGGCGATACTGTGTTGACTTTTCCTTTTGTACGTCTAATTTCGATTTTTGGTGGCAATGGTTCTTGAAAAAGGGATGTACGAAGACTAGCAGCATGCGATTTTCTCTCGATCCAATCAGCGAAAAGACGAAGACTTATAAATGGCTTGTCAATAATATGTTCTGACCATAAGATGCTGAATATAGGTGGTAACTTTCGCTCTAACTCTTCCAACAGTTGAGGATTTTGAAGATACTCTGGACGATCCATTAGTTCGAGCATTACCGTGAGATTTTCAACTGCAGTGGCGAACTTTACTATTGATAAGGGTTTATCCTCTCTAGGAGCTGCAGTTGTTTTCATTTTACTTATCAATGATTTGATAATGTATTCGGGGCGTCCAAATCGTCTCTCTAGTATCTCCATCACTCTGTCGGCGCTATCTGGAAGAATGAGCAACGACTTCACCGCATCCAGCGCCTCATCCTTTAGCGCGGCTCTTAATCTCGTGAAATTTTCTTGAACTGTGAATTTACCTGTATGCGATGTACGGATGTACTCGCTACTGAACAAAGGCCAATCCTCCGGGTTGCCATTAAATTTAGGTAGATCCATCCTTGTTTGCCTTGCAACAAATGTGTTCATCATTTCTAAATACTGATGGTTATTAATTTCTTTATTTGTATCGCAGCGATCAGGATTCTTTATTTGCTGCTGCAACTTGCATCGTTTTAATTCAGCTTCCACATGCTCAATTTGCTTTTTATCATTTGACCGATCTCGTATTTCATCATCCGTGGGATTGTCTCTTTTGGCGTAGTATGTGCGGCTTTATCTAACATAAGCCACTGTTGGACTTTCCCTTTCGGTTCAAATTCTCCGTCTTCTTTAGTGTGTAGCTGAAATTCTTCGTCGCATTTGTGAGATACTTTTTTCTCTTTTGTGTTCGTGGATAACTTTGACTGTGTTGGTTGCTGAACTGCGCATATTTGTGGTAGACTTTTCGCTCTATGCGCGCGGTTGTGTGTGAAAGTATGAATAACATCACGTCGAGGGGTGTTATTGCCGTCGGCTTGGGGCACACATACTTTTACTAAATCTGCATCGTCACACATACTGCCAGAATTTATAACTGATTCTTGTCCATCCGAAAATGAGATATCTGCAGCCAATTCAGCTTCCTTATTTTCTAGCAAAGTTACCTCAAGTTGAAGTTTCTTTATCTTTAAATCTCGTCTGATTTTTGTTAATTCCAGAGAACTTTTTGTCGATGATACATCGTCGAAATCGCTTTTCGAAATCGCGATTTGGCGGATTCCCTTTTGTCTGCCGATGACTGCGACGCACAGATCCTGGAAGGCTCATTTTCTCTATCTTCAAAAATCGCCTATTTAACCGTAGACTGGTATCCGGCTCGAAAGGACCAAAAATATTAATTTAAATTACACCTCGGCGGAAATAAAATAAATATAATATGTATTTATTAAATTAAAAGAACAAACTTTATTGAAAACTTAAAAGGAATATTTTTACATGGAATCTTTAGACGGTCAGTAAAAGACTGACTTCATGACCAGACCAGATGCAAAAGGCGTCAATCTCCTATTGTGTACTGCTGAATCTGTGTAAATGCTGGTGTGTATGTATGTGTTTTGATTTTAGGCATTGAATTTTAGGGTTACCAAGTGGTCTGAGATTTTTCTTTACACTACTCATCAAAAGTCCCGTTCGCGTACTTTATGTGTAGAAAAATGACAACTGCCAAATCTTCAAAATCGAGAGAGAATCCTCTCATTTCAAAGAAAAGTACGCGAGCGCTTTTGTCTAAAAAAATTAAAAACCTCTAAGTTTGGCTTGAAAAGAAGCAACCGCTGTTTTTTTTTGCTGGCAACTCATAGGATTTCATCATTTGACAGTTTTCAAATGAACGAAAGTACCTACATTTTTCTTTCGTTCATCTTTTTACCATTTTCTCGGTACGCGAACGCGTTTGTGTAGTTTTGCACGAAAGTTTATATAAATTTACGTTTGCATTCTAGTTCGCAAACGGACCTAGTATGTATGTATGTATGTATGCAGTGATGTAGCCTACCAACTTCAGCCTCAATATGGTGAAAGTTCCAATTTGGATCAGATTTCATGTCCGTTGGCGATTAATTCAGTACTATTTTATTTAAAGAAGCCTAAATGTGGACAGACATTCAACTTATAATGAGTTTGATACGCAAGAATCACAAGAATTGTGACCCTCATTTTGCCTTCGTCATTCAGGACAGACAACACCCGAAGGAAGGTATGTCGAAATCTTTGCTGAGGTTTAAAATCTGACACAGCTCCACTTTTTAGGGACTATGAATAGGGTGCCCAACAGTTCGCCCAAGCGGACTATAGTCTTTCCTTGTGTTTTTAAATATTGTTTTCCAATTGAAACGAACACACTGAAAGAGAGAGACGCAACTAGTAATGCACGAGCAGATCAACCGAAGGAGGATTGATTAGCATTCGAGCTAGGCCAGTTGTAAGAACGATCTCAACTAGAGCGGTCAAGTTGTTATACCTACTTGAATAATAATATATAAATATTAACAGTGGTTGATTCTTTTATTTGACAAGCTGGTTTTGGAATTCGAGATAAGTTGCTATCGTTGATAAGTTGGTGATAGAATAAGTTTGCTATAGATCAGAAGTGGGATCCTTTCACGTGCGTACTGAAGTTGAGTATAAAATGTGATAAATATGGTTAAAGTTGGGAAATATAAATGGAGGATGGAGATTGCTAGAGTGTCGAGCTGGTTTCGTTTCGACAAGGGAAATATCGAAATTCTGATATTGGAATTAGTAAATTATAGGAAATGGCATTGTGCGTCATAGGTGGCAGATGGTATGCAAAATCCAACGGTATCAGAATGTTGTATGTTATATCCAACGGCACAATGTCAAACGTGTAATTATTTGTGTTGGTGAAGGAGAAATGTTAGTAAGGCAGCAGGATGCATGAGGGTGATAGCGCATTTTCGGTGTACGGAAGAGTGTTGGTAATCCTCAGTGCATTTGCCGCCGGAAGAGGACGAAAAAAAAAAAAAAAAAAAAAAAAAAAAAAAGATAATTGATGGGCATAGTGTTGTTACATGTTGGATGGTAGTTGAGAATACAACCGGCAAAGTATAAGGGGGAGTGGTACAAGGATACAGAAAGAGAAATATCATAGTTGTGGAGCATAGTGTTGTTGCATTTTCGGTACACGAAAAGGTAATTTGCTATAGTGGAAGAAACGGTAGACGACAGAGAAAGATGAGCAATGGATACACTATTGTTATATGTCTGATACAGTTCTTCGAGAAGTGGTATTGTTGAGATGTGTTACAAATTGTGTGGTGCGTAGAAGAAATTGGAAAAGAAAGAATAGTTGTTGAGCAAAGAGTCGTTGCATTTTCGGTACACGGAAAGGTAACTTGCTTAGGAAGCTACAGCGAAAATAAGGCCACTTTAGTTTAATGCGCTCAGAGGAGTTCGAACGGGTATAGTGGGGCTGCTAAACCTCTAAGGGGGTACTGAACTCGTTGAAGTAGCGGCGAGTAAGCACCTGATTTAATCAATATAAAGATTATAACCAAAGCTTCATTTATATAAATTAACGATGCACTCATGTTATTTGTTTTCTAATTAAGCTGTTTACTTGTTTCATAGATCGCGATGGATCAGCTCAGCATAGAACAACTCCAGAGTGAACTGAGAAACAGAGATTTGCTAACGACCGGGTCGAAAAGAGTTTTGATCAACAGGGTTTTGAAGCATGACAGGAGAAAGGGAGGACAAGGTTCACAACAACCGGAATCTGGATCGAGCGGAGTTGATTTAGGTGCACCGGGACAGAATGAAGACGACAACAATGTATCGACGATTTCTGACACAGGTACAGCGGATGATTCGGAGTTGAGAGCGAGGGAATGGGATATCATCCGACGGGAGAAGAAACTCTTAGAAAATGAATGACTTCTTTTGAGGAAGGAACGCGAAATAGCGGACAAACTTCAACGGCTGGGAGGGGCTGGATTATCAATCCCAGAGGCAGTACCCAGACCCAGGGTTATATGCGGCATTAGGGAGATTGCGGATTCTCTGCCAATGTTCTCACCCGGGGAAATCTCATCATTGTCGGCAGAGAACTGGGTTAGCCGAGTAGAAATGTTGTCAAAGATTTACGATTGGGATGAGAAAGCTCTGCTAATGGCGGCAGCTTCCCGGATGCAAGGACCGGCGCGATTTTGGTGGGATACCACGCAGGAGGTATCGGTTTCCTGGGCCCAGCTTGCGAGGGGACTAAAAATCAACTTCCCAGAACAACACAGCGAAATTGAAGTACACCAACAGTTGGCTAGAAAGACCAGGCGGCCAAACGAATCAATCGAAAGTTTTTGTTTCGAGATGAACCAGCTGGGGAAGAGAATACATCTTGGAGATAAGACGATCATGCAGTATATCCTGACCGGATTGAACGACCTACAACTAAGCTCAAGTGTGTCGGCCGGGAATTTTAACAGTATTGCTGAGCTCATTGAAAAAATCAAGTGGTGCGAGAGTATCCGGCGAAATAGTCGAATTATCCCGTGTTCCAGCTTCGGACTACCAAGGTCAAACATCAGCTTAAAGTCAAACAACATCAATCGTCTAACAACCAGTGGATTGGAAAACTGGCCACGACAACGAACAGCCAACGAACGTCCAGGTTGGCATAGTGAACCACCACCGCCACAGCGGAATCCGATGATCTGCTACAATTGTAACCAAGCAGGTCATATTTCTCGGCAATGCACGCAAAGTCGAAAACGGCCTTGGGCGACTAATAAGGAGAACAGCTATCGAACGCCGACCAAAACCGAGAAGCCAGCAGAGAAAAATATCCGGATAAATGTCGTTGGACGGCAAGAGGTACCAGACTGCTATTACAAAGGTGTGTTAGTGGATGGTAGAGAGTTTTCTGCAATACTGGACTCGGGTAGCGAGCAAACTGTAGTCACGCAGACTGTTGCCAAAGAGACTGGGCTGGTTCTCAAGCCGTGTAGAACTACGTTGCATGGATTTGGAGGTGGCCAGTGTCATGCTATGGGCCGAATAAGGTGCGACATCACGATTGACGATGCTTGTTTCTTAGTTGATGCTGTGGTAGTGTCGGACGAATATCTATCCAAACCTGTCCTGATTGGAAAGGATGTATTGAACGATCCTGCGTGCACGGTGGCTAAAAGGGGGAACGTATTAACCGTTCAGAGAATCGACAAAACAGCAACGGGAAGTTATAAGCCTGCGAATATAACCGCGACCGACATCTGCCTAACCGACGAGATCGAGGCAAAGGACTTAATATCGTTGCTGAATCGATTCCGTAAATGTATAGCAATGAACCAGAAAGAGCTAGGTCGGACTAGGTTAATTGAAATGGAGATAGAGCTTAGCAGGCCCGAGGCCCCGTCAGGACCTCCATATAAGGTACCTTACGCCAAAAGAGAAGTACTCACCTCTATGATAACCACGTTGTTGGATAATGACATCATACAGCAATCTGAGTCAGAGTTCGCTGCTCCTGTGGTATTGATTAAAAAGAAGAATGGCGAAGATCGAATGTGCATTGACTATCGGAAGCTCAATATGATTACAAAAAAAGTGAAATTCCCTGCGCCGGTAGTCGAAGAGGAGCTCAACAATCTAATGGGGTATGATTATTACATTGTGCTCGACTTGGCCTCAGGATATTACCAGATACCAATGAAGAAAGAGCACATGCCCTTGACGGCCTTTATCACCCCCGAGGGACTGTTTGAGTTCAAAGTGATGCCATTCGGATTAGTGAATGCCCCAGCTTATTTTAAGAAGTTAATGAAGCTGATAAAACAAGGGATGCTGCCTGAACGAATCGTGAGTTATATGGATGATTTCGTTTTGCCGGCCAAGTCTGTCGAGGATGGAATGAAAAAGCTGGAGAAGTTCCTGACGATTTTGGAGAAAGCAAACCTGACACTAAATTTAAGGGAATGTGAGTTCTTTAAAAGAGAAATCGAGTTCCTGGGACACATTGTCAAGGACGGCAAAATTCAATCAGGAAAAGGGAAAACACTGGCAGTTAAAGAATTCGAGAGACCTACGAATGAACACCAAGTAAGACAATTCATCGGGCTTACGGGCTACTTCAGGAAATTCATTAAGGAATATTCTCTGGTTGCGTCACCACTCACCGAACTGACCAAAAAGAACAAGGAATTTGTATGGGGAAAAAGCGAGCAAGCCGCCTTCGACCAACTGAAGGGTTGTTTCATAGACAGGCCGGTACTTGTGTTATACGATCCATATGCTGAGCACGAACTACACACTGATGCGAGTTGTAAGGGAGTTGCAGGAGTGCTCCTGCAAGGGGAAAAGGGAAGTTTACACCCGGTCGCTTACTACAGTCGAAGAACCACCCAACAGGAATCAGTGTATCATAGCTATGAGCTGGAGGCACTTGCAGTGGTCGAAGCCACACATCGATTCAGGCAGTTTTTGTTAGGGAAACATTTCAAAGTTGTCACCGACTGCCAGGCATTAAAAACAACCATGAAAAAGAAAGAGATGATAGCTAGGATCGCTCGATGGTGGTTGCGGATGCAGGAGTACGACTTTGAAGTGATCCATAGGCCAGGAAGCCAAATGCTTCACGTGGATTCATTGTCAAGGAACCCGTGCGAACGTGCTGTATCACCAAAGGAGGTGGATATGAATATACTTAAGGTAACTATCGAAGAAACCGACTGGCTGTATCCCTTGCAGCTTCAAGACAAGGAAATTGACACCATTGTGGAAACCTTAAAACTTCCTCCGGCCACGGAATCATCTAAACAAGTTCATCAGGATTATTCTCTTCAACATGGGAGACTCTATCGGAAAGTGAATGGCGAGTTCAGACTCTTTGTACCGAAAGGGGTAAGGAATAGAGTCTTGCGGCACAGCCACGACCAGATGGGCCATTTTTCGGAGAAAAAGACCATCATGCACTTGCGGGCTCGATACTGGTTCCCGAGGATGACCCAATTCGTCAAGAAGTACTTAAAGGCATGCGTCGAGTGCGCCTACAATAAGAAAGAAGTCCAACCACGAGGGGAACTGTTTGTGATTGGAAAGAGTAGCGTGCCTTTCGATACGCTGCATATCGACCATCTGGGGCCTTTCGTAAAATCCACAAAGGGAAACCTCTACCTCATCGTATTAGTTGATGCGTCTACGAAATATGTCAACATAAAGGCGCTACCAAACACTCAGACGAAACCGGTGCTTAACTTCCTCACCGATATTTTTTTTACTTTTGGGTCGCCCCGACGAATGATATCAGATAAAGGAACAGCGTTTACTTCACATGCGTTCGAAGACTTTATGAAAAGCCACTCCATTCAACATGTCCAGAATGCTACGAAGACCCCTAGAGCGAATGGGCAGGTAGAGCGGTATAACCGAACCATACTACACGCCCTCCTGGCCACCGTAGAGGAAGAGAGCAAATGGGACCAGAAGGTTAAAATCGTGCAATGGGGAATAAATAACACCCATAATGAAACGACTGGAAAGACGGCGCACCAATTGCTGATGGGTTACATTCCTCGCGATCCTTTGCGAGACGCTTTAGCCCAATGTGTGAACCTAAACCAAACACCAACCGATATTGACCATATTCGTAAGGAAGGAGCTGAATCCACCGCGAAAAAACAGGAATCCCAAAAGCGACTCCATGACCGAAACCATCGAAAGGCAAAAACCTACAAAGTCGGCGATTTGGTGATGCTGTTAAACGACGGAATCGCTGCAACGTGGACCCCACGAAAGCTGGAAGTACGATATCGAGGACCGTACTGTGTGACCGCCGTTCTGCCGCATGACCGTTACCAGGTGGCTGACATGCCTTTTGCCCCCAGAACGCAGAAACCGTACTCTGCGATATGGTCAGCCGATCGTATCAAACGCTGGATTGAAGTAGACCTTGACTTCGACGAGGACGACGAAGAGAGTCAGGATGGTCGAACTGAAACGAACACACTGAAAGAGGGAGACGCAACTAGTAATGCACGAGCAGATCAACCGAAGGAGGATTGATTAGCATTCGAGCTAGGCCAGTTGTAAGAACGATCTCAACTAGAGCGGTCAAGTTGTTATACCTACTTGAATAATAATATATAAATATTAACAGTGGTTGATTCTTTTATTTGACAAGCTGGTTTTGGAATTCGAGATAAGTTGCTATCGTTGATAAGTTGGTGATAGAATAAGTTTGCTATACAATTTTAATTATTTTTACAAATTACCCCTCCTGCCGCAACCGGGAATAAAGACACTACCTACATATTAAAAAATGCTTGTATTTTGTCCCTCTTAAGGAATCGTTTTTTTTTTTTTGGTCGCCAAATTATTATCGTACTTTCTCATGCGTCGTGCTTCTGCTCTTAGTTGCGCAATTTTCTGCTAGGATTGTCAATTCGAAATCACCTTAAGTGCTTAAAGTGCATTAGAGGTAGAGCCATTTCCAATATTGATACAACTGGAATTTATATACTTTGAGCGAATATTTCCGACTCCTCTTACTTTGCAAAAGGTGGGTAGTCATAGGTTTTTATGTTTCAAAAATTGGAAACTCTTAGCTTTTATTTTCATTTAGTAAATTTTGTTTCTGGTCCTAAAAACGAACTTGTTTTAATTAAAATTTTGTTTTCGGATGTTTATTTACTTTTTCACTGCGCTGTTAACAAAATTCCGTTAAACCATAGAACTACTTTTAAATTTTTTGGAATTCAAATAAACCATGGGCGATCAGCAGATAATCAGTGAACTTCCAGTTGAAAATGTTATCGGGGAAGCCTGCGTCGACGCTTGTGGCCCAGGAGCCACATATTGTTCCCCAGCCTCTGGGGGAAACATTTGTTCTCGGGCACCATGGCAAGAGCCTAGCGGGGGAATAAACTGCTCATGCACCATTGATTGCTGCTATCAACAGCCCCCACGACAGCCTATGTGTCGACCAGAAGTAAGCTACCTCCGACCAACAGCACCAATTGAAACAGACACAATTTACAAAAGATCCTACATTGGAAACGATGGCTGCGGCCGTGTTGCACCAATTCGGATTAAGGACAGCATTAAGCCGTTAGAGGGAAGAATGGACGCCAATACCATTCAAAAGCTTTCCTATCCACCACATTGCGACGTTCCTCGCGTGCCTCCAATACGACCAACGTGTAATGGTCTGCGATTCGATGGACCTTATCACGACTTAACAAGTCAGAAGCATGACTATGGTCCGAAATGCTATAGCAAAAGACTACCTATAAAGGTGGCCGATGGAATTTTGAAATGCTGCGCCCCGCTTGAAAGGTGTACCGTCAATAAATTGTCTTACATGCCATACGACATTTGTAGTAACCCCCCGCCCAAGCCGATTATTCAGACTGGTAATTATATACTTCCCGATGGCCCAGGTGAGCGGTGCACCGTTCAGAAACTTAGTTATATGCCGGTACCCTTGCCTCCAAAGGAGGATATGCCCTGGGCGAAGAGTGTTCGAGTAGAACCGCCGCGAAGCAGACCTCTATATACAACATATAAGCTGAGCTACATTCCGAATTGCCATTTACAACGAATTCCCCCAATTATCCCAATATCAGCTATGAAAACATTGGGCTCCGAAACGGCTGACAATAACACCGTCTATAAGCTTAGTTACACCAAGACCTGCGGCACCAAACCGGATCCAATTATGCCGAGGTCAGGAATATGTCTTCCATCCGGCGTCATGGAAAAGTGCACAGTGTATAAGGTAGATAATTTGATAAAAATATCTTGTTTTTTTTTATATCTTACTTTTGTTTATAGCTATCCTACCAGCCACAAGGTTGTCCCGAACGAACAAAACCAATAAGACCAAGAGAAAATATGTGCAAGTCGAATGCACCGATTCAGGGAATGACAACACAGAAACACGACTTTGTTCCAAAATCGTGTAGTCGTCGGGGCCTCATTGTTCCACCAACTTCAATGTGTACCCCAAGTTATCCAATGGAAAAGTTTACCATCAACAAGTTGTCCTATCTACCGGTGTCTAATCCAATAAAAAGCTGTCCGATTTTACCGAGGCCCGGCTTAAGCAAATTTGATGCACCGCTCTCAAAATGTACCACCTATAAATTGAGCTATATGCCTGTGCCGATTCCACCGAAAGAGCCTCTACCATGGGCTGGAAAATCGTCCTGCGTTCGTCCAACAGCACCCATTGAACGGTGCACAATACAGAAATTGAGCTACGGAGCACCGGGAACATTTATGCGGAAAGGGAATTGTGGTAAGTAGATATTGTGGAAAAATGCCGCAACCAAGATGCTCGTGCAAATCCCCTTTTATTGGCTTCCAACTTGGAACCTCTTGTTACATACTCCAACGTACTAACCATTGTAACACTGCACATAGATTCATGTTCGGCGCCGTAAAGCAGAACTGGTAGTATCAGTGTTTTGTAGAGCTTACGTTTGGTCTTCCGAGTTAGGAATTTTGAACTCATTTGTTTCGCCAAACCGAAGTAGCAACGGTTTCCTAGGGTAAGTCTTCGTCGGATATCCAATAAGGTGTCATTTGTGGAGTTGATTTGTTTACTCCGAGGCAGGTGAACTTCCTTACTACCTCGAAGTTGCTGCTATCAACAGAGACATTTTTGCCTTAGTCCATATTGACACCTGCACTATCTGCTCCAGAACAAGATTGAAGAAGTTACACGACAGCGCATCTTGCCGGAATCCGGTACAGGTTTGCAATAGTTCGGAAGAACTGTTTCTGCACATTGCACCGCGTGTTTTCCAGCGTCAGGCGACACAACTGAATCAGTTTTGCCGGAATCCCGAATTTGACCATCGCCAAGTAGAGCTCCTGGCGATGAATGCTATCATAGCTTTAAAATCAATGAAAACATAGTGGGTCTCGACTTGAAATTCATTGGTCTTTTCCAGGATTTGCCTTAGTGTGAAGATTTGGTCTATTTTCGATCTGCCGGGCCAGAAGCCACACTAGAACGTGCCAATCGCTGTGTTGCAGAACGGCTTTAGACGTTCACACAGTACGTTTCTTCCAGCCATACTCGGTTGATGATTTGGTGCATGCGTCCTACCAAAACATCACCTCCGCTGATAAACCATCAGAGCCGGCAGGCTTATTGTATTTTAGCTTTTTTAGAGCTATGCTTACATCTACAATAATAGATGGTGGATACGGTTCTTCGTTGACTGGACGTGGGTTCACTCTCACTGTAAGTGGGCCTCATTTATTATGGTTATGTAAAAATTGAACTATTGTACAACATTTCTATCTCCTTCGCGTAGTCTATCGAAGATCACACCGAGCCATTGCCTTTTCCCTAGGTTGTGACAGTCCAATTGCCAGATAATAACTTATTTTCTTATCATTTCCAGGTTGTTGCTGTGCGATAAAGAATGCCACATCATCGTACTCGAAGGCAGCTGTCTGTGGATAGATCAAGTCAAGTTAACCCTAAGTTTAGTAACAAATAAAATTCCAAGCATAAAAAAATTAATCGTTTATTGCATCACTAAGAAAAACACAAGAGAAATCGTCTACTCTACTTGAGCCATTTGAATATGCGTTCTTTTCGCGATCTGCTTTCGTCGCCTGTCGCGCTGTTTTTTCGCCCGACTAGCGTCTTTGAATAATTCAACGCCTTCTCGCTGCTCGATATCGTGTTGCAGCAACTGTAATCCGTAGTAGTTCATTCCGACTATGTCTCGACACTCCACGGTAAGGTTCTCTAAGCAGCGAATGATTGTTCCAATCAACGGCAATAGAGTGTGGTTACTTGTGATCGGTTTCTGGTGGATTTTAAAAAGGAACAGCACAATCTTACATATAACCTCTGTTTGATCCTTACGATTCTCGGCAAGTTTTGGAACTCTTCCGAGGATTTCGCAGACGGTGGAAAACGGTAGTAGCACTAGCGCCTCCTCCATGTCCGACGCTCGTATTCTCTGCAGAACAGCGATCAGAAAGTCATCAGCAGTCTTTGTGTTGTAGGCTACCATAAGTGGATGCAGCTCCGGCGCATCGTCGGCTTCGAATTGTTTGATGATTTCCACGCATTCGAGAATACTTTCGGCAGCTTTCTCTGAACCAACTGTCTTGCGGGATGGAAGCTTCAGCCCAGGCAGCAGGGGAATGTTGTTATCATCGCCTGTTGCTAGAGTGCGATTCTCGAGCTCTTCCCGTTCATCTTCCTGCACATCCTGCAAAACTATCGGCTCCTCGGTGCGTTCATGCAATCGCAGGGTCCGATCGGAGCCACATGTGACCAAAAACCGTCCGTTGGGACTCACCGCCAAGCTGTAGGCCTCGCCAACGTGACCGGGTAAGGTTATGATTTTTTCAAAAGAATCTCCATCCCACTGCTTGATCTTGCCATCCTTGCCGCAGGTAAAGAACATATGAGTCTTCGGAACAAATTGCAGCCCCATAACAGAGTCGTCGTGGGCAAAGAGGGAACGATGACAGTCACCAAAGTCCAGGCCCCAGATCTTCACGTTACGATCAGCTGATCCAGTCGCAATGATCGCGGAGTCATACGAGATGTCCATACATAGAACAGGAAGTTTGTGCCCGTAGAGCGTTAGATAAAACTTGAAAGTGTCCAAGAAGAAGATCTTCACGGTGGAGTCCAGGAGACCGACAGCGAGAAACTTCATATTCGGACTCACTTTAACGCACAGCACTGTCTCCTCCAACTTCAGGGTGTTCTTGTGCAAGAGCGACAGCACCTTTGGTCTGGTTACGCTTTCCTCGTTGTTCGGGTTGTCAATCAGTTCGAAAGACCAAGTTTTCACGGTAGTATCGCTGCTGCCGGTAACACAAGCCTTTTGATCGGGCAACAGGCATATAGACCAGAGCTCGTTGTCGTGCGCTTGGATCTCCTCCACTACTTCGCCAGTTCCAACATCTACAATCAATAGAACTCCAGACTTCAGGCCCATGAGAACATAACGATCGCCCGGAACAAAGCATGAACTCAGGACATACGACGCTGGAACAGTGCGCAAGCAATGCATGGACTCTCTGTTCCAGAGTTTCATCGATTCCCCACTGCCGGATGCGATTGCTAGTGAATCGGAACTAAAGCAAACTGATCTTACTTCGGACTGGTGGCCACATTGAGTGATGGAACGCAGAAGCTTCGGTTCGGCTTGCTTATCGAGCACATTCAAAGAATACAGACTCAAGCAGTTGTTGGCCAAACTGGCAACAATTCTTACTTCATTGTTGATTCCCATTAAAATGTCAATGGACTTGATCTTATTTCTCACTTTGATACTGGGCAGCCGTTTAACCTCGTCTGATAAACTCAGTTCTTTCGACAGATCAGTACCTTCGGTGCCGGACTTCGAAGCTTTTTTCAATCGCTTGGTCAGGCGATTATCCGCCTCTTCCTTGCTGCAAATGTAGAAATTCTCAACGACATCATTGGTTCCATGGCAACTGATAACCCTCTCGGTTGGATCAGAAACTAGGTTGACGACTCTACCACGCCCAGATCTCTGAATCACTCCACAATTCATCACTGCTATTGGGCTGATTGTGTCCTCACAATCCAAGCTGAGGCCTTCCACAGCCGACGCCACGCTATCAACTGCAGAGTCTCGCTGTCGCAATCGATACACATTCATAGTGCTCTCCCCCGTTCCGGCAATCAGAAGATCCTTCACCAACGCCAGTGCCCACACTTCGGTGCGGTTGTCCACGATCGTTTTGAAGCATGTTTGGGTTTCCAAATTCCAGAACTTGATCTGTGTATCTTTCGAACTAGAAATAATTACATCATCTCCTCCGAGTCGCTCCAAGAAGTGTGCATCTGTGATCGGAGCATTGTGTCCAATCAAGCGCTGCTTGCCAGTTTGTGTTATAATATCGCATACAACCAACTCGGTGTCCAAGCCTCCAGAGATTAAACGAATACCCATGGAATCGTAGCGTAATATGGTTACAGCTGTTTTGTGCAGCGATAAAGAGCACGCAGAGGACTGGGAAGAAGTGTTGAAAATCTCTACCACTCCATCCGAGTAACCAACAGCGATGTGTACACGATCGGGACTTGCTCGAATGGCGGTGACTTCCTGTTTATCGCGTTTCAAAGAGATAACCTGCTCTCCAAGTCTGCAAATGAGTAGTTTAGTAACAAATGCATTGTAGGGAACCTAAAACAAACCTTAAATCCCAAACAAGAGCATTTTCAGCGCCACCGACCACAGCATACCGGCCTTCGATGTTGTTATAGATCAAGAAATTTATGTTTGGTCGACCACTGGCAATTATGTTGAAGGTGCTGTCGAGTCTGTAGGCTAGGTATTGCTTGGTGAGACCCATGTTTTAAATGTTTAAATTTTCAAAAAAGTGAGAATTTTTAATGTTTACTTTGATTAAAAAATAATGGAAAGAATTAAATTTTGACACTTGTAAGCAACGTGCGTCGTGCGTTGCTCTGCACCGGAATGTCAGTGAGTTTTGTGTGTGGAATGTATTAGTACAGTACGTTTGTTGTTGGTTGAAATTGAACATTTTTTTTTTTTAGCAGATAATAGGGGTACCTACTCAAGATCCAATGCAACTTCCTCTTCTCGGACTGCAATAAAATAAAGTGACTCTATTGCAACAGAAAAATGCAATAGAGTAAAATTTGCACTTGTTTTTTGATAGCTTATCAAGTGCCATTGTTACTATTGTTTCACGCGCTATCGCAGATAGCATTTATTTATTTTTTTTTATTTTTTTGACCTATATACAAATTGAAATAAACAATGCAACCTTTATAAAGGATGCCGAAGGGAAAGACCAGCAAAAAAATGGTCAGAAAGGTAAATATACACGTATATTTTTACCTCCATTCTAGGATTCGAAAAGATAAAACTGTATTCTATATATATATGCGTGGCTTGGCACTACTGAAAATCACCGTTGTGGTAAAAGGTAGATCAAACAAGAAACAATAGGAGCGTGTACGTGTCGAATTCGTTTAAGCTCAAGCATTATGGAAATGTACCCTAGGGGTACGAGCGGTCGTAGCTACGAACTTGAAGACATGATGGTTGGAAAGCAACTCGACATCTTGTGTGGTTTAAGAAACAAACTAGCCGAACACCGGAGATTTTGCGCGTTTCTTCGACGTTAAGACGAACGCTTTCAAGAAGTTTTACTAGGGGGTGGAACAGGGTAGGAATTTAATCAGTATCATCCTTGCAGCCGAGCTACGGGTGGCAATGGTGCGATGGTAGTGTATTCACTAACTGATTAGCAGGGCGTGCGTTCAAGTCCCAGCCAGTGTCGTGATTTTAAATTGAATACTCACATAAATACAGACCTCCCTAAGGAATTTGGGCGTCGACCGAGGAGAAAAAACCCTACCAAAGCATCAAACTTCTTTCCCATCCTCCTTTCTAATTGTAGGTAGCACCTAAAATAATGCAATGCAATATTTCATTGCTAGGTGCTGCTTACTGTTCAACAAAAAATGCATGCGCTGTGTTTCAACTCGATAAAAAACAAAACCCCTCAGCAAATGCTCTGAAAATCCGTTAGCCAAAGCTCATCAACAATGCTAAAAGGCTACTTCTTGCGGATGACCAAAAAATGCTACACAGTTTAACAGTATTATGAAGGCCTTTTATATGCACAATTTCATCGGATATACTTTCCAAGACCCGTTCCTTACAATGAAGAAGTACCCGGCAATATTGTGGAAGAAATTAGTTAGCCTAACTAGTTAGAGAGAACGCCAACGATTTTCATGGAGAGCATCACTGCACTTACAGCAAGGAACATCGCCTCTCTTTTGTTTTTCGTATGCTGTAAAGAGTATACGAGTACAGCATGCTTTCTATCGCAAACCATTGAAATATGGTTGCGAGAATGGTCTGCACATGAAACAATGACAGTATGTAATAGTGTATGTTATCAATTTATAGCACGTGCAGACCCCGTGTGAGATAGTTACCCTAAATCATCTCATCCTCTTTTCATTTGAATAATAGAACAATTATAGTCGCATTGAATGCAGTCACTATAATACAATCCACAGGCACGTCGAAAATAAAAATGACAGTTGCAGATGTCATTTTTATCACTCCGCAGAAGATCATGATATAAATGATATAAATTAAATTTATTTTCCAGTAAAAAATCAAATTTTCTAAATTTATAACTTGGTTTTGAACCAATGGACGCCCAAATAAGAAACGTAAAACTTTGTATACATATTTAGATTACATTCAGCTATAATCGAGTCTCTATTAGTTCAAAGATTTCCTTCTATTATACAACAAAGTGACGGAGCTATGTTTCTCGAGTTGTGTGGACAACTTCTTCAGTAGGAACCTTGGTGTCAATGAGGTGATGATTTTTGCGTTAATATTAAATAAAAAATCGCGACTTATTTAGTCTTCCAGTCTGAGTGTGTCAACAAATGTGTTACCAAATTCGCTCGCTTCAATCAGTCAATGATGAACGTTTATGTGGAAGTACAAACCGACATCAACAATCGCCGTATGATAGAACTGGAAGCTACAGCCAAGGAAGCCGAAGCTAAAGCAGCTGCCACGTCTATCTCTGCTACAACTACACTAGAAAATTCCCCACATGCTGATAACATCAATGCATCTATAGGACATGTGAGAGAGAATTCTTCAAGCGCGTCCTAGTCAAGCATTTATTTTGTGCAATTAAGTTTAAGATTTATATTTTTGTTTTATCATGTAAAATGGTAGATATATGTGTTATTGCTTTGGTGGGGCTTCCAGCCTCAGGTAAGACTACGTTTTGCAAGACTATTCTCGAGTCATACATTGAATTTAATTGTATCCACATGTGCTACGATGAGATGTTCACCCTTGTTCCGCAATATAGTGAAGTAGTATTCAAAGAGGAACGCAGGAAAGTCTTGGCCAAAATTAATCAAACAATAGATTGTATAAAGCTCAACAGGTTGCCGGCAGAAGGTTCAAATTCCAAAGCATCTATTATCATTTCTGACGATAACAACTATTATGCTGGAATGCGTTATGAAATATACAAGCTCTGCAAACAAAATCAAATCTCCTTTGGCCAAATATACTTTCCGGTTGTCCTAGAGGATGCTTTACTACGTAATTCGATGCGAGATGATGGCGTTTTACCTGTTAGCGTAATAAAACTCATGAGTAGACGTTTACAAGTGCCCTCCAAGAAGAATCAATGGGAGCAAAACACATTTATGGTGAGCGGCACGTTTGATTCTAACGATTTGCAGGATTTTCTTCGAAATTGTCTTGCAAAACCTTTGAAAGTTATGAGTGAAAAGAAAACCTTTGCCTATGAGAAGGTAAATGTGATTCATGAAATTGATCAATTATTGAGGAAACGCATTAAAGAACTTCTACAGTCGTTTGATGGAGATTTGGCAGAAAGATCAAAAGTGTTAAATAATAAAAGAAAAATAATTCTGTTGGACATAAAGCGAGAGAAAAATCACTCTGACACCGATTTGGACTTGAATAGCATTCTCGAGCGGTTCCTCATTGACTAAGGTTTCAACGCTTGGTACACATTTGTGTAGACTGTTGCGGAATTTGTTAAATAAAAAGAGCGTTTTGCAAAATAACAATTTTAGGTGTAGTTTTTGGAAGTTTGTTTTACTTTAATGGCGACGCATGTTATGAATCTGGGGTTGCGGAAATATTAATGCCAATGAAAATACATTGCCTCGGCATTCTACTAGGAATGGTAGAAAGCTACGAGCACACATTACCTATATATACCCCTGCGCAGTTCTTGATGCAGGATTTAAGGCATTTTCACCTTTTTTGTACAATTTTGTTATTAATTAATTTGTATTTAGTAGTATAAAATGCGTGTATAGAAAATTGTTCAACCTAATTTGTTTTGAAACATGTATTGTGTTACGGTCACCCGTAAAGGAAGTCATCAAAATCAAAATACCCCAACAGTACCAAACGTTGAGAGGGCTCACCTTAGCCACTTAACCTCTTAGTAACCGAAAGGGTATCCTTCAGATGCGGTGTAGTCCTCACACACCGCCACTCCACATCCGTCGGTAGATTGAAGGGCAACGAGTAACATAAAACAAAAAATACGCAGTCAGGAAAATACAGACTTGCTATAAACAATACTTACCCCCAATCCATAGGAAGATGAGTCCGTTTGGTATGTTCCATATCTCTCTGGAATTCTAGAAACAATAAAACGGATAAATTAAAGGAAATAATGGTTAAATACAATTATGAAAATAGTAAACTTAACCGTGTTGATTCGCGAAATAAACATGTTTGTGGGTTTGTGCAGCAAATTGCAATTTTCAACAGCTGTTTGAGTTGTCAGTTGTCATCTGTGAAAATTCGGAGCAAAAGGGCTCATTAACGATGGCAAATTATTGGCACAAGCTAATACTCCAACCTTTTGGTAGATGATGAGAGCGGGAGATTCAAAATATGAATTGCTTATTATGAATGGTAGGATCCAAGATCGGATGATGGGATTTTGGCCACTAGAGGGAAGGTAGTGTGGTTGTTGGTAGCTACAAACGGATGATGGTCTGCTGATGCAGGCCAGGAGAACATTGCTTATTACATTTAAAGTCGCTGTACTGATCACACGTCCGCCAAAGAAAAAAATGGTAGTGCAAAGACACATAGAACACCAACAAAATACAACAAAGTAGTGAATCACAAAAAAAAAAAAAAAAAATATATTAATTAAATTTGCAAAAGACCTAAGTAGGCAGTGTTGAATTTTTTTTGTATAAAATCAGTGTACAATCAAACCTGTGAGTCTAGTTTAAGGTGTATCTAGGATAGCTAATTTAAATAACTTTTTTTGATTAGGAAATAATTATAGCACTACATGAAGGTCAAGTGGCGGTCATAGACTATCCGTCAAAAGACACCCAAAAAGGAAGTCGTGACCGCCAATATTTTTAATCCTTGTATGGCCTGCAATATTGTGTGCATTGTGGTGCGAATTTTTGAAAACGCGGAAATTCCGCATTGAGACGACTTACATGGTATATCGGCCATCGAAATCTCCTGCAAGTTGGTGCTCCAAGGGGTCGAGTTCCCCCATCACGCCTTTTGTGACGTCACAACGCCTGCTGCATTTGTGTGCACACGGACGAACAAAAACGAAAATTAATAATTCAATTTTAAAATGAAATATAATGCGGCGAATAGTTATTGATAGTGTTGCATGTTTGCTTGAACTGTGTCATTCAGCATTAATTAGTCATTCATGTTTTTGGTTTTTTCGTCTCCGGTTGTGTTTAAATGTTTATTTAATAAAAGATATTTAATAAATTTTGTTTCTTTATTATTTTCTTTTTGTACTTTTTGTTTTTCACAACTTTACTTTTATTTTTATTCTAATTCTCGCTACGCGTTTCGAAGTTTACTTCATCTTCGGGCGAGTACGAGACAACAAGTACTCGCCCGAAGATGAAGTAAACTTCGAAACGCGTAGCGAGAATTAGAATAAAAATAAAAGTAAAGTTGTGAAAAACAAAAAGTACAAAAAGAAAATAATAAAGAAACAAAATTTATTAAATATCTTTTATTAAATAAACATTAATTAGTCAACTGCGCCATCTAGTAGAGAGTAAAAGTAGTCATATTACCGATTTTGGCAGCATTGGAATAGCAGTTTGAGTAGCTGTGGTATAACTTGGTATGTTGTTCTCGAACCTTCTGAACTTAACGAACCTTCTCAACGAATCTGGAAATTTCGAGAGGTGTCACTAGGAGATATAAATAGTTGTCGCAGGAGCACCCAAGACATTCTAGTTGTGAACCGCGATTAAGAATGCGATAGATGACAGTAGTGAAAAGTATAGAGAAAAAGTATAAGTATTGAGTTAAAGGAAAGTGATTTTGTATTTAAAGTGATAAATTGTGAAAGTGAATTCTGTAATTAAATAAGTGAATTATTAGAATAATAATTAAGAATTAAATTGACAGAGAACTAATAAAGATTAATTAAATAGAAATTACGTTTTATCTTTTCGAATCCTAGCCTGAATGTAATGTTACATCCAGGCTAGGATTCGAAAAGATAAAACGTAATTCTATTTAATTAATCTTTATTAGTTCTCTATCAATGTCTTTTACTTCTTGATTATTATTCTAATAATTCACTTATTTAATTCAACTATTCACTTTCACAATTAATCACTTTAAATACACAAACACTTTTCTCTTACTAGATACTTATACTTTTTCTCTATACTTTTCACTACTGTCATCTATCGTACTTCTTTATCGCGGTTCACAACTAGAATGTCTTGGGTGCTCCTGCGACATCTATTTATATCTCCTAGTGACACCTCTCGAAATTTCCAGATTCGTTGAGAAGGTTCGTTAAGTTCAGAAGGTTCGAGAACAACATACCAAGTTATACCACAGCTACTCAAACTGCTATTCCAATGCTGCCAAAATCGGTAATATGGCCACTTTCTACTAGATGGCGTAGTTGACTAATTAATGCTGAATGACACAGTTCAAGCAAACGTGCAACAATATCCCCCTCTTAAACTTGTTCGTCCCGAACAAGCACGTCAATATTTTCCCCATGGTAGCGATGGAGACGATCCACATGGACAACTTTCAGCTTGCCTCTTCCTCGCTGGATCCGGTAGACAACATCGTTGATGCGCTTCACTATCTTATAGGGTCCTTCCCAATCCTGCTGTAGTTTAGGTGACATACCTTTTCGGCGATGAGGGTTGTATAGCCATACCAGATCTCCTTCCTGGAATCCTGTGGTGGTCGCTTTTGTATCGTACCTCGTCTTCATGCGGTCGCTGGATATCCGAATCTTATCTCTAGTTTTCCGATGAATGTTTCTGATGATTTCTCTGAGATCCGCAACATAATCATCTTCATTCGTTGCTTCATCAGTCGGAGATCCAAACATCAATTCACTAGGTAACCGGATGGTTCGACCAAAAAGGATTTCGGATGGAGTATGTCCTGTTGTGTTATGAACTGCGCTTCGATAAGCTAATAGGAACATGGGGATGTGCTTGTCCCAGTCCAGCTGGCAGTCGCCAACAACCTTAGAAAGGTGTTCGTTTAAGGTTCTATTGAGGCGTTCCACCATTCCGTCCGATTGTGGATGAAGCGGGGTTGTTCTTGTCTTTTTAATCCCTAGTAGCTGGCATACTCCTTGAAAGATCTTCGACTCGAAGTTGCGACCTTGGTCCGAGTGCAATTCCATTGGTACGCCAAATCTGCTTACCCAGTTGTGGACAATCTGCTCTATCACGGTTTTAGCTTCTTGGTTAGGTATAGCAAAGGCTTCAGGCCATTTAGTGAAGTAGTCCATCACTACGAGGATATAGCGGTTTCCACTGTTGGTTTCTGGAAACGGTCCTGCGATGTCAACTGCAATCCTTTCAAATGGCGCTCCAACGTTGTATTGATGCATTTTGCCTTGCATTTTTACTCTCGGGCCTTTACTGGCTGCGCAAGCGGCGCATTTTCGGCACCAGTTTTCGACATCGTCTCTTGCGTGGATCCAGTAAAAGTGTTCTCGCACTTTTTCGAGTGTCTTATTTACTCCCAAGTGACCTCCGGACACTCCATCATGTAGTTCCCAAAGTACTTCGTTGACTTTCGATCTGGGTACCACAAGTTGCATCACGGCTGATGTTCCATCCGAACTTTCCCATTTTCTTTTCAAAATGCCATCCTGGACATGAAGTGAGTCCCATTGTGCCAAGTATGCCTTCAATTCCGGACTCCTATTGGAGATCTGCTGCCAGTCCGGCTTGCCCTCATGTTCCTTCCAGGCGAGAATCGGCTCGATATCCGGATCTTCCTGTTGAGCATTCCGGATCTCCCGTGCACTCCAGCCGCTAATGGGCTCAGCTCTCAACCGTTGGACTGACACTTTATCCTTTTCCTCCTGGCGTACGCAATGTTTACAATCAGCCTTGCAGGGTCGCCGGGAGAGGGCATCTGCGTTGGAGTGAAGAGTTCCCTTTCGGTGCTGTATCTCGTAGTCATACATCTGCAGCCGCTCAATCCACCTCGCGACTTGTCCTTCAGGGTTCTTAAACTGCAGCAGCCACTTTAGAGACGCATGATCTGTACGCAGGATGAATTTCTGCCCATATAAGTACTTGTGGAAATGCTTTGTTGCCAGGATCAAAGCCAGGAGTTCCCGCCTGGTTACGCAATAGTTCCTCTCCGGCTTGGATAGCACTTTACTAAAGTAGGAAACTACTCTCTCTTGGCCATCATGGATCTGCGAAAGAACGGCTCCGATCCCAACATTACTAGCGTCGGCATCTACAATAAATGTCTTTCCTGGAGTAGGGTACACTAGAATTGAAGCATCGCACAGTTGGTGTTTGAGTTTCTTGAAACTCGCTTCGCATTCACCTGACCATTTAAATGGTTTTCCCTTTTCCGTCAGTTGATGCAAGCTCTTTGCGATCCTTGCGAAGTCCTTCACAAACCGTCTGTAGTAAGTTGCAAGTCCCAGGAAGCTTCTCAGTTGGTGTTTGTCCTTGGGAACGGGCCAATTTTTCACCGCATCGACCTTCTCTGGGTCAGTCCTTACTCCTTCGGGCGAGATGATGTGCCCCAGATATTTTACCTCAGATCTAAAGAGATCACATTTTTTCGGGTTAAGCTTTAATTGTGCACTTCGTAGTCTCTGGAACACTTCCTTCAAGTTATCTCGATGTTCTTCAAACGTTTTTCCAACCACGATGACATCGTCCAAGTAGACCAAACACGTTTTCCATGTTAGCCCCAACAAAACACGCTCCATTAGTCGCTCAAAGGTTGCCGGCGCGTTACACAGTCCAAATGGCATTACTGTGAATTGCCAGAGCCCGTTTCCTGCTGTGAAAGCTGTTTTCTCACGATCTTCCGGATGTATCTGCACTTGCCAGTAGCCACTCTTCAGATCTAGAGTGGAAAACCATCGAGCTCCGGACAGTGTATCCAGCGTATCGTCAATCCTTGGTAGAGGGTAGCTATCCTTTTTGGTGACATTATTCAGTTGGCGATAGTCTACACAGAACCGAGTGCTGCCATCTTTCTTTTTGATTAGGACAATTGGAGATGCCCATGGGCTTTTAGAGCATTCAATTACTCCTTCCTTCTCCATCGTCGACACCATCTCTGCAACCTCCGTCTGCTTAGCCAATGGTAATCGTCTGGGAGGCTGACGAATCGGTCTCGCATCTCCAGTGTCTATCCGGTGTTGTACAAGGTGTGTTCGGCCATACTCGCAGTCCCGCGAAGCGAATATATCAGCAAACTCGTTGATGAGGTTCCCTGCCATGGCTTGCTGCTCCCGATTCAGATCGCAGTGCTGGAATAAAGTTCTTTTCACCTCAGTCATTCCCATTGGTGAACGAGGCTTCGCAACACCTTCCTGTGATAGTTTCGTGATGGCAGTAACCGGTACACACTTTCCAACCACCTCACCTTGCTTCAATTTGACGCTTTTGTGTTCCGCATTAAGAACTCGTACGGGAACCATATTGTTCTTCGGCTCGACAAGCATTTTTCCAACCACGCAATTTCGGCAGTGGTTGTCTTCTGGCTCCACTAGAAAGAATCGGTGGGCCCCAGGATCACCTTCCAGCTTTGTCCAAATCAGTGTCTCTGAAGAAGGTGGTAGGACCTCGTCCTTACTAATGACTGTCCTCAGGGATGCGACGTTCTCGTTCCCGTACACCATCGGAATTTTTACGTTTCGATACTTGAGTACTTGCATACCAATGTCCAATACTACATCATGCGCCTTCATGAAATCGATTCCAATGATGCATTCGTCACATATATCGGCTACTCGGAAAGCGTGGGAGAATACTAATCCTGCCAAATTTATTGTTAGTATGACCTCTCCATACACTTTCGCTGTCGCTCCTGTTGCTGTTTTCAGACAGTAATTGCTGGTGTTGTGCAGCCAAGACTGACGGACGATGTCCCTCCTTATAATGGAAGCGGTGGCACCGGTGTCGATGGTTGCCACGCACTTATTTTGTCCGATATAGGCTTCCACTGTTTGACTCTGGTTTCCTCGTTTGGTTTGGGAGACTTGAATTGTGGTCTTGGGGTCGTCGATTCCGGAAACCAACTTCTGCCCCACGAAGCTGGTCCTTACACGTTTCCCGACTGCTGGTTATGCTAAGCTATATCTGCAGGATGGATGTTATCCCTGCCCGATGCTTCTTCGTTGCGCCTCCTAGGCCCGCAATGTGGACAACTGCCTTGTCTGGGTGGAGCTCTGCACTGTCTCTGTAGGTGCCCTATTTTGTTGCAGTTCCAGCAGCGCATTTGACCTCTGTTATCTCTGCTCCGGTCTACGATGTCTGCTCTTTGACATGAACATTCAACGGCTGTCATTTCCCTTACGCGGTGGAACACATGCGATGCCTGATCAGCAGCTTGCATTGTCAAGGCAAATGCTAGGGCCTCAGCGAGAGTTCTCTTTCCAGCCATTCGTACGGCCATTTGCAGTTGTCTATCTTCAATGGCTTGGATAAACGCCTCCACAGCCATTTCATTGATGAGAACCTCACCAGCATTAGGATATGACAAATGTGCCAGACGTTCGATATCTGCTTGCAGCTGTTGAAGTGTTTCTCCCCGCTTCTGGACTCTACTGCGTAGCTGGACCCTGTACACTTGTTGCATATGCTCATCACCGAAGCGCATCTCTATAGCCTTGACCAGGGCGTCGTAGTCGTGTTGCTTCTCTTCTGAGACGGTTTGGAGTAACTCCGCAGCTGTACCTCTTAGTGCGAGTGTTAGCGCAATCGACTTTTCCTCGTTGTCCCAGCTGTTCGCCATTGCAGCTGCTTCAAACTGTTTCTTATAAATTGGCCATGATGTTTGACCGTCGAAAACAGGAGACTGCATCTCTTTCCTTCTCGGGCAGTCCGCAGAATTTTCTCGAGCCTTCTGCTTCTTCACTTTCTCGAGCTCTCTAGCCAAGTTCTCGAAGTTTGTTTCATGCTTGCAAAACGTCTGATGGATTTCGTCGAATTTGGTTTCAACCTTCTCGAACTTGTGGTCAATTTCTTCGAGTTTTCCTTCGAGAACATTTTTAAAATCTTCCACAGCGCTCTTTTGGGCGGCAACTATGGAATTCTTTTGTTCTTCGAATTTAGAGTCCATTGACTCCAATTTCGAATCCAGAGAATTCTTCTGTAGTTCTAGGGAATTCTTCTGTTCATTGAACTGAGAGTCTATAGAATTCTTTTGTTGTTCTAGAGAATTCTTTTGTTCATCAAATTTAGAGTCCATACAGTCGAATTTCTGATCGAACTTGGCCAGAAGTAGTTCCATCATAGCAGTCATATCAACGGCTGTACTTACTTGTTCTTCTGCTACGTCGAACAAAACGGACTTGGGATTTTCTCCTTCGTTTTCAACAGCTTCCTGCAGTCGAAGCACCAGATCACTTTTTCCTCCAGCTGTGGAGAGATTCCGCTTTTCTAGCTCAGCTTTTAACTGCGGTATACTGAGCTGTAGTAATTTCAATGTGCGGCCCATTTTTGCTTTCCCTTTTTTTTTTGACTAATTCACTTCACTTTAATTTCACACTGAATACGTTTTATCCCACTTCTGACACCAAAGTTACATCCAGGCTAGGATTCGAAAAGATAAAACGTAATTCTATTTAATTAATCTTTATTAGTTCTCTTTCAATTTAATACTTGATTATTATTTTAATAATTCCCTTATTTAATTCAACAATTCACTTTCACAATTAATCACTTTAAATAAACAATCGCTTTTCTCCTATTGAATATTCTCTATACTTTTCACTACTGTCATCTATCGCCCTTCTTTATCGCGGTTCACAACTCGAATGTCTTGGGTGCTCCTGCGACATCTATTTATATCTCCTAGTGACACCTCTCGAAATTTCCAGATTCGTTGAGAAGGTTCGTTAAGTTCAGAAGGTTCGAGAACAACATACCAAGTTATACCACAGCTACTCAAACTGCTATTCCAATGCTGCCAAAATCGGTAATATGGCCACTTTTTACTAGATGGCGTAGTTGACTAATTAATGCTGAATGACACAGTTCAAGCAAACATGCAACAATATCCCCCTCTTAAACTTGTTCGTCTCGAACAAGCACGTCAATATTTTCCCCATGGTAGCGATGGAGACGATCCACATGGACAACTTTCAGCTTGCCTCTTCCTCGCTGGATCCGGTAGACAACATCGTTGATGCGCTTCACTATCTTATAGGGTCCTTCCCAATCCTGCTGTAGTTTAGGTGACATGCCTTTTCGGCGATGAGGGTTGTATAGCCATACCGGATCTCCTTTCTGGAATCCTGTGGTGGTTGCTTTTGTGCCGTACCTCGTCTTCATGGGGTCGCTGGATATCGGATGAATATTTCGGTGGATTTCAGTACCCGGTACACCCTTTCCAACCACCTCACCTTGCTTCAATTTGACGCTTTTGTGTTTCGGGTTAAGAACTCGTACGGGAACAATATTGTTCTTCGGCTCGACAAGCACTTTTCCAACCACGCAGTTTCGGTAGTGGTTGACTTTTGGCTCGACTAGAGAGAATCGGTGGCTCATAGGATCACCTTCCAGCTTTGTCCGAATCAGTGTCTCTGAAGAAGGTGGTAGGACCTCGTCCTCACTAATGACTGTCCTCAGGGATGCGGCATTCTCGTTCCCGTACACCATCGGAATCTCTACGTTTCGATACTTGAGTACTTGCATACCAAAGTCCAACACGACATCATGCGCCTTCATGAAATCGATTCCAATGATGCATTCGTCACATATATCAGCTACTAAGAAAGCGTGGGAGAATGCTAATCCTGCCAAATTTATAGTTAGCATGATATCTCCGTACACTTTCGCTGTCGCTCCTGTTGCTGTTTTCAGACAGTAACTGCTGGTATTGTGCAACCACGACTGACGGACGATGTCCCTCCTTATAATAGAAGCGGTGGCACCGGTGTCGATGGCTGCCACGCACTTATTTTGACCGATATAGGCTTCCACTGTTAAACTCTGGTTTCCTCGTTTGGTTTGGGAGACTTGAATTGTGGTCCTGGAGTCATCGATTCCGGAAACCCACTTCTGCCCCGAGAAGCTGTTCCTTACACGTTTCCCGCCTGCTGGTTCTGCGAAGCTATATCTGCCAGATGCTTCTTCGTTGCGCCTCCTAGGCCCGCAACGTGGACAACTGCCTTGTCTGGGTGGAGCTCTGCACTGTCTCTGTAGGTGCCCTATTTTGTTGCAGTTCCAGCAGCGCATTTGACCTCTGTTATCTCTGTTCCGGTCTACGATGTCTGTTCTTTGACATGAGCATTCAACGGCTGTCATTTCCCTTACGCGGTGGAACACATGCGATGCCTGATCAGCAGCTTGCATTGTCAAGGCAAATCCTAGGGCCTCAGCGAGAGTTCTCTTTCCAGCCATTCTTACGGCCATTTGCAGTTGTCTTTCTTCAATGGCTTGGATAAACGCCTCCACAGCCATTTCATTGATGAGAACCTCACCAGCATTAGGATATGACAAATGTGCCAGACATTCGATATCTGCTTGCAGCTGTTGAAGAGTTTCTCCCCGCTTCTGGACTCTACTGCGTAGCTGGACCCTGTACACTTGTTGCATATGCTCATCACCGAAGCGCATCTCTATAGCCTTGACCAGGGCGTCGTAGTCGTCTTGCTTCTCTTCTGAGACGGTTTGGAGTAACTTCGCAGCTGTACCTCTTAGTGCGAGCGTTAGCGCAATCGACTTTTCCTCGTTGTCCCAGCTGTTCGCCATTGCAGCTGCTTCAAACTGTTTCTTATAAATTGGCCATGATGTTTGACCGTCGAAAACAGGAGGCTGCATCTCTTTCCTTCTCGGGCAGTCCGCAGAATTTTCTCGAGCCTTCTGCTTCTTCACTTTCTCGAGCTCTTTAGCCAAGTTCTCGATGTTTGTATCGATTTCGTCGAATTTGGTTTCAACCTTCTCGAACTTTTGGTCAATTTCTTCGAGTTTTCCTTCGAGAACATTTTTAAAATCTTCCACAGCGCTCTTTTGGGCGGCAACTATGGAATTCTTTTGTTCTTCGAATTTAGTGTCCATTGCTTGCAATTTGGAATCTAGAGAATTCTTCTGTTGTTCTAGAGAATTCTTTTGTTCACCAAATTTAGAGTCGAACTTGGCCAGAAGTAGTTCCATCATAGCAGTCATATCAACGGCTGTACTTACTTGTTCTTCTGCTACGTCGAACAAAACGGACTTGGGGTTTTCTCCTTCGTTTTCAACAGCTTCCTGCAGTCGAAGCACCAGATCACTTTTTCCTCCAGCTGTGGAGAGATTCCGCTTTTCTAGCTCAGCTTTTAACTGCGGTATACTGAGCTGTAGTAATTTCAATGTGCGGCCCATTTTTGCTTTCCCTTTTTTTTTGACTAATTCACTTCACTTTAATTTCACACTGAATACGTTTTATCCCACTTCTGACACCAAAGTTACATCCAGGCTAGGATTCCAAAAGATAAAACGTAATTCTATTTAATTAATCTTTATTAGTTCTCTTTCAATTTAATACTTGATTATTATTTTAATAATTCCCTTATTTAATTCAACAATTCACTTTCACAATTAATCACTTTAAATAAACAATCGCTTTTCTCCTATTGAATATTCTCTATACTTTTCACTACTGTCATCTATCGCCCTTCTTTATCGCGGTTCACAACTCGAATGTCTTGGGTGCTCCTGCGACATCTATTTATATCTCCTAGTGACACCTCTCGAAATTTCCAGATTCGTTGAGAAGGTTCGTTAAGTTCAGAAGGTTCGAGAACAACATACCAAGTTATACCACAGCTACTCAAACTGCTGCCAAAATCGGTAATATGGCCACTTTCTACTAGATGGCGTAGTTGACTAATTAATGCTGAATGACACAGTTCAAGCAAACATGCAACAATATCTTAGCATATAATTCATTTGACTTAAATCTAAAACAAATCCATGTTATGAGTTTCGCCGTCACAATCTTCTTTCACCTGCATATCCACCAAGTCCGTGTATGTATTGTTTCTTTTTTCTTTCAGCTGACAAATATAACAAATTAATACAAATAAATAACTTGTTTTTGTATTACTTTTTTTGAAAAAAAATTCCACGTAGGTATCCTTCATCGGCAATTTGCATTGTGCCATCATCGTTAAAACTATTAATGCGGACTTTTGTTATGATGAAGAAAACGAAAGTTACCGATCGCACATGGGAGGTACCAGAAAGCTGCATGAATCCATGCATTCGCAGTTGTGAATCAGAATTACGAGAGTAACCCAGCTTCTCTTTTCATTTGGGTTTTCCCTTTGATATCATTTTGTGTCCGTATCTGCACTCATTGCCGTATTATAAATATCACCAAACGTCGCGATATCTGAGAGATAGTGTGTGTTATAACCCCACCCTCAGCAATACTAGAATAGTCAACTGATCAGCACCAAAACATATTTCATTGAAAAGAGCAATCCTAGATTTTGAGAGCAATTCCTTTAATTTTCAATGAATTTATCCCCAGTCCTCGAAATTCGAGAATTTACTTGAAGTTACTTGAAAAATAAGGTAACACAGCTATTATTGTATTGTTGCATCCAGGCTAGGATTTGAAAAGATAAAACGTAATTTCTATTTAATTAATCTTTATTAGTTCTCTGTCAATTTAATTCTTAATTTTTATTCTAATAATTCACTTATTTAATTACAGAATTCACTTTCACAATTTATCACTTTAAATACAAAATCACTTTCCTTTAACTCAATACTTATACTTTTTCTCTATACTTTTCACTACTGTCATCTATCGCATTCTTAATCGCGGTTCACAACTAGAATGTCTTGGGTGCTCCTGCGACAACTATTTATATCTCCTAGTGACACCTCTCGAAATTTCCAGATTCGTTGAGAAGGTTCGTTAAGTTCAGAAGGTTCGAGAACAACATACCAAGTTATACCACAGCTACTCAAACTGCTATTCCAATGCTGCCAAAATCGGTAATATGGCCACTTTTTACGAGATGGCGTAGTTGACTAATTAATGCTGAATGTCACAGTTCAAGCAAACATGCAACAATATCCCCCTCTTAAACTTGTTCGTCCCGAACAAGCACGTCAATATTTTCGCCATGGTAGCGATGGAGACGATCTACATGGACAACTTTCAGCTTGCCTCTTCCTCGCTGGATCCGGTAGACAACATCGTTGATGCGCTTCACTATCTTATAGGGTCCTTCCCAATCCTGCTGTAGTTTAGGTGACATGCCTTTTCGGCGATGAGGGTTGTATAGCCATACCAGATCTCCTTCCTGGAATCCTGTGGTGGTTGCTTTTGTATCGTACCTCGTCTTCATGCGGTCGCTGGATATCCGAATCTTATCTCTAGTTTTCCGATGAATGTTTCTGATGATTTCTCTGAGATCCGCAACATAATCATCTTCATTCGTTGCTTCATCAGTCGGAGATCCAAACATCAATTCACTAGGTAACCGGATGGTTCGACCAAAAAGGATTTCGGATGGAGTATGTCCTGTTGTGTTATGAACTGCGCTTCGATAAGCTAATAGGAACATGGGGATGTGCTTGTCCCAGTCCCGCTGGCAGTCGCCAACAACCTTAGAAAGGTGTTCGTTTAAGGTTCTATTGAAGCGTTCCACCATTCTGTCCGATTGTGGATGAAGCGGGGTTGTTCTTGTCTTCTTAATCCCTAGTAGCTGGCATACTCTTTGAAAGATCTTCGACTCGAAGTTGCGACCTTGGTCCGAGTGCAATTCCATTGGTACGCCAAATCTGCTTACCCAGTTGTGGACAATCTGCTCTACCACGGTTTTAGCTTCTTGGTTAGGTATAGTAAAGGCTTCAGGCCATTTAGTGAAGTAGTCCATCACAACAATAGTTCCTCTCCGGCTTGGATAGCACTTTACTAAAGTAGGAAACTACTCTCTCTTGGCCATCATGGATCTGCGAAAGAACGGCTCCGATCCCAACATTACTAGCGTCGGCATCTACAATAAATGTCTTTCCTGGAGTAGGGTACACTAGAATTGAAGCATCGCACAGTTGGTGTTTGAGTTTCTTGAAACTCGCTTCGCATTCACCTGACCATTTAAATGGTTTTCCCTTTTCCGTCAGTTGATGCAAGCTCTTTGCGATCCTTGCGAAGTCCTTCACAAACCGTCTGTAGTAAGTTGCAAGTCCCAGGAAGCTTCTCAGTTGGTGTTTGTCCTTGGGAACGGGCCAATTTTTCACCGCATCGACCTTCTCTGGGTCAGTCCTTACTCCTTCGGGCGAGATGATGTGCCCCAGATATTTTACCTCAGATCTAAAGAGATCACACTTTTTCGGGTTAAGCTTTAATTGTGCACTTCGTAGTCTCTGGAACACTTCCTTCAAGTTATCTCGATGTTCTTCAAACGTTTTTCCAACCACGATGACATCGTCCAAGTAGACCAAACACGTTTTCCATGTTAGCCCCAACAAAACACGCTCCATTAGTCGCTCAAAGGTTGCCGGCGCGTTACACAGTCCAAATGGCATTACTGTGAATTGCCAGAGCCCGTTTCCTGCTGTGAAAGCTGTTTTCTCACGATCTTCCGGATGTATCTGCACTTGCCAGTAGCCACTCTTCAGATCTAGAGTGGAAAACCATCGAGCTCCGGACAGTGTATCCAGCGTATCGTCAATCCTTGGTAGAGGGTAGCTATCCTTTTTGGTGACATTATTCAGTTGGCGATAGTCTACACAGAACCGAGTGCTGCCATCTTTCTTTTTGACTAGGACAATTGGAGATGCCCATGGGCTTTTAGAGCATTCGATTACTCCTTCCTTCTCCATCGTCGACACCATCTCTGCAACCTCCGTCTGCTTAGCCAATGGTAATCGTCTGGGAGGCTGACGAATCGGTCTCGCATCTCCAGTGTCTATCCGGTGTTGTACAAGGTGTGTTCGGCCATACTCGCAGTCCCGCGAAGCGAATATATCAGCAAACTCGTTGATGAGGTTCCCTGCCATGGCTTGCTGCTCCCGATTCAGATCGCAGTGCTGGAATAAAGTTCTTTTCACCTCAGTCATTCCCATTGGTGAACGAGGCTTCGCAACACCTTCCTGTGATAGTTTCGTGATGGCAGTAACCGGTACACACTTTCCAACCACCTCACCTTGCTTCAATTTGACGCTTTTGTGTTCCGCATTAAGAACTCGTACGGGAACCATATTGTTCTTCGGCTCGACAAGCATTTTTCCAACCACGCAATTTCGGCAGTGGTTGTCTTCTGGCTCGACTAGAAAGAATCGGTGGGCCCCAGGATCACCTTCCAGCTTTGTCCAAATCAGTGTCTCTGAAGAAGGTGGTAGGACCTCGTCCTTACTAATGACTGTCCTCAGGGATGCGACGTTCTCGTTCCCGTACACCATCGGAATTTTTACGTTTCGATACTTGAGTACTTGCATACCAATGTCCAATACTACATCATGCGCCTTCATGAAATCGATTCCAATGATGCATTCGTCACATATATCGGCTACTAGGAAAGCGTGGGAGAATACTAATCCTGCCAAATTTATTGTTAGTATGACCTCTCCATACACTTTCGCTGTCGCTCCTGTTGCTGTTTTCAGACAGTAATTGCTGGTGTTGTGCAGCCAAGACTGACGGACGATGTCCCTCCTTATAATGGAAGCGGTGGCACCGGTGTCGATGGTTGCCACGCACTTATTTTGTCCGATATAGGCTTCCACTGTTTGACTCTGGTTTCCTCGTTTGGTTTGGGAGACTTGAATTGTGGTCCTGGGGTCGTCGATTCCGGAAACCAACTTCTGCCCCACGAAGCTGGCCCTTACACGTTTCCCGACTGCTGGTTATGCTAAGCTATATCTGCAGGATGGATGTTATCCCTGCCAGATGCTTCTTCGTTGCGCCTCCTAGGCCCGCAATGTGGACAACTGCCTTGTCTGGGTGGAGCTCTGCACTGTCTCTGTAGGTGCCCTATTTTGTTGCAGTTCCAGCAGCGCATTTGACCTCTGTTATCTCTGCTCCGGTCTACGATATCTGCTCTTTGACATGAACATTCAACGGCTGTCATTTCCCTTACGCGGTGGAACACATGCGATGCCTGATCAGCAGCTTGCATTGTCAAGGCAAATGCTAGGGCCTCAGCGAGAGTTCTCTTTCCAGCCATTCGTACGGCCATTTGCAGTTGTCTATCTTCAATGGCTTGGATAAACGCCTCCACAGCCATTTCATTGATGAGAACCTCACCAGCATTAGGATATGACAAATGTGCCAGACGTTCGATATCTGCTTGCAGCTGTTGAAGTGTTTCTCCCCGCTTCTGGACTCTACTGCGTAGCTGGACCCTGTACACTTGTTGCATATGCTCATCACCGAAGCGCATCTCTATAGCCTTGACCAGGGCGTCGTAGTCGTCTTGCTTCTCTTCTGAGACGGTTTGGAGTAACTTCGCAGCTGTACCTCTTAGTGCGAGCGTTAGCGCAATCGACTTTTCCTCGTTGTCCCAGCTGTTCGCCATTGCAGCTGCTTCAAACTGTTTCTTATAAATTGGCCATGATGTTTGACCGTCGAAAGCTCCATTAGTCGCTCAAAGGTTGCCGGCGCGTTACACAGTCCAAATGGCATTACTGTGAATTGCCAGAGCCCGTTTCCTGCTGTGAAAGCTGTTTTCTCACGATCTTCCGGATGTATCTGCACTTGCCAGTAGCCACTCTTCAGATCTAGAGTGGAAAACCATCGAGCTCCGGACAGTGTATCCAGCGTATCGTCAATCCTTGGTAGAGGGTAGCTATCCTTTTTGGTGACATTATACAGTTGGCGATAGTCTACACAGAACCGAGTGCTGCCATCTTTCTTTTTGACTAGGACAATTGGAGATGCCCATGGGCTTTTAGAGCATTCGATTACTCCTTCCTTCTCCATCGTCGACACCATCTCTGCAACCTCCGTCTGCTTAGCCAATGGTAATCGTCTGGGAGGCTGACGAATCGGTCTCGCATCTCCAGTGTCTATCCGGTGTTGTACAAGGTGTGTTCGGCCATACTCGCAGTCCCGCGAAGCGAATATATCAGCAAACTCGTTGATGAGGTTCCCTGCCATGGCTTGCTGCTCCCGATTCAGATCGCAGTGCTGGAATAAAGTTCTTTTCACCTCAGTCATTCCCATTGGTGAACGAGGCTTCGCAACACCTTCCTGTGATAGTTTCGTGATGGCAGTAACCGGTACACACTTTCCAACCACCTCACCTTGCTTCAATTTGACGCTTTTGTGTTCCGCATTAAGAACTCGTACGGGAACCATATTGTTCTTCGGCTCGACAAGCATTTTTCCAACCACGCAATTTCGGCAGTGGTTGTCTTCTGGCTCGACTAGAAAGAATCGGTGGGCCCCAGGATCACCTTCCAGCTTTGTCCAAATCAGTGTCTCTGAAGAAGGTGGTAGGACCTCGTCCTTACTAATGACTGTCCTCAGGGATGCGACGTTCTCGTTCCCGTACACCATCGGAATTTTTACGTTTCGATACTTGAGTACTTGCATACCAATGTCCAATACTACATCATGCGCCTTCATGAAATCGATTCCAATGATGCATTCGTCACATATATCGGCTACTAGGAAAGCGTGGGAGAATACTAATCCTGCCAAATTTATTGTTAGTATGACCTCTCCATACACTTTCGCTGTCGCTCCTGTTGCTGTTTTCAGACAGTAATTGCTGGTGTTGTGCAGCCAAGACTGACGGACGATGTCCCTCCTTATAATGGAAGCGGTGGCACCGGTGTCGATGGTTGCCACGCACTTATTTTGTCCGATATAGGCTTCCACTGTTTGACTCTGGTTTCCTCGTTTGGTTTGGGAGACTTGAATTGTGGTCCTGGGGTCGTCGATTCCGGAAACCAACTTCTGCCCCACGAAGCTGGCCCTTACACGTTTCCCGACTGCTGGTTATGCTAAGCTATATCTGCAGGATGGATGTTATCCCTGCCAGATGCTTCTTCGTTGCTCCTCCTAGGCCCGCAATGTGGACAACTGCCTTGTCTGGGTGGAGCTCTGCACTGTCTCTGTAGGTGCCCTATTTTGTTGCAGTTCCAGCAGCGCATTTGACCTCTGTTATCTCTGCTCCGGTCTACGATGTCTGCTCTTTGACATGAACATTCAACGGCTGTCATTTCCCTTACGCGGTGGAACACATGCGATGCCTGATCAGCAGCTTGCATTGTCAAGGCAAATGCTAGGGCCTCAGCGAGAGTTCTCTTTCCAGCCATTCGTACGGCCATTTGCAGTTGTCTATCTTCAATGGCTTGGATAAACGCCTCCACAGCCATTTCATTGATGAGAACCTCACCAGCATTAGGATATGACAAATGTGCCAGACGTTCGATATCTGCTTGCAGCTGTTGAAGTGTTTCTCCCCGCTTCTGGACTCTACTGCGTAGCTGGACCCTGTACACTTGTTGCATATGCTCATCACCGAAGCGCATCTCTATAGCCTTGACCAGGGCGTCGTAGTCGTCTTGCTTCTCTTCTGAGACGGTTTGGAGTAACTTCGCAGCTGTACCTCTTAGTGCGAGCGTTAGCGCAATCGACTTTTCCTCGTTGTCCCAGCTGTTCGCCATTGCAGCTGCTTCAAACTGTTTCTTATAAATTGGCCATGATGTTTGACCGTCGAAAACAGGAGACTGCATCTCTTTCCTTCTCGGGCAGTCCGCAGAATTTTCTCGAGCCTTCTGCTTCTTCACTTTCTCGAGCTCTCTAGCCAAGTTCTCGAAGTTTGTTTCATGCTTGCAAAACGTCTGATGGATTTCGTCGAATTTGGTTTCAACCTTCTCGAACTTGTGGTCAATTTCTTCGAGTTTTCCTTCGAGAACATTTTTAAAATCTTCCACAGCGCTCTTTTGGGCGGCAACTATGGAATTCTTTTGTTCTTCGAATTTAGAGTCCATTGACTCCAATTTCGAATCCAGAGAATTCTTCTGTAGTTCTAGGGAATTCTTCTGTTCATTGAACTGAGAGTCTATAGAATTCTTTTGTTGTTCTAGAGAATTCTTTTGTTCATCAAATTTAGAGTCCATACAGTCGAATTTCTGATCGAACTTGGCCAGAAGTAGTTCCATCATAGCAGTCATATCAACGGCTGTACTTACTTGTTCTTCTGCTACGTCGAACAAAACGGACTTGGGATTTTCTCCTTCGTTTTCAACAGCTTCCTGCAGTCGAAGCACCAGATCACTTTTTCCTCCAGCTGTGGAGAGATTCCGCTTTTCTAGCTCAGCTTTTAACTGCGGTATACTGAGCTGTAGTAATTTCAATGTGCGGCCCATTTTTCTTTCCTTTTTTTTCACTAAATACGTTTTTTTTAACTAATTCACTTCACTTTAATTTCACACTGAATACGTTTTATCCCACTTCTGACACCAATGTCATATCCAGGCTAGGATTCGAAAAGGTAAAACGTAATTCTATTTAATTAATCTTTATTAGTTCTCTTTCAATGTCTTTTACTTCTTGATTATTATTCTAATAATTCACTTATTTAATTCAACAATTCACTTTCACAATTAATCACTTTAAATAAACAATCACTTCTCTTATTCAATATTCTCTATACTTTTCACTACTGTCATCTATCGCCCTTCTTTATCGCGGTTCACAACTCGAATGTCTTGGGTGCTCCTGCGACATCTATTTATATCTCCTAGTGACACCTCTCGAAATTTCCAGATTCGTTGAGAAGGTTCGTTAAGTTCAGAATGTTCGAGAACAACATACCAAGTTATACCAATTGGCCAGAAGTAATTCCATCATAGCAGTCATATCAACGCCTGTACTTACTTGTTCTTCTGCTACGTCGAACAAAACGGACTTGGGGTTTTCTCCTTCGTTTTCAACAGCTTCCTGCAGTCGAAGCACCAGGTCACTTTTTCCTCCAGCTGTGGAGAGATTCCGTTTTTCCAGTTCAGCTTTTAACTGCGGTATACTGAGCTGTAATAATTTCAATGTGCGGCCCATTTTTGTTTTCCTTTTTTTTTTTTTAAACTAATTCACTTCACTTTAATTTCACACTGAATACGTTTTATCCCACTTCTGACACCAATGTTACTGTTGCATGTTTGCTTGAACTGTGTCATTCAGCATTAATTAGTCAACTACGCCATCTAGTGGAAAGTGGCCATATTACCGATTTTGGCAGCATTGGAATAGCAGTTTGAGTAGCTGTGGTATAACTTGGTATGTTGTTCTCGAACCTTCTGAACTTAACGAATCTTCTCAACGAATCTGGAAATTTCGAGAGGTGTCACTAGGAGATATAAATAGATGTCGCAGGAGCACCCAAGACATTCTAGTTGTGAACCGCGATAAAGAAGTACGATAGATGACAGTAGTGAAAAGTATAGAGAAAAAGTATAAGTATCCATTAAGAGAAAAGTGTTTGTGTATTTAAAGTGATTAATTGTGAAAGTGAATAGTTGAATTAAATAAGTGAATTATTAGAATAATAATCAAGAAGTAAAAGACATTGATAGAGAACTAATAAAGATTAATTAAATAGAATTACGTTTTATCTTTTCGAATCCTAGCCTGGATGTAACATTGGTGTCAGAAGTGGGATAAAACGTATTCAGTGTGAAATTAAAGTGAAGTGAATTAGTCAAAAAAAAAAGGGAAAGCAAAAATGGGCCGCACATTGAAATTACTACAGCTCAGTATACCGCAGTTAAAAGCTGAGCTAGAAAAGCGGAATCTCTCCACAGCTGGAGGAAAAAGTGATCTGGTGCTTCGACTGCAGGAAGCTGTTGAAAACGAAGGAGAAAACCCCAAGTCCGTTTTGTTCGACGTAGCAGAAGAACAAGTAAGTACAGCCGTTGATATGACTGCTATGATGGAACTACTTCTGGCCAAGTTCGACTCTAAATTTGATGAACAGAAGAGTTCTCTAGACTCTAAATATGATGAACAAAAGAATTCTCTAGAACAACAGAAGAATTCTCTAGATTCCAAATTGCAATCAATGGACACTAAATTCGAAGAACAAAAGAATTCCATAGTTGCCGCCCAAAAGAGCGCTGTGGAAGATTTTAAAAATGTTCTCGAAGGAAAACTCGAAGAAATTGACCAAAAGTTCGAGAAGGTTGAAACCAAATTCGACGAAATCGATACAAACATCGAGAACTTGGCTAAAGAGCTCGAGAAAGTGAAGAAGCAGAAGGCTCGAGAAAATTCTGCGGACTGCCCGAGAAGGAAAGAGATGCAGCCTCCTGTTTTCGATGGTCAAACATCATGGCCAATTTATAAGAAACAGTTTAAAGCAGCTGCAGTGGCGAACAGCTGGGACAACGAGGAAAAGTCGATTGCGCTAACGCTCGCACTAAGAGGTACAGCTGCGGAGTTACTCCAAACCGTCTCAGAAGAGAAGCAACACAACTACGACGCCCTGGTTAAGGCTATAGAGATGCGCTTGGGTGATGAGCATATGCAGCAAGTGTACAGGGTTCAGCTACGCAGTAGAGTCCAGAAGCGGGGAGAAACTCTTCAACAGCTGCAAGCAGATATCGAATGTCTGGCACATTTGTCATATCCTAATGCTGGTGAGGTTCTCATCAATGAAATGGCTGTGGAGGCGTTTATCCAAGCCATTGAAGAAAGACAACTGCAAATGGCCGTAAGAATGGCTGGAAAGAGAACTCTCGCTGAGGCCCTAGGATTTGCCTTGACAATGCAAGCTGCTGATCAGGCATCGCATGTGTTCCACCGCGTAAGGGATATGACAGCCGTTGAATGCTCATGTCAAAGAACAGACATCGTAGACCGGAACAGAGATAACAGAGGTCAAATGCGCTGCTGGAACTGCAACAAAATAGGGCACCTACAGAAACAGTGCAGAGCTCCACCCAGACAAGGCAGTTGTCCACGTTGCGGGCCTAGGAGGCGCAACGAAGAAGCATCTGGCAGATATAGCTTCGCAGAACCAGCAGGCGGGAAACGTGTAAGGAACAGCTTCTCGGGGCAGAAGTGGGTTTCCGGAATCGATGACTCCAGGACCACAATTCAAGTCTCCCAAACCAAACAAGGAAACCAGAGTTTAACAGTGGAAGCCTATATCGGTCAAAATAAGTGCGTGGCAGCCATCGACACCGGTGCCACCGCTTCTATTATAAGGAGGGACATCGTCCGTCAGTCGTGGTTGCACAATACCAGCAGTTACTGTCTGAAAACAGCAACAGGAGCGACAGCGAAAGTGTACGGAGATATCATGCTAACTATAAATTTGGCAGGATTAGCATTCTCCCACGCTTTCTTAGTAGCTGATATATGTGACGAATGCATCATTGGAATCGATTTCATGAAGGCGCATGATGTCGTGTTGGACTTTGGTATGCAAGTACTCAAGTATCGAAACGTAGAGATTCCGATGGTGTACGGGAACGAGAATGCCGCATCCCTGAGGACAGTCATTAGTGAGGACGAGGTCCTACCACCTTCTTCAGAGACACTGATTCGGACAAAGCTGGAAGGTGATCCTATGAGCCACCGATTCTCTCTAGTCGAGCCAAAAGTCAACCACTACCGAAACTGCGTGGTTGGAAAAGTGCTTGTCGAGCCGAAGAACAATATTGTTCCCGTACGAGTTCTTAACCCGAAACACAAAAGCGTCAAATTGAAGCAAGGTGAGGTGGTTGGAAAGGGTGTACCGGGTACTGAAATCCACCGAAATATTCATCCGATATCCAGCGACCCCATGAAGACGAGGTACGGCACAAAAGCAACCACCACAGGATTCCAGAAAGGAGATCCGGTATGGCTATACAACCCTCATCGCCGAAAAGGCATGTCACCTAAACTACAGCAGGATTGGGAAGGAACCTATAAGATAGTGAAGCGCATCAACGATGTTGTCTACCGGATCCAGCGAGGAAGAGGCAAGCTGAAAGTTGTCCATGTGGATCGTCTCCATCGCTACCATGGGGAAAATATTGACGTGCTTGTTCGGGACGAACAAGTTTAAGAGGGGGATATTGTTGCATGTTTGCTTGAACTGTGTCATTCAGCATTAATTAGTCAACTACGCCATCTAGTAAAAAGTGGCCATATTACCGATTTTGGCAGCATTGGAATAGCAGTTTGAGTAGCTGTGGTATAACTTGGTATGTTGTTCTCGAACCTTCTGAACTTAACGAACCTTCTCAACGAATCTGGAAATTTCGAGAGGTGTCACTAGGAGATATTAATAGATGTCGCAGGAGCACCCAAGACATTCGAGTTGTGAACCGCGATAAAGAAGGGCGATAGATGACAGTAGTGAAAAGTATAGAGAATATTCAATAGGAGAAAAGCGATTGTTTATTTAAAGTGATTAATTGTGAAAGTGAATTGTTGAATTAAATAAGGGAATTATTAAAATAATAATCAAGTATTAAATTGAAAGAGAACTAATAAAGATTAATTAAATAGAATTACGTTTTATCTTTTCGAATCCTAGCCTGGATGTAACTTTGGTGTCAGAAGTGGGATAAAACGTATTCAGTGTGAAATTAAAGTGAAGTGAATTAGTCAAAAAAAAAAGGGAAAGCAAAAATGGGCCGCACATTGAAATTACTACAGCTCAGTATACCGCAGTTAAAAGCTGAGCTAGAAAAGCGGAATCTCTCCACAGCTGGAGGAAAAAGTGATCTGGTGCTTCGACTGCAGGAAGCTGTTGAAAACGAAGGAGAAAACCCCAAGTCCGTTTTGTTCGACGTAGCAGAAGAACAAGTAAGTACAGCCGTTGATATGACTGCTATGATGGAACTACTTCTGGCCAAGTTCGACTCTAAATTTGGTGAACAAAAGAATTCTCTAGAACAACAGAAGAATTCTCTAGATTCCAAATTGCAATCAATGGACACTAAATTCGAAGAACAAAAGAATTCCATAGTTGCCGCCCAAAAGAGCGCTGTGGAAGATTTTAAAAATGTTCTCGAAGGAAAACTCGAAGAAATTGACCAAAAGTTCGAGAAGGTTGAAACCAAATTCGACGAAATCGATACAAACATCGAGAACTTGGCTAAAGAGCTCGAGAAAGTGAAGAAGCAGAAGGCTCGAGAAAATTCTGCGGACTGCCCGAGAAGGAAAGAGATGCAGCCTCCTGTTTTCGACGGTCAAACATCATGGCCAATTTATAAGAAACAGTTTGAAGCAGCTGCAATGGCGAACAGCTGGGACAATGAGGAAAAGTCGATTGCGCTAACACTCGCACTAAGAGGTACAGCTGCGGAGTTACTCCAAACCGTCTCAGAAGAGAAGCAACACGACTACGACGCCCTGGTCAAGGCTATAGAGATGCGCTTCGGTGATGAGCATATGCAACAAGTGTACAGGGTCCAGCTACGCAGTAGAGTCCAGAAGCGGGGTGAAACACTTCAACAGCTGCAAGCAGATATCGAACGTCTGGCACATTTGTCATATCCTAATGCTGGTGAGGTTCTCATCAATGAAATGGCTGTGGCTTGGATAAACGAAGCCATTGAAGAAAGACAACTGCAAATGGCCGTAAGAATGGCTGGAAAGAGAACTCTCGCTGAGGCCCTAGGATTTGCCTTGACAATGCAAGCTGCTGATCAGGCATCGCATGTGTTCCACCGCGTAAGGGAAATGACAGCCGTTGAATGCTCATGTCAAAGAACAGACATCGTAGACCGGAACAGAGATAACAGAGGTCAAATGCGCTGCTGGAACTGCAACAAAATAGGGCACCTACAGAGACAGTGCAGAGCTCCACCCAGACAAGGCAGTTGTCCACGTTGCGGGCCTAGGAGGCGCAACGAAGAAGCATCTGGCAGATATAGCTTCGCAGAACCAGCAGGCGGGAAACGTGTAAGGAACAGCTTCTCGGGGCAGAAGTGGGTTTCCGGAATCGATGACTCCAGGACCACAATTCAAGTCTCCCAAACCAAACGAGGAAACCAGAGTTTAACAGTGGAAGCCTATATCGGTCAAAATAAGTGCGTGGCAGCCATCGACACCGGTGCCACCGCTTCTATTATAAGGAGGGACATCGTCCGTCAGTCGTGGTTGCACAATACCAGCAGTTACTGTCTGAAAACAGCAACAGGAGCGACAGCGAAAGTGTACGGAGATATCATGCTAACTATAAATTTGGCAGGATTAGCATTCTCCCACGCTTTCTTAGTAGCTGATATATGTGACGAATGCATCATTGGAATCGATTTCATGAAGGCGCATGATGTCGTGTTGGACTTTGGTATGCAAGTACTCAAGTATCGAAACGTAGAGACTCCGATGGTGTACGGGAACGAGAATGCCGCATCCCTGAGGACAGTCATTAGTGAGGACGAGGTCCTACCACCTTCTTCAGAGACACTGATTCGGACAAATCTGGAAGGTGATCCTATGAGCCACCGATTCTCTCTAGTCGAGCCAAAAGTCAACCACTACCGAAACTGCGTGGTTGGAAAAGTGCTTGTCGAGCCGAAGAACAATATAGTTCCCGTACGAGTTCTTAACCCGAAACACAAAAGCGTCAAATTGAAGCAAGGTGAGGTGGTTGGAAAGGGTGTACCGGGTACTGAAATCCACCGAAATATTCATCCGATATCCAGCGACCCCATGAAGACGAGGTACGGCACAAAAGCAACCACCACAGGATTCCAGAAAGGAGATCCGGTATGGCTATACAACCCTCATCGCCGAAAAGGCATGTCACCTAAACTACAGCAGGATTGGGAAGGACCCTATAAGATAGTGAAGCGCATCAACGATGTTGTCTACCGGATCCAGCGAGGAAGAGGCAAGCTGAAAGTTGTCCATGTGGATCGTCTCCATCGCTACCATGGGGAAAATATTGACGTGCTTGTTCGGGACGAACAAGTTTAAGAGGGGGATATTGTTGCATGTTTGCTTGAACTGTGTCATTCAGCATTAATTAGTCAACTACGCCATCTCGTAAAAAGTGGCCATATTACCGATTTTGGCAGCATTGGAATAGCAGTTTGAGTAGCTGTGGTATAACTTGGTGTGTTGTTCTCGAACCTTCTGAACTTAACGAACCTTCTCAACGAATCTGGAAATTTCGAGAGGTGTCACTAGGAGATATAAATAGATGTCGCAGGAGCACCCAAGACATTCGAGTTGTGAACCGCGATAAAGAAGGGCGATAGATGACAGTAGTGAAAAGTATAGAGAATATTCAATAGGAGAAAAGCGATTGTTTATTTAAAGTGATTAATTGTGAAAGTGAATTGTTGAATTAAATAAGGGAATTATTAAAATAATAATCAAGTATTAAATTGAAAGAGAACTAATAAAGATTAATTAAATAGAATTACGTTTTATCTTTTCGAATCCTAGCCTGGATGTAACTTTGGTGTCAGAAGTGGGATAAAACGTATTCAGTGTGAAATTAAAGTGAAGTGAATTAGTCAAAAAAAAAAGGGAAAGCAAAAATGGGCCGCACATTGAAATTACTACAGCTCAGTATACCGCAGTTAAAAGCTGAGCTAGAAAAGCGGAATCTCTCCACAGCTGGAGGAAAAAGTGATCTGGTGCTTCGACTGCAGGAAGCTGTTGAAAACGAAGGAGAAAATCCCAAGTCCGTTTTGTTCGACGTAGCAGAAGAACAAGTAAGTACAGCCGTTGATATGACTGCTATGATGGAACTACTTCTGGCCAAGTTCGATCAGAAATTCGACTGTATGGACTCTAAATTTGATGAACAAAAGAATTCTCTAGAACAACAAAAGAATTCTATAGACTCTCAGTTCAATGAACAGAAGAATTCCCTAGAACTACAGAAGAATTCTCTGGATTCGAAATTGGAGTCAATGGACTCTAAATTCGAAGAACAAAAGAATTCCATAGTTGCCGCCCAAAAGAGCGCTGTGGAAGATTTTAAAAATGTTCTCGAAGGAAAACTCGAAGAAATTGACCACAAGTTCGAGAAGGTTGAAACCAAATTCGACGAAATCCATCAGACGTTTTGCAAGCATGAAACAAACTTCGAGAACTTGGCTAGAGAGCTCGAGAAAGTGAAGAAGCAGAAGGCTCGAGAAAATTCTGCGGACTGCCCGAGAAGGAAAGAGATGCAGTCTCCTGTTTTCGACGGTCAAACATCATGGCCAATTTATAAGAAACAGTTTGAAGCAGCTGCAATGGCGAACAGCTGGGACAACGAGGAAAAGTCGATTGCGCTAACACTCGCACTAAGAGGTACAGCTGCGGAGTTACTCCAAACCGTCTCAGAAGAGAAGCAACACGACTACGACGCCCTGGTCAAGGCTATAGAGATGCGCTTCGGTGATGAGCATATGCAACAAGTGTACAGGGTCCAGCTACGCAGTAGAGTCCAGAAGCGGGGAGAAACACTTCAACAGCTGCAAGCAGATATCGAACGTCTGGCACATTTGTCATATCCTAATGCTGGTGAGGTTCTCATCAATGAAATGGCTGTGGAGGCGTTTATCCAAGCCATTGAAGATAGACAACTGCAAATGGCCGTACGAATGGCTGGAAAGAGAACTCTCGCTGAGGCCCTAGCATTTGCCTTGACAATGCAAGCTGCTGATCAGGCATCGCATGTGTTCCACCGCGTAAGGGAAATGACAGCCGTTGAATGTTCATGTCAAAGAGCAGACATCGTAGACCGGAGCAGAGATAACAGAGGTCAAATGCGCTGCTGGAACTGCAACAAAATAGGGCACCTACAGAGACAGTGCAGAGCTCCACCCAGACAAGGCAGTTGTCCACATTGCGGGCCTAGGAGGCGCAACGAAGAAGCATCGGGCAGGGATAACATCCATCCTGCAGATATAGCTTAGCATAACCAGCAGTCGGGAAACGTGTAAGGACCAGCTTCGTGGGGCAGAAGTTGGTTTCCGGAATCGACGACCCCAGGACCACAATTCAAGTCTCCCAAACCAAACGAGGAAACCAGAGTCAAACAGTGGAAGCCTATATCGGACAAAATACGTACGTGGCAACCATCGACACCGGTGCCACCGCTTCCATTATAAGGAGGGACATCGTCCGTCAGTCTTGGCTGCACAACACCAGCAATTACTGTCTGAAAACAGCAACAGGAGCGACAGCGAAAGTGTATGGAGAGGTCATACTAACAATAAATTTGGCAGGATTAGTATTCTCCCACGCTTTCCTAGTAGCCGATATATGTGACGAATGCATCATTGGAATCGATTTCATGAAGGCGCATGATGTAGTATTGGACATTGGTATGCAAGTACTCAAGTATCGAAACGTAAAAATTCCGATGGTGTACGGGAACGAGAACGTCGCATCCCTGAGGACAGTCATTAGTAAGGACGAGGTCCTACCACCTTCTTCAGAGACACTGATTTGGACAAAGCTGGAAGGTGATCCTGGGGCCCACCGATTCTTTCTAGTCGAGCCAGAAGACAACCACTGCCGAAATTGCGTGGTTGGAAAAATGCTTGTCGAGCCGAAGAACAATATGGTTCCCGTACGAGTTCTTAATGCGGAACACAAAAGCGTCAAATTGAAGCAAGGTGAGGTGGTTGGAAAGTGTGTACCGGTTACTGCCATCACGAAACTATCACAGGAAGGTGTTGCGAAGCCTCGTTCACCAATGGGAATGACTGAGGTGAAAAGAACTTTATTCCAGCACTGCGATCTGAATCGGGAGCAGCAAGCCATGGCAGGGAACCTCATCAACGAGTTTGCTGATATATTCGCTTCGCGGGACTGCGAGTATGGCCGAACACACCTTGTACAACACCGGATAGACACTGGAGATGCGAGACCGATTCGTCAGCCTCCCAGACGATTACCATTGGCTAAGCAGACGGAGGTTGCAGAGATGGTGTCGACGATGGAGAAGGAAGGAGTAATCGAATGCTCTAAAAGCCCATGGGCATCTCCAATTGTCCTAGTCAAAAAGAAAGATGGCAGCACTCGGTTCTGTGTAGACTATCGCCAACTGAATAATGTCACCAAAAAGGATAGCTACCCTCTACCAAGGATTGACGATACGCTGGATACACTGTCCGGAGCTCGATGGTTTTCCACTCTAGATCTGAAGAGTGGCTACTGGCAAGTGCAGATACATCCGGAAGATCGTGAGAAAACAGCTTTCACAGCAGGAAACGGGCTCTGGCAATTCACAGTAATGCCATTTGGACTGTGTAACGCGCCGGCAACCTTTGAGCGACTAATGGAGCGTGTTTTGTTGGGGCTAACATGGAAAACGTGTTTGGTCTACTTGGACGATGTCATCGTGGTTGGAAAAACGTTTGAAGAACATCGAGATAACTTGAAGGAAGTGTTCCAGAGACTACGAAGTGCACAATTAAAGCTTAACCCGAAAAAGTGTGATCTCTTTAGATCTGAGGTAAAATATCTGGGGCACATCATCTCGCCCGAAGGAGTAAGGACTGACCCAGAGAAGGTCGATGCGGTGAAAAATTGGCCCGTTCCCAAGGACAAACACCAACTGAGAAGCTTCCTGGGACTTGCAACTTACTACAGACGGTTTGTGAAGGACTTCGCAAGGATCGCAAAGAGCTTGCATCAACTGACGGAAAAGGGAAAACCATTTAAATGGTCAGGTGAATGCGAAGCGAGTTTCAAGAAACTCAAACACCAACTGTGCGATGCTTCAATTCTAGTGTACCCTACTCCAGGAAAGACATTTATTGTAGATGCCGACGCTAGTAATGTTGGGATCGGAGCCGTTCTTTCGCAGATCCATGATGGCCAAGAGAGAGTAGTTTCCTACTTTAGTAAAGTGCTATCCAAGCCGGAGAGGAACTATTGCGTAACCAGGCGGGAACTCCTGGCTTTGATCCTGGCAACAAAGCACTTCCACAAGTACTTATATGGGCAGAAATGCATCCTGCGTACAGATCATGCGTCTCTAAAGTGGCTGCTGCAGTTTAAGAACCCTGAAGGACAAGTCGCGAGGTGGATTGAGCGGCTGCAGATGTATGACTACGAGATACAGCACCGAAAGGGAACTCTTCACTCCAACGCAGATGCCCTCTCCCGGCGACCCTGCAAGGCTGATTGTAAACATTGCGTACGCCAGGAGGAAAAGGATAAAGTGTCAGTCCAACGGTTGAGAGCTGAGCCCATTAGCGGCTGGAGTGCACGGGAGATCCGGAATGCTCAACAGGAAGATCCGGATATCGAGCCGATTCTCGCCTGGAAGGAACATGAGGGCAAGCCGGACTGGCAGCAGATCTCCAATAGGAGTCCGGAATTGAAGGCATACTTCGCACAATGGGACTCACTTCATGTCCAGGATGGCATTTTGAAAAGAAAATGGGAAAGTTCGGATGGAACATCAGCCGTGATGCAACTTGTGGTACCCAGATCGAAAGTCAACGAAGTACTTTGGGAACTACATGATGGAGTGTCCGGAGGTCACTTGGGAGTAAATAAGACACTCGAAAAAGTGCGAGAACACTTTTACTGGATCCACGCAAGAGACGATGTCGAAAACTGGTGCCGAAAATGCGCCGCTTGCGCAGCCAGTAAAGGCCCGAGAGTAAAAATGCAAGGCAAGATGCATCAATACAACGTTGGAGCGCCATTTGAAAGGATTGCAGTTGACATCGCAGGACCGTTTCCAGAAACCAACAGTGGAAACCGCTATATCCTCGTAGTGATGGACTACTTCACTAAATGGCCTGAAGCCTTTACTATACCTAACCAAGAAGCTAAAACCGTGGTAGAGCAGATTGTCCACAACTGGGTAAGCAGATTTGGCGTACCAATGAAATTGCACTCGGACCAAGGTCGCAACTTCGAGTCGAAGATCTTTCAAAGAGTATGCCAGCTACTAGGGATTAAGAAGACAAGAACAACCCCGCTTCATCCACAATCGGACAGAATGGTGGAACGCTTCAATAGAACCTTAAACGAACACCTTTCTAAGGTTGTTGGCGACTGCCAGCGGGACTGGGACAAGCACATCCCCATGTTCCTATTAGCTTATCGAAGCGCAGTTCATAACACAACAGGACATACTCCATCCGAAATCCTTTTTGGTCGAACCATCCGGTTACCTAGTGAATTGATGTTTGGATCTCCGACTGATGAAGCAACGAATGAAGATGATTATGTTGCGGATCTCAGAGAAATCATCAGAAACATTCATCGGAAAACTAGAGATAAGATTCGGATATCCAGCGACCGCATGAAGACGAGGTACGATACAAAAGCAACCACCACAGGATTCCAGGAAGGAGATCTGGTATGGCTATACAACCCTCATCGCCGAAAATGCATGTCACCTAAACTACAGCAGGATTGGGAAGGACCCTATAAGATAGTGAAGCGCATCAACGATGTTGTCTACCGGATCCAGCGAGGAAGAGGCAAGCTGAAAGTTGTCCATGTGGATCGTCTCCATCGCTACCATGGCGAAAATATTGACGTGCTTGTTCGGGACGAACAAGTTTAAGAGGGGGATATTGTTGCATGTTTGCTTGAACTGTGACATTCAGCATTAATTAGTCAACTGCGCCATCTAGTAGAGAGTAAAAGTAGCCATATTACCGATTTTGGCAGCATTGGAATAGCAGTTTGAGTAGCTGTGGTATAACTTGGTATGTTGTTCTCGAACCTTCTGAACTTAACGAACCTTCTCAACGAATCTGGAAATTTCGAGAGGTGTCACTAGGAGATATAAATAGTTGTCGCAGGAGCACCCAAGACATTCTAGTTGTGAACCGCGATTAAGAATGCGATAGATGACAGTAGTGAAAAGTATAGAGAAAAAGTATAAGTATTGAGTTAAAGGAAAGTGATTTTGTATTTAAAGTGATAAATTGTGAAAGTGAATTCTGTAATTAAATAAGTGAATTATTAGAATAAAAATTAAGAATTAAATTGACAGAGAACTAATAAAGATTAATTAAATAGAAATTACGTTTTATCTTTTCAAATCCTAGCCTGGATGCAACAATACAATAATAGCTGTGTTACCTTATTTTTCAAGTAACTTCAAGTAAATTCTCGAATTTCGAGGACTGGGGATAAATTCATTGAAAATTAAAGGAATTGCTCTCAAAATCTAGGATTGCTCTTTTCAATGAAATATGTTTTGGTGCTGATCAGTTGACTATTCTAGTATTGCTGAGGGTGGGGTTATAACACACACTATCTCTCAGATATCGCGACGTTTGGTGATATTTATAATACGGCAATGAGTGCATATACGGACACAAAATGATATCAAAGGGAAAACCCAAATGAATAGAGAAGCTGGGTTACTCTCGTAATTCTGATTCACAACTGCGAATGCATGGATTCATGCAGCTTTCTGGTACCTCCCATGTGCGATCGGTAACTTTCGTTTTCTTCATCATAACAAAAGTCCGCATTAATAGTTTTAACGATGATGGCACAATGCAAATTGCCGATGAAGGATACCTACGTGGAACTTTTTTTCAAAAAAAGTAATACAAAAACAAGTTATTTATTTGTATTAATTTGTTATATTTGTGAGCTGAAAGAAAAAAGAAACAATACATACACGGACTTGGTGGATATGCAGGTGAAAGAAGATTGTGACGGCGAAACTCATAACATGGATTTGTTTTAGATTTAAGTCAAATGAATTATATGCTAAGATATTGTTGCATGTTTGCTTGAACTGTGTCATTCAGCATTAATTAGTCAACTACGCCATCTAGTAGAAAGTGGCCATATTACCGATTTTGGCAGCATTGGAATAGCAGTTTGAGTGTAGCTCTGGTATAACTTGGTATGTTGTTCTCGAACCTTCTGAACTTAACGAACCTTCTCAACGAATCTGGAAATTTCGAGAGGTGTCACTAGGAGATATAAATAGATGTCGCAGGAGCACCCAAGACATTCGAGTTGTGAACCGCGATAAAGAAGGGCGATAGATGACAGTAGTGAAAAGTATAGAGAATATTCAATAGGAGAAAAGCGATTGTTTATTTAAAGTGATTAATTGTGAAAGTGAATTGTTGAATTAAATAAGGGAATTATTAAAATAATAATCAAGTATTAAATTGAAAGAGAACTAATAAAGATTAATTAAATAGAATTACGTTTTATCTTTTCGAATCCTAGCCTGGATGTAACTTTGGTGTCAGAAGTGGGATAAAACGTATTCAGTGTGAAATTAAAGTGAAGTGAATTAGTCAAAAAAAAAAGGGAAAGCAAAAATGGGCCGCACATTGAAATTACTACAGCTCAGTATACCGCAGTTAAAAGCTGAGCTAGAAAAGCGGAATCTCTCCACAGCTGGAGGAAAAAGTGATCTGGTGCTTCGACTGCAGGAAGCTGTTGAAAACGAAGGAGAAAACCCCAAGTCCGTTTTGTTCGACGTAGCAGAAGAACAAGTAAGTACAGCCGTTGATATGACTGCTATGATGGAACTACTTCTGGCCAAGTTCGACTCTAAATTTGGTGAACAAAAGAATTCTCTAGAACAACAGAAGAATTCTCTAGATTCCAAATTGCAAGCAATGGACACTAAATTCGAAGAACAAAAGAATTCCATAGTTGCCGCCCAAAAGAGCGCTGTGGAAGATTTTAAAAATGTTCTCGAAGGAAAACTCGAAGAAATTGACCAAAAGTTCGAGAAGGTTGAAACCAAATTCGACGAAATCGATACAAACATCGAGAACTTGGCTAAAGAGCTCGAGAAAGTGAAGAAGCAGAAGGCTCGAGAAAATTCTGCGGACTGCCCGAGAAGGAAAGAGATGCAGCCTCCTGTTTTCGACGGTCAAACATCATGGCCAATTTATAAGAAACAGTTTGAAGCAGCTGCAATGGCGAACAGCTGGGACAACGAGGAAAAGTCGATTGCGCTAACGCTCGCACTAAGAGGTACAGCTGCGAAGTTACTCCAAACCGTCTCAGAAGAGAAGCAAGACGACTACGACGCCCTGGTCAAGGCTATAGAGATGCGCTTCGGTGATGAGCATATGCAACAAGTGTACAGGGTCCAGCTACGCAGTAGAGTCCAGAAGCGGGGAGAAACTCTTCAACAGCTGCAAGCAGATATCGAATGTCTGGCACATTTGTCATATCCTAATGCTGGTGAGGTTCTCATCAATGAAATGGCTGTGGAGGCGTTTATCCAAGCCATTGAAGAAAGACAACTGCAAATGGCCGTAAGAATGGCTGGAAAGAGAACTCTCGCTGAGGCCCTAGGATTTGCCTTGACAATGCAAGCTGCTGATCAGGCATCGCATGTGTTCCACCGCGTAAGGGAAATGACAGCCGTTGAATGCTCATGTCAAAGAACAGACATCGTAGACCGGAACAGAGATAACAGAGGTCAAATGCGCTGCTGGAACTGCAACAAAATAGGGCACCTACAGAGACAGTGCAGAGCTCCACCCAGACAAGGCAGTTGTCTACGTTGCGGGCCTAGGAGGCGCAACGAAGAAGCATCTGGCAGATATAGCTTCGCAGAACCAGCAGGCGGGAAACGTGTAAGGAACAGCTTCTCGGGGCAGAAGTGGGTTTCCGGAATCGATGACTCCAGGACCACAATTCAAGTCTCCCAAACCAAACGAGGAAACCAGAGTTTAACAGTGGAAGCCTATATCGGTCAAAATAAGTGCGTGGCAGCCATCGACACCGGTGCCACCGCTTCTATTATAAGGAGGGACATCGTCCGTCAGTCGTGGTTGCACAATACCAGCAGTTACTGTCTGAAAACAGCAACAGGAGCGACAGCGAAAGTGTACGGAGATATCATGCTAACTATAAATTTGGCAGGATTAGCATTCTCCCACGCTTTCTTAGTAGCTGATATATGTGACGAATGCATCATTGGAATCGATTTCATGAAGGCGCATGATGTCGTGTTGGACTTTGGTATGCAAGTACTCAAGTATCGAAACGTAGAGATTCCGATGGTGTACGGGAACGAGAATGCCGCATCCCTGAGGACAGTCATTAGTGAGGACGAGGTCCTACCACCTTCTTCAGAGACACTGATTCGGACAAAGCTGGAAGGTGATCCTATGAGCCACCGATTCTCTCTAGTCGAGCCAAAAGTCAACCACTACCGAAACTGCGTGGTTGGAAAAGTGCTTGTCGAGCCGAAGAACAATATTGTTCCCGTACGAGTTCTTAACCCGAAACACAAAAGCGTCAAATTGAAGCAAGGTGAGGTGGTTGGAAAGGGTGTACCGGGTACTGAAATCCACCGAAATATTCATCCGATATCCAGCGACCCCATGAAGACGAGGTACGGCACAAAAGCAACCACCACAGGATTCCAGAAAGGAGATCCGGTATGGCTATACAACCCTCATCGCCGAAAAGGCATGTCACCTAAACTACAGCAGGATTGGGAAGGACCCTATAAGATAGTGAAGCGCATCAACGATGTTGTCTACCGGATCCAGCGAGGAAGAGGCAAGCTGAAAGTTGTCCATGTGGATCGTCTCCATCGCTACCATGGGGAAAATATTGACGTGCTTGTTCGGGACGAACAAGTTTAAGAGGGGGATATTGTTGCATGTTTGCTTGAACTGTGTCATTCAGCATTAATTAGTCAACTACGCCATCTAGTAAAAAGTGGCCATATTACCGATTTTGGCAGCATTGGAATAGCAGTTTGAGTAGCTGTGGTATAACTTGGTATGTTGTTCTCGAACCTTCTGAACTTAACGAACCTTCTCAACGAATCTGGAAATTTCGAGAGGTGTCACTAGGAGATATAAATAGATGTCGCAGGAGCACCCAAGACATTCGAGTTGTGAACCGCGATAAAGAAGGGCGATAGATGACAGTAGTGAAAAGTATAGAGAATATTCAATAGGAGAAAAGCGATTGTTTATTTAAAGTGATTAATTGTGAAAGTGAATTGTTGAATTAAATAAGGGAATTATTAAAATAATAATCAAGTATTAAATTGAAAGAGAACTAATAAAGATTAATTAAATAGAATTACGTTTTATCTTTTCGAATCCTAGCCTGGATGTAACAATATAATTGAAAAATTATATATTCAAAACAATGACATTTCTTTTAATTTCGCCTAAAGGCCAAACTACATTCGGCAAAAAGTAAAGTGTGTGCACGAAAATGTTTTTTCTCTTTTCACACCATTTGGGATCTGTAGTTTTCTCTCAACTTTTCAAAAAGTAACTTACTTGAAAGTTAAGTATACCTCTAACTTTCAAGTAACACACTTTTTCAAAGCCCAGAACAAACTAATACACTAAAAGAAAATAGCTTGCGGTAGTTCATGCATTCATGGTTAGATGGGTCTTATGCAAGAAATATTGAAACGAACAACGCCATCTCTGGACAGATAGGGCTTACCTACATCTGCCAGTGTCAAAAAAGTAAAATTTTGTTTACTCTTGCGTCACACAAATAAATTATTCACAGTTTAAAATTTGAATACCCCGCTGCATTAACAAAAAAAAAACAATTTTCGCGACTCTTGCGTATCTACTTGTCCCACAAGTGCAAAGAAATAAAAAAAACAAAAGTATTTTTCAATACTCCAGCCAGTGAAACTTGCGTAATTAGCCCACAAGTGCAAACAAATAAAAAAAAACGAAAGTATTTTTCAATACTCCAACCAGTGAAACTTGGTTACTTATCCCACAAGTGCAAACAAATAATAAAAAAAGTATTTTTCAATACTCCAAACACAAAAACATGGAATCGGAAAACATCCACAAAGTCACCTGGACAGGTTTGTATTTCACAAATTAGCACAAGCTCAACAATTATTTTTTTTTTTTTTTCATACAGATGCTGACGATGAATTGCTCATAACAATGATTGAGGCGAATCCAGCGCTGTGGAACACCAAAAGGAGGGACTACCGGGACGCTATTAAGAAACAGCGCCTCTTAATGGAAATATCGCTGGCGTTTCCCGGTAGCACTCCAATGAGCGTTGAGAAAAGATTCATTGCGTTCACGTCTATCGCCCCAGTTGGACATCTCCAAACACCTGAGGAGAAAAGAGGAAGCCACTTTAGTGTGCTTGATTATATTGGTCAAGAATGTTCGTCGATGAGCCCAGACGATAGAAACAACCTTATGCACGACTTGCTTGAAGTGTTCTGGAAATATAAACTTCCAAAATAAAAATTAATTTAGGTACTCATGCAGTCATTTGTCTATCATTTCTTTGTTGTTTTGTTTTGCTTTTCTATTGCAGTTTCTGTGTATTATAGGTACCTTCACATCATAGGCACGATGTGACGATCGTTTTTGGAAGAATCCAACAATCCAAGAATCCAATATTGTTACACCTAATGAAAATGGGTATAATGACATTTATTACAGCTCAAAGAAACTTTTAATTTATTGAATATAGGTAGGTTCACAAAAAACAATATTATTGAATAACACAATAGGTATTAATTAGAACTAATCCAAACTTTAATGTAGTCCCTACGCAGTAGAGTCCAGAAGCGGGGAGAAACTCTTCAACAGCTGCAAGCAGATATCGAATGTCTGGCACATTTGTCATATCCTAATGCTGGTGAGGTTCTCATCAATGAAATGGCTGTGGAGGCGTTTATCCAAGCCATTGAAGAAAGACAACTGCAAATGGCCGTAATAATGGTTGGAAAGAGAACTCTCGCTGAGGCCCTAGGATTTGCCTTGACAATGCAAGCTGCTGATCAGGCATCGCATGTGTTCCACCGCGTAAGGGAAATGACAGCCGTTGAATGCTCATGTCAAAGAACAGACATCGTAGACCGGAACAGAGATAACAGAGGTCAAATGCGCTGCTGGAACTGCAACAAAATAGGGCACCTACAGAGACAGTGCAGAGCTCCACCCAGACAAGGCAGTTGTCCACGTTGCGGGCCTAGGAGGCGCAACGAAGAAGCATCTGGCAGATATAGCTTCGCAGAACCAGCAGGCGGGAAACGTGTAAGGAACAGCTTCTCGGGGCAGAAGTGGGTTTCCGGAATCGATGACTCCAGGACCACAATTCAAGTCTCCCAAACCAAACGAGGAAACCAGAGTTTAACAGTGGAAGCCTATATCGGTCAAAATAAGTGCGTGGCAGCCATCGACACCGGTGCCACCGCTTCTATTATAAGGAGGGACATCGTCCGTCAGTCGTGGTTGCACAATACCAGCAGTTACTGTCTGAAAACAGCAACAGGAGCGACAGCGAAAGTGTACGGAGATATCATGCTAACTATAAATTTGGCAGGATTAGCATTCTCCCACGCTTTCTTAGTAGCTGATATATGTGGCGAATGCATCATTGGAATCGATTTAATGAAGGCGCATGATGTCGTGTTGGACTTTGGTATGCAAGTACTCAAGTATCGAAACGTAGAGATTCCGATGGTGTACGGGAACGAGAATGCCGCATCCCTGAGGACAGTCATTAGTGAGGACGAGGTCCTACCACCTTCTTCAGAGACACTGATTCGGACAAAGCTGGAAGGTGATCCTATGAGCCACCGATTCTCTCTAGTCGAGCCAAAAGTCAACCACTACCGAAACTGCGTGGTTGGAAAAGTGCTTGTCGAGCCGAAGAACAATATTGTTCCCGTACGAGTTCTTAACCCGAAACACAAAAGCGTCAAATTGAAGCAAGGTGAGGTGGTTGGAAAGGGTGTACCGGGTACTGAAATCCACCGAAATATTCATCCGATATCCAGCGACCCCATGAAGACGAGGTACGGCACAAAAGCAACCACCACAGGATTCCAGAAAGGAGATCCGGTATGGCTATACAACCCTCATCGCCGAAAAGGCATGTCACCTAAACTACAGCAGAATTGGGAAGGACCCTATAAGATAGTGAAGCGCATCAACGATGTTGTCTACCGGATCCAGCGAGGAAGAGGCAAGCTGAAAGTTGTCCATGTGGATCGTCTCCATCGCTACCATGGGGAAAATATTGACGTGCTTGTTCGGGACGAACAAGTTTAAGAGGGGGATATTGTTGCATGTTTGCTTGAACTGTGTCATTCAGCATTAATTAGTCAACTACGCCATCTAGTAAAAAGTGGCCATATTACCGATTTTGGCAGCATTGGAATAGCAGTTTGAGTAGCTGTGGTATAACTTGGTATGTTGTTCTCGAACCTTCTGAACTTAACGAACCTTCTCAACGAATCTGGAAATTTCGAGAGGTGTCACTAGGAGATATAAATAGATGTCGCAGGAGCACCCAAGACATTCGAGTTGTGAACCGCGATAAAGAAGGGCGATAGATGACAGTAGTGAAAAGTATAGAGAATATTCAATAGGAGAAAAGCGATTGTTTATTTAAAGTGATTAATTGTGAAAGTGAATTGTTGAATTAAATAAGGGAATTATTAAAATAATAATCAAGTATTAAATTGAAAGAGAACTAATAAAGATTAATTAAATAGAATTACGTTTTATCTTTTCGAATCCTAGCCTGGATGTAACAATATAATTGAAAAATTATATATTCAAAACAATGACATTTCTTTTAATTTCGCCTACATTCGAAGCGGTATCTCTCTTTCAGCCTCTGGTGGTTCAACGCAACTACCACATGTGACTTCTTCAACGTCATCGGGCCGAGTATCTTTGTCTATATACAGATTGTGTAAAACACAGCAGCTTAAAACAAATTTGCACATGCTTTCAACAGAAATTCCAGCCTTTAAAGTTATCTGAATCTATTTTTCAAAACCAATTTTTTTTTATCATAAAAGATTTTAAGAAAGTGACGAGTTTGTTTAAAAATTCGTCAACAAAATTCAGTTAAATGAAGACAAATGTAATAATAATATATAAACAAATAAGTTAATGCAAATTAATTGCCAAACTAAATTTTCGTTGTAGACGACACTGATCACTTTTGCTGGAATTAAGATAGAGTAAGAGTTATCCATTTGATCTGCCTGTTGTGTGTTTTATGCAGCTTTTTCGATTGGATAAGGTAAATGCGACAATATAAATGGATAAATTGAAACAATTCACTATTCACACAAACCCCGATCACAACCATTTGATTTAAAATTCAGGTATTTCTAATTGTATTTCAAAAGATGTACCCTAAACTGGGTAAATTGACCAATTTTGACTTTAAATAGAGTACACAGTTTTTGTTTATTATATTTAATTAAACAAATGTGAACTATATTTTTGGTTTAATCAACATTTACGTTAATTCGGGTACAAAAACTAGGTGGTCACTAACTTTGGCCGCACGCTATACTTTGAATTTGAAAATGTAAACACATTTGTATGTCTTGTGGGCGCATTGGGGCAGAGGTTTGTGTGTTGGATTACGTATCTAAAGGTTTTAAGTCCAAATCATGTTGGGCCACATCTAAAAAACTTTCCACTACCCCACCTATTGCGAACGTCTCTTAAACATCCAAGGTAATGCAAGCATCCTATGCCAATTGGTACAATTCTTACATTCGTGATTCTTTTCACATATCTTCTAGTATCTAGCCTAACGACGGTTTCAATATCAGTGACTTAAAAGCGTGACGAGAAACGCTGTCGTCCAGCTCTCGTAATAAAATCGTATGTCCATTCTTTTCAAATATCTTTCAATTAGCCTAACGACGGTTTCATTATCAGTGACTCAAAAGCGTGACGAGAAACGCTGTCAACTCGTAATAAAATCGTTTGTCGGTTTACTCGGAGCGTCGGCGAGTTTGATAAAAAAATGTTTAATAAAAACATAAACATAAGAGGAAGTTCCCGGTAAGTTTATGCTTTCAAATTTAAACTAGTTTTCAGTACCTTCGGAAATATTATACATTAATCTCCTTACAATCAATCTGCAATGTTGCTAACAAAGACAAAAATCCGACCGAAAATTATTGACAATAGAACTGAATGTATTCCCAAATAATAAAACATATTTTGCGCCTCTCCTATCTCTAAAGAATGGGTAGACATAGCCAATGAGTTCGAGAATTGTTGAAGACTTCCGATGAACATAGTCGGCTCGTGTTGTAGCTGTTTGAAACGTTCGATACTCTTTGCGATTGTTGACACAGAAACTTAAGTGTTAGCGGTGGAGGAATCTTAACAGAAAGTGATTTCGTTGTAATTTTTTTAAAAAATTAATTGCGAATCTTTCAATCTTCAATTTCTTTGCGTTCGTACGAGAGATTTTATACATCGATTTTCGAAATAATGCTTTTAGTTCAAACAAAGACGTAAGTGACCTTTTACAGGTATGAAAGAAAGTATAAAATTTCATGACATGCATTCCCTTTTTTTAAATGATTACATTCAATCTTTACATACTATGTAATGCTGCATATTAATATCTTTCCCATACAGGAACGGGCTTAGACTGCAGCGCACCAGATTTAACAGCGCTTCTCGTAAAAGGCGGCCAAGGAGAGATATAACATATAGGCAGTTTAAACATTCAGGTAAAGCTACCGACAAAATCTAAAACCTTAAAGATGTCCGGCAACTGTTCATGTACCTGTCCAAATAGTAATCAAAAACAACAACAACAAAAACCATACAGGCCTTAAAACTAGCCGCACAATGCAACAACACCAGCATTTCATTAGTTCCAGTGACAAAGTTACTTACCTGCCAAAACATTTGAGGTATAACCGGGAAACCCCACAGGCTGACCAGTAGGGCAGAGCGGCAGTAGAGTGGAAGGGTTATGATCCCCCTTATCCAGCTTATAACCTGTCTGTTAGCGTTGAAGAAAAAGTAAAATTTTAACATCTATGAAATGCTCTATTTACTGAGCATATAATTATGATGGCCGAGTTGTCTATTATACATTTGTCCTTGCTGAATGGAGGAATGAAACTACCATGTCCTTAAGGATAAGATAGATTACCAAATTGAAGTCCTCTGCTCGAGAAGCTTTCCATTTCAAAGAAAAACTTTGACAATACACCTGATACCTTAAGTAGAAAGTAAACGAATGAATGTGTTTTTTTTTTTATTTATTGTTCTCCATTTTGTCCAATTCGTCAGCAACAAAATTGAACAATTTTCGGTGGATTTGCCGTGTTTCAACTGAAGTTAAATTTGCATTATTTACCATTGCGGAAAGGCAAACAAAAAATTGTTCATTGTACTCTTGTGGTTGTGAATTTGATGTTTTTATCGTTAAAAATTCCTTCAAACAGTCGTCTTCTTTCGAATTTGAAGTTTTTATCGTTAAAAATTCCTTCAAGCAATCATCTTCTTTGGGATTATCCTTAAATCTTATCGAAGGTCCTGGAGAAGAACTGGTAGATGTAGGAAAGTTTGCTGAGGTAGAAGGTATCGTAGTCTTATTCTTGGCGTTGCAGTGATCACGTTCATCATCAACAACTGTAGATTCTTCATTTACACTATTCAATATAGCCTTGACATCAAAATCCATTGTTTCCGATTCGTCCGTCCAATGGTCATCGTTGCGTGTGGTTTTTCTATAAAAGAACTTAGTTGAATTTAAAAAAATATACAATTTATTTGCCAATTACCTCCTGGTTTGAAGGCAACCTTTTAAAAACAACAGTTCTTCATAATATTTATATGTTTTTTTTCTCGACTTTTCATCAATTTCTTTATTGGCTTTTACAAATTGGTCCCTTAAGGACTTCCACGCAGTCTTGCAGTCGTTTGCTGGAACCAAAAAACATATTTAATATACGAATATGACAAGTAACGAAGCTGAATATCAACGTACGATGAACTCCTACATTTTCTGCGATTTGTTTCCAAACTTTTTCTTTCATTGAAACGCGCTTATAATATTTGTCCTTCTTATTATACATGAACGGTTTATCTTTTATAGATTCGATCAATTTTTCAGCTTGAACACTTGTTAATTTATTCATTTTAAAACCGAATCTTCAATATTAACAACATTCACTAAACAATAATAAACGTCACACCAACCGTCTCGCAACAAGTTATTTTCAGTTCTACTGAAATGGCGGCGTTGCGAGGCAACGAGTCTCACGCTGTTCCCTCGCGGCATTGTGAAACAGGCATAGACTCGCTATCACCTCGCTTTTTGTGTTGTGGTTTGTGAATGTGGCCAGAGATGGCAGAAACGGAGTTAATTGGGAAACTATATTTGATACGTCTGCTACGTATTTAGGTAGTTAACGTGGAAAACCGTGTTAAATGTAGCAGACTGCCAGCAAAACTGACCGGGTAATCTACTTAACGTAATCTACAGTTAGTTAACAGGCAACCCGCACTTCAGTATAAACAAAACCATGAACTATTAGAAACTACAAAAATATAATTAAGAAAATAATTAAATTACTGCAAGTAGTAAAACAGCACAATTTAGTACAATTTTTCCGGTTTGACGTTTCGTGGTGTGAAATTCTTAGACATTATCCTAGTCTGTTGTGTTGTTCAGTGATATTTAGGTCAGTAAAAAGCATACCGAATGATGGCAAATTTTTACTGCACCTGTTTTTATGTGCGTTACTGCTCGCGTCCTTGCTGGACATTTTCAGGCATTTACTTATAAAACATTTTCCAACCTAGAATACCTTAGGTCCGTTCGCGAACTAATATGCAAACGTAAATTTATATAAACGTTCGTGCAAAACTACACAAACGCGTTCGCGTACTGAGAAAATGGTAAAAAGATAAACGAAAGAAAAAACAGCTGTTTTTTTGCTGGCAAACTCATAGGATTTCATCATTTGACAGTTTTCATTTTCTTACTACCTGAAATTCTGTGTGAAGAAAAATTAACGAAAGTACATTTTTCTTTCGTTCATCTTTTTACCATATTTTCAGTACGCGAACGCGTTTGTGTAGTTTTGCACGAAAGTTTATATAAATTTCCGTTTGCATATGAGTTCGCGAAAAGACCTTATAGGTCCGTTCGCGTACTATATGTGTAGAAAAATTAAAACTGTCAAATCTTCAAAATCGAGAGAGAATCCTCTCATTTCAAAGAAAAGTACGCGAACGCTTTTGTATAAAAAGATGAAAAACGTCAAAGTTTGGCTTGAAAAGAAGCAACCGCTGTTTTTTCACTCATAGGATTTCATCATTTGACAGTTTTCATTTTCTTACCAGCTAAAATTCTGTGTGAAGAAAAATGAACGAAAGTATGTACATGTTTCTTTCGTTCATCTTTTTGCCATTTTCTCAGTATGCGAATGCGTTTGTGTAGTTTTGCACGAAAGTTTATATAAATTTACGTTTGCATATTAGTTCGCGAACGGACCTTATGTCATGCCAATTGCCATTTATGCAAGCATACAGGCCTATTCTGCTATTCACGTGAATCGTAGATTCGATTCCCCCATTCGATTCCCTTTCACTCTGGCTTTCCATTCTGCTATCCATTGGGTGAACTACATTATCCAACCCAATTTGACATTCAAGTTAACAGCTTTCATGTGAAAATAATACGAGGTTCGTTGTTTGCAAATTGAAATTAATGTAATCGATTTGATCTCTGTTTACTAAAATCTTTGGAAAGTTGGATATGTTGTTTTGATTAATTATTTTCAATAAAATTAAAAATATAAACAAACAGGTATGAATAGTTTTGGACTTTTTTTCCCACTTCCAAACAGTGGAATAAGAAAATCATCAAATAGAAAACTTCGCAGAACCAAATGTGGTGTGCCTGGGGTTGTTATGTGTGTTGACGGTATGCACATTAAAACACCTTATCAAAATCCACATTTGTTCTAAAACAGAAAAGGCTACCACAGCCTAAACACAACGCCAGTAAGTGCAATAAAATGTGTTTTAAATTTTACTTTGAAAAAATTTCCTTTCAGATATGCAATCATAAGCAGTGGATTACCTACGTTGACGCAAGTTATCCCGGAAGTGTCACGACCGTGGTTACTGACTCCTTTTCGAAATGTAGAAGCAGGTTCCCAACATTCTAATTTCAAGACACAACACTGCAAAGGACGAAATATTATAGATCGAACTACTGGTGCATTGAAAAGTAGATTTCGATACTTTGTCCAAAGTATTACAGTATTCATCTCATAAAGCGGCACAAATTATAAACGTGTACTGTGCTCTACACAATATATGTACATATATAGACATTTTGAAGTATCTCTTATCAAAAAATAAGAAATTATTGTTTTAAATTGGTCTCTGTTTATTGTTCTGCTTCTAAAAATATTAATAATCTTTATTTATACAAATAATCAAACAATAAACTTAGATGTTATTGACCACCAACCAGACAGACTATCCATTAAATGAAAAACCCGCAACATTTTATATGCGGATTTGAATTCTATAGAACGAATGCGTTCACGTGAATAACAGAATACCTCGCAATATGATCGATGTTACCGACATCAACGAGGTGAATCCAGATTCAATTCGAATGAATAGTAGAATAGTGTTCAGTAAAAATTGAAGAAAAATCCCCCCCCGATGAAAAGCTGAATAGGGGTGATAGTAAATTACCGAGCACTACTACCTCCTATGAATGTATGATCCCCTCTTCAAGGCGCTAGGATAATCTTTAACAATGGGGTATCGAGTATGTATTCCAAAACCAAAACATATCCACTGCAACGCCTTTAGGTCAATTTATAATAGAAACAGAGCAAATAAAATATAGTTATAATTGTAAATGAAACTTAAAGTTACTTTGACACTTTTTAGCACCAAACTATTTTCAACACAAACAAGTAAATGATCATAGAAAATACAAGGCACTGTATAATCTACGCTTCAATAGCCTCAATTGCTTTCATTGACGGGTTCATGTGTTCCGCCACAGCGTCCTTATGAATTTGTGTTTCTTCATGCTGTTTCACGTGATGTTGCAGCCGAAATTCTTTGTTGCAGTAATTACATCGGTAACCCTTTATATTCTCATGAATTAGCATGTGCTTACGCAGGGCACATGAATAGGCGAACGCTCTACTACATATGCGGCAAACGTACGGCTTCGCCCCGCTGTGAACTCTGAAATAGAGATCCGATAAGTCAACACATCAAAGAAAACAAAAAAAGATGAAATACTTTTCATGAGCCCTCCTTGCACTTGGATTATAGAAGCGTCGCGTGCAATAGTTACATTTGAAAGGTTTTTGTGCACCATGCGTTAAAATGTGTCTGCGTAGGCCTTCGGCGATGGAAAAGCGTTTATTGCAGATTCTGGAAGTTCAAGTTATAGATGTTAAACTCCAAAAAAAAATGTTTACTTACTCGCATTCATGATTTTTCTCTTTGTTGTGGCATCGCATGTGTTCCATAAGCCTATGCCTCTGACGATATATGTTGCCGCATATTTCACAAATAAAGTCATTTGGAAGTTCCTTAGTTTGGACTCCTTTAAGTCGTAATTTGAATATGGGTACGGAGTTTTCGTTACGCGGTTGCTTCCACGAGATAACTTCATATTTATCCGAGGCATTGAGTCGTTTCGCTATCTCCGCGGCATTGTATACCGGTGGCGCCTTTTGCTGCTGTTCATCATTTTCTTTTAATCCATCATTATTGTTAGTGAATGGCTTGGATTTTGCTGTATTATCATCGTCGTTATTTTCATCACTTGAGTACAATCGTTCAACTGTTTCTTCGTGCTGATGTTCGTTCAGGAATGTCCCATCCTCTTCGCCTGCACATTTAAGTTCAAAACTAACTTCAGACTTTGTTTCTTCGTCCATAAAAATTTCATCGTATTGGTCCTCTGGAATATTGTTGCTTACACTATCATCTTTAAGAGCCGGTGGTGGTGTTGGTGGCCGACTCTTTCGAACCACTTTAAGTGTCAGTTCTTTAGGCAACTTATATTTACGCCCTGTATCCAATTCAACAATAATGTTATCCTTATTGAGTCTGTTGCAGTAGATGTGTATAATTTGATCAGATTTGCGTGCTCTGTTGCGCAAGGAAAATGCCATGTTGAGAGATATTTCACACGATTTACATATCAAATCAGGCAAAAGTGGTAGGTCCTTGTCATATGCCTGGTTTAACATGGAATTAAGTAACACAGACTATGATTTTGGGATTTTGCGGCATTAGATTACTCACCACATTTACCCCAGACACTTGTCTTAGTTTATCGCTAGGGGCCACATCGTCCTTGTCGTACGGCTCGTATATCGAACGACATGTGCGACTTTTTCTAAGGCAAACGCGGCAGGCACCAGGGACTATTTCATATTTCATTGTTGTAAGATGTATTGAACAATTATTTTACAGTTTATGCAATTTGTTTACAAAAAAATGTGTCACCATTCGCGATTGCTTGACGTTTGAAATTGAATCGTCGGTAATGTAGATCAGCGTAGCCTTGTTTGAATTGATCGGATGTGAGTACGCAAGGTATGTTTGAAAGCTGAGCCCGAAGTGGACTGTAACTTCGCCGAGAGTGTGTGGTAGCGGCGACAGATAATAAAACGATTATATTTTTTTGTTTACTAGGTAATATGTACTACGTTTTACAAATTAACTAATTGAATACAATTGAATATTTTCTTAGTGAAAGTGTCAAATTGATGTCTAATCATTCAGAAAGTTAATAATGTTCGATTTAAATGGCCACGCAAGCCTATCATGCGAGATGAATGGGATGCTCAATACTCAACAGACGGTAATGGTAGAAAGAGATCAACACAGCAACTCCGACTCTGACAAAAACAAAAGCGAGAACTTCAGCGTTTGAGGTTGAGTCAAACACATTGATAGAGTCAATTTAGAGTGCGAAACAAAAAATTTGGGTGTACAAAGAAACAATTCTTTCAAATTGCAAAGAATTCGGATAACATCTACATGCTACAAATACATACAATAATTTCTATTGCAAACAAAAATGTATGGCTGATGGCCATAATTGCAATCGTTCATATGACCAACCGTAGATACATTTCTCAAAAAAAAGCGGCTATTCTCAAACCGACAATCAGCTTCCACCGTACATATTCTGCAACTATTTATGTATACATTATGGTCGCCCTAAGGAGTTTGGTGTGTTTGGGTGTGTGGTTAAAAGTTTGACCGTCGACCATAATTTTATCACTACAAAATGAAGAATCCAACTCCGCCCATAGTGAGTGTGTTTCTTTATTTTTTCCGGAGAAGGTATAGAAAAGACAGAATCTTCGAATTTTGTATCCGCGATATCCAGAATGGAATGAATAAGGAAATAGAACTGGAACGAATAGATTGAAAATCATTTGTCTCATGACCAGCGTTGCCACCTAAATAGAGAGCAGATGTTATACGAGTACATACCTAAACCAAAAAAATGTAGTATCTACCTACAATATACATTTTTTTCTATTGGTAATTCTCCATTAACGCATTAACAAAAAACAAATATACATTAACAAAAAGCATAACGAAAATATAATTTTAGTTCACACAATTGTTTTTTACTCAAGCGCATAAATAGGCTTAAGGTAAGATTAGACTGTATGCCGAGTTGGCATTCAAATGACCACAGCCAAATGACAAGATTATCTGTCAAATGACCAAAACTTCCGCGCTGTCAAGGTAGTATATTAGACTACGTGACCACAATGGCCATTAAGGCATTTGTTGTAATATTTTCAGAGTGAGTTGTGGTAACAAAGCGAAACGTAATTTTTCAACAAAAATAAATAAAACAGATAATCGGAAACATTAAAGTAATACCTAGGTATTACACAACAAATACTAAACCATGCACATAAAAATAACAAGAAAACCACTAATTAACACTGAACAAAAGTACAATAAAAATGTAATTATTAAAACAATTTGTAACGTAAATAGCCCCCTTAACAACGTTGCTACCGTGCTACGATCTATCCACTCGACTCCGAGGTCAAAATGTCTGGGCGGATGGATGAAACCATCCCTGTGATAAATGCCCCACCATTGCAGCCACCTGCAACGCCGCTATCCCTCCTTTCCAGAACCAAAAAAAAAAGACCTAAATTCCCAAAAGAATGAACCACTTCCAGCAAGAGAAAAACTTTCTACGGAAAAGCTCGAACCACGGCGGCCCACTAAACCTCTCGACAGGCCCCCGCTTATAGGCGGCCAGGGCACTGACGATCGGCCTGATTGGAAAGAGGGTTGGGGGTTGTCCGACCACTCGCAGCTAGGCATGACAGCGTCCCGCGCTAGCTCGTCGGTGGGAGCGGGTACTTACTGCGAGCTCGGACTGGGTTTACATTCTTTTTGCATGCCTAAACTTCACTACCATCCATCGCTTCTCACGGAGTCAGCCACCCGGTGGTGCGGGCTAGTAACCTCTACTATCTCCGGAGAAGCCCGATCTACCTTACGGTAGACCCCGGCCCGAAGTGGACTTGGCCTTGAAATCAGCGCCTGCGACGACCTGGACCCCCAGGGCTCGCGAAAGAAAATAAGACCACGCCCGAGGAATCTCGAGAGTGGGGTTGGGGGAGGTAGAAGCTGTGGTTTCTCCCCCTGAGCTGGCCCGCCCCACCGCAACATTAACTTGCGGATCCTTGGCCACCGCATCGCTCTGCTTGCGCTGGCCCCTACGTTGAAAAGGGGCATATAGTCCCTTTAGCGCCTTATGCGCTCGAATCGCCTTCTCATTTCCTCCTCTACTTCAACTTAAGTTAAATTATTATCGCGGTACGACATTCATTACTTTTACGTGGCCGCGAGAGAGAAAAAAAACCTTAAGATACTTCTATCAGATGCACTGAATCCTGGCTTTACTTAAATGCGAAAGAAATCTTAATTTAATATAAAAACTGAGTTACTTTAAGTCTGCTGCTCCGCCTTACCCTATGCTTACTTTACTCCGAGACCAACGGTGATCTATAAGCATTATCATGGGCTTCACCCGAAAGGAGAAATCTTAAAACAAATAAGTACGTTCGCTTAATCTAGGGTGATATACAAGAAACTGACAATCGCGTTACCACACACAACAAAAACTTTTTCCAACCGAAAGGGGGTGGGTGGTTTCGGACCGACCTACGCCCCTAAAAACGTAATTAAAAGCACCTCACTGTGAGGAAAAAAAACCTCACTTCCGGCACTAGCGTCTTTCGGAACTAAACTCCAGGAAATTAATGTTAATTACCGCGGTTGCGTGAGCCTACTTAACTCGAAAGGCGGCCGTCATAATGTCTGGACGTGGCCGATTAATTAAGGCGACGATGCGCGATGTAAATGAACGTGAATGTATCTAATGCCGCCTGTCGCGAGATGCCGAGCTCGAAATGCCGAATGAAAAAGATTAACTAACATGAAAGGAGCTGATAGACAGCACCCGTATCGATATTTATATAAACAAACAATGCCACTACTAGTAGATAAATTTAAATAGGGCTACCCCACAAATAGCTAGACTTAAAATATATCGAACACTACACTACTAATTTTACGCCGTGGTGACGGGGTGGTGGGGTGCGTGCAGGAGCGATGATACTGTGCCGCCGATATAACCCCGCTGCTGCTGAAACGCTGGCTGCTGCAACGCTGGCTGCTGCAACGCTGGCTGCTGCTGGTGACTGGTACCAACCGCCTCTACGACGCTGGTGTCGATGTTGTCGTTCTGCTGGGGCACGTCAGCCATCGCTTGTGACGGTGGTGTTAGGACGTCTTCGCCCGCCCCCTTCACGAGTGAACGCGAGGATCCGGGCACAATATTGGGTCTCTGGGACCGCTGTGGAAGGAAAGAGAGAAAGTCTACTGTCAGATGACGGTTTGCCAAGGTAATTCGGATGCAGGTCCATTCCTGGATGTCCACCCATGCTTACCTGCGACTCGGAGTCCGGATCGGCGTGTATGCTGGGATGCTGGATGCCCGAGGGTCTAGGCCCTCTTTTCTTTCGAGCCGGAGGGATATTCGGCCGACGCCTCCCTCGAAAACCGTCGGAGGTCAACGTGGAGTTCCTTGGTTCGCCGGTGGTTTGGCCCGAACTGTATTTCTCCGCCCGGAATTTTATTTCGAGCCGGGGCTGCGACGCTTTTTCGGGTGGACAGGCTAGGGCGACGCCGTTCGCCTTCCAGCACGCGTTCGTGGTTCCTTTTGCCGGTGTTTTTTTTTTCTTTTTTCCTATTTTATTAGTATTTCGTTTGTTTAGTGCTGGAGAATTAGGTTTGTCTTTCTTTATTTCTTTATTTGGATGTCTAAATTTGTTTTTTTTTTCTTTTTCCTTTTATTTTCTTCATTTTTCACTTCTTAGTTTGACTTTCTTTCGGGTTTTTATGTGTTTTTTTTTTCTTGCCTTTTCGTTGGGGTCGAATGCGTCCTGCTTGTAGCCTTGTCCAATCCAAAATGGTCGTCGTCTACTTGGAATGTTCGCGAAACCATGAAAGATGGTCGACGTAGACATAAGGCGTTTTTCTTTTTTAGCTCCGAGCGGGGCACTGAGCTGTCAAAAAAAGAACTGTGTTACTTTTTTAGCTCGGAGCGCTCTGAGCACAAAATTTGTATTTCTTTTTTATCTCTGAGCTAGCTCAGGGCTCGCTCGATGAGCTCGATTAAAAATGACCGAGCACATCGAGCGAAAAGCTGAGCGCGGCTGACTTCATTCATTATTTTGTGCTTTTTCCATAGTTTTTTTACTAGAAATTATAATTTAAACGGAACAATCCTTGACAAACACCAATTTCAGAAGCAATCCTGACTATTTTGAAAATTAAGAGAAAACAAATTATCTAATGACAGTTCAGTGCCCAATTCTGTTTCTTAATTAGCTCGGAGCGCTCAGGTTATGTTCAGCTCGGAGCGAGCTCTGAACGCTCGGGCCCCGCTCTGTTCCCCGCTCGGGGCTAAAAAAGAAAAACGCCTATAGCCGGCGAGGCCGAATGTCTTCGTCCCGTCAGATTTGACAGGCTCATTTGTGGCACAGCGGTAGGATTTCCCTTACGTTGCGATTGCATGGGCTTCTGACGTCGCCAGTTGCTGTGGTTGCCGTGGATAGTGCTGACATCGGCGATGGGACCGTGGATGGAGTTCGTTACACACCTCTAGGCTTAACAAGCTTGCGCTGGAAACCGATGAGGAAACGTAACTGTTCACGCAGCCTTACCGCTGCTCCGAGTCCTTCTATTTTCGTTTCATGCTCAGGCTGGGTTATCCGGGCACCGATCGTTGATGTGCCCCTGCGGGTTTGCTTAATTTGATTGTGGTTTCGTGTTTGGTTCCTATTTTAAAACCATAGGTGGTTGAAACTTGATAATTGTTATAGACGGGGGGTGTAGTTTGGAGAAAATTTATGCGTTTGGGATGGGAAAAAGGTGGGAATGTGAAAGTAGCAAGATAGATGGTGCCGAGTTGACGAGCTCTCGGTGTTATCGTCGAATGTCCTTGCTATGGACCAATCCAAAATCATTTCCTTGGCCATCAACCAAATGATATAAGTTCCCCTGAACCTTTAGAACTCTTGCTGGGACGAACTTCCGTCCGAACTTGGCGTTGAAGCCTTTGGCGAAATCGCTAAGCTGGTGGTTTCGCTTGTAGACGAGGTCTCCTTTTTGAACTTCCTCGGGGTGCATCGGAGATTATATCGTCGCTCGTATTTCGCGTGAGCTTTGCTCAGCGCATCCTTAAGATATGAGTGAAGGATATTCATTTCGGCCGCTTTCGGCAATAGCTCAATCTCGGAATTATTCAACCCGTTGAGGTTACGCAACAGCTGATACTCGCTCCCGTGCTCTACCATCCTCTGGCCGAACGCAGCTTCGTAGGGGGACATTCCCAACGCCGAATGAATCGCGGTTCTCAAAGAACAGCCGATGGCGTTCAGTTGGGAATCCCACGTCGAGTGGTCAGGGGTGATGTACGCTCGAATCGCCGCCAGAATCGAGCGGTTGACCCGTTCGCTTGCGTTCGCCTGAGGCGAGTAGCCTGCGGTTTTCACGTGTTTAATCCCGAGAGATGCCGTGAAAGAACCAAACTCCTTGCTGATAAATTGCCGTCCGTTATCGGATAGCAGGGATTCCGGCACGCCGAACACTGCGAAGATTTCGTCGCGGAGGAATTGGACGACCGAGTCCGAAGTGGCTCTCCGGATGGCTCGGATGAGGACAAATTTCGTCAATTGGTCCAGTACGATAATTAAGTTCGTGTTGCCCCGTTTTGAACGCGGGTAGGGCCCTAAAAAGTCCAGGTACAGGTGTTGAAAAGGCCTGTCTACCTGGAACGCTTGTCCCATTTCTGCTCGCAAGGTGGTGTTTGGAGCTTTGGTGGTCTTGCACACTTCGCACTGACTTATATAATGGTGGACTTGGGTGGCCATGTTGGGCCAGTAGTAAAGTGATCTTAGACGGTCTAGGGTTTTCGCTATGCCGCCGTGCGCGGCTTTCGCAGGGCAGTGAGCTAGGTCGATCAGGTGAGCGGTTAGCTCCGCTGGGATCCAGAGCTTCCAGGCGCTCTCGTCCCGCAACGGGTTTCCTGTACTACGGTGGACCTTCTTATACAGGAAGTTGTTCAGGATCCGAAGGTCCGGTAGCTGGTCTTTGTTGTTTTCGACGCTGTCAATGATCTGCCGGTAGGAGTCCGAGCGAAAGCTCGGATCCGACAGGTCTATGTGCAACACGTCGGAAACGCTATTCGGCACCGAGTCGCCGGAATGGAGAGCTTTAATCTCATGGATGCGCGACAATGCGTCTGGTACGACATTGAGACTTCCCTTCCGGTGCTCTATGTCGAACGAATACCCCTGGAGCTCTAAACTCCAGCGAGCCAATCTCCCCTTGAGCTCCCGTTTGCTCATCAACCACTGCAAGCTGGCATGGTCGGTTACTACTCTAAATCTGTACCCCTCGATGTATGGCCGGAATTTTGCGATGTCCATGATGGCCGCCAAGCATTCCTGCTCGGTCACCGTATAGTTGCGTTGTGCCGAGTTCAGTTTGTGGGAATAATAAAAGATGGGTCGTTCATTCCCCTCCTCGTCAAACTGACTCAACACTGCACCGATGCCGGTGCCGCTCGCATCGCACGAGATGATGAATTCTCGTTTAAAGTCGGGATTCGCCAGAACTGGCGCTCTCGATAGCCTTTCCTTAATGGCCTGAAACGATGAGGCTGCCTTGTCGCCGAAGGTGAATTTTTATCCCTTTTTGAGGGTGTCGGATAGGGTTCCTGCTAGGATAGAGAAGTCCTGCACAAAGCGTCGATACCATCCCGCCATGCCTAGGAATCGATGGACTTGCCGAGCGCTAGTAGGCATGGGAAAATCTCTGATGGCGTGAACCTTGCTCGGATCTACCTTCAAGACTCCGTTTCCCACGAGATACCCAAGATACTTAAGTTCCTTGTAGCAAAATTTGGATTTCTCCAAATTGATGGTGAGCCCTGTCGCTTTTAATTTCTCCGCCACTACTGCTAGAAGTTTTACGTGCTCCTCGTAAGTACTCGCGATGATAAGAAGGTCATCAAGGTACACAAACACTTTATGCCTCCACTCGGAGGGAATAACCTGATCCATCAACCGACATAGGCGCTGGGGCGCGTTGCACAAGCCGAAAGACATGACGTTGAAATGGTACAACGGTCTACCGGGGACGGTGAAGGCTGTTTTTTCCTTACTCTGTCCCTCCAGCGGAATCTGCCAGAACGCGTCCTTCAAGTCCACGCTGGATATGAAGTACGTGTCTGGTAGGCGAGCTAGCAACCCTTCGATATGCGGGTATGCGTCCTTTTTGTTTAGCTCACGAACATCGAGACATAGCCGGTGCTTGTCCCCTCGTCTTACCAAAATGACTGGAGAATTCCAGGCACTGGGACTAATCTCCATGACGTTCATGGCCAGCATACGATCCAGCTGCGCATAAAGAAGGGCTTCCACCGCTGGAGAAACAGGGTAGTGCCGACGTTTAATTGGCTCCGCGTCTCCGGTGTCTATCTCATGTTCCATGAGGTGCGTGCGTCCCAGACCTAGGTTGGCGAAGGACGGAAAAAGTTTCAGGGTTTCGTCTAAGTGTTTGCGTTCCTCGGCTGAGAGAGTATGAGCTTGCGAGACAATCTCGGCTTTAGGAATCGCGTCTCCCGTCATGTCTATCCCTACGTTGACACTGCACACGTCAAAGACTTGGGATGTCGAATTCGATACGACGTCTGGAGCTAATTCTAAAGTTCTCCAGAAATCAATCCCTAGGATAAGATCTTGGGCTATAGTCGGTACGACGTAAAGCGTGATATCTTCGGTGCGGTCGCGATAGGTGACTTTAGTGAGAATGACGCCCACTATGCTCTGAGCTCTCCCATCAGCGGTAGTAACTGCGGACGAAAAGGGTTTCCACGAGATGTGGTTGGACTTCAGGTATTCTGCCCCTGCTCTGCCGATCACGCTGATGCAGGCCCCCGTGTCGAGGAGTCCTGACCAGGCATGGCCGAATAGATTCACGTTCGCATACGGGCGTGGGTCTCCATCGGATCGAGGCGAAGCTTGCAGCGTGGTCGCGGCAATTGCAGCATGGGTTCTCCTTTTACTACGAAAACGGTTACGAACTTTTAGTATCCTAGCAGTCGGAAGAGTTTTTCCGAAGATTTGTCTTCTTGTCCGATATTCGGACCATCGTTGGTCGAATGATTTGTAGGATTGCTTTGACTGGGCTGGTGTCTCGGGTTCAGATTTAGGGGGTATATGGGGTTCTCCACGAATAGGTACGTCCGGGTTTTTTTGAATTTTTTTAATGGCTGGTTTAGGATGGTCTACTTCTCGGGTGCCGGTCTGAAGGTCTTGGAACTGCCCTCCCCGGTGCGAGGGTAGTTCGTCCTCGGGTTTTCCCGGCAGTTGGCAGTTGGCGGCAGTTGGCGGTGAACACATTTTCCAAACCGCATCGTAGACAAAAGGGGGTCTACGGGAGCTTTAGGCACTCATACATAATGTGCCCCGCCTCCCGGCAGATCCAACATATCAGTGTTCCCCGCTCGCGCTGGCGAAACGCTAATGCCTCCACGCCAGCGTCAGCGGAGTTGGTTTGTTGCAAATCCGGTTCGTCGATCTCATGGATAGTTCGGCGAAATGTCGCGGCTGCAGCAGGTCTTGGCTTGCTCGGATGGGTTCCTTGCGTTTCCGTCAGGAACCGTTCGATACTCCGGCAAATGTACACTAGCTCTGCCATGTCCGAGGTGTTAAAGGTAAGTAAGTATTGTCCTATTTGACGCTTCACATTTCGTTTCACTATCTCGACTAGATCTCGATTCTGCTTCGGGTACTTCAATCGGGCGTTTAGCCTTAACAGACTCTCGTAGTAGGCGTCGAATGACTCGAAATCGCCTTGTAGCCTGGCCGACATTTGCCGGAAGATATCGAAGTCCGATTCTAGAGAGCGATATTGTTCCAGGAGAGCCAAGCGCAACGCTTCCCACGAAACGTTAGGATTGCGCTTGATCCATCCCCAGAACCATACCTTGGGCTGACCCTTCACCAAATGGTGGAAATTCAGGACTACGTCAGTCCACGTTCCGTTGCACGACTCCTGCTGCCGCTCTACCTGCAACAGGAAATCGTCGACCGATAACTCCTCGTTATCAAAGTGTAAATCCCACTTGGGGATGTTATGGTACCGCGGGTACGAACTCGCTTGAGAAGGTCCCTGCGATGGTAACGGTCGCTCCACCTCCTGACGTGGTGTGGGTATCGAATCGTTAAGATTGAAGTGGCTCATCTGTGCCAAAAAGTTGTCCACGTTGGCACCTCTGGCCATGTGTACTGGGTACACGGGCGGATTATTACCTGGAGCGGCTTGCCGAAGAGGGCTTGCTCCTAATATGAACTCCAGACGACTGTCCGAATGTTCTTCTGCTCCCGTATGAAGAGGAGGAATGCGTCTAGATGAGGAGATGGGTGGTTCGTGGAAGGGCTGGGAGTTTGCCGGGCCTGGTCCGTAGGGATCGCGAATGCGAAACGCATTAGGCCCCATGACCGCCTCTCAGAGGACTACGGCCATGTCTTGCCGCATCACGGCACGACTGCGATCCAGCTCTTCCCGAATGAAGCGGAGCTCCTCCGCTCGCCTCGTTCCTACGCTCGCCGATACGACCTGCTGAATATATTGTTCGAAATTTGCGGTATCGTTCGGTTCGTCGCTTCGGGTTCCCGCGGCGCCATCGCCCGTTCCCGTGCAGGGATGGGCTCCAGCCTCTCTGCTCGAGCGTATTGCAGCTGCGGTCGAAGGTCCCGCGGACGGAAAATCAATGTCCCCGGAGGGTGAAGTAATAATAGGGAATGGTCCCAGCCTCTCCGGAAGAGGTGCTGGTTCCGAAGTTCTGTCTGGTCTGCAAGGGGAATTGTTCCGGGGTCTCCGAGTATCCGAAGATGCTCCCGGGAGGTCCGAACCTACAGGCATTATGGTGCCTCGGGTGATGGGTTGTTCCGGCCGCGGTGCGTTGGGCACTCGGCTCGAGGAACTGACTTCCCGGCCCAATCCTCTTGCTGGTCGTCGTGGCTGTTTCCACGAGCTGTTTAGCTTATCGACACTGTCGGTGTTCGACATCGTGCTCGTTTAGTATGTCCGGTTCGACCTTTACTTTAGAAGGCCGTTCGCGTTGTTTTACTGACGCGTAGGTGTTCGTACCTAGAGAAAAAGATATAATCGACCCTAAAGCTAACACAGGGGCTTAAACTAATTCGAAAAAAAAAGAAAATCGGGTGAATATTTCAGCTTATCTCTATTTTAGATTCAAAAGAAAACTTATAATACTACGGTGTAGTAACGGTCCACAGTCAGGGTGACCGCTGCTACAATAACGGTTGAAAATTCACTGGGTGTAGTTTGCTCTTAAGATTAATTTCTTAAGGATACTAGGATACATGAACCATTCAATGAAAGAAAATAATATGATCCTTATCCTACCGTACGAACTATTATAAAGGTTATATAATACTAGAAATACTTTTGTTATAAACTGCTATAATCATAAAACGTCGGGAAAGTCTAGAGTCTACTCGGGGAGGTTCGGACTTACTATCCGACTTCAATGGGCTCTTATCTTCTCTCGAGTCGCACCTAACAAAAAAAAATAATACTTTTATCGTAAGATGTTTTAATTTACAAAGGTGACGGCGAAAATAGCGCAATTCTGGCACCACGTAGCTTCAGGCGGGCTCTGGGAACAAAAAAAAAATATTTTTTTTTTTTTTTTTTTTTTTTTGTTGAAAGATAGGCTTAAAGTTCAAGGTCTCACATCTCCAACTTCGAGCCCCACGTTGGGTGCCACCTGTAACGTAAATAGCCCCCTTAACAACGTTGCTACCGTGCTGCTATCTATCCACTCGACTCCGAGGTCAAAATGTCTGGGCGGATGGATGAAACCATCCCTGTGATAATTGCCCCACCATGGCAGCCACCTGCAACGCCGCTATCCCTCCTTTCCAGAACCAACAAAAAAGACCTAAATTCCCAAAAGAATGAACCACTTCCAGCAAGAGAAAAACTCCCTACGGAAAAGCTCGAACCACGGCGGCCCACTAAACCTCTCGACAGGCCCCCGCTTACAGACGGCCAGGGCACTGACGATCGGCCTGATTGGAAAGAGGGTTGGGGGTTGTCCGACCACTCGCAGCTAGGCATGACAGCGTCCCGCGCTAGCTCGTCGGTGGGAGCGGGTACTTGCTGGGAGCTCGGACTGGGGTTACATTCTGTTTACATGCCTAAACTTCACTACCATCCATCGCTTCTCACGGAGTCAGCCACCCGGTGGTGCGGGCTGGTAACCTCTACTATCTCCGGAGAAGCCCGATCTACCTTACGGTAGACCCCGGCCCGAAGTGGACTTGGCCTTGAAATCAGCGCCTGCGACGACCTGGACCCCCAGGGCTCGCGAAAGAAAATAAGACCACGCCCGAGGAATCTCGAGAGTGGGGTTGGGGGAGGTAGAAGCTGTGGTTTCTCCCCCTGAGCTGGCCCGCCACACCGCAACATTAACTTGCGGATCCTTGGCCACCGCATCGCTCTGCTTGCGCTGGCCCCTACGTTGAAAAGGGACATATAGTCCCTTTAGCGCCTTATGCGCTCGAATCGCCTTCTTATTTCCTCCTCTACTTCAACTCCCTACCTACCCAGACAACGACTTTACTCGGGCATTCCGCCGGAAAAATTCCAGAAAGCTTTCGATTCGATTTCGAGGTTCTTCAAAAACAATACGTTCACCGAAGTTCATAGCATTTTATTCCATTAAAAAAATTAACTATTCCATTATAAAAGCCAAATCTTAAATCTAATTTATGATAATTAATAGTAAGTTAAATTATTATCGCGGTACGACATTCATTACTTTTACGTGGCCGCGAGAGAGAAAAAAACCTTAAGATACTTCTATCAGATGCACTGAATCCTGGCTTAACTTAAATGCGAAAGAAATCTTAATTTAATATAAAAACTGAGTTACTTTAAGTCTGCTGCTCCGCCTTACCCTATGCTTACTTTACTCCGAGACCAACGGTGATCTATAAGCATCATCATGGGCTTCACCCGAAAGGAGAAATCTTAAAACAAATAAGTACGTTCGCTTAATCTAGGGTGATATACAAGAAACTGACATTCGCGTTACCACACACAACAAAAACTTTTTTCAACCGGAAACCGAAACAAATTAAAACGCCACAATCATAGGTAAGTCGCGGACCTACCATCGCTCGCGGGCGCTAAGGTATGGCTTGGCGGATAAAGGTACATCCCTACTACGTATGGGCCCTCGGGTACGTACGTGTTCAGACGGGCGGGTATCGTAGAAGTTATAATGCCAACCAAGGTAACATTGGCCGTACGCGGGAAATTATACCCCCCGAATGGACAATGGTATTTAATAATCCGCGTATGATAAAGGTCATATATATAATGCATTTAGTGTCAATATAATTAAAAAAGGCAACATATCAAATAAAACTTACTTGGATTTATCCATCCCCCCATGTGCGCACATAGCGATGTATCCAACCTGTGAGAGAAATTTTAGATAAACGAATAAATGCACTACTTATATACCCGGCCCTACCCGTGGAATGTCGCAAAAAAAACATACAAGAGGAGAAAAAAAAACTTCAAGTTATTAAGGCCGCGACTCTGTTATCTTTAATCCCCCTCCTCCTCATGTGAGGGTATGGGTGGGTCAACGACCTCGCCAAAGGGGGTGGGTGGTTTCGGACCGACCTACGCCCCTAAAAACGTAATTGAAAGCACCTCACTGTGAGGAAAAAAAACCTCACTTCCGGCACTAGCGTCTTTCGGAACTAAACTCCAGGAAATTAATGTTAATTACCGCGGTTGCGTGAGCCTACTTAACTCGAAAGGCGGCCGTCATAATGTCTGAACGTGGCCGATTAATTAAGGCTACGATGCGCGATGTAAATGAACGTGAATGTATCTAATGCCGCCTGTCGCGAGATGCCGAGCTCGAAATGCCGAATGAAAAAGATTAACTAAAATGAAAGGAGCTGATAGACAGCACCCGTATCGATATTTATATAAACAAACAATGCCACTACTAGTAGATAAATTTAAATAGGGCTACCCCACTAATAGCTAGACTTAAAATATATCGAACACTACACTACTAATTTTACGCCGCGGTGACGGGGTGGTGGGGTGCGTGCAGGAGCGATGGTACTGTGCCGCCGATATAACCCCGCTGCTGCTGAAACGCTGGCTGCTGCAACGCTGGCTGCTGCTGGTGACTGGTACCAACCGCCTCTACGACGCTGGTGTCGATGTTGTCGTTCTGCTGGGGCACGTCAGCCGTCGCTTGTGACGGTGGTGTTAGGACGTCTTCGCCCGCCCCCTTCACGAGTGAACGCGAGGATCCGGGCACAATATTGGGTCTCTGGGACCGCTGTGGTAGGAAAGAGAGAAATTCTACTGTCAGATGACGGTTTGCCAAGGTAATTCGAATGCGGGTCCATTCCTGGACGCTTCCGACGCTTTTTCGGGTGGACAGGCTAGGGCGACGCCGTTCGCCTTCCAACACGCGTTCGTGGTTCCTTTTGCCGGTGTTTTTTTTTTCTTTTTTCCTATTTTATTAGTATTTCGTTTGTTTAGTGCTGGAGAATTAGGTTTGTCTTTCTTTATTTGGATGTCTAAATTTGTTTTTTTTTTCCTTTTATTTTCTTCCCTTTTCACTTCTTATTCGATTAGTTTGACTTTCTTTCGGGTTTTTATGTGTTTTTTTTTCTTGCCTTTTCGTTGGGGTCGAATGCGTCCTGCTTGTAGCCTTGTCCAATCCAAAATGGTCGTCTACTTGGAATGTTCGCGAAATCATGAAAGATGGTCAACGTAGACATAGCCGGCGATGCCGGATGTCTTCGTCCCTTCAGATTTGACAGGCTCATTTTTGGCACAGCGGTAGGATTTCCCTTACGTTGCGATTGCATGGGCTTCTGACGTCGCCAGTTGCTATGGTTGCCGTGGATAGTGCTGACATCGGCGATGGGACCGTGGATGGAGTTCGTTACAAATTTACGGCAAATGTTATCCAAAAACATTGTTATTATCATGTAAAAATGTTATTATTGAAGTATTAAATAACTGCACGCTTGGAAAAGATGACAATTTTCAGATGACAAAAATGACAGCAATGCCATAACCAAATTTCAATAAATTGCAAATGGTCATTAGGTCTGGCATTATACTGGCATTAGTGCTTAGTGTCCGATTACACTGCATGCAATTTTGTCATTTTTATCTGTCAAAATCAGCATGGTCATTTGTGGTCATTAGGTCATTTGAGATATGCCGATTACACTGCATGACCCTATTTTGACAGCGAGAACTGTCAAAAATGGTCATTAAATGCCAACGTAGCATACAGTCTAATCTTACCTTTAGATAAAAAGAGTAAAAAACGGTCGACTGTGACTTGTCATTTTACATTTCCGCTGCTTTCTCCAGTCAAACAAGTGCACATTGTGTTGGGATGTTGAACACAAATTCCATACCCACCCTTAAACCTTAACTAGCGATAGATATATAGTTGTCTCTATGTTTTCTGCTTGCAGTCGCATCTGCAACATTATATTCTTTTATAACATTCTTATGGTTCCCACTTTTTGATTTGCGCTGGGTCTACAACGTTCTATTAAAAACTACTTATATTATATTAAAGCGCATTTTTTTTTTATTTCCGCCGGTTTTCATTTCGATTAATATTCTAAATTAACTTGCCATACAGTCTAATCTAGCATTAAATGCAATCCCTCTTCGATTTGCGTTTCAATTCGAGCTTAATCCGTTTTAAATCTTTTTCACTAACTAGTGTCTCAATGCAGGTACAATTACTAGTACTGAATGATGTTTTTTTCTGAACGAATTTTCAATTAATTTGTGACAGAATAATTACAAATACGAGGTATATATTAAAACCCCTTTTCCTGAATTTTTACGCTAACTGTCTAGTAAATACTTGTGAAATCCACAACAAAATAACTCGATTGCCCCCAAGAGAAATCCGCCCGGTAAAACGACCTAATATTTAAGTGCTGAACGTACCCAACCAAAACTGTCTGAAGTGACATTTGACAACCTCTAACAAAAACAAATTTGCCATTTGAACATTTTTGCATTCGTTTTGTTTATTGATTATTCTTGTTTGTTATTCCACAAGAATGAATTTTAATCTCAAAAAGACTTCGCGACAAAGTTCTACCTCATCGCTCGGTGGCGAGAATTCTCAACAGCAATTTAACAATGATGAACCCCCCGTTAGCCTAATATCTGAAATCTCAGATATTATGCGAAGCTTCGGAGACTGTGACCAGCCGCGGTATGAAAGTGTGAAGCTAGTTGAACAAATTCTGCAACAGCAATTGCGTGGTATATTCCACGAGGCTACAATGATCTCTTTGCGTCGTAAAAATGCCGCATGCCCATCGCAAGCCGACTTTGAATTCCTAATGCGAAACCATCCGGTGAAGATCGCACGAATGCGTAAGCATTTGAAGGACATGAGAATCCTAAAGAAATTTCTCAGTATTCGTACTCGTCGCCCACAGGATTTCATGGAAGAGTTTGAAAGTCAAGAATCAGAAGATGAGCTCAGCATTGAAATACCCGATAAGTTCGATGAGGAACGAACACGTCGTTTGTTCCGCGCAGACAGAATTTCACAAATACTCACTGGACAGCAATATCACGAATTTAATGAGGCACGCAAGACGTCCTTTTACTGTCGTCATGGAGAGAAAATTAAAAATAAATTTCACAAGTTCTTGGACCTGCCAGCGGACTTAACAATCTCTAATACTTGCATGAATATCTTAGCGTACTTTTCGCATGAGACAATCGCTGTAATAGTCGATTATGCCATATTGACACGGCTAAATTCGGGTAATCGCATCACTGAACCGTACAGTAGAGTAACGTCTACAGGCGCGTCTTCTGCAATGCTACATATATGTCCTGAGGTAACACAAGGTCGGGGACAGGAGGCTGTAAAGCCCATTACTGTACAAGAGATAAACGAGGGTATTCGGCGACATCGTCAAATGACTGCAAAGAAGGTTGGCTTTTACAGGAGTTCTATTGACTGCGACTTTAAGAGGTCATTCCTTGCAATATAGATCGAGTAAGTAAACTAAACGTTGGAAGATATTTAATTTAATAAACAACTGTTACATCTAATTGTGTTTTTATTACAACTGTCAAATGTGGAAGGTAAATCAAGCGAAAATCGGATTTGGGTGAGTAAGCGTTCGGTTCGGCAAAAACTGGAGTAGCAACGGTTTCTTAGGGTAACGCTTCGTCCGATCTACACTAAGGTATCATTTTTGGAGTTGATGTGTACTCCGAGGTAGGTGAACTTGCTTACTATACTCAGTTGCTGCTAGGTGTGTTTTCTGCAATTCAGTGAAACTCTCTCTTTGAGATAAAAAAAAAACGATTAATACTCACTCAGCCTAAACCCACTTTATTTTCATGCAAAATATTCCAAAACAAGTTTTACGAGTATCCCCAGGGTTATCGATATACAACTTCTGTCGTCCCCTTTTTGCGACTTTGGTTGCTGTTATTGAGGTATAATTTAGAATGTTCATAATAAAATATCAGTAGTTACTGTATTATTAAGCACATAAAATGGCTTGATATACCAAAGCTTTGATTAGCTTAGCCGACGTTAATTTTTCTTATTTTTCTATTTTCTATACATACATTTTATACTTCTTAATACAAACGATCACTAACAATTAATTAATAATAATTTTATTTTCACTTAAATATACACTATAAACAATCACAATATTGCAAGCCAAGTGGGCAAATTTTTGGAAGAAATCCGTCAAATCATGTCAGGCTGATTCTGACAGATAAGGATCGCATTTGGTCATATAACAAAACTACCATAACCTATTACCTGCATTTTGAAGTGAAATATTAAAGCTTAACTTTATTTTAAAGGTATTTGCCAGGGAAACAGATCTGCCATCTACACTTTTTGATTGGTCGCACCATTTGTGCCCTAGAAGCGAAAAACCACACTGCCTTGTTTTGGTAAGTTCTGATTATGATTTGAAAGCTGATTTTTGATCAAAGCACTCTGGGGTTTCAGGGATCCTTTGTTAAAATAACATGATGTCAAATAACTAAATGTCAGTAATTTCTATTTTTAACTCCGCCAAGGAAGGTTACAGGCATTTGGCTCATAAACGACCTCCCGGTCTCAAGCCCGGATAAAGGATGAGGGTTAGGAGTAAAACTCGTTTCTGTGGTTATACGGGTGAACCACGGGCGACCTATTATCCTGAACACTAGTGGGATCCAGAATTGATCAAACAAATATAAAGGAAAATTATGCCTTTAAAAAGGCATCATCAACTAGAGTTATTTTGGAACACCCTTTTGATATCGATATGACATTTGGCACTTGGGCGAAGTTATTAGGTCCGTTCGCGAACTAATATGCAAAAGTAAATTTATATAAACTTTCGTGCAAAACTGCACAAACGCGTTCGCGTACTGAGAAAATGGTAAAAAGATGAACGAAAGAAAAATGTACTTTCGTTCATTTTTCTTCACACAGAATTTCAGCTGGTAAGAAAATGAAAACTGTCAAACGATGAAATCCTATGAGTTTGCTAGAAAAAAAAAACAGATGTTGCTTCTTTTCAAGCCAAACTAAGAAGTTTTTACACAAAAGCATTCGCGTACTATTCTTAGAAATGTGAGGATTCTCTCTCGATTTTGGAGATGTGACACTTTTCATTTTTCTACACATAAAGTACGCGAACGGACCTATTATTTGTCGACACCGAAAATGGGAAAATTGAAGAGAACTTGTCTTATCCAAGTGACTCTATCGTAGGAAACTACTATGAGTATGCAATAGCTCACCCGCAAAGGACGCCGAATTTTATTCAATTTAGGAACGTTTGATTTTGCGTCACCTCATTTGCAACTTAATTTGTCACAAATAAGGTAGACTTTAGGTCCGTTCGCGAACTAATATGCAAACGTAAATTTATATAAACTTTCGCGCAAAACTACACAAACACGTTCGCGTACTGAGAAAATGGTAAAAAGATGAACGAAAGAATAATGTACTTTCGTTCATTTTTCTTCACACAGAATTTCAGCTGGTAAGAAAATGAAAACTGTCAAATGATGAAATCCTATGAGTTTGCCAGCAGAACAGCTGTTGCTTCTTTTCAAGCCAAACTAAGACATTTTTCACCTTTTTACACAAAAGCGTTCGCGTACTTTTCTTAGAAATGAGAGGATTCTCTCTCGATTTTGGATATTTGACACTTTTCATTTTTCTATACATAAAGTACGCGAACGGACCTTTTATCTCATTTCGAATTGTAAATATGTATGGGAAATTATTATTTTTTAATCTCATTTATACATATATATATATATATATATATATATATTGATTTATAATTAAGTGATAGTACGTTTACACAGACACAACATTTCGGATTAGAATTGGGAACTAGTTGAAGCAAATGAGGCAGTGAGGCATTGTAATAGGTCTATATTGGGGTATGTAGAGGGAGTTAGGATTTGGTAAGGGTATGGAAACTAGGATGTGGATGGGACCTTAGGATGGGAATGGGACAAGAAGGGAACATTGAGTAGTTCAGTGAAAGGGACGCGGCATGCTTGCGATGCTCGACTGCGCTCGCCGGAATGGGGTGGATCTTGCCCCCACACTCAACCAAACCTACCACAAAACACATATCATGCCAGAAAGGTACTTACTTTTTCACCAAAAATCGGACGGACGTCCACCACACTGAAGGACGCTGCTGGTGACGATGCAGTGTAGCCATTAGTTAAATGCTTAAATTAGCTAATTTATTAGATTAAATTATTCTTTATTCATAGTATTTAAGTAACAAGCGACTGAATATATTATAGTTGCTAACCATTGCCAGTAGTTTAAGGATTACATATATATATATACATATTAAGGATATATACATATTGTTAGATTCCTTCACATATATATTTACGTATCTGTACTTACCAATTTTGTAGTGTTGTTAGATTTATTTATAGTGTTAATTTGGTTAATTTTAGTGTAGAGTTGTTAAAGTGCTTAGAAGCCCGATCTTGAGTGTAATAAGTTTAGTTTTCCCATCCCCCTCTGTTTTTTTTTGTTGTTCGAGAAGGGCGAAAAGGTCGTCAGATACCTATTTAGAGCTCTAACTAGGTAGGGAAAAGTAGAGTTAATTGCATGGAGATGATTAAATGGTTATCAATCCGTAATCAGACGGATTTAGTTTTTCTGAATATTTTTTTTTTTCTTTTGTATCTTACATATATATATATATATACGTACAATCAATAAATGTATTTAGTTAAGTCGAATGATAATTTCTGAGCGTATTATTTCTTTATGTTTGCCATGGTCAGAAGGATCATGGTAGGTTGGTAGATTATTTTTCAGGGGGTGAGGTAGGGTGCGCTAAAGATCATTCGGTGGGAATGGTCTAATCATTGAGCAGCATCCATCATTGGGGAAATCCAATATCTGGTCACCGGATTTCCAGGTTGGGAGGGTAATGGCTACACTGCATCGTCACCAGCAGCGTCCTTCAGTGTGGTGGACGTCCGTCCGATTTTTGGTGAAAAAGTAAGTACCTTTCTGGCATGATATGTGTTTTGTGGTAGGTTTGGTTGAGTGTGGGGGCAAGATCCACCCCATTCCGGCGAGCGCAGTCGAGCATCGCAAGCATGCCGCGTCCCTTTCACTGAACTACTCAATGTTCCCTTCTTGTCCCATTCCCATCCTAAGGTCTCATCCACATCCTAGTTTCCATACCCTTACCAAATCCTAACTCCCTCTACATACCCCAATATAGACCTATTACAAATGGCGCCCAACGTGGGGCCCGAATTTGCATTATTTAGGGGCGTCTAATTAATATTTCGGCGGCCACGATCAAATTTATTATCAATGACCGCCAATTGACCTTCAAATTGTACTGTCCTAATAAGGGACTGAATAATAAAATGGAGTATAAAATGGACATATGGGCACTTACCCCTTCTTATTTTTCTTTATTATTTATTTTTTTGGATTTTAAGTTTTTATTTCCACTGCCTTGTTTTAAGGGCTTTATAAAAAAATTCAAACTATATTCTACTCGCACTACTGTGTCTTACGGATAAACTACACCTCGAATGTGCCTCGGGTGAGTTTCTTATTTGAATTAATTTACTTCTGTCCCGTATTCAACACATCGTTCGATTTGCTATGTACTTTAGGTAGCCGCTATTTTAATGTGAATGGTGGATTCACAATTCCCTTCTATTCATGCGGTTTGTGTACTTACTACATAAATAAATTCGGACTAGTTAAGACAAAAAAATACATGGGCAAATTGGAACGGGTGGACAGGTACACTGCGAAACCACAGAGTGACAGATCGCAAAAAGGATTGAGATTCGAATGGGTTTGTAAATATTGTAATCTTGTTTTATTATTAGGTACATTTAAACGTTTTCAGGTGACCATAACAGCATATGGGACAAAGAGAGTCATTTGCTTCAAGCGCCTCAATTGCTTTAATGCTTCAATCTCTCACCACTACAAGAAAAATCGGCAGTCTCATTCTCGTTTAATATGAACTAGCAAAATAAAGTCAGATCAGAAAGCCAGAGAATTGAGCGGTGAATTAACCGTGTGTTTCTTTATTCATTCTGAATATTCCGAGTGAGCCATTAACGTTTCTTTATTCAATGGAATATTCCGGATAATCCATTTCGGTGTTTCTTTATTCATTCTGGAATAAATGGAATGCATTCTTTTTATTCCTAGAGAAAGGTGGAATAACAAGAATATTCCCTCGTTTGACAGATGCAGTTGATCAAAAAAAAAATAGAAGCGAAGCAACAGCAAACAATCAAATGGGTGAGCATTTATTGCAAATTTATTGTCTTTTTTTATATTTTTATGTGTGTTGTCTTAAGTTAATTATTTTTTTATTATATATTTTTAATTTCCTTCCAGAATCAAATATACATTTTTAAAATGGTCTTCTGTGGGCATGAAATGCCGCATAGATGTTGGTAGTTGGTGACAAGATGATTTCATGAGCAGTGTTGCCACTTACGCTACATAAAAAGGTGCACGTTTTTTGAACTTGTACTAAATCCTTACTCAAAAGGACAACATATTTAATGTTTTACTTTTTTCCTTCGATTCAACATATTTAACATAATAACAACACGAGAATATAATGTTATTCATAAAAATAATAACAATATCTTAGTAATAAATAATACATTATGCTTTATCTGAGCGAAAGTTGTATATTACTGTATTGGGTACTTCGTTAAGAAACGCAGCTGTGGAGACTTAAATAGGGACAAGTCGTTTTCCGCTACATATTGTTTTGGTTGTCGAAAATATTGATAGCTTTAAAATGTTCAGTCAATCACAAATTCGTCACTGACAAATAAATTTAGAGAATTCATTCGCTGTTTTTGTTTGTAAAATAACATTTTTAAAACGAAATGTGAGTAGAATTGCTTTTTTGGAAAATAAAATAAAATGTATTGAATAGATACAATCACTGGAACTTCACTTCCATGAACCTTATGAACAAAAAGCAGTCACAAAAGCATGTGCTTAAACAAAACAACTAACAACAAAATAAAATTAAATTTTAATACGTTTTCCCAATAGTAGTACTCAGCTGATTAATTGAATAATCAAATTATTTGCACTATAAAATTAAGAAGGAGTATCTAAACACTATTTTTGAACAGTAAAACGTAAAAAATATTGTAGAATTGTGTACGAGATATAAAAATTAACTTTTGGCAAAAATGTATTTTTTTTGGAAACAAATTAGGTTGAACGAATTTGATATATACATATTTTTAGTACTACTAAGTACAAACGAACAAAAACAATTAATTAATAACAAAATTGTACAAAAAAATGAAAATGCCTTTAAATTGCTGCATCAGGAGCTGCACAAGTCATTTTGGTCAACATGTTCACTGTTTTTATATATTTTTTTTTGCCCTGACATACTTTCTCAGGTTTTTCCTCAATAAAGGAGAAAATTTCCCTTTGATTTCACCTAAATATACACTTTATTAACAATCGCAATAATTTTTCATACAAATTCTGCAAATTACTGAAATTGTATGCTTCAATTTTTTCTTGACGTTTAAGAAAGAAATGCGGCACTTCAGAAAGAGATAGCTTTACGCACGTGCTCTATCGCATTTTGCTTGTCAGTGTTCACAATGGATGAATAATTTGTTAATTGGCATTCATAGTACCAAAATATCGATCAATTAATAAATTTTGTCGCTTATCAATAATTGATTTTTGACAACGATAATAAGGGTGTTTAATTAATTTAATGTAATTTGTATTACTGAGATATCGTTATTATTATTGTTTTTGTGAACTTAAATTGTATTTTCTTAAGGTTTCTCTTCTCATATTTGTTTTATTATATGTTTTTATTTTAGTGTTGTAGTGGAGTATTACCTCACATGTGAGTTCAGTAATAGAAAAAATATATTAATTGTAAGTAGTAAATGTTGTACTTGTTCTTGAACTAAGTGGCAGCGCTGGTCAATAGACATAATGGCTGTCATTCTATTCGGTCCATATTTGTTTCTTTATTCATTCCATTCTGGATATTCCGGATAAAAAAATCTAATATTCTGTCTTTTCTATTCCTTATCCGGAAAAAATAAAGAAACACACGGTAAAGTAGAGCCGCGCCAAACGATAGGCAAGAGGTGTTGGCAGCTAATAGGCTTCTGGTTGGTTGCTTGCTGAATGACGTATGGGGATATGTACTTACATTTTTTATTTGATTTGACAAACTGTCAAAGGCAGAGACGAAATTTAACATTTTGCTGAAAATCAACATTTTGAAACGCAGGAAAATATGTGGGGAACTAATGAAGACTTCGAGTAAAATGTAAAATTTAGATAAAATTTTCTTTTTTATTTTGTGTAACATTTTGGGAGAGGCCCCTAATACTGTCCCCTTTCGAAGTACGCCGCTGTGGTCACATTGTTGCTTAATGTAGCTGCAGCTTATCGAATATATGTATGTCAAAACGAAATTGTTTATTATACTTTGTTTTTTTTTTAAGTTTCCTATATTTTCAAGCAATAAAATAATGATTAATAGAATATTAAAATTGTTTTGTAATGCAAATTAATACATTTAGTCAACAAACCAATTTCAGGGCAAATGTAGAAGTGATATCAAAGCAAGATTTTTCTTTCAAAAAATCGTTTTTTTTTTTGTAAACAGGCATAAAAAAACATAAAATTAACAAAATTTCGTGTCACCCTCATCAAGTTTAAGAGATATAAAATTTTGAGAATCCAAATTATGATGATGCAAAAACTAATTTTTTAAAGGCTTTAAACGTGTGAATATAGTAAAGTATAATGGCTGAAACTGATGTGCAGCAAGACCCGTGCAGTAAGATGATTTGGTATGTAAAATGAGAGATTGGTTAGATACTCCATTTCAATTCTCGCTGTATGTTGTCTCTATTTCTAATTTTACTGCAGCAATAAAGAGAAGAGCAGCATAATTTGGTAAAATTTTTCCAGATTGACGTTTTGTGCTGTGAAATTCTACGACATTATCTAGCATCTTATTCTATTGGTGATATATAGGCCAGGAAAAAGTCATACTGAATCTTACCGCACATGTGATTCATGTGCGTTACTGCATGCATTACTGCGTGCGTCCTGCCTGCATAGGCATAACAATAAACGGTAATCTTTATGCCCATTTGCCCCCCCCCCCCCCACCCACGCCAGTGCTTAGGCTCACAGTTGAATTTGGAGTAGGTGCGAGGTTGTATATATGCAAAATTAGAGAGCGCCAATTTTTTTTTTGTTTTGGGTTTTTTATGGTCCTTAAAAACTTCTCATATAATTAATTTTTTTCAATTGGAGCCCGTTAAGTAAAATCTAGTAAATGTTAAACGAAATGTAGTTAGTGTGCGGTGTGCTCGCGTCAATGAGATTTCGAAATCTTTTTGTCGAAATCTCCGATTTCGATTCGCTGCGAACAGCGTATAAAATATCCACTTCACAACCGTCACTGAAATTTTACTGAAATGTAATGGTACCATAAGAGAAAATTGACATTTGATTGTTAATTTGGGAACCACAATTTGCAGTTAATAAACACCCTTCATCGTGTATCGCTCATTTTGCTCAGTTTTCTTTTCGCCATATTCTTTACGATTGCCTTAAAAAATTACAAATAACTTGCACGAAATAAATTTAATTACAAGAACGTCACCTTAGAAAAGAAAAATCCATCACCAGAGCGTCTACGCAAGCGAAATTCTTCAAGACAACCGGGCCTTTCAGCGAGAAATATGGCTGAAGCAGTTGTCGAAGAACGAACTTCACACCCAACTAGATTCTTCTGTCATATGTGCAATCTTGAAATCAACATATTCAACAATGATTACACATGCCCCCTTTGCTCCGGTGGCTTCATAGAGGAGCTCCCACCGCTCACTCCTGGCGGCGGTGACGGCAGCATCTCATCCGGTGCCAGCGGAAGCAGCACTAGTGGCAACCAATCATTAAATGACTCTAATCCATCATCAGAAATGCCTAGCAGTCGAATCAATGATTTGGTCGCAACATTGCTGATGTCCCGCGGTGGGCTTGGTCCAGTGCTGGGCAACTTGGGCGGACCGCAAGAACTGGAAATATCAATTGAGGCTGGAGGCGCTGAACCAGGTGGTAACGGTAGCGGCGGAGGCAGTAGTCGATCTGGCAATCGACGTAGCGTTGTCGGTGGTAGTGGGCGTCAACGGCAGGCGAATTTTAGTAGACTGGATAATGTGTTCTTGGAATTTCTTAGTTCACTTTCGAGCGGGGAAGACGGTGTATTTGGTAATTCACAAATGTTCTTTATGGGCAATCCGGGCGACTATGCCTGGGGTCGAGAAGGAATCGACACTGTAGTAACGCAACTGCTAAACCATATGGATACCTCAGGTCCTCCACCCTTGCCCAAGGAGAAGATAGCCGAAATTCCAACGGTCGAGATCAATGAAACCGAAGTTGAACAAAAGCTTAAATGCTCTGTGTGCTGGGAGGACTTTAAGCTGCAGGAGGCTGTGCGAAAACTCCCCTGCTTGCATGTGTATCATGAATATTGTATAGTGCCGTGGTTGGATTTGCATGGAACTTGTCCAATTTGCCGAAAGTCGCTCCAACTTGAGCCTAGCACTAGTTGCTCCATGCACAACGGAGCCGTCTCATCTGGTCAATCAGACATTCCGTCGACTACAGCTACGGTATCGGTCACCGTAACCTCACAGCCCAGCACCTCTGCCACCGCTGGCAGGAACAGCACCAGCACCCATAGCCAACCCCAACCAATGGACACCTCGGTCGCAGGATCAGCTTCGCAAGCTGCTCAAGACTCATCATCGACACTAGGAAGATCTAGTCAGAACCCCAACGTCTTGGCCTTCGACGACGGCAATGTCGAGTATGACTTTGACTAAAACAACCCGTAACATTTATCAGCCCTATATATATAATATATATAATGTATAACTACAAAGATTAAATTATCGCTTAATGAAATCACGTTTTGTTTTCTGTTTCCCTGTTCCAGATTAAATATTATCATAGATATCTTCGATTCTACCTTACAAAATAAAAACTAAGAATTCGTTTTAATAACAAACGGATTGTGCGAAACACGTATGTTCTATATAACCACTTGAGAGTGCCGAGAGTATAATTGAAATACACATGGATGTACGTGCTTTCCTCTGTTTCGGTTCCCTTTTTTTTCCACGAAGTTTGCCAGACATTGAACTTTTCAAATTTTTAACTTAAAAAAAAAATTAACGACTTGAATGCACTCAGTTAGGGTAAACATTTACATAATTTGAAATAAAATTTAAGTCATATAAATATTTATTCTTTAAATGTAAAAAAGAATTTTGAGGAAGAAAATTGCTTGTGTGTCGTTTTCTTGTAGTCGAACTCTTCTTTCAGTGTTATCTTTACTTTTGTTTGTATTATTTTATTTTTTTTAGTAAGGCTATGAAAGCATTAATTCACGAATGATTGATTAATTTAAATTAAGAAATTAATAATAAAAATTGTTGTGACATTTATTTAAACCAAACTGCAGATTGTTTTATTCTGTATAATTTTTTTTATATTCAACAGCATTTTTTCTCTTATTTTCAGGCAAACATCGATGTTGAACTGTGGCATTCACGAATGCCTACTGCAAATCTAATTATTTGTTTGTATTGCCGATGTGACGTTGCTGTTTCATACCATAGAGGTACTACCACGTTAGTCTGTAGATTCGATGAGGTAGTCATCTATTTCTGGACACAGTGGATTGAACGACGTCGTTTCGAGGATTGCTGTGTAGCATATCTCTTAGAAGGCTGCTTGAATGTATTTATTTGATATGGGTGCACTACTTCAGTGCACTCAATTCACAACACATATTTGAAAAAGACTACACATGCAGTGGTCTTACAAAAAACAAACCTGTTCTGTTCTCAATTTTTGATAACAGAACGGGTGTATTACTTGCTTTTTCCTCTTTTTCGTGGGTTCCTACAGAAATGAAATGAATTTGAGTGCACCTCATAAATAATTATAGTATGTATGCTTGTGTCAATTGGCTCCATATAGGCACGGGTTAAGAATATCACTTCAGCGTGCCTCGATACACAGCGTTTGTCGTTAAAGGCAACTAAAGGGGGAAATCTCCCATTCGGGATAGGGGTTAGAATTTACCCGAGGTAGGTATGCCGGTCGTAAGAGGCGACTAATATCCAAACTTTGGGATGTTTCCCCACCAGGCGCGACCCTAGGTGGTTCATAGGGGAGCCTCGGTACGATACGCTCGCTATCTGAGGTCGTAGGGTTATAGCAGAGATGTACGCGATGACTATGTGCATAGACTACGGTCTGCGCTCATGCATTGAATTTATCCGGCTATGATAAGACCATTTCTATCATACGCATCGGTTGTTTGGTGGAATAAGCACAATCAAAGCTTATCTCACGTTTAAGAAGAGGTGGCTTTTGGTATAACTTGCACTAGAGTTTTAATGAACTTGCCCGACGATTGTCCTTCGACTCCTGTCTCTCCTGATATGCCGTCCGATGCAACGACACCGGAACTTCGGCTGAAGCGCAACTACGAAGTCGCCTTTCCTTGTGTTCAGGACTGTCGAATCTTCACGGATGGATCCAAAACCGATGAAGTAGCTGGTGCTGCTGTTTTCATGGAGAGGGACAAAATTAGACATTTCTTCTCGTTAGGGAAACATGCGTCAGTCTTCCAAACAGAGACTTATGCTATCCTAATGGCTATGGACTATGTTGCAAGGAACAAGTATAGGGGGCGAAGTATCTGCGTCTGTAGCGAGTCAGGCTACGCTTAAGGCCTTGCTTAACCCCCTCCAAAATAGTTCGTGAATGCAAGATCTCTCTTGATTCGGTCGGAAGGCTGAATTCACTTAGAATTGTCTGTATCCCGGATCATAACGGGATCACGGGAAATGAGATCTTCGATGAACTTCCTGGACAGGGCTCAGAGGAGGACTTCTCAGGACCTAAACCGGCGATATGTCTGCCTGCGTCCTCGGTCAGGGCTTCCATAGACGGTTGGGTTTCATATGAACACAATCGCAGATGGCATGACTCTCCAGGTTGCAGACAGACCAAACGATTTCTCCCCGACGTCTGTAAAAAATCTACGGCATTCTTGTTGTCTCTCAACAGAAAAGACTGCAGGCAGACTACTGGCGTTCTTACGGGCCACTACGCTTTTACCAAGCGAAGCCTGTGGAGAAAGCGATGACACTGCGGAGCATTTTCCCTGTGATTGTCCTGATTTTGCTCGAATCAGGTGGCAGGTATTTGATGCTGAAGTGGTGAGTGCTGTAAACCTAAGCTGTGAATTTACACATCTTTTGGGATGTTCTGGATGAGGTTGTGAAAATCTGGCCAGAATGCAACTTTTTCTCTCTGCTCGTATCCAACTTAGGGAGCATATGCACTGACAATATTCCACACCTCACCTCAGCATTTTGAGAGACATCAAACGGTCACTGGACTTTGAAGCGGTCAAGACGCTGGCAAGTAGCTCTCGCGCAAAAAGGGATAACGATTCGGTTCCTACCCCGTTCCATCCCATAGTAGAACATCTTGAAAGCTTGTCCTAACGTCCAGGAAACGAGCCCGATTCCCGGTGTCTCGCTGTTTTGTTTCATGAACACATAAGATGTCAACTCGCCTTCTAATCATCATATTTTTGAACTCGTAGCTACAACCACTCATGCCTCCAACGTTCCAACTCGCGACTCGACTCTTAGGTTTCGAATAAGCTTAAGCATTACTTCGCTATCCCCCGGAAACCGAATAGCTCTAACTTAAAGATTTCCGCGCGTCCCAGGACTTGTCTCATGATAAGTAGTATTTAGTTGTCCCTGTTTGGGCCGTATCGCAATTCTATCGGCGACTTTGGTTTATAGATTTCCTATGTATACCCAAGTTCCATACATTGTTTTGCTCACAAGATCTCTTGAGTTCGAGTACAAATATAACCTGAAAGTACACAAGCTTCCAAGAACTTACCTTGGCGACGAAATTTAGGAATATCTTAAGCTCATTTACTTGTTTGAAAATAGTACAGGGTCGTATGAAAAGCCTTTACATGTGTACATCAATCAGCTATGCAGTAAGATATCTAACAGATTTTCGTTAGCTTAGTCATAGGGTGACTTGATTTACGATGGCACCTTAGATCAAGTCATCGGTTGTATTGGATAGTTATTCCTCCTGATGTGGCGATACAAATATCATAGATGAGATAAATGTCGCCGAACACACAGGTAGGCATATTAGTAAAAATAAATATTAGATAATAACGACCCACACAGGGTTTTTAAGACCTAGCTTATCCAACCATTTGCATGTACGACCTACAATTTTAAGCCGAATCTGAACGGCAAATTTAAGAAGCTTTTCATGACAATTGATAATCTTGGATGTTTGTCAGACGTTCGCAAGAGGTGGGCAGTGGCATGAATAGTGTCATGCCCCGCGCTGAAACCAAACTGGTTGTCCAGAATGGTGTTATTATCGACCCACTTCAACAGGGCTCTATTGACAAAGTATTGACAAAAGACCTTGCTTATATTCGTAAGCAAACTAATAGACCGGAGATTGGCAGGACTCGTCATATCTTTACTCTTTTTCGTGATGTGTACCACAGCTACATTCCACTACATTATTCAGCGCATTGTTAAACAGCGTGGTAAAAATATCTACAGCCTCCAAGGCAGGGGTCTCAATACGTCTTTTGGGGTTATTCTCGGATCGCCAATTCTCAAGTTTGGTGGGAAGATAGAAGTGGCTCAGCAGTATCTTTGTATATATACAAAGATATTGTATTCGTGCGAGAATTTTTTTAATTTGAAAATCCCTTCGGCGCTTTATATTTACGAAAACGAGACTACAATTTCTTTCCACTTTGTATGCACATACGATATTTAATATATGTTTAAATGTCAAGTGCCAGCTAGCAGATTTCGCATTTCCGAAATCGATTACTGATTTCAATTTAAGAGTGGTAGGGCTAGGAATTCATGTCTTATGAGCGCTCATAAATTTGCAGCAATAGGGGTTGGTGAATACGTTTCACGCAGCTCTTAGTCTTAGATCTGTTGCCCGTGTCTTCCGGTTGCGGATCACTTCTTTACTGAGGTCAAACAAATCCAGTGTTATTGCATCTGATGTCGGCCTGCTTCTTTCTTACAATTTCGACGCGTGCATTCCTGTTATTGAATTTTGTTTGATCGCCCTTTTACGACACCGGTGATCTCCAGTCGTTTCAATCGACGGATTTGAATGCACACTTGCGGGTGATATTCAAGATGCTAAATGTATCGCAAGGCTCACCGGGATGCTTAAAATTGACTAGATGCCCCCCAGTCGCGTTTTAGGACAAACGCTATTCTTAGCCTGGCACTGCAGGGATATTTATTGGTATTTACCATCCCACTTCTAGTAAAGTAAAGGGGTATTTAAATTTTCAAAGTTTAACAAGATTAAAAAGTTAATTGACAACAATACATCCAGCAACGAGTAGACACATTAAGCTATCAGTGCACGAAATCAGAAGCAAAAATTACAAAACTTGTATCAAATTTTATAGTATGTATTAGCCAGAGGCACAGGTTATTGTCACAATAAATATGCTTCAATTTGGTATTCGTACTACAAACAGCAGGCAGACAAATTATACGCAAACGATCATCAAATCATATCCCTAAAATAATTCAAGATATCGCCGTATAGTACCAACTCATCTCCGGCAAAACATACATCGTAATCCAAATTAAATTGCATAAAAACGTGCGGACGCATTGCCATAGTCTTAATCATTTTGATTTTAGGTTTTATATGAAGCGCTTTGAATAGATCGCCGACACGTTCCTTGTCACTAATGAAGTCGTTGCTTGGATTCAAGACACGTTTCGCTTCCTGCTTCAATTCGTTGTAGAATTTTTCAAAGAAGAAGTGGCGATCTGATAGCTTTTCACCAGATTTTTCGTCTACTCCAGACTCGGTAAGTTCCCGATATGTTTTCAATTTCTTATAACGGTCTTCCTCATCCTTTTCTATTTCCGCATCAAGAGTTACTAGTTCAAGCGAATCATTGGTTTTTGCAGCCTAAACAAAGATCATGAAACCACGGTAAATTTGATTTTAGCGTGTACTTACCGACTGAACTATTCGTAGCATTTCCACAGCCGCTTTTTGGCGAGCTGCTTTCTTCGTGTTTGCAACGCCATATCGCTTAATTGAGGCCAATTGGCATAGAATCGTAAATTCTGGCGCTTCAGCTGGTCCAGCTTGCTGTATTATGTCGAATGTTGGCAATGGATGATTCTGTTGCACGCATAAATCTCGAAGAGCCACCACTGCGTCGGTAGTGGATATGGTCTCGTGCGGCGCTTGTGGAATTAAGCAGATATCAGGATGGCTAGCTTTAACCTCCTTGATCAGATTAGCAGCAGCATCGTGTCTAGCTTCCTGTTTGGATCGGCCGTTGCCATAAGAGGATCTATCAAGAGCTTCTACGCAGCAGATAAAAGATTTTGTACCGTCGTTTGCGTCCATGCAATCGTATTTGGGAAGGGTAGTTCCTTTTTTGGCACAATACTCTTGAAGAGCAGTAACTGGCGGTTTCCCGAACATTTTTGTTGTTATTTTTATTTACCTGAAGTCCTGAAGCAACGGGTACCTATACTTTATGATTTATGAGAGCTTATTAATAATTTGATTGACTGATTTCTGAACTGATTACTGACGAGGCTTTCCAAAATAAATCCAAAACTCGCAACGAGACCTGTTCGATCTAATGTCGTTTTCCATTTCACTTTTCGTATATTTCCCTGAGATCTGTGACCTGTTTCACAGATGTTACAACACATACAATTTGACAGTTCTATTGCATGATTTCTGTTTCACAGGATTGTTGTAAAGGGTTTTTCAAGTTTTTTTTAAATGAAACAAAAACGGTTTTGGATATCAATGAAATTCTTTATTCCTGTGAAAGTACGTTCGATGCCATTATGTATGGAACTCGATTTCTTTTGCATGGCCACCACGGGCACGCTTGCAGAAGTCCAGACGCTGAACCCAATTTTCGACGGTTTTCAAACATAAATCGGCCGATACTGCTGCAATTTCACGTTCGATATTCGTACGAAGTTCATCAATCGTCGCTGGCTTATTGGCATAGACCATAGACTTGACGTAGCCCACAGGAAATAGTCTAACGGCGTCAAATCGCACGACCGAGGCGGCCAAGCAACTGGACCATTTCGTGAGATAACACGGTTTCCAAACTTGGTTTCCAATAAATTGATTGTGCCATTCGCTGTGTGGCTTGTAGCGCCGTCCTGTTGGAACCACATATCCTCCAAGTCCATATCATCCAATTGGGGCCATAACGACGTCACAGAGATGCCCAACGACTTCACAGAGATGCCCAACGACGTCACAGAGATGCCCAACCCTTGAGAACGACGTGTGAGAGACGCATTTGGGCTTTCTTCAATTGAAGCCTCAGCGGCAGCAATGGCACGGGAACATTTTGTACTGAGCTTGTGGATTAAAATTTTTCCACTAGACGCTCAATTGTTGATCTGCTAGGACGATTATGACGACCATAAATTAGACGTAGCGCTCTTAACGTTAAGGCCACTGACTCCGAATTTCGGTAGTAAATTTTAATAATCTCGTTGTTGGCTCGTATATCTTTTCATCATGAAATGGCAAACCTTACTGAAGAGAAATGTCAAAAGAGCGGCAAGAAATTCAGCGTCGTTTGCTGTCCCTGTCGCTCTACTTTTGCAGCGTCCCTGTTCAAAAACCCTTTATGATCTATCACACAGTTTCACACAAATTTATCATACATTTTCATACAGCAATTTAAACTCAAATGTATTATACATTTCATACAGCACAATAATTTATTGAAATTGCTTCGCGTTGAAATATGCAAGAGTAAGTACTTTTTTACTGTTCAGCTTATTATTATTTATGAATTTAGGGATAAAAAAGATTTGCTTTTTGTGCAGAGATTTTCATTGCGTGAAAAAAAATTGTCATTGGTATTGCCAACGAAAGCAATGAAGAAAAGTTCAGGACTGTAACTTGGCGAAAATTTCGCCGCATTGCTATGGTGAGCTAATTTGTTTCTTCATTAATGCAATGATCTGGCGCAGTGGCTCAATGGTTAGTGTGTCTGCCTACTAATCGAAAGGTCCCCGGTTCAATTCCGGGGCCAAATAACATCTTGAGTTTTTTTTCCACTGCCCCACCTCTTGCGAACGTCTGACAAACATCCAAGAGTATCAATTGTCATGACAAGCTTCTCAAATTTGCCGTTCGGATTCGGCTTAAAATTGTAGGTCCCTTCCACTTCGCAAAGAAAGTGGTTGGAGAAGCTAGGTTTTAGGCCCTGTATGGGCCGTTAATGCATAATATATATTAATGCGATGGAAGAAGCAATGAGGTCCCAGAACCAATTTCATGTCAGCCATCGACGATTCTCAGAGCTTTAAAAATCCAAAAACATAGATGAGCAGCAAATGCTTTAAAAGAAACTCAGTTAAAAAAAAAATTGTTTGGAAGCAGTTGGGTTTAGGTTTTCAAATGTCAAAATCAACCTTACCACTTTTACTTCATCCCAATCAGTGGATGAAAAAGATTTATAGTTGAGTGTTTATTACTAGGTAATGACGTCCATATTTCAATTAGGTAAAATAGATTTAATAAGTTCTTACCGCCTCTACCACATCTCTGTTATCATCTACCATCATTATCTTCATCTTCAAAATCATACATTTCGTGTCCAAAAAAAGATTCATTCTACATAATGAAATTTATGAAACAGAAAGCTGTGTGTGTTGTAACACGGCATCTCCACGAGCAATATTTTATAGAATGCCATATAGCGTTCTATGAAAATTGATCGTGGAGACTACGAATAGCATTCTATATATTGCTCAGTTCATAGCATAGGTTAAGTTAGGTTTATGTGGCTGTCGGCAGAAGCCGACACACTTAGGCCAATTTAGGTCCATTGTGATACCACGTATGTATTATCTACCTCAACTCTGTAGATGAGACTGGCCAACGACACGCGCTTGTTCTCAAACGGTCCCCCATCTACGTACTAACCGCGCCCAACGTCCTTTAATTAGGGTGATCTGACGAGAACCGATTAACTCGATGTGGTATGGTCGTTGGTTCATAGCATTCTATGAATAGTATTCTATGAGCTGTTATTTTTATGATGTGCTTCACTTTGTGACATTTCCACCATTGAAATATTAAGCTATGAAATGCCCACCGTACATTTTATGGTATTCTATATTTCTTTCGTTCTATGAAAAGTGACAGATGGTAAACTATGAAATATTGCTCGTGGAGACGCGGTGTAAGATGAGTAATGGAAATTTATGTTATATGAAATGCATGTATTGTATGTTCTGTATGTGTTGTATATTCTGTAGATCAGTATCAAGCACAGTCGTCCATAAAAATATTTATATGTTGTGCTGAAACCACAATTCACTACTTTGAGTAAAGTGTTCTGGTAAACTATTAAAAAAAAACAGTTTTTTCATCATAACTTCTACATTTCTGTCTCTAAGGAACCATGCTTTACGTTATTTTAAAGGTGCTCGCCAGGGTAACATCAACTCAACACAATTTTTTTAATTTACCTGCGAAAAACCTCAAGCCCTTATTTTGGTAAGGGGTACCAAAGCCAATTCCTTTTGACAGATTGATTTTGAAATAACGTCTTTTTTGTAAGTTGAGCGGCGGTTACACGCCGTCTCCACGTACTATAAATTTCCAGCCGACATCAGAAGCAGAAGAAAAAAACAAAAGCAGACCAGCTGCCAAATTTTGTTTGCTGGGCATTTGATCGCATACATGTTTCGTTTGAGAGATAGAGATGTAACGATTTTCATGGAGAGCATAACAGCAAGGAATGTCCCCTCTCTTTTGTTTTTGCATGCTATGAAGAGTATGCGAGCAAAGTATGCTTTCTCTCGCCAACCATCGAAATATAGTTGCGAGAATGGTCTCCACATGATATAATGGCTGCATGCATTAGTGTATGCTATCAATTTATAGCACGTTGAGACCAAGTGCTAGAACGCCGCGTCGAATAGTGTAACCGCGGCGTTAAAAACGCGTTCTGCGTGGCGAAGTCTTGAGGCTGACAATGTCATACTACGCAACCCTTTAGAGGTGTTTAAAGGGAATACATACGGTTCTAACTGTATTCGAGTACTATACTTTCTGCATAATAATTCGTCAAAATGTCAAATTTCAAAAACTGGGTATTTTATTGGTTTCGACCTTACCTAAGATAAAAATTTGAATTAACCGTGTCTGAATTTTAATCGAAAACGATGAAGAATTTAAAAATAAAATCCACTTTAATTGAAACCTTAAAATAAATACGTGGCCTTAGTATTTTAAGCTAAAAAAACACCTAAATAAATTCTCAAGTTAACATTACGCTGAAGTCATATTAGGAATCTAAAACAAACAGTGCCACTGTAAGTTGCAAATCTATATGTTATGTTAAGACAGCTGAATTTTGACACATTTATTTGTTAATTTTTAACCAAGCAAAGATTTTAACTTCATAGACAATTCACACTGTCTTCAATCATCAGATAACTACTGTATACAGGCAAATTTGCGAATAACTTGTGCCTTAAACTAACGAGTAAGGAAAATAACAGTGTCATGTTAACGCATGATGGCGCTTTTGCATTTGAAACAGTTGGATAACTTTGCTGTTATCCTTGTTTCTAAAAGCTAAATTTTTTGAAGGGTGATAGGTCGTCCTCTTGAGCCGGCTCACTACTTTTGAGCTGCTATCGAGTGAAGCGATCTGGCCCCCATAATCAATGTAAACAAAATATAAATCGCAGGAAATGATATTTTTTGTGGTGGAGAATATTAATGAAATCATTCTATCTCCCCCTACTCTGGTATGTATAGGGATTAGTTGAAACGCCTACCCAAACCCAAAGCCACAAAGGGTGCGTGCTGCACAGACGAGCTATAGGTATTGTGCATGTGCATATTTCAGTATTAGCTTGTATTAGGTAGGTACCTCATCATTGTAGTGGGGGCTAACGAACAGAATTCTTTCTTAGGCCCCGAATAGCCAAACTACATTAGGCGTTTTTCTTTTTTAGCTCCGAGCGGAGCACTGAGCTGTCAAAAAAAGAACTGTATTACTTTTTTAGCTCGGAGCGCTCTGAGCAGAAAATTTGTATTTAATTTTTATCTCTGAGCTAGCTCAGGGCTCGCTCGATGAGCTCGATTAAAAATGACCGAGCACATAGAGCGAAAAGCTGAGCGCGGCTGACTTCATTCATTATTTGTGCTTTTTCCATAGTTTATTTACTAGAAATTATAATTTAAATGGAACAATCCTTGACAAACACCAATTTCAGAAGCAATCCTGACTATTTTGAAAATTAATAGAAAAAAAATTATCTAATGACAGTTCAGTGCTCAATTATGTTTCTTAATTAGCTCGGAGCGCTCAGGTTACGTTCAGCTCGGAGCGAGCTCTGATCGCTCGGGCCCCGTTCTGTTCCCTGCTCGGGGCTAAAAAAGAAAAACGCCTATTATAGCTAATAGATAGATTCTGAGGCAAATTACTTTTGACACTTAACTACCAGTCCCTCTAGAAATACATAAGAGTGTTGTTTGTTATAGGTACCTAATGGTTGATTTTTTTTTAAAGTTTTTCTTCTTCGTTTGTGCAAATTATCTTTGATAGAAATAATAATAATGAATTTTATTATTTGATAGTACGAATTATTGTTGGCCATTTCGCGCAACGAAAATTATTTTTATTTGTGTAGTTTCTCGTCAAAACCAGTGCCACATCCAAATGGTTTGGCCAAAGTAGTGTAAGATCAGTTAAAATTGATTTGTTATCTTGTGAAAATTTGTATGTGGTATTTAGTTTATTTTGTTCTTAAATCATGATAACAAACATCATATGGGTTGCAAACAAAGCCGTTGGAATCGAAAATGATTTGGAATCTCTTGTATACCCTATTCTAAGAGTATTAACATTATTTGTAACAAACCTTCTTTAAGTGTTAGATCTCGTAAAATATTTTGTGAATAGCATCAAAGTCTCGGAAGACCGATTTTCTTGACAGATACGCATATTGATATTTATGGGGGGTACAGGTGAAGGGTCCCCTCTCTGATATGTCTATTGATGGCTTTTTCTATTGTTGTAAGTAGGAAGAAGGAAGACCTATCGGTCGATAGGATTTAGTAAGTTTTGAGGTTCTGCTACCTAATTTGGGGATGTACTGTCTGACGTTCACTTCCCTCGAAATCTTTAACCACGCATAACTAGCCCTAAATATGTTAATTAGAGATGATGAGTAGCGTACCCTTTTGGAGTAACGCCGGGAAAATTCCGTCGTCTCCAGGGCTTTGAATGGATGAAACGATTTAATTTTTCCCTCTTGGAATAGATCCGTTGCCCTCTTCCATAACCTTTCTGGAGGGTATATTGACTCTACCCTGAAGGAAATTTTAGAGATCAATGGGGTAATGATGAGGATGGAAAATTAGATTCGGCCAAGAACTCAAGCATCTGAAAGCCGTGTTCGACAAAGGAGTCATTTGCCATGTTGCCACCCCTTTTTGTTAAAAGTGTTGCCTACTTTTAGATGTTAATTCGATTCGAGTCGAACGTTCGATTCGCTTACCGTAATAGCGGTTCTTTAGGCACCCGCCTGCTTAGTAATAAATCCAAAGTATTTTCGCAGTTATCGCATTCGAAAATCAATGCATTGTAGTACCGAATCATGTTCGCTAAAATTTACTAAGCATTCACAAGCATTTTTTTTTCCAAAACGGTGAAACCACTGCGAAACATCAATCGTTTAATCGTCATCCTTTGGACCATAGTACCTATTTGACTGTTTTCTCAGAAACACGATTCAACAAAAGACGATGATCATCCAATCGTCCGGACGATTGTCGTATATTGATCGTTACGCGAAGTAGATACATAGTCGAAACGGCGTCGTTGAACTGTTCTTGTCTTACTCTATTGGAGCTCTAGATAAATTGGAGAAACACCGACAACGACGATTCCATTTTAAAATTCACATTTATTGTATTATTAAAGATGTAATAATGATGTTAAGCTTGATATCTGATTGTAGTTTCTAGCGACACTGTCTTTTTATGGATACGGTTCATTTCAATCATCGACAATATAGCCGAGATAAAAAGACGGTAAAGGCATCCTAAATAGTGACATATTGGAGCATTTTCTTGTGTTGGGTTTTTACTAAAACATAATCTGCATAATATCAAAGGACTGATTGGTTGTACACGAATACTAATAAGTGCTCCACCGCAGGATGATGTTGATGCACCAGGAGCCTTATACGTGAACAGAAAAGAATATTTTCCGGAATATATTTCGAAAAACATTGAAAAATATTTATTATTTTACTCATTTCAGTCTTTATTTTCGAGTTTATTGTCGGTGAATACATGCCTGATACACTGTCCTCACCGCTTTGTTGGTCGACTGAAGACTTTTATTTGTATAAAAACATATGCTAAAAATAAAGAAAAATTAAAAGAAAATCATAGAAATCTGGCTTTGCTATATTTTCAATCAGTTGTATTGCTTAATGTGAACACAGTGGCATACTCAGAAGGGGCAGATATAGGGATTCAAACCTCCCCCAAAACGTTACACAAAAGCAAAAATACACCTAGGCCAAATTTGTTTTGGTTAAAATAAGTTCTTCACATGGGTATTAAAGTGACTTCGTTATAAATTAATATTCCGATTCTCCCAAACCTCACTGAGACCCAATAGTTCCATGTAGATTTCGAGGTGATATAATTGAGATCTTCTTAAAGAAAGAGATTTTGAAATCTTGAAAATGTATGAGAAATCTTCAAGTATTTTCGCGAAATCTCGGATTATGAATCGGCGCCAAAAGCCTAAGCGCTTTTAACCCTAGAATGGTAAACATCGCCTGTGAGGCGAAACAATTTTTTTATTTTGCGATATTTCATAATCGGTTGCTCGTATCAAAGCATGAGCTCGTGCCAACTCTGTTGAGTGTTGTTTATGCTTGTACGCAAACGTGCTTTGTTTTTCTCCATTGCATTGCCGATATATACACACATGTGTCGCCTGTGAGGCGAGGTTTACCAATAGAGGTAATTTTTTTAAACAAATTTGTATGTGCAATTTGTGCAAAATTGGGAAATGTGACGTAAAAATGTACGTGGAAAATCCACAAAATTAATTTTGTTCTGCACAAATTTTTGAGGTTATACGCCTCATATAATTTTTAAAATATGTTAATTAGATTTAAGGGCTGTACGAAGCAGACTTTTTTTTTACTTCGAATTGATTTTTATTAATTTTTTTAATTTTTTTGTAAAACATGTTTTCATACCATAGATTAAAATTTGTGATCTCAAAATATTACTGTAATATTTTTAAGATATTTAATAACGAATTGTTTTTTGTCAATTTTTGTAACCAAATATGTAATAAATACGCTTTTCTTTCTGTTTTAATATCTTTTTGTTTTTTAACGGTGAAATGTGCGTTTTTTATAAAAGTCGCCTCACAGGCGAGGGTTACCAATAAAGAGTCAACAAATATGTTTAGGTGAAGACTTACACATGTGCGGAAAAAATCTCGGATTTCGATTAGCTGCGAAATGCGTATCAGTTTTAAAATCGATTCATGAGTAGTCGGCTAATTAATTTCATGAAAATATGCACATTCCAAACTAGTACTTCACGGCAACGTCAGTGTCAAATGAAAAAAAAAACATCGGCTGAATTAATTCTGGCCTTTATCGCGAGTATATGTTTTTGGTATTGTGTAACTCAATCAATTGAGAAATAGATTATTTTGAATGAAAATGTGAATATTGTAAATATTATACTTTGGCAGTTTTTTGGCTATAGTTTTTGTCTGCAATCGACTTTCGACAATCGATAGATGTCTATTTACAACACTATCTTTGAATAATAAAAAGTTAACAACAAAATAGGATTGTGTACACACAATTAAAGTGAAACCGTGACAATCGTGATATTGTGGCAAACAAAATATTAATGTTTTGAAACAAATTAAGTTGATTATTTTCTATGCATAGGTACATTTATTTGATACTACTAAATACAAACGAACAAAAACAACTAATTAAAAACGAAATTAAACAAAAAAAAAAAAACGTAACAATGCCTGTAAATAGCTGCACGAGCTTTTTTGGTCAACATGTTCACTATTTTTATTGATGTTTTTTTTATATTTTCGGTGTCGGGCGCAGTGGCTCAGTGGTAAGTGTGTCGGACTACTAATCGAAAGGTCCCCGGTTTAATTCCCGCCGGGGCCAAGTAATATCTTGAGTTTTTTTTCCACTGCCCCACCTCTTGCGAACGTCTGACAAACATCCAAGAGTATCAATTGTCATGAGAAGCTTCTCAAATTTGCCGTTCGGATTCGGTTTAAAAATTGTAGGTCACTTTCACTTCGCACAAGAAAGTGGTTGGAGAGGCTATTTTTTAGGCCCTATATGGGCCGTTAATGCCTAATATTAATTTTTTTTTTATACATTTTCAGTGTTTTGTCTGTATTTATATTTTATATTTTGGTAGTTTTTACTCTACAATAGCTTTTGTTTCCCCTTTAATATACACATTACACAATCACAATGATTTTCCCTTACTATTTCTGCAAATATTGTATCATACAGTTCATTTTTGACGTTTAAGAAAGGATTTCGTCACTACAGAAACAGATAGTTTCGCCAAGTGTCCTATCCACCCAAAACTGCGAGACATCGAACTAAACTTTTTTTACTGTCACAATGACAGCTGCCTGTAGCACATCTAACTGCTCTCTAAACCATTTTCAATTTCTTACTCCAACCTTCAAGTGTTGCCTCATCAATACGAAATGATACCTACTCAACTCGGTATAATCACGGAACAGCAACAGCAAGACGTGCACTTTTTTCTATTTCAGAAGTTATTCGGAAAGAGCGTGTGGTCGTGGTGATTCGCTAACGTTTTCGTCGTCGTCGCTGTTTCTCGTCGTCGGATGATTTTAGTTCATTACTTTGTTTATTGTTATGCACTTTGATTTCTGTGAACAATTGGGCAGCTACAAAAATATAAAAATATCCACTGTATAACAGTGACGTAGAAAAGCAAAAAAGATCTATTTCTAATTTGCTGGCAAAATATTTCAGGAAAATCCTACAAAAAATATTCGATTGGAAGGTAAAGAAAAGTGTGTTGGAGAAATTTTCATCGGAAAACGGGATTTTTTTTACTTAATACCCGACGACTTAAATTGTTTGTTTTTCAATATTGTTTTAATATCGTAAAATTAAAGAATAATCGATTAATTTGTCGGTTTTTCAAGTGTGCTTCGGTTTGTTTTTTCTTTTAACAATTATTCTGGAAACCAGGGAAAATCAATTTGCTTTTCCTCGACGCAATTTTGCCTTTTATTCGTATTCTTGATCAACTGTGTGTGGTTGATGTGCTGTGTCGCCACCAAAGAGTTTAATTTCTCAGTTAAATATACCTACGACAAATTCATTTGCTTTTATCATCCATCCATCCACTACAAACAACAGCAATAGCAGCACCAGCAGCGCAACTCTGCAGCTAAACTCGAGCCACCGCCTGAGCTAGAAGCAACAGCCGCAGCCAGTACTAGTCCTATTTGAAATACATTTGTGGTGCGTTTTCCTCACTAGTTTTTCATTGCGGAATAAGGTGAGTTTCCTTTTATGTATGAATTTTCCCAGTTTTTGCTTTTTACCATAGGCATAGCACATACCTTGTTGTTACGTCGATTAAACTGATCATAGGTAGACACACTGGTCTTTTTTCTGTCCAACAATATTATCATTTGTGAAAATGGCATAGTAACTAGTATTTTAGTAATATAAGTATAATGTATGAATGGAGGAGGAGGAGGAGTGGACACGAAACAAACAGGAAGTTTTATGGGAGCGCATAGCCTGGTTATTTTGTTAAAAATAAAAAGAAATTACACGCAAATGGGGTATAAGAGCACGCCTCTTCCTTCGTTGAGTGTTTTCGTGAAAGTATAAACTTGAAATCGAATCGCTTTGGCTAGAAAATGATTGAAAAACGTTCCGATTAATAAATGTTTGCCTAGCCATATGGTTCTGGCCAAGCAAAATAACAAGAGAACAAAAATATTGCGCTGACTCGGTGCCGCCACGGTAAATGGCATTTGTTACGTCTGTCAGAGTTTTACGGAGCTCCGCAACGGGAAATGTTTCTTTTGGCCGTAGACAGTGAATTGAGGTATTATATGAGCATTGGTATAGTCAAGCAAAGGGAGTGAATCATTCTGTTGGATTTTTATTGTTTTCTGTTTTAAAAACGATAAACGTAGGGACTGTTGGATTTGTTTGGAAGAACACTTCTAAGATATGGCATTTACTTAGGGTAAGTAGACTGCATGATTTAGATGGTAACATTTTTTCAAATTTATACCTCTTTCTTAACGATCTCCAATTAAGTCTATGCCTGAGCCTCAGCAGCCTTTGATCTTCTGTGATCGTGGCCATGTTGATTAAAGCTTTCCACAAAAAGCGTTCTGACAGCTTGATTTTTGAAACAAAGATAAGCTATTCCTTGTCGCCTTGAGCCTGTGGGCTGCACTCAGAGATCCTCTGCCCGACGGCGTTTTATCAATATGCTTTTTGTAGGCAAGTTTTATTTTTACTTACTACGTTCATGTCTTGGTATAAGTTATTTAATTCGCGTTGTATCTTCTCCTCAGTTCCTTCTAGCACACATGAGTAAATCGGCCCTGGCGAGGCTTTTCGCTTCAAACACCTGTTCAGAAGAATCCCACGAGGCAAAAGTCCTCAGATTCTTATCAGATTGGAGAAGATTCTCCTCGAACCCAAGTTCGGCCATCGACATACAGATGTCGTGACCAGGCAGCGGACTTCATCTATTCAAATGCGGTATACAAACCTTTAAAAACAAGCTAGATTATTAAAATGTTTTAAAGTTGTTGTAACAAAAAATGTATAAGAATGGAAGTGTTAATAAGTTCTTTCGGATAACCAATTTGAAACAAAAGAGAACGCTAAAGGCAAAAAGTGACAAAAATATTCAACTGCTTAGTCCAACATTGACCTAAAGAGCAAAGTTTTATAGATTGTAGCCTGAAGTGTTTTTTTGCTCAAATGTATCATTCCATTCGATAAAACAAAAAAGGGGTAGGTTCATGTTGCCAGGCCAAACATTAAATTTGTATATCGTATGTAGTTCTAAAGCGGAAAACTATCAAATGCAGCTTTAACTGGTTTGTTAGGGGGATCTAAAAATCACCGACAGAACGTATGTATGTATTTACCTTCCCTTTATCTGTCAAATATATTACTAATGTCTACTCCAATATTGTTAAATACAATGATTAATAGTCCACTTCTATTTCACAATCTTACACAAGAAAATAATTGTGGCACTTTGAAAAGATAAAACATCTGATATTGGCTTGATATACTTTTTATCAATACCTTTCTTAACATCAATAGGCTTTTCCGACGATGCAGGCATTTTTAGCCCGTCCCTGCAGGAATTTTTAGCTTGTCTCTGCACGGGTAATTGAGAAAGTAACATAATTAAATAGGTGAAACCGCCCGGCTTTGAGAGTGCCCAAGAATTGTATTGGCAAATTATGTTCGAGTAGACTAAATAATTATTGTCTATCGCGGGTACCCGACAGTGCTGCCAAATATTTTCAGAAGCTGGGTGCTGTTTTAAAATGTTTGGAACTGGGTCTGCTGGTAGACACGCTGATAAGTGGTCGCCTGACTGTAATCCTCAATCTGCATCCAAGGCACGTTTTAAAACCTTAGCCTACTTCACTCCACTACCGATTGCTGAAGATTCTAATAAGGAAGCTAACACACGTCGACTGCATTGGCTCGGCCACATCGAGCGAACAAAGAAAAATGGGAACCGATTTCCCAACATGGAGCCGGCAGTTCTAACGGAAATTTTTTTAGGTAGAAAAATGTTCAAAATTTCGAAAATAGTGATTGTGGAATTTATTAACTAGTCTATGAGAGATTGAATGTGGATTCGGTTAGTTACGTTGTGAAATCACAAATAGATCCAATAAACAGTAAAATGTGTATGGGTACATGCTGACCGTCTGCTACCCCCTGCTTGGGTTCACTGTTAAATTTGGAGTAGGTGCGAGGTTGGGTTTATGAAAAGTTTATTTTTTTTTATCATACACATATACCTGTATATAAATTATATATGTATGTATAAATATATACAAGTTAAAAACGAAGCAACATTTTAATGTTCAACTGTGGATGCTTCCACTTAAATAGTTCGTTAGCAATTTCACCTATCATATATCTACACCCACCCATTTAAAAAATTTTGACAGTTGTCAGTGGAAAAACCTTAAATCTGCAAATGTTATTTTAATAAAAAAATTAATGCAGAACGTATTCTAAAATTATAATAAACAATTCCACATGAACAGTTTTGCCAAGTTTGCGCTGCAGAATGGGAAACCATAGCCAAAAATCCTCGCCGTTTTCTAGTTTACTTCCAGTTTTGAGTGAGCATATCACCGTCGAAGTTTGGCCTGATGTCGATTTGATCACCATTTGAACTTGTTCAATGTTATTCTCTTGATTTTTTTTGTAACCTTTCACACTTTTTTTTTTGAATGCTTTACCCCAAAATTAGGTGGAGAAAATTTTGTGCTTAACTTATCTGAACAGCTTCATGGACCAGAAAGTGACAATACCCCTGTCGTGTCTGATTGCAACCATTATGCTTAAAACCATTCCTAGCTTTTCATGGAGCTCAGGTTCATTAAATATAGCAATAATAGGCGAATACAGTAGAAAGCGCCACCATGAACCAAAAAGTCAGGAATGGTATTAAGCATAATGATTGCATTCAGACATGTCAGGTCGGCTTAAAAAAACGCTTAAATCATAATAAGAGCGGGCTGGTAGCCGGCGTCACTTGTTGCGCCTAACAAAAATAAACATGTTTTTTTAGTAAAAACGAAATTGCGAAGCTAACTTGGTGGACTGCTTTCGATCAAACTTCACAGAAAAACTATCAGGCAAATATAACACTTCCGGAAGCTATCTCTTTCTGAAGTGCCGAAATCCTTTCTTACACGTCAGAAACAAATTGAAAGATACAATTTCAGAAATTTGCACAAATCGTATGGAAAAATCATTGCGACTGTTAATAAATTGTATGTTTAGGTGAAAATAAAAGCTAAAGAGTAAAAACTATCAAATTATAGAAAAAAACCTGAGAAAGTATGTTAAAGCAAAAAAAAAAAAACAGAGGGACGGGCTACAGTCCGCTTGGGCGAACTGTTGGATACCCTATTCTTATCTGAAACCATTTGTGCAGTTCTTTTAAATCACTGTTTATCTGTTCGATACATTCTTCTAAATTATTACACGAAACATATAAGAGACCATCGTCAGCGAAAAGTTGTAATCGTGAGCACTTGACAACTTTTGGCATTTCATTATTATATATTATAAAAAGCAACGCCCCCAGAACCGATCCCTGTGGCACACCCAAGACTACATTTATTGCCTCCGAGACTGCATCATCTACCCTTGTCCTCTGTGTGCGTCCTTGCAAATATGATTCGAACCACCTTAATTCATTCTCTTTAATTCCATATTTATTGAGCTTATCAATTAGGATGTCCCTGCAATTGTCTCAAATGCTCGTCTCAGGTCGATAAAGACTGCCATAATTTTATTTTTTGAGTGAACTTAATTTTTCCACTCCGCCAAGATGAGATTTATTAGCGTCTCACAGCTATGTCTACCTCTAAACCCCGATTGGCACTTCGCGAATAGATGATTTTCCTCCATATATTTTCGAAGCTGCTGCTGCACAATTTTCTCCAAGATTTTCGCTTCGTTGAGCAGCATATTGATTGGGCGAAAGTCTGCAGGTTTCTTACTATTCTTTAACTTTTCTATTGGAACAACTATAGACTCTTTCCATGTTTCTGGGAAAATTCCATCTGCCATTGACTTATTTATAATTCCGCACAATTTCGGACCAATACTGCCCATAACATCACTAAGCATTTTCACACTTAACATATTAGGGTCTTTTTTATTTTTCATATTTTTTTAAAATGACCCTAAGCTCATTTAGTGTTATTTCTTTAAATTTAAAAGTTTTGTTCACTGGCTGAATTACGTTCACATATTGAATACTGGGAATAGCATTATTTAATTGACACACACTGTTAACAAAGAAAACATTAAATTTGCTAGACAACGTTTTACAATCGTTCACCAAAACATTTTCAAAAAAAAAACGCCTTTTATTGTACTTTTTTGTTTATGCAACACAAGTGTTTTTATAGCTCTCCACATCGATTTTTGATCTCTAGCTGATTGAATTTTTTGTGAAACATATTCACTTTTTGCCCTATCAAGTGCTGATTTAAAATTGTTCCTAGCTAACCTGTAGTTTTGCCAGTCATTTTGGGAATTTGACCATACCGCCATTCTATATTTATGTAGTTTGTCCCTTTTCATTGACCTAAGCATGTTATTAAACCACTGATTTGCACCAGAACTGTTAACTTTTCTTTTACATTTAAGAGAGTCAACAGCCTTCTTTAAACACTCTGTTACATTTCTCGCTGAACAGCTCACGTCACTTTCATCATCTTCAACCGATTCTATATTGTGCTGAACACGATCGCAAAATTTTCGTTTATCGTATTTTAGTACTTCTATTAGGCTTTTTTCGCTTTTTACGACAATGCTCATTTCAACGCTGATTTCGATACTTTCATGATCACTTATTTTCAGACTATCCACAACCTTGGCACTCACGTTTTCATTATTTGTTATTACGTAATCTATAACGGTTCGCGAGGTAGGGGTAATTCTTGTTGGTTCATTCACTATTTGTTTTAATGCGTTATCACTTAATAACTGCTTAATCCTTGATGCATACGTATCACATTTCAACCAGTCGATGTTCACATCTCCCATTACTATAATTTTATTCACACTTGTTGGCAACTTATCCAAATAGTCTCTAAAGATTTCACAAAACCTAGCTTCTGACGAACTTGGTGATCTGTATATGCCAGCTACTAATATATTATGTTCCATAAACACCAATTTGATAGCTAACCACCAACTTTCCATGCCTAGTGGAATATTCTCTAACGTTATAATTTGCCAGTATTCACGTACATAAAAAACAACACCACCCGTGTGTGTGGAGATTGAGTCGCATCTTACTGCTTTGTAACCCTCAATCATGATTTCATCATCATCAACCATCGATGTTAAATGAGTTTCTGTTAGACACACAACTTCATACTTTTTTACCGCTAATACATTTTGAATTTCGTTGAAATTGTTAATTAGTCCTTCTATATTTAAGTATAAGCACTTACATATTGCTAGTTGCTAGTATATTATTATTATTATGGAGTGTTTTATTTAATTGTGGGCGTGTCAGTGGGCGGATTTTGAAAATTGTATCTCCCGAGCAGTTTTAGGAGTCATAGATGATACTCGTATATAAAAAATTTCAGCTTCCTAGCTCAAAATTCGATTTTTTCCAAAATTTTGTTTTTTTGAGTTTGTGGGCGTGTCTGTGGGTGGATTTCAAAAATTCGTAAACTTGATTATTTCGGGACCCTAGAGAGTATATGATTAAAATTTCAGCTCTCTAGGCCCAGATTAAAGGCCTAATTTTTGCTGACGGACGGACGGACATGACCAGATCGACATTACTATACTTGCGATGCTGATGGTGTAGGGAAATAAGTCCACGGGAACTAAGTCCACTGATGGACTTAGTTCCCACTTAGTGGGAAATAAAACCACTTTCGCGAAGTGGACTTAGTTCCCATGTAAAGTGGGAACTAAGTCCATTTTTTATGGGAACTTAGTACACATTCAAAAATAAGAAGAGGGAACTAACATCCAACATTTAGAATTAGACAAAAAACTGTAAAGTGCAGTTAGTTATTACACTCATTAAGCAAAATCTTAAGCTTGTCATGGTGACATAAAGCCAAAGTTTCAAAACCGCTCCTCGCACCTACTCCAAATCAAACAGTTACTCCAAGCAGGGGGTTGCAGGGGGGCAGCATGCATGCGAGGTCACGGTACCTATAATACTCGGTCTCAGTTAGAAGTTAATTTCTATTTTGTTAATAAAAAATGCAAAGTACCTACTTGACTCTTTAATTTTATTTTGTTCTTAGTCGACAGTGAGAATTTACTTCACATTAAAAGGGAACTAAAACCACTCAGAGTTTTGGGAATTTATTTCCCACCTTACATGGGAACTACGTCCCTCAGTGGACTTAGTTCCCGTGGACTTATTTCCCTGCACCGATGCTGATCATATATATATGTAGTAACTTTTAGGGGTCTACGGGCAATATTAAGGTATGTTACAAACTATGCGTCAAAATTAATATACCCTTAGAATAAAGTATATGTAAAAACAATAAAAACAGTGAACATGTTGACCAAAAACGCTTGTGCAGCTCTTTATGCAGCCATTTAAAGACTTTTCCCATTTGTTTGTACAATTTTGTTATTTGTTAATTGTTGTTGTACAAACGGACATGTATAGTATAGAGTAGAAGATTGTTCAACTTAATTTATTTCACAGTTTCGCTTTTATTTTTTGTACACAATCCTTCTATGTTGTTAACTTTCTGGTATTCAAAATAGTGGAAAAATTCTGGAACTTTTTTTTTGTTATAATTTGCTTTATTATAAACTTTTAACGAAATATTCGCGCAAAACCAGTCTCTCGCCATTGTTTTCCTTCATTTTTTTCTGCTGCAAGTTTTTTTTTTTTCATTTGCCACTGACGTTGTCCCGAAGTTCCTACTCTATACCAAAGATTGCCTGATTTGATCCCAATCGGTTCGGTTGTTAAAAGGACTGCACTTTTCTCCACATGGCTTAGCCCGCTCACGCAACTTCCTTGCTCCTCAAGGGCAGCTGCTAGTGGTCGGGCAGGCACCTTTGTGAGCTTACTTTTTCGAATCAAACAGCAACACGAAAGGAAGAAACTCGGATAGAATCAATTTTCATTCACTTTCACACAAATTGTTACTATCGTTATTCCCGATTTGAGGAAAGAAAATTTTTTCCCATGTTTGATTCTCGGAAAAAGATGGAACCGCGGAGAAAAAAACGATGAGTAATAAACAAATTGGGAGCGCAGTGATTCAGTAGTTAGTGTGTTGGACTACTAATCGAAATTCGAAGGGTCTCAGGTCTAAATCACGCCGAGGCCAATGAAACACCTAAAGTTTTTTTTTTTCCACTGTCTCACCTATTGGAAACGTCTCATAGTACCAATTTGTCCAAGAGTATCAATTGTCATGAAAATCTTCTCAAATTTGCTGTTCGGAGTCTGTTTAAAATTATAGGTCCCTTTTAAATGGTTAGAGAAGTTAGGTTTTATATATTTTTTGCTAATATTTATTTTATTTTTATTAATTATTAATATTAATGTTATTATAATAAATATAAATTAAATTATTTTGCATTACAAATATATTTAAAACAAACGCTTTATACGACACTGCACAGCACATTAAACGCAACAAGAACAGAACCATACATAAAGCAGAGTAAGATAAACAAAAAGAAACGAACAGCAATAGTCACCATCATGCACAAAATAAACTGTCAAAAAGAAGCGAGACAACATAACAAATATAAAATAACAAAATAAAAGCGCCTGATGATGAAACCATTGTTTCGAAACTCGTAGCAAAAACGAAAATAAAATTAGTTGTGTTAAAATTTAACAAATAAATGATAACAGAGAAACAAAGGGTTCTTATTTTTATTTTTTCTCTTCATTACAAATATGCACGGAAAAACAGAATTTTTCTTTTCCTTTTTGTATTTTCTTTAGCCTACTGTGATTATTCCTCACTTCATTTCAAATATAAACGAGAAAAAATTGTGACTAAAAGCGCTATTGTTTCACAGCGGATAAGTCAGAGAAACACGTCATGTAGACGTCATAAAAATGTCCATAGTAACCATGTAAACACGGCAAAGGGCGACATTTTGACGAAAAATATTTGTTTCTATAGAAATAGTAAACACAACAGCGACATCTTAAGTCTCACATCCACGAGCGGGATTTCCTCAAGATTTGGCCCGAACAGTCGAAGCCTTGATGAAATTTCCAACATGTGTCGCGGTTTCCTTATGAACGCGGAGGAAGTGAGGAGCCGGAAAACCCCGAACGTAATTACTCGTATATTCCATTTGAACTTGATTTTTCCGATTCCTTGAACACGTGCGGGATTTTTCTTCCAGAAAATCCTCTCCTTGTGTGGGTAGAAATCCCGGAGACTTTTTTTTTGAGGATTTCCGTTACGTGTATGGCTTCATTTATGCAACTCTTGACTTACTTATACCTATTGAATTTCTTTTGAACTGCGTTGTCCGCAGTAATGCGAGTAGCATTAGTAGTATTAAACAATAAAATATTTGAACTTTATTTATTTTAATATCCTATCCTAAGGGTGTATTAATTTGACGCATTGTTTTATTTCCATTCAGCATTGAAAGTTATATCGATCTTGCCATTTCCGTCTAAACTAAAACGGTTTCTTTAAGAGGTTTAACTGGTCGCTGTGCTTCCTCGGCAGCGACCTGGATGCTTTTTTTTTTTTTTATAATTAGCGCGCACTAAAGGGATTTGTTGGGACCCTTATAATGTATTAGCTACACAGCGCGGGCGTTAAGGAAATTAGGGTGAGAGGAAAAGGAGAGATGCCGATGCACGTTGGTTTTGAATGTCTGTAGGTTATAATGTGTAGGAAAAATGGAGCGGGGAAGAGCATTCCACATTCGTGTTGTACGGCTGAGGAAAGATTCTTTGAACTTCACTGTACGTCAGCTGCTGCTGATATGCTCACAAACATAATTCATCTGGGCATGAAGTCTTTTATTCCTAACAGGATAATGACCTAAGAGTCGTAGCGTCCAGAGGCACACCACAAGGTGGAGTCATATCACCCTTACTCTGGGTCCTTGTTGTAAATGAAATACTCCTAAAGTTCGAAAACAGAGGGGTCAAAGCAATTGCATACGCGGATGACGTAGTATTGCTTGCGACAGGAAAATTCCTTTCAACCCTGAGCGAACTGTTAGAAAACTCCCTGAGGACACTCACTGCGTGGACAAGACAATGCGGTCTTGGGATCAACCCACAAAAGACTGAAATGGTGTTGTTCACTAATAAAAGAAGAATACCAGAATTCAAACCACCAGAAATTGAGGGAATACCCTTGAAGGTGATGGAGAGTGCGAAATATCTAGGAATTATCCTCGATAAAAAGCTGAGTTGGAAGCCAAACGTCGATGACAGAGTTAGGAAAGCGGCGAACGCTTTTTACGCATGCAACCGTATCTTCGGCAAAAAATGGGGTCCAAACCCAAAAATAATTCTGTGGATGTATACGGCAATTGTGCGACCAATACTCACATACGGCAGCTTAGTCTGGTGGCAAGCCACAGACAAGGCAACCAATCTCAAGGTGATGGCAAAAATACAAAGACTAGCATGTATAGGGACAACCAGTGCAATGAGAACAACCCCAACCGCTGGCTTGGAAGCCATTCTCAATCTGCCACCATTAGATCTATACATGCAGGAATCGGCTGCAAAAAGTGCCTTGAGGATCAGCCAAACAAACAGCTGGAACCCGAGTCATTTTGGACACGCACTGATTCTGAACATGTACGTAGGAAACAACATCATATCTGACTACATGTCTCCTTATTTAGATTTCGAAAAACCATTCTCTTGTTCATTTCCGAGCAAGGAGGAATGGTACGCAAACGAACCCATGAAAAGGAAATCGATTTCCATCTTTACAGACGGATCAAAGATGGACTGTGGAACGGGTGCTGGGCTATTCTCAGAGGAACTACACATTAACAGATCGATTAGATTACCTCATCACTGTAGTGTATTCCAAGCAGAAGTCTTAGCAATCACTGAAGTCGCAAGCATGATATCAATGATGGCGATACCACACAGTGATATTACCATTTTTATTGATAGTCAGGCGGCCATTAAAGCGGTGTCAGCCACAGAAATAAAGTCCTTACTTGTTCGCCGCTGCCGCGAGGAGCTCAAAACTCTTGGCACAAAGCACAAAACGAGTCTCTGCTGGGTCCCTGGACACAAGGACATATCCGGCAACGAGCGAGCTGACGAACTGGCAAGAAAGGGGTCTGCGATGGACCATGAACAGGCGCTTCAGTCGGTTAAACCACCACTCTGTAACCTCAGAGAAAGAGTGGAATACAAAACACGAATGAAAGCCAACAACAGGTGGTTGTCACTAACCACTTGTGACATATCACGCAAGCTGTGGCCAAAGTATGATAAGGGCCGAACCAACAAACTTTTACGTTACGACAGGGCATCGCTGTCAAAGTTGATCGGTACTCTTACTGGCCACAACCTGCTAAGGAATCACACAATGAAACTAAATCTCAAGGATGACGACATCTGTAGGGGCTGCGGTGATGAGGAAACTCATGAGGACACACCTCACTTTCTCTGTCACTGTCCAAGCCTGTGTCACCTGAGGAACAGAACACTTGGAAGATACTTCTTCCAAGACATTCAAGAACTTTCTGATGTCTCACTAACAAATCTTTACAGGTTTATACGGACATCCAAATGGCTGGACAGACTGGAGTAAGAAGGAAACCAAGGAGGAAGGACCAAGGCCAGAACAGCGAGGCCAACACTCCCAACAAAGGGTATCACAATGGGACCACATGGACCTAAGTGTGATGTAGCAGATTTGCTCTGTTCCATCAGCCCGTTAACCTAACCTAACCTAACAGGATAATAAGTATGAAACCCAAGGTTAACGCGTAGTGTGACTCGAGCTGCAAAGAGGTTATCAGGTTAAAAGAGGTAACTTTTCGGCTATTCAAAGCCAACCCATCTGAGGAAAGCCGTACAAAGTTTAAACGAGCCAGAAATGACTGCAATGCCCACATTAATCGTGTCAAATTCTCCTATGACCAAAAGTTGAGGCAAAAAATACTACAAAGTCCCACGGGTAGTAAAAACTTTTTTTCATTTGTTAAAAACATCACGAATTCGGCCTCATCATTTATCCCGACACTCATTTACAATGACATTCCAGTTGTATATATAAGCCAATCTGCTTGCTGCTCACTTTGCAGTCAGCTCAACGCTCCCAGATAGTGCTTTGTCTCCCCTTTTACTCGAGCGCGTAGAATACTCCATGGGACCAATCCACTTCCACACTCGTACAGTGGCTAGAGTACTTCGAGATCTTGACATATACAAATCCGCTGGTCCAGATGATATTTCCCCTATCGTTCTGAAGAGGTGTTCTTCTACTCTGGCAAAACCACTGCGTAAGCTTTTCCATCTGTCCTATTCTTCAGGACTCTTCCCGGGAAGATGGAAAACAGCATTTGTCCAGCCTGTACCAAAAAAGGCGAAACTTCTCCCTCCTCCTACCGACCAATTGCACTTACGGCGCTTCTTTCTAAGGTCATGGAAACGCTGATAAACCGTCAGCTAATGAAATATCTTGAATCGCGAAAACTTCTTAATAACCGGCAGCATGATTTTCGCAGCAACAGGTCCACTGGTGATTTGATGACATATCTAACCGAAAAGTCGAACCAATCTCTTCACCAAGGTGGTGAAAGTAAGATCGTTGCGCTTGATATTTGAAAGGCATTTGACAGAGTTTGGCACCAAGTTCTCTTGTCGAAAATGCGTGCATTTGTTATCGATGATATCTATGTTCAATGGATTAGAAATTGCCTTTTGGACCGTTCAATTCAAGATGTTTTGGACGGTTTGAAGTCTGCAACTGACCAAATAAATGCTGGTGTTCCCCATTTTGTGTTCTGTCCCCGACTCCTTTCCCATTTTTATAAATGATCTAGGGTCTGTTACTTCTAATCCAATCTATTCCTTTGCTGATGACACTATGACAGTACCCTCAGCTTCTCATATTCGTTTCTTGGTTCACGACCCTCATCTTCGGTTGTGGAACTGGAACGGCAACGTATGTTAAGCTCATTAAATTCCAATCTTAACAGCATAACTCAGTGGGGTACAACCAATAGAGTGGAATTAAATGCTTGTGTGTTAATGGCAACCTTCGTTGGAATGACCACATATTCGATGTCGCCAAGAACGCTGCGATATGTCTAAATAATGTAAGAAATATTTCACCCCTTCTGGCTACAATTTATAAGGCGTTTATCCGCCCGAAACTCGAGTTCAGGTGTGAGTCTTAAAGTTGCGACCACTGAGTCCAAATTTCGGTAGTAATTTTTGATAATTTCCAAAGTTTCCTTGTAAGTGAACTTCACCATGATAAAAATGTAAGCCTTGACTGACGTTTTGATTTTGACAAATGATAAAAAATTTAAGGGGACGTTTGTATTATTGTTATGGCTCTATTGAAAAACCATTTTTTAACGATGCAACTTCTTCCGTAAATCTACGAATCATACAAATCTCCAATCTTTTATGATGTCGTCAAAATTGCAAGGCGGAAAAAGGTCGCCAAATGCTCCTATTTAGATTGTGTTGAGCAACGTTTAAAATGCCGACTAACAACGAAGGTAATGACAGAAACCATGGATCCCCCTTTGAGTACTTCCTGCTGATGCTACAAGCGCAAAACTTTCCAACACAAGCAAACATTCAATAGCCTATGAATACTGCACAAATTTTTGGGAATATTTCTATTCACTGACGGCTCCAAAAGCGAAAGTGGCACTGCTATGCGGTAGTCTCGGGTAGAGCTATAGAGTTCTTAAGTATATTTGAACTGTAGTACACTAAAAAACTTCCCAGTACGTTTTCAAGTATAGCATCCACACAAAAGATCGCAAAAAAAGATGCTCAAAAAGGTACAACGGCTTGCGTGCCTAGGTTTCTCCGGAGCCATGCGAACCTGCCCAACAGCTGCCATAGAGGCAATAACAGGATTAACACCTCTCCACATACGCATTCAAAAAGTGGCGATCCTCAGTGCAACAAGTTAAATACAGTTAAATGCGAGAAGGCTTAACGACCACCCGGAACTTATGGCTCTTCTCGATGAACGCACAGAACTTGATAAGAACTGCGCTGTCACAGACCGCCTACACAAAACACTATTCTTATATAAACGGTCCTTCACAGAGATCCCCAACAGAGGGACTTGGGTTAGGAATAGCCCGCCAAACGGCCATAACGGCATAAAGTGGTATACGGATGGTCCTTACATGGAATCGGGGGTAGCAGCCGCAATATAAGGAGCAAATACATTCTCCACGCTATTCAAGAATGCCCCAGCCACATCAATACGTCTGGTATTAAAGGCGCCACCATTCATATATTCACGGATAGTCAAGCAGCTATAAATGCCCCTAGCTCGCATACCATTAAATCAAAATCAGTCAATCGATCGCCTTAAGGAACAAGACAAAACTGTGGTGGATTCCAGGCTACGATGGTTTTGAAGGGAACGAAAAAGACGACGACTGGCAAGAAAAGGGCCAGAAACTCCTTTCAAAGGTCCCGAACCCATCCGATGTACTCCAAGATCAGCAGTAATCACAGCTATAAAAGGCTGGGAACATACGAAATGTACCACCAATTGAGAAAGCATCCCAGGACTGAGACAGACCAAAAGAGCCATCCAGCCCTTCAATAGCAACGCCAACAAATGTCTAAATGTGCGTCGGCGTGATATCGATACCTAGTAGGTTGCCTACGAGTCACCGCGGGCTACGATACCACCTAAGCAAAATAGTCGACTCTTTAGAGTACCGGCTATGTCTTAAACAAGACGAAACAGCTAAACACATAAACTAGAAGGGCTATTTTCTTCAGAGAACAATTGAGTACCGAACATTTAAAGAAGTCCTCTGCTGGCAGAATTATTCGCTTTATACGGAAAGTAGAAATACTACTAGCCTAAACAATTTCTGGCCCAGACGGTAGAATAGACCCTGTAGGTCGCAGTGTCATTTTCTTCCAGAAGCTGAATAAAAATAAACCACCAGTATTTTTTGTTTCACTGAAAGTTTTGATGAAATCTAACAAATTACAAATGTTCCCTTACGTAAAAACGCGATGCAAAACTTAAAGACTGAAGTAGGAACCTACTTGAAAAGTTTTTTAAAGCATTTTAAAATGTACTGGGCAGTATTCCAGTATCCAGCAAATGTACCAAGAAAAGAGTAATTGGAAAAAAATTGGACTTGGTGAGGACAAGTGCAAGCTTCTCTATACGCTCAACTCGGCCTTGGCTATTCGCAAATCAGCAGAATTGTTCAAAACACTGCGTAAAAATGCAATGTACCGACACACTCCAGAGCAGAAAGTCTCACACACAAAAAAAAAAAAACCTATTCTACTTAAACTACTTAACGTATTCTAACTATAATTAGGATTCTGAGCACTCGTTGCCTTGCGCAAAAAGTGGTCAAAATCCTAATTGCTTTCCGAGCGCCTGACAGTCGTCAACGTGCACACGTGCCGCCGTGAGCCGACTGAAGCCTTACAGCGTCAGTCAACTCCCGGAAGCACCACCACACGTTGGCGAGCCCGGCCTCTCCCAAAAACGCCCTAGCTGACTTAATCTAACTAATAAGCTAAGAGGATGTTACCTAGAGTAACGCACCGTCCTGGGAGGGCAGGTTGACCCCTACCCCTCAACAAGCCACCAAAATTCGGTGAATTGCTTTTCCGTGTCGGATCTATCCCTCTCCGATATTGCGGTACTAAAACGGAGGAGCTCATGAGCATTGGCGACGTCCCCGTCATTGAGGAGCCGCTTATCTCTCGCGCTGCGGTAGCGATGGTATAAGACCGGAATACCATCCCTCGTCTGTATCAGCCCTTTTGCATCAATATGGATAAATGCCTCTGGCGGGATAAAGCCAGACCGGAGCGTACTCTCTATGTATATTTCATTGGGGTAGTAAGCCCCAAATATCTGACTATTGTCGCTGGCCATCGCCCTTGCAACGTGCCTTCGAGTGACCTTAATGAGGAAATTGTCAATCCTATTCAACTGAGCCCCATCGTATAGGACCTTGTTGGGATAGTATTTTATATAGTTGGATTCAGGCGTTCGGAACAATCGGAGACAGGTTCTAAGACATTGTCTCTCCAAAAAACGAATCTTTTCCATATAACTAGGCGCTATATTAAACCACAATGGACAACCATAAGCGATGATCGACCTTATAAGGGCCACGTAGCAAATGACCTTCACTCTGGAGTCAAGTTGACTGCTATGAAAAAGTCTTGTCAGAGCATAAGCCTTCTTGGCCCCAGCAAGACAAGCAACTATATGTCTATCGAAATACAGATACTGGTCAAGCCAGATACCCAGATATCTAACTACGCTTCTCACCGCCAATGGCTGCCCATTTTGTCCAATAATGGCCAATTTCTTCCAGTTTTTTCTGGTATCCCTAGAGGCCCCAGCCAATGGAGTTCAACTTCCAGTCGTCGCAATATCGCTTAATTTGATCGAAGTCATGCTGCATAAGGATATTAATGACCTCGATTTTAGGACCTGATCTGTATGCCACCAAATCGTCGGCATACGCTATAGCATGTCTGAGTGAACCCACCAGATCACTCGTGTAAATGTTAAACAGGATCGGAGAATTGACCGCCCCCTGCTGTAAACCGTTTTTAATTTCAAAGACTCTGCTCGAAGTCACGTTGCCACATTTGACAACGAACTTCTTTCCCATTAGCATATTATAAATTACATATAGCAAAGGTTTGTGCATCCCCCGCCTGGTCAACTTGTAGAAAAGTCCCTCTAACCATACGGTGTCGAAAGCCTTCTCAAAATCAACCAGACAAGCACTCGTGCATTGGTTCTTGCATTTATTCCACTGAATGTCGGAAACCAGTTTCGACGCGGCATGAATAGTGTCATGCCTCGCCCTGAAACCAAACTGGTTGTCCGGAATTATGTTATTGTCCTCGACCCACTTTAACAGGGCTCTATTGACAACTTTTTCAAAGACCTTGCTAATATTCGGAAGCAAGCTAATTGACCGGAGATTGGCAGGGTTCGTCCTATCTTTACCTTTTTTCGGGATAGGGTGTACCACAGCTACCTTCCAATGGGCCGGATAATGTGCATTATTCAGCGCATTGTTAAACAGCGTTGTAAAAATATCTACAGCCTCCAGAGGCAGTTGTCTCAATACGACGTTTGGGATACCATCCATCCCCGCCGACTTTTTATTCTTTAGTGACTCGAAGATGCACAGAAGATCATCCTTCGACACGAACAAGTGCGATGCATCTCGGCCATTGGCGACAACTGCATTAGCATGGTTTTCATCAGTGAACACGGTGAATCCGTTATTCTCAGATCGCCAATTCTCAAGTTCGGTGCGCAGATAGAAGTGGCTCACCAGAGCCCTATTCTCAATGTCGTGGTTACGGCGAACAGGATTGTTCACCGTATACACGGCCTCGAAACAAGCGCCCAGCAAATCCACATTCTCCTGTGGGTCCTCGACCACGAAAAAATCGTCGTTTGAAGCGACACTTTCTGGACTTATTCCAGCAGTCAGTACTGTCTGTCTGTTCTCTGCTGTCTGGGAGATTCAAACACAAGGAATATCATTGTGATCTTTCCTCCTGAACAACTTATTTATCTGTGGTCTAAGCGAATACACTACTACTGCACCATTGCCACCCGTGAGAGTGAAGAGGCTGGAGCACAGTAGAATAGGTAGTTTGTAATTTGTTTTATATAAAATCTTAATAATGATACCGAGTTTTAGTAAATTTTCTCGAGGAATATATATGTAAGATTAGTTCGTAAAATTGTTTTTAGGCCGAAAGGCAATAATTACAAGGTTATAGTTAAGTTTAGAGCGTCCGCATAAGGACCAATAAATAAGAATAAGTATCCTGTTATTTTTTAAGTTAGATTTAATCATTTTTGTCTAGTATGTAAGTAGATATTTAACAATGAATAAAAAATGAATTTCAAAGCAAAGCAAAGCAAGTGTATTCGCTTAGTGATTGGAAGGTCGGGCGTTCAAATCCCGGCCAAATCCATTACTTTATTTCGAATATATGTATAACTTAATCCCCCTAAGCAACTTAGACAACACCCGTGGAGAAAAACCATACAACTGCACGATAACACTTCTTTCCTATCTCTCTATTCTTTCTAGGGTAAGTAGCACCGAAAAGCATGCAATGAAACATTCCATTGCTAGGTGCTGCTTCAAATGCTTGCGCTGTGTTCATAGCACAATAAGGGTACTGTACAATTTACGGCAAAACCCCTTTAGCGTAAGCAAATTATAAAAAAAATAATCCCGGTCAACAGGAATAAATAAACTATAGAAACCTTGACCTCAGGTCATTTTGGCATCAAAGGAAACGAACCTAGTTTACTCCAGTCTTACAACCCCCATACACGGCGCGCAGTTTGTTAACAAAAGGAATTGGGAGGGAAGCTTTCTCCTGACAGTTATATTCTGGATGTTTATCAAACGATCACAATGTAAGAAATGGGATAGAAAAATACCGTCTTTATGAGAGTCGTAAAATATTGTGTGTTTGTAGTTTCCACCCCTCAAAAATCAGAACACATTAGGGCAATATGTATCACAACTCTATAACCATGTAACTCCGAAATTTACACCTTAATGGTTTGATGATATACAAGATCCTTTTTTTCATTGATTTATAGCTTCCCTAAATGTTTTCGTGACCGCGCTTTTCCACGTCGGACAAAAATATCTGACTCGTTTTTCCGTTTTAAATATAGCGGCACAAAATGTTTTCCATTTTTGTTTCTACTTTTTTCCATTTTCTTTGCGATGTCGTTTTGCTTTTGTCAACATAAACTTCGACTTGAAAAATAGAGAGTGTATGCCCGATCAAATTGTACAACTCTGTAGGAAATGCCTTTCTAATTGGAGGCGGGTTGCATCCGTGGGCGCAAGGTTTTACTGAAAAGAACAATAACTATGTACTGTGGTGGGCACATGACGATTATCTGCCAAGTGACAACACTGTACTGATATCCCCCTTTAAAGTGGAATAACAGTACAGTTTCATTAGATTTATCACAACAAAAAAATAAATAGTTTAATATGTCAAAAAACAAAAGATTCGCGCTGGCCTTTTATTGATTGCGTTGGATGACTAGGTGTATACGTGTTTTTATATTTGAATCATCTATGCACATTGGTCATCCCCGAAAATAATTTAACGAAATAAAAATGAAGCAAACAAAGAAAATAAAAATGTGAAGGACACGCTACTCTATAAGCGCATCATCAATATAAGATACACTGAAATAGAGAAGGAACCAGGCGAGTGAGAGTGGTGAGGGTGGTTTGTTTTCAACACCCTCGCGATCCGAGACCAAAATACCGTGTATGTGCTGCGGTTTTTCGTTCTTATTTATTTATAAAATCAAGCTATTTAAACGTGTGACGCAGAGGTGAATACATTTTTATCGTCAAGTTGGCGTTTAACTGTAAAATTGATTTGTTTTTCATTTTTTGACAAAAGCTTATGCAGTTTGTATTCATTTAGAAATATTCTAAAGGTGGTCTTTGCTGTGCTATTGAAATAATTTCTTAGTCATGCCTTGGGTTAGTGTTAGTCTATAGATCAACTTGAAGAATATGAATTTTTGAACACATTTGATGTCACTTCTCGCTGATTATTTACACTGACTGCTTGCTGCATTTCACGTCCAAATCCACACAGCAGTTTTTTTTTTTGATGCACTATCAGCTCTGTGTCGTGGAGTGCTTAAAGCAAGCAACTATCACGAGCAGAAATTGCCGGCACAAAAAGTGCTCTCACAGGCTCATCATTTAGTGCAGCTGTTAGTAAGGACAAAACAATTAAAAATACAATAATTATGTACCTACAAAATACTAACACAGACACAAAATAATGCAAACAATTTAAGACATTAAAGCATTATTACGCAAAATATTTTTTAGCTTAATTTTACTAACATGCAAGTCAATCACATGATCATGCGACTAATAGGCTCATGCTTCCCATAATTCGTTCTATGATGGGGGCTAAACAATAATTCAACACTGCGTAAATTATGGGCACCACCACGAAAATTAAAGCCAATAGACGACAGCAAGTCAGGTGCATCTATTTGACCGGATATAAGCTGCTGTAAAAAAAATGATATCGCTATTAAGCCTTCGTTGAGAAAGGGGTAACATTTGAAGAAGCTTGATACGTTGACTGTAGGGAGGAATGTTAAATGGATCATCCCATGGAAGTCCTTTAAGTGCAAATCGAATAAATTTACGTTGAATGGCCTCTATTCGATTTGAATGCATGTTGTAGAACGGTGTCCAAACTTGAGAGGCATACTCTAGAATCGGACGGACAAAACAATTGTACAATGACATAGTAACGCATGGTTCATTAAATTCTTTCGCCCACCTTTTTACGAAGCCCAGCATAGCATTAGATTTATTAACAATAAAATTGATATGCTTGGCAAAAACCAGTTTGGGATCGAAATAAACCCCAAGAACCTTAAAATTATCAACATTACAAAGAATATGTTGAGACAAAGAATATTGAAAGGTGGAAGGTATATTTTTTCTAGAGAATGTCATATGTTGACATTTAGTAGGGTTCAGGGATAAACCGTTTTTATCACACCAATTGGCGAAGCTATGTCAGATTGAAGAAAAATTCTATCTTGCTGACTAGTGATAGATTTAAATATTTTCATATCATCAGCGTAGAGCAGGATATTACTGTGATTTATACATGCTTTAACATCATTAATGGCTAGTATAAGTAGAATTGGTCCGAGGTGACTACCTTGGGGAACTCCAGACTCATCTGTAAAAGATACAGATAGCGATCCTCTAAATTTGAATTGATAAACCCTTGATCTAAGGTATGAATTAACCCATTTTATGAAACTTGGTGGGAAACCAAAAGCCCTGAGCTTAAACTCGATTATTTCATGGGACAGCTGGTCGAAAGCTTTAGAGAAGTCAGTGTATATGCAATCCATTTTGTCCTTATTCTCTAAGGCATTAGAACAATCATGCAAGAAACTTAATAGATTAGTTAGATTAGAACAGTTTTGAAAATCGTTTGTTCGTGATCGAATCTTATATTGCATTACAGTATGTATGGCTGAGCGCGGCGCTCTCACCGCCCTCTATCTTAAAAGTGGTTGAACGCATGAAAAAATGTTTAAGACAAAATATGTCGGAAATTTTATACTCTACAATTTTTACTTAGATGTTAACATCATTGGAGCTATAGAAACCGAGATAATCGCGAAAAACGATATTTCTGGCCTTTGACCTTGAATAACTTACGTTAAAGACACGTGATTTTATGTGACTTTCCTTACAACTTTTAGAACGCCAATATGAAGGTGTATGCGAGTTTCCAGCTTATTATCTCTCATATACAGGTTGACCCCTTTTTTTTTGCTTATTTGACTGCATTATTAGTGTCTCACCGGTATTCCAATCCAAAATCAACCCAACGCATTAACGCCAACCTCAATATTCAGCTATATCTTTAGGTAATTCCCACCTGACAATCGATGGTAAAAAGATATTTTGCTGCACTTTTAGTTCACCTTTCAATTGGTACTAATATCAAGGTCATTAAATGAAAAGATACAAATTGCAAATCAGAAACATATTAAAATATCTTAAACGCGCTTTCGCTTTTGTTTTTATTATTACTTCTTTGCTTTAACACACATAATCCTCAAGGTTGCGGAGAAGTTAATTTATGTAAACAATTTATGGTAATTTAGCAAACTGGTATAAATCAGACTTTGGGCGTTCTTAATCGTATTGCAAAAGTCAAAGAAATACTTACTAAACATACGAATAGCTTCTGATGTATGTGTGTGTGTTGTTCGTAATATAAACCGACGTTCTTATTTGCAAAGTTGCTGCATTTATCATCGATTAATTGGACCGTAAAAAATGTCAGCTGAGTAAGTGTATCTAATGACATTTTGGCAGGTGTCATTGCAGTAAAATATCAATGATTATCGTGATAAATCGTGTACGGTTTTTCGGTGATTACACTATTCTCGTTTGTCTTTATTTTTCAGAATTGTCATAGATTTGATGCCTTTGAATCGAAAAATAGGAAAAAAATTGCCTCACTTAGGTTTTTTTTAATTGATTTTTTTTAGATAGACACTGAGTGAAACTATAATACCACATTTTTTTTTATTTTTTTTTTTTTTTTTTTTTTTTTTATTTTTTATATATATAAAAAAAGGAAATCCAAATCCCAGAGCACTCAGACTCGGTAACGGTCCATTGTACTACCAGGCAGAAATCCTCCTAATACCACACTTAGTAATTGCGACATTATTATTTTTTTATTTATTCATTTATTTATTCATCTACCATCCCGATTGAGGTTAAATCCAGGTTATTACCGACCGAATTAAACAAATAGATGCATCGAGTTATCGGTTCAGACAACCAGTTTGTTCTATGTGACAGAGGTTTTTTTTTGCGGTGGAAGGTGGAAACCTTGCAGAGGCACCAATGGTCCGACGTCCACTGGTAGTGTCGGATTCTTACCGGCTAAAACCACCTCCCTTCCTGAACAGACCGATTATATATATCGCCCGCGGAACCGCCGTTAGGCATTACTTCACAGGGGTCGGTATAGAGCCTTAGCTTCGTCTAACTATCCACATTACGTTGGCGCTCTAAACGCCTTAGATCGCTTAGTATGCGCACCGCCATGTTACTTACAGTGGTCCAGTTTTCAGCATTCTGAAGCATGTGATTTACGACATTATCGGGAGTGGGCCGCTCCCCAAATTGGTCCCGTAGAGTGATCCTCTCGGTTTCGTATCGTGGGCAATGAAAGAACACATGTTCCGCGTTTTCCGAAACTGTTTTACAATGTGGACAGTTTGGGGTAGATTCATATCCGCGTTTAAAGAGATATTCTCTGTAACAGCCATGACCCGTCAAGAACTAAGTCAGGTAGAAGTTTGTTTCGCCATGGCTTCGTTTAATCCATGCGTCGATCACGAGTTTCCTTATTTCGCCATCTAACGGGCCATTTCGGACTCGCTCGGTTCTTAAAGTTTTTGTTTCTTCAGCAAGTATGTCGATAGGTAGCATTGAAGATACGACTAGTACAGCATCGTTCGAAACAGTTCGAAATGCACAGGCGACTCTTAATGCGCTAAGGCGGTGGACGGATTTAATTCCCCGAACATAAGACTTAACTTTCGCGGCATTCGACCATATTTCTACTGCGTAGAAGCATTCTTTTATTCTGCTTAGGTCCTCCGATGTTACTCATCAACCTTGAAAGTGCACTAACAGTTTTTGAAGACTTGTTGCATACGAATTCTAGGTGATTTTTGAAGCTTAGGCGAGCATCCATAATCACTCCGAGGTATTTAATGAACGGTTGGGAAACAACTAGATGCTCTCCTACTCTAAACGTTATCGTTTCCCTTACTTTCCTACTCGTAATAAGCACTGCTTCTGTCTTATGTTCTGCGAGTTGCAAGCCCGCGCTAGCTAGCCATCTTCGTACAGTAGCAATTGTCTCGTTGCAGTGCAGATTCTCTTGGAATCTCCAAGCGAAGAATTTCATCATACATGACGTTCCACAGCAAGGGACCTAGGACCGAACCTTGTGGTACAGCGCCAGTTACTTCGTACTCTTTTACTCCCTCATCAGAGTCATAGAGGAGGACTCTTTTCACAAAGTAGTTCTTTATATATTTACGGAGATAGTCTGGTATTTCAATCCAGTAAAGACAGCTCATAATGCGTTGCCAATTCGCCGAATTAAACGCGTTTTTTACGACCAAGGTTATAACGGCGCAATACTTTTTGGTGCCTCCTTTCCAAGAGGGAAGGCCTCTATAGCGGCCTGTGCTTTCGTTAATTGCGTCTACGGTAGATCTTGACTTACGAAAACCGTATTGATGTTCCGAGAGGCCTCCTGCAGTTTCAATTGCTGGATTGTAAATTATCCGCTCAAGGATTTTACCAATCGTGTCTATGTGACGGAGGTAAAAACAAATGTCTGTCTCTTAGTACTCTGCTTGGTGCGTAGAATGGTAGACTTAAAAGCAGTTCACTACCATTAATTCTGTTAGAGATAATATCTCTCAGGAACACCACGACTGCATAATTCTCCTAGCTAAAATAAATAAATAAATGTTAGACATTAACGGCCCATACAGGAAAGCACCTACAATTTTAAGCCCAATCCGAACGACAAATTTAACAAGCTTCTCATGACAATTGTTACTCTTGGATGTTTGTTTAAGTTTCTCACGCTATAACTGTGCCTCTCTACCCAAATCTTTATACAATTTTAATTCATCTTTTCTTGAAACATGAAAATATAACTTAAACCCGTCCGGGTCCATCTAAATTAAACTTTTTTTTCTCGTCAGAAAATAACGACCTTAAGCCTTTCTCTAATCTATCGTCTATGTTGCTTCGAAAAACTAAATGCTGAGCTATAAAAGAAGAAATGCCACCTGCGACCGAAACTGATAAGTTAGTTCGACCATAATGGCTTGTTGCTTAATTTTGTATTTTTCTGTTACTTGCGCGTTGAGCTCACTAATGACAGAGCGATTTAATTGTCATTTTTGTACCAACATTTAAAACTTGTTTTTCTATGGTACATTACTGAAAACGTGATCCGTCGCTTCCGTGTAGGTACTTCTAATAAAGGCAACTTGCAATTGACACTGAAGGGGCATTTTGTTCAATAATGTCATAAGCTTCCGTTTGCTTCTGAATTCTGACTATTGTAGTTCCGATTCCGACTCAAGGCGATTATTTCGGCATTCTTTATGTAATGGTGGTTTGATGATAGATAGATGTTTTATTTTGTATATAAATGTTTTTACAGAATTTTGTTATTGCTCATTTTACAGAGATTTGATAATAAATTTTATCTTTCTACTGAAAAATTATTATCGATTTGGATTAAGAATACATAGAGGAAGAATGGGATTAACTTTAACTGCCTGAGACACAGCAGCCTTCCATCCTCTACGATCCCGGGAACGCTGCTTCCAGTTATCCAGACCAAGCGCTCTGGCATCCGCGATGGCTTGGTCTTTGAAACGGAGGTTCGGTCTTCCTTGCCTTCTCGAACCTAGGGGCTGGGATTCGAAGATCCTCTTAGCTGGAGCATTATTGTCCATTCGCTCGATGTGGCCGAGCCAATGTAGTCGACGTATTTTGGCTTTTTGGAGTACATCCACATCTTGGTACAGCTCATAGAGTTCCCGGTTGTATCTTCTCCTCCATTCGCCATCCTCGCACACAGGACCACAAATCCACCGAAGAATTTTTTTTTCGGAGGAGCCCAGTATCAGCTCTCGCCATAAATCAGAACTGGCAAGATAAGGGTTTTGAAAACTATACATTTCGTCCTCCGCGCTAGGAGTTTTGAACCCAGTTGTTTTGCCAAACCGAAGTAGCAGCGGTTTCCTAGGGTAATTCTTAGCCGGATCTCCACTAAGGTGTCACTCGCGGAGTTCATGTTTACTCCGAGGTAGATGAACTCCTTAACTACCTCGAAATTGTTGCTATCAATGGCGACGTTTTGTCCTAGGCGGCGGACAGCTGTTTGTTTGTTTGTTGATAGCATGTATTTGGTCTTGTCCTCATTTACTACAAGGCCAACAGATTTCGCCTGTTCTTCAATCGCCGTGAAAGCTTCTATCACGGAGCGCTGTGATTGGCCGATGATGTCAATATCGTCCGCATAACCCAGCAGCTGAACAGACCTGTTGAAGATAGCGCCTTCCGTGTTGACAACCTGCGCACTATCTGCTCCAGTACGAGATTGAAGAAATCGCCGAAATCCGGTGCATGTTTGAAATAGTTCGGAGGAACTATTTCCAAACTACACGTTGCACCGCGTATTTTCCAGAGTCACGCGACACATCTGAATCAGTTTTGCCGGGATTCCGAATTCGGCCATCGCCATATAGAGCTAATGACGATGTATACTATCATACGCGGCTTTGAAGTCGATGAATAGGTGGTGTGTCTCGTCTTGAAATTCGTTGGTCTTTTCCAGGATTTGCCTCAGTGTGAAAATTTGATCTATAGTCGATCTGCCTGGCCGGAAGCCACACTGGTACGTGCCTATAAGTGTGTTGCAAAACGGTTTTAGACGTTCACACAGTACATTGGATAGGATCTTATATGCGACATTAAGCAGGGATATGCCTCGATAGTTCTTGCAAGACATAGGATTGCCTTTTTTGTAGATTTTAACTTAAAAGAAAATACAAAAAAAACATTTAATATAAAAAAAGCAAACAAAATTAATATGAGTACTATTTATATTAATTTTTTTACTTATTAATAATTAAATAGTTATCTTAAAACAAAAATATAGCAAATAAATAAATAAATAATGCATAAATAAATAAGATTAATTAATTAATAAATAAATAAATAAGATTAATAAATATATAAATAAATAGGCAATAGATAAATATATAAATAAATAGGTAAACAAATAAACAGATAAGTTATTAAATAGGAAAATAAATAATAAAACAATTAATGAAATAAATAAATAAATAGGTGAATATATAAAAAGAAACATAAACAAATAAATAAATAAGTTAAAAAATAGGTAAGTATATAAATAAACAAGTAATCAAATAATTAAATCAATAAATAAAAAAATTAACGAATAGACAAAGACAGTACTTCCCATCAGTTGTTGAGAATATCAAACTGTATTAAAAGAAAACGATCCCAAGGGAAATCTACAGGTAAGGTCTGACTAGATATTGAGAAGGCATTTGATTCAGTTTGGCAAAAGGGCCTGATATATAAAATGACAAGTCTAAACTTTCCTCCATATATTTATAAAATAGTGCAAAGCTCCTTGTCCAATCGTTGTTTCAAAGTCCATGTCAATAGCAGTGTTTCAGATTTGATAAATGTTCAGGTGTTCCACAAGGATCAGTACTTGTCCCAATACTGTATAACATTTATACACACGATATTTCAAAGATACCGCACTGTGATATATCCATCTTTGCAGATGACACCGCATTATTTTCATTTCATGAATTCGCTCTCAAATTTGAGAGGAATCTTTAAAATGGATTAGAAATATTAGTAAAATATTATCACAAATGGAAAATCAAACTAAATGAAGGGAAAACGCAAGCTATCTTTTTCACTCGTAAAAGAAAGTCTTGTTTCTTCCCATCAGCCAGCTTCAACTCAATGGTAAAAGTATTACCTAATTAGGAGCCTTCTGTTAGATATCTAGGTATTTATTTAGATACGAAGCTTACTTTTAAGGAACATATTAACAAAAATATTAAAAAAATAGGTGTAGTGATTAAGATGCTTTACCCGTTTATTAATAGAAAATCATTACTTCCTACTGAGAACAAAATTATTCTGCACAAAGTAATTTTCCAGGCGATTCTATTATACGGGTGTCAGGTATAGGGCAACTCTGCAGTGTGCAATATAAACAAATTTCAAGTATCTCAAAATAAACTCTTGAAAATTATACTAGATTTACCTTGGCACCACTCCTCTCTTGACATTCACGAAAGAGCGAATGTTGAATTGATAGCAAATAGAATTCTAAAACTCACTAACACGTTCAAGATTCAGTTTCGCTGACAATCCACTTGTAAACCAACTAAATACATAATATTGTTAAAATATAAATTGCACCTACTCGTATTTCATGTTAAATTTCTCCTCATGGCTGTTTTTTGGTTGGTCTTGAGCATACCTTATACGTATATATTAATGATGTATGTACCAATTTGTAATGGTGGTTTGTTCCTAACTTTCTGATTTTTACATTTTGTATTGCATATTTCGGCTGCTCTTACCCTCTTCCTTATAGATAGGCCCAAAAGTGAGCGTTTTTCTTGTCCTTAATTATTTTACTTTGTATCTTTTTTTCATATATTTGTTGGTGCTATACTACTACGGTTTTCGTAACGTGGACTTAAAAGTCTGATACGCAGTGTACCATAGTGTTGTAGACTTTCTGAAAATATAAATTTAACGTTCAAAAATGTCAGTCTTTCTATTGGGATGACAAATTGCTCGGTGTGTCATTTCTTATTTATTTTTTTCATAAGTACGAGTTGGTTTACGTTCTAAGAAATGATGACATAAGGCAGTGCCACAGATGTTTATTTTTTTTTATTCTTTTCTCAAATCGTCGAACCTTCAATGCGAAATTGCGCTTCAGATATTATAAGATACATACCATACATATGAAAGTGCTGCTTGTTTACACTCAATTTGTTGTAAATTGTATTTTTCTGAAAGCTCCCACTGCCACTATAGAAGTTATTTTCTGTTACGCAGTTCTTTGTTGAAGGTGAAGCTCTATGCGGCCTGTTAAAGGGTTTAGGTTTAGAGCTTCTTTGACAGAATACCTGCGGAGATCATTTGCCTCTGGAAGTGCCTTTGGAGTGCCGTTTTACGGTTCTCTTGCGAGAGTGAGTTATGAAGTGTGTGTGTAAAGGAATGGTTCCCTCATATCCTCATCTTTTGGGGAGATGGGGTTTACTCTTGACAACGATTTGTATCCTTGACAAACTTTTGTTTGAAGAAGAAGGGTTATCTATACATCTGTTCAATAGCTTTACCAAGTGCACAATCAAAACGAAAGAAAATGTAATCGTAAACTTTTTTCTTTTTTTTTTAATTAAAAAGGAAATAAAAATCCCAGAGCACCCCCAGCTTTTTTTTGTTCAAATTGGGCCGCAGGGCTACTGCGTCTTGGAAACCTTGTACCTTACTATATGACTCCATATTTGCTAGCCATTTTTGTGGACGCTTCCGATAACTTCCCTTTGACTACTCACAGGGGGGTTTTATGTCCAATCCCGTGCTTTACATAGGCATTTGTTCCTGCTTTTCTTGCTAGCTCATACGAGATCCAATTGCCCTCTACGTCGCAGTTCCCGGGCACCCAGCACAGCCTAACGCGGGGCTGCTCGCATAATGCCTCAAACATTGTCCGACTATACCAGACTATTTCGGATCTGATGACGCATGATTCCAGCGCCTTGAGGGTGGCCTGACTGTCAATGTAAAAGGCGATACCCCGGTCGACTTCATTATCAGGAATTCTTTAGCCTTAAGGAGGAGAGTACGATAAATAAGGCGCCAAAAAATTATAACGGTTTTTTATAGAAGGGTCAAAAACAAACATTTTTTACTATGGGAGGCGGGGTCTATCTCGCCCTAGCAGGGGCAATTTTAGAAAAAAATTATTTAAATTGAAAACGAATTTATTAAAAAACAACGGCAACACTTACAATAAAGTACTCTACCGGTTTTGAAAGCCCGAAATCTGTTCTAAAATCCTAAATTTAAATTAAATTATTTATGTCAACAGTTTTTGAAAAATTCTCATGCAAACTCAAAATTTTGATAAAAAAAATTAAAAAAAAAAGTTTAGACCAATTTTTTTTAAAATTCTGAAATGAAGTGCTAAATGGGCTTTTTGTGATCAATGCTACTATCAATTCTAAATCGAACACAAAAAACGAAATGGTATTAAGTCTTCTAGTTTTTGAGAAAATTGAGAATTACTAAAACTCCAAAACCACCTGTGCGGCTTTTATTTACGAAGAATGCCCTTCAAATAAAAGTGACCCTCTCATATACTCGAGCTTCCGGTAAACTTTAAAAGCTATATGATCTTCTCAAAAAGATGTTAATGCTTCCAGTTCACACCGGTTTTATTAAATCCCAGTCATTTGATATTGCAAAAGACAGTTCTTATTTTCCCATTAATTGTTTCTGTGTCATTAAAGCAGATGCCCATCTCTATTAATCAAAAAATTGCACACTTTCGAAAACGTTGAAACATAATTAATATTAATCCAACACAAATTGAGGCAAATGACGGAGCGCAAATTGTTATGGTACAAATAGAGTACGAAGCCTGGAAAAATATCGTGACATTGCTTCACGATGTATTAGAGTACAATCCCTCTGCGCATTGTTTTGACATTTTGTCATCACAAATAAATTTACGCCTATAGTACATTTATTCTGCTAAGAAATTAGGTACGCTGAATTCTTCACGCAGCTATCAAACAATTTGAAACACGAGTTAGGGCCTTAAATAAAATAACTGTCAAATCCACAAATAGTGGTTATTTATTAGTCAGACGAAATTTATTAAATAAAATAAATTCAAGGTAAAAACAATTAACTGTTTATTTGGGCATGCATTTAACCCATGAATTTAACCCATGAGCCCCAAACGTTTTGATATTCCACAATTTAAATATGGACATTGTATAACGTAAGCTTAATGTATGTCGTGACTTTTGGACAAAGTAAAACGTAAAAACCTGATAAAATCACGTAGTCATTTACAGTTACTAAGACTACGAAATTGTCTACCTTAACAACTTCCAGTTGTGGCACAATTCTTAACAAAAATGCGTACCCAAGTTGTTTTTTCTAGTCAAGCGCAAACCGAATATTGTTCTCGGTCATTAAACGACATTATGCGATTTATATGAACGAAAACGTCACCTTGTGTGAAAAGTAACAGAGTGTGCAATAAAACTAATGTCCCTGGGTGGTCTGAACCGAAATAACACAGGCAGAGGTCAAGAACACAGGTAAACAGTTTATTGTGCAGATGTGGTAATCCGAAAGGGTGTGGGAAAATATGGAGATGTTTGACATCTGTACGAGAAATAAATTTTTGGTGGGAAAATGCATTCTTTTCATTTGTCTCCGTGGATAGATGGATATCTATTCTCTTGGATATTTTAGTGTTGATTTTTAGTGCAAACAGTAGTTGTCCGCACGAAATTCTTGCGGATTTTTGATCCATCGAATGTGGACTCCTGACTCGCAAACATTGGTCATAAGTTCACAATCATTTTTAAGTGTTCTCATAGTTCGTATTTAAACAAAAAAACACAAATTTTTATTTGTTGTCTCTTGAAACTGAGAACGATTCTAGAAGTAAAGTGTGAAAATAAATAAATAGATTTGTGTTATATTTCTTATTACTTTACTTACAAAGGCAAGTCCACGGATACTGCCCAACACGAAGTAGTGCAGACGATCGAGATATCTATTCACTACAAACATTACATCCTCGCTACCTTCTTAGACATTGAAGATGCCTTAAACAACGTCCTTACTGAATCTATTCAAGAATCTCTCACCGCGGCAGTCGTCGAGGGTTTTGTTACCAGATGGATCATATCCATGCTCAGAACCAGAATAATTCAGGCCCAGATGGGTAATACCATTATAGACAAGACCGTAGAAAGAGGAAGGTCCTGCGTGGGGGGGGGGGGGTATTTCGCCTCTACTATGGCTCCTGGTCATTGACGAAATTCTGACATATCTCAACAGAATTGGAATCAAAACAGTCGCGTACGCGGACTACGTGGTTGTTCTGGTATCGGGGATGTTTCCCTTAGTAATAAGTGAGATCACTGAGAGGGCTCTGATTAAGCTGAGCGCATGGGCTACAAAGTGTGGCCTCAGCGTGAATCCGAGTAAAACTGAACTCATGCTGTTTACCACCAAGTACAAGATACCGACTTTCAACCTCCCCAAACTAAATAATGAAACACTCTCTCTATCTTCCGAAGCTAAATATCTAAGCTGAGCTGGAAGCAAAACATAGAACGGGTACGCAAAGCAAGTGTAGCTTTCTACGCCTGTGGAAGAACTTATTTATTTATTTAATTTATTTATTAATTTGATTTTGAAGGCTTACACATTAAGATACATTATCTTTTAAAGAAGTGATAAGCTTGTTACACTTTTAATTCCGCGAACAAATTACTAATTAATCGCGGTTAAAAAACGAAATAAAATACGCGATCGATGCACAAACGAATTTTTATCCAACTGTCAAACAAACGCGAAAAGTGCAACAGCCAACAAAAATATGCTGATTTCCCGGTCGCTCAGCTGGGGTGGGTTCAACGAAAAGCGCTAGGTTGCGCTCAGATAATTGAACGCTTGGAAATTAGCGAATCTACAAATAAAAGTTTGTGTGCTTGCTGACGTAGAGGAAAAAATATATTCCTCCGATGACAGTAGCACAATGGGCGCCAAACAATTTTTGTTGGGAAATTGTGAAACCTGAAAAACCTGGAAAACCTGAAACAAAAGTGAAATTCCGACCACCGAAGAATCACGAACTGAAAAGAAAGTTCCAGAACAAATGAAAGACAGTTATTTTTTTTTGTACCACGTTATAAGTCCCCGTTGGGGCACGGCAAATTACTTTTAATTAACGGAAATTTTGGTTAAGCACACAAAAGAGATACGGAATTGCCGTTTGAATTGGCGCAAGATCGCGTTATCCCGAAATAAAAAGATTCTATTAACACGGTCGCTCGTCCCGTTCTTTACCGGGATTGTACGGAGCCCGATCCTACCGAGATTTATTTTTACTTTTTTTTCCTAACTACTACAAATCACTATACTTATCCCTTTGTTTTCTTATTTTTATTTTATCCTGGTTCTCCTTCCTAGACGCCTGTTCCTCCTGAGTAGGTTTTGGATTTTGGTCCCGCTTAGCAACTTCCTGCACACTCTATTCCCGATTCCTTCCTTTCACAACTTTTCTACTTCTCTTTTTTTTCCACTACCCTTCTCAATTGGTTACTTTTACTTTTTCTTTTTTTTCAAAAACCTCTAATTATCAAAGAAAACGGCTATTTCCACCACTGGTCAACCAAGAAGTGATTTTCCAGATATCTTTGTCCATTCGGCCGGCCGGTGTCTCTCACTCACACCATCATCCAACCTTGGGGAAGCAGAGCCAACGGCAGCCCTAACGTGACAATTCAGCTGTGGCGCTGAAATTGTCGACTGCTTCGTACTCCCTCACTCACACGTACTTGGGATAGACAATTCACAGCTCCCACACGATAACTCAGCTGTCGCTCTGAGAGTATCAACAGTTCCTTGTTCTACCCCCACCCATTCACGCACATTCACGCATTTGGCTGGACCATGTCGTTTTTCGCTACACTGTGTCATCTTTACACTAATGCGCTAACATGATCCCGCTAATGCTCTCTCGGTTCTCATCGTTTCGAATTCGCCCATCACTGGAAACATCCAACGATAAGCGAACCCTCTGGCCGACCCTGGATCTACCCTCACACATTTCAATTTGACAGTTCGCGAATTGAATAACAAGAAAAAGTAACCTTTCGAGAAAAGTAAATATTAATTGCACTAATTCGTGTTTTTTAGTGTTTTTTCCTTCTTTTTCGAACTGGTTTCTCGTCGTGAATTGACTCGTACAATTGTGGCAAGTGTTGTGAGAGTGTGTATACGTGGCCGTCCGCCCACACGTCTCCGTGGCTCCTCCGGTGCTCCCTCGACGGAGTTGGGTCAAAAGGGATCGTCATCCCTTCCCTCATCGAACCTGACTCACTACCGTCGTGGTAGATCATGATTCGCTTTCTGGGTCTTTAACTTTTCGGACCGTCCGCCCGCGCCCACGAATCGTTTTTAGATTTGCAGGGTGTGTATATTTGTTTTAACTGTATACACCCTGCCGTTGCAGACTGCCCGTCTGGTTGCAGCGTACTTTGGACTCACACTCCGCCTTGCACACCGTCCGTCTGTCTCCTTCTTCTCAGACCGACCGTCTGGTTGCATGTACGTTGGCCCGTTGGGAGTCTCCTGACGGTCCTTGTCAGGCTCACCATCCGGACTTACTAGGCCACCGATATCGTACTTCAGTACCACAGACCGTCCGCCTGTTTGGGTGTTGCTTTCAGTCCTCAACCTTGGGCCACCTGCCCGTGCTAAGCGTCTACCTGTAGTGGTCACCTACCCAAGGCTCTAGAGAAGTGGGCGCATGGCTGATGGAACCATGGCTGCCCCTCCACTTCTTCAGACCATTACGTATGCGCACCGATAGAAGAGGGAATTGGTAAGGAAGTCAGGGAATGGAGAGTGGACCTTGTTGCGGGAAATTTTACCGCAACAAGCTTATTATAAACATAACAGAATTGATGGGATTGATGAAAGCTACCATTAAACAACACACATACGACTTAAAATATAAAATAAAATGTATATATATACGGCCAAATGAAATATAACAAAATAATAAAGGCAACGAGAAAACACAGTTTGAAAAAATAAATTGAAATATATTAAAGTATAAACGGCCAAATAAAATTCGACAATTCGGGAAAACAAACGTTACAATGTATATGAACAAAATTAACGGAAATTTATAAAATTTAATAAGCGGACAAGTAAGATTTTAATTCCGTTAGAAATCTCTTTTTCAGTCTTATTTCTCTGATTTGGCGAGGGAGGGAGGCAAACTCCGGCTTAGGATGGTGCTGATGTCGATGTACACAGACTTTATTCATCCTATGCTCACCTACGGGTCCTTAGTTTGGCTGACTGCCCTAAGTAAAGTCTACAACATCAGTAAACTCAATCGAGTCCAGATGTCGGCTGGGATTGGTGCAACCGGGGCACTTCGGTCGAGTCCGACCGACGCCCTTAGTGTACTTCTCAAGCTTAAGTCTATTTCCCATCCAGAACGGAATGGAAAAACGAAGCGTTTCCATTGAACCACCAGGTAGCCATGTATACCGACGGTTCAAAGATGGAACGTTAGGTCGGCGCGGGTATCTTCTCAGCGGAACTGAATATATCCGAATCATTCCGGCTCCCGGACTTCTGTAGCGTATTCCAGGAGGAAATACTTGCGATCCGGGAAGCGTGTAGCATACTCACACTCTTCCCCATAACCAAGAGAGACGTCGCCATCTTCATTGATAGCTAGGCAGCTATTAAAGCTCTCTAAAGCTGTCGACTCACACTCCATATCATCCAAATTAGTTGCACAGTGTAAAGACGCAATCACTTGTCTAAGCGGCCACTTCAACATTACTCTCCTCTGGGTTTGGCCATAGTGGCATAGAGGGAGATGAAAGGGCCGATGCTCTGGGAAGACACGGCTCTACCCTTGATAGTTCCCTTGAAGCGACAGTCTCTCCTCCCATTGGAGCTGTCAATGGTAAAACATCCCAGTACTTTCTTTCGCAGGCGAACTCCAGATGGAGCGGCCTAAAAAGCTGTGTCTTACCCAGGAAGGTGTTGCCCTGCTTCAATGCTAAAAGAACCCACAACCTAACAAACAGAACCCGATAGGAGATTGCCAGAATTGTGGCGGTCAGCACTGGACACTGGCCTGTCGGTACTCACGCTGCAAGGTTGGGCATCCCATTCAACCCACACTGCCGCAGCTGCAAGGATCCAGTGGAAAAGGAGACCGTTCACCACTTCCTCTGCGAATGTCTGGCCCTAGCTAGAGCTAGATATCGCACACTCGACAAAGCATTCTTTGACGACCTATTGAGCAATACTAAATTCCGCAATATCATCGAATTTCTCAATTCCACAGGCTGGATTTGAAACACAAATTGACACCATTGGTCACTTGAGCGGTGGCATCAAAACGGCAGGCAGTCACTCCAACCTGCCTACCTACCTATACTTACTTACTTACTTAACTAGCTGCCGACCCGTGGAGAGTCTCTGCCTGAGACACTGCCATCTATCCTCCGCGATTTCGGGCTCGCTGCTTGCAGTTTTCCACACCAAGCGCTGTGGTATTCGCGATGGCTTGGTCTTTAAAACGGAAGTTCGGCCTATAAGGAAAGTCTCGAAGCTAGGGTCTGGGAGTCAAAGATGCTCTTCACTGAAGCATTGTTGTCCATTCGCTCGATGTAGCCGAGCTAATATAGTCGACAGTTTTAGTTTGTCGGACTACATTCACAACTTGGTACAGCTCATAGAGTTCGCGGTTGTATCTTCTCCTCCGTTCGCCCTCCTCGCGCACAAGACCAAATATTCAACGGAGTATATTTTTTTTAAAAAAAACCCAATATAAGCTCCCCTTTTCTACTTATCGTCCAGCACTCGGCACCATAAAGCAGGACTGGTAGGATTAAGGTTCGATAGAGCATGCATTTTGTCCTTCGAGTGAGGACTTGTGAACCCATTCGTTTCGCTAAACCGAAGTAGCAGCCATTTCCTAAGGTAATTCTCCGCCGGGTAGATGAACTTCTTAACTACCTCGAAGTTATTGCTATCAACAGTAACGTTTTGTTCTAGGCAGAGGACAGATGTTTGTTTGTTTGTTGATAGCATGTACTTGGTCTTGTGCCCATTTACTTCAAGAACAACCAATTTCGATTGTTCTTCAACCGCCGTGGCTCTAACACGGCCCGCTGGGAACGGCCGCAGTAGCTGGACGGATCTATTGAAGATGGTGCCTTCCGTGACACTTGCCCTTCGAACTATTTTCTCCAGAACCAGATTCAAGATCTCCTTGCCGAAATCCGGTACAAGTTTGGAATAATTCGAAAGAGCTGCTTCCAAACTGCACATTACACCGCATCTTTTCAAGTGTCACTCGACATAACTGGATCAGTTTTGCCGGGATCCCGAATTCGGCCATCGCCACGTAGAGCTCCAGACGATGAATACTATCATATGCGGCTTTAAAGTCGATGAAAGGTGGTATCGACTTGAAATTGATTGGTCTTTTCCAGGATTTGCTTAGTGTGAAGATTTGGTCTATTGTCGATCTGCCGGGCCGGAAGCCACACTGGTACGTGCGTGAATACTGTGTTGCAGAACGGGTATAGACGTTCACACAGTACGTTAGACAAGATCTTATATGCGACATTTAGCAAGGATATGCTTCGATAGTTCTTTCAAGACATAGGATCGCTTTTCTTGTAGATGGGGCATATGGAGCTGCAGCTGATAGTCCAGTCATCAACCCATACTTGGTTGATGATTTGGTCCATGCGCCCTACCAAAACATCACCTCCGTATTTGAATAGCCCCGCTGGTAAACCATCAGAGCCTGCGGCCTTATTGTTCTTAATGTTTCAATTTTAAAACAGCGTGTGTTACAAGATGCCTGCTCAAACAACATTGTCCTTGTGGCTTCCTCAGTACAAACACAATTTGAACCATTTGACCATTCGCAATTGTTTGCATGAAGGGAAATTTCAAAGCTAATGGACTCTTACATATTAAGACTGAAGTGCATTAATTTAGTTTTATTGCTAACAACTAGTTTGTGTTCCGAAAACCACAATCCCAGGAGGTGAACATCATGATTTATGTGCGCACTTAAGTTTGGAGGACTATCCGAGCGGTATGCAATGCCAAGATCATCTGAATAAACTTGCTACTTTCCCTTTGAACGGTTGGCTAAATAAGGATTTGATGTAAATAAGGAAGAGTATGGGACCAAGTACTAATCCCTGAGGCACACCCAAGTTACATAATACAATTTTTTGAGTTCTATCCTTTAGGTAGGACATTTAAATTGATGAGGATGACGAAATGAGGACCAGTCTATGCTGACGTGAAGATAATTTGAAGAAATTGAAATAAATTCCCACTTGTGGGTGAAGTTATTCCACTGCATCAATTAAAAGCGTACTCCAATGCTAGAAAAATCAAAATATTGGCTTGGCAGTTTGATTTAAATTGATTGTTCTTGAAATTGCTTGGTCTTTAAATAAATGAGGATAAGAGCAAGTACATGCTATGAACAAACAAACACCGCCTAGGATAAAACGTCACTCTTGATAGTAATAACGTCGAGGTACGAGGGGCGTTCAATATATTCTCGGTATCGGGGTATATATAAATTATATATATAAATTATTATCAAGTAAACTATTATTTTAGTGCATTCATGTAAAATTTCATATAAATTTGATTATTAATTCGCGTTTTATCTCTAGTTAAACAGAATCATAATGGCAACTGAGACGATGATGGTGAAAATTGAGCATCGCGCTGTAATTAAATTTCTCACTAAGCTAGGGGTGGCGACGGTGTAGAGGTTAGTGTGTTGTAGAGGTTAGTGTGTTGGCTTGTGACCCGTGCGGTGCAGGTTCAATCCCCATGGGGAACAACATACGCCACCCATTCTCATGCCTCTACACCAAAAGGAGGATTTCTGCCTGGTAGTACAATGGATCGTTACCGAGTCTGAGTGCTCTGGGATTTGGATTTCCTTTTTCTAAAAAAAAAAAAAAGCTAGGAAAAAGTCAAAAAACTATTCATGAAGAGATGGTGGCTGTTTAGCAGGGTTCCGCACCTTCATTATCAACTGCGCAAAATGGTCAAGAGAGGCAGAGAGAGCATTGAAGACGACCCCCGCTCCGGCTCCCCGGCTACTGCTTGTACGGGAGAAAGCATCAAAGAAGTCGAAAAACTTGTTCTTGGGGATGCCCAAATAAAGGTGAAAATGATGGCAGGTCATAGGTCATAGGTTAAAAAGGGGTATGCAATTCGCATACAGCACTAGGCACCAGAAGGGCCCATCGCGATCCCTAGGGAACCACTTGAAAAAAACTTTAATTGGAGAAAAACCTAAAAACCTAATAAACTTTTCCTAGACAGAGCCCAATCATCCTGCAGAACTTAACCAGCTTCCTATGGTCTATGCCGCTCAGCTCCCCTAGTTCCTCGAAGAAGTATTCCCCTAGAATCCTCCTACGATTCCGTGCTATACCCTCGCACTCACACAATATGTGTGTTATGTCTTCCTCGGCTTGTAGATCACCACAGAACCTGCACGTGTCCACATCCACCAGACCAAGTCGCCTAGCATGCTTTCTTAGAAGACAGTGCCCTGACATAATCCCAATTACTGTTCTAAGCTGTTCCCTGCTCAATTTTAGAATTTCCTTAGATCTTTTCTTATCCAAATGGGGCCAAAGGGCTCTAGACACCCTATGTCCCACTATGTTCTGCCATCTGAGGTCAGCCATTTTTAAGATCTTTTCATTGATTTTTCCCTTAAAGACGCCCAGGGGTGGTTTAATGTTCACACCTCCGCTGTTTTCCAGCTCCCCTCCCTTTCTTGCTAGCTCATCGGCTTGCTCATTTCCCTCTATACCGCTGTGTCCCGGTACCCAGCACAGTCTTACTCGATTCCGTCTACATACTGCTTTTAGCATTGTGCGACAGTTTCTGACTATCTCAGAGTAAATGTTAGCAGATTCAAGTGCCATAAGTGTCGCCTGACTGTCAATATAGATGGCAATGTCTCTTCCCGACAATGATCTCATCTGCACTATCTCTGCCGCCCTTAGAACAGCCAGAACTTCCGATTGGAAGACACTGCTTGTGTCCGGGAGTCGTATAGACTCTCTCAGGTCTGGATCAGCAGAAAAAATGCCAGAACCCGTTCTCTCCCCCGTCTTAGAGCCGTCAGTGTAGATAGCAACCTCATTTGCTATTATAACTGCATCTCTTTGCCACTCCTCCCTTCGCGGGTATGACACCTCATAGGGGATGTCATGGTCGACCAAGGGGCAAATCTCATCAGTCCGTATAGGATTTCCGGGTAGCACATCAGCTAAGATCGTGCAGTGCCCAAAACTACAGTCCTTAAACTGGCCTAAATTTTTTAGGCGCAAAGCGCTGTTGCCAACAAGTTGCTTTATTTTTAAATCTAGCGGGATAAAGTGCAGGAAGGCGTCCAGTGCTGCCGTAGGAGTAGTACGGATTGTACCAGTGATGGCTATGCTTGCCGTTCTCTGCACCGTTGCTAGTTTTCCAATTATGGTTCTTTTATTTGTTGCCCTCCACCACACAAGTTAGCCATATGTAAGTATGGGTATCACCACTACTGTATATATCCAGTGTACCATGGCGGGTTTCAGGCCCCATGTTTTGCCTATTGTTCTCTTACAAATAAAGAGGGCATTATACGCTTTCTTCATTCGTTCCCTTATGTTAAGATTCCAATTTAATTTTCTATCTAGGATTACGCCCAGATACTTCGCACTGTCCGTGAGGAGCAGTTCCTCTCCGTCAAGTTTCGGGAGATTGAAGTGCGGTATTTTGTGTCGTGAACAGGACTAACTCCGTTTTCGAGGGATTGACATTTAGTCCGCAGCCCTTGGCCCAATTACTAATTTTCCTTAAGGCGGTCTCTGTGATCTTACTTAAAGTATTCAAAAATTTTCCCTGCACTAATATGACCACGTCGTCCGCATACGCTGTGGCACTTATACCCATTGACTTAATTTCCTTTAGGACGTTGTCAATGACCAGTACCCACAGCAGTGGCGATATGACTCCCCCCTGCGGGGTTCCTCTGGTTGCAGACATCCTTATGGAGCTATGACCAAGGGAGCAGTTTATGTTCCTGTTGGCGAGCATGTTGCATACCCAATTTGTGATTCCCTGTTCTATGTTAGCGCCTGTTAATGCGCTTTTTATAGCTTTACACTCAACGTTATTGAAGGCTCCTTCTATATCGAGAAAAGAGGCCAAAGCAAATTCGCCGCAGTGTAGACTATTTTCAATTTTACCCACTACGTTGTGTAGAGCAGTTTCTACTGATTTACACTTTAAATATGCGTGCTGTGACTCGCATAAAAAACCATTGCTACATTTATTTCTAATGTGAGCTTCCACCAGACGCTCAAGGATTTTGAGCAAAAAGGACGACAAACTGATTGGTCTGAAGTCCTTCGCCGTCGTGTGACCCTGTTTGCCGGCTTTGGGTATAAAAACAACCCGGATTTCTCTCCAGGCTGTTGGAATATGCCCTGTTCTTAGACTGAATCTCAGTATATCCAAAATCTTTTGTTTTGCATGCTCTGGCAATTTTTGGAGCATAATCGGTAGAATTCCATCCGGCCCTGGAGATTTATACGGTTTGAATGTATGCATGGCCCACCGTAACTTTTTTCGGTTGATGATATTGTCAATTTCTTCCCACTCGAAAGAGGGACAGTCGACTTCCTCCTGCCCTTGTAGGCCTAGGTTCGTTCTGGTTGTGGAACCGGGGAAATGGGTTTCCACCAGGGTAGCCAGAACCTCCTGACTACTCACGGCCCATGTCCCGTTGTTATTTTTTAGGTAGCTAGGTACGCTAGCCTCCTTTGAGAGCATTTTACGCAGTCTCGACGCCTCTTCAGTTAACTCAATAGATTCACAGAACTTTTTCCATGAAGATCTCTTGGATTTCCTCACTAAGTATTTAAATTCCCTCTTGCTTTCGCTATACTCATCCCATGTGGTATCGTTTTTAATGAGTTTTGCCCTATTATAAAGTTTTCTTACCTCCCTTCTTTTAAGGCCGATTTCCTTATTCCACCACTTCGGTTGAGCCCTGGTTTGGCTTTTTGTTTGCCGGGAATGCCTTTTCGAACGCTGTGTTTAGGGTTCTGCTCACGGCTTCTACTGCCCTATCTAAGTCCACCATATTTTCGCCGGTGATCGGCTGGGTATCTAAACGTAGATTAATGAAATCTATGTATTTATCCCAGTCTGCCTTTCTTGGGTTTCTATAGAAATTACACGCCCTATGCTGAAAATTAATTTTGAAGCGTAACCATCTGTGGTCAGACAGAGATGCCTCATCAACTACCCTCCACTCCCTGATTTCCATTTTGTCTGTGTTGGAGACAAGTGTAACGTCTAAAACCTCCTGTCTGTTACGTGTAACAAAAGTAGGTGAATTCCCTCTATTACATACCGTAAGGTTGGACAATATAATAAAATCATAAAGACACTCACCCCTTGAATTTGTGTCTCCACTACCCCATTGCGTATGATGGGCAGAGATCACCAAGCGTTCAATTGGTACCATTCACACCATTCTTCATGACCATCTTAACCTTTCAAAGGTCAGTGCAAGGTGAATCGCATGCTGTAGAGATCTTTTGGAGATGTGTAGTGAGAACGCGGACGGTGTTATGGATCGAATTGTTACTGGGGACGAAACATGGGTCCACCACTATGACCCTGAAAGCAAACAAGAGTCCATGCAGTGGCATAAAAAAGGAACAGACCACCCGAAGAAGTTCAAAGTCACTCCGTCTGCCGGGAAGCTCATGGCCACAGTTTTTTGGGACTCAAAGGGAATCTTGCTCATTGAGTACAAAAAAAAGGTGAAACCATCAACGCCACATCCTACGCTTCCACTTTGCATAATTTGCGGGAGGAAATTAAAAAGAAAAGACGGGGTAAACTCGCAGCGGGTGTGTTGCTTCTTCATGACAACGCTCCTGTTCACACGGCGCGAGTTTCCAAGGCTGCTGCGCGAGATTGTGGTTTCGAAGAAATCCAACACCCACCCTATAGTCCATTTGATAGTAGTCCCCTAGTGATTATTTCCTGTTTCCGGATTTGAAAATATGTCTTCGTGGAAAAAGATTTTCGGATGATGAAGAACTCAAGTCGGCAATAAATGGGTATTTTGCAGAGAAAGAGGAAATTTATTTTTTTGAGGGTTTAAAAAAGCTTGACTCAAGATGTAACAAATGCATTGATGTTAGGGGAAATTATATTGAAAAATAAAGACAATTTAAATTGAATTAGCATTTTCCTTCATATCGATACCGAGAATATATTGAACGCCCAACTCCACGAATGACACCTTAGTGGAGATCCGAATACCTTAGGTCCTGTGCCTGAGGGCGGCAAATATAGCGAAAGATACAACAGCGAGCTATACACTGCCGATCACAAGGATGAGGCCTTACATTTTGCAATCGATTTTCAGTCTTTATACCTGTTGGAAGTTGTATACCCGGAAACTTTTACTGCCTGAACAGGTATATATTTAGCCTCCTTGCAATTTCTCGGCCTGAGAGTCATAAATCCATAAAATCTATTTTTCCTCTTTCTGTCGCTGTCAAAGCCTTTCGGGAACCCTTTTTTTTAAACTAAATAAAAACAGTTCCTTTCCTTCTTGAATTTTGTATAAATTTGATTTTCCTTCTTGAATTTATTTTTGTATAAAACAGCTCATTCAACCTCAACTAATTTCCATCTAGTTGCCGTCTGAAGAACTGATGATATCCGAATCACCTGGATCTGTGATAGACAACGTACACACGCGGAAGTATTTACCGCAGGCTGTTCCCAATTCAATGTTGGTGCCGCTGTAATGTTGGACCTCGGTCTTGGCCAACATGGCGTAGTATTCAATCTCAGATTTCCTCAGAGCTGGAGTATTACTGGCAATAAGAACAAACTTGGCTTTGTCGTGTCTTAGAGTCTTCAGAGTTTGCTTGTAGCCCAGGCAGTACTTGCCAGATTTCATAACCAGCGCCAAACGAGCATTGGTGCTATCCAAAGCCTTTTTCTGTTTCTTAACGGCAACCATTTCTATAGTTTGCTTTGCAAATTTACTTTAAAACTAGATAACTGCAGTGACGGATACTTTTTTTAAAAAAAAGGAGAGGCAATGGCCTCATCCTAGTGCGCATCTTTCTATACGCTTTTCAAGTAGTTCATTGTTCGATCTTGGGAAATTCCAGCGTTTCTTATTTACGCTTTAAATTAACGACTTATTGTTTTGCGAAAATATGTACCTATTCACAGGTAGTAAAAGTTTCTGGGTATACAATTTCCAATAGGTACAAAGACTGAAAATAAAATGTATGGCCTCATCCTTGTGATCGCCAGTGTATAAGCTGTACCAAGATGTGGATGTAGTCCACAAATCTAAATAACTTCTACTACATTGCTACATTGGACACTATTGCTCCAGCCAAGCCAAGAGGATTTTTGACTCCCAGTCCAAAGGTTCGAGAAGGCAAGGAAGGCCAAACCTCCGTTTTAAAACCAAGCCTTCGCGGACGGCAGAACACTTGATCTGGAGAACTGGAAGCAGCGTGCCCTTGATCGCAGAGGATGGAAGGCTGCAGTGTCACAGACAGATACTCTTTGCAGGTCGGGAGACCGTTAATTAAACTAAGTACAAAAGCAGTTTAATTCACACTCTCTTTTTTTAGCAACTTTTCTGTCTTATTGTTCCTTTTCCTTTTATTAGAAGTGTACGAAATAAGAGGATTAAAAAACACGTGTGGATTGTTCTTCTTTCAATGTCAGAGTATTTTATTCGTTATAAAAAATGTTAAAAGGAAGTTGAAGGGAGTGAGACAAAGAATATGACTATTACACAATGTGACAAAGTAATTCAAAAATAGGTGTCGCTAAAGTAATGTCGAAAGCAAATTTTAAATAAATATCGTTTTATTATTGTCTTAACACACCCCTTCAATATTAGAACGATAAATGCAATTCAAATGTCATAATATACTCCAAATCTTTTAAAACAAAAGTAATGTTTGTCTTTAGGAACAGCTTTAGTCAAACCATCAGCAACCATTTTATCTGTTTGAAGGTATTTTAGCGAAACAATGCCTTTTTCTATTGCCTCCCTTATGAAGTGATACTTGTAATGTACATGTTTGGTCCTCGAGTATTTTCCTCCGTATTCAGCTATATGTTGGGCACTCTGATTATCGCAGAAAACGGTGGTAGGATCTGAACACTCAAAACTAAGCTCTTGTAATAAGTTCCGAAGTGATTATGCCTCCTTTGCTCCTTCAGTTAATGCGATATACTCCGCTTCGGCACTTGAAGTAGCTGCAGTGCGTTGCTTCCTCGATTCCCAACTTATGGCAGCACCTGCAAATACAAAACAATATCCAGTTTGAGATTTGCAATCATTTTTGTCCTCAGCCCAACTAGCATCTACGTAACCAACTAGCGATGATCCAGTTTTGGAGTATATTAATTTTGAGTTTTTTGTAGTATTAAGATAACGTAACAAGTTAAGTGCTGTAGTCCAATGCTGTTTTTTCGGGTTTTGGCTAAACTGGGATAGAGTACTTATGGTAAAAGCAATGTCAGGGCGACTGTAAACTGCTAAATGCATAATTGACCCTATAAGTTCCTGATATTTTGAAGTATTCACCAATTTGTTCTCTCCAACAATATTTGGCTCCTTTTCGAGTTTTAATTTTACCTGCATAGGTATTGAAAATGGTTTTGAATTTTGCATATTATATTTTTTAATAAGGTTATTTATGTAGCGGGTTTGACATATTGATATAGTATCCTGTTTCTTTTCAATTTCGGTTGAAAAAATTATCATCGTTCGAAGCAATGACGATGTCATCAACATAAATGCCCAAAATCGTTTTTTGATAATTTTTGGTTTTATAATATACGCAGAAATCATAGTTTGATTGTCTAAGTCCCAACGTTTTAAGTTTTTTATCCAAAGTACTATGCCATTGTCTGCTGGCTTGCTTTAATCCATATAATGCTTTGTGAAGCTTACAAACTTTATTTGGATGTGCAGTATCTACGAATCCTTCAGGTTGTCTCATATATATATCCTCTTTAAGATTTCCGTTTAAAAATGCTGTTGATACGTCAAGATGGTGAAGTTTTAAATCATGTTCTACAGATAAGCCGTAAATGAGGCGTAGTGTGCTTTGTCGTATGACAGGTGCATACGTATCCACATAATCGACTCCATATTTCTGACTATATCCTTGCGCGACAAGTCTTGCTTTTCGACGATCTATATTATCGTCCGACAAATACTTAGTTTTATAAACCCATCTGCAACCGATAACATTTCGACCTGCAGGTAAATCACAAAGCGTCCATGTTTTATGCTTTATCAGACAATTGTATTCTTCTCTCATAGCAGCATACCATTCTTCCGCTTCCGGGGAGCTTCTAGAGCTTTGGTAACTGATTGGATCTTCTAATTGTCTTGTGTTAAAAGCATTTTCCATTACATATTTTGAATGGTGTCGAGGTATTAATCGGGTTCTTATATTATTTGATTCTATTTCATTTTCAGTATTAATATCCTCATTTTTATTTTCAGGTTGTTCATGTCTTACTTCATCAAAATTTTCTTCGGTTTCTAAAAATTCGTCTTTCTCATCGCTCGGTGTCTTTTGATTTTCTAAATTAACTTTAGGTATTTCAATTGCATCTTCCATTTCCTCTAGTTTTATCGTTGTATTATCTAAAGGCGGTACAGTGCATTCACTTAACGACAGCTCGTTATAATTGTTTTTGTTTTCCGAGTTTTCTATAAAACGTACGTCACGGCTTTTAATAATCCGTTGAGATCCTCTTTTCCACAAACGGTATGCTTTAGATTCCTCTGAATATCCCACTAAAACATATTCTTCGCTTTTAGGATCTAGTTTTGACCTGTTTTGTGATTTATTTAACACAAAAGCTCTGCACCCTATTGAACGCAAATGACTAATTACTGGAATTCGTCCAGTCCATATCTGCTCCGGCGTTTGTTTCAAATTAAGATTTGTTGGGCACCGATTTCGAATATAAGCGGCCGTATGAATAAGTTCGGCCCACAGAAATTTCGGCAAAGAAGCTTCCAACAAAAAACACCGAGTCATTTCGACTAAGGTGCGGTTCATACTCTCAGCAACTCCATTTTGCTGAGGAGTATATTCTGCACTCAATTGACGTCTTATTCCATGTTCAGTTAGAAATTTTGAAAATTCCTTGCTAACAATTTCGCATGCATTATCACTCCTTAATATTTTAATTCGTCTATTAGTTTCATTTTCTACTTTGTTTTTAAAATCTTTAAATGCATGCAAATAATCACTTTTTCGTTGTAAAAAATAAACGAATATCTTCCTGGACCAGTCGTCGATAAACGTAACGAAATAAACGCATTTACTTATTGATTCGGTTTTAAATGGTCCACAAAGATCAGTGTGGATAATTTCCAATAATTCTTTTGAAGATTTTTCCCTTTTGGCAGAAAACGGGAGCCTAGTTTGCTTGCCTCTCAAGCATGTTACACAATCGATTAACGAAGTATCGAAATTCGGCAAGCCTTGTACCATCCCCTTATGTTTTAACTTGCGAAGGGATGACATATTTAGATGTCCATATCGCTTATGCCAAAGTTCTAATGAGTTACTATGCTGTGCAACATTACACACTTCGTTATTTTCTTTGAAAGTGGGCATATTTACCAAATATAATTTTTTATGTTCTATAGCCTCTAGTAAAATAATTCCCTTTTTTAAAATCAATCCACGTTCTCCTTCTAAAACAAGTTTGCATCCATTATCCGCCGCCTTGCTTGCAGAAATTAGATTGCTCCTAAGGTTTGGTATGAAAAGCGTTTGGAAAAGGCTTATGGTTTTAGGTTTACCACATACTATTATATTTAGCTTTACAGTCCCTATTCCCTCAATTTTTGCAAACTCTTTATTAGCGACTTGAACTTCTCCTGTATATTCTGTACTTATACTAACAAAAGCATCCTTCAAACAACACATATGAGATGTTGCGCCACTATCGATGTACCAGTTATTACGTTCAGTGGCTTGCTCTTTTACATTTTGCGAAACTTCATTTACTGATCTCGTTTCTTTATTTAGTAATTCTAATGCTATAAAACCTTCTTCGGATGAATCATCCTTCCGAGCAAGATGTGTTCTATCCCTATGCAATACTACTCGACAATCCTTTTTCATATGTCCCTTTCGCCCGCATCGATGACAATTAAATTGAAAATTTGACATACCTGGACGTCGATCTTTTTCAATATGTTTCCGGTGAAATCTTACTTTAAAAGCATTCTCTCTTATTTCCTCATTTTCCTTCTTTTTGTCGCTGACTTCCAATAAACGGGCGCGCAAAACGTCTAACGTGGGGAAGTCGTTAGATGCATCAAAGGCAGCTTGCAAGTACTTGTACGACTCTGGCAGACTGTCCAACAAGAGCACAGCTAACAAGTCATCATCCAATTTGGCATTCATTTCATGTAATCGCGTCACAATTAAGTTAAAATTAATTAGATGTTGTTCCATAGTTTGATGTTCATGCATTTTGTAATTGATTAACTTACGGAATTCCTCAATTTTGGTACGCGTTCCTTTACGATTGTATGTCGCCTCCAAAAAATCCCATATGCCCTTTGACGTATTTATTCCATGCACAAGAGACACCTGTTCCGGCTCCATTGATATGATAATCTCACTTCTAGCATCCAAGTCTTTATCATTCCACTCTGCCAACTTTGCTGCATCAACTGGTTTTTCCTCAGTGCCTTTCACGAATTTTAGAAGACGATTTTTGTGGAGAATTGCCTACATCTGATGTTTCCAGGTAAAAAAATTGTTCCCATTAAATAATGGTATTTTTCCTGATAGCGACGACATTATTAAAATATATACTCAAATATTAAACTTTTAAAATTAAAATTGGGTCTGGGCCCATAACCTGTACGAAATAAGAGGATTAAAAAACACGTGTGGATTGTTCTTCTTTCAATGTCGAGAGTATTTTATTCGTTATAAAAAATGTTAAAAGGAAGTTGAAGGGAGTGAAACAAAGAATATGACTATTACACAATGTGACAAAGTAATTCAAAAATAGGTGTCGCTAAAGTAATGTCGAAAGCAAATTTTAAATAAATATCGTTTTATTATTGTCTTAACAAGAAGGTCGAGTTCCGTTTTCATATTCAACATATTCTGACACTTCCATCGTCTTATCTTCTAAATTCACATTGAAAATCTTTATCACTCGTTATCCACTGATCTCTAAACCGTTAATCGCTTAACTAGAACTCTCAATGACATTGCTGACAGTCTAAATCCATTAGTCTATTTTTATTTCCGTTTTATAAAAAAAGTAATTCGGCTCTTATGCGATCCATCAGAGCCAGCAACCAAAAGAAAAAATCTAACATTAACACGACGAAAACAATTACAAAACTTTCCAATAACGCTATACACACATTTTACGACGGCGACAAGTGACTGAGAGAGTGTATATATGTCTCACAATTACACGCACACAATCTAAGTGTAATTCTTATTTCTCTCCAAATTAAATAATTGGCCAAAAGAAAAGTCCCAACAAAACAAAATATGATGACACAAAAACCTACTAGGTACTGCACAAATATATGTGATACTCGTACACCGGGACGTACGCTGCTGCGCCTATCTAGTATGTGCTGTAGCGTTTGTGGATAAATGGATATTTCTAGCCACATCGTAGTAAAGACTTATGCGTATATTTTTAGCTCATTAAACATGCTAAATTGGTGGAGAATTTGCAGCAAAACATTCTGGGAACACACACAAAAACGTGAATAAAAAGAAACGAAAAACAAATCGCGAAAGGTTTTTATGTAGTTGTTCTCCCTTCAGTAAAAAAAAGGTATCCCATTTAACTTAATAAAGTTGAATACGTATTTTTGAATCAAATACAACAAATCTTAACGTCTTTTGATTTATAACGCAGGAAACATTAAAAGTATCTTTCAACGAAAATAGCCACCTATGACATTTCCACCAAACACATAGACAGTAGCCAAGTGTGTGTATCTCGCTGCATTCGGAATTTCCTTCTTTTTTTTTAATTCTACTTGCTCAACAAGATTCGGTTTTTTTTTGTTTGGAGAGAGCGCTTCGCGTGACTTTATTTTTATATAAAAAAAAATAAAAATATTATGTGATCATCTATAAAATCGGAATTCTTAGGTTTTGATGCTATTGGCTGGTTATTAGCTCTTCATTTTTGTATACATCAAAAGATCTAAGTTTGCTCAAAGAAGTGTCCTAAATCATCTCTTGTGGACGAAGAGAGATTAATATTGTGATCCTTGGGCCACAGAGTGCACTATCGCTCTTTATCTCTCCCCTTTATGTTTACACACAAAACACTTTGATGTCTTCGCCCCATTTTATGGTTTAATTGATGCTATAGCATTGGATTTGTTGACTACAGTCAACTTCAATCGGCATTGGTTTTAATCTTAGACAGATGGCATGGGATACGTATATCTATCCGTAAATAACAAAAAGGCACATAAAATTAGTCCTCTTGTGGGACTGTTGGATTTGACTGTTCATTTCGTGTGTTAACAAAAAAATCGTTCTAAATTAAGTTACGGCTAAAAAGCTTTCAAATACGTGATCCATTGAGGCGCTAAAACCAAAAATAGACTTTGAAATGACATTCGGAATTGATCGCTGTTCAGTGGGTTCTGTCTTTGAATCGTGGGTCGTAAATGTATAGATTTGAAAATGTTATCTTTTCTGTCAGGCGAGTCTGTCAATCACTTTGCAAAATATTGAAGGGCGAACAATAATAGAAATTTTAAGTCGTAAACAGCCGACACGTGTGCAAAGTTATGTTTTTAGACATCAACAAAAGTTTGTGGCCCGAGGAAAAACCGGATATATGTATTAAACGGAATGATTGCAATTCCCAACACTGTAGGAAATGTATTAGATTTAGTTTTTGTTAGCGAAGAGCTCGAAGCTACTGTCACTGAGGCCGATTTTCCATTACTTGATAACAGCATTCACCACAATGCATTGCTAATTTCATTTAATCTGTCGGTATTGAATCCACTGTCAGCTGATCAATTTAAGGAAAATACAAAACTTGATTATAATGCTATGAACAATTTTCTTAATGGCGTTGAATGGGAAAATATAATTGACACTTGTAATTTAAATAATGCGTTTTTGGAATTAAAAAAAGGGCGCGATTTCTATATTTGTACCAACAAAACAGGTAAAAAGATCTAATAAACCTGCATGGTTTAATAGGAGTTTGTCTAAATTGAAGAGTTATAAGTAGGGTTCGGATTTTCATGCACTTATAAAATCTGAATATATGCTTTAAGCGCATATGCGCTTAAAAATGCAAAATATGCATTTAAAATTTGCACTTAAAACCAATTTAACTTAATTTCGGTTCAATTTAAAAACAAATTTTCTTCAGTTAATTTAACGTAAACATAAACATCTTCATTTGTTTAATTAAAATAAATAATTCAAAATAACATACAATCATATTTCCTTAATTGTTCTGATTTTGAAAAGTTTTGTTTGCATAGATCAGCCTGGAAAAATACTCCCCATAAATGGAAAATAACCACAAATTGCGAAATAACATATCCCTTGGAAATCACGCAATTGTTAAAGAAGAAAAGGGGAGCGCGCAAAAGATGGCAACAATCTCGCGCTCCACAGGATAAAACCACTCTTAACTACCTTTGTAGTAAACTTAAGAGAGAAATTCGAGACTTTAAAAATCGTCAAATTTCTACATATCTTGGAAGCCTAACTGCGGATAAAAGTACAAATTACTCGCTCTGGAAAGCCATGAAAGGCATTAAAAAACCAAAAACGCAAGCGCCACCCATCAGGAAAATCAATGGAGAATGGGCGAAGAGTGACAAGGAAAAAGCCGAAATATTTGCAGAACATTTGGAAGAAACATTTAAACCATTTGATGGTCAAGCGTTGCTCGAATTTCCTGTCCTAACCGTGGCACCTGACAATTATAGAATAAAAAGTGTATCGCTAGCCGAACTACGCTTCGAAATAGAGAAACTAAAATTAAACAGAGCTCCTGGATATGACTTAATCACAGGACAGGTCCTTAAAGAGTTACCTAGGAAAGCTTTAATAAAGTTTGCATATCTTATAAATGCATCGTTCAGGTTATTGTACGTTCCACGACAATGGAAGGTAGCTGAAGTTATAATGGTTCCAAAGCCCGGTAAACCACTGAATGACAAAAAATCATATAGGCCAATATCTCTCTTACCGATAATGTCGAAGGTATTCGAAAAACTTTTGTTAAAGCGCCTACATCCGATTATCGAAGAACGTCGATTAATACCTGACCACCAATTCGGATTCAGGATTAAGCACTCTACAATCGACCAGGTTTACAGAATAACCAATGTAATTGAAAAAGCCCTAGAGGAGAAAAAAATATGTTCTAGTGTTTTTCTCGACGTCTCTCAGGCCTTTGATAAAGTATGGCATACAGGGTTGAAACATAAGCTAAGACAAGCTTTTCCGAAACAGTTATCTGATATCCTTAGTTGTTACTTATCAGACAGACTCTTTCGTGTAAAACACGGAAATGATTACTCTGAATTTAAAGAAATCGCGGCAGGAGTTCCCCAAGGAAGCGTTCTTGGACCGATCCTATTTCTAATATACACTAGTGATATTCCTCAAGAAGAAGGCACAACAGTAGCCACATTTGCAGACGATACAGCTATATTAGCGGTCAGTAATACCGTTGAATTAGCAACTAATAAACTCCAACGTTCTATTGACAAAATTTGTGATTGGACAAAGACTTGGCGTATTGCTCTCAACGAGGCCAAATCAACGCACGTGAATTTTACTTATAAAAAGGTAGATAACTTACCCATTTTCATTGATTCGGTACGAATTCCGTACGCAAACGAGGCAAAATATTTGGGTATGACACTCGATGCGAAATTAAAATGGAAACCGCACGTCAAGAAGAAACGCGAAGAGCTCGCCATTCGATGTAAACAAATGCACTGGCTGCTTGGTAGATTTTCCCAACTCAGCATGCAGAACAAGCTGCTTTTATACAAGCAAGTACTAAAACCGGTTTGGACATACGGTATACAACTTTGGGGTTGTACCAAATCCAGTAATATCAAAATTTTACAAACTTTTCAAAACAAAGTGCTAAGAAAATAGTAAATGCACCATGGTTTATCAGAAACACTGATATCCACAGAGACCTAACTATGGCTACCGTCGAAGATGAAATAAAACATTTTGCCTGCAAACAACAGACACGCCTTCACGGTCATTGCAATATCACCATGCTACAAATTCGAGACGATACTAACCTAGTGCGCCGATTACAAAGGATAAAACCATTTGAATTAGCGCAATAAGATGTAACCGCGTGCTTATGGCGGTATTAGCAGATGCCTCCACTGGGAAGCTGCCTGCCAAACGCGTAATTTACAGTTTAAATAAAACTACTAGATAGGAATAACCTAGTTGTAGTATGCAGGTTTCGAAGGGAGGTGGTTTTTGTTTTCTTATCTTAAGTGAGAAAGAGTCGCATGTACGATTTTCCACCTACCCCTATTATTCGTCCGAGCCTAGTTCTGGTTCCAAGTCTCGTGCTTTTAACCAGGATAGGTAACTCTCAGCTTGCTGAGAGTAACGATAATATTACTATGGCTTGGGAGTAATATTAGAAACTCTATAAAAGAAAAAAATAAAAAAAAAAAGAAAATGTTTCTTAAAGTTTTCGAAATCAAAACGTTAGCGATTCGTTCTTAAGAATGCCTTATACAACGAAACAGATCGCTCGACGTCAACTGAAGTTAGTTGAGCATTTTTCAAAGAACAAATCTCATCGACGGTAAAGTTCTTTGGGTAATTTTCGTCATTGCAGTCCAATGTGAACCTCTTACTTACATTTTGCATTATTGAAAATCCTTCATTTTTTGCCAGAACGCACTGAAGTTTTTTTAATGACTTTTCACATAACTATTTCAACCGCAATTATCTTTGTAACAACATCTTCAACTAAATCAATTTGATTTTTTAAGGTTGTCCTACCTTCTAGCTTTGTGATGGTGTCACATAGGAAACTGAAGTTTGAACTTATAAATATTATTTGGCTTTTTAATAACGGCTGGTTGGCTCATTACTTCTTTTGCATTTTTTATCGTAACTGCATCGGAGTCAACGAACCCATTGGCAATGCTTTCAAACGCTTCATAATGTTTTGCATAATACTCAATAGCCTTCAACCAAGTTCCCCATCTTGTAACAATAGGCTGAGGCGGAAGAGGAGTCAAAGAATATTTTTCTTTTAAAATTTCGACGCGAGGTGCCTTTAAAAATATTTTTTGCCGTTTGAAATTAATTCATCGACGTTCCGAAAATTACCCCTTATTTCTTCTGCAACTCGGTGCATTCTATGTGCTAAGCAAGTGAAGGGCAACAATTTTGGATGAAACAGTGCTAATCCACGAGCTGCCATTACCATATATGGCGCAGTATTGGTCAAAAAAAGGAGTATTTTGCTTTTATCAATTTCAAGTGAATTCGTGGATTCATCAAATGCGTGATGGTGCCATGGTGCGTTTTTTCTAATTGGACTTAAAAATTTCTTTTTACTTTCTTCTTCATTTTGGTCCAACACAACAACAATTACGTTAGCAACAAAACATTCTTGGATATCGGTGGTTTCATTAATAGAAACCCACAAATACTTATTTTTTAGATCAATTTTCATTTGTTCAAATAGCGAAATATACATTTTTTCAATGTAATTTTTCCGCAAAATGGAATCATTTTTTTGCAATTGCTTTTGCATATTTTTTAAAAAAGTTTTTAATTCAGGGTTACTAAGCTTTCTTAAAGGTATATCGGCTGAAACAAATGCCTCATATAAATACATTGAAAAGGTGTTAGATGCATTGGTAAAGGACAGTAGTTGTTGAAATTTCTGGCAAACTTCAGATCTTCCTTCAAGTTCTAAGTGGTTAACACTTTCCAAATGCTGATTCACTTGACATTTTTTTTTTCAAAGCGAACGCTTTTGTAACAAACTTTGCAGAAATATGTATTTACTATAAAAATATGCAAAACTATGCAAAATATGCATTTATTGTAAAATATGCACAAATATATGCAAAATATGCATTTGTAGTAAAATATGCAAAAATATGCACTAACGATTGAATGCCATTTTAAAGGAAATTTCCTGATTCGTATAGATAATTCGTTGTCTTGCCTCCAAGGTGTTCCCAAAAAAATATGCATTTGCATGGAAATCCGATCCCTAGTTATAAGTATACTCGTCGCCAATTGAATAGGACACCCTGTACACTCCATTTACAATTCCTCATAACTCGAAAGCGGAATGATAAAATAACGATATTATGCCCGTTATCTTTGTAAAACTCTTCTTTTTTCTCTGTGACAAAATTGCAAGTTCTGGAAAAGAGCCGCTTTATTTTTTTTTCCACTTTATGTTAACATTCGTTGGAATTAAAACAACATTTTTGCGCCGCTTGAATAGAACATGCATTTAGTTCGATCGTTATCTTTGGCACGCGGACTCATATTCTTCGTTGATCGATTTTTTTGTGTTAATTTCGAATATTTAATTTAAAAAAACCTAAAATGAGCCGAGGAAAAGCTTTGACCGAGGCGGAAAAAGGACAAATCAAAGCTTACAAGGACGCTGGCTTATCTATTGCCAAAATAGCTAAAAAAAACTACCTACATTATTAGATAATAATGGTGGATTAGTGAAATGGTGCGTAGGTATGAGCCTTATTGCGAAGATCAATCGACGGTTGATAATTGACTATTTTCAATGTGTGCTATTGTGAACGAACGATTCATTCGGTATTTTTGTCAATCACATTTTTTTTAATTGACTGCGATTGACAAGATCCTTTAGAATCGTTCGTTCACAATAGCACACATTGAAAATAGTCAATTATCAACTGTCGATTGATCTCCGCAATAAGGCTCATACCTACGCACCATTTCACTAATCCACCATTATTATCTAATAATGTATGACATTTTTTTAATTTGATTGATTGAGACGATTTTGGTTTCGAGAAAGTACAGCGTTTGCACGCAGTTGTATTAATTGCTAAACAGCTAATGGAGATGCCAAGTAGCATGGAAAAGTATATTAATCCTATGTTTCGATCCATGCGCTACGAAGTCTGAGATAATACTTAAATGGAAAACCACATCTGCATGCTTTTCGAAAAAAAAGACATGCAAACTTATATGTAGGTAAATCAAAAATCAAAATACACTATTTCGATTGACTTTGTTAAGGAAAATTTGTTCCCGTTGCTAAGGAAGATTTTGTATAGAATAGTTTTTATTTTAAGGCAATAACGGCAAAGCAAGATGCAAACTATGCAAAAAAGAATTTGAGTTAAGCAAACATGGGCCAAAGGTCTTTGGTGTCGCATAAAAATGGACTAGCGCATAAGTCAAATTCTAAAGCTCTGACGTTACAAAAAATTGACTGCGTCTGATTCATTGGTCGCCTCTAGTAGTCAAAAAACATTTCAAAATACACCAGAAAATATTAACGCTCAAAATACACAAACAACATTTTTTACTTTCGACAAGACCGATTCAGAGATAAAGTGGTGTCTCTATATTGTTTCCACCAGAGCGTCCTTGAACTCGTCTGTGCAAATTAGTGATCTTTTTCGATTGATGTTCCCAGAAATTTTTAAGTGAGGAAGAACTAAGAGTTCCTACGTTACCAACCACGGTATCTCCTCATATTTCCATAACAATCTTTTGAATAAAGTAAACAAATGTGACGACTTTGTTATATGTTTTGACGAAGCACTGAACAAAATAGCTCAGAAAGGACAAATGGATTTAGTTGTCCGTTTTTTTTGATGAGTCAAAAGGAATTGTTTGCAATAGGTACTTAGAAAGCGAGTCTTCTTCAAAGTCAGATGACATTTTAAAACATTTTGACAATGGAATCTAATTTTTAAAAAAAGAGAAACTTCTTCGAGTACGAGTATCTATGGATGGCCCAAACGTAAATTTATCTTTATTAAAGAAATTAAAACAACAGCGAAATGAAATTGATCCGGATGGTACGCAGCTACTAGAATGTGGTGTGTGTGGTCTACATGTAATACATGGAGCCATGAAAACCGGACTTACAAATTTTTCATGCGCCCTGCATATTCTTTTAAGGCATCTTTATTACGTTTTCAAAGACAGTCCTGCAAGAAGAAGCTTATTTACCTCGAAAACTGATTGTACTCGATTTCCCCTGAAATATTGCGGTGTACATTGACTAGAAAACAAAATCTGTTTAGAGAGATGCCTGAACATTTTTGATGAGTTGAAGCACTTTTTTTCTATGACAAATTCAGATTTACCAAAAACAAGGTCAATTGAAAACGTAAAAAAATACTTCCAAGACAAATTGTTAGACTGCAAACTTGCATTTTTCTATACAATTACATCTGATTGTGGAACATTTTTATCAAAATTTAAAGGCGAGAAACCATTGATATTTTACCTTTATGAAGATCTCCTCTTAATGGTTAAAAACTTTTGCATCGCATCATCAAAAAAAAGTATATCAGCGAATTCTCCATAGGATCTCAACTTTTGTCCATCGATCTTTCAAGTGAATCCAATCTTCTGGAAATAAAAAACGTTGACGTTGGCTTCAAAGCAACGAAAATCATAGATGCAATATATTTTAAAATTTAAACTGGATTGCCGCAAAATTATTATAAGCATAATATCAAAAATCGAAGAACGAAGCCCATTAAAATACGATTTGATTATAAACGTGAGCAGTCTTAATGCTAGAAATATTTTGCAAAACAACGGCCTCTACAGTAAAGGATTCAAACGATTGTTTGATTCATGCGCGGTAAGGTCAAAATTGCAGTACATAAATGCATGTACAGATGCAAAGACAGCCCTAGAAGAGGAGTACAAAAGCTTTGTACTCGTAATCAACGAATCTACTTGTAGAGTTGATAAGTTCTACTTTCAGCTTTTTGGCAAAAATGAAAATTTTAAAGATCTTTGGCATGTTATAAAAATGCGTTGCATTTTATCGCACGGAAACGCCTCAGTTGAGAGTGGCTTCTCAATTAACAAAAAAGAGTCTTGTTAATTGAGAAGCCACTCTAGGTCTAAAACCTCCTTGAGGAGTCACTAGTCGCTCAGAGAAGAGTCTTAGATGGCGTGAAAGAGGCTGGGCGAGTGTCGAAAGTGGAAATAAATTCAAAATTAATATTTAATGTTGATCCTCTCATAGCAGTTAGAAGAAAAACATAAATTAAAAAAAAAGATGGAGTGAACGTATTAAAAAGAAAAAGGGAGGAAGAAATAAAAAAACTTCATAAGGAAAAACCAAAAATTCGCATTCAAGCCCAGGTTGAAGAAGAGAAAATAAGTTATCAACTCTCCCTTTTGAAAAAATAAAGTATGTCCTGTTCTCAACTGATTGTTTCATTGATATTTTTTAAAAGAAATGTTTAGAAGTATACACTTTTTATACCCTATTCTAAGGGTATATTAATTTTGACGCATAGTATAAGAATAGGGTATCCAACAGTTCGCCAGAGCGGATTGTAGCCCGCCCCTATGTTTCTGCTCTATATTTGGGACTAGTGTTTAAATGCGTCATTTTTGTTTGCTATATTTGCAAAATTTGGTCAGAGAAAACTTCAAAACTGGTCAGGGAAAGTCGGGGAATTTTTTTTTTTAATAATAGTGGCAACCATGTATTTGGACCGGCTCCATAGCAGAGTTGGAGGTGTGATGGTGTGGGGCGCCATTTCCCATTATGGAACCTGTCAACTACAATTTATGTCAACCGCAATGAATGCGTTGTCTTACAATGGCATATTGGAAAAGGCCTTTCAATACTTTCATACCCTTTTTGGACCTCTGCCGTGGATTTATCAACATGATAATGCGCCAATACATACAGCTCGGGTAGTTAAAACCTATATTTCAATTTCAATTTATTTTATTCACGAGTAGCATTGTAAGACTAATAGTCTTTTATGTTAATACTATATTACATAATTTACAATTGATTAAATTTATTATTATTATTAAATATATGAATTTAATTTTAAGCTAAACCCTAAAACCCTACTGAAGTTAAAGAACATGATTGCTTAAAGAAAGCATAGTTATTTACACTTTTATCTATTCAAATGCCGTATCAGTGCCTTCTCGAAATATACAAAAAATTGTTTTTGAGTTGATCTGAATTTACAACTTGGCAATATAAGAATTTTATTTCTATCCGAATTAGCAAATTGGAGTCTCTCAAAAAGGTATTGGGGACTTTTTTTGAACTTTAAGTCGAACAGAAACATTATTATTTTATAGTTAAGATAGTTTTGCAATCTCATTTTGAATACACTGTTTGTGTATTCAGAGACATGATCATACCTTCGTAGGCTATAAACAAACCGCACCATGTTATTAAATGCAACTTCAAACTTTCGTTTACTTGAGCTATCCAGGTCGCAGAAAACGGGTTGCGCGTAAAACAGAATTGGTATCAAAAGTGACTTTATCAGCATCATCTTAATATTTAACGGAAGACATGACCCTGAGAGATAGAGAACCCGAAGTCCACCATAAACCTTCCCTACAGCTTGTGTTATGTGGTCATTCCAAGTAAGCGTTTGATTCAAAATCACCCCTAGATTTTTAACAGATCTGCAGTAATCCAAAGCAGCACCATTTACCTCAATTGTTGGGAAGTGTGATCTGTCAACAGCGCTGCGGGATATAACATATACAGGGCCAAAATGTGGAGCTATTAAGCTAGCCGCTCTATTCTCCGGATTTAAATATCATTGAAAATGTTTGGGGATGGTTGACACGTCAAGTATACGGATGAGGACAACAGTATTCGAGTATACTCGAACTAACCCAAGCCATCGAATTAGCTTGGAGCTCGATTTCACTGAATTATTTGGCTAATTTGTATACATCCCTTCCAAACCGCATGTGTGAAGTTTTTTTTAACAGAAAGGTGGCTCAACACACTACAAACATTTTGTTTTGAATGTAATATACTCCAATTATCTTAAATTGAAGTTATTTTTGTAATAAAAGGAATCAGAAATCAAAAGAAATTCAAGTGGCGCAAATTTTCGACCCCGCATTTTGCCGGTTTTTGGTTGATAATATTTTGTTAAAATTTAAAGCTTTTAGCAATAAATCTTCCTTTTAATCAAATTACAGCAATTAAATTAACTTTAATTTACAAAAAAAATTAAGTCTCTAGCATGCTTGGTTTGGGAGCAATGAAGCATAGAAAACAGACGTAAGGGGTGTCCTATTCAAGTGGCGAGGAGTGTATAAGATGTGTAAACAAAGTAAAAATAATCTATCTCTGCGTCACGAGTTTTGGCGTTTGAAAATAGAATACGATTTTTTAAAGAAGTTCGTCTACAAGAACTATAGCCGTGTTTCTTTGCACGCGGATATAGGCATGGCATTACAAAACGACCATCGCCGCTTAAGAATTCATCAAAAAAAACTTGGCAGCACACATGCACCTATGACGTTTATTAGTGACACAGCTGGAAGTTGAGTTAACAAATTTGTATTGAAAATCGTGAAATTAAAAAATATTAATTTCCGACAGTTGAAATTAATGCCAAACATATTCCAAAAATTATAAAAAACAGTTTCACATTGACAGATTTACTAAATTTTGAAAAAAAAAAAATAATAAAATCCCGAACAAAATATTCGGCGGGATGTCAAATTTTGACATTTCCTGCAAAATTCATAGCAACGATTCGTCAGAAACGAAGAAAATGGGTTTTGGAAGCACTGTTCATCCCCGCTAAAGGACTTAGCGGCGATAGCTATCCCCGCTAAAGTTAGCGTATATAGGATAAGTTGTTGTTGTAGATTAGATTAGATTAGATTAGATTCGATTTATTGCTTTCTTCATTACTTTTACAAGTTTTATAAATATAAATCGTTTTAACATGGCTCTGCCGTCTGTTCGATTGACATTAGATTTACATCTTTCAAACAAAATATTAAGCTTGATTCCAAAAAATTTAAATTTAGAGTAGAAAAGAATTAAATAAATAATAGAAATATATATATATATAAAATAAAAAAAAAAGAAAAAAAAACAAATATATTTATTAGAAGGCCTCATTCATAATTTGGTTGCGGTAAGACATTGCTGCTCTATAATAATTGTAGAGGTGGGTTACATTGCGCTCGCAATTAAGAAGTTCTAGTACTTCATCCTCAGTTTTACTGTCACTCCCCAAAAATATTCTTCTTTGCTGCTTCAGGATCGGGCATATACCAATAAAGTGGATAATATCCTCCCTCGCCGACAGATTGCATAAATTGCAGTAAATAGGCAAATCTTCGCGATGTGGCACATAATTTAGCCGTATGAGTTCTCCCCTCATTTTAAAAATTGACGTAATTAGTTCCTGCGTATGCTCATTACGAAAATAGTTCCGTTCATATAGATTGTGCTTTAGCTGGCTATATGTTGCTCTATGAACTGATGATGTAGCCATGTTAATACAGTCTTCCCTATGGTTTTCATCGATTTTGGATATCAGCTCGTACAAGGAATGTTTTAAGTTGCTGCCGCTTTCAATTAACTGGATATCGTGGCCGCAGTCGCTCGCTTGCTCCTTTAGTTTTCCATACCATAGGCTATTAGTCTCGATAGCATACCGTGCCGCCTTTTTTGGTAGTCTTTCTTCTGGCATGTCAAAAACTTTCGCTAGATAGTCCACATGCATCCTTAATGATTTCACAAACAGTGGTGACAATCCCGTTTCAATGGTGATCATGTTGTTCGGCGTATTCTTTGGTAAATGAAAGCATCTCTTTACAAAGTAACGTAGCAGCTTTTCAACTGTTTCATATCGCTGATATCCCCAGGCTTGTGCTGCATACATCATAATGGATTCTGCAACCGCTTCGAAAACTTTATATTTGACACTATGTGCTAAAAGTTTGTTAGAGAAACATTTTTTCCATGTGGCATTAACCGCTCCTTTGGCCTTTACCAGCTTCTCTTGCAAGTGCGTTTCCATATTTAGCGAACTGGTTATTGTCACTCCGAGATATTTATAAGATTTAACTATTTCGATGGGCTCTCGGTTGTAGTACCATCTCTCGTTTCTGGACATTATACCGCCACCTTGTTTAAAGATCATTATCTTCGACTTGATTAGATTCACGGACAAACCCCACATCTTGCAGTATTCTTGCAGTCGATTGATCATTAGTTGCAGGGATTCCTGTGAATAAGCAAACAGTACCACATCATCGGCAAATAGCAGCGCTTTGATTTTCGTCCTTGCGAACTCTATTCCACCTGGCAAAAACTCAATAATATCGTCAATGAACAATGCAAAAAGCAATGGGCTTAGAGTGCACCCCTGTCTTACGCCTTTAGTAGTTTCGAAAAACTCCGAGATTTCAACCCCATTCCATACAGCTGCCTGTGTACCCTCATAGATGCTTTGTAGAACATTTCCAAACTTGGATGACATTCCGGCATTGTAGAGCTTGTAGAAGAGCATTCGTCGGTCCACCGTATCAAATGCTGCCTTGAAGTCAACAAAAAAGGTATACAATTTTTTTTTCTGTGATATAAATTTCCCGGCGATGCTTTGAAGCACAAAGATGTTATCTATCGTTGAATAACCGCTTCGGGATCCAGCTTGGAATTCACTAAGCAACTTATTGCACTCAATCCATTGCGACAGACGGTTGTTCAAAATTGTTTTTAACACTTTATACGATGTGTTAAGGAAAGATATTCCTCGGTAATTTGCGGGATCCGATATATTTCCTTTTTTATATATGGGAAAAACTATAGCTTCCCTGAACTGCTTCGGTACAGCACCTGTATCCAAAATTCTGTTTAATGCTGTCATTAGTTTTTTGAGGAGGTTTTCTGTTCCGTATTTATAAAATTCTATCGGAATTCTATCTGATCCTGGTGCCTTGCCATTTTTGAGTTTAACTATTACCCCCTGAACTTCCTCCTGGGAGATTCTCGTATCAAGTATTTCATTACTATAGGCTGGAGCAGCGTAATACAATTGTAATGTCGTAGTCACGGGGTTTAGCAATACTTTAAAATATTCCAGTAAAACGTTAGCGCTAAGATCGACACTAATTTTAAGCTCTGTCCCATTCAGCTGCCTTACCGCCTTCCAAAATTCTTTTGCATCTCTACAATACGTAAGCTTAAGAGCTTCTGCTTCTTGTAATCTTACTCGTTTTTCTTTGCAAATCCTTTTAAATACATTATTTGCTTGTATATAGCGACTTTTAAAAACTGCATTACTGTACTTTCGGAATATTTTAAGCCAACTGAACGATATTTGCCTTAAAGTTTCACATTCTTTATCAAACCATTTATCTCTATTTACAAACTTTCTTTGCTGTCGGGTACATGCAGGTACAGACCTTTTTATGATGGTTTCAATATCGCCAATAGTTAGCTCTTCTAGTTGCTGTAGGTAATGGTCGAGTTTTGTTTTATATTCACTTGCTGTGTCATCCTTCCAAGAAAGTTTCGGTGGTAGTTTCAAGACTTGCATTTCTTCAGAATCCGTCGCTTCGAGCCCAAACACTATCTGGATTGGCATATGGTCTGAATATGGCAAACTCAATACTTCTAAATCAGTGGCCAGTGCATTCCATTCACCTCCGAGCAAGCAGTAATCCACCACTGAGCATCCTTGTTGACCTACAAATGTATACTCTCCATATTTGTCAGATTCATATACCCCATTCATTACACGCAAACCAAAAGAGTCACACAGATCCAATAGTTTAACTCCTCTAGTATTCAATGTTGCATCGTTCGTTGCCCTCTGCTTCCCTACAAGTTTATTTACTATTCCCTCTTCTTTACCTATTCTCGCATTTAGGTCTCCAATAACCATTATGTTAGTCGTTAGTGATATTTGTTAAGCAGTTATATAGAGAATCAAAATCCCTTTCCCAATAATTGCAGTTTATGTAAGACGGTATTATAGCGTATTTCGTTTTGTTCACTGTTATGTATAGGCACGTGATATCCTCTTCCGTTTTAAATTCACAAGTGATTTCTTTCAAAGATTTTTTATAGCCATAATAGCATCCACCTATTGCTCTGCCTCTCGAATTATGTCTTACCGCAGGTATCCAAACGAAATTAAAGTTCCTAAACCGATTATTATAAAATATATCTTCATCTTTAATAACAAATCTTTCATATAAAAAAACAATATCTATTTATTAAATTAAATTATAGAATTCTACGTACAGAGTTTTATTATTAAGACCTGCTATATTATAACTTAGTATTTTAATTTTTATTAAATTTCCATTAATTAAACTACTCGTTTTTTGGCAGACGGCAGAGTCACCCTATAAAGCATTGGTGCCATTGGTGAATGTACTTGTTAAATGCCCATTGGTACTGGTTTGACTTCTAGATGGCGCTGGTCCACTATTTTTGTTTTCCGAAGATTGGCTGGTTTGACAGATCTCCGTCTCCGTTTCCACATCAAAACACTGTTCGTGACTAAGATCGATGTTTAGAAGTTTGCCCAAAACTGGGACTCCATCTGTATTTTGGTATCGCAGGCCAAAAGTTGGGCTCCAACAGAAAAACTTATTCTCCACACACAGTTTGTCGTCCTTGACAGTCATTTTCACTGAGGGTGCAAGTTGGCCAAGACGAGTTTTTACTTTCACAAGCTTTTTCCTCTTCATCCTCACAGTAAGAGGCAGATCTTTGAAGACTGTGATCCCCGTATTTCGCAGAAATTTTGCTGACTTCAACACCGATATAACTTGCTGTTTGGATTCCATTTCGACAACAAAATTCCTTGTATCACGTTTCCTTGACCCTATTTCTCGAATTTGTATGTTACCAAAGGTCGGCTGTGGTTGTACAAAATTTTTGCAAATGTCCTTTATCACGTCTTATGTATTTCTTCAATGTCCGAATTTTTGGCTGTATCTTTCAGCTTCATATCGAGAAGATCGCTAAGCATTTCAGTTAGATTTAGCTTCGTCATACTTCCGACCAGTTCGTCCGACATTTCCGTACCGTTTTGTGTCCTTTTCTGTATATTGAACGATTCTGGGGAGGTCTCAACCAGTTTTCTTTTATTCATGTATAATTTGTGGTGTGTTTGTAGGGTTATGTCATTTAGCAAAAGAACCCGGCTTATGATTTTTTGTAAAATATAACTTATTGCTCTAAAACTCACTTGCAATTCGTGAAAGGCAACTTGGTATATAATGAAATTACACTTTGGTTGGGGATACAGCACTGAATATTATACAATTCTGAATTTACGTAATTTTTCACTGGAGCTATTGAAAATCAAACTACTCAGATATATTGACAGATGTCAATCAATACAATTGTTGTTGTATTTTACATGCAAATTTCAAATTATCCCTATATCCGCGTGCAAAGAAACACGGCTTATGTTACAACCATTGAAACTAACATAAAACGTGATTCTAAATCTTTCTGGTCGTTTTTAAATACTAAACGGCAATCTTTAGGAATACCTTCTTGTATGCCACTGAACGGAATTTCAAGTGGTAATGTAAATGAAATATGTAACATGTTTGCCTAATTTTTTCAGTCGAATTTCGTTATTGAGGAAATTAAAGTTTCTCTGATCAAACTGATCATATAACAGATCTTGGTTTTATTTCCTTAACTAATGATGAAATCCTCTCTGAATTGTCATCACTTGATTCGAGTGTTAGCGTAGCACCTGATAACTCTCCACCACTGCTATTTACAAATTGTAGATATAGCCTAGTTGATCCACTAAGGATTATATTTAATTTATCTTTAACTGCTGGCGAATTTCTTGACGGTTGAAAGTATACACGCATAATTCCAATTTTCAAATCTGGATCAAAGAGTGATATCAAAAATTATAGGCCTCCCTATAGCAAAGCTGCAGCTGTTTCCTAAAATATTCGAGGCAGCTGTTAAAAAAAGGCTGTACTCAGTTGTTCGCAATTATATTTCCGAATTTCAGCACGAGTTTGTAAGTGGTAGATTGACCTCTACAAACTTGGTTATTTTTACTAATTACTGTCTTGAAAATATTGGAAAACGTCTTCAAGTAGATTGCGTGTATACTGATTTGTCTAAGGCCTTTGATCGTGTTCAGCACAATGTTCTATTAAATAAGCTTAAACTTTTAGGATTTCATTCTAATATTTTAAAATGGATTGGCAGTTACAGTACCTTGCTATATTATTAGACCCAGCATAAAAAAAAATTTGTTTGTCTTAAATGGTTGCTGTGACTAAATTTGTAATAAATATGTTCTAGATTGAATTTGTTTACTATAATACATAATATCAGGAATAAAAAAAGATGGAAAGGTTTTGCTAGTTAGTTAATATTGATTTATTTTTTTTTATTTAAGAGTTGGGGATGCATGCTTTTCCTAAAAATCAATATTTGGTGTGCTCTCCTTTTGCAGCTATAACTGCCCTAATTCGCCGTGGCATGCTTTCTATGCAAGATTGCACGGTTACTTGGATATGTGGGGTGTGATTCCACTCGAAAATGATCTTCTCCATCAGCTGCCTTTTCGTGGTTATGGCACTTTTAGCCACCGCCCGCTTCAAGAGCTCCCAAACATTCTCAATCGGATTCATGTCCGGGGAATTTCCTGTCCAATCCAAAACGTTGATGCTCCTTTCTTGGAGAAAGGCAGTTATGCTCTTGGCTTTGTGGCAGGGAGACCCATCATGCATAAAAATGGGTTGCTCGCCCACAGAAAACCATTCTTGAAGCTGCGGTAGCAGCCTTGTTTCCAGGACCTTCTTGTATTGATCCTGCCGCATAGTCTTTTCAACCAGATAGAGCCGCCCTGTGCCTTTCCCAGAAATAACTGGCCAAATCATTATGGATGGGGGATGTTTAATTGTGGGCACAATGCACTGTGGTTTCTTTTGTTCGCCCGGTCTCCTTCTGACAAACTTCGTTTTTTCCATCATTACTTGGAAAACAGATTCGTCAGAGAAACAAACCTGCGAAGTTAAAGAAATAGCGATTTTAAGGTTAACAATCAGTTGTACTTTTATGACCTTATTGGCTTTAATTTTGTCTTATTTTATTACCTTTTTCCAATCTTCAACAGTGAATTTTTTGTATTTATAAGCCCAGTCGAAACGCTTTCTAATCATGGTTGCAGTCAGCTTTGGTTTTCGCCAACAGGGAAACTGGTAATTTTTGATTTGCCGTGCAAATATCCCGAATTTTGCGGTCTGTTCTGGGGGTTGTGTTGTGAGGCCTACCGCAATTACCCTTCCTCTTCGGGCTTAAAGACACCCCAAGATCCATTTTTTTTTTAATATTCTTAACAGAACTTCGCGACACTCCAACTACACCCGCAATGTCATATTTGGATAGGTTGGATGCCTTTAATAGGCCAAGAAGTTGGCCGACTTTCTTCGGGGAGAGGTCTGACCCTTTTCCCATCTTTCGAACGATTGAATACTTTAATATAATGACTATCTGTATGCATAGTTTTACCCATAAACAAAAGTAAAACATCAGAACTTACCGAAAAACACGAGCTTTATTTGACAGAAATAACTTTTATATGCAAATAATTTTAAGGCACTTTTTGAACTTTTTAGTCACACAACCATTCACTACTTAATAGAAACTTCAAATGTTGCATAATATACCGTAAAGAAGTCTCAAATAAAGCCTAATAATTACCTAGGTAACGCAAAATATAAATGAAAAATAAAAGAAGCCTACTTCATACTTTTTAAATAATTTAAAAAAAAAATTTGAATTTTTTTACTTGGGTCTAATAATATGGCAAGGTACTGTACTTGGCCAATCGCAAGCAATTTGTTAAAATTGGATCCACGTGTTCGAATGAAATTCGAAATTTTTCAGGTGTTCCCCAAGGAAGTCATATAGGTCCTCTTCTATTCCTTCTTTTTATCAATGATTTACCCTCTTTCGTATAAAGCTCGAAATGTCTTTTGTACGCAGACGATCTAAACATCTACAAAACAATAAAGTGTATGTCTGATGTCTTAGCGTTGCAATATGACTTAAACCGATTAGATGATTGGTGCGTTTTGGCCTTTATTTAAATATAAGGAAATGTTTGGTTCTCACTTTTAGTAGAAAAAAGTTCCCTTTTACTAAACAAGCCATTGAGTAGGGTTTTAGACCAAAAAGGCTTAGGAGTCATCTTTGACACGGAACTAAACTTTTCTTTACATATAGTTGGCAAAGCTAATGAAATGCTCGGGTTAATTTTTCGAAACTTTAAAGATTTTAGTAATAGAGTTTTAATAGAAATGTGATATCCACAAAGGACATCCGTATCTTTTCAAACAGTCAAGCCGTGATTAAGTCCGTGGATTCAGTCTCTTTAAATTCCATCGCAGCCCTTGACTCCCGTTCATCACTTAGGGGGATGGCGGAGCAGTTTCACATTCACCTCTGTTGGCTGCCAGGGCGTAGAAACATCCCAGGAAACTGTAGGGCAGATGAACTTACCAAAAAGGGAACCAACTACCTCTTTTACCTGAAAAGGGTTTTCTGGGTATACCAATCGAGAGAACAAACATTAGGTGGACAAGTAGTAATACATGTCTAGCGACTAAGCATCTAAGAGTCTGATCTCACCAACCCGACTGCATATTAGCTCCACTATAAGTGCCATTACAGGGCACTGTCTGATAGGCAGGCACACATGGAGGCGTGGGGTTTATTCAAATGACTCCAACTGGGAGATTTCTTGCTAAATGATCTAAGTGACTTGACTAACACTGACGTAAGAAGTCTATCGCGCTTCATAAGAAGCTCCAAATGGTTTAACGAGTAGTGGAAGAAACACCTAGATCCGTGTGGTATCACAGTGGAGCTAACATTGGTCTAAGTGTGTTGGCCCTAGGCTGACTTGTTGTATTTTGTTACAGGCCCCACGTATATAGATCAAAATTTTAGCTTAATATGTCTGCCCAGATATTGCAACGCTCTTTTCGAGTATTCTAGGATTTCCTTTGTGGATATCACATTTCTCTTCAGCCACGTCAGGGCTTCTTCTATCGCCATAATTTCCGCCTGGAATACGCTACAATGATTTGGAAGAAGGAAAGAGAAACTTTCGGAGAAAACGCCTTCACCAACCCCATCACTAGTTTTTGATCCATCGGTGTAGAAGTGGATCGATTTATCTTCCGCAAATACAGCGTCATCCCAAAATGATCTGGAAGGAATAGTGGCTTGGAAATTCTTTCCGAATTGTAGTAGGGTATGGTGTAGTCTATATTTCCTGGTAGCGACTCAAATGAGTCCAGAATGATGGAGTGGTCAATATTATTGTTAACCCACAGCGAGGTAGCTTTTAGGCGGACAGCAGAACGCCGCTGTTTGCCTGCTAAAAATGTCTAGGAGTATCAGATGTAGCAGAATATCTCGTGCTACGGAGGGGTGGTTCGGAATGCTCCGCCGTTACAAAAGACACTGTGTCCTGAGGACTTCTAAATTTATTTTTTGTTGATTATTAAATATCAACTTACATACTAGACAAAATTGTTAAATCTGACTTAAAAACATAGGGACGGGCTACACTCCGCTTGGGCAAACTGTTGGATACCCTATTCTTATTCCTATCCCAAGTGGGCGTGACAAAAGTCTAAGTATGGTTGAATTGTTAAGAACGCTCTACATATTTTGTTATATAACATTTAAAGGATTTTATCGAAAAAAACGCTCCCTAGCTCAAACTTGGGTGTTTCAATAAAATTGTTTTATTTAATTGTGGGCGTGTCAGTAGGCGGATTTAAAACAAATTAACACATGAGAATAAAGGGCCCCTAGAGAGTATACGAGTATATTATAAATTTCAGCTCCCTAGCTCAAACTTTGGATTTTCAAAAAAATTGTTTTATTTATTTGTGGGCGTCTCAGTGGGCGGATTTTGAAATTTTTTTATCCCGAGCAGTTTTAGGAGTCATAGATCATATATATATATATATATTTCAGCTGTCTAGCTCAAAATTCGATTTTTTCCAAAATTTTGTTTTTTTGAGTTTGTGGGCGTGTCTGTGGGGCGGATTCAAAAATTCGTAAACTTGATTATTTTGGGACCCTAGAGGGTATATGGTTAAAATTTCAGCTCTCTAGGTCCAGTTTAAAGGCCTAATTTTTGCCGACAGACGGACGGACAGACGGACGGACGGACATGGCTAGATCGACATTACTATCGATACTGATCATAAATATAGTAACTTTTAGGGGTCTACGGGCAATATTAAGGTATGTTACAAACTATGCGTCAAAATTAATATACCCTTAGAATAGGGTATACACATAGTCCGCTTGGGCGAACTGTTGGATACCCTTCTTCCTCTTTATTCTTATTCCTATCCCTCATAAGTGGGCGTGGCAAAAGTCTTAGTGAGGTTGAATTTTTTAGGAACGCTCTACATATTTTGATATATAACATTTAAAGGATTTTATCAAAAAAAACGAAGCTTTTGTAAAAAAAAAACGCTCCCTAGCTCAAACTTTGGTTTTTCAATAAAATTGTTTTATTTAGTTGTGGGCCGTGTCAGTGGGCGGATTTTAGAAATCTTATCTCCCGATCAGTCTTAGGAGTCAAAGATCATATATAAAAAATTTCAGCTTTCTATCTAAAAATTTGGTTTTTTCGATAAATTTGTTTTATTTTGTTTGAGTTTGTGGGCGTGTCTGTGGGCGGATTTCAAAAATTCTTAAACTTGACTATTTCAGCTAGGGGCCTGAAATATATGGTTAAAATGTCAGCTCTCTAGGTCCAGTTTAAAGACCTAATTTTTGCCGACAGACGGACGGACGGACTAGATCGACATTACTATCTCGATGCTGATCACAAATCTAGTAACTTTTAGGGGTCTGCGGGCAATAATAAGTAAGGTATATACAAACTTCGCGTCAAAATTAATATACCCTAAGAATAGGGTATAAAAATCCAGACAATTGTGTTATTTTGTTGAGTACGTTACAACGCGCTTGTGACGGCCTTAGGCCAAACCATTTTAAACTAAGTTAAAACAAATTGTTGATTGTAGAAGCTTTATATGAATTTAACATAACTGAACAACCTAGCAGTGCAAGGTATAAAGTGATAACTATAACTTATTTAAAACATGAAGTTCGTACTATAATAAAAGTGTATCTTTTTGTAATAAATAGTAGGTGCGTTTTGGTGCTGATTTTGTAATCTTTTTTGGATCATATTTTGTCCGGGACTTTCAAGCTCGATAACTAGTTTGTTGAAAATATTTCTGGCAACCCTACCTCACTTGATACTCAACAGTGATCCAATTAGTTGCCTGATTTCCATCAATAGTCGACCCAAAAAAGGAGGTACCCTTCATTGGTCTGAATTCACACGCAGTGACCTGAAACGGAATTTCTATTTTGCAGCCCCCTGAATATCTTGCATTTCATCTGCATCCAATTGACAGCTATTCAATACGATGTCTCACATCTCACTTAGCAGATCAGCCAGTCGTTTCAATTAACATACACGGATCTGTTTGGAAAAACCATAAGTTGAACTCAAAATCGCCCAAGTGCAAATTATTCGCTGTAACCGTTAGATTTGCATTCGCATCGCATTGCGATAGTATTCAGGCAACCAGCACCCTGTGCCTGTCGAGAAGTTTTATTTTTTCCATTCTCCACTTTTGCAATTTCTCCGCCTTGGAGGGTATCTGTTTTCTTGCATTTCCTCCGCTTTCTTTGGCGTTTTTTTTTTTTTTTGAAAATCAATATCAGAGAAATGGTTTACTCATCATCCGATATGCAATAGTAACACTAGATGGGCGAGAAAATCCATCAATCCATCCTACGAAGAGGAAGAAGGAATGAGGATGAGCGTTACAAGGCGTATTGCTGCTAATGATGGCGGAAGGAGGCACGGTGGTACGTGGTAGTGGCGGTGGTGGTGATAATGAAGAAGACTCGCTATGTATGTTGTCATTTGAAATTCGATATCAATTCGTTAACGAGTGACTAGATTTGCGCGGATGTATCCTTTTGAAAGTTTGAAGCTTATACACCTAGAATACTCGAATCTGCGGATAATGATGACGACAATGCTGATGACAGGCTTGATGATGCACTACACCATCATCACAAACGCATCACTCCCGTCAGATGCCATCCGAAGAGATTCTGTTTCTTGGTTGTTGAAGAGTTAAAAAAATGCAAAAAAAAAAAAAACAATCTGCGGTTTCCTTCTTTATCTAACACATAGAAGCACATACTCGTAGATACATCATTATAGGAGAACAAAACACAGTTCACCTCTGCCTGACTCGGCGTACATGTGAAGCCACGCTAATCGATATGCTTCAAATATTATCGTACTTCCGGTTAATTATTACCTCCGTCGACGTTTGTTGGCGGTGGATTGTCTATGTCTATACTACGGTTACATATAGCGAACAGAACACAACCGAGAATAGCACAGTTCGGTGAATGCTCTTAGGTATGTGACCAAACAAGCGTGCGGTATACGGTCCCCGGTACATACGGGGCCGCGTACAAAAATGTGGTAAATCTATGGGGAGGCGGATGGTTGGTGTATGGTATTGGTAGAGTAGGCTGGTATGCGTTTATTCTCTGGTCTTGGTCATGTTTTTTTGCTTTGCATTTCAGCTACTTATCGATTTAGTATAATAAATAAAATATCTATTTGCATAGTTAAAGTATCTGTTTCTCAGATTTTTGTTGCCAATGGTTTGTCTGTTTGGTGTAAACTATTTAAAGTGACCTTGGCATCCGTTATTTCGATGTTAATTGGTGAGGGAAGGGTCTTATTATTGTTGTTGAAATCTAAAGCGTTTATGTTATTGGACAGCACTTAATTACTATTGTAGAATTTGTTCCAAAGCAGCAGGGAAGCAGTTAATGCACATCGTCCAACAATACACATTTACGCAACCACGAGGACATGTTTTCCCTAGAATTCGTTACCTCGAATATATCAAGGGCAAAATCAACAGGCAGTTTACAATTGCCAATACATACGAGCTACTTTTTCAGACACAGAATGTGTCTTGTTTTCAAAAACGTTCACACTGAATTAAATCGCCCCAAGAGTCTGTCCTGGAGCTGTGTGTAGGAGTATTGAAGGATTATCAGCATGGTCATAAGAAGGATCTAGAACGAGGTAGTAGTCTTTCAACCAAATCCATAATAATAATAATATTAATAACAATTAGTTAGGGTATATTGCACTGCGACCTATTGGTCTATTGTGTCTGTGTCCCCTGCTTGTACCTCGGAGAGGTTCATCCCCTCTTTCAGAGCCCCCCTCTATGCACACCTCTTTTATGAAGCGTATCGGGGTATTGCTCTGATTTATCCTTGCCAGGTCACACTCCTTAGAGCACAGCGTACAGTCCAGTTTCCTTGATGAATCTGACGATGTGCTGTGGGTCCATGGTTTGTAAAACCCTTGTCTGTTATTTGCTGCCTGCCCAAATATCTTATCCTTTTGAGGGCCAATGCCCGACAGGATTCCAGTATGTGGTCTGGTCTGGAGTTTCGGCGGTTTCACTGCAGAATCTGCAGAGCCCGTCCTCTGATATACCCATTTTCCTCAGGTGCTCCTTGAGTCTACAGTGCCCCGTGAGCAGGCCTGTTAGGATTCTTAGGTTGTTTTTGTTAAGCCTGATACAAGCTTTGAATCTCTTTTGGTTATAGTTTCTTAAGAGTTTCTTTGCTTGCGTCAGACCTTTGAGGTTGAGAAAGGTTTTGGCCCTTGTGTATGTGTTCTCCTATCCCGCAGAACGGTTCAGGACCTGTGAAGGGTTCCTCTGCCCCTTTTCTTGCCAGAAAGTCCGCTGCCTCATTGCCTGTAATGCCAACATCTCCAGGTACACAGCAGATGGCAATTCTGTTGTTCTTGCCTAGTGTGTTCAGTCCGTGTAGGCATTCCCACACGCGTTGACTGTCAGACATTATTGCTAGGTTGCAATTCCTGCAGTTTTTCTCGAGGTTGATTCGAACGCACCTGTCTATGGCACATATTTCTGCCTGGAAGATCCTGGTACATTTGCCTAAGGATTCGTAGCGCTTACTTCCTGGCCCAAACACCCCTGCACCAGTTCCCTCCTCGGTCCTCGAGCCGTTAGTGTACCACTTTGTTGTGTGGATGCTCAGTCCATAAGTTGTCCATTCATGGCCAGTTCTCCTTATTGCTGATCTTTATATGGAAATTCTTCTCGAAGTTGAATTTCCTGATGCTATCGTCCCTAGGTATGGCAAGAAGTGGGAGTTTTTTGATTAAGTCAACGTGTTCTTTCGAACTGATGCATTTTCCTCTTCCAATTCCCTCTTTTGCCATCCTTAGGATTGTTTTGTCTGCCGCGTTCATCACCATGATGTGTAGAGGGGTTAATTCAAATAACACTTCCATGGCTGCGGTTGGGCAGCTAAGCATTGCTCCGATAATGCACAGGTACGCCAGTCTTACCACTTTGCTGAGTGTCTTCCTTGTCGTGGCTAGACTGGTTCGTTTCGCCCATGCTACTGCTCCGTTTGTGATGATTGGACTCACAATTGCAATGTACATCCATCGCAGGATGTTTGGGCTACATCCCCATGCCTTTCCCGCTAGGCTCCTACATATCATGAGATCGCGGATGGCCTTCTTGGATATCTTTTCGCCAGAGGAGTTTACTATCTATACTCTATCCAACAAAAATTGTCAGTAGGTACAGGGACGTTAGGATGTTTGTCTCTGAGTCTGGTTGCAATGACTTACATAAATCGGTCCCTCTTTAAAGCTCTCACAGGGTTACCGTAGTGTGTATTATAATTCGCCATAACTCAGAGAGCAATTCTATTAGGGTTACCATCTTCCAATTTAAAATAAGAATATTGCGGAACGATTTCCGTTTATCTTTTTCCTTTTCTGGTAAGATAATGATAGGCGCGTTTTTTTAGGGGTATCTCCAGTAGACCAACAAAATATATAAATTTCGTTTCACAAAAAAAAAATCAAAACGAAAAATATATCACTGTAATCCAATTTATTCATTATAAATATTGTAAAACATAAAATACTAATTTGTAATATCACTACTCAACTAATCCGATGAGTAATTACTGCTACTGCTCTCGTTATTAAGGTCTATTATTAACCTTTCAACTGCTTCCTCGGCAAAAACGTCAATTTCCAACATATTTGGCTCAACAACCTGTTCAACGTGTTGGACATATCGATGCCATTTTTCCTTGTCAACCCTTGTAAGTGCTGTCGTTAGTAAGTCTCTTATTTAAGCCATTTTAAATGACTTGTTTTGGCTTGCTACAAACCCTTTCACTTGAGCCCAAACCAATTCTATTGGATTAAGGCCACAGTGATAAGGCGGCAAGCAAAGTACGAGTACTTTATGTCCCGAATTTTCATCCATTTTTTTTTTTTTTTTTATTTTTTTTTATTAAAAAAAAGGAAATCCAAATCCCAGAGCACTCAGACTCGGTAACGGTCCATTGTACTACTAGGCAGAAATCCTCCTTTTGGTATAGAGGCATGTGAATGGGTGGCGTATGTTGTTGTTCCACATGGGGATTGAACCTGCACCGCACGGGTCACAAGCCAACACACTAACCTCTACGCCGTCGCCACCCTAATTTGGTTAAAATTTTCATCCATACTTTGCTTTGTAACGTTTAACGATTTCAAGCAACCCATTGTATGATTGCATCCCTACTTAACTTGAGATCTTCCTTTTGGGAATTCCCGTATTCATTGGCAAAACAGGCGTCATTCATCGGGAAAACAAAGACATCATACAAACAGGTACATAATGAGATGAAAGGATGTATTTATGTTTTTTTTTATTTAAACAGTTTGCGACATAAACTCAATCTGCAAGATTTTCTAAAAACATTTCCCAGTCCTTTCCGCTATATATATATTGTGAAAGGTAGACACAATCAGGCAATTAGAATACAAAATTATATAACCACGACGCAATGTCATATACCTAAACAGATGGTAAAAAAAAACTGCACTTGTGTAGCTGTACAATACAAATACAATCAAATTAAAACCGAATGGCAACACCCCACGTAATAATTCGTTCTTAAAAGCAGCAAAACCGAAAGTTCTTTTTACAACATCCATAGAAAACCCTTAATGATATGCTTCATTGTAGAGATGGTAATACTCTGCTGATGTGCTTCAGTCACACACACTGCTTATTTTGGTGGATGATAATAGCAAGCGAACACAAGACGATCGTCGATCATGCTCATTCCCCATTCGGCTGTGTGGGAGACTGGTTGTGGTGGTTGCATGCGAATTTTAGCAAAATTACAACAACAATTCCTTGCTATGACAGTGGTTTGGTTTTTATTTCAGTGGCAATTCTTGCGTTTGAGTGCCGTGAGGGTATCTACAGGCACCACTCGTAGAACAAAAAGCTGCTCCATAAGGCCTGTACTGACAATTTTTGTTGGATAAAGTATAGATGAAGTCCTAGATACTTTACTTCTTTGACTGGTATCAGTGTCGTGCCTGATAGGCTAATGTCCTTAAGTCTTTGAAGTTGTCTTTTCCTTGTGAATGGTACTATGATGTCACCAAGGGTTTCTTCAAACTTACCCCTGGCAATCAGTACAATGTACGCTAGGACAAAACGTCACTTTTGATAACTTCGAGGAAGGTTTGGATTTCACCTACCCTGTAGTAAACATGAACTCTACGAATGACAACTATGCTGGCGAATGACAACTATGCTGTCGAGTGACAACAATGCTGTCACACCTGGATTGCGGAGGATAGAAGACTGTTCTGTCTCAGACAATGACTCTTTACGGGTTGGGAACACATTTGCATCCTTCTTGGTCGTCGTAACTGTACGCAGTGTGTCCGACTCGTGGGGGATAGAAGGTTGCAGAGTCTCAAACAGAGACTTCACGGGTTGTCAGCCCATTAAAATTCGTCTTATTTAGTTTTGTTTTATCAAATGAGGTTGCTATCTTCACTGATGGTTTTAAGACGAAAGACTTGAAAGAGTCCAGAGGGGAATGAGCAAGCCGATGAGCTGGCGAGAAAGGAAGGGGAACTGGAGGGTAGTGGAGGTGCGGGCATCAAACCGCCCCTTGGCGTTATCAAGGGAATAATTAATGAGAAAATCTTAAAAATGGCTGACCTTGGATGGCAAAATTTAGAGGGGAATAGGGTGCCTAAAGCGCTTTGGCGGCATTTGGACAAGGAAAGATCTAGGGAAATTCTCAAATTGAGTAGGGAACAGCTTAGAACAGTAGTTGGCATTATGTCGGGACACTTTCTTATTTATTTATTTTTATTTATTTTATTTTAAAAATATATGATGTTCTCTGTACATATAAGAATCAGATTCTTTTAGCTTATACAGGAGTTTATAACAGCACAATAGCAATAATGAAAAATAAAAATCCGAAACAAGATTAATTAACAGAAAAATTACAACGAATACCATAGAGGAGAAGCTTCAATTTTGACTAGATAAAAACGAAAATGTAGATAATAGAAAATTCTTTCCCTGGTTGATTTTCCGTCCAACGTTAAGAGGCAAGTTATTCCAAAGACTTACGGTATGAACAAAAAATTGTCAACGTGAAGTTAAACATGTATGAACGGGCGGGATTAAAGAGAAGCTACGACTGGAAAGCGGAAACAAGATTTTCTCAAATAAATAAGTTGGCTGCTGCGTATGGATAAGCTTATGTAGAAAAACGATTACTCTATAGTTTTGAAGACTCTGGAGATCGCATCCGAGGAAATGACGGGTGAAGGTGGAGACGTGGTCGTATCGTCTGAGGTTAAAAACATATCTTGCAATTGAGTTTACTGCAACTTTAAGTTTCCTAAACGACTGTGAGTCGCAGTCAGCAAATAATTCGCAACCGTAAGTAAAAACTGGCACAATGAGTGCTTTAACGAGTCTTAACTTTGTTTTAACCGGAAGAGAACCTCTGGTTAAAGACAGGCCACGAAGTGCAGCATATATTTTACCTACCACGCTGTTGATGTGGTCATTCCAACTAAGCGAGTTGTTAAAGGTAATTCCTAAATTTGTAGTTTTAGAAGCAAATTGAATTGGCGTGTTATTAAGCAAGATTAGGGGATGGACTGTAACTGTAGATGTCGTTTATAAATCGGGAGAATATTGAACTTGGAGGGATTTAGGCTAGGATAATTTTGGGTTCCCCATGTATTTATATACCGAAGACAGATCGCCATTGATTTTTTCAGCAGCCTCCGCCATACTCTTTATTTATTATTATTATTATTAAATATTCTTTATTTCAAACAGTTTTGTTTACAGAGGTTTACAAAGAATCTATGGACATGGCATGTTGCCGTCTGCCAGATAATGACATTTCATTTAATATAAAATAAAACTTAAAATATTTGATTGGTAGTTCATGATTTAACAAATTTCACAAATTATAGTACTTAAATTAAGTAAAAGGTTGAATAACTTAAACAACTGAGATTCCAATACTTCAAAAACTATTTCGATAGGTAAGAGCATGGTCACAAAATTTTGAGAGGTTTATCCACCCTGTCGATCCATTTAATATTTGTATCGCTTGTGCTCTAGAAAGGACACTATGTTGGAAGTAAAGCCTTCGGATCTCCTGCAAGATTGGGCATATAGCTATTAAATGGAAAACATCATCTCGCTCGGATCTGTTGCAGAAGTCGCACAAGGTTGGTAGGTCTGACCGATGAGGCAAATAATTTAAGCTAAGAATTTCCAATCTTGCTCTAAAAATAGTGCTTATAGCTTTCACAGGGAGATCGAATTTAAAATAGTTATCAGCTTGAAGGCGATGGTTTAATTCTCTATATGTAACCCTTGTTGTGGATGCCGATGCACGATTCAAATGTTGAAGATAAATTTGTTCGTCAACTTTTGAAATTACATTTGAGAACAGCTCCTGCCAATTATCTACATTGGATTCGGAAAGATTGAGAGGGAGGCCATGAGAGCGTGCAAGTGCAACCCATTCTTTAAACGGTGACGCTTGTGTGCGCAAAAGGTTAGTCATGATAGACTTGTGGAGACTAACCCCGGGTTTTTTTCATAGTTTTTAGCAAAAAATCGGAATTGGCCTTTAGGTTTTACGGTGGGGAAATACCAGACTCTACGTGGATTGCATATGTTGGAGTTGAATTCGGTAAACGAAATAGACGTTTGAAAAAGGATCTTTGAACTTGTTCAAAATCGTCGAAGTATATATGGCCGAAAGTTTGAACACCGTAGCACATACAGGTGTTGACAGTTGCTTCAAAAACAAGATATTTTGATCCCAGGTCTATATTCTGGTGGCTAAGAAATTCGGCGACATAACGCTAAGAGCAGTTTTCGCTTCCTTGCTCTTTAATTGTACGTGCTTCGTAAAACTGGCATTTGCCGATAACAGGACTCCCAGGTATTTGAACTCCTGCACAACCTCTATGCATTCACTGCCCAGAAACCAATTTTCTTCTCTAGATCTTTTACATTTCCGAGCTTCAAACACCATTATCTTTGTTTTAAGAGCATTTATCCTAAGGTCACAGGAGCTGCAATACCTCTGAAGCTTGTTGATTTGAAGTTGAAGAGAAGAGGGGTTATCTGCCAGCATGACAAGGTCGTCCGCGTATAGAAGTACTTTGATAACCGTGTCCGCAATACTGACGCCCCCAGACAGGCTCTCACAAATATCGTCAATAAAAAGAGCAAAGAAGATCGGACTCAAGATACACCCTTGAGGAACACCTGCCGTCGTTTCAAAACAGGTTGACGTCTCTGATCCATCCCATACCACCGCCTTAGTTCCACATAGAAATTTTTCATACATGATTAGAAACTTCCTAGATATACCAAGGGAAGCCATTTTGTAGATCAGAGCTTGGCGGTTAACAGTGTCAAAGGCTGCTTTAAATCCAACAAAACAGGCATAAAGCTTTTTTTCCTTTTGGGTGTATTTAGTGGCAATGCTTGACAAGGCGAAAATGTGGTCAACAGTTGAGAATCCCGCACGGAAGCCGGCTTGAAATATACTTGAACGTTGGTTTGATGCTATCCAATTTGAGAGTCTGGTATACAAAATTGTAGCAAACACCTTCCTACATGAATTAAGTATTGATATGCCTCTATAGTTTTCGGGCAAGTTTGCATCTCCTTTTTTAAAAATTGGAAATATAATAGCTTTGTTAAAGCTTTCAGGAACACAGGCATATTCGTATATATAATTATATAACGACACCAGATAGTGTTTGAATTCCAATGTAGAGTTTTTAAAAAACTCAACAGGAATGCCATCAATCCCCGGGGCATTGCTGTCTTCATTTTTAGAAGAGCCGTTTCCAGTTCAGTTAGAGCTATAGGCGAGTCAAGCTCGTCAGTCATTACATTCGGCAAGGCGTAGTGAAATATATGCAAATCAACACTTCCTGTCAACAAAGCTCGAAAATGAGAAGCTAAAAGTTCGGCTTGTAATGAGCTCCCCGATAGGGCATTGCTTCCACCCAACACTCTAACATTGCACCAGAATGTCTTAGAGTCATTACAATTTTCCAAATTTCTAGCTAGGTTTTTTGCGAAGTGTAGCTGTTTATTTTTACAAGTTTGCTTATAAAGTTTGTTTGCTTGTACTCGTATATACGCACTTTTAAAGTAGTCAGAATTCGATTTCCTAAACAAGTTAAGAAAAGCAAATGCTATTTTTCGGAGTTTGATGCACTCAGAATCAAACCATTTGCACCGCGGTATTGACTGATTAGAGTATCGATTTTGGGAAGTGGAGGACCTTATAACTTCCAAGGTTCTTTCCACAACATGCTCTATTGGGGCCGAGTTAGGAGAGGTGAGCGATCCAATGTTACGAGTTAGGCTACATTGATAAGTATCAACCTCATGAGCTATCCATCTGAGTCTAGGTAGCGTGTTTATCCTTCCAAGAGGAATTTCTTGATTAAAGCTTGCAGAGGCCAGTATTGGAAAATGAGCCGAAAAATTTGCTATCAAGACCTCAAAATCTTCTATAGCCTGAAGCCATCCTCCCGAGATTGCACAAATGTCTATTACCGAACTTCCCTGTCCACTTACAAACGTAAGTTCACCATCGATATCATAGTCTTTATTTCAAAACTGTAGTAAAGCTGCACGTCGTCAGCGTAAATGTGGAATTTTGAATAACAGATATATTGAGACAAGTCATTAATAAACATAGAGAACAGAAGAGGGCCGAGGATCGATCCTTGGGGGACACCCACATGAGTGGGAAGATAGGCAGACTGCACCCCGTTGTAAGACACTGATTGGACACGACTGTTGAGGTAACAATGTATGAGTTTAATTGAAGTCGCGGACAAATTAAAGTACATTGGAAGTTTGTTACATAACAGCACAGGATTTACTGAGTCAAATGCTTTGGAAAAATCTAACAGAGCGATCAAAGTCATTTGATCTAAGTCAATAGCCTCCCGAATATCGTCGGAAACTTTGAGAAGTGCTGTAATGCAACTATGGTTGGATCGAAAGCCGGACTGTAGACATGTGAGTAAATTGTTGTTATTAACATGGGTTCTGATTTGCTGATTGATGATAGACTCGAGGACTTTAGAAAGATATGGAAGAATGCCAATCGGTCTATATTCAAGTACATTGGGCTTTTTTGGGATGGGTATAATTTTTGCTTTTTTCCATTCTAATGGGTAAGAGGACGAAATCAGTATCGTGTTGAAAATATGCGTTAATAATAATGAAAGGGAGAAGTATTTTAACAAAGTCTGGGTGAACATTGTCCAGTCCTACGCATTTGGATTTAAGCCCAAAAATTGCATTACCAACCTCAATTTCGTCGACAGTCGCCAGTGAAAATCCTTCATCCCTAAAATTGTTAACGGAAAACTGCAAAGAGCTATGATCACTAGAGGTAGTAGCGTTTGTAAACTTCCGGTTTAACTCATCTATATCGATTTCGTGGTCGCCAATGGATGATTTTTTTGTTATTCCAAAAGTGCGGACCTGTTTCCACAGAAATTTTGAGGAGCGGTTTTGATTAAAGACTCCTGTGAAGTAAATAAGCTTTGACTTTTTTACAATGGTGGAGACTCTGTTTCGGGCTCTTTTAAATTCCACGTTCTTAGCTGACGGAAGCAAGCTATGCGGCTTAGGCTGGTAGACTTGGATACATGCGGGTTCTGTGGGGAACTGCAATCCGAGGAAGACATAACCCACATACTTGTGAGTGCGAGGGTACTTCTTCAAGGAAGTACTCAGAGGCAACGGTGCAATAGTAGTGTATTCGCTTAGTGATTGAAGGTCGTACGTTCAATCCCGTTGAAATCCATTCCTTTATTTCGAATATATGTAAAACTTGAACAACACCCGTGGAGAAAACCCATACAACTGCACCAAAACACTTCTTTCTAAAGCAAGTGGCACCGAAAAGCATACAATGAAATATGTCACTGCTAAGTGCTACTTGCTGTTCAGAAATGCTTGCGTTGTGTTCATTGCACAATAAGGGTAACCCCATTTCCGTTACCAAATTATAAAAACAAACCTAACCTAACCTAACCTAGTATAATTTCCAGAACGTTCCCCTTGAGTTTGACTTTTTCTTACAAAAAGCGATTTGAAGTGCATGTACTTCTAAGCTCATGAATTAATTCCGTTTGATTCTATAGATTTTATTGAGCTTTTTAGTTCCACCGAAATACAGATTTCCATTTATTGTATACAAACTAAAATTGATGAACGAATGTGATTCTACTGCACCCATACTCAACTCAATCAAGGCTAATTAAACAATAAAATCCACCAAAAAAATAAAAGAGAACAAAAAAAGTCAACCTGATGTATCTAAGTGTGTGTATGCATTCAGTCATAGCACTTCCGTGCAAAACGTTAATTTATTTGGATGAAATTCAGAATTTTTTTATTCCGTTTTATGGATATTTTATGAAGTTTCCCGTACGGTAAACAGCTATCCTAATACATGTGAAAAATGTATATATTTGTTTTTACCGCATTCGTTGGCATTCATATTTGTTCAGCCTCTTATAGTATTATTATAGATCTTGACTCACATCTTATACAAAACAAAATCCATATGAACTTGTGACCTTAGGAAGGAGATAGGACAGAACAACTCCGTAAGCAATAAACATCATTTTGGAAATGAACAGTCACCGTGCGATTGTACGGCTAATCTTAGACGTATTTGACGTTTATTGTTATGTTAAGTTTAATTATTATTTGCTTTTGGTTTTGTAATAAATTTTTATATTGTGTTTGACAACAAAAAATAGAACAAAACAGTGTCTTGACCTTGATACAAAAAAAAACTACTAGTAAGACTGTAGATTTACGGCATGGAGAAATACGTTCTATTAGAAACAAATGTCTGTGTATTTCACTTTGTAATTTAGAAACGTTCTTCGATTCCGGCGTTAAAATCGTAAAGACCAATTTTAGGTTAGCAATACAATGCAATGGCAGCGCGAAGAGCTGTTGTCAATTGCGGAGTTGGTATTTTACTTATTATGTGCTTTGAATTACTTGCATATTTTTTTGTTTATAAACAATAAAATAATAAATTAATTTCTTTTTCTTGCAGGTAAACAAATTTGGATATTGTGAACGTCGAATGTACATATATTAAGGTAGGAATATAATCCTGTTTTTTTTATGCCTAAGAGTATTATAATTTTGACTCATAGTTTGAAACATACATATGCACCTATTGCTCGTAGACCCCTAAAAGTTACTACATTCGTGATCAGCATGTCGATCATAATGTCGATCTAACCATGTCCATGTTTTCAAGCCCTAAAGCTCGAGCTAGAAAGCCGAAATTTGGAACATATACTCTCGAGAGACCCAAAATAATCAAATCAAAAGATTTTTAAAATCCTCCCCACGACCCCTACAATCTAAAAAAAATATATATCATCTTTAGGAGCCCTAAATGCTGATGTGTAAAGTTTTTATCAAAAAGTCAAAGTTTGAGCTGGAAGCTGATATTTGGAATATATACACTCCCGCTCAACTGAATAGGTTCAACGCTTCTGAAAAGTAATATGGCTATATCTTTTCAACCAACTTACCGATTTTAATGAAATAATTTAATTAATTATTAATGAAACACAAATGTATGCCGTGTCTAAGACACGTTACTTATTTTTGTCAAAAACATAACAAAAACATAGGGACGGGCGACAGTCCGCTTGGGCGAACTGTTGGATACCCTATTCTTATTCCTATCCCTCATAAGTGGGAGTGACAAAAGACTAAGTATGGTTGAGTTGTTAAGAACGCTCTTCATATATAACATTTAAAGGATTTTATCGAAAAAAAACGAAGCCTTTGTAAAAAAAACGCTCCCTAGCTCAAACTTTGGTTTTTCAATAAAATTGTTTTATTTAATTGTGGGCGTGTCAGTGGGCGGATTTAAAAAATTGTATCTCCCGAGCAGTTTTGGGAGTCATAGATCATATCTAAAAAATTTCAGCTTTCTAGCTCAAAATTCGATTTTTTCCAAAATTTTGTTTTTTTTGAGTTTGTGGGCGGGTCTGTGGGCGGATTTCCAAAATTCGTAAACTTGATTATTTCGGGACCCTAGAGAGTATATGGTTAAAATTTCAGCTCTCTAGGCCCAGTTTAAAGGCCTACAGACGGACGGACGGATGGACGGACGGACGGACATGGCTAAATCGACTTTACTATCGATGCTGATCATAAATATAGTCACTTTTAAGGGTCTACGGGCAATATTAAGGTATGCTACAAAATATGCATCAAAATGAATATACCCTTAGCCTAATTGCGCACACACCGATTTTGGACGGCCGATTTTATACCGGTCGTCCAAATTCCAATAGTGAACCACATGTGGGAATGGGACCTGCCACACACGCCGACCGCTGATCGGTGCCGGCAAAATGCCGGAGAGCAGCCGTCCACTGCCACTGTATCGCCGGCAGTATCGGAAAGTAGTAGCCTACGTGATTAAATACACGTTTACACACGCACCGATTTTTTGCCGACCATTCCATTCGAAATTCCATTTTAAAACTAGTTTTGGTAGTGCGGTTTATACGCTTAATACGGCGATGCAATAACCACATAGCAACATCTCGTTTAGGATTCATTATAATTAAACAACCTCGTGTCACGATCACGACAACAAATCAACTGATTGTTAGACCGGTAAAAATCCGGTGAGTGTGCTAGCACCCTGCTACCGGTAAAATTTCGGCCGATTTTATACTGGCCGTCCAAAATCGGGGTGTGTGTGCAATTAGGCTCTCGCTTCATTCAGTGTGTGAAATTGTAGGTACATACTACGTTTAAAACTAGTTTTGGTTGTGCGTTTTAATTAAAGTGCAATGGGTGATTTAATTGACAATGATGTCCTTATTTCATTAGTGGAGGCAAGACCTGTACGGCGATGCAATACACAATACAGGATTCATTATTATTAAACAATAACCTCGTGTCACGATCACGACAACAAAGCAACTGATTGTTAGAACGGTAAAAATCCGGTGAGTGTGCTAGCACCCTGCTACCGGTAAAATGTCGGCCGATTTTATACTGGCCGTTCAAAATCGGTGTGTGTGCAATTAGCCTTAGAATGGGGTATAAAAAACCGATTTATTTTGGCTCAACTGAATAGGTTCAAAAACATAAAATTTAAAAAAATGCAAAGCTTTATTTCTTGTTAATATAAGTATATAGTATGTATTTAATGCTAATTTAGTATTTTGTACTCCCTTATTTGTTCAAAATAACTTCATTCATTCGGTTTAGCAAAGACTTATAATATTTTCCAATATCCCTAAGCGAAATCGTAGACCAGGCTTTTTGAATTGCTTCATTCAGGCCGCAGAATCGTCGAATTGTCTCCCGCCCTCATAAACCCTTCGGGACAACAGCCCCCAAACGTTCTCAAAATAATTAATGGGAGTGCGGCGGCCACTCAAACGATTTTGCATTTTGGTTGTTTATTTACTGTTTCACTACCCTAGCTGTATGAATGTGAGCATTGTCGTACTGGTATGTCCATGGAATCCACCCGAAAACGTTTGAGAAACATGGAAACTTTTGTAGTACAATTTTGTATGAATTTGCTATAATTTTTGATGATACAAACTGCAGCTCACATGTCCCATAATACGATATTGCCCCCCACACCATTACGACTTAACACGCGCTTAACCCGTTGTCAGGTCGTGAAAGTAGTAGTTGTAGCCGTGCGGTCCATCCAGGTCTAAATATTTTTCGTCAGAAAACACGACAGTGTAACACTTCTTTTTCACGTTATATGGTCTCGAGCAAACCGAAGGCGTGCAGCATTGAGCGGTGTTTTTTTTTACTTTAGCCTCTCACATCCGTTTTACAGTTGCCAGACTTTTTTTTTATAATTTGCGTGCGCTAAGGGGATTTCTTTTTTCTGTAGTACACAGTACCCTTATAGTGGAAGCCACAGCGCAGCCATTTTGTTTGTTGCTGTAAGTAGCTCCCAGCAAATGATTCATTGCCTATTTCTGGGTGCTACTTACTGTACGAACGAATAGTAAGATAGGAAAGAAGTTTGGTGCGATGGGATTTTTTTTCTCAACAGGTGGCGCCTAAATTGCTTTAGGGAGATCTGTTTTTGTTGTGTGTATTCAATTTATAAAAATCATGGCCCTGGTCGGGATTCGAACGCACGACCTGCCAATCACTTAGTGAATACACTACCATCGCACCATTGCCACCTGCAATTAACTCCGTATTCTTCGCTGATTTTGGCAGCAGAACGTTAAGAATTTGAAGCAGTTCTGATGATAAGTCTTCTATCTGCTGTTGTTGTCGCGTATTGAACACCTCCTTTCATATTACCTCCATAACGATATTGGTTACGAATGAAATTACTGATAACATTTTGGCTCCGACCATTTTTTTTCCAATTTCGCGCTGTTTTAGCCCAGGTTCCAAATACCCCTTTATTTGACCTTTTTCAAAATTGTTCAATTGCTTCCCACGACCCATTTGGTGCCGTGACATAAGGCCAAGCGTCATAAGGCCAAATTCTAGCATTGGGTATTATGACACCTAGAAAAAGCGTCATAAGGCCAATTTGGCTTTATGACACTTTCGATTGGATATTAGATTTTGCTTACCTGATACATACTTATATACGACTCATTCATCATTCTGAAAGTTTATAATTATTTAAAAGTTTTGTCAAAATTTCATTTAACATGTTTGATGTTTTTCATTTATTTAAAAATAAAAAATAAAATTCGGTGCCAGGAAATAATTTCGCGGGCAATAACTTCACATGGGCAATAACTTCACATCGAGTGGGAAATAACTTCACTTTTTTTGTGAAGTTATTGCCCACAATAGGTGAGCCACCCATTTCACAAAATATCACAAACTGAAGTCACTTAAACCTAATCTGATGAGCCAAAAAAATGCAGTGCTTTGGGGAAATATAATGATAAAAACAAAATTCTAATTTACCGTTTCAGAAATTGCGTTATTTTTCTCTTCCATGTTATGTGCAAACAAATGAAGGTTCAAAGCATGCAAATAACGTAAATATATATGCAATAGACTGAGAGACAAGACACATTACAAAACAGAATTTTTTGAACCTATTCAGTTGAGCGGGAGTGTACTTTCTGGGATCCATTAACAATGTTTTTTTTTTAAATAAGCATTGTATGCTTAATTAACAAAACAAAATTAATTGTCTGCTTAACTTCTTACCTATATATACTCAAAGTAATATATGTCACGTCAGAGTACGTAGCTCGCTTCGCTCGAGTCAAAGATTTAAACCTCAAAAACGGTTTTTCAACATTCTGAATCTTCATTGACTTCAGAACAAGCCAAAACCAATTTACTTGTTCTTCAAACGTGCGCAGTGAAAGCCTTTATTGGGGCACGCTATTAGCGGCCGATCGTCGGCGGATCTGTTAAAGATTGTGCCCTTCTGGATAAAACCTGCCCAGCTCACTATCTGCTCTAGAGCAGGATTGAATAAGTTGGATGATAGGTCCTCTTAGCAATTTTTTATTTTTTTTTATTTCTTATAATTTGATTACGCTAAAGGGGTTTTGTTTTTCTATATATGCAATGCACCCTTATAGTGTTGGAACACAGCGCAGGCATTTTTTTGAAGAATAAGCAGCACCTAGCAATGAAATATTGAATAGCATGATTCAAGGTGCTACTTAATTTTCGAAAAAAGGGGAAAAGGAAAGAAGTTTGGTGCTTTTGTAGAGTTTTTTCTCCACGGGTGGCACCTAAATTTTTGTTTGTTATAATTTGCTTACGCTAAAGGGTTGTTTTCTGTTCTTACAGTACCCTTATAGTGCTAAGAGCACAGCGTAAGCATTCGTATTTTAACAGCAAGCAGCACCTGGTAATATCGAATTTCATTGCATGCTTTTCGGTGCTACTTACTATTAGAAAGAATAGAGAGATAAGAAAGAAGTGTTTGGGTGCAGTTGTAGGGGTTTTCTCCACGGGTGGTGTCTAAGTTGCTTAGGGAGATTACGATTTCATGTATTCATGATCCGTATTTATGTGAGTATTCAATTTAAAATCATCGCACCATTGCCACCCGCGAAGTTCGGAAGAGCTGTTCCCAAACGCACTCCTTGTTTTTAAGCGTCCCTCGAAGTTTAGCGATCAGTTTTGCCGTAATTTCGAATTAATCAATTGTAAGCCAGAGCTCCTGACAATAAATAGTATCATATCAGGCTTTAAAGTAAGTATAGGTGGTTGGTTATTGTTCTGACTTGGGTACGTGCCGATAAGTTTATTGAAGAATGACTAAACCCCTTCTTGTCAGGTGCAGTGGCTCAGTGGTTAGTGTGTTGGACTACTAATCGAAAGGTTCCCGGTTCAAATACCGCCGGCGCCAAATAACATCTAGAGTTTTTTCCACTGCCCCATCTCTTGCGAACGTCTAACAAACATACAAGAGTATCAATTGTCATGAGAAGCTTCTCAAATTTGACGTTCGGATTTGGCTTAAAATTGTAGGTCCCTTCCACTTCGCACAAGCAAATCGTTGGAGAAGCTAGGTTTTAGGCCCTGTATGTTAATGCCTAATATTTTTCCTTATAAACCCTATCCTACCTACACACAGTACTGGTATAGGGTCTAGGATCTAATAACTTGAAATGCATGCCGAAAATCCCTTTTGCGCGTATCGTACAATTTAGGTGGACGGGGCTGGATTATGTATCGGGGACTTGTCCTTTTTAAAACGGATATGCTTGTTTCATCAATTGAGTACATTTAGGACCTTTATAAAGCAACGTATACCAGCTTGATAAAGTGTTGCTTACCTCCTACCATAGTAGATGTGCCCCTAAAACCAGTCTGTATAAACAAAAGGTTCCCTGGTGCAGTATAATATTTGTGCTGCAAACAAAAATGTATGGCTGTTGCCCATAATTCTTGTAATCGTTCTTGTAAGCAACCGTGGATACATTTCTCAAAGAAACGCGTCTGCAGCAGGGATGAAAAATCGTTTTTTACCATTGTATTAAAAGTTTAAGAAAAAGTGTATTGAATTGTACTTTTTTTAATTTGTTCAGTATATTGATTTTAATGCAAGAATAATTCAAAAATAGCATATTTATGTTAGGTTAGGTTAGGTTTATGTGGCTGTCGGCAAAAGCCGACACACTTAGACCAATTTAGGTCAATTGTGATACCACGTATAAATGTATGCACAAAATGTATGCTGTCATGACCTAACTTAACCTCATTTTGAAAATGCCGAAAAAGAGTGACCGGAGAAAAGAAAAATTTAATTTTTTCGCTGTTACAAGATGGGCTCAGTCTCATGAAGCAGTTCAACTTACCTCGAACTTCAACCGGCCGTTATAGAAGCTTTGGAAGAAATAAAAAAGTGGAAAGATCGAGAGACTTCACAAAAGGCTTCTCAGCTTTTGACAATCGAATTTCAAATCTCCTCATATAATGGAATAGATCAATTCTATCGTCTTGCCTCTGAGTCGGAAATTGCAGACGAAAAATCAAGATCTAGGAGAAGCCACAAAGTAAGCTGATGATGCTACGAATTATATCAAGGAAAAACGGGAAAACGTTGATTCAAATTTTCGTATCATTTACGACAATGTTGCTGAAATCTGTTCCGAATAAGAAATTAATATGAAATTGCCTCGTCGTTGCAGTCAACATAAAAACCGTTGCAACGTTGAAACACAAAATGTCAAAGATTATTACAGAATTGCCTTCTACATTCCATTCCTTGATACTTACATTTTTCATCTACAAAGTCGTTTCGAAAAACACAAATCGATCTTCCACAGTTTCGGACAACTATTTCCTTCCAAGTAGGAATTTGATGAGGAAAAATGCGCAGACCTTTACAAGTTTTATGACGAAATATTGGACTGTTCAGAAAGGAATTTCATCTCAGAGATCAGAATGTGGAGGCAATGGATCTCCGATCAAAATATTCAAAATGCGCTCGTTGCACTATCACTGAGTAACTTCGGATCGGACCCGATTTCAACGACGGGAACCACCAAATTCACAGTTGGCTCGTAGTTTCCATGGGTTATATCTTCCATGTACGTTGCTGAAAATGATCTTTTAAATGAACAAATGAATTGAAATGGAGTCAGTAACTTGTTATTTCCTAGTCGGTTGCGTAAAACCGCGAAGGTATTTTCCAGACAATCTTGATTGAGGTTTCTCGTTAAAAGGAACTGAATACCATCTGCCCTGAAATCACTTGAAATACCAATGAGAGCATTTATATTCTGCTGCCACCCTTTTAAAAATCGCATCTTTTTAGTAACATTGCCAGACTGATCAAAAAAAGTAATATTTCGGAGAAACATATTCATTTCATTTAGGAAATTGACTAGCTCTTCATTTCCAAAAAATGGCCTTCTGGATTTTTTGGGTCTTCTAACTTAGACGAATTAAAAATATCGTATAACCTGTCTAATCTTTCGATCATTTGGAAAGTATTGATAGACATATTACAATATTTTTAAATTAAAAATCAGTTGACCTTTATCTTTTAAAAAACACGTACACTCTTATTTGTTTGCTCTGAGAACTAACACGCGTCACCCCTTATTGTGTTTTCTTCACTTGTTTCGCACGACTGACAAGAATTCAAGCAGAAGCATTTATATTTATATTTTTGACTGGAGGGTACCTAATTGTAGATGTTCATAATTAGGTGTAATCAGTAAAAAAAAAATCAGAAAAACCAGCCATAAACCATTTTAAAAAAAGTAAAGCAGGTAGCACTGCACGAAGTGAAAAGTTACACACAATGAGGATCAAGTCGATGCGCCTTTAAGAAACCCACAATCATTCGTTTTACGAAGCACGCCGCATGTAGTGGTACAGGCAAAATATATTGTCTACCCTTTTTTCCACAGCGGTCGTTCCATAAGGGTTAAAACACATCCTTTTTACCTGCTTCCACATATTGTAGGCTTTTTTCTCCATTTTGCTTTGGAGTAGTAGGAAATGCATATGTAGAGAGAGTGTCCCTACTCATTATATATATACTCTGCACCAAACTAGCGGAATCAAAAAAATAAAACAAATAACAAATATGGCAGCCGACTTATGGATGGCTCAGCTCACCGCTCACTTACGTTGTTTAAAAGAAATGTGACATTTCAAAGTGCTACCAAGTAAACGAAAAATAGGTTTTTGCATTGAATTACAGAAAATGGGCGTGCTGAGCGAAATTTAATTAAGATCGAATCCATTGCATTTGATTTTTGGTAGAAAATAATATTTTATAAAGAACATATCCTGTTATGTTTATTGGCAGCGCACAATTGCATCGAATTGTATAAAAGTGTATTTGTGTACTTGAGCAAAGTCAAGTGTATCGAAAAAAGTACAATCGTGTCGACTTTTGCAACCCTGGTCTGCAGTGATATATTCACGACATAACCCCTTGTCAATTAAGAATTTTGCCCCTTGTGGCTGATGATGACTCAGATCCGGTCTTAGTAAAATAAGTTGGCGATTTATAAACAAACAATGTCTTAAACGGGTTTTTGTGTTGTTCTCCCACGATACCAACTCTCAACATCTTCATTTTCATTTGTAGAGATGGTAATGATCATCAGTCCCAGGCCTGTGTCTGCACAATCCGACATTAGTCATTGAATTTTAATTTTCAATAAAGAATTGGAATACATAATAATAAATAACTACCTGGCCAGCCTTGGTGCCTAGATGAGACATCGAGACGCCGCCTTGCATTCTCATTGACGGTCTTATACGGACACTTATTTTAGAAAATGCGGAGCCTTCCGTTTTAAGGGAAATGGAACCTTCAATATTGAGAAAGTGAGATAGGCTGAATGGGAAAAACTATCGCGCTCTTGTTTTCTTCTACTAAAACGTGTATTTGCTTTGTCGCTATGTAACGCATTAGGCTTACTGAAATGCCAAAATTGTTAGCATTAACATCTACAATCCCTGGAAACAGAACGGCACACCTTAAAATGGAACCACACGCTACAACATACTATGCCGGTATTTTGTACTGAACTACATTCGAGTTTCAGATTTATTTTGGACAATAAACTCGACACAGACGCGCCCCATGGCTTCTCCTTACATTATTTATTTTCACATTCGTATTTAAGGAACCAAATTAATAACTTCTAAGTCGCGCGCTCATTCTGTCTTTCAAGACGAGCGGCCCATTAACGACCGAATTCATAATTATTTATGTTAATCGAAATGAATCACACGCGCAGCACTCTAGGCATCAGCACCAGTAACAGCAACAGCAGCGACATCATAATCGATTGAATTGAATTAAATTCCTTTGAATATTAATAGAATAAATTTTTTTGTTTATCTCAAAAGTTTATAGCTTCTGCCCTGTTCTGACAAAACCATCGTCTTCGTTATTGTTATTATTGCTATATTTTTCTTTTTGATATGACACAATAATTAAGTATATCAATGTTGACGGAAAGGCCTTTGAAGGGAATTAGTCCAATTTAAGTTCAATTGGTACATTTGTAGAGATACTTCGAATACGGTTATCAAATGTGTGCATGAATTGAATGAAGATAAATTGAAAATATGTGTATCTTTTTGTTAGAGGAACGTATTTTCATCGCACTGAAATGATTGACGTTAAATGGACAAAGTGTTGAAAAATTGACGAAACATCTAATTGGCCAGAGCCACTTCCACTTACATAGTTATCTGCTTCTAATGCTGGATTCGATTTGGCACAACGCAGTTGGCTATATTTGTACAGAAACCGACTTAGGCCGATTTTATTCACTCCAAGTTGAACGCAATTTGAGGATTTTTATTGTCAAGTTGAGAAATTGCTTTTGTTCACTCAAAGTTGACTCTCTCAACTTGCAATATTCAAAAGTTGAGAAAATCCAAAGTTGGTCAACTTGTGATTTCTCAACTCCCCGAAATAGTAGAAGTTATCCTAGCAAACTTGGGATTTTGTTCAATTTATGTTTATTAACTCTAGTTGTTGTCTGTGATCCCCACGTTTTAAGGCCTGCCTAAGAGGCTTATAGCTATTAAAAAAAAAAAATACAATCGATTAACTGCCCCGATGGAAAGTAGAGCAAAGTGCCTTTTCCAACTGTCGACAAGGGTATGTTCTCCCTTGGGAAAATTTCCGAAGACTTTATTGAAATTAGGCCCGGCTGATCGGCAATAGACCAACTCTTCATACTGAGTCAAATGAAGACCCACCATCTTTTCGTGAATTTTGAAGCCGCATATGATAGCATTAGAAAGGGTTGCATACACAATTGCGTAAGTATCACCCAGAGGAAAAGCATGTGATAGCATTAATCATCAGGAGCTCTACGTGGCGATGCACAGTGAGGCAGATGGTGTGAAAAGTTGGCATAAATTAGGTTTAGCTGTTATTTGTTTTTTTTTAGGTAAATATACTCATTTAAGAGCAAAAATGTGGGAAATTAAGTACTTTAAATAAGAAGCGAAGCGATAAAGTACGAATTTTCACAAAAAATAGGGTTTTTCCTGTAAGGCAATTTCGAAAATGTTTATCCAATTTTATTAGATATATATATACTAGCTGCACCTGCCCGGATTTGCCCGTGCCCGAGAATTCTATTGGCCAATATGTTCGAGTAGACTTCCTTAAAATTGTCTATAGCGGGTATCCGTCGTATGTTGCTGCGCCTAAAAAAAGAAGACCGATTTTGACCAAAGTTCACAGAAACACTCTCAGGCCAATACCGAAGATTGCCTGATTTGAGCTCAACCGGTGAAAGGGACTGCACGTTTTTCTTCGCATGGCTTAGGCCGCTCACGCAACTTCGTTGTTCCGTTTAGGGTAGGTGCTTGTTGTCTGGCAGGCGCCTATGTCACCTTACTTCTGCGAATCAAACAACAAAGCGAAAATAAAAAACTTCGATTGAATCACTTTTCATTCACTTCCACACCGATTGTTATCAATGTTGGAAAAGCAACTTTCCGATGTCCGATTCACAAAAAAATGCAAAAAATTTCAATAAGAGTTATTTGAATAAAATATTGAACACACGATATCTCAGAATGAAAGTGCGCACAAATTCCACAATAAGCTTGAAACGTTCGTGTAGTCTCCCTCTTTCATATGCTTGTTCGGTTAACAAAATAAGTGACGTCTGTACGGTCTCTGTATCTGCGTCGTAATTTACACGCATACGCACATATGCATGTGTACTCACTCAAATGCCCATATCTCACACACCGATGCAGATATAGCCAAACATAACAACCTTCGTGCAGACGTCGCCTTTCATGGAAAAAAATTTCATTGGAATCGGTTAACGCGTTTGGCCAAACACCGGCAACAAACACAAATATGGATTGATTTTTATATATAGAAAATATTACACAAAAAAACTTTTTATTATTTCACTTAAATTTGTTTTTTTTTTTTTTTTTTTTCAAAGCACATGATACCTACATATGAAACACACAGTGTATAAATACATTGTCAATTTTTTTTTTCTTTTTTAAGAAACACATAATTTACACACCGATGCAGATACAGACATCGCACATACATAACATCCTTCGTATAGACGTCACCTTTCTTTAAAAAAAAATTTCATTGGAATCGGTTAACGCGTTTGGCCAAACACCGGCAACAAACGCAAATATGGATTGATTTTTATATACATATATATATAAATAGATATATGTAGATATATTCTCATATCAATTTTAATTCACAAAAACTCACAAAATCGCAATGAAGAAATCCGAATCCGACAGCGCCACCAAACATGAAACAAAATTGGCTTCTCCATTGATCGATAATAGATGGCGTTACGTTGCGTGTCTATCTGACAGTTCAATTGTGATACGATATGTTACATTCAAATGTGATTCTTTATTTGGTTGTTGCCAAAATAAATAAATACAAAATGAAAAAAAAAAAAAAAATTTAAAAAAAATCAAAAAAAACCTGTCGTAACACGCTGGGTGGTCAAAATAAGCCATTTTGAAATTTAGATTTTTTTTTTCTTCTAAAACCCGTGCTGAGAAAATACCTTTCCAACAAAGTATAAATCATCAAAATCGGTTCGGCCAATCTCCAGTTATGCGGTTACATCGCTTCGGACACTTTTTTTTATATAGATTCTTTTTATTTTTTTTTCATTTTAGCAAAAATATAAACTTGTCTTCACTGTTACAAAACGTTTTACAAAAGAATCAAAAAATGTAATAATAGACCAAAAATAATAAGAAAAAAAAAATTATGTAACAACTAATTTAACGAGTCATCACTTTGCGAATCGGGCTCTGCCGATGATGCACGCGAAATGTTTATTTTGGGGGCCTCTAACAACTGTATAACATCTGCGTCTAAATTGCGTTTTGCATACTTGTGATAAGAGGGTCTGAAGAAATAAGGAGTCGGTGAAGATTGGTTTCTTCACGAGAAAATTTGCGCGAAAAACATTCTCTGTATTTTTTAAACATTTTGTTGTTAGCCTCCTGCGCTTCCTCACTCAATTGCTCTATTGGAAGTAGAGCCTTCTTTATAATAATGCTCCCATAAATTAAAATTTTATGTATGGTAGGAGACATTGCATACCATTCATATTTGTGAACAAACATATGAGCTGTTTCCAAGGCATAAGCTTCAAATAGTGCCAGGTTTATAAAATATCCACTAGCCATTGCTTTTAATAAAACCCGAAATCTTTTAATAAGATCAACATCAATACCAGTAATACTGCTTGATACTTCTGCATTCTCAAAAAAACGTCTGGCAGTATTTCCATCATTACTATTCCCATAGCCAGGTTTGGGTTTGTCCACAATCAAACCAAGCTGAGATTTAAATTTATCTTTGATGGCTCTCTTTGTAGATTTGACAATCAGTTGGTTTTCTACACCTCGAGCCTGCCATTTTTTAAGGGCAATTTGTACGCTAAATTTAATAGGCATTCAAAAAATCGTATCCAAGCATGAAGAACAGACATTCCAAATTCTAATCTGGACTCGGATATTATGTTTGTGCTTTTACACTTATCAATATTATTAAAGTGCTTTGCCGTTAGTCCACATACAAAGCATTTCATCGTCGAAGTTGTATCTGTCAATGAATTACATATTTTACCATCGACCATTGTAAATAACATCTTATGCTGCATTTCAATCCGTCGTCCTTCAATTTCATACAATGTAGGTACTAAATCTCAAATTTGGCTCTTCTCTATATAATCTTTTTCTCTTTTAGCAAGGTCAGCTGTTTCAGGAGCAAATTGAAATTTTATTGGGCGGCAATATCTTGTTGATGAAGGTCTTGTATTGCTCCAAAGTATAATTTGCTGTTGTATTAATCCCTCAGGATCACCATGTATTAACCTCAAACGTACCAACGAAGATAAAAAAATTCTTGAGTCATTAGCGGATTCACTCAAATGCCTCTGTTTATATTCTGAGTGGCCAGATGAACCATCGAAACCCCATTTAGATATTAAAAATAAATGTTGAAAGTTTCTTTTACTTCCAATGACGTCATGCAGCGCCTGCATCAGACGTACGCTCGTATGATCCAGCAGTGCTTGGAGTTGAATCTCTGCTGACGATTCAGTGATTGCTATCAATTCCCTATTAGGATAGCAATTTTTCTTGGCTTGTTGAATGCATTTGTATGAAGGAAATCGGGCCTTGTCTTTACTTCTTATTCTATTATATTGATGCGTTGTAAGCTGAGCATCTACAAACATAGACAAAGCTTCTTCTGGTGAAAGCTGAGAGGGTTCCAACAGTTTTTTTTTCATTAAAAACCATCCTATTTCCTGTTTCATCGTTAAGTCCTGATTCTGTAACTTTTTTTATCAATTTTGAAGCACCAACATTACCTGAGGAACGTAAACTCATTTGCGCGGCATAACACAATTCCTCTGTGGAATAATTCGATCGTATATCTTGGCTTTGCCCTGTCTGAAGAATCAATGAACGTTATTTTCGGCCTTCCTACTCGACATTTTTTATAATTTGGGAAACCGATTGAGGTTTCTAGCCAAGAAGAATTGCTTGACAAAAATCTATCTTTTAATCTATAAGAATTTGACCACCTATTTTTAAAATCGGACACAAAATAGGATACTAGATCGCGCAGTTCATTTACTTTAGTTTCTGGACAGTTTGTGCGCTTTTCAAGTTATTTCCTTAAAAATAAAAACCGATCACGGATACTTTTTTCGCCACACTCATTCATTTTTTCGTATAAAAATCTTCTTGATAAAAATATGGCAGTACTGCCTGAACCTGTAGAACAAAAATTAAAAATATTCGATGTTTTCAGAATAGTCTACCAAGAAATGTCCATATAATAGTTAGTGTTTACTCAGAAGAGTGCAAATATGTGCAACTTTTTTTTGGTTGGCACGATAGAGGACACTATGGACAAGAACATGACTTGGAAAACAAAGCTCGAGCTCACACCTAGATGAACTTTAACTGAACGACTTTGTATGACACGCACGAACAAAAGATGGCTTTACGACATGTAATTCAACAAATTATTTCAAACACAATAAACACCAGAAATAAAACTAAATTATGTAATTCTGAAGCGCACCTGTAGCTTGTGATGCCATAATAATTTCGATGTAATGTGTAAATTCAGAAACGTCAAACATTTGCGCAGTGATGCGGCATCACTGCTTATTTGCGATGCTGATGCGATGCACAGTTTAAGCTGATGCGTTGCTGATTGAATATGGCATTTGAGTTTTAGAACGCATTGTTTAAATCAAACATTTAAAATGGAAGTTTTGCTAACAAAAGTATTAGTCGATAACTTTGATCGTAAAGACGATAAATTTACGAGTAGTTTTAATATGTGTGAAGCAAGAAGAAAGAGGTCGAAACGCATACGGACTTTAATTAGCAGATTTCCTTAGATTAGAGACTATTTCAAAGTTCTAGAAGAATATCCAGACGATGTATTTCAAAATCATTTTAGAATGTGCCGCTCCACCTTCGATGTAAGTCCACTAATGATTTAACTTTTCTAAATGAAAACCAAACCATGTTTCTAGGATTTGCGAAAATCATTAAATCCTTTTTGGACACCTTCTTATACACCTTCTTATAGTATCTATCAATTAAAATGCTTGTTTACTTACTTTTCTTTCTCTTCCGACATTTTTCTTGTTTTTTTTTCCGGCGAATCAACAACGCATCAGATATTTCTGTGATGCTTTTTTTTCGTTATGTTTGCGCATCAGTTTGATCAACTTTGCAATAATGAACACTTGACGTTGAAAGTGATGCCAATAGTTGCGTTAATGAACACTTTGCAAAGCATTATGAGCATCATGATGCCAGTGATGCGTTACTGAATTTACACATCTTCTGTTTTGGCAAATTTACACTTAACACTTGAAATATTCACTTGCTCTACTAAGATGTCAACAACGAATGATCTGTTTAATTCCGCAAGTTCACAGTACTACCACTAGTCTCCCCAGCAGAACTTAGCGGAATCAAAGCCGGTTCTGTGTAGCTAATTATTGCCTCTATCGGTTTAGAATTACATTAGGTCATTTCAGTGCAATTTTAATTTTCCTTTTTTTGCCAGCTTTTGGTATGATTAGCGTCTTTGTGCGATGACCGAATTCGGGATTGCCGCTAAAATAATGCAGTTGTGTCGCGTGACGCTGGACTACAGCAAACAGTTGCGCGACCAGGTAACTACTTCAATCTTGTTCTGGAACAGATAGTACGGAAGGCACAGACAATAGATCCGTCCAACTAGTTGGAAACGCGGGCGATATCGACATCATCGGCCGATCTCAGAGTGCTACGTTACGATCCTTTCATGGTGATTGAAGAACAGGCAAATTCTTTGGCCTTTAAGTCAACGAATAAATTGCTTTCAACAAACGAACAAACATCTGTCCGTAGATAGTAAGACTTCGAGGTTGTAGGTAAGAGAGTCCACCTAACTCGGAGTAGGGATGTTATTTTGTTTTGGTTAACCAGTTTTTTTTCAACAAGGTGGCGGTTATTTACTGCCAATTACACACCAGCAACAAATGCAGACAACCCTAAAACCTCCCCTATATTGCCTTTAAATAATTGTTTTCTTCTCGCTGTTGTTTTCGTTACGTTTGCTGAGTTCATTCGTTGGAATTCTTTAAAATTAAAATTAGTTTTCGAAGTACGTGCTTGTAGGGTGAAGTGTTCATTTTGCTTAAAAAGGCTTAAAACTGGAAGAGGCATGACAAACATGCGGCACCATGTAAAAATTGAATATGTTTGATTTATAACGCAAGAAAAAAAGTTTGTTGTTCTAAAAAACCGAAAACGGAACGGTTAAAAGCAAATCCAAAGTTGAGACTGACATATTATGTGTCATCTGTCACAAATATCCTAGGGAATTTTTTGAAGCAGCATGTTGGCCAACTTGCGAATGTCAACTTCCAACCCGAAAGTTGTAATACTGAAAAAAAAACATTTTTCAACTTGCAGTTCAACTCTCGAGTTGATATCAACTCCGAAGTTAGCAAGTTGAACAATAGTGAATAAAACGGACCTTAGTACTTTGTTGAATGAGAACGATCAGAACGAGAGAGTGATGCGAATCCACCAGAGTATATTTTGCCATTCTGTACTTATCGTTGATGGCGGACGGAGACGAATATCGTTAAACCTAATCGCAAGGTGAAGGCAATCAGATAAAGCCGTAAAGAATCAGTCTTATCTGAGGAAAAGATTAATTATCATTAAACTATGGGTTTCTTGACCTTTCCTATTTAATTTTAGTTAAGTCAGCTAATATACTACCTTCGCACTATCGCTGAGCACTGTGGGAACAATCATTCGGTGAATGACATCAGCAACAAGATTAACAAAAGGAAAATACATAGGTACCTACAATTGGTAGTTACGAGTATTTTTTTAACTTTCTCGTATGCTTTACTAAAGAGCAAGATGTTGCAATCGTGCGGAAATTTCGAACTCAAACTGAGTATGAGGTATGGTTGTTTGGTTTAAGTGGTTGTATTTTCCGTTTCCTAACACAAATAACGCATTGAGCGCCATTTTGGTACCACAACTCACGGAACCTGAAATTAAGGGGGGAACAGGATGTTAAGGGAGCTCAAAACCAGCCTGTGGAGTTGAGAAATTTGATGATATTAGACGTGTTTTGTTGATAAGTCTATAGCTAGCTCCGCAATATTTTTACAATAAAACAACTAGATCGTATTCTATATTCACTTTTCATTTTGAAGGATGTGTTCGCAGTGTTTGTACTTTAAAAGAGTGCGATTTGAATTATTATTAAAGCAAGGATGCAAATTCAAACGTATTTTTTGAAAGATTTTTGAACATCATAAAATCCTTTGTGGTTGACAGCAAGGAAAAGAACGGATGTTTATTTTTGCCAATTTTTTTTTTTTTTTTTTAATTTTCTTCGCATACATATTTTTTTTTGAAATGAGGATTTTTTTTTGTTTAATCGACGAACACATCCACTATCTCTGCATAACAATCGGAATATTTTTGCTCCCAACTTATTTTACCGCCATCTAGTCGCGTCATGTCATCAACACTTTATTATGTTCACTCCGTCTCAGTCCTCGACTGCTGACCTCTTTATCGTCAGCACTCCTTTTTGTTATTATTTACGTGTTAAATGTAGCTGAGCTGGATATACACCTTTGACCAAAAGACGGCTTTTGTTGAAATGGATGCTTTGTATTTCCGAAAGGTCATCGTAAAGGGATGACCTAGTGCACTGCGTCTGGTTTTGGCTAGGGCCGGACACTCACAAAGAAAATGAAACACTGTTTCCCCTCTTGTTTGTGTCAGTGCAGCCACGGCAGTGGGTGTTATGGGGGATACCCAGCTTGGCTGCGTGAGTTCCTAAGGGCCAATGGCACGTACTAATTGTAGTTAGTCTGGCGACATCTACACGCGTTCTGGCTAAGAGGTTGTTTGTTCTGTCATCATCGTACGTTGGCCAGATCTTCCTTGAAATGACACAGTTCGTCAGGTTCATCCATCTAGTCTCAGCCCTTGAGGTGAAGTGCAGGAGGATTTCTCTCTTTGCATATCCCAGCGGAGGGAAGACTTCCTCCGCATGAGACACACACAGAGCAGAGCCTCGTCTGGCAAGTCATCCGCTTTCTCATTCCCTTCAATTTTTCTATGGCCGGGAACCCAGACGAGACTGATATCAAACCGATGACAGGCCCTGTTCAGTGTCTCCCTGCATTCCACAACAAGCTTGGACGTTGACTTGGTTGAACCGACAGCCGTAATCGCGCCCTGACTGTCGACGAAGATGACATTTTTTTTTCTGGGTGTCACTATGTTGAGAAGCAGTCTACACGCCTCCCTAATTGCAAGTATGAGGTATAATATTACTATAGTGAAGTCAAAAAAAAATGGCCGGAATTTCCATTCGTGTCGGTCCGTCTGTCTATCTATCACCGAAGCTCCAGTCGCTATGGGTGGACGAATTGACTTCAAATTTCGTATTTGGGGTTCGTAGACCTATATCTCGCCGCCGCCGGCAATGATGCGTTGGTAGTGTACTGATTGTCAGGTCGTGCGGTTGAATCCCGGGCAGGGTCATGATTTTAAATTGAATACTCATATATATCAGATCTTCCTAAGCAATTTAGGCGCCACCCGTGGAGAAAGAAACTGTACAAAAGCACCAAACATCTTTTCTATCCTCCTATTCTTTCGAATAGTAAGTAGCACCTTAAATCATGCAATGTAATAATTCATTGCAGTTGCTGCTTGTTCACAAAAAAAATTCCTGCGCTGTGTTCCAATACTACAGGGTGACTTTTATAGAGGCATACAACTTTTTTTTTATAAATAAAACACAACAAATTTAATGGAATGACCAAATTTTGGCTTTATTAGCTCACAAATTGCATGGCATTTAATGCCTAAAAATAATTTGTGGCATATGGCCTCCGCGACTGCGCCTTATAAACGCCATTCTGTCGGTCCAATTTTGCACCATCTTTTCGAGCATACCTTATTATATATTATTTCGTCAATAGTGCGTCGGATGTTGGTCTCTAAGTGATCAATCGTTGCTGGATTATCAGCATAGACCAACGATTTGACGTGCCCCTACAAAAAGTAGTCCACACCAAACAGTGATTTTTTCGGGATGTAATGGAGTCTCAAGAGTCTTATGAGGATTGTGCTCACTCCAAAAACGACAATTCCACTTGTTTACAAATCCGTAAAGCCAGAAATGAGCCTCATCGCTAAAGATGATTTGACGATACAAATTTGGTTCAACTTCCGGTTGATTCTCAGCCCATTCACAGAACACACTACGTAGTTGATGGTCCGCTGGCTTTAATTCTTGCACCAGTTGTATCTTATATGGATATAGGCCAAGATCTTTCCTCAAAATTGTCCGAATAGTGGACGGGCAAAGACCGAGATGCTGAGAACGGCGTCGGATCGATAAATTCGGGTCCTCTCTCACACTCATGTCTACGGCGACGATGGCTTCTTCTGTACGCACGGTATACGGGCTCGATTTGGCTGAATATTATCACAAAGAGTAAATGTGGTCATGAATCGATCCATAGTATTGCGCACTAGCTGCTCAGATGGACGATTATGCGCACCGTAAACTTGGCGAAGTCCTCTATAAGTTTGGCCAACAAAGCGCGAATTTTGTAAATAAATTTCCACGATAAGTAAACGTTATTCTGGTCTAAGTCTTTCCATGGTGATTTGCCAAAGTAGGGGAGACCGGGGCTAGTTGACCCCAAGGGCAGTTGACTCACTGCCATTTATTTTAAAGAGAAGAAATGAATTGCATTTCCATTCCTGTTTTTACATTCAATACCGATACCTGTTTAGTCTGTCTTTGTGTCTCGTCGCGAGTACATGTCATTGAAGAAATATTAAGGAAAAACGATTTTTTGCTACCGTAAGTATCTATGTGTTAGTTGTCCATGCATGTCTTTTATTTTTTGTTATTTTGTGTGTTTTTGCTTCTGAAAAATCTTGTTATCTGCCAGATGGTCGGGCGGGGTTAGTTGACTCATTTTCTTCGGGGCTAGTTGACTCAATAATTTTTTCGGGATTTACAGGAAATGAGGACTTATAAAAGGAAAACAGCAAGAGGAGATACTCAGCAAAGCGTGATGGAACGAGCCTGTAGACTTGTTTTGATGGAAGGCCTCAGTATAAGGTCAGTTTCAAAAGAAGAGGCAATTCCGTACAAAACCCTACAAAGGTATGTACGAAAGATCCAAAAGAAAAAGGACGAAAATCCTAGTAGTGAATTAAGTGAATTAAGTTTGGAAAAAGTGGGCTATTCAAAAACAAGGCAAATCTTTTCCGATACAGAAGAGCAATGTTTAGTTGAATATTTAAAAACAACTGCTGATATTTATTTTGGCATGACAGCCTTCCAAGTTCGAAAACTGGCATACGAGTTTGCCATAAAAACTGAAATACTGAAATACTGAAGACTGAAAATAAGTCTGCCGGGGAGGACTGCTTCGCACTTTCGCTGCGAAGGCCACAAGCCACAAGTTCGTCGAGAGCGACTTCTTTCAATAAACATAATGTCGGTTTGTTTTTTAAGAACCTCAAAACTGTTTATGAACGCCTAAAACTGCATCCTGAAGACATTTGGAACATGGGGGGCTTGGGTCGGTGACTTCAGCTGAGAGAGGAACTTTGGTGACAGTAGCTGCTGCTGTTTCAGAGGTCGGGAATGCAATGCGTCCGTTTTTTGTGTTCCCGCGTGTCCACTACAAAGATTATTTTGTGAACGGAGGACCAATTGGATCAATTGGCGCAGCAAACCCTTCAGGATGGATGAAAGAGGAGCAGTTCTTAAAATTTGCAAATCATTTTATACAGCATGTGAAACCATCCAAAGAAACACCTGTTCTGCTGCTCCTTGACAACCATGAATCCCATTTGTCGATAGCAGGCCTTGATTTGTTTAAGCAAAATGGGGTAACTGTGTTGTCTTTTCTTCCACACTGCAGCCATAAGCTCCAACCACTGGATAGAAGAGTCTTCGGGCCATTTAAAAAGTATATCAATACAGCATGTGCAAATTGGATGGCTACCAATCCGGGAAGGTCTATTTCAATTTACAATATTCCCGCAATCATAAAGACTGCCTTTCCTTTAGCATTCACCGTAAACAACATCCAGTCTGGGTTTCAGGTATCTGGAATACATCCTTTAAATGAAAACGTCTTTCCTGATTCAGAATTTATGGGAAGTTATGTATCTGACCGGCCTGAAACAACAGGCAGCAATAAACCTGTTCCTGACCGTGAAGATGAACAATATGCCGACACACCACAAGCAACAAATATTTTTGAGCCAGACTTATCCTTGTATCACGAAAATCAAAGAACTCCTACAAAGCAAATGATTCCCGAAGCTCTTAGAGAAGGCGATGATCCGCAGCCTTCCACCTCAAGGATGGCTCTCTTGCTCGAGATACGACCATTGCCAAAAGCAGGCCCGCGTCAGAAAGCCAAAGAAAACAGTCGCAAAAGATCATCGGCAATTTATACTGACACCCCAGTAAAAACCGCTTTTGAAGAAAAACAAAACGCAGTAAGGTCTAAGAAAGTAGCTAAAACTGAGTCTTCAGAAGAAGATGATGAACATGAAGTATGCCTCGTTTGCGGGGAGTCATACTTAGCAAGCGTTCCAGGAGAGGATTGGATTCAATGCATTCGCTGTCACAAATGGGCACACTCGAAATGTTCACGAGGAAACTTGGTTTTTTATAGCTGTCAAAATTGTAATTCTGATGACGATTTAGATAGTGACTAAGTAATATTTGTTTTACCACAAGAAGTGGGTTTTAATTTATTTATTTTGTTTAATTTTAAGTCATTTAGGTAGTGCATTTATTATTTGACTTTTTCTATGCACTGAAAGTGCCTCTATAATTTTTATTTTGCTTAATTAGTGGCTGAGAATATAAGTGATATTTTTGTTTTTTGTTTTACCACAGGAAGTGGCTTTTAATTTATTTATTTTGCTTAATTTAAAATCATATATTTTTCCTAAGCACTAGAAGTAGGTATGTACCTCTTTAATTTATTTATTTTGCCTTATTTTAGTTAATGGCCATTAAGTGCCTTTTCGTTTCCACCACAATAAGTGGTTTTGTTTTTTGTTAACATAACCTACATAAGTGCCTAATATTGAAAATATTGTTCCTATCTGGTGATACTTGTTCGTTAAGTAGATACAGAATTCATTTATGTTATTACAAAAAAATAAAAAAATAAATGAATCTTAATCTTTAAATTTTTTGTAAGAATTCAGTTTCGCACGGCGGCGTGGGTCAACTTACCCCATAACGTAAGTCAACTTACCCTGGTACCGGGGCACACCCAAGGGCTGAAAACCCTATCGGAAGATACTTTATTTTTGGAAATGGCGGCAAATGTCAATTTTACTTTAACATTTATGAAATAAACAGATGACAACTTTTGCGCCACCTTGTACTTTTCTCGGAGATTTCCTATAGTGTATTGAAAAAAAGGTTTCCCAATGTTCGTAATCTGGTCCTAGCTAGTGCCGGACAGGTGCATACAAAGTGAATTAGGGTTTCTTTTTCAGTTGTAACATTGTAACTGCGGCAGTGGGTTTTGTATGGGATGCCTAGTTTGACCGCATGGTCTCCTTTAGGCCAGTGTCCCGTGATGATCGCGGTTGTTCTAGGGATATCTGTTCGGGTTCTAAATAGGAGGTCGATTGTTTTTGACTTTTTGGAGTTTGGCCACATCTTTCTGGATATGACGCATGTAGTCAACCTCCTCCATCTGAGGTTGGTTTTCTTGAGGTAATTCGTCGACATCTTTGCCAGTTCGTCGGCATCTTCGTTTCCATAAGCGTTACTATGCACTGGAACCCAGATCAGGGTAACCTTGAACCTCAATATGTATAGCGATCTTTTGCTATGGCATTATGTTTGAGTGTAGTTTGATTTGGCTACAGGTTTTACGGATAGTTAGTAGCTTCGCCTGGAAAATACTTGCGGTATGCGGAAATCTGTAGGATCTTGAAATGTTTAAGGATTCCGAAAAAACTCCCGCTCCCACGCCGCAGTCCATTTTTGAACTGTCGCTGTAAATTGTTAGATCGAAGTCCTTTGTCACTTGTTCATTTTGTTATTCTGATTTAGTGGGGAACTTCGAAATCTATATATATAAAAATCAATCCATATTTGAGTTTGTTGCCGCTGTTTGGCCAAACGCGTTAACCGATTCCAATGCAATTTTTTTCCATGAAAGGTGACGTCTGTACAAAGGATGTTTGGTATGTGCGATATCTGTATCTGCAACGGTGTGTGAATTATGGGCATTTGAGTGCATATGTGCATATGCGTGTAAATTCCGATGCAGATACAGAGACCGCACATATAAAAAACCATAGTACAGACGTCACCTATTTTGTTATCCGAACGCGCATATGAAAGAGGGAGACCAGGCCAACGTTTCAAGCCTATTGTGGTGTTTGTGCGCACTTTCATTCTTGAGATATCGTGTGTTCAATGTTTTATTCAAATAACTCTTATTGAATTTTTTTGCATTTTTTTTTTTTGTGAATCGGACATCGGAAAGTTGATTTTCCCACATTGATAACAATCGGTGTGAAAGTGAATGAAAAGTGATTCTATCGAAGTTTTTTACTTTCGCTTTGTTGTTTGATTCGCACAAGTAAGCTGACATAGGCGCCTGCCAGACAAAAAGCACCTACCCTAAGCGGAACAGGTTGAGCTCAAATCAGGCAATCTTCGGTATTGGCCTGAGAGTGTTTCTGTGAAGTTTGGTCAAAATCGGTCTTCTTTTTTTAGGGCCAGCAACATAGGTACGCCAGATACCCGCTATAGACAATAATAAGGAAGTCTACTCGAACATATTGGCCAATAGAATTCTCGGGCACGGGCAAAGCCGGGCGGGTGCAGCTAGTGCTTTATAAAAGACATTCGGAATGATATAGTCTGTTGAAGGGGGTTCGAGGAGTTCTCTCGTAGAGTTTAAAATAATGCGATGTTGACCGTAGAGCGCCTGTGGTGCCTATACATGCCGTTCTTTGTACCTGATTAAGTTTGGTTTTATTGTAGTTTGTCTTTAGAGCCGTCCACCATACTAATGATCCATACGTGAGGATTAGTCGTACTACGGCTGTGTTTATCCACAGGGTCAATTTTGGTTACAGACCCCACCTTTTGCCGAAAGTTTTGTTAGGCATTAATTGCTATACATGTCTTTACCCGTTCTTTTTTGTTTATTTTCCAGTTGAGGTTAGGATCTAGGATAACTCCTAGATACCTGGCACTGGTTGATACGGAGAGGGGTGCGCCGCTTAGGTGAGGAAGTGTTAAGTCAGGTATTTTGGTTTTGTTGGTCAAGAGCATCAGTTCAGATTTTCCCGAGTTAACTCCAAGACCGCACTTTTCTAGCCATGTGCCAACTTTGCTTAGAGCGGTTTCCGTGATTTCGCTAATCACGGAGGGAAACATACCTGAGACCACTACATATCTTCCACATACCCGGCTACCTTGATTCTTTCTCTGTCTAAACTTAACAGGATTTTGTTGATTACTTTTTTTATAATTAGCGTGCGCTAAAGGGATTTTTTATTTTTCTGTAATTGATACAGTACCCTTATAGAGTTGCCACAGCGCAGGCATTTTCGTTGCTGCTAGCAGCACCCAGATTCATTGCCTGTTTTTGGGTGCTGCTTACTACTGAAAGAATAGGAGGATAGGAAAAAAGTTTTTTTTTGTGCGATAGGGTTTTTTATCTCCACAGGTGGCGCCTCAATTGCATAAGGGAGATTTGATGTCTTGTGTGTATACAATTTTACAAAGCATGGCTCTGGTAGGGATTCGAACACACGACCTGCCAATCACTTTGCGAATACACTACCATCGCACCATTGCCACCTGCATTTCATTTACAATGACCCAGAATCGGGGTGAGATGACTCCTTGAGGTGTTCCTCAACCGGAATATTTGTTTTAATTGCTATTTCCTAAGCCAGCTTGAATAATTCTACAGTTGATCATAGAATCAATCCATTGACTTAGATGGTTTTCTATTCCCAGCTCCCTCAGGGACTCAGTGTGTACGTTGTTGAAGGCTCCTTCCATGTCTAGAAAAGTGGCCAAGGTGTATTCTGTGTAGTATAGGAATTTTTCTGTTGTACTCACTACTTCGTGAAGAGCTGTTTCTGTTAATCTTCCTTTGAGATATGCTTTTTATGGAACCTTCTGAAGTTTTTTCCGATTGCTATACTCGATCTTCTTGAGCTTGGAGACTGCGTATGCCCTTTTCTTTCTTTCTTTCTATGAGGGATCTTATTCTTCTGCCCTTATACTCTCCCCTTGCTGGCAGCAGTTTTACGTATAACTGACCCGTATTAAATAAACCTTAAGAGTACGCCCCGATCTGGCTTTATCTATCCCAGATAAAAGGTCTTTGTTTGGTCGAAGAGTTTCGAAATGCGTTGTTCCGTTTTCTTTAGATTTTTTTTTTTCAAAAACAAATCGTGTTTTGGTTAATAACGCCCCACAAAATGGGCGAAACAAACACAGTTAATAGTAAAGGCTGCGAGTTCGACTAATTCAATGTCACTGGCGGAGAACCTACCTCAGGAATCTTAACTGGGCCCACTGCTTTTCAAGTTCATGTTGAAATGTGTCTTAATACAGTATTTAACGCTTATAAGAAACACGCTTATAAGAAAACCTCGCTTAAAAGAAACCGGAACAAAAGCACCGTGTACTTTCCCATATATTTTAATGTTAAATTGTGTGTTTATAGGAAACACATTTACAAGAAAAACACTGATAAAAGAAACATTTCTCCAACCACGAACTAACCATTTTCCATATAAAGTTGGTTGGATTTAGGAAACTTTTTTAATAAAAAAAAACTTACGAACCTCATAAAATTAGAGACCCTTAAGAAAAATTTAAAGCAAAAATTGCAAATGTCATTTATGGGCAATTTCACATTATTGTAGAGAAATTAAGTTCAATGTTCCATCTGACATTTGAATTTGTTTTTGTTGTGTTCTAATCTGTTGTGCTTACCTTTGCTGAAAATGTCGCGAAATAATATTTCACTGAAAACTACGAGTAAATTGATAATCTTGCAAATTAAATCGGGAAGAAATCGAAAAGAAATCTGCGAAAAATATAAAATTGCAAAAAGCACATTGTCTAAAATAGTAAAAAAACGCAAAATAATTTGAAGAAGAAAAATGCAAATGCAAGAACTTAAACAGAAAAAGAAACAGAGATGAACATATGGTTCGAAACAATGTATCTTTCAGGAGGCTCCATGGAGAATGCGGTGCAGCCGACGCTGAAGCCGCAAATAATTTTGTAGAACTCGTTGTGTCAGAGATATTACAAAAAAAAAATGGTTTAGAAATTATTTATAACGCAAACGAGACTGGATTGTTCTTTAAGGCTCTTCCTACTTCCTACTACTACAGGCGCAAAAACCGAAAAGATAAAGTATCCATTGATAAAGTAATGCTACCGGCACAGACAAATTTGTCTTTTCAATTGGAAAATATAAGCAGACCAGATGTTTCAGAAACCAAGCAATTCCAATAGCTTACAAATTTAATAAAAAGGGCTGGATGATAAGTACCTTTTGGATTGAAACTACGAGGGCGGGTCAATAAGTCCGTGACTTTTGGAATAAAACACAGATTTTTTGATAATTTTTTTTTTTTATTTTTCAACGTAGTCTCCCTTGAGCTCTATAAACTTTGTCCAACGCTTCTCCAATTTTTTTTATCCCTTCCAAAAAAAATGATTTGTCGAGGTCCTCAAAATAGGCCTTTATTCGCGAGATGACTTCATCATTGGAGTCAAATCTTTTTCCACCAAGCCATTTCTTCAGGTTTGGGAACAAGAAGTAGTCGCTTGGAGCCAAATCTGGAGAATAGGGTGGATGAGGGAGCAATTCATAGCCCAATTCATGGTTTTTTGCCATGGCAACTGCACATGTGTGCACCCTTGCATTGTCTTGGTGGAAAAAAACTTTTTTCTTGGCCAAATGAGGTCGGTTTTTTTTCAAATCGTCATTGAATCGGTCCAATAAGTTGGCATAATATTCCCCATTGATTGTTCTTCCCTTTTGAAGGTAGTCAATGTGGATTATCCCGCGTGCATCCCAAAAAACAGTCGCCATAACTTTATTGGCTGACAAACCCACCTTGGCCTTCTTTGGCGCCGATTCACCCTTAGAAACCCACTGTTTTGACTGTTGTTTGGTCTCTGGTGTGTTGTGATGGATCCATGTTTCGTCCACGGTTACAAAACGGCGCAAAAACTCCTCCATATTGCGATTAAACAACGCCAAACCTTCCTGTGAAGTTGTTACACGATTGCGTTTGTGGTCGACTGTGAGCAAACGCGGCACCCATCTTGCGGAAAGCTTTCTCATGCCCAAGTGATCATTCAAAATTGAAACCACTGAGCCATGCGAGATCCCTACGGCTTCCACAATCTCTCGCACTTTCAATCTTCGGTCGGCCAACACCATATCGTGAATTTTTTCGATTGTTTCGGGTGTAGAGACCTCAACTGGGCGTCCAGGACGTTCGGCATCTTCAGTGCTTGTAAGGCCACAACGAAATTCAGTAAACCACTTTTTTACCATTGAAATCGATGGTGCAGAGTCCCCATAGTATTTTTCAAGCTTAGCCTTGGTCTCGGTAATGGTTTTTTTTCGCAAGAAATAATGCTTAATAAGCACACGAAATTCACTTTTTTCCATTTTCTCCTCAAATTAGTGAGTAGTCTGATAAAAATAGCTGTCAAACACAAACTAACTGACGCAGCAAGTTTAAATTTTGACAGGAGTCAACTGACAGATGCCTGTTGACAGGAGCAGTGTTGCCGTTTCAGTAAAGAGGTCAGAAATTCAAAAAGTCACGGACTTATTGACCCGCCCTCGTATCAAAGAGCTTGATGATGCCATTAAAAAGAAAAAGAAAAAAAATCTACTCTTAGTTGATAATGCCTCATGCCATAAGTTGGATTTTGAGCCGAAAAATATTGAGAAACAATTTTTGCCAGGTTTTGAAAAGTAGATAGTGATGATGATTACATTCATAACATCGAAGATATTCTTTTCAACAAGTGTGAGGAAGCATTGATTCAAAAAACAATAAATGATTATTTTTGAAGAGCTAAAAACTTAACTAAGAAAATTTAATATTGTTTATTCGTTTGTATGAACACTGAAGTACATACAAATAATACCTTTAATAAACGAGCTGTGAATTTTGTGTTATCGTTTTTTTTTTCTGTTAAATAAAAATATTTAGATATTTATTTACTAGATACTTTTTAAAAATAGAATTTTTTATTGGACGGTGTATAGTAGTATTTTTGTTTCCGTACAAGAAATTTGTTTCTTATATCCGTATAAGAAACTTGTTTCTTATATCCGTTCTGAGGATATAAGAAAAACTCGGTTATAAGAAACAAGTATCGTGCAATTTCTGAGTTTCTTATAAGCGTTATGTACTGTACCACGTAACCATTAGATAAATAGGGAATGTGGTTGGGGTGGTTCTCTTGGATAAAACCTGAAAGTGATAGAAAACACTTGTTTATCAATTTCTCAAAAAGACATTTAGCAAATGATGTCTCAGCGTTTTTTCATCGCTAATTTCACAAAAAACCAAGACAGAGCAAACACTGACTACCTACTGGTTCGTGGGCAATATAAAGACATGAGTACATTAAGTATCACTTGCAATAATATCAAACTAAAAAACTGGGCCATAACGATACCTACTCTTCACAATTTAAAACTGCAAAATCCACTTCTTTCCGATGCCGAGAGCAGCCAGCAGCTATCCCAAAAACAAATTAAAAGAGGAGTGACAATGTGCGATACCGAATTAATATGTGTTCATACGGCATGCAAAGTCTGTTCCCCGTTGCCCCGCCATCCACAATTTTCGGCCTCACTACGTTAAATGACTTATTTAGAAACCTCATTTGATAAAATGAAAACGTGAAAGAATGTTTCGCTATGGAAAATTATTTAAAAAGAACACAAACAACTCCAGCCATCGTCGGCGGAGAGCAGCCATGCCCAGTACCAGTACCATGCAATTCAGAACACGTAATTGTTACACCCTGATTACGCGTCATTGTTAATGAACAAAGTTGCACACTTGCGACTATAGTCGTCGGCCGCTTGCAAATGGGAAATACATGGCAAGTCTACTCTGCCATTATAGCTGTTAACGCTGCGTTAGACAACGGCAAGACAAAAAAAAAACTATTTTACAAATGTTACAATCGAAAATTTCTTTTTTGAGGTTCCACACACACACACACATATACAATCATGCTAACGGACATCGACACAGGGGGAGGAGGGATGGATCAAGACCAACCGACATTCGACACACAATACCTAACCTAGAGAAAGTGCATTTGCGAGCACGTTGCTATAATTTTGTGAACATAAATTTGTTTTCGCTTTTTTATCCAGTTTTTCCTTTTAACAGAACTTTTTTTTTATCACTTTTTGGCCATTTTTTGTAGCTAATTATGATTCTTAAATTTTGTGAGGCGCGTTGGTGCACGACACACAATAGAATGGGAATGATTTCTTTTTAATTTCTATAAACAACGCAGTTTGCGAGTATTTAAGACCCCATTAATGCCAATAAACAAGGAGGAAACGGTAAATTTAATGGCAACGCACACTAATTTCTGGTGCTGGCGCCAGTCTTCGGTATGAATTTTTATTTTATTTTTACACATAAAAACATTCCATTTGAACAAAAGATAAATACGAAATAATATTGTTGCAATTGAAAAGCTACTCGTAAAATCAACAAAGCACAAAACCACCCCTGACGGCATTCCTCGAGCGGTTACCTATATACGAGTGTGTGTGCGAGCGGCATGGCCCGTGAATATATTTTCTCCGGATGGGTTGGGCTGCTTTTATGCGGTGCAATGCATTTCATTTGTTTTGCTTGCAATATTTTGACGGTCAGATCAAGGTGCGAGGATGGAACCATGAGAGAATCTATGACGTAAAGCTTTATGTTCCAGAAATAGGAACAAAGCGCAAAGGCGTAAATTAAAATTTGTAAGTGCTGAACTTGAACGGACGGTCCATGCTTTAACACTTTCAATTTGAATAATCGTTGTCAAATGATAACATTATTTTCGGGGGCTTAAACGGTTTACTGTAACACCTAAAACACATTTCAAGGATATATTTAAATGCTTACAGTAATGGGTACATGAAAATGTGTGTAACACGTTCCCATCGAATCAAAAACGAAAGGTCAAGACACTCCACTTACGCTTACATAAAAATCAAATAAAAGATAAATGGGTTAACATGCAGCGGATGGTGAACTTGGTAGAGGTGAAAAACTATCATGAAATATTCAAACTAATTTCCTAAACATCTAATTTGATTCGTAAAATTAATAAAACTTTTTGTTTTGTAAGCCATGATTTATGGATACGATGTGGAGCAGGGCTGCAATCGAATGCAATCATTCCAGATTGCATTCATTCAAGTCTTGGTAATTAATATGAGTCGCGATTCTGTCGTCCGTCGACAATTTTAGGCCCGAAAACTAGAATTCGGAACACATACTCTCTAGGGGCCTGAAATAATCAAATCCAGCTACTGACACGTTCACTATTTGAAAAAGAACAACAAAGTTTTATTGAAAATTAGACATTTTTTTTTGGACAGCTCACACCGAAAAGCCAAAATTCCACTTAAAAGACATGGGAGTGCAATTCCTACTCCAAAGCACATTCAAAGCATCTGTCGACATTCCATACACTAAACTGTTACCTTACAAGAGCTTTCTAATTCTTCGTTCGTGAGCTCACTGGAAATTATTGAGAAGGTCATATAAAATTGTGCATTTCTGGTGGAAGTTCGATTATGCGTTGTTTTTGCTGTTGCGGGGAAACTGCTCAAAAAGTTTGTGATGTTTTTTCACTAAATTGTTAAAAAAAAACTAATTTTTATAAATAAATAATTTTGTTCAGTGAACAGGGTTTGTATTTTTTTTTTTTTTTTTTTTTTTTATAATTTGCGTGCGCTAAAGGGATTTCTTTTTTCTGTAGTGACACAGTACCCTTATAATGGTAAAACCACAGCGCAGGCATTTAGTTTGTTGCGCAAGTAGCTCCCAGCAATTCATTGCCTATTTTTGGGTGCTACTTACTGAAAGAATAGAAGGATAGGAAAGAAGTTTGGTGCGATGGGATTTTTTATTTCTCAACAGGTGGCGCCTAAATTGTTTTAGGGAGATCAGTTTTTGTTGTGTGTATTCAATTTATAAAAATCATGGCCCTGGTCGGGATTCGAACGCACGACCTGCCAATCACTTTAGTGAATACACTGCCATCGCACCATTGCCACCTGCAGTTTGAGGGAAATAAGCCGCAAAATTAACAAGTCTGTTGGAGTCGTATGTAATTACGTTTGACTTGGTGAACATTACAGTCAAAGAAGAAAATTTGACAACAACAGAAAAATTTCAGTTTGTATTTTACACGAAGTTCGACGGCATAATGTCACATCCACCGATATTCAAACGGAATTGGCTGTCAGTGATGGAAAATAACATTTCTGAGTTGTATTTAAAACTGTTCTAAGATTGTACTGAAATGGAGCCAATTGTATTGAAAATTCTTTTTCTCATTAACAAATAATATAAAGTGAACTAAAGTATTTTATTTTCAAAAACATAAAAAACAAGAATAAATAAACAATAACAACAAAAATAATTTATTTGTTGCACATCTTCAGTTTATAGTTTAGTCTATGAGCTCTTCAAACAGAGATGGCTGAAATGCAATTTTTTGGGAAAAACTACATTTGTAACGTCTGTTGTATATTCGTTTTGTTATCGTAGAAAACATGGATAACTGTAGCAGACGTAGTTAACATATGTCATGTGTAGTTTTTCAGTTGTCAATTTAACATCTTAACGTCACTGACATTGACAGGATAATCAATTAGTTAGACAAGTAGTAGACGCAGTTAAAGGTAGTTTATGGTGGAAAGTAGTTTCCCTGTGAACTACGTGTAGTTAGGCATGAATATAACGTGTGATCTCTGGTCTTCAAGCTTAATTCCCTCATTTTGCAGATTTGAATTCCAAATATGCCAAAATATCCATCTGGAAATAAAGACTGGAATAATACGTTCAGAGCGGCCGGTTGTACGAAATTGAATACCTTCAACGCTATCTGTTAAACTTTAAACAAATAGATGTGTCGATCGTTAATTTATTCGATTTTCTTCTCTTTTTTTGCAATGGAATTCAAAAGATGCAGATTGATAAATTGTATCGAATAAAGGCAAATTGTACTTTTGTACTTGAACAAATTCATTTGTACTGAATTCGACACAATTGTATCGACTTTTCCATACCTGTTGGCTGTTCCTATCACAACGAGCAGGGTACGACACATTTTACATGAAGACAGAAACCTAAAGTAGTACCGTAAGCGTGTCAAAAAAATTCCGCTTACTCGAGCTCATAAAGATGCGAGGCTGAAGTTTGTGAGAAGTCACATAACCTGGACAGAAGAATGGAATAATGTTATATTCAGTGACGAACAAAAATTTAATCTCGACGGCCCGATGGTTTTTGAAATTATTGCCATGGATTGCGAACACCTCGGCAGGTCACAATAAGCAGGCATAGCGGGGGAGGTTCGGTTCTGATTTAGGCGGCATTTTGCTCTGTAGGAACATCACAAATAGCGTGGTTAGCAAGGAATTTTAATGTTTCTTTTTACATTGATGTGCTAGATCTCAATGTAGTGAGCATGTCCAAAGAGTCTAGAAAATTTAGTTTTCCAACGGAAGAACGCGATAGTCCACAACGCAAGGTCCGTCAAGAAAAGGTTTTCACAAAACATTACCGATGTAATGAAGTTTCCGGCTCGAAGTCCAGACGTTAACCCCATCGAAAATTCGAAGGGGATTCTTTGAGGTAACGTTAACTCACATGGCAGACAGATCCACCACGTCAATCAGCTTAAAGAAGTTATCCGAGAGGCTCGGTAGTCAATCAGCCCTGATGAGCTTAAAAGTCTTACCATGTCTATGTCAAATCACCTAACAGATGTGCTCTAAAATAGAGGAGGCCTCACTCGTTATTAAGAAATGTTTTTTTTTCGAAAAAACTCCATCATTATTTAAAAAAAAAACAACTGGAAAACCTTTATGTGTTCATAATCGAATTTCCTATAATTTCTCCCCGTTTTCTTATGTTTTCTTAAACTTTTACTTTGGAAGGGTGGTCCATAAAATTTATGCTGTCATGACCTAACTTAACCTCATTTTCTCATTATTTTGATACATTTTGCATGAAACTACGATAGTGCCGCTTGTGTGGACACACGGTTAACACTGCAAACAATTTTTTTTTTTTAATTTGCTTACCCTAAAGGGATTTTTTTTTTGTTGTTACAGTACCCTTATAGTGCGTAACACAGCGTAAGCATTTGCGTTTAACAGCAAGCAGCACCTGGCACTATCGTATTTCATTGCATGCTTTTCGGTGCTACTTACTATTAGAAAGACTAGAGAGATAGGAAAGAAGTGTCTGGGTGCAGTTGTAGGGTTTTTCTCTACGGGTGGTGTCTAAGATGCTTAGGGAGATTGCGATTTCATGTATTCGATATAAAGTAATGGACTTGGCCGGGATTCGAACGCACGACCTTCCATTCAGTAAGCGAATACACTACTGCTGCACCTGTTGCCACCCGCCTCATTTTCCTCTTGCAATCTACGTTCATTGTGCCGCGCATGGCTTCAGTTTGGTCATCAATGCCGCTTGCGGAGTTTCGGGTATAAAAAATGCGTTAGGAACTATCGGAGCAATAGAAGCATTTTTCCACTTACCGAAGAGACAAAGCATTTTAAAGAAAGGCATTTTGAAAACGCAGAAAAAGAGTGACCGGAGAAAAGAAAAATTGAATTCTTTCGCTGTTTCAAGATGGGCTCAGTCCCATGAAGCAGTTTCAACTTACCTCGAACTTCAACCGGCCGTTATAGAAGCTTTGGAAGAAATAAAAAAGTGGAAAGATCGAGAGACTTCACAAAAGGCTTTTCAGCTTTTGACCGCGATTTTGACAATCGAATTTCAAATCTCCTCATATAATGGAATAGATCAATTCTATCGTCTTGCCTCTGAGTCGGAAATTGCAGACGAAAAATCAAGATCTAGGAGAAGCCACAAAGTAAGATGATGATGCTACGAATGATATCAAGGAAAAACGGGAAAACGTTGATTCAAATTTTCGTATCATTTACGACAATGTTGCTGAAATCTGTTCCGAATAAGAAATTAATATGAAATTGCCTCGTCGTTGCAGTCAACAGAAAAACCGTTGAAACACAAAATGTCGAAGATTATTACAGAATTGCCTTTTACATTCCATTCCTTGATACTTACATTTTTCATCTACAAAGTCGTTTCGAAAAACACAAATCGATCTTCCACAGTTTCGGACAACTATTTCCTTCCAAGTAGGAATTTGATGAGGAAAAATGCGCAGACCTTTACAAGTTTTATGACGAAATATTGGACTGTTCAGAAAGGAATTTTATCTCAGCGATCAGAATGTGGAGGCAACGGATCTTTGATCAAGATATTCAAAATGCGCTCGATGCACTATCAGTGAGTAACTTCAGATCGGAATTTTTACTTCCAGAATCAGTTTCTATAACCCATCGAAAACTTAACTTTCAATGGTTACGTTATTTTTTAGGTTATCAATGAAAAATGTTTCAAAAACGTGAACACGATCTTACGAGTATTGGCAGTGTTACCCGTAACAACAGCAGCTCCAGAACGATAATTTTCGACCCTAAGAAGAATAAAAAACTATCTCAGAAGTACAATGGGACGGGAGCGCCTGAATGGACTCGCTTCTTTGAGTATCCATCCTGAAATTGGACTAACGGAAGACGAAATTCTGCAAGAATTTTTCAAAAAACCGCGGAATTTTAAAAACGATTGAGATTTTCTCTAGATTTCGCACTATTGCTAATATGTTGTAGTAACATGAATTGAATAATATCTAATATTATGCATGACAAAATACGAGAAATCATTGATTTGCACATTACAATCTTTTTTGGATTTTCGAATCGTAAAATAGAATATGCAAATTTTCGGCGACAGAATACAGGCATTTCAGATTCAGGATTCTCTCTTTGGGATCTCTGTGGGGAATCGTTTATTGAAGCATAATATGTTGTTAAGGCGGTCCTTGACCTTAAGTTATCCAGATTATCCGGATTAGACCAGACAGCCGTCAAATCACTTGTTAGTATTTGCCGATATCATAAATATAAATATGATATATATATCATAAATTTTATCGCACTAGTAAATCTGACTGACATTTGGAGCTCGCATAGCGTTGGCTTTGATGGAGAGAGAAAATTAAAATTCACAATTTTCGGCATTAATTGAAATCAGGTACCAAAGTTTCCCCGCGGTAGAGTGATTCGCATCGCATAAGCTAAAACAAATTCCCAGCGTTTTGGCGTGGATGTTCCCATTTTAACAAAGATGAAAAGTACATACGCGTGTTGTTTATGTAAGTACTGTGCAAAACCTGCCAACACACGCCGACTTTTCTGTACATCTTGAAACTTTTTATTAATAAATTTATCGAATATTTGCACCATTTTAGTATTTCTATGAATTTTTTCATTTTTTGTAATTATCTATACACATGCAATAAATAAAACTGCACTAATGTTGTGACGTCGTTTTTAAAAGACCATATAATTTGTCCCTGAAGAAATTTTAGAGATGTCAATAAATTATGAAAGCTTCCAAAAAGTAGGTACTAATTTCTACACAAACTCTCCAATCATCAATCATCCTCAAATAGGCTGACCTACATTTATCTGGGCCACTTAATTACAGTGTCTGAAGTGATGCGCTCCATAGTCTAGTTTTTTACCGCCGCGAACTCAACCATATAAGAATAAAATAAAAATGTTTAATTGATTAATGCAACGAAATCGTGTTACTATTGGTGAAACCGTTGACCTTCAGTGATTTGGCGAACATGGTACTCGTAATACATATAAATACAGCATATTGCGATAGTCCATTGGTTAAGAAATTGTACTGCCTCGGGTTACGTTAAGTTTCTACACAACATTTGGACAATAATTGTGCAGCACATTCAAACAAAATATTGTCCGATCAATTTCAATGTTTTTTCGGGGAAAATTTGTAGTGAAAAAGGAATTTAATTAAGCCACTATGTGGGACGGGAAAGTCTTTATTAATTCAAAAGTAGTCTTGCTTATGTGTTCACTTGTCTATTCGGTAAGCAGTGGAAATTGTGTGTTCACTAGCAGTTTATTATTAACGTGTCCCATTATTTACTCCTTGCCTATGCAGATTTGTCTGTCCAGAATTGTTTGACCTGCTCTAAAGCAGCAGGAGAAGGCAGACCTAAATAAGTTTTTCTATCATTACTTACTTAACTTACTTATATACATATATACTTATCTCAATGTAAAGCAAATTAAAACGAAGGCTTGTAACGCTCGTAAAAGAAAAATTGGCAAGACTTGGGTTCAAAACTCGCAATAGTGCAATGACAGTTGTGGTGAGACTCATACGTACTTATGACGCACTAGTGTCAAAGCGACAAAGAAGAAAACTACACTCGCAAAATTAGCGCTATTGCAAATAACTGCAAGCATAACTGGTGCACTCCGTTCTTTTTGCATCTATACTTTATCCAATAAAAATTGACAGTACAGGCAAGATAGGATGTTTGTCTCTCAGTCTGGTTGCAATAACTTACATAAATCGGTTCCTCTTTAAAGCTCTCACAGGGTTGACGTAGTGTGTATTATATTTCGCCATAACTTAGAGAGCAATTCTATTAGGGTTACCATCTTACAATTTAAAATAAAAGTATTGCGAAACGAAATAAATTCCGTTTATCTTTTTCCTTTTGTGGTAAGATAATAATAGGCGCGTTTTTTTAAGGGTATCTCCAGTAAACCAACAAAATATATAAATTTCGTAAGACGAAAAAAAAATCAAAACGAAAAATATATCACTGTAATCCAATTCATTCATTATAAATATTATAAAACATAAAATACTAATTTGTAATATCAATACTCAACTAATCCGATGAGTAATTACTGCTACTGCTCTCGTTATTTAGGTCTATTATTAACCTTTCAACTGCTTCCTCGGCAAAAACGTCAATTTCCCATATATTTGGCTCAACAACCTGTTCAACGTGTTGGACACATCGATGCCATTTTTCCTTGTCAACCCTTGTAAGTGCTGTCGTTAGTAAGTCTCTTTATTTCAGCCATTTTAAATGACTTGTTTTGGCTTGCTACAAACCCTTTCACTTGAGCCCAAACCAATTCTATTGGATTAAGGTGACAGTGATAAGGCGGCAAGCGAAGCAGTTTATGTCTCGCATTTTGAGCCATTTCATCCACGACGTATGTTTCATACTTGGCTTTGTAATGTTTAACGATTTCAAGCAACCCATTGTATGATTGCATCCCTACTTAACTTGAGATCTTCCTTTTGGGAATTCCCGTATTCATTGGCAAAACAGGCGTCATTCATCGGGAAAACAAAGACATCATACAAACAGGTACATAATGAGATGAAAGGATGTATTTATGTTTTTTTTTTATTTGAACAGTTTGCGACATAAAATCAATCAGCAAGATTTTCTAAAAACACTTCCCAGTCCTTTTCGCTATATGTATATTGTAAAAGGTAGACACAATCAGGCAATTAGAATACAAAATTATATAACCACGACGCAATGTCATATACCTAAACAGATGGTAAAAAAACTGCACTTGTGCAGCTGCACAATACAAATACAATCAAATTAAAACCGAATGGCTCAAAAGCACCAAAACCGAAAGTTCTTTGACAAAATCCATAGAAAAACCCTTAATGATATGCTTCATTGTAGAGATGGTAATACTCTTCTGATGTGCTTCAGTCAACAGTCACACACACTGCTTATTTAGGTGGATGATAATAGCAAAGCACAAGACGATCATGCTCATTCCCATTCTCTGTGGGAGACTGGTTGTGGTGGGTTGTATGCGAATTTTAGGAAAATTACAACAACAATTTCTTGGTATGACAGTTTTTTGGCTTTTATTTCAGTGGCAATTCGTGCGTTTGAGTGCCGTGAGAGTATCTACAGGCACTAGTGGTAGAAAAAAAGCTCCTCCATAAGGCTTGTACTGACAATTTTTGTTGGATAAAGTATAGCACCGCTTGATTTACAGATCGAAAAACTTGCTGGCAATACTGCTCTACCGATCACTAATTTCTGTTACTTTAAGGGTTGACATTCCGTACCATTCCGTATGATGTATTCTATCGGGAAAGGAATGAATGGCAAAAAGATTCAATAACAAAGCCAAATGAAATTAAAATATAACGGACGGTTCCAAAACGATGCGACGTGGCAGAAGGAACGGCTCTCGTATGTACTCTGCTGATGTAGACCTGACAGAGTATAAAGAGCTTCCGGATGCAAGCAGTGTCTTCCAATCAAAAGTTCTGGCATTTTTTGGGGCGGCAGAACTAATGCGGATGGGATCAATATCTGTTAGGGATATCGCCATACATATCTATAGTCAAGCTGCACTCAACCCACTGAAATTAAATAACATCAATTCTGGATTATGCACACAGAAACCGAGTGAGACTACAGATCGTAACGAACTATCTGATGAGCTGGCTAGAATGCGTCGACACTGGTAAGCGAGATACGTTCTGGACACTGTCGCCTGAGAAAGCAAGCTGACTGACAGACTAGGCACATTGACAGATACGGACACGTTCTGATACTGCGACTAGAGGATATAAGTTCCGCGAACTATAATGGACTTCTTAGATTCTGCAGGAAAATCGGGTGTTTCTCGAGGGAAAGTGTTTGAGTTTTTGCCGTTTGACTTCTTTTTAGATCATCGCGATGGTTTCATTTTGCTGCCGAGTCATTCCCCTTTTTAACTTAACCTTAGCATTATATTTACCTAGTTCTCTAGGTGTACCAATCGCTACATGCGAACTTATGTTTAAGCTATTCGCAGCCGAGAGAGCAAACCTTAGGTGGACAAGTGGTACTACATGTCTAGCGACGCACAATATTTGGCCAAAGCTGCACCTGCGACGCTCTAAGTAGCTAATCCCTCTAAATCGACTGCACATTAGGTTTACTATAGGTGCCATTTCAGGGCACTGTGTAATGGGCAAGCACGCATCCAGGCTTGGCGTTTATTCAAACGACTTCTTTAGAAGATGCATGGAGAAGGAGGACGAGACTACACTTCTTTGTACGTGTCCTGCTCTCTTCCATAAAAGAAATCTCTACCCACAAGCCTTCTTGCTTAATTATCTAACGATGCGACCTGCCAAACTGGCGTTAGAAGTCGATCCCTCTTCATTAGAAGCTCTAAATGGTTTAACGGATATAGGGAGAAACTCCCTGGATCCATGTGGTATCACAATCGACCTCACGTTGGTCTAAGTGTGTTGGCTGCAAAAGAAATAGTACTGTGCGCTTTGCTAGACATTGAGGGAGCATTTGACAACACCTCACACGAAGCGATCAAACGATCATTGGAAAGGAAAGGAGTTAACAGTACAGTATCCACCTGGATGTGTGAGCTGCTGAGCACTAGATCAACAGAGACTCAAACAGCATCTAGAATCATGAGAGTGAACACAACAAGAGGATGTGCACAAGGATGGGTACTATCACCATAAATGTCGAGCCTAGTTGTAGACGAACTGCTGGAAAAATTAACCAACCTTGGCATCAACTGTCAGGCGTACGCCGATGACGTTGTACTGATTGCCAGTGGTAGGTTTGAAGAAACCCTTGGTGACATCATACAAAGGGGGCTTAGAGTAACCAAGGAATGGTGCCATACTGTCGGACTCAACATCAATCCGGCGAAAACAACTATAGTACCATTCACAAGGAAAAGACAACTTCAAAGACTTCAGGACATACCAGTCAAAGAAGTGAAGTAAAATCTAGGACTTCATCTAGATAGTAAACTCCTCTGGCGGAAACATACAGAGGAGATATCCAAGAAGGCCATCCGCGCTCTCATGATATGTAGGAGCCTAGCGGGGAAGTCATGGGGATGCAGCCCAAACATCCTGCGATGGATGTACATTGCAATTGTGAGACCAATAATCACATACGGAGCAGTAGCTTGGGCGAAACGAACCAGTCTAGGCACGACGAGGAAGACACTCAGCAAAGTGGTAAGACTGGCGTACCTGTGCATTATCGGAGCAATGCGTAGCTGCCCAACCGCAGCCATGGAAGTATTATTTGAATTAACCCCTCTACACATCATGGTGATGAACGCGGCAGACAAAACAATCCTAAGGATGGCAAAAGAGGGAATTGGAAGAGGAAAATGCATCAGTTCGAAAGAACACTTTGACTTACTCAAAAAACTCCCACTTCTTGCCATACCTAGGGACGATAGCATCAGGAAATTCAACTTCGAGAAGAATTTCCGTATAAAGATCAGCAATAAGGAGAACTGGTCATGAATGGACAACTTATGGACTGAGCATCCACACAACAAAGTGGTACACTAACGGCTCGAGGACCGACGAGGGAACTGGTGCAGGAGTGCTTGGACCAGGAACTAAGCACTACGAATCCATGGGCAAATTTACCAGCATCTTCCAGGCAGAAATATGTGCCATAGACAGGTGCGTTCGAATCAACCTCGAGAAAAACTACAGGAATTGCAACATAGCAATAATGTCTGACAGCCAAGCAGCCATAAAGGCTCTTGACGCCTACGTCATCGAGTCAAAACTCGTGTGGGAATGCCTACACGGACCGAACAGACTAGGCAAGAACAACAGAATTTCCATCTGCTGGGTACCTGGCCATGTTGGCATTACAGGCAATGAGGCAGCGGACTCTTGCAAGAAAAGGCGCAGAAGAATCCTTCACAGGTCCTGAACCGTTCTGCGGGATAGAAGAACACACTCTACGCGAAGAGTTCAGGAGACTGGAGGAAGAAACAAGGGTCAAAACCTTTCTCAACCTCTAATGTCTGAGGCAAGCAAAGAAACTCTTAGGGAATTGTAACTAAAAGAGATTCAAAGCTTGTATCAGCCTTAACAAAAACAACCTAAGAATTCTAACAGGCCTCCTCACGGGGCACTGCAGACTCAAGGAGCACCTCGGGAAAATGGGTAGGTATATAAGAGGACGGGCTCTGCAGATTCTGCAGTGAAACCGCCGAAACTCCAGACCACATACTAAAATCCTGTGGGGCATTGGCCCACAAAAGCATAAGATATTTGGGCAGGCACCAAATAGGTTAGGTTAGGTTAGAACGGAGGTGCACAGCAATTGCTGTGCTTGCATGGGGGCCCATTGGTTCATTGTGATCCCTTGTTGTTTATTGTGGTAAAAATCTTCCCTTACAATAAAAACACTTACCATATTGCGTTTAAATTATTCTTGGTGGTTGGCCTATTGGGACCAACCTGTCTTCTTGACAAACCTGATTGTGTCCGTCAGTGGTACTTGCGCTACGTCCTCTAGGTCTTCGAAAAATCTGTTGCCCAGATATCGAAGTCGAGATGTCTGGAGGTTTGGACACTCGCAGAGCAGGTGTTTGATGGTCTCGGTTTCTTCTGTATCCTGACAGCTCCTGCAGTAGTCTGGTGAGCTGATGCCCAGCCTGTTTGCCATTACACCTATGGTGCAGTGGCCTGTCAGTACGCCGGTTAAGATACGTATTTCTTGTTTGTTCATTCCCAGAATGTATTTTGTTCTTTTCTCGTCGTGGTCATAGACTGCGAGATATAACAAAGTCGTGCCTTTGGGACCAGGTGGTGTTAATTTGTTCCGTCAGTTTTTGGTCAATGTTTCTTTTTGCTGCAGTAATTGGGATGTTTATTGACGTAATGGCGTCCATTGCGTCAAGTTCTGACCCTGTTCTTGCTAGCTCGTCTGCTTTTTCATTCCCTACGATGTCGCTATGACCGGGGACCCAGCCGAGGGTGATCCTGTGTCGTTCGCCTATTTCGTTAAGGGATTTTTGGCAGTTCCTGACTGTTTTTGAGTCTTTATGGTTTCGCTGTCTAGTGCTTTGATCGCCGCCTGATTGTCTACGAAGATTGTATTCTTGGAAGGATCCAGATTCTTCGCGAAGATTGTTTTTGCTGCCTTGTCTATGGCGACTATTTCAGCTTGAAAGACGCTGCATTCATTGGGAAGTCTGTACGAGTAGTCCTTTATGTCTAGGGGCTCGCAGAAAACTCCTGCTCCTGTACTTACATCCATTTTTGACCCGTCCGTATAGATATGGATTTCTGTGCGCTGGCGTGCGTGTTCCAGTTCTCTCTTTGGGGTATGTATGTAGAGTAGTTTTCTCGAAGTTTCGATTGGGGATTATGTAGTCCGTTTTCCTGGATAGATCGATACCCAAGTAATTTTGAATTATGGAGGCGTGCCCATAGGAGCTGTGTCTTCACATGTTTGCCTCCTTAAGGCGGAGGGCTCCTTTGGCTGCCATGCTGCGAATGTATTCACCAAGGGGGGGTAGGTTTAAAATGACTTCCAGCCCGGCTTGGGGGGTTGATCTGATTGCTCCTGTTGTACCGATACATGCTAATCTCTGTACCTTTGGGTGGTTATGGAGATAGGTAGTCCTTTCTGTTGCCTTCCACCATACAATTGACCCGTATGTAAGTATGGGTCGTATGATCGCTGTGTACATCCAATGGGTTACGTAAGGGCGCATACCCCAACGTTTGCCAAAGGTTTTCTTGCATGCGTAGAAGGCGCATAGTGCTTTTTTGATCTTTCTTCTGTGTTACGTTTCAAAGTAAGCTTAGAGTCTAGGATGATGCCCAGATACTTTGCCTCCGGGGAAAGTTTCAGACGAATTCCGTTTAGCTTCGGCATATCAAATTTCTCGATTTTTCTTTTCCTAGTGAACAGAACACATTCGGTTTTGACTGGATTAACTCCAAGGCCGTTCGGTCTCGCCCACGAGGATAATTATTTTAGGGCAGATTCCATGAGTTCATTAATAGTGGGGAGATACTTGCCACTTATTAGAATTACAATATCGTCTGCGTATGCTGAGGCACCAAATAACAGAAGGACATACAAGCCATGCACCCACAGCTCATTCTCAGATTCATCAAGGAAACTGGACTGAACGCTGTGCTCTAAAGAGTGTGGCAGGTCACACTCCTTAATAAAATCAGAGCACTACCCCGATACGCTTCATAAAAGAAGTGCATCTAGAGGGGACTCTGAAAGAGGGCATGAACCTCTCCGAGGTACAAGCAGGGGACACAATAGACCAATACGTCGCAGTGTAATATAGCCTAACTAATTATTATTATTTTTAAGTGTGCTGGCTGTAGCTGGCAACCACCTCCAACTAACCTAGCCTAAGCATTACAAACAATTTGTTGATATCCAACGAGCTCCAACCAGGCGTTGCTAAGAGCACATTTTTCTAAATATATTTCTAGTCCAAAGTAAGCCTTAAGAAATATAAATAATGTGAAATTAGTTTTTTTTTTTTTACTTTTTCGCCAACCGATTTCCGTCACGTAACGTTTTTTTTTGATTCACTTGCGTTGTTTATTTTAAACACATTTTTTTTGACAGGTTTTCGGCTCGCTGTTTATTTCAAAATTCAAAAATTCTTGACAGATATTACTTCTGAACTTGTCACTTTTTGAGTTGATATAAAACTCGTAGAATTAATCCACAATGCGTGGGTTCATTTATTCGTTTCCAAATTATGTCAACTTGCCCAAAGCCATTTTGGCGATAAATCAACACAAAGCTCCTTGATACATCCTTGGAATAACATTATCTTAAAATTTGTTCCACTGACAGGTGATATTCAACAACACAGGCGTATGAATCCACAATAAATCAATGTCGGTGTTCTTCGGTTTTGGTTTGTGCAATACTTTGCTGCGATGCATTGAAATTTATTATTTGAATTCCCCTGCTTAATTAATGCCTTCCGTATGTGAGAAGAAAAAGCCAAAGACACAAGCTGCACCGCACATTTGAGGCTCCCATATCGTCTCATTGCATAGAGAAGCAATCAAATTCGAATAGTACATCCGCCAACGGAAAATAAAAATTGCACTTTCGGTTTTGCATTGTTGCAACATTAAACCGCATACACACTTGTTAAAGAAAACACTAGCAAGCAACTTGTCTCATGAGATCACCTTTTGGATCACAATTTTGACAGCGGCGGAATGCTGCTGCTGAAAATAAGGCATCAGCGGCGGCGGTCTAACGCCGCTTTAAATATTTCTATGAATGGCCTTCGGGCGTGTGATGGTTCGTGCTTGGAATATGGTGGTTGCCGACTTGCTACCATTTGTGCAGCTCTATGCTTTGCCTGTGCTGCCTGCCTGCCTGTAATTATATTCATATCGCTGGCTCACAATTTTTCCTTACATTCTTTTTAACTTCTCTTCTATAATGCATAACTTGTTGAGGTCATAAACGGTTGTTTCGTTCGTTGTTCCTGTGGTGTTTGTGGTGTGTGGTGAGCAGGCGTGTAAATTTACAGTAACATTGTAATAGATTATTATTAAACGTTTTCTTTTCTTTTTATATTTTTATTTTAATTTTCCATTTTGTTATTATTGTTGCGTATCGTGTTGTGATGTTTGATGGATGTTTTTGGCTTTACGTTTGGCGATATGATGGTTTTCCTGTGCTCGTCGAGTGACATTTGTGCCTCGGTCTGGGGAAAGGTGAATAACCTTTACGGTATGGCGAATTATGGTGCGGATTTTGTTGTTGTTGTTGGACTTACGATCTTAATGAATGTTTGAATGGTACTTTTTTGTTGGTTGTTTTTTTTTTGGTTAGAAGCGATGGGGGATGAAATGTACGAAAAAAGTTTGAACATTTGTTTGATCATGGCGTTTTCCTCTGTGTTTTCGATAAGTTATTTTTGCTTCATTATGCGTTTACCCATTTAAAGGGTTCGCTCCGTACCCACTCGACATGAAAATAAGCATAAGATTTTTTTGTATGTAGGTACCTATCTATTTCAAATTTTTAGGCAATCTTCGGCATTGGTCCGAAGTAGTTTGATCAAAATTGGTCAAGCTGTTTGCCCACAATCGCATTTTTTCGCTCTATGTAATCTTATGTGTATGTATATACAAATTAATGTTGTATGTTCGTCTTTTATGCGCTTGCACATCGTTCATCCGATTGAGTTGAAACTCCGTACAGTTGTCCTTGGCACTTACGCAAAAGTTTCTGACAAACTACTATCGAACGTACCTACAATTCGTGGCGCGCTAATGTTTGTGTATTTGTCTCCTATGCGTTCGCGCGTCGTTAAGCCGATTGAGTTTAAAACGTGTACAGCTGTTGTTGGGACTTGCGCTTAAGTTTCGGGCATAGTTCCATTGCCATACAACAGGTGGCACTCATGTATTATCAGATCATGTTCTTCTACGCCGTCGCGCTTTGTTTATCCGGTTAAGGGATTTCCCATAGGCTATTTATGCCCTGTTCTAAAGGCATATTGATTTTGACTCATAGTTTACTATATAATTTTTTTTACTTTGTATGAAAAAGGATAATCCAAATCCCAGAGCACTCAGACTCGGTAACGGTCCATTGTACGACCAGGCGGAAATAATTTTATTTTTTTTTGTGTGTAGAGGTTGGAGAAAACAATGTGTCATTCGTTTCTCTCCACTAATGGGTGGCGTATGTTCTTGTTCCCCATGGGGGTGTCTTTTGGGCAGACACGCCACCAGAATGGGAGTACACTCAAACGACTTCTGCAGAAGCCTTAGAGACGCTGAGGAGGAGGAAACCATCACACACCTCCTCTGTAACTGCCCCGCTCTAGCCAACTCAATGCAACACATTCTTGGCGACTATTTCTTCGAAGATCTAAGCGATCTCAGCGGAACAGACGTTTGCTGCATCAGCAAATTCATAACAAAATCCAAGTGGTTGAACTAATCTCGAGGATGGACATCTCCGATGTTTGACTGTGGCAAGAACCCCTTCCTATTCCCTTCCCGCGGATCAGAGTAAGCTTATGGCTCGTATTGGAACAGTCACTGCAAGCTACATTCCCTCCGAGATGCGTAGCGGTCAGGGTGCACTTGCTTCAGTCACCCCTCAAGCCTACTTCTCAACTAACATCTCGACTGTGCAGCCGACTCCTCTTGGCGCCCCTTCTCATGGAAATTAATTACGTGCTCGATGCTCGACTGTATCTGTCATCCGACTCGGAATTACCTGCAAGAGACTAACTAGAGAGCAGTTTGAAGTTCGATTGAAACAGTCATCTCAAAAGGCTCTCCTTTACGTGAATCAGGAAGCAAAAGCTCTCCCTCTGCTGTGCAGTGAATTATATCAATCCAAGGTTTGTTCGCATCAATCACCTCATTCTGATCATAACCGATGCTTCGGGTTAGGTTAGGTTAGATTATAGTGGAAGTCGGCAGAAGCCGACACACTTAGACCAATAAAAAAGGTCCATTGTGATACCACACGGATCTATCTCCTTCCTACTCGTTGAACTAGTTGCAGCCTTTGAAAAAAGCTTGAAAAACCTGGCATGGCATGTCCAGAGAATGTGGAATAGTATCCTCCTCCTCCTCGTCCAAGTAGCTTCTGCAGAAGTCATTTGTATAGACGCTAAGTCTTGTTGCATGTTTGCCTATGAGACAGTGTCCGGTGATTACACCAACTGAAGCACCAATGCGCAGTAGTCTGTTCAGAGATATCAAACACTTAAAGCATTTCAGATCCAGCTTTGGCCAAATCTGTTTTGTCGCTTGACCACCTACGTTTAGTTCTCTTGATGGCCTCCCTCATAAACATGAGTTTGCATGCAGCACTTGGAATGCCTAAGGGACCTTTATCAGGTAGAAGGGGCAGTATGGTTACTTTTCCGTCGAGTTCATTCGCCCTACAGTTTCCTGGAATATCTGTATGTCCCGGCACCCAGCATAAGGTGAATGTTGAATTGCTCCGCCATCTCCATGAGAAATGATCGGCAGTCTAGGACTACGATGGAGTTTGTGGAGGCAGAATCCAGAGATTTAAGCGCAGCTTGGGTATCTGAGAAGATTCGTATGTCCATAGCGGATATCATGTTCCTTTTCAGCCACGATAGGACTTCTTTAAACGCCATGAACACGCTGCAGTGATTAGGGAGATGAAGAGAGATGCTGAGGTTCAGCCTGTGAGAGAACGCACCTCTACCCCCTCTTCGGTTTTAGATCCATCGGAGTAAAAGTGGATCCATTCATCTTCGACAGGGGGCCTTCCTCCCAGAATGTTCTGGGAGGGATGTTGACTTTGTAGTTTTTGTCAAAACGGGGCTGACGGGTGGTGCAGTCTATCGGGAGTCGGGCGAGAGTTGCGACTGCGCTAATCACTCTAAACGTATCGCAATCGCAACCGTTATGCGAATTGAAGCCATGTTGCATCCCCTGACTCTTCGTGAGAACCTCCCCCACAACCACTACCGAGCGACGACCGGCGAAACACCCCCCGGCCCCCTCTCGACACCTCCTTTGTGGTAACACAATGGACCTGAATTGCGGTCTAAGTGTGCTTGGGCTTCGTGCCCTGGCAGCCACTTTGCCTTACATAACTAACCTAACGTAAATAGGCGTTGATACCGCGGCGAGAGAAAAATAATGGCACTTAACTACGACTTAAATCAAAAAAATATGAATTCAATCCAACTTGTTTTCTTAGTACATAACAGAAAGTACATAGTCAGTGTTCAAAATGAGAATTCTTCCGTGCATAGCGTTGATTATGGCATTCCCCAAGGTACTGTACTTGGCCCTATTCTATTTAATATATTTTTTTCTGACTTGCCTGACCTTGGGCGTGACGTTAAACGCCATATTTACATACATCAGGAATATATTACCTGGACGTACAACGTACACTGCAAATATCTCTAACTTTGTTAGAAAAATACTTTTTTAAATGGAAAATCCAAGTTTACCCTACTAAAATACAAGCTATTTGGTTTACACGTCGACGTAAAGAATGTTTCTTGCCAAATAATGTTCAACTACAAATGGGCGGATTTAATATTGATTGGTCCGAACACTGCAGATATCTTGGCATTATGATAGATAAAAAATTTAATTTTCAAAAACACATATCTACAGCTGTCGATAAAAGTAACAAATATATAAGAATCGTATACCCTCTTATAAGTAAAAATTCTGAGCTGTCCATAGCTAACAAGTTAATATTCTACAAATCGATCTTTCAAGCCATTCTGCTCTACGGTGCTCCTGTTTGGTATGATTGTGCGAAAACGCACGAAAATAAGCTTCAAATATGGCAGAACAAAGTTTTAAAAATGATGCTTGGTCTGCCATGGCATTTTTCTACTCACCGACTTCATGAGCTAGCTAATATCAACTTTTTAGAAATACTTACAGAAAAGGCCGCACAAAAGTTTTACGAAAAATGTTACTTTTCTGATAATGAATTAATAAAAGATTTAATATTGTTAGTTTGAATTTTAATTAAAAACGAATCTATTTTTGTTATAATGTAAATATTTTAAATAATTTTTTTTTTTTTTTTATAATTTACGCGCACTAAAGGGATTTTTTTGGTACCCTTATCATGTATTGGCTACACAGCGCGGGCGTTAGGGAAATTAGGATTAGAAGAAAAGGAGAGTTGCCGATGCACGTTGGTTTTGAATGTTTGTAGGTTATAATGTAAAGGAAAAACTGAGCGTGGAAGAGTATTCCACATTCTTTGTACTTCACTGTACGTCCGAATACAGGCTTGAGGGTAAACTGATGAGCATTCCTTGCATGGCCGGTATTGCGGTTGAAATGTTCAAGGGGTGGAATGCAACTGGCTATTTCGTTAGAGCACTTACGGTGGAAATAGCGATAAAATAACGAAAGACAGGAGACATTGCGACGATGACTAAGTGAGTCAATCGATCTCGCGATGTCTCGGTCGCTAATGAGTTTTATCGCGCGTTTTTGGATTCTGTCAAGTAGCTCCAAATAAGTTATTGGTGCACCAGACCAGATATGAGCGTTGTACTCGAGTTTCGGGCGAATAAACGCCTTATAAATTGTAGCCAGATCAGAAGGGGTGAAATATTTCTTGCATCGCTTAAGGAAGCCTAGACATTTCGCAGCGTTCTTGGCGACATCGAATATGTGGTCATTCCAACGAAGGTTGTCACTGACATACATACCGAGAATGGAAAGCCTTTCGGTTTCAGCGATGCAAGTGCCATTCATGGATAATGGCAGTGTGTGTGGGTTTTGCTTTAATGACAGGAGACAGCATTGTGTTTTGGAAGCATTAAATTCCACTCTATTGGTTGTACCCCACTGAGTTATGCTGTTAAGATCGGAATTTAATGAGCTTAACATACGTTGCCGTTCCAGTTTCACACCCGAAGAAGTGGGGCGTGACCCAAGAAACGAGTATGAAAAGCTGAGTTTACTGTCATCAGCAAAGGAATGGATTGGATTAGAAGTAACAGACAGGAGATCATTTATAAACATAGGGGCGGGCTACAGTCCGCTTGGGCGAACTGTTGGATACCCTATTCATATTCCTATCCCTAATAAGTGGGCGTGACAAAAATTTAAAGGATTTTATCGAAAAAACTAAGCTTTCGTAAATAAAAACGCTCCCTAGCTCAAACTTTGGTTTTTCAATAAAATTGTTTTATTTAGTTGTGGGCGTGTCAGTTGGCGAAATTAAAAAAAATTTAAGCATGAGCATAAAGGGCACCTAGAGAGTATATACTATAAATTTCAGCTCCCTAGCTCAAACTTTGGACTTTCAAAAATAAAAATAATTGTGGGCGTGTCAGTAGGCGGATTTTGAAAATATTTACACATGAGCATAAAGAGCCCCTAGAGAGTATATATTATAAATTTCAGCTCCCTACCTCAAATTTTGGTTTTTCAATAAAATTGTTTTATTTAATTGTGGGCGTGTCAGTGGGCGGATTTTGAAAATTTTATGTCCCAATCAGTTTTATGGGCCATTGATCATATATAAAAAATTTCAGCTCTCTAGCTCAAAATTCGATTTTTTCCAAAATTTTGTTTTTTTGAGTTTGTGGGCGTGTCTGTGGGCGGATTTCAAAAATTCTTAAACTTGATTATTTCGGGACCCTAGAGAGTATATGGTTAAAATTTCAGCTCTCTAGGTCCAGTTTAAAGGCCTAATTTTTGCCGACGGACGGACGGACGGACGGACGGACATGGCTAGATCGACATTACTATCGATGCTGATCATAAATATAGTAACTTTTAGGGGCCTACGGGCAATATTAAGGTATGTTACAAACTATGCGTCAAAATTAATATACCCCTAGAATAGGGTATAAAAATGAGAAAGAGAGTCGGAAACAGGACGGAGCCTTGGGGAACACCAGCATTTATTTGGTGAGTTGCAGACTTGAAACCGTCCAAGACAACTTGAATTGAACGGTCCGAAAGGTAATTTCTAATCCATTGAAGAAGGTTATCATCGATTCCAAATGCACGCATTTTCGACAGGAGAGCTTGATGCCAAACTCTGTCGAATGCCTTTGAAATATCAAGCGCAACGATCTTTCTTTCACCACGTTGGTGAAGAGATTGGTTCCACTTTTCGGTTAGATATGCCATCAAATCACCGGTGGACCTATTGCCCCGAAATCCATACTGCCGGTCATTGAGAAGTTTTCGAGATTCAAGATATTTCATTAGCTGACGGTTGATCAGCGTTTCCATGACCTTAGAAAGAAGGGACGTAAGTGCAATTGGTCGGTAGGAGGAGGGAGAAGAAGACTCGCCTTTTTTTGGTACAGGCTGGACAAATGCTGTTTTCCATCTTCCCGGAAAGAGCCCTGAAGAATAGGACAGATAGAAAAGCTTACGCAGTGGTTTTGCCAGCGTAGAAGAACACCTCTTCAGAACGATGGGGGAAATACCATCTGGACCAGCGGATTTGTGTATGTCAAGATCTCGAAGTACTCTAGCCACTGTACGAGTGCGAAAGTGGATTGGTCCCATGGAGTATTCTACGCGCTCGAGTACAGGGGGAGACAAAGCACAATCTGGGAGCGTTGAGCTGACTGCAAAGTGAGCAGCAAGCAGATTGGCCTTATCTGTAGAGCTGACAGCTGGAATGCCGTTGTAAATGAGTGTCGGGATAGATGACGAGGCCGAATTCTTGATGTTTTTGACAAACGACCAAAAGTTTTTACTACCCGTGGGACTTTGTAGTATTTTTTGCCTCAGCTTTTGGTCGTGGGAGAATTTTACACGATTAATAAGGGCATAACAGTCATTTCTGGCTCGTTTGAATTTTTTCCGGTTTTCCTCAGATGGGTTGGCCTTATAAGACCGAAAGCTTACCTCTTTTAACCTGATAGCCTCTTTGCAGCTCGAGTCACACCACGCGTTTACCTTGGGTTTGATACTTTTTATCCGGTTAGGGATAAAGCATTTCATACCCAATAGAATCATGTTTGTTATCATATCAGCAGCAGCTGATATTATTGGGATAACTGCAATATTAGATCTAAATGTTAAATAAGGGTTTTTGATTGTAGCTTTCCCTTGAAAAACAAAATTAATTAAAAAAATCATTGTTTCATTCTATCATTAATATATTATAGTTGTAAAGGAAAGCATGAGTCCTACATCTCTAGATAATTTTATATTCAGAAAATGTAACTTGTTATTTTATGCTACATAATAAAGAAAATAACAAAATAAAATAACAATCCAACCTGAGTTGTGCACAGTGTTAAAATAGGTGGTTTCAATTTGCCGAAATGGAAGTACGTAGCGAAGAGGTTTTTTCTTAGGCCGCGGACATTGCACACATCGACTCTAAGCTACACCATCGCTATAACGCACAAAAACAAAACTCCACAGTGCACATCAAAAAGTATCTGCCATTATTTCAGCCACAACCATACTAAAACATTGTAAGCAAGTTTAAACGGTTATTAGTTATCACCCAAAACCTCTGCCACTCATTTCCGTTAGATACAAATGAATTATCCCATATCCGGTAGTTGTTGATGAGGTTGGTGCCTTTTATTAACTCGTCTTTCCCAAAAACTGTCGCCGATTGACTGATTCAAGCTGAACAGTTTGCGCCACCATAAGTGTACTAGTCAACCATTCTTTTGTACATAAAGGTAGTTCTCGTCTCGCATTACTAGGCCTTTTTCTGTTCCCCTACTCGCACCCTTCCTCACACTCCAATGTCTATATCTACGAGTACTATTTGAGTGTAAAAGCATTTCGAATCCAGCACTAATGGACTAGACTATTGTTTAAAAAGAATTCTATGCAAAACATTAATCACCCGACAAAAGTGTGAACGAACCTTTTATTGCTTTTTTTCCTCGATTTTTATGTTTCGGTTTGACAAGACATACAGAGCATGATATAAACATACATGGGAGCTGCTACACTCCTTTTAGACTCTCCGAATGGTATCCAAAATGTTGTCTTTGCGCTGAGAATAATCAAAAAAGAAATACCGAGAAAATATTTAAAACAATGATTATAACCTCAAAGCTCATTTTTAAGTATTATTTTTGTTTCTATTTTCAGGTTGTTTTGACTGCTGTGAGATGAAAGGGAACTAAAAAGACGCGCGAACAATTGAAGGATAGTAACATAACAAGAGCTGGGAGTGGCCGGAATAGCCGCGGTTGTAAAAGAAAGTTATAATAATCTAAATATGAAACAGAAATCTACGCAAAATGCCGAGTGAATGGGAGAACAATTCATCATCGTCATCTGCTAAGGTATCGTCATCGTCGGCATCGTCGTTGTCGGCGTCATCGTCAACGGCAACATCACCGGAACCGAACGCAAACGAAAACAACAATAGTAATGACTCTGCCAAAAATGGCAATGGAAAGGACTGCGCACTAAAAACTGTGAGTTTTTCAACTGTACTAATTGGTGTTGAATTAGTTCATCCATTAGACCAAGTTAATTTTTAGTTAAATGTACATATTATGTGCCTGTATTTGTTGAAAATAGGTTATGCTGAAATTTGGCTATTAGTCTTCCGTTAGGAAGGAGACAAGTAAGTTTCAAATTTAATTTCATTTATCTGAAGCTGTTCACTGCTTCGAAAATGTGTTATTGTAGCAATAAGACTAAACGTTCTTTGTCTATAGCCGTGTTTCTTTGCACGCGGATATAGGGATAATTTGAAATTTGCATGTAAAATACAACAACAACTTATCCTATGTACGCTAACTTTAGCGGGAATAGCTATCGCCGCTAAGTCAGTTAGCGGGGATAAACAGTGCTTCCAAAACCCATTTTCTTCGTTTCTGATGAAGTCATGCGATGATTTTTTCAGGAAATGTCAAAGTTTGACATCCCTCCGACCACTAACACATCCCGCCGAATATTTTGTTCGTGATTTTATTATTATTTTTTTTTAAACTTCATTATAAAGGTAATTGAATTTAGCAAATCTGTTAATGTGAAATTGTTTTTCATAATTTTAGAATATGCTTGGCATCAATTTCAATTGGCGGAAGTATATATTTTTCAATTTCAGGATTTTCAATACAAATTACTTAACTACAACTTACAGCTGTGTCACGGTGCATGTCATAGGTGCATGTGTGCTGCCAAGTTTTTTTTTGATGAATTCTTAAGCAGCGATAGTCGTTTTCTGATGCCATCCCTATATCCGCGTGCAAAGAAACACGGCTTTTGATGCTCAACTAGTTCATCGTCGGAAAGTTTGGTAGCAATGGATGCCTTATGGAAGGGATTGGCTTCTTTCGAGCTCTCAGCAAAGAATGCGGCGCCCAACGATCTACCATTGTTCGTTTCTGCGATTTTCAGAGCTTTTACGTATTCTGTGTTCCAATACTACTAGAATTTAAAAAAAAAAAACAACAAATTTAATGCAATGACCAAATTTTGGCTTTATTAGCTCAGAAATTTCATGGCATTTGATGTTTAGAAATAATTTCTGGCATATGGCCTCCGCGACTGCACCTTATGAACGCCATCCTGTCGGTCCAATTTTGCACCACCTTTTCGAGAATACCAGGTCTTATTTCTTCAATAGTGCGTCGAATGTTGGCTTCAAAGTGATCAATCGTTGCTGGCTTATCAGCATAGACCAGAGATTTGACGTACCCCTGTTGTGCCCCAGTTTCGGCACCAGCGCATGGCTCCGGTTGATCAACCTGCAAGTCGTTGCACTGAGTTGAAACAACATTGCCAATAGCCACAATAAAGATTCGACAAGTAGTTGTGTCCAGTTCTAGCCGCAATTTTTTCCAAGGGGGAAGAAAATGTTGTGCCCTAGTTTCGGCACCAGCGCATGTCTCCGGTTGATCAACCTGCAAGTCGTTGCTGAGTTAAAACAACATTGCTGTGCAGAAATTCTTGCTGTTGATTGCAACAACATTGCTTCGCTTACGCAGCAATAATGTTGACTTTCGCAACGGCATGTCAACCAACGCGTAATCGCTGATCTAGCTTCCGGACCCACCTTAAGTTTCGACTAGAACGAGAGTTCAACGTCGAGTCGTATTTTGAACACGGAACAGTGCAGTAGTTTTATTTTCTCCGGTTTGTTTTTGCTTTTTTCTAAGGTGCAGTCTTTTGTTCGCGACCTCAACACCCCCACAAAAAGTAGTCCAAAGGTGTCAAATCACACAAACGAAGTTTCCAACTCACAGGTCCATTTCTTGAGATGATTCGGTCACCAAGCGTTTGGCTCAACAAAGTCATGGTTGCACGCGCTGTATGGCATGTTGCGCCGTCTTGTTTTAGCGTTCGCCATTCACGGTAATGTTGGCACCGGTTTCGGATTTAAAGACAAATGGGCCGATGACGCCTTCGGCATGTAAACCACACCAAACAGTAATTTTTTCGGGATGTAATGGAGTCTCAAGAGTCTCATGAGGATTGTGCTCACTCCAAAAACGACAATTCTACTTGTTTACAAACCCTTGAAGCTAGAAATGAGCCTCATCGCTGAAGATGATTTTACGATAAAAATCTTGTTCAACTTCCAGTTGATTCTCAGCCCATTCACAGAAAACACGACGCAAGTCCCCTGGCTTTAATTCTTGCACCAGTTGGATCTTATATGGATGTAGGCCAAAATCTTTCCTCAAAATTTTCCAAGTAGTGGACGTGCAGAGACCGAGTTTCTGAGAACGTCGTCGGGTCGATAGATTCGGGTCCTCTCTTATACTCACGTCTACAGCGACGATGGCTTCTTCTGTACGCATGGTACGAGCTCGATTTGGATGAATATTATCACAAAGAGTAAATGTGGTCATGTAAAATGTCCTTAAGATGTTTCGCCGACATCTGTTCAAGCTAGGTTAGGCTGCCTTGGTTCATGCTGAAGGTACATTAATCGTTGTTTCGGTGCATTGTGACACCACAAGTTGATGGGTCGGGCGTTGTAGTCGACGTATTGAGGAACTCTGAGTACCTGTAGTAAGGTGGTCGCGGTGAGAATGTCTATCCTCAGTTTCCGCTTGGACACCGGCTGATGCAGTCTGTGGAGCTTTTCTGATTTACCGGGGAATAGAGTGGGATGACTGATGCAATCGAACCTCAAACTATTTCACTCAGTCTAGAAAAGGAGGATATTGCAATCGAACTTCAAGCTGCCCTATGTTCTCTGACAGGAGATCCCCTTCTCTGTTCATGCTCTAATCTCTTCCATAAAAAAAAGTCCATTTGGGAGCGAGTAGGGCGATAACTCCTAGGTGCACGAAGTATCACCAAGTACCTCATATTGGTCTCAGTGTGTCGGTTTTTGTTTTTCCCGACAGCCACTCTAATCTTATCGTTGCCGCACCACCAAACAGAGTCTTGAGGTACTATAAGAATTTGATAGCAGCTTGGCAGAAAATACGTGTATCCTTAACGGATTTTACGTTTTCTTGAAGCCAAGAAATAACTCCTTTAATTGGCATTATTTCCGTCTGGAATACATAACTTAGATTGGGCCGCTTAAATTTTAGCCTGTTCGAGTAAAAAGACCTTCATCCACCACAGCATACGTTTTTGATCCATGGATGTGGAGGTGATTCGATTCACCCTGCAAGAATGTATCATCATAGTCTGGAGGAGATGATGACTTGGAAACTAATTTTCAACTGTAACTGGGGTACGGTGTAGTCTATGTTTCTTGGGAATTTCCTGAATGTGCCACGGGTGTCAGATCAAACTGAATATCCAATGCTGCAGAGGGAGTAGTTGAATGTGCGCCGATAATACACACACAAGCAGATCCTATCTTCTTTTTACTTACACCAAAAGGAGGATTTCTGCCTGGTAGTACAATGGACCGTTACCGAGTTAAAGTGCTCTGGGATTTGGATTTCCTTTTTTTCAAAAAAAAAAAAGAAAAAAAAAAAAGAGATCATAACCCACCCACAAATAATGTTTTGCCCTTAGAGCACTTTGGGTTCCGCGAATTTCACAGTACTGTGCAACAGGTTCATCGCATAACAAAACACATAAAAAGTAATTTTAGTATAGGCAAAAGTACAGGACTGGTGTTGCTTGACGTGGAGAAAGCTTTTGATTCTGTTTGGCATGAAGGACTTCTACATAAGCTATTAGTTCTTAATTTCCCAATGTACCTTGTTAAAATCATAAAATCGTTTTTGTCTTCAAGAAAAGTCTTGTGTCTGTCAACAATTGTCTTTCTCAAGTTTTTGTTTGTGTTGCAGGGGTCCCTCAGGGTTCAGTCCTTGGTCCAATCCTCTACAATGTGTTTACGGCTGATTTCCCAAGACTTCATAATTCTGAAACAGCTATTTTTGCTGACGACACTTGTATTTATTCAACAGATTCAATTGGTTCCACTATTGGAACTAACTTGCAATCTGCATTATATATTATACAAGATTACTTTAGCGACTGGAAGATAAAGATAAATGCTTTTAAAACTCAGGCTGTCTTTTTCACCCGAAAAAGAAAACCCTGTTTCCTACCTAGCAATAATCTCATTATCAGTGGTTGCGGAACCGATTGGAAGTCTAGTGCTAAATATCTTGGGGTGTGTCTGGATAAGAGATTAACCTTTGGTACACACGTACAAGAAATCATTAAAAAAATTAATTTAACAATAAAAATACTTTACCCTTGTATAAATAGGAAATCTAAGTTGAGTAGTGATAACAAATTACTGATTCATAAAGCGATTTTTCAGGCGATTATGTTTTACGGATCGCCTGCTTGGGGTTATTGTGCAAAAAGTCACGTGCGAAGACTTCAAATTTCACAAAATAAGCTCCTGAAAATGATGTTAAATCTTCCATGGCACTTCTCAACAACTGAATTGCACGCTTTAGCCAATATCGAAATGGTATCGGACAGAATCTCAAAGTTAAGTGAACGATATAACATTTCATGTGTATCTTCCGACTATTCCCTAATCTCAAATCTAGCTTCTTAAATGTATCTTATTACACATTTTTTATCCCTAAGTGAGTATCTATTCTTAATGTTTTTTGTAAAAGCTGTTTTGAACTGGGTATTGTACGCCTTGTGCTTAAGCCACCCCTTCTCACAACTTTCCTTTTTTTTATATTTATTATATAGTTTTTTTTTTCTTTTTTGCATCTTTAATGAAGGTTTTTAACAGTAGCTTTTCCTTCAAATTCCCTAATTAGCACTTATGATTTTTTGATTAAACAATTTATCTTTACTTGGCAGTAATCGGTACGTTGCGAATGATTTCGCATAAATCGGAGCAAATTTTCTTCCGAACGGATACCTCGTAGGAGCGCATATCTATGAAGATATATTGATACCTGATACAGACCGTCCGCCACCGTCAAAACGATGTCGTTTGATCGTTTTATTGTACGCAATCCTGCCCTGGGTTTCTGTCCACATCTCTGATAGATAGAATAGTAAATCGATGGTGAACTTATATCACCAAAGATACAAAACAATTGGTCTAGGAATGTGCTCATACTCGTACAATAAAGCAGTTACTACTCGTATTTTGTAAAAATACACGAATTGTAATCGGATTTTTTTGCTGACCCTATGTTAGAAAAATATAAACCGTATTGTGATCGAACATGCATATCTACAGAGGAATACCCAATGCACAAACCATTTATTAAAAAAAAAATGTTTTCACAACTTAGAAAAACTGATCACAGTCTAACTTAAATACTATAAAATTAAATACATTTGACTCCATTTCAAATTACCCTTATTAATGGATACGGCTTACAGATACATTTATGTATATGTTATGCATACCGACTTGTGTTCCATTATAAAAGTAAACTCAGTTAAGTGGAGCAAAGTATGTCGCGGTAATTATTCAATATTATTACTTATTTTGGGGATCCGGGTAGTGTTTAAAGTTACACATAATTGTGTTTAAATACGTATACTTAACACGTTTACTTCAAGACGTATCTTTTCAGAGGTTTATTGCGATACTAAAATTAAACCATAGCTTTGAGATAAGATTGCAATTATTGCAAGTGTGAAATACAAGCATTTCTAAATTTATGTAACCGGTTATTTTGGATATCGTAATGAGCGAAATAATCATATACTCGTACTCGTACATTTAATCATTTGAAATAATCTATCTTTTCGAAATGAATAGACATTCGCATTGAAGTGCGGAAGAGATAAATAATGAACTTTCCTTATCAGAACTTGACTGGCTTTTTTTACAAGTATTACCACCACTTGAAATAAAAGGTTGGGGCTATCAAAAAATGTAATTATAAAGGCCCGTCATGTACATGTATAGAAGTAAAAGGTCTTTCATTAGCGACTTGACAACTTCAAACCTTCAGTGTAAACGCACCCTTAAAACGATTACCGAACTGTCAATGTCAAAATATTCAGTAAAATCGACATTTTCATTATGGTGAAGTACACTAAGGAACAAGGATTACAAATAATTAAAATTTACTAAATTCCGAGTCGGTGGTCGCAACTGTAAGAGCGTTAACGCAAATTTTCCGCCGTAAATGGTATTCGCTACAGAGGCATCTTGGAACGTTATTTCTTTGAGCAATTGCATAAATTGGACATCAGTTATATGCGGTTCCATCAAGACGGTGCAACAATCGAATTATTGAAGTCTCAGTTCGGTGAACGTGTTATCTCGAGAAACGGACCCGCTTATTGGCCGTCGAGATCGTGTGATTTAACGACTCTAGACTTAAGACTGGGGGCTACATTAAATCATTGGTCTATGCCAACAAGCTGGCGACGGTAGAGGAGCTCAGAGCCAATATTTAACGAGAAATAGTGGCTGTTTAGGTCAAAAATTGGGTTCAACCTATCGGCCGCTGCATACGTTCCCGTGGTGGACATATGAACGAAGTTGAATTCCATTCATAAGTGTTTTAATAGTAATTCAAGCCAATATTTTTTTTTGAGATATCACAAGTAGTTTGCATTTTATTTAAAAAGAAGTTGTCAAGTCCTTAATGAAAGACACTTTATTTTAACGGTGATTCTGAGGTACGAGTATATTCGGAGAAAAATATCGTTCTATGGGTTATGGGTGGGGTGCCATTGCAATGTTCACCAAGTTACACAGAATTTAAGGAGACCTACCCTGACTCATCTTAGGTTTCATAGCACCGCGAATAATTGCCTTAAAGAAATCAAGCTTCTCATGAGAAATGATACTCGTACTTTTGGATGTTAGTCAGACTTTAACAAGAGTTGCAGTGGAAAAAAAAACTATTGGTGTTACTGTGCCCCGGCGGGATACGACCCAGAGATCCGATCCCTTGATTATTAGTACTGCGCCTTTATAGACTATTAATGCCAGAACGTATTTCGCCTCGAAACAGCCAATAATGTCCTCGTTTCACAGTAGCTAGACGGATACAGCCTTCTGCGTTGCCACCTACCCTGAGCACTCTCTTTTCTTTCTAGAACAACATTAAAAATTAATGAAAGCTTTGAAAGCTCTTTGCCGGAATCCAGTGCAAGTTTGAAATAATTCGAAAAAGCTACTTCCAACTGCACATTGTACCGCGTGTTGTCGAGTGTCACAGGACCGATCTGTATCAGATTTGTCGGGATTCAGAATTCATGGATCGTCATGTACAGCTCCTGACGATGAATGCTACCATATGCAGCTTTAAAGTCGGTGAAAGTTTGATGGGTCTCGACTTGAAATTCGTTGGTCTTTTGCAAAATTCGCATCAGTGTGAAAATGTACAAGGTGGCGCAAAAGTCATCTTCCTATCGGAAGCATAATTTTTGCAAATGGCGGCAAATGTAAATTCTACTTTGATATTTGTGAAGTTAACTGATACAGAAAAAACTTAAGACACCAATTAACATAATCCAAAAGCAGAACCAAAGTTTTTCATTCATAAAAAAAATTACAGCGAAAGAACATCGGGTGACAACTTTTGCGCCACCTGACAACTTTTGCGCCACCTTGTAGTTTCTTGTTGATCAGCCGGCTCCAAAGCCACAGTGGTGTGTACTGAACGCCTGGAGACATTCGCACTTTTCGTACTTCCAGTAGGATATTATATTCAACATTATCCAGGGATGTGCTTTGTGCCGATAGTTCTATCAAGACATAGATCGCCTTTCTTGTAGATGGGACACATGGAGTTGATATTACAGTATCGGGCATGCTTAACGCCTTCCGGTGAAAAGAGATTGCACTATGTGCCCTTCTATACATAGAGGATGCTTTTGACAACACTGGATATGAATCCATATCAAATGCTTTGTACCATAGAAACATCGACAAACCAGCTATAAAATGGATCAAAGCGATGCTGGAAAGTCGCAAAATAACTGCCTCGTCAGGAATGACCTCAGTATCAGTAACAGCCGTAAGGGGCAGCCCACAAGTGGGAGTACTGTCACCCCTCTTGTGGTCCTTGGTCATCGATGACCTGCTAAACAAGATGAGTAATTTGGGCTACACTATAATTGGGTACGCCGATGATATTGTCATCATAGTCAGGGGCAAATACTCACTTGGAGTCACATCAAAAATGAAATATGCTTTAAAGACAGCCATAGACTGGTGCATCAAGGAAAATCTTCCCATAAATCCCAGTAAAGCCGTCATCGTTCATTTCACAATTACACCTAGGTCTAATCTCAATTTACGACAAGGTCGTAGAGTATTCCGAAGAAGTCAAGTATCTTGGAGTAATCCTACACAGGAGACTTAACTGGAACTCTCACATTAACAACAAAATCACTAAAGTTAATAGAGCTTTATGGGCCTGTCGCCGCATATATGGCAGAACTTGGGGAATCTCTGATGATAAGATCCATTATAACATACGCCTCCTATGGTGGACAAAATCCACACAAAAGATCGCAACAGAGAAGCTCAAAAAGGTACAACGGCTTTCGTTTGTATGTATCTCCGGAGCCATGCGAACCTGTCCAACAGCTGCCATAAAGGCAGGACTAACACCTCTCCACATATCGATTCAAAAAGTGTCGATCCGCAATGCAACAAGTCTAATACAGTTAAACGAGATAAGACTTAACGACCATCCGGAACTTAAGACCCTTCTCGATGAACTTCCGGAACTTAACATGAACTGCGCGGTCACAGACCGCATTCAAAAAACACTGCTTCAACAAACGATTCTCCACGGAGATCCCTAAAAGAGAAGCATGGGTTAGTAATAACCCACCAAACAGCCACAATGGCATAAAGTGGTATACGGATGGTTCTTAAATGGGAACGGGGGTAGGAGCGGGAATATACATACCAAATAAATGCTTTACGATACCCATGGGAAAAAGTTCCAGCGTATTTCAAGCACAGCTCTACGTCATTCAAGAATGCGCTAGCCACCCGACCTACAAGGCGCATTCATCCATTAACGGTCAAGCAGCTATAAACGCCCTTAGCTCGCACACCATTGACTCCAAATCAGTCATGTACTGCTTCAATACCCTTCAAACAGTCGGATTAAGAAACAAGACCAAATTATGGTGGTCTTGTTGTTATCATGTCGGGTAATCAGGTAACGAAAAGGCCGACGAACTGGCCAGAAAAGGTTCAGAAACACCTTTCATAGGTCCCGAACCCTTCTGCCGCACTCCTAGATCAGCAGCAACGGCGGCAATAAAAAGCTGGGAACATAGAAAATTTATCTATTATTGGGAAAGCATCCCAGGTCTAAGACAGGCCATACGCCCCATGGGCGCTTCAATAACAATGCCAGCAAATGCGTAAAGCTAAGCAGGCATATTATCAAAAACTTAGTAGGTTACCTTACTGGTCACCACGGCTTAAGATATCACCTAAACAAAATGAAAATAGCAGACTCTCCTGAGTACCGACTCTGGCTTGAAGAGAACGAGTCAGCTGAACACATTTTATGTGAATGTCCAGCCCTTAATAGAATTAGAAAGAAGATCTTCTTCAGGGAACATATGACCCCCGAAGACATAAGGAAATCTTCTACTGGTAAAATTATCCCCTTTACACGGAAAGTAGAAATTCTACTAGTTTAAACTTTTTCTGGCCCAGATGGTACAAAAGATCTTTTAGGTCGAATTTTAAATCGAATTGGCGAGCCAGAAGTTTAATAAAATAAAAATCGGGCATGCTTTCTTAAACACAACTTGCTTGATTTGATGGATTTGCCTTTACAAAACATCACCTCCGTCTTTAAAGAGCTCTGCTGGCAAACTATCAAAGCCTAGCCAACAGCCTTGTTGTTCATACGCTTTTTTACAGCTATATTGCGTGATTGATTCGCTTGTGCATATACTGGACGTGGGCTATCTTCTTTTGCTATCACCCTCTCTATGCTTCGTTAAGTAGGTTAAACTCGCTGTTTCGAAGAGCCTGAGTTCCCGTTTAAATCATGCACGTAGTTGCTTGTCTTTCTTATAAAACCCCTGGTTGATGTTGATCATAAGATTCCTCGATTTCCTTTAACTACTTGGAATCTTCTTCAAATCCATTCACATCCATTCTCCTCGCTCGATACTCTTCCCTTGCTCCTCTAGTCGTGCGTTGCAAGGAATGCAAGTATCCAGTTTTTGTCTACGTGTATTTTGCTGGTGTTTACTTCACAAATCAGAAATGTTAAAGTCGCGACGACATATTATGACATAAGACGCAATTTGTAAAATGCCGATAGGGTGAAGACCTTTGCGCCAGCTTGTACAATGCCTTATACAAGTTACACAACTCTTGCATGTCAATTAAAGAGCTTGCTCACTACTTGAAGGACGAGCATACACAAATCGACCAGTTTTATCGCTTCATAACATTTAAATATCATTCTCTATACAATATTCGACTAGACCATAAACTGACTCAGCAAACAGCGGTTTAAAAGTGAAGGAGAGAGCTCTCTTCCTCGGCTTATGGTACAATTAGCGCCTCGTGGTAAAGTTAAAATGAAATAATCGAGAACTTAATGCTGGAATGACGTTTAGGCACGCCAAAAAATAAGTTTCACCTATCGGTCATTAGGGGAAGCTACTTGTTTAGGGTACATCAACAAATTCTCCACACTCCCCTTCGGTAGTTTCCCCTGAGGACTGGTATCTTCCGATTCTTCAATGTCAAGGACTGCCAGTTTTACTACGGGTCTTTCGTAGAGCCCGCTTTGCGTTTGTACCAAGGCACTTCGTACCTGACCATCTTTTGACAATTTGACCTGAACTATGCGTCCCTTAGGCCAGCAGTTCCGGGGACTATTTGGGTCAACAACCACGACGATGTCGCCGACTGCTACCGGTTTCACGGGAGTGAACCATTTTGCGCGTCTGGTGAGCGTAGGCAAGTATTCCGCCACCCAGCGCTTCGAGAAGCGGGTCGCAAACTGCTGTGAGATTAGCCAATTCGTTCGATGCACTCGAAAAGCGTCGTTGAATTCCACCAAAGGTTTTGATCCACTGGCCGAGCCCAATAAAAAATGGTTTGGCGTGAGCGCTTCCGGGCTTTCAACACTAATGGGAATATACGTCAATGGTCGTGAATTCAATATATTTTCCGCCTCTATAAGCATACTGCGCAGAAGTTCATCATTTGGATTTCGTATACTGGTGCCGTAGCATAAAGAACGGTTTTTAGCGGCTTGTACGCTCGCTCCCAACTGCCGCCCATATGCGGAGAGCCTGGTGGTATGAATTTCCATTTGGTGTTTGGTGTGGTGAAAGCATCTATTAGTTTTTCCTTCTGGAGAGTTTTAAAAGCCTCCTTTAACTCTCGCTCCGCACCATGAAAATTAGTCCCATTGTCGCTGTGAAACTCAAGTGGGGTGCCACGCCTTGCAATAAAATTCCGAAGACAAAGGATACAGGAGTCCGCCGTCAATGTGTGCGCAATCTCTATGTGGACGGCTCTCGTGGTAAGACAGGTTAAGAGAACTCCCCAGCGCTTTTCAGCTCGTCGACCAACACTTACTGTCATTGGGCCAAAATAGTCGATCCCTACATATGAAAAGGGTCGACAAAATGATGCAAGCCGTGCAGGAGGCAGTTGAGCCATGATTGGTGGACGTGGATTTTTTTTTTTTTTTTTTTTTTTTTAAATTCTGGCTCGCCAAGGCGATTTATAAAAGGGGGGTACTTCGACCTAAAAGATCTTTTGTACCGTATGGGCCAGAAAAATTTTAAACTAGTAAAATTTCCACTTTCCGTGTAAAGCGGACAATTTTACCAGTAGAAGAATTCTTTATGTCCTCGGGGCTCAATTGTTCCCTGAGAAAGATCTTCTTTCTAATTCCATTAAGGGCTGGGCATTCACATAAAATGTGTTCAGCTGACTCGTCCTCTTCAAGACAGAGTCGGCACTCAGGAGAATCTGCTATTCTCATTTTGTGTAGATGATATCTTAAACCGTGGTGACCAGTAAGGTAACCTACTAGGTTTTTGATATCATGCCTGCTTAGGTTTAGACATTTGCTGGCATTATGATTGAAGGGCCGAATGGCTCGTTTGGCCTGTCTTAGACCTGGGATGTTATCCCAATGATAGATACATTTTCTATGTTCCCAGCTTTTAATTGCTGCCGTTGCTGCTGATCTAGGAGTGCAGCAGAAAGGTTCGGGACCTATGAAAGGTGTTTCTGAACCTTTTCTGGCCAGTTCGTCGGCCTTTTCGTTACCTTCTACCCCGACATGACCCGGAACCCACCATAATTTGGTCTTGTTTCTTGCTCCGAGTATTTGTAGGGTATTGAAGCAGTACATGACTGATTTGGAGTCAATGGTATACGAGCTAAGGGCGTTTATAGCTGCTTGACTGTCCGTGAAAATATGAATGGTTGCACCTTTTATGCCAGATAAGATAATGTGGCTGGCGCATTCTTGAATGGCGTGGAGCTCCGCTTGAAATACGCTGGGACTTTTTCCCATGGGTATCGTAAAGCGTTTGTGTGGTCCGTATATTCCCGCTCCTACCCCCGTTTCCATTTTAGAACCATCCGTATACCACTTTATGCCGTTATGGCTGTTTGGTGGGTTATTGCTAACCCATGCTTCTCTTTTGGGTATTTCCGTGGAGAACCGTTTGTTGAAGCATAGTGTTTTTTGAATGCGGTCTGTGACCGCGCAGTTCATGTTAAGTTCTGGCAGTTCATCGAGAAGGGTCTTAAGTTCCGGATGATCATTAAGACTTATCTCGTTTAGCTGTATTAGACTTATTGCACTGCGGATCGCCACTTTTTGGACGTATATGTGGAGGGGTATAATTCCTGTTATTGCCTCTATGGCAGCTGTTGGACAGGTACGCATGGCTCCGGAGATACCAAGGCACGCAAGCCGTTGTACCTTTTTGAGCTTCTCTATTGCGACCTTTTGTGTGGATTTTGTCCACCATACTATGGACGTGGATTAGCTTTGTCGTTCTTGTCGGCAGGACCTCTTGACGGCTTTAAGTGCGGCTCGCATTTGGGCGATGTAGTATTTTTGGCGTAAACAGTTCACCACTGTTTCGTCGTTCTGGTGTTTGTAACGACGATGGAGGTCATTAATGATATGCGATGTTATTGGATGTCGTCTATGAAGAATCCCAGATCTGTACTAATTCCATCTGCGCAACGAATCCTTCCATTGGCTCTAATTATTTTTTTTTTTTTTTTTTTTTTATAATTTGCTTACGCTAAAGGGATTTTTTTTTTCTGTTGTTACAGTACCCTTATAATGCTAAGAACACAGTGTAAGCTACTTGGTATTAGAAAGAATAGAGAGATAGGAAAGAAGTGTTTGGGTGCAGTTGTAGGGTTTTTCTCCACGGGTGGTGTCTAAGTTACTTAAGGAGATTACGATTTCATGTATTCGTTATAAAGTAATGGACTTGGCCGGGATTCGAACGCACGACCATCCATTCCGTAAGTGAATACACTACTACTGCACCATTGCCACCCGCTTTGGTTTTCATCCAGAAATGGCAAGAGATTAAAAAGGGGGCTACTCTTTTCGACATAGCGATTCGCTTTTAAGTCTGCAACCTCTTCCGTATACGCGCTGTTCTGCACCTCTTTGACCAAAGCATTTTCCGCCACCTGCAGTTCTTCACATGATAAGGGGCCTCTCAGCTTGAGTTTCTTAGTTCTTTTAGCGCTCGAGTTATGCACGAAACGAAAGGTGTATGCAGTGCTCCTGAGCAGCTTTGTCCAGCTGGAGATTTCGTTGAACCGGAGCACGCTCTCTCGAGCAGAGGTATGAGTACCGACGAAGTGCGCTTTTAGCTCTTTAATTGTGGAGCCCACAACTATCTCCCACGGCCAGTTTTCCGGAGATAATTTCAAAAATGTTGGCGCATTGATTCATCGGCTAGTGGATTTGAGTTCCGGCGGCTTTTACCACTTTGTAGCTTCATCAGTGACGTTCATATTAGTTGGAATCCATCGCCAGTCCGTGAGATCGGTAAGCTCCAGTATTTCGCTAACTCGGAATGCTACATATTGGCGATACCGCCGGTGATCAGATCGAAGCCAACACAAGACCGTTTTAGAGTCCGACCAAAGGAACCGTTTATCGAATAATATGCTGTGCGCTTCTGTGATACTTTTAGCAAATCGCACGCCAAGCAGGGCTGCCTGCAGCTCAAGGCGGGGAATTGAAAGCGACTTAAGAGGCGCCACTCGAGTCTTTGCTCCTATTAGGCTAGTCTCCACAAAAGTGTTGTGGGAACTTCTTACGTATGCTACTGCGGCGAAGCCGTTTTCGCTGGCGTCGACAAATACGTGTAGCTTTTTCTCGGAGCCCCATTTGCATTGTCTCCACTTTAGTTAGATGTTGCACCCAGTTAAGCCATTTCTTGAATGCCTCGCCATTCTTCAACGAAAAGTGGAATGTCCTTCACATTGGTTTTGAATTTTCGATCAACTACAGATTACTAAATATCCACTTTCTCCTGCCTCTGCCTCGGCACTTAAGTGCCTTGCCTTAAGATTTCTGAAATTTGACTTTGTATTTATTATGCTTTGGGTCAACGAATCGCTTCCTGGTGACAGCAAATCCTGAAAAAACACAATCCACACAAAATTTTGCATCTAAACCGTAATAAATTGTTTGCGTAATTTGCATACAAAAACAGATTCGAAAAGACAATATTTAGGAGTCAAAAATTCTCGATGGACATCAGCTTTACCTGGGATTTAAAATTTTAATTAATTCTGCTGTCGGTCTGTCGAATGACATTTAATAGCTACAACGACTGTTCCATGTATGGAAATACTACTAAGTGCCAACTAATTAGTAAAATATGCGATGAGTGTTCATCGTTAATTATGAAGGTTTTCTTTTTATACTTACGACGAGGCGTGTTTGGTATATACACAATAATAGAGAATAAAATGAAAAAATAAAAACCTCGCGTGATCACAAAGACATTTGTTGTAATTGTGAAACTCATATAAAGTTGGTGTTACGTTTACATCATGCGAACCACGAATACCTAATTAACATTTGCTATAAATACGAAAATGTATGCGCCTAGTGTTAACAATTACAAGCTACAGACTTTTGTTACTCAGAATAGATTTGAGTCATAGACTACAAACCGTTCTTTGTTTATCATAGTTCATTTACATTTTAAGCTCTTATATCAGCGGTGCTGTCAGAGCTTACTGTCAGTTTATTCTGATCATCGTCTGGAAAGTGTTAACTGACTTTGTTATAAATATGTCGAATAGTAAAAATGTCGATTTTAAATCAATAAATAACATATGTTAATTTAAATCAACTAATTTGTCGATGGCGAATAGACATTTGTTTTGGATAGCACTGAAACACAAATAAATATTACCTGTCAAACCATTTTTTGAGCTCATTTAAGCATGCCAAAAAATATATCACTGAGGCTGAACGTTTAATGCGAATCGCTATCCCCGGCAGGGCTGCCACTTTACTGCAATTGTAGTACATCTACTCCATTTGTTGCGAAACATAATTGTACTGCCATGAAATGGAATCTACTGCATTTTTCAATTATGCTTGAATACATACACTTCAAAAAAATAAAAAAAATTCCAATCGAAAACAAGATAATTGTTCCAAAATGCAGAATTTCGTCTTCGTCACTCTTTTTTAAACTCTCGCATCCGCTTGAAGCTACCAACGCCAGATATTAACTGTGCATAAAATTAAAGTGATAGTACTGTACTGTTAATTCTTTTACCCGAATTTGTTTAAAAGGTATCTTCCTTAAAAAACTGTTTATTTCCATCTGAATGTTCTCGCAATGATGTTCGAACGATGTGCAATTTAAACAAAGAAGGTTCTACCTGACTGAGGGGTCTAAGATGCTCAGTTTTCAACCCAGGAAAACAAAGAGCTTGTCTAATACGAGCAGTATTACACAAGCCACTGGTCACCAGAGTACGCAAAACAAAAGATTTTGAAAATACTGAGATTTAGTCTGAAGCTACGATTACACTACCATTTTTTCGAGTCATTTAAATGACGCTGTGACGTCAGGAAAAAATGTCGCATTAGAGAGACATTCAAGCTACGATTCGTCATTGGTTATTTACGAAAAAATGGCGATCACACGAAATGACTATCATCGTCATTTTTGTCCCAAAATCAAATGACGGACACTGCGAGCCATTTAGAATTTTCCATTGGGATGCCATTAAATGACGAACGAAAAAATGACGGTCACATGGTAATGACTTGCCTTATCAAAATGACAAATGCCACCTTTCCTATTATTTCGATTTCGTAATGACCAATGAGAAAAATATAGCTACTGTCAGTTAGTGTTTTTCTCTCATCTAAATAAAAAATGTCAAAAAGAACTTTTACAATGATGGCGGAAATTGCGGAGACGGCGTATTTGGCAGCGCGTGTGCTGGAAAGCATTGAAGACGATCTTGCTCTTGTTCAAATTCTGCAACAATTCAAATGCAATTGCTTTTAAGCTTCCAGAAGTCGATGGTGGTGGCGACAATGAAGACATTGTCGTTTTACTCGATGCTGATGATGCTGCTGTTTTCCCCGCTGGCCCATCATTTGCGGAATTGGATTCGGCGAATTCGTCCACAGAAGACTGATCCGTGGTTTGACTAACCTACAAAAATAAACAATCGAAAGAAATGATAAAGTATACAAATAAAAATGATTGAATTGCGATAAATTAAAACAAAGATTTTACCAGTTCCATGGATGACAATGACTCCGGCGATTGCTCCACTTCGATCAATTCAATGAACAGCAATTCTCGGAAATTTGGATATTTTACATCACCTGCATCGATTGCACCATTGACCGGACTTTGTCTTGCGCAGTTTCGTCACGAATGCCTTGAAATTGTTGCGCACGCTATTCCACTTCTTTTGGCTTCGGTTAAATCAACTGCGTCGATGGCCCAGCTCTAGTACAACAATTGCCCAAAAATCGGTTTTGACATGTTGAAGTTTGTATTCTGAAACTGAGCCCGTTGCTTTTGCACCGCCACAATCAAACGCGATTCTTCGTCGCTCCACGAATAGACAATTTTCCTATTCCTATTTACTCCTGTTTTTTGCGTTTTGTCTAATTTGGTCGACTTTGTTGTACTTTGGGTATTCAAACTCACACGATAGTTGACAGAATTGTTCATATTGTCGGCACTTGACGGCAACGGTTCGTATTCCATTTCACTTAAAGTAATTTGTACCGAAATAGCAGCCAGACACATGCAACAAACACCAAATGAAAGCACAAATATCATATTAAATGCTGTGCCATTTATCATTTACGTAGAAAAATGACACGGCATGAACTTCGTGCCTTGTCATTTTTTGGAGGCTGCCATTTAAATGACGCAACAGCCAAAAAGTTTAGTGGGTTGGGTTCGATATCCCGCTTTTTATCATACCGACTCTTAAAATCCCGCTATTATAATCCCGCTTTTTATAATCTCGCTTTTTTAAAATCCCGTCTTTTAAAATTCCGCCTCTTATAATCCCGTTTTTTAAAATCCCGTTTCTTATTATCCCGCTTTTACAATCAAAAGTAGTTGCTTTATTTTAAAAATCAACTACTTTTGATTGTAAAAGCGGGATAATTAGAAAATTAAAATAAATTAAGCAATGAGTTTTTTTTTTGAAATGCAGTTTATTTTAACATTTATCATTTTTAGCGGAAGTAACAAAATAAGAAATGAATAATATCAAAATAAATTTTGAAGTACCTATATGACAATCTTCAATAATTTAAAAAAAACAAAATATAAAGTAATGTTATATCATATTCTGCAAAAGGGAACAAAAAAAACTTCAAACCATTAACAACATTTTTTATTTTATTAGTTTAAGTGTATATTATAAGCAATGCGACGCAAAAAACCTGTTTTACTCATTTTTTTTCTATTTCTCATTAATTTTTTTACAGCGCGTGACTTTATTACATTAGTTTTTTTATACAATTTTTCTTGTCCATTTTGTAATTTTTGTACTTCATTTTGCACCACAATTGCTTCCTTTCTCAAATCTGCAATGAGTTTATACAAGCCAGCACTTTTTCGTCCAACCAAAACTTTCAGTCTGCGATGCCACGCTTCAGCATTATTTTGTGTTCTCGGGATTTGTTTTTCTGCACTATCATACACAGACCAAAAGTTAGGAGAGTACTGCACTTGTCTATTTCCGTTACGAATGTAATTAGTTTTAAACCAATCTGCAAAACTAAGTGCGTCTTCGTCATCTTTCAAACTATTTTTCAAATCACAATAGGAAGAGACTTCTTCTGGTGGTACAAATGCTAAACTTTTGACCATTTTTATTTTTAATGCAAACTCGTTACAGTTACCATATTTGGTCGCAAATCCTTTTTGTTGTACTCTTCGCCAAATGATTTGACCAAAATGAAACAAACATCCTCTAAAATCTGAGAGCGGAAAAAACACTTTCGCAACCGAAACTATTGCCTTTTCGAAATCAGTTATTATTCTTTCGGGTTGTAACTCAATTTTGAATTCAGTTGCAACTGTTAACAATTCGGAAAAAAATAGCTCGTAGCACTTCATTGTCTTTTTTGACATAAAACAGCAAATAAGTGGGACAACACTTTTCTCAATCTGACCGTGGACTGTAAACAATTGACGCATTACAGTGGGAACGGCATAAAATGTACCGCCCATCAACCAACATCTTGCTCTTTTTAGGAGAACCAGACTAGACAAGACATTGTTCCTAACAAAATAATTTTGCTACCGTCGCTTTCCTTCTCGGACAAAACAAATAATTCGCCATCAAGATGCGTCAAATCTTCTGGTATATTAATATAATTTACACTTTGAGGTTCCTTAATCGAAGACGCTCGAACATGAGATATTTTTTGCTTTTGGGCAGAAGAGGATGGCAAGCATGGTCTCACAGAAGATTCACATTCCACAACACTATCACGTATAATCCGCGATGGATTAAAAGAGAGTGCTTCTGCAGCTTTTTTTATGTAGCTATTTGTTTTGCAAACTTCTTTAACACATGAATCAGGAGTGTGGCAATGCTCTGATGGTGCCTTTTTTATGATATGTTCTCCGTCTTTTAAAGTTGTATTGACTCTTCCCTTGCAAAATATATTTTTTCTCTGCAACACCACCATCGGAAAACGGGAGTCGGACAGAATCCCGAAAAACGTAATCCCAAAAGCCCAAAATCCCGAAAATCCAAAATCCCGAAAAGCCACAATCCCGAAAAACTAAAATCCCGAAAACCCACAATCCCGAAAATCCAAAATTCCGAAAGACCAAAATCCCGAAAATGAAACTAAAAATTTTATTGTAGCAACAAAAAAATTTGGCAAATTTATTTAACAAAATAAAAAACTTCAAATAAATAAAACATTACAAAAACAGTTCAAGTCTTACAAAAACATATCAAAAACGATCCATGACAAAACAATATTTAATACAAGTTCATATTGTACGCAATTAATCTGAGATAACTTATTTCAGAACGCTTTCGCTGTTCACACTCCCAGTAAAATGCATCCTTGCATTTTTTATAAGCAGTATCTCACGCTGTTTGTTGGTTTTCACGATGGATACGTTCATTTCTACTTAAGACTTCAAACTCAAAATTTCACTGATAATATAAAGTTTTTAATTATAGAGGCATGCACGATACTCACTTTGTATTACGATGTTCACTGTCTAAAAAAAATATAGTCGGTCAGCTATCACACTATTTGAGATCAGCCCAACTGAATGCACATTGCGAATTGCAAAACATTACAACGCAAACAATTGCAAAACATTATTACGGTAAATGGAATGGAGAAACACTTGTCTATTTTACATTCAAAATTAAATAAAGAATTTGCGCAAATTTTTCATTTTATATAATTTTTCGGGATTTCGTTTTCGGGATTCTTTTTTCCGGATTTTGGCTTTTCGGGATTTTGGATTTTCTGGATTTTGGGTTTTCGGGATTTTGGTTTTTCGGGATTTTGGTTTTCGGGATTTTGTCCCCAACCCTCGGAAAACTGCACCTACTTGTTTTTCAAGGTGATAATCATAGCCGTCAACTATTAATTTGTTGCCACCTTTGTTTGACTTTACTTCACTTATTATATAATTCATCGCGGTCAATAGTTCTGCATGCGCTGCGCACTCAATCCAATACTACACAATATGAATTGGCGCAAACTCCAATTATTGTTACAGCATTAAATGGTAAGGGTAAAACCGTTAGGAAGAGGTAGGTTTTTATGTGCATTATATACTAAATATTTTCGCAATGCGTAAAAACAATGTAGAATATGTAAGCAAAAACAAATGTGTGCTTACAGTAAAAACTAAAACCATTCGGGTGCATTTTCTTTTTGGTAAATACAAGGTGGCGCAAAAATAACCTTCCGATGTTTTTTGGCTGTAATTTAAAAAAAAAATGAAAAACTTTGATTCTTCTTGTGGATTATTTTTATTTGGTCTTTTAATTTTTTTTACATCAAGTCGAGAATATGATGTCATGTAAATGGCTGCCGCCACACTTAATTGTCATTTGAGCCCTTTTTATGGCATTTTCCATCACTTTGGCCAAAACTTCCGGCGATTTTGGATTTTCTGGATTTTGGGTTTTCGGGATTTTGGTTTTTCGGGATTTTGGTTTTCGGGATTTTGTCCCCAACCCTCGGAAAACTGCACCTACTTGTTTTTCAAGGTGATAATCATAGCCGTCAACTATTAATTTGTTGCCACCTTTGTTTGACTTTACTTCACTTATTATATAATTCATCGCGGTCAATAGTTCTGCATGCGCTGCGCACTCAATCCAATACTACACAATATGAATTGGCGCAAACTCCAATTATTGTTACAGCATTAAATGGTAAGGGTAAAACCGTTAGGAAGAGGTAGGTTTTTATGTGCATTATATACTAAATATTTTCGCAATGCGTAAAAACAATGTAGAATATGTAAGCAAAAACAAATGTGTGCTTACAGTAAAAACTAAAACCATTCGGGTGCATTTTCTTTTTGGTAAATACAAGGTGGCGCAAAAATAACCTTCCGATGTTTTTTGGCTGTAATTTAAAAAAAAAATGAAAAACTTTGATTCTTCTTGTGGATTATTTTTATTTGGTCTTTTAATTTTTTTTACATCAAGTCGAGAATATGATGTCATGTAAATGGCTGCCGCCACACTTAATTGTCATTTGAGCCCTTTTTATGGCATTTTCCATCACTTTGGCCAAAACTTCCGGCGATAGGTCCTCACATTGTTGACGGATATTGTCTTTAAGAGCTGCAAGAGTCTGAGGCTTGTTGACATAAACCCGCGACTTCAAAAAGCCCCACAAAAAGAAGTCTGGAGCGGTCAAATCAGGCGATCTTGCTGGCCAGTGGAAATCGCCAAAACGGGAGATTAGGCGCCCGGGAAATGCATCCTTCAGCATATCGGTTGTGGCACGTGCAGTGTGTGCCGTTGCACCGTCCTGTTGGAACCACATGTTTTCCAATCCCAATTCATCAAGTTGCGGCAAAAAGAACTCGTTGATCATTGCTCTGTAGCGCTCACCATTCACAGTAGCCGTTTGGCCCGCGACGTCTTCAAAGAAAAAAGGTCCGATGACTCCTCCAGCGAAAACAGCACACCATACAGTGACTTTGAGCGGGTGTAATGGCTCTTCGTGGGTTACACGCGGATTTTCAGTGCCCCAGAAGCGTAAATTTTGCTTATTTACGTAGCCGCTAAGATGGAAATGAGCCTCATCACTCATGATTATTTTTGATGAAAAATCATCTTCCTCTTGGTGGTGATTAAGGATGGCTTGAGCGTATGTTAGACGCGATTGGCGGTCAGCAGCTAACAGCTGATGCACCGTCTGGACTTTGTACGGAAACATCTTCAAATCTTGTACCAAAATTCGCTGTAAAGACCGTCGACTGATACCCATTTGCGTGGCACGTCGTCTGGTCGATGTCGACGGCGCTTCCATGACATCTTCGGCTACAGCAGCAATATTCTCTGCAGAACGGCTACTCCGGGGTCTGCCACACCTGGCAGCATCTCGTGTTGTGCTAGTCTCTTCGAGGCGAGCGGCTAAACGTCGCAGTGTTTCACCAGTAGGCGATGGGCGGGTAGGAAATCTGCGACGAAATTCACGTTGTGCCAAAGTCACCGACCGATTATTGCTCAAATAAATAGTCACCAATATTCCGCGTTCTGGAGCAGTGTAGCGTAACATTGTTTATTAACGTGTATTTCGCATGTGTTTACTACACAAATGTCAAAACAGAACTGACATTAGGGGCCAATCGCAAATTATTTTAGCATTTTCTGATAGGAGGATTACTTTTGCGCCACCTTGTATATAATAATATAACAACATTTATTTTTTTGACAACAATGTTTTGTAAAAAAACGGGATTAGCGGGATTTGGCGGGATTTTAAAAAGCGGGATTATAATAGATCGGGATTTTGAACAAGCGGGATTTTAGTAGACGGGATTTTAAAACTTTTTTTTTCGGGATTTTTGAAAAGCGGGATTTTAAAAAGCGGGATTCCGATACGCCCCCAAGTTTAGTCATTTGTCCTAGGCGTCATTAAAGAGCGATCACACGGCCATTTTTTCCGTCATTTCAATGGCACAAAATTCATGTCATTTTCTCCGCCATTTTCGTAGTCATTTAAATGACGCCTGAAATGTTATCCCAAAAATGGCAATCACACAGAACGACATTAAAATGACGGTTTTGTGCCGCGATTTTTACGTCAAAGCGCCATTTAAATGACACCAGAAAATGGCCCTGTAATCGTAGCTCCAGAGCAGGGTATATTCCAACAGCTTGGAGAGAAGTCCGGGTGTTTTTCATACCCAAAACCGGCAAACAGGGTCACACGACGGCGAAAGACTTCAGACCAATCAGCCTGTCGTCCTTTCTGCTCAAAACCCTTGAGCGTCTGGTGGAAGCTCAAATTAGAAATAAATGTAGCCATGGTTTTTTATGCAAGTCACAGCACGCATATTTAAAGGGTAAATCAATAGAAACTGCTCTACACAACGTAGTGGGTAAAATTGAAAGTAGTCTTCAGTGTGGCGAATTTGCTCTAGCCTCTTTTCTCCATATAGAAGGAGGCTTCAATAATGTAGAGTGTATAGCTATAAAACGCTTTAACAAACGCTAACATTGAACAGGGCATCATAAACTGGGTATGCAACATGCTTGCCAACAGGAACATAAACTGCTCCCCTGGTCAAAGCTCCAACAGAATGTCTGTAACCAGAGGAACCCCATAGGGGAGTCATATCGCCACTGTTGTGGGTACTGGTCATTGACAACATCTTAAAGGCAATTAAGTCAATGGGTATAAGTGCAACAGCGTATCCGGAAGACGTGGTTATTGCACCTAAAATATTTACATACTTAAAGTGAGGTCACAAAGACCGCCTTGAAGAAAATTAGTAATTGGGCTAATAATAATTAGTTAGGGTATATTACACTGCGACCTATTGGTCTATTGTGTCCCCTGCTTGCACCTCGGAGAGTTTCATGCCCTCTTTTAGAGCCCCCTCTAGACACACTTCTCTTATAATATCCTTGGTAGGTCACACTCCTTAGAGCACAGCATAAAGTCCAGTTTCCTTGATGCATCTGAGAATGTGCTGTGAGTCCATGGTCTGTATGTCCTTGTCTATTTTTTGGTGCCTGCCCATATATCTTATCGTTTTGTGGGCCAGTGCCCCACAGGATTCCAGTATGTGGTCTGGAGTTTCGGCGGTTTCACTGCAGAATCTGCAGGGCCCGTCCTCTGATATACCCATTTTCCTCAGGTGCTCCTTGAGTCTGCAGTGCCCCGTGAGGAGGCCTGTTAGGATTCTTAAGTTGTTTTTGTTAAGGCTGATACAAGCTTTGAATCTCTTTTGGTTGTAGTTCCTTAATAGTTTCTTTGCTTGCCTCAGACCTTGGAGGTTGAGAAAGGTCTTGCCCCTTGTTTCTTCCTCCAGTCTCTTGAACTCTTCGCGTAGAGTGTGTTCTCCTATCCCACAGAACGGTTCAGGACCTGTGAAGGGAATACGGACAACGTAGCTTAGAAAATGTTTGTGCTTATTCAGTTGAAGCGAAGTGTATTTCTGCCTGGAAGATGCTTGTACATTTTCCCATGGATTCGTAGTGCTTAGTTCCTGGCCCAACTTCTCCTGCACCAGTTCCCTCATCGGTCGTCGAACCGTCCGTGTGCCACTTTCTTGTGTGGTTGCTCGTAATTGGGCTATGAGCTGCGGACTAAATATCAACCCCTCGAAAACGGAGTTGGTTCTGTTTACGAGAAGACACAAAATAGGGCACTTCAATCTCCCGAAACTCGACGGAGTGGAACTGTCCCTTACGGACAGTGCGAAGTATCTGGGCGTAATCCTAGATAGAAAATTAAATTGGAATCTCGACATAAGAAAAAGAATTAAGAAAACGTATAATACCCTCTTTATTTGTAAAAGAACAATAAGCAAAACAAGTGGCATAGGGTGTCTAGAGCACTTTGGCCTCGTTCGGACAAGAAAAGATCTAAGGAAATTCTCAAATTGAGCAGGGAACAGCTTAGAACAGTAGTTAGGATTACGTAGGGGCACTGTCTCCTAAGGAAGCATGCTAGGCGGCTTAGACTGGTAGATGTGGATGCATGCAGGTTCTGTGGCGATCTACAAGCCGAGGAAGACATAACACACATACTGTGTGAGTGCGAGCGTATAGCACGGAATCGTATGACGTTTCTAGGAGAATACTTATTTATTTATTTATTTATTTAATTATTCATTTATTTTGGTATATCTTTCACAATAGACTAACAGCCTTTACTAGCAACAGTTTTCATTTACGCATACATTAAAAAGTTAAACAATAGAAGTTTTAGATTATAATAGAATAAAAAGTAGAAAACAAAAATCGAAACAATTAAGTATCTCAACGTTAAATAATATAAAAAAGCGAAAAATACTTGTAATATTTACTACCTATACATTTAAGATGTTTCAACAAAATGCCTAAATAAAACCCTCTCAAATTGCTTCGTGCCACGAAGTCTTTTAATGTCTGTGGGTAGCGAATTCCACCTCCTGATAACAGAAACAAAAAATAGAATTCTTCTTCGAGGAATAAGGGGAGCTGAGCTGGTAAAATTCTGCAGGAAGATTGGGTGTTTTGTCTAGGAAAAGTGTTTTAGGTTTTTTCGCCTTTTGAAGTTTTTGGTTTCAACTGGTTCCCTAGGGATTGCGATGGGCCCCTTCTGGTGCCTAGTGCTGTATGTTTAATGCATACCCCTGTTTTAACCTAACCTAACCTAAGTGCCACTGGTACTACTGGTAACATGCGCTACAAAGCGCGGGCGTTAAGGAAATTAGAGTTAGAAGAGGGAGAGATGCCGATGCACGTTGGTTTTGAATGTTTGAAGATTATAATCTGTAATGAAAATGGAGCGGGGAAGAGCATTCCACATTCGATTTGTACGGCTAAGGAAAGATTCCTTGTCTTTCACTGTACTTCCGAATACGGGCTTAAGGGTAAACTGATGCATATTCCTTGTACAGCAGGTATTGCGGTTTAAATGTTTAAGGGCTGGAATGCAACTGGCTATTTGGTTTGAGCGCTTATGGAGGAAATAACGAGAGACAAGATATTGTGCGACGATGACTAAGACAGTCAAGCAATCTCGCGATGTTACGGTCACAAATGAGTTTTATCGGATCCTGTCAAGTAGCTCGAAATAAGTTGTCATAGCTAGGTGGGATTATAATAATGGGTGGTGGTTGACCTATGTCCCTTGGCAGCAGTAGGCACGCTTGTGATCGCACGGCGTTAGCTCGTCGGTGGGGTGGGATCTTGCTGCCTCCCTATGCATACATAATTATCGTGCCTGGTGGTAAAATTGGCTTGCGTCCAAAATCAAAAGAGAATGATGAATGAGAAAGAGAAAATATTCGAGAAACGAATGGGTAAAGCATACGAAAAAAAGTATATGAATGAACGAGGCTGACGATGTTTCAGATGTTGCGAAACATTTTGGACAAGCCCTCCCCCTATGTACCTGGTTAGCCGAGGTACACCATGACTATCCTACGTCCATATTATTCAGGATAGTCCCTAAGATACCCTTGCAGAGTATCTACCAAATCACAACCCTAATTGTTTTTCAATTACCCGCGTAATGACTCCATATTATCATATGATAAGAAAACAGGACATTAAATGAATTACGTGTCAGAAAGTGCAATCTGAATTTAGTTTTTTTTTCTTTTATTGTTTAGTGCTTTTGCAAAAACAAAATATAAACTTCATAGTGCTCGTAGGATTATAAAATTTAAGTATAAGAATTGTAATTAAATAGAATATAATGTATTGTATAGGCTAGTTATGTTTATGCACACAGGTAGATGCTTGTAGATAACATTTTAGGTATGTTAAAAACTTAAATGAGATTTCGATTCACGTTGTATGTATTTATAACTTTAGGTAATTCGATAGGTTTAGTGAAATTTAAGTATTTAAACGTAGAGATATGTCTTTTTTTATATTTGTGTGTTTAGATCTTAGTATTGTCAAAGAAATCTGTATAAGCAAATAAATTGAATGCATGTACTTACAATTTGTCCATCCGGCGAAAGTTGTGGCCACAAGTTTCCTTCCGATGATGAGTATAGGTGATTTGATGTATGTTTTTTTCTTCTTTTTTTTTTGTATTCTACGTTACACGCTTAATAAGTTAAAATTTCTTAGCCAATTTAGTAAGTTAAGATTTATGGATATACAATTTAGGAAATAAGAAACTAGGTAGGTATTTTAACACGTTAACACATTATGTCAAAGGATTTAGATTTAGGTTATGTTACACTATGTGTACGTATTTAAAACAAATCAGTAAGCAACTATAGCACTTTTTAACTTATTTTATATTTTTATTTTTTTATGCACTCTACTGCTTGTGGGCACTATGTTTTGATGAGGACGTTGGCCTTGTTCTTGGCTGGAGAAAAAAATGATCCCGCACGCACGTGGGATTTCGGGTCTGATTTTACGCGCGTGTTCTCCCGTTTCGCTTCCGTGTGAAACTGCGCGAGAGCACGGCGCTGCCTTGTGTTGGTCGATATGTTGACCGATGGTCGGGAAATACCGACAAAATAAAAAAATGTTGCGGACGCTCCCTTTTCGGCTGCTGCTAATACATCTATGTATGTTATGTAGATAGCAGCGTACGGGAACAACCGAAGGTTACTTGGTGGGCGTCCGCAAATTGCTGTGGACACCAAATTGGAATTAGCACTTGCTCATTTTAGGAGTAGGATTACTTTTACATACCTTGGATTGAATTTGTCGAGTGATTGCTTTTCTCAGGTTTGCTGTGAGTCAGGATAACCACTGCAACTTATTAAACGATCTCTTTGTATCCGGTATGCTTTAGATTAGCATGAGTGGTAGCGGGAGATATATTATATTTAATATATATATACGTATGTGTACAGGTGGCTTAGGGTTGTCGATTCCCTTTACGCTGTAGGACGAATAATTATGCAGATAATGCAAAGGTAATTAATTTGATACTCTTTGTTTTTGTTTGCGCAAAGGAAAAATCGCACTTACCTTGAATAACTCACTCCGAATATATGGAGCTTGTGCAATTTCTTGCGGATTTTGGGGATTGAATACCCTACCACGATCACTGTCTTCAGGCAAAAGAAAGTGCGTGTAATTTTCTATTTCAAAGAACGTGATTTGTGCTTTAGTTTCATAGTTCAGTGTTAACCAAGTTTAACTATGGTAATGGTAATGGTAATAAATTCAGGGGTGTGTTCGTTAAATGTCCGGTCTGTGTCAAGGATATGGGGAGTCGGCAGTTTCATTTGAAACTGAACGAAATTTTATGTGTTTATAATTTTTTTATGTTATTGGTGCACCAGACCAGATATGATATTTCGGGCGGATAAACGCCTTATAAATAAGTAGCCAGATCAGGGGGGGGGGGGGGGGGGGGGTGAAATATTTCGTATAGCGCTTAAGGAAGCCTGAGCATTTCGTAGCGTTCTTGGCGACATCGAATCTGTGATCATTCCAACGAAAGTAGTTCGGTTTCAGCGATGCAACTGCCATTCATGGACAATGGCATGGTGTGTGGGTTTTGCTCCCTTCGTAGCGCAATGACTCAATTTTCGCTGAAATTTTGAAAATAGACGCAATACATAAAAACAACTAAGTAAAAAATTATAAAAAAAATAATAATTAATTTTTTTATTTAAGTATTTATTTACAAAAATCGTATGTTGCAGATGTGCAACATTGCGCCGTAGCTTCTACTTTTTTACACACTTATTTGCAATGGAACTCTTTGAAACAATTGTTTGTTTTATTATAACATAAGCCTATTCCACACTTTTCACAGTGTTTTTTTTAATTTTTTTTTTAATAATAATAATAGAGTTTCAATATTTCTCAATCTCTATGAAGTTGGAAAATACCTATCCCAGGCTTTGCCAAGGGATTAGGCTCTGTTGTGATATGTGTATTATTCAAATTTAAATCTGCAAAGCCTTATGGGCTTGTCTGCAGAAGATTATTTCTGGAAGGATATTTTTTTTTGTTTTTGTTTGAGTTCTTATAGCATTTCTAATTCAGGCTTTTTTTTTTGTTTTTTTTTTTGGATTGAGTATTTTTGCATTAAAACTGTTCACTATTTTGATAAAACTGTTTAACTTTTTTCAAAAAAATTGGTTTTTCGAAGTTGCGAAAATTCACGGGTAATTCATTAAATATTGTGGGAATCGCTACATCATATTTTCGCCGTCCGTACTCGTTACAGTATCTCGGAATAACATATCTGTCTTGGTACCTTCTTCTTGTGCTGACAGTTTGTTGTGTTGGTATCTTGAAGGTGGTGTCATCTTCGAACTGTGATACTACCTCCAGCTTATGTAGTCTTTCTATGTTAAGTAGTCTCGTCCTGCTATCAATTTGATGCCAGTCAATATCATGCATGCGTAGCTTTGATCGATACACCATTTTTTGTATCCTTATAACCGTTGCTTTTAGATTTTGTTGTTGTGGTGCATTTCCCCACGCTAAAATGCCGTATCTCAGGTGCGATTCAACCAGCCCAAAGTAGCATTGTCGGAGAACATCTGGTGTGCATAACTAACTGAGATGAAATAGTGCATAAACTGATTGCCGAAGTTTGATTGTAAGAGCATGCAAGTGTTGGCTCCATTTCAGGTTATAGTCAACGATTACACCAAGGTATTTGTATGTTGATACATTCTCGATTGTTGTTGAGCAGTTATCCTCATTTTGTAATTTTGATTGATTTCCTTCTATGCGGTGTGCATTTTAATGGTGCTTTTATATTTTAATACATGTGGTGGTCGTATGTGCATAACTTTTGTTTTTTGTGCATTCATGATCAGTCCATGGTCATGACACCATACTAGGATTGCGTTAAAGTCATCTTGCATCATTTTTCCCGCTGCTTCCACGTTTTTATGGCTAACTACAATGGCTGTGTCATCTGCATATGCATAACCGGTGCTATGTTTCAGAATTGATAGCAAGTCATTCACATATATTATAAAAAGGAGAGGGCCTAACTTGGATCCTTGTGGTACTCCGTATTTCGCATTCTCATCTTCACTGAAGTATTCTCTGATTCAAACTTTGTACTTCCTTTCTTTTAAATAGTTTTCAAACCATGTTAGGATAGGTCCCCTTACTCCAACCTTTTCTAATTGCTTCAAAATATTTTTGTGGCATAATGTATCAAACGCCTTCTTAAAATCAATGAAGAGTGCAATTACATTGTGATTTTTTTCAAGGCTGAAATTGATTCTGTTTGTGAAATCTCTGAGTAGTCGATTAATGCTTTTCTTTTTCCTGAAACCAAATTGATTTTTTTCTAGGATCTTATATTTTTCAACGTACTCATATAACCTTTTGGCAACAACTTCTTCTAGAATCTTATCTAAGGTTGAAAGGATGCATATAGGCCTAGGTTTGTGTGATACCAGTGCAATTGGGCATTTTACATCGTACTCTCTTATCTCCCCATACTGGCCAATGGCTCATTTGATCTTGTCGAACTTCCTTGGGCGGTGCCGGTGCGTGTTGAGCAGGGCCTTTTTTTTTTTTTGCTGCAGACCTTGTTCAACAAGTGATGTTCTTTTGCTCGACCTTTGTTTTATGCCCACTTTGCAAAGTGCTTTAGCTACTTCCAATCTAAAGTCTGCGGCGTCCAAATTGTCAGACCGGCCAGGTTGTTTGTTGACCCGACGATAGAGTAGCCATGCATTTGTCATTGCCATGTCAAGAAGGTGATAAAACAAACGCATATATCAAAATTTACTTCTTAGTAAAATTTTGTGTCTTTTAATAATGCTATCCATCAAGTCCACTCCTCTCATGTAACGGTTGTATTCGGCTACCACAAATGGTCGTTCAATTGCCACGTGGACTTTGTTGACTTTATCATATCGTTGAACAATGGATGTAGGGTTCTTACCTGCAAAGTTTGATGACAGTGAAACAATTTTGTTGTCTTTTCAAGCAGTTGTTGAAATCTGAATCCCATTGTGATTGCCAACAAACTCAACTGAAGTACCCCGTACTTGTTTTTTAAAAAAAAGATTCATCGGGGAGTTTACAATTGGGAACTCTATTTCTCCTCACTGTTCCAAGACTATGAATTCCTCTCCTAGCCAAAAATTCGATAAGCGGCAAGGAGGTATAATAGTTGTCGAAGTAAAGCCTGTAGTTAGAATTGTTTGGTATTTGCCTCGCTAAACGCACAACAACATTTGAGGCAGCACCCAATTGTGGCTCGTCTTCGCATAAAATATTTTCTTGGCCACTGTAAATTTCGAAATTGTAGCCAAAACCACTAACTCCGCACAAAATGAACAGTTTGAACCCCCATTTGTGAGGTTTGGCCGGCATGAATTGCTTCAGAATGCTTCGAGTCTTGGTTGAGCACATCTGCTCATCTGCAGCCTAGTACTTTTCCAGGGTCACTTCCGAAAAGCGTTCGGTTAGCTTTTCCATGAGAGGTCTTACCTTATAAAGCCTATTACTTCCGGGCTGGGTGTAAGGCAACATCTTGGAGTTGTCATTGAAATGCAAATTTTGTCGCAAACGCTCAAATTTCTTTAGTGGCATAGTGTCTTTGATTATAGATATTCCAATTTTATCGGACCAGTAATATCCTTACATTCAAAATGCGTACTTTAGATGTGTATGTGGGTGGCGACGGTGTAGAGGTTAGTGTGTTGGCTTGTGACCCGTGCGGTGCAGGTTCAATCCCCACGGGGAACAACAACATACGCCACCCATTCACATGCCTCTACACCAAAAGAAGGATTTCTGCCTAGTAGTACAATGGACCGTTACCGAGTCTGAGTGCTCTGGGATTTGGATTTCCTTTTTTTAAAAATAAAAAAAAAATAAAAAAATAGATGTGTATAAAACCACTCCAATAAATTGACGAATATCGACACTTTCAGCATTTATCGGTTTGTTTGGGTCTTTTTGTACGATATATATGTTGGTTTGATCGCGTATAAGATCAACAATTTCTTCAGTGAAAAAATAAGAAAAAAACTGATTGGCGTTTCTAATTCAAGGAGTTTATTTGGAAGATCCTCGTTGCCTAAAAAATTAAGCTGCTCTTGATTGAGCTCAAGGTTTTTTCCTTCCATATAACATTCGCTTTCGCTGGCTTGGTCTCTGCAGCTCTTGATATTCCGCGAGAAGTTGACGGCTGAGGTGAAGGAGATTGAACAGCAGACTGCAACAAAGTTTCTGGTGGTGGTGGATTGTCGGAATCGTTTCCTGATGAGCTATCTTCATGGGGAACAAATGTAGGATCCTCATCACATTCATCGGAAGAAAAATCAAGTTCGTCTTCACTTTCGCACCATGAACTGGTTATCTCCTCAAGCTGTTGGTAAGTTAGAATGTTTTTTCGATGTGGGCGCATTCTGCAAGATGTAAACAATTTGAGGTTATGCCTCCTATACTGGGTCGATTATATCTGGGTTGTGGCTTCCTCAACGCGCAATGTTGCAGATGTACAACAATACGACTTTTACTAACCACGACCATTGTATATACACTTTATAGTATTTTCACTTCGTGTATACGACGATACGCCACCATACGACGTAAGGCCAAAACAAATTATATTAGTTTATGCACATTGTGTGGGTTTATTTTTGTTTTCCTCCAATCTCCTGAATGGGAATATGAGAATGAAGATCATTCAGATAGCGACTACCGATGCCGATGGTGGCTGATGTTTGACGTAGCGGACATTGTCATCTTGTAGATTTATCGTATTTTACAATTGATATGTTAGTGTATGATCGTTGAAGGAGAGTCGCATTTCAGCGGTGATGAGGATTTTGAGGATTCTCAAATGATTTTCTTTCTAAATCATGTTTGCAAGTGAAAAATGGATATGCATATTTAAAGGTAGGGGCGATGGTGGATAAAGGAAGGTGGGAGAATTGTCGTCGAGTAGTTGATGGTATATTATTTGTTGACTTTGATGAATATTTGAGGTAGGTTATGGCATATTGCAATTAGACCATCACAGTCACCTGTAACTTGTTTTCTTTGTTTTTAATACAATTGGTGTGTATGTTCACATCGGTGAAGGAGATTCGCATTTCAGCACTGAGGATTCCCAAATGGTTTATAAACCATATTTGCATGTGAAAAAATATTAATTGAGGCAGAGATAAAACAAGATAAGACAAGTTGTAGTGTATTCCCAGCTACATTGCGAACAATCCTTAAGGGTTTCCACTTTAAAAAGAAAATCGTGGATATTTTCGGACCCGTCGAATGCAATTTGCCACTTTTCAATTTTGCAAACTGAACTTACTAAAGAAGTTTGTTGACTTATTGGTGGTGCTTGTCTGCGTTGCACAGTGTGACGAATCGCTGATTTAGCTTGGTTTAATAAGGAAAATGACATGCACAAAATTAAACAAAAACCGGTTAAGGCACCTACGTAATGACTGTGCAATTTTTTTGTTGTTGCTTAGTGCAACAACAAAAATCATCTCAAACTCCAAATTGTATATAATTTTTTTTATAAGAAAGTCAATTTGAAGAGAAAGTGTTTATATCGGTTTTAATTGGTTCGCGTATATTTTATAGCTTTTTTTTATCTTTTCTCAATAAGTTAAAAGTCAATTGATATAAAAGTAAGTTTTTCTTAAATAATTAAAGATTTTGTTTAATAGGTATAAGGGGTAAATGAAAGTAAAATTTATAGATAAAATATGTGTTTTTTGTATTCATTAGACGAAAAGTATACCTAGTTGTTCAGTGTTGTCCAAGTTGGAGACCGTGTTTGTTCTAAGGCCTTGCATATGCACTGCTAAAATGTGTTTCAACAAAATTTTTCGTTTTTTAGGATGCCCATGGAAATCACGAAAAAGTAAATTTTTTATGTTTGGATTTCTTAATTTAAAATTAAGCGCTTAGATGCTGTTTCTGCTTTTGTTGTGGGTTACTTTAGCCATACAATATTTTCTGAGGCTGCAACAAAGTCAATCAAATTAACCTTTAAAACTTTATGTTTAAGATTTGACGAGACATGGGCCAAAAGTGGTCGGCATAGAGAGCGCTTCGAAAATTCAAATTCTCTGTGGCTAAATGAATATCGAACATAACCTCAACATATCTTAGATGAAATACCTTCTTCATCTAGAGTAGGAAGACCGAAAAAAAGCTTATAGATTAGATGTCAAGTTGCGGCAGGTAAAAGACCAAGGCAGTAAAGAAAAAGTCAAAGCCAGAAAATAACTAATCCAAGAAAAAATTACAAGAGAAACAGGGTTATTGGTAGATATGCCAACTCAACAGTCTGGCAATCCTAATGACGGGAACAAGGCTAGACGATTTTTTGGAGATGAGGAAAAGACTGCCCAAATTACAGTGATAGATAAAGAAATTATCAAAAAGTTTCATATCATCTTAGAAGCTCTTGGGTCTGGGTTCCCAATAGATGCAGATGCTTTTGAAAATTATGCCTGGTATTTTAAGCCAGTAAGTGTGCATAAGGTCTTCTTTCATGGAAAACAAATAATTTCTACTTGTATACTTCCAATCGGACAACTTTCAGAAGAATCGCAAGAGGCAAGAAACAAGGAAAATAGAAGGTTTAGGGAACTTCTTACCAGAAAAATATCACGTGTAGATACAAATACTGAACTCTTAAATCGATTGCTTATAACCTCAGATCCAATTCTTAGCAAGTCTAAGATGCTTTCCGAGAAGAAAGAAAAGCGTCATGGAACATGAATACTTGCAACTTTTATATGTACCAAATAATTAAAAAAATTAAAATAAGCTGGTTTGTATGTATTGTTTTGTCTTGAAATTTGTAGTCATATGTTAAAAAAATTTGTTATATTCTATTCTGTAAACAATTTCAATTAAAAAAAAACAAAAAAATTAATCTTAATTTAATTCCGCTAAATCAGCGATTCGTCACACTGTGCGTTAGGTCGAAAACGAAGCGTTATTTAAAAAATGTTCGAAGTCGGAACGAGCGTTCGAAGGTCTCGTATGATTCACATTGGGAGTATTTAAATTCAAATTGTCCAATCTTCGAACTAAGGTATCTCTAATAGACTGCATTTCACGAATGAAAACTCGTTGGTTTGCCTCGAGTCTGTGGCTTCTTCTTGAACAGGTGGACGTTCATTAATGTGTCATCGCTCATTATTATCATCACTATTGTGGTTATCTACCAGTTGTGGTAAAATCTTATCCTGGCTTAAGCCTACACTAGCCCCAGGTGGAGTACGACTATCTATTGGCCTGGATTCCATTGCTCCTGAACGGGGAGTTATTTCGAAAAGTGGACGAATTTCTCAAATTACTTGGTCTTCCTCTAGAACGCGTATTTGGAACTCTATTATCCATAATAGGAAATTTCGGATTTTAAATACAACTTCAAAAGTTTTTAAATTTCAATATCTTTTAATAAATCTGTATTACAAAAGAAATTAATACATGCATAATTTGGGGTCAGCGCGGTCGGTGCTAAATTCGATATTAAATTACATATTAAATTTGATAAGATTAGATACAATATGCTTAAGAGCAAGATATCTATCTAGGTAAACAGACGGACTGTGTAAATCAATGCACACAATACGAACAAGACTGTATATAATTGGCAACTATAGGTAACATAGTAGCAACATAGTCCAGTGTAAGAACTACCAGACAATGGACTACCTATACTAGGTATAAAAGAATTAGGATTTATATACATATTATAAAAATATTCATATGCACAACTTATCCTTTAAAAAGCAGTTCAACTCTTTCTGATATCCAATAGTCGCAACGCGGATTACAATTAAAACTATGAATATACTGGGACTATAGTAATGAAAGTCATACTCAACTTGAACCGCCAAGAGACACAATAGAACACTCTACAATTGCTGGAGCTTAGCTAAAAGCTCTAAAGTTAGCCAGTATAATCTTTGTAGTGACGTTCTTAATGCCTCGAAGTACATCTAATGTTAGAACACGTTTAATGCAAAAGAGAAACAATCAAGCAACCTCCATTAAGCAAAAAATACCAACAAGTGACCTTCCTCAATGCTTCATTGAAAAGGTACATGGACTTTAAAATATATACCAGCAATTTCACATGTTGATTAAAGATAAATAAACTTGCGCAATACTCCTATAAAATATGTCGTTCATCGAATTTAGTAATCTAGCTCCACGCAAAACAACGAAAATTCTTACTATCCATATAAATATTCATCTTATAGGTACCTATTGAACAAGAAGTGGTGGTGCGGCATGGCACAATACTGACAAAAAAAATTATGTCATTGCTTTATAAATTAGATCGAATATTTCTAAATCAATTACAAACAAAATTATAGAAATCGGTACCTTTTGCGACAAGATATAGCCGAAACAGTGAGAGTCTAAAATGCGACAAACTCATAATAGCTATGTTTTATTATCCATGCGGATCTGGATCTGGATCAATTTAATACGTAAAACAAAAAGAACACAGGATCTTGCTATTTATCGGGATCATTAATCGTGATCCAAAATGTAATTACAAAACTCACTACCTGTTTTTTCGTGGCGTTGCTTATTTAAATTATAGGAAATTATAGGAACACAATAATATTGCCAGACCAAAATATGAAACACTATTAATAACACAAAAAATCAATTAGCATATTTTCATATTCGAATAATTTACCACTGCGACTTTTGAGACGTTTTGCTTCGTAATATAATACACAAAATTTAATGGAAATATTAGCAGTACAATACTGTTAATATGTTGCATATTTGAACATAACATTTGAACATAGTTTCTGAAAAAAAAATATTGAGTGCAAAATGTATGTTGATTTGTATTCAAATGGCAACACCCCCGACACAACAAGCAATCATATTGTGACGTCACATTGTACCCTGTATTTGCAATATGACTGAGTGCCAATCGAAACTTGAAATACCTGGTATCGTCTGTTATGTGTTAAAAACAACTGTTGCCACAACTTGCCACTGATGATCCAGATCGTTTTATTATCAGATCGGATCCGTATCAAGATCATTGGGATAATAAAACGCGGCTAATATCTCATTTGATGAAAAATACCGAAATCAAATTTTATTCAATTTTTCCTTTCAAACGAATCGCCTATTCCATCATTTCTACTCGCAGACGAAGAAGTCAGATTTCTTATTTTTCCATCATCTCCCTCTCATCAAACATACTACTTGCCGAAGCGAATGCAACATTGCAAATCATCAATTACACAGAAAAATAAATACATACTTACATTTCCATACAAATGAAAATCATATGGCAGACCAGAGAATCGATAATGCGAGATCCATTATCCATACAAATTAACTTACTTGGAAATCCTACATGCTACCTGTGCTGCTAAACAACAAAAATGCCTGTGCTCCTTCTTACAAAGAAAAAAAATACAACATACATGGGAATGCAATTATGAAAGGTTCGATAAAGAGAGATAAACCAGTTTATTTGGTTTTCTTTCTTCGTTTTCAAAGTGTGTAAAAAAAATGGTGACAGCAAAATTGAAGACACAAACCTTCCAAACGAAGAAACGAATATGAGAAGCTGAGTGTACTGTCATCGGCGAAGGAGTGGATTGGATTAGAGGTAACAGACAGCATATCATTTATAAAAATGAGAAAGAGAATCGGAGACAAAACAGAGCCTTGGGGAACACCAGCATTTATTTGGTGAGTTGCAGACTTAAAATCGTCCAAAACAACTAAAATTGAACGGTCCGAAAGGTAATTTCTAATCCATTGAACAAACGTATCATAGATAACAAATGCACAAGAAAGCTTGATTCCAAACTCTGTCGAATGCCTTTGAAATATCAAGCGCAACGATCTTACTTTTACCACCTTGGGGAAGAAATTGGTTCCACTTTTCGGTTAAATAAGTCATCAAATCACCAGTGGACCTGTTGCTGCGAAAATCGTACTGCCGGTCATTAAGAAGTTTTTGGGATTCAAGATATTTCATGAGCTGACGGTTTATCAGCGTTTCCATGACCTTGGAAAGAAGGGACGTTATTGCAATTGTTCGGTTGATGGAGGGAGATGAAGATTCGCCTTTTTTGGGACGGGCTGACAAACGCTGTTTTCCATCTTCTCGGGAAGAGCCCTGAAGAAAACGATAGATAGAATAGCTTGCACAATGGTTTTGCCAGCGAGGAAGAATACCTCCTCCACACGATAGGAGAAATACCATCTGGACAGCGGATTTGTGAACGTCAAGATCTTGAAGTAGTCTAACCACTGTTAGAGTGCGGAAGTGGATTGGTCCCATGGAGTGTTCACATGCTCTAGTACAGTGGGAGACAAAGCACAATCTGGGTAATCAAGTAATGAAGTATGAATGGAAATAAAACACGTGGAGTTCTGTCATATGTCCGCATAAAAAGTTTGGAATTAAATATTGAAGACGAAAAACTATTACTATCATAAACAGAGGCAGAGTGTCACAATGATGTTGAAATGAACTGATCTGTATTTTTAGAAAGTACGAAACATAGTCCGGGGATGGTCGGGATACAATTGCAATTATCTTCCCTCTCGGTTTAAAATTTCCCTGCAAATGTTGTTCACTGTGTCAATTTTTTGGTGGTTACTCTTTTTGCCGTTCGAAGCTCCTTCATTATATAATATTTTTCAAAAAGCAAGACAAGCATCTGAAGGGTTTTTTTTTAGAGGTTTGGTTTTTAAACTGGCAACACTGTTTCTACAGATTGTCAATTTGACAGTTGAAAGTTGATTTGTGGTTAGTACGTTTCGCCATTTTACGATGAATAGATTAACGCCAGAACAACGCGTGCAAATTTTGCAAACTTGCTTTGAAACACATGGTTCTGTCCTCATTTTCGACGCAAAATTTTGTTTTAAGATGAGGCCAATTTTTGGTTAAATGGATATATAAACAAACAAAATTGCCGAATTCGGAGTAGAGAAAACCCAGAAGCCTTTTTCGAGACGCCCTTACATCCATTAAAACTCACATAGACATTAAAATAATCTTCAAGTGTTTTTGTATACCTCTAAAAAAAACACCCTTTGTCTACGGAAATACATATACTGGTAGAAAGTGTTTAATTGTATTCAATTTAGGAATGTTCGATTTTGCTTCACCTCATTTGCAACCTCATTTCGCACTAATTTGGTAGACAACCTCATTTCGAAATGTTAATTTGTATGGGAAGCGAGATAACTATAAATCGAATTTGGAAATATGTAACGAAATTAGCTCATTTGCCCTAATGAAAATGTAGTATAACCTTACCTTCCAGATGAGCGTTCACTATACGTTTGCTTGGGTTTATTTCGCGGATTTTCTTCTTGGACTTTATTGTGTAACCGCAACTCAAATTGCAAGCACATAAAAGTAAGTTTTTATCGCAGAATCCACAATTTATAATTTTTTACACGGTAAGACTTCAATATGTATATTCATGTGCTTTATTTGAAACAATGAACAAGTGAATATAAATGAATTTTCAATAAGTTCCCGTTTAACAGAAATTGTATAAATATGGCAAGATTCGTTCAAGGCAATCTTAACTGGACGTGTAACCACTTTAAATCCCAAAAAGACAACAGGTACCTACGAACTCATATGTCGATGGCGCATTAAAGATGATTGGCTACTCTATCTCCACCCATAAGAACTGGATTAACGGTCATTCGCACTCACTTAGCAGTACTGATGTGTGAAATGCCAATTCAGCCAAAACGGCATTAGCCACTTGATAAATGAATAGGTCACCGCGGATCACTTGGGTGACTGTTATTGCGTTTAACCAGTTCCCCAACATTGTTGGTGATGTAAATTTGTGTTTTTCTTTTATATATGCTTTGTTGAAGATTAAGATATTCGAATCTTAATTAGGTACACCGAGAGATTCCATTAAAAAACACGAAAGTTGCAAAACGTTATAAATTGTATTTGTCGGTTACAGTTCAAAATTCTTAGCGATACTTGGTGGTCAAGATAAGTGTCTGCAGTGTCCAAAACATGAGTGCCAGAGACAATGCACGATCGGTTATATGATCAGACCATTATTGTTCTCTCGACAACTCCGAGCTTTTCACCATCGGTAAAATCGTTGTTGTTACGAAGTGCGAGATTAGAATGAGAACACAAACAAGTCGTACATACATATCTATGAATTATGTATGCAGACACGGCATCTTTGACCAATAAGTATTTACATTTCATTACAAGAGAACAGAAATAATAGATACAAGAAAAATGACATCAGAACTCATAAATCAATAAGATTATTGCGGTTTAATCGTTTGAACGGTTGAATCCCAAATATGCTTGATAAAATTGGTGTGTTTATTTGACAGCTTATATCGGGAATTTCGTCGAAGTCATGTCTTGCAGAATTCTCTTTTATTTGTCAATCACGAAATACGAAAATTTGAATCAGTTGTTACATATCAGCCATAAAAATGAAGCAAAGAAGAATGAAGTAAGCTGGACACGCAAATCGTGTGAAAAATTCCCATGTCGAGTTGTGCACTGCCAAAACGTGATTGCTGTCTAAAATGTCACTCAATGGGTATGTCGTCGACTCTATAAGTGAGAAAATTAGGCAATTCAGTCCGATTTCTATCTACTCGACTTGACAGATAAATGGTTGATTATGATTTTTATTTACCGCTTATGCAACTGTGGAACTGTCAAGCTCATAAAACACTACATCTAGTTAGTCTGATGTTGGTTATGTAAACGTCATGATGTGCTGGGCATATCAAACAATATTAACGAAAATGGTTTGTGGACTACGAATGAGTTTTTAATTAAAGATTTTTCGTTTACACGTATTCGACCTACAGTAAACACATTATTGTGGACTTCAATCGAATTGATAGTGCATTTGTTTACGTTTTTTGAGAGACAATTGAGCACGCGTTTATGCAATATGACGTTTGGTATTTATTTTGCATTGCTGGCGATAACATTAAGGAGGGGATGGATAATATTAATGTTTTTTTTTAATGCCAACTGCTCATTTCGAGTTGAGAGAAGAAAATGTAAACAGGAACGTATTGCATTTTTGTTTATGCTATGTTGTGTTATGGCGCATCTCAATAAGTATAAATGCAGGTCCTTGAGTCTAGCAACTATGCTCTAAGTTATACTAGTCCTATTCGCACTTTGTTGTATTTCGTTTTATGTACTTTGTATGAAGCAACAATTCATGTTATGTCAAAACCAGCTATGAATGGTTAGGTTTGGTTAGAAGGGAAATGCACAGCAATTGCTGTGCTTGCACGGGGCCCATTGGTCCTTGTTGTTTATCGTGGTAAAAAAAACAACTTCACTTACAATAAAAACACTTACCATACTCAGTTTAAGTTATTCTTGCTGGTTGGCCTATTGGGGCCAACCTGTCTTCTTGATAAACCTGATTATGTCCTTCAGTATTACCTGCGCTACGTCCTCTAAGTCTTCGAAGAATCTGTTGCCCAGATAGCGATGTCGAGATGTCTGGAGGTATGAACACTCGCAGAGCAGATGTTTGATGTTCTCGGTTTCTTATATATCCTGACAGCTCCTGCAGTAGTCTGGTGAGCTGATGCCCAGCCTGTTTGCCATTACACCTATGGTGCAGTGGCCTGTCAGTACGCCGGTTAAGATACGTATTTCTTGTTTGTTCATTCCCAGAATGTATTTTGTTCTTTTCTCGTCGTGGTCATAGACTGCGAGATATAACAAAGTCGTGCCTATGGGACCAGGTGGTGTTAATTTGTTCCGTCAGTTTTTGGTCAATGTTTCTTTTTGCTGCACTAATTGGGATGTCTATTGACGTAATGGCGTCCATTGCGTCAAGCTCTGACCCGATTCTTGCTAGCTCGTCTGCCTTTTTCATTCCCAACAATGTCGCTATGACCTGGGACCCAGCAGAGGGTGATCCTGTGTCGTTCGCCTATGAATAGATATCAAATAAAGTCTAACCTCGGAACTTTTTTTTTATAATATGCACGCACTAAAGGGATTTTTTTGGGACCCTTTTAATGTAATAGCTACACAGCGCGGGCATTAAGAACATTCGGGTGAGAAGAAAAGGAGAGATGCCGATGCACGTTGGTTTTGAATGTTTGTAGGTTATAATGTAAGGGAAAAACAATGCGTGGAAGAGTATTCCACATTCGTGTTGTACGGCTGAGGAAAGATTATTTGAACTTCGCTGTACGTACGAACACAGGCTTGAGGGTAAACTGATGAGCATTCAACTGGCTATTTCGTTTGAGCACTTATGGTGGAAATAACGATGAAATAACGAAAGGCAGGAGACATTACGACGACGACTAAGAGAGTCAATCGATCTCGCGATGTCTCGGTAGTTAATAAGTTTTATCGTGCGTTTTTGGATCCTGTCAAGTATCTCCAAATTATTGGTGCACCGGAACAGATATGAGCGTTGTACTCGAGTTTCGGGCGAATAAAAGAATTATAAATTGTAGCCAGATCAGAATATGTTAAATATTTCTTGCTTAAGGAAGCCTTGACATTTGGCTGCGTTCTTGGCGACATCGAATATGTGATCATTCCAACGAAGGTTGTCATCGACACACATACCGAGAATGGAAAGTCTTTCGGTTTCAGCGATATAGTTATTCTCTATAAAAAATTAGCGCGCATTGGACGCAAAAAATATTTGCATCTACCAGCGATTTTCTCTCAACAGCTACGTTCGAATCTAAACCACGAACTAACTGTTGCAAGTGAGATTTATATATTCTTTAAAAGATAAATGTTCTAATAAGAGCAGTGCTTTTTATTTAGCAGCGCCATCCACTAGCTCATCCTGTCAGCAGACTAACAAGCCATTGACCAGTGTGCAACCGTCGATTAGCACACCAAAAACAAAACCAAAACCACCAAAACGAAGTCGCTCTCCTTTACCCAGCGCTGGTGGGTTCACTGGAACCACAATAGACATCAATCCACAATCTTCTGAGTTCAAAATCGTTATGTGGAGAAAGAAGCACGTGGAACTACACCGCATGAAATTGTTTTCCATGGAGAAAGAATCTTACCTGAGCGCTTCAATGGATTGAAAATACCACGTCAATGTTTCATGCACTTTTTTACCGAGGACTTGCTTGATAAAATTGCCAACGAGAGTATCAAGCACGCCCTTCAACAAGACATCGCAAGAACTTTCAATGTTAGATCCACCGAGTTGAAGCATTTATTGGTATATTGCTGTATATGTCCGTGTTCCGATATCCAAATAGAGAACGCTATTGGTCGAAACATGCATTCGAAGCAATTAGAGCTACGATGACATCGAAACGATTTGTTGAGATTCGCAAAAATCTTAATTTCAACGACATTTCTTTGATGAAAAATAACGGTGAAGAAGGGTACAATCAGCTGTACAAAACAAGACCCCCTATTAATCATTTCAATGAGCGCTTCGATTCTGTGCCGAAATAGCTGTGCATTGATGAGCAAATGTGTTCCACGAAAATTATGTCTGCTTTGCGGCAATATATGCCAGCTAAACCACACAAATATGATATGAAATTGTTTGTTCTATGTGACTCCTACGGATTTTCGTACAAAGTCGAAGTATGTAAAGCGGCAGGTGACAATGTTCATTTGTCAACATGCCTGATTGTATTTTTTTGTCGGAAACATGGATTTATGAAGAAGAAGAATCTCTTTTTAGTATTGAAGGGTATGAAATTATACCATGTAGCAATAATGAGTATGCAGCTGGCGGTGTTGTGGCTTTTATTAAAAGTGAGGTAAGTGTTGAAAATTATCGTTATAATTTGCGTAGTTGTGATGCCCTAAAAGTGAAGGTGTATGACAAAAAATTAACATTTTTTTGCCTTTATAGATTCAATGTGTCAACTATAGCCAGTGATTTGTTTTATGAGGATTTAGAAAATCTGCTATCTAGCGAGTTTTCGAATGATATAATTTTATTGGGTAACATCAATATCGACATTTTACAAAATTCTATTCTCGTGGACAATTATTTTTCTTTATTATCGTCTTATGGCTTAGAATCATGTATTAACAAGCCAACTCGCATTTCAGACTCTACGAGCACTTGCATTGACCATATCATGGTGCGTTTTTTTAACACACAGAATTACCAGCTCAGCAGCTCTGTAATTGATTTGCAGTTGACTGATCATTGTATGACGTGTTTGAGCTTCGATTACGTTTCTGATAGAAGATCTAAGAACTTACCTTCCTGTTCTACTTACGTTACAACTGATTATGTATCTCTTAATAATCTACTTCGTTCTGAGTGCTGGGAAAACATTGTAAATGAAAGCGATGCTTCTAAGGATTTCATTACATTTATTGAAACTGTGTAAACACAGAGCAACCTAGTTTATTCACCTATGCATTGGTATGCCTCATAAGCAACAATGCTATTGAGCGTTAATTGTAAATTAAGCGTTTAAGTGTTTATTGTAAACTAAGCGTTTATTGTAAATTTAAGCATGTTTTTGGTAACATCAGCAGTCCTATTGTACTGGCTGTTTTTGGTACCATAAGCAGTTTGTGTGTATAAATAGAGTTAAGTTAAAGAAATAAAGTAATAATCAGTTCATCCACCAACGAACGACTTTTCACTCCCTGATTAGTATCCCCCCACCAGAGGTAAGGTGCTATTCAGGATCCAAACAGAAACCTTAAGTAAATAATATGTCAAGCAATGTTCGAGAAAAAGAGAAAAAAATGTGTCAAAATTAAAGAAACTAAAACCCTGGATTACTGTTGACTTACTTAAAAAAATTGAATACAAGAACAAACTCTACAAAAAAAAGACTAAATACCCTAATAAAGCTGGTTTCACTATTGCTTACAAGCAATTATGTAAAGATATTTCAAGGGATGTTTTGTTGTGTAAAAATAATTTCTTGTTAATAAGTTTCGTTCAAAAAAAGAATGGAAATTGGTAAATGAAATACTAAATAAATCAACTCAAATTAATAAAATTCAAAGTTTGAAAGTTGATGATGTTATGATAACGAATCCAGTGGATTTAGCTGATAAATTCAATGACTATTTTGCCTCCGTCGGTAGTAAAGTGGTGTCAGATAGTTGTTCTAAACGTACTAAATGCGAATGTTTATCCAATGTCGTGTCATCCTCTGAAAGCTTCTTTTTTGAACGCATAACATCTTTCGAACTATATAATATCATACGCTCTCTAAAAAATTCGAATTCAGCTACAACTGATTGTCTATCAAACAATTTTGTTAAAAAAATAGCTTTCAACATTTGTGATATCTTATGCGTTATTTATAATAAGAGCATTATTAATAGTGTTTTCCCAGAAGACTTAAAACAAGCTGAAGTTATACCATTGTTTAAGAAGGGTGATAAAACTTTAATAAATAATTATAGACCGATTTCTCTACTCTTGGTATTTTCGAAAACTTTTGAAAAAGCAGTAAACAATCGAATGATCAAGTTTTTAGATAGAAGCACATTTTTTAGTGAATGTCAATTTGGTTTTCGTTCTGGTTACTCAACGGAAGGTGCCCTCTTGAACTTCTGCACAAATATATACAATGGCATTAACAACAGTAAATTAACTGCCGCCCTCTTTATCGATATAACTAAAGCTTTTGATACTGGCGATCATAAAATACTTTTGGACAAACTGCTCAATTGTGGTTTTAGAGGTGTAATGCATAACTGGGTCCGTTCCTACCTATCTCTTAGAGAGCAAAGGGTTAAATTTAATGGACATTTTAGCTCTAAAAGTAGCATATCTTTGGGAGTTCCTCAAGGTTCCGTGCTTGGTCCAATACTTTTTTTAATCTTTATAAACTCTTTTTTCACAAAAAATCCGCAGCAAAGTGAATGCTTTCGCTGATGACATGGCATGTGCTTTTAACAGCGACTCTGCTTTAGATCTTTCTGCAGATATTAATCATGATCTGGAAGTCTTAGCCATTGGTTCAAAATGCATAAAATGGTAATTAGTGACAAAACCAAAATTATGTTTTTCAATGTATCTGGTAAGGAGGTGGATTATGGATCATTCTCTTTTCATTGTGCAAGATGTACGAAATATAACCACAGTAAAGAAATATGTAACTCTGAAGGGAACCCACTGACATTTTTTGAGTCACGTTCATGCTCAGACAAATGTTTTATAATTGAGTGTGTCAAGTCTTACAACTACTTTGGGGTTCGGCTCGACTGGAAGATGAGTTGGTATGCTCACACGGATGCACTTCAGAAGTAACTTATGGCTGCCGCAAGGCAAATTTACTTTTTAAAAAGTTATTGCTCACGAGAACTTCTTAAGTGTATTTATTATGGTTTAGTGCACTCTAAGCTTGAATATGGCATAGTTTCTTGGGGTGGAACACACAATAATGAAATTAATCCACTTCTGATTTCTCAAAAACACATTATTCGTCTTATCTGTAATAAAAGTCTTCGGCATGATAGTTTGATACTTTTTAGAAACATGAAAGTCCTACCGTTAAGGCACTTGTACTTCTATAAAGTATTAAAGATCTTTTTCGCCAGATCTGGTTATCTTCTTAACCGGTTGCTTCTAGCTTTAACCTTAGAGTAAACAAACAACATCTTGCTATAGTACCGCATCACAATTTGCAATTTTTTTTTTTAATTTTATACATCCACTGCTCCCAGACTTTTTAACAACCTTCCTATTAATATTAGAATTATTAGAACTGAATCCATTTTTCTCAAAAAAGTAAAACTTTGGCTCTTCCATTTAAACTATATAAATGTTAATGAATTACTATGTGTAACCATTTAATTTTCCTTGCTTTTATTTTTCCTTATGTATCAATATTTCATTGTAAAAAATATTAAAAAAAAATTGTAAAGAAATAAATATATTATATATGTACATATCTTGTCGTAACCCCACCTCACTACTTTTAGAATATGTTGTATTATTACACTAATGTTATTCCATCTGCTTTCGCTTCTACATATGTAGTTCCCTATGAACTATAGATTGCAGATTCTTTATTAATTCATTGCGTTAACCCTCTATCGGGTAAGACCGTCTCCAGACGGCCTTTGATTTTTGGCCTCCAGAGTTCAAATCAATTATTTTTTTTTTGCTCAAAGTGGTGAAAACCTTGTTAGTGTAGTCTGATTGGCATTGTGACAACATATAATTGCAATTCGACCACGTGTTAAGGTGTTATCATCCTTCAAGTGCAAACAGCCAACAAAATAGCACCAAAAATTGTTTCGCAAAAAATTTTGTTTTAAATTATTAAATAAACTTATTTTAAAACAGATTTTTTTTTTTAGATTTAGATTCTTCATTTCTTTCATTCATAAAATGATACATAATACAAAATAAACAAATAAGAAAGTGTAAGAAAGGTTAGTGACATTCAGTATTTATATACAAAGATAAAATAGTGTAGAATGTCACTTCAATTGGATAAATTATACAAACTAAAATTTGGGTGGGGTGACCCAGTAATAAAAACCAAAAAACTAAAAAAGTAAAGAAAAAAAACATGTTTAAACAGAAAAAATTATAAATAAAAAAGGAAATTGTAATAACAAAAAATTTGAAAAGAAAAAAATGTAAACCAAAGTTAAACCATTATATTAGAAGTAAGAGATTCTAAAGCTGCATAGTCAATACTGAAGAGCCACATTTTAACGCATTTTAAGAACATTCCTGGAATTGTTATTGTTCTGATGGACAGAGGAAGTTCATTAAATAACCGGTAAGACAAAACAGAGAAAAAATTACGATAAGCAGTAGTGCGAAAATTGGGTACAGATAACGTGTTCGAAAGGTTTCCACGAAGATTATAACGAGAAATTAAACGAAAATTAAGATTACCAGACTTCATAAAGAATTTTTTTAACACCTTAAAACAATACAAATGACGGACAGGAAGAATTTTCAGGGCACAGAACAAAGGAAAGCTAGAATGCCTACGAGGTTTTCGACAAATGTTCCTTAGAACGTATTTCTGAAGAACCAACAGAGGATGTATTTTATTTCGATATACACCACCCCAACAAGCAATTCCATATTGTAACTTAGAATGAAAGATACTATAATAGATTGTCAGTAAAAGCTTGGTAGAGCAGACATTACGCAAATAAAAAAAATGTCGGAGAGTGCACCGGAAATAATTTTTCAATGTGTTAGTGTGATTCACAAAATTCATTCTAGAGTCAAGAGTAAGCCCCAAATATTTAAATTCATTCACTCTATCAATTAGGAAACATTTATCACTACAGGGAACATTATAACAAAAAGAGGGAAACGAAGAGCCGGAATCACAATAGCAACAAGACAGTTTATATCTAAGGCATTCAGGTGCATGAAAGTACACATTAACATCCAAAGTGTGTATAGAAGATAAGCAGAAGAACATTATCTTTGTTTTTGAGCTTATCACTAATTGATGTTCAGCAAACCAATGTCTCAACAAACTAAGATCCCAATTAATATCAGAAACTAGATCCAAAGGACTGTTTAAGCCATAAGTGATACCAATGTCATCAGCAACAACAAGTGATCGAATCTATAATTTTACCGTTAGTAGATATTATATTATATTTGGGTTATATGTTATAGTTGAAATGAAAAAAATAATGTAAAGGGTGCTTTAGAAACGAAAAAGGAAAGACCGTCTCAAGACGGCCTTGCCGGTTTGTGCGTAAAAAATGTCCCCCTCTGTTTCATTGGTGTTCACGTCTTTGATGCTAAGAAACACCATTGTATACCTATTATTTTATCATTTTCCCCATTTTCTTGAAATTTTTGTATGGTAGATGGATCGTTGTAAGCGAAATTATAATAAAAAAATCAACTTGGGAAAATTGTGGTACGATCAATTGATCTAGTTCATCGATTCCGTGGAAAGCCAATGTGAAATTTATAGCAGTGATGTCAGTGTCGTTGATCCAGACTATGTTGTCGACAACTTTGAGTCTGATAGCTTAGATGAGCTGCCAAGAACGATGGACAGGAAATTGAAGAATGCATCCAGGAAATGAATGAAGCTGAGACAACAGATGCATTTGTAGAGGCTATACATTTGTCTATAAATATTAGTGAAATCGAGAATTCAGCAGATTCTTCAACATTTGTTCTTGGTATTGCGGCGGACGAAACTGAACAAGAACCATCCACATCAACTGCGATTATAACAAACTCACGCCTCAAACCACCCAAAAGAGCCCGGTCTCCCTTGTCAACATTCGAAGCTACTGGAATGGAATCAGTTCAGCCTACACTGGAGGAGGCATACCTTTTTTTTTGTCAAAGCTCTAAACGAAATAAGGATGGACTCGAAAGAGCTTTCCAAACTGATTTGGAGCAAACGCTCCATGCGTTTACATGTAAACGAAGAGCTTTTTGTGGCGACTTATCACAGTGAGAGGTGATTGTTTTCTTTTAGTAATTTTGTTGATCAAAATTACATTATTTTATTCATAGCCAATCGTATAACAGAGTGTAAGATGCCGACTGACAGAGAAGTGAGCAAAGAGAATAGAGGATTTTCCACAGAATACATGACCTCAATCCAAGGAATCGATGTGAACACTGTTTTGTGGCAAGAGTGTGTGCGCCTGGCATCTACATATGTTGGTATTGAACCTTTCGCAGGGATACATTTTGATCAACAAACAGCGAATGCCCCTCGGTATAATAGAAATCAGAAAAAATCACTGAAATAAACTACCCGCAAATCATCCGAGAATATAATGCTCACATGGGTGGAGTTAATCTTATGGGCAGACCTATGGGTCGGTATCACATTCGAACAAAGTGTTGTGACATTATGATTAGACTCCGCTACCATTTTGTAGACATGGCCGCTACAAATGTGTTCATTTTATACAAGGTGGCGCAAAAGTTGTCAGGTGGCGCAAAAGTTGTCACCCGATGTTCTTTCGCTGTAATTTTTTTTATGAATGAAAAACTTTGGCTCTGCTTTCGGATTTTGTTAATTGGTGTCTTAAGTTTTTTCTGTATAGTTAACTTCACAAATGTCAAACTAGAATTTACATTTGCCGCCATTTGCAAAAATTATAGCTTCTTCCGAAAGGATGATGACTTTTGCGCCACCTTGTACAAACGCATACATAGTGTGAAATCAAATAATTCCAACCATGTGTTCGAAGAAGAACACCATCTGCAGCTTCCACAATTAGTTAGGAAATAGCTGCTGGACTTGTTAACTGTTTGTTGATTGGACAATATCACTAATGCCTTGCACACCAAGTGTTGGGAAAAGAGCTGTTCATCAAGTTGACGATGTTCGGTTTGATGGCGAAAATCATTTTCCAATTTGGGTTGATAGAAAAGGTAAAAAAAAGTACAAACATTGTAAAAAGTCGGATACACAAGTCATTTGTTCCAAATGCCACATTCATTTATGTGGAACAGTCGATAAAAATTGGTTCTGGGACTACCACCATAGAAAATAATATATTTTATACCTTATCCAACCCCTTTTATGAATCAAACTTGCTTGATACATAAATATTTACTTATGTTATTTATGTATTATTATTTACATACAAACCGGCAAGACCGTCTCAAGACGGCCTTCACTATTTCTCACCTAGCGGTCGTTTCAGACAAAACTTGTGCCTGAAAATTTAAACTTAAGGTTCTTTTACCTATATTTACTTGGAAAAAAAATTTCAGTTCGATCTGACCAATTTTACGAGTTTACCCGTTAGAGGGTTAATTTTTTTATATGCAGCTTATATCATAATGTATCTACACAATATGTATTAGTAAAGAAAATAAAAATTGAATTGAAAATTGTAAAAAATTGAAAAAAAAAATGTTGCGTTGGAAAACACACCAAATTTGGATGCGACATCGAACGTCGTTATCCGTTTGTCGCAGACGATTCCTGAATTCAAGAATGACATCCTATATTTTGATAATTATTTTTACGTCGCTCCCAGTTTTGGTATATTTGCGAAGAAAATTAAATTCACTTGCTTAGACCAATTCGTGAGAATCGAGTTCCGAATTGTAAGGTATCTAACGACAAAGATGTTACCAAAAAAGATAGAGGCCATTCGGAAGAGTTTGTGGCAACTACTTTCGGAAAAGATATTTTAACGGTATTGTGAAAAGATATACGAAGGCTGTGCGCTTAGCTTCGACATACACAGGTGTAAAGCCATTAAGAGCCGCTGATGCTGATGCTCCACCAAACAAAACAACCAGGTATGACAGAAAGAACAAGAAATATATTGAAATCGACTGCCCCAACATCATAAAAGAATACAACCACCACATGGGAGTTGTTGATCTCATGGACGGTTTATTAGGCCGTTATCATATTCGCATGAAAACGATGAAGTGGACGTTGCGTATGTTTTATCATTTCGTGGATATGGCTATGGGGAACTTATATTTGCTCTTTCGTTGAATTCATGCAAAGGATCACGAATACGGTACACCTTTGAAGCTGCCTGATTTTCGCGTTGAAGTAGCTGACGTGCTTTGCAACACCCAAAAGAATCTAAAAAAAATAAAATTGTTCCCCCGACTACACAATCGAGGCAAACAAAAAAACTTAAGCTCCACCTGCTGCTATTCGTTGCGATGGTATTGGCTATATGCCTGATATTTTGGATCGGAGCAAGAAAATAATGTGTAAAATGCCTGGTTGTCAGTCAGAAACGGAAATGTTTTGCACTAAGCGCAATCTCAATTTGTGTTTATCGAAAAAAAATAAATGCTTCCACCTTTTCCATACATCGTAATAAAAATGTTTATTTTGCTGTAAGCAATATATTCTAATTATAAAAAAATAAGCTTTCTATGTATTTTTCTTGTTTAAGTACCCGTTTCAGGCCAATCCGCCTAGGTTAGGTTAGGTTGTAGTGGCAGGCGGCAGAGGCCGACACACTTAGACCAATGACAGGTCCATTGTGATACCACACGAATGTATCATCCTCCTACTCGTTGAACCAGTTGAAGCTTTTGATGAAGCTTGACAGACTTTTGATGTCGATGTTAATAAGATCGTTAAGATCATTGTAAAAGAAAGATCCTAAATAGAGTTTACGTCTTTGAGAGAGAACATAGCATGTGCAGAGAAGTCTCCTCCTCCTCCTCGTCCATACAGCTTCTGCAGAAGTCATTGTGTGGTGGAGACAGTGCCCGGTGATCACACCAATTATAGCACAAATGTGAAGTCTGTTCAGAGATATCAAACACTTAGAGCGTTTCAGATCCAGCTTTGGATAAATCTGTTTTGTCGCTAGACAAGTGTTGCCACTTGTCCACCTAAGGTTAGAATTCTTAATGGGCCGTCTCATAAACATGAGTTTGCATGTAGCAATTGGGATGCCTAATGAACCTTTATCAGGTAGAAGGGGCAGTATGGTTCCTTTTCTGGCGAGTTCATCCGCCCTACAGTTCCCTGGAATGTCTGTATGTCCTGGCACCCAGCATAGGTGAATGTTAAAATGCTCCCCCATCTCCAATAGAGATGATCGACAGTCACGGACTACGATAGAGTTTGTGGACCCAGAATCGAGGGATTTTAGCGCAGCTTGAGTATCTGAGAAGATCCAGATGTCCATAACGGATATCACGTTCTTCTTCAGTCACGACAGGACTTCTATAATAGCCCAGATTTCCGCTTGGAACACACTGCAGTGATCAGGGAGTCGAATGGAGAGGCTGAGCCTGTCAGAGAACACACCACCTTCTACCCGCTCGTCGGTTTTGGACCCATCGGTATAAAAGCGGATCGATTTATTTTCGACGGGGGGGGGGGGGGGGGGGCCTTCCCAGAATGTTCCGGGAGGGATCTTGACCTTGAACTTTTTGTCAAGAAGGGTGTGAGGGGTGGTGTAGTCTATGTTACTAGCGAGGATTCTAAATTTTTTTCAGAATAGATGCGTGGCCGATTTCATTCTCGGACCATTGGAACGTTGTTTTGAGGCGGATAGTCGAGCTAGCAGCCACTTGCTTGCTAAAGATGTCCAGGGGTGTCAGGTGAAACAGAATGTCCTTTACAGCAGAGGAGGTAGTGCAGAGTGCACCACTCATGCAGATACACGCTGTTCGTTGGACTTTGCTTAGCTTATCGCAGGCAGTCCACCAAACAACCACCCCTTACATAAGTATCGGTCTTATTACCGAGATGTATAGCCAGTTGGAAATGCGGGGTTGAAGCCCCCATTTATTACCAATGGCTTTTTTGTAGGAGAAGAGTGCTGCTGTAGCTTTGCGAACTCTTTCTTGAATGTTAGGTTTCCAGCTGAGCTTTCTATCCAGAATGAGACCCAAGTATTTAGCCTCGTCCGAAAAGACTAGACTTGTGCCCCTGATAGAGGGGGGATCAATGTATGGAATTTTATGTTTCGTAGTGAATAGAACAAGTTCGGTTTTGTGGGGGTTAACACCCAACCCACAATGATCTGCCCATGTAGTTAGCTTGTTAAGAGCGTTTTGGTCTTTCAGGGTGTTTAGGCGGCAATTGCTAGTCCGCCTAAAAGCGGGGTAGTATTTTTGGCCCAAAGAGGTAAACCATCGATTCGGCTTTTCAGCATACAAATTAGTCAGATAGAATTTTTTCATCAGAAAAAAAATTGATAGTTCTTGCCAGAGATGGGATCATAGCAAAGTTAAATAACACGTTCGCGGACCACCTGCTATTAATTTTGGCATTGGTAGGAGTTGGTGTTGCTTAAGTCGAGGTATCATTGAAGTATCAAAGCCCTTTAAAAACATTTTACGATTAAGGAGCAGCACGTTGGAGTTTAAATTGTTCCAAAAAGTTTGTTCACTGTTCCACCTCTTGCAGAAGTCTGGTAAATATTCAAGAGTATACATTTTCATTCATAACGGTGGCGACGGTGTAGAGGTTAGTGTTTTGACTTGTTACCCATGCGGTGCAGGTTCAATCCCCATGGGGAACAACAACATACGCCACCCATTCACATGCCTCTATACCAAAAGGAGAATTTCTGCCTGGTAGTACAATGGATCGTTACCGAGTCTTAGTGCTCTGGGATTTGGATTTCCTTTTTTTTGAAAAAAAAAAAATAATAATAAAAAAAAAAAAATACATTTTCATAAGAAGCTTAACTCCATTCGGAGTCGTCGCAAAGTTGTAGGCCAAAAAATAGCTTCGCAAACACAAATGGTTGAAAAAGCTTTGTGCTAGGCTCTGTATGAGCCGTTTTAATCAGCACCTGAGTACCAAAATCTAAGAGCGTCAGAACAAAGCTGTTTTGCGGAAGCTCCCCATGCCCATCTAGGCTAGCTCCTCGTGGATTATGTTATTTTGATTTTTCAGTTTCGCTGCATTATAATCGTTAGCGTTCGGTTCAGGTATGTTGATGCCATATTTATAAATAAATAAAAAAATAAAAAAATACTTGCGCAACCTATTTGGTATTTTTGCTGTTTAGATGAAAGTGCGATACTTCCGTTTTGCTTATGCTTGGGCATAGTCTCAACTTCTTGAGCAACGTAGAAAGGTCTGCAGTAAGGGTGTCTTCGGTATGAAGATTCTTTCGCTCGACATTTTGACACCTCAATACTGTTTTGATACATGGTACGACTTGCAGCAGCTTAAGGATCAAATGGTCACACCAGTCATGGTGCGGTAAGATAGATAGTCTTCGATTAAGCCTGATACCAGGCTGCGTAGCTGGTAATACAGCCCAATCTCTAGGAACCACAGCGTTAGTTACGGTTTCGAATCAATAGTTTAAACTTTAAAAAAATGTTTACACCAGTCTTAGTAAATTGGTCGGACGATAGCTTTCCTGGTTATCGATTAGTTTTCCATCTTTAGGGAGGCGATAACCCTCATAAGTAAGGATTAAAAGTCCCTCTAACGAGCACTTTTTTTATGGGTGGATGTTCTGGATTGGAATGGATATCGATATATTAGTCCGAAAAAGACAGAATGCCTGTTCTGCCCGTTCTCTGACCAACTCTGACATATTCCAGATATTTCTGGGAATGGAAAAAGGGATTCCCATGTTGGAAAAGTTAAAATATCTGGGATCTATGATCAAAAGCGACATCAATATTCGCTAAGCGTAGGGGGATGAAGTGGCGGAAAAACTCGGTCATCTCCAGTGACCGAATGCCCCCTAAGCTGCAGTTGTGTGCCCGGCGGTTCACAATGTTGGACAGCGTAAACGAAGTGTGAGTGCAAATTAACAGCAACTCAGATGAAGATGCTTCGCGTGACAGCAGGAGTAACAAAGCTTGACGAATAAAAAGTTAAACGATCCGATTAAGCCTCCACGTCAAATAACCAATCTCAAAGAAAATGAAGCGCGACCAGCTCAGTTGGTTCTTTCTGTTTAAAGGAGAGATCCTACGAACTCTTTCAAAAAAGCAATATTAATCAGCATTTCATTACAATCGCCGAAGAGAGGCAGGCCTAAAAACTACTGGATCGCATAAATGCAACAACACCGGCAATTAGTTGTCCTCAGTGACGAAGTGATTCCAGATTTTCAATCGGAAGGCCTGCCGATACTCTTTGAAATCAAAGTGTCGAACCCCACAGCCCACACGCAGACCAGTAGGGAGGTAGTCAAGTGTGAGGGTAAATTTCTGGATGGTTGTATGGGGATAGAATAATTTGCGCCCAAGGTAGTAAATGTTTTGGAGATATCGGTGATGCTATCTATATTTGTTGTGTTTATTGTTTTGAGCACAGATTGCCTTATGTACCGTCAAGTAGTGTGTCCGATTCTCGCAGACTAAACTCTCCCCACAATCGGCCTCGAATAAGCACCGCTCTTTGCATATCATCAGGGTGGTGCCGTTTTTAAGTCCCTAAAAGGACACCGCTTTGTTAGTCTTCCATTTGCCATGTCGTGTCGCGTACGCATTCCTTACCTATTCTTTAATTGCTCCATTAAGTGGCCCTTTCTGAAACCGTGCTGGACTCCGCACATCTCTTCTGCTGTCTACACCTACTGCTGCTGTGAGCCTTGGTTTCAGCGACTTTCCAAGAGCTTTCCCATGATGTCCAACAAACACAGAGGTCTGTCTGTCTGGTGGGAAATCCGACTCTCATTTGCCTTTACTGATAAGTACTTGTCGCTAGAGTGGAATTTAATGCTTCCAAAACACAATGCTGTCTTCTGTCATTAAAGCAAAACTCACACACACTGCCATTATCTATGAATGGCACTTGCATCGCTGAAACCGAAAGACTCCATTCTCGGTATGTGTGTTAATGACAACCTTCGTTGGAATGACCACATATGCGGTGTCGCCAAGTTGTAAGTCGCGTTGTAAGAAATATTTCACCCCTTCTGATCTGGCTACAATTTATAAGGCGTTTATTCGCCCGAAACTCGAGTACAACGGTCATATCTGCTCCGGTGCACCAATAACTTATTTGGAGTTACTTGACAGGATCCAACAACGCGCGATAAAACTCATTGGCGACCGTGACATCGCGAGATCGATTGACTTTCTTAGTCATCGTCGTAATGTCTCCTGCCTTTCGTTGTTTTATCGTTATTTCCAGCATAAGTGCTCAAACGAAATTGCCAGTTGCATTCCTCCCCTTGAACATTTCAACCGTAATACCCGTCATGCAAGGAATGCTCATCAGTTCACCCTCAAGCCTGTGTTCGGACTAACAAACATTTTTTTTTTTTTTTTTTTTTTTTTTTATATTCATAAGACATTTATTCATAAGATACGATTTACAATTGTTGTGTTATCTGCAAAGACTGAAAGGCTTGTCTGCAGAAGACTAGTTACAAAATTAGGTTATAAATATTGTTGAGTCTCTTGTATGTGTTGGTATTATTTTTTACTTATTATTATTATTAAATACATTAAATTACTATATTGAACTTAGATAGAAATCTTTAGCTTTTTTCACAAATTGCAATTTATTTAGGTTGCGAATTTCATTCGGAAGTTCGTTTAATATTGTCGGTATTGTTACGTTGTATCTTCTCCTGCCATACTTGTTCCATGACCTCGGGATGGTATATCGCTGCTGTTCTCGTCTTCTGGTGTTGAACGCCTGTTGTGTTGGTATTAGCAAGGTATTATTGTTATAGAAATTTGTCAATATCTCTAATTTATATAGTTGTGAGATATTTAGCAATTTCATATCGTTCGTGATTTGTTGTCCTTCGTATTGTTGTCCAAAAGTCTCTTGATGTATCATTCTCTGAATTCGAGTTTGAAGTTTTTGTAAAGGTTGCATTTGCTTCGCTCTTCTCCAAACCAATATTCCATATCTCAGATGGGATTCAACCAATCCAAAGTAGCATTGTCGTAGCACTGATATCTTAGCAATGATATCTTAGATGTGCGAGAGCAAAATTTGCTTGCCACAACTTTTTGCTTAACGCGTCTATATGGTATCCCCATTTAAGATTATAATCCACCATAATTCAAAACCAACGTGCATCGGCATCTCTCCTTTTCGTTTCACCCTAATTTCCTTAACGCCCGCGCTGTGTAGCTAATACATTATAAGGGTCCCAACAAATCCCTTTAGTGCGCGCTTATTATAAAAAAAAAACACTTCCGTAGGTATCCCGTCGGGTGCAGTTTTTTCGCCGCAAGAGTCAACTCTTTTTCGCTAAACACGGTAGTTTCCTACCGTGATGGTGACAGAAAATTCGTTGATACTGGAACTATGTTGGGTTAGTTAAGCATTTTAAATAATTTTTAGATAATAATAATTGCAATTTCATATGATAATACGTCGCTGACGTGAAATTTGTGAACCCCACGGGCTGACCAGTGTAGTCAGAGGGCTATGATCCCTCTTAATCAGATCATATGCCCTTTCCTCCATTCGGGCTGTGTTTCAGTCACAAATTGCCGAACGGTATCCTTCGGTATATTGGTGTCTTTGCCTCGTCCTGTTAAAAGTAGAATGTGTTTTCCAAGTTATGTTCTTCAAAATCGGCTTTCTAGGTCACCTGTCGGCCATCGTTCACCAAAATAACTTATATCCTTGACCGTTGTCCAAGAAGTAAATTTTTCAAATTAACCTAAAGACAAACGATTCGTTTCGTTAAACTTGAGTGCGTTCCTAGACATCAAAGCTGACGCAATTTTGCGCGGCCTTAGAAGTGCCCACGCCAATAACAGTCTATGTGACTAGATTGAACTTATGCTAGGTACGCGACGGATTAAGTCCTACCTAGGGGACGTGTGTATAGAACGGAAAGTCAGCAGAGGCACCCCACAAGGAGGCGTCCTCTCTCCGCTCATATGCATCCTAGTTATGGACGAACTTATAAAGACATTAGAGCGGGAAGGCTTCATGGTGAGCGCATACGCCGACGATGTAGCAATCCTGGTCGCGGGTAAATTCATCCCAGTCCTCAGTGAGCGACTAAGCTACGCACTCCTAAAATGGGTTGCGGAAAACGACTCGGAGTAAACCTAACCAAGACAAAAATCCTGCTGTTCGCAAGGAAAAGGGCAATACTGGCCTTTGAACTACCAAAAATGAATGGAGTGGACCTGCAAGTATGCAAGACAGCAAGATACTTGGGGGTTATACCAGATTCCAAACTCAACTGGAAGGAAAACATAGAAGATCGGGTGAAAAGGGTATACGTGGCACTATATGCCTGTAGAAGGACATTCGGCAATACATGGGGACTCAAACCACATGTGGTACACTAGCTGTACACAGCGGTTGTAAAACCCATTTTAACATATGGCGCAGCTGTATGGTGGAAGGCTACCGAGAAGAAATGCCATCTCTCAAGCCTTACTAAAATTCAAAGGACGGCTTGCATTGGGATAACAGGGTCACTTAGAACCACACCCACTGCAGCCATGGAGGTAATACTTAACCTCACAAACCTGGATATATACTACAGTAGCATAGCGGTTTTGTTTAAACGGACTGTGGTCTTTCAGGCCCTACGGACACGCATCCGTCGAGGCAAGATGGAGGGCTTCGAAAGAAACAAAATCCACTGACTATCTACCACACACCTTCGCCTTCAAAAGGAGATTCGCTACCAGAATCCCAAAAGGAAGCAATAAAACAGTCACGGAAGAAGGCTAAATAGCTATCTATACCGACCTCTCCAAAGTGATTGATTGATTGATTGAATTTTTATTTCTTATAAGATCATTGTACAATTCAGACATTTTTTTTTAAAAGGAAATGAATTCATTAAGCATAAAATATAAGAAATAGTAGCGACATTCTGTATTTTTTGTATACAAAGTATTAAAAATAGTGTTGAATGCCACTTCAGTGGGCTTACTCAATTTAAAATATATATTAGTTTTGGGTGGGGTGACCCTATTACAACAATTTAGATACATTATCAAAATAATATAATTAACAAAAATGAATTAAAACAGACTAACAATACTGAACAAATAAAATGATTTATTACAGGAGAAAAATAATGTACTTTAAATACTCAATTACTTCAAAAGAAAATACTAAAATTAAACCAGAACATCAGAAAGAATAGTTTCTAAGTTAATATAATTCAAATTTAAAACTTGTAAAGGTTTAAAAGCATTCCAGGCATTGCTATTGTTCTGATAGATTGAGGAAGCTTGTTAAATAAACGACATGATGAAACTGAATAAAAATTACGATACGCAGTAGTGCGAAAATTTGGTACAAATACGGTATACGAAAAGTTTCCACGAAAATTATAATTTGAAATTAAACGATAATTTCGATTTCCAGACTTCACAAAGAAGGTCTTCAACACTTTAAAACAGTACAAATGACGTACTGGAATGATTTTCAGGTCATAGAACAATGAAAAACTCGGATGTCTACTAGTCTTACGGCATATTTTCCGTATAATATATTTCTGCAGAATTAAGAGAGCAATCATCGACAAACCAAACCTCTCACACACCGCCAAAAATCAAACAATAAACCCACTTTCTTCTTCACCCAATCCTTCAATAAACACTGCTTCAACCTCTGCATCTATCTCTACATTACCATCTCTGTCGCACACAACATCTCTCTCTTCTAAGGCATTACTCTCTTCCTTTACTTACAAACATGCAAATCAAAACAACGCGACACAAGAACCCAACTCTAAACTAACAACAACTTCTCTTCTAACTAATACAAAACAACCAAATACTATTTCCAGCAAAACCACTACAATTTTTTCTCCAACTGCTGAGACTGAAAGTCAGAAAGCAGCTGATATAACCCCCACACTCGATCGCAATGAACAATTATAATAGCACACATGCAACCTCCAATAAACAGCCGGTGCTTTCGTCTGCTGAGGTGAGAGCAAACCCATCCGCTCAAGGTTGGGACTCCACTCTCCTCCGCAGACGCAAGCATCGGCAAATTTACAACAACAACCCTAACAACAATCACACACAAGCACAAACACGCTCCTATCTCAAAATAATGCAATGGAACATTCAAGGTTTCAGAAATAACAACGACGAATTAAACCTCCTTATCAAAGAATATAGTTCTGATGTTATATCTCTCCAAGAGACCCACTGCGCCTATCATTTTCACCCGACAGTGCCAAATGCATATGCCGGGTACTTTACCAACTTCCCTTGTAACAACACCGCCAAACAAGGTGTCGGCATACTTATAAAAAGAAACCTTCCTCACAAAAATATTTTAATCAGGTCAAACTTACTCTGTGTAGCAGTTGAAATCAACATTGGATTTAAAATAACCATAATATGTATTTACATCCCACCAAACCAAGTCTTTTCGTGCAGTAACCTATTAAACATTATAGAACAGGTAAATACACCTTTAGTACTAACAGGAGATGTGAACTCGTGGAGCTAGCTTTGGGGTTCGCCTAAAAAGAACGATCGAGGAGATACAGTAGAAGATTTTATCAGAAAATCCGATCTTACCATTTTAAACGATAGTTCCCCTACTCACTTTTCAACACACAACTCATTTACACATGTCGATATAACCTGCTGTACGGCAGCACTCCTACCTAGAACATCTTGGAGTGCCCTTAAAGACCTATACAATAGTGACCATTTGCCAATTCTCACAGCAATAAAACTTAACTGCATCCAAAAATCTCAGCCACATGTCCCAAAATATAACATTGATCGCGCTGACTGGAACAAATTTAAAAGCAACGTCGAAGCGAATTTACCGGAACATGACATGCTCTGCATAAATAAAGAAGCTGCTAAATTACTTCGGTGCATTCGGTATGCTGCGAATAACTCTATTCCTTAATCTTCACCCACATCTCCAAGGCGAGTCGTGCCGTGGTGGAATAAGGAATTAGCCGGGCTAAGAGCTGAAAAAGTGAGCACTTGGCGTTCTTTTAAAAAAAGTCCCAACCAAGTCAACTTATTAGCCTATAAGAAAGCAAACGCCAGATTTAGGAGACTTATGAAAATAAGTAAAACTAAGTGTTTTGAAGAATTCACTGGTAGCATAAACCCTCATTCTTCAATTCGCAACATCTGGCAAAACATTAAAACGTTAACGGGCAACTCCAAAAAAACAGTCATTAGGACAATAAAAACAGCGTCAAGCTCAGCTACTTCCGCTGAAGAAATATCTAATGCTTTCGCCGAGACTTGGTCACTGCTGTCCAAAAGCTCGAACTTCCCAGCTGATTTCAGCACACAAAAGAGAGAATGTCTTATTGCACCCCCACAGCCCGCAAAAAACGTTGCTGCAAAGCGTATCGAAAATGACATCACCATGGTTGAACTGGAGAGCTGCTTAAGCAGAGTCAAAGGTAAAACACCTGGCCGTGACAGGATCTCATACCCCATGCTAAAAAACCTCCCAAAAAAAGCTAAGGCAAGACTCCTTAATCTATTTAATAATATTTTTGACAACGGTACAATCCCACAAAGCTGGAAAACAGCAGTCATTGTTCCCATTGCTAAACCCAAAAAGGAAATAGATACCATTGATGGCTACCGCCCCATATCTCTGCTCCCATGCATTTCGAAGGTTTTAGAAAAAATAATCTCCAATCGAATCTTGTGGTTCACAGAATTTAAAAAAACCCTTAGCACCCACCAAGTCGCCTTTAAACCCAAAAGGGGATGCATGGATGTCATTCTCCACCTGGACTATGTAATATCTAATGCTCTCTCCGCTCGAAATCACCTATCGATCTTAGCACTCGATTTTGAGAAAGCATTTGATCGTATAGGTATTCACCTCGTTTTAAATAAACTAACACAATGGGGAATTGGTCCCAAAATATTTGAATACATCAAATCATTCCTAACAAATAGAAAATTCTCGGTAAAGATTCACTCAACTTTTTCAAAAACAGTTCCACTTGACAACGGCATCCCGCAAGGATCACCGCTCTCGGTAATCCTGTTTGTCATCGCTTTTGACGAACTTAATACTATCGTTTCAAAGTATAAAGATCTAGACCACTGTGTATATGCAGACGATGCATATATAATTTGTAAACACAATGATCTAGAAAAAAGCAAAATTTTGTTCTCAAATCTATTACATGAAATTCAGGACTGGTCCACTATCTCTGGATCAAGTCTATCACCCAACAAATGTAAAATTCTCCACATATGTCGAAAAAAACATTGCAATAACATTGACTTAAAATTGAATAACACTAAAATAGAAAATGTCATTAATCTTAACATACTTGGATTAGTTTTTAACAACAAATACAGTTGGAAACCACATTGTATAAATTTAAAAATATCACTAGCAGCAAGACTAAATGTAATTAAATACCTCTCTTCAAAAAAAAGTAAAGTTCATATTAATTCTCTTTGCTATGTAACAAAAATGTTAATCCTCAGTAAGATAGATTACGGCCTTGCCGTTTATGGATCCTGCCCTAAATCAACAAAAAATATATTTAAGCCAACCTACCACCAAGCGGCAAGAAGAAGCATCCACGCCTTTCCAACAAGCCCGATTAAGAACATCCTCGCCGAAGCAGGGCTGCCGACAGTAGAAGAGCGTTTCATAGAAGTCAGCGCCAAACTTCTACCTAAACTTACCTTTCTAACTGGATCACTAATCGACAAAGACGTACATCAGACCCTCTCCCACAAACGCACCAGACGCATCCCTTCCACAATCAAGACCATATTGGATCTAGGAAAAATACTGGAAATACCATACAAACGCCACACCAAATACACCCCACCACAGCCACCATGGTCCTTAGACAGGAGCTCTATAATACTCAGCTTAAGCGACCTTAAAAAACAAAATACCACCGCAATAATCTACAAACAAATGTTTGGCGAAATTGCATCACAGCTTACCTCTAAAGGTTGGAAGCTCATATACACTGACGGGTCAAAAACACTGGATAGTACCGCCTTTGCAATTGTCTCTAACGATGGTAACACACTAGCACAAGGAACTTTACCAAATATATCCACAATCTTCACAGCGGAAGCTGTGGCAATACTTGAAGCCGTAAAAAGATACTCCAACACTTCAGGCAAATGGATGATCTGTTCGGACAGTCTCTCAGTCCTGAAAGCTATTTGCAATCCTTTATACAACTCGGAAATCATATCCAAAATTAGAAACAACCTTACAACAAAAACTTCAAAATTGAAGCTAATTTGGATCGCTGGACATGTCGGAATACACGGAAATGAACTAGCCGACAAAGCTGCCAACAACGTTCACACAGCTCCGGTCTATAGATTCGACCTTTATTCCCAAAGCGATCTGCAAAAACTGATTCATAGCAAAATACACGCTAAACAACTCCACGAGTGGAGAGAATACAACCACCACTACACAGCAATCAATCCCAACAGAGTGCATCCCACTTATCCGACTAACACTGCCAAAGAAAGAATTACCAATTTTGTTCGGCTTCGAGTGGGCATACCTGCCTGACACACCAACACCTCCTCAAAAAAGAACCACCACCGACTTGCCCCACCTGCCAAAATATCCTCACATTCAATCACCTGCTTGGTCCCTGCTTCCTCTCGTCTCACCAGCAACTACAAAACCTCAATCAGTCCTCAAACATCATGGAAATACTTAAGGATCCTACACAGGCCAACATAGAAACTATTTCGAAAATGTTAACCTTACTTAGAGTTAAGTTATAATTTTTATTACCAAAGAGCCGATAGTCCCTGCTGCTAGTGCTCTCAAATAAATGTTATCAATAGTTAATTTTTAATTTGTTATTGATAAAAATAAATAAATAAATAAATAATTTTATTTAGGTAAACACCTCCCCAACAAGCAATTCCATATTGCAGTTTGGAATGGAAAATTCCGTAATAAATTGTTTTTAAGAGCATTGTTGAGCAGATATTTCGCAAATAGAAGAAATGTCTTAGTGTGCAACGAAAATATTTTCGCAGAGTTTCTGCATGATTCGAAAAACTCATTCTAGAGTCGATTGTAAGCCCCAAATATTTAAATTCATTCACTTGCTCGATCAGAAAACACTTATCACTGCAACTTAAACTATCAGAAAATATGGTAGAAGACGTACAGTTGCAATTAGAAAGTCTGAATTTTAAGCACTCAGGTGCGTGATAAGAAACATTCGCTTCCGCATTGTTGAGGGATGACAAACTGAAAAATATTATTTTAGTTTTGGAGCTTATAATCAACTTGTGCTCAGCAAACCAGTTTCTTAATAAATTCAGATCCCAATTAATGTCTGAAACTAGATCCAACCCATAAGAAAAACCTACATCATCCGCAAAAGCAGTAGGTTTGCCTTTGAAGTTAAGTGCAAGGAGTGAATTAATATAAATGAGAAACAAAATTGGTCCCAATACAGAGCCTTGGGGTACACCCCAATTGAAGAACTTAATTTCGCTCCTAATCTCATCTATTATCACTCTTTGCGACCTATCTTTTAAGTAGGACCTAAACCAATCTAGTATGAAGCCACGGAAACCGGCTTTTTCCAATTCTCTTAGCAAAATATTATGATTTACCATATCGAAAGCTTTGGTAATATCAATAAATAAACCGGCAGTACACTTTTTTCCATCAAGGTTTGACATTATCTGAGAACAAAACTCCAATAGTGCATCTTGAGTCGATCTTCCTTTCTGAAATCCAAATTGATAGGGGTTAAAAAACTCAGTTCTATTTAGAAAGCTTATTATTCTATTTTTTTACCAGTTTTTCGAAGATTTTGCTGAAAACTGGGAGAAGTGATATTGGCCTGTAGTTACACATTTCAGCGGCTGAACCTTTCTTAAACAATGGTACAATATCTGCACATTTCAGTGCGTCTGGAAATACCCCCGAAAATATGCAGCGGTTGAAAATATCTGCCAAGACATCCAATAGAAAACAAGCAACTTTTTTTAAAAACATATTTGAAATGCCATCACATCCACACGACTTGGAATTATTTAACGTACCAATAACTTTTAATATCTCAAAAGACGTTATAGGCTTATAAACAAAACTGTTTCTTTGGACGGTCGACGTTATCAGGAGTAGGTTTTTTTTTGAAACAGACGATTTATTAAGCAAGCTATTCACTATTTTCCATTCATATTTTAAGTTTCCCTTGGCAAAATTAAATTGAGTACGATAATAGGTATCTCTACAAATCGGAATCTCATTTTTAAGTTCATGGCACAATACTTTGTATTTTCTTTTTAAACTCAGATTATGCGGGTACTTTTTGCACTTAGTTCTAAGTTTGTTTTTACCTCTTATTTTATTTAATAGATACGTTGAAATCCAAGGTTTGAGCCGTTTTACACACTTTTTTGAGGGCAAAACTGACGAACAGCTGTGAATATGTTTCTTAAGGCAATTGATAAATATAGTATAGGCTTTAGAAGCATCTCTACACGAATAAACATCTTCCCAAGAGTCATAAAAAAGATTGTTTTTAAGTTTGCTGAAGTTAGTTTTTATCACTCTGTCGACCGATTTTGGATTATTTCTACTATTGCTATTGATGTTAACTAAGAGTCCTGTCATTGTCATACAGTGATCAGTGATCATCAAGTCCAAAACAAAATTCTCACAGTTACCGAACGAAGCATTTTTGAAACGTCCGTAGATGTGATCTAAACATCTACCAGATACAACCCTAGTAGGTTCATTTATAAAGCAAGTTAAACCATTCGATGCTAGTAAAGCCAAGTAACTAGAAACTGTTTCACTATTCTCTAAATTGTCGAGATTAAAATCCCCAACGATTATTAAAGTTTTTGATTTTTGATTTTCTAACAGACCTGAGAATTCTTTTATGTATGTCAAAACGTTAAACATATGCAGTCTATATGCACATAGAAAAACGTAAGCTGCATGGTTAATTTCAATAGATATCTTTAAAACGTCAGCACTAAGAAAATCAACAAAAACTACATCCAGAATCTTGTATTCCTCTTTCACGAAGCAACCAACACCTCCTGCTGCGTAACTTTCATTAGTTTTAGCAAAAAATTTGAACCCGGGCAAAGAGTAATCGTTTTTTTCAAAGTCATAAATCCAGATTTCAGAAACAAAGACAATATCTGGAATGCATGCAAAAGAATCGATATGAGTGACTAGAACTGAAAAGTTTTCTCTTAAACTTCTAATATTCTGGTGAATAATAACAAATTTATCATCGCAGTAGGAATTATTTCTAAATAAATTATTATAGTTGGTACTACTAAGATCATGGGTAGAAAAGTCGTCGATAAAATCATTTTCGTCATTCATTTAATGCATACAAAAAACATAAGTGCACTAAATGAGTGCAAGATCATTAAAAGATCTAATTAAAATTACTTTTCCATCCTCAACCTTTCTCACACGAATTTTGTTATCTTTGTACCACTTCGTACTCACTGTGCTTTTGCACCTTTTGCCTCTTGACCTACACGCAAAAGATACCGCACTATGTAGTGCGGTAAGACTCAGGGAATCGGGGTGCTGGACTGCAAGGCCATACGGCCACAGCAGCATTCTGGACTCGCTACCAGAAGGCATGGCCACGTTTCCAACCGACTACATCACACCCAAACTAAACTTCACAAAAGGCTTCCAAGTAAGCTTCCCTTCCAGAGCTTGTTGGAAGAGGGATGAAGTAGTGAAAGATCATATACACCGACGGCTCTAAGATGAACTGTGGTGTGGGGGCCGGTGTCTACTCGGAATCACTAAAAAATATCAATATCCCTTCGCCTGCCGGATTTTGCCAGCGTTTTCCAGGCGGAACTACTGGCTATCCGAGAGGCCTGCACGCAACTAGGGCGTGACACAGCGTACAAACAAAACATTGCTATCCTCATAGATAGCCAAGCCGCAATCAAAGCTATTGACTCGGCTACCATATCCTCCAAACTGGTGCAGGAGTGCCGGAACGAGCTTGCGCGACTGGGCGAACGTTTCAGTGTTACACTACTCTGGGTTCCAGGGCATAGTAACATAACAGGAAACGAGCGTGCAGATGAGCTGGCCAGGCAGGGCTCAGCTCTGGACGACTCACTCGCTGCAAGGGTTCACATTCCGCTAGGTGTGGTCAAGACACAAATACACTCACAATTCCTGCAGAAAGCCAATCTTCAATGGAGAAGGTTAACTAACTGCATCATATCGAGGAAGATATGGCCTATTTATGACAAAGGGAGAACAGGGGATCTTCTAAACAGAACCCGCCCCGAAGTCTCCAGATTCACGGCGATAATCACCGGGCACTGGCCAATTGGAGACCATGCGGCCAAACTGGGTATCCCATTTAATACCCACTGCCGAAGCCGCGGCAATGTAAACGAAAGAGAAACTCTCTTCCACTTCCTCTGCGAATGTCCGGCACTAGCAAGAGCTAGACTGCGGGCACTGAATCAACCATTCTTCGACGACCTTAGCGCTATATCGAGCAAAGGGATACAAGATCTTATCCGTTTTCTCAACTCCACAGGTTGGATATAGACACACACCAAATCCCTCACAACCACTACAACATAGGTCGCACGAGTCGTGGTAACAAAAAGGCACAATAAGTGCTAATTGGGTTCAAACCGAACCGCCACTTCTACCTACCTACCTACCTACCTACCTACCTTGTACCAAACGTATTTAACTCTATTATGCATTTTTGCTTGTTTCGCCTTATAAAATAGAGCCTGAGTGTACTTCGTAAGTGAATCATTTATATAGATACCGGTTCCCTTGCTGGATGCGGGTACAGGTGCAGGCATCTTCTGTGAGACTCTGGGCCTGGGCGTGTCCTTCAGGATCAGCGATGAATGCAGCGTCTTTCAGGCAGAGGCAGCTGCGATCACTCAGGCTGCCGAGGAGGTCAAGAAGCGCAGACTGGCCGACAAGCAGATCACCATACACTCTGACAGCCAAACGGCCATAAAAGCCCATTTAGACGATCATTTCAGTTTCAGTTGAGCTATCAGTTAAGCTTTCAGTTAAACTGATGTCTAAATGTAAAAATTGAAGCGTTTAACTGAAACTGATGGAATTCCCATAAGTTGTCAGTTTAGTTATCAGAAACTGATGTGTAAATACGTTTCAGTTCAGATGTCAGTTCAATCGTCATTTCAATTGCAGTTGGCGGTGAATCAACATTTTAGATTTCCTGTTTTTTTTCCAATATGTCGAAACGGAGTGATAATATGGTCGATTTCATTAAAATTTATCGGCTTTCATCGTCCATTACGCAATGTATGTCTTCTGACTTTCGACTGCCCACAAGAAAAATGAAAGCTCAACTGAACACTGGACTGGCGTCTAAATGCACGGTCTTTTTTAACTGAACTGACAACTGAACTGATAACTGATCGTCTAAAAGGGCTTCTACATAAATGTTAATGAAATCGACCATATTATCACTCCGTTTCGACATATTGAAAAACAAACAGGAAATATAAAATGTTGATTCACTGCCAACTGCAATTGAAATGACGATTGAACTGACAACTGAACTGGAACGTATTTACACATCAGTTTAACTAATTACTGAACTGACAACTTTTGGGAATTACATCAGTTTCAGTTTCAGTTAAACGCTTCAATTTTTGCATTTAGACATCAGTTTAACTGAAAGCTTAGCTGATAGCTCAACTGAAACTGAAATGATCGTCTAAATAGGCCTTAAAAGGGCCTTAATGGCCATGGAGTCAGTAGTTGTCAAATCAAGGGCGGTGTTACAGTGCAGAAAACACCTAGACGAGATATCAATCGCCAATTCAGTGACCCTCTCTGACACTGAAATCTATACAAACTCCGCTCGGTGCACTGACACGGAAAATCGACGTTGAATCCATGAGTAGAACAAACCTTCGTTGGACCAGCCTCGAAACATGCAGACACGAGGGTGCTTTGGCCAGCGGTAAACAAAAGGAAATCTAAGGTCATAATCGGGCTGAATCGCAAAGACATACGCACACTGACGGGGGTCCTCACAGGACACTGCGCAGTGGGCCTACACGGCTGGGCATAATGCACAACGATTACTGAAGGAGCTGTAGAGACGTCGAAGATGCAGAATCTATCCGTCCTTTACTATGTGAATGCTCTGCCCTTAGAAAAAACAGATTCAAGATTCTTGGCATCTACAAGGTGGCGCAAAAATAACCTTCCGATGTTTTTTGGCTGTAATTTAAAAAAAAATTAAAAACTTTGATTCTTCTTGTGGATTATTTTTATTTGGTCTTTTAATTTTTTTTACATCAAGTCGAGAATATGATGTCATGTAAATGGCCGCCGCCACAGTTGATTGTCATTTCAGCCCTTTTTATGGCATTTTCCATCACTTTGGCCAAAACTTCCGGCGATAGGTCCTCACATTGTTGACGGATATTGTCTTTAAGAGCTGCAAGAGTCTGAGGCTTGTTGACATAAACCCGCGACTTCAAAACGCCCCACAAAAAGAAGTCTGGAGCGGTCAAATCAGGCGATCTTGCTGGCCAGTGCAAATCGCCAAAACGTACCCGCTAAGATGGAAATGGGCCTCATCACTCATGATTATTTTTGATGAAAAATCATCTTCCTCTTGGTGGTGATTAAGGATGGCTTGAGCGTATGTTAGACGCGATTGGCGGTCAGCAGCTAACAGCTGATGCACCGTCTGGACTTTGTACGGAAACATCTTCAAATCTTGTACCAAAATTCGCTGTAAAGAACGTCGACTGATACCCATTTGCGTGGCACGTCGTCTGGTCGATGTCGACGGCGCTTCCATGACATCTTCGGCTACAGCAGCAATATTCTCTGCAGAACGGCTACTCCGGGGTCTGCCACGCCTGGCAGCATCTCGTGTTGTGCCAGTCTCTTCGAGGCGAGCGGCTAAACGTTGCAGTGTTTCACCAGTAGGCGTTGGACGGGTAGGAAATCTGCGACGAAATTCACGTTGTGTCACCGACCGATTATTGCTCAAATAAATAGTCACCAATATTCCGCGTTCTGGAGCAGTGTAGCGTAACATTGTTTATTAACGTGTATTTCGCATGTGTTTACTACACAAATGTCAAAACAGAACTGACATTAGGGGCCAATCGCAAAATTTATAGCATTTTCTGAAAGGAGGATTACTTTTGCGCCACCTTGTACTTCTTTGAGGAGCTGCAGGATCTGAACGATATTGAGCTGAGGAAACTCCTGAGATTTACATATAAATCCGGGTGGTTCTTATACAGCGGACCACTGAGCTGTGTAACAGCGGCATATCTTTTGTATTTGCAATTTCAAACATTTTGGAAATCCCAACAGCAATGGACACAATGAACGCAAACTGATGGTCTAAGTGAGCCGTGACAGCAGTCACAAGGGCATCCATTTACCTACCTACCTACCTTACATACCTACCTAAGGGGTTAAACAATAAGAGTTGATTTTACAGCTCCGTTCAGTGTTTCAACGCTCTGTTCACTAACCGCACTCTTATTTACGCCATAAGTAAATAATTGCTTATCTTTCGTTTTGTTCCGATTCAGCGACTTGTTTGGAAGTCAGCCAAATTTAAAAAAAAAAAAAAACGTGCACAACTCATAGACCACCGTTGAAGCGTTTAAATCCTACTTCCAGCTATTGAAGAAGTTTCTTCGATTCAATCACGCAATAGGACCTTCATTTGGAGGAACATTCGTTCGATGCGGGACAATATTTAAGTGCATCCTTCTGACTTATACAAACGTGACAATTATGTTTTCGAAGGAACAATGTACGATCGTCCAGCTACAAAGGATCAATCGATATCTGCTTTTCTCTAGCCACCGCCCTTCTTCTTTCTTTAACGGCGAGGTTATGGTCAGAAATATGGGGCCATTACCCTCCTCCTTTACTGCGACCCTACTGGTACGCCTGTGAGGCTCGTCGGTTCTACCTCTATAAACATTGGCAGGCTTCCTGGTTTCGGATCACTCTACCACTGAGGCCAATCAAATGCTGGTGTTGTTGCATTGATTTTATGAACGATTTTTAAGGCATGCCTCTATCCACTGCCCTTGTTTTACTTATTTAACCGCCGGGCCATGAATCACCAAAACTATACAAAAGTTCGTTACCGCACCACGAAACAGATCGCGCCGCTCCCAAAATCATAGTTGCAACGACTTTTTGCAATCCAAGATCAAAAGAAGATCACCACCCACATGGTCGTAGTGCTCTCGTCCACTTAATACAATTGACTTATCTTGCATTTTTTGTATTATTAACATGAAGACCACTTAATTCCATGGACAACGTATCATGCTGTTATGGGGAGCAGTAGGTATTTGCAATACCATAATGCGCAGATCAGAGAGCTCTGCAACGCAGTGCTACTCCAAAACCATTTATTTCTCCTTTTTATCTAATTGTTTCTTGTCGTTGATATAATTTTATTTTATTTATTTCTTTTTCCAATTACAGTCCACTATGTCACATGATCACACACCATACGTAGCGCGGGCTCGTGTTACACGGCCAACGCCACCTAAGCCCTCCTGCAATCCGATGCAGTTTGTACAGATAAAACCGTGCAATTTATATCAAAGTGCACAACAGCAGCTGAAGAAGGTCGAGGAAATCAAAAAAGTCAAAGAGGTTATGAAAGAGGAGCCTGAAGATTGGCAGAATGTGAGTATATATACATATATTTTGTTTTTACATTTAAATTCACTTTTCGCCCACCCTGCGCCGCAAGAATCAATATAATTTTGCAAGAAATATGTCCAAAGAAAAAGCAAACAATTATCTAACCCAAGTGATGACTGCGACGAAGACCGAAGACGCAAATGCTACATTAAAGGTTTCGCAACGGGGGTTTCATTGGTTATGCAGGTGGTGGCGCCTTTGCCTTCAATTTATTGCTCTGTTACAGTTTTGTTTTGTTATTGTTGTATTCACATACTATGTATGCATATCTATTAGAAAACAGAAAATATTTGCGTAAAAATGAGATAATAACGGCGTCGAGGTGCATTGCAATTTACGAGGTTCCGCACTGAATCTGGGATACAAATTTAAATAAATTTCGGTTAAGTAACATAAAAAAGCAGGCACGTTAACTTAAGTCAGACTGTATACTTGGCTCATTTTTGCCGCGCAGAGAGTGCAAGTGATGGAATGAATAATGGGACACACACTGGTGACAGTAGCACCAATCGATTGGAAAAGGGTAGGAGATGTTGTATATTTTTGGACATGCCCATGTTATCGATCGGTTGAATTATTCACTTTCAATTCCGTAACTGCGAGAGTTTCCACGTTCATTTAAACTGAATGGCACTAATTGGAATTCATATAGAGGAGAATGTAATATAACTTGTCCAAAAGCTCAGGCAATCGGTTTGAAACGCCAAGAAATGGTGTGCTGTTCAGAAATGATAAGTTGATAAAAGCCTTTTATGAAGACTTCTTAGGCTAGTCGGTTGCCTAACTCTGCTCTTCCGTTGTGGTTCGTACTGCAACACTTGCCCCAAGCTGCACCCCCCCCCCCCCCCCCCCCCGCGATGCGTGTAGCACTCAGCGGTCGACCGTTTCAGTCACTCCCTCTAGCTTAGCTCTGAAACCAACAACTCGACTGTGCAGCCGATACCCCCCGATTCCCCCTCCATGGTATGTAAAAGCTGCTCTGGATTCAATCGAATCAGTCTTCCCGGCACGGTATTACCTGCAAAGAGAATAAAGAGCAGTTTGAGGTTCGATTGTAACAGTCATCTCAAAAGGCCCTAACATCTCGGGGATCGGGAAGCAGCAGCTTTCCCTCCGGTACGCAGTAAATGGAATCGGCCCAAGGTTTGATTGCATCAATCACCTCATCTCTATCCCAACCCATGCATTAGTCACTCTGAACATATCGCAACCTACCTAGTCCTGCCATAAGTTTTTCATCCGTAAACAAAATGTTTTCATGGCCATTGGCCGCGTGCCACTGCAGAAGTCTCTTGCATCTTTCCAGCCTAATTTTTTTCAGTTGGGGAGTTAAGAGATGACCAGTGGACCGACGATAGGCTTTCATATGGAGATCGTCCCGAATCAACCTTGACATCGATCTGGTTGATATCTCCAACTCCTTGGACATTATTTTCTGTTTTCTAAGGGGATTTCTCCGAATTCGCTCACGCACTGCCTTCACTACCGCACTTGTACGGACGACGCGTGGGCGACCACTTCTTGGCCTGTCACCGACTCTGGACATTTCGGAGAAACGATTTATAGCCCGATAAACGAAATTTCTCGATATGCCGAGTGGTTGTAGCAACTCGAAAATTTGGCCAGCACTCTTCCCGCACTTATGCAACGCAATTATCGCGATTCGATTTTCTTTAACGCCCCACTCCATGTTAGCAGATCGCAAGCTGAAACCAAACTGGCTAGTTTTCTTTACTACACAATGCATGCGTTCCGAAAAAAAAGTTAACGGTTCTATTCCCGCAAGAAGTTGTTTGCAGTAAGCGATGGAAATTGTGTAACAGAACTTATGGCAGGACTAGGTATGCGAACTACAGCCAGGCTGTATTTCCTGACCCCCGCAGGAGTATTTCCCCCTACAACCACTAACTCATAGGAGGAAATACAGGGATACCAGTAGGCCGAGCGACGACCGGCAAAACACCCCACCCCCCCTTTTTGTGGTATCACAATGGACCGAAATTGCGGTCTAACTGTGCCTGGGCTGGCGCCCTCGCAGCCACCTTACCTACTTTTTTCTAAAATAACTAATAAATAACGCCAAAGCGTATGTAAAGGGTTTTTCAATAAGAGCGCTTTTTTTTTAAAAAAACAAAAAGGGTTTTGGATATCAATGAAATGCTTTATTCCTGTGAAGGGACGTTCGATGCCATTATGTATGGAACTCGATTTCTTTTGCATGGCCACCACGGGCACGCTTGCAGAAGCCCAGACGCTGAACCCAATTTTCGACGGTTTTCAAGCATAAATCGGCCGATACTGCTGCAATTTCATGTTCGATATTCGTATGAAGTTCATCAATCGTCGCTGTTGGCATAGACCATAGACTTGACGTAGCCCCACAGGAAATAGTATAACGGCGTCAAATCGCACGACCGAGGCGGCCAAGCGACTGGACCATTTCGTGAGATAACACGGTTTTCAATAAATTGATTGTGGCATTCGCTGTGTGGCTTGTGGCGCCGTCCTGTTGGAACCACATGTCCTCCAAGTCCATATCATCCAATTGGGGCCAAAAATATTCGCTTATCATTGAACAGTAGCGATTCCCATTCACAGTAACGTGCCGGTCTTGATCATCACGGAAGAAGTACGGCCCAATGACGCCGCGCCGGCCCATAAACCACACCAAACCGTAATTTTGTCTAATTTTGGCACTTCTTTGTCTCACTGGCACGGGAACATTTTGTACTGTGCTTGTGGATTCAAATTTTTCCACTAGACGCTCAATTGTTGATCTGCTAGGACGATTATGACGCCCAGAAATTGGACGTAGCGCTCTTAACGTTGAGGCCACTGACTCCGAATTTCGGTAGTAAATTTTAATAATGTCGACTCGTTGTTGGCTCATATATCTTTTCATCATGAAATGGCAAACCTTACTGAAGAGAAATGTCAAAAGAGCGGCAAGAAATTCGGCGTCGTTTGCTGTCCCTGTCGCTCTACTTTTGTAGCGTCCCTGTTGAAAAACCCTCTACTTTAAAAGACTAACAGCCGAATTAATAAAAATAACTTAATTGTTTTTGTAACCATCAACTCTTTTTCCGTGGTTGGGTAGTTAACCCCACGCACAACCCCCGTGACATGGAGGGGCAGGCCCTTGCTGCGACCACTTGGACGAAAGGGACCGGAATATTCCGGAGTCAGTAACCCGCTTTGGGGATTTGAGAGCCTCAAATCCCTTATGACCTCAGCTCCAAATACGTCGAAGTAGCTCATTAAGTTATCTGCCATGCTGCCTGTTGACGTCTCCGTTAATTCAATCATGTGAATTTATCCGCCGTACGTCCTCCTTCTGAGGGGCTCATGTAAGACTTCTGAGACTCGAGCAGACATTCAATTCCGATAGTGTTGCTATTTCTTCGTGTTCAACACTCGCACTTATAAGTTCAGCAAGCCAAACTCGGCTGAGCGAGATGTGTGTGAGATAGTTATGAATACTGGGCATCGCCAAGTTGATGCCGATCAGGATCCCGCCCTATTCACACACACCCAACCATATGCTGTCAACAAGAAGGGACCCACAACACCAACGAATCGGACAGAACGTCACGATAGACAGTTATAATTTTGAGTTAGTTAGGGACTTTGTCTACCTCGGCTCCGCTATTAATTCTGATAACGACACCACAGCTGAAATCAAACGAAGAATTACACTTGCCAGCCGCTGTTTCTGTTTGGCCTAAGAAGGCAATTGACTAGTAAGGCCTTGTCAAGAAAAACTAAGGAGACTCTATATAAGACCCATCATCCCAGTCCTGCTCTACGGTGCAGAAGCGTGGACAGTAGCAAAAGCGGATGAAGATCTTCTTGGTCGTTTCGAACGCAGTTCGAGTGATTTTCGGTCCCGTTTGCTTTGACGGGCTTTGGAGCAGGATATTTAATACCGAACTCTACGAGCTGTACAGCGACATCGACCTGGTCAAAAAAGTACGTATCAGTCGACTAAGATGGCTAGGACATGTAGAACGAATGGACACCAACGCTACGGCCCGTAGAGTCTTCGATTCCAACCCGGATAGACAACGTAGTAGCGCGCGCCAGTGGAAGGACCTCAACCAACTTGGAGTGCGCAACTGGAGGCGGTTAGCCAAATATCGTGCTAACTGGAGAGGCGTATTGGTTGAGGCCCAGGTCCACCCCGGACTGTAGCGCCACCTAAGTAAGTAAGTAAGTAAGTCACTTAATTGCCTCTATTTCACAAATTAACTATAATGTGGATTAAAAGCTAATTCACGGCTCATTAATTAAAAATCATGTACATGCATAAGCTAATTGTCGTTAAGTTATAAATGGTATGGAAATTGGGAATCGTTAAGGAATAAATTCTATAGAAATACCACATCCAACATCCCATTTGGTTCAAAGATTCGCTGTCATTTGGCAAAAATGCTGTCAGTTATATTCTGACTTAATTGATTGGTAATTCACCTACTTCGGTGAATTAGTTGATTGTTTGTTTATCAACGTCAATTAACTCCAACAAAAGTTTAGTATCAATATTTTTTCATTTAATTCATTGATTAAAGATAATTCACCTTTAATTTGCGTTTATTAATTCGGCTGTAAGTCTCTGTACAACTCAAAACATTTTACATAAATAAATTGAAATTGAACCGCAAAACAGCTCTGTAACTCCAGCCTCCACTTCACGTGGTAGCAATCACACAACACTGTTCTTCATTCGACAATTCAAAGGAAATTGAATTGAATTAAATTGACTATGCCATCATTTCTAAGAGAAGCTGATGGGACCATTGAAATCGTAGCCCTTACTCGTAAATCATTTAGGCTGGAGCTAAGTGGATATCTGGGAGTATCAATAGTGGCTTAAATAGTTAATTTTGTTCGATCTGGGATGCAAATATCGCACGACGTTGCGGTCCTGCTCTGTTCTGTGTGATCTATACATTTATCTCCAGATTTTCGTAAACAAGTTAATCTCCTTTCATTTATTTCCATTGAGTTTGATTATTTGCTTACCTTAGTGTACTATCGCCGACCCAATTGATAGTAATCTACTTCCACAAAGTGCAGGCCCTTTGAGTTCTTGCAGCATTATGAAAATTCGAATGAAGCATGTATCTGTCACTAAACTGAAAGAACGGTCAAAACTGGATTACACTTGTAAAATTAGGTCTGAAAACTTCAAATCGACCGGAAAGACTAAGAAAAAGTATATTTTGTCAATCGGGTGGCACTAGCCTCAAGGAAAACCAAACGCTGGAAAGCTTTGCATATACGGGTTACTTCTAAAAATGAGTATTCAATACCGATACTCATTTCATATAACGAATAGTAAATAGGGAATAAATACAGTATGCACATCTTTTCATACAACTCTACGCAACATGTTCATTATTCCTTAAGAATGAACTTAGAAAGTTAAAAAGAAAAACCATCACCCCTTCCGTCAAAAAAACATGAGTTACTCCCTGCTTAATTTAAAAATTTCTCAGATATTTTGTGTTCGAAATGACCCATAGTGCTTAAATACTTCAGGCTAGCAAGCTTTGCGATTTTATATCTATTAACATCCTTACTACCCTTATGGTAGGTATGATGACCACTCTCTCATTACCCTCTATCTCTTCTCTTCTTCTTCACCGCTTTGCCATACGAGTAGCTCCCGAGCCTGACTTTTTCAGAATTTATGTTTATTGATTCCAGTGCCTTGAGGGCAGCCTGATTATCTCTTCCAAATATTGATCCCATCCGCATTAGTTGGGGAGCCCTTAAAACAGATAGAACTTTCGATTGGAAGACCCTGCTGATATCCGGAAGTCTTATAGATACTTTCAGTTCTGGATTGACAGATAAGATACCTAAGCCCGTTCCTTCCTTCGTTTTAAAACCATGTTGTTGCATCCTCTTGCAATTCATTATATATCATACGTCTTTGGATATGATATACTAACTTACTTAACAGGCTCCCGACGCGTCGTGAGTCTCTGCGTGGGTCACTGCAACCTTCCACCGCTCGGGAACGCTGCTTCCAGTTGTCCAGACCAAGTGCTCTGGCATCCGCGATACAACGGAGATTCGGTGTTCCTTTTCGTCTCGAACCGTGGGGGTTGTCTAAAAGTCGAAGATTCTCTTCGCTTTAGCATTATTGTCCATTCGCACAATGTGGCCGAGCCAATGCAGTCGACGGGGTTTCGATTTTCGGACCAGATCCACATATTGGTACAGCTTATAGAGTTCGTGGCTTTATCTTCTCCTCGATCCAGTATTGTTTTTCAAATAAACCCAATATAAGCTCTTATTTCCTGCATATTGTCCAGCACTCGATGCTATGATCAATACCTGGCAGTATCAGTGTTTCGTAAAGCTTACACTTGGTCTTCCGGGTTAAACGTTTTTAACCCCAAACCGAAGTACAGTGCTGTGCAAATTAATTGGGACAGGCAAAATTTTTATGATTTTTTTAATTTTTTTATAAAATGTTGTCAATTTTTTAAATTTAATAATTTATATGGCCGCCTTTGGCAGCAATTACATCTTTCACTCGATTTGGCATGGATGAAACCAATGTTTCGCAAATTTTTCTTATTTTTTCGTCGTGAAACCACACTTCAATTATTGCACAAATAAGCTTCTTTTTGGTAGTACAATCCCTTTTCCTCAGCCTTATTTTTATTATGGCCCAAAGATTCTCTATTGGGTTGAGGTCTGGAGAGTTGCCTGGCCATTCGAGCACCCTAATATGTTCTTCCGCAAAGAATCCTTTCATTTTTTTTTAAAGTGTGGCATGGGGCAAGATCTTGCTGAAAAATTGCATTTCCGGTCGGAAACTGTCTTCTCATGGTCGGTAAGAGCATGTGGGTTAAAACGTCACCGTACTTGATGCTATTCATCATCCCTTCAATCGGCTTTAAGCTTCCAGGGCCCAAGGAGGTGAAACAACCCCAAAACATTACTTTGGGGGGGGGGGGGGGGTGTTTAGGGGCCTGTATAATGTGACCAGGTCGGAGCTTTTCTTTGTCACTTCTTCTCACGACACTTACCCGGTAGCCCTGAACTTCGAAATGGCTCTCATCAGAGAAAATGACACTTCCCCATTCGTGCGAAGACCAGTCTTTATGTTTCTTTGCCCACTGCAGCCTTTTTCTCATCATAGCCTCTGTTAGAAGCGGTTTTTTAAGTGGTCTTCTTGCTTTGCGGCCCACATCTAAAAGACGCCTTCTAACAATGGACGAGTCCACCACCACACCAGCCGACGCCAAGTCCCTTTGAAAATCACCACTAGTCTTCCAAGGATGAATGACGCTGTTACGGATCAAAGTTTTGTCATCGCGATCCGTTGTCTTGCGTTTTCGGCCACAATGCCCCGTACGAGCCGTTGCAATGGATCCTGTAGCCTTGTGCAACGCTATGATCCTACCCACACTTGATTTTGGAACTCCAACATCATCCGCAAACTTCCGTATGCTTTTGTCAGTGTTCTCATGCAAAGCAATGATTGCAGCCCTCTTCTCCATCGAAATATCCATTTTCAAATGTGTTTCAAACGAGCCAACCAAAACTAATAAAATATCGGATAACAGCTTCATGACACTAAACTTTTATAAATGGACAAAAAAATGCAAATTACCTTCGCGAATCCAAAAGAAAATATTTGTAATAATTAATTTGCAAAGAACCTTACCAAAGTTTAAAACAGTAACGCGAAAATCATAGCCTACTTACGATTATGTTTAAAAATCATGCCTGTCCCAAGTAATTTGCACAGCACTGTAGCAACGTTTTGCTGGGGCAACTTATTTTCCTCGGATTGCATTAAATAATGTCGCTATTTTCACCCCTAACCTCACATGGGACAGGCACATTAACTTATTTTAGATTTATTGGCTTGAATTACTATCAAAACATTTATGAATGAAATTCGGCTTCGTTCATGTGTCCCCCACAGGAACGTATGCAGCGGGCGATACGTTAAACACAATTATCGATGACTCGGCCGCACATTTCCACAGATACGGCCGCTATTTCTCGTTCAATATTGGCTCTGAGCTCCTCTAACGTCGCCGGCTTATTGGCATAGACCAATGATTTAATGTAGCCCCAAGTCTTAAGTCTAGAGGCGTCAAATCACTAGATCTCGGCGGCCAATAAGCGGGTAAGTTTCTCGAGATAACACCGAACTGAGCACTTCATAAACTCGATTGCTGCACCCGCTGTGTGTCTTGTGGCACCGTCTTGTTGGAACCACATATCACTGATGTCTAATTCATGCAATTGCTCAAAGAAATAACGTCCCAACATGTCTCTGTAGCGAATAACATTTACCGTAACGTGACGTTCATTTTCATCGACGAAAAAAAAACCACCCAATGACGCCACCGGCATGAAAACCGCACCAAACAGTGACTTTTTGCGGATGAAGTGCTATCCCATGAAGCACATGAAGGTTCTCACCTGTCCAGTTGCGCATATTTTGCTTATTGACGAACCGTTTAATCAAAAATGCGCTTCATCGCTGAAGATGATTTTGCGATGAAATTCTTCATTTTCTTCCATCATGTCCAGAGCCCAATTTGAGAACGTATTCGCTTCATATGATCAAATGGCCTTAGTTCTTCAGTCAGCTTGATCTTTTAAGGGTGTAGGCCAAGATCCTTGCACAAAATTCGCCCTAATATGCTCTTAGAGAAGCCTAATTCTTTAGAACGCCGTAAAATTGACTGATTTGCAGCAATATTCTCCACTCTTCGGGCAAAACGTAGCCTCCCTGGCATGGCAACATCACGCAGCGAATATTCTGACTCAAATTTTTTACACTAGACTATGAATTGCTTGTCTACTGAGACGATAACTAAGGCCGAAAATTGGCGTTAACGCTCTTAAAATTGCGACCACCGACTCGGAATTTCGGTAGCAAATTTTAATTATTTGTAAACGTTGTTCCTCGTGTACTTCACCATGATGAAAATGTTGATTTTACTGAATATTTTGACATTGACAGTTCGGTAATCAGTTTAAGAGTGCGTTCACAGTGAAAGTTTGAAGTTGTCGAGTCGCTAATTAAAGACCCTTTATATAGATTTCTAACCTATAGCGGCACTTAAACAGAGCCTATAACCTAGCTGCTCCAATTATTTGTGTGTACTAAGTTATATTTTTGGCACGTTCAATGTTGTCCTAATTCGAGTTGCTCCCCAAATAGTGACAACATCAAATAACATGCTTTTATCGCTAACTGGAATACAAATCAATATGCCATTAATACCATATCCACATCCATATACAGTGGCCGAAATAAGTATAAAGACAGTAATTCTCAAACTCTTCAATTTGGCTTGTAGGCTTAGCGCCTAAATATATGCAACAAAATTGTTCAATAAATGTTTGGAGAATTAATTTTCTCTTAACTCCAAAAAAAAATTGTACCGTTATCGGTCATATCGTGTTAGAAAGAGACTGATTTGTCTTTTCTAATAAAAAAATTGTGAAAAAGTTGCGAAATAAGTATAAAGACACTTCGGTTATCCAAAAGTATTCCAATTTTATAGCAATTTTTTTTAAATAAAAAGAGTGAAAAACAATAAAAGGTAAATTGTTTTGCTTGTTGGCACAAAAATTGTTATCAATAAATTGTTATCATTAAACTATTAAGCCATGCCTCGCGGAACTCATTTGACGACAGTAGAAAGGGCAATTATTACGACTCATAAGGAGCACGGCTTATCCAACCGATCCATTGCCAGGAAAATTGGACGATCTCTTTCCGTCGTATGTAATTTTTTAAATTTGGGCCAAAATTATAGCACTGCAAGAAGATCTGGTCGACCAAGCCTCTTGACCTCACGCAACAAAAAAACGATTTACCACGAAGCAAGGCGTAATAAGCTGAATGCTGGCCAGATAAAGCGCAAGTTGGATCTCCCAGTGACGGTAGGAAGAGTGGAGCAAGTGTTGAAGGCAAATCATAACCTTCGTTACACGAAAATGACGAAAAAACCCAACCTGCAACAGCATCATAAAGAAGCAAGGTTAAGATTTGCAAGAAGTCACATGGCTTGGACCAGGGAGTGGGAATCCGTTATTTTTAGTGATGAAAAGAAATTTAATTTGGATGGTCCGGACGGTTTTAGCTTTTATTGGCGTGATTTGAGGGACGAAAAAGCAATAAAAATGAGTCGGCACTCTGGAGGCGGAAGTTTGATGGTTTGGGGTGCCTTTGGTTTTCATGGTAAAATCCCCTTGATGTTCGTTCAACCTAGAATGAATGGTGAAAAATACAGGGAGATGTTGGAATATGCTTTGGATGCATTTGGAGACATTCCAGCGGGTGAAAATTTTATTTTTCAACAGGACAATGCTCCTATTCATAATGCCAGTACGGTCCGCGAATGGTTTGAAAGAAGTCAAATTCAGTGTTTACCATGGCCTTCGTGTAGTCCTGACCTTAACCCAATCGAAAATTTGTGGGGTATTATGGCAAGAAACCTTTATTCAAATGGGAAGCAGTACAGAAATCTGGAAGAGCTTAAAAGAGGAATAGCACAGACATGGTCTGAGATCACCGAAGAAGTCCTACAAAACTTGATAAATTCTATGCCTAATAGAATTTTCCAAGTTATTGAAAATCAAGGAGGTTGTACAAAGTACTAACTTTCAGGTTGATAGGTACAACCAAAAAATTCGGTGTTTAAATGCTTTTAAATATTGACTGTCTTTATACTTATTTCGCAGGAAAATTAAACGTTTTTGGAATTCCCTAAAGGTGAACCTCAAAAACTAGCCTTTGTTGTGATAAATATTTTCTTTTTTCGTTTCATTATTTACTGAATAAAATAAACTTACTATCTACGATAAAATAAACTTATAATTTCTATTATTTTTGTACTTAAATCCAACCGAGCATTGAAGTTGAGTGTGTCTTTATACTTATTTCGGTCACTGTATGTATGTAATTAGTTCATGACTATATCAGGTTCACATTTATTATTAGCGTGCATGATATAGCGCATGAGGCCAATCAAAAATTGGTGTTCCTGCATTTATGGGATCCAGAAGTTTTTAGACCTGCCTCTCTTTTGCGAGTGTAAAGGAATGCAGATTGCCTTTTTGATGGGGTTCCTAGGATCTCTCCTTTGAACATGACAGCACCAACTGAGCCGGTCGCGCTCCATTTTCTTTGAGATAGGTTCCTTAACGTGTTGGCTTCCTCGGACTTTTTAAATAATACGAGTATTAAAGTTTTCCAACAAAAAAATTAAAGAAACACAGTGGTGGTCCAGTATAACGAATGATATAATGTCCAGGTGTATTCGTTAAATCGAAAAATTCGTAATATCGAGCACATTTTACTTGTACGAAACGTTAAATAAAATGTGCAAATATTGTTTCTATTCATACGATTTTTTTTCATTTATTCAAAAGTTAAAAAAACAAAACTTTTCAAAGTAAAAAGTAAAAAAGTCTGGATACTATTATTAATTTTTTGAAAAGAAATCACCAATAAACGTTTGTTTTCGTGAACTTTGAACAGAGCAATACACAGCTTTTTCCTGAAGGCTTCTTAAGACAAATATTTTCGAATGTTCAACGTTGTTTCCTTCGGCCCATTTAATACACGTGTTAAAATTCTCAACCGGATCGGTATGTTTTATTTTCTGAACAGAGTTTGGACCCGTTTCTGAGGAGCTATCATCTTCATCATTGTCAACATCAATAACATCGTTTTCTTGAAATGTGCTGGTACGGCTATCTTCTGCAAGAAACATTTCAGCATTGTGCCAAGACTCCAAATCCTCTTCAGTGAAGTAAGCCTGAAGTACATTACATATGTAATGTAAAATGTATAGCTTATAAAACAATACCTCATTTGAAAGTGATTCTAACCTCTGAGAAAATATTTTGGACAAGAGTCAAAGTGTTCGTTACTACGACCATCTCTTCTTTGCTCCGTAAAACTGACAGGGGAATATCATCCTCCTCATCAAACTCCGTATCCGGCGTTGGAGCTAATATGTTTTTCCAGCACTTGTGAAGCACAACCGCTGATACATTTTTCCATGCCAAGGCAATGAGTGAAACAGCCTCAAAAAGATTGAGCTCCTTCAGAGCATCTGTTATGCCTTTTCCCGAACTCACAATTTTGCTCAGCAAGCTACTTCTATAAAATAGCTTAGTTAAGCGGATCGCATTCTGATCCATTGGTTGGATCAATGGTGTAACATTAGGTGGCATGTACACCACCCAAATTTTTCCATCGGCCGTTTCTTTTACTAATTCCTCTTCGGGAGGATGACTAGGCGCATTATCTAGAAGCAACAAAGCCTGTATTGGTAGATTTTGCTCTTCCAGAAACTCTTCAACCTATAAAAAGTAAGTAGGTACATAGAATTAAAGAACAATTTGTATTTTTTTTTTAATTTCGAACCTGTGTGGTATAAAATTCTTGAAAAACCAAGTTTTGAAAAGACCAGCATTCATCCATGCAGATTTAGAAAACGCATAGTCAATTGATAGAGTTTTATTTTTAAAAGCCCGCGGCTTTCTTGACTTCCCGATTATAAGTGGCTTTATTTTTTTTTAAACCAGAAGCATTCGAGCATGCAAGGAACGTAAGGCGTTCTTTGGAAATTTTCCTCCCTGGAGCGCTTGCTTCTCCGGCATGAACATACGTACTGTCTGGCAGCATTTTCCAATAAAGACCAGTTTCGTCGGCATTGAATACCGCATCTAAGCTGAGTTTATTTTCTTTTATGATTTCAGCCAATTTTTTTTGTTAAATGCGTTAACAAGATCTGCTCGTAATGAAAGCTTTTCGCCAGACTATTTAAGAATACGAATCCCAAAGCGCTTTTTAAATTTTGTCAGCCATCCGTTGCTCGCTGAAAATTCTCAGAGGTAATATTTTTTTTGGATCTCCATAGCTTTGGCTTTCAGAATGTTTCCATTTATGGAAATGTGTCTTTCACGTTGGGTAATAAACCATTTGTATAATGCCTGTTCCATTTTTGGGTATTCACCTTTCTTTAATGATCGTCGGTGAAAAGATCCACTATGTGTATCTCTCAGATTTTTGAGAACCTTGATTCCATTTCATTGCCTGTTCCATTTTTGGGTATTCACCTTTCTTTAATGATCGTCGGTGAAAAGATCCACTATGTGTATCTCTCAGATTTTTGAGAACCTTGATTCCATTTTTTTTAATGGTACAAATGCTCGATTTTGGAATAGCAAACTTCTTTGAAATGTCATTAAGCGGGACTCCCTTATTGCACTCGTCAATGATTTTTACTTTATCTTGTAGCGAAAGGCGTTTGCGAGTTAAAGACATTTTTACCAATTTTACCGAACTACTAGCGCAAGAAAAGAGCCCGACCGATATCTTTTGAAAGACGCGCCTACTAACTCGTTCTTACTCGAAACATAGATTCATATGTGGATACCAAATGTGCATGTGCCACAGACAAAACAAACAAAAACAAACTTGCAAACCGAAAGCATTGTGAGTGCAAATACATACACAATAACAAAAAGTTATACGTAGTAGCTAACAGTTTTACAACAGGCCCATAACCATACATACATAAATTCACAATCCAGAGAGTTGCTTTACACCTGCCTACATATGTATGTACATACATATATGTTTAACAGAAACATTCGTTATATCGAATGTCAACCCTTTTTTTCATACGTTATATAGAGACACCAATGGAATTGAAAAAAGTGTACGTTATATCGATCATTCGTTATATCGGCATTCGTTATACTGGACCACCACTGTACACTGATATGTATATAAAAAAAAATAAAAATTCTTATATAATGGCGCCAATGTGTTTAAACTTTTAAGTTGATTAGTTACATACCCCAATAAGTTTATTAGCTATTTTGTATTTTTCGACTTTATCTAAATTTATAGATGTTAAATTAAACTCAGACCATAAAAGGAATAATTGAAGACACAAGCGTAATCTTGAATATGTCTATTTTTGAACGGCAGTAATGAAGCTTATTACTTTGCATTTAAGGTTGTATATATGTATTTGTTTGAGCACATTTATTATTTTATCAGATAGGTTTTAGATATGCAATTGGTTATCTCAGACGTAAAGATTCTTACTTTTGTGAAGCAAATGTAAAAGATCCGCACCCGCTGAATGACAGTAGTGTTCCGAAAAAGTTAAGCCATTGGTCTAAAAGTATTCTTAATAACCGCCGTGGCCGACCAACCAAGAATTGCGAAATATACAACGTTCAATGAATTTTCTTGTACCACATTCTGAGGGTTGGGATTGAAAATGGTTTTGTAGTATTTTCTGTGTCCCAATCTAACGGTATTTTAATTTTGACTCATGGTTTATAATATTGCTGTAGACCCCCAAAAGTTACCGTATATGTCCGTCCGTCCGTCCGTTGTCAATTTTGAGGCGCTTAAATTCGAGCTAGAAAGATAAAATTGAAAATACACTCTCTAAGAGTCCGAAATGCTCAAGTGTAAGGGATTTTTGAAATCCGATACTGACCGCTATTCCGCTATTTAAAAACAAAACGTTTTCTTGAAGAAATCACTGGAAATGAAAGTCGTTTTTTCGCGAAGTATGTGTCGTACCCACGACATTGAGAATATTGCTCTGGTGAGCCAGTTCTATCTGCGCACCGAACTTGAGAATTGGCGATCTTAGAATAACGGATTCACCGTATTCAATGACGAAAACCATGCTAATGCAGTTGTCGCCAATGGCCGATGTTCGTGTCGAAGGATGATCTTCTGTGCATCTTCGAGTCACTAAAGAATAAAAAGTCGGCGGGGATGGATGGTGTCCCAAACGTCGTATTGAGACACCTGCATCTGGAAGCTGTAGAAATCATTACCACGCTGTTTAACAATGCTGTGGTACACCCTGTCCCGAAAAAGGGTAAACATAGGAAGAACCCTGCCAATCTCCGGTCGATAAGTTTGCTTCCGAATATTAGTAAGGTCTTTGAAAGCATTTGATCGTTGGTATGGACGCGAACGCGCATCATCGCGTTTGGGGTAGTACTGACTCAAATAGCAGGGGTGAATCCCTACTAAACTTCTTTGCTGCCAGCCAGCTCGATATACTGAACACTGGTAATGAGCCAACCTTTGTCACTCGGCTGAGGCGGCAAGTTATTGATGTGACAGTAGCAACCGGTGCTGCATCTGGCATCGTTTCGGGCTGGAGGGTTTCAAAGGAAGAAACTGCAACTGACCATCGGTATGTTATTTTTAAGTTAAGTGCAGATCGACCGATCAGAAGCAAAATCAGGAATGTGCGATGCACTGACTGGGACGTCTATTCCACGGAGTTGCGGGGTCAGATAGGTTCCCTGCCTATCAGGATCCTTAGTAGCGACGACTTGGATAAGGCGACCGACACGCTACACAGCGGTATTATTACGCCTTTCATACTGCTTGCCCGGAGAAGGAGGCTGGTGGTGCGAAACCAACCCGATGGTGGAACGCTAAGCTATCCCTTCTCAGGAAAAGAGTGGGGAGGCTGTTTAACAGGGCCAGGAAGTCTAACCTGGTAGCCGATTGGTCTTCTCATGCGGATGCGCAGAAGGAGTACAAGAGGCAAATTAAGAGCGCTAAGAAGGTATCTTGGCAGAGGTTCTGCGGAGAACTGAAGGATGTTAGCGCGGTTTCGAGATTGCAGAGAGTCCTCTCAGCTGATCCGGGAGCCAGGCTTGACGTCCTTCGGAAGCCCGATGGCACCTCGATCAACTCCAATGAGGAGGTACTTCAACTGCTAATGGACACCCACTTTCCTGGCTGCAAAGCCGTGGATAATTGGGTGTGGCCAAACAAAAGCAGAGCTACCACTGAGCAGTGGCGGGTCGCGGCGAGCATTGTTACGAGAGAGAGGGCGAGAGCCATTATCCTGACCTTTTCTCCTTTCAAGGCTCCTGGACCTCATGGCATCTATCCCATACTCTTGCAAAAGGGTATCGAGATTTTGCTCACACTGCTAACTAGAATGTACAGAGCCAGCGTGGCTCTGCGACATATTCCTCTGGCCTGGAGAAGAGCTAGGGCGGTTTTCATTCCCAAACTGGGAAAGGCCGCCTATGATCTTCCCAAAAGCTTCAGGACTATTAGCCTTTCATCATTTCTGTTAAAGGGCCTTGAAAAACTGATTGACGTACGGCTTAAGAGCATTCCAGCTTCGCTGGGTATTCATGATAGCCAACACGCCTATCAAAAAGGCAAGTCCACTGAGACGGCATTAACGGATCTGACGGCCAGAGTGCGTAGGGCGCTCGACCGCAAGAACTATGCTCTTGCTGTCTTCATGGATATTGAGGGTGCATTTGACAATCCCACCTTTTGCAGAATTGAGTCTGCCTTAACACTGAAGGGCGTCGATTCTACAACTGTGGAATGGATCCTGGAAATGCTTAGGAGCAGAGAAGTTAGAGCTGCTGTTGGCGGCTGCGTCAGAACTGTGCGCGCTGTTAAAGGCTTTGCTCAGGGCGGTGTACTTTCCACTACATTGTGGAACCTGTTGGTCGACTCCTTGTTGAGAAGACTTGATGGGGAAGGTCACCCTGTTATTGGGTACGCTGATGATGTGTGCATTATTGTCAGCGGCAGGTTTTTACCAACTCTTTGTGAGCGGATGGAAACAGCGCTCAATAGTGTTGGGAGTTGGTGCCGCGAGCAAGCTCTGTCAGTCAACCCCGCGAAGACTGAGATGATGCTGTTCACGAGTAGAAGGGCAATACCTCAAGTGAGGTGGCCTTACTTCCAGGGCACTCAACTAAAGCTATCAAGCAAGGTTAAGTATCTGGGTATTGTGTTAGATCCAAGGCTTAACTTTTCTGAACATTTGGTTGCTAGGATTTCGAAGCCAACTAACATTTTCTGGCAGTGCCGTAGGATGTTCAGCAGAACCTGGGGACTTAGTCCCAGGCTGGTTCACTGGATTTACACGTGCATCGTTAGGCCATACCTTATGTATGGTGCGATTGTATGGTGGGCTAGAGCTCACATCCTCAAACGTCAACTGTCGAAGCAACAGCACCTTGCGTGCTTATGCATTACAGGTGCGATGAGAGGAACTCCCACTGCTGCTATGGAAGTGTTGCTCTGTTTACCTCCCTTGCAGTTCCTTGCTGAGAGTGAGGCCAGAAAATCACTATACCGTATGTGTGTAGTACTTGGACGGCAGGTCAATCTCGGCGATGGGGCCAGAGGTGCTAGGTACAGAGCTCTCTATGACAGCCTACCTGGCCATCGCGGAGGAGCACTTGACACTGTGTGCATGAAGCAAGTCTTTGAGCGCCGTTTTCAGGTCATCCTTCCTGAACGGCAGGAATGGAACAGTGAGGGGTGGAATGGCTTTAAGCCGGGTGATGTCATCGTCTATACCGATGGCTCACTCATTGACGGTATCTCCGGAGCCGGGGTCTACTCTAGAGACTGTCGGATAAATCTATCTGCAGCCTTGGGTAGACAAACAACTGTTTTTCAGGCAGAAATCTTTGCGATTGCCACTGCCGCCAATATCCTGTTAAGGAGAAGGATTAAGGGTAAAACCTTATACATCTGCTCAGATAGCCAAGTCGCTATCAAAGCCTGTTCGGCTGGCTCTCTCAACTCAAAAATAGTTGAGGAAACCATGGTTAGGCTTAACCGTCTGGGAAGATGTAACTCGGTATCACTTGCCTGGGTTCCTGGGCACACAGGTATCGAGGGTAATGAAAGAGCGGATGCTCTGGCCAGGAAGGGCTCTTCAACAGCCTTCATTGGCCCACAACCATCCATGGGATGCTGCTCATCCGTCCACAAACGTGAAATGGATTCGGCTCTACGCCAACAACATCCCGAATACTGGCATGACCTGGTCTCATGCAGGTATTCGAAGAAGCTAGTGGACGGTCCAAAAATCAGCAGAGCTAAGTTTTTGCTTGGACTAAACAGGAAAGACTTGAGATCCTTGATTGGTCTCGTCACCGGGCCTAGTCTCTAGCTCGGGCCTATGTGAGTGCTGCATGGAGGCGGATGAAACGGTATCTCACTTCATCTGTGAATGTCCGGCTTTCGCCAGAACCAGGCTCACCACTATAGGCAAACAATTCGTCAACGAAGATGAGATGGGGGACATTGAACTTGCTAATATTCTTCGATTTGCCAAGGCTACTGGTAGGTTCTCCCTCGCTGTATCTTAATAATCGCCAATAACCAGCGAGCGGGCAGCTATGCTGAAGTACAATGGACCAATAGGTCTAAGTGCTTGTCTCATCTACTGATGACCCCACTGCACATACAATACAATACAATACAAAGGTCTTTGAAAAAGTTGTCAATAGAGCCCTGTTGAATTGTACCGAGGACAATAACGTAATTCCGGACAACCAGTTTATTTTCAGGACGGGGCATGACACTATTCATGCCGCGTCGAAACTGGCTTCCGACATTCAGTGGAATAAATGCGAGAACCAATGCACGGGTGCTTGTCTGGTTGATTTTGAGAAGTCTTTCGACACCGTATGGTTAAAGGGACTTTTCTACAAGTTGACCAGGCGGGGATGCACAAACCTTCAAATTTGGCAACGTTACTTCGAGCAGAGTCCTTGAAATTAAAAACGGTTTACAGCAGGGGCGGTGAATTCTCCGATCCTATTTAACATTTACACGAGTGATCTGGTGGGTTCACGCAGACATGCTATAGCGCATGCCGACGATTTATTGGCATACAGATTAGGTCCTAAAATCTAGGTGATTAATATTCTTTTGCAGCGTGACTTCGATCAAATTGAGGGATATTGCGACGACTGGAAGTTGAAAATCAACTTTCAGAAGACGGAAACAATCTTGTTCAGGGATACTAGAAAAAACTTTAAGATATTGGCCATTATTGGACAAAATTGTTAGCCATTGGCGGTGAGAAGCGTAGTTAGATATCTGGGTATCTGGCTCGACCAGTATCTGTATTTTGATAGACATATAGTTGCTTGTCTTGCTGGGGCCAAGAAGGCTTATGCTCTGACAAAGAGACTGTTTCATAGCAGTCAACTTGACTCCATGGTGAATGTCATTTGTTACGTGGCACTTATAAGGCCGCTCATCGCTTATGGTTATCCATTGTGGTTTAATATAGCGCCTAGTTATACGGAAAAGATTCGGGCTTTGGAGAGACAATGTCTTAGGGCCTGTCTCCGGTTGTTCCGAACGCCTGAATCCAACTATATGAAATACTATCCGAACAAGGTTCTATACGATTTTGCTCAGTTAAATAGGATTGACAATTTCCTCAGTAAGGTGACTCGAAGGCACGTTGCAAGGGCTATGGCCAGCGAGAATAGCGTGATCTTTGGTGCTTACTACCCCAATGAAATCCCGCCGGAGTCATTTATCCATACTGATGCAAAAGGGTTGGTATAGACGAGATGGTATCCCGGTGTTATACCACCGCTACCACAGGGCGAGTGATTAGCGGCTCATCCGCGGCGGACATGTCGCCAATGCTCATGAGCTCCTTCGTTTTAGTACCGCAATAGCGGAGAGGGATAAATTCGATACGGAAAAGCAATTGTTTTGGCTTATTGAGGGGGGAAGAGTCATGCCCTCCCAGGACGGTGCGTTACTCTAGGTAACATCCTTTTAGTTTATAAGTTCGATTAATTTACCTAGGGCGTTTTGGGAGAGGCCGGGCTCGCCAACTTGTGGTGGTGCTTCCGGTAGGTGATTGATGTGTAAGGCTTCACACTGCTCAGGGAGGAGCGTTTGCACATTCATGACTGCCAGGCGCTTAGAAAGCAATTGGGACCGCTTGTTGCGTAAGGCAACGAGTGCTCAGTGTGCTTCATCAAACATTTTCGTTTTTAAACAGTAATTCAATTTCCCTAGCAAAGCATGGGCATTCAGCTGGTATACTTTGTATGTATAAACATCTAATGTGATTCCTTGTCCTTGTACAGATTGTGTTGTTCATGCAATCAAAAACATATACCAAGTTAATGTCATATGTATATACAGATTTGTAAGGCGTTCGATTCGGTTGGCGTTTGACTTGAAAACAATTTTCTATCCAGACCGATAGTTACCTGGACCTCTGGCCACGTAATTCAGATGGAACTGATAAATAGACGGAGCCTAGCTAGCTATAAATATGATGAGCGATTGCTTCAGTAGATGTTTGTTTTGGAAAATGCTGGTCGTGTTCCATTTCAAACTTTTTTTTTAACTTTTCATTTTGTTTTTGAATCTGGTATTGAATCGCAGATGTTTGCCGTGCAGGGACGGGCTAACAATATCATATGTAGCGCCCCCAAAGAAGAGTCGTAAAAGGGGAATAAGCGAACAAATCAAATCTTGTCAATTTTACCATTCAAGTGAGCCTAGCGATACATTAACCATCTTGAAACGGTCCCCCAAATGTAGATTCTATACCGTGGGTTGACGCGATTGGAGATCAACGGTGTTCTAAAAGAAAGGTCAAACAATAATCTTTGATGGGAGCATGCACGTGGCACGTCTCGAAATCGTTAAAAAAAACTAGGTAAGCCGAGCAATTCTTGGATCACACAAATCAACAACACCAGCATTTGATTGGCCTCAGTCATGAAGTGATCCGAAACCGGGAGGGTAGCCAAATTTTTGATTATAGACCAAATTATATTCCATAGTAGTCTTGTATCTAAGGGTGGGGACGTGTGTTGGCTTGCTAACGGTGCGGTGCAGGTTCAATACTCATGGGGAACAACAACATACACCACCTATTTTCCACCCTCTACACCAGAAAGGAGGATTTCTGCCTGGTAGTACGATGGACCGTTACTGAGTCGGAGTGCTCTGGGATTTGGATTTCCTTTGCTTAATAGAAAAAAAGTCTTATATCTATCTAGTAGTCTACGCCATTGAAATTTCTCTAATTAAAAATTCATATTGCTTTAGTACTTCGTTTCCTATCACCTTTATATGTAAGTAGGCTTTAATCTTGTTTATTCAAAAGTAAACCATATAATCTTCATTTAATGGTTACGCTGTACGACATAAGGCATTATTCAATTAGTCTCCACACAATTGCGTCTATATTCGGAGTCATTTTTGGAGTCGAAATTAGACTCATTTTCGGAAATGAAGTTTTGTGCATTTTTCATTTAGAGGATATTGTAACTTTTAATTAATTCCTCTTGTCAAAAAGAAAGATTTGTTGAACATCAAAAATTGCTGTCTTCTTGTCTGATTCGTGCGATCGCCACCACTGTGCCCTCGTTATACTTCGCTGAACCTATGTCATTTGAATAATTCTGAATCATGCCTTAAGCTTATTTACGATTCAAAATAGAAGAAAAGACTCCCAACAACATTCATTGGAGTCCGTAAGCAAAGATTGCTTGCATCTCCTCCACCCCAATAGTAAGTGCTGCTGGCAACACACTCATCTAGTTAATTAGTTTTCATTGAATCTGACATAACCAGTTGTTACTCCTTCTTCGCGAGTTAATGCTGTGGGTTTCTTCTGCTCTCTGGCCAGATCTCAACTCATGCATGTCTCAATTGTGTGGCAATTCAAAAAGCATTACATTCGTAGATACGTTCACATAATAATCTCAAGGTCATCGATCCCACCGAACTGCAGCGCCGGCCGTTGAAGAAACGTCTGATTAAAAACGTCAAACCCAATAATCAAAAATAAACAAACAAAATACCAAACTATAGGTGGTTGGTCTTCGAATGATCGCGTATTCGACATCGAAAAAGTGCGTTTTTCCTCAAGGCAGTGGCGCAAAAAGCATGGCAATTACATAGATTCGAGATACAATTTTCGTTAAATAAGCGCAACTTTCACTTTTTATTCTGTTTCTTCGGTGACGGCTGCACTCGACTACACTGGAAAACTTATAAATAAAATGTCACGACAGGTTAAGTGGGAGGGGACACATTGCCATGTACGAGTACAATGGGTGCGCAACGGTAGCATGGGAAACACCGTCAAAGATGTCGAAACGGCGACGGTTTGTTACCCACAGTAAATTAAGCGCGAACGCATTTGCTCATTGTTTGGAATGGAAGCCATGGGGGCTGAGGCGATACCCGGAAAGTGTTTATTATTCTATTACGAGCGAAACGCGACGCACATCAGCGCGATGAAGTTTCTTGTTCTGTCGGAGTTTGCATAGCCTTCTCGACCAGAATATATGCCGCACGAGTTTCATTATACATACAGAATCGAATGTTCCTTGATGCCTGGCATTTGATGTTGCATATGACAGGTGCTGTCAGTGTGCTGCTACCACCAGATGGCCGAAAAAAGGTGCAGCGGCGTGATTAGTTTTCGAAATAATTTTCGCAAAATTAATCACACTCCATCGAACTAACGAACAGGCTCACTCAGAAGCAATCAAAGTTCGTGTTAGTCATATAGAGTCTGGAATTTTGTTTTTAAAACGGTGAGAGAGCAACAATGATGCTTATTATGGTAAATGCCATCAGTTTTCTTGAATTTTGATTAGATACGAGTATGCATGAAGAAACACGTAATTGTATTGAAATATGAATACTTACGTTAACAGGTAGCAGATATGTAGGAAGCTCAGGTTAGATCATTACGGAGAAATTAATGAATAATTTTAGATTTTGGAGTGTAAGTGACTAACATGCCTTTAGTCGCCAATAGTTAGTCAAGTCGGAAGCATTGTTAAATACATCGAGCGTCCCAAAATTGCACATCAAAATAGATACGCATATATCGGAAGAATATATGTATACGGAGTGAGTGTAAAGCTTAAGAATTGACTTATATGGTTGCTTCATCTTCAGTAAGCTGGATATCTATCATCAAGTATTGTTGTGCCCCCCCCCCCCCCCCCATGTGTTCCATTTACATTTGACATTAAATTTTTGTTGTATTTCTTACCCGTTAAACATAGAGCTCTTATTGTTTGACAGCCAATTTACGGTTTATATAAATGTAACTTTAGCCGTTTTTTTGTGATAAGTGTTAGCTAGCTCAGCATAATTTTACAATAAAACAACTAGATCGTATTCTATATTCACTTTTCATTTTTAAGGATGTGTTCGCCGTGTTAGTACTTTAAAAGAGTTCGATTTGGATAATTTTTGAAGCAAGATGCAAATCCAAACGGTTTTTTGAAAGATTTTTGAACATCATAAAATCCTTTGTGTTTGACAGCAAGGAAAAGAACGGATGCTTATTTGTGCCAATTTTTTTTTTTTAATTTTCTTCTTATAATTTTCTTTGAAATGAGGATTTTTTTTTTGTTTAATCGACGAACACATCCACTATCTCTGCATAACAATTAGAATATTTTTGCTCCCAACTTATTTTACCACCATCTAGTCGCGTCATGTCATCAACACTTTATGTTCACTCCGTCTCAGTCCTCGACTGCTGACCTCTTTATCGTCAGCACTCCTTTTTGTTATTATTTACGTGTTAAATGTAGCTGAGCTGGGTATACACTTATCACCAAAACACGGCTTTTGTGTTCCTTTTAGCGCTTTAAAGTAGTATCGAGCATTTTCTTGATCAAAAATAACTGCAAAACGTATTCGAATTCCCGCCGCATCCGGAAAGGCAGACAAGAGTTGGTGATTTTTTTCTACAAAAACAAAATTGAAAAAAAGTCAGCCTAGTCTAAAATTGACGAGTTAAACACATGTGAGGTTTATTTTCAGTAGAAATGCCCAACACCAGAGAAGCATTTTTGAACCGTTTTCTAAGTCGCCATAAACGAGTATGAAACATTCCTGCTACGAGCATTTGTTGTATGGCTGATTTTTTTGTGGTGGAATACGTATCATATTTGTCAGAAAAAGTAAAAGTAACTGCGTTGTACATTCTCTGGTCCGCATCGACATATTCAGACGTTTATTTGAATGGAAAAATGCTTCCCAAGTGCGAAAACTTCAAATATCTGTGATGACGACATCCAACGTAGCGTAGTGTAGATGAAGGGGATGTTTAGTACCCTTATAATGTAGATCCTTGCATAGTTACATTTTACATAGTGTGGACATTAAGGAATTGGTTGGTCTTGAAGTAAATGGAGACAAGACCAAGTGCATGTTATCAAAAAACATCTTTCTACCTCAATAGCTACCTGTTGATAGCAATAACTTCGAGGTAGTTAAGGAGTCCATCTACCTAGGAGTAAACATCAACTCCACGAATGACACCTTAGTGGAGATCCGGCGGAGAATTACCTTGGGAAACTGCTGCTACTTCGGTTTAGCGAAACAAATGGGTTAAAAACTCCTCACTCGAAGGACAAAATTCATGCTCTATCGAACCTTAATTCTACCAGTCCTGCTTTATGGCGCCAAGTGCTAGACGATAAGTACAAAAGAGGAGCTTATATTGGGTTTTTTGAAAGAAAAATACTCCGTCGGATATTTGGTCCTGTGTGCGAGGAAGGTGAATGGAGGAGAAGATACAACCGCGAGCTCAATGAGCTATACCAAGATGTGGATGTAGTCCAAAAAGCTAAATCACGTCAACTACATTGGCTCGGCCACATTGAGCGAATGGCAAATAATGCTCCAGCCAAGAGGATCTTCGACTCCCAGACCAATGGTTCGAGAAGGCAAGGAAGACCGAACCTCCTTTTTTAAGACAAAGCCATCGCGGATGCCAGAGCGCTTGGTCTAGACAACTGGAAGCAGCGTGGCTGGAGGAAAGGCTGGAGTGTCTCAGGCAGAGACTCTTCACGGGTCGGGAGCCCGTTAAGTAAGAAAGTAAGTAAGGACATCAAGGAAATGTTGTTAACAATGAGAGCAGAAGACGGTACGAGAAAAAAAACTAGAAAAGTGACGCGAAATACAGCCATCTTCCGTGCCGAAAAAATGCCTCCTTAGCTGAAAGATAGGCGCTGTAGCTACTGAAGTTTTCCGTACGGCATGGAAATATATTTCAGAATGTTGAACAATGTACAACAGTAGCTACTGAAGTTTTCCGTACGGCATGGAAATATATTTCAGAATGTTGAACAATGTACACATCAGAGAAAGCCTTCACGTCAAAGAACCTACTTTAGAAAAATAAAAATAAAAATCGAGCGCAAAGAAATTCTATGAACCCGTTAAAAAAGCAACATCAATCAATTAATCGGCTCAAGCAAGGTATCCGTCGGAATGAAAAATTCTCCGATCGGAGGATTTTCGCTTCCAGATATTCTTCCAACAAGATAGGAGAATTTTCCGGTCCGAGGGATACCTTGCAAGGGCCGAATGTTTCCGTACAATCGCGAAAGTGAGTCAGACCTTTAATCTTCTGGATGACACAAGTTTGAGGTCGAACCCCCTGATGCACCCGTAGAGCCACAATAAAGTGGGCGTCCCTCTAATACAGATGATAACATGATCCTTGAAGAAGCGTCACAAAGATATAATGGCTGGTCCAAACTTTCTTCACAAACTTGCTTACAGCCGATTGGCTTGGCGCACTATTTTGACCGAAAACTCGCACACTTTAGGCAGTGTAACATTTTAGCATTCCCCAACTTTGTTCAAGTGTAGCTCGATTCGTGTCGTACCGCGGAGTATCGACAGCAAAAATATGTCAATATTCTGAGCGCCGTTGTCGAAATAACACTTAATTCAAAGTGATACCAGCCGATTGCCCACTGCTTATGCGGCCCTTACATAGTAAGCTTGTGTGTGTAGACAGAGGCATGAAGAGTCGTGGTATGAGACACTGAAGCCTTCTATCCTCTGCCCTGCCATCCAAATAGGGTGGCATAGTTTTTAAAAAAAGAGGTTGGAGTCTTATTGTCGTTTCGAAGTTGGTCGAAGATCATCTTCGCTGGAGCATTGTTGTCCATTCGCTCGAAGTGTCCAATTCAATTTAGTTTTCGGGTTTTAGCTTATTGGACTATATTCACATCTTGCTGTAGTTAATAGAGTTCGCGGTTGTATCTTCTTCTCTATTAGCCCTCCTCGCACGCACAGGATCAAACATCGGACAAAGAAATTTTCTTTCAAAGATGCCCAGTATCAGAACTTTACTCAGCACTCGGCGCCATAAAGCAGAACTGACAGGACCGAAGCCTTGACATTTTTTTTTTATAATATACACTAGGGTGGTCCTTATTTTTCGACTTTTGAATTATCCCCGGGTCACTTTCCCATTTGATTATATACCTCTAAATATAAAATACGTTTTTTTGCTTTTTGTTTTGTTAAGATTTAGGGGTCGCTACCAGCTGTCAAAATTTTTACAAAAAGCCCTCGCCTCGACCCCTCTTCTGTACCAATGCGTCGAGATTTAGCCCGCCCCGCACTTCAGTTCTAATAAGTCATTTACGAGAACGCACGCGTTTTATTTGTAAAAGTCATAGTAACGTGTTTCAACGTGTTGCAATGGCGTCTAAAAGTAGCGGACTCAGTAAAGCTACTACAAATCAAAGTAAGGTTTGGCTTATCGGTCAATTATTATCCGAATTAAGAAAATCAACATTGCCATACATCTTTGAAGATTTTGTAATATTTTTTATGTCCTGAAAATAAAAAAAAAAAAAGAAATACAGATTTTGAGTTTTTTTTTTAAATTCAAACCTTGGTAGCGACCCCTAAATGTCATTCAAAAAATTCCAAAAAAATCCTGAAATAGTTTCTTATGGTATATAATCAAACTATGTGGTGCCCCGCGAAATTAAAGAAAACATTTTTTTTCTTAACAATAAGGACCACTCTAATATACACGCACTAAAGGGATTTATTAGGAAATTTATAATAAAATAGCTACACAGCGCGGGCGTTAAGGAAATTAGGGCGAGAAGAAAGGGAGAGATGCCGATGCACGTTGGTTTTGAAAGTTTGTAGGTTGTATTTTGTCATTCGAGCCATAAGTGTTGCAGCAGCAGCTCCGCTGAGGTGTCACTCGTGGAATTGATGTTTGGTCCTAGTAAAATAAACTCCTTAACTATACCTCAGATTTGCTGCTGTCAACAGTGACGTTTTGTCCTTGTTAGTGGTCTGGTGTCTGTTTTTTTTATAGTATGTACTTTGTCTTGTCATCGCGAACTTAAAAAAACATAGGGACGGGCTACAGTCCCGACAAAAGTCTTAGTATGGTTGAATTGTTAAGAACGCTCTACATATTTTGTTATATAACATTTAAAGGATTTTATCAAAAAAAAAAAAAAACGAAGCTTTTGTAAAAAAACGCTCCCTAGCTCAAACTTTGGTTTTTCCATAAAATTATTTTATTTAATTGTGGGCGTGTCAGTAAGCGGATTTACAAAAAATAACAGATGAGCATAAAGGGCCCCCTAGAGATGTATGTTATAAATTTCAGCTCCCTAGCTCAAACTTTGGATTTTCAAAAAAGTTTTTTTTTAAATTGTGGGCGTGTCAGTGGCGGATTTTGAAAATATTTACACATAGGCTTAAAGGGCTCCTAGAGAGTATATATTATAAATTTCAGCTCCCTAGCTCAAATTTTGGTTTTTCAATAAAATTGTTTTATTTAATTGTGGGCGTGGCAGTGGGCGGATTTTGAAAATTTTATCTCCCGAGCAGTTTTAGGAGTCATAGATCATATATAAAAACTTTCAGCTTTCTAGCTCAAAATTCGATTTTTTACAAAATTTTGTTTTTTTGAGTTTGTGGGCGTGTCTGTGGGCGGATTTCAAAAATTCGTAAACTTGATTATTTCGGGACCCTAGAGAGTATATGGTTAAAATTTCAGCTCTCTAGGCCCAGTTTAAAGGCCTAATTTTTGCCGACAGACGGACGGACGGACGGACATGGCTAGATCGACATTACTATCGATGCTGATCATTAATAAAGTAACTTTTAGGGGTCTACGGGCAATATTAAGGTACGAGTATGTTACAAACTATGCGTCAACATGAATATACCCTTAGAATAGGGTATAACGAGCCCTTAGATCGCCCTGAAAGTCTCTTCCGCGGCACCATAGAAACGGCCGATGATTACGATATCATCCGCGTACACTGGAAGATAGACGGACCCGAAGAAAGCCCCTTTCCATTGTAGATACCTGCTCTGCACACATCCGCTTTAGAATAATGGAAACGTTTTTCACTGCTCCGCCTTGTGCAAAAGTCTGATTAACATTCAAGAGTGAACAATTTCATGCGAATCTTCTTTTGGAATCGGAGTGGAATTGCAGATAGATCCCTTCTATTCGTGCAAACAACATAACTTCGCACACACAAATGGTTCGAGGAGCTAGGTTTTAGGCTCTCAGTGTAAAAATTCGGACTATTTTCGGTCCTCCCACCCGGAAGCCATACTGGTGCCGACTAGTGTGTTGCAGAACCGCTTGACATTCACACAGCAGGTAGATAGGTAAAGTGGCTGGTTTCGCGGCTTCCTGCCAAGAAATACGCAATTAGCCCTTGATACCGCTACTGAAGCCCGCTGCAAACCTCCGTTGACAAAACATCAATACTGGCGGCCTTGTTGTCCTTAAGCTTTTTTTTATAGATAACCTTTTTTTTGTTTAGCGAAAATCAAAATGCATGCTCTATCGACCCTTAATTCCAGCAGTCCTGCTCTATGGTGCCGAGTGCTGGGTGATACTCGTAAGAAGAAAAGGGGAGCTAATATTGGGTTCTTTTAAAAGAAAAAAAAATTGGTCGAATATTTGGTCCTGTATGCGAGGATTGCGAATGGAGGAGAAGATACTACCGCGAACTCAATGAGCTGTACCATGATGTGGATGTAGTGCAAGAAACTCGTCGACTTCATTGGCTCGGCGAATGGAAAATAATGCTCCAGCCAAGAGGATCTTCGACTCTGGTTCGACAAGGCATTTAAGACCAAACCTCTGTTTTAAAGACCAATCCATTACGGATGCCAGAGCGCTTGGTCTGGAGAACTAAAAGCAGCCTGCCCGGGGAGGCAGGCTGAGGATGGAAGGCTGGAGTGTCTCAGGCAGAGACTCTTTACGGGTCGGGAGCCCGTTAAGTAAGTAGGTAGTAATCTTCTTCTATACTGGGTGGTGGAAATGGGTCTTCGTTGCCCGGGTTTCCTTCTTGCCCTATCACTCTTTTTAGACGATGCCTATTTAACAGCAACTCGAAAGGTTGGTTAAACCTAGGTTATACTCCCTGTGCTTCGGTGACTAGGTTTTCTTCACTGTTTCGGAGAGACACTGTGTACGGGTCTTAAAGCTCTGTTACTTGGATTTCTTCTCTCACCTCCGGATATTGTTTCGTTCTCGATACTTTTCGATTTTATGAGACCGCAAAGGAAATTATGTAAGTAGATACGCCTAACTAATTCATCTACCTGTTGAAACTAATTCAATGCATATGCAATCATCAGCATCATTGAGCAAGTCGTCACGATAAAGTCGTACAAAAAATGTCGAAACCCCCCGAAAGAATTTTTAGAAAGGTATTACCGTTCTATGATCAGTATTGATTTAAATCAATACCAAAATGTTTAAGACAAGACTCCTTGACCCAAATGTACATAAAGCTTGCCCGAATAATAATGCATTTTCGCCATCACATCGCTACCAAATATATTGCTCCTCATTACGAAATATTGTCAGTCCAAAATGTCCAATCCCAAATGTGTAAAAATTGACGTGAATAACAAAATTCGTTAAATTATTTCAAGAAAACGTAGGCGTTTTGTGTGGTGTGACTCCTTAAAAACTCACGCAAAAACAGATGACAAAATCCCTGGCCTACTTACAAGGGGAAAAATAAATATTAAATAATTATAACAATAATAATAAATTACTTTTGGTGTTTTGTAGATCCAAATACTGAGAATATTTAATTGAAAATAATTACATATACTGTATGTGCTTAAATGTGACAATAATTACTCTACAATTCCCACAAAGTCTGTAACACAATTTGTGAACCCATAATGAAGCCTGTCAAACAATTATCATAACATGGTATCACAACCCATCCATTGATAAGATGCCATAGCAAACATGACAACATGAGATTGTGTTGTGATGACGGGAAGGGGCGAGTAACAATCATTCGTATGTCACATAAATATCAGTTAAAGGGAAATAATTATCAAGTTTTTTTCCGAACTCAAACAAATGAATACCATATAGTGTTGTGAAGGACTGACTGGTTGTCGCAAATGAAAAATAGGTATTTCAGAAATGGTAGCATTTTTTCAACTTCCAAGAAAACCCGTTATAAAAATGAAGATAAATTAAATGGGATATGTCATGGGAAATCAGAAAATTAGCTTTGTTGGTGATTATGTAAGAAAACATGGGCGCTGAAGGCAAAAAGTGTCTTGCTGTGGTGCGTGCAATTTGTTCTTTCAATTTGGGTGACTTGGTAAAAAAAATAATTATCTTGTAAAGCCCAATTGTGCTTTGTGTCATTAGGTAAATTCATAATGTAATTCAATAGAATGAAAGAAAACATGAAATCAATTTAGGTAAGTCTGGGTCGCAGCACATTTTTAAATCGAAGAATAAAGTTCCGTAATTTTCGCTAACAGTAAATACGTTTTTATACTCTATTCCGAAAAAAATATCACGCAATAATATTATACAGGGCCTAAAACCTAGCGAAGTGGAAAGGGGCTACAATTTTAAGCCGAATCCGAATGGCAAATTTGAGAAGCTTCTTCTGACAATTGATACTCTTGGATGTTTTTTCAGACGTGGGGCAGTGGAAAAAACTCTAGATGTTAATTGGCCCCGACGATATTTGAACAGGCGACCCTGTTCATAGGGTATATTTATTTTGACGCGAAGTTTGTAACATATATTAATTTTGCCCGTAGACCCCTAGAAGTTACTATTTTCGTAATCAGCCTCGGTAGTAATGTCGATCTAGCTACGTCCGTCCTTCCGTCCGTCCGTATACAAAAATTACGCCTTTAAATTGGAGTTAAAAAGCTGAAATTTCAATCATATACTTGCTAGGGGTCCAAAATAATCACGTTTAGGAAATTTTTAAAATTCGTCCTTAGACACGCCCACAATCTGAAAAAAAAAATTAATTTATGAAATTTGAGTTTTTTAATATAGATATGGTCTTTAGGGGCCCAAAATGCTTGGGAGTTAGTATTTTTAAAATCCGCCACACGCCCAAAATTAATTAAAACAATTTTATCGAAAATCAAAGTTTGAGCTAGGAAGCTGAAATTATTAATATAAACTCTCTAGGGGCCCTTTATGCTCATGTTTAAAGATTTTTAAAATCCACGCCCACAATTTAAAAAAACAACATTTTTTCGAAAAATCAAAGTTTGAGCTAGGAAGCTGAACTTCGGAATATATACTCTCTGAGACCCTTTATGCTTACTTGTAAATATTTTTGAAATCCGGGCACTGACACGCCCACTTTTTAAAAAAACCCGTGTTATTGCAAAATCAAAGTTTGAGCTAGGAAGCTGAAATTTGGCATTTATACTCTCTGGAAGTCCTTAACCTTCCGTCTTCACACATATTTTTTCTAACGCGCTCCTCACCCCACCTCAACAGTATTAAAAAAAAGTTATTTTATATATACAATTATACATGATATGTATATATTTTTTTTAATTCATATTTTTATTTCATCAAAACAAAATTCAATACGATGAGGAACATAAAATATAAATATACTTAAAAAAAAATTTCCAAATTAGGTTACAAAAAAAACGTTAATATATAGTTGTCAACTAAAATAAGTCAGATTCATAAAAAAGTTTAAAATATTAGTTTTAAAAACTGTCGCATTATGCTTTCTAATACTCGTTCTTTAATGTTTACTCCAATGTATGTATTGTTTTAACAGTGGGATATATGTTAGCTTTTTTAAACACAAACATTAAAATTTTGTTCACTGCATTCTATGCATTGTAGTGAGCGATCAGTGATGATCCTCGCACATGGGAAGTCGGCATGACACGTTTTTAGTTTTTTTTCCCCGATTACAGAAGTTACACAGTTTTTAATGTTGATTTTCAAGATTCGAAGCTAATTCATTTTTGGCTTCATCCCTTCAGCATCAAGGAAAAGCTTTTCAATGGATTCGTCTTGAAGAAAAGCCATTTCGCTGTAAAACTATGATTAATATTGTCATCTACAGTAACTTCCATTATGGCTGAACAAACCTCACACTTGTTTTATTAATTTTTAGTCCAAAATAACTAAAATCGAAAACATTTCACTAAAATAATGTATTCACAAATTCCAAAAAATACTAACACGCACTGCACACTGGGGTATATGATACCCAAGCTAAAACTTCGAAGCATGACTAAACACGTTAAAAAAATCTAAGAACTGAACACCCTCGCCGGCTACTGGAGAGAGTTTAAAATTAAATATACATAGGTATGGCATGCTTAGGGAAATTTTTTAACGGGACCTGCACACTTTTGAAACCTGTGTAGGGTATCTCATACCCCAGTGTGTGGTTGAAAGGTTAATGCTCATGTGTAAACATTTTGAGAATATGCCCACTGAAACGCCCAGTTTTAAAAAATAACTGTTTTATTGAAGAAATCATTCGCAAAGGTAAAGTTGAGAACAATTCCTTTTTATGAAGTTTTCTGCCATCTCCACTTTTATAGGGCGTTTTTTTTTTACAAAAACTTTGTTTTTCCAATAAAATCCTTTACTTAGATTTTTGTCCCGCCCACTTAATGAGGGATAGGAATAGGGTATCCAACAGTTCGTCCAAGCGGACAAATTGTTTGAAGATATCAAACTCTAAGATTAACTCCAATCCCGTAATTCAAAAATGTATTGGTTATAGAGCCATCACGGGATACCGCTTTATTGGGTTCCCAGATACGTTGGCTCTGAATTGGACAAGCTATGCTAGCTGACAGATTGATGCTACTAGCTTCAACACAGCATTCATTACGTCACAAACACTTTAGTTAGCAACAATGAAATAGTACTAGCAATGCCACAGCCCGTAACATGTGGCCTTACTTACTTTTGGTGGCGCTTACAGTCCGGGGTGGACCACAGCCTCAAATACCTCACGGTATTTTTAGCTTTTTGACCAGGTCAGCGTCGCTGTATAGCCTGTATAGTTAGGTTAGGTTTATGTGGCACACTTAGACCAATTTAGGTCCATTGTGATACCACGTATGTATTATCTACCTCAACTCTGTAGATGGGACTGGCCAACGACATGCGGCTGTTCTCGAACGGTCCCCCATATACGTACTAACCGCGCCCAACGTCGTTTAAGTTCGGTGATCTGACGAGAACCGATTAACTCGACGTGGTATGGTCGTTGGTCTTCTTCTCCACACTCCATCGTCACAAAATGTACCGAATATCACTCGAAGAATCTTTTTCTCAAAGCATCCCAGAAGGTTTTTATTCGCTTTTGACAGGGTCCATGCTGCTACACCATACAGCAGGACCGGGATGATTAAGGTCCTATATAATATCTCCTTGGTTCTATGAGAGAGGGCTTTACTTCTTAGATGCCTTCTTAGAAGAAACAGCGATTGGCAAGAGTGATTCTTCGCTTGATCTCTGCGCCGATGTCATTTTGCGAAGTGATAGTGGAGCCTAGGTAGACAAAGTCTTTAACTACGTCGAAGTTGTTTCTGTCTATCGTGACGTTTGGTCTGAGTCGCCGATGTTGAGAGTCCTTTCTCGTTGACCGCATATACTTCGTGTTGTCCTCATTAACAGCCAAACCGAGCTTCGCCGCCTCCGTTTCGATGCTTGCAAATGCGCCACTGACAGCTCGCCGCATTCTCCCAATAATGTCAATATCATCAGCATAGGCAAGTTGTTGAACGGACTTTTGAAAAAATTGTACCTCTGGTGTTGGCTTGTGAGTTCCGTACAATTGCTTCAAGGACAATGTTAAGGAGAGTATGTACATGATAGCTTGTCTCAAACCTTTTTCTACATCATATGGCTCGGTGGTGTTCTTGCCGACTTTGACGGAGCAGCGAGATTTCTCCATCGTCATCCTGCACAAACGGACGAGTTTGGCGGGAATGTCAGAAGTTGACATGACTTTTTATAATTCGTCTCTATATACGCTATCATAGGCGACTTTAAAGTCGATAAATAGACGGTGTGTATCGATCTAACATGTGGCCGTCAATCGATATAAAGAGATCGAATATTCTTTGATAGAAAACCAATTCGTGTGCTCGTCAAGGATTAACCGGACATTACTTTTTTGGTGCTTAAATCCCATAGAGCCTAGCCTCACTGAAAACATCGTTATACGCTAAACCAAATCCAAAGGGCCGATTTTGTCTCTCCTTTCTTTAATTGTTTATATTTGCTTCTGAAACGGGCTTGCAGGATGATAACGTAGATGTTTTTTTTTGTGCAATTTAATTATCAATTGAATAAGATGAAAAAGATCAGGTTGTCATAAGTTGTTCGAAGAGACGTGTTGACTTAAAAAAGTTTTGGTTTCGTTTTTAAGATCCGAATACCGGTTGGACACCAGCTAGTAATCAGTCGCATAAAGCTATATGAATACTTTATGAATTCCTTCTATACTTGGATATCAGCTTCACAGTTTTTATTGTTGTCAAATCCGTTATTAACGAAATCAGTTAGTTCGACCACGTTATTCCGGTCAATTGAAGGTCGTTTACTTTACTGGAAATACATGTTTTTAGTGCATTTTCATTAGCGTTAAATATAAAACCACTTAAAGAGGTGCGGCCAATCCAATCCAAATGCACTGGTCCCTGCCATTAGCACTAATATCATAATCACTGTGATTAAGAAGCAATTTTGTTTATTATGTATGAGTAGGTGACAACCTTATGATCATTCGAAGTATTTGCTACCACTATCTAATCATACACCAAATCAGCGCATTAAAATTGTGATAAAAAAATTGCTATCTGAATCCTATTTATTTGAAATACTAAATGCTGGCATTCGTAGGTAAATATACCAAGCCCACATTTATCTTATAATGTCTTGCCAATAATAGAAATCTACATTATTTTTCGTGAAATAACAAATAAGAAATTCGTTTATCACATTTGGCTCTTAATATGGAACGAAAGCTCTCTAGCTCAGCTCGGTGGCGCATTGTTTAACTTTAAGACAAACAATGATAATTGGAACCGCCAAAGTACGAGTACATGTTGCTAACTATTGTTATAAATGCATTTCGTGAAGTATCTATCCACTTTGAACGATCTTGTAGTCGTAGTGTATAAACAGATTGTTCAAGCTGCCAATATTTGCCTTATATTTAAAAGTGATCATTTTCATACCGAGCAGTGTGTGACGTTTGACAAGAGGAAAATGGAATAACTAGTTCTGCGGTGTCACCTTAAATAAATTTGAAAAAAAAAAACGATAAAAGATTGAACTAGTGAAGGTAGTCCCACCTTCATATTTTTTGAACAACAATCGATCTGTTGCCTTAAATTAATAGCGGACAGTTAATGGAATTCTAATGTTAAATAGACCACCCTTGGAGGTTATATATGGAAGCTAGGTTAGGTTTCCGGGTTGATAGAACAGACACCGTTACACAACAGTTACACCGTACTTTGGTTCAAATAGACCCATTGTGATACACTTCATTGGGAGTGTTGGCCTCGTTGTTCTGGCTTTGGTCCTCCATCCTTGGTTTTCTTCTTCTTCTCCAAGTTGTCCAGCCATTTGGATGTGTTTATAAACCTGTAAAGATTTGAAAGTATTTTTTCCAGGCAGTGACAGAGAAACTGATTTGTATCCTCATGGGTCTCCCCGTCACCGCAGGAGATTTAGTTTCATTGTGTGGTTCCTTAGCAAATTGTGACCGGTAAGAGTTCGAACCTGAACTCTTTGACAGTCATGTTCTGTCATAACATTTGGCCACAGTTTGTGTGATATGTCACAAGAGGTTAATGATTTTCACCTGTTGTTGGCTTTCATTTGAATCTTATATTTCACTCTTTCTCTGAGATTATAGAGTAGAAGTTCAACCGACTGAAGTTCCTGGTCTTGGTCCATCGCAGGCCCTTTCCTTGCCAGTTCATCAGCTCGCTCGTTGCCGGAGATGTGTTTGTATCCAGGGACCCAGCAGAGACACTTTTTATAAGAATTACAAGTTTTGACCATCTTATTTAACGAAATTCTCGGTTGGCGGATACAATGGCCCAAGGTCTTATTATTCGTCTTAAGGGAAGCTTTAACTGCATCCCAATCATGCATATAAATGTACACAGGCAATCGACCAGATTACCTGTCAAATGACCATCCGGAATGACTGACGGGAATGGTCTTTTTTTCAAATATATAATGTTCTCCGTATATATAAGAATCAAGTGCTTTTAGATTGTACAGAAGTTTATACAAAGTTAACAACACAATAGCAATAATGAAAATAAAAATCCAAAACAAAAGTATACATTAATTAACCAAAAAATTACAGCGAATTCCATAAAGGAGAAACTTTAAAAACGAAATGATAAAAAACTCTTTCTTTGTTCGACTTCCGTCAAAGACTAACGGCTTGAACAAAAAATTGTCTACATCAACGACATGTATAAACGGGCGGAATTAAAATGAAGCCACGACTGGAAAGCGGGAATACAATTTTCTCAAATAAATAAGTTGGCTGCTGCGTATGGACAAGCTTATATAGGAAAACAATTAGTCTATAGTTTAAGACACTCTGGAGATCGCATCTGATGAGCTGGCGGGTGAAGGTGGCGTCGTGGTTGTATCGTCTGAGGTTAAACACCTATCTTGCCATTGAGTTTACTGCGACTTTAGGTTTCCTAAACGACTCTGGTCGGAATCAGCAAACAACTAAGTCAGTTATTAAAGGTTATTCCTAAATTTTTGGTTTTAGAGACAAGTTGTATTAGAGTGTCATTAAGCTGTAGTTGTGGTTTATAAACCGTAAGAATCTTGGGCTTGGAGGGATTTAGGTTAAGATAATTTTGGGTTGCCCATTTATGTACGAAAGACAAATCACTATTGATTTTGTCTGCAGCCTCCGCCATACTCGTTTTTTTCAAAACTGTATTACGTCGTCAGCGCAAATGTCAAATTTTGAATAAGAAATAGATTTAGACAAGTCATTAATAAACATAGAGAACAAAAGAAGACCGAGGATCGATCCTTGGGGGGCACCCACATGAGTGGGAAGAAAGACAGACTGAACTCCGTTATAAGACACTGATTGGACACGGCTGGTTAGGTTATAAGTTTAATTGAAGTTTTCTTGCTGAACATTCGAAGATTTTTTTTATTTATTTTCAAAAAAGAATTGTGCTAATCCATATCTGTCAAAGCGAGGAATTGCAAACAATACAATAAACGATAATAAACGAAAATCAACAAAAACCCACCAATTCGTACAACATAAATCGTAAACAAACTAGGTAGTTACTGCACAAAAAAAATATCACAAGAGTAATGAAAAAGAATTTTCATAAACTGTTGTGGTTATTTTAGATTAAAAGACACGATTAACTCCAAATACTAATAATAATTTTATTACTTCAAATCTCTAAAGCTAAGGCGGCAATCAGTGTCAGAGGTTAAAGCGAGAATGTTACTCGTGGCTTCTTATGACAGCAGGTTTTTATGAAAGGTCGTTTCAATGACAACCAAATGAAATGTCACCATAGTATTGCCAGATCACATCATAAACCAAATAACAATAGAAAGACAAAACCACTAATTAACACAAATAAATAGCACAGACGACACTTAAACAAATTACGTTTAATTTACAAATAATAAAAAATTCCCTGACAAAATCGATGGCAATTGAATTATCAAAATATTACTGAAATTCAATAAATTGCATAATAATCATTATGTCATGAAAATGTAATTCTCATTGTAAATAAAATAAGTTGTTTTTATAACGTGGAAATTCAGTTTAATTTTTTAGGTATATAAAATGTATAGATCGGGCCAGTAATTAATTAAGTTTTTAATTTCAATGCGACTCTTATCTGTTTTTTATTTAGTAACTTGCATCTAATTTTTAATGATCAACATTATTGAATAAATGCTCATTCTTTTTCAGAACTTGGACAACTGGAAATCTTCAAGACGAAAACGTGTCGAACACATCATTGAGAGGGTGGTTGAAGTGAAGAAGTTGGAAGAAGAGGAACATGATCGAACGAGACGAAAATCGAAAACATTTTCTGAAATGATGGAAGAACGGTAATTTGAATATTGGTACCATGCATAGTTCTTACCACATTTTACTCTCTTCAGAGGTGAACGTGGTCGAACTCGCCCAAAACTACAGTCTCTGGCATCATACAATGAGGATGAGGCAAACGATTTAAGTGATCTTGGCATTGGCACCAGCAGTGCCAGTGGAAAGAGCAGCATCTCCGAAGATTGTGAAGTACATAGTATTGTGGTGAGTGATAAAGATGGTGCACCCTCTCGAATCATTCAGGTTCAATTTCTTGTTCTTACATTCTTTGCATTCATTTTTAGAGTGAACCTGCCGAAGTGGAGAACATTTCCTCATTCGATATTGAAAACAACTCTTGTCAGCCATGCCATGATAACGATAATCGTGATAGAATTTCATCACCAGGATATGAGACATCTTCGACCGCTCCAGTTTCGTCGCCCGATCCGTACGAATATACGTACGAGGGGGCGATCGAAGACTACAAAAGTCGGGTGTCCAAAGCGACAGCATCGAGTATCTACAAGAAACCGGGTGAAAATTCCATCACAAGAAGTCTGGTGTTAGATAGAAAGCCAAACGCTGACTCAGATGCGAATGCGGCGGCAGTTAAAATGGAAGATCTACCTAAAATCGACATCTCCAAGAAGCGTGAGCTTTTTGAGAAAGCAGAATCTACCAAAAAGCCGATGATTCCATCTTCTCCGCTAAGCAATGATCAAATTGAAAAGAAACGAATTCCCAGTGAGTTCGCCAACGTCCGATCGATCAAAGATCGCTTGTGCAGCTTAGAAAAGAAACCAGAACCCGTAGATGAACCCCCAACTGGAATTCTATCCGGAGAAACTCCACCAAGCATTAAAGAACGCCTTCAATGTTTGGAACAACAGAATTCAGTCAATCCAAAGCCAAATACAAATAAAGTCGTTGCCGAGGTGGTAGCAGTGCCACCACTCAAGGATCGACTATCCAGCTTGCAAAATGCTGTTACCAAAGAGGAAATTGTTAAGAAACCTGTTGTTCTTGTCGATGAGTATCAACTGGAGATCTTAAAAAATGATGAGTTGGCCAGAAGGCAGATAGAATTAGACACGAGCAAAGTTGATGTTGTGGAAAAGGCACCATCCGATGACAGTGGCATCAATACAACCGATGAGAAGATTGATCACGAACCAGCGACAACAGAAGATGAAGACGAGGATGTGGAGGGCGTAGACAAGGAAAACCGAGATGGCAGACCACGATTGCACGAAGAAAAGGTACCATCATCGGCTAGTACTAATGAATTTCAAGGAGAATTTGATTCTAGTGTAAGTTCTTTGCAGTTAAAGTCTCTAAACACTTCAACGGTAGTTAGTTTGGTGGATAAGCCCGTTATTGTTGATGTTGGTGGTGGCGGTGATAAAAGTAAAGTTGTCCTCAATAATCAGAATGGTGAAGAGAATCATGCGCAGAATTTATTAAAAATGTTTAAGATGGCTTTTAATGGGGACGATGTGGTAGAAGAGAGTAAAGTGGAAGAGATTGTTGTAGGTAAGAGTAAGGCAGATAGTGAGAAACATGAAAATCAAGTTAAAATTAAGGACACTGGTGTACCATGGCGAAAACAAACACAATCAGAAGATAGCGTTTCGAAAATTCCTAAAGGAAGCGACTCGGAAGCAACTAGTCCAGTTACTCAAGTATCTAAGATACCTCAGGTCGTAGTCACATGTACACAAGTGTCCCAGCCAAAAACAGATCAGGTAGAAATAGAAATCCCAATTTATTCTCAATCTGATACCGAAATTAGAGAACTTCTCAAGAAAACTCTGGCAAATAAGCAAAAAACGAAAGGCCCTCAAGCTGGTAAAGGAATAGTTGAAGCTGCCAAGAAGTCTTTAGAGAATCAGTCGAACAAGCCTATTTATAAACAAGTTTCTTCTATTGAGGAAATTATTAAAGAAGGGCTTATTATTGACAATTCAGTAGAATCTCACAAACCACCTCCAAAGGAGACTGTAAATATTTTGATCGAGACAATTGAAAGGGCTAGCAATAACCGCCCAACGCAAATTAAATCTCCGATATCAACAAGAAAAGCAGATACTGAATCAAAGAATGTATCCAAAATGATTGCCCCGAGCCGATACGGGACTAAACCACATGACTTGGTATCAAATTTAATCTTAAACATTGATAACAGTCAAAAGAAGTCGATGATTCCAGTTGCTTCAAAGAGTCAGCAAAGTTATCCAGGTACTCCTGTCAATAACGCTAAGCCAGTCTTTGAAAACACCTCTTCAGTAGGTTCTAAAAATTTCTCTGCACCAGCTGCATCACTTGATAATGGTCGAAATGAAATATTTAACTCGAAAAGCTTATCGTCGAAGCTCAATTCGCCAGAAGTCTTACGAAGGGGATTAAACTCGCACACCCCTGCTGATTTAATGTCAGAAAAACAGTCAAAAGATTTTCAACAAGCCGCTCTAACCGATTTTTTGGGTGATCTTGCGGCTTGGCAGCCGGAAGTTCTTGCAAAACCATCCAAGGAAAGTGTGGTTTCAGTTGGAAATGACGCTAAAACCTCAACAAGTTCTGAAGTCATTGTCGAAAAGACAAGCAAAGCTCCCAAAATTACTGACGAAATGGCAAATTCGATAGAGTCTCCTTCCAGTGTTATACCTCCCTTAGAGACTAGACAGATCTCCACTGCGGGAGACATTATATACCCTCCTAAATCTGAAACAAATCTACCTGAGAAAACAGTTATTTCGCCTAAAGATCCCCTTCCCTTCGAAAGTTGTGTAGATATCTTACAGTCGTTTTTGGCGTCTGAACGCTCCTCTGCAGCATCTTGTGCTGATTCTTCTAAGGATGTCCCAATAATGAAAAAATCAAATAAAGCTAATTCTGATGTTTTCTTACGTCAAGAGACCGTCGTCGAAGTGCCTTGTTCTAAAATCGACGTCAAAGACCTGCCTGATCCAAATTTCATACGAACTCCCTGTATCAATGTCGATTGTGGGGTAAAGACTCCTGACATACAATTACGTGATAGCGCCGCGTCGAGTGCTGGTGATAGTTCACCCTCTTCTGAGATAACCGTGATTTTCAAACCCAACACCAGCCCAGAAACTCCAGGCTATCCATCCCCCAACAAATCGTCGCTTATGCAAATAGGCAATCGAATGGGATCTCCAATAGCTGGTAGGCGTAGTAATCCGCCACATCCGACTGCTTGCGAGAAACCATGCCTTAAACTCAATGTTAATGACTTACCCGATCCGAATTTTATTCTAACGCCATTCATTGACGTAGAAAAGAAGGCTTTAAGCGAATGTAACGCTTCACCAGCACCACCTCCCTCATCTCCGTCCACGCCCGGTTCATGGCTACATAAGGCTAATGCAGATGTCCTGAGACAGACTTGTGACTATGTGTCAAATACGCCACCTCTTAGTCCGGTGCTAGGTCGTCCCTCGTCACCTTCAGCTGAAAAGCCAAACTTTCTTATAGCTCGGGTAGAAGTGGTCGAAACCAAAATCAAGGTAACCTCATCTAACGAGGCAGAATCACCACCCGCAGTGCCTGTCTCTCAACCACCGCCAATGGTTGTTGAATCTCCGAAACTTGGTCGTAAATCTGCCCCGACTTCGAAACCTAAAAACATTTTCGAATTTCTCAAAAAGAACTTCCAATCTAAGCAAGACGTTGCGGATCCTGCCGCCGAAGAATTCGAACCGATTGCCGTAGACAATTCCAAGTTCTACGTCCCTTCTGATGTGATCGCTGGCAATACTGGCACAGCTTGTCCCCCGGATACCCAACCTCCAAATAACGGTGTTAATATTGAAATAACTAAAACCATCACCACTGATTCAATAGTCGAACAAACCGACTCCGAATTGAATCTAACAGATGAGATTAACGAAATACTTGATGAGGAAATATCGAAGCTAGTTGTAGAAGATGCCAATCTATAGATGTGTTTGTATATAAGAATCTCTTTCGCTCTATATCTCGGTTAAAGTTGGAAAATAGATATTTCTATTGCTATTTTTTTTTTTTTTCCAATAAGCTGTAAGCTATCAAATTGAAGCTATCTTGTATAACAAAATGCTATTTATGTAATTTTTTTTTTTTTTTTTTTGTCTTTTTAAATTATGATTTACCAGCGAAAAAGTATGTCTTAAATTAAATATATATATTTATATGTATAAAAATATTTATGATTGATTACTTGTTATATGTGTATTTTTTGTTTTGTTGGATTTTTTATTTTTTTTATTTTATTTTAAATTTTTGAATAAAATGAAAAGAAATTTTATTTTGAATTAAAATTCGTCTAGTTACAGTTATTTATCATGTATTCACCATCATTCATATAATATATATTTTATAAGTTGAACGAACAAATAGTTGAAACCTTGTAGTATCTTGAGAATGGCTTGTGTAATAGACTTTGAAATAGGGTTTGTATTCATTCATTATTCTGTTGTCGAGTTCTGTGCAGTATGTATTCTTTTAAATGTTCAACTGTGTGTATGATATTTCATTGTGATCCTGTGAATACAAGTATCTGAAAAGAGGCTAGCAAGAATTTTTATACATTTTTCGAGGGTGTGCACTGTGCAATAAATCAAAATCCAAAGAAATGCTCTTAATTTGACATGTGGTTTCAAAGTTGCAGAGATCAACATTCATTTTAGTAATTTAAATCGAATTGTTCGTTCATACTGGTGTGTTCTGCTGCTGAATTTATGGAAATATATTTTTTCTGCAAATATGATTCCTCTCCACAAGTTTTAAGTAATACTTAAGTTACAAAATGAGTCCTAGATGTACATATTCGCTATCCGAAGATGTTCATGAGATCATCAAAGTGACAATTTTTTTATACAATTTTCTTGAATATATTTAAAATAATTTCCACTGAACATTGTGAAAGGAAAGGCTATTATTTCGTTCAACCGTTTATGAGGCCGTGGTACCAACCAAATATGGGCTTGCCCTATGGTAACTCTAAGGTCGTTTTTACATGAAGCTACTTAAAGGAACCTATTTTACCTCAATTACTAACCAGTTCCTGACTTATTAGTTATGCGGCTGCATACGATGTTACTCGAAGAAGGTCGAAATCATTAGTTTCCCCTTAGTTTGACATTAACCCTAGAATGGTAAACATATTTTTTGACTCTTTATTGGTAAACCTCGCCTGTGAGGCGACTTTTATAAAAAACGCACATTTCACCGATAAAAAACAAAAAGATATTACGAGTAAAAGAAAAAGAAAAACGTATTTATTACATATTTGGTTACAAGAATTGACAAAAAACAATTCGTTTCTAAATATCTTAAAAATATTACAGTAATATTTGGAGATCACATATTTTAATCTATGGTATGAAGAGATGTTTTACAAAAAAATTAAAAAAATTAATAAAAATCAGTTCGAAGTAAAAAAAAAAGTCTGCTTCGTACAGCCCTTAAATCTAATTAACATATTTTAAAAATTTATAAGGCGTATAACTTCAAAAACTTGTGCAGAACAAAATTAATTTTGTGGATTTTCCACGTACATTTTTACGTCACATTTGCCAATTTTGCACAAATTGCGCATACGAATTTGTTCAAAAAAATTACCTCTATTGGTAAACCTCGCCTCACAGGCGACACATGTGTGTATAATATCGGCAATGCAATGGAGAAAAACAAAGCACGTTTGCGTACAAGCACGTACAACACTCAACAGAGTTGGCACGAGCGCATGATTTGATACGAGCAACCGATTGGGAAATGTCGCAAAATAAAAAAATTGTTTCGCCTCATAGGCGATGTTTACCATTCTAGGGTTAAGTCCGTTCGCTTAATAATTTGCAAACGTCAATTCATGTAAAAAGATGAATGAACATAACATATATTTTCGGTAATTTTCCTTCACATAGAATAGGTCCGTTCGCGTACTATGAAGAAAAAAGAAAACTGTCAAATCTCCAAAATAGAGAGTGAATCCTCTCGTTTCAAAGAAACGCACGCGAACGCTTTCGTAGAACATCAAAGTTTGGCTTGAAAGAAGCAACATCTGGTTTTTTGCGGGCAAATTCAAAGGATTTCATCATTTGACAGTTTTCATGTTTAATTTAATTTAATTTGGGGGGGGGGGGGGGGACCCCATTTATTCAGCTTAATACAAGCTATATGTCTTTGAACTACAAAACTAAGACTTAAAGCTAGACTTATTAAAACTATTATTTACAATTAGAGAAAAACTTATAATACTAAAACTAAAGACTAAGACTTATAACTACGAAATAAAGTTAGGGTTTATGGAGAAGGAGGCTGAGTTTAATGGAGGGAGTGTTACGGTTGAAATCAAAAATGGAAATGTTTGAATTTACCTTCCGTAGATTAGTTCGTTGGAGCCGTAGAACGTGCGGTGGGTTGGTAGATAGAAGAGACGGGGATGTCTTAAATTACGAGGGTTAGTATTAAAGGAGATGGAGTTGTAAAGGGACGGGCAATCGATGGAGCCTGAGAGGAGGCGATGAATAGAGAGAATGTCTGCTGCATCCCTGCGGTCTTCAAGGCTATTCAAGTTAATGAGTTTGAGGCGGTCTTGATAGGGGATCGTTCCAAGAAAGACCGCGGATGGCAAATTGAAGAAAACGTCGTTGTATGTTTTCCATTCTGGTTACATGAACTTGCTGAAAGGGTGCCCACGTTTGGCTGGCGTATTCGAGGAGAGGGCGGACAAAAGAAATGTAGAGAGATCTGGTCACGTAGGGATCAGAGAATTCCTTTGACCACCGTTTAATGAACCCAAGGGATGAATTGGCTTTACGAATTATCTCGTTGATGTGTTCTTACTAGGCGAAGGGGCATGGCATCAGCGATGGCTTGGCCTTCAAAATGGATGTTCGGTATTCCTTGCCTTCTCGAAGCTGGGGGCTGGAATCAAAGATCCTCTTGCATGAAGCATTATTGTCCATTCGCTCAATGTGACCGTGACAATGTATTCGACTTGATGTAGCTTTTCGGACTGCATCTACACCTTGGTACAGCTCATAAAGTTCGCACACAGGAGCAAATATCCGATGGAGTATTTATTTTTTCAAAAGAATCCAACCTAAGCTCCACTTTTTAACTTATCGTCCAGCACTCTTCAGCATAAAGCAGGGCTTTATAAATAAACGTTTGCATAAAAGTACGCGAACGGACTAAATGTTGCCTGGTAACAAAATGAAAATGAAATGATGAAATCGTAAGATTTTGACAGTAAAAAATAAAACTAGGGGTATTTTTCAAACTTTGTCGTTTTTCATTTATCTCCGCGAAATCGTTCGGGTTCTTTCAAATGAGAGGAGTTCCTGTTAATTTTTCTTCACATAAAAGTACGTGAAGGGACCTGTTGTTGATATCGATTTTCGTAGCAAACAATATCGTAACCTCATCCGTGCGCAAATAGAAACGAAAATTTTACACAAAATGCCGTAAAAATACCATAAAATAAATTGAGCAGAAAAATGACTAAATAACTGAGTCACATGGTATTAATAACAAACGAGAGATTGTATCCATCAGCGCCTTGTGCTGTAATTATTAATTATTTAATTACATATGTCGTGATTCATTAGAGGCTAGTTAGTCATTTGTTACTCTAATCAGTTTCCTTTGAGTAGCTTCCGTGTGACGGTCTTATTGTTATGATTATGACCGTCTCTTTGTTGATTTTAAAATGTTGCCCAACTTTTTTTTAACCCCTATTACGATACAGTAGCGCCCGACATGCTTGAAGATAGATGTGGTTTCTTAGACGATTTTTTCCAGGAGTGAATTACAAAGCTTACTTGTCCTGTAAAAAAAACGATTTCTGGTGTGAACATATAACGATGTGCTTTCGGTCATCAAGTGCACCCCTAGATGAGCCAAAGTACAACTATGTGGCAGCCTTCGATGGGTTGGCGGTTTTGTGAATCTTAGTTTTGGGAGTTGATTGAAAGTTGATGGATGTATGTTTATGGATCTTTGTGTTTGAAAGTAAATTCGTCTAAACTTTAAGGCAACAGTCCATCGAACCTCAAAAGTATGGTCTGTACGATTTTATCTTTATCTGTGCTCTGAACAAGACCAGGATCGTTCAGTTTTTGTTTTGCCATACGCAATCCATGGTAGTGCGTTCATATCGCAACAGGTCTACCGATGGACACAGATTGATGTTCTCTTACCCCTCGAAGAGAGCATTACTCTGTACAATGTCGATGTTAAAGGTATATGCCGCAATCGCACAGTTTGTATGCTATGTCCTCCTCATCTTGTAGGTCGTCACAGAATCTGCAAGTGTCTATCATGTTTCCTCAGACGACGATGTTTAGAGTTGTTACCTGCTTTTAGAATTTCCGTAGATATCTGATAAAAATGTGAAGAAAAAGCTTTAGCATAGTCCATGCCCACCTAGGTTTAACCATCTCAAGTCATCCACCTTTGTGACTTTATCTTAAATAGTACCCTTAACGTATAGTAAGATTCTCTTCTTGTTAGACCATTGCAGAATGGATATTGATTCCAGTACCTTGAGTGCAGCTTGACTGTCGATGCAGATAACGATAATCGTTCCGCATTATTTCAACCGCCCTAACAACAGCTGGAACTTTTGATTGGAAGACGCTGTTTGTATCACTGCAGTTATATTAAGTGCACCCTAAATACAGCGTAAAATACACACATTTAACATCTTGAAACTCTCCCACAAGTGTGCATGTACATCCGTTGGTTGACGTAAAAGGACGATTAAACAGTAAATCAATAACAGACGTGTCGAAATCGTAAAAAGATGCAGGCCTTAAAACTCCTGGATCACATAAAGGCTATAACACCAGCGTTTGATTGTAAAAAAGTGATCCGAAACCGAGAGGCCTGTCGATGTTTATTGAGGCCAAACCAGCAGAAGCCATAGGCGGATCAGTAGGAACAGGAAGGCAGTAAAGTGGGAAGTTTGTGGTCCCTTTAATGTTGGCCATTCATAACTTCGTCGTTAACGAAGAAGACACTGTTTTTATCCGAAAGGTGTCTAATGCTGCAACCCTTTAAGTAGCCCACATTTTTGAGCCATAGCGCGCTGTTGACAGCAACTAGTTTCATTCTTAAATAAAGCGGGATTAGATGCAAAACGGTATCCAGTCCTGATCTAGGGGTGGAGCGGAGTGTACAGTTGACAAGATACTGGTCTAAAGGTGTCGCCTTTTTGCTGGCAGACCTTTCTACCTTACATAGCATTATCTTGATATACATCTGTCTCTTGATAAAAGTTTGCGAAATGGTATACGCTGGTAAAGGTTCCAGTCCCAGTGGGGGAAAAGGGTTTTTCGGAAAATAATGAATGGAAAATAGAGCAGCACTACAAAAAAAGGAGTCTGATCATCGGTTGTGTCGAACCGTGAAACAGCGCTGTAACTCCATCATCCACTTCACGGTGTAGCAATCACAAGATACGGTTGTTCATTCAATAATTCAAAGCAAATTGACGGAAGCTAGGACAATTCGAATTGACAGAAAGCGTGTCAGCCTTAAGTGCAAGTGTGTTATCACACAAAACCCACTTCAATTGTAATTAATATGCATGATCCGCGTCAAATCTATTTCCCCCTCTTCTTTCTCACTCAGTCCAACAAATTGTTGGCTAATGAAGAGTAAACGGACAAATAGAAAGAAACCGATGAAGTTAACCTGGCCAATCACACAGTATATTTCTTCTTCGTTTTTGAAGCTAGTTTGGATTGTACATTTACGTCCCGCATATGTGTCTGTTGCAAAACTTCCTGTAGGATTTTTAGTCTGCTTTTTCTCAGGTTTTTTTGGTTGCAAGTGTAAAGTGAATCTAACCAGTTTGTACCACTAATAATCTTGTCATCAATTTTTTATAGTAATAAACTAAGCAAGGTTCTACAGTCCGGGGTTGGACCTGGGCCTCAACCAATAAGCGTCTCCAGCCAGTACGAACATTGGCCAGCTGTCTCGAGTTTCGCACGATAAGTTGGCTAAGGTCCTCTTCCACTTGCGTGCGTCACCTAAGTCGCGGTCTTCCTCTACTGCGCCGTCCTCGGATGTGGATTCGAAGATCTTCCGGACCGGAACATTCACGTCCATTCGCTCTACATGACCCAGCCACCTCAGTCGTTGGATCTTCACTCTTCTGGCTAAGTACAGTTCGTCGTTGTATCTCCTGCTCCATTCACCGTCTATGCAGACGCTACCAAAAATTACCCGAAGAATTTTCCTCTCAAAACAACCAAGAGTGACCTCATCCGCTTTTGCTAGAGTCCATGCCTCTGCACCATAGAGAAATACTGGGATTATTAGGGTCTTATAAAGGGTCACTTTAGTTGTTGGATAGAAGGCGTTGCTACTCAATTGCTTTCTTAGCCGAAGGAAACAGCGATTGGCAAGAGTTATTCTTCGTTGAATCTCAGCGCTGGTGTCATTGCCTGAGTTCTTTGCGGAGCCTAGGTAGACAAAGTTCTGAACCACCTCAAAGTTATATCTGTCTATAGTGACATTCTGTCCGAGACGTCGGTGTTGGGTGTCCTTTCTTGATGACAGCATATACTTTGTCTTGCCCTCATTGATCGCCAAACCCATCGGGGAAATCGGGGTTAATAGAAATATTTAATTGGAAACGAATAAACGAAAAATGTTTAATTTAGTAAATCAGACGAAAGTCATACGGATTAATATGAAAGAAAAAGTAACAAACTCAAATTTCAACTGTTATATAAAGTAATATTGACAGCTGTTTTAAAACCAGCCTAAAAAAATTTCTTGTGCAGAAATTCGTAAGAAATAATTTGTTCTCGCGTTGCCCCTCTTCTACGCAATTTGTGAAAGTAAGGGAACACACCTAATCTATTCTGGAATATCCATAATAGCTCTGTACAACATTTGCAGCATTCTGTTCCCTTAATTTTTCCAGTAACTTTTATATACCCAAAGTTGAGAAAAACTGCTTAAAGTCCCTAACAGAAAAAATTCGAAAAAATAAGAGCAAACAAAATTAATTATCCCTAACTAAGGGAATTACGAACTTCCGCCTAGGATATTTATTTGGCAGTTTTCAAAACAGCTGATGACAGTTGATAATTTCAGTTTGTTACCTTTTCTTCGCATTAATTATTATTATTAATTTTTAATTAAATATTTTCTATTTATCTGGATTTCACAATTGTTTTTATTTTTTATTTGGTTTTTCTACTTTTAGCTGGTAAGAAAAGGAAAACTGTCAAATGCTGAAACCCTATGAGTTTGCCAGCAAAAAAAGACAGCGGTTGCTTCTTTTCAATCCAACCTTTGACGTTTGTCATCTTTTTACACAAAAGCGTTCGCGTACTTTTCTCTGAAATGAGAAGATTCTCTCTCGACTTTGGCGGTTTGACAGCTTTCGTTTTTCTACACATAAAAGTACGCAACAAAAAATGAACGAAAGTACATTTTAGATTTGTTCAACTTTTTACCATTTTCTCATTACACGAACAGGTTTGTATAATTTCGAACGAAAGTATACAAATTTAAGTTTGTATATTAGTACGCGAACGAGGTTATCACTTTCTTCGGTTTTACTTGAAAAAGTATAGCTGTCGGAATAATAAGTAATAATAAGTTCTCCGACAAAATGTATTACTCATCGATTTTTTGCTTTTATTAAAGAATTCTCAGAAACCACTCACTCTAAGATAGAAAGCTATCTTCCCACATCTGGTCCGGCTAAAAATTAAATGAAAATAGAAGTTCACTTAATATACAATTTTGAACTCTCAAGTACTTATAGGGCTTACCAATTTTTCGTTATAAATTCACAAATATTTAACACATTTTCCATCAAATAAAAATTAACAACTTTTCTACTTTTACAATTTTTTTTCATCACACAGCAACAATAAAAGTAGTCATCTCAACGTAAAAATCAAACGAATATCATACTGTATAAAAAAATAAATTCCACAAAGGATATCGCTTTGTTCATGTTTCATTTATGATCTGGATGTGGTATATCTATCTCGTATATATGTGTTCTAGCTGTTCTTTGGTGTGTTCACATTTATTTCCTTCTGAGAAAAAAACAAGATATTAAAACAAATATTTACAGACAATTTAAGAATAAACGAATTTATAAATGTTATAGCGCACTTAAATTTATTTACAAAACAAAATTACGTTAAATAATACAAACGAAAAGGAAACAAAATCAAAATATAAGCAACCGCTTTACATTAATATTTCTTCAAAGTGGCAATAACTAATATTTACTCTATAAGCTGAAAACTGAAAAGCAAATATTGACTATCGAAAAAGCATACATATATATGGTCTTAACGCACTAAATACTCTCACAAAATAATTTATGAAATAAAAGGTAAGGATACGGAGTTCTTTGGTGTGTACGACTCCTTTTTTCCAAATAGTTTCTTAGTTTTTGTTTTAAGTAATTTGTATGATATTATTTATTATTCAATATTCAATATTGCATATAGCATGAAGTTATATAGTTGTGTTTTAACATTCCAAATTTAGTTAAAATACATTCAAAGGATAATAAAGCGAAACCGTGTAGGTGATTGTTGTTGTATAAAGTTAGAATTTTGTTTAGAGAACTAAACGGATTGATTTTAGTTTGTATTCATACTTTTCTAAGAAGCAAGTAATCCAAAATATAGAGATTTGTAAATAAGAATTTCGTGGTGTGTTTTTGTTTGTTTTGTCTTTAAGTAATTATGTTAGTTTAATGATTTTTTACGAAAAGAAATATGCTACTCTCTGGTGAAGGCTTTTGGATCATTTTTTTTATTGTAACTATTCCCTCTCTGTAACTGTGACCCGTAACACTTGCGGATAAAATATGGAAAAAATGAACATTAGGCATACGGGGCCTAAAACTTCGCTTCGCCAACCATTTGCGTGTGTGAAGTTAAATTTTTAGCACGAATGGAAGGGACCTGCAATTTTGCGTCATGAAAATTAATACTTTTGGAGGCGGGACAGTGGAAAAAACTATGTGTCACTGGGCCCCGGTGTGTTTTGAACCTGAAAACCCTCGCTTAGTACCAAAAAAATCTATCCTCTCTTTTTTAATTGTTCACAACAATTGCCCCTAAAGGTATGCAATTAAACATGATAAAACTAAACCAATCGCCCGCTCTGTGTCATGGCGAATCGCGTATAATTCTTTTTCTGTTATCCGTCTTTTTTGTAACTGTACCTTTTCAATGTGTATGTATGCTCCATAAATCAGATCAAGGATTTGTCAGCGATGATACCTTTTCTACTTACCGCCCTCCCGACCGATGGATAGGCTCTGCATGCGATACTGCAGATCTTCAAACTCTGCGATCCTGGTCTAGACAGCTTCCAGTTGTCTAGACCAGGCGCTCTAGCATCCACGATGGCTTGGTCTTGGTTTGGTCTTCCTTGCCATCGATTCTAGGGGATGGTAGTCGAATACCTTGACCGAGCTCTTGCTAGGTCGTCTGCAGATTCATTGCCTGCAATATCTTGGTGGCCAGGTATCCATCCAAGTTTGACCTTGTTGGTTTTTGCTAAATTTTGCAAGGCGTCGTAGCAGTTTTTTTTTCTACAGTCAAAGAGTTCATTGTGTTGGACGACAGTGCCTGTAGTGCTGCTTGACTAGGCATCTGAAAATATATGTAAAGTTTTTGAATTTAAATTAGCGCAGATCTCAATGTGTTGGACTTCCGTGGGATACATTCCAATCGAGATATTGGCGTTGGGTTCAAAGACACCAGCTCCAACTCCAGATTCCATTTTCGATCCGTCGGTGTACCATACCATAGAGTCAGGAATGGTGTGAAACATGTCCAAGTTTGGGATTGAGTTAAGTATTTTCAGGTGACCTACGAGATCAAGTGATTTATATTTGCATTCAAGCTACAGCTTAATAGCGCATCTAGCAGCCGTTTTCCCAATGAAGATTCATAAAGGTGAGGGCCCAACAACAACTTCAAGGCGTTAAAGTTAACGTTTGCAACACCGACAGATGAACCTGAAGTAGAGTTCTAATTGTATCTTCTCGGGCCGTCGTATAGGTAGCATAGGTATGTTTTCTTTAGTAATCCTGCACAGTTTGTATGATCTTTACCCAGAGCTTTGTGGATACGAATTGCAACTGGCATGTCTGCTATTTCTTCGCAGCACTTTCTCAATGTAGCTGGTTTCGATCTTCTCAATTCAGAGTTATATTCTGTGAGAGCGAGCCTGTAATCGTCCCGCATTTTTGTATGTTTGGCTCGATTGAAAAGCTTCCTAACCTTAATGATTTTAGCAAGTTGGTCATTCTCATTCCACCGGGGAACCTTACGTTTCTTCATCCTGGTTTTACTGGCACAACTACTATGGTAGGAGGTAAGCAACACCTTATTGAGCTGGTATGCTGCTTAATCAAGGTCCCACGTGGACTCTTTTGATGGAACGAGCAGTGGCGAATGAGTGCCTGGACATCTAATGGCGGTATGTTGTTGTCATCTCCTGTAAAATACGCCGAGACATATACGATGTTTTAGGTTCCTCTTTCTGTCGGGACTTCTATCAGTACGGCAACCAGGCCTTTATTTATGAATTCTGTATTGGGAAGAACGTTGGTATTTATGTCGATTCAACAAGCCGCCCTCGGCATTTGCTCACCACATTTATAAATAAGCTTACCTCCCCTATTCCCGAGACCCTTGATATGCCTGCTGATAACCCAAGGTTCCTGGATGAGACCTAGGGTTATCTTCTTTTCGGCGAACCGTTTACTAAAGCGGACACACCCTTAGCATGATGAAGGTTCGCCTGTAACACCTTGAGGGTGTTCATAGAGCCTCTTTTGAGGATCTAGCGTCCCGAAGTAGTGGAGTTTTTTTTAGGGCCCTTCCCTTTTCGGCAAACAACCAGTCTACTATCCCACATGGCTCTAGGGGCACTCTCTATGGCGGACTTTTTGTGCCGTTCCAGTTGAGTCTTTTAGCGAGGAGCGAGTTGGAGCTGGAAATAAACCGTTTCCGCCAGCGGCTTATTGGTTCGAAAGGGCAATTGTTCATTCCACCAGCGAACCTTACGTTTACAAAAACCAGTTTTGCTAACACAACTACGAGTACTATGATAGGAGGTTAACAACACTTCCTCAAACTGGTATGCTGCTTCATCCAGGTCCCATGAGGACACAATTGATGAAACAAGCTTATCCATTTCTGAGAGGACAAGTCCCTGATTTCTCATAAAATAATCTAAAAGATGCTCACACCCTCTGTTTGTGTCACTTCTTACCCCAATAGTATGATGCCCATTTGTATCACAACCAATGATATAGTGCAAGTTGCTTTCCTCGTAGTGTCACAAGGTCTTTACTTATAAAATCTGTAATGGGAAGGAAGTTGATATTAATGTCGACCATTGCTCTGTCCGCCGATAATCCAAAGTTCCTGTATGAGTCCTAGTTTTTTTTTTTAAGTCATCAAACCGCTTGTTAAGTGTAGCGGACGCACCATAAGTTGCAGCGATGCAAAGGTACACCTACCTCGCCATTTCCGGAATGGATAAGCATGCCCACTGGCATTGTGAGTCAAATCATTCTGTGAAGAGACTCGCACAGTGGTTATACCTTCGGATGAAGGCGGCAATCTGACTACCATAGCCATTTCTCGGGCACCACATCCAGACGCTGAAGCATTATCGGTGCTTTACGGCATCAGCAGAACCTGTCCGAGGCGGTATTATGTATCTACTGCAAAAACGAGGTGAAGAAGTGTACCATCCTTTGCCCCTTGCAAGTGTTGGCATTTACATTGGCATTTTGTGCCAAGACTTTGTGAAAAGAACTATCGATCGATGTGTAGTTTACGGAATGAACCCTCTTTTTACCAGCGTTACGTGCAGTCCACACTTGGCTTTAAACTTCTCAAAATTTGAGCGCATCCATCCAGTAGTTGCACTGTCCCGATTTTAGGTGCAAACCAGAGAACTGACGCCACCTGCCGCAACTGTCCGGTTCAATTGAGATGTCAATAAGCGTCTCTTGAAGAAGTGCTATTACTTGGTTTGAAAGATCCGCCGGGACAACACCCAACCTGACAATACTTGCCACTTGACTAAAAATGGGAACATCTGGTAAAAGTCCAGCTTTGGCCTAATCTGGCACTTTTTCGATTCTGATACAATCAGAAAGTCCGGATGGAGCCCATGTGGATGTGGCATCTCCTTCCTTACTTTGATATAGGTTTGGTTGCACGATGGCACACCGAGTTGTTGAGGCCTTTATATGTTCTCCACAGCACTAAGGGAGCCCAACGGCTTCTCGACTGGTTTTTTCAACGGCAATAGCAAGGGTTGATGCGATTGGAGAGGCATTTGTATCTAAGCTTTTTTTATATTTTTGATATTAAAATTAATATTCCGCGAAAAGAATACGCCCATGCCAAAGCTCGGTATGGTATGGCACACGGGAAGGCTGATTAAAACCGAGGTCGCTTGGTATTCGGAGTCCGCGAGACTAAGGGACATCCATGTCTTTCCAACTAAAGTTTGTTCTTTCGATTGCATCTAGATTAATCTTTCTTTTTGCTATAAAAATGCCCGGTCTCTAATTCCCATCCACATTTTTGTGTTTTTGCTGGTCTCTCTTTTTTTCTTTCACTACAAAAAGTTTGCAAGCGTAATAATTATTTCGCAGTTGAGGCCTTAGTACGTTGTAGTAGGGGAACTTGGGTTTTCTTGTCGCACTATACTATGAATCTTCAGCAAATTTTAATAGAAGTATTGAATAAATTTGTAATTCTTCACATGGATAATTCTAGAGGTCAGAATCTACGGCCGAATATTGTAGAAATTATATAAATCAAGGTAAAAATAAGAAGCACCAGGTTAAACAAAATAAAAGATCATTATCGTTCCAGTTTTTATTTATTTCCAGCAATTATAGCAGAGTTATGGGTAAACTTTGTTTTTATTCCAAGAATATTTAATATTATTCCATTTTAAACGAAGTTAAGCAATCTAGGCAGTAATTCAAAATAGTATTCGCTGTTACAAAGGACTTCATTGGCTGGTGTGTTTTTTTTTTTAATTAATTTTCTTTACGCACAGAGCTTACCTACAGGTTTCCAATGCTTGCTTTTAATAATAAATGTTTGATTAAGAAAGTTGGGTCAAACATAATGGCTGTATTTTGTGTTTGTGCTTAAAATCATTACATCATGGCTTCGTTTCTTCGCACTTGATTCTACAGTCAACTCTTTTATCATTACTCACTTCAAAGACGGTTCAAGACATATGGAACTCAGAACGGGTTCGTTAGAGCAAGTCGCCAATAGTTTTTGACTTCGAAATCCTTTCGGTGTGAATGCAAAATCTCGCTTAAACCCATTCTGTCTACATTTGCCATGTAGTTGTTTTTATCTAGGGCATAAAACATGACACCCGGTGCAATGCTTTATTAACCGTCTTTATATATCTTTTTAAAGCGTATAACACCGACGTTTTGGCGTTCGAATTGCGCGCACTATATACAGTAACAGTTTGGAAAAGGTCCCTTGGCAGTGGTCTTTCTTAACCAAATGTAAATGAGTTAATGACTGTGTTCCTTATCAAGTCTTCTCCACCGGATCCACCGGAGTAAAATAGTACTTCACAATTGAGATGCCATTTGGAGCGCGCTTATAAGACATTCACTTCACTTTCTACCTCCCGCACAGCAAAGATTCAACATTGAAACGTAAAAGATGTAGCACTGGGTGCAGTGGCGCAGAGCTTAGTGCGTTGGACTACTAATCTAAAGGTCTCAGGTTCAAATTCCTCCCTGGCCAAGTAACACATAAAAGTTTTTTTCTCTGCCCCACCTTTTGCGAACGTCTGACAAACATCCAAGAGTATCAATTGTCATGAGAAGTATCAATTGTCTCAAATTTGCCGTTTGGATTCGGCTCTTAATTGTAGGTCCCTTCCACAGGCAAATAGTTGGAGAAGTTAGATTTTAGCCCTGTATGGGCCGCCAATTCCAAAACTTCAGCGGTCAAGTATTCCATAACAGCTGCTAGATATACCGAAGCTCCAGCGTTAATGCCTAATATTTATATATATATGTATTTTATTTTTTAGACGCAGCAGATGGCACTGATTCTCCATATTTCGTACACCATCTCAAACACAGATTGCGGTTTGCCTATTTGACTGACAATATCCGGTTCAGTTAATTCATCAGTTGATATAGTACCTACTTCTAAAATATTGCAAACTCTAACTCTCACTACCGGTTGTCCAGCTCATTCTTTAGCATTTTCCATGACTTTTCTTTTCTCAAAACGTCTGGCAATGGATTCTCTTCTTCATCAGGACCACAAAAAAACCCCCCAAAGATTGATGTCTGCACGACGATCTTGCGGACCAGTTCAATTCGTCAAAGCGAGAGATAAAGTAGCTGAAAACGCTTACTGTAAATGTCCAGAATCACTATATTCCTCAAATCTACTACTTCGTCCATTTTCGATAGCAAGAATTTTAATAATAGCGCTGAGCTGTCACAGTAACAGTGTCGCCGATTCCATCCTAGAAAATATATTTATTCACGTATCGGCATGGGTGGAAATGCTCCTATTATAATTAATAGGTCTATTGTATTTGCAGAGTCTTGGCCCACTTAAGGTTAGGTTTACGGGTTGGTGAAGCGTAGTATTCTCCACTTCACAGAAGTTAAGTCCTTGTAAATCTATTGTGTCACCCTTCAGTGGAGGTATGCTTCAATTGGTGTGGTTATGTTTCTTTCCTCCTCAAATATAAGTTCTTGAATTTCATAAAATAGGTGTACTGTTTCGCAAGTAACAGAGAAAGTTAGATACCCTCGTTGATTTCTTCAACACCGAAGACAAATCGTTTGGTCTCCAAGGCAGCCCTTATACCAAGAGTCCCATAAGTGGTAAGCACTTTGACAGTTCACACCATCTCTAACAATACGAACCATTTAGACCCATCAATTGTTTTCGGGACGAAAAACAAGACCGTAATCCTGAACCGACGCGGATGGGAGGATTGTCAAGTCCTAAATGAATCTGCCATAGAGATATATATGCCCAGATGGGTCTAATACAGCGGACAGTACGAGTGCGGGTATCTTTTTGGAATACCCTAAAATCAATACCGCAAACTGAATTCTAGACCATTGTAACATATTTCTAACGGAAGTTATGTCCAGCGTGTAGACTCCATGTAGACTGTTTGTAACTAACGCGATCTACAAAGACAGCCCGGTAGCGGCGAAAGCCCTTGAATCACCAACAATACGATCAAAGTTGGTAAGCAATGTTAAGAACCTCTTAAAGAGATCTACAGTAGATCTTTATGTGCTGGGATTTTGTTCGCCGCGATATTCCGGTTAAATGAGAACAGAGAGATACCCTACGCTCATATACCAACGATTTAATTCAATATATCTGAAAATGCACTCAAAGAAGTTAACTGTATATCTAATGACATCAGTACTTGCACATCTTACAAAACAATTTGGATCAAATACGATGTAAAGAGAAGGAGTAAACGACTAGACTCCTCTCTATAAGTAGGGAAATAATAGTTTTTTCTTGTGGCATCCGGCACCATGCAAATCTCTTGCGTACTTATGCTGGACAGCGCGAATTTTTGTTTGTGCTGTGCATGTTTAACTAGCAGCCACCCTAGGCTATCACTTATATATTTTGTTACCCGCATAATTCTACCATAAAACGTAATTTTCTTCTCTATGTATTCGCTCTAATTCTTCCATTGTTACCATTCTATTTAATACGTTTTTTCTCGGCGGTATAGAGGTTTGCGTGTTAGATTATTACCTGTGCCGTTCAGGTTCAATCCCCACGGGACCAAAAATATATGCCCCCAATAATACAGTTAAACGGATAATACCTTATTCCTCCAACCAAAGAGGATTTCTACCTGGTAAAACATAGACCATTGCCGAGTCCGAGTGCTCTTGGATGGATGTTTTTTTTAAACATTGAGCTGCTCAACAAATTCACACCCTTTTTCAATTCCCCGATGGTGGTAATTTCAAAATCAGCTGCTAAAATTTCACTTCGATATGGTTAGCGGTTTGTTATAGCCCTTCAAAATGTACATCGTATTTTGAATATTTTACCTCTATAAGAGGCAAGAGAGTGCTTTCTCTATCCAATAATTCCTTCTCTACAGTGCAAGAAGAATCACCTTGGAAATTTCATAGGCCTAGTAGTTCCTCAGATACCGGTATTAACTATTTTTGATTTTAAAGCTCCTGACCCGCCTAGTCGATAAAAAACGGTACGTCGACCTGGATAGATCTATTGTACCATAGGTCGGAGAAAATTTTAGGCTAGCGCGTTTTCCACTTTTGTAGAAAAGGTAATAATGCTTCTAGCAGGGGATTTCTTCAAGTCTTCATTACTTAAGAGTTCTTTGAAGAAAATCCGCTTTCTGATTCCGCAGAGGGCTGGGCATTCGCACAATATGTGCTCCGTGGTTTCGTCGTCCTCGAGTCACAGTCTGCTCTCTGAAGAGTCGGCTGAATTCATTTTGTTAAGGTGGTATCGTAAACCTTGGTGACCTGTGAGGAAGCCTATTAGGTTTTTAATATCATGCCTACGTAATTTTAGGATCCTGCTGGCATTGTTTTTAAAGGTCTGTGTGGCTCGTTTGGCCTGTCATAGACCTGGAGTGTTTTCACAGTTTGAGATACATTTCCCAGTTGAAAAAATACACAAATCTGTACAAGGAAAATTTCGCTCTATACTGTACCGGTATTCCATTTTGCTATATGCCATCTGCGCACGAATTATTGGTGTTGGTCACACTTAAATTCACATCACTTTTTATTTCATTTCCCTCCAAACGAGAAAAAGACCCCCCCAAACTAGAATTACGTTCAGGAACAATCGTGATGAATATTTTCGCAATTCAAAAAATATACACCCCTATCGTGGAATCCGTCGGGGGCAACGATCCGCTAACAGTTAACAATTTGCATCGTGTAATCCGCAGACTTGAACCATCCACATGTCGGTAACGTGAATGAAATTCACTGTATCGTGGAAAACGAACGGATCGAATCTATCCATGCATTTGACATCCGCAGTTTTTATTTTCTTTTCACTGAATTTAATTTATACAAAACAAATGTGTTTGAAATGAGCTGTCACAATTGAATTTCCTAATCACCAATAGTGGTCGGTAAGGGAGGGTATCCGACGGATCCCACGATAGCAATTTTCTGTTCACGTGAATCGAATAAGTGAATATAATCTCAGATTCGACGGATTACACGATAGGGGTGATCATTTTTATACCCTATTCTAGGGGTATATTAATTTTGACGCATAGTTTGTAACATACCTTAATATTGCCCGTAGACCCCTAAAAGTTACTATATTTATGATCAGCATCGATAGTAATGTCGATCTAGCCATGTCCGTCCGTCCGTCCGTCGCCAAAAATTAGGCCTTTAAACTGGACCTAGAGAGCTGAAATTTTAACCATATACTCTCTAGGGTCCCGAAATAATCAAGTTTACGAATTTTTGAAATCCGCCCACAGACACGCCCACAAACTCAAAAAAACAAAATTTTGGAAAAAATCGAATTTTGAGCTAGGAAGCTGAAATTTTTTATATATGATCTATGACTCCTAAAACTGCTCGGGATATAAAATTTTCAAAATCCGCCCACTGCCACGCCCACAAAAAAATAAAACAATTTTATTGAAAAACCAAAATTTGAGCTAGGGAGCTGAAATTTTTAATATATACTCTCTAGGGGCCCTTTAAGCTCATGTATAAATATTTTCAAAATCCGCCCACTGACACGCCCACAAATAAATAAAACAATTTTTTTGAAAATCCAAAGTTTGAGCTAGGGAGCTGAAATTTATAATATATACTCTCTAGGGGCCCTTTATGCTCATGTGTTAATTTTTTTTTAAATCCGCCTACTGACACGCCCACAATTAAATAAAACAATTTTATTGAAAAACCCAAGTTTGAGCTAGGGAGCGTTTTTTTTGATAAAATCCTTTAAATGTTATATAACAAAATATGTAGAGCGTTCTTAACAATTTAACCATACTTAGACTTTTGTCACGCCCACTTATGAGGGATAGGAATAAGAATAGGGTATCCAACAGTTCGCCCAAGCGGACTGTAGCCCGTCCCTATGTTAAAATGACGTTTTGAACTTCCCAAAAAGCTCCATGCTTGCAGGTAGCAATTTATCCTGAAATAAATGTCTAATTATTTCTATTTCTCTTTTACTATCACCCCTATCCGTCGGGGGGAACGATCCGCTAATAGTGAACAATTTGCATCGTGTAATCCGCAGACGTGAACCATCCACATGTCGGTAACGTGAATTATTTTATTTTATTTTCACTGAATTTAATTTTTACAAAACAAACGTGTTTGAAATAAGCTGTCACAATTGAATTTTGAATAGTGGTCGGTAAGGGAGAGTATCCGACGGATCCGACGGAAGAAGTACATACACCCCTATCGTGGAATCCGTCGGATCTGAGATTCACTTCACTTATTCGATTCACGTGAACAGAAAATTGCTATCGTGGGATCCGTCGGATACTCTCCCCTACCGACCACTATTGGTGATTAGGAAATTCAATTGTGACAGCTCATTTCAAACACATTTGTTTTGTAAAAAATATATCATTCACGTTACCGACATGCTCATGATGGTTCACGTCTGCGGATTGCACGATGCAAATTGTTCACTATTAGCGGATCGTTCCCCCCGACGGATTCCACGATAGGGGTGATAATTTTCTTATTTTATCGCACTTAAAATCGATAAAATATGGTGGGTATCGATTTGGACTTCTTGGGTTTTCTCCAGGATCTGCCGTAGTGTGAATATCTGATAGGCCGTGGATTTACCGGGCCTAAAACCGCACTGGTAGGGACCAGTCAGGTCGTTATTGGTTTCAGGCGTTCACACAGTACAGCAGACATGATCTTATAGGAAGTATTCAGGAGACTGATGCAACTATAATTGGCGCAGTTTAGAGGGTCTCCTTTCTTGTGGATCGAGCAAACGATGCTGAGGTTCCATTCATCAGGCATACTTTCTTCTGACCAAATCTTGGAAACGAATTGGTGTATGTTCTCCACCAGGTCATCTCCCGCTGCCTTAAAAAGCTCGGCATTTAAGCCGTCTGGTCCAGCAGCTTTGTTGGACTTAAGTTTGGATATCGCTATCCTCGCTTCGTTTTGGTCAGGTTCAGGGGGACGGAAGTCTTGGCTTTCATCGTAGGCTGAATGGTTAGTTCCACCTGACAGCGTAATTTGTGTCGTCTTCGCCGTTTAACAGTCTGCAGAAATAGTTTTTCCAAGTCCTCAGCACCGACTGTGACTCTACTCTCTGTTCACCTTATTTATTTAAAAGATCTTTTTTAGCTGTTTGTGTTTTATATTTCAACGCCAGGTGTGTTCTGATCAAAAAAAAACTTAAAGTACGAAGCAATTGCTTTACTTAACAGGCTGCCGACCGTGGAGAGTCTTTATCTGAGAAATTAACGCCTTGCCGAAAACCTCATCGAAATTAAAGTTTTGATTTACCCTATGCCCACAGTCTATTTGCTTTTTCTAACATAAGCCTTCGATACACATAAAATTATATGGCACCTACTTACTTTCTCTTCGCAATTGAGAATTTTGCAAAAGCTCACATATTAAATTTGTTTCAATTAATTGACGCACCTTACGCACTAGGTTTATTAATGAGGTTTATTTCTTTTTAAATGGAGAATTAATCGACAATATAATGCGCTTAATATATGCTTAGTACGCTCCATTCCCCATGTTGTTCTGTAATCTAGATTCTAGACTACTACCTTTCACGCAAAGTATACTATGTAGTTCATTACACAAAGGGATTACTGGTCAAATGTGCGGAAAATGAGTTCCACCCTACCTTTGCTGCATGGGAAGTACTACCTGCCTTGTGCTCAGTTAGTATTCTGCACTCGTTAGGTGCGCTGTGCAACGTAGTGTGGCCGTGTTTTTTGCTGCTTTAAGTCATGTTATCCTAAAAAAGAAATTGTTTGTTGTTTGTTTTACGTGATATTTTCTGTCTTTAATGTGAGTTTTGTTTATCTACGTTTGCTTTGTTGTGCAATGAGTTCTTGTTTTAATTTGCATGTGCATTCACAGCACCGCACTATATTGGTGCATGCATTCCAATTCAAGATGTGCTAATTGATTTTACGTAATTTTTGTTCCAGATAAACGAAGCACTTGAGCTGGCCCTGCAAGCTATCGATCAGGAGGAAGACATAATTACTGACATGGAGGAGAACAGCGTCAAGTCCAGTCCAAACCATTTAGATGCACAAAAAGATGCTGAGCAGTCCAGTTTTGAACCTATCTACCAGAATATCTTTGCGGCGGCAAGAGAGGAAAGGGAAGATGATACATTTTCTTTGCCACCACCACCTCCGCTACCTTCGTCCGATGTGCCTTATCACGATGATGCCGTTATAGTGGACACAATTCAAAAAGGTCCCAATGCCTCGATCACCGAACGAGACGTCTTTAATAGCAATAGCAGCTCTGCACCAAAAATCGTCGAAGAAGAACCCTACTATCAGGTACCAAAATCGTGTGAACCTCTCTATCAAGTTCCAAAGCTTCTGAAGCCCATCCCACTGTATGAAAACATCGAAATGTTCTGCACTGCCCGAGGAGAGGAATACTCAACCCCAAGCATTCCATCGCACTTACAACCGCCTAAGGAGAAACCACCACCGCCACCAACTTTGGGAGCTGCGGAAAGTGATGACGCGGATGATGATGATGCGGAAACAGGGAGTGCTAGCGGAAGTAGCACAAACACTTATGAAACTATTCCACGCGATGTGGGAATCAATGGGGTCTTGGAACAACCAATAATGCGAATGAATTCGACAAAGCGCATAAAGAAAGAGCTGCGCAATAAGCGATCCAGCTTTCTGGGGATCGAAGGATCTGATGATAGTTTCTTGGAGTTGACTGTTGCACCACCACCGGATATGGTGCAACTGCTGCAGGAAGAGAGACGCTTGGATAAGCAATTGTACATAAAAGCGGGTCTCTATGACAATTCTGATGCTGGTAAGTTGAACTAGATTTACAGTGCGGCTGAGTTGGTGTGTGTTTGAGTTGACTAGGCTGTATATACACGGAACGTCAACTAATCCATTTAGGGTTGGGAAAGACCTTTGGCCTGTGCTTTTTTAATCAGACATCGAGTAAAATCGATAGTGTGCGACATGGTTGTAGTAATTCTAATCGAAGGTAACATCCATTTGGCGGGGGTGTGAGTGGGTAGGGCACTGATTTGCCGGTAGCTCAGAGGTTATTTGGAGAAACCATATTGCTTCACGCGAAGATTTTCTAGCAAAGCAAAGGGGAAGATGTAATGTTTTTCTTACGTTCACGTTATTGTTAAACACATTTCGTTGTCTAGGGCGGTTTTCGTGGCCAACCAGATATGGTGGCTAGCTACTGAGAACGCTGTTTAGATTATTTTACAGGTAATCTACAGCCTTGAGGTTACTGGGATCAGTATGTTTACGTCTAATAGTGAAGGAAGCTGAGCAAACATAAATTGATGGAAACTTGACAGCCTTGACTGCACGTGTGATGCCACACAAAAACCACTTGAATTGTTATTAGTTCTAGACCACAGTCAACTCGTCCATAGCCGAAATTTCATCTTCCTTCAGCCCTAATATGGTTTTAGTCATAAATCCCATGCTGCCTTTTAAGTTGATCGTCACTGGTTCTTCTTTTATTTTGCAGGTGAAAGCCGTGACTCAGGTGTATCAGAGAATCACTCGCGACAGAGTAGTGAACCATTTACCAACTCCTCAGATGAGCCAGACCATCATGACGAACTTCTAGCCATTCATGCTCGGATGAATCACAATGCTGAGCAACAAAGATTACTAATGCCGCAGAATCAAATTAATATGATACCTGGCATCGAGGAAGCAAATGCCAAAATGCAATGCATTGAAGATCAAATTCGTGAGCAAGAAGAACTCCTTCGAGTGGAAAGAGAACTGCTTCAACTTGAACAGGAGGAACTAAAGCGACAGCGTGACAATTTAATTCTCCGCGAGAATATAGCTCGTCGAGAGTTGCAGCATGGCGCTAAGATGTTAATGTCTGCCAATCACAGATCCTTGCAGGATATAAATGCAACTATCAACAACAGTAATAGCAATAACAATACGAACAACAGCAGTAGCAATAATATTTACGCAAACATACAGAATCAACAAGTATATCAAATCGAAACGGACTATTGCAGGTCAATGTCTGACTTGCCTGACTTTCGTGGATCGAAGTTGAGTCAGTTGCCTCCAATGAAGCCGACTCGTTCACAAATAATGCCCGAGGAGCATGTGCAAATGAGAATGTCACAGCCAAATGTACATTTGCCAACAACACATGGGAACATGACAAGAAATGCTCTGCACGCTTTGAGTGCAACACCAAAACCAAAATACAATGACGCTTGGGTGCATACGAAGAAGGATTTCGGCGAAAGTCATGTGGGTAACGGTTGGTTGTCGTACCAACAGAAGCGAAAGTCGGTACCGGATACGTTTAACTATAATAATCATTGGTTGGTCCAGGAAGCCGAGCAGAGGCGGGTCGAACAGCAACGTGGCATGCGAAATACTTCCAATGGCTGGATACGAGGTGTTAATAGTACTAACGTAAGCGTGCCACCAAATACAAATATGAGCGGTGGTATGGATAACAAACCATTACCGGATGCTGTCATTCAGACACTAACACAGAGAGTACAGAGCAAGGGAATTGGAGAACGAAAGAGGTGAGCATTGAATTTTTGTGTATGGAATAATACATTATGTATGTATAATGATTTCTGCTATAGATTCGAGGACTCACTTGCAATTGTACCAAATCATCAAATTGGGTCACAAAGTATTTTGCAAAATTCATCACCGACCCGCCTTTTAGATAAGGGCATGCCGCAATACCAACAGCAGCAGCAACATGACAAGATACTTAGTGTGAGCGGCAAAAAGAAGTGCTCTCATTGTGGCGATGAACTAGGTAAGAGGGGTTGTAATGTTTTTGTTTATTTTATTTTGGAAAAGCAAGAGAAAAGTACGCTCATTACAAAATGATAATTTTGGATAGTCCCACTGTCACTACACAGTCTCACCATCGGAGATGACATTTTTGATTGTAGTGTACATACTAACCGTATACTTTTTCGGAGGATATATTAAAAATTTCGTGGTATTTTATATAGAGATTTTAAAGACAGGTACGGTCGGTAGGGAGGCCTTCCTGTTGGATGGAGGCCTTGACGTTTGTTTTTGTTCAGGTATGCCTATGTACAGACCTAGAGGAGAAGATCCTCCACATTCCTTCGATACATATGGGTCTGAATATATCCTTCTACCTTAACGGTGGATATGGGTATGAATATAACCCATCGAAGTTTTTTTTTCGAAGCACCATAGAGTGTTTTCATCCACTCTTGATAGAGGGCTTTTGCGACTTACGGCTAGAGTTGCTCCAGAGAGGGCTTTGCTAGTTATGTCGAAGAAGGCACGAATTACAATGCGGCATTTTGCGACTCATCGCTAAACTCATGTCATTGCTGCAGTTAACTGTTAACGATATTGTACGTTCTTTTTGGTAGACAGCATATATGTATGTACTTCTAAATTTCCTTATTCACCGCTTAACACATCTTTGGTACTTCTGTCTTAATTTTCAGTGATGCATCAATTATGTCAATGTCATCATCATCACCCTTCTTTTTCTTCTTCTTTTTCTCCTTCCTTTATTGGCGGTGAGGCTATGATCAGGATTAAAGGAATCATAACCCTTCCATTTAACTGCATCCCTACTGGTCCGCCTGTTGGGTTCGCCGGTAAGAAGACCTCAGAAAATAGCTGCAGGCGTCCCGATTTTGAATCACTTCGTCACTGAGGCCAATAAAATACTAGTGTTGCTGCATTTTTCTCTCCTTTGAACATGACAGTGCCAACTGAGCCGGAGACGCTCCATTTTTTTTGAGATAGGTTCTTTGACGTGAAGGCTTCATCGGATCTTGGAACTTCTTATTCGATAAATCTTTGCTAATCCTGCTGTCATGCGAAGCATCTTCATCTCAGCTGACGTTAATTTGCTCTCATAAGCATCTGTACGCTGTCCAACATTATGAACCGTAGGTGAGCGCCGGGCGCACAACTGCAGTGTAAAGCTTTCCTTTCAGCTTAGGGGGTATTTTTCGATCACAGAGGATGGCTGAGTTTTCCCGCCACTTCATCCACCCGTCGTCATCACAGGTGGTTGATTTATCTGCGCCGCACTTGTCTTCCGATATTCGTATTATTTTCCGCATTCGGATATCTAATACGCGCTCAACGATCTTTATGGTGTTTGACATCAGCTTGATTGAACGGTAATTGTCAGTCTCGCGTATTGCCTTTTCCTTTGTACAAATGAAGAAGAAAACTTTCCTTCCACTGGTTAGGCATTGGATCGCCTCTCATCAGTTTGGATCTGGATTCTGGAACTGAGGTTATTGTTATTGTAAGTTATATACCACCAAGGAGTCCTTACCTATTATATAAAGCACATATAGATAATTGTTCCTTTATCTTAAATAACTTAAAAGATCATCAGCACGTTATCCTTCTTGGGGACTTTAATTTACCCAACCTAATTTGGTCATTTGACTGCGATGATTCTAGACTTCTTCCATTCAATGTTAACTTAGATTATGAGCGTGAAGTCGTTGATACTCTTGCCCAGCTTGACCTTCATCAGATAAATAACTTTGCTAATGAATTTAATAATATCCTTGATTTGGTATTTGTTGATTCCGAACTGGACATAAGTATCAACAACTCCATGGTCCCACTCTTTCGTAATTCAGTTTTTCATGTAGCATTATCCATTCAGTTTGAGTTTTATGAATTTTTTAAACCAGGCTCCGGTGACACTTTTTTTAAATATAACTATGCTAAAGCCAATTTCAGCAACATTTCAAATTATTTAGATAGCATGAATTGGTTAGAAATCTTTAATAATTGTAATTTAGATAATTCTTTTAATTTATTTATGAACACTGTAAAAATGGCAATCGATTTGTTTACACCTAAAGTAAAGTCTACCAAGGGTAATAAACCCATTTGGTTTAATGATAGAATCAGAAATTTAAATAATATTAAAAATAAGGCCTATAAACGATTCCGTAATAGTAATAACGACGCGGAACTTTTGAAAGTTTATCGGACGCTCCAAAAACAGTTCGATGTCTTAAATAAGTTTCTTTATAGACAGTATGTTCTTTCTGTTGAATCTAATTTAAAGATAAATAGTAAACGCTTTTGGAGCTTTATTAATAGCAAAAAACAATCTAATGGTATTCCAAACTGTATGCGTCTAAATAACGTATCTTCATCTGATCTTTCAACCATCTGTAATATGTTCGCTAACCACTTTCAGTCGGTATATTCTGTTGGTTTACAATGAACACACCCCATTAAATACCGGACCTTTCTTGTACAACTTACAACTTACTTCGCTTACAACACACACACTTGTTGATTGTCTTCTTTCTTTCTCCAAACACGGTGTGGTTGTTTTTGCGTCTTTCTTATTATTCTGAATAAATACTTTTTACTTTCTTAAATCAATCCGAACTTTATTTATTCATCTGCTAACAGGGTTATGGGCCCAGTAGTAAAAGTTAAAAGTGGATTAGAGTATTTTAAAGACATTTTAAAAACCTGTTGTTCCGCTGTATATGCGAAGAAGTTTTTTGTGTGGAAACTTTGTTAATCGTGTTTTGGAAAATGGCGGATGAAAAATTTTTAATCCCGAAATTAAATAATACAAATTGGACAGTTTGGAAATTTAGAGTGGAAAGTTTCCTGTCTCGAGAAGATCTATGGAAAGTAGTTGAGGATGATCTCCCAGACGAAAATTCGAGGACAGATGTGTGGAGGAAGGAAGACAGGAAGGCGAAAGGTACAATTATTCTTTTTCTCAGCGATAACCAATTGCCTTTGGTGAAGAACTGTCGACATGCAAAAGATGTCTGGACTACACTTCAGAATACTCACGAAAAAATTTCGAGATCTGTTCGTGTGTCACTTCTCAAGAAGTTGTGCTCAACAAGATTACAAGAAGGAGGAAATGTGGAGAAGCATCTGTTTGATGTCGAGGAGTTATTCGATCGTTTGGCTGCTGCTGGACATGTGTTTGATAAAGACACAAAAATCTGTTTGATCTTGCAAAGCCTGCCAGATTCATTTGAGCATTTGGTTTCGGCGCTAGACAGTCGTTCGAATGACGACATGACATTAGAATTCATCAAGTCAAAATTAATCGACGAGTACCATCGAAGGCTGGAGCGGGCTGGTGAGTCTTTTAAGCAGGAAAAGGCAATGAAAACCGAATCGAATCGCAGTGTGGAAACTAGAACTTGTTTCCATTGCAAAAAGCCGGGACATCTACGTTCAAGTTGTCGTTCCTATTTGGCAAACAAAAGGGGCAGTGGAAGAAAAAGAAATCCTAGTACAAAGGTCACAGAGGAAACAAATATAGCGTTTGCTGCAGGTCGTGATAAACCAGGGCTTTGGTTAATCGACAGTGGTGCGAGTTCGCACATGACAAATGATAAACATTTTTTCAATTCCTTAAATGAATCTGACGGTGCAAGCATTGTTTTGGCTGACGGAAAACAAATATCATCAGCTGGTCGCGGAGAAGGTGTAATTGTTGGCGTTGACGACAATAAAAGACGTGTCAGAGTCACACTTCAAGATGTTTTATTTGTGCCGGATTTAGGAGGAAGTCTAATGTCAGTGAGCAAGCTGGCCGAAAATGGTTTTTCTGCTAGGTTTGATAAATATACCTGTAGCATAAATAATTCTGAGGGAAAAGTTGTTTTACTGGGTAATCGATGTGGAAATCTTTACCATCTTCAAGTTCTGGAACAGTCATCAAAAGCTTTAGAAGGAAAACATCATGTTAATTGTCAACATCAATGGCATAGACGTTTGGGTCATCGAGATACTGCGGTGTTAGAGCGGATGATGAAGGAACAGTTGGTTTCTGGATTAGATGTACGAAACTGTGGGCTGCAAGTTGTTTGCGAGTGCTGTTTAAAAGGAAAACTTACTCGAACACCATTTCCTGGAATAGTTCATCAAAAATCGAACAAATTATTGGATATAGTACATACCGATTTATGTGGCCCTATGAGAGCACCAACACCAGCTGGAAATAGGTACCTGATGACTATGATAGATGATTTTAGCCGTTATACAGTGGTTTATCTATTGAAACACAAATGGGAAGCAGCAGACAGAATAAAACAGTACGTTCGTCAAGTTCAAAATCAGTTTGGACGAAAACCAGTCGTCATACGATCTGATGGAGGAGGAGAATACGACAATAATAATCTACGAGATTTTTACATTGCTGAAGGTATCAAGCCGCAGTTCACTACTGCATATTCTCCCCAACAAAACGGTGTTGCTGAACGCAAAAACAGATCTCTCATCGAAATGACAAAGTGCATGTTAATAGACGCTGGGTTGGAGAAACGATATTGGGGTGAAGCTGTGCTTACGGCAACTTATATTCAAAATCGTTTGCCATCAAAGTCAGTGGATAAAACTCCGTTTGAACTCTGGTATAAGAGGAAACCATCTCTGAAGCATATACGGAGGTTTGGCTGCGAAGCTTATGTGCATATACCGGATGTTAGACGTGATAAACTGGACTGCAAAGCTAACAAGCTAATATTTGTCGGATACTCTGATCAACATAAAGGGTATCGTTTTCTTGATCGTTCAACTATGAAGATTACCATCAGTCGAGATGCTCATTTCCTAGAAAGTGAAACACGGACAGCTGATATCGGTGTTCCAGACTCTAATATGGATATTGTGTCTGATGAAGTTCAAATCCGTTCTATCCCTGAAGGGGAAGTGATTCCAACGGAAAGTTTTGATGTTTCTGTTGATGACGAGAGTTCGCGAGAGGACGAATTTTTCGGATTTGAAGAAGAATTGCCATCCGAGGATGAGGAAGAGCGAACTACGACAAGGCGTTCCGAGCGAACTACTAGTGGAGTACCACCAGTTCATCTTAATGAGTACGTAGTAGGCAGTGCATCTCTTGTTTTGGATGAACCGAAGGACTACAAGGAAGCAGTTCAAGTACCTGAATGGAGAGAAGCAATGAACGAGGAGATGAAGTCACAACGACGTAATCATACGTGGGATCTCGTAAAACTTCCAGAAGGCAGAAAGGTTGTCGGCTCGAAATGGGTCTATAAAATAAAAAGAAACGAGCAGAACGAAATCACAAGGCATAAGGCCCGAATTGTCGCGCAAGGATACACGCAAAAGTATGGTGTAGATTACGACGAAGTCTTTGCTCCTGTCACGAAATTAACAACTCTAAGAACTTTTTTGGCTGTTGCTGCAAAGCATGGAATGCTGGTCAAACATTTCGACGTCAAAACTGCCTATCTTCATGGAGTTGTCGAAGAGGAGATTTTTATGAGACAACCACCTGGCTATGAAATTTCCGGAAAAGAAGGGTTAGTCTGCCGATTAAATAAGAGTATTTATGGACTTAAGCAATCGGCACGCTGCTGGAACCAGACATTACATAATTTTTTGTTGAAGCTGCATTTTAAGGCATCGGCTGCGGATCCATGTTTGTACATCAAAGATACCGGAGGCAAGAAGGTATTTCTACTTGTTTATGTAGATGACTTGCTGGTGGGAAGCATGGATGAAGGTGAGATTATTACGATTTATAACGAACTTCAAAGAAAATTCGAAATAGTCAACCTGGGAGAAGTGCGGTATTTTCTGGGAATGGAAATATATCGAAAGGACAACGTTTTTGAAATACATCTGAAAAATTACATTAAAAAGCTACTTAAAAGTTTTGGTATGGAGAACGCTAAGGTTTCTAACTCACCGATGGACCCTGGTTATATGAAAGCTGAAGATAAGACCGCTTCATTAGACAGCAGCACAATATATCGAAGTCTAGTCGGCGCATTGTTGTATTTGGCTGTGAATGCTAGACCTGACATATCGGCAAGCACTGCTATTTTAGGCAGAAAATTTCAAAATCCTACGGAAGCTGATTGGATTGCTGCACAAAGGATCTTACGTTACCTAAAAGGGACTATCGACTACAAAATATGCATCGGCGGTGCTGAGGAGTGGAAACTAGTTGGTTATTCGGATGCAGACTGGGCTGGTGATCAAGCTACTAGGAGATCAACGTCTGGATACGTGTTTTTATTTGGAGAGTCTCCAATTTCGTGGGCTAGTCGACGACAAGAATGCGTTACACTTTCATCGATGGAAGCTGAGTACGTGGCCCTCAGTGACGCCTGTCAAGAGGTAATATGGCTACGAAAACTACTGCGAGATTTTGGCGAGATTCAGCGCGAACCGACATTGATCAACGAGGACAACCAGAGCTGCATAGCATTTGTTAATACTGAACGTATCAGTAGGCGATCAAAGCACATAGAAACTAAGGAGCGTTTTGTTCAAGATCTCTGTGCAAATAATGAGATCGAATTGAAATATTGTTCAACAAACGAGATGATGGCAGACATTTTCACCAAACCTCTGGGACCGATCAAACAAAGGAGCTTCTGTAAGCTGCTCAAACTTGATGGGAGTTAGGCGATTGTTCATTGAGGAGGAGTGTTGGTTTACAATGAACACACCCCATTAAATACCGGACCTTTCTTGTACAACTTACAACTTACTTCGCTTACAACACACACACTTGTTGATTGTCTTCTTTCTTTCTCCAAACACGGTGTGGTTGTTTTTGCGTCTTTCTTATTATTCTGAATAAATACTTTTTACTTTCTTAAATCAATCCGAACTTTATTTATTCATCTGCTAACATATTCTTCTGGTACTACTACACCTATAGTCCCCAGTAATAGCTCAATGTCCTGTAATTTCCCTAATATCGGCAAGTTAGAGTGTACAATCGCTGAAGTTCAAACTGGTCTTTCTTTATTAAATTTAGATAAAAATCCTGGTATGGATGGCATCCCGCCAATTTTACTTCAAAAGTGCTCCTTCGCGTTTTCTGTACCTCTTTGTTTAGTTTTTAATTTGTCTCTCCGGTCTGGACACTTTTTGAAAAATTGGAAGAACTCATTTTTAACGCCCATATATAAATCTGGGTCGAGACATGATATTACTAACTATCGTCCGATCTGTAGGATTTCTACTATTCCTAAGTTGTTTGAAAAACTGGTTTGTGACAAACTTACACCTCTCTTAAAGAGATTTATCTCTCCGTTTCAACATGGATTCATCGCAGGTAGATCTACTACCACAAATCTCTCAATTTTTTGTAACTCTGCCTTGAAATACCTTGAGAATGGCTTGCAATGTGATGTAATATATACGGACTTTGCTAAAGCGTTTGATCGCGTCAACCACAATATATTAATTTCCAAACTAACTGGCTTAGGACTTCACTCCAATTTCCTAAAGTGGATTCATTCCTACTTAACGGATCGTATCCAGTATGTTCGCATAAATGACACGTTCTCGTCACCAGTTTATGTTACCTCTGGAGTACCTCAAGGTAGTCATTTAGGCCCTTTGCTCTTCCTTTTATTTATTAATGACATTCCTGACTTGTTTTTGAGTTCCCAGTGTCTAATGTTTGCCGACGATTTGAAAGTGTTCCGACCTATACGTTCAGTTCATGATTGTATTCTTTTACAGGAGGATCTTGAACGACTTTCCATATGGTGTCAAAATAATGATCTTCATCTCAATGTCTCTAAATGTCAAAGCCTTTCTTTTTACCGTAACCTCTCTCCAATTCACTTTACGTACGTAATCGATAATACCTCCCTGTCCATTATTTCGTCCAAAAAAGATCTTGGAGTAATTTTTGACATAAAACTTAGCTTTTGTAAGCACATTGAGTCTTTGGTTGCCAAAGGTAATCAGATGTTAGGTTTCATACTGCGGAATTCTAAAGACTTTCATGATCCGCATACTCTCAAATGTTTATTTTTTGCATTTGTCCGGTCTCACCTTGAGTACTGCAGTATAGTTTGGAATCCGTTTTATGAAGTACATTCTATTAGAATAGAGAAGATCCAAAAGCGTCTTACTAGAGTAGCTGTTCGTAGACTGCGATGGAATATTGAAATGCCATCTTACGAGACCAGGTGCAAATTATTTGGTATCCTACCTCTTTTTAAACGAAGGCAATATTTTTCAATTATGTTTATTCGTGATTTGATTAATGGTCATATCGATTGCCCTTTCCTATTATCATTAATTGGATTTTATGCTCCTTCGAGAACTCTAAGAAATCGTCTTTTATTTTATGTACCTTATCATAGAGTTAATTATGGATTCAATGAACCAATTTCTAGATGTCTTAGAGAATCAAATAAATATTCTAGTATATTTGATTTTAATCTTAGTAGGGATTCATTTAGAAATAAAATAATTCTGTTGTTAGGCTTTGGTGGTCGTTTTTAAGTATATTTTTGTGTTAGTAAAAGTAATCTAGCGAGAACAGTAGATGTACTCATTTGATTGATTGAAAATAAAATAAAATAAAAAGATATGAGAATCATGAGCCATTTGGACCCGATGTCTCCTATCTTTTTTCCAGAACTCAGAGGGTATCTCGTCCCGCCCAACTCCTTTTCGCTTTTTGGAGTCTTTGACCGCCTTCCTAACTTCTGCGGGGAACGGCTCTCTGAAAATAAATCCAAGGAAATTGTCCATTTAGAAATCCTTCACAATACTGCTGCCACCTGTGAAGTATTTTTTCGTCATCCACAAGAAGCAGCCCTTAAGCATTGTTGTGAACTTTGGCGAACGGATTTCCTGTGCATTCCTCCTTATCTGAGCGGCAATTTTGAAAATGATTGTGCTGCTGTTCAAGCTGGTTTGTCGGAGTTCGTGCAGTCTGGTTTCTATCGGCAGCAGGAGAAGAATTGTCTTCTAACTGCCGATACGGACCCTTCACACAGTTTGCTGAATTTGAGCGCACTTCGACCATTCTTGAATGCCGCTTTCTTGTCACTTATCAATGCTTAAGCTTCATCTGTCTACCACCATGTTTCTTTGCCTTGTTGATAGTGTCTTTTGGAAGCCCTTAGCAGTGATTTGGCACTATCCAAGCAAGGTGGTTATAGGGAATTCCACATATCTTGTGGAGATAGTTTTGTTTATTTGGTTCGCTTTTCTCTTTGTCTATGACTTGCACATACTTAGGATATCTTCACCCGGAGAGTTCATGGTGCCGTATTCCAGTCCTCCATGGCAGTCTTCGTTTGAATTCCCGACTTGTTCGTTCAAATCTCCGCCAACAAACCAAAGTTCTTTTTTATGATGTTCTTGATGTGGTTGTCAAAATCTAGTTAGAATGCATCTTTTTCTTTCTGCTCGCATCGAACTTCGTTAGCATATGCACTGACAATATTCCACTCCTCACCTTGCATCACCAGTTTGAGAGACATCAAACAATCACTGGACTTTGAAATGTTAAGGAGTATCGTCAAAATGATTTCGTCAGGCGATATATGTGACTTGCAGAACGACCCAAAGCTGTCGATAAATCCACTACAGCAAAGTGATATTCTTAGCCTGTCTTCACACGTAACATGTGTATCGATGAAAGCAGAATGGAAATTGTTATGTTCTCAGTGCCCTGATTGCTCAGAGCATACAAACATTGCTTATTTCCTCTCCCAGTTTTGTCCTTGTAGCGTTTTGGTGTTTGGTTTAAATTATTACATATCTATTGATGTATTGAAAACATTCTAAATTATATTTTTATATCTACGCATGCTGCATAGAAAGTGAGGATGGTACTTGTAAGAAAAGCCACAGCACCATCAAGTACATAGTTTGGGTGTAAATGTAAATTGATCTTTAAAAATCATTATCTCCTTTAATCCTTTACTAATAAGATATTCTTTCTTTTATTTTATAGGACGTGGAGCTGCCATGATAATCGAATCTCTGGGACTTTTCTATCACATAAATTGTTTCAAATGTTGCGTGTGTCATCTACAACTGAGCGATGGGCGAAATGGTACCGATGTTCGCGTTCGAAATCACAAGCTTCATTGCCAGAACTGTTACTCCAGCGATGATGGGATCAAGTTCAGTTGTGTATAACTTCACTCATCTCTTTGTTAGTACATATCTTGCGTGTGTTTGTCTATCTTTATAAATACATTTTTGTTAGGGAATTATAATGGAAAGTAGTTTTAAATGGAAAACAAACTAACAACTAATTGTAAAGTCGTGATAAGATTATAAATATATTTCAATTGACGATTGACCTGTTAAAGGATTTAATGCGAGGCGATACATACGAGGGCTTTGCATCAAGCGTTGCCTTCTTTTTTTCTCTTCTTATGAGCAGGTGTAAATTGTATCTAAATTCTCTAAAAAACACACGGTTTTGAATTGTATCTTTCTTCCATTTAAATAATTGTTATTATAGTTTTAGCTGTTATTTATATTATAAAATTATACTATACATATACAACAAAAACACATATTTTTGAATTGATTTAATATAATATATAAACGAGGAAAAACAAAACAAATAAATTATTCAGTTATTTTAAATTTTATTCATACAATCACATTCACATATATCAACATCGTATTTACATAACATTTGTTTTCTTTTTAGTTTTCCTTTTTTTAAATTAACAAATAAAACTGTTATTGAATTGATATTTTTGATTTTTAGATCAGTTTGTTTTAGAATAACATCGAATCGTCGCTTACCAGCTGCATGGCTACTGCTGTGTCCCATTCGCGGCCAAATGGGTAGTAGAAAACGTTTTGCCATCGGTTCCCACTTGGGTAGTACCGTGTTATCTCTTCGCTCGAAATGCTGTACAGATCGTTTCGAATGGAGAACAACTCGAAGAATTCTCTAAAAAGAGAGTAAGGTTTTTTTAGATATTGAGGTGAATTTAAAAGTTTGTTCGCGTGCAATATGCTAAAGTAAATTTGTATAAACTTTCGCGCGAAACTACTTAAACCCGTTTGCGTACTGAAATGGTAAGAAGATGAACGAAAATAGAATGTACTTTCGTTAATATTTTTCTGCACGCAGAATTTCGGCTGGTAAGAAAATGAAAACTGTCAAATAATGTAATCCTGTGAGTTTAACAGCAAAAAAAACTGATGCTTATTTAAGAGGTACCTCTGACGTTTTCCATTTTTTTTCTGCGAGAGCGTACGCGTACTTTTCTTTAAAATGAGAGAATTCTCTCTTGCGTAGATTGGACAGTTTTCATTTTTCTTCACATAAAAGTACGCGAATGGACATTAAATAAATTCTGAAAAAATAATTTCTTAGGACCAACCAAGCAAGTGATTAGGGCTGTCCTGCTGATAGCCCAATAGAACGCACTGTGTGCACGTTACAAGCCATTTGGCAACACATTAAACGAGCCAATTGGTATATCGGCCCAGCAGATTGGCCACTGAGGCAAAATCGTTGAAAAGATTTCGTTTCTTTAAGGCCATATGTGATATCTTCATCGTCAGGAACTCTACATGGCGATAACCGCGACTCACTTACCTTAAAGTAAACTCCACGAATGACAAATAAAGATTCGACGAAGAATCACCCGGTTAAAGACTCCGCACAGAAAAAACGTTAGGAAACGTATGGGGATTCAAACCACATGTGTTACACATTTTAACATACGGCACACTTGTATGGTGAAATGCTACTGAGAAGAAATACCATCTCCCAAATCTTATTAAATCCAAAGGGCAGCCGGCATCGGGATAAAGCGGTGTGGATGGACCATACATACTGTAACACTAGGTACGTTCGCATTCTTTTATTTGAAGTAAAATAAAAAATGTTAAATCTCCAAAATCGATAGGGAATCCTCGCATTTCATTTAACGCGTGGTAAGTCAACTTGGCGAGTGTGCCATCCTGGATTGGATGGTGACGGTGCGAAGGCTTAAGTCACAAAGGGCTATGCTGTTGACAACTGTGGTCGCATTGAGACTGTGAATAATCGTGGTCCAGATGCAGTCAGCAATCGCAGTGAGCCTAGAAAAGGCAAACCTCTTCCTAACAGTGATAGGATTGGGGAAGGAAGAATTTCTCCCTAAGGCCCGAAGGGTGGCTGAAGGCCAAATTAAAGCTGTTATTTAGCCCTCATGAAGGACCACCTCCAGAAATGGAAGATGCTGGATTACAGGAAAGGCACATTGGGTTGTCACCTGTGACGTCGTTAGATATCTGGATCGCCATGGGCAAACTTGGGGAGGTTTGGAATGGTGCGAAGATTGAGGTTTTTGGGAGGGAAAACGTTCCAAGCATACCGAGCGCTCGCACATGGATCCCTGTTGAACCCCACTCGGCTGAGGCAGGCACTAGACTCTGCATTCCCTCACTCCCGAGTTAAGACTGGAAAGTCACACAGCTGAAAATCAAATTGGATACTTCAGATCTGATGTAGTTGTGAGCAACCTAGAATCCCTTGCTCCTTCGGCGAAGACCAGCGGTTCTACCCGTCAGACTCACCCCTGAATCCATCTTCCTTCAATCTTTGGTTGACCTTACTCCCTTCTGCCTCTATCGATAACACCTGGTCAGAAATGGAGACGGAAAACTTCCGCAACAAGGTTCTTCTGACTGCGGACGAGCTGGGCTCATCTTCTGAATCGGAAGACCCAAAGAATGGGACTTTCATTTTCAATGATTTCTTCAATAAAACGGTTTTTTTTAAATAGATTTTAAAAATCTTTATACATGAGCATTTCGGGCCTCTAGGAAGTATAAAGTTCAATTTTCACAACCCTTGCTCAAACTTTGACTTTTTAATAAAACTTTTTTTTTTAATTGTGGGCGTGTCAGTAGGCGGATTTTTAAAAGCCTAAGTCCCCTATTGCGATTGTCGATTACCAATCGAGGCGACATTTGTCGATTGTGTCGATTGGATCGACCGATTGGTATTGTCTAAGCAATCAAATGTGCAATGCTCTATTGTGAAAGGCTCGCAAAAAAATTAACATTTAAAAGTAAGCAACACTTTCGAGGATTAAAACTGGAAAATGTTGTGTCACAACCTAAGAAAATGTATGCTCTTGTGTCCAGGTGAGTGGTAATTACTGAGTTTTAATTGTAAAAAGTGTTGCCTACTTTTAAATGTCAATCATGTTTAATCGCCAGAATATTGTGAATATTTATATGCGTTACGCGTCGATCAGAAAATACCAATCGACAGCAATCGTTTGTGAAATGGAAAAATGTCGACCACAATCGACGATCACAATACAAATAAGAGAAATCCGATCGTTGATTGAAAAAAGTCGTTCATCGATCAAGCAATCGACAACCACAATCGGGGCCTAAGTAAACGAGCATTTCGGGTCCCTAAGGACAATATAACACACACAACAAAAGCATTGAAAACTTGTTGTGCTTACAGCTTTAATAAAATCAAAGACACTTGTCACATCAATTGTCAAACTGACAACATATGTTTAGGGCGCACCAAAATAATCAAAGTTTCGTGCCTGTGCCGTCGATTGATTTAGGAATATCTACAGGTTTGCATCATTGCCACATCGGAATTCAAGGAAACGAATTCGCAGACCGGGAAGCGAATCTAGCCAACAGATCCCCCATCCATCTGTTTAACGTCTTCTCTAAATTGGATCTTCAGAGACTTATCAGCAGTCTTATTCTAAAGAAGCGTCTCCTGTCTTGGCACTGTAACTCTACCCACTACGCCAACATTAACCCGGACTGCCACGCACCTCGCTATCCAATATCGACGTCCAATGCACCCATCACCACCTTCACTCGCCTCCGACTGGGGCACACGATAACTACCCACCAACACATACTAAGAAGGGAAAATCCCCCTAGATGCACTACATGCAACAACATCCTGAATATATCACACCTGTTGGGCCAAACACCATGCAATATCTCCGGCCAATTTAACTCCATCCTTCCCAACAACCAAACAGTCCACGCATCGCTCAACACATTTAATCAGGAAAACATCATCAAAATCCACAACTACTTTCCCAAGGCTAATATTATCATATAAACAAAACAATTACTCAATATTTTATCCACATCAAATCAAAAAATCCTCCGATAAAATTCACGAGCTGAAAGCCTTAGTAGCTAGGCTCTTTTTCCCTTCTTTACTATTTGCACTGTAATTTTATATTACATGTAAATAAATAATAATAATAATAATAATAATAATAATAATAATAATAAAAAATTAATATTTGTGTTGCAAATTCTTGCAAGCGTTTCGGTAACATATTTTCCAGGCAGCCATGAACACACAACAAAAAGCACTTCCCTTTCAATTGCTGACGCTACGGAAAGCAATAAAAATGAATTGTGTGCCAAATATGGATTCTCTGCAGGTCGACGTTGAATCGAATTCTACAAAATTAAGAAATCATTCTTGAAAAGTCGAAGACTTGCAATTTGACAAGCAAACGATTCAGAAGTGGAGCCTGTCCTGAAGTTGAACGAGCAATTACAGTTTGGTTTAACCAAATGAGGGCGTCTGGGGCAATAGTTTCTTCAAATATGGTTTTGGAGAAAGCAAAGCAGTTTGCAATCAAAATGAAAAAAAAGACTTCCAAACACAGGGTGGCTGTGGCGTTGAAGGAATTTCATTAAAAATATACATGGAGTAGGCTCCTCTGCTGATGTAGGAGGTACCGAAGATTTGCATACACATGGTCTCTCCAATTAAATTAAAAACTGCATCCAAAGACATCTTCAATGCCGATGAAAGCGCTCTTTTTTATAAAGCCTTGCCGACATCATCTCTTTGCCGAAAAGGACATTAAATAAGTGTTTTTAAAGTACCGAAAGAACGTTTGACAACACTGCGTTTTCAATGCAGGGGTTTCCTTATTGCGTCGACAATGCACTTAAGCGGGATTCTCGTAATTACGCTGAAAATTGTACATTTTCCCCGACACAAGAATCTGGGGGATTACTGTATTTTGAATTTCAGGTTTCTAGCTCAATTTTGGATTTTTCGAGATTTTTTTTTTAGATTTTGGGCGGATTTTAAAAAATGTACAGTTTATTCTTTCGGGCCCCTAAAGATTATACGAAAGAAATTTCAGCTTTCTAGTTCGAGTTTCAAGGCCTATTTTTTGCCGACGAACGGACGGACATGGCTAGATCGACATTACTATCGATGCTGATCAGATCACAAATATTGTAACTTTCAAGGGTCTATGGGCAATATTAAGGTATTTTACAAACTAGGATTCAAAATTAATGTACCTTTAGAATTGGGTATAAAAACAGTTTAAGGTTTGCTGTTAAGCCCATAAGATTTCATTATTTGACAGTTTTTCTTTTCTTACCAGCCGGACGAAAGTACATTTTACTATCGTTAATGCGAGAGAGGTTTTGTGTATTTCCTGATCAAAGCTTATATAAATTTACATTGACAAATTAGTACGCGAGCCGACCTAATGTAGTACTACTAAATTTTGCACCGTTGAACGTATACTGCAGCAGCAAGGCGCCCAGAACTCCCATCAAACTAAAAAAAAATCTGGACAATGATAGCCGTGGTGGCACGTCTCTGTTGAGTCACATTGGAGTGCTTAACAAAAAACATCCTTCAGAGAAAACTCACATTCCACCCATCGCTTTCAAAAGGGGGGTAAAATCAAAAGCAGTGAAACAATACGGAAAAAAACACTTAAGGTGCCATGACTTATGAATTTCCCGGATAATGAGGAAGCGAACTAGGTTGTAAAATATGGATCTGAAATACGCGTATCTCTGGCCTTCAAATCGATAAGAATCCCGCTGAGTGCAATCGCACGAAAAATCTAAATCTAGTCTTTGAGAAGCACTAATCTCCGTTAGACAAATACGGATACGCAGACATCCAAGAGAGCTCTGGCCAGCGCAAGTGTGTTCGCGTACTGACGGGGGTCCTTTCACAACACGGGTAAATTCAGAAACGCATCACTACACGCATGACGCTCAATATGCCCTGCCACACATTCACATGCGTTAATTTTTGTAAGGTTGTATAAACTGAAGCGCAAATTTAGCCCAACGGATTCGATAAACTATCACAACGGCAGCGAACAGACAGACGCCACAAAACAAACAATATTATATATAACTTACCTATCATTTGTGAATTCAATCATCTCCCATTTGCATGAACGCAACTCAAATCTTTCCATGGAACTTCCTAACCCTTCGCAGCAGTATATGTAGTTATCGGTGACCGCACTTGTACAGTAACTATTGACAACGTTTAGCGTTGGCATGCTTTGCCAGACTCCGACTCGTGGGTCAAAGCGTTCCATTGAGCTCAAACTTTTGTGATCCGTTTCCCCACCCATCACATAAAGACATTGTTCTAAAATAAAAGTGTTAAATCCATCCAAGTATAATGGAAGCAAAACATTTTACCATAAACCACAGCTCCCATAGAACTCCTCTGCGAGAGCATTGGTTCTATAGGCATTGTCGTGCAAGTCTCTAGGTTCATGCATTCTACCGTTCGCAGTGATCCTTTTGACCCGTTTCCGCCAATCGCGTACAGATTATTATTCAGAATCAATGATCGATGGTGTGATCGTTGTTCGCGCATAGGTGTAATACTTAGCCACTTATTCTTGTACGCATTGTAATAGTAGCATGTCCGTCGACTTCGCCCAACACATCCACCTTGAACGTATAAGAAATGCTTCTGGGCTGCCAGACTCAGAGCAAACGCTTCCGCGGGTAAAGGGCTAAGGGAAATCATGTTGCCTGTCTGAATATCGTACTTGCTAAAATCTGGTTTGCGACCCATCTTATCAAGTATGAAAACGTTCCATTGGAATTTACCGACACATTCGTAAACACTGTCAACCCATCCAGAACATTCATTATCATCTCGAATCAGACGCGTTGATAAAATAGTTTTCTTACTAACACAGGCCGGATGAAGGCGGTTAACCAATTGACTGAGATTTTCCTTACGTTCAGTGATATCATGTTCAACCCATTTGACTATGCTGCAAAGGAGTGAATCCTCGTCGTATATGTAGAGCTCCACGTTTTGCAGAATTTTTCGAAACTGAAACAGAGGTTGGATTTGCACTAGAATGGAGCAAATGGTTTACCTACCTCGTCGAATGGAAGCGATAGAAACTCATCCCCCTTGGAAACGTTTTGAAAATGCTTAAGTAAATAGTCGCTTGCGACTCCAACGAGTCTCGGAAATGAGTGGTTCTCTAAAAATAGGCCAAATAAATTAAATATTTTAAATCCTTAATGTGAGGGCGTCAGGATGCCCTCAAACTGTGGTGGAACTAAATGAATACCTTAACTAACAGCTTCTAGTGCATGCAAATGCTATAATTTGCTTGAACCATTCAACACATATTCAATAAATGCGCACGTCACAAGTTGTTGTCCCCCAAATATGCTATGTCCTTATAATTTGTCTGTGTACTTACCCCCAAATTTTTTAACTCCAAGGCAATTGTTGGAATCCAACGCCTTTATTATAAAATCACAGCATCTCTCCTCAACCCAGTCGATTTGAAGAAAGGATGCTGTCGCTAAAAGTGTCTGTACATTCGTATGATTCACCACCAGTTGCGATGTGTAAATGTAATCGAGTATTATTGCCAAACAATCCGGATCTACGTCATTCAAAACAATCTCCTTCTTGTCGATTTCTGGAAAGAATCCTTTACAAGGCAAAATACCAACGTTACTATAATAAATTAATTATTTTCTCTTTTCCCACAGACCACTGAACATTGCCAGGAAATACAAGCTGGCAGCTGAGAGAACATTTTTGTGAGCATTGAATGCATGGTCGCCCGCAATGAGAATAACATCGCAGAGCTATAAATAGAACAATGAACCCGGGTGATTAATTTGCAAACTTTGATTTAATGTTGTACCTCTACCTGACTGTCCTTTCGCAGTTCGTTAAGCCGAAGCAGAACTCCGTCACTATGTTGGCAGTTTTTGAAGCTTGAGTCTGGCTGCTCAATTTTTTCGGATTTATTTTCCATTCTGTATTTGCAAAATAGGAGCTTATCAGATTTGCGAACCTTACGATTAAAATATAACTAATGCACTTGGCGCAATCAAAATTCTAATATCGATTGCATTGGGGAATGGTTTTGTGCGCAGTAGTGGACTTAAGGTTTTCCGGGTACATACACTTGATATCTTTTCTGTAGGAGTAGTGTACGGGGAAAATTAGGCTGTTTATAAGTATATTGGTGGGACTATTATGAATGGGAGGTGTTGTTTAAAGTTTTCAGCTGCAAAAAAAATCATATAGAGGCTCGTAACTCGAAAACTGGCTGGATTTTCCCATGTAGTGTAGCTGAATTGAATTGGCGGTCTTCTTTGAAATCAAAAAAATTATTCCGTTTTTTATTCGGCACTTTAAACGAGATTGTTTTCGTTGGCAAAACACAATTTATTTTATTGTATACCCTATTCTAAGGGTATATTAAATTTATAAGAGCTGAAATTTTAACCATATACTCTCTAGGGGCCCGAAATAATCAAGTTTAAGAATTTTTGAAATCCGCCCACAACACGCCCACAAACAAATTTATCGAAAAAATCGAATTTTTAGCTAGAAAGCTGACATTTTTTATATATGATCTTTGACTCCTAAAACGGCTTGGAAGATACAATTTCTATAATCCGCCCACTGACACGCCCACAATTAAATAAAACAATTTTATTGAAAAACCAAAGTTTGAGCAGCGCTTTTTTTTACAAAAGCTTCGTTTTTTTTTTTGATTAAATCCTTTAAATGTTATATAACAAAATACTCGTATGTAGAGCGTTCATAACAATTCAACCATACTTAGACTTTTGTCACGCCCACTTATAAGGGATAGGAACAAGAATAGGGTATCCAACAGTTCGCCCAAGCGGACTGTAGCCCGTCCCTATGTTTGTTTACTACATTTCGTTTTAGATGTAAGCAAACACATAAATATTTTACAGTTAAATAATTTTGCTTTCGAAAGAAGCAAACACGCAATATCCACAAACTGCAAAGTTATGTGAGGAATGTCAAATGTCTTCGGCTTAGTGCAAGTACCTACATTCGCAAAAAGTTTTTTAGATTGAGATTGAAAATTGCTTTTTTCTGCCCAATGGAGAACGAAAAAGGATAGCATTTTTCCTTCAAAAAAATACATAACTTATGCACAAAAGAGATATATTGCACAGATTCATCAAACTTTATTGTATGATTACCTGTGAATCAGACTGTTTTCATCTTCTGTTAGAATAGCCGTGTTTCTTTGCACGCGGATATAGGGATGGCATCAGAAAACGACCATCGCCGCTTAAGAATTCTTCGAAAAAAACTTGGCAGCACACATGCACCTATGACGTTTATTAGTGAAACAGTTGTAAGTTGAGTTAAGAAATTTGTATTGAAAATCGTGAAATTCTAAAATATTAATTTCCGGCAGTTGAAATTAATACAAAACATATTCTAAAATTATAAAAAACAGTTTCACATTGACAGATTTACTAAATTTAAAAAAAAAATTATAATAAAATCCCGAACAAAATATTCGGCGGGATGTGTTAGTGGTCGGCGGGATGTCAAACTTTGACATTTCCTGAAAAATTCATCGCAACGATTCATCAGAAACGAAGAAAATGGGTTGTGGAAGCACTGTTTATTCCCGCTAATGGACTTAGCGGCGATAGCTATCCCCGCTAAAGTTAGCGTATATAGGATAAGTTGTTGTTGTATTTTACATGCAAATTTCAAATTATCCCTATATCCACGTGCAAAGAAACACGGCTAATATCGGAAAACATTAGGTCCGTTCGCGTACTTTAGGTGTGTTTAATGAACCTGAGCTGCACAGAAAAGTACAGAAAGATCAGAAAAGTACAGGATTTTGTGTTCCATGAGCAAAAATCTTGCCCCAAAATGTTTTGCATTCTGTCACTTTGTGTTCCATGACGCTGTCCAGCTCAGTTAAGATCAGAAAAGTACAGGATTTTCTGCACCTCCTTGAGGAAGGGCAACTGCGTGAAAAGTGTCAAATTGAAGACGTCAAATGTCACTGATGTCAGCTGATTTGTTTGTTTGGCATGAAATTCGCTATTGCTCGTATCCGATGTTGTAATATCCGACGAACTTAACAAGATGCTACTGCCAGAATCTTCCAACATCTCGACTATTAAAAAGTCTGAAGTATTCATTTTGTTTTAATTGTCAAAAGCAACTTTGAATCTCACTTTTCATTTAGATTTATTCATATTGGAATTCAACAGCTGATATGAGAGCTGTCACATGAAGCTGTACTTTTTTGTTCTCACTTGATCTGACAGTTTTCGCTCATGTGTGCTGATCTGATCTGTTCTGTTCTGATCTTTTTTTCATTAAACACAGCTTTTATGTGTAGAAACATGAAAAGTGTCAAATCTCCAAAATCGAGAGAGAATCCTCTCACTTCAAAGAAAAGTGGGAAGAAAAATGAACGAAAGTACATTTTTCTTTCGTTCATCTTTTTACCATTTTCTCAGTACGTTTATATAAATTTACGTTTGCATATTAGTTCGCGAACGGACCTATTAGTTGGTGCCAAAGCCACTATATTCTGCTTATCTATCTCAAAGTTTGACATCCCACCGACCACTGACACATTCTGCCGAATATTTTATTCGTGATTTTATTATTATTATTTTTCAAACTTTATTATAAGGGTAATTGAATTTAGCAAATCTGTTAATTTAAAATGGTTTTTTATATTTTTATAATCATTCGGAATATTCGGAATATTCCGAGTGAGCCATTTACGTTTCTTTATTCAATGGAATATTCCGGATAATCCATTTTGGGGTTTCTTTATTCATTCTGGAATAAATGGAATGCATTCTTTTTATTCCTAGAGAAAGGTGGAATAAAAAGAATATTCCCTCGTTTGACAGCTGCACTTGATAAAAAAAAATAGAAGCAACAGCAAACAATCGAATGGGTGAGCATTTATTGCAAATTTGTTGTCCTTTTTTATATTTTTATGTGTGTTGTTTTAAGTTAATTATTTTTTTATTATATATTTTTAATTTCCTTCTAGAATCAAATACATTTTTAAAATGGTCTTCTGTGAACATGAAATGCCGCATAGTTGCTTCTGACAAGAAGATTTCATGAGCAGTGCTGTCACTTATACTACATAGAAAGGTGCATGTTTTTTGAACTAATTACTAAATCCTTAATCGAAAGGATAACATATTTAACATAATAACAACACGAGAATATAATGTTATTCATAAAAATAATAACAATATCTTAGTAATAAAAAATATATTATGCCTTTTCTGAGCGAAAGTTGTATATTACTGTATTGGGTACTTCGTTAAGAAACACAGCTGTGGAGACTTAAATAGGGACAAGTCATTTCCGCTATGTATTGTTTTGGTTGTCGAAAATATTGATAGCTTTAAAATGTTAAGTCAATCACAAATTCGTCACTGGCAAATAAAATTAGAAAATTCATTCCCTGTTTTTGTTTGTAAAAGAACATTTTTAAAACGAAATGTCGTGAGTAGAATTGCTTTTTGCAAAAATAAAATAATATTGAATAGATACAATCACTAGAACTTCACTTCCATAAATCTTATGAACAAAAAGTAGTCACAAAATGCATGAGCTTAAACAAAACAACTAACAACAAAATTAAATTTTGACTTAAGCAAAACGAACAAACCAGAGATAACAGATTTGAATAACATAAACGTCAGATGATCCTTTGATTTCACCTAAATATATACTTTATTAACAATCCCAATAATTGTTCATACAATTACAATCCCAATAATTGTTCATACAATTAGTGAAATTGTACGCTTCAATTTTTTCTCGACGCTTAAGAAAGAAATTCGGCACTTCAGAAAGAGATAGCTTTACGAAATGCTCTATCGCTCTATTGCTTCTCAGTGTTCAGAACGGATGAATAATTTGTTAATTGACATTCATAGTACCAAAATATCGATCGATTAATAAATTTTGTCGTTTATCAATAATTGATTTTTGACAACTATAATAAGGTTGCAAGATTTCCGCTTAGAAAAAGTTTAATGTAATTTGTATTAGGTACTTGTTTTTGTGAACTGAAATTATATTTTCGTAATGTTTCTCATATTTGTATTATTGTGTATGTTTTTATTTTAGTGCTTTAGTGGAGTATTACCCCACATGTGAGTTCATTAATAGACAAGATATATTAATTGCAAGTACTAAATGTTGTACTTGTTCTTGAATTAAGTGGCAACGCTGGTCAAGAGACAAATGGCTGTCATTCTATTCGGTCCATTTTCGTTTCTTTATTCATTTCATTCTGGATATTCTGGATACAAAATTTAAAAATTCTGTCTTTTCTATTCCTTATCCGGAAAAAATAAAGAAACACAGCCAATATGTTGGCATCAATTTCAATTGGCGGAAGTAAATATTTTTCAATTTCAGGATTTTCAATACAAATTTCTTAACTACAACTCACAGCTCTGTCACGGTGCATGTCATAGGTGCATGTGTGCTGCCAATTTTTTTTTTTGATGAATTCTAAGCGGCGATGGTCGGTTTTTTTTATGCCAATCGTATATCCGCGTGCAAAAAAACACGGCTATAGGTATAGGTAGTCTGCAATAATCCGCTGGACATGCCCATTAGATGACATTCGAATAAGAAAGCTTTTTTAAATAGGTCAGTTCGCGAACTAATTTGCAAACGTAAATTTATATAAACTTTCGTGCAAAACTACACAAACGCGTTCGCGTACTGAGAAAATGGTAAAAAGATGAACGAAAGAAAAATGTACTTTCGTTCATTTTTCTTCACACAGCATTTCAGCTGACAAGAAAATGAAAACTGTCAAATGATGAGATCCCATGAGTTTGCCAGCAAAAAAAAAAACAGCCTTTGCTTCTTTTCAAGCCAAACTAAACGTTTTTAACCTTTTTTACACAAAAGCGTTCGCGTACTTTTCTTAGAAATGAGAGGATTCTCTCTCGATTTTGGAGATTTGACACTTTTCATTTTTCTACACATAAAGTACGCGAACGGACCTAAAGTACGCGAACGGACCTAATATCTGTTTACCTTACTACAGGAAATGTATTTTGTTATCGGCGATTGTGTATAAACATAGTTTTTCCATATGTTTTATAGATTTATGCTATTAATTTCGCCTCTAATCTAACACATCGCATTCAATAATTCTACTTATTAATAACCGTTTACTATCGTTTTAAATCAATTACAAAATATACAGTACAAAGCAATACGGGATATCGAGTTGCTAATTGAAAGTTTTTGTGTTTGTTTTTGTTATACCACATGACAGTTTGGTGAAGTGAAAAAAGATAAATCAGTCACGGCCGATTTTGAGTCAATTTCCGATTTGTGGTGAAATGTTATTCTGATTTTAATAATAAGTGGTGTTAATAAGTTTCCCAAAATGAATAATTTGCTCGATTGCCGCAAGCCCAGAATATGTCCTTCATTGTTTGAAAATTGTAGCAGGGTTAGTATAAAATATTCAATTTCTTTTGCCAGCTAACTACTCTGACGTCTATTTTAGCATTATATTGCAGTTGATTTGTTGGATGGCTTAAACCGTCTACGAGAGAATGGAACGGTGAGTCTTTATTGCAATGCTCTAAGCCTAATGGGATTGGTAATTTCTTTTTTTTTCTTATTGGCAGTTTTGTGATCTTAAACTGCGAGTGGGTGATACCCTGATATCAGTCCACAAGAATGTACTTTGCGCATGCAGTCCCTACTTCAGTGCAATGTTCTCTGGTTGGAAAGAAATAATTTATCTATTGTTGTGATGGAATATTAATGTACTAGTGTACATTGTAGGTCCATTTCTGGAGTCGGATCAAGATGAGATCGTAATTAAGGAAGTTGATGCTGCGAGCTTGAATATCATTATTGATTACCTTTACACGGGGATTTTGAAGTTTAATGCCGGTAATGTGGAGAGAGTGCTCTTGACCGCATCTTTCCTGCAGATTACGAGTGCCGAGGAGGCTTGTTGTTCCTATCTAATAAACAACTTGGTTCTGGAGAATTGCATTGACTACATTATATTTGCTGGTATGGCAGTATCTGGAGGGAATTCGCATTCAATAACCACGGAATCTATCTTTTTCAGGCAAACATTCCATAAAGAGCTTGTATGAGAAGGCAATAAAAATCGCCGCTATCAACTTTCATCATATTTTAACTAAGAACGACTTTCTGGCAATCGACTTTGATGAGGTAAGTTTTCGTGGCTGTTTTTTTGTATTCTTCTTATCCGGACTTGCCGATCGATTGGGGGATGTGTTGAGTAACTGAGTGAGTGCCGTGGGTGGATAAGACCTGGAGAAGTTTTGTACATACCAAGAAACGTGTCGAGTAGAAGATTTGTTTACCACGATAAAAGCAGCTGAGAAAGGAATTCTTGCAAAAAGCTGGCAAGTCCAAGAGTATAAAATAGTCATAAAAAGCTTAGTCTTAAAAATCTCAACATTTAGGAGAGAATTAAGAAAGCCTATAACGCACTCTTCACGTGCAATATAGCGGTAGGAACAATGTGGGGCCTACAATAATGCATTGGCTGTATATAATAATAGTCAGACCCTCGTCTAGGCCATTGTCTGGTAGAAAGCCACACACAAGACAAATATGGAGAGGAAATTGGGAACTGCACACAAAGCGGCCAGTTTTGCTATCACGGGTGCCTTTCAAACAATGCCCACAGCGGCTTTGGAAACGTTTTTGGACCTACTGCCTGTAGATATATATACAATAGAAATACTACGCAGGAAATAGGTCGACACGTCTCACCACTTTGGCTGTTCTATTTTGGGCATTTTCATATCGGAAAGTTAGTAAAATATGATGATTTTCCATCTACTAACCTAACCTAACCTAACATTCTGTTCGGAAAGTATCATCTGAATCTGATTTTGAAGAGGTGTCTAGATCTGGCATATATATTCCTTTGATATGTAGAGAAGCTAAATTGTGAAAGACTTCTAACTAAACAATTTCCTCGTATATATTTTCCGAGTCTTTTTTTTTTTTTTTTTAATTCTGGCTCGCCAAGGCGATTAAATATGGGGCACTTCGACCTAAAAAGATCTTTTGTGCCGTGTGGGCCAGAAAAATTTAGACTAGTAGAGTTTCCACTTTCCGTGTAAAGCGGACAATTCTACTAGTAGAAGAATTCTTTATGTCCTCGGGGCACATTTGTTCCCTGAAAAAGATCTTCTTTCTAATTCCGTTTAGGGCCGGACATTCACATAAAATGTGTTCAGCTGACTCGTCCTCTTCAAGACAGAGTCGGCACTCAGGAGAGTCTACTATTTTCATTTTGTGTAGATGATATCTTACACCATGGTGGCCAGTAAGGTAACCTACTAAGTTTTTGATATCATGCCTGCTTAGGTTTAGGCATTTGCTGGCATTTTTATTGAAAGGCCGAATGGCTTGTTTGGTCTGTCTTAAACCTGGGATGCTTTCCCAAAGATGGATACATTTTCTGTATTCCCAGCTTTTTATTGCTGCCGTTGCTGCTGATCTAGGAGTGCATCAGAAGGGTTCGGGACCTATGAAGGGTGTTTCCGAACCTTTTCTGGCCATTTCGTCGGCCTTTTCGTTACCGTCCACCCCGACATGACCCGGAACCCACCATAGCTTGGTCTTGTTACTTGTTCCGAGTGCCTGTAGGGTGTTGAAGCAGTACATGACTGATTTGGAGTCAATCGTATGCGAGCTAAGGGCGTTTATAGCTGCTTGACTATCCGTGAATATATGGATGGTTGCACCTTTTATACCAGATAGATTTATGTGGCTAGCGCATTCTTGAATGGCGTGGAGCTCTGCTTGAAATACGCTGGGACTTTTCCCCATGGGTATCGTAAAGCATTTGTTTGGTCCGTATATTCCCGCTCCTACCCCCGCTTCCATTTTAGAACCATCAGTATACCACTTTATGCCGTTGTGGCTGTTAGGTGGGTTATTACTAACCCATGCTTCTCTCTTGGGGATCTCCGTGGAGAATCGCTTGTTGAAATATAGTGTTTTATGGATGCGGTCTGTGACCGCGCAGTTCATGTTGAGTTCTGGCAGTTCATCAAGAAGGGTCTTAAGTTCCGGATGATCGTTAAGACTTATCTCGTTTAACTGTATTTGACTTATTGCACTGCGGATCACCACTTTTTGAATGTGTATGTGGAGAGGTGTAATACCTGTTATTGCCTCTATGGCAGCCGTTGGACAGGTTCGCATGGCTCCGGAGATACCAAGGCAGGCAAGCCGTTGTACCTTTTTGAGCTTCTCTATTGCGACCTTTTGTGTGGATTTTGTCCACCATACAATGGAGGCGTATGTTATAATGGGTCTTATCATCACTGTGTAGATCCAGTGGACAATCTTTGGAGAGATTCCCCAATTTCTGCCATATGTGCGTCGACAGGCCCATAAAGCTCTGTTAGCTTTAGTGATTTTGTTGTTGATGTGAGAGTTCCAGTTTAGTCTTTTGTCCAGGATTACTCCAAGATATTTGACTTCGTCGGAATACCCAATGGTCGTGCCATTTAGTGAAATCTGAGCTAAGCTGAGATTTCTTCTTTTTGTGAAAGGAACTATGATAGCTTTACTGGGGTTTATGGAGAGATTTTCCTTGACGCACCAGTCTATAGCTATCTTAAGGGCGTTTTGCATACGTGAAGTAACTACGTTTGATTCTTTGCCCCTAATAATGATGACCAAGTCATCGGCATACCCTATTATGTCGTAGCCTAAGTTACTTAATTTTTGAAGTAGGTCATCTATGACCAAAGACCACAGGAGGGGTGATAAAACTCCTCCTTGTGGACAGCCTTTTATAGCTGAATCTGATACTGAAGTCTGTCCTGACGAAGCAGTGATTTTCCGACTTTCGAGCATCGCTTTTATCCAGTTTATGGTGGGAAAGTCTACCTTTCGGTGAATTAAAGCATTTGATATTGAATCATAACCGGTGCTATCAAAAGCACCCTCTATGTCAAGAAAAGCGCATAGTGCAATTTCTTTGCAACGGTAGGCGTTGTTTATGTGATTTGTTAGTTTTAACAGGGCGCCTTCCGTTGATTTGCCTTTTTGATACGCATATTGACAGGGGTGTAGAGGCATGCTAATAGTTACGCATTCAGGAAAAACGATGTCAAGCTTATGGGACGATAGGATTTAGGTAGTTCACTAGGTTTGTTACCTGGTTTGGGGATAAATACTACATTGACCTCCCGCCAAGTGCGTGGTATGTAGCCCCAGTTGAAACTGAACCTAAATAAGGCAGCCATGTTAGGTAGGAAGAATTCCATACCCTTTTGAATGAGGGCTGGAAAAAATCCGTCATTTCCTGGTGCCTTGAATGGTTTAAATGAGTTTATGGCCCATTTTACCTTATCTGGACTAAATAATTTACCAGATAAACTATTATTTCTGCTGAGGTTAGTTGGATATGAAACCTCAGTAGTGTGATCAGTTGTGTGATCGACAATTAGGGAACCAGGGAAGTGAACTTGCAGCAAGGTTGTGGGAGTTTCTTCCCGGTCGCTTGTGATTGTTCCATCAGGTTTGATGAGCAATCCCATGCAGTTTGAAGGATCTGTTGAAAGTGCTCTCTGGAACCGCGCCACTGCTGGGAGTTTTTCCAGCTTTTCGCAGTTTGCGCGCCATGAGGCCCTTTTAGATCTTTGCAACTCTTGGTTGTATTTGGTTAACAGGGATCGATATTGATCCCATACGCCGGTGCGTTTCGATTTATTGAATTGTTTTCTCACCTTCTTGCGGATAGTTTCCAGGTTTTCATTCCACCATGGTACGCTTGTTTTTACCACGGTGCGCTTTACCTTACAACTACTCCTAAAGGATGAGATAATGATGTCGTTAAGCTGACATTGTGCAGCGTCCGCATCACTCGGTGTTAGTGGTGAATCTGGTGGCAGATCAGTTCTGATTGCCAGATTTTCACTATATGTTCTCCAGTTAGTTAATTTATTATTGTAATTGACCGGCGCGCACTCGGTGTTGCATCGCAGCCTGAACATTTTTTTTTTTTTTAATTTTTTTTTTTATAAAAAAAAGGGAATCCAAATCCCAGAGCACTCAGACTCGGTAACGTTCCATTGTACTACCAGGCAGAAATACTCCTTTTGGTGTAGAGGCATGTGATTGGGTGGCGTATGTTGTTGTTCCCCGTGGGGATTGAACCTGCACCGCACGGGTCACAAGCCAACACACTAACCTCTACACCGTCGCCACCCTTGAACATAATATGCATATGATCAGACACGTGCCAGTCCTCTACAATGTTTTGTATAAAAGGAGATGAGAGAGTAAGGTCTAAAACTTCTTCTCGTATTGTGTTCCTAAAAGTGGGCTTATCTCCCTTATTTAGAATAACTAGGTCTTTACTGTATAGATAATCTAACAGTAACTCACCTCTTTTGTTTGTGTCTCGGCTGCCCCAAATCTGGTGATGTGCATTTGCGTCGCAGCCGACAAAAAGATGTACTTGCTGAGTTTGGCAGTACTGGACAAGTTCCTGTACTGGTGTAGGTGGTACCTCCTCTATGTGCCCTAGGTCTGAAATTACCTTTGGCAAAAATTAGCTCTCTATTTCTGCTGTTAAGACCAAAGATCTTACCTGTAGTTGCCCATGGTTCCTGGATTAAACCAAGAGCGACGTTCCTTTCGGCACATCTTTGGCTATAGGTGTCCGATGCACCCATAGCGCGGTGCAGGTTTGCCTGCAGCACAGTTAGAGACGTCATTTCTTCCTGACGTACTCGGGATTACGCACTCTATGAGGTTTGTTATCACCCCTGCGTCGTACGTAACCCTGTTGAGAGAGACCACTTTGTCTCCCCCTTGGACTTCTGGTGTTCTGTCCATCTTTCCCGCTTGTATTTGCCTGTTCGGCCGCCAGTTTCGGCCTAAAGCGGTTACGGTGCGCGTTTGTGCTGTCCGTTTTCTTAGCTTTTGCTTTAGCATCCAGCACCACAGTTGTTTTAGCAACTTAGTTACCCGTAGCAGCACTAATGCCAGCCACTGGTGGTGTGGCGCTACTGTTGGCGCTTGTGGATGGCTTTTCTGAAGCATCAGTGGCAGTACTAATACTAGCCCCTGGTGTTGTAGCCTTTTGTTGGTTGTCTCGTGACGCCTGATTCGTCGATTTGTCCGCACTCTTGAGGATTATTTTGATCTGTCCAAACCTGAACGAGACCATCCCCTTTAGCTCAACAAGTCGCTTCATCGTGCTTTCGTTTACAGCAAGGACCATATGGGCGACATCTCTGTCGTCATATCTTTGCAGAACTCTCCACGTTCTGGTGTTGAGTTCTTTATTCTGGCCATCTAGAATTGCCAGTATTCTTTCATTCGCTACTCCGGTACTATGTGGGAAGAAGGCTCTGACGATATGTGGTTTCGGGAAAAGTTCTTCCCCCACAAGCGTCACTTCCATCCCGCATTTCTCTTTGAACTTCGCGAAGTTTGTGCTCATCCACTCTGCAGTGGTAGCGTCCGCACATACTATAATTAGCCATCTGGCTTTGAAAGTTGTACCGCGGAAGGCTGGTTTGGTCCGATCATCACGTTGTTCGATGGTCATGTCCATAATCCTCTCCTGAATCTAAGCCATTTGCTCATTACTGAGAGGATTGCGATCCAGATCGACAGGTACTACACCCAGTCTTACAAAGCTCGCTATATCTCTATATGAGACTTTGTCGACGGCTGTATTTCCTGTGCGAGCTCGTTTCGCTTCGGATTGGGGCGGCGTATTGTCCTCGGATCTTGTACGCTTCACCTCGGAGCCTAGGTCGACCTCTGTCGACAGAGCAAGTATTCTGGCCTGCTCTACGTTTTTTCCCTTTTTCTGCGTGCGCTTAAAACAGCGCTGTTCGGATGGTGTGAATTTGACGCGCTTAGACTCAGTCTGTGCAGTTATGCCAGAGGTCTCCGGTGCGCCTGTATTCATGGGATGCACTTCATCCGAGAGTATGCTAACATTGCATAGCGTGCTGGATTCAGAGATATCGTCACTAAGAAGAGACAAGTTCTCTTCTAAGGTCATCATCTCCGAATCCGTGGTTTCTGACCCTTCCCGATTGGCAGGTGTCACGTCATTTACGACAGGGTGTTCTAAAACATCCCCAGTTGGTAAAGCAGGGTGTTCTGAAACATCCCTAGTTGATGATGCAGTTGTAGAGGCATAATTCTCTATTTGTTTTTTGTTTAACGGATCTATTTTGATTCCCACGGGTAAACGAGAGTCGTTACTGTTGAAGAAGTTAGGAAGGTGGCCAAAGACTGAAAAAAAAAAAACGAATAGCAGTTATGCCGGACTAGATACCCTCTGTGTTCTGGAAAAAGATGGTAGACATCGGGTCCAAATGGCTCATGATTCTCATCTCCAAAGGGATGAGAGGCAATCCAATGCCTAACCAGTGGAGGGAAAGTTTTCTTCTTCCTTTGTACAAAGGAAAAGCCTATACGCGAGACTGACAATTACCGTTCAATCAAGCTGATATCACACACCATGAATATCGTTGAGCTGGTATTAGATAGCCGAATGCGGAAATAATACTGCTATCTGAAGACCAACAAACCTGCTGTTGTAATTAAATCAACCACAGATGCAATCCAAAGTATAAGGATCATAATGAAAAAAACATCGTGATTCTTTAAGGGATTTGTATATGGTGATGGTTGATTTTGAAAAGGCCTTTGATAAACAGCTTAGGGACCTGTTATGGGTGGCGTTCGCAACCAAAGTCTGTATACATCAGGGCCGCGTCTTAAGTCCCTTGATATTGAAGGAAAGTGACGGACCCCAAAGTGCATCAGTTATTCTTTGCGGACGATTGAGCCATCATAAGCAAGAGTCAAAAGTCCCTGAAATGAGCACTTGATGTATGGGTGGACGTTTTGGGGGGGAATGGGTATCGTATTAGTCCAAAGTTCCGTTCTATGATCCACTCCGACCTTTTTCAGACATTTATATAAACGGGGAGTGATTTTCCCAAGTGCAAAAAGTTCAAATATCTGGGATCTATGATCTACAGCGAAGCAAGCAGTGACGACGACATTAAGCATCTCGAAGCGTAAGGTGGATGAAGTGGCGGGAAAACTCAGCAATTTTCTGTGATCGAAAAATGCCACCTAAGCTGAAAGGAAAGCTCTGCAACGCAGTTGTGCGCTCGGCGCTCACCTACGGTTCACAAAGTTCGACAGCGTTAAAAAAGTATGAGGGCAAATTAGCCGTAGCTGAGATGAAGATGCTTCGCAAGACAGCAGGAGTAACAAAGATTAATCGAATAAGAAGTTTCAAGATCCGAGAAAGCCTTAACATCAACGAACCTATCTCGAAGAAAATGGAGCACGACCGGCTCAGTTGGTACTGTCATGTGCAAAAAAGAGATTCCGCGAACCCTGTTAAAAAGGCAACATCGATCCACGTTGTAATACACACGCGAAAGAAAGGCAGGCCCAAAAACGTCTGTATCACACAAATGCATCAACACCATTTTCTGAGGTCGACCCGGCGTGCCTAACAGGCGGACCAGTAGGGATGTAGTCAAGTGGGATGGTTATGATCCCATTAATCCTGATCATAGCCACCGTCATTAAGGGAGAAGAAGATGTAGAGAAAGTAAAATTGGTTTTCATATATAGGTCGGAAAGATAGCCCTATCAGCCTATTATAATTCCTTTAAAAAATTCTAGAATGACTAACCAGTATCCATTTACGCAAAAAAGTTGATTCTTCTAATATCTGCGACTCAGCATGCGAACTAACTTACTTTTTTTTTACTTTTAAATTCATTTTTATTAATTATTAGCTTATATCAACTTATATACTAGACAAAAATGAGTAAATCTAACTTAACATTATCAGGATACTTATTCTAGATTATTGATCCTTATGCGGACGCCCTAAACTTAACTCTATCTTATAATTATTGCCTTTCGGCCTAAAAACTATTTTACGAACTAATCTTACATATTATGTTTTCATCGAGAAAATTTTTAAGAAAACTCGGCATCTTTATCAAATTTTATATTTTTATATAAAAAAACAAATTACAAACTACCTACTCTACTTACTTAACCTACTTAACATATTCTAACTATAATTAGGATTCTGAGCACTCGTTGCATTACGAAACAAGTGGTCAAATTCCCAATTGCTTTCCGAGCGCCTGGCAGTCGTCAACGTGCACACGCGCCGCCGTGAGCTGACTGATGCCTTACAGAATCAATCACCTCCCGGAAGCACCACCACAAGTTGGCGAGCCCGGCCCCTCCCAGAAACGCCCTAGCTAACTTAATCTATCTTACAAACTAAGAGGATGTTACCTAGAGTAACGCACCGTCTTGGGAGGGCATGTTGACCCCTCCCCCCTCAAAAAGCCACCAAAATTCGGCAAATTGCTTTTCTGTATCGAATTTATCCCTCTCCGCTATTGCGGTACTAAAACGGAGGAGCTCATGAGCATTGGCGACGTCCTCGCCGCGGATGAGCCGCTTATCTCTCGCGCTGCGAAAGCGGTGGTATAATACCGGGATACCATCCCTCGTCTGTACCAGCCCTTTTGCGTCAATATAGATAAATGCCTCTGGCGGGATAAAGCCAGACCGGAGCGTACTCTCTATGTACATTTCATTGGGGTAGTAAGCCCCAAATATCAGACTATTGTCGCTGGCCATCGCCCTTGCAACGTGCCTTCGAGTCACCTTAATGAGGAAATTGTCAATCCTATTCAACTGAGCCCCATCGTATAGGACCTTGTTGGGATAGTATTTAATATAATTGGATTCAGGCGTTCGGAACAACCGGAGACAAGTCCTAAGACATTGTCTCTCCAAAACCCGAATCTTTTCCATATAGCTGGGCGCTATATTGAACCACAATGGACAACCATAAGCGATAATTGGCCTTATAAGGGCCACGTAGCAAATGACCTTCACTTTGGAGTCAAGTTGACTGCTATGAAACAGTCTCCTTGTCAGAGCATAAGCCTTCTTGGCCCCAGCAAGACAAGCAACTATATGTCTATCGAAATATAGATACTGGTCAAGCCAGATACCTAGATATCTAACTGCGCTTCTCACCGCCAATGGCTGCCCATTTTGTCCAATAATGGCCAATTTTTTCCAGTTTTTTCTGGTATCCCTAGAGGCCCCAGCCAATGGAGTTCTGAACAAGATTGTTTCCGTCTTCTGAAATGCGAACTAACTAACTAACGAAGTATGTACACTTAAGGTTATGTTATTTTCCATTGGTCCAACTCAATAATTCACTCCTGAATTCCAATGGAACATCAAAAATCGTCTTCTGCTCTATCGAGTATGTGTTGGTGAAATCTGAACAGGGATAATGCCTTTTAGTTTTCTGCCCGCCCACTTTTAAGGGGCGTTTTTTTTTTTGTTTAAACTTAGTTCGATAAAATGCTTTAAATGTTCACCTTATCGTTAAGTTGTAGGCGATATGCCGGATGGCACAGTGATCTTATTGTAGAAAACTTAGGTATCGTTAACAAATTGCCTCATTTTTCATTTCATTTATTTATTTAAGAAGAGCCTATCAGTGGCGTGGCGTGGATAATTTTAAAGGGGAAGACGTTGAAAAATTTAGTCACCTATAAAAATAAAAATCTTTAAAACCTGAAATAAAATAATTTTTAATGGGGATATTGTATCTACATAATATGCATTCCACATTGACTTAGCAAAAATATTCTAGCCACATTTTTTATACTTCAAGACATTAATATTTCAATCAACAATGAGCTTAAAGCATAACAAAAGTGGCTTCAAAAGAAGCCGGTCTTGACAGACGCATGATACAATAACTTAAAAAAATTCAGCATAATGTGGATAGTAATTTTAAAATAAGAAAATTCAGAAGAATTATATGGATAATTCTTTATATTTGTTAAAATATAAAAACGATACAAATAATAATGTCAGCAATAAAAATAAATCAAAATTAAAAACAGCTAAAATTCACACACTTAAAAAAAAAAGTGAAAAGTTTTGTTAAAATATTAGTTCTTTATAATTATTTGTATTCTAATGCTATTCGACGATCTTTTTTGATAAATTCTGCCAATACCCTTTCATAGAAGTTTGGTCTATTTTTAATTTTAAGAAGAAGTCTTCTTTCTATCGATATGAGGGCTAAATCAGAGAGCCTATCCTCGCCCTGTGAGTTTCTTAAATAAGTATGAATTCTTTTTAAAGCAGAAAAAGACCTCTCAACGGAGGCGACGGAAATGGGAAGTGTTAAAAGTAAACTACTTAAGTTTAAGACTTGAGGGAACACTTCTTTCAATGCTTCACTATTCAAATGGTTGTGAAGGTCGAGAACCTCAAACTGCCGAAGTGACGACGAAGAATATAAAACATCGATTCAAATCAACTAGAGAATCATTTTAAGAATATGTTAAATCCATCAAACTCTATTTACCTATCTAAGTTTCAGTATGCGGTACCGAATTCAACGAATGAGCTCCTTGATAGCCCCATAATGGAAGAAGAAGTTAAAGGATGGCTGGTTAAGAGCAAGGACCGAAAAGCACCTGGAACTGACGGTATTCCTGTCGAATTCTACAAATATGCGACTAACGAACTTATAACATTGCTCACAAAGGAATTTAATAGAATATTTGAAACAGGAGACATCCCATCCAGTTTTAAACAGAGTGTGATTTTCCCTATCCTCAAAAAAGGCGACCCTAATCAAGCAGAAAACTATCGAGGAATAGCATTTATAAATTCGTCCTTAAAAATATTAATGGGTATCCTGGCTAGGCGCTTTCAAGAGTGGACCACGCAAAATCGCCTTTTGAGCCAATTCCAGGCTGGTTTCAGAGATAACCACTCAGCGACAGATCAAATTTTCATCTTAACAACTGTGGCACAGAACTGTATTAGATTAAAAAAAAAACTGTTTGCGTTTTTCGTGGACTTCAAGGCAGCCTTTGACACGGTAGATAGGAGCGCACTTTTCTACAAATTATATAATAAAGGTCTCTCTAGGAAGTTTGGAAATCTAATCGAAAAATTGTATGAAAAAACATTCTCAGTAGTTTGGGACGGCAAGCAGTTAGGAGATTCTTTCGAAACGGTGACGGGCGTTAAACAGGGATGCAACTTCAGCCCTCTAGCATTCATCATGTTCATTGATGACATAACAGAATACCTAGGTGGAGGTATAAGAATGGGAGGGATCCTCATAAAAGCACTGCTGTATGCAGATGATTTGGTGTTGCTGGCAGACACCGGAGAATTTCTAAAGAATGATTAATCAGCTACAAAGATACTGCCATGAGTGGAGGTTAAACGTCAACTTAACTAAGTCTAAGACAATGGTATTCAGAAAAGGTGGAGGAAGGTATGCAAGAAACGAAAAGTGGTTCTTTGACGGACAGGAGTTGGAAACAGTCAAATCTTACAAGTATTTGGGTATGAACATATGCAGCAACATGAACATGGAGCACCACTTTAAGGAGAAACTTACAGTGGCTAAGTCGGCGATGAGTGCAGCCTGGAGAAATTGTCTCGAAGATAAACAAATATCGATTAGAATTAAATATCAAATATTTCAGGCTGTTTCCAAATCAATAATGATGTATGGGGCACAAGTGTGGGGTTATAAGCAATACGACACAGTAGAAAAACTTCTCCGGTTCTTTTTAAAAAGAGTTTTTAAATTACCGCAGTGTACACCTAATGATATGCTGTTGGTCGAAACTGGTCTGTCACCTATATTTACGGAAACGCTAAGACTCCACTTCAACTACATACAAAAAATTATGTCCTTGAGCGACGAAAGGTTGACTAAACGTGTATTAAATCATGTTTTACAGGCGAAAATATTGTTTATCGAGGAATGGCAAAAACTCTCAGAGTTCTGCGGACACACTTTAAATATAGATGCGGAAAATATTACTCATTGGAAGGAAGAGTTCAATAATATCATTTCTGCGGTCGATGAGAAGATCCACGCAGACTGTTGTGAAAAGATAAAAAGTTCTATTCACCGAGGGATATATGCCAACTTAAACCACAGCCTATGTGAAAATAACTATTTCAACGAAAGATACTCTACGGAATTAATATCAACGATTTTCAAGGCCAGAGGAGAGATACTGAATTTAAATTTTATACCACACCGGGAAGACCTGCCAATAACCTGCTCTTTGTGCAATCTGCGAGAGAGGGAGAACATCTATCACTTTCTGGGCAGATGTCCTATTTTAAAAGAGTTCAGACTACAGATTTATGGGAAGCGAGATTTGGAAGAAGCTGAGGTGAGAACCATCTTAAATGGCTCAGACTGGAACAAATTGTACAGTTACTGTAAAATAGCATTAAAATATAGGAGGGCAATTATAGAAGAATCTTTTTAAACAATTGTAAAAATTTTGTCAAACCCGGGCAGACGGCTTTAAGCCATGTCTTAAATTTAATAGTCATAAACAAATTGTAAATGAATTCTGGAATAATAAATATTTATCTTATCTTATCTATCTATCTTATCTAAAACATTAAGTTAATTTTTTAATGCCGTGAAGTCAAAAATTCTAGGAAAAAACTTAATTAGGGAAGATATTTTTACATCTGGACTGGAACGAGGAAAAGTGTCATACTTCAAATTATTTAGTAAATCCAAAAATGTAAGATTACTAAATGATTTATATCTGGCATTTATTTGGCTAACTATATTGTCTTTAATTTCAACAAAAAGGCGCTTATAATTCGTCTTCAAATCGAAGTCAAGCAACCTGCGTTTACGTGGAGGTTCGATGCAATCATTTACGCTGTCATAAATAACTTCAAACATATTTAAAAAGTCAGAGCTTATCCATGACTCAAAACGTTCGATTTCTTGCTTGGCATAACTAACGTCTGTTTGTTTTTTTCGAATTAAATTAAATAATACATCGGTCTTTGCAAATATTTCAGAAAGGGTATGAAGCAAAAAACAGAATTCCTTGCTCTCTAATTTATTTAATAAACTTTCTGCCATCGAAAGTGTGTCAGTATCCCATTCCCTAGAGTCATTAATTATTTTACTAAAAGTTTCAATTATATCTATTCTACAGTTAAAGATTACGTTTATTATTCTTGAATGATAATGCCATCGAGTTTCCGATACTCCTGGCATGCGTCGATTGGAAATTTGTTTTAAAAGATTGGACCGCTTTGTGGATTTATTAAAAAATCGAACGATGCTATTAGTATAGCCAAAAAATAGTTTAAGTTCTGCTATGTTTTCTAGAGATCGGGATAGTACTAAATTTAAAACATGTGCATAACAAGGAATAAAATTTGCCATCGGGCATTCATCAAGGTTCTTCTTTTGAACACCACCCCCCTCGCCGGACATAACTGCGGCACCATCGTAGGATTGTCCTATTAACTTTTCCTTGCAGTCGTATGTTTCAAGAATTTTAAATATATGATTGGATAACTCATTTGCATTACGACTTGCGCTAACGTCAAAAAATCCAAGAAATCTTTCTTGTATACCATCCTCTGACAAGTACCGAAATATGGCACTCAGTTGTTCCCTATGACTCAAATCTGGTGTTTCGTCGATCATAATCGACACGAACCGAGCATCCTTGATTTCCGTTTTAATTTCGGATTTAATAACCGCCGCGATACTATGTATCAAATCGTTTTGAATATCGTTGGATAAACCTGAAAAAATTGGATTGTGTGTACTTGAACACTGCTCTAAATGGGGTTCCAATAAAGTGTCATATTTAGATAAAAAATAAACCGCTTCGACATAATTGCCACGATTATCTGAACTAGACCTTTCATCATGACCGCGAAATGCTAACTCCTGTCTGCCTAATAAAATGACCGTGTCAATAAAACGTTCCATTAGTTTCCGATTTTTATCTACTTTTTTATTATGAACAACGAAAGAATTTCCTAAAGAAGTTTCAATGCGATTCGTGCCGAATTCGTGTAGGGATAAACAACAACGAATATGTTTTTCTGTCTTAATATGTTTTTTCGAAGAATTAACTAAATTATTTATATCAGTGAAACCCGTTCGGCTCCAAACACTGGCGGAGTTTGAAAAAAGAAGACAAGGAAAACAAAACATTTTATTAAGCTTGCAACTCCCAGTTAGCCACTTATATTTTTGGTATAAGGAAACATTAAAATGTGTCACAAAACCATCTCTCCTTTGGTAATTAATATTTATAAAAGGCATAGAGCGCCCTACGTCTATAACTTTTTTTTTATCAAGAAAAGATAGCTTACTAAAACTATTTGAATCCTCCAGGAGGAAATCAGTTAAACAGCAATCTACACTAATCAAAGACATTTCCAAAAAAAAATCTAAAACTGCACTAAAATTAAGAAGCTAAAATGTTTTTATCAGTAAGTTGGTAATAAAAGAAACTAAAAAATTACACATTAACCTTCACTTTCACTTTCACATCTAACTTTTCACTATTTTAATTTAAGATTTTATCAAATTGGCTTTACAAAACACTAGATTTTTTCAAGTTATTGCACTTGTGCAACGCAGTCTGTCAATAAATTCCAACTGATTCTAAATTAAAATTTGAATTCCTGCTTAAAAAAAAAACAAGTGTCGGTATTTTATTTGACATGAACTTCTCTTAAGCGATATGCTGAATTTACTCTGCTGACAAATTGCCATAATATTCTACCATATTTTATTTCATAAGACATAAGTATAACAATAAATTTGTAAAAACATCGAAGCATTAACTATCACAAGAGAGAAAAATGAAAGCTCAACTTCTTACATCAACACGCATATCAATATCAACATTAAATTCAAAATCAAGAATCAACCCACATAACACATTCAGATATTATGTCATAAGAAAAAAGAAATAAGTCAAAGAACACCGTGTTATTAGACACAATGTTGCAAAAAAAACTAGTCAAACGTAGCACCTGCATTCCTGCAACATGTTGATATCTTCCGATTGAAACGCAATGCTAATCGCAAAAGGGAGAATGAAATGAAACAATTCCAAGTATTCAGCGTGAGATTTGGTTTATAAGACGAAATGTAGCGTCTTTTTCTTTGAAAATAAAAGCGGGTGTTGAACAAAGAGGATCGGAACCGCAATGCTTGTAGAAGAAAGGGATATAAAACAAGTAAATAAGACGGAAAAATATTTTTTATTCTATTATAGAGAGCAGCGGTAGTTGAAAACTTTTTACTAAGAGTATTTTTGTGACTCTTCGTTGGTTTGTTGTTTGTGATTTGTGGATTGTGGAATGTGGTTGAATCTTGATTCTTGAATGAAGAAGTATGAAGATACAGACGAGAGGTAGAATGAAAATATTAAACTTATTCGATAGCTTATGTGTGAGTGTGTAGATTTTATTTTATAATTAAAATACGGGACGGGTTTCATTTTTCATATATTTATTTGGCAGATAGTGCTTACTTTTGGTGGATTTTTAAAAGGGAAGACGGTAGGAATCGTGTTATATGGACGCCACGCCACTGGAGCCTATACACATTAAGATATATAATATCTTATAAACTAGTGATAAGCTATAAAAATTAACAAAAGAGAGCTTAATGTATGACCACATAGTTCTAACAGCAGTTAGGACTTAAATGTAGAAGAAGAAAGAAAGAATAATAAAAATAATAGGAGAGAAAGAAAAAGGAAAAAAAAGAAAAGGATGAAGATTGAAAGTATGGGACTGATGAGCTCGCCAAAAAAAGGAACCACATTACCTCTTTTACCTGATAAAGGTTCCCTGGGTATACCAATCGCTACCTGCAAACTCTTGTTCAAACTATCCGCAATCGAGAGAACAAACCTTAGGTGGAGAAGTAGCAATACATGTCTAGCGCCTAAGCGGATCTGGCCAAAGCTGGATCTGCGACGCTCTAAGTGTCTAATCTCATTAAACCGACTGCATATTAGCTCCACTATAGGTGTTATCACAGGACACTGCTTAATAGGCAGGCACGCATCCAAGACTTGGCGTGTGCTCAAACGACTTCTGTAGAAGCTGCATCGACGAGGGGGAGAAGGAGACTGTACTTCACCTTCTCTGCACGTGTCTTGCGCTCTCCCATAGAAGAAATCTCCATTTAGGGGACTTCTTGTTCAATGACAGAAGCGACTTAGCCAACACTGGCGTTAGAAGTCTTTCGCGCTTTATAAGAAGCTCCTACTGGTTCAACGACCAGTGAGGGTAATCCCCAGATCTGTGTGGTACCACAATGGACCTATCATTGGTATAAGTGTGTTGGCCTTAGCTGACTGCCACGTCTACCTAACATCACCTATGGGACTGAGTTGGAAGGTCCATAAGAGAGAGGAGACATACTTTAGGGAACAGAAAACAAGTGTCTTAATTGGTTTTTAAATCTTGTTGGATTACTTGTTCTTTTGATATAGCGCGGCAAAGAATTCCAAAGGCGAGTAGCGTTAACAAAAAATTGGCGCTGAGATGTCAGGGAAGTGTGGCGGGGTTGAATCAATTGGTTGGACCTGGCCGAGGAAAGTCTCGTAATTCGTTCGAATAGGTAGGGTGGTTGGTATGTTAGCAGAATATTTGATAACAGTAATAATATGCGGAACTGAAAATAACTCTCAAGCGGCATGTTGACCAGTCTATTGGAAAAATGCGATACTCTATCGTATCTTCGAAGTCCAAAAATATATCGAATGGTACTATTAAAGACAACATTGAGCTTTCTTTTGCATAAGTAATTACAACTGGAGAAAATTTGACAGCCGTAGGCCAGGATAGGTAAAATTAAGCTTTTCGCAAGCATTAGACGTGTCTTTAAAGGAGTATACAACTTAGTCACACAGAGAGTACGTTACACACCATATGTTTTCCCGACAATAGAGTTAATGTGCTTGTCCCATGTGAGGTTACGGTTGAAAATAATTCCTTGGTTTCTAGCGGTGTCAACATATTCGATAGCGACATTATTTAATGTAATCCGAGGAAAATAAGTAAAGTCAAGGATTTTTTTTGGATTTAGACTTCGACGGGTTTATAGCGAGGCCATTAAGTGGGGCCCAAGCTGCTACCCTCTCAAGATCCTCATTCATACTGCAAGCACCATTTTCGATCAGTCCAAGGCGGCAGCTGTAGTACATTTGTACATCGTCTGCATACAAATGGGACGAACAGTTCTTAATGATTGAGGGAATTTCATTAACATAAAGGGAAAACAGTAAGGGACCGAGTATTGATCCTTGTGGGACATCACTAATGGTTGGAAGAAAGTCCGAAAAACTCTGGCCTATTTCAACTGCTTGCATTCTATTCGATAGATAGATTCCAAGTTTTAATTTGTTCTTCTGTCGGTTTTCTTCCCGATTCGAACGACGAGTCCGTTAATAACAGACGCGTTAAGTTGCATTTCATTGTTCTGTTGTTGTTGCACGTGGCTAGCAGTTTTCCATTCTGAACCTAGATTTCTCATTTGAAATATTTGCATTAGCTTCTGCTTTAGGGCATTGACCTGATGATGACTGTAACATGAAACAAATTAAGCAATCAAGCATAGCTATCATTTTTATTTATTTAAACCATCTGGTTTATTTAGTATCCACGAAGATCGCTATAATAAGTGTGGTGTTCTTAGTAAGTACTTACTACTTACTTGCTTAACGGGCTCCCGTGAAGCCACTGCCTGAGACACTGCAGCCTTCCATCCTCTGCGATTCCGGGCATGCTGCTTCCAGTTCTCCAGACCAAAATGGAGGTTCGGTCTTCCTTACCTTCTCGAAGCAGGGGCTGGGAGTCGAAGTTCCTCTTGGCGAGAGCATTATTTTTTAGTTGCTCAATGTGGCCGAATGTGACGTGATCTAGCTTTTTGGACTACATACACATCTTGGTACAGCTCATAGAGTTTGCAGTTGTATCTTCTCCAACGGAGTTTTTTTTCTTTCAGAAGAGCCCAATATTAGCTCCCCTTTTCTACCTATCGTCCAGGTAAGGTTCGATAGAGCATGCATTTTGTTCCTCGAGTAAGGAGTTTTGAAAGCATTTTATCATCAGTTCACCCTCAAGCCTGTATTCGGACGTACAGTGAAGTTCAAAGAATCTTTCCTCAGCCGTACAACACGAATGTGGAATACTCTTCCACGCTCTATTTTTCCTTCACATTATAACCTACAAACATTTAAAACCAACGTGCATCGGCATCTCTCCTTTTCTTCTAGTAATTCTAATTTCCTTAACGCCCGCGCTCTGTAGCCAATACATGATAAGGGTACTAAAAAATCCCTTTAGTGCGTGTACATTATAAAAAAAAATAAAGCTGGACGGATCTATTGAAGATCCTTTCAGCTACTGCTTTTCGTGTTGACAACTGCCCTTCGCACTATTTTTTCTGCCCTTCGCACTATTTTTTCCAGAACAAGATTGAAGAAGTCACATGATAGCGTATCTGCTTGCCGAAATCTGGTACAAGTTGGAATAATTCGGAAGAGCTGTTCCAATCTGCACATTACACCGCATGTTTTCAAGTGTCACGCGACACAACGGGATCCCGGTGCTTCTCTGTAATTGTAGATTGGTAATTCTCCGTCTAATTTATTAAACCATTCACGTGCGGATTTGTTTATCCTAAAAGTAATTTCCTTAACAATCAAACTTTTGTTTCATCAGAAATTCATGTTCACCATTTCCGCATAGTTCTTCTGGTTTCGTTATTTAAGCAGTCTATATTGTTACTGTCCAGAGTGAACTTCCCATCCATGTTTGACAGCCATTGTCATTATTAGAACTAGCTATAATAACTTAAGCTAACGATTCGTGAAAGTGGCTACCTTCTACTTGGGCTAAACCTTTTGTCACCAGTTTGCATTCCTTTCTTTAGATAACTCCACTTGTTTTGTGTTTTGTCGAAAGTACAAATTTGCTTTTAATAAATTTTCATTCAATAGTGTGGTGAGTGTATGGGGGGAGGTGATTATGATTCCCTACTTGTGCCAGTTAAAGCGATGGCAACGCTAAAAACAGAGGCAAATATGCCGCAATGAAAAGGAAAGGCAAATGTGCCGAAATAATAAAGACCTATTGATTTCTCTTGACTTTATTGATTGATTCATTTCGATTTATTACATGCTATTTATACTAAAATTATTCACTACGACTATTACACACTTAATTTAAATGTCTCATATTTTCTACTTACAACTAGGTTACAATATTATTATCAAACTATAGCTGGCTCAGCTATATTCATTCATTAAGAAGCTGGTCAGGTCATTGTGTTATTAACGGATCGAATGACCAGCGCAGTGTAGTAGCGTTTATTGTCATTCCATATGACCATTCGAATGACCAGCGTAGTGTGGTAGTGTTTGTTGTTATTAAATTAGTTCCGTATTGCGTCACACTACAATAGCCTTTTCACTATTTCCCACGTTTCGTGTTTAATATCAGCCAAATATTAATTTTTAATTGCACATTTCCACTCCTTACCTTCATCTCTGCCACAAAATTCGCAAATTCATAATCAAATTCCATCTTGGTGTCTTCTGGGAAAGCAGATAAAGGCTTTTTATCCAGGTTGAATGGTTCGTTCTGCCTGACAGCGGAATTTCCCGTCGTTTTCGCCGTTTAACAGTCTGCGGAAGTGTTTTGTTCGATATTTCCACTACCGATTATGACTACTACAAGGTTTCCTTATTCATTTCAACAGGTTTCTGTTCGGGCCTTGATGCCTTGACACGTTATTTTCACTTTCAGCAGAACTTGCTAGCATAATTATTTCTGGAGCGGAATTTCTCGATCTTACACTCTTAATTTTTTATCATGAGAAGCCGATGTTCTTCCCTCATTTTTTGCTTCTTGAGCTTCCGAACGACTCTCATCTTTTAGCTCCGCTTCGTAGGCTAATTGTTTTGCTGCATTTGATTGCCGGCACTCATCATTAAATCAAACGTAATGTTTAGTTCGTTGCGTGCAACCCAGCACATCAGTTGCGGGAAACGCACTTAGCTTTTTGGTATCAATGCCAATGCCGATGACGCGATCGGCAAAGGTTCTGGCGACTTTTTACGATTGCAACATCAATCCTTTGTTGTGGCATCTGAGATGGCCGATGACTTACCTTGGAATGCTGGGATATCTGTAAGCTTTTATGGGTGCCTTAAGTTGATCGCATGATCAGTCTGGTTGACGGTTTTATGAAACCGTGTTCTAGCTAAATTAGCGTTACGTCCCGCAGCAAAGTTAATTAGGCTAAGCCCGTTTCGAGACGTAGTGTCGTCTATGCTATTTCCAATTGTATTACTAAAGATGTTATCCTTTTCTATTGGCGTTTAAATCTCCCTACGGTTTTAACGTCCTATTTAGGACAGTGCTCACATGTTTTGCCAAGGAGCTCATAGACATATTTTAAATTTGTTATCATATTTCGGTGTCGTTGCAGTTCAAACACCTCACGCAAAAATTAAAGGCAGATGGATACATTGAGGATGCGATTTACTCATTTACAATGCGTTGGATCTATCATTCCTATGAAACTCGAGTTGACTATCTTCAGGATCTATTGGAATACATCGAACCCGCCCTAATATCTCCAGACTTGTTGATTTCCTCAAGAGTTGCTGCCCGCCCTAACCACTACCTCGATCACTGGGCTTCTTCAGCAACCTCGGCCATTTCCAATGAAACGCATGTGCAAATATTAATCTCGAAAAGAATCGGTGATTTTCATCCAAGAACTGTAAAAATATTTACACAGTCCGAACAACTTCCGATCGAGATGTTGCCGGAGAAGATATTCGACGGCAGCTACGTCTGCAACGGATACTATATTTATCACCTAGGTGGATGGAAAAACAAAAAATTACTCACTGCCGATTCGTATGCTTATCATCAGCGGAACAATATTTGGGTTCCCTTTGTACCTCTGCAGCAGGCTAGAGCTTATCACCGGAGTTGTGTGTTGCATGGCACCATTTACACGCTTGGCGGCTCGGATGGACTTAAGGCGTTGCCATTGGTTGAGTTCGTAGATCTGCATAGTGGTCGTAAGGGTTGGTGTGAAGCATTGCTTCGCGGCCAAGAACAAATGGGAGTCGCAATTTATGGTAAAGTCAAACAATTCTATTATAAATTTTGTGCATTTGTGTAATCTCTTAATGTGTGCGTTACAGAAAATTCAATTTACACAGTTGGTGGCCGGGATCGCGCTGTTAGTTTGAAATGCGTTCATCGCATGGATCCTAGAATGGGCAAATGGGAAGAAATTGCAACAACGTCGTACAGAGCGGGAGCTTCTTCTTGCGCGGTAGTTTATGATGATATCTACACGACTCATTCAGATGCAATGCAACGGTATGACGTCCGGGCGAATCGTTGGACATTAATTCATACGCAGTATAAAAGGTATTCGCTTGAAAATATAATTCAGTTTTCTTACTTATATAGAGTTTTACTTGTAGATATCCCGAAGAAGTATTCGCCCTGGGCCATAAGTTATATGGATTGTTTAAGGACCATATCGCACGATATGTACCGGAGGAAGGCAAATGGGAAATGCAGCGATCGTTGAAGTATCACCATGAACACCTCCGGGTATCAACGAACCTCCGAGTTCCACATGTAGCACAACAAGAGTTTAATTTAATTATGGATGATTTGGATGAGAACATCGACAATGATATGTTTGAAGTGTAAACGCAATGTATAGTAACTAAACCATAGTGATTTATATTATGTGCATATTTATTTATTCAAGATTTATCTAATTAATTATATATAACGTATTAAATGTGGCAGTGGTCTTTTAGTCGCGAATGGGAAGGACGGAAGCACTAACAGAGTTTCGGTGTGATTCCAAGATTTCAATTTTATCTTGTATAGACTTTTAGACTAAGAGCTGGCGACATTTTTTTGTGATTATTTTGTCAACAGAATTTGGTTTATTTTTGGATTGCCGGGTTCGGATTTATAACAGATGTGAAATTCTGGCAGACCTGGGCCGGGCGCTTTGGGAGTTACATAACCTCAAAGTTGTAAAAAAAGTCTTGAAAAAAAAATATAGTGTCAACTTTGAATCTTTGCATGATGGTTCACAAATGAAAGGCATTTTGTGTACTGTGATTGCCAAAACGATTGAGCGGTCGCAAACCCCTGCCAGAGCGCCCGGAAGATGTTACAGAATGGTCAATTTTGAAGTAGTATGTCATCTATTACGAGTACATTCTCCTGAATCTAGAACTCAAATGCCAGAACGAAATTCCAGTCGCACCACCCCGCCAGAATACATTAAAGCGCATTGAGCGTATTTTTAACGGTCTGCAAGAGAAATTGTGTCATACGAGGGCGGGTCAATAAGTCCGTGACTTTTTGAATTTCTGACCTCTTTACTGAAACAGCAACACTGCTCCTTTCAACAGGCATCTGTCAGTTGACTCCTATCAAAATTTAAACTTGCTGCGTCAGTTAGTTTGTGTTTGACAGCTATTTTTATCAGACTACTCACTAATTTGAGGAGAAAATGGAAAAAAGTGAATTTCGTATGCTTATTAAGCATTATTTCTTGCGAAAAAAAACCATTACCGAGACCAAGGCTAAGCTTGAAAAATACTATGGGGACTCTGCACCATCGTTTTCAATGGTAAAAAAGTGGTTTACTGAATTTCGTTGTGGCCGTACAAGCACTGAAGATGCCGAACGTCCTGGACGCCCAGTTGAGGTCTCTACACCCGAAACAATCGAAAAAATTCACGATATGGTGTTGGCCGACCGAAGATTGAAAGTGCGAGAGATTGTGGAAGCCGTAGGGATCTCGCATGGCTCAGTGGTTTCAATTTTGAATGATCACTTGGGCATGAGAAAGCTTTCCGCAAGATGGGTGCCGCGTTTGCTCACAGTCGACCACAAACGCAATCGTGTAACAACTTCACAGGAAGGTTTGGCGTTGTTTAATCGCAATATGGAGGAGTTTTTGCCCCGTTTTGTAACCGTGGACGAAACATGGATCCATCACAACACACCAGAGACCAAACAACAGTCAAAACAGTGGGTTTCTAAGGGTGAATCGGCGCCAAAGAAGGCCAAGGTGGGTTTGTCAGTCAATAAAGTTATGGCGACTGTTTTTTGGGATGCACGCGGGATAATCCACATTGACTACCTTCAAAAGGGAAGAACAATCAATGGGGAATATTATGCCAACTTATTCGACCGATTCAATGACGATTTGAAAAAAAAACCGACCTCCTTTGGCCAAGAAAAAAGTTCTTTTCCACCAAGACAATGCAAGGGTGCACACATGTGCAGTTGCCATGGCAAAAAACCATGAATTGGGCTATGAATTGCTCCCTCATCCACCCTATTCTCCAGATTTGGCTCCGAGCGACTACTTCTTGTTCCCAAACCTGAAGAAATGGCTTGGTGGAAAAAGATTTGACTCCAATGATGAAGTCATCTCGCAAACAAAGGCCTATTTTGAGGACCTCGACAAATAATTTTTTTTGGAAGGGATAACAAAATTGGAGAAGCGTTGGACAAAGTGTATAGAGCTCAAGGGAGACTACGTTAACAATAAAAAAAATTTTTTATCAAAAAATCTGTGTTTTATTCCAAAAGTCACGGACTTATTGACCCGCCCTCGTATCTTCGAAAGTTTATTATTGATTCTTACAGGCCTCTTATAGATCTTCCAAACAATGTAACAAACTTAGTCCAAGCATTCATACTTTTAAAAATATTTCATTTTAAAGTCTAGCTTTTGAAATAAACCAGCTTTAAAATAAAAAAAAATCAATTTTGAATTTCTCAAGCGGAAACAAAAATAAAAAAGTAAAAATTGTCGGCAAGATACAGGAAATCAGAATGCAGAGAGATTTGTTTGGTCGCTTATTGGCCGTATCAATTGAGCAGGATATACACTCCACAGCAAATAAACCGGACAGGAAACCCGCTACGTTCAAACTCTGATTCGAAGTTAGTTATATGCGTTATATGTTGAATAAAATGAATGGAAACTTATTGGGATTATTGAATTAATTCAGTGTTTATTTAAGGTTATACAAAAAAGAGTTGTATTAATTAATGCAATCGTAAAATGAAAAAAAAAATTTAATCCAATAACAAAGAAAAAATTTAAAAAAAAATGTTGGCCAATATCTGATATTGCCTCCTCTTGCTTGGATAACTGAAAGCATCCTTGCATTCATCGACCTCACGAGCCTGACGATGAAATCTTGAGGAATAGCATTCCACTCCTCTTCAAGTGCAATTCGCAGCTCTGGAGGCCTTATTGGAGCAGGTATCCGGACTCGAACTTGACGTTTCAGTTCATCCCATAAATGTTCTATCGGATTCAAGTCCGGGCTTCGAGCTGGCCGGTCCATCGTACGAATGCCGACGTCCGGTAGATACTGGGTCACCACATATGCAGCATGAGGCCGTGCGTTATCTTGCATTAACAGCATATCCTGCCCGATATGTCCTACGAAAGGTAACACATGGTCTGCGAGGATTACAGAAATGTAGCGATGTGAAGTTAATCCACGTGTACGGCTCATTGGTTCGATGAAAACCCATTTACAGACCCTCCTCCATAAGCAACAGTTTCCTCGATGCAACATTGAGAATATCGTTCATCAATGCGAAGATATACTCTCTGACGTCGATCACTTACATGTAGACTCAACCTGTTCGTCCCGCAGACTTTGTTGCACTTGAACTGCATTTAGGCGGCGATTTCGCAGAACAGTAAGCTTAATAAACCGATCATCTGCTGCTTATGTAGCCCTAGGACTGCCCGTACATGGACGTCGATCGTGTTAGATGTAACATTCGCCTTACCAGAGCATCAGGCGAACGTGCCCACATATTGAAACTATATATGACTGTCTCTTTCTTTTTCGTTCTTTTCTTTTATCTCATAATAAATGGATTCACTATTCTAAAAGGTTGTGTCGTGTTTTAAATCTTTTCTCATCCTACAGATATTAACAGGTTATGGGCCCAGAGTTGTTGCTCTAATTAACTAAATAAAGACAATACAGCTTGCGATTTATTTTTTTTTTATAAAAGTCGTTTCAAGTTCAGCGTGCGCAGAGTGGATTTTCTTTGGATATCGTGGCGGTATGGCCGACTCATTGCGAACAACGATATCGAAGCTGGGAGTGGACAATTACCACATATGGAAATACAAATTGGAGCTCTTGTTAAGGAAAGACAATTTGTGGGAGGTCGTCATGGAACCAAAGCCTGACCCAGTCACCTCCGATTGGACTAAAAAGGACAGTGATGCCAGGGTTTTGATTGGTCTTTCCGTCGAGGACAGCCAACTCCATCACGTACGAAGAGCCAAAAGTGCTAATGAGGCATGGGACAGACTCAAGCAACATCACGAGAAGGCGACCCTCAGCAATAAAGTGCAATTAATGCGGCAAATATGCAACCTAAAATTACACGATGACGGCAACATGGAAGAACACATACAGCATATGACGACACTTTTCGAAAAGTTAACAGCTTTGGGAGAAGATGGACTTTCCGATAGCTGGACTATAGCCATGCTCCTTAGTAGTTTGCCCCGATCATATGACATGTTGGTCACCGCATTGGAAACAAGAAGTGAAGCAGATTTAACTCTCGAAATGGTGGAGAGAAAATTGTTGGAGGAGTTCGCCAGGCAAAACAGTGGCAGCAGCAATTCAGCTTTAAAGGTAATAAATAAATTTAATACAGATTTAACTAAATGTTGTTTCTTTTGCAAGAAAAATGGTCATTTCAAGAAAGACTGCAGAAAATATAAAGAATGGAAGAGCAAACAAACAAAAGCAAACGTTAACATTGTAGAATCCAACCAAGAATTCTGTTTTCACATAAATGGGTCTGATTTCCATGGATGGGTCCTAGACTCAGGAGCCACTGTTCATATTTCTAATAAATTAGAGGATTTCGTCCGCCTAGATTCATCCGACAAAGAACACGTCACCGTCGCTAATGGACAACAAATCGTCGCGGAAGGTAAAGGGGCATGCAAAATCAGCGCACTGAACAACAGTAATGTGGAAGTATCCCTATGCATCAAGGACGTACTCTACATTCCAAATCTTCAGGGAAGTTTGCTGTCCATAAGGAAATTGACGGAGAAGGGATATAAAGTGGACTTCAGCGGCGCTATCTGTAAAGTTCGAACTTCTGATGGTATCGAGGTAGCAGTGGCAGACCTAAAGGGAAATTTATACAAACTAAGACAGAAGGAAGTTGGTAATAGAGCTCTATGCGTTACCAAATGTTGTAAATGGGGAAATTGCCCGCACTATTGGCACCGTATATTTGGACACCGCGATATTGACTCTATTAAGAGACTTGCATCAGGAAATATGACTAGCGTTCCATTTAAGATAGTCGATTGTAACCAAAGAAAAATTTGCGAAATATGCATACAAGCAAAAATGACTCGTCCTCCATTTAAGAAAAATTCAACCAAAGAAAGCTGCGCACCATTAGATCTCGTTCACAGTGACGTTTGTGGCCCCATGCAAACAATAACACCTGGTGGCAATAGGTATTTCTTAACGTTTATTGACGACTATAGCAGATACACCACTGTCTATTTGTTGAAAGAAAAGTCCGAGGTCTACGATCGCATCGTACAGTACACAGAAATGGTAAAAACTAGATTCGCAGCTAAGCCGAAAGTAATTAGGTCAGATAATGGAGGTGAGTACACAGCAGGAAGGGTTTTGGGTTTTTTCAAGAAAGAGGGCATACATTACCAGCATACTTCACCATATAGCCCGCAGCAAAACGGCACAGCCGAAAGGAAAAATAGATATTTAGTAGAAATGGCTAGGTGTATGCTTGTTGATGCGAAACTCGGATATGAGTTTTGGGGCGAGGCTATCATGACGGCAAACTACTTGCAGAATAGATTGCCAACAAATGTTCTCTCAACAACGCCTTATGAGAAATGGACGGGGACCAAGCCGAGTATTAGCAATCTTAAAGTTTTCGGATCCAAAGCATTCGTCTACATTCCCAAAGAAAATCGAAGGAAGTTAGATGATAGGGCTCAGCTGAAAACATTCGTCGGTTATGATGAGCATTCAATGGGATTTCGTTTCGTTGATGAGAAAACTAAGAAGATTCTGATCAGTCGAAACGTAAGATTTGTGGACAAGTTTTCTAGCGACAACAACGATCAGGACATTACCGATAAAATTCTAAGCTCAGACGAGAGGAATATATCAGAAACACAACAAGGTCAACTTGAGGTAAACCCAGCACCCATAAAGAGCAATGACAGCACAAAGGCACACACATATCTCGACGAGTGTACGGACTCGCAGAACATCTCATCAGGCGCATGCGAGGACAGTGAAGTGGTAACGTTGAGGAAATCTAGCAGAGTGAATAAGGGAAAAGCACCAGCACGTTTAATCGGTGAAGTAAACGTATTAAAAACTCAAATCACTCAAGAACCAAGAAGCTATACAGAATCCATCAACTGCAGCAATAGCAAGCAATTGATAACAGCAATGCAGGAGGAGATACAAAGCCTACAAAATAATAACACATGGGAATTGGTTGCTCCGCCAGAGGATGCCAACATCGTCGGATGCAGATGGACGTTCAAGATAAAACGGGACACAAACGGAGAGGCTACAAGATTCAAGGCAAGATTGGTGGCGCAAGGGTACAGCCAAAAATACGGACACGACTACGACGAGATCTTTGCACCAGTTGTAAGGCAGTCAACTTTTAGAACGCTTTTGTCAGTAGCGGGTTATCGTCGAATGAAAGTCCAACACCTTGATGCGAAGTCAGCATTTCTAAACGGGGAGCTTAAGGAAGTTATATATATGAAGCAACCACCTGGTTTCGAAGCAGATGGAAAAAGACTAGTGTGCAGACTACAGAAAAGTATATATGGACTTAAGCAGGCTGCACACGTTTGGAACAAAACAATCCATAAAGTACTTACGGACAGTGGTTTCACTCAAAGCAAGGCGGACAGATGCCTATATAGCCTATCAGACGAACAGTTTTGCTGTTACCTTTTAATATACGTGGACGACATTCTAGTTGCCAGCGTGGATGAAAAAGCTATCCGTCACGTCGAGGATTTATTGAAGAAACACTTTGAAATAAATAATTTAGGAGAAGTAAGTCACTATTTGGGAATCGAAGTCACAAGAGATACTTCTTCAAATTACATGATTCGACAGAAACAGTACATCGAAAGAATTCTTCAGGACTTCGGTCTTCAGGACGCAAAGCCCTCCACAATCCCTCTCGACCCCGGATACGACAACTCAATAAGCGAGTCAAGCCTTTTACTTGACAATAAGAACTATCAACGCTTGGTTGGATGCTTGCTCTATATTGCAGTTAATACAAGACCTGACATTGCAGCAAGCATATCCATCCTTGCCACCAAAGTATCTAAGCCAAGTCAATTTGATTGGATCGAACTAAAGCGCGTTCTCAAATACCTAAAGGGGACATCAAGCCTTCACCTATACCTTAGTTATAACAACAAGAAAGGAAATACACTCATAGGGTACGCCGATGCGAATTGGGCAGCAGATAAAAACGATCGAAAATCAAATTCCGGATATATATTCTTCATGAATCAAGGAGCCGTTAGCTGGTCGTGTAGAAAGCAGAGCTGCGTGTCACTTTCCACAACGGAAGCAGAGTTTATAGCTCTCTCAGAAGCGTGTAAGGAGGCGACATGGCTGAGGAACATTTTAAGCGACCTAGATTGCACTCAACCTGAACCAACGATTATCCTAGAGGACAACCAAAGCTGTTTGAAACTAATTCAGGAAGAAAAGCTCAGTAACCGTTCAAAGCACATCGACACAAAGTTTCATTTCGTCAAAGACTACGTAGATAAAAATATCGTCACCTGCAAGTATTGCTCATCGAACGAAATGTTAGCAGACATGTTAACCAAACCCTTAGGTGCAGGACGTATCCTGTCGTTGAGGAAAAAGTGCGGTCTTCAGGCGAATGAGGAGGAGTGTTAGATGTAACATTCGCCTTACCAGAGCATCAGGCGAACATGCCCACATATTGAAACTATATATGACTGTCTCTTTCTTTTTCGTTCTTTTCTTTTATCTCATAATAAATGGATTCACTATTCTAAAAGGTTGTGTCGTGTTTTAAATCTTTTCTCATCCTACAGATATTAACAGATCGAATGTCCCAGTCTCTAGGTATCTTCTGTAAACTCGTTGCACCGAAGATCTGCTAATTTAAAGTCTTCGGGCGACCTCACGTTGCGCAACGCCTGCTTGAAGTAGTGCTACAGCTTGAGCTAATCGCGAAATCTAGACAAAACAAATCAAATCGTTAGCATTGTGTTTCTTGCTTGATTGCAATGTGAGATAACGGTACTTAAGAATAAATTTAAAATCATTTTAATTGGCATAAAAAGTACTTTCTGTAGGCACCACTTTTTTAGTTGTATGTGTTATACTTTTAAAGAAAATCGAATCAGAGGTTGAACGTAGCGGGTTTATTTCCTGTCGAGTGTAGATACTGCTAAGGTATTGACATATCCCTTGACACCAGTTCCAACAGCTCTATGTCATTTAGATGGAACCATAAGTAAAACGGACAAATCTGCTTTGATGAAAGTTTTAGAAAAGAGAGTTAACAGCCAAGCACCTCCAAGTGTCGATGTAGTTGTTCTCGATGGATTTTTTTTGTTGCATTTGATAAAAGATATTCCGAAAACGTTTGAAAATACATACATCAAAGAAAATTTTGCGCATGGTTACGAGCTTCAGTGCTGGTCGAATAGACCATTTTCGATCAGTATTTTTCCCCATCAATTAAGGACTATGAACGCAATTTAAGAAACAATACTGAACTGGATTACGACATTTCAGGACCAGACCAAATACGGCCTCCTGATTTCAAAAAAGGAACTAAGAAATAACAACTTCAAGGTGGCCTTAGTAAAGTTTTTAATACAACACTAGGAAAGTGATGAGGCAGTACCGTTTATAGGCAAGAAAACAATTTATTTAAATTATGATTTATATTACCGCTTTGAATGTCATAACGATAAAGTTGTAGAAGTAATTGACCACACTTATTCTTGCGAAGGACATGAAGAAGCGGACACAAAAATAGTTTATCACATAACTAAGATAGAACATGAATCCAACATGTTGGTTAGATGCTCTGATACGGATGTTCTTGTAATACTTTTGGGAAATATGAAACATCTGAAAAGTTCAATGAATTTATGGATGGAGGTTGGTGTCATAAACTACCAACGATATATTGATGTTTCAAAATTGTGCCTCTCCTTAAAAGAGCCACTATCAAGTTCTTTACCAGGTTTTCATGCGACAACTGGCTGCGATTATAATCCAGCAGACCATGTGTTACCTTTCGTAGGACATATCGGGCAGGATATGCTGTTAATGCAAGATAACGCACGGCCTCATGCTGCATATGTGGTGACCCAGTATCTACGGGACGTCGGCATTCGTACGATGGACTGTCCAGCTCGAAGCCCGGACTTGAATCCGATAGAACATTTATGGGAGGAACTGAAACGTCGGGTTCGAGTACGGATACTTTTTTTTTTTTGTCGGAGCACTCAGACTCAATACTGGTCCATTGTACTACCAGGCAGACACACCACATTTTACTGTGGGAATTTACTCGTTTTTCTAAGAAAAACGAGAAGGCGCTTCAATGATAAGGAGCTTAGGTTTACAGCACTCACCATATCCGCACCAAATACCTGGCACCTGATACGAGCAAAAGCAGGACAATCACAGAGGAAATGTTCCGCAGTGTCGTCGCTTTCTCCACAGGCTTCGCAGTTGGTGGTATCGCCTAGGCCTAGCACCTTAAGGTGCTTGGCAAAAACGTAGTGTCCCGTAAGAACGCCAGTGGTCTGTCTGCAGTCTTTTTTGTTGAGAGACAACAAGAATGCCGCGAACTTCCCACAGACGTCGGGGAGAATTAGCTTAGTCTGTCTGCACCCTGGAGAGTCATGCCAACGGCGATTGTGTTCATAGGAAACCCAACCGTCAATGGAAGCCCTGACCGAGGACGCAGGCAGACAAATCGCTGGTTTAGGTCCTGAGAAGTGCCCCTCTGAGCCCTGTCTAGCAAGTTAATCGGAGATCTCATTTCCCGTGATCCCGTTATGACCTGGGACCCAGACAAGTCTAAGTGAATTCAGCCTTCCGACCGAATTCAGAGAGATCTTGCATTCACGGACTATTTTGGAGGTGGTTAAGGGGTTGAGCAAGGCCTTAAGCGCAGCCTGACTGTCGCTACAGACGCAGATACTTCGCCCCCTCCACCTGTTCCTCGCAGCATAGTCCATGGCCATTAGGATAGCATAAGTCTCCGTTTAAAAGACTGACGCATGTTTGCCTAAGGAGAAGAAAAGTCTAATGTTGTCGCTCTCCATGAAAACACCAGCACCACATCCTTGATCGGCACAGAGTCTGGCCAGAGCCAGTCCTGAACACGAGGAAAGTCGACTTCATAGTTGCGCTTCAACCGAAGTTCCGGTGTCATTGCATCAGACGGCATATCCATAAGATAGGAGTCGAACGACAGCCGTTGCGCAAGTTCATCAAAACTCCAGTGCGAGTTATACCAAAAGCCACCTCATTTTAAACGTGAGATAGCTTTGATTGTGCAATCTATAATGTAAACATCAAGGGGCGGGAGGTTCAATAGTGCATCTAGACCACGATGACTCCCAGATACTTTGCTTCATTGGAGATTTGGATTGTGACGCCTTTTAGCACTGGCTGAGTCAACCCGACCAGGTTCCTCCTTCTCGTAAAGAGAACAACCTCAGTTTTAAGAGGATTGACCGAGAGCCCATTCCTAGTGCACCATTCGTCGATCACGTCAAGGGCCGCTTGCGCCTTGGCGCATACAGTCGCTAGGCATGATCCAACAGAAAGCACGGCAACATCATCCGCGTACGCCTGAGCGTATACATTAGAACTGTTGACTGCGTTCAACAGAGAGTCGACCAGCATACACCACAGCAGTGGAGACAGAACGCCGCCTTGCGGGCAGCCTCTGTTTACCCCCGCCACAATCAGCATCCGCAACCGTATAAATCCATAGGACTCTTTTCGGTGATAAGCCCCATGTCTTGCCGAAAATGCCTTTGCACTGCCAGAAAACAGATAGCGCCCTGGCAGTGTTCAGCTCAACATGTTTGGACCAAAGAAGTTTGCTGTCCACGATGACTCCCAGATACTTTGCTTCATTGGAGATTTGGATTGTGACGCCTTTTAGCACTGGCTGAGTCAACCCGACCAGGTTCCTCCTTCTCGTAAAGAGAACAACCTCAGTTTTAAGAGGATTGACCGAGAGCCCATTCCTAGTGCACCATTCGTCGATCACGTCAAGGGCCGCTTGCGCCTTGGCGCATACAGTCGCTAGGCATGATCCAACAGAAAGCACGGCAACATCATCCGCGTACGCCTGAGCGTATACATTAGAACTGTTGACTGCGTTCAACAGAGAGTCGACCAGCATACACCACAGCAGTGGAGACAGAACGCCGCCTTGCGGGCAGCCTCTGTTTACCCCCGCCACAATCAGCATCCGCAACCAACGTTCTAGTCATTAGCTGTTGCATCCGCTAGGAATTAGGAGTTGGCAATGCCATGCTTTTGCAATACCTAACGAACACTGAACATCATTGCTCTGCTGTCAAGAGCTGTCAAGATATTCGAGCTGTCATTCTCTTCTCTCCAGCTAGATCGGTGCACGGGCAGTCTCACATCAAAAATTCAACGGATAGCATTTTTAGCAAGCAACGTAGCAAGCAACGTTCTGCAAAGTGCAAAGTAAAACTCAATTAAATTCCAGTTCAGTGGATTTTTAGCAATGAACAAAAAGAAAAATTCTAAGATTTAGTCCCAGTTAACCTGTGAGTATAAATTTGACTTGTGCGCAATGGGGAAAAAACCAATAATGGCACAAAACTACAAAACGAAAAACAACGAATCAACGAGCAGTGATTCAGCATTCATCTTAAATAGCCCCAGGGGAATCCGAGCGGCACAATTCCTCGCAAAGTTGAAAACAAAAAATCAAAATCAAGACGAGTCGGTGCCAATTCTGAGCGCGACAAACAAAATGGTGTCGGCACGAGTCCTTGACCAAGGGCATCAAGCTGAAAAACAAAATGGCGAACCCATGGATAGCCAAAGTGAAGCCCAACAATGGACCACAGTGAAACGTGGAAGGCGGTCCCCAAACAATGACCAATCCAATATAAACACCAATAAGGGAACAAACGACACAAATAGATTCGTAACTCTGGGAGAGTTCTATTTGAACGGAGGTGGCTACAATCCAGACAGACTGTTCAAGTATGCGAGACGGATTCCGGAACAAACAACAGAAGCAGAGATAGCGGCGTCATCAAGGGGAAGCGGTAGTAACTCCAACACCAGCAACAAAGCGACATCAGACAACAACAGTAACACAGAAGGAGGCACGGGAACTAACATATCAGGGAGAAATGGTAAGTTTTGTCCTCCGATTATATTGATGAATACGAACGTAAGAGATCTGGTCACGGACCTTAGATCAAAAAACTTAGACTTTAGATTTAAAATTGTGAATCTGAGAGGTGGGAAGAGCAAACTGTTCGTAGACAACGCGGGGATCCACAGGGAGCTGATGGAGGTTGCCCGGAAAAGTGATGTGGTGCAGGGGTACTCATTTACTCTAAAAGAGAACAGAACGCAGAACCTAATCCTGAGGGGGTTAACAAGTGACTTCTCAGCGGAGGAGATACAGCAGGAGATGGAGTCATTGACTCCTAATACAATCGAAAAAGTGTCGCCCTTCGAGACAATAAGGTCTAGGAGAGAAGGGCTCAAGTACGACCTCTTCTTAGTACGCCTGAAACCTGGCCAACTGGCCATTGACACTGCAAAAATCAATTACATTTTTAACACAAAAGTGAGCTGGGAGAAGCCAAGGGGAAATTTAGGTGACCTACAATGCAGAAGGTGCCAACAATTTGGCCATTTGGCAAAAAATTGCGCAAACAACTACAAATGCGTTAAATGCGATAATGCCCACAACCCAGGAGAATGCCAGCTAGTTAAGAGCGACAACACAAAGGCGGTTTGTGTCAATTGTGGCAAAGACCACCCCGCCAATTACAGGGGGTGTGAAGCATACCTTAGATACATAGAAGCAAAAAATAGGCAAATAAGAGAGGCCAAAAATAAGAGACAAAGTGCAAGAGCAATCACAAAAAGTATCGCGCTAGGCGGGTTGGTTTCCCCAAAGGTCACCTACGCAAGTCACTTCCAAACTCAAAATCAAACACCAATGCCCAATCCCACCATGGGTATACAAAACAACTATATCAGTCAATTCTGGGACCTGTCCAAAGATCTCTTTGGAGTAGAGATATCGGAGCTGTTAAATAAGGTGGAGTCATTCGTCAAAAACATTAAAAACGCGGGGTCCATACAACAAAAGAGGTTGGCATATCTGGACCTGCTCAACCAAATAATGCTATCCAAATAATGGAATTAAAAATCCTCAAAAGCAACCTCGTATCAACACCCACCACTCAAATCACAGATTTTGAACCTAAAGAGATTTTTTTTTTTTTTTTTTATACAATTAAAAAGACAAAAAAAAACAATCAATTTAACAAAAATTTCAATAAAAACAAACATAATCGGTTGACAAAATTCACTACTTTATTAGTATCTATGTATAATATCAATATCATAATACTAACAAACACATAATACTCATTATCCATTAAGTAAAAAGTATTCAATAAGTAAAAATAATCAATAAACTTTGCTTTCGCAAAACTAAAAATGAAAAGACCAAACAAACAGGTCAACAAATGATAATTAAAAAATCAAAATCATATCGATTAAACAACCAGAACATCTAACTTGCAATATGTCTAGGTTATCAAATATCTACCAAACAGTCACAAGAGAACTTTCGTTCGCATTGGTATACCCGTATACCTATAAATTGTAAATAGTAGAATGTATATAGTTAGGGTAGTTCATAAGAAAACGATGACACTGTAGTCAGATGAAACAAATATATAGCTCCGAGAGCAAGAGCTAATAACAAATGTAAATCAAAGCCAAGGGGCATTTAATATGTAACAAAAAACTGAAAGAGATGGCAATACTTGAAAGCCTCCAGACATAAAGAAAACGAAACAAAATGTGAATAGAATTAAGTACATAAATGTGTAAGAAACGGAGATATAAGACTCAATAAAAATTCATTCATTCATTCATTCATTCTAGATCGGTGCACGCTGCGCCACCCTTATCTTAAATTATAATCTAAGTATCTTGAAGTTAATATTATCTAATAAATATTTGCAACTACCTGCAGCGTATCTTTATTTCGCTCTCCACTCAAAAGGTTGCAACAGTGGCGACGAGGATTTTGGAACTACGAACGGATTATAATTCATCGTAGCAATGGCGAATCCACAACCTCAAATTCATCAGCAGGTTCCGCAGGATTTCATTACATTTTTCCAAGCGTTGATGTCAAATCAAGCAGCGCTGATTGAACGTCTATCTACAAACGTGTTGAAGTCTTATGCAAAAATATTTAGGAATTTCACTTCGATGAAGAAAGTGGTATCACATTCGCTAACTGGTTCGAACGTTACTCCAGTCTATTTGAGAAGGATGCAGACTCGTTGGACGACAACGCAAAAGTTCGTCTGCTCTTGAGGAAACTTGGCATCTCAGAGTACCCCCGCTACGCCAATTTCATTTTGCCATCCACGCCAGCTAGTCTCGATTTCAAAACCACAATCGACAAGCTTAGCAATATTTTTGGTAAGTCTGAATCAATGCTTAGTATACGCTTCAGCTGTTTACAGACAACAAAAAGCAATCTGGAAGACTTTACGACGTACGCCAGCAATGTCAATAAAAACTGTGACAAGCTTTTTTTTTTTTTTTTTTTTTTAAAGGAAATCCAAATCCCAGAGCACTCAGACTCGGTGTAACGGTCCATTGTACTACCAGGCAGAAATCCTTCTTTTGGTGTAGAGGCATGTGAATGGGTGGCGTATGTTGTTGTTCCCCGTGGGGATTGAACCTGCACCGCACGGGTCACAAGCCAACACACTAACCTCTACACCGTCGCCACCCTACTCAACAAGCTTACAAGTGAGCAGTTTAAGTGCTTGATTTTTGTTAAGGGTCTTCAGTCATCTAGCGATTCGGATGTTCGATCCCGATTGCTGTCATTGCTCGAAACGGGGGACGAGTCAAAAATCACACTAGAAAACTTACTGTTGGAGTATCAGCGCGAAGCAGGATACTCAGTTATTGGAGTCAACACCATCCAGGGCGCAGGCTATATCTTTTAGCAACAAGCAGCATAAGAAATCGCAGCATAACTCAACACTCAACACCGATCCCGCGAGTCACAGTACTTCAGTCAAATCAGATCCAAAAACACCATGTTGGGGTTGCGGTGAAATGCATTTTTCCGCAAATTGCCCATACAAAGACCACATATGCTCATCATGCCAGCTACAAGGTCACAAAGAGGGCTACTGTGCTTGTTTTTCGAAGAGGAACAATAATAAAAAGAACACTGCTACAACTCCGTCATTTCGTAGCAGAGGTAAAATTCGTCGAAGTCAGCAGCGGATATCAAATTCAGTCATTGTCAACTCAACCCGCCAAGCCAATCGAAAATTCGTGAATCTCAAGATTAATGGTCAACGTATCAAGCTTCAGGTAGACACCGCTTCAGACGTCACCATTATTTCCAGCAGGATATGGGAACATCTTGGCAGACCAACATTAACAGCCGGCATACAAAATCAAACAGTAAAAGATGCTCAAGGTAATTTCATTAAAATGCTTGGTTCTTTCAATGCAGATATTGAACTCTTGGGTATGAAAGCCAACCTGCCATGTCTAGTAGCAGACCTTTCACACCTATGTCTTTTTGGTATTAATTGGATGGACGAGTTTGGTCTTTGGGATCATCCATTGAACAGCATTTGCCAATCAGTTCAAGAAGCAGAGTACACAACGAGGGAAGACAAGATCAGGAATATTCAAAAGGATTTCGCAGACCTTTTTACTGCTACCCTTGGACACTGCAGAAAGTTTAAACCCAAGATGTACCTTAAGGAAAATGTCACACCAATTTTTCGAGGTAAACGTCCAGTTCCGTATGCATCTTTAACAGCAATCGATGAGGAGCTCCAACGCTTAGAACTTTCTGGGATAATATCACCTGTAGACTTCTGATTGGGCTGCTCCCATAGTAGCCGTCCGTAAAGCGAACGGATCCATCAGAGTGAACCAATTGTAATCTGGTTACCCGGAAAGTGAGACTACAGCAGATAACTAAGAGTTTCCGCTTTCGTCTCAGTAAAGGTGCCATCAAGTTTTCTAAGTGAGTCCAATTTGGCTGGTTTGCCCTTTTTCAGAACTTTAACCAACCTACTAGTTTCACCCAGTGTTTCAATCTTTTCGCAGAAATTCCTATAAGAAGCACTTTTCGATACCCGAATTAGCCTCTTATATTCCTTCTGCTTCGATCGGTAGAGATTCCAGTCTGTCTCCAAATCAGTCTTGAGTGACCTATTTAGAAGCTTTCTAGCTTCTCTTCGGATTCTTTGCAGTTCCGAGCTCCACCAGGGAACCGGCGTTCTGCCAGCGGGTTTACTTACTGGGCACGTCAGTTCGAAACAGCTAGTAATGGAACTATTCAGGTTTTGAACAGCATCCTCTATCTTTTGTCTCGTCCTGAGTTTGGTTGGAGTTTTGAGAGTTTTTCCCATTTCCTCCCTGAAGCGTATACAGTTGGTTTTTCTTGGATTCCTCCTCTCCTGCAAAGTTATGGCTTCGCATTCGATTTGGAATTCGATATATCTATGATCTGAGAGGGATGCCTCCGAAGAGACCCTCCAGTTGGTAACCACCTTAAAGTATCTATTTGATAAAGTCAGGTCGATCACCGCCTGTCTTCTTGACGTCACAAAAGTTGGCTGCGAGTCAACATTGTTGATAGTAAGATCAGATGATAGAATGAAATCCAGGAGATGGTTTCCTCGCATGTTGCATTTGCTGCTGCCCCAAACAATGTGCTCAGCATTGGCATCGCAACATATAACTAGGCCCATCTTCCTGGTGTCGCAATAGTCTATGAGTTCAGCAATTGCCCTTGGTGGTGGAGGCACTACCGAAGCATAGGGGAGATAAGCTGACGCCACGACGAAGGTCTTCCAATCTCCATTCGTTTCGTAGCTTATGACTGGAGCAACCAAATCTTGGCCACAAAATTGTCCAAGCTTAGTCGCTGAGAGAAGGTTCGACACAGCAAGACAAGCCCTGGGCCTTTCGGACCGCTCGTCACAGAGTATCGTGGTGCCACGAACACCTCCAAGGCCATAGATGCGATTTTTCCACACCCATGGCTCCTGTATGGATGTTATGTGGGGTTTTGTACTCAACCCGGAAAGTTTCTTGCTGATTAGAGCAGTAGCAGCCTTCGAATGTTGAAGGTTAATCTGGGTAAATATAATTACCGTGTTTTTCTTCGCGACAGCCAATTTCTGTCCACTGGTGCTGCAAGCATTGCTGGTTTCAGAAAATGTTTCATCCAGATTTTGTGCGCGGGGACCTCCATGAGTAAGAGGTATTACAGTGGAAGGGAACGCAGAAGGTGCGTACGCAGTTCCACCGGTAGGAGTGCTCATCCTTCGTTTATTCCTGTTCGAGCTATTGGAAGAGGAGGCAGCGTTGGTCTCAATCCGCTGGTGCGTTTCGGTTGGGGTAACCTCTGCCCACCTGCATCTCTCAGCCGTCGCCGCCGAGGTAGTGCAGCTCTCAGCGCTTGCGCCTTCAACTGGTTCAGTTTCTTTGCGCCGCACGATTGCCGCCTTCCTCTGTTTCCTCTTCCGCTGGCTCTTAGACAGAAGCCCACCGGTGCGTACCGCTTCTGCAGCCCATTCAACCTGTCCGGTTTCCTGGGCCTCATCAGCAACAACGCAACGATCAGCTACCTGTCTATTAGAATGAAGATTAAGCGTATCAGGTTGAACCTCTCCGCTACTTTCTCCATTTTTCCAGGAGTCTTCGGAAGCAAGCGTTCTTACAGCTCCTAAGTCAACGCCTGTACAGGCGGGGGAGTTGGTAGTATGTTGGTTGGGGCTTCCAGAATCCTTGCCCCGACCGCGGTCGTTAAGACCACGGGTGGATTTTCGCTGTTGCGAGTGCCACCTGGAGTAGACATAACCTTAGGTTGTTCCTTCATACTTTTCCTTTTGGTTTGGTTCGCGGTAGGGCATTCACAGCGAGTAAGGCGCAGCCTGCATGGGCGCAGATCGTAGTCTATTCCCATACAGACATCGCTTACATCTCTGCTATAACCCTACAACCTCGGATAGCGAGCGTATCGTACCGAGGCTCCCCTATGAACCACCTGGTGGGGAACCACCCCCCAGTATGGATTTTAGTCGACTCTTACGACCGGCATGCCTACCTCGGGTAAATTCTAACCCCTATCCCGAAGGAGGGTTTGGATTTCAGTAGCCTCTTACGACCGGCATGCCTACATCGGGTAAATTCTGACTCCTATCCCGAAGGGGGTCCGGATACCTGCTCCAATAAGGCTTCCAGAGCTGCGAATCGCACTTGAAGAGGAGTGGAATGCTATTCCTCAAGATTTCATCGTCAGGCTTGTGAGGTCGGTGAATGCAAGGATGCTTTTAGTTGTCCAAGCAAGAGGAGGCAATACCAGATATTGATCAACATTGAAGAGGAGTGGAATGCTATTCCTCAAGATTTCATCGTCAGGCTCGTGAGGTCGGTGAATGCAAGGATGCTTTTAGTTATCCAAGCAAGAGGAGGCAATACCAGATATTGATCAACATTTTTTTTTTTAAATTTTTTCATTGTTATTGGATTAATTTTTTTTTCATTTTATGATTGCATTAATTAATACAACTGGAAAACAACTCTTTTTTGTATACCCTTAAATAAACACTGAATTAATTGAATAATCCCAATAAGTTTCCATTCATTTTATTCAACATATAACGCACTTTCTGTTGGTACTACTTTTTTAGTTGTATGTTTTATACTTTAAAAGAAAATCGAATCAGAGTTTGAACGTAGCGGGTGGCCCGGTTTATTTGCTGTCGAGTGTATATCCTGCTTAATTGATACGGCCAATAAGCGACCAAACAAATCTCTCTGGATTCTGATTTCCTGTATCTTACCGACAATTTTTACTTTTTTATTTTTGTTTCCGCTTGAGTAATTCAAAATTGCATTTTTTTTATTTTAAAGCTGGTTTATTTCAAAAGCTGGAAATATTTTTAAAAGTATGAATGCTTGGACTAAGTTTGTTACATTATTTGAAAGATCTATAAGAGGCCTGTAAGAATCAATTAATAAACTTGCATTCGTGTATAAACTTTCGAAGATATGACACAATTTCTCTTGACCGTTGAAAAGGCCCTATACGCTCAATGCGCTTTATGGTATTCTGGCGGGGTGGTGCGACTGGAATTTCGTTCTGGCATTTGAGTTCTAGATTCAGGAGAATGTAATAGATGACATACCAACATTTGAACGTTGACAAAATAACTTCAAAATTGACCATTCTGTAACATATTCCGGGCGCTCTGGCAAGGGTTTGCGACCGCTCAATCGTTTTGGCAATCACAGTACACAAAATGCCTTTCATTTGTGAACCATCATGCAAAGATTCAAAGTTGACACTATAATTTTTTTTCAAGACTTTTTTTACAACTTTGAGGTTATGTAACTCCCAAAGCGCCCGGCCCAGGTCTGCCAGAATTTCACATCTATTACAAATCCGAACCCGGCAATCCAAAAATAAGCCAAATTCTGTTGACAAAATAATCACGAAAAAATGTCGGTTTTGTGGAATGTTTGCGCGTTCATTGCAGTATTTAGGTACTTGCATCATTTTTGTTGAGAGGCCCTACCCGCTAGAAGTAAGTGCTAGTTGTCTGGCAGGCGCCTATGTCAGCTTACTTTTTCAAATCAAACAGTGCCCGATTCACGGGTCCAAAGGATTTCACCCTTTTCCTTTTTTCCCCCTCAAACACTTTTTCAACCATTTTCAAAACAAGGAGTTCTCTTTTTTAGAAAATACAATGCTACGAGCATTAAAAGAAAGAGGCTCGCAACGTCACTATGATGATATTGATGAAGCTATGTTAAAATGGGTAACACTAGCTCGTTTTTTTTCAGATTTAGTTTTTGTGTGTTTTCTGCAACTTTAATTTATTTACCGGTTTCTTGAAATTCAGGTTAGCGACGTTCTACTGTATTTTATATAATATATATTTTAAAATATTTTTTTTAGACGTTGAGTTTTCTTAAATAAAAAGTCAAAAACTAACTGAAAAGCAAACAAATTAATTTGAAGGGTACGGGCGGAAGTCTATACGTGCAAAAAAATCGATTAGTGGTTGGAAAAAAATAAATAAAGAGTGCGCTGGTGTAGAAGAAGCTGTTGAAGGAGTCCCAACAGCAAAATTGTTTGGTACTATTACTTACTTAACGGGCTCCCGACGCGTGAAGAGTCTCTGCCTGAGACACTGCAGCCTTCCATCGTCTGCGATCCCGGGCACGCTGCTTAAAGTTCTCCAGACCAAGCGCATCCGCTATTGATTGGTCTTTAAAACCGAGGTTCGGTCTTCCTTGCCTCCTCGAACCTGGGGGCTGGGAGTCGAAGATCCTCATGGCCGGATCATTATTTTCCATTCGCTTAATGTGGCCGGGCCAATGTAGTCGACGCGATTTAGCTTTTCGGGCTACATCCACATCTTCGTACGGCTCATCGAGTTTGCGGTAGTATCTTCTCCTCCATTCGCCCTCCTCGCACACAGAACCAAATATAGATAGTGCCTTCCGTGTTGACACCTGCCCTTCGAAATTGTTTCTCCAGAACAAGATTGAAGAAGTCATATGATAGCGCATCTCCTTGCCGAAATTCAGTACAAATTTGGAATAATTTGAAGACCTGCTTCAAAACTGAACATTACACCGCGTGTTTTCAAGTGTCACGCGACACAACTGGATAAGTTTTGCCGTTATCTCGAGAGAGCTCCTGACGATGAATGCTATCATATGGGGCTTTAAAGTCGATGAAAAAGTGATGGGTCTCGACTTGAAATTCATTGGTCTTTTCCTAAGTGTGAAGATTTGGTCTATAATCGATCTGCCGGCCCAGAAGCGACACTGGTACGTGCCGATTAGTGTGTTGCAGAACGGCTTCAGACATTCACACAGTACGTTGGATAGGATCTGATATGCAACATTTAGCAGGGATATGCCTCGATAGTTCTTGCAAGACATAGGATCGCCTTTTTAAGGATCGGGCATATGGAGCTGATAGTCTAGCCATCGGACATGCTTTCTTCCACAAATACTTGGTTGATGATGTGGTGCATGCGTCCAACGTCGAATTTCTTCTTTTTGGCAGTTCGCAGCTTCTTGGACAGTCGAGCTCTAAATTTAGCCTCAATAACAAAATGGTCAGAGTTGACGTTTGCACATCGGAATGTGTGCACGTTTAAGATGTTGGATACGTGCCGCGCATTGAGCGCCAGGTTGCTGTGTGGATCCTGAGCCTTGGAAACCAAGTGCTACTTATCACCGTATTACGAGCTGCTGCAAAGTCAATTAGTCGGTAGCCGTTATCTGTTCTCGTGTCGTGCCAACTTCGGCACTAAAATCCAAAAACAAAACTTTGACATCGTTCGTCGGACAGGCTCCTCGAGGGGATGTGTTAATGTTTTGAAATGTAGCTTTGATGAGGATTGTAATGGAGACGGTGTTGATGTGAAAAATGGGATAGAGGAAGGGATAGGAAAAGGGAGAAAAAGGAGTTCGGTAATAGGAAGTGGGGTGCATGCCTTGCTGGTCTCAGCGTATGCTCGTCGGATCGGGGGAGGGTTCTTGCAACCGAGTGACCAAACTCATCACCACTACACAATAATTATTGCATGCAGACGATAAAAGAAAAAGGGGAGATGATTAAAAAAGGGGCCGAGGGCCTAGCACTACCATAAGAGGATCACCACCCTACCATGTGCAAGCTGCCGCTAAAAAAATATGGAAGAACGGAAAAGCCCTAAGCTTTCCCTACGAAGAACCACACTTTGCCATTGAAACGAGACACACAGTTACTTCAATTTAAATCCACATATTTATTATTTTAAAGAAAAAGAAATTTATATAAATATACCCTATTCGTAGCCTACAACGATAAATATTAAATAAGGCGGTAGGCATTTAAGTAAGTATTGTCGAATTTCAGGGAACAAGTATTCTATAAAAAAAAGTTAGGTTAATTTTATTCATTAGTTTGTAAATCTGGATATCGTATTATTATTTATAAGAAAATATTTAATATTAGTCTCTTTATATGCGATGTAAAATAGTTCACCCTCCTCTGATCTGGCTACAATTTATAAGGCGTTTATCCGCCCGAAACTCGAGTCAACGCTCATATCTGGTCTTGTGCACCAATAACTTATTTGGAGCTACTTGACAGGATCCAAAAACGCGTGATTAAACTTATTGCTGACCGTAACATCGAGAGATCGCTTGACGCTAGTTGCACAACACAAATCTGAAATACTCTTCCACGATCTATTTTTCCTTCACGTTATAACCTACAAACATTCAAAACCAACGTGAATCGGCATCTCTCCTTTTCTTGTAATCCTAATTTCCTCAAAAAAAAATCAGGTATCGATGAAAAAAGCACTGTTTCTCCTTCTTTCCTTTTCGGCGAGGTTATGATCAGATTTAAGAAAATCATTACCTTCCCACTTTACTGCATCAATACTGGTCCGCCTGTGAGGTTCGTCGGAAATCATTTTTCATTGTTGATGTGACAAAATTATCTATCGAAGAAAACAACGGTTTATTTCAATTTTAAATCCTAAAGGTTGTACAAACACTGTAATTTTGGGGTGAGAAAGATTCACCGAAGATAACTGTGGTTTTATTCAAATCCATATTTTTTTAATTATAGATTTTTTTCTAATTGGTAATTATGAATCAACTCCAATAGGCATAAACAATACAAAATAGAAAACTTTGAATGTAAGATTTTTTTCTGCTGTATATCATTTCGTAAAAAAAACTTCTTATTCAAGTATAATAAGGAGATGATTCCCTTTTATATTGAACGAACCATATCTGCAATTCAAAATGATCCAACACTTTGGTATGGTGACATGGATTTGTTTGTCCCCGAATATTACTGTCCAAACACAAGCTAGATCGTTCCACCGTTTTTCTTTGCCTTTATCTGTGGAGGAAGATTACAACAACTTACTTAATTTTATATACATATTAGTTTCACTTTACTGTTTGATAATTAATGTTCATGAATTTTGTTTGGTAATACATATGTTCGTTAAATAATTTAAATATTAATAACCGGAATACAAATTGAATCGAACATACATAAAAAAAGCAAACTAGTGGAATTCCCATACGAAATTGTCGACTTTTTTTGATAACTCTTGACTGTATTGCATCCAATCATAGAATTCGTTTTCGAACTCCATCGTAGATGTTTGTATTTCCGATTCGGAAAGATTATTCTTTCTACAGTAAAACCTCACAATCGGACCTATCAAAATTACCGCGACCTAAAGTACAAGCGTGTTTTAATTTGAAAACAATTATCTCCATCTTGCGCGGGTCCGCCTTTCTTCGATGGAAACGGATTCTATGAAGACATTTTTTTTTCGTTTCTTTAAAATTTTAATTAAACTTTGGAAGAATTAATCCTTTAAGCATATCAAAGCTATTGCCGTCCGGTTGAACCGATTCGACTTTTCCTTTTCGGGTTTTGATTTTCAGAAAGCCATAGTCGTCAATACCGATAACTGTGGCGTTATCCTTTCCACCGTTTTTGTCCTGGATTTGTACTTCTTGTTGACTAGATGAGAAGGAAGAAAAATTAGTAAAATTTGTTGAGTATTTTGGCCGGCAATGTAAGATACTTACTCGTGGAGCCAATATTTGTAGTATAACTCGTATACCTGATCCACATGACCGCTTTGTACAAGCTCAATTAATCTTTCAATTTCATTGAAAACTAACGCCATCAATCGCTCATAGCCCAATGGTGGAATATTCTGATGAGTGCTGCAATTGTGCTCTTTGATAACATCATTCAGGCACACAGTTGGAGTTTTATTATCTAAATTGAAACCAAGACCGATATTTATAATGGCGGTGGTATTTTGACATATGCTAGCCACTATAAGGCCACCAATTTTGGTCAGTCCGTTGATGTAAATATCATTTGGCCACTTTAAACCGAGATCGAGGAACTAAAAAGATAAAATATCATTGAATTTGTTGCATATTGTGGGAGGTAAATAGGAAGGCATCGATTTGATCACATGGCGTACAGTGGCTTTTTTCAACTCTAAAATTATAGCAACTTGATATTGGCCAATGGTTTTTCGGGCATTAAAGAGTAGGTATATTTCCAATTTCAATAACATAATAGGTCCGTTCGCGTACTTTATGTGTAGAAAAATGAAAAGTGTCAATTCTCCAAAATCGAGAGAGAATCCTCTCATTTCTAAGAAAAGTACGCGAACGCTTTTGTGTAAAAAGTTGAAAAAACATCTTAGTTTGGCTTGAAAAGAGGCAACAGCTGTTTTTTTTTGCTGGCAAACTCATAGGATTTCATCATTTGACAGTTTTCATTTTATTGCCAGCTGAAATTCTGTGTGAAGAAAAATTAACGAAAGTAAATTTTTCTTTCGTTCATCTTTTTACCATTTTCTCAGTACGCGAACGCGTTTGTGTAGTTTTGCACGAAAGTTTAAATAAATTTACGTTTGCATATTAGTTCGCGAACGGACCTAATGCCAAGCTCAAATGGAAAAGGCCTACAAAAATGTCAAAAATTTAACCCCCCGTCACTATGGAAACAAATAAAGAAATGTTGGGGTGCCAACATAATTTTTAGGGTTCAACCCTTCCAGTACTTCTTTTTTGTTTAAAAGATAAAAACATATTTTTTTTCTTGTTACTGAGAATCCTACTAACAACTTAATTTTTTTTTGTGTCGGTTCTAAAGTGTTTTTTTAGAATGTTTCCATATGTCAATCAATTATCTGGAGGTGTCAATTTATGTAATTTTGCATTGTTTTATTTTTTACTACATGATTTTTAAAGAAACAAAAAATAAAAACAGTTAATTTCGTGAATTCAAACTTAAAGTAAAACATTAGACGATATTTATATACATTTGTTTTTATATATATATTGTTACATCCAGGCTAGGATTCGAAAAGATAAAACGTAATTCTATTTAATTAATCTTTATTAGTTCTCTTTCAATATAATTCTTGATTATTATTCTAATAATTCCCTTATTTAATCCAACAATTCACTTTCACAATTAATCACTTTAAATACACAATCACTTTTCTCTTATTCAATATTCTCTATACTTTTCACTACTGTCATCTATCGCCCTTCTTTATCGCGGTTCACTACTCGAATGTCTTAGGTGCTCCTGCGACATCTATTTATATCTCCTAGTGACACCTCTCGAAATTTCCAGATTCGTTGAGAAGGTTCGTTAAGTTCAGAAGGTTCGAGAACAACATACCAAGTTATACCACAGCTACTCAAACTGCTATTCCAATGCTGCCAAAATCGGTATTATGGCTACTTTTACTCTCTACTAGATGGCGCAGTTGACTAATTAATGCTGAATGACACAGTTCAAGCAAACATGCAACAATATGTTTTAGATAATAGTTTGATATTTTAAGTGACCTTAGGTGCAGACGCAATTATCTTTGTTTTAAGCGTTATAGGGTCACAATAGTAAACAACTTTTTTATTGAGTTAGCGACGTTTCGGGCGTGTTAACGATCTCTGGCTAACTGCCTCCAGTTGCGCACTCCAAGTTGGTTGAGATCCCTTCCACTTGCGCGCGCCACCTAAGGGGATGTCTTCCTCTACTGCGTTGTCTCTCCGGGATGGAATCGAAGACTCTTCGGGCCGGAGCGTTGGTGTCCATTCGCTCTACATGTCCTAGTAATCTTAGTCGACTGATTTGCACTTTTTTCACCAGGTCAATGTCGCTGTACAGCTCGTAAAGTTCGCTGTTAAATTTCCTCCTCCAAAGACCGTCAACGCAAACGGGACCGAAAATCACTCAAAGAATTTTGCAATCGAAACGACCATGACGATCTTCATCCGCTTTTGCTAACGTCTGGGATGATGAGAGTCTTATATAGAGTCTCCTTAATTTTTCTTGACAAGGCCTTACTAATCAATTGCCGTTAGGCCAAGAAACAGCGGTTGGCAAGTGTAATTCCTCGTTTGATTTCAGCTCTGGTGTCATTAGGTCTGTTCGCGAATAAAGATGTAAACGTAAATTTATATAAACTTTCGTGCAAAATCACACAAACGCGTTCGCGTTCTGAGAAAATGGTATTGTAAAAAGATGAACGAAAGAAAAATGTACTTTCGTTTATTTTGCTTCACACAGAATTTCAGGTGGTAAAAAAAATTAAAACAGTCAAATGATTAAATCCTATGAGTTTGCCAGCAAAAAAACAACGGTTGCTTCTTTTCAAGACAAACTTTGACGTTTTTCATCTTTTTTACACAAAACCGTTTGCGTACTTTTCTTTGAAATAAGAGGATTTTCTCTCGATTTTGGAGATTGGACAGTTTTCATTTTCCGAGGTAGACAAAGTCCCTAACTACCTCAAAATTATAGCTGTCTTTCGTTACGTTCTGTCCGATTCGTCGATGTTGTGTGTCCCTTCTTGTTGACAGGCATATATTTCGTTTTGCTCACCACTAAACCCACTTTTGCCGCTTCTGTGCTAATACTTGCAAACGCACCAGTGACAGCTCGCTGTGTTCTGACAATAATGTCAATGTCGTCAGCATAAGCAAGTAGTTGCACAGACTTTTGAAAAATGGTGCCTCTAGTGTTGGCTTGCGAGTTTCGCACAATTTTCTCAAGTATGATGTTGAAGAAGTCACATGACAGCGCATCACCTTGTCTAAATCCTTTTTTGACATCAAAGGTCTCGGTGAGATTGTTTCCGACCTTTATGGAGCAGCGGGCGACTTCTGGTGGATGACTTCTTGGGTGGTGGATGACTTCTTGGGTTTTCTCCAGGATCTGCCGTAGTGTAAATATCTGATCAGCCGTGGACTTACCGGGCCTAAAACCGCACAGGTAGGGACCAATCAGGTCGTTGAAGAATGGTTTCAGGCGTTCACACAGTGCAGCAGACATGATCTTATAGGCAGTATTCAGAAGACTGATGCCTCTATAATTGGCAGTTTAGAGGGTCTGCTTTCTTGTGGAAAAAACAAGAACAGTTTGTATATAACAAATACATCCCGAGTCAAAAAATCATCATTAAAAAACCATGCGGATGGCAACAGTGCGGTAGTAGTGTATTGAGTTACTAATTGGAAGGTAACGCGCGTTCGAATCCTGACCAAGTCCATGATTTGAATTGAATACAACAAACTTTGGTCTCCCTTAGCAATTTAGACACCAACCGTTGAAACCCTACAATTGCCAAAAACTTATATCCTATCTCTTTATTCTTTTTAATAATTGGAAGCACCTAAAAGCATGCAATGCAATACTTCATTGCTAGGAGCTGCTTATGCTAACTGTTCAGCGAAAAACAAACCCCTTTAGCGTAAGCATATTATAAAAGAAAAAAGTTAGAAAAGGAGTTAACAGTAATATTACTATGTGAGGATGTGACAACATGTCCTTCGAATTATATTGGTACTTCCAAGGAAAAGCTGAGAAACCGCAAAAATAATGGAAGCTTACAAAAAAACGGTGCTAGCCACTGCATTGAAGCAAAGTACACACCGATGGAAAAGCTACCCTTCACCAACACAAAGAGCGCTATAAATCGACGATCCGACTGCGAAAAGTTCAGCAAATTTTATACAGATGATAAAAAGGCCAACCTAACAGCAGCCACCGAAAGTGTTGCTACCGAAACTGGAGGGTTTGTTGTTTTCTTCCTTTTTCTTGTTTTTATCGAATTGTTCATATTTCCCATGAAAAGTAATTTAAAAATGTATATATATATAATATATATATTTTTAAAAATTAAGACTTTGTAGTCCCATATCTTTCTACTCAAAATATTCTTTCCCTGCCTTATTCTGGCTCGATACACTTCCCTCGAAGTCGAGCTCTGCATTCAGCCACAACAAGCAAATCATAAAACGCAACCGCTAAGGTTTGTCAACTTTTATCTTTTGATGCGGCCTAGAAGTTTAAAAAAAAAGAACCAGTGGACGAAGCTGATGAAGTCTAACGCGTAGTTAATTTTTAAGGATTGAATTAATTCATTCATTTTTTATTTCAGCAAAAAAAATATACATTCTCTGGCACAATTTACAAAGATGGGGTTATAATTACATTACTACTGATATTATACAAATGCAATTTAAAAACATAGGTGCGGGCTACAGTCCGCTTGGGCGAACTGTTGGATACCATATTCTTATTCCTATATCTCATAAGTGGGCGTGACAAAAATTTAAAGGATTTTATCGAAAAAACTAAGCTTTTGTAAATAAAAACGCTCTCTAGCTCAAACTTTGGTTTTTCAATAAAATTGTTTTATTTAATTGTGGGCGTGTCAGTAGGCGGATTTAAAAAAAAATTAAGTATGAGCATAAAGGGCACCTAGAGAGTATATACTATAAATTTCAGCTCCCTAGCTCAAACTTTGGACTTTCAAAAATAAAAAAAAAATAATTGTGGGCGTGTCAGTAGGCGGATTTTGAAAATATTTACACAAGAGCATAAAGGGCCCCTAGAGAGTATATATTAAAAATTTCAGCTCCCTAGCTCAAATTTTGGTTTTTCAAAAAAAATATTTTATTTAATTGTGGGCGTGTCAGTGGGCGGATTTTGAAAATTTTATGTCACAAGCAGTTTTATGGGCCAAAGATCATATATAAAAAATTTCAGCTTTCAAGCTCAAAATTCAATTTTTCCCAAAATTTGTTTTATTTAATTGTGGGCGTGTCAGTGGGCGGATTTTGAAAATTTTATGTCCCAATCAGTTTTATGGGCCATAGATCATATATAAAAAATTTCAGCTCTCTAGCTCAAAATTCGATTTTTTCCAAAATTTTGTTTTTTTGAGTTTGTGGGCGTGTCTGTGGGCGGATTTCAAAAATTCTTAAACTTGATTATTTCGGGACCCTAGAGAGTATATGGTTAAAATTTCAGCTCTCTAGGTCCAGTTTAAAGGCCTAATTTTTGCCGACGGACGGACGGACGGACATGGCTAGATCGACATTACTATCGATGCTGATCATAAATATAGTAACTTTTAGGGGTCTACGGGCAATATTAAGGTATGTTACAAACTATGCGTCAAAATTAATATACCCCTAAAATAGGGTATAAAAAGTACCAAATTATTGGTATCTTAAAGTGATAATTCGAGGAAAAGCTTATGGAAAAAACCGCAATACGAACTTATGCTATCGATCATCGAAATGAGAGAAGTGGTGGGCAAACTTGATTTCAGATATAAAGTACATAAACAAGAAGTATAACTGAATAAACATATATTAATAAATTAACAATTATAAATAAATTGACAGATATAATAAATTAATACCTATATATATAAAAAACGAATAAATTAAATAAACATACATACAAAGTTAACAAATATAAATGGGTTAACGATAAATTAATAAGTATAAATGAATTTAAATTAAGAATAAAGTGCCATATATGAAAAAGTAATAAATATAAATAAATAAATAATAAAATGGCAATGGTGCGATGGTAGTGTATTCACTAAGTGATTGGCAGGTCGTGCGTTCGAATCCCGACCAGGGCCATGATTTTTATAAACTTTATAAACTGATCTCCCTAAAGCAATTTAGGCGCTACCTGTGGAGACAAAATTCCATCGCACCAAACTTCTTTCATATCCTTCTATTCTTTCAGTAAGTAGCACCCAAAAACAGGCAATGAATCATTTGCTGGAAGCAACTTGCAGCAACAAACAAAATGCCTGCGCTGTGGTTTTACCATTATAAGGGTACTGTTGTGTCACTACAGAAAAAAGAAATCCCTTTATCGCCCGCAAATTATAAAAAAATAAATAAATAAAAAATAAATAAATAGATAAAAAAGATACTGATTAATAATAAATAAATAAAAAATAATAATAATAAGAAAAATCTTCTGCTGATAAAACTGTCTGTTTTATAATGTCTTCGGAACTCAGTTGTTCCCTGAAGAAGATTTTCTTTCTTTTTCCATTGAGGGCTGGACATTTACATAATATGTGTTCAGCTGTTTCGTCCTCTTCAAGACATAGTCGGCACTCAGGAGAGTCTACTGTTTTGATTTGGTTGAGGTGATATCGCAAACCGTGGAGACCAGTAAGGTAACCTACTAAGTTTTTGATATCATGCCTACTTAGATTTAGACATCTTTTTTCATTGATGTTGAAGGGACGAATGGCTCGTTTGGCCTGTCTGAGACCTGGGATGCTCTCCCAATAAAAGATACATTTTTGTATATTTGCATTGTATATGAACTCTATAGTAAAATCATCAACACGATTTCAAAAAGCTCAACCTCCACGAATTTGGAGACCAAAAGGATGGAGTGATTGCTTCTCAATTCAAGCATAAAATATTTGTATGAGCTTTGAATTAAGAAAAGAGAATCAAATAAACTGTTGGTTAGGAAACAGAGCGAAGAGTTTATTTGATCCTCTTTTCTTCGATTAGGTATTTCGTAAGGATTTCTGACAAAAATAAGAATTCTATCATTGTATGGAATTTTGTTATCTTGTACCTATATGGATATCTCGCATTTTCAACTGTCTGCCTCTGGTCGCGCCATATGATTTTCATTCGCATGGACGTGTAAGTATTTATTTTTCTGTGTAACAGCGTAACAGCCGAATACTTTTTGGTAAATGGAATGTATGATGAGAGGCAGATGGTGTAAGGGGAAAGGAAACATTTTTCTACAGGATATTGAATAAAAGCTGATTTCGGTATTTTGGTATTTTCCATCAAACAAGGAATTATGAGTTTATGATTTTTTAGGGTTTTGCTATTTTCGCTGTATCTCGTCCAAAAATGCACCGATTTTTATCATTTCTTCAGTATTTGATTCAGAAATATTTAATTTGTGTAGTTCCATTATTCAAAGAAATAGAGTTGGATAAGTATATTTATCTTTTAGGGAATCGATCATATTGTAGGTGGCCTATGTTGAGGCAGGTCACTTGTCATTTTACAGTTTTTTTGTAAAATATTCGTGATCAGCATCGATAGTAACGTGTATCTTCTATCTCAAACTCAAGCTAGAAAGCTGAAATCTTAACCATATACTCTCTACGTGCCCGACATAATAAATGTTAAGATTTTTTAAAATCTGCCCACTACGGCCGTAGCCAGGACATAATGTATGGGTGAGTTCAATTTTTTTTGGGTGAGCTGACATTTTTTTAAAAGAAAGTTAAAATGTATAGTCTAGAAAAATTTAATTTTTATTAAAACGGTAGGTATAAGCAATATCACATTCATGTTTTTATACCCTATTCTAAGGGTATTTCAATTTTGACGCATAGTTTGTAACATACCTTAATATTGCCCGTAGACCCCTAAAAGTTACTAAATTTATGATAATCAAATTTACGAATTTTTGAAATCCGCACACAGACACGCCCACAAACTCAAAAAAACAAATTTTTCGAAAAAAATTGAATTTTGAGCTAGAAAGCTGAAATTTTTAATATGTGATGTATGACTCCTAAAACTCATCGGGAGATACATTTTTTAAAATCCGCCCACTGACACACCCACAATTAAATAATCATCTTCACTGTTGAGCTTATTTCAACAGTGTCATCGTAAGCTAGTTCTTGTAAATTTGATTCAGCATTTTTCCATGTCTGGAGAGAAATTTTCTGAAGTTTAAGACCTTTATTACAACCGTCAATGATTAAGACCTTTTCTTTTAATGTAAGTCGCTTATGTTGAGTTTTGGAATTTATATTAGAAGTAAAACAAACAAGAAACACCAAAGAAATTAAAATCAAAAGCACGACACTGGCACGGTTTCTTAAATGAAAAAAAGAAACAATTAACTACTAGAATACGATCAAAATAGGACGAAACATGTTCATAATTATGTATGGATATATATCCGCATTCTTGGGGACCAAGAACAGCATGGAACAAGAATAGACGTGAAAATAATGAGCAGTTGTCAAAACATTCGTTATATCGGATAGCAAATTTGTGCTGCCGTTCACTATATAGAGGTGTCAATGTAAAATTAGAAAGCGTTCGTTATATCGAAAATTCGCTATATCGGCATTCGTTATACTGGACGTCCACTGTATATGAAAATTTATTAAAGCGATGATAAATAATTTGATACTTATCAAATTTAAAGTCTTGAAGTTGGATTAAAACTTTTATTCACTTTTTATCACTTAAAAGTTAAAACTTGTGGCTTTGCAGAAGTACGAAGTTAAACTGGCGGGAATTTGTCTTTTTCAAATACAGCTGCTTGCAAGTTGCAATATGAGATAACCTACCCCAAAATTCCTTGAAAACCAACACATAGTACACCAACCATATCCCCCACCCCCTCTCAGGATCACATCATATTCATATCCTGAGAAGTAAAGAAAAATTAAAGTGACAAAACACACACTTATGGAAATCTTCTTTGTTATCGAAGGAAAGAGTAGCTACTTAAAGAGTATGCATTGCAAATATTAACGATAATGGAAGCCAACAGAAATAACTACCAAAATGCAATTAAATATGTATACCCCACACCTCTCACCAATTCCCATCATGAGAAGTAAAGAAAAATTAAAGTGACAAAACACACACTTTTGGAAATCTTCTTTATTATCAAAGGAAAGAGTACTAAAGAGTACGCACTGCAAATATAAACGAGAATGGGAAAAGACAACAGAAATAACTACAAAAATGCATAAAAGCTTTCTTAAGGTTCTTTTTTACGGTGTTTGGTGGCGTATCGTCGTATACACGAAGTGAGAATAGTATAAAGTTCATATACAATGATATTTGGCAACTTTTTTGCTCAGTTTGCTCGCAACATTTTGTTTCAAGTGGCAACCGTGGTTAGTTGTTTGTTTATGTCAGACTGGGACAAAAACTTAAGAGCACCATAATCGTGTGTTCTCTTAATAAAAATAACATCTGACATTCAGATTAAATAATAATCACTGCGTGCGACTAGCATAGCACAACTGAGTAATTCACCTGCACCCTAAGTATGAGCGCGAGCACTATATAATTTGATGTCGTGGAAGGGCGCACTGGAATATAATATTGATATCAGGCAAAAAACTGACAGCCACTGTCTTTATTTTCCCATGAAACTTTGGGAGTTGTTATTTTCGGCAAAGGAAAATTGATTTACTTCTTTTTTTTGTGTTATTTTTCACACTGCTGTAGCCTGTGTGTACGGATCGGAAAAAAATTTCCCCAAATCAATACGAAGGAATTTTGCAATTTTAAATTTTCCGCCGCAAAGTGCAAACGAAAAAGGTTAAATAGCCAAAATGTAGTCTGTGTGTGTTGCTCCCGAGTGAAGTTCAAAAGAAGAAAACCTACACAGATATTACTTTTTCATTTTACTTTTTTTTTGGTTGTTTAAAGAATTTTCGCATTCGCGTTACGTAAAAAAAACAACTCGAGACTCATATTATAGAGGAAGTACCATTTTCCACAGCAGGAAAAATACATATTTTTCGTATTTTTTTCCTCCTTCACTTTGTCGGCTAAGTTGCGGCGGTCCTCTTTCTTTTCCAGGTGGAAAATCGATTTGGTTAAAAACATTTTTTTTCTTCCTTTACGTGTGCTGTATCAATCGGATACATTTTCTGTTTTCGTGTCCACAAAATTAGAGATAAAAAAATACAAAACAGAATATTTCCTAAGGGTAGATGTGACATTTTTGCAAAATACCAAAAACATCAAGCTAAATTCGAAAGAAAAAGATTTTTCAAAGAGGTTAGTTGGTCATTATTTTATATTACTTTTTTGTTGTTGTTGCCATCTTTTGTTTGTTGCACTATTGTCGAGGGTGTGAAAAAAAACAGGAAATTGATGAGGGTATTTAAAGTGAAATTGTGAGTCGCTGATTCATTCGTACACATAATATTTTAAAATTTTCTTGATGGTGTCTCTGGTCGATGTGTGCTTTTCGGAACTTTGCCCATACGATTTTCACTTGTCGTAATCAAGATGCAGAAAAAAAACTTGTCGGGGAGGATTTTCATAGTCGTTTTCCTGCACGACCTTACGCGTGAGTAAAAAACGTCCATGGGATAGTAAAAGGAAAAGGAAAACAGATGAGTAAGCATGCAAAACCATTTGCAGATAGGTAGACGGGGTGGTAGTGGGTGGCCAGCAAGGTGTTACGCGCAAAGGATTTGACCTGGCAGTGGAAATTGTACCCGGCGAAAAATGTTTTCAATTATTCTTGATAGGTTGGAAGGAGTTAAGGCACAGCGATCCGATGTGGCTATTTTTCCTTGGGTTAATCAAAATAATATCCAAAAGGAACTCAATATTTCATTTGATTGGGAATATGAGAGCAGTGACATTCAAGCTCTGGCGTTGTATGGAAACCCGTCGTATCTGCGATGTGTCTGTTGAAGTCGGTGACGTCAGAAATCAACTGCTCGTTTTAAATATTTTATTTGACCATGTAGATTGCCACTAACTTTTAAATGGCCTTAGCTAGTTGTTGAGCTACGAAATCTTAAGTAAAAGCAGATTATAGCCTGACAGTGCAACGGATGAGGGAATTTCTCCGGTTCTATAAATTAAGGCATCAGTGTGGACACCACAAAAATACCTATCTTGTTCAAATAATTCAAACCTAACAAATTTATCCGCCGAGTACCTACTGATTTACTGATTGAACGCAATAAAGTGCTGAAACTGGATCGTTTGTGTTTAATATTTGACAGCTCGCTCAGCTCCAGCATGCGTCACAGCACCATTGTGTTCAGTGAACCAGTGAACGGAAATATGATGCTAAAAAGCTTTAAACTGTTAGCTAAGTGCAGAAGACCAATAATTTTGACAGAGATTTTGATTAAGGCAGAAGAGTTTATTTGCTGAGGCATGGCTGGTTTATTTTCATGGGACACGTACTAGTAGTTAAAACATGAAAAGTCTAGCTACACACGCTTAAATGCACGTTTAACGATCGTCGGGAAACTTATTTCGCATAACCGAGTATTAAAGCTTTTTCTGGGGCCATACATGTGTTCGCGAGAACGCTGGCAGCCACTTTTACCTGACTTAATTTCTGGATTCTTGTAGATACGTTATTTAAGCAAATCAAATACTGGCTCCACAAAAAAAGGACAAAACCTCTTGGAGGTAAGAATTCTTAGCGATAGTGAGAATTCGAGTTGGTTAATTGCCTGACATATGGGCTCTTTGACAAAGACAGCGACAAATCAGAGTTTAAAGAGAGACTGAGTTAGGATTAAAAAAGAAGCAAAGCGGAAATAAATACAACTCACTAAATCGCATTGAACCGCTTTCGAAAACATTAGCAAATCTACACTAGGTCTCTTCCATGATCAATGCTATGTCAAGGATACCGATACTAATAAATTCCTAAATAATAGCAATGGATTCTGGATCCCTGGTCTGAGTGCACCTTATATAGCGTCACTTCAAATCAACCATCAAATCTGAATTGCTTCCACTTTAACATTTCCTCCCTTGATAAGTGTGAATTGCTTTTGGTGCTCCGTGTAACTAACTTAGTTCTAAGGCCGGAATCGTGGTATGTGGGTCATTGGCAACTGAACGGTCGCCAGAATGGCAGATGTCGATTAAAAAAAATTCTTTCGATTGAAGCACTTAGAGGCAAACAAAAACAAAATCGATTCTATTAGAAGTCTTTTTTTATGTATGTGTAATTCAGAGACATCTTAAACCTCTTAACTACATATGAGTAACACGTGTTGCGACATAACGCGGCGGTGCGTGGAAACGTTTAAGCTAGTACTTCTAGCAATTCTATCCTTGTTCTTATTTCAATCGTGTTAAATGCTCTACAGAGCCTGTCGTTGACAGGCCAGTAAGGTTGCTATAAAGCCGGAGAATTATGATCCCTTTAATTCAGATCGAAACTCGCCTCAAAGGAAAGTAAGAAAAAGGTCTTTTCCAGGATGGCAGAACAACAAGAAAACAACTACATACATACATAGACTAGAAAAAATCAGATCCTTGCGAATTGAAGAGTTTATTCCAAAAACTACAAAAAGGATTTTCTTACATGCTTTACTATCGCTTTTAATTCAGTTGAATTTCGGTAGAAAAGTTAGGGGTATGATTCCATAGAGTTATCCGCTGTTTGTAGGAATCAATTTGAATTAGGACACACATGGGTGGGAGGTGATATGCCAAAAAATTCGAGATGCACAATCAGCTTTTAATTTAAAAAGGAAAAAAAAAAATCAATCAGTTGTACAATGAGATTATGAAGCGTAAGGTTTGTTCCATCCGTTTACATTTAGACTGTCTATCTGTATATATTTGATTCCTTATGCACCAGTTAATCCAAATCGACTCAATCTAATCATTCCACTGTTTATTTCTCTATTTCAGTGAATCTCCATTAACACACGAGACTATGGATAATAATGCAGCGGCTGGCAACGGCTTGGATGTCATCCAGGGAATGATAGACATATCTGCCGATCGACTCGAAGGCCTGCGTACACAATGCGCGACAAGTGCAACCCTGACACAACAAGAAATTCGTAGTTTGGAAACGAAACTTGTGCGAATGTTCTCCGAGCTGCTTATAACGAAATCACGACTACCCGAACGAATACCCGCCAGTGGTCTTGCTGCCTCCGGTTCAGAGCTCAAGCAATGGTTGCGAGTAGTTGGCCTCAGTTTGGAATCACTGAATATCTGCCTACAGAGAATCAATACTTTAGAGGATATATTGCAGCGGACCGAAGAGGAGCTGCGAGAAATACTTGCTTATAATCCCAATTTTCGGGAGGAGGAAGTACGCCGACTAATCAATGCTATAGAATGCCTGCGACGCTGTCGTACAGCATTGGGTGATAATTTGAAGGAGCCCGAAAATCTGTATTGGGATTCATGGGATCGACACCATCATCATCACCACCATCACCATCACTATCATCGTGGAAGTACGGGAAATATTGGCGTTGCCTCCTCGCCGAGGAGCTATCGCACGATGAACAAGCAGAAGGCGCTACAGTCGCCTGTGAATAACAACTACGATGCCCAATCGCCGCCGTCAACGAGTAAAGCGCCCGATGAATCGTCGAGTATACACGGATCCGTTCTGACACTGACCCCCTCGCCATCGCCTCCAAATTCGCCGAGTCTGACAACCAGTGGCGGAAGTACTGGTTATGCAACAGCAAGTGGCGGAGGGAATGGAACACCTAGCCGTAGTGGACACAGAAAATCAACTCCACCACCGAAGAAGAAACACCAAACATTGCTGACCTATCATCACCCTTCGACACCGTCGCACAATGGAATGGCGACAAACTCTATGACCACATCGACCAGCTCATCGTCTAGTCAGGATCCATTGGCAATTCCCATAGCCAAATCAAAGTCACATGAATCACAGTTTCAAGAAGGAGCTAGTGGGGGAGTTGCGCCTGCGGCGAATGGTAGTAGCGGAACGGGCGTAAACTCAACTAATTCAGGATCCATTCCTCAAACCGTTCCTAGAACACGTCTACATACTGATCCCAGTCCCGAAAGTCATTCGTCATCGATGAGTTCCGACATATTTATGGAGAACAGCAACAATCTGACTGTGCCTCGTTCGCCGTGCACTCCGATCGTTTCCCTTGGAATGGGGCATATGATAGCACATCGCTTTACCAAGGTTTTCAAGATGATGTCCACTTGCGACCTCTGCCAAAAGCAGATGTTCTTTGGTCTTAAGTGCAAAGAGTGCAAGTATCGTTGTCACAAGGACTGTGAACCAAATGTGCCGCCATCTTGCGGCCTGCCGAGGGAATTTGTCGATGAATTCAAGAAAACTCTGAAATCAAATGAAGGTTTCCATCCGCCGTCGAATATTTCACCGAATTTAAGTATAATTGGGCGTAGTGGAAATACTGTGAGTGGCTATTTACCCGGGCGACGGCAGAAGGTTGCAATTAGTGCAGCGGGCCACCATCACCCTGACAGCAGTTCACCTGGATCGAGCTGCAACAGTTCCTCGCCATCGTCACCAGCGCTTTTCAACCTTCAGCAACAGCAATTGCATATTAGTGGATCCAACAGCGGCGGCGGAAGTTCAACTGCCAGCGCGAGCACCAGCACCGGTCCGAATCCTATCTCCACGCCGTCATCGCTGCATAAAAATGTCAGTCAGTTCAACTTTCCAGATGTCACAATCACCACTTCGTCGCAATACAATCAACAGACAACGCAGACACTATACTTGTCGTCAGCTGTAGCCGGAGGTGCTGGTGCACCTTTTAACAACAACACTGAGCAACTGGATAATCAATCCTCGCATCGTCACTCACAATCGAGTATTTCGAACAGCAATAATGCCAGCTCAATGAGCTCGAGCGTTATTACAAGTGGCCACTTTTCGGAGAGCAGAATTCACAGTGAGACTTCAAGTGGGCGCACAACATCCGGCACCTGCTCTGTGCTCAGTCAAATCAATCCGGCTCTCTCGGAGCTGGCCGACACTCACAAGAGTAACGACAGCGACAAAACAGTGTCCCTGTCAGGCAGCACAAGCGCCAGCACTGATTCCGATCGAACTCCAGTTAGATTGGACTCAACCGAAGAAGGTGATTCAGGCAACTGGCCACGTCAAAACTCGCTCTCGCTCAAAGAGTGGGACATTCCTTACGACGACCTACACCTGTTGGAGAAAATCGGCACAGGCCGCTTTGGCACTGTGCATCGTGCCCTCTGGCATGGCGATGTTGCTGTGAAACTTCTCAAAGAGGATTATCTGAAGGACGAACGTATGTTGGAGGCATTCAAGCTGGAAGTAGCAAATTTCAAAAAGACTCGCCACGAGAATCTGGTTCTGTTCATGGGCGCCTGCATGAATCCGCCATACCTTGCCATCGTGACCTCGCTATGTAAGGGTAACACTCTCTACACGTACATACACTTGCGACGAGATAAATTTACCATCAATCGCACAACCCTAGTCGCCCAGCAGATCTCCCAAGGCATGGGCTACCTGCATGCCCGTGGAATCTTTCACAAAGACCTGCGGACAAAGAACATCTTCCTGGAGAACGGAAAAGTCATCATCACAGACTTTGGCCTTTTCAGTTCGACGAAGCTTGACTACTGTGATATTGGTTTGGGTGTACCCGGCGGCTGGTTGTGCTATCTGGCTCCAGAGCTAATGCGTACACTGACACCCTACAAACCGACCGATGAGATTCTACCCTTCTCCAGGGCATCAGACATTTACTCATTTGGTACCGTTTGGTACGAACTTCTGTGCGGGGAGTTCCCCTTCAAAATGCAACCTCCCGAGTCCATCATCTGGCAGGTGGGCCGAGGGATGAAGCAGACCCTAGCCAATCTGCAAACATCACGTGATGTCAAAGACATTCTAATGCTATGCTGGTCCTTTCAAGCAGACGACAGACCAGACTTTCCCAAACTACTAACCCTCTTAGAGAGACTACCAAAGAAGCGCTTGGCTCGCAGTCCCTCACACCCGGTGCAACTTTCCAGATCAGCAGAATCAGTGTTCTAAGAACAGTATTCAACTATTTTACTAAGAAATCAAACAAGTATGGTAGTTTTATTTTTGTTTTACTTTTTTACTTTTCTCTCGAAAACGTAATTAATTTCTTATGCAATTGAACGTATGTATTACATTCTTCTATAACAAAATGTTACAAGCAATGTCTATGACCTTAATAATTATAATAATGTAATTCAAAGCTAAAGTTCGATTGCCACAAACACTCGAGACACAAAAAGAAAGAAACAAACAAAATTTCACAACAAACACACGAACACTAAAAAGTCGTTTATATGTATATCCGCATTAAGGAGATTCGCAGTTCGATTTTCACATAATTAAGGATGATTTACAGGAATCTTGAGATAGATATTTAACGTTATCTTTAGCTAAGCACACATTAATCTTGTATTATTTCTTAAATTACAATTATTGACTTTTCTTAGTTTTATCAAAACAACTAAATAAATTAATGGCTTTTACATTAAAAATTATAAAGTATGTTATAAAAGTATTGTATAGAGTGTGTAGGTAACACTATTGCTATTACTAATAATACTACAACAACTATGGTATATTAAATTATATTACAAAATAAATAAATTCAGCAACAAATATCAAATTTATCAAAGTTGTTCTTAGTTTGAGAGTGAAAGATTGTTAAGAGAAGTAAAGGAGACCCTCTAAACTGCGCCAATTATAGAGGCATCAGTCTCCTGTATACTGCCTATAAGATCATGTCTGCTGTACTGTGTGAACGCCTGAAACTATTCGTTAACGACCTGATTGGTCCCTACCAGTGCGGTTTTAGGCCCGGTAAGTCCACGGCCGATCAGATATTCAGACTACGGCAGATCCTGGAGAAAACCCAAGAAGTCATCCACTATATTTTTATCGATTTTAAGGCCGCATATGACAGCATCTATAGAGACGAGCTATACAGAGCCATGTCTAGTTTTGGCATCCCTGCCAAACTTGTCACATTGTGCAGAATGACGATGGAGAAGGCCCGCTGCTCCATAAAGGACGGAAACAATCTCACCGAGACCTTTGATGTCAAAAAGGATTTAGACAAGGTGATGCGCTGTCATGTGACTTCTTCAACATTATACTTGAGAAAATTTTGCGAAACTCGCAAGCCAACACTAGAGACACAATGTTTCAAAAGTCTGTGCAACTACTTGCATATGCTGACGACATTGACATAATTGGCAGAACACAGCGAGCTGCCACTGGTGCGTTTGCAAGTATTAGCACAGAAGCGGCAAAAATGGGTTTAGTGGTGAATGAGGGCAAAACAAAATATATGCTGTCAACAAGAAGGGGAACACAACATCGACGAATCGGACAGAACATCACGATAGACAGCTACAACTTTGAGGTAGTTAGGGACTTTGTCTACCTTGGCTCCGGTATAAATTCTGAAAACGACATCACATCAGAAATCAAACGAATTACACTTGCCAACCGCTGTTTCTTTGGCCTAAGAAGGGAATTGACTAGTAAGGCCTTGTCAAGAAACACTAAGGAGATATTGTATAAGACCCTCATCATCTCAGGCCTGCTCTACGGCGCAGAAGCGTGGACATTAGCAAAAGCGGATGAAGATCTTCTTTGTCGTTTCGAACGTAAAATTCTTCGAGTGATTTCCGGTCCCGTTTGCGTTGATGGGCTTTGGAGGAGGAGATTTAACAGCGAACTCTACGAGCTGTACAGCGACATCGACCTGGTCAAAAAAGTGCGAATCAGTCGACTAAGATGGCTAGGACATATAGAGCGAATGGACATCAACGCTCCGGCCCGAAGAGTCTTCTATTCTGACCCGGAGGGACAACGCAGTAGAGGAAGACCTCGCCTTACCTCGCCAACCAACTTGGAGTGCGCAACTGGAGGCAGTTAGCAAAGATCGTGCTAACTGGAGAGGCGTATTGGTTGAGGCCCAGGTCCACCCCAGACTGTAGCGCCACCTAAGTAAGTAAGTAAGAGTATCAGGGCATAAAGTGGTTTCTCAATAATTTACCTTAGAGTAATTTATGATTTTCTTCTAAATTCCAAACAAAATCACAAAGATCTAGAGCATGCATCGAAAACTATGTATTTCAATAAGATGTCGGAGGCCTAGAAGCCAATATTATTTTTGCAGGAGCTGCCAGTTCAGTTTAAGACGAACGTAAGTCAGCCTTAGTGTACGTTCCGAACGGTTTCGAACTATCCTGTACTTGTATTAATGCTACCCATTGATAGATTCAGATTTTATTTGGAATTCACAAAAAAAAACCTTTCTAACGACTGAGCTCATAACTGTATAGATACAGGAAAGGAGCATTTATATGAGAGCGACCAATCACCGGCGTCCGAACGATTAATCTCAAAGTTTGACATTTCATTCACATGACTCAATTTGTTGGTCGCGGATTTCAAGGTCAAATTTGAATGATTTTTTAAAGTCGTCGGTAGGTGGAACCCCACAATCGGTAGGTGGAACCCCACAAAATGTGGGTTGGGACTAAACTTTGACAAATTAATATATGCATTAAAAGTAGTCTTCTACCAGTTCTGCTTTATGGCGCAAATATACGTCTACTCCATAGGCTCGGCCACATCAAGCGAAAGGACAATAATGCTCCGGCTAAGAGGACCTTCGAATCCCAGGTTCGAGAAGGCAAGGAAGACCGAACCTCCGTTTCAAAGACCAAGCCATCGCGGATGCCAGAGCGCTTGACCTGGACAACTGAAAGCAGCGTGCCCGGGATCGTAGAGGATGGAAGGCTGCTGTGTCTCAGGCAGAAACTCTTCACGGGTCGGGAGCCCTTTAAGTAAGTAAGTAAAGTAGTCTTCTACGCAGTTTGTATAATCTTTCGTTCGCGCAAGTCACGCTCATGTATACACTGCACATAATACTACAAATATCGCGTTCATTAATATAGCGCAGCCTTTTTCAAAGTGTTAAAAGTGGTAAAGTGAACCTATATCTTCACAAATATTTTGGAACATTCGAGTTTGTAAGGCTTTACATATAAAAGAAGTTCAAATTATTTCGAATTACTGGTGACGAATATCGTCTGCAATCGGTACGACTTTCAGTTTATCTGCTTCAGACTTTCCGAGGATTATTTCTACCGCATCACAAGGGCTGTCGTTAAAATTAAATTTGACAATTGTATTCGGCTTTCCTGTTTTAGCCACTAGAAATGTTACTTACTCACTTAACGGGCTCCCGACCCGTGAAGAGTCCCTGCCTGACACACTCCAGATTTCTATCTTCTGCTATCCCGGGCACGCTGCCAGTTGTCCAGACCCAGCACTCGGCACCATAACGACTGGCAGGATTAAGGTTCGATAGAGCATGCATTTTGTTCTTCGAGTGAGTAGTTTTGAACCCATTTGTTTGGTTTAACCAACGTAGCAGCGGTTTCCTAACGTAATTGTCCGTCGGATCTCCAATAAGGTGTTATTTGTGGAGTTGATGTTTACTCCAAGGAAGGTGAACTCCTTAACTACCTCGAAGTTAGTGCTATCAACAGTGACGTTTTGTCCGACGCGGTGGACAGATGTTTGTTAACTTGTATATACTCGTAGTTTTGCCCTCAATAACTTCAAGACCAACGAATTTTGCCCGTTCTTCAATCGCCGTAAAAGCCTCTAGCACGGCACGCTGTGAAAGGCCGATGATTTCGATATCTTCGGCATACCCTAGTAGTTGGGGGATCTATTGAAAATAGTGCCTTCCGTTTTGAAACCTTCCCTGCGCACTATATTCTCCAAAACAAGATTGAAGTCACATGAATCCAGTGCAGGTTTGGAATTATTCGGTCGAGCTGCTTCCAAACTGCATGTTATATCGCGTGTTTTTAAATGTCACGTATAACTGGATCAGTTTTGCCGGGATCCCATATTCGGCCATCGCCATGTAGAGCTCCTGACGATGAATGATATCATATGCGGCTTTAAAGTCAATGAAAAGATTGTGTGTCTCGACTTGAAATTCGTCGGTTTTTTCCAGGATTTGCCTCAATGTGAAAATTTGATCTAATGTCGATCAGCCGGGACGGGTCACACTAGTACGTGCCGATTAGTGTGTTGCAGAAGGGCTTGAGACGGACACACAGTACGTTGAATATGCCTCGATAGTTCTTGCGAGACACATGATCGCCTTTCTTGCAGATGGGGCATATGGAGCTTAAAGTCCAGTCATCAGGCATGCTTTCTTGTACCCAAACTTGGTTTTTGGTGCATGCGCTCAACCAAAACACCATCTCCGTACTTGAAAAGCTCCGCTAGTAAGCCATCAGAGCCGGGGGCCTTATTGTTATTAAGCTTTCTTATAGCTAAAGCAACCTCTTCTATACTGGGTGATGAAATCTGTTCTTCATTGGCAGGACGTGGGTTCTCTTCTTGCCCATTTAGCAGCTGCTGGAAATGGTGCTTAAATACGTCTACTTCTCCCTGCGATTCTGTGACTAGGTTTTCGTCGCTGTTTCGAAGAGCCTGCGTCCCGGTCTTAAAGCCTGCAACCAGTTGCTTCGCTTTCTTGTGAAATCTCCGAATGTTGTTCGATCGCGAGACTCTTCGATTTCCTTGAGCTGAGAGACTGCGTACGCCCTCTTCTTTCTACATTGGATCTTCTTCTCCTCCCTTATCATGGCTCGATACTGTGCTCTGCTATCTCCTTGATGATGTCGCGATATCGGTTCCAGATATTGTTGGCGCTTGTGGGTGCCCAGAGGAAAGTCTCTCGCTCATCTCTGGCTACTCCAGGTGCGCTAAATCGTCCAACGTCGAATTTCTTCGTTTGGGCAGTTCGCAGCTTCTTCTCGAACAAGAAAATGTTCAGAGTCGACGTTTGCCCCTCGGAATGTGTGCACGTTTAAGATGTTGGATGCATGGCTCGTATCGATGAGCACATAGTTGATTTGGTTGGCGGTGCGGCCATCTGGAGAGCGCCAAGTAGTCGATTTGGTTGGTGAATCGACCATCAGGAGAGCACCAGGTTGCTGTGTGGATCCTGAGGCTTGGAAACCTAGTGCTACTTATCACCGTATTACGACCTGCTGCAAAATCGATTAGTCGATAGCGTTATCTGTTGTCGGGCCGTGGAGGCTGTGCTTACCAACTAATCCGGCGTAGATGTTCTCCTTAACGACTTTGGCATCAAAATCTCCGAGCACGGCTTTGACATCGTACTCCAGACAGCCTCCGTAGGCTCCGTCCAGGAGGTCATAAAATTCCTCCTTGATGGGATCTTCAGCCTCATCGGCAGGGGCGTATGCACATATTAGGCTTATGTTTTGAAATGTGGCTTTGATGCGGATGACAGTCAGGCGATCACTTATCGGCTTGAAGTCTATGACTTTTGTCTTAAGCCGATTTCCCAATACGAATCCGCAACCTTATAAATGCAATCTTTTATGGCAGCTGTAATAAATGTCGCAAATCTTCCTTTTCTTCCTACATGTATCTTCTGAATCCCGGTATTATCTACCTTGTACCGCACTAGGATTAGCTCCTGGGCTGTACAGCATCCTCACGTTCCAGGGGCACTCTCTCATATCGTAGTCCGTTGATGTTCCGGATCTGGTATCTACGTGAGGGTATTCGTTATCCGAGGTTTCTCGTGTCTTTCTTATAACTGTAATTGCTTGACGTGGTCGGGAACAACCCGACGGCACAACCCCCAACTTGGAGGGCCAGGCTCTTGCTTTCAACCTAGGACAGTGGGCCGGATATTCCGATGCCAGTAACCGAATTCAGTGATATAAAGTCTGGGAGACATGACCAGTATTCTGTGATTACCACGAGGAGGTAAAATAAGCACAATTGATGTGTAGTCTCAGTTACGGCTTTTGTGCATCTCCAGGTCGATGCCTATCAATGTTTACCCAACCACCCGAAATGCTACATGGTGCGCTTATAATACCTTCTCGTTGACACTGGATGCTGGGTTTACATATTGCTGCAGTTAAAGAAATTTCAATTTCCTTTCAACAAATTTCACGGGTTTATGCATTTCATTCGGATGATTTTTTGTGCGAAGCAGTTTTGAAGGCTTCAAGTTTGACAACAAATTACACACTTTGGTTTATCAATTATGACAGTTAATCCAAACTTTAAGTAGTTGTAGTCATAAAGTCTCGAAGGCTGAGCGGATACAGATCTTTAAAGAAACTTGTTCAATATGTCACTGAAAATTGCAAAACTCGTCTTCACGCAAAGAGCTATCGGGGAATATAAAGGGTTTGGTTGAGTTCATAATTGCAACATTTTTGCACATGCCATGCACAAAATATATATTCAATACATTTATGACCAGGAAAACAAATATTAGGATTGGTTTTTAATCTGTTGAACGGAACTAACTTTGAAAGTGTCCAGGAAGAACTCTCTGCAAGAAAAAGGAGCAAAATCGAAAAAAAAGATGATTCTTTTGATTAAAACTAATTAGAAACCAAGGCATATCCTTAAACCAGAAATTTCCATGTTGCAATTAAGAACTCAACAACTGGATGATATCGTTTCGATATTTCAATATTTACTTCACATAACTCGCGAAACTTCATCTTGTCGAGTGTTTGGCAAGACGACAGAATTTCCGCGATAGCTAATGAGGTATTGTCTAGCATCGATTTACAATTGGCCCTATCATGGTATCCGTTCCGAAAAGAAAATTCTCTGATTGTACTAACCGAATCGGACACGAATTGGACAATTATGCTTCATGGTACGAGTGTTCGGAACATTTCCGCAACAAAACGTAACGCGCACAGGTTCATCACGATGATATGCGATTTTGGCAGCCGTATATCAATGCCGTATGTCAATGAGCAAATACTATGAATATGAACGTAAATTGAGTCTTCCGGATACCATGATAGGGATCAATATTAAGACAATTGAAGCAGTTTTTATGGTTTTTAATGTGAACAATAATTGACTTAAGATATTTTCTATAAATGCTTTAGAATGTTATTAGTGCAAGTTAGTGCAAATTAGTTAAAGGTTCGTTCGCGTAATAATATGCAAATGTAAATTTACATAAACTGAGTAAATGGTAAAAAGATGAATGAAAGAAAAAGACGGAATTTCAGCTGTCAAAAAAATGAAAACTGTCCCAAAGAAAACAGCGCTTGCTTCTTTTCATCCAAACTTTGACGTTTTTCATCTTTTTACACGAAAGCGTTCGCGTACTTTTCTTTGAAATGAAAGAATTCTCCCTCGATTTTAGAGATTTGACAGTTTTGATTTTTTACACATAAAAGTACATAAGAAATTAAGAAAGGTTTCAGTAAGTCGTTTAGGGAGACCGCTCTTCACATAGACGATCAATATTTTAGTTATCTAACTAGCTGTTCCCAAATAAGTTTTAGTAGTTGCTCATTCGATTTGGAAACAATTTTAAATTGTATTTCTTCTCTGAAGAATGACTATTCATCAGGTCCTGATGGCATTGCACCGATTGTTCTAAAAAAATGTAGTCATGCAATTGCTCCATATCTTAAGTATCTGTTTGAATTGTCCATTAGTACTTGTAAATTCCCTAATCTATAGAAAAGTGCTTTTATCACACCTGTATTAAAAAAAGGAGAATGTGGTGATATCACTAATTATAGGCCTTTTTTAAAGCTTTCGTGTATCCCTAAGCTTTTTGAACAAATTGTTTGTGAAAAGTTAACATTTCTTTGTCGCAATATAATTTGTAATGAACAGCATCGATTTGTAAGAAACAGATCCACTGTCCCTAATCTGTTAAGTTTCTTGCATGATTGTTCCAATGCCTTAGAGAATAAGGCCGAAATCGATTGCATAAACACTGACTTCTGTAAGGCTTTCAACCAGCTGTCGCATGTGATAATCGAATTTAAGCTCAGTGCTTTTGGTTTCCCAGCATGTTTCATAAAATGGGTTAATTCATACCTTTGATCAAGGGTTTATCAAGTCAAATATATGGAATCGCTATCTACATCTTTTACAGCTCAGTCTGGAGTAACAGTAATATCCTGATCTACGCTGATGATATGAAAATATATAAATCTCTCACTAGTCAGCAAGACAGAAATTGAAATTTCTTTTATTGAGACAAAATATATATCTGTTACAGTTTGTACATATTTCTGTTTTACATATGTGAGAATACATATCTATATTGTTACATCCAGGCTAGGATTCGAAAAGATAAAACGTAATTCTATTTAATTAATCTTTATTAGTTCTCTTTCCATTTAATTCTTGATTATTATTCTAATATGTAAGCGATATGCATGTGCATATGCCCTTAGATTGTGAGAGATATATGCATTTGCATGCGCCTTTAGTTTTTAAGGAGAGTTCAGTGTATCATTGTGAATTGGAGTTTGAGTTTTTTTTGGAAGAAGACTAACTAAAAAGAAGAGCGAACTAGAAGTAAAATAAAAATCTGATATTATCGTTGAAAATTGAGTCTGTTATAACTCAGAAGTGGGATATACCAATAAAACAATTAAAATTAAAAGTGAACAAACCGATATTTTATCGATTCCTGCCGAAATTGCGGACAATTCGACGAAATACAAAATGGTGATCGTGACAAAGGAAATGATGCTCATGGCATTACAATCTGCAGAAATTATCGTGCCACCGACTGCAACAATGAAGCAAATTAAAGGCTTATATTTCCAGCTACCGTTAGCTGGTGCCACTGCCGACCTGTCTGATATATCCGACACTGAGGAAAAGGTGCATAACCAACAAATGGAGGCGGTCAACGTGTCCTCTACCGCCACTGATGCAATATCTTCTGAAACAGATGCCGCTAATGCACCCGCTGTACCACCAACGTTGGCCACCGATGAAACCATTGATCAACAACTGCAGCGATTACGCAAACAACGTGATCTTTTGTTGCTGCAAAACGAAATTGAGGCACTTTCACGGCAAACACTTCAGCCAAACCTGCAGCAAAACCGATTAGCTGACGTCAGTGCAATTGAATCCATGGTGCCGAAATTTTCTGCCGACAACTTTTACGAAGTCCAAAAATGGTTTGAGGATTTAGAAGATGCTTGCACAATTCTTCAGTTTGATGAACGCTTACGCTTTGTCGCCTGCCGCCGTATGCTTGAGGGAACTGCAAAAATCTTTGTACGCACGATTTCCGCTTTTCAATATTCCGAATTGAAATCTGCACTTATGCGAGAGTTTGGCAGAAGACGCACTGTACAAGAAGCAAGCGCTAGACAATTCGCATCGCATCATAGACCTGCAAGGACCTTTGCAGTGGGTAATTATGTCGTAATCAAGAATGTAGACACTACAATAGGCACAAACAAAAAACTTATTCAGCGATACCGAGGTCCATATGTCATTCATAAATGTTTACCCAATGATCGTTATGTCATTCGAGACATTGATGGGTGTCAAATAACTCAATTACCTTACGACGGTGTACTTGAAGCATCAAAATTAAAATTATGGTTAAAACCATCCCTTGATTATATGACTGAGGCCCCTAAAGCAACACTTCTGAAATTAGATATAACACCTATGTATCCTAAAAATTGATAATGATTGTAACGTAAAATGAAGTCGAGTTCCTTGTCAGAACGGCCGAGTTGTAAGCGATATGCATGTGCATATGCCCTTAGATTGTGAGAGATATATGCATCTGCATGCGCCTTTAGTTTTTAAGGAGAGTTCAGTGTATCATTGTGAATTGGAGTTTGAGTTTTTTTTGGAAGAAGACTAACTAAAAAGAAGAGCGAACTAGAAGTAAAATAAAAATCTGATATTATCGTTGAAAATTGAGTCTGTTATAAATAATTCCCTTATTTAATTCAACAATTCACTTTCACAATTAATCACTTTAAATAAACAATCGCTTTTCTCTTATTCAATATTCTCTATACTTTTCACTACTGTCATCTATCGCCCTTCTTTATCGCGGTTCACAACTCGAATGTCTTGGGTGCTCCTGCGACATCTATTTATATCTCCTAGTGACACCTCTCGAAATTTCCAGATTCGTTGAGAAGGTTCGTTAAGTTCAGAAGGTTCGAGAACAACATACCAAGTTATACCACAGCTACTCAAACTGCTATTCCAATGCTGCTAAAATCGGTAATATGGCTACTTTTACTCTCTACTAGATGGCGCAGTTGACTAATTAATGCTGAATGACAGTTCAAGCAAACATGCAACAATATATATAAAAGAAAGTGTCCGAAGCGATGTAACCGCATAACTCGAGATTGGCCGAACCGATTTTGATGATTTATACTTTGTTGGAAAGGTATGTTCTCAGCACGGGTTTTAGAAGAAAAAAAAATCTAAATTTCAAAATGGCTTATTTTGACCACCCAGCGTGTTACGACAGGTTTTTTTCGATTTTTTTTAATTTTTTATTTTTTTTCATTTTGTATTTATTTATTTTGGCAACAACCAAATAAAGAATCACATGTGAATGTAACATATCGTATCACAATTGAACTGTCAGATAGACACGCAACGTATTGCCATCTATTATCGATCAATGGAGAAGCCAATTTTGTTTCATGTTTGGTGGCGCTGTCGGATTCGGATTTCTTCATTGCGATTTTGTGAGTTTTTGTGAATTAAAATTGATATGAGAATATATCTATATCTATTTATATATATATGTATATAAAAATCAATCCATGTTTGCGTTTGTTGCCGGTGTTTGGCCAAACGCGTTAACCGATTTCAATGAATTTTTTTTTTAAAGAAAGGTGACGTCTATACGAAGGATGTTATGTATGTGCGATGTCTGTATCTGCATCGGTGTGTAAATTATGTGTTTCTTAAAAAAGAAAAAAAAAATTGACAATGTATTTATACACTGTGTTTCATATGTAGGTATCATGTGCTTTGAAAAAAAAAAAAAACAAATTTAAGTGAAATAATAAAAAGTTTTTTGTGTAATATTTTCTATATATAAAAATCAATCCATATTTGTGTTTGTTGCCGGTGTTTGGCCAAACGCGTTAACCGATTCCAATGAAATTTTTTTCCATGAAAGGCGACGTCTGCACGAAGGTTGTTATGTTTGGCTATATCTGCATCGGTGTGTGAGATATGGGCATTTGAGTGAGTACACATGCATATGTGCGTATGCGTGTAAATTACGACGCAGATACAGAGACCTTACAGACGTCACTTATTTTGTTATCCGAACAAGAATATGAAAGAGGGAGACAACACGAACGTTTCAAGCTTATTGTGGAATTTGTGCGCACTTTCATTCTTGAGATATCGTGTGTTCAATATTTTATTCAAATAACTCTTATTGAAATTTTTTGCATTTTTTTGTGAATCGGACATCGAAAAGTTGCTTTTCCAACATTGATAACAATCGATGTGGAAGTGAATGAAAAGTGATTCAATCGAAGTTTTTTATTTTCGCTTTGTTGTTTGATTCGCAGAAGTAAGGTGACATAGGCGCCTGCCAGACAACAAGCACCTACCCTAAACGGAACAACGAAGTTGTGTGAGCGGCCTAAGCCATGCGGAGAAAAACGTGCAGTCCCTTTCACCGGTTGAGCTCAAATCAGGCAATCTTCGGTATTGGCCTGAGAGTGTTTCTGTAAACTTTGGTCAAAATCGGTCTTCTTTTTTTAGGCGCAGCAACATACGCCGGATACCCGCTATAGACAATTATAAGGAAGTCTACTCGAACATATTGGCCAATAGAATTCTCGGGCACGGGCAAAGCCGGGCAGGTGCAGCTAGTATATATATATATATACATAGACAGCGGCTGTAAAGTATGGCCTGCTTACTCGGATTTGAATTAATGTGATTGCCACTTGGCTAGTTTACATTTTATGTGATTGCTCTTGCTCCCGGAGCGATATGTTGCTATTACTTTTGACTTAATGTCATTATATTAACTTAAAACTAGGATAACAAGTGAGGCAGAGAGGAAATGTGTACACAGTACTCATGTCTTCTCGCCTCTTCAACAACGACAGCGAAATTAATATTAATATTAAACAATATGCGGTTTTGTTTTATGAAAAGTCTTCTTGTGTTGAGCGAGTGCGCTCTACTGTTTTAAAATGCTTATGTTTATGTTTATTTAAGCGAAAGTGTAATATGAGTGATATGATCGTCTTTATGGACCATTTCAAACACTTCAAGAAAAAAAAGTAATTTAGTAAGTTAGTCTCGCGATGAGTTACAAACTATAATTGCCAGAATGATAATTAGAAGTGAACAGAAAAGTCCGGGTGTTTACACAGAGTTATATGGTGCTTAAGACTAGGGAAATTACGAAGGGATAAGTTCTGTACCCCAATTATGACGTATAGCCTTAGCGTTTTTGTTTTCATTTTTATTCTTTTATTTCTTTTAAGATACATACGATGATGTATAGCGTGAGTCGTGGTAAAAGCTTTTTAGAGTGTCTAGCCTCTATTGTGGCCAGGCGTTTATTTGAGGTAAAACGACAGCGGTGCTTCAACAGGCGCTGAGTCAAAATTGAGTGCTAGTACCCCAACAGGCGAGGGGTACCTTTCGTCATCCCACGATGATCCAGCTTGTGATGAAGGTATCCCCCTAATGAGGTCATTGTTTATATTATCCATTTTGGTAATTGTTTTTTTCATTAATAATAAAGAGTATCTCATAAGGGGACTGACATTAGTGTCCTTATAGGTGTATGTGTTCGAGAAACGTTTAGTTCGTGTTTCAAAATTTTTGTTGGCACAAAGGCGAAGTATTTTTCTTTCTATAATCTTGATAGAAATGAAGATGCTCGGAAGAGACTGAAATTGCCAGTTAACAATATTATAAGGGATATTTTTCCTGATGACAATCGCCACCCCTTGTTGTGTGTCGTTTCGAATGATGTTAAAGCAGTCAATAAAAACTTTATGCCTGCTGTTGAAATGTGTTTCTTGTAAGGATGCAATTTGACTGTTGTTAGCCAGAAGAATTTTTTGCAGTTCTATTCTTCGGCTATGCTCTATTAAGGACGAAATGTTGAATGATATTAGATTCAAGGTCATTATATGTTGGTGGTCATGATTTGTTTGACGAGCTCAAGATACGCTAGTCTCTTCTGCATTACTATGTTGAAACTGTTCAGGTTGGACATAAAGTCCTCTATTTTCAACAGGAGGACATTCATTTCCACCCCGAAGAGTTCTTTGGATAAACGAAGAAATTGGTTGAGTATATTGCCCTTCGCGGGAAGATTATTGGAACTCGCGGAGGGAGTATCCTTCATTTGATGGAAGTGACTCGCGTAAGAAACTTTCGATGAGGTAAGGTTCCTCCCTGAGTTCGGAATTACGAACTCCTTCCTACTTTCTCTCCTTGAACTGGCCTCCTGGAAGATCAGCTTCCTCTTGCTCTCATATTTTTTGAAGGATTCGCAACCTCTGTAGTTGGCCGGGTGGTTTTGGCCGCAATTAACGCACGTTGCCATGGACGCTTCGTCTTTGAGAATTGGGCATTGACCGGGTTCGTGCCGCTGGACGCACTTAACACAATTGTAATTGTTTCCACAATTTTTGGCAAGATGGCCGAACAGTTGGCAACGCCTGCACTGCAGTGCCCCTTTGTTGCCCTTGGGTTTCTCCCAGGTGACTTGGGTGTTGAATAGGAATTTAATTTTGGAGATCTCCTCGGCTGAGGTGCCCGGAAGGTGTCACTAAGAATAGATTGTATGTTATTTTCTGAGCCCGAGAGCGGATGGTGGAAAACCTTGAGACTTTGTCGACAATGGATGAAATCGATTTCAGTTCTTCGAGTATTTCATCCTCTAAGAAGTCAGCCGTCAGTCCCCTTAGGATGAGATTTGTAGTTTTATCCTCTTTTGGTGTAAAAGAGTACGCTTTGACATTTTCATCGTTTTTAAGCAGATCCATCAGCTGTTGATGAACCACCTTGTCGCTCACGTATAATTTACTACGCCCACCACGATTCACAATTTTATAGTTAATATCTTTTGATTTTAAATCTAGAGTAAGTTTTCTAGTGTCTACGCTTGTCATAATTATGGGGGGACAGAACTTACCCTTAGACAGTTTCCGCTGGTGTTCCTCGTTGGTGTTGTGGACGGGATTGTTCGGTGTCTTCTTGTTGGCGTCATCTGCACTGCTGCTGCTCTGCTGGGAGGTGCTGTGGTGTTGTCAGACTCGGTAGTTGTTGGAGGATTCGAGCTCCGAATGGTCAGGTCTTGGAGAATTGAGAATTGATTTGTGGAACTATGGGATGTGGTATCCATTTCTGTAACAGGGTGAGTTAAGGCAGCCCTGTGTCTTTTTCTGGGTTTTTCCCACTGTTCATTGAATGCGCCTTTTGAGGCGGTTGCGAAGAAGCAATTACATCAGCACCACTGAGGCACGTGGGGAGATCGTCATCCATTCGTCGTAGGTACTTCGTTTGCTGCAATTTAATTAATTGTTGCGCAGCTTCCAGCTTTTGTTTGCTGATCCGAGGTGTTAGTGTTGTTGTTGCATCTCACCATTTCGTTTGCCTTAATCAGACGGCATGTTGAGGTTATGCGCGGTGGAGAATGGCGTGATGAACGTGTCAAGGTGGGCCACGCTGAGTTTTCTTGATAAATCCTGTTTATCGTCGCTGGTGTGACGTTTGGTTTTGAAAAAAAAAACCTTTGTATGCTTAGATAGTTTTTCTTATTTTCCACGGAAATTAGAATTTTTTTGAACTATTACTGCACGTGACAAATGTACGAGGATGGCGGTCTCGCCGCTTCCAAATCCAGTGTAATCGGTGACAAAATATCCTTACTTTTCGTTTTGAAAATGAATTTCCAAATACGAAAGAAAGATAAATATTGAAACTTAACTTATTTACAACTTTTACGAGGCAAAAAATATACTTTATGGACACAGAACAATTAAACGTTCATCTCCGTTTCGTATCTCGTGTCGACTCCTCAGCAAGACAGAATTGTTCTTCAATCTGACATAAGAACGGTTTATCCCTGAACCCTACTAAATGTCAACATATGACATTCTCTAGAAAGAATATCCCTTCCACCTTTCAATATTCTTTGTCTCAACATATTCTTTGTAATGTTGATAATTTTAAGGATCTTGGGGTTTATTTCGATCCCAAACTAGTTTTTGCTAAGCATATCAATTCTATTGTTTATAAATCTAATTCTATGCTGGGCTTCTTAAAAAGGTGGACGAACAAATTTAATGACCCATACGTTTCTATGCCATTGTTAAATTGTTTTGTCCGTCCGATTCTAGAGTATGCCTCAAAAGTTTGGACACCGCTCTACAACATTCATTCAAATCGAATAGAGGCCATTCAATGTAAATTTATCCCATTTGCACTTAGAGGACTTCCATCTGATGATCCATTTAACCTTCCTCCTTACAGTCAACGTATCAAGCTTCTTCAAATGTTCCCCCTTTCTCAACGAAAGCTTAATAGATAATAGCGATTTCATTTTTTTACAGCAGCTTATATCCGGTCAAATAGATGCACCTGACTTGCTTGGCTTTAATTTTCGTGGTGGTACCCATAACTTACGTAGTGTTGATTTATTATTTAGCCCCCATCATAGAACGAAATTTGGGAGGCATGAGCCTATTAGTCGCATGAGTAGAATCTATAATCTAAATGATCATGTGATTGACTTGCATGTTAGTAAAATTAAGCTTAAACATATTTTGCGTAAAAATACTACGTAATAATGTCTTAAATTATTTGCATGATTTGTGTCTGTGTTAGTATTTTATAGGTACATAATTATTGTGCGTATGTCCTTACTAACACCTGCAATAAAAGATGAGCCTGTGAGAGCACTTTTAGTGCCGGCAAATTTCTGCTCGTGATAGTTGCTTGCTTTAAGCACTTAACGGCACAGAGCTGATAGTGTAATTAAAATATTAAACAAATTTACTTCCCGCAGCCATTCATACTAATTCGCTTAGAAGAATAAATAGTAAAACGGAAAATGATTTGGAAAGTAAGAATTGGAAACAAATTTCCGGGATAATAATATTAAGACTGAATAATAAAAACCATAGTAGGCAATAAAAAACGCTATAGCTACGTAAGGATTTCGCTTAGGGACATTACTATCACTCTTACTATGATCTATTGAACTGTTGATTATTCTCTGCAATGATGGTTTTTTTGTTTAAGGATATGCAGATGGTGTAGCAATCCTAATCAGAGGCAAATTCGAAGATAAAATCTCTCGAATCGCCTCACTTTTTCGCATTAAGCTGCATTTTATTGCACTTTAGCTGCAAGGATATGCAGATGGTGTAGCAATCCTAATCAGAGGCAAATTCGAAGACAAAATCTCTCGAATCGCCTCACTTTTTCGCATTAAACTGCATTTTATTGTACTTTAGCTGCATTAAGAACGCCCCGAACTAGTAACAGAGTTTGCAAAGGATGTGAAATATCTTGATGAAACTACCAACAGAACCTCACTATGGACAGCCAAAAGTCTACTTCGTAAAAGTTGGCGCCCTAATCCCAAAACTACAGTGTGGATGTACATATCAATAATGTCTTCTTCTTTTCTTTAAGAACGAGGCTTTGATCTGGACATAAGGAATCATTACCCTCCCAGTGCACTGCATTCCCTGTTGAGTCGCCGTAGCACCCGAATGTTGGCATAAAACAAAGTTAAGGTCTGCACAGGCCGATCACAACAAACTACAAAGACTTGTCTCCGCAATTGGTGCCATTCGCACTTATCGCAGCACTACAAACAATTCTTACATTCCACTATTTCACTTAGAAATCATGAAATTAAATGCAAATGAAATGAAATTAAACTTAAGAGACATCAAACTCGGAATATCTATGACAGACAAATGTCTACCAAATTAACCTTCAGACACCACTTCAATGTTACATTCCCAGATTGCTTGAGCTGGGAACAGAATAAACCAAAATTTGCTGGTAATTCTCATGAACTGAAAAGTATAGTTACATAGCTCGGGCATTACGGAAATGGGATAAGGAGGAGAAACCGATGCACGTTGGTCTTAAATGTTTGTAAATTATAATGGGTAGGAAAACAGAGCGGAGAAGAGCATTCCACATTCGTGTTGAACGGCTAAGGAAAGATTTTCTGTATTTCACTGTTTGTCCGAAAAAAGGCTTGAGGGTGAACTGTTGGTATTGCGGTTGGAATGCTCTAACGGCTTAGACATTCCGCAGCGTTCTTGACATCGAATATGTGGTCATTCCAACGAAGGTCGTCATTAACACACATACCGAGAGTGGGAAGTTTTTCGGTTTCAGCGATGCATGTTCCATGCATGGATAAAGGCAGACTGTTGAATTCCACCCAATTGGTTGTACCCCACTGAACTATGCTGTCGACATGGGAATTTAATAAGCTTAAGATACGTTGAGGTTCCAGTTCCACGCCCGAAGATGAGGGGGTCATCAGCAAAGGGATGAGTTGAATTAGAAGTTACAGACAGGAGATCATTTAAAAAATTGAGAAAGAGGGTCCTGGACAAAACGGAGTCTTGGGTAACCGTTCAAAACAACTTAAATTGAAAGGTCCGAAAGGAAGCTTCTAATCCATTGAAGAAGAGTATCATCGATTCCAAGTACACGCATTTTCGACAGGAGAACTTGATGCCAAACTCCGTGAAATGTGTTTGAAACATAAAGCACAACGATTTTACTTTCATCACTCTGGTGAAGAAATTGGTTCCACTTTGCAGTTAGATAAGTCATGAAATCACCAGTGGACCTGTTGCTGGGAAAATATTACTGATGGTCATTAAGAAGTTTTCGGGGTTCAAGATATTTCCTAAGCTGACGTTAATCAGCGTTTGCATGACCTTAGAAAGAAGGGACGTAAGTGCTATTGGTCGGTAGAAGAAGATTCACATTTTCTGGGAGCGGATGGACACATGTTGTTTTCTTCTCGGAAAGAGGCCTGATGAATAGGGTAGATAGAAAAGCTAACGCAGTGCGTTGAAGAACACCTCTTCAGAACAATATGTGCACCACGAGTAACTAGTATGTAACCAGTGCTGCCGTGAGCGGAATCTTGTTTTTTTTTAAAGGAAGTGATTTTTTTTAGCTTCTTTCTTACAAAAGCGAAGAAAAAGGCACTGCGACCTAGAACGTCTATTGCACCGTCTGGGCCAGAAATTGCTTAGGCTAGTGGTATTTCTCCTTTCCGTACAAAATAGATAATGCTGCCAGCAGAGGACTTCTTTATGCCTCGGAACTCAGTTGTTTCCTGAAGAATATCTTCCTTCTAGTTTTATTGAGGGCTGGACATTCACCTAGAATGTGTTCGGCCGATTCGTCTTTTTCAAGACAACCGGCACACTTAAGAGTGGACTATTTTCATTTTGTTGAGGTGGTGTCGTAGCCCGTGGTGACCCGTAAGATAACATTTTAGGTTTTTGATATCAGGCGGACTCAAATTTAGCCATTTGTCGGCATTTCTTCTGAAGAACTGGATGGCTTGTTTGGGCTGTCTACGTCCTCGGATGCTCTCCAAATAGTTGTTACATTTCTTATGTACATTGCTGTGATTAGTGCTGATCTAGGAGCGCAGCAAAAGGGTTCTGAACCTCTGTAAGAAGTTTCTGAGCCCTTTCTTGAAAGTTCTTCGGCCATTCCATTAACTTCAAAACTCTTATTGCCCGGAAACCACTGCTTGAAATACGCTGGGACTTTTTCCCATAGGTATCGTAATGCAAGTATTTGGTCCGTAAATTCCGGCTCCTACCCCCGATTCCATTTTAGAACCATCTGTATACCACTTTATGCCGTTATAGCTATTTGGTGGGTTGTTACTAACCCATGCTTCCCTCCAGGAAATCTCAGTGGAAAACTGTTTATTGAAGCATAGTGTTTTGTGAAGGCGGTCTGTGACCACGCAGTTCATATCAAGTTCCGGGAGTTCATAGAGAAGGGCGTAAGTTCCGAATTGTGGTTAAGCCTTATCTCTGTATTAAACTTGCTGCACTGCGGATCGCCACTTTGTGAACCTGTATGTGGAAAGGTGTTTGTCCTGTTATTGCCTTATGACAGCTGTTGGGCAGTTTCCCATCGCTCCAGAGATAACCAGGCATACAAGCCGTTGTCAGCTGGAGCCAAAATCAGTTTGTTTTGAGTGGCTTCGTGTAACCCGTTTGATCCAAAGATTTTGCTGAAGCCGAATATTGAAACAACCTACCAGGTTAGCAAAAATAAAATCATAAGAGCCCATCGAAGGCGATAAAAAAGCTAAAGTTTGTCTTTGGCGGAAAAATTCACCTTTTCGGACTCTAGTTAAAAAAAAAGTCATAGTCATAGTGTCGAAAGAGTGGATAAAGATATAATAGACAAAATAGCAGAAAATGCATATAAAGCCAATCACCTACCTGATACTTTTCAAGTTGCTTAATCGCACAGACGAGGGAGAGCCCAACAATATGTTGAATAAGTGACAACTTGGATCCCAGCTCCGAATTCAAAGGAATATGCAATTGTAAAGAGAACATAGCGCAGCCCAATGGACTTAACCACTAGAAAAATGAGAAACAAATATTGTTTTTATTATTTCATATAAAACTTCTTCATCAATACTCACTTGGTTATTGCACCGACCAACACCTTCTGTTTGTTGTCTGGGAAACACGGCAATACCATGGACGAGATCTAATTCGGAAATAACGTGCATTGAGCTGCTAACAATTGGAGCGTATATTACTAAGCGTCCGATGTCTTTGGTTGAAAGATTCTATAAAATAAAAAAAAGTCGATGGAAGTGACTAATGTGAACCAAATTTAAGATTTTTCATTTAAAAAAATAAAGACGAATTTATGATAACATATTTCTCACGTACCGAATAGATATAAAACAATACATGAACTTACATCAAAGTAATCAACGGTTGAAAAGTCCTCGGGACAGGAATGAATTAAAATTGGAAGAACATTTGTGTTAGCACTCGGCGGTGTTTCACTTTTTCCACAAAATTTCATCGATAGTTTTTTGGTTTGAATCATTTTGTCGGCGTTGTAAGCCTTCTCGAGTTTTTCCAAAACTTCAAATTTTAGCTGTAAGAAAAAACATTGGTCAAACGTTTGACAGACATAACCCAGTTTAATAAAACTCACCTCATGCCTTCCCAGGAAATATGCATTTTGGTAGATGATCTTTGGATCTCCCTGTAATACAGGCTCCTTCTTAATGGTCAATCCCAAGTGCTTTACTAAAAGATCGGCAAAGATCTCCAAACGAGTTTCGTCATTCTCCTTGAGAACACGGTATTTACTGTCATCGGACTCGAATTCACTGGGATCTATTTCCAAATGCACCTTTTCAAAAGTAGAAAAAGAAATTTAAAACAAATCCACGAGCAAATTGAATCTTTTTGAAACTTGTTCAGGAAACTAATCCCTTTAAAAGCTTAGCACATTTGCTAATGATAGCTGAGCTTTCTTGTTTTCAAACAACATTTTCCCAGCTTCCTTTTCATACCTGAGAGAATACAGCCTTTCCACCGCTCTTCACATTGTTAGCCAACAGCAAGCTCGGGGTATTCCAAGTTTCTTCGGTTCCCAGTACCTTCACATCGAGATTGTGCATGTCTCCTTGTAGATCTTTCAGTTCAATGGACCTTGGACACACTAGAGCTCTAAGCCGGATGTAATGTGACCACAAACACGAAGAAGTTTTCACACACGAGCAAAAAAACGACGAGATAAAGACAGAAAAAAAACCGTTTTTTCGAGCAAGCAGGCAAAATGATGATTTTTAGTGTATTTTTGGCTTGTTTGGTTTATGATTCGATAATAGCTTTTCAGGGTTTAACATGAGTATAATTAGTATAATTGGCCTTGACAATGAATTGCAATTTGAACATTTTATTAAATGAGCACATGATGTAGGAACAGTAAATACATAATATCCATACGTACATACATAACGAACGATTAAGCAGGTTCATAATCCCGTGAAGGTGATTTTTGTTCTACAATACTAATTCTATTTTTTTTTAAATAAATTATCAATAGTTTTTTTTGTGACGTTTAAAGTGATTTTGTAAGTATTTGCCATGTGTATGTGTGGACTTAAGTGATGAAGAAATTAATAGAAATGACGTGAAATTTGCAAATTAAAAGAGTTTTAATGAGACGGATGAAGTTGAGTGTGGAATTTATATTAGAAAATGCTGATAACGCTTTGGGTGTCTGTCTACATATCGACACATTTGGTCCATAGGGGCTCACAATCCAAGATTACTCCAAGGTATTTAGTTAACTTCGGTAGCTGGAATGTATCACCTTAAGTGCAAAAGTTCTTGTAAAGACTACCTGAACCAACGACCATACCACGTCGAGTTAATCGGTTCTCGTCAGATCACCGCAATTAAACGACGTTGGGCTCGGTTAGTACGTAGATGGGGGACCGTTTGAGAACAGCCGCGTGTCGTTGGCCAGTCCCATCTACAGAGTTGAGGTAGATAATACATACGTGGTATCACAATGGACCTAAATTGGTCTAAGTGAGTCGGCTTCTGCTGACAGCCACCTAACCTAACCTAACCTCAAGACTACCTTCTCAGTTTTAATGGCTTTGACACCCCCTGATTAAGCCAAAACGCTTTCTAACAAACTGCATTAACAGCAGTGTCAAATTTCTCCATAGATGCAAAACTAAAGCTTTTTACGATCACTTATAACCATCTACGATCTATGGCTTTTTATCTATTTTCCAAACTACTATCTTCCTCTTTTGTAACAAACCCTCCTCGAGGTAAGACTCAGTTCCTGAATTGAAGATATTTGTACATTATTAAAACTTTCGTTTTTTTGCATTTTGTATATTTTTCGTTGCTCATCAAACAATTTGAGGATCGCTCCGCATCCCAACCGCCCCATTTTTATCACATCCATCGCATTCTCCCTCCGAAAGAAGGCGACAGGGGGGCTCGCTCATCCTCAAAGGCTTTTCGAATCATAGCGGCAGCATTTCGATCAGCAGTAATTATATGTGGTTGCAGAATAAACGTGCAGGGTAAAAAAATAAGGAAAGTATGTCTCGGCTGCACGGGGGCCTTCCCCAGCACGCCTGGCTCCAGCCTGGATGCATTATTGAACCTCCCGCCCCTTGATGTTTACATTATGGGTTGCACAATCAAGGCTATCTCACGTTTAAAAAGAGGTGGCTTTTGGTATAACTCTCACTGGAGTTTTGATGAACTTGCGCAACGGCCTTACTCAACCTTGCTCAGCTCTGAATTCGGTCAGTAGGCTGAATTCACTTAGACTTGTCTGGGTCCTGCCTGGTAGTACAATGGACCAGTATTGAGTCTGAGTGCTCCAGTGTAGAAAGTCTCGCACCCCGACAAAAAAGGGTAAAACATATCCGCCACTTTCTATAGCTTTCCAACGGGAAGTATTATAGAACGAACTGTAATTGATCCTGGCCAGAGGGTTATCGACGAAGCCGAGAATTCGGCTCCCAAACATGACCATCGACAGTGATAAGCTTATCAACTGTCTCAAGCTCCGCAACCCTACGGTTTCCATGGACGACTGGAAAGTTCTCAAGGCTGAGGAACCACACAACGAAAACTATCCTTCCTTATAATAGTAACGGAAGACCATGCAGACCATATCGGGAAGATGCATCCAAAAGAGAAAATATTCAGATCTTTTCGTCAGACCATCGACTTAGTTGAACACCCCTAATATTAAACCCCCCGGGGGAATCTCAGAGGCGCAACGGGAGGTTATCTAATAAGAAATAATTCTTAGACCACATTTGGATACTCCTTAACGTTACAGAGACCCTAACACTCTTCAGAAACCCTAAATAAATTGATTTGGCAAAATATACAAACCAAAAATGAAATCTACTTCAGAACTCCACACAAAAGTAAAGACTTTGGAAAAGGCTTTTAATATAGCGTATACAAAGTCTCGTGTCCGGTCAAACATCAAAATCATTCTCTATTTTTATGGCATAAGGAACTCTCTAATCTTAGAAAGCTGACTAGAGACATTCCACATTTGCTGTAGTTGCAATTTCTGGAAACCTTACCGGGACTGCCTAAAAATGTACAAAAGTGCTATAAGAGTGGCTAAGGAACATTCCTAAATGAAGTACTGCCAATCCATTGAAACCCCCAAGGACTCCACAAGACTCAGCAAGATATTTTCCAAAGAACACTCCATCTTTCCTGAGAAATTCGAACGGAGAATGGACTGCAACTGCAGAATCCCTAGAGCTTACACCCATTTTCCACGATTTTTATTCAGTACATATACAGTGCAAAGCCTACCAGCTACCAACACGAGGTCGAAATTTCCTGGGCCATAAACAGCTCCGCTCCAAACAAATCACCGGGCCTGGACGGCTTTCTGCTCATTATGCTACAGCAATCGCTGAATCTAGCGATTCCATAGCTCACACCTATTTTCAGCAACTGTATCCTTTACAATCATGTAACCCACTCATGGAGACCAGTGGAATTTGTTGGCATCTCAAAGAAGATCAGACGCGATCATGAAAACACGAAAGATTTCAGACCATTCACCCCAACTTTTTTTTTTTGTATAATGTACAAAGGGATTTTACTAGCACCCTTATCATGAATTGGCTACACAGCGCGGTCGTTAAGGGAATTAGGATTTGAAGAAAAGGAGAGATGCCGATGCACGTTGGTTCTTCCTATTCACTGAAGGCTCTCGAACGGCTCCTAGACAACAATTTGTCAGGTTCTCAGCACGGCTACCCCAAAGGAAGATAAACAGAAACAGCTTTTCCGAGGTAGATACAAAGAATACAATGTGCACACTGAAGCAATTCTAGAGTCTCTGATGGAGTTGGCAAAAAAAAGTCATCTAAGTCATTGGATAATACTCAGCACTAGAATAATTCAATCAGTTATGCTTTCCCCATCGCGGTCTCGCCGTTTATATACGTAATGATGTAGCCTCCCAACTTCAGCTTCAATATGGTCAATGTTCCACTCCGGAATTTGATTTCATTTGGCTCGAATTTTATGTCCGTAGGCAATTAATCCAGTACTGTTTTATTTACAGAAGCCCCAATTTGGACAGGCATTCAACTTATAATGAGTTGTCTGATCCCATCAAAAGAATTGTGACACTTCATCTTCGTACTGAAATCGTCATTGCAGGCGATTTCAATAAACACAATTTATATTGGCTTCAACATTCTGGACAGACAACACAGATATGTTGAGATTTTTGCTGAGGTAAATAATCGGACTCGACTTGTAAATGAGCCGACACCAATACCGGACATATGCAGTCAAACCACCAACACACTGAACTTGTTTCTCACCTCTCACCGGGAAAAATACGATATAAACATATTACCACCTCTAGGTTCGTCAAAACATTGTGTGATAACAGCGAATTTCTCGTACTCCGGCCACATAGTTAAAGAGCAAACTCCTAAAACAACCTGATGGAAATTCGAGAAAGCTAATTGGGAAAAACTAAACTTTCTTTAGGAGTTTTAAGTGGTCACTATGCTTCCTCGACAGCGAGGTTGATGCTGCTATTGATATGGTAACAAACATAATTTTACTGGTTATGAAATGCTTTATCCCTTAACGGATAAAAAGCTAAACGCGTCGGTTAAAGCAGGTAAGCTTTCGGTCAAATAAGGCCATAACCGGAAAAAGCTTAAACGAGCAAGAAATGACTACAATGCCCTTATTAATTGTGCCAAATTCTCCTACCACCAAAAGCTGAGGCAAAAAATACTACAGGGAGTAAAAACTTTTGGTCGTTTGCTAAAAACAAAAAAGAGTTCGGCCTCGTCATCTATTTTATATGACGTCCTAGCTATTAGCTCTCTAGATAAACCAACGTGCATCGGGATCTCTCCTTTTCTTCTAATCGTAGTTTCCTTTAAGCCCGCGCTATGAACCTATTATGATAAGGTACTAAAAATGCCTTTAGTGCGGGTCCATATAAAAAAAATCTTGGAAATAATAACTAAATCTGCCAGTAGGGGAAGACCTCAAGGCGGTGTTATCTCACCTTTACTATGGCTCTAAGTAATGAACAAAATCCTCTTCCACACGAATGTTCCTCTAATAGTCTTACTGCATCTCTTACCTCTAGACCTTCATATAAAAAGATCACAGCAGCATAGCGCGATCCGATTAGGGCTTCCGTCGCCAAAAAAGTAGGGGGCCGTGTAGTCAAACAGTTCACGAGAGTGCCTCCATTCTATAATAACTCGCGATACAGAGCCCTAATAATTGCTATTACAGCTGCGATAAAAGATTGCATATATTAGGGCGCGGATTCGTCGTGGAAATCGGCTTCAGACAATAGTTATAGACTTCAAGTCGATAATTGATCGCCTGGCTGTGATCCGAAGTTTATTAATTGTCTACCTAGGTGCGCACGCTCTTACCGATTAGGCTGAAGATTCTATCGAAAAGGATTCTTATGACCTCCTGAACGAAGCCTGTCCGGAGTAATATACCGATGTTGTGCTCTAGGATTTTCATGAAGTGGATACGGAAAACATGTTTGGGGGATTAGTTATAAGCACAATCTCCATGACATGACAAAAGATAACGGCTGCCGACTAATCGATTTTGCAGCAGCTCGTAATACGGTGATACGTAAAGTTGCGACTAAATTTATAGCTTGATTGTCCAAAGAGAAGGAGCTGCGAACTGCCCAAAATAAAAACTCAATGTTGTTAGGCAGAGTCTACGAAGAGCGGCTGAGACTCTCCTCTGTGCACTCACCACCTTCAAGCGTAATTGTGAAACCGATAACGCAACATCATCAAGGCGGTATCCACTATCTAAGACCACCGTAATTTCCCAGGCTCCCCAGAGAAAAAGCCCGTGGTATGATGATAAATACGGTTACCGGAAGGTGACAGAAAAAAGCTGCAGTAAAGCAATGGCAGCGAGGGAAGAGTATCGAGCCATGAGAAGGGAGAAATCGAATATAGTGCTAACAAAGAAGAGTTCGTACGCAGTCTCAAAGAAATTGAAAAGTCTCGCGATCGAAGCGATATCCGGAGGTTTTACAAGAAAGTCAAACAACTGGCTACTGGCTGACCGAAATGCATACTCTTTGAAACAGTGACGGAAACCTAGACATCCAATAGACCAATGGGCCCCCGTGCAAGCACAGTATAGCCTTGCTGTGCACTTCCCATTAAACCTAACCTAACCTAACCTAGACACCCAAGCACAGGGAATACTACATGTGTTTAAGCAACATTTCCAAAAGCTAATAAATGGGCATCACGTGGGCATCTGTCAAAACAGAACAAGTTCCACCAGTAATAGAAGAAGGTACGCTTTAAAAAAACGTAAGAACAAGGTCTCCGGCTCTGATGGTGCCCGATGACTGAACTATCAGCTCCATATTCCCCATATAGGCGATCCTATGTTTTGTAAGAACTTTCGAATTATATCGGTGCTTAATGTCGCATATCTAACGTACTGTGCGATTTTCTTAAGGCGTTCTGCAACACATTTATCTTCATAACGGAAGGCACTGTCTTCGATAGATCCGTGAAGGTACTGGGGTATGCGAGCCATGGTTTTGCGGCGTTTGAAAAATGGGCAAAAAAGGTTGTCTTGAAGTTGAAGGGGACAATAATCACCTCGATAACGTGGAATTCAAATATTTTAAAATTCAATATGTATTCACATGGTGTTGGGAAAGGAAGTGAAGCTGCGCGAGTTTCTAGCCGACTATCTGAAAATTACGCGTTTCGGTTGGATTTTCGAAAATACGATGATACCTCGGTTTTGCTGGAATTTGTTGGCTGCCTCGGTTTGAGATAACTTTATAATGATGAATTTAATGAATTAAAAATTGTACATTTTTTTGTCAACGTCTATGAAAAAAAGAACTAAATGAAATGAAATACAAACTATTTAAAAAAAATATAAGCGTATTTGGCCATCAATTTTTAAAGGGCGAAAGTTGTTTATTTTTGTAGCAGTTCCAAGAATATTCAAAATTGATCTTATAAAATACCCTTGCAGAATACTTTCGTCAGATGTACATTCTAAGAAGAGTAAGAACTTTCTCCTGTTTTCCATTAGTTATTTTTGAGTTCTTTTAAATTTCTTTTAAACATTAGCCTAAACGCGTGTGGTTGTGCGCGTTGGAAGTACGCAAGAAATGAAAAAAAAAAACCATTACAAACGCAGAAACACAGTCTAATTGAACCAATCAAAAGTCGTTTCTTGGCTTTTCTTACGTTATCGAAGTCATGCGACGACTACAAAAAAAGAAGACATTCGACATATTTATCTTACCTTTGTCATGTAAAAACGACAAAAGGCTGCTAAGAAGGCAATAAACTAGCAAAGCAACTTAAGCCACACTATACCCTGCATCCTAGTCCCACTGTACGTTACCATAGATCCTGTCGAGAACCAATGAAAATACTCTACGTTGTTTTGAGCTAAAAATTCGATCTACAGGTTTATAAAAGCGACAACCTATACGGCTAATGTGGGTACCACATATAGTGAAGTCGGTAATGATTGCTTCATTTCCATGGACGAAGAGCATAACGTTGCAATGTGTTAAGTTATTGCATTCAGCACAGACTTCAGTTGTTGTTTGTTTTCATTCATTATTACAGTTTTGGTATGAGCATTTCCCAAACAAATTTAAGGAGCCTATTTAAGCTCAAAATGGTACTGAGCATAAGAAAATATTTTAATTCATTTCGTGCACTTAAAATTAAACTAGATAGTCCATATTAATATTATAAATGCGAATGTCTGTCTGTCTCGCTTTAACGCCAAAACTACTGAACCGATTTAAATGAAATTTGGTACACAGATAGTCTAGAGCCTGAGAATGGACATAGGCTACTTTTTTTAGACTCTCCAGGGGCCGTTGATGCTCATGTGTAAATATTTTCAAAATTCGCCCACTGACACGCCCACAATTTTAAAAAAACCCAAAGTTTGAGCTAGGGAGCTGAAATTTATAATATAGACTCTCCAGGGCCGTTGATGCTCATGTGTAAATATTTTCAAAATGCGTCCACTGACACGCCCACAATTTAAATTAGATGGAGCGAAAGAAGTTTTACTTCAGTCGTGTGGTCTTAAGCACACTCATTTTTTTTTAATATAAAGTTCAATTATGTACAAAGTTTTAAAGATATAAATCATCTTTGTAGGTTATCCTGAAGTTGAACAATAAGCATTAAACTATAAATTGTATACAATTAAAAAAAAGTAAAATGTTCGATTGAAGCTAGATCGTTGAATTTTACCAGCGTTGAGTGGAGGAAAATTTGTGTGTGCGTGTGGCACAAATCTGTTTCTTTCTCTGTACCTTTTGTGCTGTGCGCTTTTTCTTTCTTTTTTTATGCACCTTTTGTAGTTTGTGTTGTTTTTTTTTGTGGCGCATGGGAATGGGATTGAGAAAGATAGGGTATGAAATGTAATTGAGATTGAGAGGGAGTCACACTGAGAGTATATCCATATAATGAGTAGGGACACTCTCGAGGTTTTCTTTATAAGTTCTTATCAGCAAGTATTTTGTTTTAAATTTGAGAAGTGGCAGACTGGCGAAGCAAGGCGAGCATGGGTCAGCTAGTCTTACATAAATGCAAATTTATTTATTATGGTATCCATTTAAAAAGACCATACTACTTGGTGCATATGCCTCGATTTTGAGAGTTGTTGAAAAGAAGGATTATATTAAAGTTGAGAGTTGTTTAAAATGCAAACGCATTGTTGCTCTACAGATGTAATATTTGATGAATATTGGTCCTACAAGTAAAATTACCTATAATTGTTCCCTCGTGTATAGGAGACATAATATGATCAATGTTTTACATGAATTTCGATAACGAAGCAAAGAAACAATGAATCAGAGATGAATTGAATAAATTTAAGTTACATAGCTGCGACAGCGTCTTTTTTTTAAAGCCGATAGTCTCATTCTCGTTGTGAAAAATTCATAAATCGTTTGATAGAATAAAAAACAAATTTACAAATTCAAAAGTTGAAGAATCAAACACGCACACACATAAAGAAGTCTATAGACATACAGAAAAGATAAATCGAAGGAAATGAAACATTCAAGCCGAAAACATGCAAGACTTACGGTTTCTTTGTGAGAGTAAAACCGGATTCCTCGCTATCGGTTGAGAAGTTCTTCTTCACCGGCGAAGGATGATAGCAGAAAATATAGTGCATCATTTTGACCTTTTGCCATTTGTCGTAGGAGAATTGAACAAGTTCATGTTCTCGCACCTAAGAGATAATTATTTTGCGTTTGTTGCCAGACACATTATGGCTGTGTTGTTACCTCAGCAGTACGGTAAGTTGGAAGCACAATATGAAGGACATCGGAACAAAGGGATAGGAGTTTGCCACCGCGCAGGAAATAGTCAACCAAAATCTCTCCCAAGTCGGAGCTAACAGATCCACAAATCACTAGCAGACTTGTGTTGTCAATCCAGGATTTTTCCTGCACTTGCTGGGCCGTCAGTGGGTAGACTGTGTACCTGGAAGAGTCGAAAAAAGATATAAACATCAACAAAGACGGATGGAACTGCATTCTCTTACATATCCCGCTTCAAAATGCTTTTGAGTGTTGAGACCACATTGTCTCTGGAAGTAGCGACATCAGAAAAGACAAGAATATTTGGAGGTTTGCCTTCCTTTATACCGTCCTTACTTCTTCGCAAACTTGGCCGCTTTGTGTTGTTCTTCACAGCCGATACTTGTTCCGGACCCTTCTTTGGCAGACTGGCAGCCTTTTTTTCTTCTCTCTTTACATCTAAGGGGGGAGCTACACTAACAGGTTCTTGAATCGATCTTGGAATGGGCTCGATCTTAGCAGTAACAACTGTTTCCACCAAAGATGATGGCTTCGGTTCAACTAATACTTCGGTGGGTGTAGATATAGTTTCTTCTTTCTTAATTTCGACTAGTTTTGCGGGCGATTTTGATGGCGCATTGTTAACTGTCGGGTCTTCGGGGACACGTTTCATTGGGCTGACTTTAGCTTCGATTTTTTGTTTTTCACCCGGTATTTTAATGGGGGAAGACTTAACACGCTCGGCAACCTCGTCAATTGTTTGCGATGTCAGATCAGTTGGAGTTTTTCCCGAAGGTATCAAGTCTGGCTTGACTATTCCCGTCTTACCCTCTGTGCGATTTTTGTTGTACTCAAATTCGGTAGCTTGGTTTGCTAACACGCTCAGACTCCGCAGACCGTCCAAATGCTTCTTCCATTCCTCTTCGGGGAGATGAGTTTCGGATCGTGAGGTAAGCTGTTTCCGAAGATGTTTCTTCATCATTTGGTAGGGTTGTGGCTGACCTTCATAGGATACGGCTGAATGAGAGATCAATTGGAATGGAAAAAGAACAATTATAGGAACTATTAAAGTCAGTTTTGATTGCGCCTTACATTCAATACGAATTAAAGGCAGCCAATCGTTAATGTATAAATTATTTTGCAGAAATGTTGCAATGAGTAGATTCGTAAAGTTATCTATGTCGGTTTCGAGTAGCACAGCAAAATGTGAATCGACTTTCCATGCAATGGGCTTACCGTATTTTTCAATCTGAAAGGAAGACAATTTAGTTAAGTTAGTCACAAAAAGCAAAAACACAATATTGTAAGCACTGGAAGTCAATTGTTAGAATGTTACAAAACCAATGCTTCAAGAAAAGCAAATATGCGTGCAATTAGAAAAAGAAATTAACTTTTCATTGCCCAGTCTTCAAATGATCCAAGTAATAATTTGTATCCTTAAATTAAAGTCTGCAGATTTAAAATGCATTTTCGGACGTGTGTCGGAGGTGAAAAACGTCCAGATTTTTTTTTACTAGAATGACGCAAACGTGATGAAGTTCTATATAAATCATTCACTCTTAAGTCGGTCAATAAAAAAGATATCCAACATGAAAAAGAAAATAAACATGGCATCACCTTATCTTAATAAACAAATGGTATCTTATGCTTTGTTAAAACAAATGTGAGGGGAGGAAAGAAGAAATTCCGCAGGACAGGAAAATTTTATACCAGATGAAGTTACTTATGCCTCTATAACTTGTGAAGTCTAGAGAGCCTCATTCCATGTATAAATCATGGAAATGTATTTGTATATGATATCTAGGTACATTCTGTTTGTTCGTTGACTAAGTAAAGTAAAGTAAAAAAGCACGTCCGACTGGTGTCAGGTGGGAATCCTTGGCCATGGTAAATATATTATTATCTTCCACTGCAGCTATGATAGGATGAACCGGAGATTACAGATATTGTACTTGGGGTGAACAAGTTTACCTGCAGGTAGTGCTACTGAGGATACCATTCCGGTGTTGACAGTGACAGTACTGTCTGTATGGGTAAGGTGACTTCAACTTACAATCTGGCACATCCCATGCCTAAGTCCTAGAGAGGTTATTTACAAAATTGCAGATTTATAGAGTCGTTGAATAAACTTAAGCACATAAAAAGAAAGCAAAGGCAGACATGGACGCACGTCAGAAAAGTTCACATTACTGCTGCTGATGCTAAAGGGCCTACATACCAAGTTTCAGATATGTATCTCAGCGAAGAGGAGCTTTTCGAAGAATGCTGGAGCAGTCTTTCAACGGCTTCTTTTAGAGAAAAAGGAAAATGGCAAGTCCAGCATTCTAATACGGCGATTCGGATCCAGGGAGTGTGAGAAACGACGGTTGGAATCGGATAACGGCAGAATCACTCAATGCAACAAAGGCACGACATCGCATCTCCTTGCAGAAACCGGGCTCAAATTTGAAATAATTTAGAAAGCCTGCTTCAAGACAGCTGGATTATTGTATCTACTAATCATCAAAAAACGATCGAGAAGTCTTAGGTACAAATGCAGACATAGCTGCCAGCTCTCCCAAAGAACTAGCCGCCTTCCTCAAAAATTGCGGCATTACGGACGAGCTCTAAATGGAGGATAACACAATAGGCCCACATGCGGCCGCAGTGATCTGGCTACAATATACCACCTCCCCCCAAAAATCTAATCTAATCTAGGTACAAATCCCTTACCTCTTGCGAAAGTCTGACAAAGCTCCAAGAATATCAGTTGTCAGGAGAAGCTTCTCTAATTTGCCGTAGGTCCTGTCCATTTCGCACATGCAAATGGTAGGAGAAGCTAGTATTATGCCTTATATTTATTTGTTTTATTTTTTTCTATGAAATAAGATCTAAGAAGATTTGAAGTACAGTCATGGCCACTGAATTTAAAATTTCGGTGTACAGTGTTTTTTGTGAAAACATTATTTTTTTAATAAACGTCCCTGTTTCCTGGGGCCTATTTCTCAGATCATATAACATCGTTCAACACATATAATAATTGTATAATTGTCCAAATTATCATACAGCAATTCCGTTACTAAGACATGTTGTAGCTTTTGCTGTCATACAACAATATATGTACGGAAAGTCGACTGGAAGTCATATGGTCATATATGCTCTACTACTACTTCTACTACTGTTCATGATTATGGGCCACATGATTAGCTGTCAAAATATATTTGTGATCAGTGATCACATTCTATACAAGAAAATGCCCAAATTGCTGGTAAAGGATTGTTGCAGGATCATATTCAAAAAAATTAATTAATTAATTAATTGGTTAATTTGGTTAAATTGCTTTTTTGTTTCAAACGACATATAGATGCATTTGACACTCCATGCATTGTCCCGACACTATGCAATTGGCTTCCGAACCGTGAAGAGTCTCTGGCTGTGACACTGCAGCTTTCTATCCTCTGCGATTCCGGGCACGCTTTCAGTTGTCCAGACCAAGTGCTCAGGCATCCGTGATGGCTTAGTCTTTAAAACAGAGGTTTGGTCTTCCTTCCTTCTCGAAGATCCTCTTGGGTGGAGAATTATTGTCAATTCGCTCATGTGGCGAAACCAATGTAGTCGACGTGATTTAGCTTTTTTGGATTACATCCACATCTTGGTTCAGCTCATAGACAAAATATATCGCACAAAGGACAAAATATCCGACGGAGTATTTTTCTTTCAAAAGAACCCAATATTAGCTCCCCTTTCCTACTTATCGTCCAGCACTCAGCACCATAAAGCAGGACTGGCAGAATTAAGGTTCGATAGAGCAAGCATTTTGTTCTTCGAGTGAGGAGCTTTGAACCAATTTGTTTGGCCAAAGCAAAGTAGCAGCGGTTTCCTAAAGGTAGTTCTCCGTCGGATCTCTACTAAGGTGTCATTTGTGGTGTTGATGTTTACTTCAAGGTAGTAGAACTCCTTACCTACCTCGAAGTTATTGCTCTCAACAGTAACGTTTTGTCCTATGCTGTGGACAGATGTTTGTTTGGTTGTGGATAGCATGTATTTAGACTTGTCCTCATTAACTTCAAGATCAACCAATTTCGCCTGCTCATCAACCGCCGTAAAAGCCACTACCACGGCATGCTGGAATAGCCGATGATCGTCCGCATACCCCAGTAGTTGTACGGAGAGTAGTACTTGAAAATAGTGCCTCCAGTGTTAATACATGCCAGAACAAGATTGAAGAAGTCACATGATAGCGCATCTCCTTGCCGAAAACTGGTGCTGGTTTGGAATAATTCAGAAGATCTATATCCCAACTGCACATTACACTGCTTGTTTTCCAGTGTCACGCGACATAACTGGATCAGTTTTGCCGGGATTCCATATTCGGCCGACCGTTTGAGAACAACCGCGTGTCGTTGGCCAGTCCCATCTACAGAGTTGAGGTAGATAATATACGTGGTATCACAATGGACCTAAATTGGTCTAAGTGTGTCGGCTTCTGCCGACAGCCACATAAACCTAACCTAACCTAACCATATTCGGCCATCGCCATGAACCAGCTCAATGAAAAGATGGTTAGTCTCGCCTTGAAATTCGCTGGTCTTTTCCAGGATTAGCTTTAATGTGAGCATTTGGTCTGCTGTCGATCTGCCGAGGCAGAAGCCACACTAGTACGTGCCGATTAGTGTGTTGCAGAAAGGCTTGAGACGTTTACACAGCACTTTTTAAACCAAAACCATCTTGAACTATGATAGACTTTATCTGTAGAAAATATAAATGCTGTTTATAATATAACATTAGAACTTAAATAAGAAATATAAGCTTTAATGTAATTAGCCGTAAGCCCTAGCAGCTAGTACTTTTATGTATTATTTATTTTTAATTAATTAACTATTATTAAATTATAATAATGATAAACGGTTCGCAATACATTTCATTATTTGTTATTGTACATACGTACATTAAAAATAGACTTATTAGTCGTCGTTAAAAGTTTTTTTTTAATTTTAATTTTAATCTCAATTTAATCTTTTATTTTATTCATTGAAGGAACAATTTGGTAAAAACCTTCAAGAGACATTATTAATTTGAAAAATAAATAAAAACAATTCTAACTTAGTATAACTTAATCTAGCCCAATCCAAACTTAATATAACTGAGTCTACCTAAGACCTGGGCAAGTTCAAACATCGGCGAACAATAAATCGCACATAATTGACCGCGCCGACTTAATCTAAGCATTAGCTACAACCTAGTCTGGCCACCAATATACGTGGCCCTTCTAGTCGAGTGGTTCGTCGAGTCAGATAAGTATCCACATGAATCCAGATATAGGACTGTCTCAGGTAGCATGTGCCACTTTCGAATGTATTCCACAACATTAGCTAACGGCACAAAGTGCTTCACATCAAGGTCAAGAATCACATTATCGATTTCAGATATACCGGAAGCATTCACTAGTATTTTATTAGACACGTAATGCCCAAAAATGGAATGTGTACTTCTGTATATCTGCATGCATGCTGGAAGACACTTTCGCTCAAATATTCCAAGCTTTTCCATATACGAAGGAGATATGTTTAACAATATTGGACTCGCATAAGTCAGAATCGGACGTATAAAGGTTTGATAAAATATGATCTTCACATCTGGTGTCAGATAGTGTGGAGTAAAAAAGGCAATTGAGTGACATAAGTGCTGCTCTTGCTCTTTGTAACTGGGTATTTATGTGCTGACTGTAAAACAAGAACTTGTCCAAATGAGCACCTAGATACCTCAACATACACCCCTATTGCGAGTGTCAATCGACAATTGATAATTGACTATTTTCAATGTGTGCTATTGTGAACGAATCATTTTCATTGATATTCTTGTCAATCGCATTTTTTCAATTGACTGCGATTGACAAAATCCTTTAGAATCGTTTGTTCACAATAGCACACATTGAAAATAGTCAATTATCAATTGTCGATTGACACTCGCAATAGGGGTGATAGTCTTCGACTCGATAAAAAGTCCGTTGGAACTTTTAATTCGTATTTTTTTTCCAATTCCGTTTCAGATCTGAATTCCCTAGTCTAAGTGGGGTGCGGAACAAAAAAGTTTCACACTTCAAAAAGTTAATTTTTAGCTTTTATTCTAAGCGAAACGGCCCATGTTTATGAAACGTGGTTTGAAGCTCGTTATGTATGTCTTGTGGTTTCGTATGCTTTTTCGAAATGTTAATAATGAATAATAGTGGTGACGTTATTATGCCTAAGGCAAACCATTTATGATCAGGGATAGGACTTTTTGAAAAAATGTCCGCAGTGGACTCAACTGTTTCGCAGTAGATTTTTACATTTTCAAAATATAAATAAGACATAACATATACACACATAAATAATTTAAAATAATAAAATACCTAAACATTTTTTTTTTGTATAAACATAACAAAACAAAAATTCAAATAAATTCATAAAAAATAAATAAATAAATATTAGGCATTAACGGCCCATAGAGGGCCTAAAACCTAGCTTCTCCAACCACTTTCTTTGCGAAGTGGAAGGGACCTACAATTTTAAGCCGAATCCGAACGGCAAATTTGAGAAGTTTCTCATGACAATTGATACTCTTGGATGTTTGTCAGACGTTCGCAAGAGGTGGGGCAGTGGAAAAAAAACTCAAGATGTTATTTGGCCCCGGCATTGAACCGGGGACCTTTCGATTAGTAGGCAGGTTAGGTTAGGTTAGGTTGAAGTGGCTGCTAGCAGAAAGCCAACACACTTAGACCAATGAGGTCCGTTGTGATGCCACATGGATCGGGAGTTTCGACCCCTACTCGCTAAAACCATTTGGAGCTTCTAATGAAGCGCGATAGACTTCTAACATCTGTGTTAGCTGCTAAGTCACTGAGTTCGTTGACGAAGAAGGCTCCTAGGTAGAGATTTCTTTTATGGGAGAGTGCAGGACAGGTGCAGAGGAGATGCGACGTAGTCTCCTCCTCCTCCTCATCCCTGCAGCTTCTGCAGAAGTCATTTGAGTAAACGCCAAGCCTTGATGCGTGCCTGCTTATTAGACTGTGTCCTGTGATGACACCTATGACAGAGCAAATGTGCAGTCTATTGAGTGAGATCAAACTCAAAGAGCGTCGCAGATCCAGCTTTGGCCAAATTTGCTTACTCGCTAGACATGTATCAATACCTGTCCACCTGAGGTTTGTTCTCTCGACTGCGGATAGCTTGAACATAAGTTTGCAAGTAGCGATAGGCATACCTATAAAACCTTTCTCAGGTAGAAGAGGTAATGCGGTTCCGTTTTTGGCGAGTTCGTCTGCCCTACAATTCCCTGGGATGTCTCTATGCCCCGGCAACAAACAAAGGTGAATATTGAACTGCTCTGCCATCTCCTGCAGAGATGAACGGCAGTCTAAGGCTACGATGGAATTGGGAGAGACTGAGTCCAGGGATTTTAACGCGGCTTGACTATCCGAGAAAATGCAGATATCCTTAGCGGATATCACATTTCTCTTCAGCCACGACAGGACTTCCTTAATCGCCATGATCTCCGCCTGGAACACACTACAATGATCAGGAAGACGGAAGGAGAGACTGATATTTAGTCTTTCTGAGTAAACACCCCCACCTACCCCCTCGCTAGTTTTTGATCCGTCGGTGTAAAAGTGGATCGATTTAACTTCCGTGCAACCAACATCCTCCCAGAATGATCTGGTGGGGATAGTGATTTGGAAATTCTTTATGAACTGTAGTTGGGGTGTAGTGTAGTCGATGTTTCTTGGTACGGACCCAAATGAGTCCAAAATGATAGAGTGGCCAATATTCGTATTGATCCACTGTGAGGTGGCTTTTAAGTGAACAGCGGAGCAGGCGGCCTGCTGAAAATATCCAGGGGTGTCAGATGCAGTAAGATGTCCAGTGCGGCGGAGGGGGTCGTACGGAGTGCTCCCCTGATACACAGACAAACTGTACGTTGCACCTTGCTTAGCTTATCACGGTTTACCGCTTTGTCAAGAGCAGTCCACCAGACAACCGCCCCGTATTTCAGAATCGGTCTCACTACCGATACGTATAGCCAGTGAGATATGCGGGGCTGTAGGCCCCACTTATTACCGATGGCTTTTTTGCAAGAGAAAAGTGCTACTGTCGCTTTTTTTACTCTTTCTTGTAAGTTGGGTTTCCAGCTTAACTTCCTATCGAGTATAAGACCCAGGAATTTGACTTCATCGGAAAATGTTACGCTTGTACCGTTAATGACTAACGACCCTCCTCGTTAGTAGGTAGACACACTTACCATTGAGCCACTGCGCCCAAATAAATTCATATCAGTCATAATTTTTTTTCTAATTTCTAATAATTCTTTGTTTTGATTTTTACAGCAAAAGTAATCAAATTCATTCTTTAATATGTTAAACATTTTTATTGCAAAATTATTACAAAAGTACAAATTGGGAAAACGAGAAATAAATTGTTGGTCCAGGCTCTATAAAAACTCTTGAGAAGGCGCGTTCAATGCGCCCCCTCATATTCCTTTAAATCTGTGAATATGGAGGAAACACTAGGTTTCTGACTTAATTTCAGCTCACATTTGTGTATTTGACTTTTTTTTTAAATGCAGCCTCCAAAATAATAAAACGCATTTTCGCTACCGAAATCAACAGTTCTATAGTCAGATTCGGGTTTGAAAATGTTTTCACATTGTCCTTATTTTTGGGTGATTGTAACTGCATTTTAACGTCGGGAAGGTCTAAATTCACATTTGGCTCGCAGTTTCCATGGGTTATATCCTCCGTGTACTTTGCTGAAAATGATCTTTAAAATGAACACATGAATTGAAATGAAGTCAGTTACTTGTTATTTCCTCTTCGGTTGCGTAAAACCTCGAAGGTATTTTCCAGACAATTTGTTTTTCCTCTCGACCGCAGGACAAACACTTTAAAGTATTATTCCCATTTGTTCTTACAATGTTTTTAAATTAAAAAAACAGTTGAACTTTATCTTTTAAAAAGCACGCACACCCTTATTTGTTTGCTCTGAGAAATTACAGTATTGCGTTTTCTTCACTTGTTTCGCATGACTGACAAGAATTTAAGTCAATACGCCTTTAAAAATACATTATGAAAAAACGTAAGCACCGCCCTTCCCAACCTTATTGCAAAACCAGTGTGACCAACAACCATAAAAACTAGCAAATAATGGTTCAAATCATTTTTATTGTTACTAGGCCGAACACCGGATTGCATTACTTTTAGCGAAATAACAGCAAAGAAGAAGCATTTATTTTCATATTTTTGACTGAAGGGTAATTGTAGAGGTTCATGATTAGGTGTAATCAGAAAACCAGCCATAAACCATTTAAAAAACATAGGGACGGGCTACAGTCCGCTTGGGCGAACTGTTGGATACCCTATTCTTACTCCTATCCCTCATAAGTATGTGTGACAAAAGTCTTAGTATGGTTGAATTGTTGAGAACACTCTACATATTTTGTTATATAACATTTAAAGGATTTTATCAAAAAAAACGAAGCTTTTGTAAAAAAACACTCCCTAGCTCAAACTTTGGTTTTTCAATAAAATGTTTTATTTGTGGGCGTGTCAGTAGGCGGATTTAAAAAAAAAAACATAGGGACGGGCTACAGTCTGCTTGGGCGAACTGTTGGATACCCTATTCTTATTCCTATCCCTCATAAGTGGGCGTGACAAAAGTCTAAGTATGGTTGAATTGTTAAGAACGCTCTACATATTTTGTTATACTCGTATAACATTTAAAGGATTTTATAAAAAAAACGCTCCCTAGCTCAAACTTGGGTGTTTCAATAAAATTGTTTTATTTAATTGTGGGCGTGTCAGTAGGCGGATTTAAAAAAAATTAACACATGAGAATAAAGGGCCCCTAGAGAGTATATATTATAAATTTCAGCTCCCTAGCTCAAACTTTGAATTTTCAAAAAAAAAAAAATAATAATTGTGGGCGTGTCAGTTGGCGGATTTTGAAAATATTTACACATGAGCATAAAGGGCCCATAGAGAGTATACATTATAAATTTCAGCTCCCTAGCTCAAACTTTGGATTTTCAAAAATTAATATACCCTTAGAATAGGTAGGGTATAAAAAATTTATTTTATTTATTTGTGGGCGTGTCAGTGGGCGTGTCAGTGGGCGGATTTTGAAAATTTTTTATCCCGAGCAGTTTTAGGAGTCATAGATCATATATAAAAAATTTCAGCTTTCTAGCTCAAAATTCGATTTTTTCCAAAATTTTGTTTTTTTGAGTTTGTGGGCGTGTCTGTGGGCGGATTTCAAAAATTCGTAAACTTGATTATTTCGGGACCCTAGAGAGTATATGGTTAAAATTTCAGCTCTCTAGGTCCAGTTTAAAGGCCTAATTTTTGCCGACAGACGGACGGACGGACGGACATGGCTAGATCGACATTACTATCGATGCTGATCATAAATATAGTAACTTTTAGGGGTCTACGGGCAATATTAAGGTATGTTACAAACTATGCGTCAAAATTAATATACCCTTAGAATAGGGTATAATTAACACATGAGCTTAAAGGGCCCCTAGAGAGTATATATTATAAATTTCAGCTCCCTAGCTCAAATTTTGGTTTTTCAATAAAATTGTTTTATTTAATTGTGGGCGTGTCAGTGGGCGGATTTTGAAAATTGTATATCCCGAGCAGTTTTAGGAGTCATAGATCATATAAAATAAAAAAAATTTCAACTTTCTAGCTCATAATTCGATTTTTTCCAAAATTTTGTTTTTTTGAGTTTGTGGGCGTGTCTGTGGGCGGATTTCAAAAATTCGTAAAATTGATTATTTCGGGACCCTAGAAAGTATATGGTTTAAGTTTCAGCTCTCTAGGCCCAGTTTAAAGGCCTAATTTTTGCCGACGGACGAACGGACGGACATGGCTAGATCGACATTATTATCGATGCTGATCATAAATATAGTAACTTTTAGGAGTCTACGGGCAATATTAAGGTAAGTTACAAAATATGCGTCAAAATTAATATACCCTTAGAATAGGGTATAACAAGTGAAACAGGAAGTAGTGCACGAAGTGAAAAGATACACACAACGAGGTTCAAATCGATACGCCTTTAAAAAAGCATTATGAAAAACGCATAATCATTCTTTCGAAGCACGCCCCATGTAGTGGTACGGGCAAAATATATTGTGTACCGTGTTTTAAACAGCGGTCGTCCCATAAGGGTTAAAACACATCCTTTTGCACTGCTTTCACATATTAGCCGTGTTTCTTTGCACGTGGATATAGGCATGGCATTAAAAAACGACCATCGCCGCTTAAGAATTCATCAAAAAAAACTTGGCAGCACACATGCACCTATGACGTTTATTAGTGACACAGCTGGAAGTTGAGTTAAGAAATTTGTATTGAAAATCGTGAAATTCAAAAATAATAATTTTCGACAGTTGAAATTAATGCCAAACATATTCTAAAATTATAAAAAAACAGTTTCACATTGACAAATTTTGAAAAAAAAAAAAAATAATAGTAAAATCCCGAACAAAATATTCTGCGGGATGTGCCAGTGGTCGGCGGGATGTCACTTTGACATTTCCTGAAAAATTCATCGCAACGATTCATTAGAAACGAAGAAAACGGGTTTTGGAAGCACTGTTTATCCCCGCTAAATGACTTAACTCCTTAGCGGCGATAGCTATCCCCACTAAAGTTAGCGTATATAGGATAAGTTGTTGTTGTATTTTACATGCAAATTTCAAATTATCCCTATATCCGCGTGCAAAGAAATACGGCTATTGTAGGCTTTTTCTGCATTATGCTGTGAAGTAGTAGGAAATGCATGTTTAGAGAGTGTCCCTACTCATTATATGGATATACTCTGGTCACTTGTCATCAAAATACAGCCGATAGCCGAAAACCGCATGAACCTTATAATAAATGCGTAGATTTCATCAGGAAGAATGAGACTGACTGCATTCAGTCATAGAATTAAAATAATATTCTGTAGATTACATTTGCATGATTTTTTTTTCGTAGGACCAAAAGTGCAGTCGACTTTATTTAAAGGCAGGAGATTTATGTTTCGAAAAAAAAGCATTAGATCTACTGCAATTGCAGTAAAGTCACAACCCTGTTTATGATATTAAAAACATTAGCTCTATCGGTTACCACACATTTCTTCTCGCACACCGATAATGCAATTGATTAACTCGTCGATCCAAACCGTGTCGAAGGCTTTTTCGATATCAAATAGACATGCAGCTGTATATCTCTTAGCGGTAAGATTTCAGTTAATATCTGATACCAATTTCGTAACAGCAGCACGCATTGCCACTTCAAAAAATCTGTCCAATATTAGGTAGGAGATTAATGGTCCTATAACTTGAAGGATCAGAAGGATCTTTCTTTTTTTTTTATTATTGGAAAACCCTTCGATGTTTTCTAACTACTCGGAAAGTAGTGGTTGTTTAGTAAATTATTGAACATTATGCAAAGCTTCCGTATGATTTTGTCCGGTATATATTTGAGCACTATGTTGGGAGTTCCATCTAAACCGCTAAGAAGTTGTTAAGTGATTTTCCGTCTGTTCAGGCGTAAGTTGGTCAGAAAACCTCTGCGAAATCTCTAAAATTCCCTATTTACTTCTCCAATTCTGCAGCTGGAGAAGTTTCTTGCATGAATCGTCTCAAAATGAGACAGTATCAAATTAAGATTATCTGTCCCACCGTCTACAACAAAATTACTATCGATGACTGGACAAACTAGGCTATTAATCCCTGCTTGATAAAGAAGCTACTAAAGCAGTTAAAAACGTCTTCTTTCTTAATGGCAGTGATGCTATGATCAGCATTAAAGGGATCATAACTCTCCCACTTAACAGCATCCGGACCGGTAAGGAGCCTGTGAAGTTCGCCGTAAAAAAAAAACAGTTAAAAACTAATCTATAATTTATACATAATAGGCGAGTAAGAATGATAAAACCAATCAATAACAGGAGCATGGACGCGCCAAAATTGTAAAAAGGAGTCAGGCCTTAAAACTCCTGGATCACATAAATGCAATTACACCAGCATTTGATTGGCCTCAGTAAAAAAAATGATCAGAAACCAAGAGGCCTTTCGATGTTTATTGAGGTCAAACCGGCAAAACTCACAAGCGGACCAGTAGGAAAGTAGTAAAGTGAGAGGGTTATGATCCCGTTAATCCTGATTATAACTTCGCTGTTAAGGAAGAAAAAGAAGACTAGGCGAGTAGAATTTGTATTTCATATTCCCTTTTAGAACTTTGCGGATCTCTAAATCCCCTTTTAAAGTGGAGGAACCAAACATTACGAGATAATGCAATTCTACGGACAACCTTAACGAACGGACTAAAGCCCTTGTGTTTAAACAGTTCGATGCCCAATTTTGTTTTGTTTTTCTGTCTTTTTTTGCCAATATCATAGTTGCTTCTTAATAGCTCCCATACTCCGTTTTAAATAAATATGATTCCATGGTTTCAGATCACTTATCATGAATCTCCGTACCTATGATGCACGTCATTGTCCAGCAGAAGGAAAAAGTTCATTTAACTTTTTTACTTAAAGAAAATTATCCTACAAACATTGCTAAGCCATCATAAACCTCTCCCAATCCATCGGTGATTTAAAAATACTCGCTCAATATATTAGCACAATGTCGCTTACTGAATATGGAAATATTTAACAACTGTAGTGATTTGATTTGACCTTAATTTCCTTTCTTGGAAAAACCGCGTCGTAATTTTTGTTTGCTTCATTTTAACTAGGTCATTAAGCGCATTGACTGTGTATGTATCTCCGAGACAAATATTCCAAGAAACCAGATAAGGACTTTCGTTGTTAAAACAATAAGCCCTCCTGCATAACATCCACTGAAAGACCTCTTATGACTTACAGTTAGCTAAGTACACAGAATACATCAAACAATCGCATGACATTATAAGAATAATATTAATACAAAATCGATTATGGAGGCACACACCAAACTTACCATAACGTTTTCCGTACTCAATTCGACTGAGCTAGGGAGAATATCAGTCTCCAGAAGTAAATGCACAGTTTTTGTCTTGTCCATGTTGAGTTCTTCTGCATTGGTAGTGCATTCGAATGGTATCAAGGTTGGCGATTCAGGAAATGTTACCCATGGTCCGATATGAACGTTTTGTGATGGCATCAGGCAGCATCCCCTCTGGTCGGCGAACAACCAAAGGAGATCAGAGACCTTTGCCTCTGAACGATTAGTACACAGCTCCGATGTGAAGATGTTCTCTTCTGAAAAAAATTGATTGCATAAAGGGTTTTAAGCACAATTAAACGGGGTCACCATAGCCCTCCTTGGGAAGAACGTAGAACGCAACACTGGATTTCTCGGAGAATTTCTCGGCAATTTTTGTGCAGGCTTTTTTGATGCGCCACGATTGGAGAAAGGTTGCACTTACATAGTAAAGGGATAACATTTTGGAATAATTTCACGTTCTTTAAGGTTGGCCGTTGCTGCTAATAATACTACTGCGAATATTTCGTTCGGTGAGACCGATTTACTTGAAACCACTTTTACTACACACTCCTTATGATGTCATAGTATTGATTTGAAAGGATGGCAAAGGTCGAGAATTCGGTGAAGATGTGAGACAATCAGTTTCCACGACAACTTGGAGTTTCACTTTAATTTTTATTTATTACTTTTGGGCTGAAGTAGGTGATATCTTTTAGCGATACAAGTTCGGGTACACGTACACTCACTTCACTTTGGAATTTCTTTCACGATTTCGTAACTACAAGAACTTTGACAGTTATGTGCTGTTTAAGAGAGCGATGATAATAAGAGAAATCGGAGAGTGACCAAAACAAGAGAGAGATTTAATATTTAATGGGGTACTTGCACACTTTAAGTGTTACCGTCTTACAAAATAGGCAGATGGGTGGTTTTAAGAAAATACGACAAATGCTCCTTTTTTGTGACTAGCCTTGCTTTTTTTGACAAACCTTGTGCCAAATTACCTGCCTGAAAACTGCTTTTATTGAAAAGATGATCAATTTTATGCTTCTTTGCAATTTCACACAAACTCAGCTTCAGACTTGCAGTTATGAAATATTTGATAAAAAAATTGAGTACACTTTCTCAGGCCGATTTTAATTTTTTTGTTGTTAGATCGCATTTTAATAGTGATGGAAACACATTCTTAGGAGCATGGTTGCTTTCAATGCCATTTTTGTTGTACTACATTCTATCATTTTGACAAGGTACACTGAAAATAAGGAAGAAGTTTAATAAAACCAACAAATAAATAATTTTATTTTTGAGATTCACATGACTCATATTAATTTTCTATCATACTTTTAATTATAATAATCGTCATCATCGTTTGATGATGACCCTTATATGGAGCAATTGTTAAGAACGACTTTATCTACATACTCTGAGAAGTATAGGGTTTTATTATTTTTAATAAAATTGTTTTTTTTTTTAAATCTTAAAACTTGAGCATTTCCGGCCCGTAGAAAGCATAGGTTTCAGCTTTCTATTTCGAGTTTTAGGTCTATAAAATTGACATCGGACGGACGGATTATGCTGGGTCGGCATAACTTTCGATGCTTATTACAAAAATATTAGGGGTCTACGTGCAATATTAAGGTATGTTATATACTATGAGTCAAAAATATATAACCTATAGAAAAGGGTATACCAATGAGAAACAATCAATCGCTAGTCATTTTTTTGCAAAAAAAAACTGAATTTTCATAATGCTCCATAACTCACAAAAAAGAGCGCCAAATTTTGTTTTTCATATTTGGAGTCTATTTATGGCCGTTAACAACTTCTAATATAAACTCGCGCGTGTCCTCCTCTATCTTCGTACACCTCTGTGAACTTTATCTATAAAAGTGGAAGTACCAGCAGAACTTGTCATGTTTATTTTATATTTTAAGTTGTTTTATTTCAAGTTTATTATTCAATTTAATTTACTTTACAAATGATTGTCAGTATTTTCGTTCGAGAGAACAAACCTTAGGTGGACATTGGACAAGTTGTAATACATGTCTAGCGACTAAGCACATCTGGCCAAAGCTGGACCTGCGACGCTCTAAGAGTCTGATCTCACTAAACCGACTGCATATTAGATCCACTATAGGTGCCATTACAGGGCACTGTCTGATAGGCAAGCACGCATCGAGGCTTGGCGTTTATTCGAACGATTTCTGCTGAAGTTGCTTGGACGAGGAGGAGGAGGAGTCTATACTTTACCTTCTCTGCACATGTCCTGCTCTCTCTCATAATAGAAATCTTTATCTGGGAGATTTCTTGCTTAATGATCTTAACGACTTGGCTAACGCTGACGTTAGAAGTCTATCGCGCTTCATAAGAATCTCTAAATGGTTTCACTAGTAGTGGGGAAACCCCTCGATCCGTGTGGCATCACAATGGACCTAACCCTGGTCTAAGTATGTCGGCCTTGTGCTGACAGCCACTTTAACCCAACCTAACCTAACCATTATTTTCGTTCCAGTTCTGTTTCTTTATTCATTCCTTTTTTTGGGGAACAAAAAAATGCATTTGTAACATATGTTATTGATTCAGGTACTAACGAAAGATAGATTACCCTGCCAAATCGGCTTTGTACTCTAAAATTGTCTTCTTTACATTGTAAAACATGGCGGAGCGCTGTGGTCTGTAATGTCAAAAGTCGTGGCAAAAATCAAAAATCCGATGTTGTTTCTGATTATATTGGAATTTCTAATATTAATATGAACAGAGCTTCTACCTACTACCTAGTAGCCTCAATTACAGTCTTGTTAGTCTTTATTTAACTTCCTGACACGTCCGTTCAAATCACCGTCAACAAACAAAAGCTCTCCCTTTGGGATGAGGTTGTCAAAATCTACCAGAATGCGTATCTATCTCTCGTAGCTCGTAGCTGCGACCACTCTTATTTCTAACGTTCCATTTCGCGACCTTTAGGTTTTACCTAAGCTTATTCATTATCTTACCTTCCCCCGAAAACCGACAAGCTCTTACCCCAGCATTTCCGCTCATCCCAGGATTAGTATCATGACTAGTAGTTCCTCGGTGCGTAAATCTCTAAAATGCTTGATTTAAAACCATTTCGACGTGTACCATGCTCCAATTATTATTTGTTTTTTGATCTTCGTTTTTACGACACCGGTGATCTTCAGACGAATGAATCCACGGATTTGCATGGATACTCCCCCTGTGCGCTGGAACATTAACGGCAGGCTTTTCCGTTTAATACGTCGTCCAATCATACCTTAGCGAGCAGTTTTCCAACAGTCACCTTGAATGCCATAAACACAAAACTTCTGTGCGATTTTTTTAAATTTATTTCATTTTTTTATTTGTACATACAATTCTGGTTTAGTTTTCTTTTTGAATTACAATTATACATAAAACATATATCCAATTCGGCTGAACAACAGACAAATGGAATAATTTTAAATAACATTACAACTAGTTATATCAATTTTTGAATATATTTATACATTTCATTTTTTCTTATGTTTTTTTTTTTAAATTCCATATTTTATTTAAAAAACTTTAAATACATATTTTTATCATTAGTAACAAATAACAACTGTTGATTTAACAATTTTGTTTCCTTGTTTGTTTGGAGCCTTAATTATGTAATGTTTTTTATTGGTATTAAGTCAATGGGACGTACAAATTGAGCTTTGTTAATGTATTCAGTGGAAGTAAATACATAAGAAGACTTTTTATTTGACACCTCGACTGCGTTTATTCAAAACGTAAGCAGCCGTTGCCTTCTTAATCTTTTACAAATGACTGACGTTAATTCAACATTTCTGTAAATGTTTCTATAATACGAGTATATATGTATATCTATTGGAATCGAGAAGACTTTAGAAAGATTGACTAAATTAGTTTTGCTTTTTCGTTGATCGGAGCTTATTCTCTGGTTGTGTTTATTTTCTGTTTGGTGTTATATTGATTAATAATTAATTTTTATTTACTTTGACATTTATTTATTTTAAATATTTTAGTTCAAATTTTTGTTTGTATATTACAATGTTAACATTCGTGCCATTTTTTATTAAAAAAATAATTATTTTCTAACTTGTTTGGCAATTTTTGTATATAATAACTTATTATTATTATTATTTAATACGATTTATGTATGGCGAATAATTAAGCTAACGGAAGCAATCTCAACTGGTAATTCCTGAATCGAGTGTCGGAAGATTGTGTTTAAGTTGACAGAGTTTTATTGAGTAGAGTGCATGCTAAACATAGTAAGACGAAAATATTTGTTATTCGGAGTTCAAACAAGAGTACGCACCTTACTTAAGCTAAGGCTAGTTGAATCGCCTTAATGTGGCTTTGGGAAAGGGAGCTCAATATTTCGTATGTGCATTTTGAGACTTAGTCGATAGATACACCATCAGATCACCTCTGCTACTTAAGTTGTACAGACTGTTATTTTAGAGTTTCTGTGATTCGAGGTATAACATAAGCAGACCATTTATCAGCATACCTTGGAAAGAACGGATTAAAAGGAAATTGTTTGGTAGTAAGAGGACGACGTCTTTTACGAGCGAACAGGATAAATGTATTTTTCCATCTACATAATATAAGGCCAGAAGCAGAACAGATGAAAAACTTACGCAGGGGGTTTTCCAGCTTCAAAAGACAACCTTCAAAAAATGAGGGAAGTAGCATCTGGATTTATCAAAATACGTACATATACCGTTTTTCATTGAAAATCGAAGAAACTGCACTACAAATCTTGAATTGCTCTTTTCAATGAAACATGTTTTCGTTCTGAACAGTTGACTCTTCAAGTAATGGTGAGGGTGGGCGTATCACAAACAGTATCTGTCTTACCTAGTGAAATTATTTTACACTTAATCGAAATCATGTTTTCCTCACTTTGACGTTTGACGCAAGGCTATTTGTATCTATTGGTAAACTATAGAGCAAATTTCTTAAATATTTGAGATCGCATCTTTCGTGTTAGGGGCAAATCTGTAATTGCTGTTTTGCTTCAATGAAACAAGCAAAACCGAAAAAGATTTGCTCTTTTGAGCATAAGAGGAAATCTTTTCCTCAATGAAAAGTCGTTGAGTGCCTTCGCAACTGTACGAGTGCGATAGAGGATTTATTGCAATAAATATTCTACGCGCTCAAGCACAGAAGGCACAAAGAACAACCTTGAAAATAAGCACTGACTGTGAAACGCGCTGTGAACGTTTTAGGTTAGGTAACCGGGCAGACGGGGCAAGAGAATCCTGCGCCCGTCCCAGTTAAGTCAATATGAAAAACCTTTGTAAAACCTAACGTGCTTACAATCCATCCCGATCCATTTATGAACTTGTGCAAGTCGTTTACAGACAGCCAGAGAGTTCTTTTAACTCCTGGAAAATGTATTCCGAGGACGTTATTTCTAATAAGGCAGAGTTCAGGGCAGTTACAGAGGTCCAGATGTCCTCGCAGAATATTGTGTCCGGTGATAACACACACAAGAGAGGACAAAGATTTTTTGTTCATTTGAAGGATTCTCTCGGTCTTTTGTTTGTTATATAGTGGCCACATTTTCCTTGTTATAACACAGGAGTCGTGGGCAATCTATCTTTCGTTAGCTGTCACCCAATCACCTGTTTAAAGTAACTGGGTGGGGTTTTACTGTAGTGTCAGCCTGTCTTAAATTAAGGGATGACCCTTTTCTTGCTATTTCATCGGCTTTTCCTGTGTCACCACTGTATCCGGGGACCCAACAGAGTCTTATAATGTGCTGCGCGCCAAGAACCCATAGCTCTTCGCCACAAAGACTTACAAGTTTCGATTTTATCTCTGTGGCGGAAATCGCTTTTATCGCGGCTTGGCTGTCAATGAAGAAGGTATTATCAGCCTGTGGTATTGCCATCATTACAACCTGTTTAGCAGCTATTGTCACTGCTAGAATCTCAGCTTGGAGAGCACTGTTGCGGCAGATTCTTGTACAAAAACGTCAAGGGGTCTTAGATTTAGGATCGTCTTCAACCCCGCTGTGGGTGGTTCTCTGCCCCATAGTCTTAAGGTTAGTGACTTTGTATAGCCCTTGCCATCAGACTAGATTACCATATGCGAAAGTTGATTTTCTTTTTCTTAAGCTGCGTTATTATTGTGAAAAAGAGTTTGGATCAACGAGGTGGTAGATTTTCAAAGCTTCTTGCTGAAGGACCAAAATTGCTTGCTACCCAATGGAGTATTGTTTGACTCAATTTTTGGTCCAACAAAAATGAAACACGTTGTGTAAACATTTGCGACTCATTTAAACTTTTTTCGATTGGGTTGGCTTTATAATCACGGAACTTCATTGCTCTCAACCGAAAGCCTTCAATATCTGCTCACAATATTTTTTCGTTTGATGCCCTTCACTCAATTTAGAAATTAAGGATTGCATAACATGCAGTAGCATCCACGTCCCTATCAGAGAAGTGTGGGAAATTAAAATTCCCAAATAAGTTGTTATTGCGATACTCGGCTTTTCTTCAACTGTCTGGAAGAAATATGAGAAATTACGAGTAGTTGACATAACACAATGTTCAGACGATCTTACTCGTAGAGGCGCTAATGTTTCATGAGATAACTTATTAGCGGAGGACCCAGTTTAGGGATGCTACAAAGCTTATAAGGAATGCTTTCAAAAACTGGGCATAGTAAAAAACGTTGTATGAATGAAGAGCTGAGAAGGACATTGTGTACGAATTTTCTGAAAAACATAACCTTTATTTCCATCAACTTTTTCTAGAAAAGGTTTTTTGGGCGGATTTAAAAAATCTTTCCAAACAACAAACATATTCGAATACGAAGTTCTCCGCCTGCGTTAATATTATAAGCAAATGCGGTGTCACTGTAAGCACATCATGCAGAGTTCAAGAGTTCACCATAATGACGCAATCGTTTGTTAAAGTAATTATCATCACTAATTACGTTATCTGATGCTGACATGGAAAACGCATTTTTAAGACGATATTAGAAATACTTTCAATCCCTTGTTCCTTTCTCGTTTCTTTTCCTTTGCAAATATTTCATCATTCCAGTTCCAGAAATAAAAATGTGATTTTTTTTTATTAAATTTATGGTCTAGTTTTTTCGTTTTTACCATTTCTTTCCAGCAGGCGTATTAACGATACTTCCAGCGCTAAAGCAATCTGGACTATAGCCCCATTCAATATAAAATAAGTCATCACGCAATTAGTAGAACTTGTAATGATCCTCAACGTATAGTTTATTTTAAAACAAATTATGGACAGATTGAAATGTCCTCCGAGGTAGCTCGTTGGATTATCAGCAATCACCTAAATAAAGCCAGAAGGTTGCGCGGGACAAATCCAAGACACAAACAACCCGAAGTATGACATTTGAACACAGAACTTAATCAAAATTCTATCAACTTTATATCGATTGCAGAAACTATTATATCTTGTACCTTTCTTCTTTAGGTGCAAACTGCAATGTATGTAATGAAATACGCCAAGCTGTCAGGTGTTAACAAATGAAAATAAGATATATAAAATAGTGCCACTGCACAGGGAGGTGGACGTCGTTTAAAACTGTAGTATCTTGTACTATGGATGTGTATGCATCCCTGCATTAAGCCTTAGTTTTAGGGTTCAGATCCAGTAGGCGTTACGTAGCATCGCTCCCTCTAGGCTATACTGCATGAATTATTTCAACACGGCAATGTCATATGAAGCAAGAGCTTGCCTCTCTTTTTTTGCAGACCCTTTTTTCAGTGGTTGCCAGGAAGATGTAATAGCCCTCTTAAGGAAGGGGACAAATAATGCCAGCATATTGCAATGGTATAGAACAAAAATTAAAGCCACACACCGTTTTAGTGTGAAGCTTCTTAATCTTAAGATGGTACTGGAGTGATTGGAACCTATGGGATCCTTCGTTTAGTAGTACAACACACTAACCACTGAGCCAGCGCGCGTATGTTTGTGTGAACTTAACTAACCACTAAAGACAAGGAACCGCTTCCCAGCTCACTTACTTACGCAGGCTTTCTTTCAGTGGTTATCAAGAAGTTGTATATTCCGGCCTTACTTTCCCTCATACAGGACAACTTCAAAGACTCAAGGACAATAGCCTATCACGCACAACACTGATTCCAGTCAAAGAAGTAAAGTATCGAGGACTTCATCTAGATAGTGCACTCCTCTGGCGAAAACATAGGGAGATATCCAGGATGGTCACCCACGTTCTCATGGTATGTAGGAGCCTAGCGGGGAAGGCATGGGGATGCAGCCGAAACATCCTTCGATGGATGTACATTGCAATTGTGAGACCAATGATCACATAGCATTGGCGAAACGAACCAGTCTAGCAACAACAAGAGACACTCAGCAAAGTGCAAAGACTGGCGTGCCTGTGCAATACCGGAGCAATACGTAGCTGCCCAATCGCAGCCATGGAGGTGTTATTGGAATTAACCACTCTACAAATCATGGTGATGAACGCGGCAGACAAAACAATCCTAAGGATGGCAAAGGAGGGAATTGGAAGAGGGAAATGCATCGGTTCGAAAGTACACGGTGACTTACTCAAAAAACTACCACTTCTTGCCATACATAGGGATGATAGTATCAGGAAATTCAACTTCGAGAAGAATTTATAGATAAAGCTCAGCAATTAGGAGAACTGGAGCAATGAATCCACAACTTATGGACTGAGCAACCATACAACAAAGTGGTACACGGACGGGTCGAAGACCGAGGAGGGAACTGGTGCTCGAGTGTTTGGCCCAGGAACTAAGCACTACGAATTCATGGGCAAATGTACCAGCATCTTCCAGGCAGAAATATGTGCCATAGACAGGTGCGTTCGAATCAACCTCGAGAAAAACTACAGGAATTGCAACATAGCGATAATGTCTGACAGCCAAGCAGCCATAAAGGCTCTTGACGCATATGTCATCAAGTCAAAACTCGGGTCGGAATGCCTACACGGACTGGATAGACTAGGCAAGAACAACAGAATTTCCATCTGCTGGGTGCCATGTTGGCATTACAGGCAATGAGGTAGCGGACTCTCTGGCAAGAAAATGGGCAGTGGAACCCTTGATAGGTCCTGAACCGTTCTGCGGGATAGGAGAACACACTCTACGCGAAGAGTTCAGGAGACTGGATCAAGAAACAAGGGCCAAAACCTTTCTTAACCTCCAAAGTCTGAGGCAAGCAAAGAAACTCCCAGGAAACTATAACCAAAAGAGATTCAAAGCTTGTATCAGCGTTAACAAAAATAACATATTTGGGCAGGCACCAAATAACAGACAAGGACATACAAACCATGGACCCACAGCTCATTCTCAGACTCATCAAGAAAACTGAACTGGACACTGCGCTCTATGGAGTGTGACCTGCCAATGATAAATCAGAGCAATACCCCGAAACGCTTCACAAAAGAAGTATCTAGAGAGGGTTCTGAAAGATGGCTTGAACCTCTCTGAGGTACAAGCAGGGGACACAATAGACCAATAGGTCTCAATGTAATATGGTTAGGTTAGGTTTATGTGGCTGTCGGCAGAAGCCGACACACTTAGACCAATTTCGGTCCATTGTGATACCACGTATATTATCTACCTCAACTCTGTAGATGGGACTGGCGAACGACACGCGGTTGTTCTCAAACGGTCCCCCATCTACGTACTAACCGCGCCCAACGTCGTTTTTAATTACGGTGATCTGACGAGAACCGATTAACTCGACGTGGTATGGTCGTTGGTTCACAATGTAATATACGCTAACTAAATATTATTATTATTTTCCCCAGATAGAGAAGCGAAGTAGTAATGATGATGAATGATGAAGTTTTTAAAGTGTTTTTAAATTCAAAACAGATGCCATTGCCAACTCGTTTCCTAGCCATGCTTTCCCAAAAGCCCTTGGTTTTTCCAAGTTTTTAATTGATGAAGAATGTGGTATTTTGGCAATGCCTGATGAAATCGCCAGAAATTCTCTACTGGGGACAGTCGGATGCACCATTTAAATACTAGATACATTGCAGAATTTCAGGATTGGGTATAAATATATATCACATGGCCGTTGGATCATAATCTTTTGAATTTTGAGCAGATTATAGTTTACAATCAATTGAAAAAACCAAAAATTAAATACAGTATCATTAAAACATACCACTTGAATCATTATTAAAAAGCAATTCGCCATACAAAATTAAACAACTAAATGAGACACATTAGTAGTGTACGCTGGCGAGTATCGTGGTGGTGGCAAAAGACTTGACAGCGACTGTTTCTTCCCAAACACGGTCTTACTTGAATCATCGTACAGTCTCCGGTTTCTAGTGAGTTCTGAGTCACCTGGCCAAGCGCGCTCGGGACCCCTTGGACCAATACGTGGATATCTATTTTTGTCTACGGCTAAACTTATTGTTCCAGGATTGGCATTAAGCCCCACGTTATATTGACGTTGCATGGCCAGTGAAGCACGTAGTGTTTTACGTTTCTATAAATGGAAATGCAATAGTCTATAGCCGGATAACTATATAATACAGGTACCTTACCTCTATAGTTCCCCTCCATTTATCCGCAGCATGACGTGCGATTTCCATTCGTTTCTGCTTCTTAATTTGATGTTTCTTGTATACGACTTCTATAATGATTAGTCCTATACCGCCAACAATTCCGGCCGCAACTAAAATGAACACGCCTGCCATGTTCTTAAGACCTAACGTGTTCGGAGTTTTTTCAAACTGTTCACATTGTTGAACGTTGCCATGGAAGATCCAGTCCTTATCCAGGGATTCCATGAAGCCACCTATGTTTAACGAAAAAAAGGATTCAGTATCTAAATGAAGTATAATTATATTGTTATTATATTCATTCAAATTCCAGATTTTTATAGGAAAGCGTGGAACTAGATAATTGTTCATTTTTCATACTCACTCTCATGAAATTCAAGGATAGCCAACGTCACAGCATCCGTCCATGGTGAGCCCTTCTGCAACCCTATTCCATACCCGCTGCGACCAAATAGCTCTCCAGCTGTAACGAGTTCACAATCTTTAGCAGCTTCATACTCCAACCGCGAGGAGTCCCATATAAATGCCATCAGCTTTCTAAATAAAAAAGTTCCAAGCTCATAACAATCTTGAAACAAACTACATAGGTACGTACTATCACTCGTCCTTACCCTTTTTTGACGTCTTGAATAGCATGCTCTGCAGTCGCGTAATTATTCGCCTCCATTGTCCGATACATATTTGACAGTTCCACCTGGCGCCTAAAATACATATCAACCGCTGAACCCTTAACCGTGGCACACGTGAGGTTTTCCATTGTGTTTCGCAGTCGAGCATCATTTATGCCACTTAGTTTGGTTTTTGGGCGTTCCAACACGAGAAAAGCAGCCAAGTTGGCAGTATACGATGCAACAATTATCATAGCGAATCCAGCCCAAACCATTCCTAATACACGGGCTGAGAAGCTTCGAGGTGTACCTTCCCCAATGCCGCTGTTCAAAAGAACACCCCAAGCGAACCAAATCGCTGAACTGAGATTGAGAGCATCCTCTTCGGTGTTGTCGTTGCTAGTGAGTTTGAAGCGTCCAAATGGTGAGAATCTGGAAATCAAATATTTGTCAGGGTTATCAAATGAAGTTATTTAAAGACTCACCTATCGAGAAGATAAAGAACCAAAGCTACAACGTGCACCGACACCATGACTAGAATCCAGAGGGTGTTGCTGAAGGGCTGTAAGAACGACACCAAAGTACTCGATCGTGAGGGTTTCTTCTCCAAAATTGTTATGCCCTGGTATTTGAATGGCTTGGAGAACTCGATGAATTCCGCTCTTTCGGGATTGATTGTTAGTGGGGCCACAATCATATCGGCACGCTCATTTACTAGTTCACCTATGACCCCGGACCATTCTTTTTTGACGGCCATGTTTCCAGTAGTCTGATTTTTAAGGATATAGTGCCCGAACTGTCCATCGGGAGATAGAGCGAGATCGTAGGTGAAGTTTATCCGACTTGATAGTGCTATGAGCAGGTCAATGCAGTAGCCACGGCAGCAGTAGTCGTCCTCTGTAAGTAAAGTAAGCATTTAAGAGGGTTAAGTGGGACTCTGTACTGTACGGACAAAAGTGGTACGGAGAAGTCATTCGCAGAATTTCGGCATCTTGTTGAGGGGGAATGGGTCAATACACCTTCTCAGGATGGTGCTTTACTCTCGGTTACATTCTCTTTTTTTTTTAATTAGGATAAGTTAGCTGAGGCAGTGGAATAGGCCGGGCTTGTCAACTTGTGGTGGTACTTCCGAAACAGATGCCTTAAGCCCAAGACTCTGCTGAATAAATATGAAATATTGAGGGATTGCCACAACGCATAAATATATCTAAGGACAGCTGGTATCGATTGTACGAGCGATGAAAACATCAATACTGAGGTATACGAGGAAGCAGCCACCCGAACTAAATTGAACACAATACAAAAGATTCAACATAGGGATGGGCTGCAGTCCGCTTGAGTGTCGGGATGGATGATGAGGCCGAATTCTTGATTTTTAAAAAATGACTAAAAGTTTTTACTACTAATGAAACTTTGTAGTATTTTTTGCCTCAACTTTTGGTCATATTAGAGTTTGACACGATTAATGTGGGCATTGCAGTCATTTCTGACTCGTTTAAACTTTTTTCGGCTTTCCTCAGATGGGTTGGCTTTGAATGACCGAAAGCTTGCCTCTTTTAACCTGATAGCCTCTTTGCAGCTCGAGTCACACCACGCCTTTACCTTGGGTTTGATACTTTTTATCCTGTTAGGGATGAAAGACATGCACAGGTGAATTATGTTTGTGACCATATCAGCAGCAGTATCCACGTCGCTGTCGAGGAAGCACAGCGACCCCTTAAAACTCTTAAAGAAACCGTTTAGTGTTTCCCAATTGGCTTTCTCGTATTGCCATACGGTTCCTTTAGGGATTGTTAGTGCCACAACGATAACTTTTTCATATTCCTACTATCCCTACCTTTTACGTATCTCCTATATGTATTATAATGTTCTAGACCATCTAAACATATACAATCTAATTAATGTATGTATTTTGTAAATCAAATCCCCGAGATTAATCCGAAGACAACATCCACACATAATATTTGCTTAACTATTAGGAAACCCATCTGCTGCGCCAACATCTTTTTAAAATTAAAACCGCCACACATCATGTCATACATGAGTCCCTTGTGCCATAACCCTTGTGCCATAATCCTTGAAAAACCTATATAAAACCATACCACCCAGATTCAGACTAAAGAGCTACCTCTGATTCAAGTTAATATATACACCCGGCCTGTGGAATAATTTCACCAAGTTGAGCTCCAAGGCAAATTTAGCCTACATAATTTATCCAAGTAAAGTGCCACCCCCCATTATCGTACTCACCGGTACCATCGGTCGTGTTGTAGTACGGACACGGAATTTCATCGTCGTCGCACAGCACCTCCTCGTCGTTCAGCCGTCTAACGTATACAAATGGTTTCTCCTCTATCGTAAGGACTTTCAAGTGCGTCGGTATTATAATCCCTTCTGGTTTTTTTCTCTGTTTTCCAGGCCACAGGATCTGACTGTCGTTGATTTTTAAACGCATCTTTGCCTTATCCTGTGAAAAAAAATCATCCGTAAGAAGTACCATTCATAGGCCATAGCCCATACCGCATCATAGTAAAACGAGCCCACGACATTCTGCTCCTGTCGCTCCCCGATGTTTATCACATCGTAGGCCGCATAGATTCTATCACCATTGTCATCGAAAGCTAATTGTCCCGTCTCTCCAGTAATATTTCTTGTTTTCAAATACTGGAACAGGCGTTTTCCTAAAATCAACATCAGGAAATCCCACTCCACTTGTTTTAAATAAATTCTAATGCGTGGACAATGTCCGTGCTTACCCGATTCCCAATTCACTCCTGAGTCACCGCAGTCTTTAGGTGCCTCGGTTATTGTTTCATTGGCCATCATCTCCTTTATCGCCGACGCGAGCACGTAGACACTGTCCTAAGGATTAAGGGAAAACAAGTAAATAATATTCCAATTTTTTATTCGATTCTTAATGGCTTCAAAATTATTCATGCCAGCAACAAACACCTTCCTATATCGGAGGACACAATATTGAAATGGAGTGCGGATATATTGACTTTTTCTAAGTGGATTCTACATGCCTTACCCTTATGTGTTCCTTTTCGCTGTTTGAATGCTCTAGCTGTAGTCCCAACACCCCATCGGGGGTGTTGTTTGCTTTAAGTGCCTGCTCGGTAACAATCCAAACGTGACCGTTCTCAGTCATGTTGAAGAAAGCGGCATCCCGGAATATAACATACGCATCATCAGTGCTGGAAATGCATAATTAATTGAGTGACAAGGGATTTGATTTCGTTTGAAATATTTTAAACATTCATGCTGATAGTTCGCACTTGGGTGGTAGTATTCCGTAACGAAGCTTACCTGGCATACATGAGGTAGACCCGAGATTGTGCCGACTTCATATCAATTAGGTGTTCAGTGAAAGTTTCAAGTTTTGGTTCGAATTCGACGATTAGTTCAACTGTTGCGCGCACATCAATGTCATCGTAATTGGTTTGCGATGATGTTTGGAAACGACCGAGGACAGCCCTACCATCAGTGTCGGAACTGTGAATAATTATGACCTAGAAAGGATAGCAAGGCACAGATAAGCCGTGATGGTAAATACAGCTTAGTTTTTTTTTGATCAACATTAGTTTGGAATCAACTCAAACCAATGTTGATATGAATACTTAGTAAAGTAACTAGCGCTCTTAAATTAATAACCCAATGCATTTCCTGTCAGCATGCACATTTCCAAATTGGGGCAAGTTGAGATACTCTCTCGAAGCAGACTTCTTATTTAGGTAATCTGTGCAATGTTGTGAAACCCTATCGAAACATCGTAGCCCATTAGCATAGCGAACAGCGCAATAGTTAGTTTTCTTTTACTGTCATAATCTAATGTCGATCTCGATTGGTAACTTTCTTGGTGTCCCTACCTGCTGTCGGAACAAATTATCGTTTTGGTTTCGACACAAAAATCACCCTCAGTGCACTCTGAGAGCATTCTTTTTTTACACCAGATAAATAGCGGGGTTAAACACGTACTTGCACTCACACTACCATATTCAACATGGCAGATCCTTAGATAAGGATACATTCGAGGAGATGCTGAACGGTGCTGTAACTCTGAGTGGAACAGCAGACACCGCTGCACATCGTCTTACAGACGCCATCAAGACAGTTTGCGATGCATCAATGCCTAGACGAAGAAACAGCAGGAATACAGAACCGTGCTACTGGTGGACTTAGGGAATAAGCTCACTATGGCCAAAATGCCTAAATGCCCGCCGGAAAGTCCAACGATCAAGAGGGAGAGCAGACTTCCACCAACAATTGGACATCTTCAGACTGGCGAGGCACAGGGTAAATAGAGCTATAAAGAGGAGCAAAACAACATGCTGCAAACGGAAGAAGCTGACGTTGATCCATGCGGTACGGGCGTACGGCTTATAAAGTGGTGATGACAAAACTAAAGGGCTACAGAACCCCTCCAATAACATGCCCTAAAATGATCAGGTCCATAGTGGAACACCTTTTCGGAAATAACCAATCGAAATCGACCTAAGTATTGGTAGCGAAAACTAAAAGAGTTTTCACAAGTAACGCTCAGATTTTCAAGTGGGTACTTTGTGAATTAAAGCTAACTTGATTCTTCCAAGTCAAACTACGATTGACACCACCTAAATTTTGCACTGATTACACGAATTTAATGGACGATCCATTTAACACAACTTGGTGAAAAATAAGACCTTTCTCCTTGTTACGACTAGGCATTTAGATTTTTTCGTGTGCAGCATTAGACCATTTTTGTGCGAACAGCAATTGATTTTTTCGAAGAAATTACACCACACGAAATTACAATGTTTTGAAGGAGGCCCAAGTGGGCAATTCAGGTACAACTGGGCATCGTCGGCGTAAATGCAAACAGAACATTGTGTTGTAATTAATGGAAGCTGAATAATATAGAGGGGGAAAGCACAGGCCCAAGGATCGATCCTTGTGGGACACCACTCACGATAGAAAAGAATGTATTCTTTTCGTCGTGAACAAAATAGCTTGACTACAGAAGGAGTAAATTTATAAAGGCGGGAGAGCTTTTCACAAAGTAAAAAGTGATTGCCCGTGTCAAATGCCTTCAAAAGTCAAGACGTAAGTATCAGAAACGTAATATTGTTGAGATCAGTCGATTTTCCTATGTGATTCTGACCACTTTTTTAAGCAGTAATGCAACTGTTCTTCTTTCGGAAGCCTGATTGTTTTGATGTTAATATGTTTTCATGTTTCATTATGTGTTCAAGATAATAATATGTTTTCATATCAAAGAAATCATCCTAAATTCATCCCCTCTAGCGGTTTTCAAAACGGGAAAAACGTTTGCCATTTTCGATTGCGTAGGGAATCCATATGATGTTATAATTGCATTAAATGTAAAGGTTTATATGGCAAGATAACTGGCAAAGAAGTTTCAGAAATAGGGGCTGCATTTTATCAAGTCCAACAGCGTTAGACCTAATAGAGAGAACTCCTTCCACAACATCCTCTGCGGTTATTGTGGTGTAGCTGAACGAACTTCGAGCTGATATATCTCAATCATGGACAATTCAATGCAGTAATCTCCTATATTTTTCCGCAACTCTTTTTTAAGCTGATCAGCTAAGTGTCTTAAACATACTGACCAATAGAATTAATGGCTCTGGATATGTGTAAGCAAACATAAGCTTCAAAGCTTTTTTTTTGACAGCTTTAAGTATCCATCGATACCACTCATAAAGTACTTCGCGACAACATTAAATGTAAAAAAAAAATCAGCGGAATTAAAAAATTAATTGAAGGAAACAAATTGGTAGAAGCGAATAATAACAAACAAATTAAAAAGGAGTATCCAAACACCATTTTCGGATTAAAAAGAAAGGCGATCCTGTGTATTGCAAAATCAATCGAGGCATATCCCTGCTAAATGTCACAACGTCTCAAGCCGTTCTGCAATACACTAATCGGCACGTACCAGTGTGGCTTGCTTCCGGCAGATCGACAATAAATCAAATTTTCACACAGTCAATTCCTGGGAATCAAGAATCCCCATCTTTTTATTGACTTTAAAGCCACATATGATAGCATTCATCGTCAGAATTTCTTCAATGGCGATGGCAAAATATAGGATCCCGGCAAAACGGATCCAGTTATATCGCGTGACACTTGGAAAAACGCGATTTAATGTACAGTTTGGAAGCAGCTCTTTAGATTTATTCCAAACCTACACCGGATTTCGGCAAGGAGATGCGCTATGACGTAACTTCTTTAATCTTGTTCTGGAGAAAATAATGCGAAGGGCAGCTGTCAACACGGGAGGCAGTATCTTCAAGTAGTCCTGTCCGTTAACTACGGGGGTACGCGAGCGATATCGACATCATCGGCCGTTCCCAGCGTGTCACGTTAGAGGATTTCACTGCGATTGAAGAACAACCGAAATTGGTTAATCTTGAAGTTGATGATGACAAGACTAAATACATGCTATCAATAAACAAACAAACATCCACCGCCTAGGACAAACCGTCGCTGTTGATAGCAACAACTTCGAAGTAGTTAAGGAGCTCACCTAGCTTGACGAAAACAAACTTCACAAATGATACCTTAGTGGAGATCAGACAGAGAATAACCTTAACCAAACAAATGGGTTCAAAACTCAATCGCGTCGACTTCATTGGCTCAGCCACATTGAGCGAATGGACAATAATACAATAATACGCCAACCAAGAGGATCTTCGACTCCTAGCCCCCAGGTTCGAGAAGGCAACGAAGGCCGAATCCCTAAAGACTAAGCCATCGCGGATTCCAAAGCATTTGGTCTGGATAACTAGAAGCAGCGTTCTCGGGATGGCAGAGGATGGAAGGCTACAGTGTCGAAAACCCGTTAAGTAAGTAAGGTACTATTTTTGAATACTAAAAAGTAAACAATATAATAGAACTGTGTACAAAAAATAAATATGAAACCGTAAGAATCTCGTTCTTGTGGCAAACAAAATATTTTTGTTTGGAAACAAATTAAGTTGAACAATTTTCTATACAATGTGGGATAGGTGCGTCGACGTTTGATTCAGTAACACTGATTTAAAATCTTTATTAAAGAAGTTCGAAATTATAATAATAGTAATGAAAACATAATGACAGTTAATTCGATTTAAGTTCACTTTTAAAGATATGAGGGTAAGAAAGATACATCGCGTTGTTGTCGTAGCCGCTTGTTTTAAGATTATTCTTCCAACCGGCTAAAGGTGATGCTCACAATCGAAAAATAAGTGAAAGGTTGTAAGGATTAAAATTATACAAACAATTGCTGCGTCAATAGCTGGTCCAGCCATTTTGGTCAACTTTTGTATTTGTATTGTTTTTTTTTCTTTAACATACTTTCTCAGGTTGTTGAAGAATTGGCAATTTACTGATATTGTATTCTCAATTGTTTGTTGTGACATTTAAAAAAGAGATTGCACCTCAGAAAGTGATAGCTTCGCGAAGTGCTCTATTCGAATTCAATATAACTTTATATGCAAATCAATTCCTTGTGTCAAACCTCATTTATAACTTTATTATGTATCGGAATGTTTCTAAAATCAGTCATCTGTCAACGGCAACATGAAACTCCCTCGGTATCTATAAGAAATTCTAATTTATTGCTGCTACAAATAGTGACGGACATTTCGTTTTGATTGTCAGTCATTTAAAAGGATATACATATAATCATATCGTATAAAGCAGACACAGCATGACGGCACCGTCATCCCTACTCCAACCAATACAGGAAATCGATTCTATTATAAGTTGTATTAAGCAATTTAAATAATAATAAAAAAAATAATAATCACAAATCGATGCAATAAATTACCTTGGTGTATCCAAAATGACTTAACATCTCAAGCCACACATCCGCTTGATGATAATACGGTGGTACCGTCCTTAGAAAAGAAACGTGAATATTTTTATCTGAAAATGCTGCATCTCTTGAGGATATTCCAATTACGGGAATCTGATAAAATCCGCTTGTATAGCTGACAGCTGCCGGTGATAGATCACCCGACGTTTGTTCATGAGACACCACCACCGCATAAACCTACATTGTGTAGAGTGAAGAGAAGAAGAGAAAATACCCTTATGTAGGCAGCCAGTTATAGTTATCCGCGTGGAAAAAAAGACATCTTTAAGCAGATAAAGGATGAATTTGTAAATTGATTTCCTAAACGAGTTAAGCATATCGTTCATGTTTCCTTCACCATGAAAAGAAGGTGAACAAACCCCTGCTAGATGGCAATTGCGGCAAGGGATGCAACGAAACTTACCCTTTGACCGATAAGCTTATCGCAAACATTAAAGACCGTTTTGATGGGATTCTTGTCCATTCTTATTGTCTTGGCATAGTACGTCACTTTTCTGGGCACATAGTGTTGGTCGAAATTCAAATGCTGCCATAAGCAAACAAAAATAAAATAATATGGGCTTAGTCAGATAGGTTCAAAATATAAACTTACCGCTATTGTTGTTTTGAAATGCTCCTCACTCTCACTGTCACTCAACACGCCACCAATACTGTATTCAGATGGATTATCCGAATTTGACATTGGCTTCAGCATTGTGGCTATGTGAAATCGGCTCAGTATGGTAAGTGCTATCGTGATGCATTGTATGAGTCTGTTATTATTGAAGGCTGTCATCTTTTGTTACACTTAATTGAGTTTAAAAGTCAACTGTGCGGCAAAGTTGGTTATATCATTTTAGAATACAATTGAGGTTTAATATTTGTTTTTGTTTACTTTCTCGTAAATTGGTGTTTGCTCATCAAAGTTATAATACAAATCTTAAATATGTACTTTGGCACAATGTTATAAATGTTAACTATTTGTTTTTATGTGTATGTAGGTATGAATTAATTTTTTTTAGTTTTATGGTGTCATATTTCTGAATCTGAATTAAATTAAGTTGAGTATTTCTTGGTAAGGATATGCGCTGAAATTTGAAGAAAGATAATATTCAGATTAATAAATTTGTTAGAGGAAAGAGAGACTAGGTCCTTGCAAGAGGGAAGTTACTTTTTTGAATAACAATAAAGTTTGACTATGGCTCTGCAAAAAGTTGAAACACACTTCGAGTTTCTTGAAAGTTGTTTGCAAATGATTTTTTTTGTTTATTTATAATCATTATTCTTTACAACAATGCAAATGTTATTTCCTTAAACTATCATAAAGAATAGTTAGTAACATTTGTATTTGAAAATAGAAATAGTTATAAATGCTGCTTTTTAAATAAAATTCAGAACTAGCTATGTGGGGTACACAATATTTAAATGATTTTTGATATGATATTACAAAATACGAAAAAAGCTATACAATGATTTTTTGGGAAAAACAAGCAGTAAGTAAGCAATTTAAGAAATTATTTTAATACTAAGTAATATAAGGCAGCAAAACTTCAATTTGACTGTGATCGAAATCCAGAAGCCACAGTTTAACTTAATGATCTGAGGAGGGGCATTGAGCGACTCCCCAGCAACTTATACCATATTGAAGTTTTGAATGGAAAATGCCGAAATAGGCTGTGCTTAAATATATAGCAGAACTCTATCACAAATTGTTTTGAGTTGATAGAAGCTACGGATAGAAGAGCGCAGATACTGCTTCAATGTTGAAATATGTTTAGACCAGGTCATATTTTTTTGATCAATTAAAACACCCAAGTATTTAAAATTATTAACTTTATTAATGAGGCAAATATGTTCGAATCGCTTTTACACCAATTAACCAACCATCTTAAAACAATTCTTATTACAAACATAACGCTTATTGAAAGCCACTAAGGAATTGCCAGAACATGTGCAAATTTAGCATTTTATATCGTACGCAGTTTCCATCGTGAAAGTAGATTTCAAAATCTGGAAATTCTTGTGTTCTTAAGCTGAAATACATCATTTTGGTCTTGTTACTGACATTTAGCTTGTGTTTTACAAACCACCTACTCAGTAAGTTAACATCGAGGTTTATTTCAGTCAATAAGCTCAGAGGGCTAGATGAGGCATATGCGATACCGAGATCGACTGCAAACGCTGTTACTTTCGCTGCGAATGATAGGTAAAACAGGGAGTTTATGTAGACAAGGAACAAAATCGGCCCAAGGACCGATCCTTGAGGTACACCTATATTTAGCGTATTGATGTTACTGAGGTGGTCCAACACTTTCAGTTTTTGTCATTTTAAGTAGGATACAAACCAATCATGTACAGTACCACGGAAGCCAACGGAATGAAGCTTGTTAAGAAGAATGCTGTAGTTAACCATATCTAACGCCTTTGTGATATCCACGAACAAACCAGCGCAATGGTTCAAACCATTATTAATTAAGGAGCAATATTGTAGAAGAGCATCTTCGGTATATAGTCCCTCCCGAAATCCAAACTGCATAGGACTAAAAAAAAAAGGTAAATGCGTGGTGTGATCCAAGCTGCAAAGAGACTATCAGGTTAAAAGAGGTAAGCTTTCGCTCATTCAAAGCCAACGCATCTGAGGAAAGCCGAAAAAGTTTAAACGAGCCAGAAATGACTGCAATGCCCACAATAATCGTGTCAAATTCTCCCATAACCAAAAGTTGGGACAAAAAATACTACAAAGTCCCACAGGTAGTAAAAAGTTTTAATCATTTGTTAAAAACATCCAGAATTCGGCCTCATCATCTATACCGACACCATTTACACAAACCAGCGCAATGGTTCAAACCATTATTAATTAAGGAGCAATATTGTAGAAGAGCATCTTCGGTATATAGTCCCTCCCGAAATCCAAACTGCATAGGACTAAAAAAAAAAGGTAAATGCGTGGTGTGATCCAAGCTGCAAAGAGACTATCAGGTTAAAAGAGGTAAGCTTTCGCTCATTCAAAGCCAACGCATCTGAGGAAAGCCGAAAAAGTTTAAACGAGCCAGAAATGACTGCAATGCCCACAATAATCGTGTCAAATTCTCCCATAACCAAAAGTTGGGACAAAAAATACTACAAAGTCCCACAGGTAGTAAAAAGTTTTAATCATTTGTTAAAAACATCCAGAATTCGGCCTCATCATCTATACCGACACCATTTAGGCATTTACAGTGAAATTCCAGCTGTCAGCTCTATAGATAAGGCCAATCTGCTTGCTGCTCACTTTGCAGTCGTTTCAACGCTCCCAGATTGTGCCTTGTCTCCTCCTGTATTCAAACGCGTAGAATACTCCATGGGACCAATCCACTTCGCACTCGTACAGTGGCTTGAGTACTTCAAGATCTTGACTTTCACAAATCCGCAGGTCCAGTTGGTATTTCCCTTTTCTCTCTGAAAAGGTGTTCTTCCTCGTAAGTTTTTCTATCTATCCTTTTCTTCAGGGCTTATCCCGAGAAGATGGAAAACAGTATTTGTCAAGCCTGTCCCCCCAATTGCAATAACTTCCCTTCTTTCCAAGGTCATGGAAACGCTGATAAACCGTCAGCTTATGAAATATCTTGAATTCCGAAAACTTCTTAATGACCGGCAGTACGGTTTTTGCAGCAACAGGTCCACTGATGATTTGATGAAATGTCTAACCGAAAAGTTCGACCAATCTCTTCACCAAGGTGGTAAAAGTAAGATCGTTGTGCTTGATGTTTTAAAATCCATTTGACAGAGTTTATCACCAAGCTCTCTTGTCGAAAATGCGTGCATTTGGAATCGATGATTCCTTCAATGGATTAGAAATTACCTTTCCGTTCAATTCAAGTTGTTTTGGACGGTTTCAAGTCTGCAACTCACCAACTCTTTCTCATTTTTATAAATGATCTCCTGTCTATTACATATAATCCACTCCACTTCTTTCCCCTCAGCTTCTTGGTTAACTCTCCTCATCTTCGGGTGTGGAACTGGAACAGAAACGTATGTTAATCTCATTGAGTGGGGTGTAACTAAAAGAACGGAATTTAATGCTTCCAAAACGCAATGCTGGCTTCTGTCATTAAAGCAAAATCCAAACACAATGGCATTGTCCGTGAATGACACTTGCATCGTTGGAACCGAACGGCTTTTCATTCTCGAATACATATTCGATGTTGCCAAGAACGCTATGCCTAGGCTTCCTTAAGCGCTGCAAGAAATTTTTCACTCCCTCTGATCTGGCTATTTTTTATAAGGTGTTTATCTGCCCAAAACTTTAGTACAATGCGCATATCTGGTCTGGTACACCAATAACAGGATCCAAAAATGCGCGACAAAACTATATGGTGACTGTAACATCGCGAGATCGCTTGACTCTCTTAGTCATCGTCGCAATGTGTCTTGTCCCTCGTTATTTTATAGCGATTTCAACAATAAGTGCTCAAACGAAATAGATAGTTGCATTCCACCCACATTTCAACCGCAATACCCGCTGTGCAAGAAATGCACATCAGTTTGCCCTAAAGCCTGTATTCGGACGTACAGTGATATACAAGGAATCTTTCCTAAGCCGTTCAATAAGAATGTGGAATGCTCTTCTCCGCCCCATTTTTCCAACACATTATAATCTACAAACATTCAAAACCAACGTGCACCGCATCTCTCCCTATCTTCTAACCCTAATTTTCTTAACGGCCGTGCTGTGTAGCTATTACAGCATAAGGGTATTCGAAAATTCCTTTGGTGCGAGTACATAATAAAAAAAAAGAGTCATACCGAGGTAAGCAATTCTTTGTACCTTGTTCGGAATTTTGAGGATTTGGTTAATCGGCTCCCACCAGATAACGCAATCACGGTGTATTACTTTTAAACTATATTCGGTTGTAAGCCCCATGTCTTTCCAAAAGCTGCACTGCGTTTATATTTATTAACTTATTTATGTATCTACTAGTCTACATGACATAACTTCTAATAAATTACAATAAAAATATATTGAAAATAATGGAACATGATAGATATAAATATATTACAATTAAAACATTTAAAATACTTAGCCACAAATTATGTGAAAAGAGAAAAAATTAAAAAAAATGTTTGCTGTGATGTTAAGTAGTTATGTCAGCTAGCGATCTTTTGAATTGATTCCGAAAAAGGCTCAAGTCGATTTCCCCACAGTAAACACTATTGAATCTGAGCAAAGCCCTAGAAAGTGGTTCCCTTAGTCCATTTTTTTTTGTTGTTTATAAAAAAAAGGAAATCCAATTCTCGGAGCACTCAGACTTTTTGGTGTAGAGGTTAAAGAAAACATGGTGTCATTCGTTTCTCTCCATAAAAGGGTATGTTGTTGTTCCCTACTAGATGAAACTCTTCTTCAATGGCTACTCAAAATTACTAAAAACAGCGAACAGTATTTCCCTAGCACAAACATTGTGTATCATTTCCCTTAACTAAAAAAATTACGAATTTCTTCCCAGTTTATTTCATCGAGCAGGTTATAAAACAACTGTCAACCGTACATATTTCAGTTTATTATTTTATCGTTCATATATCTACATGAGTTTTTTCTGATTTACTTGATGCACCAATTAATAACGATAGGTACTAAGATAGACATTTTTCCTTATACATTTTCAATCAAATATTTCTATTAATCTATATTTCACAAATTGTTTTGACTTTTTCATTTGATGTTTCTGTTGTCTTGAAATTCGGTTACTACATCTAACTTGAAAAGAGTTCCTTTTCTTTTTCCTAACTTCTTCAATATCTGAGAGAGTTTATCCTCACTTCTAGAAATTTGAGAATTCATTAAGAGACCTATTAATAAAATGTGTAATAGAAGAGGTAAAATAATATTCCTTAGTTTTTTTACTCACTATGGCAGGCAAATGTTTTATTGATTTTCGGCAAAGGTTGGATGTAGCCCAGTCAGTATGGAGATATTTTACGCTATTTTTGTTTCATTGCTCTTTTATCATCAAAAAATTCCGCGAAAAATGTAAAAATTTATATTTAATTTTCATGAAACATAAATGTTACTCATTCGCCAACGAACAAACCATCCACCTACAAAGCAAATACATACATTAAAATATCAACCACTTAAATCCAGCGAACATTTGTGGGGATTTTTTCCAGCTGGAAATTCAGTCCAACTAACGAACGTATCCAGCATTCTAATCAATTCGATTTTGACAGTTCTCCATTAGAAGAATCTAATTTCACTTGTTGATCTTGTCACCTTCGGTTGGGTTTAATTTTGGATTTTTGCATCTGTTTTTGCAGTGTTTTATTAGTGTTTTCATTATTACTACCAATTCAACAGCAGAATTAAGAAAACAACAACAAAATCCACGTCCGATCGAGTGCGCGTTGTGGCCGCAAAGCATTCGAAAAATGTGTTAAAAGTGCTTCTGTGCATCATGTTAGCAGACCTTAAATAAAAAAGGTAACAGCAAATGGCTAAAGATATTCCGATAAAATACACTTTTTTTCCTTCAGTAGCTGTAATTCTTCTTCTCTCATTGTATAATTTTTTAAATTACCTTTGATAATCACAATCATAATTGTTAATTAATGCAGTCGTCGTGAATATTTGTGTACGATTTTTTGTTTGTTTTGTTTTAGGCTGTGGCGGGTGGCACTAGAGGGGACAATCATAGATTGCGCAAAAGTATCAGCATCAGCCCGACGTCAAGTAATAATTACGATTCCACTAGAGTTGCTTAATTTTTCCCCAGCGATATTCTCAATTATTTCAAGAAAATATGCAAATTCTCAGTCACACATAGATTGGACTAATGAATTGCAATTAATTGGCCAGTGATAGGCCGATAAGTTTAGTCTGGCTCAGTTCATAGCCGCGCGGTTCGACTGGTCGCATGTGCATGTTGGGCGACTGTAGTGGTGAATTTGTTCGTTGTCGCCCAGAAATACCAGTTGATAGAGTGTGGCTTAGCTAGAGTTGTGTCAGCAGCGTGCACAACAATAAGCGCTCTCTCCGTTCATTAGTCATTATGGCTTCAAAGAAGCCGTGAATGCTTATAATTCTTTATTTGTATTATTTATTTTGTTGCTTATTTATAGCCAATAACAACAAATACGGTGTTGTCCGCGTGTTCCTCTTTGATTGGGAGGTCATTATTGAATTGCAGAGCAAGTAAAAAGTTGAACGGTGGGTGCTAAGTTCTAGTATGGTTTGGACAAAGTGTCTTTCGGCATTTAAAAGTGCAGTGAATGGTATAAGTGGTTGCAATTTATTTGTTTCAGAAAGTGGGTGCAGGCTTCGTTATTATTGCGTTTTATTAATTCAAAGACACCCGTCCTTATGTATTACTTACAGCTCGCTGTTTGAACTAACCAAAAAACATTTCGAATGTTTAATTCGACGTATCATTTGCGTTCACAAAGGCTTACAATACGTCGTCAACTATACTAAGAAGAGACAAAGGCAGCTTCGTATGAATTGTTGTCGCACCTTAAGTAAAGATTGTTGCACTTAATATTTCATAGTCATTTGACTGGCATCGATCTCTTTGTCGAAAATGCGTGCATTTGGAATCGATGAAACTCTTCTTCAATGGACTAGAAACTACCTTTTGGACCGCTCAATTCAAGTTGTTTTGGACAGTTACAGGTCTGCAATTGATTAAATAAATGCTGGCGTTCCCCACGGCTCCGTTCTGTTTCTGGCTCTCCTTCACATTTTTATAAATGATCTCCTGCCTGTCAATTCTAATCCAATTCATTCCTTCGCTGATGATAGTACCCTCTGTTTCTCATATTCGTTTCAGAACTCTCGCCACTCATTAAATTCTGACTTGGAGAGCATTGTTAGGTGGTTTTCAGCTTACCGTATAGAATTTAATGCTTCCAAAACGCAATGCTGTCTTTTGCCATACAAAGCGCAACCTAACTAATCCGTCATTATCCAAGAATGGCACTTGCATCGTTGAGACACAGTTCCATTATCGGTGTGTGTGTCAATGTCAACTATCGTTGGAATGACCACATATTCGATGGCGGCAAGAACGCTGCTAAATGTCGAGTTTTCCTCTACAGGTGCCCGACATTTTGTACCCCTTCTGATCTGGCTACAAGTTGCAAGGCGTTTATCCGCCCTAAACTTGAGTATAATAGTGGCATCTATGCAGGTGACCACAAATCTACTTTAATGTTGCTGGATATGATACAGAAACGAACGATAGGACAGGAGAATAACGGTTGATTCACTTTAACATCGTCGTGACGTGTCTGTTCTCTTGGGCACAAGTGATTTATAAAAAAAATGTGTGTTCAAAAACATTACATTACGTGGAACTAAACACTGAAGTTCTAAATTATGCAAGTGCCGCTAACTCGAGCAAAGTCTTTCTACAAATTTGGAAACATGATGTATGGCAGCTTCGGAGTACGCTGTGCTCCTAGTACATGACTTGTTGGCGGCTTGCGTTTTATGGGCTGGTTTATGCTCGTCAATCATGAAAAAACGTTTAGGTGTTACTTGGCCCCGGATCAAAAATGGATCAAAAACTAGGGACGGGGTTGGTGGTGGCGCTTTTTCCGAAAGGCTAAATCATGGTCACAACAAATGCGATCCATGTATTGACCATAATGGAAGAACATCGGGGGTCATTAAACGATCTGCATATGGCGTTGTTTGATTTTGATACAACAAAGATTCACCGAAAAGTTCACAACCAAAGCCGGTGTTTACCAGGGAAGCGTCCTAGATCCGTCGCTGTTATTGCAGTCCCTTATTATCTGCTTGAAAAAAAGTTTACGGACCCTGATACATCAGTTATTCTTTGAAGAGGATAGAGCCATCAAAAACGAGGATCAAACGTTCCCGCAACAATTGCTTGGGGTATGGAACGATTTTTTTTGGAGTGAAATGATTAACGTATTAGTTATAATTAGGGACTAGAAGACGTAAAATAAAAATTATCGAACGACATCGTTTCGATGATAGCGGCCTCTTTTTATCTCTATAAGCATAATAAAGACAGCTGTTGTCAAACGAAACAACGTCGCTTAATCGCTCTCAATTTACAAATTTGACCCAGAGTAATGCCCGTACTTTGCCGTACTCCAACCTATTTAAGACATGGAAAAGTGATAAACGAAATGTTAAAATGTCTGTGATCTATCAATCGTAAAGCAAACTTAGATGATGAAACAAACGGAAAAAGTCAGCTATCTCCTGTGACCGAAAAATTGTTCGAAGCCCAAAAAGAAGGCTCTACAGCAGCGACGGAGTAAATTGGGAGATCAGATCAGACCATAACCTCTCCGATAAAAAGAAGGAGACGTCTATTTATTTTTCTGGACATTTTTTTCTGCACGAACAAACTTGAAATGTTAAAAATGAAGCTGACCATTCTTTAAAGCGAAATCTAATTTTGTCGTTCAATTTTAACAACATTTGCGTCCTTCTGTCGAGAAACAAAAATCACATGGAAGGCAATTTAGTAAAAACAAAGGCATTATGGAGACCTAAACCAGATTTTGTTCTATCAAATTGACGAACAAATGAAAGTGTAACGTTTTAACTTGTGCTTTATTTTCTCGCGACAGAAAGACTGCAATAAATAAATTGATAAAAATTCATAAACAAATTTTGTCTGATCTGAAGTTGCCAAGGATCTTCTTTGGGTGGTTTATCTTAGTCTAAGAACAGGGTATATTGCAACAGCTTGGAGAGAAGGACAGGTTATTTTTATACCCAAAGCCGGCAAACAGGGTCACACGACGGCGAAGGACTTCAGACCAATCAGCCTGTCGTCCTTTTTGCTCAAAACCCTTGAGCGTCTGGTGGAAGCTTACATTAGAAATAAATGTAGCAATGGTTTTTTATGCGAGTCACAGCAATCATATTTAAAGTGTAAATCAGTAGAAACTGCTCTACACAACGTAGGGTAAAATTGAAAGTAGTCTACACTGCGGCGAATTCGCTCTGGCCTCTTTTCTCTTGAGGAAGCCTTCAATAACGTTGATTGTAGAGCTATAAAAAGCGCCTTAACAACCGCTAATATTGACCAGGGCATCATAAACTGGGTATGCAATATGCTTGCCAACAGGAACATAAACTGCTTCCTTGGTCAAAGCTCTATAAGAATGTCTGTAACCAGAGGAACCCCACAGGGGGAGTCATATCGCCACTGTTGTGGGTACTGGTGATTGACAACGTTTTAAAGGAATTTAAGTTAATGGGTATAAGTGCCACAGCGTATGTGTACGACGTGGTAATACTAGTGCAGGCAAAATATTTAAATACTTTAAGTGAGGTCACAGAGACCGCCTTAAAGAAAATAAGTAATTGGGCTAAGAGCTGCGGACTAAATGTCAACCCCTCGAAAACGGAGTTAGTCCTGTTTACGAGTATACACAAAATACCGCACTTCAATCACAGTGCGAAGTATCTGAGCGTAATCCTAGATAGAAAATTAAATTGGAATCTTAACATAAATAAAAGAATTAAAAAAGCGTAAAATGCCCCCTTTATTTGTAAAAGAATAACAGGTAAAACTTGGGGCCTGAAACCCGCCATGGTACACTGGATATATACAGTAGTGGTGATACCCATACTTACATATGGCTCACTTGTGTGGTGGACGGCAACAAACAAAAGAACCATAATTGGAAAACTAGCAACGCTGCAGAGAACGGCAAGCATACCCATCACTGGTGCACTCCGTAATACTCCCACGGCAGCACTGGACGCCTTCCTGCACCTCATCCCGCTAGACTTAAAAATAAAACAACTTGCTGGCATTAAAAATTTGGGCCAGTTTAAGGAATGCAGTTTTGGGCACGCACGATCCTAACTGATGTGCTACCCGGAAATCCTATACGGACAGATGAAATCTGCCCCCTGGTCGACTTTCACATCCCCTATGAGGTGTTATATCCGGGAAGGCAAGAGTGGCAAAGAGATGCAGTCACAGTAGCAAATGAGGTTGCTTTCTATACTGACGGCTCTAAGGCGGGGGAGGGAATGGTTTCTGGCATTTTTTCTGTCGATCCAGACCTGAGAGAGTCTATACGACTCCCGGACACAATCATTGTCTTCCAATCGGAAGTTCTGGCTGTTCTAAGGGCGGCAGAGATAGTGCAGACGGGATCAATGTCGGGAAGGGATATCGCCATCTACATTGACAGTCAGGCGACACTTAAGGCACTAGAATCTGCTAACATTAATTCTGAGATAGTCAGAAACTATCGCACAATGCTAAAAGCAGTATGCAGACGGAGTCGAGTAAGACTGTGCTGGGTAACGGGGCACAGCGGTATAGAAGGGAATGAGCAAGCCAATGAGCTAGCAAGAAAGGGAGGGGAGCTGGAAAATAGCGGAGGTGTGAACATTAAACCACCTCTTGGCGTTATTAAGGGAATAATCAATAAGAATATCTTAAAAATGGCTGACCTTAGATGGCAGAATTTAGAGGGGCATAGGGTGTCTAGAGCGCTTTGGCCTCATTTCGACAAGAAAAGATCTAAGGAAATTCTCAAATTAAGCAGGGAACAGCTAAGAACAGTAGTTGGGATTATGTCGGGGCACTGTCTCCTAAGGAACCATGCTAGGCGGCTTGGAGTGGTGGATGTGGACACGTGCAGGTTCTGTGGTGATCTATAAGCCGAGGAAGACATAACGCACATACTGTTTAAGTGCGAGAGTATAGCACGGAATCGTAGGAGGTTTCTGGGAGAATACTTCATCGAGGAATTAGGGGAGCTGAGCGGCACAGACCACAGGAAGCTGGTAAAATTCTGTAGGAAGATTGGGCTTTTTCTAGGAAAAGTTTTTTAGGTTTTTCTCCATTTGAAGTCTTGGTTTCAATTGGTTCCCTAGGGATCGCGATGGGCCCTTCTGGTGCCTAGTGCTGTATGCGAATTGCATACCCCTTTTTAACCTATCCCAACCTAACCTAACCTTGGGTGGTTTCCTCGAAAGCTGTAATATTAAGTAAGCGGTTCCAAATTTTCGGCGTCAAATCTCCTCATTTGCGAATGTGGAAGACTAATACCGGATTATATTTTCTTGGGAGACGCTAGATTTTACATAATTGGAAAACTTTTTTCCTAACGTTAACTAATGGTTTCAGTTTTATGTGTGGAAATGCTTTATTCATTTGTTTTTTGAGTTTGGAGTAGAGTACTGTATCGAGGTGAGCAACATGTACTGAAGAAATCTGCAACTTTCTGTCATTATTGCTCGTTTCTACGCCATACGTTCTCATGACGAATTTTAAACCTATTTTAAATTGTTTAATTTTTAATTTTAGTGTAGGCACCCCTTATTTATTGAGCTTAATTTAAGCTTACAAAATTGTATCTTAAAAATCGAACTTAACTAATTAGTGCTAGACGAAAGGTGGGAAAGAAGAGGGCAGATTTAATGTAGGTACTGCTGAAATCAAAGAGGAGGGGCTCATTCGAGTGATACGACGTGTGGCGGTTGAGAAGGTAGAAGGGGGGGGGGGGGGGGTCTTAATTGCGACCCATGCTGCTGATGAATCTTTTTACATCTGATGAAGTGATCCTCGTCACGTCGTCTATGCTATCAAAGATTCGTAATCTTTTACCAGAAAAGCGGCGTTTTTGAAGGCCTGGAAGTGTTTTACAGATTCTATTTCCTCTTCATCTCTGCAGCTTCTACTCTCTCTCTATTTCAAAATATGCCTACCCTTTGTGCCATGTGTCCGGTTAATACCCCGACGAGCACATGGATTTGGTTTCAATCTAAGGATTCTAGGGTTCTTGATTTTTAAGCATCGACCCTGATTGCAACTGCTAAGGTTGCTCCATTGTTCCAAAGCCAATTTAATTGGGACCTGATCGAGGAAGCTCTAAGCTGACCAGTTTATCGGCCATCTCATTTCCTTTCACTGAACGTGTCCAGGAACTCAACAAAACAGTTGAATGAGTCGCGTTGCAGCGAGGTTTTGGGTGGCATGGAGGCAATGGATGTTTGTGCAAAAATTGAAAATATTTGAGTGTTAGAGTGTTAGAGTTAGTTGGAATAAGATTTAGGACGGGAGTTGGGGACGGGTGTTACCAAGACTCGCTCACAACAACCTTTCTCCCTTAATCCTATCCAACGTAGTGTCTGAACGTCTCAAGTCGTTCTGCAACACACAAATCGGCACGTACCAGTGTGGCTTCCGGCCCGGCAGATCGACAATAGACAAAATCTTCACACTTGGGCAAATCCTGGAAAAGACAACGAATTTCAATTCGAGGCTCATCATCTTTTCATATATGTACTTTAAGGCCGCATATGATAGCATTCATCGTAAGGAGCTCTATATGACGATGACCGAATATGGTATCCCGGCAAAACTGATCCAGCTGTGTCGCATGACATTTGAAAACACGCGGTGTAATGTGCAGTTTGGAAGCAGAATTTTTCCAAACTTGCACCGGATTGCGGTAAGAAGATGCGCTATCATGTGACTTTTTCAATCGTGTTCTGGAGAAAATAGTGCACAGGGCAGGTGTCAACACGGAAGGCACTCTTTAATAGACCAGTCCAGCTACTGGTGTGTGCGGACGATATCGACATCATCGGCTGTTCCCAGCGTGCCGTGTTAGAGGCTCTTACGGCGATTAGAGAACAGACGAAATTGGTTGGGCTTGAATTATGTAAGGACAACACCAAGTACGTGCTATTAACAAACAAACGATATTCTGTCCACCGCCTAGGACAAAACGTCAGTGTTGATAGAAACAACTTCGAGGTAGTCAAGGATTTCATCTCCCTTGGAATAAACATCAACTCCACGAATGACACCTAAGTGAAGGTCCGAAGGAGAATTACATATGGAAACCGGTGCTGATTGGCTTTGGCAAAACAAATGGGTTCGAAACTCCTCACTGGAAGGACAAAATGAATGCTGTATCGAACCTTGATCCTGCCCGTCCTGCGGGCCGAGTGCTGGATGATAAGTAGGACAGGGGAGCTAATATTCGGTTTTTTCGAAAGAAAAATACTCCATCGGATATTTGGTCCTGTGTGCAAGGAGGGCGAATGGAGGAGAAGATACAACCGCTGTACAGAGATGTAGTCTAAAAACCTGAATTACGTTGACTACATTTGCTCGGCCATATTGGGCGAATGGATAATAATGCTCCAGCCTAGAAGATCTTCGACTTCCAACCCCCAGGTTTGAGAAGGCAAGATAACCGAACGTCCGTTTTAAAGAACAAGCCATCGCGGATGCCAGAGCGCTTGTTCTGGACAACTGGAAGCAGTGGCTGGGATCGCGGAGTATGGAAGGCTGCGGTGCCTCAGGCACACGGGTCGCGTGCCTGTTAAGTAAGTAAGTTTCTCCCTTTAGATGTTTCTTGACCAAACTATCCCCTTTAGATTGCTATTTATTAGTGACTGCTGTTTAGGATTGACTTAACTACCGCTAGGATTATTAAAGACAAATATCCTCTTCTGAACAAGATATTGGGTTGGGTTGCCGCTATGTTGCAAAGTGAAACGTTAAAGAACACTACCATCACAAAAACATTGCCCGACCTCGTTCAAAACTACGAAAATCCAACACTGGCCATCTTACGCCCTCCTTTCTTTATACATACTTACACCTCACAGTACTTTGCAATATACGAAATGGAAAGTTCTGTTTTCCATTTAGACCAAAATAAATTAGTTACCATACATTAAAACCACTTTGTTTTCGTTTCGAGCTCTCATCCACTTTGTGTACACGATAAATCACAATCAAATGAAAACAAACAGAAACCGCACATGTTTTGACATCCCCTTAAGGATCCAAATAGCAACCGCACTCTCAGCATAGAGCAGTAACACCCACTTTCCTGCGCAAAATCATTCACGAAATTCTCCCCTGTTGCGACGGACCGCAAGAGTGAGTGCGCTTTCACCCCCGTCAAAGTCCCGCGATTGCAGAGCTTTCCAATTCACTTTCTTGCAAGAATTTTCTGTAAATATTATATTCTCCTACTTTATACGAAACAATGACTTCTCAAATCACTAACCGTACATAGAGAAGACAATACCGAAACAAATCGACGACAAGATGACCTTATTTATAGACATAGGGGCGTGTTACAGCAGCAAGTTTTTCTATTACTACCCTTGGTGGATAGGAAAAAGGTTTTTTTTTTCAAAATTTTCACACAGACTATTGGGAGTTTTTCGATCCGAAATATATTTTCAATGACAACGTAACGAACCTTTATGCCATGTTGAAGCTTAAGCACAGACTACGGACCGTTTTTTAGTTTTAAATTAGAATAGAACGTTGAAGTAGGTGACGCTTAAACACGACGTTGACAGTAGAAAAGCAGAAAAGAACGATTTTAAACCGATTAAAGGAGACAATTGGTGTACATTTTTCTAGGAAAGAATGTCTTTTTAGTTTGTCTAAGAAAGTAAAAGTCCGTACTTCAACAGCCGGCGAAAGAACTTATCCACTCGAAGAAATTCGTACAACTAAGCTGAAAGGATACAAAGTTCTATCCCTCTCGCCGAAATTACAAAGAATCTTCGAAAATAAGGCTTTCGTGGTGGTTTGTTATTCGAACGTGATTTCTCCTCTGGAATAATCATGCCAGATGCAAAAAATTCGGTCTTAAATGCAATTTTGGAATGAAATACGTGTTTTGTTTTTTATTCAGTGACGGCAGATGAAAGGCTGAGTTGTTCAAAGTTCACTTATTTGATATTGAGTTGAATTTGGTGCAGGAACACCGGACGAGTTCCTGTACGGGTAGGGGATAAACTACATCCGTGTCTCCAGCAAAGTACGCCAATGCGCATACAAATTTATGCAGCTCTCGGCTGGTCCCTGGTTGTGAAACCTGAAATGAGTGAACATTTTATATCTTTCTTAATAGCCCTTGGTCTGGAAGGACCTTTGGCGAAAATGATCTCTCTATGATTACAATTTAATCCAGATATCTTAGCATTGTTTGCCCATGGTTCCTGGATTAAACCAATAGCGATTTTCCCTTCGGCGCATCGCTGGCTAAAGGTGTCCGAGGCACCCATAGCCGTGTGCAGGTAGGCCTGCAGCAGGGTTGTCATTTCTTGCGTGTGAATTTAGGGTTACGTACTCTGTTGCGGGTATAGTCACCTCTCCTTCGTACCATACCCTGTTGAGGGAGACCACTTTGCTTGCCTCTAGGACTTTTGTTTTTATGTCCTTCTTACGCCCATTGCTTCTTTGGATCCATGCCTATCTTATGCCTGAATCCTTGTTGGCTTTCTTTGGCGAATGCTGTACGCACTATTGGCCTTTTAGGCTGCGCTTGGTTTCGCGCTTTTAGCTTCCTTTTCTAACAACGGTGTTGCCGTGCTTGAAGCTGCTGCCCTAGCGGCAGTACTGGTACTGGCCCCGATTGGGTCAGTTGCGGTGCTGCCGTGAGCTGTGCCTTCTTTTTTTTTTACCACACCCGCTGTTGAGGATCTTTCGGGCCCTGTTTGGCCATCTTATCAGCACTTTTTAGGATGAGTTTGGTCTGTCCGAAACGGAACGAGACCATCCCCTTCAGCTTTACTAGTCTCCTCATGGTGATGTCATTAATTGCAAAGACCATATTAGCGATGTCTCTCTCATCCGATCTTTGCAGAACTTTCTACGTTCTCGTGTTCAGTTCTTTGTTTTGGCCGTCTAATAAGGCCAGGATCCTTTCGCTAGCTACCCCGTTGCTTTGCTTAGTTTTCCTTACCATTTTTTTTCCATAGTTCTTAGGGTCCTTCAGATAGCTATGAACAATAGTTGATCCTCTTCTTACGGGCCATGAAACGGATAGTTTTGCCTTGTCCCTTGTAAGCTCGAATTTTGCCTATTTCCTGCTTGGTTAATGAATTTCTTTTAGACATTTTTTGTTTTTTTTTATACAGGGTGTCACATTGAAGCAATGTAATCCTGAAGTTCCGCCGAAAAAAAAAAATTGTATGGCAGGGGCTGGTGGGGTTTCACATCATTTTAAGCTATAGCCCATCAAACTGGGTGACCTCTAATTTGGAGGTGTAACTACTTTAAACTTCTAAACTATTATAGGTACAATAGGTATTTAGTACATTTTGGAAAGACCATTTAGTAGCGCATACAAGTCTTACACACTTTGGGTACATTATGTGCAGCTACAAAAAAGTTATGGCTCCTTAAACTCAAAATTATGAAAATTTGTTGTTTTATTCTTTTACTTAAAATGCATTTTTCTCAAAAATTGTACTTAATACTTTTTTTTATGAATTTTTTATCTTTGAAAAATTCCCTAAAAATTATGTTATTCAAATTTTTTACGTACGATCACAGAAGTTGTAGAAAAACCCATTTTTTGTCAGACACATATGGTCAAACAATATTAAGTGAGAAAAAAAGGCTTAAAACACTGAGAATGTAACGGAACTGCGCATTTGTTACATATAAATACAGTTGTGCTATTACAAACTCTGTATAGTAAAAAAGGTGATGCCAACGCTGCGGAAAATTATAGAGGTATTTCAATTTTAAATTCAATAAGAAAAACTTTCACTGCAATCCTATATGAAAGGCTCTCAAAATGGATTGAGGATAACAGTCTTTTGAGCATGTTTCAAGCCGGTTTCCGCCCAAGTTTTTCAACCATGGATCATATCTTGGCCATTTCAAGCATTGCTCAACAATTTATAGATAGAAAAAAGAAACTATACACTTGCTTTGTTGATTTTAAAGCTGCATTCGATAAAGTCAATAGACAAGCTTTAATATACAAACTTTCTTGCATTGGTTTATCAAGAAAGTTTCTCGAAGTGTATGCAAGTCTTATTTCGTCAACAAATGCAAGGGTATGGGACGGTTTCACATTTTCAAATCGATTTGATACAATTACAGGTGTTCCTCAGGGTTGTATCCTCAGCCCATTATTATTTGCCCTGTTCATAGATGATGTCTGCGAGCTTCTTCCGGATGGAGTTAATTTTGCTAACATTATAATCAAAGTCCTGTTGTACGCGGACGATCTAGTTATGCTTGCTGATAATCCTTTCACGCTTCAATTGCAAATAAACCGTCTAAGTTCATTTTGCGAGTCTTGGGGCTTGCAAATTAATACCCAAAAAACTAAGATTGTTATATTTGAAAAGAGACAATCAAGAAGGCGAGCGGAAGAAAAATGGTCTCTAAACAATGCACACATTGAGGTTGTACAGGAGTTTAAATATTTGGGTGTCCTCTTGACCTACAATTTAAGCTATCTAAAGCACTCCAAAGAAAAAAGCAACGAAGCTAAATTGGCTCTTAATATAATGTGGCCAAAGTTTTTTTCGAACCAAAATGTTGATTTAACGTCCAAGTACAAAGTTTTCAACGCGACAGTAAATGCATGCATGGCATATGGCGTCCAAGTCTTCGGATACACACACTTCAAAGCTTTTGAAACTGTACAAAGGAACTTTTTTAAGCGGTTATTTCGTTTGCCTAACTCAACACCCAACTACGCCATATATGTAGAGTCAGGAATAGTCCCTATATATATACAAAATTTGAAGGCAAGTGCGAACTTCATTACTAGAGTGATGAAAAGAAGTGAAACCTGTCTTCACAAAATCATCTTAAGAAAATTACTTCGAGTGAATGCTTCCCCGTTTAAAAACTGGAACGAACTAGCTTTAGCTTACGAAACAAGTTTAAACTTAACAGAAACTAATGTGACCGATTGGCAGGCTCAGTTTTCTGATGTGATTGCTAAGGTGGATCACAAAATGTTTCTGGATAACCTTTCCAGAGCATCTTCGTCTACTTCAAGAGCTATTTATAGTCATTTAAACCATGAACTGCCCTCGGAAGTCTCTTACTTTAGTAATGAATTTTCAGCCTCGGTTATAAGTATTATTTTTAGAGCAAGAGTTGAAATTTTAAATTTGAACTTTATACCTCATCGATCAGACTTGCCCCAGCTATGTGATCTATGTAACAGAAGAGCGAATGAAGATATATACCATTTCGTTGCTGCTTGTCCTATTCTACAAGAAACTCGCCGGTTGCATTTTCGGGAAAGTTTTATATCCTTGGACAAACTTTTTGAAATTTTAAATGGAGCAATGGGCTGGCTCAGCCTCTTTAAATATTAACAACATGCTCTTTCTTACCGTAACAGTTTCACATATTAAACTTAGTCGATTACCCGCTTATTGCAGTTTTGACCAAATTTTATACCTAACTATTTATTGTTTTGTTGCTGATCATACTAAATTTGATAATATCTCTTTTGTGTTTCAAATCACGTTAAAATTGATAAAATTTTGTATAAACAGCTAATCAAATTAACCAAATTGTATAATATTTTGTGTTTCAAATCACGTTAAAATTGATATCATTGTTTTATATAATAATATTTCTTCATATCTTTTGTTAAACATTTTTTTTTTCTCCTTTTCTTTATATTTTAAAATTTTTGCTTTTTATTATTTCTTTTATTTCTTTTTTTTTTAAATCATATTATGAAATGTCATCTCAGGCAGACGGCAGTATTGCCATGTCCTCATTCTTAAGTATACCAATTTGTAAACTTTATGATGGAAAAAATAAAGAATCTATCTAATCTAGTAATCTCCAATTTTCAGGGTTCCTCTCAATAATGTGGTCAACGTTATCTAATCGCGAAGTGGATGGTAGAGATGAGGTTGAACCGCGTTCTCGAACAGATTGGGTTTTACACTTGTTAGCACTTATAAGACTCCGAACTAATTCGGACCTAAAGTCCAGTTGCAAAATTGGTTATTCCTTGTACGCAATTCTGTGCAGTTTCGAGCATTTGCTTTTGCAGACTCTATCGTATTATAGTGGCCAGCACCATTTTTTTTGTTTATACATATATACAAGGTGTCGCAAAAGTAATCCTCCTATCAGAAAATGCTATAAATTTTTCGATTGGCCCCTAATGTCAGTTCTGTTTTGACATTTGTGTAGTAAACACATGCGAAACACAAAAAACATCGGAAGGTTATTTTTGCGCCACCTTGTATATATATATATATATAAGGCATTAACGGCCTTAAACGTAGCTTCTCCAACCATTTGCTTGAGCGAAGTGGAAAGGGCCTACAATTTAAAGCCGAATCCGAACGGGAAATTTGAGAAGCTTCTCATGATAATTGATACTCTTGGATGATTGCCAGACTTTCGCAAGAGTTGGGGCAGTGGAAAAAACTTTTCGATGTTACTTACCCGCGGCGGGATTTGAACCTGAGACCTTTAGGTTAGTAGTCCAACACACTAACCTCTGTGCCACACCGCTTACCCACCATTTCTTACCACCAATATTTAAACGGTTGTGGGCGCAGTGGCGCACTACTCAGCAACAAAGCACCACAAATAGATAAATAAATAATCTCCATTGACATGAAAATGCCTAACTGAAATATTTTTCAGAGCCTACTAAAGTTTCACAGTTTGTCCCAATGTTGCGTTTTTGCAACGTTACTAAACCAAGCCGATTAAAAGTACTTCCGGAAATTAAATGTTTATTGGTTTTTTCGAATTACTGCCATTAGAAGTATATTTATATAAAAACCTTATTCGGACTATACAATATTGGAAAAACAGTAATAATTAAGGGAATTTATAAACTATGAAGGTTTTTATCGGATAATTGTCAATTTTATTTTAGATATAACCAAAACTCTAAGAGCTAAAGGGTCTTTCATCGAGGAGTAATCAACTTTTTTTTTTTATTTTTTTTTTTTTTGCGTGTAGCTAGGTGAAAATCGTTGAAAGACATCGCTTGCGAGCTTTGCGATAGTGTGGGACTTGAATCACCCACTAAAACACCCAGCGAAGGCATGATGTTACCATCCTTCCAGTAATCGCACCTAGTCTAAAGACTAATCAGCAATTTTGTTTTAACATTTGCTTATGTACTTATGTACTGTTTTTAGGAACTAACTTTGGTTTGTTACCTTTTGTTTCTTAATTCATTATCACTTTGTTCGTGTGATTATGTTGTAACACATATATTTCGTTCCTCTTTACCTAGTTAACTAGTTCAAAAGGTTTAACTATACGTAAACTTCTAACTAAATTGTTGTTATTAAGTAGTTGAACTACTTCTAAATTAGCATGGTTGCGAAGCTTAACTTTATGTCTTTTTGCGACCTTTCGAACCTCGTCCTCTACCATTTCAATTTTTAGATCGCTATGTAGATCAGCATTATATGCTTTGAAGATTTGTCTTTCTTTTGCACCCCGATAACTGGAGGCTATATGTCCAAATTGGTTTTAATATTTGCTTGTAGAGAAGCAGTTTGTTGTAGTGTAGTATGTTCATTTGCCTGTCTAGACATTCCGGGTGTCATCTCGGGTAACGAGTATGGCTCATACAAACGCAAGAGGACAAGGTAAGAGTCAGTCAATAAAGATATATCAATGGAAACGGTGGTTTTACTATTTGATAACATAATTCAAACAATAGTTTACATGGCGACCGTGACAAATGGAGTATTGGAAGTAAAATTATTAGTGCGATTTTATTAAATGGCTATTCGGTATTATTATATGTAGTTGTCCATGGAGAGTGATTCTTTGATGTTAAATCCGTTCATTCAGATATTGTGTGTATATATTCAAGATGGGTAAAACCCAATCTAAAGACGTTAAAACGGATAACGCAGGGCCAATTGTGAACGACATATTGATCCATAGTGCCTCTATTGAGAACGAAGACATAATTTTTTGGATATATGTAATTGGTATTATACAAGTGTTGAATGTGGCCATCACGATATACAAGATGTGGCATAAAAATTTAAAAAAGAGATACATTGGTCAATCACGTGCACAAATAAAAATACGAACGTATTGGCTTTAAGATGAATTCAAAGTGCGTGATTTATCTCAATCAATCATATTAAACATTTAAAAATAAAAGCACAACCAAAACCTACTAGGTGGCATCATTAAGGATACTAAATCAGTCAAGCAGAAGCCATGACATTCCAGAGGAAAGACAAGAGAGCGACTACGCTGAGCAACCAGTCCGGATGAATCTTTAAGGTTGGAATTAGTCTTAATATTAAATTAAACACTATGTTGTCCACTTATCAATTTAAGAACAGTTTCTTTTATTATTATGTTAGTTCTAAATAAAAATTGAAATTTTTTTTATATTTATTAAGTAATTAATATAACAGTGAAAGTAGATATTATATATATGATATATCATTGGTTTTAAATCGTTCAGTCCTATTAATATAAATATATACATAAATGTATAAATGACCCATTCCAATGTGCCAACAGTGGACAGACATTCTATCAAAAATAGATGTGTGTAGACAAGTGTTTAATAGATCATATAAATGTTTAAATAAAAATATCGAAATTAAGAGCGACACTGTAGACAAACATATCCACATACTGATAGAAAACTTCAACAAAATAAGAACAATACTAAACGTACACTACACTAAATTAACAAAAGAACACAAAGCTGAAGCTCAAGATATATTTTGGAATTTTAGAGATAGACTACTTAAGATTTTCACTAAACAGAAAATTCACTTAAAAATCCCACTTTCGTTAGAAACTGAACTGAGCTCAAGTAATATCACTGCCGAAAGTAGTGATAATGAGGAAGACGAAGAAGTAGAGTTAGGAGAAGTGAAAGAGCTATACAAACAGATTAGTTTGAATAAAACATTATATAAATAATATCGACAAAATGTCGCAAAGCATGGAGTTCATTAGTATGGCGACAAAATTAATACCAGATTTTGACGGTAAAATTGAAAATCTACAAAGCTTCTTGGACTCATTAAATTTAGTAGATTGCATAAAAGAAAGTTACGAACCAGTAGCAGTTGAAGTAGTAAAAACGAAACTCAAAGGTTCTGCACGAACCCTAATCACAAATGAATCTTCTTTACAACAAATCATTGTAAAATTAAAAACAGCGATAAAAGGCGAGTCAGTGGAAGTTCTAGCAGCAAAAATCATGAGTGTAAAGCAAAATAACAAGTCTGCTAACACTTACGCTAACGAAATAGAAGACTTGACCAAATCTCTGAACAGTGCTTATATTTCAGATGGATAACCATCGCGTTAGCAGAAAAGTACTCTACACAAACAGCGGTACGTTCAATGACAAAGAATGCCACAAACGAAAAGATAAAAATTGTAATGGAATCTGGCCAGTTCAATAATATGAACGAAGTGGTAGCCAAGTTTGTTAATAGTAGTACCGAAACCTAATTCTATTTTGTATTTCAACAGAAATAGCAATAATAATTCATCTTGGTCGTAACCGTACACGCGGCCAATATCAGAATCCTAACCGTGGACGAGGCCGTGGTCGCTGGCGTGGTAGGTTACAAAATAATGGCCATTACCGCCAAAATAGTCGTGGCAACCAAAACAATATACGATACATAAATGAAGAACAATGTTCGGAAAACTCGGACGAACCCCTAAATACTCAAAACAATATGTAAATATTACGAATAAAATACCAAATCTAAATCTTAATCTGAGCAGCTTTATTAAAGTAAAACTGAATTTTCGAATTTTCTAATCGATACCGGAGCTGACGTTTCAATTATAAAAGAAACGCAAATTAATGGAAGCATATTCGTTAATAAGGGGACTACAAAAGAACTAAGTGGTATAGGACAGGGTGTAATTAATAAAATAGGTACAGTTAAAGCAGATTTAAAAGTTGAAAATATACTTATACCCCAATTTTTTCAAGTCGTACAAGCGGATTTTCCTATACCCAGTGATGGTATACTAGGTCTTGATTTTATAAAAAAAATACAATTGTGTTTTAGACTATCAGTATCGTCAAGACTGGTTAATCTTACGACCAGATAATTTCCCAGAAAATGTTGCCATACCCATGCATACATCCTCATGTTCCAATTCATTTTCAATCCCCGCTAGGTCAGAACTTATAAGACTAATTTCTATTAATACAGAAGAAGATGAACTTCTGATACCAAACCAAGAGCTTAAAACGGGAATTTACATTGCTAATACAATAATAAACGTTAGAAAACCATTAGTGCGCATAATCAATACAACAAATGATAATGTAACTTTAAGCAATCCCAATATAAGAACAGAGAATCTGTCTAATTACAACATTTTCATAAATAAAAATTCCTAAAAGGGCCACAAAGAAAAAATTCTTAACAGATTATCAAAAAACTTCCCGCAATTTGTTAAATCAAAGCTGACTGACCTATGCAACGAATTTAATGATGTTTTCGCACTAGAATCAGAAAAAATTGCGTGCAATAATTTTTATACACAAAAGCTTCGCCTAAAGGATGAATCACCAGTATATTTAAAAAATTACAGAATTCCTCATTCACAAAAGGATGAAATAGCCAAAAAGGTTGATAAACTTATCAAAGATAACATAGTTGAACCATCAACTTCGGAATATAATAGTCCAATATTACTGGTACCAAAAAAGTCTTTACCAGGAAGTAATGAGAAACGGTGGAGATTAGTGGTGGATTTTAGGAACGTAAATAAAAAATTAATCGCGGACAAATTCCCATTACCAAGAATAGATTATATTCTTGACCAACTAGGTAGGGCAAAATATTTTTCGTGCCTTGATTTAATATCGGGTTTTCATCAAATCGAGCTAGATGAAAAATCAAGAGATATAACATCGTTCTCTACGGACAAAGAATCATTTCGCTACAAACGACTCCCGTATGACATCAAAATAGCGCCAAATTCCTCTCAACGAATGATGTCCATAGCATTTACTGGTCTCTCGCCAGAACAAGCATTTCTGTACGTGGATGATTTGGTAGTATTAGGCTGCTCAGAGAAACATATGTTGAATAACCTTAAAGTTGTTTTTTTCTATTTGCCGTAAATACAATTTGAAACTCCATCCAGACAAATGCTCATTCTTTGGTCACGAAGTGACATATTTAGGGCATAAATGTACAGATAAAGGCATACTACCGGATGATAGCAAATTCAGCGCTATCCTTAACTATCCAACACCTCAAAATGCTGATCAAACGAAAAGATTCATTGCTTTCTGCAACTATTACAGGCGTTTTATACCAAATTTTGCCGAGTATTCACTTCATCTATCACAGTTAACTCGAAAGAACATAACGTTTGTATGGACTAATGAGTGTGAAACTGCATTTCAATATCTCAAAAACTGCCTACTTAGCAATATCCCAACTTTGAAAAGCAATTTTGTATAACAACGGATGCTAGCTAGCATGCGTGTGGAGTTGTACTTAGCCAAGAGTACAAAGAAAAACAACTACCAGTTGCATATGCTTCTAGAGCATTCACGAAAGGCGAAAGCAACAATTCAACCATCGAACAAGAGTTAGCAGCTATTCACTGGGCTGTAACTCACTTCAAACCATATTATGGAAAACAATTCTTGGTAAAGAGTGATCATAGACCACTTTCCTACCTTTTCTCAATGAAAAATCCATCATCGAAGCTGTACGCATGAGATTAGATTTAGAAGAATATGATTTCGTAATAGAGTATATTAGGGGAAAAGAAAATTATGCAGCACACGCTTAATAATAATAATAATAATATTTGGTTAGGGTATATTACACTGCGACCTATTGGTCTTTTGTGTCCCCTTGCTTGTGCCTCGGAGAGGTGCATGCCCTCGTTCAGAGCCTCTCTAGATACTTCTTTATGAAGCGTGTCGAGGTATTGCTCTGATTTATCCTTGGCAGGTCACACTCCTAAGAGCACAGTGTCCAGTCCAGTTTCTTTGATGAATCTGAGAATGAGCTGTGGGTCCATGGTTTGTATGTCCTTGTCTGTTATTTGGTGCCTGCCCAAGTATTTCACCCTTTTGTGGGTCAGTGCCCCACAGGATTCCAGTATATGGTCTGGAGTTTCGGCGGTTTCACTGCAGAATCTGCAGAGCCCGTCCTCCGATATGCCCATTTTCCTCAGGTGCTCCTTGAGTCTGCAGTGCCCCGTGAGGAGGCCTGTTAGGATTCTTAGGTTGTTTTTGTTAAGGCCGATACAAACTTTGAATCTCTTTTGGCTGTAATTTCCTAAGAGTTTCTTTGCTTGCCTCATACCTTGGAGGTTGAGAAATGTTTTGGCCTTTGTTTCTTCCTCCAGTCTCCTGAACTCTTCGCGTATAGTGTGTTCTCCTATCCCGCAGAATGGTTCAGGTCCTATGAAGGGTTCCTCTGCTCCTTTTCTTGCCAGAGAATCCGCTGCCTCATTGCCTGTAATGCCAACATGGCCAGGTACCCAGCAGATGGAGATTCTGTTATTCTTGCCTAGTCTATTCAGGCCGTGTAGGCATTCCCACACGAGTTTTGACTTGATAACGTAGGCGTCAAGAGCTTTTATAGCTGCTTGGCTGTCAGACATTATGGCTATGTTGCAATTTCTGTAGTTTTTCTCGAGGTTGATTCGAACGCACCTGTCTATGGCACATATTTCTGCCTGGAAGATGCTGGATGCCCATGGATTCGTAGTGCTTAGTTCCTGGCCCAAACACTCCTGCACCAGTTCCCTCCTCGGTCCTCGAGCCGTCCGTATACCACTTTGTTGTGTGGTTGCTCAGTCCATAAGTTATGGATTCATTGCTCCAGTTCTCCTTATTGCTGAGCTTTATCTGGAAATTCTTCTCGAAGTTGAATTTCCTGATGCTGTCGTTCCTAGGTATGCCAAGAAGTGGGAGTTTTTTGAGTAAGTCACCGTGTTCTTTCGAACCGATGCATTTCCCTCTCCCAATTCCCTCCTTTGCCATCATAAGGATTGTTTTGTCTGCCTCGTTCATCACCATGATGTGTAGAGGGGTCAGTTCCAATAACACCTCCATGGCAGCGGTTGGGCAGCTACGCATTGTTTCGGTAATGCACAGGCACGCCAGTCTTTGCACTTTGCCGAGTGTCTCTCGCGTTGTGACTAGACTGGTTCGTTTCGCCCATGCTACCGCTCCGTATGTGATCATTGGTCTCACGATTGCAGTGTACATCCATCGCAGGATGTTTAGGCTGCATCCCCATGCCTTCCCCGCTAGGCTCCTACATACGAGTATCATGAGAGTGCGGGTGGCCTTCTTGGATATCTCCTCTGTATGTTTTCGCCAGAGGAGTTTACTATCTAGATGGAGTCCTAGATATTTTACTTCTTGGACTGGTATCAGTGTCGTGCCTGATAGGCTGATGTCCTTAAGTCTTTGAAGTTGCCTTTTCCTTGTGAATGGTACTATCGTTGTTTTCGCCGGATTGATGTTAAGTCCGACAGTATGGCACCATTCCTTGGTTAATTTAAGCCCCTTTTGTATGATGTCCCCAAGGGTTTCTTTGAACTTGCCCCTGGCAATCAGTACAATGTCATCGGCGTACGCCTGACAGTTGATGCCATGGTTGGTTAATTTTTCCAGCAGTTCGTCTACAACTAGGCTCCACATTAAGGGTGATAGTACCACTCCTTGTAGACATCCTCTTGTTGTGTTTACTCTGATGGTTCCAGATGGTGTTTGAGTCTCTGCTGATCTAGTGCTCAGCAGCTCACACTTCTAGTTGGATACTGTACTGTTAACTCCTTTCCTAACCAGGAATCGTTTAATCGCCTGATGTGAGGTGTTGTCAAATGATCCCTCTATGTCTAGGAAAGCGCACAGTACTATTTCTTTTGCTTCCAAAGCACTTCGAATTATCTCCGTCAGCTGATATAGGGCGGTCTCTGTTAATCTGCCCGCTCTGTATGCATGCTGACAATGATGTAAGCAGCAGACGCTTTGTCTCGCATAGATTTTTCTGAAATCAAACAAATTCCAAAACTTTCCGGTCATATTTTGAAAGTCACTACAAGGCTTCAATCAAAAAGGGACAACTTAAAGCTAAACACGCCCAACACGTTCCTCAGTCTCAAAACTTAAAAATTTACGAAGCACTAAATTTAAAAAAAGTACGAAAACTTCAACGCCTTAGTCTCAAAGACTTTAATTTCAATATAAGAAAAGGCAAACAAATAATAGGTACAATAAAAAGGAACGACTTCATTGTCAATGGGAAAATTGATTTAGATCAATTATTCCCAATGCTTGACAAAATAGCTGGTAATAAAGGAATAAAGAGATTCCAGTTGTCACTTGGTGATGAAATATTTAATAAAATCCGGATTAATAAATTTAGAGAAAAAGGAAACGCGTTATTAAAGACGATAGAAATTGTGCTTACACCTAAGATAAAAGTTATAAGAGGCGAGGATGAAAAAGCAAAAATTCTAAAAAATACCACGATGATCCTGTTTTTGGCTCCTTATGAGCCAATATATTTTATTGTATCGTATATTTATTCATCTCGTTTTTTTTTTTGACATGTGTTTTCCAACGCAACTTTGCGTCCAAAGTCAAGCCTAAATACTTAGCTGAGTTCGAATGCAGAACTACTTTATTATTTATGTACACAGGTATGTGTTGTACGTTTTTATTCGTAAAGTTAATATGAACCGACTTTACTTCATTTAATTTTATTTGCCATTTTTTGGTCCATTTGGATATATCATTTACTGTCCAGTTTTTCTGTAACTTCCTGTGCGGTTTTTCCTACTGCAATGTACAGCAGTATCGTCTGCAAAAGTGGCAACAGTAGTTTCGTCATTTTGTGGTAGGTCGTTCGTGTATAGAAGGAACAGTACTGGTCCCAACATACTACCTTGCGGTATTCCAGCTTTGATGTGTTTCAATTCGGAGTACTCATTCTTCTTTTTTAAATAAAATGCAAACTACTTGAGATGTCTCACAAAAAAATGTATTGGCTTGAATTACTTTCAAAACATTTATGAATGAAATTCGACTTCGTTCATATGTCCACCACCGGAACGTATGCAGCGGTCGATACGTTGAACCCAATTTTCGATGACTCGGCCGCACATTTCGACTGATACGGCCGCTATTTCTCGTTCAATATTGGCTCTGAGTTCATCTAATGTCGCCGGCTTATAGGCATAGACCAATGATTTAATGTAGCCCCATAAAAAAAACCTAGAGGCGTTAAATCACACGATCTCGGCGGCCAATATACGGGTCCGTTTCTCGAGATAACACGTTCACCGAACTGAAACTTCAATAACTGATGTCCAATTCAAGCAATTGCTCAAAGAAATAACGCTCCAACATGTCTCTATAACGAATACCATCAATGACACAGGACCAAATATCTGACGGAGTATTTTTCTTTCAAAAGAACCTCTCAATAAATTGTTCAAATTATTGCATCCGCATTGAAGGCATTAAATTCGTTAAGGTACACTACCAACTCCTTATACTCACCTTGTTAAATTTTCAGTTTTTTGTTTTTAAATCCAAAAAAATCCAAATCCATAAACTTAAAATCCACATGCGCCGGAACACTTTTGAATACTTTTTTCATAACTTAAATCAAACGCAATCAATTCCATTTAATTAACTTGGTTAGGCACAGGAACCCTGTTCTCGATTCTTTTTAGTTGAATATAATATAATAATAAAATATGCGCGTTTTATTGGTTAGTATACCCAGCTCAGCAAAATTTTCCATCTTAAACAACATCAAACCAAAAGTGAAGATACATTTTTTAGCACAAGTGAAGATATGAAGTAAAGATAAATGTTTTGGAACCTCTGGAATAGAATGACACATAAGCGGGTGTCCGAACTTTAACTAAGTTTTTTATTGACCCCGCAACAATCACACTCATTCACTCACAGTAGAAAGGTAAATTGATTTGGAAAGTAAAAATTAGATTAAATGTAGGGGAATAATAAATTTCAGACTTGCTTTCGTGAATATACGTCTAAAAACAAATTTTAATTTCACTGAAAATCATCTGTTTCACAAAAGAGTAGAAATAACGCCAACCAGAGTTAAGTATTCCATATGTATTCCACATTTGACATTAGAACATAAAAGTGACAACATATAGACTTTAAGCTGATAAATGATCGCCTGACAGTGATCCGCATCGAAGCTAGATTTTAAAACATTCCTTATGTGCGCACACGACACTACCGACTAGGCTGAATACGATGTCAATGTTGTGCTCGGGGACTTTAATGAAACAAAGTCGGTAAGGAAAACATCTTCGGCTTATTAGTTGGTAAGCACAGATTTCACGACACGATAACAGCATAAACATTTTTAGAATCCTCCCTAGCAACAGACTACACCAGCCCTCAGCTCCGTTTTGACAAAAACTTCAAAGTCAACATCCCTCCCCCAGGAACATTTTGTAATGAAGGCCCCCTGTCGAAAAAGAATCGATCCACTTTTACACCGATGGATCCAAAACCGACGAGGGGGTTGGTGGAGGTGTGTTCTCTGGCAGGTTGAACCTCAGCCTCTCTTTTCGTCTCCCTAATCACTGCAGCGTGTTCCAGGCGGATATCATGGCGATTAAAGAAGTCCTATCGTGACTGAACAGAAACGTGATATCCGCTATGGACATCCGAATCTTCTCAGATAGCCAAGCTGCGCTAAAATCTCTGGATTCTGTCTCCACAAACTTCATCGTGGTCCTAGACTGCCGATCATCTCACGTGGAGTTGGCGGAGAAATTCAACATTCACCTATGCTGGGTACCAGGACATATAGATATTCCAGGGAATTGTAGGGCTGATGAACTCGCCGGAAAAGGAACCATACTGCTTCTACCTGATAAAGTTCCCTTAGGCATTCCAATTGCTACATGCAAACTCATGTTTGTGAGGGATGTTATTGAGAGAACTAACCTTATGTGGACAAGTGCCAACACTTGTCTAGCGACAAAACAGATTTTGCCAAAGCTGGATCTGAAACGCTCTAAGTGGTTGATCTCGCTGGTGTAATCACCAGTGTAATCACCGGACACTGTCTCATAGGCAAGCATGCAACAAGGCTTGGCGTCTATACAAATGACTTCTGCAGAAGCTGCTTGGACGAGGAGGAGGAGGAGACTATTCTTCACCTTCTCTGCACATACCCTGCTCTCTCTCAAAGATCTTTCTTTTACAATGATCTCAACGATCTCATAAACATCGACATTAAAAGTCTTTCAAGCTTTATCAAAAGCTCCAACTGGTTCAACGAGTAGGAAGAAGATAGATCCGTTTGATATCACATCGGACCTTTTTATTGGTCTTCTGCCGACTGCCACTAAAACCTAAAATAGCCTTAACTAGGAGATGAATGTGTGTGTATGTGTGGATGTGTAGGCAAATCCGAATTCCAAATGGAGATTCGGTTGCTTTTGGTTAATGTGCGCGGTTCAACTTCATTTGAGTCATTGCGGACTGTGGATGGTACGGTGAATGCAACTTGTCCCTTCAGACCGCCAATACTCATATTTGCGACAAAATCTTTTTCGTTTTTACCTTTTATGGCCGGTATACATCTGGCTTTCCCGGACGGCTATAGACAGCTGAAAGATTATTCCTAATGTCTTAATCCACCAAACCTGAAGCTAATGATCAATGCGATAGTAGCAAGGATTTTGAAAGGGCCATTCAAGGGAGAAGAATGCCTAATTCCGCAAATGATCCAGTGACATATTTTTCGCGTAGATCGCATTTTTCGTCAATTAGTATTTTTTCAATTGTTTTTTAGTATGTGTAGATGTTTGTATGTACCTACGTACTTACGTTAGTACGTTGGTGAACAATTTGTTCGTACATAGTACCAATATCGCGTATAAAAAATAATATCGACTCATCGTTCTCATCCTAAGCGACTCGTATTAACCTAAATATGAACTGAACAAAATTACACTGAATTCGGTCTAACCGTTTATTTTGTTTAAACAAAAAGATTGAACAAATATGGATTTTAGAATTTCTTGAGAAAGATTTATCTTTTATTTATTAAAATCTAATTTGTTGTGGTCACAATACATTTACTTCAAAATATCAGATATTTTCATTGATTTTTTATCAAAGAGCAACTAATAGTTTTTTTTTATAATAATAAACAAAAATGTAAACATAACAATAAACAATCAAATAATGGATAAGGAGAAGAATCTTTGATTTCATTTAGCTTTTGCCTAATCTCCTTTATTATTATTTATAATGTTAAAAGCAGACCCGCTAAAAAAATGGATGCATATTTTATTTTGGAAACCTATTCATTCTTTAACTCTTGATTTTTTTATTGATTATCATGTTTATATCACGCTGGGAAGTTCATCGTGTGGAGCTCCTGTAGCGCAATCAACCCACTTATTTGAAATTCATTGTACATAATAAATAAGGTATAAATTATTGAAGTTGTACTTGTTTTAATTATGTTTGTGTTGAAAAATAACTCAGCTACTTCTACTCACAGACTTTCAATTACATATTATTTTATTTGCGACGGGCGCAGTGGCTCAATGGTTAGTGTGTCGGACTACTAATCGAAAGGTCCCCGGTTCAATTCCCGCCGGGGCCAAGTAACATCTTGAGTTTTTTTCCACTGCCCCACCTCTTGCGAACGTCTGACAAACATCCAAGAGTATCAATTGTCATAAGAAGCTTCTCAAATTTGCCGTTCGGATTCGGCGTAAAATTGTAGGTCCCTTCGACTTCGCAAAGAAAGTGGTTGGAGAAGCTAGGCCCCCTCTATGGGCCGTTAATGCCTAATATTTTTTTTTATTATTTGCATGATCCTTGTTGCTATAATTATATATAGGACTTATTGCCTTAATCAGAAATAATAGTTTTATTTCATTCGGTCTGTGTTGGCCGTATCTAAGGCTGAAAACACACCGGATAAAGCAAAACGTTTTTGATTCGATAGTCAAAAAAACATTTTTTATTTCAACACACACCAAGCGAAACAGAATGTAACAAAACAAAACGTTTTGTTTTCTTGCTTCATTTGGTGTGCGTTGAATAAAATACGCAATCAGTATGTTCAATACTTTAACTCCTCTACTGGAGCAGTTCCTTGGCAGTACAAGTATGCCATCTAATTTTGGTTACATGATTTTGAAATACATTATGTCAAGTATTTAAAGTAATACTGTATATATATTCATACACATTATGTACATTAATAAACATGTATAAAATTAAAATTCAATAAAACTTACCTTGGCAATTCATTTCAGTTGCTATTTCTATCAATAGCTTATCAATAGTAACTTTGTTAGCATGTTCCTTATCTTTATAATTATAGATAGGGCTTCTTGCCTAAATTAAAAAAATATTTTTTCTCCATTTACGTTCATATTTGTTAAAATTTGCGCACAGAGTAAACCAGAGTATATCCATATAATGAATAGGGACACTCTCATATTTTTGACTGAAGGCTAATTGAAGAGGTTCACAATTATATTTAAAAAAAATAATTAGAAAAACCAGCCATAAACCATTTTAAAGTAAATCACCACTGCACGTAGTGAAAAGTTATACACAACGAGGATCAAGTCGATGCGTCTTTAAAAAAGTATTCAGAAAAACCCCACAATGTTTTGCAAAAAACAACAGGTCAGCTATGGGCAACGAAACACGTTTTCTTGTTATGATTTTGTTTTTATGTTTCGTTTCATTTGGTGTGCGTTGCGCCATAAGAAAGTAGGCAATTATCGTCAACGACGCTGGGTCGAAACAGTTTTGTTGCATTCGGTGTGTGTTGCTCGTATACAATGGCATGTATTTTCAACCACCACCACCGAAACACTTCGAAACAAAAACCTGTTTTTTGTTTCGTTTTCTTTGGTGTGTGCACTCTCATAAGAAACAATGTTCTCTTGTTTCACAAAACAAAAAAACACGTTTTGCTTTATCCGCCTATGGCCATAGATTTTCAACAACTAGTCATGATGTTTTTTTTTGTTTTGCCCTATGCTGTGTATGCGGCTCCATAAGAAGCTATGCAGTAATCGACAACGACGATGGTTTGAGACACATTTATATCATTCGGTCTGTGTTGGCCGTATCTAAGGCCATGGATTTTCAACAACCAGTCATGATGTATTTTTGTTTTGCCTGCTTCAGTGTGTGTTGGCTTGTAAGAATCAATGTTTTATTGTGATTTGACTGATCCGGTGTGTTTTCAGCCTAAGAAATTGTTAGTTGTTTCTAAAAAGAATTCATGTGGCTCTACACGGCGGTAGTGAGGCCTGTTCTGACGTATGGCAATCTGGTCTGGCGGGAGGCACTGTCGAATGCCAAACACCTTAAGACTAGTAGCGCTGGAAATGTACTTTTACTTTTAAATTCATTTTTAATAATTATTAACTTATATCAACTTAAATACTAGACAAAAATGATTAAATCTAACTTAAAATTAACAGGATACTTATTCTAGATTATTGATCCTTATGCGGACGCCCTAAACTTAACTCTATCTTATAATTATTGCCTTTCGGCCTAAAAACTATTTTACGAACTAATCTTACATATTATGTTTTCATCGAGAAAATTGTTAAGAAAACTCGGCATCTTTATCAAATTTTATATTTTTATATAAAAAAAAAAACAAATTACAAACTACCTACTCTACTTACTTAAACTACTTAACATATTCTAACTATAATTTGGATTCTGATCACTCGTTGCATTACGAAACAAGTGGTCAAAATCCCAATTGCTTTCTGAGCGCCTGGCAGTCGTCAACGTGCACACGCGCCTCCGTGAGCTGACTGATACCTTACAGAATCAATCACCTCCCGGAAGCACCACCACAAGCCGGCGAGCCCGGCCTCTCGCAGCAACGCCCTAGCTAACTTATTCTAACTTATAAACTAAGAGGATGTTACCTAGAGTAACGCACCGTTTTGGGAGGGCATGTTGACCCCTCCCCCCTCAAAAAGCCACCAAAATTTGGCGAATTGTTGTCGAATTTATCCCTCTCCGGTATTGCGGTACTAAAACGGAGGAGCTCATGAGCATTGGCGACGTTTTCGCCGCGTATGAGCCGCTTATCTCTTGCGCTGCGGTAGCGGTGGTATAATACCGGGATACCATCCCTCGTCTGTACCAGCCCTTTTGCATTAATATGAATAAATGCCTCCGGCGGGATAAAGCCAGACCGGAGCGTACTCTCTACAGCAAGGATCTTTAAGTTTCCCTCATCCAGCGTAGCCATTTGATTTATGGCACACCAGACCCTACAAACAACTCCGAATAGATATAGTCAATTCGGGCCGCTTGTTCGTTTAATTGTGCCTGGAACTTATCGAACTTTCCGTGCAGAGACAGAAGGATCGATTTTAAGTCCAGGTCCACCTCTGGTGCCTTTTGGGCCACCTTTGGTGGGTTTGATGTTATTTGGGCGTGACCCGATCCAGCTGCCATTTGGGCAAAGGACACGTTGGGTGCCACAAAATTTGAGAACGAGCGACCCTTTTGACGCCTATTGTCTTCAGACTGCTGTTTGCGGGCCTGGACTCGCTTTTTCAGCTCCCGGTACTTTGGGCAACCCCTGAAGTTGGCGGGATGCCCAGTGTTCCTGCAGAGCACACAAGAGAGGACACTCCGGTCCTCAACTCTCTCCTTACCAAAGGACATTCTCCATGTATGTGGTCCCTATCGCATCTAAACTGCATGTTGCAGTTAGCTGCGGCTTGCCCGAACCTTTGGCAGCGCATACATTGACGTATGCGATCCGACCTTTAAATTTTCTCCCATCTAACAGCGTGGTAGTACAGGAAGCGGATATTTCGCAGCCAGTCAATTTTGCTGTCGGGAGTAAGCTGCACTAAGAAGAATGGTAAGTAACGGTTACCACCCCTTGCCAGGGCCGAGGAAAACAGCTTGACCCCCACGAACTTGAGGTCGTCGCTTTCAAAATTTTTGAGCTCTTTTTCTAACTCCTCCGTTTTTATTGAGGGATCAATTCCTTTCAAAACAACGGTTTTAAGCTTTTGCTTTTTGCTTGGGGTGTACGTAAAGTATTCGGTCTTAACCTCTCCCAAGGCGGCACGAACCCTATGGTACTCCTCTATATTTTCACATAAAATTATGTGTTTGTTGGCTGATAGCCTTTTCACATGAAAATTTTTCGTGATGAATTTACATAACCTTATGCTATCTGTAATTTCAAAATTACTCACATTTATAGGTGGGACTCTTAACTTTGCTTGTTTCTTTTGTTGCTGGTGTTGCTGTACCTCAGTCTGCTTTTGCTGCTTTGATTGTTGTGGTTGTTCTTGTTGTTGGTGCTGTTGTTGGTGGTGTTGGTGTTGCTTTTGTTGTTGTTGTTGTTGTTGTTGTTGTTGTTGTTGTTGTTGTTGTTGTTGTTGTTGTTGTTGTTGTTGTTGTTGTTGTTGTTGTTGTTGTTGTTGTTGTTGTAGTCGTTGTTGCCGCTTCTCCTGCAGCTGTTGCTGCACTTGCTGATTAAGCACAGCTTGTTGTTGCTGTTGCTGCATCTTCTTTCTGCGCAACTGGTCGCGCTTCTCCAGTAGCTCTTTTATGAGCTTGTCCAGCTGCGCCTCCTCGTCCACTTCTTCGTCCATTTGGACGACTTCCTCGTCATCAACCGGTAGGTCCCTGAAGGAATTTCCTTCTCCGACGTACCGGTCATTGCCACTATCAAATTCATAAGAGCTGGAATTTTCTGCATGATCATCGGCTCCAGCCGCCGATGATGTCACATTATGGCCTGCCAAGTTAACCCTTCTCTTGGCCGAAAGATTCGGCTTCGGCTTTAACTTGCGTCGCCTCTTCTCAACTTGCCTGAACTCCTCGCTTACAGCTTCTGGTGTCACCGCTGTAGTGGAAGCTTTCGTTGGTGCTTCTGTAGCTTTATTTTCTGCTACCATTGGTGCTGCTTTTATTGCTGCTGTTGGTGTTACCTGCGAGACCACCCGCCTGGTCAACGACCGACCCGCTGTTGTTTTTGTTGGTGTTGTTGCTGCCAATTCAATTTCATCTGCAGCTACTGCCTTTGGCAAATATACTGCTGCTGCTGCCGTTATTGTTGCTGTTGTTGTTGTTGTTGTTGTTGTTGTTGTTGTTGTTGTTGTTGTTGTTGTTGTTGTTGTTGTTGTTGTTGTTGTTGTTGTTGTTGTTGTTGTTGTTGTTGTTGTTGTTGTTGTTGTTGTTGTTGTTGTTGTTGTTGCTGCTGATGTTATAGCTGCTGCTCTTCCTGATGTTGTTGCTCTTGCTGCTCTTCCTGATGTTGTTGTTGCTGCAGATGATTTTTTAGCCAGCTCGCGTGTACGTACGCGACCACCGTTTTTCCGGGGTCCATCGCCTACCACCGTACATCACTTTTTTTACACTTTTGTTATTGTCTCTATCAAACTTTCTCACATAAATTATAAAAATTAAAAATTCAATTTTTCTTGCTGTGAATCGAACCCACGCTTCTGACAACAGAGTCAGGCACTCAGTCTACTGAACCAATTGTATATTAGAATTTAACATGACAAATTACTAATATATTGCACTTGATCGCTTATAATCTTCCGTAACTAGCCGTCCTGTCTCTCTACGTGTTGCGGAACGACTGCGCTGGAAATGTAGGTTTTCGGGGCATGCGCATATGCTTAAGAAATTTATGGGGAATATTGTTTGCACAGCCTATACAACCCCCCGTATAGCTTTTGCAAGACCATTCGCCACTTACTTTCGCAGCAAAAAATAATGGCAAATAGAGCAACAACAACCCATCAGATCTACTTACCCCTCTATAATGACGGCTTAGGGATGGATGTATGTGTTCTCGGACTATCCAGTTTAATCAGATTTCCTGACTGCAGAAACGTCACCTGGCAGTGACTACAGCTGCCAAACCGGTCGCAATAATGGCAATACTCGTACTTCAAACGGATTTTACAAAAGATACGAGTCATATCTCGAACCAAAGCTGGCCTACAGGAAAAAGATAGAGTACGCTCGAATCCTGTGCCATAACCAGGAAATTTGGCCGCTCTTTAACAAACGAAAAACCGAGAGACTACTATAAATAGACAAACAGCTTTGTCCTCCCTCGTGGTTGTTATCACCGGACGTAACATGCTGAAACATAGCGTACCTGTTCCCCGCTGGCTTCAATAGCATGGTAAAAATGCATAACTCTTTTTCAACTTTGTTCGGATAGTTGACCGTGTAAAATTACTGTCTGATTAAGAAACATCTTGATCAAAAGCTTCCATATGAAAATGTTTTCATGTTCATTCCTGTTTCTTCCTTTCTTCGAATTGTATTTTGTTATCCCTTTTTGTCAAGAGTTCGCGTAATTATCTTGAAGTTTTTAACTTGAATTTTTTTATAATCTCACAGCGTCGCCGGTGGTGCACAGAAACATCAGCCTTTGATCTATTTCGTTGTGTCCAGACTTATTTGTTTCGCAATGGATTATTGGATCATTAAAGTGTGTTCGAGTGTTTGTGCACCTTCTTTGTGTTGGTATTTAAAAAAATATAAAATGTTGGATAAAAGAGCAAAGAAATAGATCTCAAAAGAAGAAAAACCCTGTTTAACACTTTTCCAAATTTTATTAGAAATGCTCAGCGATGTGGTGGATATCTAATGGCCGAATCAAAATGTCCAAAAAATATGACTGGCCAAATTCGCCTCTACAACTTAAAATTTGTGTTCATGTGTAATAAACTTAGCTACAATACTTACTTAACGGGCTCCCGACCTGTGGTGAGCGTCTGCCAGAGACAATGCAACTTTCCATCCCACGCGATTTCGGGCACGCTGCTTCCAGTTGTCTGGGCTAAGCGCGCTGGCGTCCGCGATGGCTTGGTATTTTAAACGGAGGTTCGGTCTTCCTCGTCGTCTCGAACCTAGGCGCTGGGCAGCCGAAGGTCGTCTGCGTTCGAGCAATATGGTCGATGTTGCCGAGCCAGTGTACCACGTTCACACCCTGGTACAGCTCATAGAGTTCGTGGTTGTTTCTTCTCTCCTATTCGCCTTCCTCGCATACAAGACTAAATATCCAACTGAGTATTTTTCTTTCCAAAGAACACAATTTTAGCTCCCCTCTCCCGCTTATCGTCCAGCGCTCGGCGCCATTAAGCAAAACTGGCAGTATCAGTTTTTTGTTGAGCTTACACCTGGTCTTCCGGGTTAAGGATTTTGAACCCATTTGTTTTGCCAAATTGAAGTAACAGCGTTTTTTTTTCGTAGGTACGAGTAGGTAGGTTGGCGATCTGTTAAAAACCTTAATTAGCAGTGATTGCCGTTTTGTTACCACAAACTCACGTAAACCTGGGTTTTATCTTTTGCTGATGAGTAGTCCCTAAATCCAACCTGTGGAGTTTAAAAAAGTTATTAGTTCCTAAATACTTTTCTCGGAGATTTCCTCAAGTCTCAAAGTCTGGTCCTAGCTAATGGCGGACAGCCGCATAAACAGTGAATTCGAGTCTCTTTTTCAGTTGTAACATTGTAACTGTGGCTGTGGGTTTTGTATGGGATGCCTAGTTTGACCGCATGGTCTCCTATAAGCCAGTGCCCCGTGTTGATCGCTGTGATGACTCTGGCTATATATTTTTGGGGTCTGCATAGGAAGTCGATTGTTTTTGCCTTGTTGTAGTTTTTTTTTTTTTTTTTTTTTTTTTTTTTTTTTTTTTGATTTTTTTTTTTGATTTCTTTTATTTGGCACATGTGGCCATTAAAAAATATTGTACAAAAGATTTATAATACATTTTTTTTTTTTTTTTTTTTTTTTTTTTTTACAAAGAAAGATTTAAAAACTTTAAAAATGTTGCTTTACATATATTAATAATAGGTTTTTGTACGTAAACACATTATCACAATTTTTTATGCTGGCCGGCAGCATGTTGTACATAGATAAACCCTTATACATTGTTCTGTTTTGTCCGCTAACAGTACGATGGCGATCCAATCTGAAGTCCTGGTTATTTCTCAGGCTATAAGGTTGTAGTTCCCCAACAAACTGCATGTTCTCCGTTATATAGGATGGCAAACTACCTGTTTTACACCTGAATACAAAAATTAAGACATTAAATATGACTCTTTGTCTGATGCTTAACCACTTTAGCGTGTCCAACATATGTAAAGTTGACGTTAAGCGTGACATTTTTAAAATACAACGCATCGCTTTGTTTTGCAGTTTTTGTAATCTGCACATACTTTCCGTCGAACATTGTAAAAGAACCGTTGAACAGTATTCAAAATGCGGTTTTATGATCGTGTTATACACTCTGATTGCGTTCATAAGTGTCATTTTATCCCGAACTCTACTAAAAAATCCGATTTTTTTTGACACCTTTTTACACAAATAGTCAATATGCTCCTTGAATTTAAGTTTATTGTCTATTATTATACCTAAGTATTTAATTTCATTAACGATCTCAATTTTTTCATTTTCAACAAATAAATCCTCATTTAGTGATCCTCCTAAGATCATACCTTTAGTCTTTTTAGCATTTAGTTTTAATTTGTTACTTTGCAGCCACTCATTTAACGATTTCAAGTCAATTTTAAGTTTATGCGCGCACGAATTAACATCAGCACCCGAAACATATAATAAAGCGTCATCGGCAAACAAACACAGCTTCGAGTACTCCACAACCTTATTCATATCATTTATATACAATATAAATAAAAGCGTTCCTAAAACAGAGCCTTGCGGTACTCCTATTTTCACTTCCATGACATCTGAATATGCATCATTATAAATTGTACATTGACATCTATCTCTTAAGTAAGAATTGAACCAGTTCCACTCAGTCCCTCGGATTCCATTTTGGTACAGTTTGTCCAACAAGATTTTTCTGTCAACTGTTTCAAAAGCTCGTTGCAGGTCAATGAACGTTGCTATAATTTTCTGTTTAGCGTCAGTCAAACATCTCCAGTCGTCCAGAACCAAATTTAGTGCAGTTTCACAGGAATGCTTTTCTCTAAATCCTGATTGATTTGAGATAATTATGTTATTGACCTCCACAAAATTTTGTAGTTGAGAATATACTATTTTCTCCAGCACCTTTTCCAACAATATGAGCATATTTACGGGACGAAATTCTTCCCCTTTCGTTGTTCCAGATACTTTCTGAATCGGCTTCACAAAAGATTGCTTCCAACTTTCGGGGAACACGCCGTTTTGCAGAGACAAATTAACTATCTTTACTATTACCGGTCCCAACACTTCGAATTGGTCAATAAGAATTCTCACTGATAATAAGAACGGATCCTTTTTATTGTTCATCGATTTTAATGCCATCTTCAATTGCTCGGTATCGATCAATGTAAATTCAAATAATACCGTCCGCGTGTCGATGATATTTGAATACCGAGTGTTTGGTATCGATTCACTAATTTGCTCCACACTTTCTATAAAATATTTGTTGAACTGATTAGCTATTTCTTTATTATTTGAAAACTTTATTTGACCGAAAGTAATTGTATTAATTTGCGTTTCCTCTTTATTGAGTACATAGGTTTTTATATTTCGCCACATTGACTTTTGATTTGTACTGTTTCCTACTTTATTTTGAATGAATATATTTCTGGCATTTCTTAGAGCTTGTTTATATATATTTCTGCTTAGTCGATACTCATCCCAGTCTAACTCATTATTTGTAAATTTAGCTTTATTATATTTTGTTATTTTTACTCGTTTTAAATGGTTCACTTCTCTATTGAACCACCCACACATATCTTGTTTTATTTCAACTTTATTAACAAAAAAGTCTGTAGTTCTCATTAATTCCATTTGAAAATTCCGAGCCAATAAATCTGTATTTATATCTAAATATTGCAAACTACATATAGGACTATCACACAAACGTTGATAAAATGTATCTTTTCTATATTTTAGTGCTTTTATGTATCTAATCACTTTATTATTCCGACATCTCACTTCATTTTTTATTTTAATTTCAATAGTTTCATGGTCCGATATATTCAATTCACTGTTAACTTCTGAACTTATTTCAGAAAAATTTGTTATGACGTAGTCAATCAAAGACTCACTTGAACACGCCCTTCGTGTTGGTTCATCAATCAACAATTTACAGAAATTATCACTTATTATATTTTGCATTCTATTTTGATAAGTGTCCTTTACTAGCCAGTTTATATTCAAGTCACCTAAAATCAACACGGGTTCCTTTCGTTCCACCACATTTTCTAAAAATTCCGCAAATTTTTCGCAGAATAATGCCTTAGACGAACTAGGCGATCTATAAATTATCATTATTATAATAGTTTTTGAACCTAAATACAAGCGTGCTGATAAGTACCAAAAGTTCATATTGTCCGAAATAATCTCCGGCGGATCAAATTGATATTCATTTTTTAAGTACAAAATCACGCCCCCTGTATGCCTTGATTTACTATCACATCTCAGAGTATTATAAGAGTTAAGCTTAATTTCACTTTTTTTAATTTTACTGGTTGTATGAGTTTCTGTCAATGCTATAAAATCAAATTTATTCTCCTGCACTAGATGTTCTAGCTCAGCAAAGTTTGACACTACACTTTGAATATTCATTAAAACCCCTCTGAATTCAGTTGGTTGCTAGAAATCAGTCCTCTCCTTCAACCGAGCACATCTTTCTGGATATGACGCATATTGTCAGCCTACTCCATACAAGGTTGGCTTGCGTGAGGTATTCTGAGTTAATGTTTGCCTTTACTGCTCCGATCGCTACTATACCCCGGAACCCAGATCAGGGTAACCTTGAACCGATCTAGGAGGGCTAGCTCATTATGGCATTCTAGCACTAATTAAGAGGATATAGTGACTGACACGATCGCTTTAGTGACACCCTGGCTGTCAATAAGTATAGCGATCGAGTTGGATCTGGCGACAGGCTTCACGGATAGCTAGTAGCCCCGCCTAGAAAACGCTGGCGGTATCCGGAAATCTGTAGGATTTTAGATTGTTTAAGTACATATTCCAAAAACCTCCAACACCCACGCCGCAGTCTATTTTTGATTGTGTAGATTGTTAGATCGAAGTCCTTATTCACTTGTCCATATTGTCGTACTGATCTTTTGGGGAACTTCAAAATGCTTTATGAAAGACATTCTGGGAATGATATAGTGCGGTACAAGTTCTCTCGGCAGAGAATATTGAATAATACTATGGCCGTAGGGTTTGGCAGTCCAGCATCCACACTCTCGGAGTCTGATCGTGCTGTGTACTGTGGTGTTTGTTATGTGTAGGTCTAGGCGTAAAAGGTGCAGTAAGACTGTAAGCCCGTCTGACGGTGTTGACCGTAGAACGCCTGTGGTGCTTATACGTGCCGTTCCTTGTACCTTATTAAGTTTGATTTTATTGTAGTTTTTCGTTAGGGCCAGCCACCGTACTATTGACCCTTAAATTATGTTTGGTTGTACCACGACTGTGTACATCCACAGGGTAAATTTTGATTTCAGGCCCCACTTTTTCCCGAAGGGTTTGCTACAGGCATGAAGGCTACTTATGCCTTCTATACCCATTATTCTATGTATATTTTCCAGTTGAGTTTAGGATCTAGGATAACTCTTAGATACCTGGCACTGGTTGATAGGGAGAGGAGTGTGCCGTTAAGGCGAGGAAGTCAGGTATTTTAGTTTTGGTGGTGAAACGCAATTTAGTTTTTGCCTTTATACCTCTTAGGTGGTTATCTAGGAGACGTTCGAGTTACCAAGGAGGTCAGGCGAGTGGCCTTAAATCGTTAGCGTTATCGTGACCGAGTCTACCAGCCTTTGGAATTGAAAAAAAACTCGCACTCGTTTCCATCAATAAAAAGTAAACAGCTCCTTTAAAACGGTGTGAGCCAAGGAAATGCTAGATCCAGGGATTTCTGGAGCATGATATGCATAATACCATCCAGTCCAGGCGTTTTAAGGTGAGCGCCGTTCATTACCCAGGATTTTTTTCTTCGGTAATAATGAATGTTATGTTTTCCCAAGCGGTGGGTTATGTGCGTTTGGAGCTGGAAGGTTTGCAATGCTATCCTTACATTCGGCAAAATGGGTATTTATTAACAGCTCTAGGGAGTCTGTAATGGACTCAGTCCATTCTCCGTGCCCTTTCTCATTAAAGATGGGTTGGTGTGCTATTTGGTTCTTGAGGGGTTTCGATGGATAGGCAGTACTCTATCCAGCACCGTTTCTTAGAGCCCTCCTGATAGAGTTCTTGTATATTTTGAGGCAATCTCGGTAGGGTTGCCAGAATTTGGGTAATTCATCGGCGTATCACCACTTAGGTGTCATTCGTGGAGTTGATGTTTACCTCGAGGTAGGTGAACTTCCTTACTACCTCGAAGTTTCTGATATCAATAGTGACGTATGGTTTTAGTCGATGGACAGATGTTAGTTGAAAGCAGGTATGAACTTCGTTTTGTCATCGATGACTTCAAAGCCAACCAATTTCACCTGTTCTTATATCGCAATGAAAACCTCGAACACAACTGGATCACTTTTGCCAGGATAGCGAATTCGGCCATCGCACATAGGCGGATTTGTATGAAAAAACTGGACAAACCGCCCGATTTGAATTAAATAACTTGAAATTGAAATTGATTTCTATCTGAAACTATAATTAATCTCATTTTAACGACACCTCTCTGCTTTTATTTGTAATTTTCAATTTTTTAAAGTAACCCACAAAGGGATTCAGCCTTAGATTCTTCTTCGTCTAAGGTTTCATCATCAAATTCGTTTGTTCCCCTTCTTTTCGGCTAAAGTATGCATATAACCTCACATTCGTTAAAACAAAACAAAAAATGGATAAAGTTGGAAACATTTTTTATTGGTTTTGGCAATAGGAGACTTTCATATTTCCTTTGATATAAATATCAGGGCTCGTAAGATATCGCTCGCCAACGATAAAATAAGGATTTTTATCGTTCTTTATCGATCTTCTCACGAACCATAAAAAATAAAGTTCGCGAACGGTAAAATGTTCGATCTTTAAAAATGTATAGTTCTCTCACGAACGAACTGTATCCTTTTTTTTCTGTATCTCTCGTTCGTGTGAGATCGTAAAAAAGAAATTCAGGTAGAATATGGTTCGCTCGCGATAAGGATCCATAAAGATCCATAAAACAAATCATTCTCTATCAACCAAGTATCCGTTCAGTACGCTTGTGAAGCGATTTATTATTGAATTGAAATGAAATTGAAATTGAAGAAGCTGACGAATCAACTTGCTTACTTTGTGAGAGGAAACTGAGCATTGGAAAATATTGAGCAGCTAAGAGGTTCTTCTAGGAAAACTTGCACAAGTAGTACTGGCAGTGCCATCAACTCAAGTCTCTGTTGAACGGACTTTTAGCGCTCTACAAGTTTTTTTTTTGACAAAAACCAGAAACAAAGTATCCAAAGAAACAATAAATAATGTTTTGTTAGTTAAACTAAATGCAAATTTATTCCAAAATCTTAATATGTAATAAAAATACTTTTCACTTATGTTCTTTCAAAACCAACGACCATACCACGTCGAGTTAATCGGTTCTCGTCAGATCACCGTAACTAAACGACGTTGGGCGCGGTTAGTACGTAGATGGGGGACCGTTTGAGAACAACCGCGTGTCGTTGGCCAGTCCCATCTACAGAGTTGAGGTAGATAATATACGTGGTATCACAATGGACCTAAATTGGTCTAAGTGTGTCGGCTTCTGCCGACAACCACATAAACCTAACCTAACCTATGTTCTTTCAATATTAAAATATGTAATATAATTTTCATGTAAAATTGCTTTTTTTTCTTATTCGAACAGTTCGCGAACGGATCTCCGATAGTTCGCAAGTGATAAATTCGCGAACGAACTATATTTTATGGATCGCAACAGATTTGATTCAATCGTGAAAACGAATTTTATTTTTAAACGAACCGAAAAATAAGGTTCGCGATCGAATCAGAAATCAAATTCCTTTGCGAACTTTTCATGAGAGAACGAATCATATTTTATCGTTCTGCGAACCTTGGAAAAAACTGGACAAACCGCCTGATTTCAACTAAAGAAATTGATTTCCATCTGAAACTATAATTAATCCCATTTTAAAGACACTTCTCTTTTTTTATTTATAATTTTCAATTTTTTAAAGCTAAGCACAAAGGGATTCCGCCTAAGATTCTTCGTCGTCTAAGGTTTTATCAACAAATTCTTTTGTTCCGCTTCTTTTCGGCTAAAATATGCATATAACCTCACATTCGTTAAAACAAAACAAAAAACGAAGAAAAATGGATGAAGTTGGAAACATTTTTTATTGGTTTTGGCAAAAGGAGACTTTCATATTTCCTTTGATATAAATATCTCAAACGGGACTCACAAACAACAAAACTGTCAATGTTTACAAAACTTCAAAGAAAAAAGTACATAGTTACAACCCATTTCCGCGAATACACATTTTTTTCTATGAATTTACGATGTACTAGTACTTAAATTAATGAAACAAGTTGAACTTACCTGCCTCAGGCTGCCCATGTTCAATAACTGTGAGATATTTCGAGTGCACTTTAAAAAAAACACGTTTTAATGTTTGTGTCACAATCAAACAGATAAATGTACGGTAAACGCCGGTCAACTTCCAACCGAGACCGTTGCAAACGAATTCAAATATGAAATACCCCTATGTGCATCGCCACGTAGAGCTTCTGACGATGAATGCTACTCGTATCTTATGCGACTTTAAAATCGTTGAAAAGATGCTGGGTCTCGACATGAAATTCATTCGTCTTTTCCAGGATTTGCCAAACTGCGAAGATTTATTCTATTATCGAGTGAAATTCAATTGTCTGTCATTAAACTACGAATTGTAGTAATTGAATCTGCATCGACACGCTAACAATTTCGTGTTTGTTGCTCCTTCACTGCATTGATAAAAGCTCATTTTATTGCTTGCAACAGCCTGGCAATTCTCTCATGCTCTCCACTAAGGGGTAAAAGAACTTTCAAATGCTCTTCCTTGTAATTTGAACTTAATTTTGTAACTTACAAGCTTTTTGCTCAAGTTTAAACGGTTCCCATTGGGGTATGGGATAGATAGAATGGTATCCTTAGCCGAGTTGTTCAATAGATTCAAATATCGGTTAAAGCTCGTCGGTTGTGTTTTTTGTGACCCAATCGGATGGGTGAATTATATCCGGGTTAACAGAATTCCAGCATAATCCATTAAAAAATTAAATTATATTTTATTTATGCCAACATCTGTTGACATTAATTTTATTTTCTAGAAAAGTGATGCTTATCAATTGTTATAAATCAACAAAAATTTGGCATCTCAAGGTATTAACAGTTTGCACAGGTGGGTATGTCCCTGAGTTTAAATAAAGTTTTCTTTTTTCCATGCCCACTGAATTATTTATCACCTTTGAAGGAGCTTTCGCTTTTATTATACTCATTGTGATGCGGAAACTAATTGAACCTCATGGATTTATAATACAGCAAACTCAATTCTCAATTATTTCACGATATATAATTGTTATTTTTTCGCGTGTATAATTGGTGGGTGTCGAAGATAGTGTTCACATTGTTTACATCAAACAATTTTATTTTTAATCACGGAATCAGAGAATCTCAGAATCATCAGAATCAGCAGCAGAACCACTTGAGATTTGTTGGGATTCGACGGAGTATGAGTATTATTTTGTTCATCGTAATCTGTACAAGATTGCGGGGGCGTGCAGTGATTGTTTGGACATTATCCACTTCGGGGATATCCAAAGGTATATTTCTTCTGAACAATAAAATTGTTTAATTTAATTATATGTTTTGTTATTAATTCGCGTTTGCTAAATCTCTAATAATCTAATATTCGCGTGCGTTGCGTTGTCATTGCAGGTTCAATTGCTTTCGTTAGTGGAATTTCAACTAATTTTTAGTGTAACAAGAAAAAAAGGAAGCAGGAGGAGGACGATTATTTCAGGCGGAAACTGAATGCACAGAGCCAAATAAAATAAACATTAAAATGGGTGACAATATTATCGGTTCGGCGAGTTTTCTGCATTTGGGCGATGTTGTGTCGTTATTTGCTGAAGGAAACGTTGCTGGATTCTTAAGTACTCTTGGGTAAGCACGTAAAACGAATACAGCGTGTAGTGTTTTTTTTTCATTTGTTTATTTTGCTATTCACAGATTGGTCGATGACAGAACAGTTGTATGCCCAGAAGCTGGAGACTTGAATTGTCCACCAAAGAAATTTCGAGGTATGTTTTCATAAAATATTACACAACAGTCTTTTTTTTTTGAACTCAAGATAAAGTACATAAAAGGAAATCATTTAGGTTAGGTTAGGTCAGGTATCATTTAGGTATTGTTTTTATTTATTTAATGGGCGATGGGCAAAAGCATTTGATAGTTACGAGTATATCTACCCAGATAAACTAAGAAACATCTTCTACTACGGTGAGTGGGAGTAATTCCATTGTGCATCATTACTTTCAACCTTTGGGTTCCTAACCGTACTGAAGCTTAATAAAGTTTGCAAATTTTATAAAGAGTATGCCATCGAATGTCCTTCATGAAGTTTTAATGGTGTCAAAGTTTTAATTTTAAGCAACACAGTTCACGGCACAGAAAGTGTAACTTGTTTCCTTCAAGTAAACTGTTCCACATTTAATGCAGATGCCATTTATATTTACTACGCGTTCCTTTTTTCGTCGCATGCTGATTATACATCCGTAGTAATTTGAGTATTTGCATAACATTAGTGTCGAAACTAATTTGTTTGGTATTGTAATATCCAGCCATCTGTTTATAGTTATTTAAATATATTAACATACTTGTTTATACCTATTTGTACACTCGAAAATGTAATAATTATTTCTTCGAGTTTTGCTGAGGAATGGGGTAGGCATAGGCATGTCTTTTACTGCGTAGAGAGTGTACCCTTGATTATGATGTTGTTGAAAGTGAAATGTGGCTTTGTTAAGAAGGGTAAAATGATTCATTATGGACCAGATTTAGAGCACTTCTGTTTCGGGTGAAATAACCAAGATACGACTGAGCTATTAGGCATACAAATAGTCTTTAGTTTGATTCAGCATGAATTTTAAAAATAACATAAAGGGAAGTAGTTGATATTGAGTAAATCTAGATTTAAAAAAAAGAGTGTGATTTAGACCACACGACTGAAGTAAAACTTCTTTGGCTTCATCTATAAGTATGTATATCTATACATTTATATATGTATAATATACACAATACACATGTATATACATATACTCGTACATATATTAATTTTCTACAAATATTTAAATTTATTATGGGTTTTCATTGATAAATTAATATTTTCAAATAGATTTTTTATTTTTATTCATTATTTTGATTATCGGATACATCAGTAGTTACTGTGGTTGATTGTAAGACCGAGACAATAGGCTTATGGTATGAGAAATAAGATACATATGTTTTCGAATGAAAATTAGAAAGATATTTAGAGAAAACTACATCGATTGTTACATGTCTTGTGGTAGGCTCATTTCGGTTATTATTCATTTGTAGTTCTAATTGATCTTGTAGAAAGTTTACCAAGAGTTGTCCATCTTCGAACGCGAAATTAACATTGAAATCTTCTGCTAAAATTAGTGGCAACGCATGATAGTTTTCTCTTTCTTTTTTCTTCGCCCTTAAAACAGAACTGGAAGCAGAACTGACAGGGTCGGTAGAGCATGCATTTTGTTTTTCGAATCATGAGTTTAAAACCTATATGCTTCGCCAAACCGAATATACACCGCTTTTGTTTTTTTTCGTCGAATCTCCCCTTGATTGTCATTCGTGGAGTTAGTGTATACTACGAGGTAAATTAGTTCCTTAACTACCTCGATGTGATTACTATCAATATTGACGTTTTGTGAGAGTCAGCGAACAGATGATTGTTTGCTTGTTGACATCATGTGCTTTGGTTTGTCCTCGTTAACTTCAAGATCACCGAGCTTCGCCTATTCTTTAACCGCCATGGAATCTACCATGGGACGCACGGTGGGGCAGAATGGCCTAAAACCTGGCATTAAATCAACCATCACAGCTAGGAACTTGAAATTTGGCGTTATTGCGCCTAATATGATTCTTGGAACATTTTAAATTTTACTTTTGGACACGCCCACAACACAAAACTGTACATAATAAAAAACAAAATGTTACAATCAGGAACATATATTTTTTTATTAAATAAACTTAAAAAAAAATCTGAAATAAATTCAGTTTTCTTCCTCTTCATCACTCTCAAGAATTTCGTATTCAGTGCCAAGTTGATTTGGTGTTGGAACATGTGGGGCCTTCAACAAACCGATGAATGATGAATTTTCTTTTTTGGAACTCTTCGCAGAATTGTCAAAACGGGGTCCGATGATAATAAAAAAAAATATGGAAGTACTTTAGGAGCTTTTGATCGAATAATTTCATACTGAAAGCGTGACAGGTTTCCTTCAATAATCATTGCTAATGCTTCTTCCCCAGTCATTGAAGTTGGTTTAGTTGAGACCCTTAAAGCTGTTCTGCATTTTTCAGCATTATTGGGGATTGTTGTCACGTCACGCATTAACTTTGCAGCGTCTGACTGTCCGCAAGCCCTCAAACCCATTTCAGTCGCATAAGTCAACTCAGCGACAGACGTGGACTTCCTCTTTTGACCTTTTGTGACGCTTCTTCAAATTCAACTTTTGGACGCCCACGTTTGCCGTCACCAAAACATTCAAATAGGACAGGCGTTTGTAGCCACGCAATGTTTGCTTTTAACAACTTTTTTTCTACTCGACAAGCTTTTTCCCAACGCGATTTAAATTTTGATTTAAACTCCGTTATTTTCTCATTAACATTGTGTTGAAAAGCACCGGTGCATTGGCCGCTTTAGAACTTCTCCCCTCAAAAATTCGAGTTGACTTTCTAATCCCTTTAACATTGAGAATTCAACATTCATTATATTATATAGCTCTTCCCTTGTCACAGAAAGAGTTTTGGAAAGTGTTCGGCCTAAGAAGTAATTAAAATTAAAATTAAAAAAAAATCAATTTTTTTCAAAAGTGACGCCACCAACAAAAAAGTTTACTACACAACAAGTGCAAAAGGTAGCAAAAAAAGTTTACAGGTTCTAAGACTAAACAAACCACTTATCACACAGAGATATAACACTCAACGTCAGGTCACGGTCAACACATCTAAAACTCTTAAGATTTCGGATAAAAACAAAACTAACACTTTTTTTCGCACATTTTTTATCTTTAGCCACAGATTAAAAAAAAAAGATTTTTTTTGAAAATCAAAATAAGACAATAAAAGCACCTGAGCTTACTGATTCCATTTCAATTTTAACTTTTTCAAGGCCAACAAACTGTAAGAAATAGCATACAGTTAACTGCAGTCACTCAAAACAAAAAACACGTCCGGCTTCGATGGAAAATACTAACAAATGCTGCATTCGTGACGATCTGCGGCCACATGCTCCCAATATACTTTCTTGTTCTCATTTTTTATTCTCTATCCTATTTCAAACAAAAACAAAACGGTAGTTTAGGACAAAGCTCAATTTCAAAATTCGATTAAATGCCAGCTTCAGAGTTGTTTCGCCCCAGTGTGGGACGCTGAGAGTGGCCCATGATGCCGATATCGACCGCGTTCTAGCTGGCTTTCTAATAAAACTTCTGCATGTTGCCCGATTTGCTTGAGCTGGAAGACTGCTTATGCCCTAGTCTTTCTATGGATCTTTTTTTCCTCGCTAGAAACTGTTCTCTTTCTGAAATCTTTTGGTGTTTTTATTATTTCTTTTTTTTTCAAGAAAGCCAGGCCTACAATGCTCATTTGTGCATCGAGATGCTTTCAGATATTTATAGCGCCTAGTCTTAAATTGTCGTAAATTGTATTCTTCCTGAAATATATCCCTGGAAACCGTGGGATCCTTGAGATATTCCAAGGCTGCTGGCTGCTGGCTACTTAGCAAGTTTACCTTTTTTCTGTCTTAATGGTCTTTTTTGTTCTGATGCAATTAAAACACTTTAATCCATCCTTGCACCCTACGTTTCGTCGGTTTTTTGCCAACTTCCTCAGGGGTTTTTGTTTTCTTTTATTTAAACATTATTTTACATATTTAATTTAATATGATATTGTAACAGCACAAAACACAATTTCAATAAATAAGTAAAAATAAATAACATAAACGACATCACAATTGAAAATATCACAGATCAGATTTCAGAATGCTTTTCTGAGCTTACCTGATTCCGCACTCTTCTCTACTTCACTACAGACGGAGATTGCCTTGCTTCCGTTTTGAATTTCTTTAATTCACTTATACATTTCATATTCCCTGTCCATTCAGTTACGCTTTGCTTCATTGAAAAGTTTTATAGTTTCTTTTCTAATGTCGTACAGTTCTCTTGTCCACCATGGAGGTGTCGAGTTTCTTTTTCTCTTCGTTTTTAGGGGACATGCTTTTTCAAAGGCTTTTTCGCCGATTTTGGTTGGATCTTCGGCTTTCCTGTCTGTACTCTCAGGTGCATACGCAACATTTGTCTAGAGTGTACTTATTTTCTTTCCCAATTCCACATTGAAAAGGTCCTAGTTAGTTTTTGGTTTCGGGGGATTGTTCGTTTCTGTTATCAGGAACTTAATGATTTTCTGATTAGAGAATGTTCCATCCTTTAATACCTTCCACTGATCTATTGTAACTGTATTCGAATTACTTAATGTTGTAACGTCGATTACTGCTTGTACCCTACTCTGTACCCCTATTCGCTATTAGTAAGTTATCAGTCCAGAGTAACAGTTATAAAAAAAACCAACTGCTTTTAATCTCAGCAACAAGGACTATATAAACAGAACTCATATTTGTCTTGCCTCTCATGATATTTTCCTTGTTTCAGATTGCCTCATTAAGATATGTCCCATGAACCGATATTCCGCCCAGAAACAATTTTGGAAAGCAGCGAAACAAAGTGCCAGCTCGAATACCGATACGAATCTCTTAACACGACTTCACGTAAGTTCTGTTCATCCGTATAAATCATTTTCAAAATCATTATTTTACGTTTGATTCCCCAGCATGCCGCTGAAATTGAGAAGAAACAAAATGAAACAGAAAACAAAAAACTCCTCGGCAGTTCGGTGCAATATGGCAGTGTTGTCCAATTGCTCCATCTCAAGTCAAACAAATACCTGACTGTAAACAAACGCCTTCCATCGCTTCTTGAAAAGAATGCAATGCGTGTCTACTTAGATGCCAATGGCAATGAAGGCTCATGGTTCTACATTATGCCATTCTATAAGCTGCGATCGATTGGTGATAATGTCGTTGTAGGCGACAAAGTGATATTGAATCCGGTTAATGCAGACCAACAGAATCTGCATGTGGCCGCTAACTATGAATTGCCCGATAACCCCGGATGCAAGGAAGTGAATGTACTTAACTCGTCGACGTCGTGGAAAATAACTCTTTTCATGGAACATAAGGAAAATCAGGAGCACATTTTGAAAGGTGGTGATGTTGTTCGATTGTTTCATGCAGAGCAGGAGAAATTTCTTACCATGGACGAGTATAAAAAGCAACAGCATGTATTTCTGCGAACAACTGGCAGGACCAGTGCCACAGCAGCTACCAGCAGTAAAGCTTTGTGGGAGATTGAAGTTGTCCAACATGATTCGTGTCGTGGTGGTGCCGGACATTGGAATTCCTTGTATCGTTTCAAGCATCTGGCTACAGGTTACTATCTTGCTGCTGAATTGGATGCAGATACTACATTTGAAGATACGTCCGACAGTGGACTACGAGCTATGGGTAATAAATTGGTAGAAGCTGTCACGCAAATGATTCTAATATTTCACTCTTAGACAAATCAAAAGGAGAACAGTTTCGCTTGATTTCGGTTCCATACTCAACGGAATTAGCATCGGTATTTGAATTAGATCCAACTACAATGGCGAGAGCGGATAGTCTTGTACCACAATCGAGCTATGTCCGCCTGAGGCACTTGTGTTCAAGCACTTGGGTACACGCCACTTCAATACCTATTGATATCGATGATGATAAACCTGTTATGTCGAAGGTGAGTAACTTTTTTTTCTGCCACCCATTGGTCTGTGTGAATTCGTTTGTTGTTGTGCACTCGTGAGGTTTTTAATCCCAATACAGCAGTTGCATGTTGTGTATATTTTAATTATATTTTTCCACCCTAACCTGTTGTTTATCACTTTGGTAGAGGACCGTTAACAATGGTTGAGAGTTTCTGTAGGGGATAGTCGGGTAAAATAAAAATTGTATTTTCTCGTAGATCAAGTGAGAAAGACTTTTGATAGATGGGAGTCTGCAATGATACAAGAGTGTAGCCGCCGGATTGAGTATCATTTGTTTGTAGACTTCTTTTTATTTACTAAGGACGACTTCAATGAAGAACGATTGGAACAATTATGGCGGTAATGTGTCTAGCCATTCCAGCCCTTGAGAATAACTGAAGTGGTGTGCAGTTAAGCACATGTCTTAAGCTGTTTCCTTTGTGACTTACTATAAGAGCTCTTCAGCTGATGGAGAACCTTTTTCCTTTCTTTATTTTTTGAACGAAAACACTATTGGGAAAAATGTATGTGTTGATGACTGTCAGAAACGACTTACTTATTCAGTAAAAATAAGTGAGATCGCAAGCCCATTTGCTCAAAGTTATCTATTATAAAAACGAGTACAACTATAATTTTTGTTAGCAATTTGTGTTCTTCTTGAAACGTTGTCTGTCTCAGTCAATATTCTCTTATATTTTACACAAACTTTCGAATTTTTTTTAAAACCAACCAATATTCATTCACAGGTTTGCTGCTCAGCCATCAAAGAGGACAAAGAAGCCTTCGCACTGATTCCAGTTTCTCCCGTAGAAGTGCGTGATCTTGACTTTGCAAATGACGCCTGTAAAGTACTGGCAAACGTTACGTCTAAACTCGAAAACGGTACCATCTCCATCAATGAAAGACGAGCATTGGTATCTCTACTTCAGGACATTGTCTACTTTATCGCTGGCATGGAAAATGAACAAAACAAAACAAAAGCTCTAGAGTTGACGATCAAAAATCCCATTCGTGACCGTCAGAAACTACTTCGTGAACAATATATTCTCAAGCAATTGTTCAAGTGTCTCCAAGGACCATTTCAAGAGAAAGATGGCGAGCCACCTTTCCTTCGATTGGATGAACTTGGCGATCCGAAAAATAGTCCATATAAAAATATCTTCCGTTTGTGTTATCGTATATTGAGGCTGTCGCAACAGGACTATAGAAAGAACCAGGTAATTCTTCGATTTTATCTTTCCTGAATCTTATTAAAACAATTTATTTCCAGGAATATATAGCAAAGCATTTTGGGTTGATGCAGAAACAGATTGGCTATGACATTCTGGCTGAAGACACAATCACCGCATTGCTACATAACAATCGAAAGTTGCTTGAAAAACACATTACCGCTTCGGAGATTGAGACATTTGTGGGGTTGGTTCGTAAAAATATGCTCTGCTGGGACTCGAGATTTTTAGATTATCTCTCTGATTTGTGTGTTTCGAATCGAAAAGCAATCGCAGTGACACAAGAGTTAATTTGCAAAAGTGTGTTGAGCTCAAAAAATGCCGATATTCTCATAGAAACGCAAATCAAACGATCACCAGTACGGAAACAAAGGGATGTTACACTGGATACTTTAGATGAGGATGATGATAATCTGTTGGTAGAAATAAATGGTGATGTCACAGAGTTAAATTCGGACAGATATGAAATTCATCTGCAATGGAAGGGGCAACCGGTGAGTGTAGCAAGATCGGACCGCTTTTACTTTAAATATCTCTGTGTTGGTCCCATTCTCTTTCAAACCTTTCGTCCTACTCTTATTAGCAAAACTTACAAAAACCTAGCAATTAATTACCCAAATTTTCCCATTCCCCGCCAGTTTTTTAGCCCGATACACAGAGAATGATGTTATTTATTGTCGTCACATTGCTTCTCATATACTCGTACATAGACTCTTCGGAAGTATTTTATATATTATTAAAGTTAATATAGTGGTACCTACAAATCTGTTCTTGTGGTGTGCCCGGGGGTGGGGGGGGGGGGGGGGGGGTCTCCATTTATTGGCTACCACTGGTGTTCCAGAGGCTAGCCATCTATGTCCCCTTCTCTTCATCTTTACAATCAATAGTTTTGAGATTATCACTAACCATTTTTCGCTGTCCCTCTATGCTGACGCCCGAAATCGGGCGACATTTCTTCAAGACTAGACTCCTCGATAGCTTTTCTAACAAGTTCCTCAAAAGCTGCTTAGGGCTCAACATCTCCTGATGTCAATGTGTTACCTTGGCACTTTCATGCAACCAGCCGCTTCCCTTTAGCTTCTCCATAATCCTCCTATATCTCTTCGCGACTTTGGCTTGCGACAGGTAGCAAAATGTTCGTTTGCAGATTTATGAGATAGTTTTAAAAGCCAATTAATCACTTGATTTTGTCAAACGATGGTCCAAAGACTTACGATACCAGATCCCTCTATATTAGCTCTGTTCGTGCCCTTCGTGGGTACGCCAGGCATGCGAGGTCACACTTTCAGCGAGTCCATGTATTGAATCGAGAACGAAAACGTCGTTTTCTTTGAAGACCCTTTTATCTTACTTCCATATCACGACGGACTAAACCTCATTGACTCGTTTACCCTTAAGAAACGCAGAAAAGCAACAGACATTCTCTTCAGTCATAGAATTATTTCAGATTAACAAACCTTCGTAGTTTACGATGTTATAGTCGCTTTTTAGCCAGTGCAGCATCGCTGGATATTTATGACCAAATCTGGACCAGAGAAGATCTAACGGACTTCTTAAACATAAGAAAGGGACCCTCTCTTTTCTAACAAAATCGATAACCATACACTGTGCCATAGGTAGACAGGTAGACATGGTCAGAGATAGTGTATCCCCTATAATGACTTCTGCAGAAGCTGCAGAAATGAGATAGTAAAAAAGACTGGCCTGCACTTTGTGTGCACGTGTCCCGCACTCCCGAATATCTTATTTTTTGTATAACTAATCCAGAGGGACATTTAAAACTAATTAACAAACTATCGCTATTCTTTACTTGCTTCTTCAGCCAGGAAATACAAGAGCAAATATTCGCCACTTTCAGCTTTCCAAGTCCTCTCTATGAAAGAATAATGTTCCTAGTTGCGATTCGCATCTACAATATCTATTTCATCTGCATATGCAATATCTTGTCCTGATATGCTTAATGTGCTACCGCTTATTAAAGAATCCTTTTTTAATTTGTAATTAAGCAACAAACATCACCAGAGAAAGGGGGGGGGGGCACTTCTGGGTCTGTGCAGATAGGTTTTGAGACTATCTTGGCTTAAGTGGAAGTCGAAATGATTGTGCATACTATAAGTTAAGCGAAACGTAGAGCACTGGTCAGAGGTTAGTTACTTCTATAACTTGTGCGATGCTAGTGGATTTTAAAGAGAGGAATCAATCGAAGGTTTTTGGGGGATTCAAGGATGGGTCTTTCAAATGTGATATAGTGTTTTAGTGACATAGGGTTCAGAAACGTCTCACAATCTATGTGGGATCGATCAATTGTTTATCACAGATGACTCCGAGATCACACATTAAATCGACTTGGTAATTTAAAATACTTTTTCGCGAATAGGTAATAGCTTGACAGTTGTTCGCATTAAGTTCAAGAAAGCGTATAATGCACTAGGTCTATTCAGATCCTTTTTTAGTAGGAAAGAGTCGGAGAGAGAGCATAGGCCCCTGTTTCATTAGAAAGGTTGGCGATCCGCAGTGCAACGAGTTTAATACAGTTAAATGAGATAAGGCTTCACGACTACCCGGAACTTATGACCTTTCTCGATGAACTCCCGGAAATTGATATGAACTGCGCGGTCACAGACCGCCTTCACAAAACACTACACTTCAATAAACGGTTTTCCACTGAGATTTCCAAGAGAGAATAATGGGTTAGTAATAACCCATCAAGTAGCCATAACGGCATAAAGTGGTATACAAATAGTTCTTAAAAGGAATCGGGGGTAGGGAGAGCTCCGCCCATTCAATAATATGCCAGCCACATCAATACATCTAGTATTAAAGGCGCCACCATCCATATATTCACGGATAGTCAAGCAGCTATAAATGCCCTTAGCTCGCATGCTCTTAAATTTAAATCAGTTGTGCACTGTTTTAAAACTTTTCAAACACTGGGCTTAAGGAACAAGACCAAACTGTTTTCGATTACGGGCCACGAGGATTTTCAAGGCAACGAAAAGGCCGACGAACCAGCAAGAAAGTGCTCAAAGGTCCCGAACCCTTCTGCTGCGCTCCTAGATCAGCAGTAGTTACAGCTATAAAATGCTGGGAACATACGAAATGTACCACTTATTGGGAGAGCATCCCAGCACTAAGACAGGCCAAACGAGCTATTCAGCCAATCAATAGTAACACCAACAAATGTCTAAATTTGAGACGGCATGTTATCAAAAAGCACAGGTTACGATACGACCTGGATAAGATACTTGGTCAGGCACCAAATAACAGACAAGGACATACAAACCATGGACTCACAGCTCTTTCTCAGATTCATCAAGGAAACTGGACTGGACGCTGTGCTCTAAGGAGTGTGACCTGCCAAGGATAAATCAGAGCAATACCTCGATACGCTTCACAAAAGAAATATCTAGAGAGGGCTCTGAAAGGGGGCACGAACCTCTCCGAGGCACAAGCAGGGGATACAATAGACCAACAAGTCGCAGTGTAATATACCCTAACAAAATATTATTATTATTATTATTACGATACGACCTAAACAAAATGAAAATAGTCGGCTCTTCAGAGTGTCGGTTATGTTTTCAAAAAGACCAAACAACTGATCAAATTTAAGGTGAACGTTCAGCGCTCAATAGAACTAGACGAACAATTTTCTTCAGAGAACAATTGAGTTCCAAAGAAATAAAGAAGTTCTCTGCTGGCAGCATTATCAGTTTTTTACGGAAAGTAGAAACACTACTAGCCTAAACAAATTCTGGCCCAGATTGATATAAGAGTCTTTTATGACACGGTCGACATCATTAACTGTGAGACTAATAATCAGTGGGCCTAGGTGGCTTCCCTGTGGGACACCAGAGGTTAATAAGAAAGTGCCAGATTCAGAGGATCCAAATATGACTTTATATTGACGGTCGGATTGAACCCATGCAATGATTAAGTTTGAAAAAGATCAGATAGTGGGACATTTTGTCAATGCCTTGCTGAGGTCGGTTGCAATAACCTCAGCTTCACAACCAGCCTCAAGAGTGGATAGAGTTCCCCAAAAAAATTCTAATAAATTAGTGGTGGTTGATATTCTCTTAAAGAAACGCAGTTGGTTAGGGGAGAAGATTTGTTTGCAGTGAAAGAGCATTGTATCGTAGACAATACTTACTTTTGAAAAGCTTAGGAATGCAAGAGATTGTTTTGGGGTCATCCGAACTAGAAATAGTGAAAGTGGATGGTTGACCATCAGACTTTCTTTTAGCACTGATGAAATGGAAGAAGTGCTTAGAATCTTTCCTGATAGAGGGGTGCATTCTGTTAAGAATAACGAAGTTGTGTGAAGAGAGAGAGAGTTGACGTATTGATAGTTTTAAAGATCCGTGTTTTCAGGTATAAACGCCATAGTTTATTTCTTTTGTTTATTAAAGAACGAACTGTTATACCAAGTATGGAATAAAGAATAATTTTTTGGCGACGGGAAATATAGGAATAAAAATTAGTGGGAGCAGTGTTTATATCATCGCATTGAACTGTACTATTGAAATCAACAGAGCTTAACAAGCTGTTGAGTTTTGGGAAGTTGCTATTGCGAGAATTGAAAGTCACTGGACTTTCACATAGACTGGGTTTATTAAAATTGTAAGAAAAAGTGACGAGGAGAAAAGGGTGGTAGGGGTCCAGTTTAAAAACAATGTGGCACAATTGTCAGCATCAGAACAGTCATAGTAGGTTCTGGTTTCGTTGGTACTGGACAAACATGAATCGCTGTCAAGTTCGGACCTTATTGTATCTAGTATCTGCTTACTGCAGGCAACGGTCCCAACACCAAAACTGGATAAAATAGAACTAAATGATAATTTTCTTTAATTTATTTTTACAGAAATCTCGATCTATGGCAGAATTGGCTGATTCTACATGCCTAGGCAGAGCAGAGGAAGGTGATATTCTAAATTACTATCGGCATCAACTAAACTTGTTCTCGAATATGTGCCTAAATAGGCAATATCTCGCATTGAATAATCTCTCGCCGCAGTTGAATATCGATTTGATTTTGAGGTAAGCCCGTTTAACCTTCCGATTGAAAGCAATATGTTTATATTTGAAACTTTTGCAGATGCATGTCAGATGAAACCATACCCTACGAATTGAGAGCGTCGTTCTGTAGACTAATGCTACATTTACACGTCGATCGGGATCCACAGGAACCAGTAACTCCGGTTAAGTACGCAAGACTGTGGAGTGAAATTCCATCAAAAATGTCCATTCAAGAGTAAGTTGGAGAGGAGTGTTCCCAAATTGTCTTGCAATTTTTCTTTTTTTCTTCTTGCTTCTTTTAGTTATGACTACAAGAAGCATCCAGATTGTAATAAAGAAGCTGTTCGCGCCAAGTTTAACACAACAATTGTATTTGTGGAGAACTATTTGTGCAATGTTGCGGTAAAAGCATGGCTGTTTACAGATCAGGAACAAAATAAATTGACCTTTGAGGTAAGTTGCAATAGTGGATTACCAAATATGATAGTCAATTTGTCGCCGGTTAAGATAGTAAAGTCCTCTTTTTTTCTTTTAACTTTCAGGTTGTTAAATTGGCACGCGATTTGATTTATTTTGGTTTCTACAGCTTCAGTGATTTACTTCGGCTGACTAAAACCTTGCTGTGTATTTTGGATTGCGTGTCGGATAATAATATGGCTTCAGGCGTCCGATATACCAGTAACGATGTAGAAAGTAAGTTTTTTTTTGTTTCTGCATTGATTTTCGGTTGATGGCACCCGCTGATTAGCTCAATGGTCCCGTTGCTAATTTTTTCACTATAAAAGGTCTAAATCCCATTCACCTTTTAAGATTTTGTTTTTATTTATTATTTTCCGGTTGAGTTACCTGTTTGGTTGCAGTAAATCACTCTGCCGGACTCTACACTTTAAGCTAGATTCACTTGCTTTCTCGTGCATCCTTTCACTATGTTGATTGAAATAAAACAACCTCCCTCATTGATTTTCAGCTGAAGGAGGTGTTCTTCGATCAATTGGCGACATGAACACTGTAATGACATCTTTAGCACTAGGTCCAGTTGGCTCTGCCATGGCCACACCGACAATTCAACAGCGTAAATCCGTTAGTCAAATGAAGGAGTATCCCCTTGTTATGGATACCAAACTGAAGATTATTGAAATTCTGCAATTCATCCTCGATGTCCGTCTCGACTATCGAATAAGCTGCTTGTTATCGATTTTCAAGCGTGAATTCGATGAAACTGAAACTCAACCAACAGAATCGATGATAAACGCTCGCCAAAAGAACATTGATCTGGAATCAATTGGAATTCAAGCTGAAGGGATATTCGGCAGCGATGGAGATGCCGCCAACTTGGACTTGGATGGACAGGGAGGACGAACATTCCTCAGAGTATTGCTACATCTGATTATGCATGACTATCCGCCATTAGTTTCGGGAGCACTGCATCTTCTTTTCCGGCATTTCAGCCAGAGGCAGGAGGTTTTGCATGCTTTTAGACAGGTAAGAATCATAAGCCAGCGCATATACCCGTAGTTAAACCAAAATCTTTTTTAAGGTGCAACTGCTTGTTTCGGACAGTGATGTGGAATCTTACAAGCAAATTAAGTCCGATTTGGACATCCTCAGACAAAGTGTGGAAAAGTCCGAGTTGTGGGTCTACAAATCAAAGGCAATGGAGGAGAATTCAATGGTAGTTCCAACTGATCGCTCGATAGACAAATCACTGGAAAATACACTTAGCTCTGAGTATAGAGCATCCCTTAGCCTGGACCAGCTAATGGAGTATCAGAAAGTCAAAGACATTCTCATAAGAATGAACAAGTTCTGCGTGACTAGCGGTGAGTAATCAGTAGACAAAAGTCGATTCAACGATTTTCTCAGATTTTGTTGTAGGCACGAATATTATAAAGCCCCGCAAACATGAACAACGTCTTCTACGGAACGTAAGCGTTCACACAGTCGTTCTGGATTTGCTACAAAATCCCTATGATGAAAAGGATGATGTTCTTATGAAGGAACTCATGTGTCTGGCACACGAGTTCTTGCAGAACTTCTGCTTAGGTAACCAGCAGAATCAAGTTCTGTTACACAATCATTTGGACTTGTTCCTCAATCCAGGCGTGAGTAGAGAACTTTATTTAAACTAACATGGTGTCGTCTGTCAATGTAATAAACAAAATATTTAAACATTTACAGCTTAGTGGTGGAATGGTAACTCAAGTTTTGAGTAAAGAAATGTGAGGCTTTCTCTTTGTTTCTTGAGTGTTTTGAGAATTTTGTTTGTTTTGGGCTCCACATGCCGTTCTTGTGATGTTCCTTGATTGTTTTTTTTTAATATATTTTCTTTTTTTGTGTTCACCTGCTGTAATGTTCATGAATCTCAAATTGATTGAATTTAGTGCACTTGACCGGCTTGTTGAGGACTGGAAAGGAACACCGTCGTTTCAACATTACTCTCGTCTATATTCCCGGACATAGGAACATAGAGGAAAATGAAACAGCACAGGAGCTGGCCAGTTGTGGCTCCCGTCTTCGTCAATCATTTGAGAGGAAATCTTTTCCTCACTAGGGATCAGAAAGGGGGAAATAGTTTCACCTTTAAGGCTTCAAGACTTAGTTTAGGAGAACGAATCTGATGAATTGTTTAATTTCGAGCAACATTTGGGCACACTTTACTTTTAAGCGTAGAGTTTGAGGTTCAAATTCAAATTCAAATCTTGCGAAAGTCTGACCAACATCCAAGGGTATAAACTGTTATGAAATGGTTTTGAAAACTGTGCCCTTCGGAATCGGCGTTAAAATGTAGGTCCCTTCCATTCGTGCCAAAAATATAGCTTCTCGCACACAAATGGTTGGAGAAGCTAATTTTAAGGTGCTACATGGACCGTAAATGCCCAATTTTGTTCAATTTTTCTTTATAACAAGTCCATAACACAAAAACTTTCAAACTTCGCTAGATTACTGGCTATAAACAGTCATAAGCCCATAGCGATAGGTACGTTCGCAGCCAAAATCAGCAGTTCACACAATATTCACTGCTGAAGCTGCGAAAACGGAATCGAGAGTGAAACCTTATTTAATTTTCTTGTGGATGTCCGGAATTGATACAAACCAACCCCTCGAGTAAGCATATAGTAACCGTGCCCAATATGAAGTAGTATTAGGCAAAAGCTTACTTTCCCATATTTTCCCTCAGTCCAATAGCCGATGGTTTCTATCAGCCGTGTAGTACATCTGGCCTTGGTTTCTCTATTCCATCGTTCTTGCCAACGTTGCATGGTAGTCGATTGGGTTTCTGCTGTTGCCGTTGCCTTCCATATCACTGATATTCTCTCCTAGATGTATTATCGATGAATTGGTTCAATAAGTAAGGGACATTCTTCAAAGATTCAAGTGGTTTTATAATAAACATTTTACTGGTCTTCTTATTCTGGTCTGGTTGAGGTCATACAATGGCGGTTTAACAGACTAGTCCGCCTGTTCACGACTCATGAAAGAGCCCTTTCTTGCCAGATTATCAGCAATTTCATTACCCCGAATGCCCCTACGAACAGGGACTCAGCAGATTTTTACGTTATGTTGACCGCCAAGAACCCTCAGCTCTTCGCGGAACCGTTTCACAAGCTTAAATTTTATCTCGACAGCAGAGATTGCTTTAATTGCAGCCTGGTTATCAATGAAAATTGTAATATCATCACGTGATATCGGCGCCATTGATTCTAATTTGGCTGCCTCTGCCAATATCTCCGCCTGGAAGACGCTGCTGTGATCAGGGCTTTTAATATTACTTTGATAAACCAAATTCGATAAAATATTCGAATCCAGTCTCTACTCTTAATATGGGCTTTACATTTTTAAATCGCTACGTTTGTCAAGTGCGCTAATTACCTAAGTCAAGTGTGCTAATACAACAAGGCCTATCAATTTATTTTGCTTTTAATATCAACCTTCATGTCCAATTGCAAATCCTTATCGTTCAGCTGTCGTCCTACATCTAACCATAGCAACAAAAAAAATAACAAACCAATCTTTAAGTGACCCATTTTGACCCTTGTTTTTTCTACCACAAACAAAACTAATATCCAAATAATCTCCCATTTTAGATTCTTGAAGCGAAAACAGTTTGTGCAATATTCAAAGACAACCTCTCGCTTTGCAATGAAGTGACTGACAAAGTGGTTCAGCACTTTGTTCATTGCATCGAAATTCATGGTCGACATGTTGTCTATTTGCAATTCCTTCAGACCATCGTGAAAGCTGAGAATCAATTCATACGCAAATGTCAAGATATGGTAATGCAGGAGCTTATAAATGCAGGCGAAGACGTCCTAGTTTTCTACAGCGACAAAACCTCATTCAATCAATTTGTCGCAATGATGCGAAAGACCGAGAAAGACCAACCACTTGCCGATGATAATCCGCTGAAGTATCATGTGGAACTTGTGAAACTACTTGCCTGCTGTACCATGGGAAAGAATGTCTACACCGAGATTAAGTGCAACAATTTGTTGTCGCTGGATGACATTGTAACCATCATTTGTCATCCTGACTGTATACCCGAGGTGAAGGAAGCCTATGTAGACTTCCTGAATCATTGTTACATTGACACTGAAGTCGAGATGAAGGAGATCTATTCGTCGGGGCATATGTGGAACTTGTTTGAGAAGTCATTCCTTACCGACATCAACATGTTGATTGGAGTAATTCCTGTGGAAAAGAACAAAACTTTGATAAACTACGTTTTAACTGGAGTCATGACCATTCTGAGTACGTTCTTCAGTAGTCCTTTCTCGGATCAGAGCACGATCGTGCAAACGCGGCAGATGATCTTTGTGCAATTGCTGCAAGCCACCTTCAAGCTCTCGCAGAGTAAGTGGTTATCTTTGGCAGAACGGTTCAATGTGGAAAATTGCATAAAGACTCTTTCCGAGTCTGCAAAGACGAGGAGTATTGCGATTCCCTTAGATTTGGAGCAGAAAGTTGTGTCTATGTCAAGCAAGACGGCGTTGTTGACTCGCCAGACCACAAAGTGGCTTTTGGCCTCGAAGCAGCCTAAGTATGACAGTGCCTACTATTCGAACTGTATGCGATTGGATCGAAGTATCATAGAAGGTTTGCAGGATATTGTATCCTTGTTAGAGGATCAACTAAAGCCTTTGGTTGAGGCAGAGCTATCGCTCCTGGTAGACATTCTTTACCGTTCTGAGTTATTGTTTCCCAAAGGGACTGAGTCCCGAAAGAAATGCGAGAGTGGTGGATTCATTCGAAAGCTTATCAAACACACTGAAAAGCTTTTAGAGGAGAAAGAGGAAAAACTGTGTGTCAAAGTCCTTCGCACTTTGCGAGAGATGATGGCATTTGATGTCAACTATGGAGAAAAAGGCGATGCCCTGCGAATCTCCCTTCTCATTCGCTATATTGGCAAAGGTTTCTCCCAAAAAGCAATCGAAGGGGTAGATAGTCGTAGGCCGCATGTTGTCACGCACGGCCCAGGAGCCAAGTATCTGATACGTGCAGGGAAGACCCTCCATGAAGTGCAAAACCATCTTGATCGCGAAGGAGCATCCGATTTAGTAGTGGAACTGGTTATTAAATCCGTACGCTCCCCATCCATCTTTGTTGAAGCCGTTGAACTAGGCATAGCTCTCCTCGAAGGAGGAAACCCCATCATCCAAAAGGGAATGTTCAATAAATTCCTCAGTGGAGACCTCAACCAAGCATTCTTTAAGGTATTCTTTGAGAAAATGAAAGACTCTCAACAGGAGATCAAGTCGACGGTAACAGTGAACACCTCGGACATTGCGGCGAAAGCCCATGAAACCAAACCTCACGATATGAGTCTGGAACTTGAGAAAATATCCCGCAAACACGGTGTTAAATCGAACGGGGTGGTCATAACCGAGGAACTGAAGAAAGAACTCCATAACGCCGGACTGGCCACTGTAAGATCTTATAGCCATGCTCGAAACATATCAACCGGCGATGACACTTCCGCGCTAAACATCTCCAGCCCATTGGAGGATATACTGGCTGAGAAACTAGAAAAACACAAGGACAAAGACGAACGTAACAAACTCTCAAACAAAGTTCTGGTTATGCAGCCGATATTAAGATTCCTGCAGCTTCTCTGCGAGAATCACAATCCCGACTTACAGAATCTCCTGCGTAACCAGAACCAAAAGACAAACTACAATCTCGTGTCGGAGACTTTGATGTTCTTGGACTGCATTTGTGGCTCCACAACAGGTGGACTGGGACTCCTTGGTCTGTATATCAACGAGAATAACGTGGCTCTCATCAATCAAACGCTGGAAACCCTTACAGAGTACTGCCAGGGCCCGTGTCATGAGAATCAGAATTGCATAGCAACACACGAATCAAACGGGCTGGACATCATCACTGCTTTGATTATGAACAACATAAATCCGTTAGGTGAGAATCGAATGGACTTGGTTCTAGAACTGAAAAACAATGCATCGAAACTTCTTTTGGCCATAATGGAGTCTCGCGGTGATAGCGAGAACGCCGAGAGAATCTTGTACAATATGAATCCAAAGCAGTTGGTTGAAGTGGCTTGTAAGGCATATCACCAGGAAGAAATGGTCGATGAGAGTGAACACGACGAAGCCGATCCGGAAGATGATGATGTGACGGTTTCACCTAGAGAGGTTGGCCATAATATTTACATTTTATGCCATCAGCTGGCGCAGCATAACAAGGAACTTGCTGGCCTTCTTAAGACTTCCGAAGAAACGCTGAATTTCGACTCGAAAATGAGTCAGGCGTTAATGTATTACGCAACGCATACCGCACAGATTGAGGTGAGTCACGGGCATATAAATTGCAGATTGGTAGTAAGCTCTAGTCTTTTTTTTTTAGATTGTTCGGAACGATAGAACATTGGAGCAGATTGTATTTCCCATTCCAGAGATTTGCGAGTACCTAACGACTGATACGAAAATTAAGATTTTAAACACAGCAGAAAGGGATGATCAGGGATCTAAGGTGGCTGACTTTTTCGATCGTGCCGAGGAGATGTTCAACGAAATGAAGTGGCAAAAAAAACTAAGGGGTGAGTAGGTGCAGGCAGGATTCGTAAAAGGAATGCAGAATTCGAAACCAAAAGACCTTATTGCTTCGGCTAGTTTTTTCTGTGCCAAAGAATGTTCATCGCTGTACAACGTATATTTTTACAAATTGTTGTGGCTTTTACTTGTTAGGTCAACCAGCGCTATTCTGGGTCAGCAGTTACATGTCGCTATGGAGTAGCATACTCTTCAATTGCGTTGTTGTGATAAATATGATTGTGGCGTTCTTCTATCCATTCGATAACACAGTACCCGGTTAGTATCTGAAGAAAAAATACTCCCACTAAACAAAAATGATTTCTTCCAGAATTGGTTCCACATGTGTCATGGCTTTTTTGGGCGATAATGCTATTTTCCCTGGTGATTGTCATCATGTTGCCTCGTGAATCTGGAATAAGAACTCTTATCGGTTCAATAATATTGCGGTTTATATTTCTTATTGGGCCGGAACCAACCCTATGGCTGTTGGGATCAGTAACGGTGAGTCTATTTAGTTGTAAACGTAGAGTGATGCCTCATTCAATTGTATCTTATGTAGGTGGCCCTGAAGGGTGTACACATAATCAGCATCATGGGCAATCAAGGTACACTGGAGAAGAACTTTTTGAAAATAATCACAGACTTTCAACTGTTCTATCATTTCGGATACATCTGCTTTGTCTTTTGTGGCCTTCTAGTTCATCCATTTTTTTATTCACTTTTGGTAGGTTTAGCTGGAGTCTCGACAAAATTTATAAAATTTAAAACATTTTCTTTGCAGTTATTCGACGTAGTTTATCGTGAAGAGACTTTAGTCAATGTTATTCGATCTGTAACTCGAAACGGTCGATCTATAGTTCTAACGGCTGTGTTAGCCCTTATTCTTGTATACCTTTTCTCTATTATAGGCTATATATTCTTTAAAGATGACTTTTTAGTACCTGTAGACCCCGATTTACGTTTTGGTAAGATGCTTTTATTTTATTTTGTTTTTATTCAGGTCTAAGAGTCCTATTGCAGAAGACAGCGGTCCTTTGACGAATCATCTTACTGACCAACCAATTGAGAGCGATTCCAGCACGTGCATATCTCCTGAGGAAGTGGCAAGAATACGCAGTGAGGCTGGTGATGGGGAGCAAAAGGAACGTGCCTGTGACTCGTTGGTCATGTGTATCGTGACTACGCTAAATCAGGGGTTGCGTAACGGTGGCGGCATTGGTGATATTCTCCGAGCTCCGTCCAGTAAGGTAAGAGGCAGGGTAAATTTCGCTTTGAATATGGTATAAGGTATCCTCTGCGATTTTCAGGAAGGACTATTTGCAGCGCGAGTCATCTACGACCTGCTCTTTTTCTTCATTGTGATTATTATTGTACTTAATTTGATCTTTGGTGTTATCATCGATACATTTGCGGATCTAAGATCAGAGAAGCAACAGAAGGAGCTTATTTTGAAGAACACCTGTTTTGTTTGTGGACTAAATCGATCTGCGTTCGATAACAAAACCGTCAGCTTCGAAGAGCACATCAAAAGTGAACATAACATGTGGCACTATTTGTACTTTATTGTTTTGGTTAAAGTTAAGGACCCGACGGAATTTACTGGACCCGAGAGTTACGTGTATGCGATGGTTAGGGCTGGCATATTGGATTGGTTTCCCCGCCTGCGAGCTATGTCGTTGGCAGCGATTGACTCGGATGGTGATCAGATTGAGTTGAGAAGTTTGCAGGTGAATTTGGAGGAAACTCAGATATTGGTTACGAATTTGTCGCAACAATTGCGTGAACTGAAGGACCATATGACAGAGCAGAGGAAACAGAAGCAACGTTTGGGTCTGTTAAATCCTGGTGGATCAACACTCGCTGGATATCAATTCGGATAAGGTGGTGAGATATGCTTGTGTGCATGGAAAATTTATTAGAGAATTTGATTTGGTTATGCAAATGGCAGTGTAAGGATTGCGTTTGTAATTTATTTTAAGATGCAATAAAGTTGGATGGTTGTGTTGAAAAAAATACGTTTTTTAATTGTGTATTTGTTGGTGCTTGGCTTGGTTAGACAGGCAAGTGCGACGTTAATGAATTCGATTGTGCTCAAACGATTCTGCAGTTTAGAATTTACTGATAAATAAAAGACATATCAAATAATTTAGAAGGGTAAAAGGTGTGGTTCGAAATCACACTTCAAAGTTTGACCAAATACCTTTTCCTTTTTTCTAAATGCCTGAGCAACCCAGACTCGGTAACGGCGCATTGTACTTCCAGTCAGAAATCATATTTTTGGTGTAGAGGTTGGAGAAAACAAGGTCTCATTCGTTTCTCTTCATTAATATGTGGCGTTTGTTGTTGTTCCCCATGGACATTGGACCTGCACAGCACGGGTCAAAAGCCAACACACTAACTTCTACACCGTCACCACCCCCAAGACCAAATTCCTTAATATGAGGGTAATGATACTGAGAGAGCAGAAGGTTAATTCATGAAGTTAGCTTGATTGCTTGAAACAAAACTTAAGTGATTGAATTGGACGTTACATAACCATTCGAAAAATGAAACTGAACTCATAAATTGGTTAGATTCGATAGAGATAAAGTCGATGCAAAGCTCGCACAGAAAGCTTGCTAAATATGTACACACTTGGGAAAATGCTTGTCTAGACTTGGATGAGGATATTACTCGATGACTGTATTTTTAGCTTTATACACGACCCTTTCTGCATTAGGAAGATCTTTCTTAATTTTACAGGTCAAAATCCTATCCAAATCGAATAGTTAATATCCCCTAAACGTTAAGTCACCATACAGATCCGTTTTTTGGGTTAGCCAGCCAGGGTAGTGGCACGTTGGCTTGACAACAAATATGATGTTTTGTCAACAACTTTGAAATCGAAACTTACCTCTGTTGAACATATCACTTTAACTAGTGATATTTGGTCAGACATGCAGATGCGCATCATTTTAGTCTAGACATGGAGTTTCAATCAATGACATTTGGGGTTTATCAACTTCATGAAAGACATAAAAATAAAATAAATATTAGGCATTAACCGCCTATGGAATGCCTAAAACCAGATTGTATTCGAATTTAATGGAATTACTTCAATTTTGACAAGCGATTGTCTAGGAAATAACCTTAGCCAGGGTGTGGGTAGGTACATGAGTTGCATAAATGCCCATACCAATGAATAATAACAGCATGCCTCACAAGAAAAGAGAAAAAGTTCCTAACATGGAAAACATTTGTGTAGATTTGATTAGGTAGGTAGGTAAACGGATGCCCTTGTGACTGGTGTCACGACTCACTTAGACCATCAGTTTGGGTCCATTGTGTCCATTGTTGGTATTTCCAAAATTCTGAGACCCTGCAAAGAAACAAAAAGTATGCCGCTGTTACACAGCTCAGTGGTCTGCTGTATTAGAACCACCCGGATCTATATGTAAATCTCAGGAGTTTCCTCAGCTCAATATCGGTCAGATCCTCCAGCTCCTCTAAGAAGTAGCTGCCTAAAATCTTGAATCTGTTTGTTCTAAGGGCAGGGCATTCACATAGTAGGTGACCAATAGATTCTATCTCTTCGGCGTCTCTACAGCTCCTGCAGTAATCGTTGTGCATTATGCCCAGCCGCTCCGCGTGTAGGCCCACTGCGCAGTGTCCTGTGAGGACCCCCGTCAGTGTGCGTGTGTCTTTGCGGTTCAGCCCGATCATGACTTTAGACACTCCCTTGAGTGTCTGCATGTTTCGAGGCTGGTCCAAAGTAAGTTTGTTCTACTCATGGATTCAACATCGATTTCCCGTGTCAGTGCACCGAGCGGAGTTTATATAGATTTCAGATCTCGTCTAGGTGTTTTCTGCACTGTAACACCGCCCTTGATTCGACAACTGCTGACTCAATGCCATTATGGCCGCTTGGTTGTCAGAGTATATGCTAATCTGCTTGTCGGCCAGTTTGCGCTTCTTCACCTCGTTGGCAGCCTGAGTGCTCGCAGCTGTCTCTGCCTGACAGACGCTGCATTCTTCGCTGATTCTGAAGGACACGCCCAGGCCCAGAGTCTCACAGAAGATGCCTGCACCTGTACCCGCATCCATTTTGGATCCGTCGGTATAGATAGGATCTTCGACTCCCAGTCCCCAGCTGCGAAACGACCAGGAAGCCCAAACCTCCCTTTTAAAGACCAAGCCATCGCGGTTGCGGTCTAGACAACTAAAGAATGGAAGGCTGCTTTGTCCAGCAGAGACTCTCCACGGGTCGGGAGCCCATGAAAGAAGTTAGTTTAACATAGACTCCCATAGATATATCCAAACCGAATGCGAAGCCATAACTTTGCAGAAGAGAAGAAATCCGAGAAAAACCAACTGGATACGCTTCAGGGAGGAATTAGGGAAAACTTCCAAAACTCCACCCAAACTCAGGATGAGACAAAAGGTAGAGGAAGCTGTTCAAGACCTGAACAGTTTTAAACTGACGTGTCCAGTTAAAAACAAAAACCTGGCAGAACGCCAGTTCCCTGATGGAACTCGGAACTGCGGAGAATCCAAAGAGAAGCTAGAAAACTTCTAAATAGGTCACTCAAGACTGATTTGGTGGAAGACTGGAATCTCTACCGATCGAAGCAGAAGGAATAAATGAGGTTAATTCGTGTATCGAAAAGTACTTCTTCTATGAATTTCTGCGAAGCGATTGAAAGTTGGTGAAACTAGTAGGGTGGTTAAAGTTCTGAAAAAGGGCAAACCAGCCAAACTGGAAAGACTTAGAAAACTTGATGGCATCTTTACTGAGACGAAAGCGGAAACTCTTAGTCATCTGCTAGAGTCTCAGTTTCCGGGTAACCAGATAACAATTGGCTCACAATCATCCCCGACTACCGAGACTGTGAGTGAGCCAAGACAAACAACTCGGCGTAGCTGGTATATTGCGAAGGCTATGGTAACGGACGAGGCCATCAAATAAGCTTTTGCGTCTTTTGACGGCTTCAAGGAATATACCCAGCCAAGCTGCAACAAGGTACAAACGAAGCACTGGCATACATAACAACACCCTGGCGTACAGTTAGAGTGGCATTTATACCAAAAATTGGCAGAAGTGACTACCCGCTCGCCAAGAGCTTCAGACCAATCAGTCTGACTTCCTTCTTGCTGAAAAGCATGGAAAGGCTGGTCGAGCTTCACGTGCGCAAAACTGCTTTGCGATTGCACCCACTATCTCAGATGCAACATGCCTATCAACGCGGAAAATCCTGCGAGACTGCACTCTAGAATCTAGTTGGTAGAATTGAGGGCGCGCTTGACATAAAAGAATACGCGATGGGCATTTTCATCGATATTCACTCAACAGTTCTAACGTATACGCTCAGGCGTACGCGGATGATGTTGCCGTGCTTTCTGTTGGATCACGCCTATCGACTGTTTGCGCCAAGGCGCAGGCGGCCCTTGACGTGGTCGACTAATGGTGCACTAGGAATGGGCTCTCGGTCAATCCTCTTAAAACTGAGGTTGTTCTCTTTACGAGAAGGAGGAAGCTGATCGGGTTGACTCAGCCAGTGCTAAAAGGCGTCACAATCCAACTCTCCAATGAAGCAAAATATCTGGGAGTCATCCTGGATAGGTGATTAAAGATTATACATACATAGGACCTAATTTGGTCTAAATGTGTCGGCTTCTGCCGACAGCCACCTAAACCTAACCTAACCTAACCATAACTCGCACTGGAGTTTTGATGAACTTGCGCGACGGTTGTCCTTCGACTCCTGTCCTATAGATATGCCGTCCTATGCAATGACACCGGAACTTCGACTGAAGCGCAAATACGAAGATAATCTGCCTGCGTCCTCGGTCAGGGCTTCCATTGACGGTTCTGTTTCATATGAACACAATCGCCGATGGCATGACTCTCCAGGGTGCAGACAGACTAAGCAAATTCTCGCCGACGTCTGTACACAATCTGCGGCATTCTTGATGTCTCTAACAGAAAAGACTGCAGACAGACTACTGGCGTTCTTACGGGCCATTACGATTTTGCTAAACACCTTAAGGTGCTAGGCCTATGCGATACCACTGACTGCTAAGCCTGTGTAGAAAGCGATGACACTGCGGAACATTTCCTCTACGATTGTCCTGCTTTTGCTCGTATCAGGTGGCAGGTATTTGGTGCTGATATGGTGAGTGTTGTAAACCTAAGCTCCTTATCATTGAAGCGCCTTCTCGTTTTTCTTAGTAAAACGAGTAAATTCTCACAGTAATATGTGGTCTGTCTTCCTGGTAGTACAAAGGACCAGTATTGAGTCTGAGTGCTCCAGTTTAGAAAGTCTCGCAGCCCGTCAAAAAAAAATAGACTCCCATTTGAAAAATTAAATAAAGAAAAGGGAAATGCTAAAACGAAAATCCAAGTGATACAGTTTCCACTTAAAATTAGAATTCCTTGATCCCAACCTGAACCTAGGCTAACATCTAATTGCTTCATTTTAAACAAGCCGATAATGACTTGATGCGGTGCACTATCGAAAGAAACTTCAATATTTAGTTTAGTAAATCCAATAACACCTTCAACAAGCAGTGGGGATGCAGCTTCCTCAGTAGGGCTCTAATCTCAATTACCAATTGCAGAAACCTTTCACTTCACTATCGTTATTCCAGCGAATTTTCGCACGTGATTGTGCGCTACTTTTACGATTAATGAAATCGAAAGTTTGCTGCTGAAATACAAAGTTTAGAAATTAGTTTGACGGATGCATAAATACCCAGAGAATTTGTAGCTCACTATCAGTGTATCCAGCACCATCATCCACGAAGCAAGCAAACCTAAGAAAATGGCTTCAATTTATTTGGTAAACTTTTACAGACTTTTCTCAAACTCATATTGATTCACTTGTTTGAGTAGGTTATCTTGTTGGTAGTCCTTGGAACTATTTTGGGTGTCGCCAGTGCGCAAGTTCATACTGAGAAGGTTAAGAAACGGGAACTGCCCTTCATTGGGCAAGGCTATCCATTCTTCGGCGGTGGTTCTCTAGCAGGACTCAGATTTTCTGGAGGTGGATCCCAATCAGGACCATGGAATTCAGGGTGAGTCAATGACAATTCTTTAAGATTTTGAGTTCATTTTAAATTTTTTCTGCAGGCCATCTCCTACGGATGTTTCCAATGCAATTGCAGCAGCAAAACAAGCATCCGCAAATGTGCTCATTGCGCAGCAGCAAATGCAAGCGGCAAAAGAAAATGTTCAGAAACAACAGCGCATGGCAATGGAACGTGAAGCGGCTGCTACGATTCTGACTCAAAAGAGTCATGCTGCAGCAGCTATACAGAGATCAGAGGCGGCTTCTGCAGCTCAAGCAGTTGTATTGGCTCAGCAGCGTTTGGCTGCTTCAAAGTCAGCCGTTGCTCACCAACAGCGTTTTGCTGCTACTAAGGAAGCTGAGGCAGCAAATGCTCTGCAACGATCGGCTCATGCCGCAGCTGCTGAAATTCAAAAATCAGAATACGAAGCATCGAAACTGGGCATTTTTAATCAAAATGGTGCCGCTGCAGCTGCACATCACTTGACACTGACCAAGGACAATGCGTTCGGACCAATAAACTCTGGTTCTAACCATGTTTCAAATTTTGAATTTCTTGGACCATGGCAGGGAGCATTGCTTGGTGGGGGAGGAAGTGGAAAAGGAGCATCTTGGGCCTAGAACGTGTTGAGGAAAATTGGTCTTCCTATAGTTTAAAGTTATTTTATTTAATCCTGGTGCAAATAAAAACATCACATTGTTCTTTAAAAATCAAATTATTTTATTTGTGGAAGAAAAGCTTTGGATATTCAAAGACAAATTTCGATGATTTTTGAATTTGAATTTTCATGGATTTTAATTTAGTTTTTTTTTTTTAAATTTTAGAACAGAGCTCAACTTAGTTGAATTACATTTCATTAACTCCACTTGGCGTTAATAATACCGATTTACATCAACTGCAAATGCTTGAAGAGGGATTACGATGAACTTTGCGACGCACTTCAATTTTTAGGGTCAATGAATTTATTACTTGTTGCTGACTTTAATGCTAGGATTGCATTGTCGCAAAATAATACCTATTATAAGTTGATCTGCACCAGAAATTCGCAATTCAACCCGTAAGTAAAAAGATATGTAAAGTTTGTGATGGAAAGGGCCAAAAGGTATTGGAAATTGCGAACGCATTAGGCCCCGGCCACGCAGCGAGCGACTGAGCGACGAGCGATTGAGCGACACGTCGCTGAGCAACGCAAACAAAATTAAAACACATGAAATTCTATGGGGGTGGCCACGCAAGTCCTGAGCGACTAGCGAATTTTTTGAGCGACTGAGCGACGTCGCTCGGCAATCAAATCTGTTTTAATTTTTTAGTTCATCGCTGAGCGACGAAGTAAGTCGATGTATAAAATAAATGCGGAAAGTTTAATTTCAGTTGTCCAAAACCGCCCCTCTGGCAGGACAGCCACAAAGATTACAAAAATAAAAATGTCATTGAAAAGGAATGGAAAAAAGTTGGAAACATTTGTAATTGTTTAAATAAGTTTTTATTTAAATAATTTTTAATAACAGTAGTGTTTTTTTGTTGACTCCTAAAAAAACCAAAATTTGAGCTAGGGAGCTAAAATTTATAATATATACTCTCTAGGGGCCCTTTATGCTCATGTGTTAATTTTTTTAAACCGCCTACTGACACGCCCACAATTAAATAAAACAAGTTTATTGAAACACCCAAGTTTGAGCTAGGGAGCGTTTTTTTCGATAAAATCCTTTAAATGTTATACAAGGTGGCGCAAAAGTAATCCTCCTATCAGAAAATGCTATAAATTTTGCGATTGGCCCCTAATGTCAGTTCTGTTTTGACATTTGTGTAGTAAACACATGCGAAATACACATTAATAAACAATGTTACGCTACACTGCTCCAGAACGCGGAATATTGGTGCCTATTTATTTGAGCAATAATCGGTCGGTGACCAAAAAACATCGGAAGGTTATTTTTGCGCCACCTTGTATAACAAAATATGTAGAGCGTTCTTAACAATTCAACCATACTTAGACTTTTGTCACGCCCACTTATGAGGGATAGGAATAAGAATAGGGTATCAACAGTTCGCCAAAGCGGACTGTAGCCCGTCCCTATGTTTTTAATCTTGGTCGAACTTTTTCTAACAGCAAATCAAAAGTTGGTACTGACATACGACAGTATTGCCAAAATCGGTTTATTGGATGTATACCAACACTTCGTTTTCTCCTTCTTATAATAGTTCTATAAATATGAACGCGGCTTTCAATTAAAATGGATGGATATTTGCGGGTGGCAATGGTGCAGTAGTAGTGTATTCGCTTACGGAATGGAAGGTCGTGCGTTCGAATCCCGGCCAAGTCCATTACTTTATACCGAATACATGAAATCGTAATCTCCCTAAGTAACTTAGACACCACCCGTGGAGAAAAACCCTACAACTGCACCCAAACACTTCTTTCCTATCTCTCTATCCTTTCTTATACCAAGTAGCTTACACTGTGTTCTTAGCATTATAAGGGTACTGTAACAACAGAAAAAAATCCCTTTAGCGTAAGCAAATTATAAAAAAAAAAAACAAGGACGAACTTCATTTGACAATGGCAACTAATCGCTCAGCGATGTCGCTCCGTAAATGGCCACCCATCGCTCAGACTCGTCGCTCGATCGCTCGTCGCTCGTCGCTCAGTCGCTCGTCGCTAACTGCGTGGCCGCAGCCTTAGATGCAAAAAATTTAAATTTGAAAATTCAATGGAAACGGATGCACGGAATGCTCAGCCATATACAAGGTGGCGCAAAAATAACCTTCCGATGTTTTTTGGCTGTAATTTAAAAAAAAATGAAAAACTTTGATTCTTCTTGTGGATTATTTTTATTTGGTCTTTTAATTTTTTTTACATCAAGTCGAGAATATGATGTCATGTAAATGGCCGCCGCCACAGTTGATTGTCATTTGAGCCCGTTTTATGGCATTTTCCATCACTTTGGCCAAAACTTCAGGCGATAGGTCCTCACATTGTTGACGGATATTGTCTTTAAGAGCTGCAAGAGTCTGAGGCTTGTTGACATAAACCCGCGACTTCAAAAAGCCCCACAAAAAGAAGTCTGGAGCCGTCAAATCAGGCGATCTTGCTGGTCAGTGCAAATCGCCAAAACGGGAGATTAGGCGCCCGGGAAATGCATCCTTCAGCATATCGGTTGTGGCACGTGCAGTGTGTGCCGTTGCGCCGTCCTGTTGGAACCACATGTTTTCCAATCCTAATTCATCAAGTTGCGGCAAAAAGAACTAGTTGATCATTGCTCTGTAGCGCTCACCATTCACAGTAACCGTTTGGCTGGCGACGTCTTCGAAGAAAAAAGGTCCGATGACTCCTCCAGCGAAAACAGCACACCATACAGTGACTTTGAGCGGGTGTAATGGCTCTTCGTGGGTTACACGCGGATTTTCAGTGCCCCAGAAGCGTAAATTTTGCTTATTTACGTACCCGCTAAGATGGAAATGGGCCTCATCACTCATTATTATTTTTGATGAAAAATCATCTTCCTCTTGGTGGTGATTAAGGATGGCTTGAGCGTATGTTAGACGCGATTGGCGGTCAGCAGCTAACAGCTGATGCACCGTCTGGACTTTGTACGGAAACATCTTCAAATCTTGTACCAAAATTCGCTGTAAAGACCGTCGACTGATACCCATTTGCGTGGCACGTCGTCTGGTCGATGTCGACGGCGCTTCCATGACATCTTCGGCTACAGCAGCAATATTCTCTGCAGAACGGCTACTCCGGGGTCTGCCACGCCTGGCAGCATCTCGTGTTGTGGCAGTCTCTTCGAGGCGAGCGGCTAAACGTCGCAGTGTTTCACCAGTAGGCGTTGGGCGGGTAGGAAATCTGCGACGAAATTCACGTTGTGCCAAAGTCACCGACCGATTATTGCTCAAATAAATAGTCACCAATATTCCGCGTTCTGGAGCAGTGTAGCGTAACATTGTTTATTAACGTGTATTTCGCATGTGTTTACTACACAAATGTCAAAACAGAACTGACATTAGGGGCCAATCCCTCCCACGACCAAAGCTGAGGCAAAAAATACTACAAAGTCCCACGGGTAGTAAAAACTTTTGGTCGTTTGTCAAAAACATCAAGAATTCGGCCTCGTCATCTATCCCGACACTCATTTACAACGGCATTCCAGCTGTCAGCTCTACAGGTAAGGCCAATCTGCTTGCTGCTCACTTTGCAGTCAGCTCAACGCTCCCAGATTGTGCTTTGTCTCCCCCTGTACCCGAGCGCGTAGAATACTCCATGGGACCAATCCACTTTCGCACTCGTACAGTGGCTAGAGTACTTCGAGATCTTGACATACACAAATCCGCTGGTCCAGATGGTATTTCCCCCATCGTTCTGAAGAGGTGTTCTTCTACGCTGGCAAAACCACTGTGTAAGCTTTTCTATCTGTCCTTTTCTTCAGGGCTCTTTCCGGGAAGATGGAAAACAGCATTTGTCCAGCCTGTACCAAAAAAGGGCGAGTCTTCTTCTCCCTCCTCCTACCGACCAATTGCACTTACGTCCCTTCTTTCTAAGGTCATGGAAACGCTGATCAACCGTCAGCTAATGAAATATCTTGAATCTCGAAAACTTCTCAATGACCGGCAGTATAGTTTTCGGGGCAATAGGTCCACCGGTGATTTGATAACATATCTAACCGAAGGTGGTGAAAGTAAGATCGTTGCGCTTGATATTTCAAAGGCATTTGACAGAGTTTGGCATCAAGCTCTCTTGTCAAAAATGCGTCCATTTGGAATCGATGATAACCTTCTTCAATGGATTAGAAATTACCTTTCGGACCGTTCAATTCAAGTTGTCTTGGACGGTTTCAAGTCTGCAACTCACCAAATAAATGCTGGTGTTCCCCAAGGCTCCGTCCTGTCTCCGACTCTCTTTCTCATTTTTATAAATGATCTCCTGCCTGTTACTTCTAATCCAATCCATTCCTTTGCTGATGACAGTACCCTCAGCTTTTCATACTCGTTTCTTGGGTCACGCCCCACTTCTTCGGGTGTGGAACTGGAACGGCAACGTATGTTAAGCTCATTAAATTCCGATCTTAACAGCATAACTCAGTGGGGTACAACCAATAGATTGGAATTTAATGCTTCCAAAACACAATGCTGTCTCCTGTCATTAAAGCAAAACCCACACACACTGCCATTATCCATGAATGGCACTTGCATCGCTGAAACCGAAAGGCTTTCCATTCTCGGTATGTATGTCAATGACAACCTTCGTTGGAACGACCACATATTCGATGTCGCCAAGAACGCTGCGAAATATCTAGGCTTCCTTAAGCGATGCAAGAAATATTTCACCCCTTCTGATCTGGCTACAATTTATAAGGCGTTTATTCGCCCGAAACTCGAGTACAACGCTCATATCTGGTCTGGTGCATCAATAACTTATTTGGAGCTACTTGACAGGATCCAAAAACGCGCGATAAAACTCATTGGCGACCTAACATATCGAGATCGATTGACTCACTTAGTCATCGTCGCAATGTCTCCTGTCTTTCGTTATTTTATCGCTATTTCCACCGTAAGTGCTCTAACGAAATAGCCAGTTGCATTCCACCCCTTGAACATTTCAACCGCAATACCCGCCATGCAAGGAATGCTGATCAGTTCACCCTCAAGCCTGTATTCGGACGTACAGTGAAGTACAAAGAGTCTTTCCTCAGCCGTACAACACGAATGTGGAATACTCTTCCACGCTCAGTTTTTCCTTTACATTATAACCTACAAACATTCAAAACCAATGTGCATCGGTAACTCTCCTTTTCTTCTAATCCTAATTTCGCTAACGCCCGCGCTGTGTAGCCAATACATGATAAGGGTACCAAAAAAATCCCTTTAGTGCGCGTAAATTATAAAAAAAAAAAAAAAAAAAAAAAAATCGCAAAATTTATAGCATTTTCTGATAGGAGGATTACTTTTGCGCCACCTTGTATTACAGTTTTGTGTCTACGGCTTGGAACACAATCATCAGTTAGGTTCGGTTAGGTTAGAAGGAAAGTGCACAGCAAGCCTATGCTGTGCTTGCACGGCTGCCCATTGGTCGATTGTGATCCCTTGTTGTTTTTCGTGGTAAAAAAATACACTTACAATAAACACTTACCATTCACAATTAAAATTGTTCTTGCTGGTTGGCCTATTGGATCCAACCTGTATTCTTGACAAACCTGATTGTGTCCGTCAATGGTACCCGCGCTACGTCCTCTAGGTCTTCAAAGAATCTGTTGCCCGGATAGCGAAGTCGAGATGTCTGGAGGTTTGGGCACTCGCAGGGCAGATGGTTGATGGTCCCAGTTTCTTCTATATCTTGACAGCTCCTGCAGTAGTCTGGTGAGCTGATGCCCAGCCTGTTTGCCATTACACCTATGGTGCAGTGGCCTGTCAGTACGCCGGTTAAGATGCGTATTTCTTGTTTAGTCATTTTCAGAATGTATTTTGTTCTTTTTTCGTCGATTCTTGGCCATAGACTGCGAGACATAACACAGTCGTGCCTTTTGGACCAGGTGGTGTTAATTTGTTCTCTCAGTTTTTGGTTAATGTTTCTTTTTCCTGCACTAACTGGAATGTCTATTGACGTAGACGTCCACCAGGAAGCCCCTTTTTATTATATAAAGCTCATATTGAAAATTGTTGCTTCATTATAAACAACCTAAACGACAAACAACATGTAATTCTAATTGGTGATTTCAACTTACGTAATCTAATATGGACTTTTGATTACAATGAATCTACGCTTATTCCATCAAATGTTAACTTAGATTATGAATATGAAGTTGTTGACACGCTTGCCTGGCTTGATCTTAAGCAGATAAATAGTTTTCACAATGAATTTAATAATTTACTTGATTTAGTTTTCGCTGATTCAGGGCTTGACATTAGTGTTAGCAACTCCATAGTTCCTCTTTGTCGCAACACAATTTTTCATGTAGCACTTTCTATAAGATTACAATTTAGTGAATTTATTAAACCGTCTTCATCTGGATGTAATTTTAAGTATAACTACTCCAAAGCTAATTTTAATAGCATTTCGAATTACCTAAATAGCACTGAATGGTTAAATGCTTTTAGTAGCCATAATTTAAATGATTCCTTCAACCTTTTTACGGAAATCGTTAGAGTGGCAATCGATATGTTTACCCCGAAAGTAAAAGCCATAACTGGCACCAAACCTATTTGGTTCAATAAAAGGGTTATAAATCTTAACAATAGAAAAAATAAGATCTACAAACTGTTTCGGAAAAACAATAATGATCCTGAGCTTTATACCCAATACCGTCGACTCCAGGAGCAATTTAATGTTTTAAATAAGTTCCTGTATAGACAGTATGTTCTATCAGTTGAGTCAAATTTAAGGAATAATAGCAAATGTTTTTGGAAGTATATCAATAATAAAAAACAATCAATTGGTATTCCAAAAATTATGCGCCAAGATGACGAAACTTCTTCAGACTTATTAACAATTTGCAATATGTTTGCTAAGCACTTCCAATCGGTCTATACTTCCTCCGGATCTTCTTCTTTTGGCGATAGTTCAATGTCAAATAATTCTTTAAATCTTGGCACATTCGAATTTTCGTCTTCTGAAGTGGAATTAGCACTTTCCCTTTTGAAGACCGATACAAATCCCGGTGTTGATGGAATTCCGCCAATTATTCTTCGTAACTGTTCTTACGCGTTTGCTGTACCTCTCTGTTTAGTATTTAATCAATCCATTCAAAATGGGGACTTTCTCAAGGTCTGGAAAAATTCTTTAATTACACCTATTTTTAAATCTGGTTCCAGACATGATATCTCTAATTATCGCCCAATCTGCAAAATTCCAACTATACCCAAGCTCTTCGAAAAATTAGTGTCTGATAAACTTGCATCTATCCTCAAGAATTACATCTCTCCATTTCAGCATGGTTTTGTGGCTGGTAGATCAACTTTAACTAATCTCTCAATATTCTGTAATCAGGTTTTAAGCGGTTTGGAGAAAGGTTTTCAGTTTGATGTCATAAACACTGACTTTTCCAAGGCCTTTGATCGTGTAAATCACGCCATCTTACTGCAGAAACTGGCAAGACTCGGATTTCATTCCAATCTGTTGAAGTGGGTTAGCTCATATCTTACGGAGCGTATTCAGTTTGTATGCTTAAACGACATTCGGTCAACACCGGTACAAGTTACTTCAGGTGTACCTCAAGGTAGTCATCTTGGCCCCATACTCTTCCTGTTATTTATTAACGATATTCCGGAAATGTTTCAGAATTCTCAATGTTTGATGTTTGCCGATGATTTGAAATTTTTTCGCCAAATAACATCGGTGTTAGATTGTAGACTTTTACAAGATGATCTTGATAGACTCTCAAATTGGTGCCATAACAATGACCTGCACTTAAATGTATCTAAATGTCAAAGCCTTACTTATACGATCAAAAAAAGATCTTGGGATTATGTTTGATCAGAAACTGAATTTTATTGAACATATTGAGTTTCTAGCTCCTAAGGCCAACTCAATGCTAGGATTTATATTGAGAAATTCAAAGGAATTTCAGGATCCTTATAGTCTCAAATGCCTCTTTTTGCATTTGTTAGATCTCACCTCGAGTACTGCAGCATTGTCTGGAATCCATTTTATGAAGTTCATTCCTTCAGAATTGAGAGTATCCAAAAGTGTTTGACTAGAGTTGCAGTAAGACGGCTTCGTTGGAATATTGAAATGCCTTCCTATGATACTAGGTGTAAGCTACTGGGAATTTTACCTCTATCGACTCGGAGGAAATACTTATCAATAATGTTTGTGAGGGATCTAATTACCTGTCATATCGATTGCCCCTTTCTGTTACCACAAATTGGTTTTTATGCTCCGTCGAGAGCACTCAGATATCGTCATGTATTTTACGTACCCTCTCATTGGGCTAACTATGGTTATAATGAACCTATATCTAGATGTCTACGAGAGGCTAATAATTACTGTGATTTATTAGAATTTCATCTTAGTAGGTATTCTTTTAAAAACTGTTTAATATTAGCATTAAGCCACTCTGGTGGTAGCTGATAGGTATTTATTTTTTGTATATGTAATCTAAAGAGAACAATGAATGTTTACTCATTTGATGAAAATAAATAAATAAATAAATAAATAAATAAGTAATGGCGTCCATTGCGTCGAGTTCTGAACCGATTATTGCTAGCTCGTCTGCCTTTTCATTCCCAACAATGTCGCTATGACCGGGGACCCAGCTGAGAGTGATCCTGTGTCGTTCGCCTATTTCGTTAAGGGATTTTTGACAGTTCCTGACTGTTTTTGACTTTATGATTTCGCTGTCTAGTGCTTTGATCGCGGCCTGAATGTCTACGAAGATTGTAATTTTGGAAGGATCCATATTGTTTGCGGAAATTGTTTTTGCTGCCTTGTCGATGGCGGCTATTTTAGCTTGAAAGACGCTGCATTCATTAGGAAGTCTGTACGAGTCTTTATGTCTAGGGGCCCTATATCCATTTTTCACCCGTCAGTATAGATATAGATTTCTTGTACGCTAGAGTGCGTGTTAGTGTTCCAGTTCTCTCTCTGTGGTATTTATGTAGAGTAGTTTTTCTCGAAGTTTCGTTTGGGGATAATATAGTCGGTTTTTCTGAATAGATCAATACCCAAGTAATCGTGACTTATGGAGCCGTGTTCATAGGAGCTGTCTTTCCAGATGTTAGCCTCCTTGATGCGGAGGGCTTCTTTGGCTGCTATGCTGCGAATATTTTCACCAAGGGCGGGGGGGGGGGGGGGGGGGGTTAAAATGACTTCCACCCCGGCTTGAGGTGTTGTTCTCATTGCTCCTGTTGTGCCGATACATTCCAATCTCTGTACCTTTGAGAGGTTATGGAGATAGGTACGAGTAGTATTTTCTGTTGCCTTTCCACCATACAATTTACCAGTATGTAAGTATGGGTCGTATGATCGCTGTGCACATCCAATGGGTTGTGTAAGAGCAAGAGCGCATACCCCAATGTGGTGCCGTGACATAACCCCAAGCGTCATAAGCCCAAATTTTGAAATTTGGCCTTATGTCGCATTGTGAAAGTGACATAAGGCCAAATTTTAGCATTTGGTATTATGACACATTGGAAAAGCGTCAAAAGGCCAATTTGGCTTTGGTCACTTTCAAAAAGCGACATAAGGCCAAATTTCGAGATTTGGGCTTATGACGCTTGGGGTTATGTCACGGCACCCCCAATGTTTACCGAAGGTGTTTTTGCATGCGTAGAAGGCGCATAGTGATTTGTTTGTCCTTTCTTCTGTGTTACGTTTCCAGGTAAGCTTGGAGTCTAGGATGATGCTGCCCAGATACTTTGCCTCCGGGGAAAGTTGCAGACGAACTCCGCTTATCTTCGGCATATCGAATTTTTCGATTTTACTTTTCCTAGTGAACAGAACACATTCTGTTTTGAGTGGATTAACTCCAATGCCATTCGGTCTTGCCCCTGAGGATAATTCGTTTAGAGCACATTCCATGGGTTAACTAATAGTGGGGAGATACTTGCGACTTATTAGGATTACGATATCGTCTGCATATGCTATTTTTTCGTCCTTTTCACCTTAGAGTCGTAAGGATTTTGTTGACCACTAGGAGCCTAAGGAGGGAAGTTATAACGTCCCCCTGTGGGGTGCCCCTGGTCACTATTCTCTTTATGTTACTCTCTCCGATCTCTGAGTTAATTACTCTGCTGTTAAGCATTTTATAAATCCAGTTTCTTATTTCTTGTTTCGCTCCTTAGTCTTCGAGCGCTGTTTTTATAGCCGCTGTTCTTGAAAGCTCCCTCAATGTCCAAAAATGCTGCCATAGTGAATTCTTTATGGTGTAATCCTTTTTCTATAAATGACACAACTTCGTGCGGGGCTGTTTCAGCGGACTTACGTTTGAGGTAGGCGTGTTGAGTGCTGCACAGGTTGTATTCGTTTAGAAGGTCTCTTGTATATAAGTCGATTATTATACCCTATTCTAGGGGTATATTAATTTTGACGCATAGTTTGTAACATACCTTAATATTGCCCGTAGACCCCTAAAAGTTACTATATTTATGATCAGCATCGATAGTAATGTCGATCTAGCCATGTCCGTCCGTCCGTCCGTCCGTCCGTCCGTCGCCAAAAATTAGGCCTTTAAACTGGACCTAGAGAGCTGAAATTTTAACCATATACTCTCTAGGGTCCCGAAATAATCAAGTTTACGAATTATTGAAATCCGCCCACAGACACGCCCACAAACTCAAAAAAACAAAATTTTGGAAAAAATCGAATTTTGAGCTAGGAAGCTGAAATTTTTTATATATGATCTATGACTCCTAAAACTGCTCGGGATATAAAATTTTTAAAATCCGCCCACTGCCACGCCCACAAAAAAATAAAACAATTTTATTGAAAAACCAAAATTTGAGCTAGGGAGCTGAAATTTTTAATATATACTCTCTAGGGGCCCTTTAAGCTCATGTATAAATATTTTCAAAATCCGCCCACTGACACGCTCACAAATAAATAAAACAATTTTTTTGAAAATCCAAAGTTTGAGCTAGGGAGCTGAAATTTATAATATATACTCTCTAGGAGCCCTTTATGCTCATGTGTTAATTTTTTTTTAAATCCGCCTACTGACACGCCCACAATTAAATAAAACAATTTTATTGAAACACCCAAGTTTGAGCTAGGGAGCGTTTTTTTTTATAAAATCCTTTAAATGTTATATAACAAAATATGTAGAGCGTTCTTAACAATTTAACCATACTTAGACTTTTGTCACGCCCACTTATGAGGGATAGGAATAAGAATAGGGTATCCAACAGTTCGCCCAAGCGGACTGTAGCCCGTCCCTATGTTTCTCTCTAGTATCTTTAGGAGAAAATAGGAGAGACTTATCGGCCTATAATCTTTTGCCCTGCAGTGTCCATGTCTCCCTGCTTTGAGAATGAATATCACTTTGACTTCTTTCCAGCTTTGCGGTATGTAGCAGAGCCTTATACAACTTTTGAAAATGACTTTTAGCCATGGTATTATTACATTAAGAGATTGTTGTATCATTGCTGGTATGACATTATCTGGTCCCGCCGATTTGTAGGGCTTGAATGATTTGACTGCCCAAGCGATTTTGTTCCTCTGTTATAATGCTTTCCGTTGCTATATCTATCTATAAACGCTGGCTACTGCAGTCATGCTTAGGCGTGCGATGTGGAATTTATTTTTCTATGAGGTTTCCAGATTCTTTTCGTTGGACAGTCGAGCTCTGAATGGCCCCTCAGAATGTGTTCAAGATGTTCCATGCGTGCCTCGCGTCGATTAGTACGAGTACATCTTCGAGTTGGTTGGCGGTTTCAACATCTGGAGAGCGCTAGGTTGCATTGTGGGTGCGCAGTCCTGGGAACCTAGGGCTACTTATCACCGTATTACGTGCTGCTGCAAAGACAACTAGTGGGGAGCTGCATAAGTTTTGTTCTTACCAATTTCGGGGTTGAAGTCCGAGTACGATCTTGAAATCGGTCTGTCACGATATCTCGAAAGTAAAAATCTCGTAGGAACGAGTTATTACTCGTGCCATTGTCTTAAAAATATTAATTTTATTAGTTCTTGATTTAATTTTGAAGGAGACTACTTGAAGTAGTGCGCCAGTTGTTGGGAAGCGCCTATATCAACAGATAAATAAGTTGTTCAGGAGGAAGAATCACAATGATATTCCTTGTGTCCAAATCTTCCAGACAACAGAGAACAGATAGATAGTACGGACTGCTGGAATAACTTCGGAAAGTGTCGCATTAAACGACGTTTCGGTCGACGACCCGCAGGAGCAAGTGGATTTGCTGGGCGCCCTTTTCGAGGCCGTGTTTACGGTGAACAATCCTGCACTGTGCTTGCTTTTTCATACCTGATTCCACCCATCGTATCTCCTGTATTGCGATAATATCTGCCTCACCGTGCGAGGACAGATTCAAGTTTTTGAGTAGCACAAGGAGTGTACAGTGTACGTGCGTTCCATGTGAATACTCTCAGTTCTTCTTCTTCTTCCTTTTACGACGAGGTTATGATCAGGATTAGAGAGATCTTTAACCTCCCATTTTACTGCATCCCTACTGCCGCCTGTGGGGTTCGCCGGTTCGACCTCAATTGACATCCTGGTTTCGGATCACCTCATCAATGACGCCAGTCAAATGCTGGTGTTGTTGCATTTGTGTGATACAGGAGTTTTAAGGCCTGCCTCTTTCTACGATTTCCACAAGTGCCTGCTCCCTTAATTGATTATTATTGTTTGATCGACCTTTTACGACCCCGGTGATCTCCAGTCCTGTCAACCCAACAGCTTTTTGATGTAAAATGTTTCGCTAGGCTCACCTGAATGTTAAAATTGCCTAACGGTGATCCTATCGACGTACTGTCTGAATGTCTGATGCGATGTAAATGTAATGTGCAGTTTGGAAGCAGCCCTTTGGAATTATTCAAACTTGTACCGGATTTCGGAAAGGAATTGCGCTATCATGTGACTTCTTTAATCTTATTCTGGAGAAAATAGTGCGAAGGGCAGGTGTCAACACGGAAGGCACTATCTTCAATGGATCCGTCCAGCTACTGGGGTATGCCGACGATATCGACATCATCGGCCATTCCCAGCGTGCCGTGTTGGAGGCTTTCACGGCGATTGAAGAACAGGCGAAATTGGTTGGTCTTGAAGTAAATGAGGACAAGACCAAGTACATGCTATCAACAAACAACCAAACATCTGCCCACCGCCTATGACAAAACATCACTGTTGATAGATAACTTCGAGGTAGTTACGGAGTTCATCTATCTAGGAGTAAAAATCAACTCCACGAATGACATCTTAGCAGAGTTCCAAGCAGAGAATTACCTTAGGAAACCGCGGCTACTTCGGTTTAGCAAAACAAAGGGGTTCAAAACTCCTCACTCGAAGAAGAAAATGCATGCTCTATCGAACCTAAATCCTGCCAGTCCTGCTTTATGGTGCCGAATGTTGGACGATAAGTAGAAAAGGGCAGCTGATATTGGGTTCTTTTGAAAAAAGAAAAATACTCCGTCGAAAATTTGTTCCTGTGTGTGAAGAGGCCGAATGGAGGACTACATACAACCGCGAACTCTATGAGCTGTACCAAATTGTGCATGTAGTCCAAAAAGCTTAATCACGTCGACTACATTGGCTCGGCCATATTGAGTGAATGGACAATAACTCTCCAGCCAATTGGATCTTCGACTCCCAGCCTTCGAGAAGGCAAGGAAGACCGAACCTCCAGAGCGCTTGGTCTGGATAACTGGAAACAGCGTGCCTGGGATCACAGATGATGGAAGGTTGCAGTGTCTCAGCGAGAAACTCTTCAAGGGTCGGGAGCCCGTTAAGTAAGTAGGTTAGGTTAGGTTTACGGGCTGATTGAACAGAGCGAATCTGTTACACCACACTTAGGTTCATGTGGTCTCATTGTGATACCCTTTGTTAGGAGTGTTGGTCTCGCTGTTCTGGCCTTGGTCATTCGTCCTTGGTTTTCTTCCAACTCCAGTTTGTCCAGCCATTTGGATGTCCTTATTAACCTGTAAAGATTGGATAGTGAGACATCAGAAAGTTATTGAATGTCTTGGAAGATGTATCTTCCAAGTGTTCTGTTCCTCAGGTGAAACAGGCTTGGGCAGTGACAGAGAAAGTGAGGTGTGTCCTCATGGGTTTCCTCATCACCGCAGCCTCTACAGATGTCGTCATCCTTGAGATTTAGTTTCATTGTGTGGTTCCTTAGCAGGTTGTGGCCAGTAAGAGTACCGATCAACTCAGACAGCGATGTCCTGTCGTAACGTAAAAGTTTGTTGGTTCGGCCCTTAACATATTTTGGCCACAGCTTGCGTGATATGTCACAAGTGGTTAGTGACAACCACCTGTTGTTGGCTTTCATTCGTGTTTTGTATTCCACTCTTTCTCTGAGGTTACAGAGTGGTGCTTTAACCGACTGAGGTGCCTGTTCATGGTTCATCGCAGACCCCTTTCTTGCCAGTTCCTCAGCTCGCTCGTTACCGGATATGTCCTTGTGTCCAGGGACCCAGCAGAGACTCGTCTTATGCTTCGTGCCAAGAGCTTTGAGCTCCTCGCGGCAACGGCGAACAAGCAGGAACTTTATTTCGGTAGCTGACACCGTTTTAATGGCCGCCTGACTATCAATAAAAATGGTAATATCACTGTGGTATCGCCAGATGATGGAAGGTTGCAGTGTCTCAGCGAGAAACTCTTCAAGGGTCGGGAGCCCGTTAAGTAAGTAGGTTAGGTTAGGTTTACGGGCTGATTGAACAGAGCGAATCTGTTACACCACACTTAGGTTCATGTGGTCTCATTGTGATACCCTTTGTTAGGAGTGTTGGTCTCGCTGTTCTGGCCTTGGTCATTCGTCCTTGGTTTTCTTCCAACTCCAGTTTGTCCAGCCATTTGGATGTCCTTATTAACCTGTAAAGATTGGATAGTGAGACATCAGAAAGTTATTGAATGTCTTGGAAGATGTATCTTCCAAGTGTTCTGTTCCTCAGGTGAAACAGGCTTGGGCAGTGACAGAGAAAGTGAGGTGTGTCCTCATGGGTTTCCTCATCACCGCAGCCTCTACAGATGTCGTCATCCTTGAGATTTAGTTTCATTGTGTGGTTCCTTAGCAGGTTGTGGCCAGTAAGAGTACCGATCAACTCAGACAGCGATGTCCTGTCGTAACGTAAAAGTTTGTTGGTTCGGCCCTTAACATATTTTGGCCACAGCTTGCGTGATATGTCACAAGTGGTTAGTGACAACCACCTGTTGTTGGCTTTCATTCGTGTTTTGTATTCCACTCTTTCTCTGAGGTTACAGAGTGGTGCTTTAACCGACTGAGGTGCCTGTTCATGTTTCATCGCAGACCCCTTTCTTGCCAGTTCGTCAGCTCGCTCGTTACCGGATATGTCCTTGTGTCCAGGGACCCAGCAGAGACTCGTCTTATGCTTCGTGCCAAGAGCTTTGAGCTCCTCGCGGCAACGGCGAACAAGCAGGAACTTTATTTCGGTAGCTGACACCGTTTTAATGGCCGCCTGACTATCAATAAAAATGGTAATATCACTGTGGTATCGCCATCATTGATACCATGCTTGCGACTTCAGTAATTGCTAGGACTTCTGCTTGGAATACACTACAGTGATCAGGTAATCTAATCGATCTGTTAATGTGTTGTTCCTCTGAGAATAGTCCAGCGCCCGTTCCACAGTTCATATTTGATCCGTCTGTAAAGATAGATATTGATTTCCTTTTCATGGGTTCGTTTGCGTACCATTGCTCCTTGCTCGGAAATGAACAAGAGAATGGTTTTTCAAAATCTAAGTAAGGAGACATGTAGTCAGATATGACGTTGTTCCCTATGTATATGTTCAGAATCAGTGCATGCCCAAAATGACTCGGGTTCCAGCTGTTTGTTTGACTGATCCTCAAGGCACTTTTTGCAGCGGATTCCTGCATGTATAGATCCAATGGTGGCAGATTGAGAATGGCTTCCAAGCCAGCGGTTGGGGTTGTTCTCATTGCGCTGGTTGTCCCTATACATGCTAGTTTTGTATTTTTGCCATCACCTTGAGATTGGTTTCCTTGTCTGCGGCTTGTTAAGTAAGTAAGTAAGAGATGAATACTCTCAGTTATAGGCCGTTCACGTTCCCGGGCGTGATTTATGTAATAAGGGGTGTCTATGTCCATAACCGAGGTTAGCGATCCATTAAGGGCTCATGCGCCACCATCTCTATTTCAATACCTTGACTTAGTCTTGAGAATGGTTAATGGCATGAGCTCCAAATAATGTCGTAGTAGCTAATGTAATGTATCTGCCGTGCTGGCTGTTGACGTCACTGTTGGCCAAATTGCGTGATGCATTCGCCGTCCGTCTTTCTGAGGGGCTCATGTAAAGTTTCCGAGACTCATCAACCGACATTTTGAAGAGAGAATTATAGTTTTGCTATTTTCTTGTTCAACATTCGTTCTTAGAGAAGTCAGGTCTGGTAGGCATAGAACCCGATGGTTACTACAGGGAGGTTAAATTAGAACAATTAATGTATAGTCTCAGTTACGCCACTACGCATCGCCAGGTTCATACCACCCTAATCCTACAACCACTAAAAACTATTCAGGCCTTGAAAATATTCAGCGAGCCACAAATGCAGGAAAGAGTGCCCCGAAATTGGACCGACAGGATGCCCTTCGTTATAGGTTGCGTAAGAGGTCATTCGCCTTAAATCCCGTTCAAATGTAATGATAAAGAATAAATAAAAAAATTGATTCAAAATAATTTCCTTCTGTTAAAGCAAAGTGCTTCAGGGTAAAAACCATTGCCAAATATGCAAACTCACACAAACAAGTCACAGTCGGTTTTTTTCTTTGTTTTATTGTCGTGATTACTCATATCATGCATAATCTACTTATTCAGATACCATAAACGAGTATGGTGTATACTCTACTGATGACACCCCCAACAACCTTATATAGATAACAACATTTAAAGTATTTTTATGAATATTTTAATGTACGTATAACACAGTTTATTATTTATTTACAAATACAAAATTTACAATGTTTTGTTTTACATTTTCTTACTTCTAAAAATTATACTTTTGAATAATACCATCCTTACATATATGTGCAAACTCGATTTTGAATATTATATTAATACTTAAGCGATAAATACATCTACACCGCACAAAGGGCCAAGCAACAAATTAAAATGAAAATTATAAAAATACATTTATATCACAATAGAGAGGAATAACATAACAGCATATTTAGAAAAATTGTATAACCTATGCTCGTTTATCTGTGTGAGTAGTGATAAAAGTAAAACATAAACCGTAGGTCGGGTTAAATTTTCTAACTGAACTAATTATCATTATTTAGATTTGAAATTTTTGTTGCATACATGTGGGTTACTTTGTAGATAAATTCGTATTGTTCCTTGGTTTGGACAGCGCTGGCACGACCTCTGCGGATGCTGTAGACAATCTGTGGAATGTCGACGCTGCGCTTAGGTTCCTCCAAGCAGCGCATGGCAATATCACATCCGAGAATTGTACCAGTTCGACCCGTACCTGGAGAGCAGTGAATCGTTAGGGGGCTACAAAGTGAACAGATAAACAATAGATTAATGCTAATCGGAACAATCACAAACACACATGGTTGGGTAGGAGTATTTAATTCGGCCACTTACCCTTGATCCTTTGGAGGTGGTTTTGGTTTTTCAGAGGTTACATTGCCGTTGATCTCGCTATTTGCAGTTTGGGTATCGTCAGTAATGATGGTGTCACTCTGCTCGATGGTGTATAGTTTGAGGGAACTCCTTGCTTCAAGAAGCATGGCGATAATAGCCGCCTCATCGGTGGGTACTCCAGTTTCTGGCCACTGATACCAGTAGTGGGTGATCTCCCGACTCTCTTCTGTGACTATGTTCTTTAGCATCAGCGTCGAGATGGCGTATTTCTCTTTGACTTCGCGGTTCTTCAGGGTAACTTGGAAATCACCGAAGACGGTGTGATTGTCAAGGGTTACCGATGGTGGAAGGTATTCGGCGCATTTGTCGATACCATTTTCGATGAGGTCTGTTGCCATAATAATTACTCGAGAATTCTGTTCCCATATCATTCGCCAGAAATCGGTGACTGTTGTTTCAAGTGGTGCCTGGCATGCGATGTAATAGTTGGTGGTGTCCTTGGGACCCTAAGGAAAAGACGTCAAATATTATAATCTCGCAGAATAAACAGATTTTGTTCAAATTCACTACAAAATAATACAACAATTCATTTAATTTGCATAAATAAACAAAGAATTTCAATTAAATCAAGTTCTAGTTCCAGTTGATTTCAATTGATCTACACATTGATCCACTTCAATGAAAAATATTTTAAGAGCATCGATAAATGTATAGTATATATTAGATATATACAATTGTGATACTTGAATTGTGGCAGCTAGTAAAAAAGTAACTTGATTTAATTCTCAATGAGAACGTTCTAAGTATATAGATATACCGGATATGGCCGGGTATTCTCCGTTTATAGAACATTGAACAATAGCGTTTCGACCGAGCGGAAACAGTCTTAATTTGGGTACAAAAAGGTGCAGATAAAACACATTCTCAGATAGGAGTGTACAAATAACAAAAAGTAATTTCTTAGTAATATTGATTTTCCAACAACAGAAAGTCGCAGAATGTGGAAATTTATTGCATTCTAATTTGGAGTAAGGGAAACACTTTTACAAAATTGAAAAATTGATGATTGAAATCGAAATAAAAGACGTTAAGTAAGCTTGACAGAACACAACGATTAAAAAACCCGTCAGCGTAGCTCGAAAGGCTGTATTTGGAAATAATAAAAAAAATCAGTCTTGAGCCCGGAGTCCAGATGCGAAGCATCTTCCAAAAGAGCTGCAAATCATCTGAACCAAAACATGTACCAGATTAAAGAAAATGACTTGTTAGGTATAAACGACTAGCGGGTATACAGTGTGCGTTGCTACGCCTAACAAAAGAAAATATATGTTTTAGAAACAAAAAACTGCAACGCAAACTGCTGAACCGATTTTGACAAAACTTCACAGAAACACTCTCGGACCAATACCAAAGATTGACGGAAAATTTGAGTTCGGTGGTAAAAGAGATTGCACCCTTTTCCTCGCATGATTTCGCCCGCTCACGCAACTTCGTTGCTCCGCTAAATGTGGATGCTAGATGTCTGGCAGGCGTCTATGGCATCTTACTTTTTCGAATCAAAAAGTGTTTGAGTGGCCCACTTCGCGGGTTTAAGGGATTTCACCCTTTTCTTCGCTTGGTTTATCCTATATTGATGGCACTATGCCAGCAAGTTCCCGCAAATGCCTACAAAGTTTCAACTCAATCGGATAAACGATGCGCGAACGCATAGACGACGGACAACAAATACGCGTCACCTATTATATATGTTGATGACAGAGAAACTTTCGCGTAAGTACCGACAACAACTGTCAAAAGTTTCAAATCAATCGGATGAACGATGCGCAAATGCATAAAAGACGAACACACAACATTAATTTTTATATAAATAATTTGTTTTTTCATAAGCAACTTGACAACTTCAAACTTTCAGTGTGAACGCAGCCTGAAACCGATTACCGAACTGTCAATGTCAAAATATTCAGTAAAATCAACATTTTCATCATGGTCAAGAACACGAAAAAACAACGTTTACAAATAATTAAAATTTACTACCGAAATTCCGAGTCGGTGGTTCCGACTTTAAGAGCGTTAATTCCAATTTTCGGCCGTAATTCTCGTCCCAGTAGACAAGCAATTCGTGGTCTAGTGAAAAAATTTTAGTCAGAATATTCGCTGCTTGATGTTGCCGTACCAGTGAGACTACGTTTTGCCCGAAGTGTGGAGAATATTGCTGCCGTAGAAACGTCCGTCGCAAACCAGCCAAATCATTCAATTTCACGGCGTTCTCAAGACCTCTCCCAGACCACATTATGGCGAATTTTGCGTTAGGATCTTGGCCTACACCCTTACAAGATCAAGCTGACTCAAGAACTAAAGCCACTTGATCATATGGAGCGTACGTTCTCGAATTGGGATCTGGATATGATGGAAGAAAATGAACAATTTCATCGCAAAATCATCTTCAGCGATGAAGGGCATTTTTGATGAAACGCCCACCCCATGTGCTTCATGAAACAGCACTTCATCCGCAAAAACTCACTGTTTGGTGCGGTTTTTATGCCGGTGGCGTCATTGGGCCGTTTTTTTCGTCTATGAAAATGACCGTCACCTTATGGTAAATATTATTCGCTACATACTCGTAGACATGTTGGAACGCTATTTCTTTGAGCAATTACATAAATTGGACATCAGAGATATGTGGTTCCAACAAAACGGTGCCACAAGCCACACGGGTGCAACAATCGAGTTACTGAAGCCTCAGTTCGGTGAACGTGTTATCTTGAGAAACGCCGATATCGTGTGATTTAACGCCGATATCGTGTGATTTAACGCATTTAGATTTTTTTAATCGGATTACATTTAATCATTGGTCTATGTCAACAAGCCGGCGACGTTAGAGGAGCTCAGAGCCAATATTGAATGAGAAATAGCGGCCGTATCGTTCGAAATGTGAAGCCGACTCATCGAAAATTGGGTTTAACGTATCGACCGCTGCATACGCTCCCGTGGTGGACATAGTCTTCTTCCATTCATGTTTTTTATAATAATTCTAGGCAATAATTTTTTTTTGAGAAATCTCAAGTAGTTTGCATTTTATTTAAAAAAGAAGAAGAAGAAATAACCTTTATAAGACTAGCCTGTGCCCTACGTGCGTTGCTGCTCCTACTAAAGAAACACTCTCGGGCCAATACTGAAGATTGCCACATGTTGAGACTCAATCGGTTCGGTAGTTTGGTCACCCTTCGGACGCCTAAGTGTCAATTTAACATCTTTTCGGCAGTCGGACACCAGGACACATATTTTGAAAAATAATTGATTTAAACAATTTTTAGAAATTTAGCAAACCTTTGAACACTTTTTGAAATAAACAAATTTGTTCAAAAAAAGGATGAACGCAACCCGTTTTCAATCCGTCCTTACGTTGAAGTAATATTTTTATTTTGTTTGTTTTAATTACAGTATAATCTCGATAATTCGTACCCCGTTAATTCGTAAACCCCCCTTATTCGAAATAAACTGCAGGTCCCTTGAAAAAATTCCGGTTATTCGTAAAAAAACAGTGCATTTCGGTCCCCTCGGTAATTCGCAATAATTTCCATATGCAAAATCATATAAAACGTCTTATAATTCGTAAGTCTCTGCTGATAACCCCATTTATTCGAAAAAAAAGTTTCATTCCTCATCCTCTATACTCTGAATCACGTTTGTTACAATAATACGAGTATTTATTAGAGCTGTGTCAATCGTGATTGATTCGATCTTTTTGACCCGATCACAATAAAGTATTGGTGATTGCAATCACAATGCCCGAAGTCAATCGTTCATCGAGTCAATACTTTTGTTCTGTTCTGACTACTTCATTTCTTTATTATGCCCCTATTGTATAACACAACTCAATACAACTCAACTTTCACACAACCAAACTATTTTTTCGTATTATGCAAGAGCAAGACAACCTTTTTCAGTTGCAATCGTGAAGCGTTGCATATGCATACACACAGACAACCACCGCCATATTGGTTGTCTGTTGACAGTCAACTTTTCGCTTAAGGTTGTGTTTGGCAATACCGAATTTTGAATTACAACCAAGAGACAACTCAACTGTTTTACACAATAGGGGCATTACTGATTACTGATTTCTTATCTACTGAACCAATAAATGTGTTAATATATCAAAATATTTTTATTTATTTCGGCTTATTTCGTTTTACCAACACATATTTGTTCTACAAAAATATCGCTTCTGTTCAATAATCTCCATTTCCTAATTATTTGTTGCAGTTGCAGTTTGTTGTTATTGAGTGTATTCACTCTTACAATCCATTCGAAATTCGAATGTATCTGTCTCTATCGAAACTAAATTGAACGAATGATGATTGGTGTTTTTGATTGTATTGAAATTGAATGGAGCAATACAATACTCCCATGTCCCATCTGTCATTGATTGATTGAATGATTGATTGAAATGACCGAATCATTTTTTCAACCAATACTTGAACGATTCGATCATTAAATTTGAACGATTGACACAGCTCTAGTATTTATGTTTAATCACAAAGAAAGGACTTGGAGTAACATCCGGGGGCGAAAGGGAATTTTCTCACTCTTGCAAATGCGTGCAGCTGCAGGTAATGGCAACTGTTTCTGTTTCAATGTAAGCACGTGCATTCACAGACTTTCTGGCAAAAACGGTTACCGTTATGCAAACTTAAATTTCCTATGACATTGCAGACTTCTAGCCGTATACATAAGTGTCTGTCCATTTGTGAAAAAAAAAAATGGTTTTTGTGCATAATGTATCCAATATATTGTGTTAAATATTGAATTTGAATTTAAAACATAAAATACCTTTAAATCGTATTTTTATTTTTTAAACCTTCAATAATTCGTAATCTCGCTAATTTGAAAACCCCTATAATTCGCAATAAACTCTAGGTCCCTTGACACTACGATTTATCGGGATTATACGTATAATGAAAATCTGTATTAAATGCCGTTGCGTTTTAATTGAAATTTATATGGGACACTTTTTACCACTCGGACACCTTTTTTGAACACTTTGTAGAAATGTTCAAATGTAACTCTGTTTCAAGGGATTTCGCAATATTATCTTTACATAGTTGAGACCGTTCACGCAATTTCGTTGCTCCGCTAAGGGTGGGTGCTAGTTGTCTGGCAGGCGCCTATGTCAGCTTACACATCGTCGTTCCAAACACGAAGTGGCGCATCTGCATCTTTTTCTCTTGGAATAGAATTTACTCAAAAATAGTTAATGTTTATGAGAAACAATTTTAACACATTATAATAATCACTTCCTCTAAATAATGGTTAGCTTTGTTGAAAGTTTTCAGTTAAAGAAAAAAAGCATAAGAAAAAAAAATTTCGTTTGGCTCTACTGTGAAGTTAAGATTTTGAACATACGCCACTTCGTGTTTGGAACGACGACATACAACAACAGAAAAGTTTAGTTAGGTAGCTCATGTGTTGTGATTTCATAATTAAATTTTCAAATATTCGTGTATCGTGTGTACACTTTATCGCCATCTGGCTCTTCGGAACATATCCTTGATACTAGAACTTGCAAATTTTGATTGTATGGCAACGTTTCTTAGCAGCATTTAAGCCGCATTTATGTGAAAGATGGTAAATATGATCGCGTCTATTGAATTCATACACAGTTGCGCAGCTAGCAGTCACATGTATCTACGTATGCGCGGGCTCTTAGATGCTTAGGTTATGTTACTCGTATGTTATGTTAAGGTGGCTGTCAGCTCACAGCCAACACACTTAGGCTAACGAGGTCCGTTGTGATTCCATGTCGATCAGGGGAGTTTCGCACTCTACTCGCTAAACCATTTGGAGCTTCTAATCAAGCGCGATACCATTCTAACATCTGATTTTAGCGATGCTGATTACTGATTATGGACATTGTAACTTTTAGGGGTCTACGAGCAATATTAAGCCAACATTAATATACCCTTAGAATAGAGTATAAAAACCAACAAACGTTAACATTTGTTTCTGTTTTTTTTTTTATGTGGCCCTGTCTGTGTTGTGTTGTTGTTAACATTTGCTTTTAAAACTGAGCACAGCATTTTTATGAATCAGTTTCAGCCTTAACCTTCGCATGGCCAGCGAACTAAATAAAAATACACCGCATGTATTCGGCATGCTGCTTAAAAATAACATTTACTTGTCATTTGTTTCGTAAGATACCAGAAGATAACTTTAAAACAAAACAAGGTTTGTTAGTCGAACCGTGGGTGCATTGAGCCATATTCTAAAAGGAGAGTTGGACCTCGTCACGCATTTGTTAGCATTCAAATTGGTTTTACTGTGGAACCTCTCATCTTTTGGACATATCGCAACGTGACTCCATACATTTTGGTCAAAACACAAATGTTCACCTTTTTGTATCTTCTGTATACCTCCCACTCATGTAGGTCTCTTTTCACATGACTCAATAAATTTAACTTCTTCTTACCATAAGTTTATGCTTGTGACAGTCAATGAGTCACCATAAAATGAAAACACCCCTTTTTAAAAAGTAAAACAATATTTATCATGGTTCGCACACTTTTTAAACATGCGCCAATTGAAGCACTCATGCATATGGGAGAATCTTATCTAAGCACGCTTGCAGATAAACATAACCTTATCTACTCACAAGCGTTTCGATTAAGATGATTTACTTTCCCCATGAAACAATGAGTGTAATCATGAAACTCATTCTCTCATTAACATCGATAATAATCTACTGCTAATGCCGGGCAAGGTTATAGATTCCATTATAATTTCAAAAATTCAAGAGTATCTATCTCCCCATTACGAGAAATCAGAATTCATTTCTCTAGATGGGTTGCTGACTCGCAAAATTATGTAGAGATGCGTTAAAAAGTGAGACTTCAATCAAAACTCGCAGTGCTTACGTAACACCTACGAGTATGCTATCGCTATGACTCATTTAATGAGACAGAGGCCGGTAAACGTCTTTTAAATGAAAAGCATTAGTTATTGTTGGGTGTTTTTTTTTCTTACTTTGAATATGATCAACATTTCAAAATAAACTAGCGCCGCACGGCGAAATGTTTCTTCTTCTTTTTTTTCTACCAGCCTACGCATGGTTTGCTGGTCTAAGCCAGCGGTTACGCTCGGTACGCGTAATGAAGATCGTAATTGATTTACATGCTTTATGCTTCCGTGACTTAAGCGCAGATTAGACGGAATAATTGTATCTGTTGAGGCTCCACACTTACCCTGACATAGTTTGCGTTGATGTATTCGCTCTTCTCGTCGTTGTTCTGCTGCTGGAGAATGACTCGTGTCTCAGGCAGTGGAATAACGTTGGCGTATCTGAAACGATTGTAATTATAGAATTCGTTAAAATTGCAATTGGAGTGGTTTGAGAGAAATATATACTTTAAAAGCCACTAAATTGTGGCACGAAAATGAACAATATCGTTTGGTTAGTTTTAGTTTGGTTTTACATATATAAATAATTAATGATTGCATAGTTTAGTACGGTTTGCTAAAACGGAACATAAATATTTTTGTTCAACACAAACTCTTATGTGATACTTTTTTCCCAGCATTTACTGTCACATTATGTGCTTACGTTGAACTTAAATACTGCTATGTTTCGTGTCAGCAAACGGCCCTTACTAAATTCAATTTGAATTAAAGATACACAGAACGTCAATTACTATAGAGGTGCCATTTTGAATGTCGCGCAATTTTTGAACTGCCAACTGTCATTGTGATGACTTTCGATAAGGAAAAACTAGGAGTTGATTAAATATGGACCGATACAAACTCGGTGAACGTGTTGAAATAGTGAATTACAACAACAATGAAAATATTGCGGAAACGTTTCGTAAAGTTCGTACTGCTTTTGGCATTATGAAGCGCCTTCGCCCATAGTTGTAGTGAATTTAACGAAAAATCTGAGTCTCGGAGAAGTAAGTGATTTGAAGACTCCAGCTCGTGTACTTCCAGCAAGGTCAGCTGAAAATATCGCAACCGAAGCTGAGAGTTTGACTGAAAACCCAGGTGTGCCCATTTCGAGACGATCACAGGAACTGGGCGTATCCGTAACCTCTTTGCAGCGCAGTTTGCATAAAGATCTTGGCATACATGCTTATAAGGTTCAGTTGATACAAGAATTGAAGCCACGCACGAGGCCATACTTTTTCTATTGATTAACAATGACTACTCTTGTTAGGTGACCCTATAGTTATTATTCGGAAACGAAGACTTTTCAAGTCACGCGTTTTGTAAGATTCTGATTCGGCGGTGACTACGCCTAGGAAGCAATATAAGCCGTGTTTCTTTGCACGCGGATATAGGGATAATTTCAAATTTGCATGTAAAATACAACAACAACTTATCCTACGCCAACTTTAGCGGGATAGCTACGGTGTAGAGGTTAGTGTGTTGGCTTGTGACCCGTGCGGTGCAGGTTCAATCCCCATGGGGAACAACAACATACGCCACCCAATCACATGCCTCTACACCCAAAGGAGGATTTCTGCCTGGTAGTACAAGTACAATGAACCGTTACCGAGTCTGAGTGCTCTGGGATTTGGATTTCCTTTTCAAAAAAAAAAAAGTCCTTTAGCGGGGATAAACAGTGCTTCCAAAATCCATTTTCTTCGTTTCTGATGAATTATTGCGATGAATTTTTCAGGAAATGTCAAAGTTTGACATCCCGCCGACCACTGACACATCCCGCCGAATATTTTATTCGTGATTTTATTATTATGTATTATTTTTCAAACTTCACTTTAAGGGTAATTGAATTTAGCAAATCTGTTAATGTGAAATTGTTTTTTATATTTTTAGAATGTGCTTGGCATCAATTTCAATTGGCGGAAGTAAATATTTTTCAATTTCAGGATTTTCAATACAAATTTCTTAACTACAACTTACAGCTGTGTCACGGTGCATATGTGCTGCCAAGTTCTTTTTGATGAATTCTTAAGCGGCGATGGTCGTTTTTTGGCGCCAATCCTATATACGCGTGCAAAAAAAATACGGCTATAGATCAATGAAACGAGTTCATTGGTTGGAATCTCGATGAGGACGCACGAGTTCATTAAAATAAATAAATAAATATTAGGCATTGACGGATACAGGGCCTAAAACCTAGTTTCTCCAACCATTTGCTTGTGCGAGTAACAATGTAAAGCCGAATCCGAACGACAAACTTAAGAAGCTTCTCATGACAATTGATAATCTTGAATGTTTATCAGGCGTTCGCAAGAGATGGGGCAGTGGGACAACAACTTTAGGTGTTACTTGCACCCAGCGGGATTTGAACCGGGGACCTTTCGAATAGTAGCTCAACACACTTACCACTGAGACAGTCAGGCCGCGATTAGTGCTGTCGGTTCAACTAAGTCAACGTCCAAGCTTGTTGTGAAATGCAGGTAGACACTGAATAGGGTTTGTGATCGGTTTGATATCACTCTCGTCTGGGTTCCCGTCCATAGGAACATTAAAGGGAATGAGAAAGCCGATGAACTTGCCAGACGTGGCCCTGCTCTGTGCATGTCTCATGCGGAGGAAGTCTTCCCTCCTGCACTTCACCTCAAGGGCTGAGACTAGATGGATGAACCTGACGACCTGTGTCATTTCAAGGAAGATCTGGCCAACCTACGATGATGCCAGAACAAATAACCTCTTAGTACCGGCCATTGGCCCTTAGAAACCCACGCAGCCAAGCTTGGAATCCCCCATAACACCCACTGATATAGCTGCGCTGACACAAACAATAGTTCCATATTCTTTGTGAGTGTTCAGCCCTAGCCAGAACCAGACGCAGTGCACTAGGTCATCCCTTTTACGATGGCCTTTTGGTCATCCAAAGCATCCAATTCAACAAGATCATCAAATTTCTCAACTCCACAGGCTGGTTTTGAGCTCCCTTAGCATCTTTCTCTCCCCCCCCCCCCCCTCCTAATTTCAGGTTCCGTTAGTTGTGGTATCAAAACGGCGCTCAATGCGTTATTTGTGTTTTTCACTCGTCAGGAAACGGGGAATACAGCCACTTAAACCAACCTGCTGTCTTCTGTCATTAAAGAACTCAAACATCATGCGTTGAAACCGAACTGCTTTCCATTCTCGGTATGTATGTTAATGACAACTTTCGTTGGAATGACCACATATTCGATGTCGCCAAGGGCGCTGCGAAATGCCTAGGCTTCCTTAAGCGATGCAAGAAATACTATTTATAAGCTACTATTTATAAAACATGATAAGGCGCTTATCCGCCCAAAACTTGAGTACAACGATCATATCTGGTCTGGTGCACCAATAACTTGACAGGATCCAAAAATGCGCGAGAAAACTCATTGGTGACCATGACATCGCGAGATCGCTTGACCCTCTTAGTCATCGTCGCAATGTCTCTTGTCGTGTTCAAACCAAATGGCTAGTTGCATTCCACACCCAGAACATTTCAACCGCAATACCCGCATCATCGAAAAGAATTCATTACGTTCCAAAAAAATGTAGCATTCTAACCTTAATCAATTTCTCAAAAAGCTTCGCAAAAGTTGGTAAAAGAATTATAGTTCTATAGTTCGATACGTTTCTTCTATTGCCTTTTTTGAAAAGAGGAATTACCTCAGCGCATTGAAGGGATTGAGAAAAACATCCATTACTGATACTTATATTGAACACGAAACTCAACATACACTCCGCTTCAACTGAATAGGCACAAACATTTTCTAAGCTACGTTGTCAATTTTTTTCAAAACCTTGTGCCGTAATATATCATTTGATGATGCAAACTGTTTGAGTATGATGTTGACAAAATAAATCGGAAAGAATAATTCAAAAAGTACCGCTATATTTTCTCTGGTTCAATATGGAAAAATGCAGTTTTATTTTGCGTCAATTGAATAGACACAGTCATTATTTTCGCTGGTTATGAGTTTTCTGTGGAGATTGACACATTAGATCAACAGTTGAAGTACTTTTAGTGAATTTTGTTTGATTAATTGTATTTCAAAGAAAAATGGGTAGATCAAAATCTCTAAATAGTGTTGAAAGAGCTGAAATCGATTTACTAAAAGACCAAGGACCAACCGGGCTTTCTATCGCTGACAAAATTGGACGAAGTTCTTGTGTGGTCTATTCTTATTTAAGAAGCAAAGATGCGCACGCAAAAAACATGAAAGGAGGTAAAAAAACGGCAACAACAGCGGTTGATCGAAGAGCAATTTTAAGATGTGCTTCCAATTCCTGCGACTCTGCGGCAAAAATAAAGCAGAAAGCCGGTGTTACTGCAAGCGTTTCAACAGTGCGAAGGGTTATCAATAGTACCAAACATCTGAAATGGTTAAAAATTCAAAAGAAACCACCATTTAACGAGAAACGGAAGTGTATGCGCTTAGAATTTTCTGGGCTCCATATGAGTTTTAAAAATGAATGCCGTCACGTAGCTTTTTCGGATCAAAAGAAGTTTAATTTTGATGGCCCTGATGGGTTTAATTATTACTTCCAGATTTTTAGCGCTGCATCATAGTCGAGAAGGTGGTGTTATGGTATGGGGAGCAGTTAGCTACTATGGCAATATTGAGCTTGAGTTAAAAACCTCAAAAATTACTGCATTAAGTTATAAAGGAATTTTAAAAAGAAATTTTCCTAAATTTGCAGGCATTTTTTGACCCATAAACTGAACTTTTCAGCAGGGCAACGCTCCCATCCACACGGCGCGCATAGTAAAAAATTGGATAGAGGAGCAGAATGTGGAATTGCCTCAATGGCCGCGCGCCGTACGCACCGGACCTAAACCTTATAGAAAACGTTTGGGGATGGTTAGTACGAAAAGTTTATGAGTCTGGCCGTCAGTTTGAGGACAGAGAATCCCTTATTGCAGCCATTAAATTGGCCCGGGGGGAAATTTCGCTAAACTACATAGAGAGGCTGTACGATTCCATGCCGGATCGAATTTACGAAACTATTACGAATAAAGACGGCAGTACCCACTACTAAAATTAACCAATAACAAACTATTTTAAGAAAAACTTGTTTCATTTAATCCCAATAACTGTTATTTCCAATTTCAATATTTGTGTCTATTCAGTTGACGCAAAATAAAACTGCATTTTTCCATATTGAATGCTTTGCAAGGGAACCAGGAAAAAAATAGCGGTACTTTTTGAAATATTCTTTCCGATTTATTTTGTCAACATCATACGCAAACAGTTTGCATCATCAAATGATATATTACGGCACAAGGTTTTGAAAAAATGGACAACGTAGCTTAGAAAATGTTTGTGCTTATTCAGTTGAAGCGAAGTGTATATGCCACTTGCCAACAAATGTTTTTTAATAAAATATTTGTTATTCTATCGCTAGTATGAGAATTTTTGTTGCTTAAAGACATTATAACCTTATGAAGCTCGAGGAATTAATAACTTTAAATACAAAACTATTTACATGCACTCTATCAACAAAAACATCTGATGACAAGTTGTAGTTGCAGTTGCAGTTCAAAAGATGGCTTTAATTGTTCGGAAATTTCAACAAAATGTTGATTGAATTTATTAGCAATACTTTCGGAGTCTGATATTTTGACCCCATCAACTTCTAAATCATATATCTCCGTAGTTTCTGTTCTTTTCCCCAAAATACTGTCTACGACTCTTCATTTCTTTCTACAATTACCATTAGCTCTTTCAAACATATCAAAATAATAATTCTTACGTGTTTCTGTAACAATTTTTTGAGTCTTTTTGCGTAGTTTTTTGTAATACATTTTTAATCTAATATTTTGTGGATGTTTTGCAAATTTAACAGCGTAACTATTTTTAATTATTATTTGTTTTAGTAGCAAGTTAGTCATCCATGGTTTTAAATGCTTTTTTCGTTTAGAAATATGCGACACACTTTCGACAAAGTAAGCCACAAAATTTTTTGCTGCCAACTAGAACAAACAGGTGCAGTAGTAGTGTATTCGCTTACTGAATGGAAGGTCGTGCGTTCGAATCCCGGCCAAGTCCATTACTTTATATCGAATACATGAAATCGTAATCTCCCTAAGCATCTTAGACACCACTCGTGGAGAAAAACCCTACAACTGCACCCAAACACTTCTTTCCTATCTCTCTATTCTTTCTAATAGTAAGTAGCACCGAAAAGCATGCAATGAAATGCGATAGTGCTGCTTGCTGTTAAACACAAATGCTTACGCTGTGTTACGCACTATAAGGGTAAAAAAAATCCCTTTAGCGTAAGCAAATTATAAAAAAAAAAAAAAAAAAATTGTTTGGGTTCAGAAATAGTGCAGTAAGACTAATTGATAGTTTTCAATAGAGTGGTAGCCTGCTACTCCTTAACATCTTCTACCCGTGAAATAGGGTGCTACACAAGGGTCAATCTCAGGCCCTTTCACTTTATATATGTTTATTTGTGACTTACTTTCTGTTTGCACGATCCACCTTTCTGCTGATAACGTTCAGTTGTACTTGACAATGAAAATACAGCTGAATTTGTTCACTATTGAAAGGTGGAGCTTATCAATACAATTTCTTGGTCGTTAAATAATTTACTTATGTAAAATCCGAAAAAGTCGCAGGTTATTCCTATACCTAGTAAAAAACTAAACCTCAGCACTTTACCCGGAGTCATCTTTCCTTTTAAAAAATTCAAAATTATCCAAACCGGATTTCTTGTAAAATCGAATTCATCAGGATATGTCCACACCAACTCTGTAATAAGAAAAAAATATGGATGCCTTCGCAAATTGCAAGCCTTTTTTTTTTTTTTTTAAAGTTCTGGCTTGCCAAGGCGATTAAATATAGGACACCACTTCGACCTAAAAAGATCTTTTGTGCCGTGTGGGCCAGAAAAATTTAGAATAGTAGAGTTTCCACTTTCCGTGTAAAGCGGACAATTCTACTAGTAGAAGAATTCTTTATGTCCTCGGGGCACATTTTTGTTCCCTGAAAAAGATCTTCTTTCTAATTCCGTTTAGGGCCGGACATTCACATAAAATGTGTTCAGCTGACTCGTCCTCTTCAAGACAGAGTCGGCACTCAGGAGAGTCTACTATTTTCATTTTGTGTAGATGATATCTTAAACCATGGTGGCCAGTAAGGTAACCTACTAAGTTTTTGATATCATGCCTGCTTAGGTTTAGGCATTTGCTGGCATTTTTAATGAAAGGCCGAACGGCTTGTTTGGTCTGTCTTAAACCTGGGATGCTTTCCCATAGATGGATACATTTTCTGTATTCCCAGCTTTTTATTGCTGCCGTTGCTGCTGATCTAGGAGTGCAGCAGAAGGGTTCGGGACCTATGAAGGGTGTTTCCGAACCTTTTATGGCCAGTTCGTCGGCCTTTTCGTTACCTTCCACCCCGACATGACCCGGAACCCACCATAGCTTGGTCTTGTTACTTGTTCCGAGTGCCTGTAGGGTGTAGAAGCAGTACATGACTGATTTGGAGTCAATCGTATGCGAGCTAAGGGCGTTTATAGCAGCTTGACTATCCGTGAATATATGGATGGTTGCACCTTTTATACCAGATAGATTTATGTGGCTAGCGCATTCTTGAATGGCGTGGAGCTCTGCTTGAAATACGCTGGGACTTTTCCCCATGGGTATCGTAAAGCATATGGTTGGTCCGTATATTCCCGATCCTACCCCCGCTTCCATTTTAGAACCATCAGTATACCACTTTATGCCGTTGTGGCTGTTAGGTGGGTTATTACTAACCCATGCTTCTCTCTTGGGGATCTCCGTGGAGAATCGATTGTTGAAACATAGTGTTTTATGGATGCGGTCTGTGACCGCGCAGTTCATGTTGAGTTCTGGCAGTTCATCAAGAAGGGTCTTAAGTTCCGGATGATCGTTAAGACTTATCTCGTTTAACTGTATTTGACTTATTGCACTGCGGATCGCCACTTTTTGAATGTGTATGTGGAGAGGTGTAATACCTGTTATTGCCTCTATGGCAGCCGTTGGACAGGTTCGCATGGCTCCGGAGATACCAAGGCACGCAAGCCGTTGTACCTTTTTGAGCTTCTCTATTGCGACCTTTTGTGTGGATTTTGTCCACCATACAATGGAGGCGTATGTTATAATGGGTCTTATCATCACTGTGTAGATCCAGTGGACACTCTTTGGAGAGATTCCCCAATTTCTGCCATATGTGCGTCGACAGGCCCATAAAGCTCTGTTAGCTTTAGTGATTTTGTTGTTGATGTGAGAGTTCCAGTTTAGTCTTTTGTCCAGGATTACTCCAAGATATTTGACTTCGTCGGAATACTCAATGGTCGTGCCATTTAGTGAAATCTGAGCTAAGCTGAGATTTCTTCTTTTTGTGAAAGGAACTATGATAGCTTTACTGGGGTTTATGGAGAGATTTTCCTTGACGCACCAGTCTATAGCGTTTTGCATACGTGAAGTAACCACGTTTGATTCTTTGCCCCTAATAATGATGACCAAGTCATCGGCATACCCTATTATGTCGTAGCCTAAGTTACTTAATTTTTGAAGTAGGTCATCTATGACCAAAGACCACAGGAGGGGTGATAAAACTCCTCCTTGTGGACAGCCTTTTATAGCTGAAACTGATACTGAAGTCTGTCCTGACGAAGCAGTGATTTTCCGACTTTCGAGCATCGCTTTTATCCAGTTTATGGTGGGAAAGTCTACCTTTCGGTGAATTAAAGCATTTGATATTGAATCATAACCGGTGTTATCAAAAGCACCCTCTATGTCAAGAAAAGCGCATAGTGCAATTTCTTTGCAACGGTAGGCGTTGTTTATGTGATTTGTTAGTTTTAACAGGGCGCCTTCCGTTGATTTGCCTTTTTGATACGCATATTGACAGGGGTGTAGAGGCATGCTAAAAGTTACGCTGTCTCTGATATGAACGTCAATTATTCTTTCCATTGTTTTCAGGAAAAACGATGTCAAGCTTATGGGACGATAGGATTTAGGTAGTTCACTAGGTTTGTTACCTGGTTTGGGGATAAATACTACATTGACCTCCCGTCAAGTGCGTGGTATGTAGCCCCAGTTGAAACTGAACCTAAATAAGGCAATCATGTTAGGTAGGAAGAATTCCATACCCTTTTGAATGAGGGCTGGACAAATTCCGTCATTTCCTGGTGCCTTGAATTGTTTAAATGAGTTTATGGCCCATTTTACCTTATCTGGACTAAATAATTTACCAGATAAACTATTATTTCTGCTGAGGTTAGTTGGATATGAAACCTCAGTAGTGTGATCAGTTGTGTGATCGACAATTAGGGAACCAGGGAAGTGAACTTGCAGCAAGGTTGTGGGAGTTTCTTCCCGGTCGCTTGTGATTGTTCCATCAGGTTTGATGAGCAATCCCATGCAGTTTGAAGGATCTGTTGAAAGTGCTCTCTGGAACCGCGCCACTGCTGGGAGTTTTTCCAGCTTTTCGCAGTTTGCGCGCCATGAGGCCCTTTTAGATCTTCGCAACTCTTGGTTGTATTTGGTTAACAGGGATCGATATTGATCCCATACGCCGGTGCGTTTCGATTTATTGAATTGTTTTCTCACCTTCACCTCACCATGGTACGCTTCTTTTTACCACGGTGCGCTTTACCTTACAACTATTCCTAAAGGATGAGATAATGATGTCGTTAAGCTGACATTGTGCAGCGTCCGCATCACTCGGTGTTAGTGGTGAATCTGGTAGCAGATCAGTTCTGATTGCCAGATTTTCACTATAGGTTCTCCAGTTAGTTAATTTATTATTGTATTTGACCGGCGCGCACTCGGTGTTGCATCGCAGCCTGAACATAATATGCATATGATCAGACAGAGAAGCTTCATCAGACACGTGCCAGTCCTCTACAATGTTTTGTATAAAAGGAGACGAGAGAGTAAGGTCTAAAACTTCTTCTCGTATACTGTTCCTAAAAGTGGGCTTATCTCCCTTATTTAGAATAACTAGGTCTTTACTATATAGGTAATCTAAAAGTAACTCACCTCTTTTGTTTGTGTCTCGGCTGCCCCAAATCTGGTGATGTGCATTCGCGTCGCAGCCGATAACAAGATATACTTGCTGAGTTTGGCAGTACTGGACAAGTTCCTGTACTGGTGTAGGTGGTACCTCCTCTATGTCCCCAGCGAAATACGCCGATGCGCATACAAACTTGTGTATCACATGGCCATTGTGGCGTTCAATTAAAACAAGCCTTGCAAGCCTTACTCCGACCGATACCAACGAAAGCTTCTTATCATCACTTATCCCGAACTCGTACCTATACTCAAGCATTGATTCCTTATAAAACATACTTTTGGGCGTGTCTCTCATGACATTGATTCCAGAAGCTGTATTTTCTTAAATAAAAAAAGTATTAGGCATAAAGGGCCCATACAGGGTCTTAAACCTAACTTCTCCAACCATTTGCTTGTGCGAAGTGGAATGGACCTACAATTTAAAGCCGAATCCGAACGGCAAATCTGAGAAGCTTCTTATGACAATTAATACTGTTGGATGTTCGCAAGAGGTGGAGCAGCGGAAATAAAACTTCAAGATGTTACTTTGACCGTTCTTAAAGGACTCTTAGTGTGATTCTAAAACATTATCACGTTATGAATTTATCGCGTTTGTTTTAATCATGATGTTAAACTATGGAACTCTCTACCAACACCTTTGTATCGGAAAGATCTCCAATGCCACTGGCATTGAAATTACAATTTTACTTCATTTCTCACTCCTGCCTTAAGGGGCCCTTACACGGTCAATCGAATGACATCAATCACTAGCATGTGTTTGTGAAAATGTATCTGTATGAGTCACACACATTTGGTGAATGATTGACGAAAATCAAAGCAAGTTTGATTTTGCATGATGAACGTCATGCCGATTGATATGTGTAAGGGTTGGATTGACGTAATTACTTCATTGTGTTTTGTGTCGCGGAAGCGAAAGCATGTGCGGAAAACTGAAGGACGATGAAGACCGAGCATTTGTATCGGAATTAATTGAAAAGTATCGGTTATTACCGAGTTTATGGGATGTCAAAGGGAAAGATTATAGCGACCGAGAATTAAAAACTAAAAATTGCACGTCAATCGATTGAACTGTGTAAGGGGTAGCGTCAATCCACACATACACGATGCATGATGTCGACCGATTGACCGTGTAAGGGCCCCTTTAAACTATTTGGGTATCTATATCTTACACCTCTCTTCCTTTCTTCTTTTCTTTCTTTCTATACCTTAACAAAATACTTTTCTAAAATTAAATACATATAATGAATTTGTGATTTATAATTCTTTTCATCGTACCTTATCCTATCAATCGCGGTAATATTCGCTTTGTACCGCTCGAGGACAAAATCAAGTTTTTAAGTAGCGCCGTACAGTAAACGCACGTTCCAAGTGCATACTCTTAGATCGTAACCTTGATTGGAAACTGAATGAAATAAATGAAATGACGGCGAAATTCGCTTCAATCGTATTGTGAACTCACTAGTGTCTTGAATATCGCTGCTGCGAGGAACTTTCAACTGTCTGGAAGGTACAAGAGAAAGCAGCAATGGTATGATTGGTAGTGTGTAGCTGCGAGGAGAAAGTCTTTTGCTTGCTTACGTTTGGTCGGAAAATTGGGCAGCACCATGGCAAACAACTCGTACAAAAATATTTGCAGACATAAGGAAACAAGGTACTTGGCACACCTAGCAAGAACGCTTGTCGAAACAAAAGATATTCATTCCTCATTGGTTTTGAAAACTTGTCAGGTCCCTTAACGGCATAGGTTTCGCAAGGGGGCATCCATGTGGAAACGACTGTTCTTGCCGATCACTTCCAGTCGTTATCGAACCCTCCTTGTAAATTTAGCTAGCTTAGTTATGCTCTCCCATATACAACATTGGACTCACTAGACAATGAAATTTCGATGCAAGAAGTTTGCAATGTTTTACATCGCTGTAACATAAATAAAGCCCCAGGAGAAGACTGCATTCCCTACGAGTTTTTTGAGTTTGCGACAAATGGGTTCCTTGAAATTTATATTTGTTCAAAAAAGGTGATCCGAATGATCCGAACAATTATAGAGGTATTTCTTTCATGAACTACGTTATGAAAATATTCACCGGAATCATTATTACAACGCCAAACAGATTGGATACGGGTAAATGACTTACTGAGCGATTTCCAGGCGGGTTTCAGAAAAGAGTACTCAACAGTGGATCACATTATTCTCTCTGACAAGCATAAGCACGAACTTACCTTGATAAGGGAAAAAAAGTTGTATGCATTCTTTATCGATTTTGAGGCAGATTTCGATACTATCGATAGAAAGGCTTTATTTTACAAGTTAAGCAATCTAGGAGTATCGACGAAAGTTCTTAGCATCATACAAAGCCTGTACAAATATAACACGGCTGCGGTATGGAATGGAAAACAGATATCCAACTGGTTTGAATCAGAGATGGGGGTTAAGCAAGGCTGTCTATTAAGCCCACTCCTCTTTTCAACTTTTTTTGATGACCTTACAATACCTACAGGGCGGAATAGTATTTGAAGGAATTCATATAAAGCGTCTACTTTATGCGGATGATATAGCCATTCTGGCGGAGACCCCAATGATGATGCAAATGATGATGAATAAACTGCAACAATACTGTACAATGTGGAACCTCAAAGTCAAGGTTGATAAATCCAAAATAATGATTATTCGAAATGGACCTGGGAGGTACTTAAGGCAGGAAAAATGGTTTTGGCAAAGTGAGGAAGTGGAGATTGTTAAGACCTATAAGTATTTTGGGGTAACCTTAACACCCACAATGTCTTTCAAGTACCACTGTTGTGGAATGGCAGTGCAAACGTCTCACTAAGAACTTTATTGTGAACCCAGCTTATTCTCTTCTTTCCTTTTCTGACATTTGTATTCGAATATCTCTTCGTACTTAAAACTCTTGCCCATGTGCTGAGATTTAGAAAAGACTTCGCGCGTAAATTACTTTTTACTTCCTCATTTGCCATTTATCAAGTAGACAAGGAAGAAGGGAATACAACTGCGGTAAGGAATTCATATATTTTTTGTTGTTATCTGAGCTTATTAATTCACAGAAATAAACGTTGAAGTGATCGTTAAATCGCATCCCTTATTGACTTGCAATAAATGCAACAACCACCTTAACGAAAAACTAAAAGAAGCGAAGAGAGCAATCAACTGCAATTGGAAGGGGATACTTGGCAAAAAACAACATTCCATCGAGTATGAAATTTAAAGTTTTTGAGGCTGCAGTTCGATCTATTATGCTGCACAAATTTTGGGTATCTATCGGTATGACGAAGTAGAAAAACTTTAAAGATACTTTATAAAGAAAATCTTTAGGCTTCCAGAAAACACTCCAAATAATATGTTGTATCTAGAAACAGGACTGCCACCTCTATACATCTTTACAATTCGGTTGCATTATGGAGTACATATTGAACATATATGAATCGTTCGAATCGTTAAGAGTGTCACAGCTAGACGTGTTTTGTTCTGTGCGTGCTTTATTTTATTATTTTGCTTGTTTTACTTTGCAACAATAATTGTTTAGTGTAGTGTTGTGTGACTAACTACTATACAATCTTACTATTTGAACATTTAGTTTGATTTAATGTTTCTAGTGACCAGTTTTTTGTTTAACAAAAGTTGTATGTACCTACCCAAATTTCTTTTTCGCTTGGTAAGCGGTTGTTTTTTTTTTTGTGTAATTTCATCTGACTTTAAGAGAATATTTCTTTTCTCTTTTTAATTATATGTGTAGCTTATTTCAGTATTTCATTCTCTTGTTTTTCTACAATATTTTCATAAAATAATTCAATACTCTCTTATTTGTATAATTTGTCCCCATCTAACAGTGACATCCTTGGTGCAGCTGGCTAAAGGGTCGTGTTGGCAATTTATGGTGCGCGAGTTCAATACCGATTCCATATATACAAGGTGGCGCAAAAATAACCTTCCGAAGTTTTTTGGTCACCGACCGATTATTGCTCAAATAAATAGTCACCAATATTCCGCGTTCTGGAGCAGTGTAGCGTAACATTGTTTATTAACGTGTATTTCGCATGTGTTTACTACACAAATGTCAAAACAGAACTGACATTAGGGGCCAATTGCAAAATTTATAGCATTTTCTGATAGGAGGATTACTTTTGCGCCACCTTGTACCTATGTATATATCTTTTTTTTTTTTTTTTTCTCTCTTTTTTTGTAATCCCAGTTTTAAAATGGATTGCAGCGCTGAAAAATGCTTGGAATCTAAAAATTCCTCCAATCCCCTTTTTGCCTGTTATGGCCCTTGTGGCATGATGTTCCATGCTAAATGTGTTGGTTCAACCAACGCATTTATGGATAAAATAAAAAGTTCGGAGATCGCCTTATGTTATTGCTCCCCGTGTCGAAAATTATCACTGACTACCCTTGCTTTTAAAATGTCAGTATTCAAGGCTGACATACAAAAATTGTCTAAGGGGTTTAAGGACTTACTCGACAACTTCAATACTGCTGTCTTCAATGTATCAACGTTCTCTGATCCTCATAGTTCGGCAGAAGCCTCAACGTCTACTGACCTTGAGTTGCCGACTAATGAAGAAAATCAGTGTACCCAACGTGCCATGGATACATTGACTCTATTTGACACAATAGGTTCCCTTACTGTTGAAGCGACCCCTGAGCCCATTCTTAATTTGGCATCGTCTTCATCAACTCTACTCGCAGGAAAAAGGAAACGTGATGTGCCTTCCTCTGCGCTAAACCCAAAGGCAAAAAGGTTTAATGCTAGGAGTCAGCGAAAAAACTGTAACGATGCCCCCATTCCTAATGTTAGTCCCACATGCATCAATCATTCCATAGGTACGGAATCTGCATCTATTGAATCGATTCCCAGACCAAAATCCATTTTCATTTCTCGACTAAAACCAAACACTTCTTCAGACGATGTCTTGAACCATTTGGTCTCGAGAAATTTGATTCCAAAAGATGACTCAATCAAATGCACCAAAATCAGTAAGGCTGATGGGTTTGTTGCGTCTTTCAAAATTGTCGCCCCTCCAATATATTTCGAAATACTGTGCAATAGTACTACATGGCCTCAAAATACGTTAGTAAAAGAATTTACTCCCCGGTCGACAAAAAGTCGCAGGAAAGTTTGTCCGTCAGTGTTAAAAAACCCAGTAGGCTGTCCCTCTACTATCAAAATGTAAGGGGACTCCGCACAAAAACCGCTGAAGTATATTTAAACTCCCAAGCCCTCTCTCATGATATCTTCTCCCTGACGGAAACATGGCTTAATGCCGGAATCTTAGACACGGAACTCATGAGTTCTCCGTATTCAGAAACGATCGTCATCAAAATGACCTGAAAGCGCTTGGAGGAGGTGTCCTGATTGCTGTTCGTTCCAACCTTGAGTCACGAAAGATTGACTTTCCATTTCCACTAACCGTCGAAATTATCTGTGTAAAAATTACACTTAAGAACAAGCATTTATATGTTGTTAATGCGTACATTCCATCGTATCGTCTGTGTTCCTTGTATTCGGAACTTTCTATGGCACTAGACCATATTTTTGACATATCTTGTTGTGACAGCACTGTCTTACTTATAGGCGACTTTAATCTGCCACATATTGGATGGGTACCTTCTGAGAATGATTCTCATCTCATCCCATCCTTTGACTCTGCCCAACAAGAGCTCGCTTTACTGGACAACATCTTGTCTTTTGACTTATAGCAAACTAGCTGTATAAAAAATTTCAAAAATCGAACTCTCGATCTTATTTTTTCTTCTGACTCTGTTAGTACTGTGGTTCTGAATCCCACTTCAGTATAACTAACATAGATAATAATCATCCAGCATTGGATGTATTTATTGAATTAGGCGCACATTTGTACGAAAATAATAATTCGTATGATCGTTCGCAATCTTTTGACTTTCGGAAAGCAAATTTTCAAAGGCTTTCTGATGAAATTTCCAGCTTTAATTTTAACCTTACTGCGTTTTCTAATATTGAAGATGCAGTAGTTTCCTTTTATTCTTTGATGGATAACTGCATGAAAAAAGTGATTCCTGTGAAATGCTCTAGGAATCTGAAAACGTCCCATCCTTGGTACACTAAAGAGCTCAAATCAATACGAAACCGACGTAATAGGGCTTGGAAGAACTATTTAAAAAGTCTCTGCCATTCAGATCTTGAGCTCTATCTTACACTATTCAACGAATTCAAATCTTTATCCTGCAACTTATATATTGACTATATAAGTAAAATGGAATGCTCTCTTAAATTGGACCCCACACTGTTTTGGGGATTTGTTAATTCTAAGAAAAAAACCGATGGTTATCCATCGAAACTTACTTACAATAGCTCTACAACTGCTGATTCGCTAGATGCAAGCAATATGTTTGCAGATTATTTCAGTAAGTCGTTTAGGGTGACCCCTCTTCACATAGATGAGCAATATTTTAGTTATCTAACTAGCTGTTCCCAAATAAGTTTTAGTAGCTTCTCATTTGACTTGGAAACAATTTTAAAATTTATTTCTTCTCTGAAGAATGATTATTCATCAGGTCCTGATCGCATTGCACCGATCGTTCTTAAAAAATGTAGTCATGCAATTGCTCCATATCTTAAATATCTGTTTGAATTGTCCATTAGTACTGGTAAATTCCCTTATCTATGGAAAAGTGCCTTTATCACACCTGTATTTAAAAAAGGCGAACGTGGTGATATCACTAATTATAGGCCTATTTCAAAGCTTTCGTGTATCCCTAAGCTTTTTGAACAAATTGTTTGCGAAAAGTTAATATTTCTTTGTCGCAATTTAATTTGTAATGAACAGCATGGATTTGCAGGAAACAGATCCACTGTCACTAATCTGTTAAGTTTCTTGCATGATTGTTCTAATGCCTTAGAGAATAACGACGAAATGGATTGCATATACACTGACTTCTCTAAGGCTTTCGACCAGCTGTCCCATGAAATAATCGAGTTTAAGCTCAGGGCTTTTGGTTTCCCACCAAGTTTCATAAAATGGGTTAATTCATACCTTAGGTCAAGGGTTTATCAAGTCAAATTTAGAGGATCGCTATCTGTATCTTTTACAGCTGAGTCTGGAGTTCCCCAAGGTAGTCACCTCGGACCAATTCTATTTATACTAGCCATTAATGATGTTAAAGCATGTATAAATCACAGTAATATCCTGATCTACGCTGATGATATGAAAATATTTAAATCTATCACTAGTCAGCAAGATAGAATTTTTCTTCAATCTGACATTAATAGCTTCGCCAATTGGTGTGATAAAAACGGTTTATGCCTGAACCCTACTAAATGTCAACATATGACATTCTCTAGAAAGAATATACCTTCCACCTTTAAATTTTCTTTGTCTCAACATATTCTTTGTAATGTTGATAATTTTAAGGATCTTGGGGTTTATTTCGATCCCAAACTGGTGTTTGCCAAGCATATCAATTTTTTATTTTTTTTTTTTTGTTAATAAATCTAATTCTATGCTGGGCTTCGTAAAAAGGTGGGCGAAAGAATTTAATGACCCATACGTTACTATGTCATTGTACAATTGTTTTGTTCGTCCGATTCTAGAGTATGCTTCACAAGTTTGGACGCCGTTCTACAACATTCATTCAAATCGAATAGAGGCCATTCAACGTAAATTTATTCGATAAGCACTTAGAGGACTTCCATGGGATGATCCTTTTAACCTTCCTCCTTACAGTCAGCGTATTAAGCTTCTTCAAATGTTACCCCTTTCTCGACGAAGGCTTAATAGCGATATCATTTTTTTACAGCAGCTTATATCCGGTCAAATAGATGCACCTGACTTGCTGTCGTCTATTGGCTTTAATTTTCGTGGTGGTGCTCATAATTTGCGCAGTGCTGAATTATTGTTTAGCCCCCATCATAGAACGAATTATGGGAGGCATGAGCCTATTAGTCGCATGAGTAGAATCTATAATCTAAATGATCATGTGATTGACTTGCATGTTAGTAAAATTAAGCTAAAAAATGTTTTGCGTAATAATGCTTTAATGTCTTAAATTGTTTGCATTATTTTGTGTCTGTGTTAGTATTTTGTAGGTACATAATTATTGTATTTTTAATTGTTTTGTCCTTACTAACAACAAAAAAAAAAAAAAAAAAGCAATGGCGCTTCCCAGCCACCGGCTTCCGCATATAGTTGCAAAACATACAGTGCGTGGACAGCTTCAATTTTTCGAAGAATGGTCCAGATTGAGTACAAAACATAATGTCCCGATAACAGAATATAATGCAGAATTGTGGAAAGCATATATACAGGAGCTGTTGCAGGTATACGCATCGAATACTCAACCATGATCTTATGGAGCAAAACTTATTCCATGACCAAAATAGTATACGAGGGCGGGTCAATAAGTCCGTGACTTTTGGAATAAAACACAGATTTTTTGATAAAAAAATAATTTTATTTTTCAACGTAGTCTCCCTTGAGCTCTATAAACTTTGTCCAACGCTTCTCCAATTTTGTTATCCCTTCCAAAAAAAATGATTTGTCGAGGTCCTCAAAATAGGCCTTTATTTGCGAGATGACTTCATCATTGGAGTCAAATCTTTTTCCACCAAGCCATTCCTTCAGGTTTGGGAACAAGAAGTAGTCGCTCGGAGCCAAATCTGGAGAATAGGGTGGATGAGGGAGCAATTTATAGCCCAATTCATGGTTTTTTGCCATGGCAACTGCACATGTGTGCACCCTTGCATTGTCTTGGTGGAAAAGAACTTTTTCTTGGCCAAATTAGGTCGGTTTTTTTCAAATCGTCATTGAATCGGTCCAATAAGTTGGCATAATATTCCCCATTGATTGTTCTTCCCTTTTGAAGGTAGTCAATGTGGATTATCCCGCGTGCATCCCAAAAAACAGTCGCCATAACTTTATTGGCTGACAAACCCACCTTGGCCTTCTTTGGCGCCGATTAACCCTTAGAAACCCACTGTTTTGACTGTTGTTTGGTCTCTGGTGTGTTGTGATGGATCCATGTTTCGTCCACGGTTACAAAACGGCGCAAAAACTCCTCCATATTGCGATTAAACAACGCCAAACCTTCCTGTGAAGTTGTTACACGATTGCGTTTGTGGTCGACTGTGAGCAAACGCGGCACCCATCTTGCGGAAAGCTTTCTCATGCCCAAGTGATCATTCAAAATTGAAACCACTGAGCCATGCGAGATCCCTACGGCTTCCACAATCTCTCGCACTTTCAATCTTCGGTCGGCCAACACCATATCGTGAATTTTTTCGATTGTTTCGGGTTTAGAGACCTCAACTGGGCGTCCAGGACGTTCGGCATCTTCAGTGCTTGTAAGGCCACAACGAAATTCAGTAAACCACTTTTTTACCATTGAAATCGATGGTGCAGAGTCCCCATAGTATTTTTCAAGCTTAGCCTTGGTCTCGGTAATGGTTTTTTTTCGCAAGAAATAATGCTTAATAAGCACACGAAATTCACTTTTTTCCATTTTCTCCTCAAATTAGTGAGTAGTCTGATAAAAATAGCTGTCAAACACAAACTAACTGACGCAGCAAGTTTAAATTTTGACAGAAGTCAACTGACAGATGCCTGTTAACAGGAGCAGTGTTGCCGTTTCAGTAAAGAGGTCAGAAATTCAAAAACTCACGGACTTATTGACCCGCCCTCGTAGATATGATTTCGTCAATTTTTAAGGTCAGAGGGGAACTTCTTCGTTTGAATTATATGCCGCATAGATCGGACACCAATCCAGAATGCAATTTATGCAATCTACACGTGAAAGAAGATGTCCAGCATTTCATTGGAGTTTGTCCTATCGTGAGAAGTATCCAAAGAGCCCATTGGGGTAAATCTACACTAACGGAAGACGAAGTTGTTCTGTGCTTGAATGGTCCGGATCGGAATGTACTTTCAAGTTATGTAAAAGCGTACAAAATATAGACAACAAATTGTAGGTGAAGCATTTTGAAATAGTCATTAAAATTTAATTTTAAAAATGTTTTAACTTTTGTTAATAATTTTATGTTAAAATTTCTCACTTTTTCCGGCTAGCGGCATTTGCCAATACACATTATTGTGAATTATGCAAGAATTAAATGTGATTAAATAAAATCACAATTATTAACTAACTACACTCAGATCGTAGTCCGTCCGTAGTCCGAGGCTTCATGTGTCTCTCTCATATCTATGTATTTACGTTTGACGTGATCGGAAAGTTACCCCGACGGCAAAACCCCCAACGTGGGGGGACAGTTCCATTTGTCTCCCCCATAAGACAAGGGGCCGGGTTTTCCGGAGTCAGTAACTCACTTCGGGGATATGAGCGCTGCCGTTGGCAGCCACCAACTCTTTCCCAATACCCTGGCTCAATATTGGAGATCCCCCAAGACCTGGGATTCAAATAGGTCGAGGCAGCTCATATAGGGATAACACGAATAGTTCAAGCTGACGTAAACTGGTAGACGCCACCGTTGATCTCATCTAGGCAATTCGTCCGCCGCCATCTGAAGCATGAGAAAATGTCTCAGTGTGAAAAACACTCCTCAACCTCTTTCGTCCGCTGCCACCAACTACCTTCCAAATGGAATGGTTTCCCAATCTCCAGCCGAGGTACTAGGCATCCAGCAGCCACCAACGTGGGGGTATAGAGTAGGAGGTGGTAGTGAGAGGCTGTCGTGAGAACGTCTGTGATCTCATATATTCGCATCACTACCCTTCTTCAAGAGAAGCGATCCTATGTCTTGCAAAAACTATAGAGGCATATCCCTGCTAAGTGTCGCTTATAAGATCGTTTCCTGTGTGAATGTCTCAAGCCGTTCTGCAACACATTTAGCGGCACGTACCAGTGTGGCTTCCGGCCCGGCAGATGGAAAAGACCAATGAATTTCAGGTCGAGACCCGTCACCTTTTCATCGACTTTAAAACCGAATATGATATCATTCATCGCCAGGAGCTCTACGTGGCTACGGCCGAATTCGGGATCCCGGCAAAAATTATCTAGTTGTGTCGCGTGACACTTGAAAACCGCGTGTTTGGAAATTGCTATTCCGAATCATTTCAAACTTGTACCGGATTTTAGAAAGGAGATGCGCTATCATGTGACTTCTTCAATCTTGTTCTGGAGAAATAGTGCGGAGGGAAGTATCAACACGGAGGGCACTATCTTCAATAGATCGGTCTAGTTACTGGGGTATGCGGACGATATCAACATCATCAGCCCTTCCAAGCGTGCCGTGTTAGCTTGCACGGCAATAAAAGTAAATGAGGACAACACCAAGTACATGATATCAACAAACAAACATCTGTCCACCGCCTAGAACAAAACATCACTGTTGATAGCAATAACTTCGAGGTAGTTAAGGACTCCATCTACCTAGGAGTGAACACCAACTCCACGAATGGCACCTAAGTTAAGATCCGACGGAGAATAACCTTAGGAAACCGCTGCTACTTAGGTTTAGCGAAAAAATGGGTTCAAAACTCTTCACTCGAAGGACAAAATGCATGTTCTATTGAACCTTAACCCTGCCAGTCCTGCTTTATGATGCTGTGTGCTTTACGACAAGTAGGAAGGGGGAGCTAATATTGGGTTCTTGGGAATGGAGGAGCAGATACAACTGCGAACTCTGTGAGCTGACCAAAATGTGGATGTACCAAAAAAAGGTTAATCACGTCGACTTCATTGGCACGGCCACATTGAGCGAATGGACAATAATGCTCCAGCCAAGAGGATCTTCGACTCACAGCTTGTTGCTCGTTATCCTAACTCTAAGTACTGTAAAAGATATTATTTTAAATGTACATTATCATTTATAATACGAGTATAATAAGTTCAAAACTGAAATTAAATTGAAACAACTTCAATTAATCGTCCTTGAATGAACTTCCGCATACAACCAATTCAATTTCAATTTATTTAATTATAAAGGTATACAATAAGACATAGTCTTTTATAGTACAGCGAGAAAAGGGTTCAAGTTGAATTTATACAAATATCAAGTTAATAATAAAAAAAAAAAAAAAAATCAGATTCAGATTAATAATCAAATTCAGATTAATAAATGAAAAAGAGAAGAAAGAAAGAAAGAAAAGAGAGAAAGAAAAAATGGAAAGTGAAACACTGAAATAGTTAAATAGTGAAATGACAGAAAAGAGTTACAAACTCTCTTTGTAAAGTGAAAAAAGTTATATATTTCTATTTTAATTTTAGTGTTGCGATGCGTAGTGTCTTAAAAGTGCGGTTTTAAAGTTGTTGGCGTTTGACAGGTTTTTAATATGTGACGGTAAAGAATTCCATAACCGGATAGCATGGATGAAAAATAGTCGAGAAGAATTTAGATAATTGTAGTGATGAGTATTAATATTGAAAGTTCTTAGCGAGCGCGAAAATTCAAGCTTAGAGTATAGGTATGGCGGTGATTGGGTTCTAATAATTTTGTGCAAGAATATACAATTTCGAATGTTCATATGCTGCTGTAGTGTGCAGCCTAACAAAACTTTCGAATGTAAAGATATTCGATCATACCTACGTAGCTGGTGAATATATCTGACAGCATCATTGAAAGCGACTTGCAGCTTATGGAAAGTAAGAGAATCAAGGCTACTGTAAACCACTTCAGCGTACCATATTATAGGCATAATGAGTGTTTGCACAAGCCTTCGACGTGTCTCCAGCGGAGTGAAACTAGCTGAGATCCACAATTTGCGCAAGCATCCATAAATACGACCAATTACGATGTTGATGTGATGGTAGCAAGATAAATTTCGATTTATGACAAACCCGAGGCTTGTTGCAGTTTCTACTAGCTTCATTTTAGCACCTGATAGCAAGATGTCTGGTACAGAGGTTAGTTCGAGGGGTCTGTTTGAGATAGGTATAGCCTGGCATTTCGCTGGATTTAAGACAAGTCCGTTAGACATGGCCCATTGATTGATCGCGAATAGATCATCATTTAGCTCAGAAACAAGCTGTCTCATCTTATCAGTCGGCTGCGAGTAATAAAGTTGGACAACATCAGCGTACAGGTGGATTGAGACATGATTGCAGGTCAACGTTGAGTCATTAATGTACAGGCAGAAAAGAATAGGCCCCAAGATTGAGCCCTGAGGTACACCTTGCACAAGGGGTTTAAATTCAGAGCATGTATCCCCTACAGCTACCCTTTGCGACCTATCACTCAAAAAACTACCTATGAGCCTTGCAGCTCCATCACTAAAAGCGAAATAATGCCGTAGCTTCCAACAGAGTATGGAGTGATTGACCTTGTCAAATGCCCTCGAAAAGTCGAGAAGGCAAAGCAAGGTCGGTGAAGGGAAATAACTTCATGGGCAATAACTTCACCTGGGCAATAACTTCACCTCGAGTGGGCAATACCTTCACTTTTTTTTTGTGAAGTTATTGCCCACTGATTGTGAGCAATAACTTCACCCAAAATTTTGTGAAGTTATTTCCCACCTATAATTTGAGAATTTGCCTATTATAACTAAAGACCCTTGCACCCACTCCAAATCAAACAGTGACTCCAAGCAGGGGGGTTGCAGGGGGGCCACATGCCCCCATATGAATTGCACTGTTTATGGGATTAGTTGCGAAATCACAAGTAGATTCCATAAACAGTGCAATGCATATGGGGGGGCATGCTGCCCCCCTTCAACCCCCTGCTTGGGGTCACTGTTTGATTTGGGGTAGGTGCGAGGTACGTTTCTTGAATTATCATAAAATGTTAAGAGAATTTATTTCCCACTACAAAGTGTAGTTATTGCTCACCATCAGTGGGCATTAAGTTCACAAAAAAAAGTGAAATTATTGCCCACTCGAGGTGAAGTTATTGCCCAGGTGAAGTTATTGCCCGTGAAGTTATTTCCCTGCACCAGCAAGGTCACATATCCCTTGTCGAATTCATTCCTTATAGATTAGATTAGATTAGATTCTTTATTTCATGAAATATATGTATAATAGTTTGTGTTTAAGAACACGAGCATGGCAGAAATAGCCGTCTGCCGGAAATGACATTTCATAGATATTTAATAAATTATTACATAGAAGTTAAATTGAAAAGGAAAATTGAAAAAGAAAGAAATACTTATTTACAACACAAGATTTAGAGTTTAAGCATAAAAGATTAATTCGTTATGTCTTTAACAATTAGTCGACAGAAAAGATGAAAAAAAAAATATATATATATTTATATAAAATAAAACAAAAAAAAATAAATGCAATTTGTACATCAGTATCTAAGTATAAAACTAGATTAAAGGAATGGAATGGATCAGCGAAGGGGTCTACAACAATTTTGATGATTTGCAACATAAAGATTTATACTTTTGAAGTGATTTAGAACACCAAAAAAAAAAATTAGCAATTTTAAATGATTTGAAACATAAAAGAAAAATTTTGGATTATTAAAGCAATAACTTAAGAAGAACGGCAAAAGTGGCTTGTAGCTTGGACTTTTAAAAGCTATTACGATATAACAGAGCATGATTGCAGTATTTGTACAAAACAAGCCACCCCCCTAGCTCCGTTTAGTATATCGTACAGACCATTTACGGACAGATTGCTTACTCGGAAGTATAGACGACGAATCTCTTGTAAAATAGGGCATTCCGCAATGAAGTGGTGAATATTTTCAGGCACTCTCATGTTGCATAGATTACACGTTTCCTCAAGATCTGTTCTGTGTGGCATGGAATTCAAATTTATTAATTCTGCTCTCGCTCTAAAAATGGTGCTTATAACTTTCGATGAAAAATTTATATTGAAATAACTTTCGTGAGATAGCAAATGATGGTTTAGGTTCCTATAGATTAACCTTGAAGCTGAGAAAGATGCTCTAATTAGGTGCTGATCGTATAATTTGTCATCCACTTTAGCAATGATCATTGCAAAAAGCCTCTGCCAGTCGTTAACATTAGTTAAAGTAAAGGAGACATTCAGTTCGAGAGATATCGCTAGCTGGTTCCAATCCTTAAATGGAGAAGCATTGGTTTGTAGCAATCTTATTAAGATAGTCTTGGAAAGATTATTCCCGCTTCACATTACCACTCTGGTTAAATAATCAGAATGAGCTTTCAAGTTTCGCACGTAGATGGGAGGCAAACCTGACTCTACATGAATAGCGTATCATTATCATCCAAGATATTGACCATAGCAGACGCACAGCTGTGGCCTGTTCTAAAGCCGGACTGCAGGGGACTCAGAAGTGAATTTGCAGACAGGTGATCTTGAATCTGCTTCGCCAGTACTCTTTCAAAGATCTTGGACAGACATGGTAGAATGCTGATAGACCTGTAATCATTGGCAGTAGCAGCTTTAGGTTTCTTAGGGACTGGTATAATTCGTGCACGTTTCCAGGCTAAAGGAAAGGTTGAGGTCATTATGCATGAGTTGATGATGTGTGTCAAGTGGCTTATGATTTGTGGCAAAATAATTTTCACAAAACGAAGTGGCACCCTATCCTCTCCAAGGGCATTCGACATCAACAGCCTCAGTAACAGTCTCGAAATCGGTTTGATGTTCCAGAGCTGTCCGAGGGATCGTATTATAGTCAAACCTATCAGGTTCAAGTGCATTCGCCAGGAAGGAATCATTCAGATCATTTAAATCCAGGGTACAACAGTCACTAGTTCTACCAATCATACCAATCTGACGTAGGTTTCTCCATAAAATTTTTGAAGGAAGAGAAGTGCTTAGTTTAGAGGAGAAGTAGTGACGTTTGGATGCACGAACTGTAGCCGTTGCAGTATTACGTGCAACTTTATAAATACTCCAGTTTGCCGGAGAGCGGGTACGCTTCCACTTACTGTAGAGTTTGTTTCTTTTTTTGATAGCACTAATAACCACATCAGTATACCATGGACATGCTTTATTGCGGACATAAATAGTTTTTGTAGGAACATATACGTTGTAAAGATGTTCAATAAGCATCTGGAAATAATAAGCATCTGGAACCACAGAGCTTATCTGGTATTCTGTAAAAAGTCAGTTCGTTCAGCAAGGGTTTATGCCTGGGCCTCGTTTGAAAGCTTTCGGGATATCCAGGGGCCATTGCATCTGTCCGTAGATGAGCTACAGAGCTGAGTAGGTCACCTGTTGGCCGTAGTCTTCGAAAGCCATATTGCCGATCATCTTTAAGCTGGCTTTTGACAACATGAACAATAAAGCTATTGGACGATAACTTAGTGGCAGACACCTTTTCCTTTCTTTTTTGAACCGGTTGAGTGCGGCGGTTTTTGCAGCAAGAAGGGAACCTCTTCTGAGAGTACGACATGTTAAAAAGCTTGCTGGCATTTTGGTAAGTGGTTTCGTAGAAATTAAAGTAAGTCAAACTGAACGTGACTTTTAGTATGCATTTAACAAATTTAGATTGTTTTCTAGGGTTGATTGCCAAGTACACATACTCGTGCTTCTGAATTATCAAATGACGTCTAATTTACATAAACATTTGTTTACAATGATAGATACTCGCTGCTCGATCACGTATGGCACAGAGCGATCCAAATATGTAAGTTACAAAAAGAATTCGTCTATCACGTATCAATTATTAATGACTGTGCATAGAATACAGTTTTGTTGAAGTTGAAGTTTGATGATTATTCGTATTCTCATTCTCACTGATGGCGCCCATAATCAATAGATAACTTTTTTGTATCGCATGCCTAACCAATATTATTAAATAAGGTAAGGATACTTTATAAATATGAACGAATTTTATAGATTTGTTAGAAAAAAAACCGTCGCGTCGGTTGGCGTTTCCATATGCGAGAGTTCTCATATAGGTACACTAGTCATGCCACTATTCTCGAAAGATTTAACCTTTAGAACCTTTGAGGTTTATCATTTCTGTGTTCCTGCTCCATATGAAATAACAAAGAGAAACTCTAGTGATCACAAGGATGAGGCCATACATTTTGCAATCGATTTTCAGTCTTTATACCTGTTGGAAATTGTATACCCGGAAACTTTTACTACCTGAGAACAGGTATATATATTCCCAACAGTAACTTATAAAATTAAAGGGTAAATAAGAAACGACCGTTGGAATTTCCCAAGATCAAACAATGAACTACTACTTGAAAAGCGTATAAAAAGATGCGCCACTAGGATCAGGCCATTGCGAATATTTCGTTGCAGGAGTTCACATCTGCTATTTTTTTTCAGTTTTGTTAATAATAAATAAAAAAGCGTTGAAAAGAACTGTTTTTATTTAGTTAAAAAAAATGGGTTCCGGAAAGACTTTGACAGCGACAGAAAGATAAAAAATAGATGCTTTCAAGGAGTTAGGACTCTTAGGCCGAGAAATTGCAAGGAGGCTAAATAGAGCAAGACAAGGACGCACGGCAGAAGCAACAACAATGCGAGAAAAGCGGGTTATTCTACGGTTTGCCTCAAATTCTACTCTACCAGTGACTAAAATTAGTCATCGGCGCATTCGAATAAAAGAATCGATTATAATCGATTATGAAAATATCTCGAGATATCTCGATTCTTCACACAAAATCATTCGAATGATTTGGTTTTCTATTTTCTTACTTCGCTCGCATTTGCTTAGTCGTTTTGGGTTATGTCCTCTTTCTCTTACGAATGCAGTGCGCCATACATTCTCTTCCTATTTGATTTTATAGCTCACTTCTCTTTCTCTCACTCAAAAAAATCGCGAGTGATTTTCTTCATGTCCTTTCTTTGGTAGGTATATCTCATTCGTATTTCATATGCAATGCATATCTCGCATTAATTGAGAATACAATGAGCTTTTCAAGAAGTTCTCGAAATTTTTATGTGTTGCGAAAAAAGAAAACGAAAAGACGATTACTTTACTAATTACTATAGACAACAATTTTGAAAACTGAAGGTTTAAGGTTTTATTTATTTTCGTGACATAGCAATAATTCCACTTCCAGCTTTATGACTGAATTTCTTTTTTTAATCTATTTTTTTTTCTAAAAAAAAAATATTTATGTATGTATACATTTGTGAACTTAAGACCTATTCGAACTTTCGGAATACGAAATAGCTAGTAAAACATTTCCTGAGCTAATTATTCTCGTTTTGTTTGCTTATTTTTTAATGTAAATGAAATAGCACTTTTTTGCCTAAAAACGAAAACATATCAAATGCATTGTTTTCATTTACCCGTATCTCGAATGACCATTTGATTCTTCAAATCATTCGAATCCATGCCCATCACTAACTAAAATAAGGGCCAACAGGGGAGTATCAGCCAGCAGAGCAACGGCCCGAAAGATAATACAAAAAAGTGAAAAACTAAAAAAGAAACCTGTTTTGAGGCAAGTACACAAGGAGCATCGAATGAATTTTGCAAGAGGACATGTCGCTTGGAGCAGTGGATGGAAACGCGTTGTCTTCTCGGATGAAAACATAGTTTAACCTCGACGGCCCAGAGGGATACAACTTTTATTTCCATAATCTTAGAAAGGAGGAGCTTATTTTGGCAAGACATCACAGCCGTACATCAGGTGTAATGGTGTGGGGAGCTTTTACCCACTACGGCACAATCGAGTTGGAGTTTTTGTCCACAACAATGAACGGAAACAACTACAAATGTTTGCTGGAACGGTCAATTCTAAAAGTGAAAAACATTTTCGGACCCCTGGCTTCGGTATTCCAATAAGACAATGCCCCTATCCACACTTCCAGGGTTGTTAGAAGTTGGATTCAATCAGGAGACGTGGAACTTTTGCCATGACCGCCCTATTTACCGGACTTAAACATAATCGAAAATGTTTGGGCATGGTTATCTCGTAAAGTGTATGAAGGCGGCAGACAATTTGAAGACAAGGGCACTTTAATCAACGCCATTCGTGATGGCTGTGCCCAAATTTCTCTTCATTATTTAAAAAAAAAACCATTTGATTCTATTCCGAACCGTCTTAAGAGGGCATATCGAAAAATGGCGTTCATACTCATTATTGATGTAGAAAAACATAATAAATGTTTTAAAACATAAATGTTGTAAACATTTTATTAATTTTTTCCTTTCTTTTGAAGATTTTGCATGTGGCCTCATCCTCGTGGCGCATCTTTATACCCTATTCTAAGGGTATATTAATTTTGACGCATAGTTTGTAACATACCTTAATATTGCCGGTAGACCCCTAAAAGTTACTATATTTATGATCAGCATCGATAGTAATGTCGATCTAGCCATGTCCGTCCGTCCGTCTGTCGGCAAAAATTAGGCCTTTAAACTGGGCCTAGAGAGCTGAAATTTTAACCATATACTCTCTAGGGTCCCGAAATAATCAAGTTTACGAATTTTTGAAATCCGCCCACAGACGCCCACAAACTCAAAAAAACAACATTTTGGAAAAAAATCGAATTTTGAGCTAGAAAGCTGAAATTTTTTTATATATGATCTATGGCTCCTAAAACTGCTCGGGATACGAAATTTTCAAAATCCGCCCATTGACACGCCCACAATTAAATAAAACAATTTTATTGAAAAACCAAAATTTGAGCTAGGGAGCTGAAATTTATAATATATACTCTCTAGGGGCCCTTTATGCGCATGTGTTAATTTTTTTTAAATCCGCCTACTGACACGCCCACAATTAAATAAAATATTTTATTGAAAACCCAAAGTTTGAGCTAAGGAGCGTTTTTTTACAAAAGCTTCGTTTTTTTTTTTGATAAAATCCTTTAAATGTTGTATAACAAAATATGCAGAGCGTTCTTAACAATTCAACCATACTAAGACTTTTGTCACACCCACTTATGAAGGATAGGAATAAGAATAGGGTATCAACAGTTCGCCCAAGCGGACTGTAGCCCGTCCCTATGTTTTTATACGCTTTTCAAGTAGTTCATTATTTGATCTCGGGAAATTCCAGCGGTCGTTTCTTATTTACCATTTAATTTTATGACTTACTGTTAGGAAAATGTGTACCTGTGTATGTTTCGGCGGAATTAGTTATTTGTAAGGTTAATGTGTGGAAAAGGGAACCAAGCACCCGTTGCACTTATTTTCGATGTCATATCCGGTGGTAGAGGTTTTAAATGCAATCGAAGGACAGGCGAAATAGGTTGGTCTTGAAGTCAACAATAAGAAAGGAAGTGATTATCGCTGTTACTGTTTATATCTCTTTTTATACAATCCTCGGTCAAAATATCCCAGGAAAATATCCTCGGTCAAAATATCCTCCGTCAAAATATCCCCTCTAAAATTCTCCTTGAACACATTCCCCTCGAAATCCCTCAAATAAAGTTAGCCAAGCATATGGGATCTACCATAAATATCACTAGTAGATCAATTCGACTTCGTAGATGCCATAAACGTACTTGGGTGACCCGCTTCGCGGGTAAAAGGGTTTAAAACTCTGGACACCTCTTCGACTCAAAAAATAAAATAAATATTAGGCATTAACGGCCCATATAGGGCCTAAAACCTAGCTTCTCCAACCACTGTCTTTGCAAAGTGGAAGGGACCTACAATTTCAAGCGGAATCCGAATGGAAAATTTGAGAAGCTTCTCCTGACAATTGATACTCTCGGATGTTTGTCAGACGATCGCAAGAGGTGGGGCAGTGGACAAAAACTCAAGATGTTACTTGCCCCCGGCGGAAAATGAACCGGCGACCTTTCGATTAGTAGTCCGACACACTTACCATTGAGCCACTGCGCCCGACATCTCTCACAAAAATTAAAACTCTGAACACCTCTTCGACTCGTAGATCCCATAATACTCGTAGTACATGGGTGGTTCGCTTCGGGGGTAACAGGGTTTTAAACACTGGACGCCTCTTCGACTTACAAAAATTAAAACTCTGGAAACCTCTTCGACTCAAAAAAAATAGGATATTTTGACCGATGATATTTTACGGTTATATATTGCCAAAAGATTATATAAAAAAGGATATTTAAAGCCTACACCAAAAAAAGTTCATGGTGTGAACAAACAAAGAGGCGACTACCGACTAGGCCAAAATATACCCGTTGAAAGCAGCCACTTCGAGGTAGTTAAGAAATTCGCCAGGAAACCATTGATCTTCGGTTTGGTAAAACAAATTCGTTCACAGCCCATCGTGCGGTGGACCAAATATTAGTTCTATCAAACACTGATCCTACCAGTTCTTCTTTATGGCTTCGAGCACTAGACGATAAGCAGGAAGAGAGAGCCGGTATTCTTAATCGGATATTTGATCCTGTGTGCAAGCAGGGCGAATGAAGGTACAACCTCAAACTTAAAATGGGCTCTACCAAGATGAGAATGTAGCGCAAGAAGTCAACGCAGGTCGACTGCCTTAGCTCGGTCACATCGAGCAAAGCGACAATAGTAATCCAATTTACTAGCCATCGCTTGGAAGCCAACGTGTCTGATCTGGACAGCTGAACGCAGTGTGCCTAGAATCGCTGAGGATGGAAGGCTGCAGTGTGTCAGGCAAATACCCTTCACGGGTCTGGAACCTATTATGCAATAAGTTTACTAGTATTTTTTACCCAATCGCTTGCCTGAGATCGTTTGAGGACTCTTAAGCTTTCCTGTCAGTTAATCAGTTCTTCATTGTTCGAGGAACCCTTGTCTCCGGAATCAGACCTTTTACAAGTTTCGAGCTGATCTCTATGGCTTTAATCGCTTTTATTGCCGGTTGGCTGTCAATCAGAGGTTACATCAGCATGCGGAAGTGCCATAACTGCAACGCGTTGGCCAGCAATTATCAATGCAGAGACCACAGCTTGGAAAACGAGTCCGAGCTATTCTAAGTAGAATCCCGCGCCAATGGCAATATTCAAGTTGGAGTCATACGAAACAAATTTCCGCATGCGTCACTAAATTATGTGAAATTTGAGCATAGTATCGAGTATTGAGTTCGATTGTTTGGCATTTCCTTGTCATTGATTGTGTATTTTTACATCCGATAGAGGTAAACCAGTCGTATGGAAAAAAGTGCAAGTTGAATGGTTTTCTTCGTATTTGTACGTTAAACTTAAATAACTACATTTTGACCAATTTGGGTCACTGAAAAATACCTGGCTCTCGACTTTGAGAAGAGCTCACAAGAATTCAAAAGTACCACTAACAAATCTTCGTCTTCTTCTTCTTTCTTAACGGCGAAGCTATGATCAGGATTAAAGCGATCGTAACCCTCCCACTTTACTGCATCCCTACAGGTCCATTATTGATTATTGCTAAATTTCGTTTTACGACAACGGTGATTTCCAGTCGTGTCAAACCCACGCATTTGCATGCTCACTTGCGCGACAGTTCCAAAATGTTAAATGTGTCACTAGGCTCACATGAATGGCAAGATTATCGTGATGTGATTTCTCCCCATGGTCGTCTTTTACGACCAGCGCTGTTTTTAGGGATGCGCTACAATATTTTTAGTACGTCCCTACACGGGCCAGTAGGAACACTAACAAATTAAATTAATATTAACTATTTATTTGCACTTTAAATGGTGTATTTCCAATTATAAACACTAAAATAATTTCACAATTCAAAGCGAACAGAGGAATGCCAGACGAAGTGACATTACATTCATCCAATTGGAAATTGTACTAAAAATTATGCCAGTAAAATAAAATAAATATTAGGCATAAACGGTGCATATGGGGTCTAAACCTAGCTTCTTCAACCATTTGTGTGTGCGAAGCTTGATTTTTGAAACGAATGCAAAGGACTTACAATGTAAAGGCATTCAAGTGGCAAATTTGAGAAGCTCCTCATAACAGTTTATACTCTTGGATGTTTGTCAGACTTTCGCAAGAGGTTGGGCAGTGGAAAACAAATGTAACGTGTTCCTGGGTGGAACTCGAACCTGGAAGCCCTCGCTCAGTAGTCCAATGCACTAACCACTGGCACTGACCAACTGTGACCACAGATTTATCCAAGTAGGTGCAATCGAAAATTGTATTCAATACGTGATGCTTCGTAGAGCATCATCCCAATGTGTTTTTTTTTCCATTATTCGGTAATGTATGGAAGTCACTCACTCGTTCACTGATCCGGTAATTTAGCCCCTGACCCTAGTCGTGCAGTTGTCAAAAATAATATACACACTATGATTGGGGAGATTGTGTTAGCCATTTTTTTTAAATAAAAAAAAAAACTTTATTTACACTTTCCAGTCCAATAACCTGATCATACGCTAAATTCCTAACTGTTTACTTGCTATATAGATGACCCAGAAAAAAGTATTCACTTCTTACAGCTGGCGAAATAATTGTCGACTACAATAAAGTGGCACTGACACTTTGACAGTTGAAAGCAAAATTATTCTGTGATTTGCTTCGAGTTTTCAATTACACTACCAGTTCCTTGAAAAACAATATTTCGTGGGTATTTTTTTTAAAAAGTGCGAAAAGTGGAAATGAAACAATTTGAAAAAGTCGTCTGTCACTTTCATAATGTTGTTTTATCTCATCAACGCCCGTATTAAATTTAAGATAGCGTCGATAATCGGTTAACGAAAATAAGAGATGTGTTCACATTTACACAGTAACGCGCATGAAACGGATGTGCAGTAACATTTTCACAGTAGAATTTCACAGCACGAAACGTCAAACTGGAAAAACTGTACCAAATTGTGCTGTTCTACTACTGGAGGTGCAGTAAAATTAGAAATAGGGACAAATTGTAGAACGAATTGATATGCAGTAACCAATGAGTCAGTTTACATACAAAATCATTTTACTAAACGGGTCTTGCTGTAGGTACATCTGTTTTGAGCTTCAAAATCGCTTAATTAGGGCGAACTGGATTCTTAATACTTGACCTCATACGCGTCAGTTAAAAATTAGTCATTTTGGATTTGAAGCGTGAAAGTTCTCAATAAGATTTTTTTTTTTTTTTTTTTTTTTTTTTTTTTTTAAAGGAAATCCAAATCCCAGAGCACTCAGACTCGGTAACGGTCCATTGTACTACCAGGCAGAAATCCTTCTTTTGGTGTAGAGGCATGTGAATGGGTGGCATATGTATCTCAATAAGATAATATAAGAAATAAATCCTTTTACGACAGCATCGATCAATTATTAACCGTATATACAGTGAACAGCAAAAGTGTTGATAAAAAATTAAATAAATATTAGGCATAAAACCTAGCTTCTCCAACCACTTTCTTAGCAAAGTGGAAGGGACCTACAATTTTACGACGAATCCGAACGGCAAATATGAGAAGCTTCTCATGACAATTAATACTCTTGGATGTTTGTCAGACGTTCGCAAGAGAAAAACATAGGGACGGGCTACAGTCCGCTTGGGCGAACTGTTGGATACCCTATTCTTATTCCTATCCCTCATAAGTGGGCGTGACAAAAGTCTAAGTATAGTTGAATTGTTAAGAACGCTCTACATATTTTGTTATATAACATTTAAAGGATTTTATCAAAAAAAAACGCTCCCTAGCTCAAACTTGGGTGTTTCAATAAAAGTGTTTTATTTAATTGTGGGCGTGTCAGTAGGCGGATTTAAAAAAAAAAACACATGAGAATAAAGGGCCCCTAGAGAGTATATATTATAAATTTCAGCTCCCTAGCTCAAACTTTGAATTTTCAAAAAAAAAAAAAAAAATTGTGGGCGTGTCAGTGGGCGGATTTTGAAAATATTAACACATGAGCATAAAGGGCCCATAGAGTATATATTATAAATTTCAGCTCCCTAGCTCAAACTTTGGATTTTCAAAAATTAATATACCCTTAGAATAGGGTATAAAAAAATTATTTTATTTATTTGTGGGCGTGTCAGTGGGCGGATTTTGAAATTTTTTAATCCCGAGCAGTTTTATGAGTCATAGATCATATATAAAAAATTTCAGCTTTCTAGCTCAAAATTCGATTTTTTCCAAAATTTTGTTTTTTTGAGTTTGTGGGCGTCTGTGGGCGGATTTCAAAAATTCGTAAACTTGATTATTTCGGGACCCTAGAGAGTATATGGTTAAAATTTCAGCTCTCTAGGCCCAGTTTAAAGGCCTAATTTTTGCCGACAGACATTACTATAGATGCTGATCATAAATATAGTAACTTTTAGGGGTCTACCGGCAATATTAAGGTATGTTACAAACTATGCGTCAAAATTAATATACCCTTAGAATCGGGTATAAAGATGCGCCACGAGGATGAGGCCACATGCAAAATCTTCAAAAGAAAGGAAAAAATTAATAAAATGTTTACAACATTTATGTTTTAAAACATTTATTATGCTTTTCTACATCAATAATGAGTATGAACGGCATTTTTCGATATGCCCTCTTAAGACGGTTCGGAATAGAATCAAATGGTTTTTTTTTTTAAATAATGAAGAGAAATTTGGGCACAGCCATCACGAATAGCGTTGATTAAAGTGCCCTTGTCTTCAAATTGTCTGCCGCCTTCATACACTTTACGAGATAACCATGCCCAAACATTTTCGATTATGTTTAAGTCCGGTGAATAGGGCGGTCATGGCAAAAGTTCCACGTCTCCTGATTGAATCCAACTTCTAACAACCCTGGAAGTGAGGATAGGGGCATTGTCTTATTGGAATACCGAAGCCAGGGGTCCGAAAATGTTTTTCGCTTTTAGAATTGACCGTTCCAGCAAACATTTGTGGTTGTTTCCGTTCATTGTTGTGGACAAAAACTCCAACTCGATTGTGCAATATTGGGTAATAGCTCCCCACACCATTACACCTGATGTACGGCTGTGATGTCTGGTCAAAATAAGCTCCTCCTTTCTTAGATCATGGAAATAAAACTTGTAACCATCGGGGCCGTCAAGGTTAAACTTTTTTTCATCCAAAAAGACAACGCGTTTCCATTCACTGCTCCAAGCGACATGTTCTCTTGCAAAATTCATTCGATGCTCCTTGTGTACTTGCTCCAAAACAGGTTTCTTTTTAAGTTTGCTTCTCTGTATAGTACCACTTTTTCGTATTATCCTTCAGATCGTTGCTATGCTGGTTGATACTCCGCTGTTGCCCCTTATTTTAGTCACTGGTAAAGCAGAATTTGAGGCAAGCCGTAGAATAACCCGCTTTTCTCGCAATGTTTTTGCTTCTGCCATTCGTCCTTTTTGATTTTCCCCATAGTGTTGTGGATCCGCAAGATAACTGTTTACAACAGTCTTACTTCTATTTAGCCTCCGTGCAATTTCTCGGCCTGAGAGTCCTAACTCCTTGAAAGCATTGATTTTTCCTCTTTCTGTCGCTGTCAAAGTCTTTAAGGAACAAATTTTGTTTAACTAAATAAAAACAGTTCTTTGAAAAAACTTTGAAAAAAATCACAGATGTGAACTCCTGCAACGAAATATTCGCAATGGCCTCATCCTAGTGTCGCATCTTTTTATACGCTTTTCAAGTAGTTTATTGTTTGATCTTGGGAAATTCTAGCGGTCGTTTCTGTTTTACCCTTATATTTTATGACTAACTGTTGGGAAAATTTCACAGGTAGTAAAAGTGTCCGGGTATAAAATTTCCAACAGGTATAAAGACTGAAAATCGATTGCAAAATGTAAGGCCTCATCCTTGTGATCGCCAGTGTACCTCATGTCGAAAATTTGTATAGTATTACCATATTTAAAAAAAAAAACATAGGGACGGGCTACAGTCCGCTTGGGCGAACTGTTGGATACCCTATTCATATTCCTATCCCTCATAAGTGGGCGTGACAAAAGTCTAAGTATGGTTGAATTGTTAAGAACGCTCTACATATTTTGTTATATAACATTTAAAGAATTGTATAAAAAAAACCCTCCCTAGCTCAAACTTGGGTGTTTCAATAAAATTGTTTTATTTAATTGTGGACGTGTCAGTAGGCGGATTTAAAAAAAATTAACACATGAGCATAAAGGGCCCATAGAGAGTATATGTTATAAATTTCCGCTCCCTAGCTCATATTTTGGTCTTTCAATAAAATTCAAAAACTCAAAAAAATGGGCGGATTTTGAAAATTTCGTATCTCGAGCAGTTTTAGGAGTCATAGATCATATATAAAAAATTTCAGCTTTCTAGCTCAAAATTCGATTTTTTCCAAAATGTTGTTTTTTTGAGTTTGTGGGCGTCTGTGGGCGGATTTCAAAAATTCGTAAACTTGATTATTTCGGGACCCTAGAGAGTATATGGTTAAAATTTCAGCTCTCTAGGCCCAGTTTAAAGGCCTAACGGACGGACGGACGGACGGACGGACGGACATGGCTAGATCGACATTACTATCGATGCTGATCATAAATATAGTAACTTTTAGGGGTCTACGGGCAATATTAAGGTATGTTACAAACTATGCGTCAAAATTAATATACCCTTAGAATAGGGTATAAAAAGTGTTGCTATCCTTACATTTTTTTCCTTGGCCCAAGATTTATGCTTATAAAAACATAACAGCATTATGTATATATTTGTTTACTTGTATTTTCTTAAATTCAACAAAAAAATCTAAAAATAATTCAATTATAACAGAATATTGAAATTAAAATGTGACACAGCATCTAAAATTAACACCGCAAAAATGGTGATACACTCATTGTATGCATTTTCTTATCTCTAAAATAGCGGTTTTAAGGTGTCATGAGGATGGAAAATCTTATTCAAAAATTGGGTATCTACTCGTAGTTGGAAGAAGCAAAGCGACAATTCAAAAAGTAATTAATAGATTCCAGTCGGAGAAGCGCATTCAAAACAAGCCAAGGTCTGGACGCCCTCTAGAGATGAAAGAATGATACAGGAAATTATTAAAAAGGATCCATTTAAAAAGCCCCAAAGATCGCTACAACACTGGAAGAATCCTTGAATACATCGGTATCGGCAGACACTGTGCCTAGATGCATCAAACGAGGTGGGTATAAATCATGTGTGGCAAGGAAAAAAACCTTTTATTAGTGAATTCACTTCAGAAGAAAAGAATAAAGTTCGCCGATGACTACAATAAGAAAGGTTTTGACGTCTGGGATAAGATAATTTTTTCTGACGAGTCGAAATTCAACATTTTTGGCTCAGATGGGCGTTCAAAAGTATGGAGGAAGCCAAACGAAGCTTTAATTATAAAAAATACACGGAAAACAGTCAAACACGGCGGTGGGGGAGTTATGGTGTGGGCTGTATGTCCAGTAAAGGGGTTGATAACTTGGTCATAATTGATGAGATTATCACCCCTATCGTGGAATCCGTCGGGGGGAACGATCCGCTAATAGTGAACAATTTGCATCGTGCAATCAGCAGACGTGAACCATCCACATGTCGGTAACGTGAATTATTTTATTTTATTTTGACTGAATTTAATTTTTACAAAACAATTGTGTATGAAATGAGCTGTCACAATTGAATTTTGAATAGTGGTCGGTAAGGGAGAGTATCCGACGGATCCCACGATAGCAAATTTCTGTTCACGTGAATCTCAGATCCGACGGATTCCACGATAGGGGTGCATGAAAAAAGAAGTGTACGTATACAAATTTTGGAACAAAATTTGCTACAAACTGTACAAAAAATGGTGATTGCCGAAGATTTTTACTTCTAACAGGACAACGACCCCAAACATATCGCTCACATTGTGAAGATGTGGTTGCTTCACAGAGTTCCTCACTTGCCTGTAATACCACAGAGCCCCGATTTGAATCCTATCGAACATCTCTGGGATCATTAGACAAGAGGTTGCGAAAACATGAGATAAAGTCAAAGTCTCAGCTGAAAGCTTTAATTCTGTCAGAGTGGCAAGAAATATTATGTGAATATGTACCTCCAAAAGCTAACACATTCCATGCCGATTACTTAAAAGAGGTTAAAAGGGCACCCAACTAAATATTAAGTAAGTGTTATTTCTTTATTTTAAGGGTATCCACACTTTTGCTGCGTTAATTTCCGATGCTATATTACATTTTTATTTAAATATTCTGCTATAATTGAATTCTTTTTAGATTTTTTTGTTGAATTTAAGTTTAACAAATATTTAAAAAATATATATATAATTCTGCTATGTTTTTATAAGCATAAATCTGAAGCCAAGGAAAACAAATTTAAAGGTATAAACACTTTTGCTGCTCACTGTATCATTTGCTAAAATTGAATGTTCTACTGCAGCAGAGATAAACAATTTGACATGCACGACTTTAAAGCTTTTACAATTTAATATATTCCAACAACATACCTATTTTTATCCTCACAGCCAGCTGGCACTTCATCGGCCCTTGCAATAATTTGTGGCACATCCTTAAACTCCTCCCATATGCTTGATTTTTTTTCCACATACTTGGCCAACTCATGCGTTCCCATAACATTATGTCTCAACGAAGGATCATCAAAAGCGACATTACCATACGACCGCTTCGACGCCCTCAGTGTGGCTCTTTTCCCCCGCACACTATTATACACTGACACATTATCCAAACTATACGCATCCAAGCTGACCGGACGACATCTTTGTCCATATGACATCTGCTTCTGTCTCTTCCGCATGACGTACAAAAATGCCACCAGCATAATAAGGGCCACTATCCCAACGGCACTAACTGAAATTGCAATAATAACATTGACATCAGTCTCCTGCCCTTCTGGTGGTTCTACTGGTTCACCACCAGCGCTACCGGTAGCTAACTCGCCCGACATCGTGGTGACATCCTCTACCAATTTCCGAATATGGAACCCACTATCGATTGTTGGCACAATCGAATAAACATCCTCTTTTTTGGTCGATATCGATTGCAGAGTTGTTCTTGAATCATCGTACGCTGTAGTAGTCTTTGTTGTCATCGTCGTCGAAGTTGAATACATCCCTTCTCTTTCAGTTGATTGCATTCTCACGTTCTCCTGACTACTTTCGGTTGTCGTTGTACTGATTGTTGTTGTAGTGGTTGATGATGCCTCCCCCGTATGCAATGGATCGATGACATTACTCTCAATGGACGTTTCGCCTGTATCCGAAATTTTGTGTATCAAGTCTATTCGATGCAAATTTTCAGTCGTTATCGTACTATTACTACTTATTGTGGTGATGGCGATAGCGGGTATGGCAGTTGACGTCCAAACTACTGGAGAACGATTGGCAACAGTAGTTGTTAACGGTTGTGGTGTTAAGATTTCGTCCGCACTATTATAATCAAAATCCGATACGGTTGTGACGTCAATATCTACATCTAATCTATCTACTTCCGTTGGTGTCGTCGTTTCGACTATAATTTCCGACCCGTTTGGCGCGACGCGTGTGGAAGCCTCTGAAGCTTCTATAGAACTGCTCTCATCGAATTTTGTAGTCGTTTTGTTCACTACCTCGTAGTTGTTGTAATTGTTGGCATTTTGTGTCATCGTATCGTTGGCAATTATTGCGGGCGTGTGTGCCTTGGATTCAGTTGTTTGTGTTTCAGTCGTTGGCGTTGTTGCCATAACAGTAACAGCTGGTGTTTCTATTGTTGTTGTTGTAGTAGTTGTTTTCGTTGGTGATTCTATTGTTGTTGTTGTAGAAGTTGTTGTCGTCGGTGATTCTACTGCTGCTGCTGGAGATGCTTGTGCCGGTGTGAGTGTGGTTGCTACATATTGGGGCTCATTTGTTCTGTCATCCATATTATATACAATTGAAGGTGTTATAGCTGTTGTTGTTGTTGCTATCATTGTAGATGTCAAAAATGGCATCGCTGTAGTTGAATATATCACTGATAACGTTGACGTAGGGAACGAGATGGTATTTTCTTCTTCAGTCGTTTCCCCATTGACAGGTAAGCTTGTTTTTTCACTTTTTACTGTGGCTGAAAAATTTGGAATTGGGGTTGGGGTGGCTGTTGTTTTCGTTGGTGTGGTGGTGGGTGAAAATAGTTTTTCTTCGAGGATATCAACTTGGTTGTCCGTAATATAAGCATCATCGCGACCCTTCAAAAGAATGAGAGATGATTTAGTTGTTGACGAAATGTAATCGGTTTGTAATAGTGTAGTGTTATCGATTGTAAACTGTTCGGGAGTGCTTTCTTGCCCAAAATTCGTGGTTGTCTCCAGCCTAAATGAAGCTTTAGTATCAATATTTTTCTTTACAGAAGTATTTTCTTGCTTTGAGGTGCTTTCTTTGCCTAAATTCGTGGTTGTCTCCAGCCCAAAGGAATCCATATTATCCACACTTTCCTTTAGAGAAGTAGTTTCTTGGTTTGGGGTGCTTTCCTTGCCTATATTTGTGGTTGTCTCCAGCCCAAATGAATCTATATTATCAACACTTTCCTTTAGAGAAGTAGTTTCTTGGTTTGGGGTGCTTTCTTTGCCTTTATCCGTGGTGGTTTCCAGCCCAAATAAAGCCTTTGTATCAACAATTTCCTTAAGCGAAGTATTATCTTGTTTGGGGGTGCTTTCTTCGCCCGAAGTCGGTGTTGTTTCCACACCAAATGAAGCTTTAGAACCAACATCATTATTAAGAGAAGTAGTTTCTTGCTTGGAAGTGCTTTCTTCTTCCAAAGCCGTGGTTGCCTCCAGTCCAAACGAAGCATTAGCATTAATATTTGTCTTAAAAGAAGTCGTTTCGTGATTGGCATTTATTTCTGTCAAAATGACAGCTTCAGTGGTGACATCTGTTTCAAATTTTGTAGTTAATTCATTTTCATTTTCTTCGATCGCACTGAACTTAGTTGTCGTTTTATCGGTGGCAACTTCAGTTGTTGTGCCTTCGATCATTTTGGCACTTGGTGCGATTTCGATGCGATCGGTACTCATGACGCGACTCCAATCAAGTAAACTCTTCGTTACCATGGAGTAATTCACAGCTTTTTCATCTGAAGATTCAAGGCTGTTTTGAAGATCAGATGATCTTAATTTTCCCACAGATTTTAAACCAGCTAGTGCCCAAACATCACTGGTATTCGGCAGACGAAGCTCATTTACTGAGCTGTAGTTGTTATCGATAAATTTCCCACGTTTCTCCGATGATGAGGCTGTTGAGTTTTTGATGTCGAGATAGGTAGATGTATCTCTATAGAGTGGACTTGGGTAGAATGTAGTCTGAATGGGATTTTCATCTGAAGACTCTGTAGATGTTACGACGATGGTTGTTTCATCAGCTTTGATAGTTGACGTTATAGATTTGCCATCACTTGTCGTGTTTTGTTGCTCCCGGAATGTATTATGTGCATTTGGAGCTGATATTATCCTTGTTATATCTTTGGTCTGCTCCCGTGATTTATTTGCAAATGACGTGTTACCGGAAGGATTTTCAATTGACGGTTCAGTCTCTTCTATAAAGTCGTCTGATTTGAAAGCTGATGAAGTCGTACCTTTAACGGTTGTATAAGAAGTTGTCGTTTCAATAGGTATGACATCTGCGGAGATTGTTCCTGAACCAGCTGTCAATTGAGATGATTCCATATCATCTGTCACTTGAGATATGAAATCATTTGTCAAATGCGTTGCAGCAACTGTTTCCTCTCTTTTAGTAGTCTTCTGGGTTGTTTCGCTATTTATTGCGGGTAAGCCTTCTTTTGAGGTAGTTACAGTATTAACATCAAAAAACATTTTGTCAACAAAATGAATTGTGGAATGAGGCACTGGTGTGGAAGTTTCTTCTTTTAAATTGGGCCCTATTTTTGTAGCAATCGTTACATCTGATGCCGACTGTCCCGCGGCTTCTTCTACAGTAGATGTTTCCTCTTTCAAGCCTACTTTATCGCCTTCAGATAACGCCGCTACTGTAGTCCTTCCATTCAAGTTTATTGTGGATCCTAAAATATCGCCTTCATTTACATCTTTACTGTCGGCTTTACCATCTGAAGAAAAACTGACAGTATTCTCATCAACAGTGAAACCTGTCAAAGTTGTAATTTCCTTTTTGCCATCACTGAAATTTGTCCTTGTGGCATCTGCCACCGTTGTGACATCTGCCAACGGGTTTCTCGTTGTAGGACCACCTCCACCCAAATGAGTTTCAAGCAATGAAGTGCCCACATCCTCTGCCGTTGTACCCGTCGCCACATCGACTTCATTATTAATGGAAGTCGTGATAGTTGTCACATTGCCAGATATTTCTCGCTTTTCTCTTCTTATGACAGCGCCATTTATAAATGTGATATAAAGCAGCAGCTGAAATGCAATGAACGTATAGAAAAGAGATTTCGAAGTTTGTAGCATATTTTTACAAAATTGTAACGCTTCAATGAAAATATCGAAGATTGCGAAAGATCACAGGAGGAATGTATAAAATAAATGCACTTGATTTATTATTGTCTTAAGTTGCTGTGGAATATGCTCGATGTAGCCATTTGAAGATGTATGTGGTTAGCTTAGTTCTCTCAAACTTGAAAATGATGCTGTTGTGTCGTTAGTTGCCCAACATAAAGCCATTTTATATTCTTCGTAAAATGATCCTGAAACAAAAGAAAATGTTATATTAAGCAAACGTAAAATAAATGAATGCGAAGGAAAGATAGATCGCGTTTTTGAACTCTGTCGAGTAGCTCCAAATGTGTAATCGGTGCTGCGGACTAGATATGAGCGTTGTTCTCAAGATTTTGGCGGATAAACGTCCCATACATTGTAGCCAGATCAGAAGAGGTGAAATATTTCTTGAATCGCTTAAGGAATCCTAGACTATATCATCATTCCAACGAAGGTTGTAATTAACACACATACCGAGAATGGAAAGTCTTCGGTTTCATCATTCATGGCTAATGGTAGACTATTCTGCCTTCGCTTTAGTGACAGGAAACAGCATTGAGTTTTGGAGGCATTGAATTCCACTCTATTGGTTGTATCCCACTTAAGTATGCTATCGAGGTCAGAAATCAATGAGCTTAACATACGTTGGAGTTCCGGTTCCACGCCCGAAGATGAGGGACGTGAATTAAGATGAAAAGCTGAGCGTACTGTCATCAGCGAAACAATGAATTGGATTAGAAGTAACAGACAGAAGATCATTTATAAAATTGAGAAAGAGAGGCGGAGACAAAACAGAGCCTTGGGGAACACCAGCATTTATTTGGTGGGTTGCAAACTTATAGCCGTCCGAAACAACGTGGATTAAAGGGTCCGAAAGGTAATTTTTAATCCATTGAAGAAGAGTATCATTGATTCCAAATACACGCATTTTCGACCAAAGGGCTTGATGCCAAACTCTGTCAAATGCCTTCGAAATATCAAGCGCAACGATCTTAGTTTCGCCACCATGGTGAAGAGATTGGTTCGCCTTTTCTTATGTAGATAGCTCGTAAATGATTGTTTTGGAAATTCGTTCATCTCTTTTCAGGCTCTCGATCATCGCAGGGCAAAATACTCAGTCAAAAACCCAGTCACTCACTATCACCCCTTAGCTTAATTCTCTTGCTTCTACAAGTAATTCTTCTTTTGTATTTCTCGGCAAGAATGTGATCATGGTTAGGAGGATCCTGACTCCGCATGTGGGGTTCCCCAAGCGCATTAGAGTCTTTGCCCCTAACAATGATGACAATGTCATCGGCGTACCCAATTGTAGTGTAGCCCAAATTGCACATTTTGTGTAGCAGGTTGGCGATGACAAGTGACCAGTGGGCAGCTCCTTACGATACTGATACTAAGGTCATTCTATAGTGGATTTATCTATGTTTCTATGGTCCAAAGCATAGATAGATAGATAAGATAGATATAATATTTATTTCTTATGGTTCCATAATACAGAAGAAGTTTATATGATTTATAAGTTTTACAGTATTCATAATAACTAGGAACATTTAAGAAAAGTTGGTGACATTTTTTACTTTTATATACATATGTAATAAAAATAGTGTTGAATGCCACATCGTTGGCTTATACAACATAATTATAAGAATAATGATATGAATTCAAATCCAGTGTTGTCAAAAGCAAGCTCTATATCCAGAAAGGCATAAAATGCGATTTTTTTGCCCCGGTAGGCGTTTTTAATGGGAGTCGGACAGAATCCCGAAAAACGTAATCCCGAAAGCCCGAAATCCCGAAAAGCCACAATCCCGAAAAACTAAAATCCCGAAAACCCACAATCCCGAAAAGCCACAATCCCGAAAATCCAAAATTCCGAAAGACCAAAATCCCGAAAATGAAACTAAAAATTTTGTTGTAGCAACAAAAAAATTTGGCAAATTTATTTAACAAAATAAACAAAATAAAAAAAAACTTCAAAAAAATAAACCATAACAAAAACAGTTCAAGTCTTACAAAAACATATCAAAAACGATCCATGACAAAATAATATTTAATACAAGTTCATATTGTACGCAATTAATCTGAGATAACTTATTTCAGAACGCTTTCGCTGCTCACACTCCCAGTAAAATGTATCCTTGTATTTTTTGTAGCCGTCAATAAGCAGTTTCTCACGCTGTTTGTTTGTTTTCATGATGGACACATTCATTGTCACTGATAATATAAAGTTTTTAATTATAAAGGCATGCATGATACTCACTTTGTATTACGTTGTTCACTGTCTTACAAAAATCTAGTCGGTCAGCTATCACACTATTTGAGATCATCTCAACTGAATGCACATTGCTAATTGCAAAACATTACAACGCAAACATTGCAAAACATTATTACGGTAAATGGAATGGACAAACACTTGTCTATTTCATTCAAAATTAAATAAAGGATCCCGAAAACGAAATCCCGAAAAATTATATAAAACGAAAAATTTGCGCAAATTTTTCATTTTATATAATTTTTCGGGATTTCGTTTTCGGGATTCTTTTTTCGGGATTTTGGCTTTTCGGGATTTCGGCTTTTCGGGATTTTGGATTTTCTGGATTTTGGGTTTTCGGGATTTTGGATTTTCGGGATTTTGGATTTTCGGGATTTTGGTTTTCGGGATTATGTCCCCAACCCGTTTTTAATCTCTGTTGTAAGCTTTAGCAGAGCGCCTTCCGTGGATTTGCCCTTTGGAAAAGCATAGTGCAGAGGCTTGCGCTTCATTGAGCATTCTCTAATATGAACGTCGATAATCCTTTCCATTGTTTTCCGAAAATCGAAACCGAAATTTAGGTAATTCAGTCGGCTTGTTTCCAGGTTAAGGTATATGATACCATGTTTACCTTCATCCAGGTACTTGGTATATATCCCCAGTTTAAGCTGAACCTAAATAAGGCGATCATGGAATGTGCCGAAAATGCCACTCCTTTTTCGATGAGGGTTTCAAAGATACCGTCTGTACCTGATGCCTTGAATGGTTTAAATGAGTTAATTGCCCATTCAACCTTATCCGGAGTAAGGCTTGTGCCTTGGAGAGGTTCGTGCCCTCTTTCAGAGCCCTCTCTAGATACCTCTTTTGTGAAGCGTATCGAGGTATTGCTCTGATTTATCCATGGTCACACTCCTTACGGCACAGCGTAAATTTCCCACTCTACACATGAGGTGCAAAGAGAAGAAATTGTACAAACAAATGCCAACGTTGTGGAGAGCAGTGTTGCTTTGAATGGCTCAAATTCTACCTCTCTGAGTACATGCAGAGATAACTTAGAAAAGAGTTCAAATGCCATTGCGAAGTCTGTTGCTGTGACGGGCGCTAAGAATGACGAAACTTGTATGGGCTCTATCGCTTCAATATCTGCCGTTGATATGATCTACATTAATAATGCTGATGACGATGTATGTGCTGAAGAAGTCGGGTTTATTACTGGAAATGGTAAAGTTGAAGCCCCCGATAGTAATGATCTTAACAACTGCAATCAAACAAGCGACAGTGTGAAACCTCATATGAACTCTAAATCAGGGAATAATAATGATGCTGATGTCCTAAAAAAAATATATTCAGCAAAATGAGATGGTTCCATGTATCCAGTTTTAGAAAGGAAACATCTACAGAAGTTATAACTTCCTATATTGAATCTAAAACTAAACTAGAAGCATCCCTTTTTCCGTGCTTTAAACTAGTCAAACACACATTTGACGAAGGAAACATTAACGACAATAAAGAAAATTTGTTAACTTTAAAATTGGTACCCCACTGGAATATGTAAATGTGATTTTTAATTCCGAGCTCTGGCCAAATGGCATTAGAATCCGCCCATTCAACTTCAGGCCAAAAAACGACAGTCCACCGGAAGCAGGAGCATTGATGTAGTTCATATACCTGTTGCATTTGAATCCATCAATACTGCTGTTTTTGAGAATGTTGCTGTTCCTGATATTGTTCGTGCCAATGAAAATAATTATACCGGTGACGTTGTTGTTGTTGATCCGATTGTTACTGCAGATTATATTTCTGTTGCTGAAGGTGAAGTTGTTGCTGATTGTGTTGCATTAGCTGATTGTGAAAATGATTATCAACGTAGTAATAGTCTAAATATTTATTTCCAAAATGTTGGAGGAGTAAGAACTAAATTAAATAATTTATATTCATATTTTGCTTCTCAGGATTATCAAATAATTGTCTTAATTGAAACTTGGCTTAATGACAGTCACTTCTCAGTTGAGTTATTCAATTGTAACCAGTATAATGTATATCGTAAAGATCGTTGTCCTTTGATAACAGGATTAGGCAGGGGTAGAGGAATTATTCTTGCCACTCGGTCAATTGTAATCTCAAGCCAAATTGAATTATTTTCGAGTAATGTGGTCCCAAATTACGATATTGACCAATTGATTATTAAAGTAAGCCTTAATAAAATATTAATTTATATATCTGTGCCAGCTCCAGGCAGCCCCCTTGGAGTTATACAACACACATTTAAAAAATTGCCGTTCTTTGTTTGGTAATTTAGGTCCATCTGACCAAGTTATCTGTCTGGGTGATTACAATTTAGGTGATATTAACTGGATACTTGATCCAGAAGAAAAATGTTTAATTCCATTCGATGTAAAAACAGAAATTGAAAGTTCAGTTATTGATTTCTACAGTCAGTTTAATTTATTGCAGCGGAATAATATTCCAAATTTGTTAAATCCCTTGTTGGATTTAGTATTTATTGATAAAGAGATAGAAGTATGCATTGATAAGGTTGATTTTCCAGTAGTGAAGAATACTCAGCATCACATACGCGTAGTCATAGACTGTAGTTCTTAACCTATATTCCAATCACCAATAAAAATATTGTGCATTATGATTATGGGCTTGCTATTTTTGATGCAATGAACTCGTTTTTAAATTCAATTTCATGGGAAATCATAATGGACAAACTAGACCTGGCTAAATCGTTTAATATATTTAAGACGCGATTAGAGCAGGCTTCTAACATGTTTATTCCGAAAAGAACGTTTAAACAGAATTGTAACCCACCATGGTTCAATAAAAGGTTGTCTAATCTTAAAAATAAAAAAAAATAAAGCCTATAAACGACTCAAACCGGATAAAAACAATTTGATTAACCGTCTGAATTATGTTAAACTTCAGAAAAGCTTTGAAGTCCTAAATAAATTTTTGTATAGCAAATTTGTATTGACAGCTGAATCGCAAGTCAAGAGAATAGTAAAAACTTTTGGAATTTTATTAACTCGAAAAGAAAATCAACTGGATTACCAAACTGTATGGAGTATTGTGGATCCACATCCAGCGATGTATCTACTATATGCAATCTCTTCGCCGATTATTTTGTGTCGGTCTACATGCTTGCGTCTTCTAGCGAGCTCCCTGAATTTGCGCCTACAAAAGTAGTTGATATAGGGAACCTTCAGATAAGCATGTCGGAAGTATTCGAAGCCTTGAATGGGACTGATGAAAAAAGGTCCCGGTCCTGATTGCATATCTCCCAAAGTAATAAAAAAATGAGCTATGTCCCTCGCGTTACCTCTGTGGTTGATTTTCAACTTATCTTTGAAAGCTGGACAATTTTTAGATCTTTCATATCTCCGATTTTTAAATCTGGTGCGAAACAAAAAGTGAGTAATTATCGGCCAATTTGTAAATTATCTGTTATTCCGAAAGTATTTGAGAAAATAGTTTGCGATAAGCTTAGTTTTCTCACGAAACAACTCATCTCTGATTCTCAACATGGTTTTGTTTCCGGCAGATCTACTGCTACTAATCTCACCATTTTGTGTGATTCAGTTATCATCGAAGCTGGTTATCAGACTGATATTATTTTAACTGATTTTGCCAAGGCTTTCGATAGAGTAACTCATGAAATATTGATATACAAATTATCCAAACTCGGGCTCCACTCTAATTTTTATACCCTATTCTAAGGGTATATTAATTTTGACGCATAGTTTGTAACATACCTTAATATTGCCCGTAGACCCCTAAAAGTTACTATATTTATGATCAGCATCGATAGTAATGTCGATCTAGCCATGTCCGTCCGTCCGTCCGTCGGCAAAAATTAGGCCTTTAAACTGTACCTAGAGAGCTGAAATTTTAACCATATACTCTCTAGGGTCCCGAAATAATCAAGTTTACGAATTTTTGAAATCCGCCCTCAGACACGCCCACAAACTCAAAAAAACAAAATTTTGGAAAAAATCGAATTTTGAGCTAGAAAGCTGAAATTTTTTATATATGATCTATGACTCCTAAAACTGCACGAGATGAAAAATTTTCAAAATCCGCCCACTGACACGCCCACAAATAAATAAAATAATTTTTTTATACCCTATTCTAAGGGTATATTAATTTTTGAAAATCCAAAGTTTGAGCTAGGGAGCTGAAATTTATAATATATACTCTCTATGGGCCCTTTATGCTCATGTGTAAATATTTTCAAAATCCGCCCACTGACACGCCCACAATTAATTTTTTATTTTTTTTTGGAAATTCAAAGTTCGAGGTAGGGAGCTGAAATTTATAATATATACTCTCTAGGGGCCCTTTATTCTCATGTGTTAATTTTTTTTAAATCCGCCTACTGACACGCCCACAATTACATAAAACAATTTTATTGAAACACCCAAGTTTGAGCTAGGGAGCGTTTTTTTTTTTTGATAAAATCCTTTAAATGTTATATAACAAAATATGTAGAGCGTTCTTAACAATTCAACCATACTTAGACTTTTGTCACGCCCACTTATGAGGGATAGGAATAAAAATAGGGTATCCAACAGTTCGCCCAAGCGGAGTGTAGCCCGTCCCTATGTTTTAAATAGGATATGTGCTTATCTCACTGATCGGACTCAATTTGTCAAGATCGATAGGTTTGTTTCTAAATGTATAAAAGTAATTTGGCGTCCCTCAAGGAAGTCACATTGGTCCTTTACTCTTTAACTATTTTATAAATGATATTCCTGATATTTTCCAGTTGCCAAGAAACCTATTATCAAGAAACCTATTATACGCCGATGTAAAAATATTTAGAACTATAAAATCGTCCAATGACTGTCTCTTGTTGCAGGAAGATTTAGGACATCTGGCTTTATGGTGCAGCTATAATCAACTTTTTTTGAATGTTTCAAAATGTCAAAGTTTTACATGCTCCAGAAAAACTTTCCCATTAATATTTGATTACTCAGTCAATAATATCATATTAGATAAAGTGGATAAAAAAAAGACCTAGGCGTCGTGTTAGACCGGCAGCTTTACTTTACTTCGCACATTGATTTCATAGTTAACAAGGCCTACAAGATGCTAGGTTTTCTAAGAAGGAATACAAGAGATTTCTCAGATTCTTACGCGCTAAAATCGCTTTATATAGCCTATGTGAGATCTACCCTTGAGTACTGTTGTGTTGTATGGAATCCTTACTATAATATACATTCATAAAGGATAGAAAGAATTCAAACAAGTTTTACTAGATACTGTTTTAATAAACTGAATTGGTCTATTGATAGGCCTTCATATAATGTTAGATGTCTGCTTATCGGTATGCAAACGCTTGAGCTCAGGAGGAAGTATTATTCTAATGCTGGTGAAGGATATCATTAGAAGCCACATTATATGTCCGTGCTTGCTTGAGAGAATTAACTTTTATTTCCCATGCAGGAGTCTCCGTGTAGGTTTTCACCTACAGGAAACTTTCTCGAGAAATAACTATGGTAGAAATGAACCAATAGCTCATTGCATCAGAGAGATTAACGCCGTTCTCAGTCAGATAGATGTTTGTACGTACTGCTCTAGAGATACTTTTAAAAAAAATGTTATGTTAATACTAATGGGACATTAGGTTTTTGCAAACAAATAATGTTTTATTCACTCTGTACATACTTTATTATTTTATCATCTATTTATAATTATTGTAATCTAAAAGAGAATGTAAATCTCGCATTGATGAAATTAAAAAAATAAATAAATAAAGTCCAGTTTCCTTGATGAATCTGAGAATGAGCTGTGGGTCCATGGTTTGTATGTCCTTGTCTATTGTTTGGTGCCTCCCCAAGTATCTTATCCTTTTGTGGGCCAGTGCCGCACAGGATTCCAGTATATGTGGTCTGGAGTTTCGGCGGATTCAATGCAGAATCTGCAAAGCCTGTCCTCTGATATGTCCATTTTCCTCAGGTGCTCCTTAAGTCTGCAGTGCCCCGTGAGGAGACCTGCTAGGATTCTTAGGTTGTTTTTGTTAGGGCTGATACAAGCTTTGAATCTCTTTTGGATATAGTTTCCTAAGAGTTTCTTTGTTTGCCTCAGACCTTGGAGGTTGAGAAAGGTTTTGGCCCTTGTTTCTTCCTCCAGTCTACTAAACTCTTCGCGTAGAGTGTGTTCTCCTATCCCTCAGAACGGTCCAGGTCATATGAAAGGCTTCCTCTGCCCCTTTTCTTGCCAGAGAGTCCGTTGCCTCATTGTCTTTAATGCCAACATGGCCAGAGAAGTTCAATACTTGGTCCTCTATTGTTTTCAATTTATGTCAACGAACTTTCATCTTTTATTCATAACTGCTCTTTTTATTTGTATGCAGATTTCCAACTGTACCTTAGCTGTCCACTTTGGCTCATTAAGCATGCAGCTTCTTGCGACAACGAAGACCTAGAGAAAATCAAATGGTCTTGTTTTAAACCCAAAAAATCGAAGTGGTAGTACGAGTGTCAAGAAAAAGTTTAGATCTTGGTTATTTTCCTCCGGCTGTGTTGAGTCCTCCCACCGAATATGTTGAAACCGCACTCGGAGTGACTTTTTACCGCTTTCTGACTTGGTGTAATCATATAAACGGATTTGTCGGAAAGGTATCTATATGGCGTACTACGTACTTTATGGATCATTCAGTCTTTAACACTTGTCAAATCACGTTTGGTTCTTGCATGGACTTTGATAATTCGAACTTTGATATAATGGTTGCGAAATTTACTGCAACTGTAATTTTGTAAGCAAACGAAAACTAAATGTCGCCCTTAATAGTGCTGTACGTTGTCTTTGGCCAACGAAATTTGACAGACTATGCGGGTTTGCTACGCGTCTGCTGGATGTACCTTTTGAAAGTTATCTTGTGCTTCGGGTTTTAATTTTGATAGCGGTTTTTTTTTTGGGGCACAAAAATATTTAATTCTTCAATTGTTCAGTTAATTAAAGCCGAACAGATTTTATTTGCAAAAATATTTTGCCGGCTATTTTATTTCCCATTTTTTTTTATTCAGCGCGCGGGGAGAGTACGATAACTAGGGCGCAAAAATTGAAAACGGTTTTTTATAGAAGGGTCAAAAACTAGCATTTTTTACTATGTGAGGGGGGGGGGGGCTATCTCGCCACGTTTAGGAGGCAATGAAAAAATGACTAAATTGAAAAAAAAAATATTAAAAAACAACGGCAACACTTACAATAAAGTACTATACCGGTTTTTAAAGCCAGAAATCTGTTCTATAATTAAATTTAAATTAAATTATTTATGTCAATAGCTTTTGAAAAATTCGCATGCAAACTCAAAATTTTGATAAAAAAAATTAAAAAAAAAGTTTAGACCAATTTTTTTCAAAATTGTGAAATAAAGTTCTAAATTTGTGTGGTCGGTGTTATTGCCAATTCTGAATCGAACACAAAACACCGAATGGTTTTAAGTCTTCTAGTTTTTGAGAAAATTGAAAATTACTAAAACAATTTTTGTATGCGCCCTAGTTATCGTAGTACTCGTGCCCAGCGGGCTGAAGGACGTATTGAAATGGTTTGTTCGATTTGGCAAACTTCCTTATGCAGAGACAAAATTCAACGTTATCGCTGAAATTCAACATTTTGAAATGCTGGAAAATGTATGGCAAAATGATGAGCATTACGAGCTGGTGACGAAGGGTTGAATTTAAAGGAAATGAAGAACTTCGTGTCGGTGTAAAGATACTATTAGTATTCCCCAGCAAACCAATCCGAGTTTATATCGAAATATCATAAAAAAAGTTTGATAAAAAAAAACAATCAAATCCGCACGAACAACAAGTAGAAAGTGTCAAATGTCTGACAGCTGTTACTTACGCCGTAGGTATTCGATGTGAAAAAAATCGTATATTTTCTCGAATCATATTCACAACACAATTCCTGCATTATTCCCATTACGTAGCAGAAGTATTACGTGGAACATTATTAGCGTGACTAATACATGCACTCTCATGATAGTGCTTAGTATAACGAACTCAATAACTACTTCAATGATTATCCCCTTTTACTTAAGCGGAAGGTCTTTTTACCCATTTTCATTTGAAGTGCGAATCAAATAACAACAATTACCCATCAACTAATAACGCCATCATTAGCTCAAGACTGAGGTCTCACGTCAGGCTAATATGCCATTCAACTGTCGTAACTATGGGCGAGAGGGCAACACAATCGAAGAGCATAACAAACGAAAGGGAAATTCAGAAAAACTAGCAAATTCGACTCCAACGGTTTATAATGATTCCTCCCAATAATTTTGTTTTGTTTTAATATTCCGTCAGACCGTATTCGGGTAATTCCACAAAATTGCTAATAGTACGTGTTTAAGGTTCGTTACAGGCGATTAAAAAAGCAGTTATCTTCAAAAGATTTCGTCAACGTGTTTCGCAATCTAAAAATATTCCATTTTAGGTTCAAGTACATCACTCTGATAAAATAGTTAATCATATCTCATATCGCATTTGCGCTTGAATTGAGTATGAATTGATAAGATAACGCCTGCACAATGTCACCGGACTGCGAGCTACCTAAGGAATTGCTCAATGTTTTCTGAGACAAGAAAATGACGTCTGGGTTTGTTAAGCAACCGATTGCAAAAAATACTCAGATAAGTCTCTCCACCTCCATCTCATTGCCATTAAATGTGAGTTGAAGCGGGTGCTCAATGTAATTATTTTTATAAATGTGCCCTGATGGTTCGCAATAGAAAATATAATAGTGACAGTTGTTGAATACATACGTTACGATACGTGATTGTATACAAATTACATTTCAGACTTTTGGGGCGCAAATAATCTGCAGAGACAGAATCAACGCATTGCATACTTTTAGTAGCTGTAACATGTTTGCAGCTGAGATAAATAAGTTTGTCTGCTTATTTGTGGTATACGTAACGTATGGCTTTGGATGTCAAATTAATTTTAATTAAGGAAATACTAGGTCCGTTCGCGAACTAATATGCAAACGTAAATTTATATAAACTTTCGTGCAAAACTACACAAACGCGTTCGCGTACTGAGAAAATGATAAAAAGATGAACGAAAGAAAAATGTACTTTCGTTAATTTTTCTTCACACAGAATTTCAGCTGGCAAGAAAATGAAAACTGTCAAATGATGAAATCCTACGAGTTTGCCAGCAAAAGTTGCTTCTTTTCAAGCCAAACTACGATGTTTTTTCAACTTTTTACACAAAAGCGTTCGCGTACTTTTCTTAGAAATGAGAGGATTCTCTCTCGATTTTGAAGATTTGACACTTTTCATTTTCCTACACATAAAGTACGCGAACGGACCTACTGTCTCAGCACGACTTAAATGCAAGACCTTGATATTTTTACATAGAGGAAGGAATATTTTGTGTGCATTTATTTTCGTTGCCCGCTGGCTCTCATCCAATACACAACAAAAATTAGGTACATCAGGCAAGACTACTTTGGAGAGGCGCAAACCAATTGGAGTATCATTGTTGACTGCTATTTATCAACGAGGACAAAACGAAGTACTTTCAACAAACAAACAAACATCTGTCCACCGACTTAGACAAAGTGTCACTGTTGATAGCAATAACTTCGAGGTAATAAGAGAGTTCAGCTAAATCGGAGTAAACATTAACTCCATAAATGACACCTTAGTGGAGATCCGGCGGAGAACTACCTTGGGAAACCGCTGCTACTTCGGTTTAGCGAAACAAATGGGTTCAAAACTCCTAACTCGAAGGACAAAACGCATGCTCTATCGAACCTTAATTCTAACAGTCCTGCATTATGGCACCGAGTGCAAAGTAGAAAAGGGGAGCTAATATTGGGTTCTTTTGAAAGAAAAATACTCCGTCGGATATTTGGTCCTGTGTGCGAGGAGGGCAAATGGGGGAGAAGATACAACCGCGAACTTTATGCGCTGTTCCAAGATGTGGATGCTGTCCAAAAAGCTAAATCACGTCGACTACATTGGCTCGGCCACATTGAGCGAATGGAAAATAAAGCTCCAGCCAAGAGGACCTTTGACTCCCAACCCCCTGATTCGAGAAGGCAAGGAAGACCGAACCTCCGTTTTAAAGAGTAAAGCCATCGCGGATGCCGGAGCGCTTATTCTGGACTACGCTAACAGGAAGCAGCGTGCCCGGGATCGCGGAGGATGGAAGGCTGCAGTGTCTCAGGCAGACTCATCACGGGTCGGGAGCCCGTTAAGTAAGTAAGTAAGTATGTAGTAATTTTGTTTAACCTCATTCAATTCTTTTTCCAAAGCTTTTAGGTAACAGTTCATTTCATTGTTCATTGCGGAGGTTGGAGAAAACAAGGTGTTATTCATTTCTCTCCGTTAATGGGTGTTGTACGTTGTTGTCCCCAATGGGGATTGAACCTGCACTTGCCAACACACTAACCTCTGCAACTTTTTTTATAATTTACACGCACTAAAGGGATTTGTTGGGACTTTTATAATGTAATAGCTATACAGCGCGGGCGTTAAGGAAATTAGGGTGCGAAGAAAAGGAGAAATGCCGATGCACGTTAGTTTTGAAAGTTTGTAAGTTATAATGCAAAGGAAAAACAATGCGTGGAAGAGTATTCCACATTCGTGTTGTTCGGCTGAGGAAAGATTTTTTGAACTTCACTGTACGTCCGAACACAGGCTTGAGGGTGAACTGATGACCATTCCTTGCATGGCGGGTATTGCGGTTGAAATGTTCAAGGGGTGGAATGCAACTGGCTATTTCGTTTCAGCACTTATGGTGGAAATAACGATAAAATAACGAAAGGCAGGAGATATTACGACGATGAATAAGAGAGTCAATTGATCTCGTGATGTCTCGGTCGTTAATGAGTTTTATCGCGCGTTTTTGGATCCTGTCAAGTAGCTCCAAATAATTTATCGGCGCACCGGACCAGATGTGAGCGTTCTACTCCAGTTTCGGGCGAATAAACGCTTTATAAATTGTAGCCAGATCAGAAGGGGTGAAATATTTCTTACATCGCATAAGCCTTGACATTTTGAGGCGTTCTTGGCAACATCGAATATGCGGTCATTCGACATAACGAAGGTTGTCATTAATACACATACCGAGAATGAAAAGCCTTTCGGTTTCAGCGATGCAAGTGCCATTCATGGATATTGGAAGTTTTTGTGGGTTTTGCTTTAATGACAGGAGACATCATTGTGTTTTGGAAGCATTAAATTCCACTCTATTCGTTGTACCCCAATGAGTTATGATGTTAAGATCGGAATTTAATGAGCTTAACATACGTTGCCGTTCCAGTTCCACACCCGAAGATGATGGGCGTGACCCAAGAAACGAATATGAGAAGCTGAGGGTACTGTCATCAGCAAAGGAATGGATCGGATTAGAAGTAACAGACAGGAGATCATTTATAAAAATGAGAGAGAGAGTAGGGGACAGAACGCAGCCTTGGGGAACACCAGCATTTATTTGGTCAGTTTCAGACTTGAAACCGTCCAAGACAACTTGAATTGAACGGTCCGAAAGGTAATTTCTAATCCATTGAAGAAGATTATCATCGAATCCAAATGCACGCATTTTCTACCAGAGAGCTTGATGCCAAACTCTGTCAAATGCCTTTGGAATATCAAGCGCAACAATCTTACTATCACCGCCTTGGTGAAGAGATTAGTTCCACTTTTCGGTTAGATATGTTATCAAATCACCAGTGGATCTGTTGCTGCGAAAACCATACTGCTGGTCATTAAGAAGTTTTCGTGATTCAAGATATTACATTAGCTGACGGTTTATCAGCATTTCCATGGCCTTAGAAAGAAGGGACATAAGTGCAATTGGTCGGTAGGAGGAGGGAGAAGTAGATTCGCTTTTTTTGGTACAGGCTGGACAAATGCTTTTTTCCATCTTCTCGGGAAGAGTCCTGAAGAATAGGACAAACGGAAAAGCTTACGCAGTGGTTTTGTCAGATTAGAAGAACACCTCTTCAGAACGATAGGGGAAATACCATCTGGACCAGCGGATTTGTGTATGTCAAGATCTCGAAGTACTCTAGCCACTATACGAGTGCGGAAGTAGATTGGTCCCATGGAGTATTCTACGCGCTCGAGTACAGGGCGAGACAAAGCACAATCTGGGAGCGTTGAGCTTTCTGCAAAGTGAGAGCAAGCAGATTGGCCTTATCTATAGAGCTGACACCTTCACCACCCCTACGTCATTCTAATAAGTATGAACTTCTTCTTAATGGTAAAGCCTTATAAACTCGAGTGCTTGGAAAGATTTGTGAAGATATGGGATGACTTTACCAAAATCTTGAGTTTCAGGCAGAGCTACGATGGCTTTCCAGAGGAAAGGTTTTGACGAGGGTTCGAGAGCTTAAAGACGAATTGCTAATGTACTTGCAAGATGAAAACTCAGAGTATGCCGACTTTTTTGTGATCCCGTTTGGCTTTTAAAACTAGCATGTCTCACTGATATCTTGGAACACCTCAAAAAAAATAAAAAAATCTGCAGGCACGTGAAGAAAATATCCTAACAGCCAAAGATGAAATCAATGGATTTATAAAAAAAAATTGCGTTAAGGATCACATCTCTACAAAAAATGGTTTTGAATTATATCCCTCTTTTCAAAAGATTTTTGAAGAATTTGAACTTATCAAACATTGAAGTGCTTATATATTTAATAAGATTATGGGATTAGAGACCTTCCAACATTGGCTTATAAGCTACTTTCCCGATGAATCCGAATTCGGAATTTAATTCACAGAAAATTACGTTTTCTGGATGAAAAGAATGAACGAATACCCGTGCATGCAAGAGAAGCTCTTAGGTTATTAGTACCGTTTGCTAAGTCCTATCTATGTGAGCGGACGTTTTCTTCAATGATGAAATATTAAGACTAAGGCCAGAAACAAAATTCGCTGGTGTTTCCAAAATAACTTCAAGTTTTGACAAATTAATCAATAAAAATTAAGCCCGTTTTTCTCATTAATAAAAAACAACAGACATTTTTTTAATAAAAATGAAATCAAACTTATTTTTCATTTCTTATTTTGAAGCTCGCGACCCGACTCCAGGGGGTTCCTGGGGAACTAATTGAATCTACATTTCAAAAAAGAACATAAAATCAAAAAAGAGCAAAAACTCTTTTCCTTGAAAAATATCCAATTTCCCTGCAGAATTCGATGAACTTTCTGTAGTTTGTGCAACCCAATTACTTACAGAAGTATTTTCCTACAGATCTCCTACTATATTTCCTGCGATATTTCCTCCCACTCACACAGTATTTATGTGCTTTGTCATCCCCGGCTTGCAGGTCATCACAGAATCTGCACGTTTCCGTGTCGGCCAGTCTGAGCCATTGGGCATGCTTCTTCGGAGGACAGTGTCCCCAACGAATCACACCCAATGTTCAAGTATTTATTTAAGACGTAAAAGCGTTCCCTAGCGAGAAACGGTGTCGTATTCGTCTACACAGATTGTGCCAGCATTTTCGTACTAAGCTATGCAACCAAATGACATTGTCAAGTTCCGAACGAGGTAAGGCTGTAGGTACATTATATAACTTAGAGACAGTAATTTGTGCGTAGCTTGAATTAGATAAACTAGACGGAAGTTGAAAACTTTCAGGAGGTTAAGGTTTATGACATTGAATGTACCCTAACAAACTTGTGGCCGCTCGATAAAACGCTTTATCGCAGGTCTGATTTGGGGTGGTGGGCGAACATCGAAATTTCACACATACAAGCACTGTAATTTCGATGTTCGCCCAAACCAATAGCAAATGGTGGAGCTTTAATTATTTTCCCTTTTCTCCTATACAAAAGGTAATTTAAAAAAAGGGTGAACTAATTTTAATTCCAGGTATACAGAACCGGTACCAAAGAGAGATTTAGGGAACGTGAGTTGCGGTTGGGGTAAGATAGTTTTACTGTAGTTTTAAGTTAGCTAAGATACATTTTAGGGCTTAGATTTTAATTATACCCTATTCTAGGGGTATATTAATTTTGACGCATAGTTTGTAACATACCTTAATATTGCCCGTAGACCCCTAAAAGTTACTATATTTATGATCAGCATCGATAGTAATGTCGATCTAGCCATGTCCGTCCGTCGGCAAAAATTAGGCCTTTAAACTGGGCCTAAAGAGCTGAAATTTTAACCATATACTCTCTAGGGCCCCGAAATAATCAAGTTTACGAATTTTTGAAATCCGCCCACAGACACGCCCACAAACTCAAAAAAACAAAATTTTGGAAAAAATCGAATTTTGAGCTAGAAAGCTGAAATTTTTTATATATGATCTATGACTCCTAAAACTGCTCGGAATATAAAATTTTCAAAATCCGCCCACTGCCACGCCCACAAAAAATAAAACAATTTTATTGAAAAACCAAAATTTGAGCTAGGGAGCTGAAATATATTTAATATATACTCTCTAGGGGCCCTTTAAGCTCATGTATAAATATTTTCAAAATCCGCCAACTGACACGCCCACAAATAAATAAAACAATTTTTTTGAAAATCCTAAGTTTGAGCTAGGGAGCTGAAATTTATAATATATACTCTCTATGGGCCCTTTATGCTCATGTGTAAATATTTTCAAAATCAGCCCACAATTATTATTTTTTTTTTTTTGAAAATTCAAAGTGAGTTAGGGAGCTGAAATTTATAATATATACTCTCTAGGTAGGGGCCCTTTATGCTCATGTGTTAATTTTTTTTAAATCCGCCTACTGACACGCCCACAATTAAATAAAACAATTTTATTGAAACACCCAAGTTTGAGCTAGGGAGCGTTTTTTTTGATAAAATCCTTTAAATGTTATATAACAAAATATGTAGAGCGTTCTTAACAATTCAACCATACTTAGACTTTTGTCACGCCCACTTATGAGGGATAGGAATAAGAATAGGGTATCCAACAGTTCGCCCAAGCGGACTGTAGCCCGTCCCTATGTTTTTAGGTTAGTTTAGCTTTAACTTAGGTAAGTTTAGCTTTAACCTAGGTTAGGTAGATTAGTTCGTCCGTGGTCTACGTCTAGTAGCTTTCTTTTGTTTCTCTTGTTACCTCTTTGGCATGGACAAAACGTTTGTTGAGCAGGTATATGGTGAGGGACCAAGAACTACCCCCGTCCGACGAGCTGAGCCGAGCACCACAAGCATGCCGCGTCCTCCTCACCTGTATCAAAGTTGCCCCTGTGGCTCGGTCCTGGTTCCCACCATAACAATGGCGCCAAATGTTTACGCCTAGGCCTGATTGCGATTTCAAGGTGATGATTTTCACTTTCCAGAGAAATTACCTTGGACTTACAATTTTACTTTAACTTTTCCATCTTTCTTCTTCTGTTCTATTATGACGAAGCTCAGTCGCCCTATTAATCAATAAAAGGAGCACGCACGTGTCGAAATCGTAAAAAAAGTGGTAGGCCTAAAAACTCCTGGATCACACATGATGAAGTAATCCGAAACCGGGTGACGTGCCAATATTCGTTGAGGTGGAAACGGTGAACCCCACAGACGGACCAGTAGGGATGCAGAAAAGTTGGAGGTTTATGATCCCTTTAATGCTGAGCCTTAACGTAAGAAGTTGATGAAAAAGGTACAGCTGGTACAGACAAAGAATAGTATCCTTGCCACCGCAGTATGAGTAATAAAAGGCTCAGCCACTACTTCATCGACGTTTCTGAGCTCCTCTGTTTTTGTACAGCAATTAAAGAGAAGAACAAAACGGATGCTAAAAACAGTACACCACGTTTCGGTGGCGGTTTAAGGGGAGGGCAACAACACGCCTTCCTAGTGGAGTGTGTTATTTACTTAACATCTCCTTCGTTTTAAGTTTGCCGCTCGAAGGTTCAGCTATGGGATTTCGGAAGAAGGTGGGCTCGCCAACATGTCAGGTTTATAGTTATTGTAGTTTTAGTAGAATAGGTATCATTAAGTTCCATATAAAACGTGCAAAATAAAGATTGGAAGCTTTTCCCTTTTTCCTCGTCCAAGAGCCAGTAAACTAGAATAAGTCAAATTTTAGTTTTTAAATAGATTGCGTCATTGTTGTGCGGAAATAATAAAATTAAACAATAAAAGTAAAAAAACTACTCTATTAAATACGAATTTTATTATATATGTTCAATCTATCAAATTATGACCCCGAATTTTGACATTCACAAACCCGTTCATATTGAATGTCTATCTGCTAAAACTAATCCTTCATACACATTAGCATCAACCCGCTTACTTGTATGCAACCGGTTCAGGTTCAATCGTAGCATTATAAAATTTATTAAAACATAAAGAAACTAACTGCGCAAAATATCCAGTCCTTTCATTAAGTAAGGCTAACGACAGACAACAAACTATAAGAACCTTATTGAATTGCCATTGAAAAACGTCATCGCTAAAGAACTTCGCATTTTAAAAAAACTCACACCCGCTCTAAAATAAACTGCCGCGCATTGTACAAGTACCAAGGTATCACCCAGTAAAAGTTGTTTGGTTATTAATTTTGCGGAATTAATCTTTAAGTGTGCACGTACTGGATTTGAATGTATGAATACAAAATGCCTTTGAATGCAAAACAGTCACCCAGTTGGGCACTGGACAGGTGATTTCTATTGTTTATAAAACTAGTTCCAGTTGTGACAAACAAACCTCCACGCATAACAAATCAGCGATAGCCTCTATGTATACAAAGCTCGGCCGAAATGCGGCAAATTGAACGGATTCCCCAGAGACAGCGCATATTTTTGATAAACGATTATGCTCTATACGAGTACAGAGCTCTGACCGATTAAAAGGTCCGAGCTTTCTAATAAATTACAAAATATATATTTCTTGATTTGTGTGGATTAAAAAAATGATTAATTCCAAGGGCATAGCGCTAATTACCATACCTCATCGCCGCACCAACAATGGTATTATATCACAAAGATGGAGCTAATAGATGCTTAAAGAGGAGAAGGGGCAATTTATGAGACACTCACTAGCGTGGCCGAAAGCTAATAAAGCAGACAAACAGACACTGTAGTATAGCACCACACCGGTTCGTTTTGCATTCTGTTTGCATTTTGTTCGAATGCATGCATCTTGAACTGTTGATGGGTTCGTAATAAAAAGATAAACGAACACAATTTGATTAGATGCATTTTCCAATTGAAACACGTTCCACATTTGGTTTTACCTTCAATTGGCGTCTTATATGCTTTGACAGATGTTCTTGAAAAGCGAAACGCCATTAGAAAGAAAATAAGGATGACTACATCAATTAACCGCTGTCGAATATTTAAATGAGAATCGGACGCATTAGAAGTCTTTGCACACAGCTAAAGAAGGTTCTGGATAAATATACATAAGACAAGTGTTGAATAAGGGAAGCGCAAGGGAAGTCATTGACTCGCACATTTTACACTGACCTGGGGAATGTTGCACAGTAAACACTATCCACAAGTGTTTGTATTTAAATAAATTGTTGAAGATTTAAGAGACCTCTGGTAGATACATAGATAGTCGATAAATTAAATAGTAGATGCTATTCAGGTCATCAGAGAAGGTTTGGAATATCATAAGAAAATATTCAAAAATAGAAACATTCGAATTTTTTCAAAGAATTCTCAATAATAAAATGCCTTACGGGCCATATCCACACTTGCGCCAGCGAAACAATAGACGATTTTTAATTAATTTTTACATTCCGGTTTACTTTATTCGACGCACAGCAATATTAACCAAAAATCTATTTATTTTCACTCATAGTTTGTCCTAATATTGGTTGAAGACCTACCAACATTATTTTATACATGATCAGCATCCAAATATGTGTCGGTCTAGCCTTGTCCGTGTGTCACCAATTTTGAGGTCTTAAAGTTCAAGCTGGAAAGTCAAAATTTGGAATAGAATACGCCGAAAAAAATTAAGTGCAACGATTTTTTATTTAATTTATTTAATAAAAACAGTTTTTTTCGAAAAAGTTGATGATGATCTTTTAACAATTCGGCGACCTCGGCATTTTGAAAATCAATAAAAATAAAAACTGTTCTCTTGTTAGCTTAATGACTGAAAGAGACGCGCAACAAAGACGCACGCAGTAATGCATGCAGTAACGCACATGAAACAGATGTACAGTAAGAACTTCGACTTTCTGTTGAACAGTTCTAACGTCTACGCTCAGGCGTAGGCGGATGATGTTGCCGTACTTTCTGTTGGATCATGCCTAGCGATTTTCTGCGCCAAAGCGCAGAGCGCCCTGGACGTAATCGACGAATAGTGCACTAGGAATAGGCTCTCGGTAAATCCTCTCAGAACTGAGGAAGCTGATCAGGTTGGCTCAGCCAGTGCTAAAAGGCGTCACAATCCAACTCCCCAGTGAAGCAAAATATCTGGGACACATCCTGGATAGCAAACTTCTTTGGTCCAAGCATTTTGGCATTTTCGGCAAGACATGAGGCCTATAGATTTGCATGCCTATGATAAGACCATTGCCTTGTTCAACTCTTTAACCACCTCCAAAATAGTTCGTGATTGCAAGATCTCTCTGAATTCGGTCGGAAGGCTAAATTCACTTAGACTTATCTAGGTCCTGGGTCATAGCGGGATCACAGGAAATGGGATCTCCGATGAACTTGCTAGACAGGGCTTAGAAGAAGACTTCTCAGGGGCTGAACCGGCGTTATGTCTACCTGAGTCTTCGGTCAGCGCTTTCATTGGCGGTTGGGTTTCATATGAACACAATCGCAGATGGCATGACTCTCCAGGGTGCAGACTAGCGTTGCCAGACGTCCCGGTTTGCCCGGGACGTCCCGGATTTAAAACATAATTTAGGTTGTCCCGCCGAAACAGCTTCAGTCCCGGGTTTTGACTCAAATTCGCATTCTTTTATTTTATTATAAATATATAGAGTTTTTCATTAAGGACTTGACAACCTCTTTTTTTTAAATAAAATGCAAACTGCTTGAGATATCTGAAAAAAAAGAATTACTATCATAACATTTATGAATGGAATTCGACTTCGTTCATATGTCCACAACGGAACGTTTGCAGCGGTCGATAAGTTAAACCCAATTTTCTATGACTCAAACGCACATTTCGACCGATACTGCCGCTATTTCTCCTTCAATATTGGCTTCTCTAACGTCGCCAGCTTATTGGCAGAGACCAACGATACAATATTTCCTCATTAAAAAAGTGGGGAGGTGTTAAATCAGACGATCTCGCCAGACAATAGATGGGTCCGTTTCTCGAGATAACACGTTCACCGAACTGAGACTTCAATTACTCTATTGTTGCACCCGCTGCGTGGCTTGTGGCACCGTCTTGTTCGACCCACATATCACTGATGTCCAGTTCGTGCAATTGCTCAAAGAAATAACGTTCCAACATGTCTCTGTAGCGAATACCATTTACCGTAGTGTGACGGTAATTTTCATCGACACCCAATTACGCCACCGCACCGGCATGAAAACCTCACCAAAATGTGACTTTTTGCGGATGAAGTGCTGTTTCATGAAGTACATGAGGGTTCTCACCTGTCCAGTAACGCATAATATGCTTATTGACAAAGCCGTTTAACCAAAAATGCGCTTCATCGCTGAAGATGATTTTGCATTGAAATTTTTCATTCTCTTCCATCATGTCCAGAGCCTAATTCGAGAACATACGTCGCTTCATATGATCAAGTGGCTTTAGTTCTTGAGTCAGCTTGATCTTGTTAGGGTTTAGGCCAAGATCCTTACGCAAAATTTGTAATAATGTGGTCTGGGAGATGCCCCATTCTTGAGAACGCCATGAAATTGACTGATTCGGCTGGTTTGCGGCTTCCGCCTCTACGGCAGCAATATTCTACACACCTCAGGCAAAACGTAGTCTCACTGGCACGGCAACATCAAGCAGCTTATATTCTGACTTAAATTTTTTCACTAGACTAAAAATTGCTGTCTACTGGGACGAGAGTTACGGTCGAAAATTGGCGTTAACGCTCTTAAAGTGGCGACCAGCGACTCGGAGTTTCGGTAATAAATTTTAATTATTTGTTAACGTTGGTCCTTCCTCTACATCACCATGATGTTGATTTTACTGAATATTTTGACATTGACAGTTTGGTAATTGAAAGTTTGAAGATGTCAAGTCGTTGATGAAAGACCTTTCAGATATTTGGATTTATGTTTCACAATGAGATCTAATGAATTAAAAAAACTAGTCACTCATTTAAATAAAAAAACAAAAAAAGTATTGTAATAGGTATCTTATATTGTAAGTTTTTATTTTGTCCCGGCAGAAATTTGGAAATCCCGGTTTTTTCTATATTTTTGCTATTTGTACCGTCGAGTTGCGAGCAAAACCTGGCAACCGTAGCAGACAGACTAAGCGAATTCGCCCCAAGGTCTGCAAAAAATCTGCGGCATTCTTGTTGTCTCTCAACATAAAAGACTGCAGACAAATTACTGGCGTTTTTACGGGCCATTGCCTTTGTCAAGCATTTAAAGGTGCTGGGCTTAACACCAACTGTGAAGCCTGTTGAGAAAGCGATAACACTGCAGCACATGTCCTCTATGATTGTCCTGCTTTTGCTCGTATCAGGTTTCAGGTATTTGGTGCTGATGTGGTGAGTGCTGTAAACCTAAGCTCCTTATCATTAAAGGGCCTACTCGTCTTTCTTAGGAAAACGAGTATGTTTAAACAGTAAAAGTGGTTTGTCTTCCTGGTAGTACAATGAACCAGTATTGGGTCTAAGTGATCCAGTGTAGAAAGCCTGGCACCCCGACAAAAAAAATCCTGCGGCCAAACGCTGATCGGCGAGCGGCACAGCGGTGGCTAACTCACCTGAGCGAGTTGTATTGGAGCCCGAAAAACAGAATGCTAAATTCGACAAAGTTTTATATGAAGAAATTGTAGATAAAAAAACGAAATATTAAATAGTAAGTAATACGTAAATAAAATGACTTAGTTTAGGTTTCTGAATTTCGGACTAAGTCTCATCAAATAACACCTCAGACCAAGTCTCGTCAAATTCTTCCCTTTTGCTTCTTTTGTTTTTTGCCGAGCTACGAACTTCAGCTCCACAAACAAAGCGTAATAATTTTTTTCTGTGTGAGTAATCGGCTTATTTTTTTTTTATTTCGCAGGTTACTATTTAGATTTATTAAAATTAATGCTTGGGATACCGAAAAGAGGCGGGAGTTTGGCGGCACTCCCCTGAGTATATGGACCATTATGAGGCTGGTAAACATGTTTGCCGAATCTGGAAGCATCGCACGAAGACCGTACCATCGAGATCCCTATGTTCGGGTTCAAAACAGTATCGCGGCTGTAGCATCATCAAGTCCGGTAAGTCCAAGCGTTTCGACTCGAAAATTATCGGCGCAAATTGGAGTTAGCAGACGGTCATTAAAACGGATAATTCATGATGATTTAAACTTGTTTCCGTACAAAATCCAAATCGCAAGCAAGTTCAACCCTATTCGCCTCGAATTTTGGCTATTCCAAAAGTGCATGATGATATTCGGATTGCATTGTCTGCGGACAAGGTATCGATTTTAAGTTTACTTGATTTTTCTAATGCTTTCGGATCAGTAAACCACTCGATCTTACTGCATAGAATACAACACCATTTTTATTGTTCGTCAGGGGCTCTCAAATTGATTAAATGCTTCTTGTTTAATCGAAGGCAAGCCGTTTGCTTGGGTCCTCTGGTCTCTAACTTCGTAGAGCTTAAACTTGGTGTCCCTCAAGGGTCACTGTTGGAGCCCTTGCTGTTTAGCGTGTTTATAAACGATGTCGTCGCAGTATTAAAATATTGTTCTTACCATCTTTACGCGGATGATTTGCAGATTTATTTATCTTTCCAGCTAGGCCTTTTGGAATATGCAATCTCTAACATAAATGAGGATTTGAAAAGTGTATTAACGAGGGCAGTTCAAAATGATTTAATTTTAAATCCGGCTAAATCACAAAATATAATTATTTATAAGAACAGTTTGGACGAATCCTATTTTCCTGAAGTAGTTTTAAATGGACATGTGATTCAATATAGCCACACTGTAAATAACCTTGGCTTCATCTTTAATAAAACTCTCACATGGAGTGATCATGTTAAGAAGGTTATTCTATGGAGGACTTAGGCGGTTATGGACAGTGTCGTATTATGTACCTCAGCAAATAAGACTAATGCTGGTTAAAACTTTACTTGCCCCAATTATAACCTATGGATCCCCTTTGTATAGTGCAATGGACTCAGTCAGCAAACAAAAATTAAATGTAGCTCTCAATTCTTGTACCTACTCGTTTTATTCATTCGTTAAGAAGGTTTGACCATGTGTCTCATTTGTCTAACTGCGTTTTTGGCAGTTGATTGATGGATGTCACATTTCACTACTGAAATTTGTAAATTTATTTTTAAATTGATTCGACATTGGACTCTAGCGTACTTGTACGATAAAATGGAATTTTCAACGTCAACGCGTTCCAACAACATCAATATTTCAATTAGTTCAACATTACAGACTCGTAGATCTTTCTTCGATTTAGGCGCCAGGATATGGAATAGATTACCTGCTCGATTTAAAACGATTGTCAATTTAGATAATTTTATCCGCTCTTTAAAGGAACATGTCCAGGACCCCACCATAGCTTTGCTTTTTCACTCTTTGTTTATTCATTAATCTTTTGATCTCTTGTTATACCCTTTTCTAAGGGTATATTAATTTTGACGCATAGTTTGTAACAAACCTTAATATTGCCCGTAGACCCCTAAAAGTTAATATATTTATGATCAGCATCGATAGTAATGTCGATCTAGCCATGTCCGTTCGTCCGTCCGTCCGTCCGTCCGTCCGTCCGTCTATCGGCAAAAATTAGGCCTTTAAACTGGACCTAGAGAGCTGAAATTTTAACCATATACTCTCTAGGGTCCCGAAATAATCAAGTTTACGAATTTTTGAACTCCGCCCACAGACACGCCCACAAACTCAAAAAAACAAAATTTTGGAAAAAATCGAATTTTGAGCTAGAAAGCTGAAATTTTTTATATATGATCTATGACTCCTAAAACTGCTCGGGATAAAAAAATTTCAAAATCCGCCCACTGACACGCCCACAAATAAATAAAACAATTTTTTTGAAAATCCAAAGTTTGAGCTAGGGAGCTGAAATTTATAATATATACTCTCTATGGGCCCCTTATGCTCATGTGTAAATATTTTCAAAATCCGCCCACTGACACGCCCACAATTAATTTTTTTTTTTTGAAAATTCAAAGTTTGAGCTAGGGAGCTGAAATTTATAATATATACTGTCAAGGGGCCCTTTATTCTCATGTGTTAATTTTTTTTAAATCCGCCTACTAACACGCCCATAATTAAATAAAACAATTTTATTGAAACACCCAAGTTTGAGCTAGGGAGCGTTTTTTTTGATAAAATCCTTTAAATGTTATATAACAAAATATGTAGAGCGTTCTTAACAATTCAAGCATACTTAGACTTTTGTCACGCCCACTTATGAGGGATAGGAATAAGAATAGGGTATCCAACAGTTCGCCCAAGCGGACTGTAGCCCGTCCCTATGTTTTTTATTTTAATTCTTTTAACCTTTTCAGTAATTCATATCTTGTTATCATGTATCTAATTTTCTTCTTTTTTTTTCTCTTTTTGGATAAGTTTGTGAATTCCTTTTAATAATACTCTTTACTTATTATGTTCATAAATTATATATGAATATATTTTTAAGCCACAAATGAGATTTCATCTCAAGGCTTTTGTAAATAAATAAATGAAATGAAATGAAAATGAAATGAAATGAAAATGAAATGAAATGAAAATGAAATGAAATGAATTTTGCCAAAAAAATGATTGAAATGACCGACGAAGACAACAACTTGATGAATTGCTTGTTTATGTCTGAGGAGCCCCATTTTGATCTAAATAAGCAAAGTTGAAGTATATGAAGTGAATCTAATCGAGAAATACTCCACGAGACGGTACTGCACCCAGAACGAGTCACTGTGTGGTGCGCAGTTTCATCAAGGTGCACTGTGAGGCCATACTTCTTTGAAGAAAAAGGGTGTAACAGTAACTGTCAATGGGGACCGTTATTTAAAGATGTTGAAGTAGCACCAGACTTTTTTTATGGGGTTATGTCAAGCAAGAGGTGTACAAAACGAAAGTCCATTAAAACAATAATTGAGGCTATCCCGACTTCAACCCTTCAGGACACAATGAATAATTTTCTGATCAGGTGTCATATGCGTGGATGAGGTCATTTACGTTCTATCATCTTCAAAAACAATTAGTTATATCTAATATTTTTATATAATAACAAAAAATAAATGAAATACATTGATTAAAAAAAAAGTTATTTAAATTTCTTATTGTAGCACAATTTGTGCGCCACCCTGTAGTTTAACCCCTATTTTGTTACGAACTTTTGTTTTTACATTGTTTGTATGACTGAATAAGCGTTCGACTGCAACGCTTGCAATCGGCCAGTTCAGTAAATGTCCTTTTTCCAGCATCAGTTTTAAGAATGCAGTGCCGGAATCCAAAACACGTTTCTGCTTAGTGTGCCATCGCAGGTCTGAAGGTTTTAATTGTGTCATTGCCTTTCAATCACGGCTATATAATCTATATATTAATACGGAGTTGCCTAAAACGTGTTTCCCCCCTTTTTTGCTATTATACGTCACATAAATATGCCAACACTATATATATTTGGGTAGGGGGCAATACATAGAAGTGCACAATACAAAAATTACCCACATACTATATAACACACATTATGAACTACAGCAGGTAAAATGAAGCGAATTGGATGAAATTACAACAACAACAACATTGTTGTGTGAGGCAATAATCTGCCAATCGGAACGGACAAATTTTATATCATGAAGTTACTTGAAAATGCTTGAAGTTACTTGAAAATTCTTGAAGTTGCTTGAAAATGCTTGAAAATTCTTCAAGTTACTTGAAGTTACCAACAACAACATTGCTGTGCATGTTATGCATTTGATAATGCTTAAACATACTTGAAGTTACTTGGACATGCTTGAAGTTACTTGAAATTACTTGGGCATGCTTGAAGTTACTTAAAAATGCCGGAAAAAATTTATATCATGTGAAATCAGAGAAAGCAATGTCGAAAAATTTCATTCTCCGATTAATATGTATAACGGTCGATTTTGATTTTTTTTAACTTATAGAATAAATTGGTCGAATTTCGACTATGGGGCGACCCCTAGTTTTAATAAATCTCCAATATTTTCTTTGACTGGCTTTAACAAGTTTTCTATAGAGGAAAGTAATACTTTTTCTAGAACAATTATATATTCTTGGAAGACCAACGTATTATGTTAATTACCTAATCGGTGAGTGAAACCAACCGTCGTTGGCACTCGACCAATGTAACACCGCACGGTTGCTCTGGCCGATATTAAATAAATCCAGTTCCAACGGACTTCTCAGGCATAAGAGAGGAAACCTCTCCAAATTAGTAAACACCCTCACCGGGGACCGGGCACTGTGCTATAGGAGGACATGCACAAAGGCTGGACATTCCCTACAATGACTTCTTAAGACGCTGTAGGGATAGAGAGGAAGAAGCGACTATCAGTCAGCTACTTTGCACGTGTCCTGCACTCGCCAACAATAGGAAGGCTACACTGGGCGAATATCTTTTCAATGACCTAACTGATGTCAACAACACCTGCACGGCAAATATAAGCTCCTTTATTCTGAGGAGCAAATGGTTCCCTGGGTATGAAGATGACCCACGCATCTTACACATCGGAATCATAATGAACCATTTTCTGGTGTAAGTGCATCCTAAGTGCATCGAGGGCCGGTTCCAACCAACCAACCAACTGGAACTCGCGAGTACCTGGCCTAAAAAAATTGTTTCATTTGAATGGAGTGTCAAAATTCTCGAATAATTGTTCGGACGGGCAACTCTCGGTTAAAGTCAGCCCCGGGAAGAATGTTTACATTAATTTTTATCTTATGACGCTTACATTTTTTTTGGCGGAGTGTAAAGAAAAGGGAATTTAGTAAAATGTAAAAATAAATGTCGTATGCATCAACAGGGCAACAAGTACCACCTCTGTGCAGAAAAGAGATTCAAACAACGACAGTGCTCATAATTTTTTGGCAGGCCAATATTGATTTATTTTTTTCAACAAAGGTTTAAAGAATTCTATAATTATTAGTACGATCCGTTTCAACTCATAATCAATCATCAAATCATGAATACCTCAAGGCAGCCGACTTAGGAGTATTAATCATTTTTTTTATTCATAAATGATAGAGTGCATTCTCGTTTAGAAATATGGCATACAAGTAGAGGGTTTTAGAAAAAAAAAGCCTATGGGCTTTAACGTCTGTGGCATAAATAGTCGTGATAGCCCGTTCATTGAGCCAGCGCCATAAACTATCATATCCGGCTCGACTAATGTCTGTATTTTGACGTATGAATGCTCGTCTTACTGGACCCAATGTTGCTTTTAATCCAGCAAAGAGACTGTTTCGCAACAGTCAACTTGCAACCAAGGTCAAGGTAATATGATAAGTGACCCTAATTAGGTCAATTATCGCTAATGGTTGTCAATTATGGTTCAATATAGCACCTAGTTATGCGGAAATGATTAGAGTCTTCGAAAGACTTGTTTTGTATCAGATTTTTTCGACCTCCTGAGTCCCAGTACATTTAATACTATCCTGACAACAGTCAACTCCCACTACCCTGTCCCCGACAATGGGACTCAGTTGAACAGGAATGCAAATTTCCTTATTAAAGATATTCGAAGGCACGTTGCAATAGGGCATTTTCCTGTAAAAACTTTGTTTTTCCATAAAATGCAATTAAAAAATGTTCCAATCAATTATGTTTAACAAAATATGTAGACCATATCATTCTTATCAGTTCACAAAAACTTTGAGTTTTGCCGCGCCCTCTTTATGGCAAATAGGAATAGGAATTGTTTATCCAACAGTTCGTTATGTTTTGAATTTTAATCAGCGCAGATCTCAATGGCATGGACTTCTGCCTGGATTACCGTATGACACATTCCCATAGGTATCGAGACTTTGGTGTGAACCGGTGTATCATACTTTATACATATCTTCTTTATATACTCTTACTGTTACTGTTAAATTAATTTTCTATCTTACTTCCTCTTACACTAGAACTATAAATAACACATATAGATTTTCATTTCTTTTAATTTTACAAAAGGATCTTATTTCTATTGAGCCGTGTTTAGTACAATTGTGTGAAATGTCATGACACACATAGAAAGCTAAATGAATGGAAGGTGTGGCATGATTCAATCACTCGATAAAACTTTACAAGTTTCGTCACTCTGTTTTTGTGTTTACATACTGTTACACAGTGGTCGCATCAGCGGATCCGGATACACTTTTTTTATTTTTTTTTACATTTAAAAAAAAAGGAAATCCAAATCCCAGAGCACTCAGACTCGATAACGGTCCATTTCCATTTAACTTGGCATTAAACGCGTTCGCGTACTGAGAAAATGGTAAAAAGATGAACAAAGAAAAATATACCTACTTTCGTTCATTTTTCTTCACACAGAATTTCAGCTGGTAAAAAAATGAAAACTGTCAAATGATGAAACCCTATGAGTTTGCCAGCAAAAAAAACAGCGGTTGCTTCTTTTTAAGCCAAAATTTGACGTTTTTCATCTTTTTACACAAAAGCGTTCGCGAACTTTTCTTTGAATTGAGAGGATTCTCTCTCGATTTTGGAGATTTGACACTTTTCATTTTTCTACACATAAAGTACGCGAACGGACCTGTTAATATCTCCGGCCAAGAAGTAATTATTATCCTCCGAGTTCAGCTGCAAGCTACGAAAAAGTGCCTCGAGCTCTGTCATAAATTAGTTGGGTGGAGGTGCTGCATGTGCGTACAGCGACACCACATACATTTTCCTCCGGCTATATAGAGGAATACATATAAAACACGTCTTGGGTGGTTGTTCATGGAATCGGTTCTAAAGATACGGATTCCCAACAAAAAACTAAAGTTTCCATGCTTGTAACTGTAACGATGCAGACTTGCAACAACTCGTAAAGGAATTCATATGCACAGACAATTTTGGAGCATCTAATTCTTCTAACATCCTGAAGTCAAGCGAAAATGCTCGCACTCTGGATATGCTAAAAACCCGTACAGTCCGTAAAAATGGTAGATTGGAAACATCATTGGCCAGAGAAGCAGTCTTAATTCGAGAAGCAGCCAATTATTCCTCCTAGACCGCATCCGATCGATCGTCATTGTCAGTACCAGCATTTTTATTTTTTTTATTTTTTGGAATAAAAAGGAAATCCAAATCCCAGAGCACTCAGACTCGATAACGGTCCATTGTACTACCAGGGAGAAATCCTCCTTTTGGTGTGGAGGCTGGAGAATGGGTGGCGTATGTTATTGCTCCCCATGGAAATTGAACCTGCACCGCACGGGTCACAAGCCACCACACTAACCTCTACACCGTCGCCACCCTAAGTGGATACACTACAAGTTATTCCAATTTTAGAAAAAATCTAATCAAGAAAAAAAACACAGTTAAAACGACTTGAAAAAACTGTTTTGCGAATGTGAATAAGAATTTTATGATAAAGCCAGCCTACCACTGTAGGTTTACACTGCAACCCAGTGAAAGCGCCCGCATTAGTGCGTTTCCCGAAAAATAGCGACAGCACGTGCACATCCTTAAATGCAGCAGTCAGCGCATTAAAAATCAAAGTTCCTTAACTAAAAAAAAAGACAGGGGCTTTGAGAAAGCCAAGCAACTGGTCCTGGCCTTAAGACAAGAATGTAACCAGTCGAAAGAGAAGAAAGAAAGAAAGAAAGAACCCAAGTCACCGAAGCAGGGAGTTGTAATTTTTTTATAATTTGCACGCGTGAAAAGGAATTTTGTGTACCCTTATAATGTAAATAGTTACACAGCACGGGCAGAAGGGAAATTCGGATTGGAGAGAGAGTGAGCGAGATGCCGATACATGTTGGTTTTAAATGTTTGTAAATGTAATGCGAAGGAAAGATAGACTACGGCAGAGCATTTTACATTTGTGTGGTACGGATAGGAACGATTCTTTGTATTTCACTGTACGCCTGAATACAGGCTTAATGGTAAACTGATGTGCATTCCTAGCATGGCGGTTATTGCGGTTGAAACGTTTTTAGGGAGGAGTACAACTGGCTACTTCGTTTGAGTACTTATGGTGGAAATACCGATAGAACAACGAAAGGCAGGAGACATTGGGACGATGACTAAGTGAGTCAAGTGATTTCGCGATGTCTCGATCACCAATGAGTTTTATCGCGTATTTTTGAATTCTGTCGAGTATGTTGCCGGTGCACCGGAACAGATATGAGCGTTGTACTCAAGCTTGGGCGGATGAACAATCTATAAATTGCAGCCAGATCAGAAGAGGTTAATTTTTCTTGCATCGATTAAGGAAGCCTAAACATTTCGCAGCGTTCTTAGCGACATCGAATATATGGCCATTCCAACGCAGGTTGTCATTAACGAACATACCGAGGATGAGAAGTCTTTCGCTTTCAGCGATGCAAGTACCATTCATGGATAATCAAAGACTATTCTGGTTTCGCTTGAGTGACAGGAAACAGCATTGCGTTTTTGGGGCATTGAATTCCACTCTATTGGTTGTTACCCACTTAAGTATGCTATCAAGTTCGGAATTCAATGAGCTTAACATACGTTGCCGTTCCAGTTCCACGCCCGAAGATAAGTGACGTGAATCTGAAACGCATTTGAAAAACTGAGCGTACTGTCATCTGTTAATCAAACTTTGTTGAATTTTCAATCATTTCATCTATATTTCACCTTGGCGGCAACATCTACAGGCAGACGGCAGTATTGCCATGTCCTTATTCTTAAGTATACCAATTTGTAAACTTTATGATGAAAAAATAAAGAATCTATCTATCTATCTATCTATCTCTACTGTCATCTGCGAAGGAATGAATTGGATTAGAAGTAACAGACAGGAGATCATTTATAAAAATGAGAAAGAGTCGGAGACAAAACAGAGCCTTGGGGGACACCAGCATTTATTTGGTGAGTTACAGACTTGAAACTGTCCAAACTTGAATTGAACGGTCCGAAAGGTAATTTCTAATCCATTGAAGAAGAGTATCATCGATTTCAAATGCACACATTTTTAGACAAGAGAGCTTAATGCCAAACTCTGTCAAATGCTTTCGAAATATCAAGTAGATGTACTTATTTAAACAGTCACCCAGAAAGATTGATAGGTCAAAAAGAGAACCCATTTCCAGACAATAAAGAGCCGGACCTAGTACCCGGTATAGAAGGGGCTGGCTTAGCTTAAAAAAAAGGCTTAAAAAAAACGAGTCCGCCAGCTCTGATGGTTTAGCAACAGGGTTCTTCGAATACGTAGAGGCGATGTTTTGAAAAGGCGCGGCGAACAAATCATCAACCAAGTATGAGTGGCGAGAAACATGCCCGATGACTGAACTGTCAGCTCCAATAATCATTTAAAAAAATCTAAATTCAGGTCAATTGGGTCTTGGCCAAAAATACGTTCTAATTAGAATAGAATAGACAGTCCCGACAAGGATTCTAATGCGGCCAACCATAAGTGGAAACATACATGGGGGTATGAAGCTGACACAATTGTATTGTATTCTATTTTGTATTGCATTGTATTTATTAATTCATCTTGGTAGGTACAATAATAATAGACTCTTTAATTGCTTGTCTCGATGAACTTCTTATTCCACCATGTGCGTCAATTACGGCCTTTAGGGTTTTCTCCCAAGTCCCACCACAATACATTAACTCATAACCTGCATTAAGGTTGTTCTGTCAAACCCAATATCTTCAAATGGAATTCTGATCCCAATCAGCAATATTTGTCAATTGCGTCCATTCATGTTTCATGACTCTTAGCACGAAACACATGAATCGGTTGATATTGGTCAGTACTCGTACCTTCATTACAGCAAAGTCGTGATCGTCTATTGGGTTCCCTTAATTTATTTTTAATGCACCGACCGCGTTCGAAAGCCAAAGTTACCATATTATTTCGGTCAATCAGTCACACCACCAAAAATGTGAACACTTTCCCATACCACTACCCACGACCCACGAGTAATTACTTCCATTTCTGAAATTCCCCAATTACGGCCGCATAACATCAATCTGATATAGAAATGAAGTCACAAATGGCTAAAAGGCCCAAACCAACTGACCACCAGCGTACCAACAAAAAACCATAAGCGCCAAAGGTAAGGCGACAGCTCATTATGGAAACAAATATCATAAGCAACTTTCAGTCCCAATCCAGTGTGAAGGCGAGAGCATTAGAGTGGCTAAAACAATTGCCACACCAACTCACAACAGAAAAGTGAGCGGCAGAAATAAGCAGCGAACCGCGTTTAAAATCCATTGCACGATATACAGATAAGTCGTAGATACATTCTGATTGTTTACAGGTAGTAGGGTTCTCGACATTACTATTTTTTTATCCATAAGTAACAGCAGCAGCAAGAACAACATTGGTGAGCGGCTAATAGCGATTCAAAACGTGACAGTACTTTGCAAAACGATTGTCTTTATGCTGCGTCGTGGCGTGCATAGCAGAACAGTTTTGCAAAAGCGGAACCGTGTCATGTGTCATTATGTGGCATGCAAATATGGTTGATGCAACAGCAGCATAAGCTTTGCGCTTCAACTATACCCGCCGTTTTGATTGTCGCCATTTGTCATTACGTTATGATCATACTTGACATGCAGCCAAACGGCTGAATAAACAAACTAATGTTTTTGCTCTCTGTTTCGACCACGTTCTGCAAGGCAAAAATAAACAACACAACGTTTATAACAAATGAATACATACAAAAAACATTTTCAATTAATAGTATGGTGCTGTTGCGGAATCGCCTAAAGGCCAATATAGCCCGAGCTAATGTATTCAGTTGGAGGGTAATTATATTGCACTCGTGCAATACTGTGTGGAATTCCATTTTTTCTCTTAGTTGGCAACAAATCTGGGAGAGGTATTTAGCCCCGAAAGTTCAAACGTTTTTACCTAAATGTGGGAAGATACGAAAGCCTACCAGTCGGCAAAGCTAACTTTTATGGCGACTTTAAATGCCTGCTCTTGTTAAAATTAACTTTGTTAGAGGCACACACTAATTAACGTAAACTTAATGAGTGTAGATTTCCATGAAAAAGTTACTGACCTAGACCTGGCTAAAGTTATTATTTTGCAGCAAGTTTTTTCTTCATAAAAAAGAGGAAATGAGATTTTGGCAATCATCAACTTTTTGTACACACCTGCGTTAGACAAGAAAAAAACACATGGAAAGACTACAATCCGCGATACCCTATCCGTATTTCGATTTTTTTACAATGTACTCCCATTAAAGGGATTTTTGGATACCCTTATAATGTAATAGCTACACAGCGCGGAAATTAGGGTTAGAAGATAGAGAGAGAGACGCCGATGCACGTTGGTTTTAAATGTTTGTAGATTATAATGTGTAGGAAAAATGGAGCGGGGAAGAGTATTCCACGTTCGTGTTGTACGGCTACGGAAAGATTCCTCGTATTTCACTGTACAGGCTTAATGGTAAACTGATGCGCATTCCTTGCACAGCGGGTATTGCGGATAAGATGTTCTAGAGTTGAATGCAACTGGCTATTTCCTTTGAACACTTATGGTGGAAATAACGATAAAATAACGAGAGATAAGAGACATTGCGATGATGACTAAGAGAGTCAAGCGATCACGCGATGTTACAGTCACCAATGAGTTTTATCGCTCGTTTTTGAATCCTGTCAAGTAGCTCCAAATAAGTAATTGGTGCACCAGACCAGATATGCGCATTGTACTCAAGTTTTGGGCGGATTAACGCCCTCTAAATAGTAGCCAAATCAGAGGGAGTGAAATATTTCTTGCAGGGCTTAAGGAAGCCTAAGCGTTTCGCAGCGTTCTTGGCGACATCGAATATGTGGTCATTTCAACGAAAGTTGTCATTAACATCGGTTCCACTTTTCGGTTAGATGAGCCATGAAATCACTAGTGCTACGAAAACCGTACTGCCGGTCATTAAGAAGTTTTCGGGATTCAAGATATTTCATGAGCTGACGGTTTATCAGCGTTTCCATGACCTTGGAAAGAAAGGAAGTTAATGCAATTGGTCGGTAGGAGGAGAGATGAAGATTCGCCTTTTTTGGGCACAGGCTGGACAAATGCTGTTTCCATCTTCTCCGGAAGAGCCCTGAAGAAAGAATAGATAGAAAAGCTTCCGGAAAGGAAGAACACCTCTTCAGAACGAGAACTACCATCTGGACCAGCGGATTTGTGAAAGTCAAGATCTTGAAGTACTCTAGCCAGTGTACGAGTGCAGAAGTGGATTGGTCCCATTTAGTATTCTACGCGCTCGAGTACAGGGGGAGACAAAGCACAATCTGGGAGCGTTCAGCTGACTGCAAAGTGAGCAGCAAACAGATTGGCCTTATCGATAGAGCTGACAGCTGGAATGTCATTGTAAATGAGTGTCGGGACAGATGATGAGGCCGAATTCTTGATCTGTTTAACAAATGACCAAAAGTGTTTACTACCCGTGGGACTGGTTGGTAGTATTTCTTGCCTCAACTTTTGGTCATATTAGAATTTGACACGATTAATGTGGGCATTGCTGTCATTTCTAGCTCGTTTAAACTTGTTTCGGCTTTCCTCAGATGGGCTGGCTTTGAATGACCGAGAGCTTGCCTCTTTTAACCTGATAGCCTCTTTGCTGCTCGAGTCACACCACGCTTTTACTTTGGGTTTGATACTTTTTATCCTGTTAGGGATGAAAGACTTCATGCCCAAGTGAATTATGATTATGACCATATCAGCAGGAGCATCCACGTCGCACTCGAGGAAGCACAGCGACCAGTTAAAGTTATCTAGTTAAAGTTTTTTGTTTTTTAATGAATAAATGGAGATGAAAATAAGTTTGTACAAAACGCCCCTAACAAATGGGTATGGCTAACAAATTGTATAAGCGAATTGCTAAGAAACACTTTGCCTACATACTTTACGAACAACACGACCTTTTCCCATCAGCTTCTTGATAAAACTGTTTGTTTTTAAAAACGGGTGTGTCAATGGGCTAAAAGAAAGGCGATCTTATGTCTTGCAAGAACTATCGAGGCATAACCCTGCTAAATGCCGCATGTAAGATCCTATCTAACGTACTGTTTGACCGTTTCAAGCCATTCTGCAACACACTAATCGGCACGTACCAGTGTGTCTTTCTCCCCAGCAGATCGACAACGACAATAGACCAAATTTTCAGACTGGAAAAGACCAACGAATTTCAAGTCGAGACTCACCATCTTTTCATTGACTTTAAAGCCGCATATGATAGCATTCATCGTCAGGATCTCTACATGGCGACGGCCGAATATGGGATCCCTGCAATACTGATCCAGTTATGTCGCGTCACACTTGAAAGCACGCGATGTAATGTGCATGTGCGGAGGGAAGCAGCTCTTCCGAATTATTCTAAGCCTGCATTGGGTTTCTATAATGTGATTTCTTCAATCTTGCTCTGGAAAAAATAGTGCGCAGGGCAGGTGTCAACACGGAAGGCACTATTTTTAATAAACCCGTCCAACTACAGAGATCCGACGGCCAAGTACGTTAAGAAACCGCTGCTACTTAGGTTCGGCCAAACAAATTGGTTCAAAACTCCTCACTCGAAGAAAAACTGCACGCTCTATTGAACCTTAATCCTGCCACACCTGCTTTATGGTGCCGAGTGCTGGACAATAAGTAGGAAAGAGGAGCAAGTATTGGGTTCTTTTGAAAAATTTTTAGCGATAGCTTTGAGTCAGTGCAGAGATTCAGCAGAGTTCTGGAACTTAACAAAAAAGCTCAACGGCAATCACAATACAAAGGAAACATCTTCAATGTCAGTTGAATTGTTACGAACACACTACTCCACTTTGTTAAGTGCCCCTCATTAATTGGCGAGAAACTTGACATGAATATTACAACAAAAGAATTAAAGGTTGCGTTATAAAAGATGGAAAAGCAGCAGGATCAAATGCAATGACGGCTGAGATTTACAAATATAGTTCAAATTTCTTTAAGGAAAAATTAAAAGATGCACTTAACATAATACGAGGGCGGGTCAATAAGTCCGTGACTTTTTGAATTTCTGACCTCTTTACTGAAACGGCAACACTGCTCCTGTCAACAGGCATCTGTCAGTTGACTCCTGTCAAAATTTAAACTTGCTGCGTCAGTTAGTTTGTGTTTGACAGCCATTTTTATCAGACTACTCACTAATTTGAGGAGAAAATGGAAAAAAGTGAATTTCGTGTGCTTATTAAGCATTATTTCTTGCGAAAAAAAACCATTACCGAGACCAAGGCTAAGCTTGAAAAATACTATGGGGACTCTGCACCATCGATTTCAATGGTAAAAAAGTGGTTTACTGAATTTCGTTGTGGCCGTACAAGCACTGAAGATGCCGAACGTCCTGGACGCCCAGTTGAGGTCTCTACACCCGAAACAATCGAAAAAATGCACGATATGGTGTTGGCCGACCGAAGATTGAAAGTGCGAGAGATTGTGGAAGCCGTAGGGATCTCGCATGGCTCAGTGGTTTCAATTTTGAATGATCACTTGGGCATGAGAAAGCGTTCCGCAAGATGGGTGCCGCGTTTGCTCACAGTCGACCACAAACGCAATCGTGTAACAACTTCACAGGAAGGTTTGGCGTTGTTTAATCGCAATATGGAGGAGTTTTTGCGCCGTTTTGTCACCGTGGACGAAACATGGATCCATCACAACACACCAGAGACCAAACAACAGTCAAAACAGTGGGTTTCTAAGGGTGAATCGGCGCCAAAGAAGGCCAAGGTGGGTTTGTCAGCCAATAAAGTTATGGCGACTGTTTTTTGGGATGCACGCGGGATAATCCACATTGACTACCTTCAAAAGGGAAGAACAATCAATGGGGAATATTATGCCAACTTATTGGACCGATTCAATGACGATTTGAAAAAAAATCGACCTCATTTGGCCAAGAAAAACGTTCTTTTCCACCAAGACAATGCAAGGGTGCACACATGTGCAGTTGCCATGGCAAAAAACCATGAATTGGGCTATGAATTGCTCCCTCATCCACCCTATTCTCCAGATTTGGCTCCAAGCGACTACTTCTTGTTCCCAAACCTGAAGAAATGGCTTGGTGGAAAAAGATTTGACTCCAATGATGAAGTCATCTCGCAAATAAAGGCCTATTTTGAGGACCTCGACAAATCATTTTTTTTGGAAGGGATAAAAAAAATTGGAGAAGCGTTGGACAAAGTTTATAGAGCTCAAGGGAGACTACGTTGAAAAATAAAAAAAAAATTTTATCAAAAAATCTGTGTTTTATTCCAAAAGTCACGGACTTATTGACCCGCCCTCGTATTCAAGTTTGGAACGTATGCCGAACATTTTTATGAAACGCTGATAATGCCAATATATAAGAAAAGTAATATGAAAGACCCAACAAATTATCGAGGAATTTAATTTCTAAATGCATCACTCAAAGTGTTTACATCAATCCTTTACGAAAGGCTCAACAGCTGGGTTCAACAACAAAATAAACTAAGCGAATTTCAAAGCGGATTTCGTAAAGGATATTCAACAATCGTTAATATTTTTGTTCTACGGTCTCTTGCGCAATGGAAGTTGAACCAAAATAAAAAACTGCATGCCTTTTTTGTAGATTTTAGGGCAGCCTTCCACACCATTAATAGAAAATCATTGTTCTATAAACTCTACAAACTAGGAATCTCTACAAATGTCGTCCGAGCTATTTAGAAGATTTATTTACAACGGAAGAGAATGTTCTGAAAAGTTAGATGTGGAACAAGGAGCAAGGCAAGGCTGTAATCTAAGCCCGCGGCTTTTTGCACTTTTTCTTGACGATATAGTCGAGTGGTTGCCCTGTGGAGTTGAATTTAATAGCACGCGGTTCAAAGTTATTCACCCTTATTCCAGTTGGCGTTAAACGCCAGTAAGCAAAACGACAATGTGAACTCGGCATTACAGCTGGCGTTTAATTAGTCGTTTTACTCATTAAACCCCAGATGTCGTTTTAGTTCGTGTGGAACTTATTTTCTTGTTCGACAACAGTCACGCAGCAAACGTCATCGGCATTCTATAAGGCGTATTAGTCTCACAAAACGACAAGATAAACGACATTTATTGTCGTTGGGAAATTCGTAAACGACAAGCAATAAAATCAACTTAAAATGTGAGTTTTTTTAATTTTTCAACTCATTTAGCTTACTTATTTAACTACTCACTTATTTAACTAGGGTGAAAATAACAAATCCAAAGCAAATAAAACGATTGGTAGAGTTTATGGAAAAGAATCCTCCTCTGGCAACGAATTTCAAAAGAGGTGTTCAGCAATCGGATGAATTCAAAACTGGTTGGAAAGACATTGCTGCAGTCCTAAACGGTTTAGGACCTCCCATACGAGATGAAAAAGAATGGCAAAAAGTATTCAACTAAAACTCTAATTTAAAAAGCAATAATTTAACAATATATTTCGTAGGTCTGGTTCGATGCGAAATTTAAAGTTAAAAAAAAGCTTATTTTTAACAAAAAAGAGTTGCAAGCCACAGGAGGAGGACCGTTTAAGCAAAAATATTTAAGTGAAGCCGATGAAAGCATATCGAAACTTATTTTTTTAAATGAAGTAATTAATCCGGCAGGAAAAGTATTTGGCGGTAAGCAGACAGTACAGCCTGTGCAAACGATTCCACCATCGATGGCATCAACATCCACATTTTCACCATCGGAACTTGCATTAACATTCAACCCATCGGAACTTGCCTCAACATCCACAGGAATCCAGCTGGCACCCTCATCAAATCAGTTTTCCCTCACGTGTGCACCAACAACAGACCAACCGATTGCTGCATTAAACACAGCCGAATGTTTTTCTGAAGATGGAACAGAAGATGTAACCGGATTAAATCCGAAAATCGAGATTCAGGAAAAAAAACAAATGCTCAAGGAAAAGATGAATTTCAAAGTTTGCTGGAAAAACAAATAAAACTGCAGGAAAATTTGTACATCGAGGTAAAAGATTCCAACGTATCGAAGAAAACAAATGGAAATGATGGATCTGGAAATCAAGAAGAGGCAGTTGGAAATAGAAGAACAAAAAAAGCACCTTATGGAGTCATAGAAAGAGAACTATCCAAATGTAGAATGATTTAAGTCTTAATTTAATAAATAAATATCACTTCCATATTTTGTGTAAAGTAGTTTTATTTATTTATATTAACGAAATAATTGAATGCAGCGACTAATTCGATGAAAACTTGCTTGTCAATAACAGCTGTTGTTGTGGAATCTATGTGGAATGTAATGAAAATGACACTCATTGCGTTTAAGTCGCGGAATACCGATACCAAATCGACAGTAAAGTGAAACGACTCCTAAAACGACAATTGTCGTTTAATATAAACGCCAACTGGAATAAGGGTGATTATGTACGCAGATGACATTGTCATTTTGGCGGAGTCTTCAACATCCCTGCAAATGATGGTAAATAGGAATACAATTGAAATACAATTTAAAGGTGCTGGAAGTTGTGAAATCGGATACGTATCTAGGTATGGAGTTTACGTTCAACTTGAAGTTAGAGAAGCATCTAAAAATTAAGTTAAACAAGGCTAAAACCGCAATATGCGCGACTGTCGAAAAATCTTTAACAAAAAACTCATATTGCTCAATATCAAACAAAGAGTTTTTAACGCAACTGCTAAAGCGATCTTGTTTTATGGAGCTCAGGTGTGGGGTGTGCAGAAGTACGAGCTTGTTGAATATTTGCTATGCTTTTTTCTTCGAAAAACCTTCTTCCTACCAATCAATACACCAAAATATATGTACAATTTGGAAACTGGGCTTCCGACAATGTTTATATCGGCGCTAAAACTTAATGTGGATTACATTATTTGAGTGTTGCATATGGATGAGCAAAGGCTTCCAAAGAGAATTCTACAGTTTGCAGTGCAGCAAAAGACACTTTACGTCAAGGATTGGAATCATTTACCTGCGAACTGTAGCACAGCTCTCAATTTGTCGAAAATAAATGCAGACGCTTGGAAAAAGTCCTTGTATGAAGTAATTGCTGTCACTGATGAGAACGAAAGATATGCGTGCATAGAAAGGGCACCCTCACCTAGGAAAGGCGATATTATTCAAGGTGTAATCTGATTCTCAACGAAAGAAATTATTTTAACAGAGTTACAACAGAAATATCATTGGAACTATCTTTAAAATATGAGGAGAATTGGTGAAGCCACATCGAAGTGAGGGATCTGATATCTACATGCTTTGCAATCTACCAGAAAAGGAAGACGTAATGAATTTAGTTGGCGTTTGTCCAATACTGAAAATTACTTCGGCAAAAATACTTTGCGATGGGAAGAGGTTGTTAACTACCTGAATGGAATGGATTGGCATTCACTCTATAAATACTGCACAGAAGCTCTATCCTATAGATAGGAGAATCATCATGGAAAGCTTTTAAATTCTTAGCGATTTTGCTCAATAATTTGTTTTAACTAAACTTAAAGTTTATTAAATTAAAAATTTATTATTAAATTAAAATAAAATATTCCGATTTAACTAATCTAAAAGTCAAATAAGATGTAACTTCACCAAAAAAAGTTATAAATTTTCGTTTTGACTAAACTAAAAGTCACTTATCAAAAAAAAAAAACCTAATTATTTTTATCTTGCTCACTGTATGTTTAACTAGTTTCAAAATTATTACTATGAAACTGTGCCAATCTCTATAATGTACGAGGGCGGGTCAATAAGTCCGTGAGTTTTTGAATTTCTGACCTCTTTACTGAAACGGCAACACTGCTCCTGTTAACAGGCATCTGTCAGTTGACTTCTGTCAAAATTTAAACTTGCTGCGTCAGTTAGTTTGTGTTTGACAGCTATTTTTATCAGACTACTCACTAATTTGAGGAGAAAATGGAAAAAAGTGAATTTCGTGTGCTTATTAAGCATTATTTCTTGCGAAAAAAAACCATTACCGAGACCAAGGCTAAGCTTGAAAAATACTATGGGGACTCTGCACCATCGATTTCAATGGTAAAAAAGTGGTTTACTGAATTTCGTTGTGGCCGTACAAGCACTGAAGATGCCGAACATCCTGGACGCCCAGTTGAGGTCTCTACACCCGAAACAATCGAAAAAATTCACGATATGGTGTTGGCCGATCGAAGATTGAAAGTGCGAGAGATTGTGGAAGCCGTAGGGATCTCGCATGGCTCAGTGGTTTCAATTTTGAATGATCACTTGGGCATGAGAAAGCTTTCCGCAAGATGGGTGCCGCGTTTGCTCACAGTCGACCACAAACGCAATCGTGTAACAACTTCACAGGAGGGTTTGGCGTTGTTTAATCGCAATATGGAGGAGTTTTTGCGCCGTTTTGTAACCGTGGACGAAACATGGATCCATCACAACACACCAGAGACCAAACAACAGTCAAAACAGTGGGTTTCTAAGGGTGATTCGGCGCCAAAGAAGGCCAAGGTGGGTTTGTCAGCCAATAAAGTTATGGCGACTGTTTTTTGGGATGCACGCGGGATAATCCACATTGACTACCTTCAAAAGGGAAGAACAATCAATGGGGAATATTATGCCAACTTATTGGACCGATTCAATGACGATTTGACAATGCAAGGGTGCATGTGCAGTTGCCATGGCAAAAAACCATGAATTGGGCTATGAATTGCTCCCTCATCCACCCTATTCTCCAGATTTGGCTCCACCCGGCTACTTCTAGTTCCCAAACCTGAAGAAATGACTTGGTGGAAAAAGATTTGACTCCAATGATGAAGTCATCTCGCAAATAAAGGCCTATTTTGAGTACCTCGACAAATCATTTTTTTTTGGAAGGGATAAAAAAATTGGAGAAGCGTTGGACAAAGTTTATAGAGCTCAAGGGAGACTACGTTGAAAAATAAATTTTTTTTTTTTATCAAAAAATCTGTGTTTTATTCCATAAGTCACGGACTTATTGACCCGCCCTCATAATAAAGCCTTTTTTTCTTTTTTATTTCAGAATTGTAGAACTAGTCATAATTGATCCTTAGGCTAAGGAGACGCAGTGAGCGACACGCGATTGTTGATTGTCGCCAGGACGCGGCAACGCAACCATACAATCTCATAAGGTTTCAATTTTTTGGTTCATGTCGCTAACTGCGTGGCCATTGTTCATGAATGGGACTTGCATCATTGAAGCCGAACGGCTTTCCATTCTCGGTATGTGTGTTAATGACAACTTTCGTTGGAATGCCAACATATTCGATGTCGCCAAGAACGCTGCGAAATGCCTTCCTTAAGCGCTTAAGCGCTGAAAGAAATATTTAACCCTCTTTGATCTGGCTACTATTTATAGGGCGTTTATCTGCACAAAACTTGAGTACAATGCGCATATCTGGTCTGGTGCACCAATAACTTAATTGGAGCGACTTGACAGGATCCAAAAACGCGCGATAGAACTCATTGGTGACCTAACATATCGAGATCGCTTGACTCTCTTAGTCATCGTCGCAATGTCTCTTGTCTCTCCTTATTTTATCGTTATTTCAACCCTAAGTGTTCAAACGAAATAGCCAGTTGCATTCCACTCTAGAATATTTCAACCGCAATACCCGCTGTGCGAGGAATGCGCATCAGTTTACTCTTAAGCCTGTATTCGGATTCGGACGTACAGTGAAATACAAGGAATTTTTCCTTAGCAGTACAACACGAATGTGGAATGCTCTTCTCCGCTCCATTTTTCCTACACATTATAATCTACAAACATCCAAAACCAACGTGCATCGGCATTTCTCCCTATCTTCTAACCCTAATTTTATTAATGCCCGCGCTGTTTAGCTATTACATTATAAGGGTATTAAAAAATCCCTTTAGTGCGAGTACATTATAAAAAATATTAATTTATCAATGAAATCCCATAATAAATTTAAATATTTGTAGAAAATTAATATATGTACATATATGTATATACTGTATGTGTATATATTATACATATACAAACATGTATATGTACATATATATAGAGCTAAAGAAGTTTTTCTTCAGTCGTGTGGTTCTAAGCACACTCATTTTTAGGGTTCCGTAGCCAAATGGCATAAAACGGAACCCTTATAGATTCGTCATGTCTGTCTGTCTGTCTGTCCGGGAATGTCACAGCCACTTTTCTCCGAAACTATTAGAGCTATACTGTTGAAACTTGGTAAGTAGATGTATTCTGTGAACCGCATTAAGATGTTCACATAAAAATAGAAAAAAAACAATAAATTTTGGGGGTTCCCCATACTTGGAACTGAAACTAAAAAAAAAAATGTTCATCAAACCCATAAGTGTTGGGTATCTATGGATAGGTCTTCAAAAATGATATCGAGGTTTCTAATATCATTTTTTTCTAAACTGAATAGTATGCGCGAGAGACACATCCAAAGTGGTAAAATGTTGGTCCCCCCCTAACTAAAAAAAATATATGATGTACATTACCATGCAAACTTCCAACGAAAATTGGTTTGAACGAGATCCAGCAAGTAGTTTTTTTTTAATACGTCATAAATCGTAAACCGCAATTTACCTTTCATTAAATCAAATCAAATATAAAAAAAAAAAACATTTAATTTATTGAACCATTATTTTCTAATAATAAATCTGTAATAGGTGCCTAAGTAAATAATAATTATAATTCGGAGGGAACCCTTCATGGGCGAGTCCGACTCGCACTTGGCCGCTTTTTTTTAAATTGTGGGCGTGTCAGTTGGCGAATTTTGAAAATATTTACACATGAGCATCGAGGGCCCCTGCAGAGTCTATATTATAAATTTCAGCTCCCTAGCTCAAACTTTGGTTTTTTGCCGTCCGACCTGAAAATCTGACGATGACGGTGACGCTCTATATTTCCAACTAATGAACTGCGATTCATGGACACAATGACTTTACTCACTTCCGGTAGATTCCATCTGTCGGCAACTGCTTAGATATAGCTATCTCCTTTGGATCGGTTTGGATAGATGATAAGAGCTTAGTATTGCCCTCTATTGAGGAGATTCAAGGGTGCTTACCCATTCCACGAACCTTTAGGCCGACTAAATTTTATGGGTTGTAACAAAAGAGTGTATGATACATACACTCCTTTGTTACTTCCGTTTGCCGGAAGTGTACGTTTGTCTACACTTCCGTGACGTATTCATCAGCTTACTCCCCAAGTCAAGCGTGCGTAAAGAAGTTTTACTTCAAAAAAAAAAGTTTGTGCGAAATGGAAGGGACCTACAATTTTAAGCCGAATACGAACGGCAAATTTTATAAGTGATACTCTTGTATGTTCGTCAAACGTTCGCAATAGGTGGGGCAATGAAAAAAACATTTTAAGATGTTACTTCGTCCCGGCGTGATTTAAACCTGAAACTTTTGGATTAGTAGTACAACATACTAACCCCTGAGCCAACATGTTCTTAGATACCTAATAGGAAATGTAAACTAGGGCACTTTTTGTTGTTAAGCCCTAGGGCCCAAAAAAACTAAATCGGGCGCTAGTGGCAAGGTATTGCGTTTTCTGTTAAAGTTCATTGCCTATAAAGTTTAAACAATTTCAATAGACTCTCAAACACAGTTCCCAGACAAATTACAATGCGCAGGGAGCTAGAATAAAATACAATTTTACACCATAGACCATTTGCATAAGATTTCTGATATGAATCAACGTCAATTACGCATCTTCGCAGAGGAGGTTGTATTTCTGCCTTAAACACGTTTGCGCGCAGCATTTATTTTTGCTGATTTGCGGTGGCATGACGTGTCTGCACGTCTTGACATTTTCATATTTTAAACGGAAGTGATTTCTGCTTCTGGTACGCACAAAATAACATTTAAATTAAAGTCTATCTGATTTAAGATTCGTATCCACTTTTTGATGAAAAAATTAGTTTTTTTAATGACTTTTATGGACGTCATGCACCAGAGAGAGAGCCGAAAAAACGTGTATACACGCCAGGGGCTGAAACGTGTTAAGACAACACTGACCACTGATAACTAAAATGGTTATTAAAATGACTTGCAAATGCAATGCATTCAACATGCATGTTTCTGCTAAAATAAATTGCATTTTATGTGCAAGAAAAAACATTTAAATTGAAATTAGAAAAGACTTACCAACTTCAAATTCAAATTCGAGTCTTTGAAGCCATTCAATGGGATTTCCTGAAATCAAAAAGGAAAAATACATTAATGCTTAGAAAAAACCATTTTATGGAAACGAACAATAAAGACATTGCAAAACTACAACATAACTAGCTTACTCGTATAAAAAAAATATACGTATATGTATTCATCAAAAAGCATCAAAATCGACACAAGCAATTCCACTATACACCGCTAGACCAATAGCATAGTCAATGTAATAACGGCATAACAAGAGTACTATCTACGGAACCGGAACCAAATGCCATGCAGTAATGATATTTGGAATGTGTTTATGCACTCCTCGTGCAATTAAAGACACAAACTTGATAGCTCGGATTTTTATTTCATTGAACTCGCCATTGGAATAGTCCCAGTCAACAGACTGATGCTTAGTGTACGACGTATTCCTTGTAACACTAAGCTTCGATAATAATAATAATTTTATTGCGATTTAATTCGAGCACAAGTGGGACAATCAAAGTGACTAATTGAATAAATTTCCACTATGAAAAAAGTTAAAAATAAAAGTAGAGTGCACAATAACTTGTGTAAAACGATGCTGCAATTACTATGCTCCAATTCATCACAGAACCCTGACAACCGCAGTAGGTAATTGTGGTTCTTTTTATTCTTTTGTATAATTTGGTTCTATATTTTGAGTTTGTGCTTTGTTGATTGAAAACGTTGTTCTTTTAGTTTTTATTCATTCAATGGAATTAGCTTTGGATAATGTGTCTTTGTGAACTTGAAAAAAGTTACATTTTCATAACAAATTATTAAAGATAATTATTGCCTTTGAATTTTTAGTGAGCGCCTAATTACTTTTTTGTTAAATTAAAGAAAATAATTTATTTTGTTTTTAGGCTTATGTGCACCTGAACGGAAATGGTGTAATTATTGGCAATTAAGGAAAGTGATTAAATCTCCTTGATTATTAAATGGTGAACCATTTCAGTTAGACATTAAAAAAGGCAAACTATGGGTTTCGTCTTTTTGTACACCATCAGATCTGTGTCTTGGATATTTTTTTTATTTATTTTAAAGAGTTGCTTAAATAAAGTAAGACACATATCTTATAAAAGAGTATTAAGAATAGAAAAAGAGGAACAAAAATTAAAAAATTCAATTAATGAAAGCTACATTAAAAGTAAGGGGAAAATTGATAAACAATTTACAAATAAAAATGAACAATACCAAGAGTAATATGGAAGTTAAAAAAAAATATAGGGACGGGCTACAGCCCGCTTGGGCGAACTGTTGGATACCCTATTCTTATTCCTATACCTCATAAGTGGGTGTGACAAAAGCTTAGTATGGTTGAATTGTTAAGAACGCTCTACATATTTTGTTATATAACATTTAAAGGATTTTTTCAAAAAAACGAAGCTTTTGTAAAAAAAACGCTCCCTAGCTCAAACTTTGGTTTTGGGTTGGGTTCGATATCCCGCTTTTTATAATCCCGATTCTTAAAATCCCGCTATTATAATCCCGCTTTTTATAATCCCGCTTTTTTAAAATCCCGTCTTTTAAAATCCCGCCTCTTATAATCCCGTTTTTTATAATCCCATTTCTTATTATCAAGCTTTTACAATCAAAAGTAGTTGCTTTATTTTAAAAATCGCGCGATTTTTTATCCCGCTTTTACAATCAAAAGTAATGTAAATTCAGTAACGCATCACTGGCATCATGATGCTCATGATGCTTTGCAAAATGTTCATTAACGCAACTATTGGCATCACTTTCAACGTCAAGTGTTCATTATTGCAAAGTTGATCAAACTGATGCGCAAACATAACGAAAAAAAAGCATCACAGAAATACCTGATGCGCTGTTGATTCGCCTGAAAAAAAGCAAGAAAAATGTCGGAAGAGAAAGAAAAGTAAGTAAACAACGATTTTAATTGATAGATACTATAAGAAGATGTATAAGAAGGTGTCCTAAAAGGATTTAATGATTTTCGCAAATCCTAGAAACATGGTTTGGTTTTGATTTAGAAAAGTTAAATCATTAGTGGACTTACATCGAAGGTGGATCGGCACATTCTAAAATGATTTTGAAATACATCGTCGGGATATTCTTCTAGAACTTTGAAATAGTCCCTAATCTTAGGAATTTTCCTTCTTTTAAATCTGCTAATTAAAGTCCGTATGCGTTTCGACCTCTTTCTTCTTGCTTCACACATATTAAAACTAAATTTATCGTCTTTACGATCAAAGTTATCAACTAAAACTTCCATTTTAAATGTTTGATTTAAACAATGCGTTTGCGTTCTAAAACTCAAACCCCATATTCAATCAGCAACGCATCAGCTTAAACTGTGCATCGCATCAGCATCGCAAATAAGCAGTGATGCCGCATCACTGCGCAAATGTTTGGCGTTTCTGAATTTACACGTAGTTGCTTTATTTTAAAAATCGCGCGATTTTTTAAAATAAAGCAAATACTTTTGATTGTAAAAGCGGGATAATAAGAAAATTAAAATAAATTAAGCAATAAGTGTTTTTTTGAAATGCAGTTTATTTTAACATTTATCATTTTTATAAGAAGTAACAAAATAAGAAATAAATAATATCAAAATAAATTTTTAAGTAATAAATATGACAATCTTCAATAATTAAAAAAAAAAAAAGTAATGTTTAATGAAATTCTACAAAAGGGAACAAAAAAAACTTCAAACCATTAACAACATTTTTTATTTTATTAGTTCAAGTGTATTATAAGCAATGCAACGCAAAAAGCCAGTTTTACTCGTTTTTTTCTATTTCTCGTTAATTTTTTTACAGCGCGTCACTTTATAACATTAGTTTTTTATATAATTTTTCTTGTCCATTTCGTAATTTTTTGTATTTCAGTTTGCACCACAATTGCTTCCTTTCTCAAATCTGCAATGAGTTTATACAAGCCAGCACTTTTTCGTCCAAACAAAACTTTCAGTCTGCGATGCCACGCTTCAGCATTATTTTGTTTTCTCGGGAATTGTTTTTCTGCACTGTCATACACAGACCAAAACTTAGGAGAGTACTGCACTTGTCTACTTCCATTACGAATGTTTTGTAAAAAAACAGGATTAGCGGGATTTGGCGGGATTTAAAAAAGCGGGATTATAATATATCGGGCTTTTGAACAAGCGAGATTTTAAAAGACGGGATTTTAAAAAAACAGTATTTTAGTAGACGGGATTTTAAAACTTTTTTTTCGGGATTTTTGAAAAGCGGGATTTTAAAAAGCGGGATTCCGATACGCTCCCTTTGGTTTTTCAATAAAATTGTTTTATTTAATTGTGGGCGTGTCAGTGGGCGGATTTTGAAAATTTTATCTCCCGAGCAGTTTTAGCAATCATAGATAATATATAAAAAATTTCAGCGTTCTAGCTCAAAATTCGATTTTTTCGAAATTTTTTGTTTTTTTGAGTTTGTAGGCGTGTCTGTGGGCGGATTTCAAAAATTCGTAAACTACTTGATTATTTCGGGAACCCAGAGAGTATATGGTTAAAATTTCAGCTCTCTAGGCCCAGTTTAAAGGCCTAATTTTTGCCGACAGATAGCCGGACGGACGGACGGACGGACATGGCTAGATCGACATTACTATCGATGCTGATCATAAATATAGTAACTTTTAGGGGTCTACGGGCAATATTAAGGTATGTTACAAACTATGAGTTAAAAGTAATATACCCCTTAGAATAGGGTATAAATATGACTTATGCAATGAAAAGATAAAACAAAGAGTTATGTTTCTAAGAATTAGTAGAAAGATATTTCCTAAGTTTGCTTCTGAATTCTGTTGTGCTGTCTATCCTCCTAGTTTCACGTGGCAAAGAGCTCCACAACCGAATCGGAGTTACAAGAAACTGACGTTCCGAAGTCAAACAAGAACACCGAGGAGGAACCAGCTGAGCTGATCTGTTTGAAAAATTAAATCTTATTTTATCATAAATATATTCAGGTTGGTTTGTCAAAATAATGTCCGAAAACATACTTAAAGTACGAAACTTAAGAAGCTCATCAAATGTCAAATTAAGGCCCTTTTAGACGGTCAGTTATCAGTTCAGTTGTCAGTTCAGTTACAGTGCATTTAGACGTCAGTCGGTTCAGTTGAGCTTTCATTTTACTTGTGAGCAGTCGAAAGTCAGAAGAAATACATTGCGTAATGGACGATTAAAGCCTAATTGCAATAGGTATAGTTTTGTCGCTTAATAAATCAAAAACAAGAAGAAAGAAATGGAGCAAAGATTGATACTTAAAAAGACGAACCCTATCGCACGTAAATTTAATGAGGGAATTGAGGTTTTAACATGGTGATTGGTCAAACTATTTACGTATGAGTGAAAGCGTATATTTAGAGCTACTGCACCTAATGACTCCAATTATAAAAAAAAAAAACAAGATACCAATATGAGAGAATGCTGTTAATCTTTGCCCTGACCTTTGCCTTCGTCGCTTCCGTATCCACCTCTTTTAGTTTTTGCAGCAACATATTGTATGCTGCTTCTCTTTTCGCTAAATTATGATAAAAAGGGTCACTTTTCTACCATAAACATGTATACGCGCGATAAATTTCAATAAAATCGACCATTTCGACATATTGAAAAAAAAACAGTAACTCGAAAATGTTGATTCACCGCCAACTGCAATTGAAATGACGAGTGAACTGACAACTGAACTGATACGTATTTACACATCAGTTTAACTGATAACTGAACTGACAACTTATGGGAATTCCATCAGTTTCAGTTTCAGTTAAACGCTTCAATTTTTGTGAAATCTTAACTGATAGCTCAACTGAAACTGAAATGATCGTCTAAATGGGGCTTAATACAAGTACTTTGAATAGTTAGAAACACGATCAAAACGACGTAGTCCAAATACATAGTGCACTACACTGTTAAACGCGATACTGAGTCTCCGTTTAGAATCATAGCTACAATTATAAAAAAAAAACTTCACAACTATAGGTCAAGATGGGAGGATGAGCGGCCCACAGCATATGGAGTATACCATAGGTCTTCCCAACAGCGACATTAATATGATTGCCCCAGGTTAAGTTCCTATTAAAGGTCATGCCAAGATTTTTGACAGTTTGCACATACTTGATTGGATCTATATTAAGAAGAATGGAGGGAAAGTAGGATAGATCTAATGTCCTTCTTGATATAACTATACAGTTGCATTTCTTGGAATTCAAACAATTTTGCTTCCACCAACGTACGATATCAGCAAGATCTTGATTAATACAAGTGGAACCGTACTCGATTAAGCGCAGTGGGCAGCTGAAGCCGAGCTAAACATCACCGGCATACATATTAATTGAGCTGTGCTTAATGATAGTCGCAAGATCATTAATATACATTGAGAATAGAAGAGGTCCCAAGATAGATCCCTGCGGCACATCACTCTTTATCGAAAGAAACTCAGATAAATTATTGTTTACGGAAACTGCTAGTCTTCTACAGCTAAATAAGACGATATTAGTTTCACGGCACATGATGAGAAATTCTAGACCTTGGGCTGCTTGTGGCATAAAATAGATTGGTCCAACATATCAAACGCCTTAGAAAAATCGATATTTATGTGGGTGAGTGACGTCTTTAATGTAGATATTTCAGAATTTTAGTTGAGCGATATCCGAATTTGTGTTTAGAAGTGACGACTCAAGATTAACAACTTTGGTTTTTTCTTGTTTAATTGTTCCACTTAATTCACTGATTTGCATATTGAGCTTCTTAGAAATATTTCCCTCCGTTTCAGACAATTTCGTAGAGTTTGGCGATTTCTTTAGATAAGAGACTTAAAGTGCTCTCACAGGTTCATCATTTAGTGTAACACATGTTTAGACATACACATAGTAATGCATTCATAGAAAAACAAATATAATAAAAATAATGTATCTATACCATACTAAGTTAGACACAAATCATGTAAATAATTTAAGACACTAAAGCATTATTACGCGGAATATTTTTAAGCTTAATTTTGCTAACGTCCAAGTCAACAATAGTCTTATTGGGATTATAGATGCTATTCATGCGACTAACAGGCTTATGCCTGCCATAATTCGTAACAAAAGCCAATAGACGACAACAAATCAATAGCATCTTTATGAATGATATACACTGGCGATCACAAGGATGAGGTCATACATTTTTCAATCGATCCTCAGTCTTTATACCTTTTGGAAATTTTATAACCAGAAACTTTTACTGAACAGGTTTAAATTTTCCCAACAGTGAGTCATAAAATTACGGGGTAAAAAAGAAACGACCGCTGGAATTTCCCAAGATCAAACAATGAACTACTTGAAAAGAGTATAAAAAGATGCGCCACTAGGATGAGGTCACATGCAAAATCTTCGAAAGAAAGGAAAAAATGAATAACATGTTTAAATTTTATGGTTTTAAAACATTTATTAATTATGTTTTTCTACATTAATAATGAGTATGCCCGCCTTTTTTCGATATGACCTCTATAAGACGGTTTGAAATAGAATCATAAATTTTTTTTTAAATAATTAAGAGAAATTTGGGCCCAGGCATCACGAATAGCTCCGATTAAAGTGTCCTTGTCTTCAAATTGTCTGCCGCCTTTATATACTTAACAAGATAACCATGACCAAACATTTTCGATTATGTTTAAGTCGGGTGAATAGGGCGGTCATGGCAAAAGTTCCACGTCTTCTGATTGAATCCAACTTCTAACAACCCTGGAAGTGTGGATAGGGCCTTGTCTTGTTGGAATATCCGACAGTGGTCCGAAAATGATTTGTCACTTTTAGAAATGACCGTTCCAGCAAACATTTGTAGTTGTTTCCGTTCATTGTTGTGGACAAAAACTCCAACTCGATTGTGCAATATTGGGTAATAGCTCCCCACACCATTACACCTGATGTACGGCTGTGATGTCTTGTCAAAATAAGCTCCTCCTTTCTTAGATCATGGAAATAAAACTTGTAACCATCGGGGCCGTCAAGGTTAAACTTTTTTTCATCCGAAAAGACAACGCGTTTCCATTCACTGCTCCAAGCGACATGTTCTCTTGCAAAATTCATTCGATGCTCCTTGTGTACTTGCTCCAAAACAGGTTTCTTTTTAAGTTTGCTTCTCTGTATAGTACCACTTTTTCGTATTATCCTTCAGATCGTTGCTATGCTGGCTGATACTCCGCTGTTGCCCCTTATTTTAGTCACTGGTAAAGCAGAATTTGAGGCAAGCCGTAGAATAACCCGCTTTTCTCGCAATGTTTTTGCTTCTGCCATTCGTCCTTTTTGATTATTCCCATATTGTTGTGGATCCGCAAATTAACTGTTTACAACAGTATTACTTCTATTTAGCCTCCGTGAAATTTCTCGGCCTGAGAGTCCTAACTCCTTGAAAGCATCGATTTTTCCTCTTTCTGTCGCTGTCAAAGTCTTTAAGGAACAAATTTTGTTTAACTAAATAAAAACAGTTCTTTGAAAAAACTTTGAAAAAAATCGCAGATGGTAACTCCTGCAACGAAATATTCGCAATGGCCTCATCCTAGTGTCGCATCTTTTTATACGCTTTTCAAGTAGTTTATTGTTTGATCTTGGGAAATTCTAGCGGTCGTTTCTGTTTTACCCATATATTTTATGACTAACTGTTGGGAAAATTTCACAGGTTGTAAAAGTGTCCGGGTATAAAATTTCCAACAGGTATAAAGACTGAAAATCGATTGCAAAATGTAAGGCCTCATCCTTGTGATCGCCAGTGTACCTCATGTCGAAAATTTGTATAGTATTACCATATTTAAAAAAAAAACATGGGGACGGGCTACAGTCCGCTTGGGCGAACTGTTGGATACCCTATTCTTATTCCTATCCCTCATAAGTGGGCGTGACAAAAGTATAAGTATGGTTGAATTGTTAAGAACGCTCTACATATTTTGTTATATAACATTTAAAGGATTTTATAAAAAAAAACCCTCCCTAGCTCAAACTTGGGTGTTTCAATAAAATTGTTTTATTTAATTGTGGACGTGTCAGTAGGCGGATTTAAAAAAAAATAACACATGAGCATAAAGGGCCCATAGAGAGTATATATTATAAATTTCAGCTCCCTAGCTCAAATTTTGGTTTTTCAATAAAATTGTTTTATTTAATTGTGGGCGTGTCAATGGCCGGATTTTGAAAATTTCGTATCCCGAGCAGTTTTAGGAGTCATAGATCATATATAAAAAAATTTCAGCTTTCTAGCTCAAAATTCGATTTTTTCCAAAATGTTGTTTTTTTGAGATTGTGGGCGTCTGTCTGTGGGCGGATTTCAAAAATTCGTAAACTTGATTATTTCGGGACTCTAGAGAGTATATGGTTAAAATTTCAGCTCTCTAGGCCCAGTTTAAAGGCCTAATTTTTGCCGACAGACGGATGGACGGACGGACATGGCTAGATCGGCATTACTATCGATGCTGATCATAAATATAGTAACTTTTAGGGGTCTACGGGCAATATTAAGGTGTGTTACAAACTATGCGTCAAAATTTATATACCCTTAGAATAGGGTATGAAAACAGTACTCATTTTGGCATTTGAAATTTCGCTGCTCAAAAACACGGATTTTCTGATGTTACCGGATTTGACAGAGTTTACTCACTCGTTCTATTCTGTTCTGTTTTCTTTAGCAAACTAATGGTTCCTTTTATTTCGAATTTTCTCTTATTTTTATGACCGTTTATAGAGAAAGAATATTTGCGAATAAGCCTAGTTATTGTAAGCCTCAAAATTTTACAAAGCAAGGTTAAGTACTTTCACTATCGTTTGCACCTTTCATACGGAAACAAAGCAAACTTTTCCATCCTACTTAAGGTATCCGGTTAAAGACTTTGGATACGGATATTTACTAAACTCAATCAAAACCACTACTCAGTCGTTACCACTCTTGCTTGCATAGATTACTATGGTTTGAGATACTTTCCCCCTTCACAGCTATTCCCAATTAAAAAAAACTGAATGCTGTTTCCTTCGCAATACCAAACAACTGCAAAACAGATTACTTCCTCACACTCTCTGGCTAGGTCACTTACTTCAAACACCACCATTGCTATCTAGCCTATCGTCTCCAACCATATGAATAAACATTCAGCGATGAATTTAGTTTCTGCAATTTGTTTTCACTCGAATTAATAACAAAGCTACTCTCCTGAGCTCACATAATTCGTTTAATTCTGTTTTTGCAATTTTTTGCGTCAATCGTACCGCAAGATGTCTAGACTTCGTCATAGCTGTCATAAGTTGCAGAGTGCATGTATAAAATCGGTTTTGTAAGCGTGGAAAAGTGTGCATGCCTTGCACTAGCAAGCAGCTAAAATATGTGTTTTACGTTACCCTGGCGAAACAATGACTTCGGTTGTGTGTATCTTTACCCGGCATAGTACACGCAATTCACATTATTCCAGTGGAAAACAATCAATATAAACTGCAGGTGATTGCTCCCCGACACAACAACTAATCCGAAAGAAACTTTTACTTTTATTTGAGTACGACCGCAGAGGAAACCCTATCCCAATCGTTTGTACTAAACATGGCGACCCATTTCGAAATAGAAAAATGTTTCCAATCAATTCAATTAATACAACATGTGTCATTGGACTCGAAGCCGTTTAAATGTGGAAACACATGCCCCAATTTAGGCACCGTGGAGTGCCACAGGCAGTAGAGCCTGTCGTAATTGTTGGACCACGGACCATATGGCGAGAGGAGAGCTACTCGTACGAATAAAAGTGAAAATCATATGGTGGAAAGTTAAGTAACCCAATCTTAGTCGATTCGAGTATGAGTTGTTCGAATTATTGTGGTAGTTTTCTTTCTCCAAGGGCAATGTCAATACTTAGAAATATGTTCGCTATTGAACCCGTAGTATAGTTTTGAGTATCGTTGTTGTTGCTCAAGTGTTTGAGGGCAATAGAATTTCACGAAGCCATTTTGAAATGAAGTGCACGCATTGGAAGTATCGCAATTGTTGTTTTTGACACTAACTGTGCTGTCATTGTACACTGGCACGCGTCATACTCTCTTGGGGAGCCCAAGGTCCTGTGGAAAGTACTCATCTAGGAGAAAGAGAATCAAAGAAAAAATACTTTTTGCAGCCTCTATTCAGTATGGTGACATATGGACGTCTTAAATCTTGTTAATAACTTGGATTTAGAAATAAGCACTCTACCATTGATCAGGTGCATAGAATCACAGATAGAATCAAAAAAGCATTTGAAGAGAAAAATGTGTGCTCTACAGTATTTCTTGATATAGCACAAGCTTTCGATAAAGTCTGACACAAAGCACTGATACACAAATTACAAAAGTAACTGCCGAAGCAGTATGCGACCATTCTGGAGTCTTATATATCAGATAGATTCTTCAGAATTAAAAAAGATGCAGTGATTACCTACTCTGCATTAAGAGAGATTAATGCTGGTGTACCGCAAGGCAGTGTGCTAGGTCCAGTTCTATACCTACTTTTCACCAGCGATCTGCCTGAAAGTGAAGAAACCACCATAGCTACTTTTGCAGATGACACAGCTGTCCTTGCTGTGGGAGCAACTGTCGAAATAGCAACAAAAAAGCTTCAAACAGCAATAAACAATATTTCAGAATGAACTAAGAAATGGCAGATTAGATTAAATGAACTTAAGTCAGTCCATATTAATTTTACGTATAAAAACGTACCACACATTCCAGTCTACATTAACAACAATGTAGTGGAATATTCAAACACAGCCAAATATCTAGGCATGACTCTAGCCAAAGTGACCATTCGTCCCACATTTACTTCAACTGTCCCACATCGAAAATTGTCCCACATCGAAAATTGTCCCACAAATGTCCCACAAAACTAGAAATTGTCCCGCACTGTCCCACGAAATGTAACTTAAATTTTTCGTGCCCAGTAGCAGTAAAATCATTTTTTGAAAACGAGGCTTTTGAGCTCTGGTTAAAATGTCATAACATGGCGTCTATATTCCACGGTACTATAAAATCAATAGCGCAGGAAACCCCGAAATGTAGTGGAAGTTGCCGAAATTAAAAAAAAAACCTAAAAAATAAGCTTTAAGAACGAATCGCTACTCAATATTTGCCAATAGTGCTAAAAGATGAATTAAGCAAATTGGAAGAAGCGGGTCATATAACGGGTCCGCCAAATAACTTCTTTTTTTTTAAAATGCTATAAAAAAAAACTACTGAATATTTTCTTAAATTTCTTTTTTTATTTGAAAGTACAATCCTTCCGGTTAATAATGGAAAATAATTTCATTCAAATGGCTGCCTCGGCTGGCCATGCAGTAGCCTATAGTAGCGTCATACCAAGGTCTTTATGCAAAATTCGTCTCAATGATGTCTCCGAAATGTTCAATTGTTGAGAACGACGGTGAATTGACGTTGATGGCGCTTCACGCACACTTTCTGCCACAGCAGCAATATTCTCGGGTGTACGCACTGTTTTTGGCTTTTCACGCTTTGGTTTATCGATGAGGATGCCAGTTTCTTTCACTATTTTCACAAGATAACGAACATACGGTGCTTCTCTTCTTCCAAAATCCGTACGCAATTTTCGCACACATTCTGCAACATTACCATGATTTTCAAAGTAATGTCGCAATATTTCCCAGCGTTGTTCAAGCGTATACACAACCATATTCGTTCAGCGGAAGGATAAAACTAATTATCTGTCAAATCAGGCATGAGCTAAGTGTTACCATTCACGAAATAAGCACTAGTTGAAAAAAAAACGATGGCGGACCCTTTACAAAAAGGATGGTTCCTAGCCCATGTACTCAATTTTTACAGTTTATCTTTTAAATATACCTATAGATCTTTGGACTGAACAGTTCAGTGATGTAAGTCAGTTCAGTTGGGTGTTACTTAAATCAGAAATTATTTAGGAAGAAGTTCAACAAAATTTTAGTTATTTATCATGCATAAAGAAATATGCAACCGCTCATAAATTACAAACCCGGAATGATAAAAAAATATCAGTTGATATGAGACGGGTGGAAATTCTCTCTATAGAGACAATTAAAGCGATATTGACTGTGAGATCGAGCTATTCAAGCTGGCAACTTTTCTTAGAACAAGTGTCGCAAAATAATAGTTTATTGAAAAAAAAATCATTCTTGAGAAAAATATATGTAAATAATTTATTGTAATACTCGCTGACCCGGCGAACTTCGTTCCGCCCAAATTCGTTAATGTAGGTAGGTAATGAAATTAATAATTCCGAGCTTTCGCTTCATGTAATCCGGTCAATTAAAATTCTTTATTCAAAAGTTATATTAAAATTAAATACAATTCCAAAAACCGTAGCGATTTACTTGTCGGCCAACCTACCGCTTTTTCACTGAAGTGCTTTATGGTAAACAAAATTGTTCGTTCCATTATCGGGTGCGTATACGTACACGCGAGGTTTGCCGACAAGTGAGCATGCCACATACAATTGACCATGTGAGACACATGGATATTCAAGATTTATGCCACACACATCCAGCGATTGTCCTTGCGACTTATTAATTGTCATAGCAAAAGCGAGACGTACGGGAAATTGAAGACGCTTAAATACGAAAGGCAAATCGTTCTGAATAAGTGGAATCCGCGGAATAAGAACATCTTCGCCTTTAAATTTTCCAATCAAAATCGTTGCTTGAATAATATTTGATTCTAGATTCTTCACAATCAAACGCGTCCCGTTGCAAAGTTTTGGTGCATTTAGGTTGCGCAACAAAATTATTACTGTGCCGACTTTTAATTTCAAATTGTGTGGAGGCAAGCCTGAAACATCCAAAGAATTCAAAAATTCTGTGGGATAGTTGGTGGCTTCGTTTTCATCCATCACGGAGTCGACTGATTTATATGAATGTAACTCACCAGCTATTTGATTTTGAATGACGAAATTCAAATGATCGACATTCTTGTTTTTCGCAGCCAAAATCGCTCTTACACTCAGCCAATCATGGTCAACATAATTCTGAGCGATATTCGGGAAAACATTCATGATTAGTTCTTCCGGTGTCGTTGTAAAGTTGCAAACATTTTGTGGAAACTCAATCCGGCCGGTGTTTAAGTCTGCTGGAATCTCGCCATTGGCCACCGCCAACAATTGCCTGGAGAACTCTGCAGCAGACTGGTCATTTTGTAAAGAAACTCGCATGTTCGTTTTCAAATGCAATTTCTTTACGTATTGCCATAAAGAAGACGCCTTCAAGCAAGCATTCAATTCATCTGCCGGAGTTGATCAAGGAATGACAGGCAGCGTTTGACGAAAATCGCCTGATAGCAAGATCATTGCGCCACCGAAATGTCGGTTATCATTACGTAAATCTTTCAAAGTACGATTCAGGGCCTTCAATGCGCGTTTGTAAGCCATTGTGCATTCGTCCCATAAGATAATCTTACATTGCTGCAGTACTTTCGCCATCGCAGTGTTCTTTGAAATGTTGCATGTAGGTTCTTCATCCACTTCCAGATTCAGTGGCAATTTCAATGCAGACTGAGCTGTTCGGCCGCATTCTAACAAAGTAGCCGCTATCCCAGAAAAGGCGAGTGCCAAGGCAATCGCAGATCTCGAACGAATCGTAGCTAAAATCAGTGAAATCAGGAATGTTTTTCCAGTTCCACCGGGCGCATCAAGGAAGAATATTCCGCCATTTTCGTTATCGACTGCTTGCATTAATTCATCGTACACTTTCTTTTGTTCTTGATTCAACATTGGCACATTTGTTTAAACAGCTTGACTCAATGCGATTCGATCGAAATCCATTTCTCGCCCCCAATTCTCTATTAAATGTGTCTTGCATTGCGCGATTTGGCTGTGGCATCCCCAATTTGCACAACAAATTGCCACTCATGAGCAAACACATATCCTCGATCAAAACCAAAGCTTTGTTGCGCATTTCATCTGACATCTCCAGTTCCATATCTGATGTCACAGTGCGAATTCAATGCAAAATATCATCGGCCATATCATCCTTGTATTTGTTCCACAAATCTTTAGGATCGGATGGAAAACATGTCGAAATTAAGATTGCGAAGAGTGTCCTGAGTTGATTCGCAGGTGCAGTGATAGTGGCATCGGCCAGCGTCATGTCCCAATGAATGTCGTTTTCAAGCAATTGCCTGCGTTGGCAGGCTTCTCGATATGTAGCACACAAAACACCGTCAACAGTCCGCAGTGCTTCGAACGAAGTAGGGCCACAAACATTGACCAAAAGCATTCTCAAATAGAAGCATTCGTCGTTTTTCGGGTGAACTGTGTATATTCTGTGCATCACTTGCATAAACACCACGGAATCCGGGAACTACGTCACCTTGTTTCCGCCGCTGGAACTTCTTCGATGACGCATTCCATGAAGGATTCAAACACCATCCAACAAATCAAAGTATCGACTCCGTTTCAAAAAGTTACTTTGTGTAACATAATAAACATAAACAAACTTATTAGATATATTTAAAAAAAAAATTTCAAAATTGTTGACAACAACAATTTGCTTGGCAAATAATTAAAATAATTGACAACAACAATTGCTTTTAAAATTTTAAATATTTTTTCTTGTATTTGAAGTGTCACTACTCGATTTCTACCCAGTTTAATTTTTTCAAAGTGCATTAAATGAAATTATTGGAATGGCGGTTGCGCCTTCTTTCAAAAATTTATCATACTAATATATTAACCTTCTCTGCGTGGTCTATTAACCAACAAAAAAACTAAATCAAAATCGGATGTGTGTGGCAGTCGGTAGGCTGTCACACACACATTTAGCAAGTTATTTTTATATATATCGAGGGCTTATGGTGATAAACCTCTATCCCGCAGAAACAAAAAAATGCAAATTGTGCAGGAGAACGTTTAAACTCTTTAAATTAGACTTCAACAGATATTTTCAAAAAATTAACTCCATTTCTTTATTAGATTTGTATTCTGTTTATTTTAAAATAAGGCTACAATTTTTAAAGTTAAAGTAAAATTTTGCATTAAAAAAAAAAATCGTTAAAAATGTGGGATAGCGCTTTATCACTATAAGCCCTCGATATAGATAATTTATACAGTAAAAGCTCGTTAATTCGGAATGATTGGGGGGAAGGTCAGTCCGAATAAACGAATTTTCCGAATTAATGAGAGATTTTTTATGCACTAAAACGCGTTCCTATTGATGAAAAAATGCGAACTTAAAACGAAAAAATCTTTTATTAAGACAAAAGATTGCAAGTAATAGATACGTAAAATTTATTATAATTCATTTTTGTAACTAAAAACATACAAAAAAAATATATAAACGTATTAAAAAAATGCAAGAAATGAAAAACATAAAATGACATCATATTTAGTACAACATACATTACACATGTATTTTTAATTGTTATTACATATTACTGTCAACATCAATATTCATTTCAATTGGTTTAAAAAATATTTCAATATGACTTTGTTTAATATTAGTTGTTTGCTCGCGTAAAAGATTAGTTCTCAAGATTTAACGGAAGTGTAGTAACCTTGAATTTGCGGTTCACAGAATCTTGTTTCTAAATAACTAATGGTTTTGTCCAAACATTGTAGCACTTCCCCTCGAGTTATTTTGCATGTTTATGTTTCTACGTCATCTTCAGACTCAGAAGAAATTTCCCTTGAATTTTGATCCAATAATGACGCTGATATTTCCTCCTCATTCAAAACTAAATGGCCCGGGTCACTTTGATCAATATAAGCCCAGTTTTCCAGGTCTTATTCTGTAAAGTTTTCTGCCTGACGTGCCTGACGAATAATGTTTGCCAAATCTGCGAAATTGATGTCGTCTTCACTGTCATAGAGCAACTTTTCATCTTGGATGAGTAATTTATTCCAAAAATTTTTTAAAGTTGTTGTCTTTATCTCAGCCCAGGAATGGGACAAGTTGTAAATCGCTTTTCGCAAGTTATAGTTTTTTTTTAAATTTTTTAAAGTTTGCTCTCCAACATTTTCACACTCGTTCTCAAAAAAAACCAAACAATCTTAGAGCTGTCGACGTCTGTATAATCGTTTAAAAGCCATGATTATACCCTGGTCCATTGGTTGCAGTATGGAGGTTGTGTTTGGTGGAAGAAATTTGAATTTTATGCTTCCATCGGCACTCTGTAGATCGGTGGGATCAGCAGGAGCATTGTCTAATAGCAATATTGCCTTAACTTCATCTTTTGGTATTTTTAAGACATTTTCCTGGTACCACCTTACTTCACTGATAAATTTTTTTGAGAACCATTCATTAAAAATCCGTTGATCAAACCAAGCTTTCTTCGAGTTGTAATAATGTACCGGTAACTTGTTCATAATATCCTTCAGAACCCTTGGTTTCTTCGATTTTCCTACAACTGCAAGCGTGTTTCTGTGAGAACCATTCGCATTTGCACAACACAAAACCGATAAACGATCTTTTGGCTGCTTATGACCAGAAACGTTTTTGTCTGATTTACCAGCCTGTGTTGTATCTGGCATTGTTTTCCAAAAGATTCCTGTCTCATTTGCGTTATATATTTGGAAATCAGAAAGATGTTGCTCCTGAACGAATATTTTAAAATCACTTAAATAATTCTGCATTTTCAGTGTCAGCACTTAGGGCTTCTCCAACCACTTTTCTATTTAAAATACCATGCCTGTTTCTAAATCGTGATAAACAACCATCGCTAGCTTTGAAATCGGGTTCTCCAAGTGTCTGTGCGAAATGTATTGCAGCAGTTTGAATTTCAATTCCACGAATAGGAACACCACTGGATCTCTGCGAACAATGCCAAGTGTAAACGGCACTGTCAATTTTTTTTAAAGTTTGGCTCCCTCCGTCTATGTATATTTTTATTCGATTTTGTTTCAGATTCAAAAAAGCTTTTTAATTTGTCTTTATTTTTCTTTATGTCGTAAAATGTAGATTTAGTTATGTTAAACTTTTCTAAAATTGTCTTGTAATTCATTCCACTTTTTACACATTCAAGAACTTCTAATTTTTGTTTTAAGTTTAATGATTTGTATAAACCTCTACTTGTTGATTGTTTAACTGACATTTTTAACTGAGTTATAATTAATGTTTATTTATGCAGAAATATGTATCAACTTTGTGCTTGAGGACTATGATTTACTTTTATCTCCAACTTAAACTGTACTGATGTTTTCCCAAACAACATCTAAATGTGGATTACCGGGATTCCCGCAATTCAATTTTTATACCCTATTCTAGGGGTATATTAATTTTGACGCATAGTTTGTAACATACCTTAATATTGCCCGTAGACCCCTAAAAGTTACTATATTTATGATCAGCATCGATAGTAATGTCGATCTAGCCATGTCCGTCCGTCCGTCCGTCCGTCCGTCCGTCCGTCCGTCCGTCCGTCCGTCCGTCGGCAAAAATTAGGCCTTTAAACTGGACCTAGAGAGCTGAAATTTTAACCATATACTCTCTAGGGTCCCGAAATAATCAAGTTTAAGAATTTTTGAAATCCGCCCACAGACACGCCCACAAACTCAAAAAAACAAAATTTTGGAAAAAATCGAATTTTGAGCTAGAGAGCTGAAATTTTTTATATATGATCTATGGCCAATAAAACTGATTGGGACATAAAATTTTCAAAATCCGCCCACTGACACGCCCACAATTAAATAAAACAAATTTTGGGAAAAATTGAATTTTGAGCTAGAAAGCTGAAATTTTTTATATATGATCTTTGGCCCATAAAACTGCTTGGGACATAAAATTTTCAAAATCCGCCCACTGACACGCCCACAATTAAATAAAATATTTTTTTTGAAAAACCAAAATTTGAGCTAGGGAGCTGAAATTTTTAATATATACTCTCTAAGGGCCCTTTATGCTCATGTGTAAATATTTTCAAAATCCGCCTACTGACACGCCCACAATTATTTTTTTTTTATTTTTGAAAGTCCAAAGTTTGAGCTAGGGAGCTGAAATTTATAGTATATACTCTCTAGGTGCCCTTTATGCTCATACTTAAATTTTTTTTAAATCCGCCTACTGACACGCCCACAAATAAATAAAACAATTTTTTTTGAAAATCCAAAGTTTGAGCTAGGGAGCTGAAATTTATAATATATACTCTCTATGGGCCCTTTATGCTTATGTGTAAATATTTTCAAAATCCGCCCACTGGCACGCCCACAATTATTATTATTTATTTTTTTTTGAAAATTCAAAGTGAGCTAGGGAGCTGAAATTTATAATATATACTCTCTAGGGGCGCTTTATGCTCATGTGTTAATTTTTTTAAATCCGCCTACTGACACGCCCACAATTAAATAAAGCAATTTTATTGAAACACCCAAGTTTGAGCTAGGGAGCGTTTTTTTTGATAAAATCCTTTAAATGTTATATAACAAAATATGTAAAGCGTTCTTAACAATTCAACCATACTTAGGCTTTTGTCACGCCCACTTATGAGGGATAGGAATAAGAATAGGGTATCCAACAGTTCGCCCAAGCGGACTGTAGCCCTTCCCTATGTTTTGTATGGTTTTTCCCAACTTCTAAATGTGAATTGCGGGGATTCCCCCAAAAAAGCATTTTGATGATTTGTTCCGACTTCTACATATTTGAGATCTGTTTGCTACCTATACGTCTTCAATTAATAATTAATTACAATTTAATAATTGATTTAATTTAATTTTTACATAAAAAAATTTAAAACCGACTCTCATTTATTAGGACAAATCTCTTTTATTCGGAAAGTTTTTTTTCCGAATTAAAGGGCTTTTACTGTATTATAATTTATAATATATTTATAAATTAATGTTTTTTTGTTCCTTGCCAATTTTTACGTTAATGCGCTTTTTTACAATCACCTTGATTTAACTGCGATAAGCTTAAATCTGCAAATATTTGAGTTCTAAGTACACTGTCTTGCCGTTGCATGCACCCAAATTCTTAAAATGACAGGAGGTACCAAATCGTACCAAAATGCAACTAGTGGATTGAAATCAGTTGCTATCATTTCTTTAGACTGTTTTAAATCTTTATAGGCATTCCACCCCACAAGAGAAGATAACTCACACAAATTTTTACAGATTTAAGCTTAGGGCATTTAAATCAAGTGGATTAAAAAAATGCATTTTTGAAGTGCGGATTAAGTGAACTGACTTTATTTTTAAGTATTTTTCTTTACATTCTGAAATCTCATTAAATAAAATTGAAACTGTCCCACATTATAAAAAAAATATGGATGTGTATATGATTATCTGGTGATTTTCTTTACTTTGTCCCACATTTTGACATCTTGGATCTGGTCACTTTACTCTAGACGCTAAACTGCGTTGGAAAGCGCACGTAAAGAAAAAAAAAGATGAGTTGAACATGCGATACAGTAAAATGTATTGGCTTATTGGGAGATTATCATCCCTGTCTAACTACAACAAGTCATTGCTATATACGCAAGTTCTGAAACCAGTATGGACCTACGGGCTCCAGTTATTGCACATGGCAAACAAATTTACAAACAATTCAGGTTTTCCAAAATAAAGTACTAAGGAACATAGTTAATGCACCTTGGTACATACCCAATGCCGATCTGCATAAAGATCTAAATGTTGAAATGGTTGAAGATGAAGTTAAGAACGTTGTTCAAAGGCATAGAAGTAGGCTTCTCAACCACGTGAACACAGAAATAACAGAACTATTAAATAATGACAATGTAATCAGGAGATTAAGACGGGTAAGACCTCTTGATCTACAAGGTGGCGCAAAAGTCATCATCCTATCGGAAGAAGCTATAATTTTTGCAAATGGCGGCAAATGTAAATTCTACTTTGACATTTGTGAAGTTAACTGATACAGAAAAAACTTAAGACACCAATTAACATAATCCAAAAGCAGAACCAAAGTTTTTCATTCATAAAAAAAATTACAGCGAAAGAACATCGGGTGACAACTTTTGCGCCACCTGACAACTTTTGCGCCACCTTGTATAAGAGTTAGCTAGGGCTAAGAAATCAGGTATTGATTTCAAACAAGAAAAAAGTTTAGAAATCCGACAAACGGCGGATTTATCTGTTAAATTCAACAAATATGTAGTTCAAAAACAAATTGCCGATTAGTCGTCGACTAGGTGCAATCTCATTCGGGATGGCGAATGTCAGTCCCCCGGGAGTTTTTTTAGATGAGTTAAAGTCTCTCACTATTGTAGAAGCATCCCTCGCGTACTAGCTCTGCAATGTCTTTCGATGATTTTTTACTTCCAGCGAATTCACAACACAAAAAAAATACTTGGTTGGTACCTACACTGCTGGACAAAATTAGAGGAACGGTGGTAGTTTTTTGTTTAACGTTTCAATATAAACTAACGGGGTATTTTTTTACATGCTTTTTTTCATGCTTTATATTTGACGGTACTTTAATGGTATATAGCTATCAGTTTTAAACTCACTAGATAACGGAAATGCGCTTAAAGAACTTTAATTGCAGCTAGTAGACATTTGGTCATTAATTGCGTATGACCAAGGTTGAGTTTTTCGCGTTTTTTTCGTTTTTTTTTTCAAAATATTGTATCAAACTGTTGTGTATACTAAAAGTGAATAGATTTAAGAGAAAATGCCAGAGTTGACTGAAGTGCAGGTAGCTCGTGCTATATCCTGGATAGAAAATGGGCATTCGTACCAACAAGTGGCCACAATGTTAAATGTGTCCAAATCGGTAATTTTTCGAAATGTTAAGCGTTATAGAGAAACCGGTTCTTTGAAAAGAAATCAGGGACAAGGTAGAAAAAGGGCCACGACGCAAAGAGATGACCGATTTTTGGTAAGTTACGCCCTCAGAAACCGGACCGCAACATCGACTGAGATGAGGAGTAGACTTCTGGAAATGAGAAATGTTCCAATATCTTCCAAAACTGTAAGAAGACGACTCAAGGAATCTGGATTAAGACCATATAGACCAGCAAAGGCCCCCCTTCTTACCAGCCGCCATAAAGTAGCGCGCCTTGGCTTCGCCCAAACTCACGTAAACTGGTCCGAAGAGGACTGGAAGCGAGTGCTTTTCACCGATGAGTCGAGATTTTGCCTGAAACCAGATGACAGACGGGGAAAAGTGTATAGACGATCAGGTGAACGATATGCACAGTGCAACATCGTTCCAAGAGTGGCTTATGGTGGAGGTTCCATAATAGATAGATAGATAGTTTATTCTTGCTTCATGAAATAAAAATACGTTGTCGCTCAATTTACATTATATAGTTGCAGAGATTTGACATTTCTGTTTGTCTTTCAACTGAATCATTATTTTATTTTTTAAAAAACACAAATAAATATGAAAATTTTATGATTAATGAGGAAAATCATGAGAAAAACCTCAAATTAAAGAGAAAAAAAAAATAAATAAATCCATAATGGTCTGGGGTGGCATATGTTTGGGAGCACGCACGGAGTTACACGTGGTAGAAAATGGGTCCTTAACAGCAGAGCGGTATGTAAGCGACATTTTGGAAGAAATTTTTTTGCCGTTTGCTCCAAGTATCGGCGCCAATTTTCTTTAAATGCAAGATAACGCTCGTCCCCACACTGCAAATCGTGTTTCAGAGTATCTTCGAGAGGCACAACTGAACACCCTAGACTGGCCAGCTTGCTCCCCTGACCTAAATCCCATTGAGCATATCTGGGATATACATGGCAGACAGTTAAAGCAGAGAAATACGGACCCATCCACTTTGGAGGAGCTTAAAAGTGCTTTGCTTGATGCATGGGGCCAAATGTCCCAGGATAACATTGATAGCATCATCAAAAGTATGCCAAGAAGACTTCGTGCGGTAATAAGAGCAAGAGGGGGGAGTACCAAGTACTAAATTAACCTCAATTTCACTGTTCAATCAGATACGTAATCCAAAGGAAAACATCATTGTAATTAAAGCCTAACCATAAGTACTCCCTATTACAATTATTATTACTTCTTCTATTCTATTTAACGAAATAATCTACTACAGTCCACGGAATTTATATAAAACGGAGGGTTTTTTGAGGAGATCGAGTTTTTTCTTGAACCGTCGAGGTTGAAATAAAGGAATCTATTAAAATAATAAAGTTGTCGTGCTTTTTTAATTTTTCCAATTCGTTTTCTCTTTTTCGGCCTAACATTTGGTTCTTTTCACCGGAAATTTAGATAAGACTCGATTCGTCAATAATTAAATAATTTGTACAATTTTTGTCCGTGTATATAATCGGAAATAATTGATCACACAAATTTTTCGGTTAAATATTGAGACTTATTCGCATATAAGCATTTAATTTCATTTAAAGTGATCGCACACTTTCGTCGTTATAATATCAAAATCATTACTCGTATATTATATTCTCCCTACGTGAATATTGAATATATATGTATAATACCCATATAAAATATATATAGTATACATATATATGAACAATTCATCACGCCACTATCACCGTCATCGAATTTTCCTCAGCACAGTGTTGCATTCTCCCTTCCACAAAAAGCGCAGCAGTTATCATCGCATTGCCTGATCGCATTCGCAAAATACCTTCATACAAATATAGAGTCATTGGAACACCCTGACCTTTTCTTGCTTACCAAAGCTATCGTCATCGTCGCCACGAGACACTATTGTACGCTCTTTCCTTGCAGACGAGTGCGACAGTAGTAATACACATATACAAAAAACACGTCTCGAAACACTATTGTACTCTCTTTTTACTAGCAAAGAGTGCGACAGTAGTAATATACGCAAACGTCAAAAATTCATCGTTGTTAAAATAATCTAAAATGACTGCCATTGAACAATTAAAGGCATCCCGTGCATCGAGAAAAGGTTATATAACTCGAGTTGGGAAAATTATCGATGAAGACGATAATAAACTAAATGCCACAGACCTCAATTGCCGTCTTGAATTGTTAGAAGGATACTTTTCGAATTTTCTGACAACCCAAGATGCTATCGACACACTTCTTCCTGGAGACCCAGCTGAAGAAGAGTATAGGGCAAGTATTGAAGACTTGTATTGTTCTCTTAAATCGAAAATTCTGACTCGAATTGCAAATTTAAAACAAATCTCAACTAAGCCTGATACAACGCACTCTTCGGTCAGCGACGATCTTCCCAAATTGAAGCCGCCAACATTTGCAGGGGAATATACAGACTACAACACCTTCATCCAACAGTTCAAGGCCACAATCGACTCGAAGCCAATTCCAACAATAAGAAAGTTCCAATTGCTTGTGGACGAATGCCTTAAAGGAGAAGCCAAGTTGGCAATTAAATCTCTGGATGTCACCGAGGACAATTATGCAAAGGCATTGGACTTGCTAAAAAACCGGTATGATAACAAGTGCATAGTGTTCCAGGTGCACATTCGAGGACTGTATCACCTTCCAACAGTATCGAAAAATTCGGGAGCTCAGCTTCGTCGTTTTGTTGACTGCGTTGATGGACATCTAGGTGCGTTAAGATCCTTGGGAACTGATACCGATATTGTAAACGCATTGTTAATCTATATTACGTCTCTCAAATTGGATCCTGAAACTTACAAAAAATGGGAAGAATCATTGCAGTTAGAGAAGCTGCCAACGTGGAGCGAATGTTCGTCATTTCTTAACCGACGGAGTCAGCATCTCGACATCGGAGAGCCACGGGGTAAGTCAACTTCGTCAGCATCGACTAAATCGTATTCCTCTTCCACAGAAGCAAGAAATAAAATTCGGACTACATTAGCTGTTACTGAGTTGCGCTGCGCATTCTGCAATGTATCGCACCATAAGATTTCGGATTGCAACAAATTCATCAAGCTCAAAGTCTATCAACGATTTCAAACAGTAAAGCGACTTGGACTCTGCATAAATTGTTTGCAATTCGGACATTCGGTTAAGGAATGCATGTCATCAAAGTGTAGAGTCTGTAGCGAACCACATCATTCGTTACTGCATCGATTTCAGGTCGCTTCTCCAACCCCATCGCCAACAGCAAATCAATGTCCTTCTTCAAATCAAGACCAAGGCTCAATGGATCTAAACGCACAGGCGCATGCAACATCGCTTGTATTACATTCTCTCAACACGCACGGTGGTTTAGGTAGTCATGTATTTCTGGCCACCGCAATAGTGAATGTGAAAACGGCAACTGGCGAATACATACCCGCCCGTATTCTTATGGATTCTGGCTCTCAGCTTAATTTGATTTCAGAGCATTTGGCTCAAAGGCTGCGGTTGAAGCGCATCAATTTCAATGGAGAATTAAGTGGGATCGGAAATATAAACCTTCCAGCTCGTCAAAAAACATTCGCTTCGTTGACATCAAGGCTGAGTGACTTCGAAATAAACTTGGACTTCTGGATCTTATCTTCCATAACATCGAAACAACCCGAAGTTCGCATAAATGTAGATGATTGGTGTATTCCGTCTGATATAAGGCTCGCTGATCCCAATTTCAACAGGCCTCAACGCATCGATATGCTCATAGGAGCTGATGTATTTTTTGAACTTTTGGCTGATGGCCAAATAAAATTGGGAGATGAGCGGCCGCTATTAAAAAACACAATGTTTGGTTGGATCGTTGTCGGAAAGTTCAACCCACATCATAGTGCCCCTCGTCGAGTTTGCAATTTGGTTTCACGTGATCACGGATACAATCACCTAAATACGTCAACGGATAACTCACTCAATGATATGTTTCAACGGTTTTTGTCAATGGAAGAGGTCCACACAGAGACACCAAACTGGACTGAAGAGCAGATGGCCTGTGAAAACACATTTTGCACCACAATTTAGCAAAGGGCCGACGGCAGACTTGTTGTACAACTGCCTTTCAAAGAGGATCCCAAGGTGCTAGGTGACTCAAGGAGAATTGCGGAGAAAAGATTCCTTTATTTGGAAAGGCGAATAGCAAAGTTGCCGGAAATCAAACAACAATATATTTTGTTCATGCGGGAGTACGAGTCGTTGGGACATATGGAAGCTGTGCCACCTGAAGAAATCTCCTCCATTCGATACTATATACCCCATCAGTTCGTTTTGCGTCCAGAGAGTTCTTCTACCAAATTGAGGGTTGTGTTCGATGCGTCCTGTCGAACATCGTCAAATGTATCCCTCAATGATATCCTGATGGCAGGTCCAACAGTACAGCAAGATCTATATTCAATATCACTTCGCTTTCGTTCCCATAAAATCGCTTTAACCGCAGATGTACCAAAGATGTATAGGCAAATTTTGGTTCGGCCTACTGATGCGAACTTTCAAGGAATTTTGTGGCGAGAAGACACGACTGCGGACATTCGAGTCTTTCGATTAACCACAGTGACGTATGGGACATCATCAGCACCCTACCATGCCACTCGCTGTTTGTTGTACCTAGCTGAGAAACATGAAACACAATTTCCAATTGGATCTGCAGTTATCAAACGAGACTTTTACATCGATGATCTTATCTCAGGAGCGGACACATTGGACGATGCCAAGAACATCCGGCGTCAGACTGAATCCATCTTGAAGAGCGCTGGACTTGAGCTAAAGAAGTGGTATTCCAACGAGGCTAAGCTGATGGACACGATTCCAGCATCAGATCGAGCGACAATGCTGAGAATAAATGATAACGATGTCATTAAAGCTCTAGGTATAGTCTGGGAGCCCTCAAAGGATGTGTTGCAATTCGTGAATCCATTGGAAAGTGTGCAGAGTGTCGCTATCGTTACAAAAAGAACTGTTTTATCAGACATAGCCCGATTGTTCGATCCCTTGGGGTTAGTGAATCCAGTCATCGTGCTGGGAAAAATATTTCTTCAGCGGCTCTGGATAGCGAGAGTTGGCTGGGATGAAGATATTGCTGATGACCTGAAGGAGGAGTGGATTAGGTATCGTTCTCAACTTTGGGAACTTACAAGGGTGCGTATTCCAAGATACATATTTTCCACTGATGCTGTTAGTTGTGAGTTGCATGGGTTTTCGGATGCTTCTCTCAGAGCATTTGGTTGCTGTCTTTATGTTCGCATTGTTGATTTGCTGGGAAACGTATCTGTTCATCTGTTAAGTGCAAAATCAAAGGTAGCACCTGTATCCACGCAAACATTACCAAGACTGGAACTGTGCGCTTCGCTGCTTCTGGCAAGGTTGCTCCGTCGAGTATTGGATGCCTATGAAATTCTCTTTGATAAAATTGGTTTATGGACGGACTCAGAAGTGGTGCTGGATTGGCTTGCCGATCATCCTTCGTCTTGGAATACCTTCGTCGCCAATCGGGTGTCCATAATCCAAGAATTAACGGCTGCGGCTGGTGCGACATGGAGGCATGTCGATAGCAAATCGAACCCTGCAGACATCATATCTATGGGAGCAATGGTTTCAAATTTGGTTCAATCTATCTGGTTCAAGGGTCCTGATTTTTTATACCGTCCCCCTGGTCATTGGCCGGCAACAACAAAGCGGGCATCCAAAGGTGGTCTTGACCGAAGAAAGACTAATGCGGTATTACTTGGAGTACCCACCAACAAACGTGACAGCGGAGTGGAAGATTTAGTTGAACAGCTTAAATTCGTAAATAATTACAGGCAAACTGTCAGAGTTTTCGCCTACTGCAACAGATTCATCGAAAACTTTAAACGAAAGTATTCAACCAAGCATCGAACCCAGGAATTGCTATCGGGCGACCTTGAAGTTAGTGAGTATGAAGCCGTTCTATTAAAAATAGTATTTTGCATTCAACAAAATAGGTTCCGAGACGAAATGGCCAGTCTACAATTAAAAAACCAGTCTGTCAGTTCGAAAAGCCGCATTAGGAAACTAAATCCATTTCTTAAACCTGAGTCTGTGGTTCCTTTTTTAATACGCGTGGGTGGAAGATTAGAACAGTCAGAGTTGCCGTATGACGCCAAGCACCCGATACTCCTGCCAAAATCACATCCATTTGTTCGTGGCTATCTTAATCATTTGCATACTAAGAATTATCATGCAGGAGCTCAAGCGTTGGTGTCAATTTCGAGGCAGATGTTCTGGATTATCGATGCCCGGAGTATGGCGACAAGTGTAGTTCACAATTGTCTTCGATGTTTTCGAATGCGGCCAAGGTTGCGAAAGCAGATCATGGGAGATCTTCCAGCGTCTAGGGTGTGTATAGCGCGACCATTTTTAACTTCGGGGGTAGACTTTTGTGGTCCATTTATAACATCAGTACGGAGTCGAGGGTCTCGCACCACTAAGTCGTCCATGGCTGTCTTCGTGTGCTTCGCAACAAAGGCCGTACATCTGGAGATAGTGTCAGATTTATCATCAAATGGATTTTTAGCTGCACTAAGAAGATTTATCGCTCGTCGTGGCATTTGTCGTCACCTTTATTGCGACAACGCCACAAATTTTGTGGGAGCTAGAAATGAATTAGCAGACCTACGAAACCAGTTCTACAGTGATCATACTCAATCATCGATACAGAGAATCTGCGCAGAGGATAACATCGAGTTTCACCATATACCACCTCGTTCGCCTCACTTCGGCGGCTTATGGGAGTCAGCGGTGAAGTCAGCGAAGGGTCTATTCTTCAGAACGTGCAGCTCGCACACCTTTACTTTCGAAGAGCTTTCAACGGTCGCTGCTGAAATTGAAGCCATCCTTAACTCAAGACCACTGACGCCATTAACTACGGATCCGAGCGATGAACAGGTGCTGACGCCAGGGCACTTTATAGTCGGTGGTCCGTTGACTTCGTTCGTCGAGCCTGACATCACTAATGTATCCCGTCTCGATCGTTGGCAACAGCTCAATGCAATTCGTCAACACTTTTGGAAGCGATGGTCTCGTGAATATATCGTCCAACTACAGCATCGCTATAAATGGAACACGACATCTGCGGACGTCAAGCCTGGTATGATGGTTCTCATTTCGGACGACAATCTACCTCCACAGAAATGGCTTCTTGGACGTATTTTAAACACTACAAAGGGACGGGATGGCCATATTCGTGTTGTAGGCATCAAAACTAAGAACGGGGTTATATCCAGAGCAGTACACAAAGTGGCGCCCTTGCCATTCGAAGACATTTCTTAAAGAATCTTCGATCTTTCAGAGGCGGCGGCATGTTCAATCAGATACGTAATCCAAAGGAAAACATCATTGTAACTAAAGCCTAACCATAAGTACTCCCTATTACAATTATTATTACTTCTTCTATTCTATTTAACGAAATAATCTACTACAGTCCACGGAATTTATATAAAACGGAGGGTTTTTTGAGGAGATCGAGTTTTTTCTTGAACCGTCGAGGTTGAAATAAAGGAATCTATTAAAATAATAAAGTTGTCGTGCTTTTTTAATTTTTCCAATTCGTTTTCTCTTTTTCGGCCTAACATTCACTGAGCTTTGAAGGTATACTGAAAGTTTTATAAATTAATGAAACCATTAGTTATAGAAAAATATCCTTTTTTTAGGTTTTTGTCCTTTTTTTTCATATGAAAACAGGTAAACAACTTTTTTTTCTTTGAAATGATGTAAAAATAAAAATTAAAAAACACTCATCAAAAAAATAAATTTGAATCAAAAAAATATTAAAATATTTAACTTTTTGCTTCCGTTCCTCTAATTTTGTCCACCAGTGTATTTCTGCGGTTGTAAACAGCAAACAACATACTTAGAGAATGAAAATCAGTACAAATGACTTATGCAGAGCTTGTGGCGATAAGGAAGCGCATATTATTTGCCCAGCACCTAAAAGAATTTCACGGCAGGACCGTTTTTGACTTGCGCAAATTTGTAAAAGGCTCAGGATGGCTTAGTCCCTGGGTTTCATAGGTTTCCAATAGTGAGAATAAAGAAAAGGTAAACCTAGAACGTGCATATTAGTGAAAATTAACCTGACTGCTTATTTACTCCATAATTTCAGCGATCGAGGTATCACTGCCTCAAAACTAAAGACTGCTGGCAGAACATTCTGATTAGCATCGGTATATCTCGCCCACGATTACGTGGGGCCTCTCTCTTGTGACAGCAGCTTTTTGAATATATTTTATATACAAACCTTATTGTCTGCAACTTAGGTAATGAGCCCACATTCATTACCAAAAAATGACAGGAAGTTCTATATATTGCTCTTGTCTCCGACACCATCAACGATATGATAACGCGTTGGAAGGTTTCGGCTGATCATACTTTTTCTGACCACCGTTATCTTCAATTCAACCTTAACGTTCATCCTCCCTGCCAGCCTTTCCGTAATCTTCGGAAAACTTAACGGCCTAAATACAGAGAAACACTTCGCAAGTCCCCCTAAGTCCCCCCTGCAACTCCAATGAACTTGCAGGAAAGTCAAAGATATTACAGTGGCCCTCAACGAAGCGATGTCAGCTTCCTGTCCCATCATACGACCTAGAGGAAAAAAGAAGCCACACTGGTACGAGTGGACCCCAGAATTGGGAACACTCAGAAATGATTCCAGGAGAAGTTTAAATCTTGCCAAAAGCTCAAGATCTATATAACCTATTGGGACTTCTATAAGGAATCCTTCAAATTGTACAAAAAAAGAACAAAGGAAAGCGCAAAGAGCATCTTGGAGACACTTTTGTGGCAAAACAGAAGAATCCTCTGAGGCATTAAGGATCGCTTCAAATCCAACTATGCCAAGCTATCTGAGGAAAGCTGATAGCTCTTGGATAACATCCATCGAGGAATTGCTCAATCGGCAACTTGATACTCACTTTCCAAGTTGCTCAAGTTTTACCAGTTTTAGTAACCTGATCAGGTCAGAAGCAAAGGTAATTAACTCTCAGTCTATTTACTAGGGACAAGCTGCTTTGTGCGCTACTAAGCTTCAAGCCCTTCAAGTCTACAGGGCCAGACGGCATAACACCTGCCGATCTACAGATGCCTTCGGATATCATCCTGCCAGTACTGGAGATGATTCTGAAGAGCTACCTGTATCTGGTTCACATTTCTCTGGCTTGAAGAGAAGTGAAAGTGTTTTTTATACTTAAGGCTGGCAAATATTCCCATGTTAGTCCAAGATCTTAGACCTTTTAGTCGATTATCATTCCTCCTTAAAACGCTAGAAGGACTTATTGATATCCATCTTCACACCAACGTAAATGCGCAACTTCTGTCTGCGGTTCAATATGCGTACTACAAAGGCAAGTCGGTGGAAACCACCCTTCACTCTTTGGTACGTACTATTGAATAATCCTTTCATCACAAGGAGTACACTTTGGTTGTTTTCCTAGATAAAGAAGGCGCCTTTAACAACCTCAACACATCTGCAATCGCAAATGCGCTGACAGAGCTGAATGTGGATAGCTCGCTTGGTAAATTCGTCAATCTACTGCTAATAAGTCGAATTGTCAACTCAAAACTAGGCGAAACATCTGGCAGGAGGTCTGTCAGCAGAGGTACACCGAAAGCTGGCGTCCTTTACCCACTTCTTTGGAATATGATGGTAAATTAACTACTGATATGCCTGGATGATGCTGGTAATGCAGTTCATGTAAATGCACGTTCAAACTAGGATTTAACAGTCAGCCAGAATATAGAAAAAGATGTTAGTTTTAAGAAAATTAAAATATTAAGTTACAATATCAATGGTCTATCAAACAAAAAAATATATTGCGATTTTTTTTGTTATGTCAATACGTATGAAATATTTTTACTATACGAAACTCACACTATGCAGCAAAACCAAAAATACTTCGAAGAATTTTTCAAGGATTATGAGCTGTGTTGGATAGGAGCAATAAAACGGAATGGAGCGACGAAAGGAAGAGCATCGGATGGAGCACTCTATGGATTCAAAAAATCATTGTCGACAATTCAATGCACTTTTAAAGAAAAAGAAGAATTCAAATACTTAGAAATCGCAATAGACAAAAAAACCATAAATCTAGTTCCAATATATTTAAATTGTTCACATTGGCAAACGGATTTCACTATTTTACTGGACACAATGCAAATATTGGGAGAAAATCACTGCATTCTCTTAGGGGATTTTAACGCGCGAACCGGACAAGAACAATGCGTATCTTTTGGAACCCGTTCTAACCCAAGAAATTCGAAAGACACAGAAATCAACGCAAGGGGGAAAAGCATATTGGAAATGGGAAGTGCTTTCGATCTGACCATAATGAATGGTACACAAAAAGGAGATGAAGAAGGTAAACTAACTTTCATCCGAAATCCAGGCCAATCTGTTATCGACTATATCTTCGCGTCCACTGATATAGTCTGCAACATATTTGATTTTGAAGTGGATAGTCAGATTTATTCCGACCATATGCCATTGATTACCACTCTAACCTCTACAGAATCAGACAACCAACCACAGCTCGAAAAAGAAAATGCACTTCTCCCAAAACTAAAATGGCAGAAAAACCGAGTCGAAGTATATCAGAACAATTTAAATCGTAGTATAACAGAACATGGACTGCATGAGCACCAACCAACAATTGATGTATTGCAGAGCGTAATAACATCGACAGCGAACTCACACCATCTAAATACCTAGGCCCTGCAAAAATAAATCGATCTGGTATGATAAAGACTGTGAAGCTTCGCGGAAAAGGTCCTTTACACTTCTGCACCTATACCAAAATTTTAATGCCGACTCTCTTAAAAAAGCATATCTTGCAGCAAATCGAGCGTATAAAGCTTTATGTAGAACCAAAAAAGTAAACTTCTTCAAAAAACAAGCAGAAAGTTTAACTTACTGCAGAAACCCGTCCGAATTCTGGAAAGGAATACAACAGATAAAAGGAAAAACCTTCGCAACAAAAACACTTTTACCTGCAGCAACACTACGACACCATTTTGAAGGACAATTGAACGCGGAACTCTTTGCTCCACCAATCCAATACGCTCGACCAAATATCGAAAATCTAACTTTAGATAGAGAAATAACGATATCTGAAGTACAGTCAGTTGTAGCGAAAATAAAAGACAACAAAGCTCCGGGGGTTGATCGGATCCCAAATGAATTCTGGAAATATGCAACAACAGATTTCCTTTCACATCTCACAAAAGTGTATAATGACATTTTCACTACAGGAGAAACACCAGAGGCGTTCCGAAAATCTATACTCTTTCCCATATTAAAAAAAGGAGACGAGATGGACCCATCCAACTACCGAGGTATTGCTTTTCTCAACACATCGCTTAAAATCTTTATGGAAATTCTAAGACGCCGACTCGCAGCATGGATTGACAGCAACCACCTTCTCAGTGAATTCCAAATTGGATTTAGAAAAGGATATTCAACAGTAGACCACATATTTAGCCTGACCAATATTGCAGAGATCTATCTACGAAAACGAAGAAAATTATATGCATTTTTCATTGATTTTCGAGCCGCGTTTGATTCCATCGACAGAAAAGCCTTAATTTTTAAATTCTTTAGAGATGGGATGTCTCTCAAGTTTGGAAGAATGATTGAGGACATCTATAGTGAAACCCTCTATGCAGTTTGGGATGGGCAAAATTTATCAGATTGGTTCCTGGCGTTAGCAGGATTGAAACAAGGATGCAATCTCAGCCCTTTAGGTTTTTGCCTCTATATCGAAGACCTAACAAAAGACATGCCGTGTGGTATATCAATCGATGGGTTTCAAATCAAAATACTGATGTACGCAGATGATATAGTCCTTTTAGCTGAATCACCCGAGTCCCTTCAGCTAATAATAAATAAATTGCGCGAGTACTGCTTGAAGTGGAACCTAACTATTAACCTAAGCAAATCAAAAACAATGGTATTTCGGAGAGGAACAGGACGATTAGCTGCAAACGAAAAATGGTGCTATGGAGTAGAGGCTATAGAAACTGTAAAGGAATACCAATATTTGGGTTACACTATAACAAGCAACTTGAACCTGGAAAAACACCTGGTCAAAAAGCTCTCCTCTTCCAAAAATGCGATCGGGACGATATGGAAAAATGTTTACGGAAATAAAGACCTATCAGCTAGCGCAAAATTTAAAGTTTTTCTGGCAACGTCCAGATCAATAATGCTTTATGCTGCGGAAGCATGGGGCTGGAATCGGTCAGAAACCACTGAAAAACTCTTAAGGTTCTTTCTAAAGCGGCAATTTCGACTACCTGACACAACACCTAACTACATGCTACTCATCGAAACTGGACTATCACCACTGTATCTCACGTCTCTAAAACTCCACTTTAATTACATCACGAAACTCATGTACAGTCACGAAGGTAAAGTAGCAAGAAAGATTGCAGTCTCGATAGTAAGGTCGAAAAGCTCATGGTTTGAGGAATGGAAAAATCTAGCAGACTTTTGTGAACTCTCTTTCAATCTCAGCTTGGATAATTTATCAGAATGGACGCCATTCCTTCATAACCTTCTCGAAAAGCTCCATTCTAAAACAAGAAAAGAAAACATTGAGCGAGCAAAAAGCTCAGTACATAGGGAACTATATCCTGAACTCCAACACGATCTAGGAGAAGCCAGCTACTTCAACGACAAGTTTAACAGTGAAACTATATCATTGGTATTCCGAGCAAGAGGGGAACTATTACCGCTTAATTTCATACCGCATCGCAATGACTTAACACTTAACTGCTCCTTATGCAACAGCAACGAAAGGGAAAATGTACTGCATTTCATCGCAAGATGTCCGATTCTAGCTGAGATACGGCGACAAATATGGAAACGGAATTACTTAGAACGAACGGACCTCATAGCAATTTTAAATGGAACAGATTGGAAAAAATTATCGCAATATATAAAAATAGCACTTACATATAGAAAGCAAATAATAAGAGAAGAATTTTGAATTTTAAATTTAATCAAACCTGATACCAAAGCACCATTAATTCACAAAACTCGAAAATGTATTAACAAGAGATATCATCTGGCTGACGGCCCTTCCGGCCATGCCTCAAAAGAATTATGTTTTTTTTTCAACTGTTTTGTAAATACCACTTTTTATGAATTAATAAATCCACTACTACTACTACTACTACTACTACTACTACATATGCCTGGAAGGAGAGGGCTGCAGTGTGATTGCCTATGCGGATGATGTAGCTATTGCAGTCTCTGGTAAACACCTCAACACCTCAAAGGAACTCCTGAAAAACGCCCTTAACAAGCTAAGGAGATGGGTAAATCGTTGTGGCTTGGGTGTAAATGCCCACAAAACCGAACTCGTTATCTATTCCAGGAAATACAAAATCCCACATATTGACCCACCAGGTGAGTTGGCGGTTTGACTACTAATGTCCGCTTTTCGTGCCGGCTCATTTACAAGCCGAGTTAAATTATTTACCTCAGCAAATATCTTGACGTAGGTACCTTCCTTCGGGTGCTGTCTAACCTAAAGGTCGAAGCCAACTTGCATTGTGTGTATTGAAATCGCCCACAATGACGATTTCATTTCGAGGGGGAAGGGTAACACTTCTTGTGATGGAATCGGGCAATGCATCAAACTCATTATAAGTTGAGCGAATTTCCAGGTCTGTGCAATACAACAAATGGTATTTAAAAAATGTCAATAATTGCTAATTAAATGACAGCCGAGTAATCGGGTGCGTTCTCTAAACACATCAAAGCGCTCTAAGCACGCTCGGTTTACAGTATGTTCGGCGTGCTCGAGCTATGTTCGGTGCTCTGCTTTAAAAGAAAAAAGAAAAACGTCGATTTTTCGGTGAAGCTTTAAAGAATGTATTGAATGTACCAAATTATTTCGACCAGTCTGAAACGAAAAATGAATCCGACGAGTTATTTCGTTATGTTCGATATTTAAAGAAAAGTTTTGTTGCACGTCAATAGCAGGTCTTTATTTTTAACGAATCCAAATAACTCAAATATTTAGAAGCTATCGTATTGCCCAAGCGATTCTATTGTACTTTCTAAATTATAATTCACTTTGCTTAACCCGCAGTCACCCTTCAGTGTCACCGTGCCTACTTCTATATCCTTATCCCAATGGAACTTTAACTAATTTGCTTAAATTGTGTGCACTCAATGCAATGCATCTGGTAGCATTTCGAGAAAGTAAATATTTACTTCATTGGGTTATTTTTTTTTTTTTGTCAAATAATCAAAAGCAAAAAAAGAAACGAATAAATAAATTGGAAGCCATTCTCAATTTAAGTTAAATGAAACTTACACTGATTGAAGATAATTCAATTAAGGCACCAGTTACACGACACAAATACTTACTGACTCGCACCCAAGATTCTATTTGTTCGTTTGGATTTTTATTTATTCGTTTTCGTATAGTTTGACGTATTAATGGTTAGTTTGTGTTTTGAGCTTTGTGAGGCACGAACAAGATTTACACATCTTCAGCGAGAAAATGGAGTAAATGCATACTTGTACGTTGAGGTATGAGTACAGAGTATATATACAATATCACTGACTAAACATAACAAACTAGTTTCTTTTCCTATAAGCAAATCTACAATTGAATTCCGTTTACTTTTGCGCTAGGCAGAGTATATAAGAGGTTGAATCGATAGACGTTGAGGTACGGTCGACTTAGGGATAACGAGGAGTTCCAATATGCATACTTGCATTCAATGAATATGAATTGCACTGGAATCTTTAAGAAAGACTGTACCTTAAAGGTGTATGCATGTACAAGGTTAGAAATGGAAAGTTGTTTGAGTAGTTGATTTACGAAGGTATTCTCGCAGATTGAGCCTGAGCACCATTTAAGAATTCGTATCAACACACATGATTTATAAATCGTAATCATTACAAAAAAAATCAAAGAATTAACATTTCGGAACATTATCAAATTTGTAGGCGCAGAGGTTAGTGTGTTGAACTACGAATCCAAAGGTCTCAGGTTCAAATTAGCATCTGGTAAGTAGCATGTAAAACGTTTTTTCCACTGCCCCACCTCTTGTGAACGTCTGACAAACATCCAAGAGTATCAATTGCCATCAGCAGCATCTCAAATTCGCCGTTCGGATTTGTCTTTAAATTGCAGACCCCTTCCACTTCGCACAAGCATGTTTGGAGAAGCTAGGTTTTAGGCTGCCAAGGGTCTACACAGTACTGATTAAAAAACTCTTTTTGGCATTAGCTAAAGTTAAAATGATAAAATTGAAATTGTCGTTTTTTTGCAATAAGAGTTCCAACCAAATATAATTGGTACTTCAGCTAACATCGGCTGTGCGCTTCTGAAGTCAACGCGGCGCTGTGATAGCTGGCAAAGGTTTTTAAATTGGGTGCAAATAAATATCCCATCGCAAAATGTTCTGTGGGTAATTTATTATGTCATTCATTTTGGACAGGTTTTTTCTTGTTGTTGTTTTTATTACAAAGCCGATGCGCTTCATTTCATTTCGATAACGGAAGCAAGTGGGTTCCGAAATCCGACAAATCGTGACAGCGAAAATTCGAAAATCCAGCAAATAGCGACGAACTAATTGGGTTCCGAAATCCAAAAACTGCGAGGTAGGTTCCGATATCCGATTGCTTCCGTTACACTACTTCCGTTGAAATGCTTCCGTTACGATCAAAATTTTATCCTTAATGCACCAAAAGATGTATAACTTCGACAAAGCTGCAAAAGAGAGTGAAACAAATTCCCCCTTCATTAAAAAACCAGAGATTTTCTCGTACACAAATATGTATGAGAAGGTGAGGCGCATACAATGTACCTTCAAACTGTTGGCGGATACCATAACGCTGACGTCTACCTATTGGGAACCCTGAGATTACTTCCTGTGAGGTAGTGGTTGTGAGGATGTGCTCATGATAAAGTCGGAGAGTGCAGAGCGGACGTCATACACACAGAGTGAATGAGGTGGCTGTTACAATCGAACCCCATCTCTGGTTCCATTATGTCTGCTCAGTGGGGGAATAACACACCCGGGGTGACTGTTCAATCGAACCACTGGTTTTCTATCTAACCCTTGGAGTGGAGTGCTGTTACAATCTAACCTCAATCAGGCTTCGTTCTTTAGGAGTAGTTAAGGTTGGTATGACTGAACTTAACCGAACCCCAACCCGTCGCTTACATCCCTGGACTAACGATGATACTAATAATAAAATATTCGGGGAGCGCTAATGTTATATACACAACAACCTCAGAAATCATTGAGGTGACTTTTACAATCGAACCCCGCCTCTGGTCAAAAACGCTTAAAGCTACAAGATTACCAGTTCTGATGGATTATCACCGGAGCTATTCAAATACGGAGATAATCGCTCCTATTCGCATTGGCGTTTTCGGCCATTTTTAAAACTTCAAATTGAATTTGGCATTCCTGTCGGGTGTTTCAAATTCATTTCACGCCTTTTTTGTGGAAAGTGATGTATTGTGGAACCCAATTCATTACGACAAGTACCTATCATGTGATGAATTTCACTGTTATTGTGTAATGCGTTAAACAACGAAAACGCGCGATTGCGTGAACGTAAACAATAGGTATAAAAACACGCCTAAAATTAATTGTTGATTGAATAGTTATAGAATAGTAACAGCTGCACTTCATTAACTAAATAAAATTATTCCGAATTGAAAAAATAATTCGTAGGGAAAGTACGTTGTTGGATAAATGTGGGTACAAAAATAAGAAGACAATTTTGTAAAAACATTGATTTAGATAAACTGTGTGGGGCATCGAAAAGCCCGGCATTTCATGTAGTGTATTTTTTATGAAACAATCTCCGTCGGATCTCCACTTAGGTGTAATTTTTGGATTTGCTGTTTACTCCCAGGTAAGTAAACTACTTTGGAAATTATTGCTACCAACTGTGGCACGTTTTGTCTTAGGCGGTGGACAGATGTTTGTTTGTTTGTTTGTTTGTTGATATCACGTATTTCGTCCTGTCCTCATTACCATCAAGACCAACCACTTTCTAAAAGTAATTTTCAATAGTAGGTTAGGTTAGGTTTATGTGGTTATCTTCAGAAGCCGGCACACTTAGACCAATTTAGGTCCATTGTGATATCACGTATAATTATCTACCTCCACTCTGTAGATGGGACTGGCCAACGACACGCGATTGTTCTCAAACGGTCCCCCATCTACGTACTAACCGCGCCCAACGTCGTTTAATTACGGTGATCTGACGAGAACCGATTAACTCGACGTGGTATGGTCGTTGGTTATTTTTTTCAATAGTAATTACTGACATAAATTTATTTGGCATTAGATTGTTTTATTAAGAGAGCCCTGGAACCCCAAAAAGGTCCTTAAAACCCAAAAAAGAATATTTTTCCAAAGCTTCGTTGGAAACCTCGTAGTATTTCTGTGAGGTAATTTGACCAAAAGGTCCTTGGAACAATTAAAAAGTCCTCAAAACATAAAAAAGGGTATTTTTCCGAAATTTCCCTGGAAACCCAGCAGTATTCTTGTGTTAAACGCTGTTTTACACCAAAAAAGGTCTTCAAAATCAGAAAAAAAAGGATATACATATTTCCAAATGTCCTTAGAAACCGCGCAGTAATTTTAAGCTCAATGTTATTTTACCTTAAATACCAAAATTTGTTAAAAATGCCTTTGAAAACCGCGCCAGTAAAGGTGTTTGTCGCGGCTAAAGACCTTTCCTTGAAACTGTTTTTGATCAGGCGCACGGTGTTTATACGAAAAAGGAAACATTCTAAGAAAAATTGTAAAGTTGCTGCATTGCAAGCGGACAGTGATATTGCAGTGTGTTTGCGCCTTGAGGATCTGCTTTTCGGGTATCAGACCAACGACGGCGTAGTAAAATGCATATCATCGCACGCCTTACACATGCATAAAGTCTATATATGGCCGTCGGACTTGTGCGTTCGGGCATTCTTTCCTTTTTTCATTCTATGGCACACATTAATTCAGCTATAAAGTAAATTCACCTGCATGCGGTTTGCTGCAAAGGCCTCATTTCAATAAAGTATTTTTTGAAAGTAAATCAGAGTAAATAATTAAAAGTGTTGTTTTTGATTATTTGGAATTTCACTACAAACGTCGTGTGGTGAAGGGGTTAAAGATTTCTCGTACATGGTTTGCCCGCTGGAAACAAAAAGTCGCATGCCCTTACTTTGGAAAGGGGGTTCTGGTTACGATTTAAAAAGGGGTTTTTGATCAAAGCTCATTAAATTCTGATCTTAACAGCATAACTCGGTGAGGTGTAACTAATAGAGTGGAATTCAATGCTTCTAAAACGCAATGCTGTCTTATGTCAATAAAGCAAAACCTTAACACAATGCCATTGTCCATAAATGGCACTTGCATCGTTGAAACCGAACGGCTTTCCATTCTCCGTATTTGTGTTAATGACAACTTTTGTTGGAATGACCACATATTCGATGTCGCCAAGAACGCTGCGAAATGCCTAGGCGAAAGAAATATTTCACTCACTCTGATCTGGCTACTATTTTTTTTTTTTTTTTTTTTTTTTTTATAATTAGCGCGCACTAAAGGGATTTGTTGGGACCCTTATAATGTATTAGCTACACAGCGCGGGCGTTAAGGAAATTAGGGTGAGAGGAAAATAAAGGCGTTTATCCGCCCTAAACTTGAGTACAATGCGCATATCTGGTCTGGTGCACCAATGACTTATTTGGAGCTACTTGACAGGATCCAAAAACGCGCAATAAAACTCATTGCATAACATTGCGAGATCGCTTGACTGTCTTAGTCATCGTCGCAATGTCTCTTGTCTCTCGTTATTTTATCGTTATTTCCACCATAACTGTTCAAAAGAAATAGCCAGTTGCATTCTACTTCCACCCCTAGAACATTTGAACAGCAATACCCGCTGTGCAAGGAATGCGCATCAGTTTACCCTTAAGCCTGTATTCGGACTTACAGTAAAATACAAGGAATCTTTCCTTAGTGTCAGCTCCATTTTTCCTACACATTATAATCTACAAACATTTAAAACCAACGTGCATCGGCATCTCTCTCTATCTTCTAACCCCAATTTCCTTAACGCCCGCACTGTGTAGCTAATACATTATAAGGGTATCCAAAAATCCCTTTAGTGCGTGTCCATTATAAAGAAAAAATACGTCCATATTTCCTAATGACCATGTTTATCTGTCAAATCAGCCTGGTCATTCGTGGTCATATTCAGCGAACATTAACATATTTGAAGGATTTGTGGCATCCAATCTAAAAGCTTTAGTATATCTAGCCACTTTCTGTGCTTAATCATACCGTAATTACTTATGTCTTACGACCATACCACGTCGAGTTAATCGGTTCTCATCAGATCACCGTAATTAAACGACGTTGGGCGCGGTAAGTACGTAGATGGTCCCATCTACAGAGTTGAGGTAGCTAATATACGTGGTATCACAATGGACCTAAATTGGTCTAAGTGTGTCGGCTTCTGCCGACAGCCGCATAAACCTAACCTAACCTATGTCTTATTTTGTACACTATAAATTATATTTGAATTACAGCAACGAAAGTCGCAAAAAAATGCGACGACAGTAAATATGCTCAGCTCAACTCAGCTAACTCTGTTTGTAACTCTGAAAAATAAGTTTGCTCCTTACTCGTCGCTCCGAGAAAGTGTGCGTGAGCTTGCCATTTAATTCATATGCAAACAGCTATAGAAACGAAGAGCAATAGGCCTTTTCATACGTTTTTTTCGTTTGGGAAAAATTGATAGAATCTTTCGAAGTCGACTGTCTTAGCTCCTCATCAGTGCGTGTGACACTGGAGAACTACTAAAGCATCGAACAAAAAGAAGACGCAGGACTTGGGGCACACACTGTATTGAACTTAAAAAACAACACCAAGTAATGTTTGCCTGTTCAGTAATCAGTAGTGATAAGGTTTAAGCGTCCAAGTAGCGCAGAAGCCCCATTCAAAAAAGGTATGCAGGTGTATTTACGGGCTTATGTCACAAAACATTATCAACTTAACACGCAATCTTAACTGCATGGAGTGTGACAACATATGGTATAGAAAATCCCAAAAGACAACGTAGGTACACGCGATATGCCGTCATCTTCATATATTAAAGACAACGATGAGGCCATGAAAGTAAGAGTTAAATTATTATGCATAGCATGCATTTACACATTGAAGTATTCGCTTTTTGAAGTGGGCCTGAACTACACTGGGAACCAACATCTATCAAATTTGCGAGATGCCTTTTAACAATTTGAATTACTGAATTGAAAAATGTCAATTTAATATTTCGAAAGGCTTTATATGCACCTGTTTCTCAGTGAACAATGAGCGAGTTGCTGTTTTCATGAACTTTAGATTTGTCAGTCGAAATTCATCTGAGTTGATTGGAAAGACCTTGTATTCACTCTCAATAACATTGAAATTAACATCATACAATGCTATGTCGTGCATTGCAAACATTGTGTATTTCGCGTTTCTACAGAAGTTTTACACTTAAAAATGTAAGTTTCAAAATGCAGTTTCATTGTTTGTAATAAATATGTATTCAAAAGTGGTTCAACTCTTTATTGAGGTTCACAAAGCTTAAAATCCTTAAACTCGAAAATCGATCGTCGACTTTATTGAAGAGATTTCTAAATACCAGTTCCACGAACCTGTGCCATTAGTTTTAATATGTAAAACAAATCCACAGAATAATTTCGAAATGAATGAATGGGTAATGAAAAAATACAAGTTTTGGGAATTCCCGGAAAGTGCAAGTTCCGAGAACAGAAAATAAAATTCAAAACCGGTTCTCCCCTTCGCAGTATCGAGATATGCAGATTAACTGCGTAAGCGATAATAAGTAAATGAATCGTCGTTTAAAATATAAATAAAACATAGGGACGGGCTACAGTCCGCTTAGGCGAACTGTTGGATACCCTATTCTTATTCCTATCCCTCATAAGTGGGCGTGACAAAAGTCTAAGTATGGTTGAATTGTTAAGAACGCTCTACATATTTTGTTATACAACATTTAAAGGTTTTTATAAAAAAAAAACGCTCCCTAGCTCAAGCTTGGGTGTTTCAATAAAATTGTTTTATTTAATTGTGGGCGTGTCGGTAGGCGGATTTAAAAAAAATTAACACATGAGCATAAAGGGCCCCTAGAGAGTATATAAGAGTATTATAAATTTCAGCTCCCTAGCTCACTTTGAATTTTCAAAAAAAAAAAATAATAATAATTGTGGGCGTGCCAGTGGGCGCATTTTGAAAATATTTACACATGAGCATAAAGGGCCCATAGAGAGCATATATTATAAATTTCAGCTCCCTAGCTCAAACTTTGGATTTTCAAAAAAATTGTTTTATTTATTTGTGGGCGTGTCAGTGGGCGGATTTTGAAAATATTTATACATGAGCTTAAAGCGCCCCTAGAGAGTATATATTAAAAATTTCAGCTCCCTAGCTCAAATTTTGGTTTTTCAATAAAATGTTTATTTTTTTGTGTGCGTGGCAGTGGGCGGATTTTGAAAATTGTATATCCCGAGCAGTTTTAGGGGTCATAGATCATATATAAAAAAATTCAGCTTCCTAGCTCAAAATTCGATTTTTTCCAAAATTTTGTTTTTTTGAGTTTGTGGGCGTGTCTGTGGGCGGATTTCAAAAATTCGTAAACTTGATTATTTCGGGACCCTAGAGAGTATATGGTTAAAATTTCAGCTCTCTAGGTCCAGTTTAAAGGCCTAATTTTTGCCGACGGACGGACGGACGGACATGGCTAGATCGACATTACTATCGATGCTGATCATAAATATAGTAACTTTTAGGGGTCTACGGGCAATATTAAGGTATGTTACAAACTATGCGTCAAAATTAATATACCCCTAGAATAGGGTATAAACATAGGGACGGGCTACAGTCCGCTTGGGCGAACTGTTGGGTACCCTATTCTTATTCCTATCCCTCATAAGTGGGCGTGACAAAAGTCTAAGTATGCTTGAATTGTTAAGAACGCTCTACATATTTTGTTATATAATATTTAAAGGATTTTATCAAAAAAAAACGCTCCCTAGCTCAAACTTGGGTGTTTCAATAAAATTGTTTTATTTAATTGTGGGCGTGTCAGTAGGCGGATTTAAAAAAAAATTAACACATGAGCATAAAGGGCCCCTAGAGAGTATATACAAGGTGGCGCAAAAGTAATCCTCCTATCAGAAAATGCTATAAATTTTGCGATTGGCCCCTAATGTCAGTTCTGTTTTGACATTTGTGTAGTAAACACATGCGAAATACACGTTAATAAACAATGTTACGCTACACTGCTCCAGAACGCGGAATATTGGTGACTATTTATTTGAGCAATAATCATTCGATGGCTTTGGCACAACGTGAATTTCGTCGCAGATTTCCTACCCGTCCAACGCCTTCTGGTAAAACACTGCGACGTTTAGCCGCTCGCCTCGAAGAGACTGGCACAACACGAGATGCTGCCAGGCGTGGCAGACCCCGGAGTAGCCGTTCTGCAGAGAATATTGCTGCTGTAGCCGAAGATGTCATGGAAGCGCCGTCGACATCGACCAGACGACGTGCCACGCAAATGGGTATCAGTCGACGGTCATTACAGCGAATTTTGGTACAAGATTTGAAGATGTTTCCGTACAAAGTCCAGACGGTGCATCAGCTGTTAGCTGCTGACCGCCAATCGCGTCTAACATACGCTCAAGCCATCCTTAATCACCACCAAGAGGAAGATGATTTTTCATCAAAAATAATCGTGAGTGATGAGGCCCATTTCCATCTTAGCGGGTACGTAAATAAGCAAAATTTACGCTTCTGGGGCACTGAAAATCCGCGTGTAACCCACGAAGAGCCATTACACCCGCTCAAAGTCACTGTATGGTGTGCTGTTTTCGCTGGAGGAGTCATCGGACCTTTTTTCTACGAAGACGTCGCGGGCCAAACGGTTACTGTGAATGGTGAGCGCTACAGAGCAATGATCAACGAGTTCTTTTTGCCGCAACTTGATGAATTGGGATTGGAAAACATGTGGTTCCAACAGGACGGTGCAACGGCACACACTGCACGTGCCACAACCGATATGCTGAAGGATGCATTTCCCGGGCGCCTAATCTCCCGTTTTGGCGATTTGCACTGGCCAGCAAGATCGCCTGATTTGACCGCTCCAGACTTCTTTTTGTGGGGCTTTTTGAAGTCGCGGGTTTATGTCAACAAGCCTCAGACTCTTGCAGCTCTTAAAGACAATATCCGTCAACAATGTGAGGACCTATCGCCGGAAGTTTTGGCCAAAGTGATGGAAAATGCCATAAAAAGGGCTCAAATGACAATCAACTGTGGCGGCGGCCATTTACATGACATCATATTCTCGACTTGATGTAAAAAAAATTAAAAGACCAAATAAAAATAATCCACAAGAAGAATCAAAGTTTTTCATTTTTTTTTAAATTACAGCCAAAAAAACATCGGAAGGTTATTTTTGCGCCACCTTGTATTATAGATTTCCGCTCCCTAGCTCAAACTTTGAATTTTCAAAAAAAGTTTTTTTTTAAATTGTGGGCATGTCAGTGGGCGGATTTTAAAAATATTTACACATGAGCATAAGGGGCCCCCTAGAGAGTATATATTATAAATTTCAGCTCCCTAGCTCAAACTTTGGATTTTCAAAAAAAGTTTTTTTTTTAAAATTGTGGGCGTGTCAGTGGGCGGATTTGGAAAATATTTACACATGAGCATAAGGGGCCCCCTAGAGAGTATATATTATAAATTTCAGCTCCCTAGCTCAAATTTTGGTTTTTCAATAAAATTGTTTTATTTATTTGTGGGCGTTTCAGTGGGCGGATTTTGAAAATTTTATATCCCGAGCAGGTTTAGGAGTCATAGATCATATAAAAAAAATTTCAGCTTTCTAGCTCAAAATTCGATTTTTGAGTTTGTGGGCGTGTCTGTGGGCGGATTTCAAAAATTCGTAAACTTGATTATTTCGGGACCCTAGAGAGTATATGGTTAAAATTTCAGCTCTCTAGGCCCAGTTTAAAGGCCTAATTTTTGCCGACAGACGGACGGACGGACATGGCTAGATCGACATTACTATCGATGCTGATCATAAATATAGTAACTTTTAGGGGTCTACGGGCAATATTAAGGTATGTTACAAACTATGCGTCAAATTTAATATACCCTTAGAATAGGGTATAATAATTGAAGTGATCATTATTGTTAAGCTTAAAACAAGTTACAATAGGTACGTCTCGTTTCGGCGTGAGTTTACAAACAATAGATATAAATAATTGCTAGTCAGATACTTGTAATCGTAACTAGATACTACTTGTTAACGTTAGAAATAGAAAACAAATTATAAATTCTCAATCTCGATAAAAATCGTAATAAAATTTATTTGCGCTTTTTTAAACGAATACATTTCGTGGTATAAAAAATTTAATTTTTTAGCAAAAAAAAAAAGATACAGGGTGGCGAACGAATCGTGCTACAAAAACAAAACGTAATAACCTTTTTTCTGCGTTAGTAATCGGCTTTCTTTTTTTTATATGGCAGGTAACTATTTAGATTTATTAAAATGAATGCTTGAGATACCGAAAAGAGGATCTGGATAGTGTAGCGAGACCGTGCTTTGCAGTCCTCCATTTCCGTCCAAATGGAATTAAGGCAGGAGATTGGCGGCACTCACCGAATAGATGGACCATTATGAGGCTGGTAAACATGTTTGCCGAATCTGGAACCATCGCAGGAAGACCGTACCATCGAGATCACTATGTTCCGGTTGAAGACGCAAGAGCGGCTGTAGCACCGTCAATTCAAGCTAATCCAAGCGTTTCGACTCGAAACTTATCGGCGCAAATTGGAGTTAGCAGACGGTCATTACAACGGATAATTCATGATGACTTAAACTTGTGTCCGTACAAAGTCCAAATTGCAAGCAAGTTCAACCCTCTGGAGTTGCCTATTCGCCTGAAACTTGGCCAAAAAATGATTGAAATGACCGAAGAAGACTCTTTAGAACTCTATTACATCCCGAAAAAATCACTCTTTGGTGTGGGTTACATGCCGAAGGAGTGATCGGCCCATTTGTCGTTAAATCCGAAATCGTTTGGAGGAGAAGTTCCAACAGGCGGCGCAACATGTCATACAGCGCGTGCAACCATGCCTCTGTTGAGCCAAACGTTTGGTGACCGCATCATCTCAAGAAATGACCCTGTGAGTTGACCACCTCGTTCGTGTGATTGGACACCTTTGGACTACTTTTTGTGGGGTAGGTTAAATCTCGGGTTTATGCTGATAATCCAGTAACGATTGATCACTTAGAGGCCAACATTCGACGCACTATTGACGAAATAAGAACTGGTATGCTTGAAAAAGTGGTGCGAAATTGGACCGACAGGATGGCGTTCATAAGGCGCAGTCGCGGAGGTCAGTTGCCAGAAATTATTCTTAAACATTAAACGCCATGAAATTTGTGAGCTAATAAAGCCAAAATTTTGTCATTCCATTAAATTTGTTGTGTTTTATTTTTAAAATAAGTTGTTACCCCTATAAAAAAAACACCCTGTATTACAACGATAGTTAAGAATTTAACAAGAAAAATAGTATTCAATAAGAAGAGAAATTAAGGGTCGTGTACCACAAGGTTATGTACAGGTTCAGTACTATACCTTCTATTGACTAGCGATCCACAATGAAAATACTATAGAAACTTTTGCGGATGATACTCTGTATTTGTTGTAGGACAAACTGACGAAATAGCAACAAAATAGCTTCAACATGTTCGGGAAGTTTAGAGTCCACGCCATCTATCGTTACAGGTCAAGAGTTTTAAGTCCCGTATTAACATTAAAAACGGCAGTGTGAACTTCTTCAACACCTCCTTTACAATCGACCATTTCGCTTTTTCCAAATTGTCGTTGATAAGTTTACGACGAACACTCCTTAAAACTGCTTTCGTAAATGATGGCAAATCAATCACCGGTTGGACACTAGCTTTAGTTTGTGGAGTTTGGCTTAGGGGGTATTCGTTAAGAACAGCCTAACTGCAGCTTGACCGAAGACTGGCTGAAACAGTTTTCCACGTTTACCATCTTTATTTGCACACCAAATTCGTGTCGAATAGTTACCACCTTGTTGTTAATGATTTACCAAACTAGTTCATTTATCACGCCGTAAGCTTTTGAAGTTTTCGAAGTTGATGAAGGTATTGATGCATTGTATGAATACCCTTATTATCTTTGTGGGCAAGCAAAGTTGTATTATGGGTGCATGAAATTGTCTGGAGTTCATGTTTGTAAGCGAACGATTCTCAACTGCAAATCAAAAGATTCATGCAGTTCTCTAATGCTAAAATGATTTTTAGATATTTATACCCTATGCGAAGGGTATATCAATTTTGACTCATAGTTTGTGACATACCTCAATATTGCCCGAGACCCCTAAAAGCTACTATGTTCGTGATCCGCATCGATAGTAATTTCGGACTAGCCATATCCGGTCGTCCGTCCGTCGGCAAAATTAGGCCTTTAAACTCGATCTAGACAGCTGAAATTTTAACCATATACTCTCAAGGGGCCCGAAATAATCAAGTTTAAGAATTTTTAAAATGCGCCCACAATTTAAAAAAAAAATATTTTATCGAAAAAATCGAATTTTGAGTTAGAAAGGGGAAATGTTTAGTATCTTTAGACCCCAATATGCTCGGAAGTTAACATTTTTGAAATCCGCCCACGGACACCACAGTAATAAAACAGTTTTATCGGAAATCAAAGTTTTAGCTAGGAAGCTGAGATTTGGAATATATACTCTCTAGAGGCAAAATGGGGTCAAATATGGGGTTACAAATGCTACGATGAGGTGGAAAAATTTCTTCGCTACTTTTTAAAGAGGATATTCCGGTTACCAAAAAATACCCCTAACTATATGCTATACATTGAAACTGGAACTCCTCCCCTCCGCTTGTACACCCTCAAAATGCACTTCAATTATGTTTTAAAATTATTAGAGATGAATGAATCCAGAATACCAAACGTAGTATTAAAAAGCATAACTAAAACAAATGGAAACATTTTTGAGGAATGGCAGAAAGTAGCAGCCGAATGCGGAATGAATCTGACAGTTCAGGTGAACGAGCAACCGCATCTCTGAAGAGAAAAATTAAACTCAATTTTGGAGAATCTTGGCAGACATACGTATGACCAATATGTTGAAGGAGCCGAATCGTCACTATTTAGGAACTATTACAGCAAACTTAACCATTTTTTAAATGAAAAAACGTATATCCTTAACAGTTACTCAGCTGAAAAAATAAGTACTATCTTTAAAATAAGAGGTGAACTTGTCCATTTAAATTTTATTCCACATCGCCCAGATTTACCAACACTTTGCGACCTCTGCAATATGAAAAAGAGAGAAGATGTCTTGCACTTTCTTGGTGTTTGTCCAATTCTAAAAGAATTCCGATTATCAATGTTTGGAAAACATGTCATAGAGGAAGATGAAGCAATAAACATTTTAAATGGAGAAAAAGGATGGGATGTCCTATATAACTACACAGTTGCAGCACTTCGTTATAGAGAACAAATTATAAAAGGAGATTTTTAATAAAAGAACTTTAGTTTATATTTTGTCAACCTGGTAGACGGCCATAGGCCAAACCTATTATGACTTAGGCTGTTTTATTGAAGAAATCATTCGCAACTCATGTAACTAGTCAAAGTCGTTTTGAATAATTCCGTTACGGCGTTTTTTTTACAAAAACGTTGTTTTTTCAATAAAATCCATTAAATGTTGTAAAGGGTTAAGCACTTGGCAACTTCTTTTTCAACAAAAAAAAATGCAAACTACTTAAGATATCTCCAAAAAAAAGGAATGGCTTAAATTACTATCAAAACATTTATGAATGTTGTGTAAATTGTCATTATTTAGCTTTTGCTGCCGCTTGTCTGAAAATCCGGACAAAAACAACGCATCACAGTTTTGCTCATATGATGTTTTTTAATAACTGGCAAAAAATAAATCCCAAAGTAGCCAGGCATGAATCAAGTTCCCAACACAACCAAAGCCTTTGCAAATGGAAGAAGTTAGAGGCCAGACTTTGAACAGCAAAGACAATTGATAAAAGACAGAAAAATATCGTAGCCAATGAAACAAAAAAAATTCTTACTAAAATGGTCGATATTATTAAATTCCTCACGAAACAGAATTTGGCTTTTCGTGGCCACAGAAAAGAAATTACCAGTGGAGAGCACTCAGACTCGGTAACGGTCCATTGTACTACCAGGCAGAAATCCTCCTTTTGGTGTAGAGGCATGTGATTGGGTGGCGTATGTTGTTGTTCCCCATGGGGATTGAACCTGCACCGCACGGGTCACAAGCCAACACACTAACCTCTACACCGTCGCCACCCGCCAGTGGTAGGTAATAGGGGCAACTTTTTAGAACTGGTGCACCTACTCGCAAATTACAGTGCTTCGAGAACACATTTCACGATTAAATATCACTTATATGTCACCACAAATTCAAAACGAGTTCGTTAATTTTTTAGGAGATAACGTTTGTCAACGAATTTTCTGTCAAGTTAAAAACCCCAAATATTATTCCCTTATATTCGATAGCACCCCAGATGTATCGCACAAAGTTCAAACCAGTCAAGAATTGCGTTATTTTAAAATTGAAAATCAGAAAGTAGTACTAGTGAAACAGCTGAAGCCATTTCTGACATGATTTTAGGTAAGCTAAAGGCTGATGGTCTTGATATAATGGATTGCAGAGGTCAAACACATGACAGTGCTGCTGTCATCTCTGGCAAATATACGGGAGTGCAGCAAAGACTGAAAGACATAAACCCCAAAGCAGAATTTATACCCTGCTCCAATCACTCTTTGAACTTGGTTTGTTTATATGCTGCTGCTGTTGAGTCAAATTCGGTCACTTTCTTCGGTACTTTAGAACGCATATATTCAGTTTTTTTCGTGTTCACACACCGTTGGGAAGTTCTGCTTTGTACTTCAGGCAAAGCATTGAAGAGGCTGCAAGAAACAAGAGCGCAAGAGCTGATGCAGTCGAGAATACCTGGAACCATTATGAGGACATTTTTAAAACCTTGGAAAAACTGACGGATGCAGGAGCATTGCCAATAGCATTGCAATCGTTTTTATTTCTGTCTTTTTTGGGCTTTTGGAAACCAGTATTACACGAAGTTAATGATGCCCAAATATATTTGCAAACAGAAGGACTCAATCTTCATCAATATGCTCAAAAAATGAATGCATTACTGATCTTCCTTACAGAAAAACGCGATAAATTGGTAGACGGTGCTTTTACTTATGCTAAAAATGTATGTCAAAAACTTGGAATATTAATGGAAAATCCCGCAGGAAAATAAAAAAAAAATTACAAAAAATAATGGAATCCTGTTTTTCTAAAGAATTTTAAATTTCCGAAAAATCGGAACCAGTATGGGAACATTTTAAATTTGCGGCTTAATTTTTCTTTCACTTACTAGAAAGTAGTAGGAACAACAATTGACAAAATTTTTAAGAGAAATTTTACCAAGTTTATTGACATACTTATGTGTAGGTATAACTGTTTGACAACAAAAACAACCGTAGACAACATTTTTTTTTGTAGTGTGTGAAAAAATTACTAGGGGCGGCATAAATTATGTTTGCCCCGGGCGGCCCAACCCTCGCTACGCCACTGGCTTGGCTCTCATAGTCATCGTCGCAATAGCCGTGTTTCTTTGCACGCGGATATAGGCATGGCATTAAAAAACGACCATCGCCGCTTAAGAATTCATCAAAAAAAACTTGGCAGCACACATGTACCTATGACGTTTATTTCTGACACAGCTGTAAGTTGAGTTAAGAAATTTGTATTGAGAATCGTGAAATTCAAAAATATTGATTTCCGACAGTTGAAATTAATGCCAAACATATTCTAAAATTATAAAAAACAGTTTCACATTCTCAGATTTACTAAATTTTGAAAAAAATAATAATAAAATCCCGAACAAAATATTCGGCGGGATGTCAAACTTTGACATTTCCTGAAAAATTCATCGCAACGATTCATCAGAAACGAAGAAAATTGGTTTTGGAAGCACTGTTTATCCCCGCTAAAGTTAGCGTATATAGGATAAGTTGTTGTTGTATTTTACATGCAAATTTCAAATTACCCGCGTGCAAAGAAACACGGCTAATGTCTCCTGCCCAAGGCCGTAGCCAGAGGGCGGGGGGGGTCACAGGGGTTTGAACCCCCCCCCCCCCCCCGGCAACCGATTTTTTTTTTAAATGCATCTGTAAATCATACTTTTCCGCATCAGTATGAAATTTGTACTCAAATAATTATTGATTATGTAAAAAATTTCTGATTTTAGATTTAAGCTATGAAAGGCAGTTTTTACGGAGTTCAACCTGCAGTAGGCGAGTCTCATCCAGAAGCCTTATACGTGCATTGTAGCGCACACTCTCTAAACCTGGCATTAGGGCATTCTTGTCAAATTCAGCCTATTCGCAACACTATTGATCCCAAAAAATCCGTTGGAATTTTTTTTAAATTATCGGCAAAGCGTACACATTTGCTGCAGGAAATGATTAAACAAAATTATCCTCAAAATAAATGGAAAAATTTAACAGCAATGTGTGAAACACGCTGGGTGGAAAACCATAATGGGTTGATGAGGTTTAAGGAAATTTTTGAAGCGATAATTGATGCTTTGGAAGAGTTGTGTAGTGATAAGGACTCTCATACGTCATCGAAGGCGAGTTGCTTTTTATACCCTATTCTAGGGGTATATTAATTTTGACGCATAGTTTGTAACATACCTTAATATTGCCCGTAGACCCCTAAAAGTTACTATATTTATGATCAGCATCGATAGTAATGTCGATCTAGCCATGTCCGTCCGTCCGTCGGCAAAAATTAGGCCTTTAAACTGGACCTAGAGAGCTGAAATTTTAACCATATACTCTCTAGGGTCCCGAAATAATCAAGTTTACGAATTTTTGAAATCCGCCCACAGACACGCCCACAAACTCAAAAAAACAAAATTTTGGAAAAAAACAATTTTTTTGCAAAGTTTGAGCTAGGGAGCTGAAATTTATAATATATACTCTCTAGGGGCCCTTTATGCTCATGTGTTAATTTTTTTTTAAATCCGCCTACTGACACGCCCACAATTAAATAAAACAATTTTATTGAAACACCCAAGTTTGAGCTAGGGAGCGTTTTTATTGATAAAATCCTTTAAATGTTATATAACAAAATATGTAGAGCGTTCTTAACAATTTAACCATACTTAGACTTTTGTCACGCCCACTTATGAGGGATAGGAATAAGAATAGGGTATCCAACAGTTCGCCCAAGCGGACTGTAGCCCGTCCCTATGTTTAAGATCTATTTCAGCTAGTGATTTTGCAGTAAGTTTGTGTTGTATGAGTGTTTTGTTTACATATACATTGCCCCTTTGTAAGATCTTACAATCCCCTTAATGCGACTTAGTGTCTGGATTGGAACATGTGGAATTAAAAACAAACACATTCCAAGGAATATCTCTCCGGAATTCGAAACAATTTTTGAGACTGCACAAAACTTCGTAAATGTTGTGGATGAAAAACTTAAAATTTCACGAATTGTGTCAAGGCAGCAGCACAGACAAAACATGAGCACAACAGATCCAGAAACCTATTTTAGGATAAGTATAATGATTCCTCTGTTAGATGACTTTTTAAGTCAGCTTAAAATGAGATTTGAAAACCATAAGTCCATATTTTCCTCTTTGTGCATTTTGATTCCATCGGTCCCTCGCAAAAACCAACAAAAATATAACGAAGAAAACGTCAAATTTTATAATCGTTTCTTGGATTGGGATACTTTAAGAGCTGAATTTACGCTATGAAAGACAAAATGCCATACACAAAAAGATATAGAGCGTTCAAAGAGTACAATAACAGCTCTTGGGGAATGCAATAAGGATCTGTTTCCTGACATCCACAAGCTTCTTAAAATTTTGGCGACACTACCGGTTTCAACACGTACACCGGAAAGAACATTTTCGACAATGAAACGTCTAAAAACTTATCTAAGAAATTTTATCGGTGAAAAAAGATTAACAGGATTGGCGGTAATGTGAATTCATCAACAAATTGAGATTGACACTGAGGAAGTTTTAGATATATTTGCAGCGCAGTAGGCCAGAAGATTAAATTTAATTTTATAAAAATGATTCCTACCTACATGTTATGTAATACTTTTTGTAGTAATAAAATCTTAAAGAATGATTATAATGTACCTAATAAATTAATACCTAATAACTTAAAATTATTTAAAACAAGTGAAGAAAGTATCAAGAAATTCGCGAAACTGAATTTAAAAACATAGGGACAGGCTACAGTCGGCTTGGGCGAACTGTTGGATACCCTATTCTTATCCCTATCCCTCATAAGTGGGCGTGACAAAAGTCTAAGTATAGTTGAATTGTTAAGAACGCTCTACATATTTTGTTATATAACATTTAAAGGATTTTATCAAAAGAAAACGCTCCCTAGCTCAAACTTGGGTGTTTCAATAAAATTGTTTTATTTAATTGTGGGCGTGTCAGTACACGGATTTAAAAAAAAATTAACACATGAGAATAAAGGGCCCCTAGGGAGTATATATTATAAATTTCAGCTCCCTAGCTCAAACTTTGAATTTTCAAAAAAAAAAAAAAAATTAATTGTGGGCGTGTCAGAGGGCGGATTTTGAAAATATTTACACATGAGCATAAAGGGCCCATAGAGAGTATATATTATAAATTTCAGCTCCCTAGCCCAAACTTTGGATTTTCCAAAATTAATATACCCTTAGAATAGGGTATAAAAAATTATTTTATTTATTAGTGGGCGTGTCAGTGGGCGGATTTTGAAATTTTTTTATCCCGAGCAGTTTTAGGAGTCATAGATCATATATAAAAAATTTCAGCTTTCTAGCTCAAAATTCGATTTTTTTCAAAATTTTGTTTTTTTGAGTTTGTGGGCGTGTCTGTGGGCGGATTTCAAAAATTCGTAAACTTGATTATTTCGGGACCCTAGAGAGTATATGGTTAAAATTTCAGCTCTCTAGGTCCAGTTTAAAGGCCTAATTTTTGCCGACAGACGGACGGACGGACGGACGGACGGACGGACGGACATGGCTAGATCGACATTACTATCGATGCTGATCATAAATATAGTAACTTTTAGGGGTCTACGGGCAATATTAAGGTATGTTACAAACTATGCGTCAAAATTAATATACCCTTAGAATAGGGTATAAAAATATTGGAAAAGTCTTTTAGTTTTTCAAATTTGTTTGAGTTTTCTTGGAAAAACTAAGTATGCAATAGTAATAGGAAAAAAAATATTGAAAATCGTTAAAGCAGTTTTTTTAGATCGGTTTTATTTTAATTTTTGAAAAATATTTTGCAATTTTTTGAGTACATATTTCAATACAAGGAATAGTTTTCATCTGGAAAAATATGGAAAAATTCAATATACCCGTTTCCAGCATATTCAAAAAACCGAAAAGTTATGTATGAATTTGATCATAAAAGCCTTCCTAAATTTTAAATTTAATTGAAATTGGTTTTGTTGTTAGCGAGAAATTGTGATGTTAAAAAATCTGTTCTATATTTAAGTACCGTTTTAAAATAAATCTCGCAAAATCCATTCTTACCAAAAAATAGACTTTTTATCTAAATCGTTAAGGCCGTTTTTAGAAAAATTAAGTTTTAACAAACTGTTATATAACATATACCATTGTTTTAGAGCTAAAATTCCAATTTCAACATAGCCTAGAATGAGACTACTAAATAAACACTATGAACCAAGTTTGCAAATCGGCCCATCCGCTTAGGCTGCAGATCTGCAAACAGGCAGACGGACGAACTGAATATTCCAATACATTTTTTCTACTTCCGTATCATCGTAATGTCATGTTTAATTGTTATCTCAATTTTTTTTTGCACCAATCCATAAAGTGCCTTATAGTATACTTAGTACCATAATCCCAATTAAAAATCGTGTTTGGTCGATTTTCGGCTAAAATGGGCTGTATTAATTTTATTTATTACATCTAGCTACCATTCAGAAAGGTTCACACTGATTGGTGTATGGAAAAAATATAATACGAGTATATTCAAAAATCCCCTTAGTGCGAGTTCATTATAAAAAAAAACAAATTCAAATCTGAATTATGTAAAAGGAAAATCTGTTTATCTTAACAATTTTGTAATCTTTTTCCAAAGCAAAAAAACATGTTCAATGACTACACGATGCCCGCACGATTTCACTGAAAACTAAATAATGAAATTACACTTTCTACCAGCGGCCTTCACTTATCGAAAAAAAATAAAGAAAAATCAATTTTCATGATTCAAATATTTGTGTTCCATGTTTTCATTTCGCAAAGCTTTAGCCATGTTGAAAGGAGAATGGCAGGCAATTATTGTGTACGAGTACTTCGTTTGTGGTTTGTACTTTAAAGTTCGTGAGGCGATACGACCAATGTACATAGGTATAGATACCTAACATAGATACATAACATAGATCTATGTTCTACCCACGAGCACCTGGAGAATAAACATATTCGACGTTAAAGTCCTAAAAATATAATCTTTTTATTTACAACAAAAGCTGCTATTTAGTGTTTACCTTAAGTTCGGTTGGTCCGTCGATTTGTAGGGTTGATCAACTTGTTAATAAAACACCAGCTTACCAATATATGTATATATGTAGCAGTACTAGCGTTTAAATTAATTTGAAATTCTAAACAATATTGGGAATTCAGATTATTTTATCAAGTTCCTTAAGTGTCGGCCACATTCCTTTATCCACATGTTATGTGTCTCGGCTCGTTTTGTTTGCATCGGAATTCGTTTCATTTCAAGAAATTTATTACGCATTCGCGGCGCAGTTTTCCTTCAATGCCTACTCCGATCATAGTTAGGAGTACTTGTACTCGTACTCGATTCTTGAATACGGGCAATGGGCATGTTATTGTCCGTAGTATGTTGGGCGCGGGTTTCATTTCGCAAACAATTGCAGTTTCTGCAGCAACGATTGTAGGTTAGTGGCTTAGTTGGCAGTTAAGTCTGTTCTGTTCTCTCTTTTAAAAGTTGTTCTTTGCATGCCTTTCGATAGGCAGTGCATTCAATTGAAACGATTTATTAATATGATTAGATGTCAATTTAAGGTGACCCCCATCAGTGTACCACTTTTGGAGTTCTGTTTCAAAGTGCACGAGTACCAGCCCAAGGCTCGTGCACTTTAGTAAATTGATTCGATTTGAAATTAAATGTTATTGTTCAAAAGGTTCGAGTACAGCACAATGGTCTGTGTAAAGTTCATGGGCTGAGTGGGGAATAATTGCTGAACCTATGTTCTTAGAGTGCAATGACTGAACTGACTCAGTTAGAGTTATGTTAAGGCGAGTTAGGTGTTGAAAAGAAACAAAAATTAAAGTTGGAAAAACATGTCATGGACATGTGGCTCAATATAAAAAAAAATGGTTGTAAGTTACTGTACAAGGTAAAAAGTAAGAAACTTTTTGATTTACCGTATTTGAAGAGAGGCTGCCTAGTATTGTTGATGTTTTAGAATGATGTTTCATAGCCTCGTACCATAGCGTCAATGTGTTCAACCTTTGTGCTAAGCCAAGCCTTTCCAAAGGTTTGTACAAACAGGCCGAATTGTGAAATGTTCACCGAGTTTCAGTATACGGACTTGCCTTATGTATTTGTACTGATTTGATCGAGTAGACCGAAGAGGTTTTCTAGCAAGACGCAGACATGTTGATGGATGGAACGAGGATTGAACAACATAGCTTATGTCAGGTCAGGTAGTTGACGTATACGTACGGTGACCATGCGTCCCGTATTTCCCTTATTACAATAGCCTGTCCCGGTTTTTTTAAAAAGAAATACGGGACATATAAATGTCCCGTATTTGTCTATCTATAACACCTGCTATGAATATTTGTGTCAGTGCGATGCATCTTTACAAGAAGTTGAAATTTAAAGCTAGATACCGGAAAGTAATTTCAGTAGGGCTTCCCATGCTGTACGGTCTCCGGAAGAGAGCTCCGAAGCTAAAGGGTAGTCAACCTAATTTTAGTGGTGGTGTGAGCGTAGTGCAAACCGTGCCCAGGGATGAGACGTTGAGGGTTCATTATCAACCTCTAACGAGCTCCTTCAGGTGCCTTAGTAGGGCTTGTCTTATTTGGTGCCTTACCCCAGTAGAATCGTCATTGCTGCGATGGACGACTTCTCACCGGCTCACTCGTGCCACTCATGAACAAAAACAACGAAAAACAACAAAGCATAGCAAAATCTTCCAAGGCTAGCTTACGAACGGAAAACGTAGCAAAACAGAACGTGACACTCATGCCAGATCGATCCGGCTGGGAAGGACGTAAAATTCTAAACAAATACGCCCCAGAAATAAACACCAATGGGTCAAAGAAAGCGGACGGCACGGGGATAGGCATCTTCTCAGATCACTCTGCTCTCAATGTCGCACTTCGTCTTCCTGAAAACTGTAGTGTACATCAGGCGGAAGTCATGGCTATCCGCGAAGCAGCATGCAGCCTCTCAATGAGCCCGATAGACGGCAGAAATATCGTGATATACAGAGACAGTCAGGCAGCGATAAGTGTCCTACTCACCAACAATACGATCCACGTTGATAAAACAATGCCGCTTCTTTCTCCTAACGAGATCGCCGGCAAATTTCACAATTCCCTGTGCTGGGTCCCCACTCCCCAGCCACAGTGACATTCCAGGCAACTGCAAGGCGGACGAACTAGCCGGACTGGGTACCGCACAATACCTTTCTGTCAACAGAGAGACACCCGGCTGCAGGAAGCAATAGCTCTCACTCTGCTCCTCTCCCATGGTTCTCTGAGGTTGTTGTGCGTCTGAACACCTGTACCACAGCTACCTTCCAATGCGCCGGATAAAGTGCATTATTCAGGGCATTGTTCAACAGCGTGGCAAAAATGTCTACAGCCTCCAGAGTCAGGTGTCTCAATTCGACGTTTGCGACACCATCCACCCCCGCCGACTTTTTATTCTTTAGTGACTCGAAGATGCACAGAAGATCATCCTTCGACACGAACAGTTGCGATGTATCCGCATTAGCATGTCTTTGAGAGAGAGCAGAATACAGAATTACAGATTTTTCTGTTACTTTCTTTTATCAGCTGCTTCAGGATTCGGATCTCTGACTTCAGCATCCTTACCTCCGGTTCGTTGCGGTCAGTAAATTATCTGTGCAGCCGTTTAAGCCTCGAGATCAGTCTGCTTTTCTGTCGATATAGGAGTGTTTCTGTATTTTTCTGTCTGGTAGTCGCCGGAACATCCTACCCAAGGAATGCTTCGTTCCATCGTTCGTTTTATGGCGTCGTTAATTTTCAATAAATGCCGATCAGTGTCATCGTTTGTCATGTTACTCTTTTTCGGTGGGTCGATCCCACTCTAACGTATTTCTCGCTTTAACAATCTGGGGAAGTGCCACCATTGTGCCCTTCGATAATCGAATGAACACACTGCTTCGTACTCCTCCAGCAGCGTTTGCTCGATTGAAATCCCTTTGCGGCAGCAAGTCCGTAGTAATCACTATCGTACTCAAACGCACGCAAACAGTTCCGCGTGTTTTGATCTCGCGGAGACGGCGGAGCAATTCAACATTCACCTATGCTGGGTGCCGGGACACAGAGATATTCTAGGGAATTGTAGGGCTGATGAACTCGTCAGAAAAGGAACCATACGTGCCCCTTTTTCCTGATAAAGGTCCTTTAGCCATTCCAATTGATACATGCAAACTCATGTTTATGAGGGAGGCCATTGAGAAACCTAACCTTCGGTGGACAAGTGGCAGAGGAGGAGACTATTCTCCACCTTCTCTGCACATGCCCTGCTCTCTCTCAAAGACGAAAACTCCATTTGGGATATTTCTTAACGATCTCATAAACATCGACATTAAAAGACTTTCAAGCTTTATCAAAAGCTCCAACTGGTTCAACGAGTAGGAAGAAGATAGATCAGTGTGGTATCACAATGGACCTTTTTATTGGTCTAAGTGTGTAGGCTTCTGCCGACTACCACTATAACCTAACCTAACCTACGAGAAGGAGGAACTAAAGGCTAAAAGGCATCACAATCCAACCCTGCAATGAAGCAAAGTATCTGGGAGTCATCCTGGATAGCAAACTTCTTTGGTCCAAGCATGTTGAGCTGAAGACTGCCAAGGCGCTGTCGGGTTTCTGGCAGTGCAAGAGCATTTTCGGCAAGACATGGGGCTTATCACCGAAAAGAGTCCTATGGATTTATACGGCTATGATAAGACCGTTTCTAGCATACGCATCGGTTGTTTGGTGGAATAAGCTTTCACATAAATACGTTACTGCTGCTTTCGCCAAACTCCAAAGGAAGGTATGTCTCGAATGCACGGGGCCTTCCCCAGCACGTCAGGCTCCGGCCTAGATGCATTATTGAACCTCCCGCCACTTGATGTTTTCATCATGGGATGCACAATCAAAGCTATCTTACGTTTAAGAAGAGGTAGCTTTTGGTATAACTCGCAGTGGAGTTTTGATAAACTTGCGCGACGGCTGTCCTTCGACTCCTGTCGAAAAGACTGCAGACAGACTACTGGCGTTCCTACGGGCCATTATGGTTTTGCCAAACAGCTTAAGGTGCTAGGCCTAAGCGATACCATACGATAACGAGAAAGCGACGACACTGCGGAACATTTCCTCTGTGATTGTCCTGCTCGTATCAGGTGGCATGTATTTGGTGCTGATATGTTGAGTGCTGTAAACCTAAGCTCCTTATCATTGAAGCGCCTTCTCCTTTTTTTTCTTAGGAAAACGTGTAGAACTCACAGTAAAATGTGGTGTGTCTTCCTGGTAGTACAATGGACCAGTATTAAGTCTGAGTCTAACACTTTAAAACAAAATTCTAACAAATTTTTGAGCAGTTAACTTTACATTTTGGTTTACTTTTGACATTCGCCATTAAACATGATGGTGGATATGGTTTAAAATTATGGGAATTTTTTCGTGATTTACATTTATGCGCATTCTCACGCTTCTATCGTAGGTATTGTAATCGTTCTTCTCGTTTCGTAATTCTTATGCATGTTCCTGACAATGTCAACCGCCAAGTGTATACTTATGCAATACGATACTTTGGGATGTAGACTCACACTTGGCCCTAAAGCTTTCTTGTGGGAGTATATGTCGATCGTCACCTTCCTTAAAGGGACCCGCTCATTCTGTTTCCAACTGATTTGCTACGAGTATCTTGGATTATTCCCAGGTATTAAGCTTGCATTGCAAAGTGCGAACCGCCGGCAACCGAACATTAATGGCGCCAACAAATATTGAAGTGACTAAGACTTTAGGGTACTCTTTGGCATCAACATTTAACCCTGGTTAACTTTGAACCAACAGCTGACATCTCACAGCTAATGAAAGAGAAAACAGCATAATTTCCGTTTTTATCATGTTAACTCATCGAAATCACACTCCACTAATTGCGTAAATAGTCCAATCACGAAGCATGAGCGTATGCTGTACAAGTCTACCAGAGTCATTAATTTTAATAATGTTTATGACTCCAAATTTCCAGCTGCGTAATCACTTTCATATTTTTTGGTCAGCTTCCAAACGCGTCTTTTAAATTCGATTGTCTTCGATCGAGACAAAATAATCTCACTTACCGTGCGCTCTTGTCGTGCTATGCGGTGTGCGAGTACGTCAAGAATTGTGCGTTCAAAACGTGCTATCTTCTTTAATTTTTGTTATTTTCAATTGCATTGTTTATCATCCATTTAATCGCAAGATTGTTTGAGAATAGTATTTTTGTCCGAGCGGAATTACAGTCAACTCACAAACAAAGATTTGAAAAAAGATTAATTGGCGAAACTCAATTTTAAATACACCAAACAATTTGTCGGATGTGTCAATCCGTCGTCGCTATGCGTCTTTCTTTTCCTAATTGTAATTGCCATGATTATTATACAATTCCCGCTAGTAACTGTAATTTATTTTCTCACAAAATCACTGCTTAAGTAGGTAATATGCTTTTGTTGGTTGCATTGCAACATTAGACGGACCTTCTATGGCCGAGTAACCAAACATTAAACTGTGAAAGCTAATTTTGTTGTGTCCCCGTCTCAAGTAAACTTTTGTGCGTTTGTTAAACTGTTTTCCGAGCAATTTAAGAGTACATCGGTTTTTTTAACTTTTAAACAGCACTGCGGTTATTTTGATCGCTTGATTTAAATTCACACAAATAATAACTGTATGAAAATATCTGGAGGCTAAATTAACCTTAAAACTGAAGCTATGAGGGCGTGGCACATTTCTGCAACCGTTTTTTAATACCCACCCTATTCTAAGGGTATTAAGATTTTGACTCATAGTTTGTAACATACCTTAATATTGCTCGTAGGCCCCTAGAAGTTACTATGAAGGTCGATTAAGTTAGATTTTCAGGTAATTAAATTCGAGCTGACATTTGGAACATTTATGCTCTCTAGGGGACCGAAATGATCAAGTGTAAGAACTTTTAAAATCCGCCCACATTTAAATATCGATTTTTTTCTTGAAAAAATCAACATTCCGGCTAGGAAGCTTAAATACACTGGCTGAGGCCATACATTTTGCAATCGATTTTCAGTCTTTATACCTATTGGAAAATGTATACCCGGCAACTTTTACTACCTGTGAACAGGTACATGTTTTCCCAACAGTAAGTCATAAAATTAAAGGGTAAATAAGAAACGACCGCTGGAATTTCACAAGATCAAACAATGAACTACTTGAAAAGCGTATAAAAGGATGCGCCACTAGGACGAGGCCATTGCGAATATTTCGTTGCAGGAGTTCACATGAGCGATTTTTTTCAAAGTTTTGTTGAGAATATAAAATCGTTGAAAAGAACTGTATTTATTTAGTTAAAAAAAAATGGGTTCCAGAAAAACTTTGACAGCGACAGAAAAAGGAAAAATAGATGCTTTCAAGGAGTTAAGACTCTCAGGCTGAGAAATTGCAATAGAAGTAAGACAATAAAATAAATATTAGGCATTAACGGCCCATAAAGTGTCTAAAACCAACCATTTTCTTTGCGAAGTGGAAGGGACCTACAATTTTGAGACGAATCCGAACAGCAAATTTGAGAAGCTTCTCATGACAATTGACACTCTTGGATGTTTGTCAGACGTTAGCAAAAGGTAAATAGAAGTAAGACTGTTGTAAACAGTTATCTTGCTGATCCACAACACTATGGGAAACATCAAAAAGGACGCACGGCAGAAGCAGAAACATTGCGAGAAAAGCGGGTTATTCTAAGGCTTGCCTCAAATTCTACTCTACCAGTGACTAAAATAAGGGCTAACAGCGGAATATCTGCCAGCATAGCAACGGTCCGAAGGATAATACGAAAAAGTGGTACTATACAGAGAAGAAAACTTAAAAGGAAACCTGTTTTGAGGCAAGAACAAAAGGAGCATCGAATGAATTTTGCAAGAGAACGTGTCGCTTGGAGCAGTGAATGGAAACGCGTTGTCTTTTTGGAAAAAAGTTTAACCTTGACGGCCCCGATGGTTATAATTTGTATTTCCATGATCTAAGCAAGGAGGAGCTTATTTTGGCAAGACATCACATCTGCACATCAGGTGAAATGGTGTGGGGAGCTATTACCCACTATGGCACAATCGAGTTGGAGTTTTTGTCCACAACAATGAACGGAAAAAAACTATAAATGTTTGCTGGAACGGTCATTTCCAAAAGTGAAAAACATTTTCGGACCCCTGTCTTGGATATTCCAACAAGACAATGCCCATATCAAAACTTCCAGGGTTTTTTACAAGTTGGATTCAATCAGAAGACGTGGAACTTTTGCCATGGCCGCCCTTTTCACCGGACTTAAACATAATCGAAAATGTTTGGGCATGGTTATCTCTTAAAGTGTATGAAGGAGGCAGACAATTTGAAGACAAGGACACTTAAATCGAAGCTATTCGTCATGCCTGGGCCCAAATTACTCTTAATTATTTAAAAAAAAAAACTGTATGATTCTATTCCAAACCGTCTTATAGAGGTCATATCGAAAAATGGCGGGCATACTCATTATTAATGCAGAAAAACATAATAAATAAATGTTTTAAAACATAATAAAAGCATAGGGACGGGCTACAGTCCGCTTGGGCGAACTGTTGGATACCCTATTCTTATTCCTATCCCTCATAAGTGGGCGTGACAAAAGTCTAAGTATGCTTGAATTGTTAAGAACGCTCTACATATTTTGTTATATAACATTTAAAGGATTTTTTCAAAAAAACGCTCCCTAGCTCAAACTTGGGTGTTTCAATAAAATTGTTTTATTTAATTGTGGGCGTGTCAGTAGGCGGATTAAAAAAAAATTAACACATGAGAATAAAGGGCTCCTAGAGAGTATATATTATAAATTTCAGCTAACCAGGTCAAACTTTGAATTTTCAAAAGAAAAAAATAATTGTGGGCGTGTCAGTGGGCGGATTTCGAAAATATTTACACATGAGCATAAAGGGCCCATAGAGAGTATATATTATAAATTTCAGCTCCCTAGCTCAAACATTGGATTTTCAAAAATTAATATACCCTTAGAATAGGGTATAAAAAAATTATTTTATTTATTTGTGGGCGTGTCAGTGGGCGGATTTTGAAATTTTTTTATCCCGAGCAGTTTTAGGAGTCATAGATCATATATAAAAAATTTCAGCTTTCTAGCTCAAAATTCGATTTTTTCCAAAATTTGGTTTTTTTGAGTTTGTGGGCGTGTCTGTGGGCGGATTTCAAAAATTCATAAACTTGATTATTTCGGGACCCTAGAGAGCATATGGTTAAAATTTCAGCTCTCTAGGTCCAGTTTAAAGGCCTTATTTTTGCCGACAGACGGACGGACGGACATGGCTAGATCGACATTACTATCGATGCTGATCATAAATATAGTAACTTTTAGGGGTCTACGGGCAATATTAAGGTATGTTACAAACTATGCGTCAAAATTAATATACCCTTAGAATAGGGTATAAAAAAAGTGGTCTGGGTGCGACCCGCAGGGTCCACACGAATAACTTCCCAGTGGGATGGATCAATATGATTTTTGCGATTAGTGGACAATTTTGAAATGTGGTTAACCATAAGATATGGTTAAGAATTATTTAATATTAAAAAATGTTCTTTAATATTGTTCATGAAAATTAAATGTTGTTAATAACAGCGAAGTGTGATATATATTAATGCAACCATTGTTATAAACACGGAGACCTGTAAATTTGCATGTATACGCAATAACGGAGCACAATGTAATAATGATTTGCTCAATGACAAAATGACAATAAATAGTACAAATAAAGCCTAATTATTTCAGTTATTTATTTACTAATAAAAAACGGCTGGACCGATTTCGCTGAAAACTTAATCAGTTCTGAGTTACGTCCCATGTCAATATCATCTTTGGTTCTCCAGATAATCGTGGCGAAAGATAATTCCGAACGCACATACGTACATACGCACATGGGTACATACACACGGACAGACATCTCTATAAAAACGTTGAATTTGGATTCTGGTGACCTTGAAACGTGGAGATATGTCAAAATCCGCGATTCACAAAATCGGCCCCATTACAAGAACTTCCACTGGGAAGTTAAAAATGTAAACATTTTATTCATTTTTTCCTTTCTTTCGAAGATTTTGAATGTTGCCTCATCCTAGTGGTGCATCTTTTTATGCGCTTTCCAAGTACTCGTAATTCATTGTTTGATCTTGTGAAATTCCAGCGGTCGTTTCTTATTTACCCTTTAATTTTATGACTTACTGTTGGGAAATAGTAAAAGTTTCTGGGTATAAAATTTCGAACATTTTTTTTTTTTTTTTTTTTTTATAGTTTGCTTACGCTAAAGGGATTTTTTTCTGTTGTTACAGTACCCTTATAATGCTAAGAACACAGTGTAAGCTACTTGGTATAAGAAAGAATAGAGAGATAGGAAAGAAGTGTTTGGGTGCAGTTGTAGGGTTTTTCTCCACGGGTGGTGTCTAAGTTACTTAGGGAGATTACGATTTCATGTATTCGGTATAAAGTAATGGACTTGGCCGGGATTCGAACGCACGACCTTCCATTCCGTAAGCGAATACACTACTACTGCACCATTGCCACCCGCACATGGCCTCATCCCTGTGATCGCCAGTGTACCTATATTCTCTAGGGGCCCACAATGATCAGAACGATTTTCAAAATCCACACACTAGTGCCTATTATTTAGAAAACAAAAAACGTTATATCGAAGATATCAAAACACGAGCTAGAAAGCTAAAACTCAGAATGTATGAATATATGCAAGGAATGATCATCAGTTCACCCTCAAGCCTGTATTCGGACGTACAGTGAAGTTCAAAGAATCTTTCCTCAGCCGTACAACACAAATGTGGAATACTCTTCCACGCTTTATTTTTCCTTCACATTATAACCTACAAACCAAGGTTCGCAGAACGATAAAATATGATTCGTTCTCTCATGAAAAGTTCGCAAAGGAATTTGATTTCTGATTCGATCGCGAACCTTATTTTTCGGTTCGCTTAAAAATAAAATTCGTTTTCACGATCGAATCAAATCTGTTGCGATCTGTAAAATATAGTTCGCTCGCGAATTTATCACGTGCGAACTAATGGAGATCCGTTCGCGAATGGTTCTCATAAGAAAAAAAAATCATTTTACATGAAAATTATATTATAAATATGTATATTTTAATATTGAAAGAACGTAAGTGAAAAGTATTTGTATTACATATAAATATGCATTCAGTTGAACTAATAAAACGTTATTTATTGTTTCTTTGGATAATTTGTTTTTGTTTTTTGTCAAAAAAAAAAAACTGGTAGAGCGCTAAAAGCCCGTTCAACAGAGACTTGAGTTGATGGCACTGCCAGCACTACTTGTGCAAGTTTTCCTAGAAGAACCTCTTTGCCGCTCAATGTTTTCCAATGCTCAATTTTCTCTCACAAAGTAAGCAAGTTGATTCGTCAGCTTCTTCATTATAAGAAACATATTCAACATAAACTCAAATGTCTTTATTTCCCCCATTTCAACCAAAATAATAACTATTGGAAATATAAATCGCGAATCGAGAATGATTTGTTTTATGGATATTTACGGATCCTTATCGCGAGCGAACCATATTCTACCTGAATTTCTTTTTTCCGATCTCTCACGAACGAGAGATACAGAAAAAAAAGGATACAGTTCGAGATGATCGATAAAGAACGATAAAGATCCTTATTTTATCGTTCGCGAGCGATATTTTACGAACCCTGCCACAAACATTTAAAACCAACATGCATCGGCATCTCTCCTTTGTTTTTAATCCTAATTTGCTTAACACCCGAGCTGTGTAGCACACACGATAAAGGTACTAAGAAATCACTTTAGTGCCTGTACATTATAAAAAAAAAATATACTATCTAGTCCCAAATGCTCAAGTGTAAATACTTCCAAAATCCGCTCATTGGCGCTCCCACTATTTAAACAAAAACCATTGTATGAAATGAGAGTCCTATTCTTCGTAATGTATTGCCTTCGACATTATTAAATGACTGTGACTTGGGTGTGCTAAGTCAATGATCAGTAGAAGATGAATCATAATGTTTATATTTTTAATCCAAGAGGAGATTACTAATTCACTTCAAATTATGACACTTCTAATCAATTTTAAAAAAAATTTAAAAGAAATGGTGAGGTTGCGGCGTTTGGATTTAAGTCAAAATTTTGACTGAATTAATTCAGTTTGGGTTCAAATTTATTTAAAGCCTTAAAGCATTTGAATATCTGTCATAAATGGGCTGGCTTTTGAACTGATTTTGGCATGTAGCTGAAAGGCAACGACACCATGCGACCGACACAAGGTCAGTTGCGCATTAAATTTGACAAATTATACATTTATTTCATCGGTGGCGAATCTCTATTAAATAACCTCTTTAAATTGAAGATAATGTTGTCGTTTAAGTGTGATTTGTTCGGCATTGCTTTGGCGCCATCATTTTGTACATAGTTGGCGCTCAATTTAAAAGTTCTAAACCTATTTGTTCAGCTTCAATTGAAAATTCTATATAAAACTCTTGAGGCTATTATTATATCTATCGTAAGATTTTATTGCGGCTTTCACATCCAACCAATCTTTGCAAATGAGGTGTCAAAAGAAGGAGAATTTCTCGGAGCACATAACGGAAAAAAATAAGTAGGATCGGGTACGCTAGAGGTCTCACAAGGGGACACTAGTTATGTATTATTTTCAAGACAGTTTTCTTCAGGTGAAGCCCAACGTTGGGTGTCTTTTTTATACCCTATCCTTCTGTTCATTTTGACTCATACTTTGTAAAATGCTTTAATATTGGTAGGCTCCTAAAAGTTAAATTATTTATTATCAGAATCGAAAGTTACTCGTATGTCGGTCTAGCCATGTCCATTCGTCGGTCCGTCACCAATCTTAAAGCTCCAAAATTCGAGCTAGAAAACGAAATTTGGAACATATACTCTCGAAGGACCCGAAATTGACAACAATTCTAAAATCCAAACACTGACACGCCTACTATTAAAAAAAAACAACTTTTAATCGATGAAGTTAATGGAAATGAAGGTCTTCGTAAAATACGTAGACAAAAGGTCCGTTCGCGTACTTTATGTATAGAAAAATGAAAAGTGTCAAATCTCCAAAATCGAGAGAGAATCCTCTCATTTCAAAGAAAAGTACGCGAACGCTTTTGTGTAAAAAAATGAAAGTCTAAGTCTAAGTTTGGCTTGAAAAGAAGCAACCGCTGTTTTTTTTTTTTGCTGGCAAACTCATAGGATTTCATCTTTTGACAGTTTTCATTTTCTTACCAGCTGAAATTCTGTGTGAAGAAAAATGAACGAAAGTACGTTTTTCTTTCGTTCATCTTTTTACCATTTTCTCAGTATGCGAACGCGTTTGTGTAGTTTTGCACGAAAGTTTATATAAATTTATGTTTGCATATTAGTTCGCGAATGGACCTAAAGTCTTTCAAGACTCGAATAACGGTACTTTCAAAAAACAGCAGATGACGATTGTGCCTCATCATGGGGCATAATTTTCTTTTTGATGCAGATTTTTAAACAACTTTGTTTGAAACTGTGGTACTGTGAACTGGGGCAGGGTAACAACTACACGGGAATTTATTCCTCACATACCTATACTGAAATAAGTACACTTAGTGTGGAGTTATTTCCCACTAGAAGTGAGAATTAATTTAAGACGAAATTTAGTGGAGTTGTTTCCCGCATTAGATTTGGAAAATCACTTTCCCAAAGCGTCTTAGGGCTAATTAGGCTTTATGTCACTTTCCACTGCACATCTGATTTTGCGTACCTGAATGAGCTGAGCATGAGCATGCGCGACACAGGCACATGCCATGCTGCGCCCCCGCAACGCCCCTGCTGGGAGTTACTGTTCAAACAGTGACCCCAATCAGAGAGGTTGCAGGATGGCAGCATGCCCCTATACGTACTGCACTGTTTATGGGATCTCTTGTAATTGAGCAACTCATCCCATAAACAGTGTAATCCATAACTATATATTAAATCTTTAGATGTGCTATTAATTCTCACAGTAAAGTGGAGTTAATTCCTAACTCAAGCGGGAACTTAGTCCACGTTTTTAAAGTGGACTTATTTCCCATTCGAGGGGTTTTAATTCTCATATGGAGTAAATTCCCGTGGACTTATTTCCCTGCACCCTGCGAACTATCCAGAAACTATGCATTTTTGTAGTGCAAATATCAAACTTTCAAATAAAACGAAAAATCATTTTTAATATTTTTTTTGCAAAAATTGCAATTCCGAATCTACAGAATTGGCTTCGAATCTGACCCACCCTACCCTACATTTACAGTGGAATCTCCCATTTCGGGCAGCTCTCTGAGACAGCCAAATTTCTCTACGGCATTTCGGTCATATAAGGCCAACCAATCTGAGGAAAGCCGAAAAAAGTTCAAACGAGCCAGAAATTACTACAACGTCCACATGTCAGGCTGTCAGCTCTATAGATAAAGCCAATCTGATTGCTGCTCAATTTGCAGCTAGCTCAACGCGGCTAGATTGTGCTTCTTCTCCACCTGCACTCGAGCGCGTAGAATACTCCATAGGACAAATCCATTTCCGCACTCGTACAGTGGCTAGAGTACTTGGAGATCTTGACGTTCACAAATCCGCTGGTCCAGATGGTATTTCCCCTACCGTTCTGAAGAGGTATTCTTTCTCGCTGGCAAAATCAATGCGTAAGCTTTCCTCTTTATCCCTTTCTTCCGCGCTGTTTCCGAGAAGATGGAAAGCAGCATTTGTCCAGCCCGTCCCTAAACAAGCCGAATCTTCTTCTCCCTCCTCTTTCCGACCAATTGCACTAACATCCCTTCTTTCCAAGGTAATGGGAACGCTGATAAACAAACAGCTCATGAAATATCTTGAATCCCGAAAACTTCTTAATGACCGGCAATAAGGTTTTCGAGCAACAGGTCCACCGGTGATTTGAGATGACTTATCTAATCGAACGGTGGAACAAATCTCTTTACCAAGGTGGTGAAAGTAGGATCGTTGCGCTTGATAATTCACAGGCATTTGACATACCTCTCGGTATGTGTGTTAATGACAACCTTCGTTGGAACGACCACATATTCGATAGCGCCAAGAACGCTGCGAAATGTCTAGGCTTCTTGAAGCGATTTAAGAAATATTTCGCCCCTTCTGATCTAGCTACAATTTATAAGGCATTTATCCGCCCGAAACTTGAGTAAAACGCTCATAATTGGGCCGGTGCCCCAATCAGATATTTGCAGCTACTCAACAAAATACAAAAACGCGCGATAAAACTTATTGACGATCGGGCTATCACCGCAACGTTTGCCTCTGTTAGTCATCGTCGTAATGTCTCCTGTCTATTGCTGTGCTCAAACGAAATAGCCAGCTGCATTCCACACTTAGAACATTTCAACCGCAATACCCGCCATGCCAGGAACGCGCATCAGTTCTTCCTCACTCCATTTTTCCTTCACATTATAATCCACAGACATTCAAAACCAACGTGCATCGGCAACACTCCCTATTTACCAATTGTAATTTCCTTAACGCCCGCACTGTGTAGCTATTACAATATAAGGGTACTAAAAAGTCCCAGTGCGTATTCATTATAAAAAAAAAAGCTTTTATGTATCAGATTGCATACATTTAACGTTCCCTAAGACGGGTACACCCTTGACCGGACGCAAACAAGTATATATGTTAGAAAATATTTTATTTCACTCCCTTGGACGGAGAAAAATTGCAACAAAATCCTCCGTTGCTTCACAGCGAATTTCTCTGTTTTCCGTTTGAAAGATACATACTTGCTTACAGTCGCAACACACATGTAAATGAAAAGACAAAATGCAACAATAATTTGTCACACATTTGGTATATAATAGGTAATTACTGTAGATACGGTACATCCTGGATCTGGGTGGAACAACAATTATTATGATTAAAAATATTTGTATGACAAGTTTGTAGTCCTTCGAATCACCTTTCAGTACCGCTTTTTTATGCGGGATTTCAAGAGCTTTTTTTAAACCAAAAACTGTTTTTTTCGCGGTTTGCTCCTTGCGGCCAAACGGTGAACCTGATTATAAGTGTGTATTGCGTGCAGAGGAAAATATCATTGAATGGTTTTTGTTTTGCTTATTCTTTCAAATAAAGTCGCAGAAAGAGTTTGTAATGTTTTAATGAATTTTATCATAACTAATTTTTAACAGAAAAATGTTCTCCATTGGACGGACAACTCCCTTAAGCGGATACAAAATTTGTCACCCTTACTGTGAACCTAAGGCACCTAAGCCACCGATTTCCCTGTAACAGTTCGTAAACGTTTTAAAAACTTCACTTTTCTTACAAACGGGTCGAACGATTTTTACTTGTTTCAATATTTCAAATACTTGGAGTAAAGGTAAGAAGAAGACCATTGTTCCCAAAATACGCAACCAGGGCAATGTCAAAAACAGGCAGTGATTTCAAAAAAAATAGCCGATACAGATACATTCAGAACAAATGTGAATACGTACGTATATAATATAAAAAATATATATAGGGTGTTTTTTATAGAGGTATAAAACTTCTGATAGGGATAACTGTCAAACTCGCTGTCATACTAATGAAGTGTGTTTGACTTTTTTTCAGTATACTTTGGCAAATCAGCATGGAAAGACTTACACCAGAACAACGTTTACTAATCGTGGAAATTTATTTCCAAAATTCGCGCTCTGTTCGCCAAACTTATAGAGCACTTCGTCAAATTTACGGTGCGCATAATCGTCCATCTGAGCAGCTATAGATCGATTCATGACCACATTTACCTCGATATTTACTCTTTGTGATAATATTCCTCCAAAATGAGCCCGTACCATGAGTACAGAAGAAGCCATCGTCGCTGTAGACGTGAGTGACCCGAATTTATCGATCCGACGTCGTTCTCAGCAACTCGGTCTCTGCCCGTCCACTACTTGGAAAATTTTGAGGAAAGATCTTGGCCTACATCCATATAAGATCCAACTGGTGCAAGAATTAAATCCAGCAGACCATCAATTGCGTCGTCTGATCTGTGAATGGGCCGAGAATCGACTGGAAGTTAAACCAGATTTTTATTGTCAAATCATTTCAGCGATGAGGCTCATTTCTGGCTTCACTCTTGAGACTCCATTACATCCCGTAAAAATCGCTGTTTGGTGTGATTTACATGCCAACAGTGGCGTATCCAGAAAAAAAAATTGTGGGGGCTCAAATGTAAAAAAAAAATTTCTCACCCATTTGTGGTTTAGAATTACCAAAACACACGTTTTTGTTTCGAATTGTTTCGGAGGTGCTTGTCGAAAATACATGCCATTGTATACGAGCAAAACACCGAATGCAACAAAACTATTCGACCCAGCGTCGTTGACGATAATTGCCTACTATCTTATGGCGCAACACACACCAAATGAAACGAAACATAAAAACAAAAGCAAAACAAAAAAAAACTGTTTCATTGCCGATAGCTGACCTGTTGTTTTTTGCAAAACTAAATTTTGATTCCTTCGTAAGACGAATGATTGTGGGGTTTTGCTTAGCTTTTTTAAAGGCGCATCGACTTGATCCTCGTTGTGTATAACTTTTCACTACGTGCAGTGGTACCTGATTTACGTTTTAAAATGGTTTATGGCTGGTTTTTCTGATTATTTCTTTTTAATGATTACACCTAATTATGAACCTCTACAATTACCCTTCAGTCAAAAATATGAGACTGTCCCTACTCATTATATGGATATATGTACTCTGGTTTAATCTGTGCGCAAATTTTAACAAATATGGACGTAGATGGAGAAATAGTATGTAAGATTGGCACAACTTCATCGTCTGAGTCCGACCACATGTTGAACAACACTAAAAGCAAGTTGCGAATTCAATTTTGTTTTGTTTCAACGCACACCAAACGAAACAAGAAAAAAAAACGTTTTGTTTTGTTACGTTCTTTTTCGCTTGGTATGTGTTGAAATAAAAAATGTTTTTTTTTGACTATCGAATCAAAAACGTTTTGCTTTATCCGGTGTGTTTTCAGCCTAAGATTTACGAACAAGTTTCATTTAATCATTTACATTATGATGAAATCACCTAAATAATACATGATCTTTGGGGCTGAGCCCTATGAACCCCCCCCCCCCCCCCCCCCCTCAATTCGCCACTGATGCCGAAGACGTCATCGGCCCATTTGTCTTTAAAACCGAAACCGGTGCCAAAATTACCGTGAATGGCGAAAGCTAGGCAAATGGTTCGTGCTTTTTTTTATTCTTCATGTCATTGAAAATCATTTGGAGGAGAAATGGTTCGAACAAGACGGCGCAACATGCCAAACAGCGCGTGCCATCATGACTTTGTTGAGCCAAACATTTGGTGACCGAATCATTTCAAGAAATGTCCCTGTGAGTTGGCCACCACGTTCGTGTGATTTGACACCTTTGCACTACTTTTTGTGGGGGTACGTCAAATCTCTGGTCTATGCTGATAATCCAGCAACGATTGATCACTTAGAAGCCAACATTCGACGCACTATTGAGGAAATAAGACCTGGTATGCTGTATGCTCGAAAATGTGGTGCACAATTGGGCCGATAGGATGGCGTTCCATAAGGCGCAGTCGCGGAGGCCATATGCCAGAAATTATTTCCAAGCATTAAATGCCATGCAATTTGTAAGCTAATAAAGCCAAAATTTGGTCATTCATTATCATTAAATTTGTTGTGTTTTTTTTAAATAAGTTGTATAACTGTATATTAATTATTAACGGTCCATTCAGGACCTATAACCTAGCTTCTCCAACCACTTTCTTGTGTGAAGTTCGTTTTAAGACGAATCCGAACGTCAAATTTGAGAAGCTTTTTATGGCAATTGATACTCTTGAATGTTTATCAGACGTTCGAAAGAGGTGGGGCAGTAGAAAGAAACTCTAGATGTTACTTGGCCCCGGCGGGAATTGAACCGGGGACCTTTCAACTAGTAGTTCGACACACTAACCACTGAGCCACTGCGCTCGACAATATGTATATAATAGTATGATAATAATTTTGTATAATGCGATTTGAAGACTAACACAATCGAAAAAGGGCATACAAGGGACATTTATTTTGCTGTTTATCCCATGTTTTATTTACTTAAATGCTGTTTAGTTTAAAAATTCTGGCATTTCGTCTGTGTCCCTTGATAATCCCACTGAAAACAGTTTTCACTTTGCTACTACTCAAACCTATTACTTATCTCCTATGTTATATGAGTGACCGACATTATAATAAAATTAAACTCAACAGTGCAGTGATCTGCAACATAATAATAAATCTATACCTATTTGCAGTAGCATCTGAGTGAGGGCAGCGAAAAATTGCAAAGCCTTTTTTCCCACGTATTTTAAACTTCAATTACTTCCATTTCTAAAATTGTTTACACCTTTCCCACACAAGGTTCGCTTTGGAAAGCCTTCCAATTTGTCAAAACGTGAAAGGTGAAAGAAGTCATTGAGTCCGGGTTTTGTTATTCTAATGAACTTTGCCGATGTAAATGTGCGTTACAGTGTCAATGGCAAAACGAGAAACCAAAATGTTATTGCATAAAAAGTGGGCTTTTGAATTCATTTCCAGCAGATATCGGCGAAAATCACGAATAGTTCTTTCTGAGATTTGTTCTTGGTTCCTTTTGCGTCTGGCAGTTACTTTGGTAAGAATTAAACAGTTTTTAATGTTTCTTTATGCGAACATATTAAGTTTAACCTTCGGTATTTCGGAGAAAAATTTCATTATACATACTCGTAGGTACCTTCTACACACTTTTTTGCAAAACATTTGTTAGCAAATATTCAAAAACTGTATTTCGCATTAAGAGTAGGTATGACTCAAAAACAGAAATTCACACGAGACAAAGCACTACTCAGAATTCGACAAAGAAAATAAACCAAATCATTGGTCTTCATCGAGAAGAGGCATCCGGTATAAATTCTGCAAGTATTCAACAAACTCCTTCTCCTTGTTATCACTTTTTTGCAATCTCCCTCTTCATCTTTCGTTGTTTCGTAGAAAAGAATAATATGTTAGTTATGCATTCATGGTCAGCGTTCCTTTTTCTGTGGATATTATGTATAATGAGCTGAGTCTTTCCCTCGAGAGTCGAGAGGTGTGGTAGTTGCATTGGTATGTCGTTTGTTTGTGTTCTTGTTTGAAAAACTCTTAACCACTTACAAATGAACCTAACCTGGGCTCGTGAAGTACACTCCGTTCCAACTGAATAGGTACAAACTTTTTCAAATTTATATGGCTCATTATTTCCACATACATAATGTACATGAATCTATAATTTGATGCTGCAAACTATTTGTCTATAATGTTGCCAAAAGAAACGAGAAAGAATAATTCAAAAAGCACCGCTACTTTTTCTTTGGCTCTATCGCAAAGCATTTCATACGTAAAAATGCAGTTTTTTTTTGCGTCAACTGAATAGGTACATAGTCATTATCTTCATTGTTCATGTGTGTTCCGAGAAGATTAACCCGTTTAAACAATTTTTAAAGTTTTCTGAGTGAATTAATTTATTTAATTGTCATTTGTTTGTAAATTTGGAGAACGATGGGTAGAAAAAAATTACTTAGCAGTGTTGAGAAGGCTAAGATCGATTTACTTAAGGAACAAGGATTAACCGGGCGTGCTATAGCTACCAAAATTGGAAGAAGCTTTAACTTGATCTATTCGTACTTGAGAAATAAAGAGTCGTACGGGAAAATATGAAAGGAGGTTATAAAACGGCCACAACAACGGCTGATAGAAGAGCAATTTCGCGAGGTGCGTCCAATTCCTGCGACTCAGCTGCGAAAATAAAGCAAAAAGCGGGCGTTAGTGCTACTGTTTCGACGGTAAGAAGAGTGATCAACAGTGCCAATCATTTAAAACGGCTTAAAATTCAAAAAAAAAAAATATAGGGGCGGGCTACAGTCCGCTTGGGCGAACTGTTGGATCCCCTATTCTTATTCCTATCCCTCATAAGTGGGCGTGACAAAAGTCTAAGTATGGTTGAATTGTTAAGAACGCTCTACATATTTTGTTATATAACATTTAAAGGATTTTATCAAAAAAAAACGCTCCCTAGCTCAAACTTGGGTGTTTCAATAAAATTGTTTTATTTAATTGTGGGCGTGTCAGTAGGCGGATTTAAAAAAAATTGACACATGAGCATGCGGGTGGCAACAGGTGCAGTAGTAGTGTATTCGCTTACTGAATGGAAGGTCGTGCGTTCGAATCCCGGCCAAGTCCATTACTTTATATCGAATACATGAAATCGTAATCTCCCTAAGCATCTTAGACACCACCCGTGGAGAAAAACCCTACAACTGCACCCAAACACTTCTTTCCTATCTCTCTATTCTTTCTAATAGTAAGTAGCACCGAAAAGCATGCAATGAAATGCGATAGTGCTGCTTGCTGTTAAACACAAATGCTTACGCTGTGTTACGCACTATAAGGGTACTGTAACAACAGAAAAAATCCCTTTAGCGTAAGCAAATTATAAAAAAAAAAAAAAAAAAAAAAAAAAAAAAAAAAAAAAAAAGGGCCCCTAGAGAGTATATATTATAAATTTCAGCTCCCTAGTTCACTTTGAATTTTCAAAAAAAAAAAAATAATAATTGTGGGCGTGCCAGTGGGCGGATTTTGAAAATATTTACACATGAGCATAAAGGGCCCATAGAGAGTATATATTATAAATTTCAGCTCCCTAGCTCAAACTTTGGATTTTCAAAAAAATTGTTTTATTTATTTGTGGGCGTGTCAGTGGGCGGATTTTGAAAAAATTTTATCCCGAGCAGTTTTAGGAGTCATAGATCATATATAAAAAATTTCAGCTTTCTAGCTCAAAAATCGATTTTTTCCAAAATGTTGTTTTTTTGAGTTTGTGGGCGTGTCTGTGGGCGGATTTCAAAAATTCGTAAACTTGATTATTTCGGGACCCTAGAGAGTATATGGTTAAAATTTCAGCTCTCTAGGTCCAGTTTAAAGGCCTAATTTTTGCCGCCAGACGGATGGACATGGCTAGATCGACATTACTATCGATTCTGATCATAAATATAGTAACTTTTAGGGGTCTACGGGCAATATTAAGGTATGTTACAAACTATGCGTCAAAATTAATATACCCCTAGAATAGGGTATAAAAACACAGTTAAACCATCAGCGGAAGTGTATGCGTTGTATCCGTAGTAGGTAACTGCTCCCCACACCATAACACCACCCTTTCGACTATGACGCCGGGCTATATGTATTATGTACCTATTCAGTTGACGCAAAAAAAGGCATTTTTCCGTATGAAATGCTTTGCGAGAGAGCCAGAGAAAAAGTAACGGTGCTTTTTGAATTATTCTTTCTCATTTCTTTTGGCAACATTATAGGCAAATAGTTAGCAGCATCAAATTATAGATTCATGTACATTATGTGGAAATAATGATCCATATAGATTTGAAAAAGCTTCTACCTATTCAGTTGGAACGGAGTGTATTAAGGATTTTTTCAAATCTCACAATCTGAGAAATGAATGACCTCACCCTAGCCACACACTATCTAACAAATTGTTTCTTGTAATACATACTCTATCCAATTTGTTGGGCAAACACCTTTGATGACATGTGATATTTTTGAACTATGCATTTAATAATTCTGAAGAGGTACGCACAGCCCGCGTCGTCGTTTTATTGTCTTTGTCTGAGTTAGGCTGGTTGGTATCTATCGTCAGTTGACCAATGGCAAACTTGATGCTGATTGTCAGCAGTCCACGCACGGAGCCGCGTTGATGATGACAATGTCGTGTCAGTCAACAACATCCCAATGTGAACGAAGTGCATATTTTCTCGTGTCTTCGTTGTTTAAGAAGAACTCTACAAGGTACGAATAAAATCCACCATTAAGTGTTACGAGTATTTACTATGTCCCTCTGGTTTTATCTTTTCTCCACTTTGTCCATCAAACGTGAGTTTGATTTCCATGATTTGCTCGATGCAGTGTGTAAACAATGCAAGAGAGGAATTTAAAATGGTTTGTAAATGACAGTAAAAGTATTTTTTTATAGTTTCCGAGTTTTCGAGACAATGCGTAGGCGTAGGCATGACACTTTTGTTCATGCAAGTGCGTCCTCAGCATTTAAATAATATTTACGTGATAATTAGCTATGCGCCGTAAATTCAGCAGCAGTGCTGAGCGCTCAAGTTAACTTCTTACGCAAAAGACAACCGAGTTCGTGTACCCCTGTAAACAGGCATAAACGAATTTCGAATAAGAGACAGGGAGAAAGATAGAGAGAGAGAGCGAAGCTACATATGCACGCTTATTTTGAATATTCCTAAATTATGAAGGGAAAGGAGGTCGTGGTTGGGCAGCATTTCATACAAAACGGCAAAGGAAAAACATATTTTAACGATTTAAAATTTATCCCGCTAGACTTAAAAATAAAACAACATGCTGGCAATAGCGCTTTGCGCCTCAAAAATTTGGGCCACGGTAAGGAATGCAGTTTGGGCACCGCACGATCTTAACTGATGTGCTACCCGGAAATCCTGTACGGACAGATGAAATTTCCCCCTTGGTCGACTTTGACAATCCCTGTCATATCCGGGAAGGGAAGAGTGGCAAAGAGAAGCAGTCACAGCAGTCAGAAACTGTCGCACAATGCTAATAGCAGTATGCAGACGGAATGGAGTAAGACTGTGCTGGCTACCGGGACCCAGCGGTATAGAGGGGAATGAGCAAGCCGATGCGTTAGCAAGAAAGGGAGGGGAACTGGAGAATAGTGGTGGTATGGACCAGTGGCAGATCTAGGATCTCGACTAGGAGGGGGGTCCATAAATGTATGCTGTCATGACCTAACTTAACCTCATTTTCTCATTTTTTTGATACATTTTGCAGAAACTATTATAGTGCCGCTTGTGTGGACACACGGTTACCACTGCAAACAATTTTAATTCGGAACATCTACTTCGCGACACAGCGTCGATAATTTTTGATACACAGATATATATATGCACCAGTTATGAGTGGCGAAGTAAACGGAGTACAAGCCCATATCAGGTCTCATTTTCCTCTTGCAATCTACGTTCATTGTGACGCGCATGCGGAGTTTCAGGTATAAAAAATGCGTTAGGAGCTATCGGAGCAATAGAAGCATTTTTCGACTGGCCGAAGAGACAAAGCATTTTAAAGGAAGACATTTTGAAAATGCCGAAAAAGAGTGACCGGAGAAAAGAAAAATTGAATTCTTTCGCTGTTTCAAGATGAGCTCAGTCTCATGAAGCAGTTTCAACTTATCTCGAACTTCAACCGGCTGTTATAGAAGCTTTGGAAGAAATAACAAAGTGGAAAGATAGAGAGACTTCACAAAAGGCTTCTCAGCTTTTGACCGCGATTTTGACAATCGAATTTCAAATCTTCTGTCATATAATGGAATCGATCAATTCTATCGTCCGTCATGCCTCTGACTCGGGAATTGCAGACGAAAAATCAAGATCTAAGAGAAGCCACAAAGTTAGCTGATGATGCAACGAATGATATAAAGTAAAAGCGGGAAAACGTTGATTCAAATTTTTGTATCATTTATACGACAATGTAGCTGAAATCTGTTCTTAATATGAAATTGCCTCGTCGTTGCAGTCAACAGAAAAACCGTTGCAACGTTGAAACACAAAATGTCGAAGATTATTACAGAATTGCCTTCTACATTCCATTCCTTGATACTTACATTTTTCATGTCCAAAGTCGGTTCGAAAAACAAAAATCGATCTTCCACAGTTTCGGACAACTATTTCCTTCCAAGCAGGAATTTGATGAGGAAAAATGCACAGACCTTTACAAGTTTTATGACGAAATATTGGACAGTTCAGAAAGGAATTTTATCTCAGATATCAGAATGTGGAGGCAACGGATCTTTGATCAAGATATTCAAAATGCGCTCGATGCACTATCAGTGAGCTTTTGACATGAGTGTCAGATAAACGCACCTCATTTGCTCGCGACAATAGTTTTCAAGTTAATTCAGTAATTAATTCCCAAATTTCTCCAAACAAGTTTCAAAGTATACGTAAATAGTGGCTATAATACTTTTCTTTTAATATTTGCGATATTCTTTGTGTGCGAGTTAAATTTTCTGTTGGCGTAAGAAATCTAGTTGTTGTTGTTCTTTTCTTTCTCTATTGCGCGCAATTCACCTGCCAAAATGACAGAAACCAGGTTGTTAGCAAAAGTTGCCAAACCACTAACACCAAACTCATCAAAGGATGAAAAAGCTGGCAGAACATTCGAACTTCGATTAACCGAACAGCTTGAAGAGTACACCTCACAACTTAAATCCACAATGCTGGAAATGAACAACATCCTTCTGACAAAACTTGATGCCATAGTTGCAGATTTTTCCAGCCGATTCGACGATGTCAATAAATCCATAGCTGCGCTAACAGTGCGAGTTGAAGTTCTCGAGCAAACGTCGGAATCAGTCTTATGCTCACAAATGGAAAAGGAGATTTCAGGTTTGAATCACAAGGTAGACACACTGCAGCGTGAAAAGTTGGCTACTGATATTATCATCCATGGAATTCCAACGACTGACAACGAAAACCTCGAAAGTGTCTTCAAAGAACTATGTTCAGCTGTTGACTGCACGAACGTACATTTACCTAATGCGATCTTTAGAACTAGATCCAAAGGAAAACTAGGAACATCTGCGATCATTGTCAAATTTTCGTCAGTAGCTGATAAGATTTCCGTGCTAAGTTCAATCAATGCCGCATACAGGAGAACAAAAAAACGGCTTTGTTTACATCAGATCGGATTGAAGTCTGACAGGCTGATTTCTGTCAACAAAAGTCTAACTACACCTTGCTATATTCCGGAAAGCTCATGAATTAAAACAACAAAATAAACTGTTTTCTGTATACACTAGAATGGGACGGGTGTATACACGCCAAACATCAACAGGGAAAGCTGTTTTGGTAGAATGCATTCAACGCTTGGAATCTCTTGTCGCTGCTGCAACGAGTTATGATGAACTTTGAGATGAATTTTAATCATGGATTTTTATATTGCAACATATCGATTTTTTATATTGTAATTAGTAAGTACTTTTTGTATTTGTGTTTCTTGCGCCCTGCTATCCGTCTGAGGGTTATCTGTCTGTTTTGCGTTTTGGGTTTTCTTGAGCTGGGGAGAAATTTAATTGTAATTTTCACTTATGGGTGATATGAGTAATGCTTCATCCAGTGGTGGTGATGCGAATGATAACTTGCCCGTATTAATTAACATCTTATGTAAACAACGAGGTGGCCTAAAATATGCCACATAAATGCCCAGAGTTTATCTAAATACAAATTTGACGAACCAACAAACAGACCTCTGGTTTGTTGGTTCTGATGTAGATATTGTATGCGTTTCGGAAACATGGTTTGATCCTAAAATATCTGATTGCTTGTACTCAATGCCAGGATATACAGTTTTTCGTGATGATAGGCAAAATAGAATCGGCGGTGGAGTGGCCATTTACGCACGTAAGGCGTTACCTGTTAAGTTACTCTCAACTTCTCTTCTTAATAGCCCCATTGAGTATTGTTTTATTGAGTTGATGTGCGAGAGAAGGAAATGCCTACTAGGCGTCGTCTATCGGCCTTACAATAACATTGATTGTTCGCAACTGTACTGCTTCCTAGAAAACAATACATCATCATATTGGAAAACTATTGTCTGTGGCGATTTTAATTGTAATACTCGCATTCTGGATCGTGCAAACTCGTCTTCCCTAACTGAGAATATAAAAGCTCTTAACCTTCATTTGCATCCTCTCCGACGCAATTCACTCATTCAAGTAGTACCCTTCTGGACTTATTTATATCAAGCGATATTCATAATGCTTTCTACAGACAAGCTTCTGCCCCGGTGTTTTCCAAACATTATCTAATATTTGCATGTTTTGACTTTGTCTCCACCTGCACAGAACCACTAAAATATTCGTATATGGACTTCAAACACGTAAATGTTGATTTTCTTGAACGGGACCTTCAGTGTGTTAACTGGTTGCCAATATACTCTGAAACTTCGACCGACGCCCAAGTTGATTACTTTCAAGACACAGTTACACAGTTGTTTGATTGCCATGTTCCTAATAGAACTAAGATTGTTAAATACAGCAACAACGTCTGGTTTACCGCTGAAATTCTCAAACTGAAAAATGAACGAGATTCTGCGTTCAGAAAATGGAAGCATTTCAGGCTTCCTGAATTTTGGTTGATTTATAAATCTCTTAGAAACCTTGCCTGCTCAAAAATCAGGGAAGCCAAGCGAAATTATTTCCGTCAGCATTTTAATCATAAACTTCCTGGCAAGCTTCTATGGAGGAACTTACGGCAGCAAGGTATTTGTGGTAAAATAGATCCAGGGTTGGATAAGGTTGATCCAAACCAGCTAAATCGTGATTTCGTCAAAATTCAAATACAATCGACAAGCACTAACGCAGCTCAATTAATCGAATCAAATGGCTCCTTTGAATTTTCGAGAGTTGAGTAAGCAGATGTTGTCAGAGCTGTTCTTAAAATTAAATCTAAAGCTGTTGGTGTTGATGGAATCCATCCTTATTTCATAAAAATGATTTTGCCATATATTCTTCCAATAGTGACCCATATATTAAACACTATTTTAACGACATCAACTTTTCCAATTTCATGGAAAGCTGCTAAGATTATTCCAATCCTTAAACAGAAAGCAACAAGTAGAGCCCCGGCAGAATATCGACCCATCGCAATACTACCATATCTATCCAAAGTCCTAGAAAAATGTGTTCACTGTCAGTTGTCCGCCTATCTACGACAAAATAATTTACTCTACGTATATCAATCGGGCTTTCGGCCACATCACAGTTGTACTTCAGCACTGCTTAAAGTGACAGATGATATACGGGTAGCTATGGATAAAAACAACACCACTTTTCTGACTCTACTTGACTTTTCCAAGGCATTTGACACAGTTCACCACGGGCTTCTTGTTGAAAAACTTATTAGTACTACACAATTCGGGCTCTCGTCTTCTGCGGCGAAATTTATTCAATCATATCTTACGCAAGCCGTCTTTATCAATGATGTCCCATCCGAGTTTTTAGCAACTTCAAATGGTGTCCCTCAAGGATCCATCTTAGGCCCACTGCTCTTCTCAATCGTTATTAATGACCTCCCAACTGTTGTCAATTACTCGTCAGTACATATGTATACAGACGATGTACAACTATACATAAGCAGTGAGCGCGGTCTCATCACTAATTCTGCCTATAAGCTCAATCAGGATCTCAAGAATATCCTAACTTGGTCCGAGCGCAATAGCTTAAAGCTAAATCCTGACAAAACCAAATGCATAGTAATTAGCAGATATTGCCCGGATATATCTTGCGTTCCTAGCATTAATCTAGGAAATTTTCCAATTCAATTTGTCCAGAAAATAAAAAATCTAGGTATTTGGTTCAGCACAACATTGTGTTGGGACAACCATATTTTGACCGTTATTGGGAAAATCTACGGCTGTCTCAGGAACCTGTCACTTTCGCAAAATTTCACACCGACACCTACAAGGTTGATGCTGGCTAGAACCCTGCTGGTGCCACTTATTACCTACTGCTGTGAAATCTTCTGTTGTAACAACGCCTTCATAACGCGCAAATTTCAAGTTGCATTTAACAATATTACTCGATATGTTTTTGGATTGAAAAGATACGACCATGTTTCCGCTTACGCTAAAAAGATTCTTGGTTGTACATTAAACCAGTATCTTCAATACTGCACTATCAAGCATCTACATAACATCATAACCACCAAACAGCCGCCCTATTTATATGATAAGTTTCAATTCGCACATTCGCAACGCTCCTCCAATTTGATTCCACCCCGGGTAGCATATCAGCTCACGGAACGTCAATTTTTTGTTCACGCTATTCGCCTCTGGAATGCACCACCCCTCAGTTTAAGACGACTCAAGGATGCAAACAATTTTAGTGACACTCTCTTTCGGCACATTTCAGGCACATAGATACAGAAAGTACTACCTAAGTTTATAGAAATCGTTTTTATACCCTATTCTAGGGGTATATTAATTTTGACGCATAGTTTGTAACATACCTTAATATTGCCCGTAGACCCCTAAAAGTTACTATATTTATGATCAGCATCGATAGTAATGTCGATCTAGCCATGTCCGTCCGTCGGCAAAAATTAGGCCTTTAAACTGGACCTAGAGAGCTGAAATTTTAACCATATACTCTCTAGGGTCCCGAAATAACCAAGTTTACGAATTTTTGAAATCCGCCCACAGACACGCCCACAAACTCAAAAAAACAAAATTTTGGAAAAAAATCGAATTTTGAGCTAGGAAGCTGAAATTTTTTATATATGATCTATGACCCCTAAAACTGCTCGGGATATACAATTTTCAAAATCCGCCCACTGCCACGCCCACAAAAAAATAAAACAATTTTATTGAAAAACCAAAATTTGAGCTAGGGAGCTGAAATTTTAAATATATACTCTCTAGGGGCCCTTTAAGCTCATGTATAAATATTTTCAAAATCCGCCCACTGACACGCCCACAAATAAATAAAACAATTTTTTTGAAAATCCAAAGTTTGAGCTAGGGAGCTGAAATTTATAATATATGCTCTCTATGGGCCCTTTATGCTCATGTGTAAATATTTTCAAAATCCGCCCCCTGGCACGCCCACAATTATTATTATTTTTTTTTTTGAAAATTCAAAGTGAGCTAGGGAGCTGAAATTCCGGACCCGATAACCCCCCCTTGGATCCGCCACTGTATGGACATTAAACTACCCCTTGACGTTATCAAGGGAATAATCAATGAGAAAATATTAAAAAAGGCTGACCTTAGATGGCAAAATTTAGAGGGGCATAGGGTGTCTACAGCACTTTGGCCTCATTTGGACAAGGAAAGATCTAAGGAAATTCTCAAATTAAGCAGGGAACAGCTTAGAACAGTAGTTGGGATTATGTCGGGGCACTGTCTGCTAAGGAACCATGCTAGGCGGCTCAGACTGGTAGATGTGGATACATGCAGGTTCTATGGTGATCTACAAGCCGAGGAAGACATTGCGCACATACTGTGTGAGTGCGAGGGTATAGAACGGAATCGTAGGAGGTTTCTAGGAGAATACTTCTTCGAGGAGTTAAGGGAGCTGAGCGGCACCGACCATAGGAAGCTGGTAAAATTCTGCAGGAAGATTGGGTGTTTTGTCTAGGAAAAGTGTTTTAGGTTTATCTCCTTTTGAAGTTTTGGTTTCAATTGGTTCCCTGGGGATCGCGGTCAGCCCTTCTGGTGCCTAGTGCTGTATGCGAACTGCATACCCCTGTTTTAACCTAACCTAACCTTTCTCAGAGGCACTAAGTAGCAACCAGTTCTACCGGCTGCCAGATCACTGCAGTGTTTGCCAAGCGATTAAAAGACCGTCCTAACAATGGAATTACAAGCAATGGAATAAACCATTTGCGTGGACAGTAAGGCAGCATTTAAAGCGATCGGCTCCAATCTCATAAAAAAATAAGCTATCACTCGGTAAGACTCTGAAGGATTCCTGGGCACGTTGGTATGGCAGGCAATGCGACAGCGGATATGCTGGTCAGATGCGGCTCTGATCTGAACCCACTTGTATCTGACGGGCAGGTATTCCCTGCCTTAAATATACAGCTAAGACCTTTATTGTCGGGCGCAGTGGCTCAATGGTTAGTGTGTCGGACTACTAATCGAAAGGTCCCCGGTTCAATTCCCGCCGGGGCCAAGTAACATCTTGAGTTTTTTTCCACTGCCCTCTTGCGAACGTCTGACAAACATCCAAGAGTATCAATTGTCATGAGAAGCTTCTCAAATTTGCCGTTCGGATTCGGCGTAAAATTGTAGGTCCCTCTCTTCGCAAAGAAAGTGGTTGGAGAAGCTAGGTTTTAGGTCCTCTATGGCCCATAGAGGACCTAATGCCTTATATTAATGCCTAATATTTTTTTTAAGACCTTTATTGAAGCCGTCACGATAAGACTGGCTATGGGACAATGGGGCAACACCAGTAGTTGTATCATAGCTTGTGTTCTGTGCGATGACAAAAAGAGGTCAAAGTCCCTATTTTCCTTTGACAAAACCCAATTCCGTGTGCTCGTCGGGGTGCCAACTGGACACTGCATCATTGTAAACATCCCCAGAGAGCTAGGGATCTCTACAAATGCCCTTCATTGCTTGGGCGATTTAGCAGGGGCATTTAAATATTAACAGATCGAAATGGTTTCGTTAGTTACCAGTCCTACAATGTGCTTTAAGGGTAATCACAGTGGGTCTCTTTTGGCATATGGGTGATACTTGCACAATTACGCATGCAACCCTCCGTCCCTAGCCTAATCTACACCAACACATAAACATTATACTTCTTATAACTAACTACGTTAGGCCAAATATTTCGATGTGATATGTATAACTACGAAAAGCTACTGAAAAACTGTGGTTCACGTTATAAAGCAAACTACATGTTTGAAATTTAATTTAATATATTGAACAAGAGAAAAAATAAAAAAATAACCAAAGACATGATATCTCCATTCCGAAGTGTTCGCCTCTACTTCTTATTACGAAAAAAAAAGAGAAGATCAAAATTAATCAAAGTTATTTTCGAAAGGTAATGGTCTAGCTCTCTACGAAACTGTCACTCTCATTACGTGCCTTGACAGGTAGTTCCGAAGTAAGACAAGAATAACGACGATGAATAAGTTGTTTGGATCTGTTGGAGGAAGCAAACTGTAGCCTTTGAAATTATTATTATTATTATTATTATTAATATTAATTACACTTACATAAATGAACAGTATAAAAACTTAAAAAAATACAGCGCTAGCTACCAAGGCTACGGCTGACAAATGTTAAAAATCAGATTTTAGATACTATTTTCTAAATCAAAATGTTGAAGAAGTTTGAATACATTTCTAATGTTAGCCTTTGAAATTAAAAAAAACTATGTACTCGGTTTCTGTGACTGTATTATATTGAACAATAATAAAATACAGTCAAACTTCTTTATAACGAACCTTCAAGGGAACAAAAAATTGCTTCGTTATAAAGAAGTTTTATACAAAATTCGATATATAGAAAATTTCATCAAAGAAAATTGGGGAAGGGAAACAAAATGAAATTCGTTATAAAGAGAATTACGTTATAAGGAAGTTCGTTATAAAGTAGTTTGACTGTAGTTGCAAAGCCTCCAAAGTGACCGAAAAAAATATTTTAAATTTACATTGAGAAACTTGAGATGCGGTCAAACCAACGCAACCCGAAAATGCAACGCGCAATATTGTAAATTGACACATTAAACTTTTACTTGCTGACGGCATCACAGCTGCTAAAAATGTCGCACCCGTATGTAAGCAGCGGTACAACCAGCGTTTTGGCCAACAGCAAACGTGTTTTAAGAGGGTAAAGGACTGTGAGGATGAGGACCATAACATTCGGAGTACACCATACTATCCCCACAGCAGCATTGATATGCTTGATATCCCAGGACAGTCTACTGTTGAACAACATGCCAAGATTTTTTGCAGTAGGTACATAAGCTATGGTTAAACCATTTAAACTTTGAAAATATTCCAGGTGCAACGATTTTTGACCTTGTTGGACCGACCATTACCTTCCAACCAGCGCGGTATTTATTCTAAGTCTTCGTTAAATGTGTATGCACATTTTCTGATGAGCACAAGGGTACGACCTTTGTATAGAGGATCTTCCTATCTTTGCGAGAATATCATTGATATACAGGTAAAAAAGAAGTCCTAATATTGAACCTTGAGAGACCCCTCTAATAGTCGGAATAAAACTTGAAATTTTGTAGCCAACTAAACTGGTTGTTTTCTATCACGAAGATAGGAAGCAAGCAAGCGTATAGCGGAGCGTGAAAACCCCAAGAGCGTTGAGAGTTTTAAGCAAAGGTTATCTTGGTTCACAGTGTCAAACGCTTTAGAAAACTCATATCAACCCACGGATTTGCATTCAAACTTGCGGGGCAGTTTCAGGATGTTAAATGCGTCGCCTTTACAAGTGCATAAGATTAATTTAGGTTAGGAGGGCTGCAAGCACAAGTGTGTAATTTCAACCAGAAGCCAAGTAAGTGCATTGTGAGTACCCTATTGTTACACAGTTCGACAAGTGCATAACAAAACCACTTAGATCTGTTGATAGATCTTTTTACATCTACTGCCACGCCGTCTAGGCTGTCGAAGAACCGTGCTCCCATCGTAATAGTCACCAGAAAACATGAAATAACTTAGGAAACAATAGAAAATAAAACAAGACTACAAACCCATCTCAATCTTTATGTGATCTGTCACTCTGTGTTTTCGCAGTGCACCTGTCAATCCGGTCCAATTCGCCCATGTTTTTTTGTCCTAGCTGTAGCTAGTTTGAATATACTCCTGTAGTAAATACACAAACCGTAGTATTAGAAGGGAATTGTGAATCCACCATTCACATTAAAATAGCGGCTACCTAAAGTACATAGGAAATCGAATGATGTGTTGAATACGGGACAGACTACGAATGATCGATGTTCATCGATGTTCACAAAACATCGTAGTTGAGAGACTAAACATCGATGTTTTGAGTTCGATTATTATCTATTATCGATGTTCAGCCATCGATAGCCGTGTTTCTTTGCACTCGGATATAGGCATGGCATTAAAAAACGACCATCGCCGCTTAAGAATTCATCAAAAAAAACTTGGCAGTCCACATGCACCTATGAGGTTTATTAGTGACACAGCTGGAAGTTGAGTTAAGAAATTTGTATTAAAAATCGTGAAATTCAAAAATATTAATTTCCGACAGTTGAAATTAATGCTAAACATATTCTAAAATTATAAAAAACAGTTTCACATTGACAGATTTACTAAATTTTGAAAAAAAAATAATAATAAAATCCCGAACAAAATATTCGGCGGGATGTCAAACTTTGACATTTCCTGAAAATGGGTTTTGGAATCACTGTTTATCCCCGATAAAGGACTTAGCGGCGATAGCTATCCCCGCTAAAGTTAGCGTATATAGGATAAGTTGTTGTTGTATTTTACATGCAAATTTCAAATTATCCCTACATCCGCGTGCAAAGAAACACGTCTGATGTCGATATCGATGTGAACATCGATGTTTTGCCAACATCGCTCATTCCTAGGACAGACTACCCAGAAAATGGTCAGGTGGAATAATTCGAATTAGAACTCCATATCTTGCATACCCCGTGCGTTCAGATTAAGAGGCAGAGAATCTTCAAATCCGACCATATATATAGATAGCCCTTAATAAAGATAGATGTAGATATTATCTCACGATATGATATGTAGATATGAGCTAACCATTGGTTTTCCTTTGCTATACCTGCAGAAAGTTTTGTTCCATTGTTTTTTTTTGTGATTTAGTTTTTTATACCTAGTTTTAAGTATGTATTATTCAAATATGTAACTAGCTCGTGAGTTAATTGCAATTGAGTATTTCTAAAAATCTTATTTTTGTAAGAATCGAGTTTTCTCCGTCGCCCCTTATACTAAGGGTACCTATATTAATTTTGACGCATAGTTTGTAACATACCTTAATATTGCCCGTAGACCCCTAAAAGTTACTATATTTATGATCAGAATCGATAGTAATGTCGATCTAGCCATGTCCGTCCGTCCGTCCGTCCGTCCGTCTGTCGGCAAAAATTAGGCCTTTAAACTGGACCTGGAGAGCTGAAATTTTAACCATATACTCTCTAGGGTCCCGAAATAATCAAGTTTACGAATTTTTGAAATCCGCCCACAGACACGCCCACAAACTCAAAAAAAACAACATTTTGGAAAAAATCGAATTTTGAGCTAGAAAGCTAAAATTTTTTATATATGATCTATGACTCCTAAAACTGCTCGGGATAAAAAAATTTCAACATCCGCCCACTACACGCCCACAAATAAATAAAACAATTTTTTTGAAAATCCAAAGTTTGAGCTAGGGAGCTGAAATTTATAATATATACTCTCTAGGGGCCCTTTATGCTCATGTGTTAATTTTTTTTAAATCCGCCTACTGACACGCCCACAATTAAATAAAAGAATTTTATTGAAACACCCAAGTTTGAGCTAGGGAGCGTTTTTTTTGATAAAATCCTTTAAATGTTATATAACAAAATATGTAGAGCGTTCTTAACAATTCAACCATACTTAGACTTTTGTCACGCCCACTTATGAGGGATAGGAATAAGAATAGGGTATCCAACAGTTCGCCCAAGCGGACTGTAGCCCGTCCCTATGTTTTTTTTTTGATTTCGCGTCGGCTATTGAACCACCCAAAGTGGGCTCCCTTTCTGCAGGTACGTTTTTTTTTATTTAGTGTGTAGCTGCATGGTGAATACCTACGTGCGTTCGGGTAGGACGGGGAAACAAAGTTCATATTATTTTTTTTTGTTATTTTATTGGAAAATATATATTTTTTTTTGTGCGTTGTATAAAGTAGTATAGCTGGTCAAATAATCCTTCAACCTTAGATGCAATCAAGATTACAAGTATGCAATATTTCACGCCATTATGAGAAAAACCGAATGGCTTGCTTCCAGTCGGGATGACTTCAAGATGAACTGAGCCGGACGTGAAAGTAACAAGAGCTGGGAAAGTTCTTAGTATGGCCGTGGAAGTTCAAGGTCGGGAGGGCAATAGCTCCGCTGCAACAACATCCGCAGCGCCCTACAGAGTGGTGGACGTCCGTCCGTTTCCGGTACAAAAGCCAACGTAAGTACCTTTAATGTTTGGCATGTTTGATGTATTTGTAATAGGTTTAATAGGTTTTGTGGAGTAGCAAGGACAAGGATCACCCCGTCCGGCGAGCTTAGTCGTGCTTTGGAAGCATGCCACGCTGCTCGCTCCCTGCACTTTCTCCCTCTCTCTTCCCATTCTCCTCCTAAGGTCCCGTCCACATCCCTACCTCCTGGCACTTTTCAACTCCTAGCTCGCTCTATATCCCCAAGAACAGGCTCCTTACACCATGTATGAGGAGCGGTGTTCTTGGATAGCTGGGCAGTGGTATATTTATGAGATGCTCCGCATATTCTATTTCCTCTTCATCTCTGCAGCTTTATTTAAAGATAGATCCCCTTCTGGCCATGTTCCATTAATGCAGTCTCCGTTTTATTCCCCGACGATCACGAGGATTCGATTTATATCAAAGGATACTAGGGTTTCTGATCTTTTGACATCGAATTTAGGCCACAGACTACGTTTTACGTTTTACAACTGATAGTGTTAGCCAAATGAAAAATAATTCCATCAATAAAGCTCTATGCCGTGTTGAGGACTGACATTACCTCCATATTAGTACATACGGGGCTACCGTATAGTGGCCCAGAGTGCTTGAAGGGAAAACGGCAACCAAGCTCAAAAAGCTACGGCGGATTGCCTGTCTCGGCATTACAGGTGCGATTCGCGCTCTAGCTGCCGACTAGAGGCTATTTTTGGGCTATCACTCTTGCAAATCTTTATTAGGAAGACGGCTGCAAGATGCGCTATTAAGCTGCAGCTAGAATACAAGTTTGAACCAGGTGACCTAGTGATACACTTGAAAATACTTAACTCAATTCCGAAAATGGGCATTGTTTCGAAAGATTATTTCAGGTTGAAATATTGGACCGCGCAAACTATGCCAATGGAGTTCCGGCACTGGAGCCTGGAAGTCTGCTATGGTTCACGGACTGATCAAACATGAAATCACTTGGAGCTGCGGTCTTTAAGCCCAACGCCAAAGTCCCTGAAAAAGATATTAAGAGCGCCAGAATACACCTATTCTCGGATAGTCAAGTAGCACTTCAAGCATTGTCGTCCAATTCAATGGACTCTATGACAGTCAAATGCTGCTACGATGCGCTGCAATACCTAGCCAGCAATACCTAGGCCACGAGGAATTGCAGGCAACTAATCTGTGGACGAACTAGCTAGGGCTGACTAAGAATTAGGGTTCTCGGCACCAGACGATCTGAGCTGCTTTCTTGTTAGGTCCCAGATCGCGTAACATGGTAACGTTCGAACGGCATCGTTTTAGCGAAAGCGGTAACTTACTATCTCTGTAGATGTACAATGGAACGTTACCGAGTCTGAGTGCTCTGGGATTTGGATTTCCTTTTAAAAAAAAAAAAAAAAAAAAAAAAAAAAAAAAAAAATCTCTGTAGATCTGATAGAGATAGCTATAATCAAAACGATGTCGTTCGATTGTTTTAATATTATGTGCATGCTCTGGCCCCAGATCTCATTTCGAAAATGCTGCATTTGATTTTTTTTTTTTTTTAATTCTGGCTCGCCAAGGCGATTTATAAGGGGGGGTACTTCGACCTAAAAGATCTTTTGTACCGTATGGGCCAGAAAAGTTTAAACTAGTAGAATTTCCACTTTCCGTGTAAAGCGGACAATTTTACCATTAGAAGAATTCTTTATGTCCTCGGGGCTCATTTGCTCCCTGAAAAAGATCTTCTTTCTAATTCCATTAAGGGCTGGACATTCACATAAAATGTGTTCAGCTGACTCGTCCTCTTCAAGACAGAGTCGGCACTCAGGAGAGTCTGATATTCTCATTTTGTGTAGATGATATCTTAAACCATGGTGACCAGTAAGGTAACCTACTAGGTTTTTGATATCATGCCTGCTTAGGTTTAGACATTTGCTGGCATTTTTATTGACGGGCCGAATGGCTCGTTTGGCCTGTCTTAGACCTGGGATGCTTTCCCAAAGATAGATACATTTTCTATGTTCCCAGCTTTTAATTGCTGCCGTTGCTGCTGATCTAGGAGTGCAGCAGAAAGGTTCGGGACCTATGAAAGGTGTTTCTGAACCTTTTCTGGCCAGTTCGTCGGCCTTTTCGTTACCTTCTACCCCGACATGACCCGGAACCCACCATAATTTGGTCTTGTTTCTTATTCCGAGTGTTTGTAGGGTATTGAAGCAGTACATGACTGATTTGGAGTCAATGGTATACGAGCTAAGGGCGTTTATAGCTGCTTGACTATCCGTGAAAATATGGATGGTTGCACCTTTTATGCCAGATAGAATAATGTGGCTGGCGCATTCTTGAATGGCGTGGAGCTCCGCTTGAAATACGCTGGGACTTTTCCCATGGGTATCGTAAAGCGTTTGTGTGGTCCTAATATTCCCGCTCCTACCCCCGTTTCCATTTTAGAACCATCCGTATACCACTTTATGCCGTTGTGGCTGTTTGGTGGGTTATTACTAACCCATGCTTCTCTCTTGGGGATCTCCGTGGAGAACCGTTTGTTGAAGCATAGTGTTTTTTGAATGCGGTCTGTGACCGCGCAGTTCATGTTAAGTTCGACACAGCGGTATAGAGGGAAATGAGCAAGCCGATGAGCTAGCAAGAAAGGGAGGGGAGCTGGAAAACAGCGGAGGTGTGAACATTAAACCACCCCTGGGCGTCTTTAAGGGAAAAATCAATGAAAAGATTTTAAAAATGGCTGACCTCAGATGGCAGAACATAGTGGGACATAGGGTGTCTAGAGCCCTTTGGCCCCATTTGGATAAGAAAAGATTTAAGGAAATTCTAAAATTGAGCAGGAAACAGCTTAGAACAGTAATTGGGATTATGTCAGGGCACTGTCTTCTAAGAAAGCATGCTAGGCGACTTGGTCTGGTGGATGTGGACACGTGCAGGTTCTGTGGTGATCTAGAAGGATTTTAGGGGAATACTTCTTCGAGGAACTAGGGGAGCTGAGCGGCATAGACCATAGGAAGCTGGTTAAGTTCTGCAGGAGGATTGGGCTCTGTCTAGGAAAAGTTTTTTAGGTTTTTTAGTTTTTTCTCCAATTGAAGTTTTTTCAAGTGGTTCCCTAGGGATCGCGATGGGCCCTTCTGGTGCCTAGTGCTGTATGCAAATTGCATACCCCTTTTTAACCTATGACCTATGACCTATGTTAAGTTCTGGCAGTTCATCGAGAAGGGTCTTTAGTTCCGGGTGATCATTAAGACTTATCTCGTTTAACTGTATTAGACTTATTGCACTGCGGATCGCCACTTTTTGAATGTATATGTGGAGAGGTGTAATTCCTGTTATTGCCTCTATGGCAGCTGTTGGACAGGTTCGCATGGCTCCGGAGATACCAAGGCACGCAAGCCGTTGTACCTTTTTGAGTTTCTCTATTGCGACCTTTTGTGTGGATTTTGTCCACCATACTATGGAGGCGTTTGATACTCAGCGTTTTTAAGAAGACTCCTTCTCCTGTTTCTAAACGGGCTTCGAATATCCCTGAGAACTGATTAGAATATAAAAAGATTGCAGTATTCCAAAATAGACCTTACAAAAGCAAAAAAAAAAAACAATTCAAAGTTCATACGTAGAGCATTGAAAACCAACACAAAGATTTTTTTTAAATGTTATGGCAGCCAATATTTTATGATTAATTTTATAGGTATGTAAAATTAATTGGTTGCAACAAAACGTTAGACATGAAATGTTAAGATGGGAGGAGTTAATGATGCACCCATTTGATAAACCATTAAGAACAGCAATAGAACACAATCCTCTTCAGAGTTTGTGCAACGAAAAACTTTTAAATCGTCAGCCTACCTCGGGCATTGGGAAAATATGTTGGGAACGTCGTTAATGAATTACAAAAAAAAATTAGTAGGCAAGTGCGGAAACACCGAGGTTCCGTCATAAACTGGTGAAGACTGAATGTTATTGATACAAACTGGGGTACCTTTTTTTGTCGGGGTGCGAGACTTTCTACACTGGAGCACTCGAGACTCAATGGTCCATTGTACTACCAAGCAGACACACCGCATTTTACTGTGGGAATTTACTCGTTTTCCTAAGATAAACGAGAAAGCGCTTCAATGATAAGGAGCTTAGTTTTACAGCACTAACTAAATCCGCACCAAATACCTGCCACCTGATACGAGCAAAAGCAGAACAATCGCAGAGGAAATGTTCCGCAGTGTCATCGCTTTCTCCACAGGCTTCGCAGTTGGTGGTATCGCTTAGGCCTAGCACCTTATGGTGTTTGGTAAAAGCGTAATGGCCCGTAATAACGCCAGTAGTGTATCTGCAGTCTTTTCTGTTGAGAGACAACAAGAATGCCGCAGATTTCCTACAGACGTCGGGGAGAATTTGCTTAGTTTGTCTGCACCCTGGAGTCATGCCATCGACGATTCTGTTCATATGAAACCCAACCGTCAATGGAAGCCCTGACCGAGGACGCAGGCAGACAAATCGCTAGTTCAGGTCCTTAGAAGTCCCCCTCTGAGCCCTGTCTAGCAAGTACATCGGAGATCTGATTTACCGTTATGATCCGGGACCCAGACAAGTCTAAGTGAATTCAACCTTCCGACCAAATTCAGAGAGATCTTGCGTTCACGAACTATTTTGGATGTGGTTAAGGGGTTGAGCACGGCCTTAAGCGTATCCTGACTGTCGCTACAGACGCAGATACACTTCGCTTCAACTGAATAAGCACAACAATTTTCTATGCTACGTTGTCCATTTTTTCAAAACCTTGTGCCGTAATATTATCATTTAATGATGCAAACTGTTTGCGTATGATGTTGACAAAATAAATCAGAAAGAATATTTCAAAAATTACCGCTATTTTTTTCCTGTTTCCCTTGAAAAGCATTCAATATGGAAAAATGCAGTTTTATTTTGCGTCAACTGAATAGACACAAATATGTATTGAAATTGAAAATAAAACTTATTGGGATTAAATGAAACAAGTTTTTCTTAAAATAGTTTTTTATTAGTTAATTTTAGTAGTGGGTACTGCCGCCTTTATTCGTAATAGTTTCGTAAATTCGATCCGGCATGGAATCGTACAGCCTCTTTATGTAGTCCAGCGAAATTTCCCTCCAGGCCAATTTAATGGCTGCAATAAAAGATTCTTTGTCCTCAAACTGACTGCCAGACTCATGAACTTTTCGTACTAGCCATCCCCAAACGTTTTCTATAAGGTCCAGGTCCGGTTAGTACGGCGGCCGTTGAAGCAATTCCACATTCTGCTCCTCTATCCAATTTCTTACTATGCGCGCCGTGTGGATGGGGGCGTTTCACTACTGAAAAGTTCAGTTTATGCGTCCAAAAATGCCTGAAAATTTAGGAAAATTTCTTTTCAAATTTTCTTTATTACTTAATGCAGTAATTTTTGAGGTTTTTAACTCAAGCTCAACAGTGCCATATTAGCTAACTATGATGCCGCGCTAAAAATCGTTCTTCTTTCCTCGCATCGTGGAAGTAATAATTAAACCCATCAGGGCCATCAAAATTAAACTTCTTCCCATCCGAAAAAGCTACGTGACGCCATTCATTTTTAAAACTCATATGGAGGCTAGAGAAATATAAGCGCATAGACTTCCGTTTCTCGTTAAGTGGTGGTTTCTTTTGAATTTTTAACCGTTTTAGATGTTTGGCACTATTGATAACCCTTCGCACTGTTGAAACGCTTACAATAACACCGGCTTTCTGCTTTATTTTTGCCGCGGAGTCGCATGAATTGGAAGCACATCTTAAAATTGCTCTTCGATCAACTGCTGTTGTTGCCGTTTTTTGACCTCCTTTCATGTTTTTTGCGTGCAAATCTTTGCTTCTTAAATAAGAATAGACCACACTAGAACTTCGTCCAATTTTGTCAGCGATAGAACGCCCGGTTAGTCCTTGTTCTTTTAGTAAATCGATTTAAGCTCTTTCCACACTGTTTAGAGATTTTGATCTACCCATTTTTCTTTGAAATACAATTAATCAAATAAAATTCACTTAAAGCACTTCAACTGTTGATCTAATGTGTAAATCTCCACAGAATACTCATAAGCAGTGAAAATAATGACCTTGTGTCTATTCAGTTGACGCAAAATAAAACTGGATTTTTCCATACTGAATGCTTCGCAAGGGAACCAGGAAAAAAATAACGGTACTTTTTGAAATATTCTTTCCGATTTAGTTTGTCAACATCATACGCAAACAGTTTGCATCATCAAATGATATATTACGGCACAAGGTTTTGAAAAATGGACAACTTAGCTTAGAAAATGTTTGTGTTTATTCAGTTGAAGCGGAGTGTACTTCGCCCACTCCACCTGTTCGTCGTAACATAGTCCATGGCCATTAGGATAGCATAAGTCTCTGATTGGAAGACTGACGCATGTTTGTCTAACGAGACGAAAAATCGAATGTCGTCGCTCTCCATGAAAACACCAGATCCTTGATCGGTTTTGGAGCCATCCGTGAAGATTCGACTGCATTCCTTTCCAGGCTCATAGTCTGGCCAGAGTCAGTCCTGAACACGAGGAAAGTCGACTTCATAGTTGCGCTTCAGCCGAAGTTCCGGTGTCATTGCATCGGACGGCATATCCATAAGATAGGAGTCGAATTACAACCGTTGCGTAAGTTCATCAAAACTTCATTGCGAGTTATAACAAAAGCCACCTCTTTTTTAACGTGAGATAGCTTTGATTGTGCAACCCATGATGTAAACATCAAGTGGCGGGCGGTTCAATAATGCATCTAGGCGAGCCAGGCGTGCTGCGGAAGGCCCCCGTTCAGCCGGGACATACCTTCCTTTGGAGTTTGGCGAAAGCAGCAGTAACGTGTTTACGTGAAAGCTTATTCCACCAAACAACCGATGCGTATGCTAGAAATGGTCTTACCATAGCCGTATAAATCCATAGGACTCTTTTCGGTGATAAGCCCCATGTCTTGAAGAAAATGCCCTTGCACTGCCAGAAAACCGACAGCGCCTTGGCAGCCTTCAGCTCAACATGCTTGGACCAAAGAAGTTTGCTATCCAGAATGACTCCCAGATACTTTGCTTCATTGGAGAGTTGGATTGTGGCGCCTTTTAGCACTGGCTGAGTCAACCCGATCAGCTTCCTCCGTGTCGTAAAGAGTAAGTACCTACCTACTCAATACGATCCCTAAAGTATTTGTCTATCCGATTTAAGAAATCCCATGATTTTCTCATTCAAATGCCTTAGAAAAGTCGTTGTATACGCCACGTTGAGTGCCGTTTTCAAGTCCATTTAAAACAGAATTACAAAAATAAATGAGATGAGACCTCTGAGGGGCAACAATGGCTGCAAGTTATTCATTTGCTGTTTTCAGTGATATCATGAATTATTAATACAGGCTATTTCAACGTTGCCTTCTTCCTTCACCTACTGTGCGGACATCATAGACAAAAGAGTTGTAGTGGTCCACTCCTCAACCCAACAGCAACAAAAACCGGTCATGATACTCCCAACCCAATCCCAGTGGTGATTTTGACTTGTGGTTGTGACCTGTGAGGCACTTCGCCGTATCGTACTATTACCACCAAACGAACCTTTACATTGGCCAAAAGAAATAAAACTTTTTTTTGTAAGAAAGCAACAACGCCGAACACAACAGCCAACTCCGTCCCGCCGAAACACTACAATGGGACGGTACGGAACTCCAAGTTCAGCTCATAAAGCTGATGACGATGATGACTCATTGAAGCAGTTTTCGTTCGTTCTTTTTTTATTCCTCCCGACACAGAACTCCTATGGTCTATCTATGTGATGACGGTCGATGGGTGCACGAAGCATTTATGCAAAATAAACAAACCAACATAAAACAAAACAAAATGATACACTTCACTCATTCCATAGAAAACACAACTTGAAAAAAAGAGGGTTAACAAAAGGTTGCGAAATGTCGATGCGATTTTTTTTATTCAAAAGTTCATTCTGCTGAGCTCCCAGATTCGCAGCCAAAACACGCTTAATTTCATAAATTTTGTGAATGGTGGTTGTGATGTTTTCATTTCCAGCTGGTTAGTTGAAATGAAAAATGTCCAATTGGAATCACTTAGTTTCTATTTACCTTTTCTGAATTGCTGTGAGAAATCCGGGTGGTGAAACGAAACTCCTAAACAGAAAACAGGTAGGACTAGGAAAACTGTGGTAGGTAGAGGGAGGCTATGATGATAATCGCTAGGTATTTCCTTGATATTTTTGGCGTTGAATTTGTTTTTGTTTTCTTTTTTTCTTTTTAGCACACAAACCACAGAACTGGTTTTTGGATTAAGTTGTTTTTATTCACGCACTAAACCGAACACTTCACTCACCACGACGCAAAGAAACAGCCCGACCTGGAAACTTTTACAAACACTCATATCAGTTTTCGAGAACCTCAATTTTAATTTTAATTTCAAGACTAAAGAAACAACGGTTAACACTTAACAAATAAAATTGATTCGTATACCGCCATTCCGCGGTTTTCACAACGACTAACACGAATTATTCGATGAAGCGAGCTGCGAGAAACCGTCCGCTTGCCACAAGTGATCTCACTCAAATGATGGTATTGTTTTTGCTAAGTCTATGGAACTCAAATTCACTCAATTGTTGTATGAGAAAAACTAATCTATCATGATCATGAAGTCAGTCGAGTAATGGTATGGATGGCCTGGCCAGCCATTCAAGTCATCCAAGTGAGTTGGTTTGGTAATTGAGGAAAACTTTTGGAGTCGAGCCTGGCCTCTGTCAGTTCAGATTCAGAATCAATCGTTATCAGCAGCATCTGTATCTGCTGTTGTCTATAGGGAATTTAGAAAACCAAAACCAAATTCATTTGTTTGCAGAATTGGTTTTTGTTGTGGTGTGGTGGTTGCTCGGTTATGGTTGTGTTGTTGTTGCTACGCTGCTGCTCGCTGGAATAGTACATTGAGAAACTGTAAGAGCAACTGGAATTGCATATAATTTTGAGTATGTAGCCCAACTAAACAGTTGTTTTAGTAGTGGTCAGTTGTCGTCGGGTGGGATATTCTCGCATTCAGCTGGAAAATCACAAATAGGGTTACCATCTTTCACACTCTTGCTGGAAACCTGTACGTACGTCATTAAATCCAATTCAAATAAAATGGTAGCTAGCGTAATGGAATCGATGAATGTAGATAAAGTTGTTCAATTAATTCCGAAAAATATAAAAACAAACAACTTCGTTACGTCCTTTTTCAAACTTTCACCAAACCTTTCAGTCAAACAAAGACTTTAAAGACTGCCACGAAGGACTGGGATACGGCACCAAGAACTCTACGGGTGAAGTCATCCCAACATGCTTAGGTCATACGATCTTATAGTAAAACAAGGCCGGCACCTGTTCACTTACAGCAGAGGCGGAAATGAACCAGATTGATTTGGTAACACGTTTCATGAAGCCTCGGGTTAAAGATTGCAAAGTGATCCTAGGAGAGGCAATCGCCCAGCAGCACCACCTCCTCCTGACAGACATTTTTCTGGCGACGGGAACTAACAGAACGAATCAAACAAAACTGTCTGTGAGAATCAAATGGTAGGTAGGTACAATCTGGACAAATAGAAAAATTAAGCATTTATTGCAAATAAAAAAACTATCTTCATCACATCTGTTAACGTGAAAATTATTAGTTTTAATTTTCGTATAATTGAAATAAAATACGAGATCGTACCTAAATCGTTATCTTTATTAAAGTAGATTCGTTGTACAAAGCTCAAAGGGTGATTTACTTGCTCGTGCAATGAGTTGCAAAAGAATAAGAATTAGAATTAACAAAAATGGCGTTTATGCTCACGCCAGGCTAAAAAAAATACATGCTGTTTTCACGCTTATTATAAATATAGTTCAGTGGAAGGGAGCGTTCACATATAATTACAAGATAGCCATTAGTTTCATTTCCGTGAGACGTTATATTTAAATAAATAATAATTATAAGCTATGCCAATTATATAAACTTAGTGAAATTTACTTAACAACATCCTTAACGAAGTTGAGGATGCAGAGTGCAGAGCACAAGGCATGTGGAATGCCCTACAACGGCCTTTCTTGGATAGAGCCAAATCACTGCTTCAAAATGACACTTTCAACATGGCACAGAAACAGGGTGGTAGACAGATGAAACTTAAACAAGAAAGCGGCATTCAAATCTTCTTTTTCAAAGTGCTCTACTAATAATGGAGATGAAAGAGCTAGCCTCGAATCGGAATAAAATCTTTGCAAGAGGCTCACAAAGAGAAACTGCACTGAAATTCAATTAAAGTGTGTGGAGGGCCTGTGTCGGGAGTTAGAGAAATTTCTTCATCGGCTGCTGATAGAATCCACGCTGTCCACGAACTCCGACAAACCACCTTGAACTGGGCACATCAATTATTAAATAGCCGCTAAGAGAATGAGGAATGCACAATAAATTCGTTTGCCAAAGTTTATCAAGAATGCCCAAGGACTGCTTCTTCTGGATGACGAAAAAATACTACACAGGTGGCAGCAGCATTGTGAAGGACTTCTAAATAAACAATTTCCTCAGATATATTTTCCGAGAGCCGTTCCTAACAATAAAGAAGTACACGACATTACTGTCGAAGAAGTTTGGAAGGCAGTCAAAGACAACGAAAAGCAGTTCGGCCTCAAGAGAATGGGTGTCGTATTAGTCCGAAAAAACAGAATACTTATGCTGCCTGTTCTCTGATCCACTCCGAACTATTCCAGACATTTACATCAATGGAAGAGTGATTCCCAAGTGCTAAAAGTTCAAATATCTGGGATCTATGATCAATAGCGAAGCAAGCTGTGATGACGACATTAAGCATCACGTAAGCGTAGGGTGAGTGAACTGGCGGGAAAACTCAGCCATCTTCTGTGATCGAAAAAGGAAGACTCTACGCCGCAGCTGTGCGCCCGTAGCTCACTTACGGTTCACAATGTTGGACAGCGTACAAAAAGTATGAGGGCAAATTAACGGCAGCTAAGATGAGGATGCTTCGCATGACAACTGGAGTAACAAAGCTTGATCGAATAAGAAGTTCCAAGATCCGAGGAAGCATTCACATCAAAGAACCTATCTCGAAGAAAATGGAGCGCGACCGGCTCAGTTGGTACTGTCATGTTCAAAGGAGACATCCTACGAACCCTGTCAAAAAGGCGATATCAATCAACGTTCCAATACAAAGGCGAAAGCACCATTTACCCATTTCCCTCCAAAACTTGCACCCATATATCAAGTGTTCGCTGCATGGATGTTTGATCCTAGCTAATGATAGCTCCATCGTCAGCAAAGAATAACTGATGCACTTTGGGGTCCGTCACTTTTCTTTCAAGCAGATAATCAAGGACTGTAATAAATATCAAGGGACTGAAGACACTTCCCTGATGTACACCGACTTTGATTGTGAACTCCTTGGTGACGCCAACGGGTCATCTTACTCTTGTCTTTATTCGCTCATACATTGCAGGTGGCAATGGTGCGATGGTAGTGTATTCACTAAGTGATTGGCAGGTCGTGCGTTCGAATCCCGACCAGGGCCATGATTTTTATAAATTGAATACACGCAACAAAAACAGATCTCCCTAAAGCAATTCTTGCCTGTCGAGAAAAAATCGCATCGCACCAAACTTCTTTCCTATCCTTCTATTCTTTCATACAGTAAGTAGCACCCAAAAATAGGCAATGAATCATTTGCTGGGAGCTACTTACAGGAACAAACAAAATGCATGCGCTGTGGTTTCCACTATAAGGGTACTGTGTCACTACAGAAAAAAAGAAAACCCTTTACAGCGCACGCAAATTATAAAAAAAAAAATCCATGATCATCTGTACTTGGGTTTCTGGAACTCCTCGTTGTCTTAGCGCCACCATAAGAGCCTTTTCAAAATCAACTAACATTATATGCAAATCCTTTAAGGAATCACGAAGTTCCCTTATACTTTGAATTGCATCTGTGGTTAATATACTTGCGACAAACCCGCACTGATCTTCAGATATCCGTATTATTCAACGATCTTTATGTGGTGTAACATCAGCTTGATTGAACGGTAATTGTCACAGCTTTTCGTTTTTATGACTCTTTGGCAGCCTTAATAACTTCCTCTACAGTAATGTTATGTACTTCATTGTTAGGAACGACTCTCGGAAAATATATCCGAGGAAACTGGTTATTTAGAAGTCCTTCACAGTACTGCTGCCATCTGTGTAGTATTTTTTGTCATCCACAAGAAGCAGCCCTTCAGTATTGTGGATGAACTTTGGCGAATGGGTTTCCTGGGCATTCCTCATTCTCTGAGCGGGTATTTTAAAAATCGTTGTGCCCTGTTCAAGCTGATTTGTCGGAGTTCGTGGACAGCCTGAATCCTATCAGCAGCCGAATAAGAAATTTCTTCTAACTCCCGATACAAGCCCTTCACACACTTTGCTTGAATTTGAGCGCAACTTCGCGAGTCTTTTGCAAAGTCTGTATTCCAATTCGAGGCGAGCTTTTTCATTTCCATTAATAGTCGAGCACTTTGACCAAGATTTAAATGCCGCTTTCTTGTCACTTAGCACTGCTTCAGCTTCATCTGTCTATACCACCACGTTTCTGTGCCGTGTTGATAATGTCATTTTGAAGCCTCTATTTTCAAATGTCTTGTATTCTGCTTTCTTCATCCTTAACTTCGTCGATGATGTGATGGAGATAATTTTGCATATTTTTAATAAATGTTTCGCCTTTCTCTTTGTCCAGATTGTACCATTTGATTTTCGCAGACACTTATGTTTGTTTAGTTTTGTTCGCCCCCGCCGCAATACAAATTTGTCTCATGAGGAGGCAGTATTGCTGGACGATTGGCTCTCCTAGGATCACTTTGCAATCTTTAACCCGAGGCTTTATGAAACGTGTTACCAAATGGTAATCAATCTGGGTTTCACTTCCGTCGCTGCTATAAGTGACCAGGTGCCGGTTTTCATAGTCTTCGTTCCACTTCCCGACTTATCCGTTCACATCTCCGCCAACAAATAAAAGTTCCTCTTTTGGGATGTTCTTGATGGAGTTGTGCAAATCTTAACCGAATACCTAACTTTGCATCACTAGTTTGAGAGACATGAAACGATGACCGAACTTTGAAATGGTAAAGACACTGCAAAGAAGCTCTGCCGCAAGGATGATACCGATTATGTTCCTACCCTGTTCCGTTGTAGTAGAACATCTTGTAAGCTTTTGTCCCAACGTCTGAGATTTCCGGTGTTTTGCCATTTCGTTTCTTGAACACATAAGATTTCAACTCGCCTTCTAACCATCATCTCTTCAAGTTCGTAGCTACGACCGCTCAAACTTCCAACGTTCCAACTCGCGACTCTTAAGTTTCACCTAAACTTAAGCATTACTTTGCTATCCCCCTGAAACCAAATAGCTCTGACCCGACCATTTCTACCCGTTCCAGGATTAGTAACATGATAAGTAGTAGTCTCTGGCGGGGTAGTGCGTTTTCTATTAGCGTACATTTCAATAGTGCTTTAGTTTAAACGAGTTAGACATTTACATGCTCCTATTATTTCTTGTTTATACCCTAATCTAAGGATAGCAATGTCGATGTAGCATTGTCCGTCCGTCCGCCCGTCGGCAAAAATAAGGTCTTTAAACTCGAGCGTTTGGTTTTAGGGCGGAGCATGGCACTATTAATGCCGCCGCGAAACTGGTTTCCGACATTCAGTGGAATAAATGCAAGAACCAATGCACGTGTGCTTGTCTGGTTGATTTTGAGAAGACTTTCGACACCGTATGGTTAGATGGACTTTTCTACAAGTTGACCAGGCGAGCGATGCACAAACCTTTGCTATATGTAATTTATAATATGCTTCGTTGTCAAATATGGCAACGTGACTTCGAGCAGAGTCTTTGAAATTAGAAAACGTAGGCAAGAGCAGGAGTGGAAAGGCAGTTGGGAATTCAAAAAGGGTAGGATGACCGGAAGAGGAAGTAAGGTAGGGAAATTTAGGATTTTTGGAGAGAATGTTGACTTGACGTGGCACGCTGGCTCTGCACGGCTGAGCTCGTCAGAATAGTCTGGTCTTTGGGACTACTACCCCAATGAAATGTACATAGCGAGTTCGCTTCGATCTGGCTTTATCGATACGGAAAAGCAATTCACCGAATTTTGGTGGCTTGTTGAGGGGAGGAGGGTCAACATGCCCTCCCAGGATGGTGCGTTACTCTAGGTAACATCCTCTTACCTATAAGAATGCAACTTAATTATAAATATGTATCTCGAATTTTACAATATTAGCTCCTATTAGTGAACACGATATTTTGTGTGTTTCATACAGCGTGTGTATGATCATTTTGGCGATGTAAAACTATATCTCCTGCTTCCAAATTTTCTTCAACAATTACAATGACAACTTCATCGATTGTTGGTGCACTGAAACGTCTCGCATGTTGTCCTACAGGAGTTTGTATTCAACCGTGCATTGGTATTGGAATGCTACTCGCCGCAATTCTACATTCACGACGTTTCTTCTTCTTCGTTGGTTTTCATTTATTTGAACGCTATGCTGATGACGATTATGTTGTTGTCTATCTCGGTCTCCAGTTCGAACGACTGCACGTTGTTCTTGCGATATTCTTTCCCGAAGTTCCGACACCCCCTATTTCATCCTGTCAAAGTTTTGTTTTCGAGATAAAAAGTAGCATTCGTCCTTCCTAGGGCCCAAACGAAACCGTCAAGCTCAAAATCGTTAAAAACTAACCATTCTGTCTCGAGTTATGCGCATGAAAACTGAAAACGCTCAACAACTGCTGTTGCCTGCCATCATTGTCCACGTCATCTCAATCACCCCTACATTTCAACTTACTCACACATAGGTACTAATGCAAGGATCATAAAAATAGGTACTTGACAAACAAAAATGAAGGATTCAAGCACCATCCAACAAATCAAAGTATCGACTCCGTTTCAAAAAGTTAGTTTGTGTTACATAATAAACATAAACAAACTTATTATGTATATTTACTAATGAATCACATTGCTTAAACAAAGTCTTTTTCGTTCACCAAAATATCCGAAGCTTAAGGGAGAACTTTATGTCTTTAACATCGCATTTAAATTCATTTGCTTTTATGCCTGATTTTGTTGTAGTCTCTGAACTTTGGATATACAATCTTGAGAAAAATGATTATGTGTTACCTGGATTTAGTTTTTTCGCGAACACGAATGAGAATTACGCTGCCGGCGGTGTTGGTTGCTTTATTAATACGAATTATAATGTGTTTGATGTGTTAGAATTAAAGTATTCGAGTGCAGATATTTTAAAATTGTCCTTTAAAATCAAGGATGAAGTCTATGTCATGTTATGTGTTTATAGGCTGCATATGTTCAATGTTTCGGTATTTGTGGAAGAGTTCTCATCTGTTTTGGATAGTGTTAGATCTAGGAATCTAATAATCTTAGGAGATTTTAATATTAATACTCTGAAGAATAGTGAAGTTGTCTCCAGTTATATGGATTTATTGGCCTCTCATGGATTGGTGTCTTTTATAAGTGAAGTTACAAGAACTGAATCGGGAACGTGCATAGATCACATTTATGGGCGTTTCTCGTGTTCTTCTCTCAGTTCCTGTGAGAAGTGTGTTTTTGACTTGAAGATCACGGATCACTGCATGACGGGTTTTGTGGTAGATTTAATGCCTGATATTTCCTCTATCGATTCTAGTTCCCCACCACCAATAACTAAAATAGATTTTTTGAAGTTAAGAGCTATATTATCCTTTGAGTTTTGGGATGAAGTTTTTGCTGAGGGTGATGTTTCAAAGGCATATGATATTTTTATTGCTTCTCTAAGTTGTCATATAGTGAGTTGTACTTTCACAATTCAGCCAAGAAAGTCGAAAATAAGACTCAAGCCTTGGATAACATCTTACTTGATAAATAAAATTAAGAAAAAAAACAAACTTGGAGTAAAGTATCGGAGAAACCCAACAAATTCCTCTTTAAAGCAAACTTACAAACAAATGTGCTCTGAAGTAAGAGGCGAAATTCGGATTTGTCGAGAAAGCTACTACACTAACAGATTTAATTCAGTTAAAGGCAATGTAAGGTGTGAATGGCAGCTAGTCAATAGCATTCTAAATAAAAAGATAGTCGCGAAAAGGCCATCTAGCGTACTCTCAAATCATGTAGTAATTTCCGACAAACTGGGTATTGCTAACGCTTTGAATAACTACTATACTTCGATATCTGAGAATACAGAGCTAGCCCCTAGAAATCTATCTTGTGCAAATTGTAGTCTCTCAAGAAATCCTTTTGAACCCTTGCAAAGCAACAGTTTTTTATTTGAGTCGATAACTGGATTTGAACTTTTAAAAACAATTGGTTCGTTGAATAAGTCCAACTCTTCAGGGTTTGATGGCTTGTCAAATTTAGTATTGAAAAATATTTCATGCTTTTTAGTCGATGTGTTGTTGTTGTATTTTCAATAAAAGCATCTTTTCTGGAGTATTCCCTGATGCTCTGAAATGTGCTGATATACAACCTTTATTTAAGAAGGGATCTGCTGATGAATTGAGTAATTATAGGCCTATCTCACTTCTACCTTCTATTAGTAAAATTTTTCAAAAAGTTATGAAAAACAGGATGGTGAGTTTTTTGGAAAAAACAAATTTCTTCAGTTCAGCTCAGTTCGGGTTTCAGAAAGGTAGATCTACAGAAGATGCTTTTCTTCGTTTTTGCTCCCAGATATTTGAGAACCTGGATAAAAGGAAATGTACAGCCGGATTGTTTGTGACATTACTAAAGCATTTGACATGGTTAACCATGACATATTGCTCCGCAAAATTGAAAATGCTGGATTTCGTGGTTTTTTGTATGAGTGGCTTAAGTCATATTTTAAAAATAGGTCACAAAGAGTTAAGGTTGATGACACTAGGAGCGATGTTATGCTTCTAAATATTGGAGTTCCTCAGGGTTCTGTCTAGGGACCTTTACTTTTCTTAATTTATATTAATTCGTTGTTTTATTTGCCATTTAAGGGATTGCTGACAGCATTTGCGGATGATGTGAGTTTTGCTTATGGTTAAGATAGTGCTTTAAATCTTATCTCGGACATTAACTTTGATCTTTATCTCTTAAGAATCTGGCTGATTATCAGCTCAAAAACCAAAATTATGTTTTTCAGTTTGGTGGCGCAAAATAGTTTTGAAGCTGATCTATACTTTCATGCAGCTGATTGCCAAAGATTTCAACTACCTTATTGCACTTGCATTCCAAGTGCGTCTGCTTGTATGGTATTACCTGCTGGGGAGGAGCTTATGTAAATAAAATTCAGCCTCTTTTGTCAATTCAAAAGCATACTTTAAAGAAAATCTGCCGAAAACCCCGCTTACACCCTAGTTTTCCATTGTTCAGAGATTTGACAGTTCTTCCAGTACGTCACTTGTACTGCTATAAAGTGCTTAAAATGTTCTTTATGAGATCAGGGAATCTTAATTTCAGACTCATCAACAATTATAGTTTACGTGTTAACTCCTTAAATCAAGTTTCTGTACCTGCTTTTCGTACTACCGCGTTTCGTAATTTTTATTGTGTTGCTGCCTACCGTTTATTTAACCAACTTCCACTTTATGTAAGAGCACTTATACATTATCATGCATTTGTTAAACAGGTAAAAAATTGGCTTTTTGGCCTTGATCTTAAAATTATAGAATCTTTGTTCCATGTTCTTCGTTGATGTTTTGGTGAAATATTTTTGGCTTATTTTATAAATGTTATTTCTCATCGTAAGAGTACCTACATACCTACTTGAATTTAAGATATGTTGTGGTTTTTTTTTTATTGGGTCACCCCACCCATCATTTCAATTTTAGCTTCATATTTTATGGCCTAAGTGGCATTATCTCTATTTTTTTCAAAAATATATATGTCACTATTATTTCTTTTTGAAGCTATAACATGCAAAGATTGTAATAAAATATTGTAATTCATTTTAAGAAATAAGAAAAAATTGAATAAAAAAAAAAAATATTTAAAAAAAAAATCAAAATTGTTGACAACAACAATTTGCTTGGCAAATAATTAAAATAATTGACAACAACAATTGCTTTTAAAATTTTAAATATTTTTTTTTGTATTTGAAGTGTCACTACTCGATTTCTACCCAGTTTATTTTTTTTTTTAAGTGCGAAAAATGCGAATAAATCGATTTTCCGGAATTTTCTTAAACTGCAGCGCCATCTGCCGGGCTGATTTGTGAATCTAAACAATCCAGTGCGCCACCCAAACGCATACAAAAAAAATCATTAAAATCGGTCCAGCCGTTTAGGAGGAGTTCAATGACAAACACACGTTATACTCGTATATATAAAGATATAAAATTTGATATAGATGCCGAGTTTTTAAGGCTGAAAGCTAATAATTATAAGGTTAAAGTTAAGTTTAGAACGTCCGCATAAGGAATCTAGAATAAGTATCCTGTTACCCTGAACATTTTTTCCACTGCCCCACTTCTTGCGAACGTCTGACAAACATCCAAGTGTATCAATTATTGTCATGAGAAGCTTCTCAAATTTGCCTTTCGGATTCGGCTTTAAATTGTAGGTCCCTTCCACTTCGCACAAGCAAATGGTTGGAGATGCTAGGTTTTAGGCACATTTTTATTTTTTTTTATGTTATTTTAAATACACTATCATTATTATAACTATAATGACATACATTTGTTTTATTAAAACGATTTGCGTTTGGTTGAAATATACTTGCTCTTAGGTTATTTATTTGCTTTGGTTAAAGTAATTTTCTAAAAAAAATGTTCTACCCAAATTCGGGATCCTGGCAAAACTGATCCAGTTGTGTCGCATGCCACTTGAAAACACGCGGTTTAATCTGCAGTTTGGAAGCAGCTCTTCGGAATTGTTCCACTTGTACCGGATTGCCAAGGAGATGCGCTATCATGTCGCTTCTTCAATCTTGTTCTGGGGAAAATACTGCGAAGGGCAGGTATCAACACGGAAGGCATTATCTTCAATAGATCCATCCAGATAGTGGGGTATGCGGACGATATCGATATCATCGGCCGTTCCCAGGGTGCCGTGTTAGAGGTTTTCATGGCGATTGAAGAACAAGCAAAATTGGTTGGTCTTAAAGTAAATGAGGACGAGACCAAGTACATGCTATCAACAAACAAACAAACATCTGGCCACCCATTAGGACAATACGTCACAGTTGGTAGCAATAACTTCGAGGTAGTTAAGGATTTCATCTGCCTAGGAGTAAACATCAACTCCACGAATGGCACCTTAGTGGAGATCCGGCGGAGAATTACCTTGGGAAACCATTGCTACTTCGGTTTAGCAAATCAAATAGGTTCAAAACTTCGCACTCGACGAAAAACTGTCCTGCTTTATGGCGCCGGGTGCTGGACGATAAGTAGAAAAGGGGAGCTAACATTGGGTTCATTTGAAAGAAAAATACTCCGTCGGATATTTGGTCTTGTGTGCGAAGAGGGCGAAAAGAGGAGAAGAAACAACCGCGAACTCTATGAGCTGTACCAAGATTTGGATGTAGTCCAAAAAGCTAAATCACGTCGACTACACTTGCTCGGCCACATTGAGCGAATGGAAAACAATGCTCCAGTGAAGACGATCTTCAACTCCCAGTCCGCTGGTTCGAGAAGGCAAGGAAGACCGAACTTCCGTTTCAAAGATCAAGCCATGCCAGAGCGCTTAATCTGGAGAACTGGAAGCAGCGTGCCCGAGATCGCAGAGGATGTACAGTACCTGGAATTATTATTAGACCCAAACAAACAAATTCAATTTTTTTGCGAGAAAAGTCAAAATATTTATGAAGTAGGCTTTTGTTTTATTTGAATTGACTGTTTTGTTATGCGGGAAACAATTTGTAGTAATTTTAACAGCGAAACTATTTGTTATGAGTCATTTGATGTTTATATTCGTTCGGGAGGATTGCGAGGTGATATGTATACCCATAAGGAGTTTTTTTGAATATTTTATATTTGAAAGCGGTTTTTCATCAGCAAACTCTTAAATACAACGGTAAGTATTAATGTTATGCTTTGGCATATGATCAATTATATCAGCAGAGCTTGTCACTGATTATAAAAATTAAAAAAATAATTACTTAAGCATTTGCAAGATGGGCAAGAAGTCGGACCTTTCGCCTAAGAGGGTGGGTCAAATGATTGGTCTCCTAAAGTGTTCCAGTCTGACTCAGTACAAAATAGCTGAGCTGGTTGGAGTTTCAAGAAGTTCAGTTAAGAACTTGAAAAAGAAAATGGACTCGGGAATGACACTGGATCCAAGAAGACAAGGTAACTGTGGTAGGCCCCGCAAGACAACTCCACGAACTGACCGGAAAATAAGGGATATTTGCATCCAAAATAGAAAGCTGCCACTGCATTTCTTGACCAAGCTAATATCTGACGAATCCATACCAGTTTCGCAGAGAAGATTGCGGCGCAGATTGAAGGAAATGGGGTTAGTTGCGAGAAGGCCGGCCCGTAAGCCAAAGTTAACTCCACGGATGATCCAGAAGCGTTTGGACTGGGCCAAAAAATATAAAACATTTACCGTTCAGGACTGGAAAAAGGTAAAATTACAAATTCTTGGTATAATAATTGATTACCCTAAAGAAAAAGTATCCTTCGAACGCGAACAAACAGTTTTTAATATTGTTTTTCAGGTTTGCTTCTCAGACGAATCGGTTTTCCAGGTCATGACGGAAAAGTCGAATTTTGTTCGACGAAGATTAGGCGCAACAAACCGGAATGTATTGTCTCAACGGTTAAACATCCACCGTCAATAATGGTTTGGTCTGTGATTTCTAGTCAAGGCACTAGACGCCTATACGTCGTAGAAAAGACGCTGATGCAGGACCAGTACAAAACGGTTCTGGAAACAAGACTTATACCCCAACTGGCAGAATGGTTTCCTGGAAGTGAAAAGCCAATTTTTATGCATGATGGAGCTCCATGCCATAAAGCCAAAAGCATAACGACCTTTTTGAAGCAAAAAAAAATCGAGGTCTTGGATTGGCCAGGGAATTCTCCAGACATGAACCCGATAGAGAATGTCTGGGAGCTCCTAAGGCGGGCCGTGGCTAAAAGTGTTATTACCACCAAAAGGGAGCTAATAGAAAAAATAATATTTGAGTGGAATCATAACACGCACCTCCAGGACACCATCCAGTCATGTATAGAGAGCATGCCTCGCAGAATACAGGCACTTATTGCAGCTAAAGGTGCACACACCAAGTACTAAAAAAAATTACATTTTATGCTTTTCAACACACTTTTTCAATTTATTAAAAAAAGTTTACTTCATTGGTCGAAATTGTGTTTTCTTCTCTTTAATATATTGCTTTGGGTATAGATAAAGGTCATAAACCTAACAATTTTGGTAAGAATTCGAAGAAATCGATCTCTAAAGGCAAAATATTGAATTTTTTAGCTTGGGTCTAATAATATGGCCAGGTACTGTAAGTAAGTATGTAGCAATTGCAGACAGAAAAGGCATTGCTCTAGCAAACTCTGTGGATCTTACCAACCATATTATGTACACACACATAGAAACTTGAAGACTGTCCAGCATAAAATATATATTTATATAATATGCATTAACAGCCCATACAGGGCATAAAACCTAGCTTCTACAACCATTTGCTTGTGGGAAGTGGAAGGAACCTACAATTTTCAGCCAAATCCAAACGTCAAATTTGAAAAGCTACTCAACTGAAAAAACTTTTCGGGCGCACTTTTCTAAGACCCTCTTGTTCATCAGATGAGTCTCCACTTTCAGAATAGCTACTGAAGTTCCTTGCTTAAGCATTTCATCTAGAAACTTTCCCGCATCAACCATACATGGGCGTCTGTATGCCAATGGTGTATCCGGATGACCCTTTGCTTTGATTATTAGTATCAAGCATTGTGGAAAACACATCTTTGTAGAAAGTAGCCGAGAGCAGGCTTTGGCAATGATTTTTAAAACTTCTGCAAATGGTCCAGGGTCCGTCTTGTGGCTGGCAACTAACTCAAGTTTTTCTTCCGTGTTCTGTAATCCGGTTTGCCGGGAAAATGTTATCCATGGTATTCTTCAATTATGTCGCATTCAGAACTTCTCCATTTTCATCTCGTTAATATGTTACAAATAAGAAGTACAATAATTGAAGCTCACAAAATAAAATACCGCAACCGCCTTTAATTTCACAAAATAATATAACCTCTTCAATAACTAACTGACTCACCCTCGACATCGATTACAAATTTCAAAATAATAAAAAGGAGGTGTCGTTATACATTTTTAGGGGCGTAAATGCTCAAACCGTTTTATCTGCGAACGATAAAAGAAATTTAACGCCCCGTCATTTGTTGTTAATTGTATCTTATCTCCGAAGAAAGCACAACTTATCAACAGCTAAGCAACAAAGCACTTTTGACTAATCATACGTGTGCACAACAAATCTTTTGTTGTTGCCCCCGTAATCACTTACACTTTCTTAAATGTCTGACTGAATTAATCAGCGTGTTTGCGTGCGCGATTTTTAATTTCTTCATTCAGAGTGCAATTTGGACGAATAACATTCACTTTCCTTGCATCGAGTGAAGTAGAAACCTGATTGCCCGCATAAAACATGCTAATCATCATGTTTTCTTTATTTCGTTCTTGATGAAGCATCGTGCATCGCTTTGATGCATCTTCGTTGAAATCAATCAACCATCCACCAACAGTAAGAAACACATTCATTTCGCATACATTTGATGGATTCCACGGTTTATTAAACTCAACATAGTAATAGTCTAAAAAATTCTATCTCAGTATTTCATGCTCCCAGTCCAGCATGGTCAGTTGTGGCTTGAAACGCTTCAAAGGATCTGTTGAACGAAAACCAGTTAATTAAAATGCTATGGAAAAAAAAACATTTTGACACACTCACTTATCATTGCGTAACGCTGTTCATTCTGCAATGCGGCATAGTCCACATTAGGTCCAGTGATATATTGAGCTGTAGTCATTATCTGCGGTGTCCAGATTTCATCTAATGACTCCCGAATGAGGATGAGTAAAGCCCTGTATTGACTTTGAATGGCTCGAGCATGGTCATCCTCCAAGATCTCCAACAGCGCCTTGCATGTATCACGTATATGCACTTGTAACGCATAAACTTTCATTATGTGTGAATGTAATGCATCAATTAACGCGATGTCTTCGAATGGATTGCCCTCCTTCAAGCTTAACAGCTTTCTTTCATGTTTCCTGCGATTCTTACTCGATCGGAATGTTTTGCTATTTTTAAATGAAAATTACTTTTAGAAAACGTAAAATAAAAAGGTTAATAAAGTTGGACGTAGTTTACCCTGTGCCTCGGGAACTGGATGTATATCTGGACGAGTGCATGCTTGTAGTGTCGGATAGTAGATCGCTTTCATCGATTTGAATACTTTCGTCTATGTCATCAGCTGCCGCTTCTTTTAATTTATTTTCTCTGATAGTTAGCAGGCGTTTCTTTTGCTTGAGGAAGAGTTCAAGATCTGCACTCAAATTGGATTCTAGTGTTTCCTTGTAGGACAGCAAGTGGGGATGGATGATGCTTTCTGCAATGAAGACCGCAAATTGTATTATTCCTAAAATGTTGGTTTATACGAATGGAGGAAGCTTATAAACGTGCTACACTGGAAAAATATAATTTTTTTTGTCAGTTTATAGGTAGGGGATTATTTTGCAACTACATTGAGGGACTTTGATTCGGTGGAGGTATGAGCACCACCATACCCCATATTATAAAAGTAATAAGTCGAACGTTTTGTAGCGTGGGTGTTATACGCCAATGTTTTCCGCAACAAACCAACTGCTTTGGCACTTAGTGAAACCCATGTTAGCGTTGGCTCTGATTTAACAGAGTTTAGTCTACCTGGATACAACTTAATGCCATTATTCTTTCCCCATCGCGGTATCGCCATTTATATACGTAGTGACGTAGCCTACCAACTTCAGCCCCAATATGGTCAGTGTTCCAATCCGGAATTTAATTTTATTTGCCTCAAATTTCATGTCCGTAGGCAATTAATATACTGTTTTATTTACAGAAGCCCCAACTTGGACAGACATTCAACTTATAATGAGTTTGATGCCCTGTCTGATTCCATTTCAAAAATTGTGACCCTTCATCCTCGTTCTGAAATCGTCAATGCGGGCGATTTCAATATACACAATTCAAGTTGGCTTCGACATTCTGGTCAGACAACACCCAAAGGAAGGTACGTCGAGATCTTTGCTGAGGTAAATAGCCTGACTCAGCTTGTAAATGAGCCGACACGAATAACGGACATTAGCAGTCAAACTGCCAACACACTGGACTTGTTACTTAGCTCTCACCCCGATAAATACGCTTTGAACGTATTATCGCCTCTAGGTTCGTCAGACCATTGTATCATATCAAAGAATTTCTGGTACATCAACCACATAGTTAAAGAACAAACTCCTAATAGAACCGTATGGCAATACGAGAAAGGCAATTGGGAAAAACTAAACGGTTTCTTTAAGAGTTTTAACTGGTCGCTGTGCTTCTTCGACAGCGAAGTGGATGCTGCTGTTGATATGATCACAAACATAATTCACCTGGGCTTGAAGTCTTTTATCTCTAACAGGATAAAAAGTATCACGCCCAAGGTTAACGCGTGGTGTGACTCGAGCTGTAGAGGCTATCAGGTTAAAAGAGGTAAGCTTTCGGCTATTCAAAGCCAACCTATCTGAGGAAAGCCGTAAAAAGTTTAAACGAGCCAGAAATGGCTGCAATTTGTTAAAAACATCAAGAATTCGGCCTCATCATCTATCCCGACACTCAATGACAATGACATTCCAGCTGTCAGCTCTATAGATAAGGCCAATCTGCTTGCTGCTCACTTTGCAGCTTGATATTTCAAAGGCATTTGACAGAGTTTGGCATCAAGCTCTCTTTTCTAAAAATGCGCGCATTTGGAATCGATGATACTCTTCTTCAATGGATTAGAAATTACCTTTCGGACCGTTCAATTCAAGTTGTTTTGGACGGTTTCAAGTCTGTAACTCACCAAATAAATGCTGGTGTCCCCCAAGGCTCTGTTTTGTCGCCGACTCTTTTTCTCATTTTTATAAATGATCTCCTGTCTGTTACTTCTAATCCAATTCATTACTTTGCTGATGACAGTACCCTCAGCTTCTCATATTTGTTTCTTGGGTCACGCCCCTCATCTTCGGATGTGGAACTGAAACGGCAACGTATGTTATGCTCATTAAATTCCGATCTTAACAGCATTAATCAGTGGGGTACAACCAATAGAGTGGAATTTAATGCTTCCAAAACACAATGCTGTCTCCTGTCATTAAAGCAAAACCCACACACACTGCCATTATCCATTAATGGCACTTGCATCGCTGAAACACTTTCCATTCTCGGTATGCGTGTTAATAACAACCTTCGTTGGAATGACCACACATTCGATGTCGCCAAGAACGCCGCGAAATGTCTAGGCTTCCTTAAGCGATGCAAAAAATATTTCACCCCTTCTGATCTGACTACAATTTATAAGGCGTTTATACGCCCGAAACTCGAGTACAACGCTCATCTCTGGTCCAATGCACCAATAACTTATTACCGACCGAGACATCGCGAGATCGATTGACTCTCTTAGTCATCGTCGTAATGTCTCCTGTCTTTCGTTATTTTATCCCTATTTCCATGCATTCCTCCCCTTGAACATTTCAACCGCAATACCCGACATGCAAGGAATGCTCATCAGTTCATCCTCAGGCCTGTGTTCCGACTGTACAGTGAAGTTCAGAGAATGTTTCCTCAGCCGCACAACACCAATGTGGAATACTCTTCCACGCATTGTTTTTCCTTTACATTATAACCTACAAACATTCAAAACCAACGTGCATCGGCATATCTCCTTTTCCTCTCACCCTAATTTCCTTAACGCCCGCGCTGTGTAGCTATTACATTATAAGGGTACCAAAAAATCTCTTTAGTGCGTGCAGATTATAAAAAAAAGAAGCTTTCTACTCCATAATCCTACTCCAGGATTTGGAAGACTGAAAATTCTTAAAATAAGGTACATAGATTGGAGGTTTCCAAGATAGGTAAGGTTAAATAGGCTGAATAGGAGTGAAGACTTTCAAATGACACGAGACACCCAATTGAATAACTAGCGCAGGGACGGGCTAAGTGGAGTGACGAGCTAAGAAGCCTAGCGACACATTAATGATCTTGAAACTGTCCCGCAAGTGTGCTTGCGAATCCGTTGGTTGACTAGAGGCCATCGGTGTCGTAAAAGGACGATCAAACTATTAGAAATTACAGGAGCGTGCACGTGTCGAAATCTTTAATAAAGTGGCAGGCATACAAAAAAAAGCCAACTTACCCAACAATTCAGTATTCTCCATTCTGACTTCAAAAATTGCTCGCAAGTGCAAGTTACCCTTGAGTAAGCAAGCGATTCCTTCAGTAAAATTATTGCCATAACGCCGCAGCAACTCATAGGCATCTTCATATCGGCCGTGTTCAATCAACAATGGCACCAATGAACTGAGAATTTGTGTTAAAATATTTCATTGAAATTTAATTGTGTAACCAGGATCATACTTACATCGCAATATCTTGGGGATACGCTCCTTCTTGCTTGGTCAATGCCAGGCAACGCTGCCAGTCTAAAATATGGCGAGCACACGCCACAGCCTGAGTGCGATCATTGGCTCGCTCATACATGATACTGGCATTTTCAAACTTTCCATTTTCTCGCAAATAATCACCATATGCGTGTGCGATTTTGGTATAGCACGTTTTATCCGCCTGGTACGCTGACAATGCGACTTTGTACAGATTTTGTGATTTGACTAAATCAAGCGCTTCTTCGAATCGTTCCACACCACAGCGACAGATGTTGACGAGGGCTTTGTCGAACCGCTTAAGGTGGAAATCGATTTTGAACTTTCTATAGTTTTCTTCGAGGGATTTCAATTCATTGAGGAATGGCAGGAACTCCCTTGGATCTTTTTGCGATTTTTTCGCAACCATGAGCACCAAAGCAAAGTCATACATACCCAGAGCCACGTCATACAAGTGATTCACGTCCACCAAGTAGAGCAGATATTTCAATGCATCGTCAGCACAATTCTCCTTTTTTTCCAAATCAGCAGCAACAGTTCGTTCGTTATTTTTTTCCTGCCAAATTATGTTCAGGGCTTTCTCGATATTCCCAATCTTCACATACGCCGTGATTATAGATAACAGGAATTTGTGAAAGTCATTGGATTCCATCAATTTGCAGAGTTCAGCACAGATGTACGTTACTTTGTTCTCAATGCAGAAGCCGTCTGGATATTTACGCACTGTGTCCGGGTAGTTACTCGTATACATGGTTGTTGTGAAGTCTTCGTTCTGCAGTTCTGTCAGAAATAAATTCAACCACTGCGGCTTCATTGCATAAGAAAAACTTTTCAAATTGTCCAAAAATTGTTGCATATTATGATCACAGATTATGTTTAGGTTTATCCTCTGCTTACGCAACACATCCATTGCTGAGACGTAGTTCGATTTATCGAGCATCTTACCCACCGACTCTAGACACAGAACTCTCGGGTGAATGGCTTCTAGATTTCCCCGTGGCAACTGAAGAATCGTCATCGAGTCACTTGGCAGTATGGTGACAATCTTGGCGCCACGCTCGATTTTTCGCTCGCTGACAATTTGTTCATCGCTAAGTCGTAAGAATTTCATCACAGACAATTGAGTGAACACAAGATAGTTGGTAGTCATGTGAAAAGATGTAACGTCTGTTGATAGTGTTTTCGAATCGAGTCGAAGACATTGATTGTTGTCTAAAGAGATCACACCGTTTTTGAAGTACTCAATTTTATCACAGCGTATTCCTGGGTTGCAATAGTTTTTGTCTATGGTATCTATGTGATCAAGCAAAAATGAGATTCTCCAAATTTGTCCATTGATTGTTTGCGCGAGAGTACTCAAAGCATCAACACCTTCAAGATAGCAGATGGTTTCATCAATCTCAGTTTTTACACCCTCTATTTCCTCTTTTTCGACTTTTGCAATGACCCACGGAAAGTTACCCGGTAACTTAAACGAGCAAAGCCTAGACTTATGCCCTATACTTTGGATATAACAAAACCTAGACCCAGACCATATGAAATTGTGATGAGTCAAGGGCGCCACTGAGGTATCGAGAGGAAGTGTCGTTAACAATTGATTGCGGTCGACTCCAGTTCTTTGCACCAAGGCATATATTAATATTTGATTTTGCGCGTTGTAAACTAGCAGCGTAATACAGCTACACTTACACGGAGTAAGAAAGGCACAAGAATTTATGTAGCTATCGCATTCCACTTGCCAGCTGCTCATTGGTGGTGGGATGATGCCACTACAAAAATCCGTGATTAAAAGACGTTTCCCATCAATGACTCCAATTAAACTACTTTTTTTATTATCATCGGAATCTGCGGAAGATTCATACTGGTTGATTGCGAACGTCCAGCTAAAAGAAAAAACTTATGTGGTTATTGCAAAATGGGTGCCCGGAAAACAAAATGTAACTCGTTCATTTCTAGTTTACTTATGGGTAAGAAAAAAAGAACGATATTTGAGACAACTTCGGTAAAGTATTGAACGAAAATGATGATCAATATTCCACTACTAGACAGTACAAACTATTTAACCTGAACGATAAAAAAAAACTTTGATCCAGCCGTCCGAGGAGCTAATTGGAGAAGTATGTTGATTGTTTAAATGTCAAAAGAAGTTACTTGCTTGAATTCCAAGGCCAGATTAATAATAAGTCAGTACACAATGAAAACCAGCTGAATAATTTTTAAGGCTGATAATAGGGGCAGATGTAGGGACGGGTTACGAATATCACAACAGAGCAGCGCTTGTCGTAAAAGGTGATTAAGAGGGAATATGCATAACGACACATTTAACATTTTAAAGCTTTCCCGCAAGTGTGCATGCAAATCCATGGGTTAACACGACTGGAGATCACAAGTGTCGTAAAAGCAAGATCAAACAAGAAATAATAGGAGCATGTACGTGTCGAACTCTGAACTAAATGGAAATGTACGCCAGTAGAAAGCGCACTACCCCGCCAGGCACTACTTACTACGGGCAGGAATGCCCGGGTCAGACCTATTCGGTTTCCATGGGATAGCAACGTAATGCTTAAGCTTAGGCGAAACTTAAGGGACGCGAGTTGGAACATTGGAAGTATAACTGGTTTTGTATGTGGTATCTCACAATTTTCCCGTTTGGTTCGTTTACATCAATTTCCATTTTATGTTATTTTGTATGAACAAGCATATTTCTTACAATAGCTATCACGTGAAGTGGACGGCTGGAGTTACAGCGCTGTTTCACGGTTCGCCACAACCGATCATCAGAATCCATTTTTCCTATGGTACTGGTCTGTGTTTTTTCCTTGTATCCCGAAAATCCATTTACTTCCACTGGGATTCGAACCTAGACCAGCGTCTTCTCAGGCAAGCACTCATGCACTGTGCCATTGAAGCCACGAGTTTCAGCACCCAGTTTTTTATTTTGATTTTCTTGGGCAGCCCAGCGCCTGTAAGTATATTATGTTAAACATTCAGGTTTTTCTTTCTATGTATGTATCGAATCCCACTGGAAGTAAATGGATTTTTGGGATACAAGGAAAAAACACAGACCAGTACCATAGGAAAAATGGATTCTGATGATCGGTTGTGGCGAACCGTGAAACAGTGCGGTAACTCCAGCCGTCCACTTCACGTGGTAGCTATTGTAAGAAATATGGTTGTTCATTCAAAAAAACATAAAATTCGAAGTATGAGTGGTCGTAGCTACGAGCTTGATGAGATGATGGTTAGAAGGCGAGTTGAAATCTTATGTGTTCAAGAAACGAAATGGCGAAACACCGGAAATCTTGGACGTTGGGACAAAAGCTTACAAGATGTTCTACTACGAAACGGAACAGAGTAGGAACACAATCGGTATCATCCTTGCGGCAGAGCTACTTGGCTGCGTCTTTACCATTTCAAAATTCAGTCATCGTTTCATGTCTCTCAAACTGGGGATGCAAAGTCAGGTGTTCTGACAAGATTTTCACAACTTCATAAAGAACATCCCAAAAGAAGAACTTTTATTTGTTGGCGGAGATATGAACGGATATGTCGGGAAGGGGAACGAAGACTATGAAGACTGACATGGAGGACTGGGATACGGCGCCAGGAACTCTCCGGATGACGATATCCAAAGCATGTGCAAATTATACGGTCTTATAGTTCTAAATACTATGTTCGTCAAACAAAGCCGGCAGTTACTTAGATTGATTACCATTTGGTAACAAGCTTCATGAAGCCTCGGATTAAAGATTGCAAAGTGATCCTAGGAGATGCAATCGCCCAAAAACATCGCCTCCTCCTGAGAGAAGTTTGTATGGCGGCGGGGACGAACAAAAGTGTCGGCGAGAATCAAATGGTACAATATTTACAAAGAGAAAGGCGAAGCATTTATTGCAAATATGCAAAATTATCTGCATCACGTCATTAACGAAATTGAGGATGCCGAGTGGGGAGCAAAAGATATGTGGAATTCCCTACAAACAACCTTGCATGGATAGAGCCAAATCACTGCTAGGGGCTTTAGAAAGACACTACCAACAAAGCAAAGAAACATCGTTATGGGCAGATGAAGCTAAAGCAGTGCAAAGTGACAAGAAAGCTGCATTCAGAGTTTTGTCAAAGAGCCCCACTAATAACGGAGATTAAAGCGCTCGCCTCGAATTAGAATACAGACTTTGCAATAGGCTCGCGAAGAGAAAGTGCGCTCAAATTTAAGCAGTGTGTTGAGGGCCTCTATTGGAAGTATAGAGACAAATTATTCTTCGAATGCTGATAGAAACAGGGGCACAACCATTTTCAAAATATCCGCCCACAAAAGGAGGGCTTTCCAGGAAATCCGTTCGCTAAAGTTCATCAACAATGCTCAAGGACTACTTCTTGCGGATGACGAACAAATACTACGCATGTGGCAACAGTATTGTGAAGGATTTCTGAATGATCAATTTCCTCGGATATATTTACCGAGAGCCGCTCCTAACAATGAAGAAGTGCACGATATTACTGTCGAAGAAGAAATAAAGGCGGTCTCAAAGACTCCAAGAAATTAAAATCAGTTGGGCCGGACGATATACTGCCTGAGTTCTGGACAAATTTGGGAGACATCGTGTCCCAATGGCTCATTATTCTCATCTCCAAACTGATGAGAGGCGATCCAATGCCCAACCAGTGGAGGGAAAGTTTTCTTCTTCCTTTGTTTAAAGGAAAAGGCGATACGCGAGACTATGACAATTACTGTTCAACTACCGATATAGCGCGAACGAATTTACTTGGCCATGCTACTGCGCAGTTCTATTCGAATTTTTCAGTGCATCTCTTAGATTTTGAAAGATTTGGAAAAAAAATATACATGCGGGCGTTGTTTCGTCATCGCAGCTTCGATGTGACTGAAAGAGGGTTTTGTTTTTTGTTTCCAGCGAAGTCAAATAGAGATCACATTCCAGAGATAGACGATTTTACATGAGGTAAGTTCATGGTTTATTATCAAGTTTTCAAAAAAGTATTTCATTTCTGGTGGGTGAAAAAATTGAAAAAAAAAATCTTTAGATCTCAACTAACAACTTCGTTAATCAGAGAAGTGAGTCAGCGCGCCCATGGGTCGCCCTATGCCGACTGCTTGTCATAGAGTAAAGGGTCCTACACAGGCTTACCCAGACAAGTAAAGGACTCTTTAAAGGACAAATGAGCACCCTTCAGGTTTTACAGGCAAACCTGCACCACGCTAAGGGGTGTGTTAGCCACCAAAATACAGCGCTTGTCGTAAAATATGACATTTCACTTTATGCATTTCATTTTATTAGAATAAGGGCCGGTTGTAAAGGTTTCGGATAGTAAGCAGACACATGACCCTATCCACCAGATAAAAGTTGCTGATATTTTTTTTTCTGTTTCATCGTCAAAGTCTCTGATAAACTAACTGCTGGAAAAATTTATCAGCCACTAAGTTTATTTCGAAACACATTTCATTTGTTTTGCTTTATATTCTTCAAATTCGTCTTTTTTCGTCTTTCAAAAAAATCCATGTTAGGGCACTTGTTTCTGCTGTCTACGGTCGTCAATGAAAGAATGCTTTGAAACTATATTTTTTCCAGTCCCTTCACCTGGATCACGCAAATGCAATAACACCAGCATTTGATTGTCCTCAGTAAAGAAGTGATCCGAAACCGGCAGTCCCCACAGGCGCACCAGCAGGAAGGCTAAGAGGAGGGTTATGATCCCTTTAATCCTAAACATAGCTTCGCCTTTAAGGAAAAAGAAGAAGAGCAATGCTTGAGATGGGGTTTCTATTGTCATAAAAACATAGAATACATTGAATGAAAATGAATGAGGAGACGAAAGCAGGTATCTTCAGACCCAATATTAGCACATTTGGTATACATACTTCGAAAAATATGAAAATTTTAAAACGTTACATCCATTTCTAATAAATTTTAAATAAATTTTAGGCATTAACGGCCCATGCAAGGCGTAAAACTCAGCTTCTCCAAACATGTGCTTGAGCGAAGTGGAAGGGACCTACAATCTTAAGACAATTGATACTTTTGGATGTTTGTCAGACTTTTGCAAGTGGTCGCTTTCTAATAGGTTTACCTCATAATGATCTGTACCAAGAAGTAGATGTAGTCCATGAAGACAAAACAAGATTACATTGGGTCGGCCGAATCGAGCAAATGGACAACAGAACGTAAATTTCTGTCATCAGTTAGACTGGGTGCTGCACTTTGGTACATATTTTCTTTAAATAGACATCTGAACTTCTCCCACATTTTATGCAGCCGACTGTATTTAATAATCATCAACAGCACAAAAAGTATGAAAGAAATTCTTGGTATAGTTAACATTGTCATATACCTAAAAAAAAACTCACCTATATTTGGCCAAAGTACCATTGGCTTGCATCGCATACATCGTCTTCTCCTCACCAATACGATTATCCCAGACATACGACGCTAAAACGGTGTCAAAACAAAGTGTTTGCTTCAAGTACCAATGATAGTTTCCAATGGTATACAAATACAAATTACTCTTGCCCTCCACGACCGTTTCCACAGCCAATATATCCGAGTCCGTGCTCCATTTCAGACTAACTACCGGCTCATCATCAAACCCAAAGGGCAACACAATCTCTCTGTGTCTTAGACCATTCTTCTCGAATAGGGCAATGGTACTCTTGTTTGGAAATTTATGTGGCACTGCAATCCATGTGCCTGATGGCCTCCATGCAATGGCTGGCCACAAATCATTTAACTTCTCTGACATATACTTGAGTGCACCTTCCTTGTCGAATACCTTAAACATTCGGCCGTGCGGACCGACAAATGTGACGGCAAAAAACCCCCCATCCGCTCGCCAGGTAATGTCGATTTCCTGAGGTAACTCGGTAATATTTTGACTTGTATTGAAATTAGTCGTTTGCTTGGCTGCGGTTTTACCTTCGGATCCATGAAATTGAGTTTCTTTTTTCCCCCAGCCGACAGTGATGAACGCATTCTCTCCAAACTGTTCCTGTTCCAGTGGTAGCTCGGATATGGGATCAAAAGTACAGGTCATTACGACAACATTGCGTGTCTTTGTGACGAATGCAACAACTTCTTGGTCTGGTGACCAAACCATTTTCTCAATTCCTCCATCGCAAAAAGTTACTTCATTTGAGTTTTTTGTTTCTGGATTGATCAGAAGCACTTCACCAGCATCTGTAGCAACACAGATTTCATTCTCAAGAGAAAGATATTCACCGGATACCACTCCAGATACTTCGGCAAGGATTTCAACTATGTCCGTTGACAGGTTGTACGACAACAATTCTTTGTCGGTGCAGATGAAAACTGTGCTGTTGTTAGAACTGCTGGGATCCAAGGCAACGAACTTAGGATTTACTGCCGTTGTATTATGTGTGGTAGTATATCGTATCTTTAGGTTTCTCATTTTGCAGCGTATTTATCCCAAAAACTTTGTTTTTTAGGAACAAACTAAAATCATAAAAACTAAGAACAACAAACTTTTTCCGTCAAAACAACGTGCTCTTGCGAAATGTCAGACGTTCACGTTCTTATAATTCAGCGCGCTGACAGCATGGTCCAAGCCAGATATGTTATCTGTACGGTCGCATTCCATTGGTAATCCGAAAGAACTCTCCGTTCCGGGATACCAAAGAACAAACAAACGCATCTTAATTGAGTTCGAAGTTGATTTGTTTATAATATTTGTTCAGTTGCATCATCAGATGTTGATTACGATTAAGATGAGGAAGAGGATGATTACAAATTAATTTGTTTAAGCCTTGGGAATATTTATTATAAAATGATTCATATCTTTGTTTTATTAAACTTGTTTGTTTTTTTTTTTAGTGAACCTCGCAAAATTATCAAATGCAGTACAATAGAATGGCATTTGCGATTTAGCTATGGTTTTTGTTCTGAACTCAAAACCTCTTTTAATAAAAGAACTCCCGAATGAGAGTGGAAAACTTTCGAAAGAATATGGAGGCATACCAAATTACAAATGAATTACAAATGGAAACGGATTACGGTGATTCAACGTTATATTACGTTTACACCAACCCGAAATTCAACATTTTGCTACGAAATTTCGTTAAACCGTTCGCACCGAACGAAGAACATTGCATATAACTTTACGGTAAAAGAAGTAAATAAATAAATACAGTATAATCTCGATAATTCGTACCCCGTTAATTCGTAAACCCCGCTTATTCGAAATAAACTGCAGGTCCCTTGAAAAAACCCCGGTTATTCGTAAAAAAACAGTGCATTTCGGTCCCCTCGGTAATTCGTAATAACTTCCATATGCAAAGTCATATAAAACGACTAATAATTCGTAAGTCTCTGTTGATAACCCCGTTTATTCGAAAAAAAAGTCTCATTCCCCATTTTCAATACATACTCTGAATCAGGTTTGTTACAATATGTTTATGTTCAATCACAAAGAAAGGACTTGGAGTAACATCCGGGCGAAAGGGGATTTTCTCACACTTGCAAATGCAGGTAATGGCAGCTGTTTCTGTTTCAATGTAAGCACGTGCATTCACAGATTGTCTGGCAAAAACGGTTACCGTTATGCTAACATAAATTTCCTATGACATTGCAGTCATTATTCTTTATTTTCACTTCAGTTCAGTGTTGTTTGTTATTTAATCATGACTTCTAAACGCACCCATAAGTGTATGTCCATTTGTGAAAAAAAAGAAATTTTAGAAGCTATTGCCGATGGCGAGAAAAAAATCGATGTGGCAAAACGTTTCAATATTCCTCCATCTACACTGACGTCGATTTTAAAGAAAAAAGACATGATCGCTGAAATGCCTTCCAGTAGCAAAATAAAACGGCACAAAACTGGTGGGTTTCCTGAACTTGAGCGATCACTTGTCGCATGGTTTTCACAGTGCAGACAATTAAATGTACCAGTTGGGGGAGTGATGATGAGAGAAAAGGCCAAACATTTCGCGGAAAGATTAGGCATACAAAACTTTAGATCGAGTGAAGGATGGTTTGACCGTTTTAAAAAAAGACACAACATTGCTTTTCGGAAACTATGCGGCGAAAGTGCGAGTGTAAGCGACACCGTTTGCTTAGAATGGAAAGAAAAATTGAGCGAACTGATACAAAATTATGAACCGAAGAATGTCTTTAACGCTGACGAAACAGGGTTGTTTTTTAAGTGCCTTCCAGATCGGTCAATGTGTTTTAAGGACGAAAAATGCCATGGCGGCAAAAATAGTAAAGAAAGAGTTACTGTATTATTGACCGCAAATATGGATGGGACTGAAAAGTTCAAACCTTTGATGATCGGCAAGTCAGCTAAGCCTAGATGTTTTAAACACGTTAAAACATTCCCGATGTCTTACCGTTCCAACAAGAAGGCGTGGATGACATCTGATTTATTCAGTGAATGGCTCACATTATTAAACCATGACATGGAAAGACAAAAGAGCAAAATTCTGTTGTTCATCGATAATTGCACGGCCCACAATCACACCTCCGTTCTCAGTATGTGAAAGTGGAGTTCTTGCCGGCGAACACGACCTCTAAACTTCAGCCCCTTGATCAGGGCATCATCAAAAATTTTAAAACCCATTACCGCAAGGAAGTGGTACAATTGCTGCTAGATAGCATTGAAGATGGAACGGCGTACAATGTCTCAATACTTTCAGCTATGAACATTGCTGATAAAGCGTGGCAAAATGTAAGCCAATCCACAATTCAAAATTGTTTTCGTGCTTGTGGTTTCGCCAAAGGACTACATTTATCTGCTGATGATGAATATGTGTCAACTGGTATTGACTCTTTAGAATGGAATCGCCTGCCTCAAAGCGAAGAAATAACGTTTCACGATTTTGTTCACTTTGACGACGATCTGGTTGTTGCAGGAATTCTTACGGACGATGACATTTTGGCACTGCGAGAAGAAGTAAATGACAATGAAAGCAGCGGCGACGACGAAGAGGACTTTCCGGTTGTGTCTTTTAAGGAAGCGAAAGCTTGCATACATAATTTGCGTACTTTCATGATTAGGAATAATGTAAAAGATGATATTTTCTCTGCGATTGTGGTACTGGACAATGCAATTGATAATGAGCGCAAGCAATATCTCCGTCAGAAAAAAATTACGGATTTTTTTTCCTCTTAAGTTTCAGCTAATTTTTTTTATATGTTTTTCGTACATACAAATGTAAGTATGTAAAACAATTTGTATTTAATTTGGGGTTGTCTTTTAGTAATTTTATGTTTTTTTATCTATAATGTATGCAATATATTTTACTTTACATTGAATCTGAATTTTAAAATTAGTTTTTTTAGCTAAATTTTCTTTTGTTTATTGTTTTATGTTTTCTGTACATATTATGTAAAAAAATGGTATTAAATTTGAAGTTTTCTGATATTTATTTTATGTTTTTTGTGCATAATATATGCAATATATTACGAGTATAAATATGTACATATTAAATATTGATTTTAAAATAAAAAAACAAAATCCCGTTAAATCGTATTTTTATTTTTTAAACCTTCGATAATTCGTAATCCCGCTATTTCGAAAACCCCTATAATTCGTAATAAACTCTAGGTCCCTTGACACTACGATTTATCGGGATTATACTGTATTAGGCATTACCGGCGCCCTGTATGTGCCTAAAACCTAGCCTCTCCAACCATTTGCAACTGTTTTGTTGCACATAAAACGAAATCGCTACGGAAACGTTCGTATGACAAAATGCAAGCTGTTTATCTCAAAAACTATGAAAGTTATCAAAAAACGTTTTTCACAGTCTTGAAAAAAAAAAATTAGAAATACAAAACTGCATTTAAAACTCAATACCCCTATTTGCATATACGACATTATTTTATCCAGGCGACGAGTTGTATTTTATTTATTATTATTGAATATATATTTGGCCTAAATTGTTTAAATATTTTTTATTTTTTTTTGTTTAATAGTTATATCATTGTGTTGTTATTTTTATTTGCATTGTTTAATATATGTTGTGTTTTGGTTTTGCCCTCGATTTGTTTTGTTTATATATATTTTGCGCGCAATCATTGGATTGTTTATTTAAATGGTTATTGTTTTTTTTTTTCTTCAACCCTTTTTTAGTTCTTTTGTTTGTTTCTCTAACTCTAACACAGAAACCAGCGTCAGCAGAGTTGGAGGTGAGCGGTCGAACTATGAAGAGTGCCCCTTAATGTTAGCTCGCAACTTGGTGTTGCACAAGCGGGTAAATTATAAGCTTTACAAATCAGTGTGAGTTGAGTTGAGTTTCTTTCGTGTTAACCCAAAATTTGTACGTGTAGGTATTTCTTTTATTAAGACAGAGAAACTATTGTGAAGTACTTGAGGACATTCATCGTATAATTGAAGAATCAACAGAATCCGATTCCGACATTTAGATACTATACTTATTTTTCGTTTTGTTTTTATTGAATATTGTTTTTTCTATGTTTTTCATGTACGTATGTTTCTTTAATAAGTTTCTCACAACATCTGGTATTCCTAATTATGTTCACCCTCGAATGGAGAATAGTCAGCAAACACCTTCTCGACCTTTTTGGCATGAGGTGCATAAGCTGAAATCCTTTCAAATTATGCTTTTGGTTTTGTTGGCGTTTAGAGCTATTAAGTAAAACACGAACACTTGCCTACATTATTCGGAAGATGTTTTCAATAACGCGATGAGTTCTACTGAGGTGAAAATTATGGACACGGTCAACCATGTGCGGGTTACCTTGTTTGTACACAAACATACAAGTGTTCTCATCGAGCACATATGCAGCTACAATAAATGCGCAACATACGAGTATTTACAACATTTTTAACTACACAGAACCAATGAAATAATCCCAAAATTTGTTTCAAGCAATTAAAAAACAAATCCTATAAAATAATACTTAGGTACTCGTATTTCTTTCCTGTTTGGATTATTATTGTCGTATTTATTTATTTATTTCGCAATGACATAAATATAGTTACCACAATCCACTCTGAAAATATAATAACAAATGCCTTAAATGACCAGTAGGCGAAACATATCCAGAATGATCATCGTCACTTAACAGCTTCTGGTCCTTTGCATGTGAATGCAAAGGTGGCACGCAGGTTAATCTTACCTTAATTATCGGAATCAATATCAGATTTATGGTGGATTTACACGGTCACACATTCCTAACATGTAAGATTAAAGGGATGCTAAATACTAAATATCCGTGTGACTGAAAGGGACAGCATTACCTAACATGCAAAAAAACGTGACACGTATTCAGGTCGGCCATCTTGTTTACGTGGTAGGAATTATGGGAAAGCTATGCATGTTGATATTTTTATAGCGATGGCTTACGAAATTTCGATTTCCTATAAAACAAAATGGGCGCTGCTATCATATGTTTTAATCGCCATAATACATTTTTGACATTTCTCTGCTTCACATCGCCGATTGTACCTACTCAAGATGGAAAACACTATTAATACGGCAGCCTTTACGAGATCCATATTTTTATTTATTTTTTAATTCTACTACAACAAAACCGATGAAAATAAATTTGTTTGTTTACATGTGATCTGTCAAATCTCCATAATAATGTTATAGCAAGTTAAAGTAAGTGATCTCACTCTTACACCTTATTAGCATTGACTGCGGATAAACGGATCTCTCTTTTCGGTTTTGTTGCAAAAATGCGCGTGCGTGATGGTGTAAATCCACCATTAAGCGCCCAACCTTCTGGTCGCTTAAGTTAGCTAATACACAATTCTTTATACTTATGCCCAGAATACCCTCAATGCTCAGTTTCGTTCAGTCTCATTTACTTTCACGAACTTAACACCGCGTCTGCAGGAGCAATATTTCATAGCTTACCATCTATCACTTTTATTAGAAAGAAAAAAATATAGAATACCATAAAATGTACGGTGGGCATTTCATAGCTTACTATTTCAATGGTGGTGTTGTTGTAGAGCGAAGCACTTCCTAAAAATGACAGCTCATAGAATACTATCCATAGAATGCTATGAACTGAGCAATATATAGAATGCAATTTTTCATAGAATACTATTCGTAGTCTCTATGAGCAATTTTCATAGAACGCTATATTGCATTCTATAAAATATTGCTCGTGGAGACGCCGTGTAAGTGAGAGCGATTGAAATGGCTCATTATGTACGGAAATAGCAAATATGACAGTTGCTGTTGTGTATGTCCAGCTAAAAATGCCTTTCCTCCAATAAAATGAAATATACTCCAATACTTTTCCTAACTAGAGATTTATTTTATTCTTTAGTGGAAGCTTACGATCGTTACCAGTTGGGTCGGAGATGAGAAAGAAAGACAAACCACGTTGGCTATTTGAGATAAAGTAGGGATGTTAGTTTCTTGGATATCTCCGTCAGGTTGGCAGCTACTTTCGTTTAATACCATGGCAGCGTTTATAAATACGTAACAGTTGCATATTCCATTCATTATTTCTACTCTTTATTGACAACGCAACACGCTTTTGCCAGAAGCAATTATGGCACTTTTCGTTTTAGGTTCGCCTCTTCTGCTTATGGTTCGGTTTTGACACTAGCTTAAGCTCACTTAAGTACATTAGAACAATACCTACTTATCCCTGCTTACAATATACAAACAAAAGTTTCTTAGATCAAAAACGGCCTCCTGGTCGGTGTGAAAACTGAGAGAAGCTTATTACTTCCTGCATTGGCACGCCTACAAAACGCAACTTCAAAGATCAATTTAATTGCATTGTCTTGTTAATTAAACCAGATGGTGCAATCACATGCAACCGGTGGGAAAATCTGAAAAATTAGCTCCAGGCTCCCTCCTAAGGTCCTTTACTATAAACAAAAAATATAAGGCATTAACGTGTAAGAGTAATTTAAGAGTAGCTATGTAAGAGAAACTGTACAGCTTTGTCTATTCATCGTGCATAGAGAATTACTGCTCTACTATGAGATGAATAGGCAGTTGCTAATTACAGGAGTGTGAAAACAATTAAAAGAAAAGAAGAACAAATCTAAAATAAAAGTACATTATTACACAGAACATTACATGGTGTCAGATGTGGGGTGCTTTAAAGAAAATAAGTATGTAAAAAATGATTTTTTACGGAGTTGACGACTCTCATTATCGTACCATTTATTTAGCCGCGGTACTATGCCTTCTGTGCGAGGTAACTGATAGCTGAATGGCTTTTACTAAGCTTTTCTCAATTTGATCAGGCGCATTAGAGGCCAAAGAAGGAAGAAATATACAATTTTGATCAAGACGTTTCCTGTAGTTGACCGAGTTATTCTCAACCCATTTCAGCTTTTGCAAATTATCTGTGCTAACCTGCGGCACTTCTCCATTGAAATTTGCTTTAATTAGGATAGGTAAATGGCCACATTAATTTTCAGCTACTACTTCAAAATTCCGTACTGAATAGAGCCACTTGCCAGTTATAGCACACAAATCGATCACAGAACTGCCTTGTCCACTGACATTGTAAATTCACCTTCAGAGACTCTTTCAAAAACTCCGTTTGCGACGAAAAAGCCAAAGCCTGCAAAAAGGTCTGTCATCCTCATCAGTCTTCCGTTTCTGTTATACACACAGTCTTTAGAGCTACGGTTGGAACTCAGACCCGTGTTGGGGAAAGTTTGGTCAATGGGAGGACAACTACACTCCTCGAGATTGTAATAGCTTGCTATTTATTTGGATTTAAAAGGAGTCCATTTTTTAATGACCATCCAGATATTGCTGAAAGGTTTTCATTCAATCTAAACGACAAATCTTCGCACAATCCGACCGGACGTGACATGTAAAGCTGTACATCGTCAGCGTAGAGGTGAAGTTTTGCACTCTTGCATATTGCGGGAAGGTCATTAATGTGCATGCTAAAAAGTAGCGGCCCTAAAATAGAACCCTGTGGAACACCAGCTTCAAGCAGTCTCCATTCCGAAAAAGTTTCACCTATCACCACCCTTTGGTATCTATCTTGCAGATAGCTTTTGATAAGGTCAACGGCTCTTTCTCTCAAACCAAAATAATGATGCAATTTCTTACACAAAATATCATGATTGACCTTATCAAAAGCTTTCGAAAAATCAAGTAAACACAATACAGTTATATTACCGTTATCCATTTCCATCCGTATGTCATCCGTTACGTTCATTATATCTGTGGAAAAACTATGACCTGCTCTAAACCCAGATTTAGTTTCAGCCAAAAGATTGTGGTTCTTTAAATGGTTAGTAATCTGCTTTGCAAGTACCTTTTCAAAGACTTTTGAAAGTATTGGTAGGATACTTATAGGGCGAAAATCAGTTGGGGCCGTAGCATTCACCTTCTTTGCAACTGGAATAATTTTCCCTAATTTCCAACTTTGAGGGAAAGTGGATGACATAATGCAAGAATTAATAACATGCGCTAATGGGCGAACTATGTAAGGAGGTATGTATTTTACAAATTTAAGTGGTATGCCACCATGTCCAATTGCATTCGATTTAATCGAAGTTATAAATGTATATATTTCAGCTATACTAACCACTTCAAATTCCATGGCAGGGTCTAACACAAGGTTTTCAGCGAGATCAAAAGTATCCACCTCCTCACTTTGTAAAGTGAAATTGTTAATAAGTTCATCGGGATCAACATCACAAATCGAAACTGTTTTTTTAGTCAAAAATCGATTTTCTTTCTTACTACGAAAACAAACAATGCTGACCCCTCACACAGTTACCAAGTTACACATATGCCTAGCTACTACCATTTAATTGATTAACATAACAGTTCCACCTAATAGTTCGTCGTAACCACATGTCCAATCTACTGTATAACCAAATCTGGCATCAAGCCCAACAAGAGTTGGAACACTTGGCAATTACTGACTTTGATCAACAAGGTAGAGAAGTCACAACTGAGAAATGCAGTTTGCAAGCAGCAATCTATGAATTGTATTTGAAGTACATTTGCATTGCGAATAGACTGGAAGACGTTTACGACAAAATGATTAACCCACAAAAGCGGCTTTTAATAAGGCGTATTCTAGACTCCTGCCTGGGTCGTGTTGTCGAATTAAAACATGATCTCGTTAACATCGACATGATGGAGTTTAGTTACAACGACACCGTAATGGAGAAACTCAGGCTAACACCACTAGATACCGAACTTAATATACCACGATACTTCATTCGACAGAGACAGACTGAAATTCAGTTCCGAAAAACGGCTATGGATGAAATTCTTATCAAGCTGGGGTGGATGGAGGAGAATCCCCAAGAAGAGAAGTTAACAGAATTTGAAGCAATTCGACTGATTCAAATTCACGAGCGCGCTAGACAGGGTCGCCTGAGAGCACATTTTATGAAAGAAATTCGTCTGCTCAAGGTGAAAAGTAAAGCAGACAACCTACAGGAGAAAAACGATTCCGGTCTCTTGGCTGCTATGAGGATTCAAAAAATGTGGCGTGGTCACACGGCACGAAGGAAGACTCGTCGCAAAAAGATGGAGGAAATGATTTTGATCGGAATGATTCCACCACCACAGAGAAAGCAGTCTGAAGCTGTGGAACATATGAATCAGGCAAGGCATCAATTTTGGTACAAAATTAAGCACAAAATAAATGTATTTTTAGATGTTCCTTGAGCGGAACAAGACTCAAGAAGATTTCCGCGAAAAATACGAACGGGCGGTGCGCGATATACGGGAAGAGATAAGAACAAAACAGGGCCCCGTTTTAATGGATGAAATCGCCGATGAAATCAGGTCATGGATCAAGGACTGCTACGATAAAACTGGAAAACTTCCAGATTTTCCAACTGAGGACAATGGAGGCTCATTGCATATCTTCAGTAGGGCTGGCAAGTTAAGATACTATAAAGTAAACTTATTGATTATTAACTGCTTTCGTTTTATTCAAGGAACTGAAAGTGAAATGAGCAGATCATCGGCAAGATCATCAAAGGAATCCCGCAAGACTAAAGACAAATCAAAGTCACCCGCTAGAAGTGGCGATTTGAATATGGCCGAAAATCAAGACGGAACATATCTCAGCCAATCGGTGTTTTTAAGTGACTTAAAGAACCAAATTGAAGAGTAAGTGACAAAACTGTACTGATTTTTATTAGATGACATTTATAAGCTTCGCATTGGGCTAGGTGAGATAATCTTAAATGGTAGTACATATATATCATGCTTATTTTGAGATTCGAAGGAATAGTCAATTCGCTTGAATGTCTCTATTCGTTCGAATACAACCGGTTCTCCTCAAATAAACGTTTAATTTGATCGAGTCTCAAAATACGGATTCTACGGACTCGACAAACTTTTAATCGAAATCAAATGTCGAAATAAGCATGTACTCGTATGTATGTAAAATATATATAAAAAAAAGAAATAATAATAAGAGACTCTATTTTATGCCGAGATCATTACTTAACGGGTTCCACAACCGTGAAGGGTCTCGGCCTGAGACACTGCAGTCATCCATCCTCTGCGATCCCGGCCACGCTGCTTCCAATGGCTTGGCCTTTAAATTGAGCTTCGGTAAAAGGTCCTCTTGGCTGAAGCATTATTGCCCATTCGCTGAATTTGGCCGAACCAATGTAGTCGACGTTATATAGGTTTTGGGACTACATCCACTTCTTGGTGCAGCTCATAGAGGGGATACCTACATAATACACAAGTGCAAAATCCCCACCTTTTGAAAAATATCCGAACTGACTATCCCCAAGTACAAAATCCCCAAATACAACATCCCCAAATGTTCAACAATTTTCCCTTGCACCTACTCCAAATCAAACCGTTACTCCAAGTAGGCGGATTGCAGGGGCAGCAATTCCGGCTTCGAGTAAGCATTGTACCATCAGTAGTTGATCTGATGTCGATTTGATCACAATTGGAACTTGTTTCTTGATTTTGTTCTTAGATTTTTTTCTTTATAAATATAAGAATATAATTGCTGCACGGCGCGTCCGTTAAGGAAATTAGGGTTAGAAGATAGGGACAGATGACCGATGCACATTGGTTTTATATGTTTGTATTGTATAGTATTGTATGTGCAGTGGGGTCATCAGTAGATGGCAAGCACTTAGACCTATTGGTCCATTGTACTTCAGCATAGCTGCCCGCTCGCTGCTTATTGGCGATTAGTAAGAGTCAGTGAGGGAGAACCTGCCAGTAGCCTTGGCAAAGCGAAGGATACTAGCAAGTTCAATGTCCCCCATCTCATTTTCGTTGACGAATTGTTTGCCTATAGTGTTAAGCCCGGTTCTTTCCAAAGCAGGACATTCGCAGATGAAGTGAGATGCCGTTTAATCCGCCTCTAGGCAGCACTCACATAGGCCCGAGCTCCTAATGTGGATGGTTTTTTGGTGCTCGTTAAGAGGACTGAAACCAGTGACGAGACCAATCAAGGATCTCAAGTCTTTCCTGTTTAGTCCAAGTAAAAACTTAGCTCTGTTAATTTGTGGACCGTCCACTAGCTTCTTCGAATACCTACATGAGACCAGGTCATGACAGTATTCGGAATGTTGTTGGCGTAGAGCCGAAGCCATTTCACGTTTGTGGACGGATGAGCAGCATCATATGGATGGTTGTGGGCCAATGAAGGCTGTTGAAGAGCCCTTCTTGGCCAGAGCATCCGCTCTTTCATTACCCTGGATACCTGTGTGCCCAGGAACCCAGGCAAGTGATACCGAGTTACACCTACCCAGGCCACCAACCTTAAGACTATGACTAGAGTCCAAAGAATTGCCTGTATTGGCACTACTGGGGCTATGAGAACCACCGCTACAGCGGGGTTGGAGGTAATTCTCAATCTTAAACCCCCCTAGATCTTTTCGTACAAGAATCTGCAGCAAACAGTGCCTTGCGGCTAAGCCAAACAAAAAACTGGAAACCCAGTACAACAGGGCATGCACAGATTCTAGAGAAATTTACGGGTAGAAATGTATGCACAGACTACATTACTCCCAAACTAGATTTTATAAGACCATTTACTGTCTCTTTTCCCTATAGGGAAGAATGGCAGGATAATCAAGTACCAATCCATGCAACAACGATCCCCATATATACAGATGGCTCCAAGATGGATACCGGCGTTGGTGCAGGTTTCTACTCAGAAACGCTCGGAATGTCTGGCTCGATCAGACTCCCCGACTACAGCAGCGTCTTCCAAGCTGAGGTTCTGGCGGTGACAACAGCCGCTAAGCAGGCTGCAATGACGGCAATACCACAGGCTGACAGCCAAGCGGCAATAAAATCGAGGCTTGTAAGAAGCTGTCGCGAAGAGCTGCGGGCTCTTGGCGCGCAGCACACTGTAAGACTCTGCTGGGTCCCCGGACACAGTGGTGTCCCAGGAAATGAAAGAGCCGATGAACTGGCAAGAAAAGGATCTTCCCTTGAATTAAGGGATGCTGACACCACAGTAAAAACCCCACCCTGTTACCTTAAACAGGTGATAGGAAATAAAACACTGATGGCAGCAAACGAAAGATGGAGTGCGCTTGATTCCTGTGTTATTACAAGGAAAATGTGGCCACTATATGACAAACAAAAGACCAAGAGAATCCTTCAAATGAACAAGAATTCTTTGTCCTCTCTCACAGGTGTTATCACCGGACACAACATGCTGGGCTACCATGCAAAGAAATTAAAACTCAATACAGATGAACTCTGCAGAGGATGTGGGGACGAGGAGGTGAATGAGGATACCCCGCATTTCCTCTGTCACTGCCCTGCACTCTGTCATATCAGAAACAATATCCTGGGCAGATATTTCTTCCAGGATTTAGAAGAACTCTCCTTCAAGTCTGTGAATGACTTGCGCAAGTTCATCAACGCATCGGGATGGTTTGTAAACCCGCTAAGTTTTTCATAGGTTTTTCATTGGTTCCAGATAAGGGAAGCATAACCTCCAGGGTACCACAAAGGGTCTACATTGACCTAAGTGTAACGGGCGCAGGATTCTCTTGCCCCGTCAGCCCAGTAACCTAACCTAACCTAACCTACATCTACCCAGACGGTTAAGCTTATTAGCTTAACCATGGTTTCCTCAACTATTTTTGAGTTGAAAGAGCCAGCCGAGCAGGCTTTGATAGCGGCTTGGCTATCTGAGCAGATGTATAAGGTTTTACCCTTAATTCTTCTCCTTAACAGGATATCAGGATATTGGCGGCAGTGGCAATCGCAAAGATTTCTGCCTGAAAAACAGTTGTTTGTCTACCCAAGGCTGCAGATAGATTTATCCGACAGTCTCTAGAGTAGACCCCGGCTCCGGAGATAAAGTCAATGAGTGAGCCATCCGTATAGATAATGACATCACCCGGCCTAAAGCCATTCCACCCCTCACTGTTCCATTCCTGCCGCTCAGGAAGGATGACCTGAAAACGGCGCTCAAAGACTTGCTTCGTGCACACCACACAGTGTCAAGTGCTCCTCCCCGATGGGCAGGTAGGCTGTCATAGAAAGCTCTGTACCTAGCACCTCTGGCCCCATCGCCGAGATTGACCTGCCGTCCAAGTACTACACGTATACGGTATAGAGATTTTCTGTCCTCACTCTCAGCAAGGAACTGCAAGGGAGGTAAACAGAGCAACACTTCCACAGCAGCAGTGGGAGTTCCTCTCATCGCACCCGTAATGCATTAGCACGCAAGGTGCTGTAGCTTCGTCAGTTGACGTTTGAGGATGTGAGCTCTAGTCCACCATACAATCGCACCATACATAAGGTATGGCCTAACGATGCATGTGTAAATCCAGTGAACCAGCCTGGGACTAAGTCCCCAGGTTCTGCTGAACATCCTACGGCACTGCCAGAGAATGTTAGTTGCCTTCGAAATTCTAGCAACCAAATGTTCAGAAAAGTTAAGCTTTGGGTCTAGAACAATACCCAGATACTTAACCTTGCTTGATAGCTTTAGTTGAGTGCCCTGGAAGTAAGGCCACCTCACTTGAGGAATAGCCCTTCTATTCGTGAACAGCATCATCCCAGTCTTCGCGGGGCTGACTGACAGAGCCTGCTCGCGGCACCAACTCCCAACAGCGCTGTTTCCATCCGCTCGCAAAGAGTTGGTAAACTCTTGCCGCTGACAATGATACACACATCGTCAGCGTACCCAATAACAGGGTGACCTTCCCCATCAAGTTTTCTCAGCAAGGAGTCGACCAACAGGTTCCACAATGTAGTGGAGAGTACACCGCCCTGCGCAAAGCCTTTAACAGCGCGCACAGTTCTGACACAGCCGCCAACAGCAGCTGTAACTTATCTGCTCCTAAGCATTTCCAGGATCCATTCCACAGTTGTAGAATCGACGCCCTTCAGTGTTAAGGCAGACTCAATTCTGCAAAAGATGGGATTGTCAAAGGCACCCCCAATATCCATGAAGACAGCAAGAGCATAGTTCTTGCGGTCGAGCGCCCTACGCACTCTGGCCGTCAGATCCATTAATGCCGTCTCAGTGGACTTGCCTTTTTGATAGGCGTGTTGGCTATCATGAATACCCAGCGAAGCTGGAATGCTGTGAAGGGATAACTTAGCGTTCCACCATCGGGTTGGTTTCGCACCGCCAACCTCCTTCTCCGGTCAAGCAGTATGGAAGGCCGTAATAATACCGCTGTGTAGCGTGTCGGTCGCCTTATCCAAGTCATCGCTACTAAGGATCCTGATAGGCAGGGAACCTATCTGACCCCGCAACTCCGTGGAATAGACATCCCAGTCAGTGCGTCGCACATTCCTGATTTTGCTTCTGATCGGTCGATCTGCACTTAACTTAAAAATAACATACCGATGATCAGATGCAGTTTCTTCCCTTGAAACCCTCCAGCTCGAAACGATGCCAGATGCTACTGTCACATCAATAACTTGCCGCCTCAGCCGAGTGACAAAGGTTGGCTCATTACCAGTTTTCAGTATATCGAGCTGGCTGGCAGCAAAGAAGTTCAGAAGGGAGTTACCCCTGCTATTTGAGTCAGTACTACCCCAAACGCGATGATGCGCGTTCGCGTCCATACCAACGATCTAAGACTAGCATCTAAGCCCTTTGCTACAAAGATACACGTGCGAGTATTAACAATCCCAGGTTTTACAAAAATTGCTCCTGGTACACCAGAGATGCCACTTACAGCCCCCTTATACAAATAAGGTTCCTGTATGAGGCACACCTCTGTATGCAGTTTTCCAAGACGACGACACAATGTAGGTGCAGCCGCCTTGGAATGTTGCAAGTTGATTTGAAGGACCTCCAGTGATGAGCTAGCCATAGATCTAATTACCACTGGAAGTTACAGCCTTCTCTCCCCTCATTTCTGGCCTGAAGAACAGGCGACCAGTGAGGAAAAAAGGCCGATAAGAGCACTTCCCAAGCATCTTTGCCGAATCGTCATCAACACCAAAAGTATACAGACGGCCAGGCCATTCTTTATTTTGTTGAAGTGATAGACCTTCCACTTGTCGATAGATAGACCAGGGTTTTGACCCTGGAGAAGATCGATGATTTCCTTAGTCTCCAGATCAGTTTCCGGGACAAAGACCGTCATCTTGGTATATCCCACTAGCTCTGACGGGTGAAGACAGACAAGACACTCCCGTCAAGCTTAGGGAAAATCCGAGCAAGATCAGCTCTGACCCACGCATTCGTGGCTTCATCACTACAGCAGAGGACAAAGCTTCCATTTGTCTTGATGATGCGCTCAAACGCCGGGCTATTGCCTTCCTTAACTCGCCTCCTCACAGCGTCCTTCAAGGCCTTGTCCAGAACGCCGATGTTTTCCGCAGTATATTTTCTCAGGTGATCACCCGGGAAAACAACCGCCAATCGCAAACCAGACAGGGCCGAGTCCGTGTAGCTCTTCTTTGGTAGGGTGGGTCCTGCATCATTGCTAGTGCAAGACCTCTTTGTGCCTTTGGATGCTGTACCAGCTACCTTGGGTGACCCCTTAACCACTCTTGTGTCCGTCATCTTCACAGACTTCTCTGTTTTCGTGACCGTCACTGAGATTGGGAGCGGTCAGATCAGAGGCAGTAGGTACGGGGCCAACAGGTTTGGGGTCGGCATTTACTGCAACCCTACTCTCCGCGTCCACCATTCCTCCTCGCTTCTTCCTCTTACCACGCTTCCTACAGCCTGATTCCTTGATGGTTTCAACGCTAGCCGATCTGCAGAGCTCATCAGACGCGGAATCCTCCGAGGAGCAGCCGGAAGGAGCCTTCTCACATTGCTCAAGAGAGAGCTTCTTCAGCTTTTTTCTGAGGGCCGCCTGCTTCCTGGAAGGGCCGCAGAGGCGAGCATCGCTGGACGTGGTGGACAGGAAATCCCGTGCTCGCTTCGTCAGGCTCTCCGCCCCCGCGTCACTCACAGGAGTAGTAGCGGCGTGATCCTTAGGCAGGGAAGCCCACTCAGAGAGACTCAAGGACACATTTATAGCGTCCGAGCCCCTCTTAGCAGACTCCCCACAAAATTCGCTCTTACCAGCAGTCGCATCCTTGTGCCGGCCAGGATCGGCCAGTACGCTGGGTGCATCCGCCAGCTTGAGCTCCGAGTTTAACTTCGTTTTTTTTATAATTTACGTGCGCTAAAGGGATTTCTTTTTTCTGTAGTACACAGTACCCTTATAGTGGAAACCACAGGCATTTTGTTTGTTGCTGTAAGTAGCTCCCAGCAAATGATTCATTGCCTATTTCTGGGTGTTACTTACTGTATGCAAGAATAGAAGGATATTAAAGAAGTTTGGTGCGATGGGATTTTTTTTCTCAACAGATGGCACCTAAACTGCTTTAGGGAGATCTGTTTTTGTTGTGTGTATTCAATTTATAAAAATCGGGATTCGAACGCACGACCTGCTAATCACTTTAGTGGATACACTACCATCGCACCATTGCCACCTGATATCGTGTCAGCGCTTAGCGCCGGAGTAGCAGTCGTCTCGTCATGTCTTGTGGCCTGCTGCGTCAGTTTGTTCAGTACCCGTTGCTTGTTCTGTTTCTTGTTCCGTTTCGTTCGTGATGTCGTGTTTGTCGTGTTTGTCATGTTACCTGTATAAACCGCTGGCGACTCATCACCCCCATTAGCTGGGGGCGCCAAGCCCGTGCCGGTAGGCGCGGTCTCTACCGACATTTGCGCGGATATCCCCACTCGAATTTGTTTGTTATTTGTTGTGTCGTTCATGTTTGTTGTTTTTGCTTTTTTAGCCTAGTCTTTCATCTAGGGGTCAGGATTTTACTAGGGATACGGTGGAGTTCCCCCCGTTACCCTAAACCCTCCTCCTTTATCCGGGCTTGGGACCGGCATAGAAATCTATGGCGGAGTTAAATGTTTGTAGATTATAATGTGTAGGAAAAATGGAGCGGGGAACAGCATTTCATATTCGTGTTGTGCGGCTAAGGAAAGATTCCTGAGGGCATAAGGGTAAACTGATGCGCATTCCTTACACAGCGGTTATTGCGGTTGAAATGTTCTAGGGGTGGAATACAACTGCCTATTTCGTTTGAGCACTTATGGTGGAAATAACGATAAATGTAACGATAAACATAAAGAGTACGCGAACGAACGTTTTACGCGGGGAAATGAATTTGAAATGTTTCTTGGTTTTGAGATGACAGCAGAAAGCATGAATTTTTTGTGAAGGCGGGACCAGTACCAAGAGTATGATTTCACGTAATATGCAAAAAGAGATTAATTTATTTGGATTTTCACATAAACTACAACATTTTGAAAGAAAAAATGAGCATTTAAGTGTAAAGAAGAAGTAAATAAATAAACGTTTCTGTACCTTTCAACCTTTATTAAATTCAAATTCAAGTCATCCGTTGTACCTAGGTTTCTATCGAACAAAAGGAATTCCTGCATAATTGTAAATTTTTGGGGGACACAATTTTAATTTTCTGTTGGATATATATTTTCAACACAGATTAATTACATAATTTGTTTTTGTTGTTTGTATTTGTTTCGATATTTGGAAAATAATTTTCTTTTTTTGTCGAACTCCGTTAACAATATGTATGTACATATATCCAAAAGTATAATGGATTTGGGACGAAAACAAAATATAAAAACTTGGTAGGAGGAGGATAAGGTTCGTTGTAAAAATTATTGTTTTGTCAAGGCGATCGAATTCCTTTCTGCATAATTTCATCATTTTAATTGGGGGATGACAACTTTATTTTATTTTGGATATGGATTTTCAACGGAGATTTATTTAATTTGTAGGTATGTGATGTGTGCTTTCGACTCGCTATTGCTGTTTTTATCGAACACCGTTAAAAATATGAACATTGAATTTGTCTGACCAAACTCAGTTGACCCAGCTTACCATTTAAAAAAAACAGGTTTAGGAAGGACAAAAGTTATGTATTTATGTATAATGGAAATGGGACGAAAACAAAATATAAGTACTGGTTAGGAGGATATGGTTTGCTACAAAGAAATTTCCTGCTCAAGATAGAAGGTAGATATAGATAGAAGGTAGATATAGATACTAAAAATAAAGATACTATTTGAATCGTGCGGAAATTTCAAACTTAAACCGAATATGAGGTATGCTAATAGCTAAAGAACTCCAAAAAAGTAGCCACGATTAAAAACTCCAGGGGTGGAATCGGCTAAGGTGAAAGTTGATGGTTGACAATCAAAATTATCGCTTTTACTATCAAATTGATAATCGCTTTTTGTGATCGATTTCATGCGACAGTTATTAAAGTGTCATACATTTGTGTTATAGTTATATTGTTTGGATTTTACTACAAAGGCTTTATAAATTATAAACTGAAATTTAAGTATTAAGTATTGTTTTTTGTCTTTTTCAACCGCGGTGGTAGAAACCTACATCTAAAAACAATAAGCTGAATCTGGTTTCTCCTACATCACAAGACAATGAGTTGCAATGGCAAAAGGATGAGTTCAAGCTGTTTACTTACTTTTCTGTAATCTTTCTTAACATGGTATGCACTCAAAGTGCTGAGATCGATTTAAATTGGAAGGTCGATGTGAGACAGAGCTCGTTTTGATATGCAAAAAGACGAGAAAACGATTGATTGCAGAAGATTGATCTCATTAATAGTTAAACCTGGTATATTCAGTTCATACACAGCCGTCAAGAAATTTTGTTAAAATCGACTATAAAAATATAGTGTGCAGATGATTTTTCAAAAATGTTCTTAGAAACAGTGTACTATTTCTGTGTTGAAGGTTATTTCCACTAAATTAAATACAAAAAAATGTATGCATCAATGGCCCATACAAGGCCTAAGACGTAGCTTCCCCAACCAATTGATTGTCTTGGATGTTTGTCAGACGTTCGGAAGAGGTGGGGCAGTGAAAAAAACGTATATATTACTTGGACCCAGCGGGATTTGAACCTAAGACCTGTAGATTAGCAGTCCAACAGACCAACCTCTGCGCCACTGCGCCCAATAGGAATACGTGTGTTCTATATTGCTCTCCGTTGAATCAACGGATTTGACGGATTGAATGGGTTTGGCCCTTTACTTCCGTTAAGTACGTTATAGTCGACGGATTTGTCGAAACAACGCATGCAACGGATTCTATGGGCTGGCCCCTTTAGTCAGAATCCATCAGTTTCAAATTTGCATATATTCTGGAAATGGGGAACTACTTTTGTTTTTTTTTTTCAAATGGCATACAATATTTTTTCGACGCGGCAACGCTACGGACATACGCAAAAAAAATAAAATAAAATTTTATTTCGGTATGCGTGTTAACTGCTTTTAATCGACAGTTTGTCTGCGTCTGAGTCTATTGGTCAGTGACCCGTAGTCATGGCTCATGGGGACTAATCAGCATCGCTTGCACGTGTTCTGTATATGAGGTTTTGTGTTCTTGATTTGTTCTATGCTGGCTACTAAATATATGCACCTGAATGTGAAAATGAGATTATATCCTCCTCCTGGCTTAGATCCTGTTCGGAATCTTTTTTTTTTGAGAAAAGGCCAGGGTTGCATCAGATGTCATGTCCTTACGAAAGTTATCGAAGAAGAGAGATATGCCGGAAACAATTCCTTCTCGGTAAATGACCGATAAGATGGCCCCAGGTTAGGAGTCCCTATGCAGCCGAGAAACATCGATCCTTAGAGTTGTTGTTTGATTTAACTGGCAATGTCGTATTTCCATGAAATAACAGATGCATACAATAGGATTGGATGAAACATTGTCCAGTAAATTTATAAAAAAAACTCTCTTTGATGAAAAACCACATGTTTTAAACCCTTGCATTGCCAGAAAGCCGACAGAACGCGACCTTGTGGGCAGCCACCGTTCACCCCCTGTCATTACACAGTTTTGTTCTGTAGCATTGCTAGGATTACTGTGATTCGTCGTACTCTGCTGTCTACCTGAGTTATATATTTGACATTGCCAAAGCACCCTCTTTTCTTTAATTAAAATGCATAGCGCGTATTCCTACCCATCAACCGCACCATCGATCCTACCAACAAGGTTCCCAAAGGTAGTCATGCGGGATTTTCCGAGCTTTTAGACATGCTGCGTCTCAGAAAGAGGATGGACTCCTTTTGATGCTTACTAAATTAAACCTTTTTCTCTTTATTCATTTCTAATCAAATATTTGTATTAATCTCGCACATTTTTTTGATCATTGAGTTTCTGATGTCATGTAGTTTGGTTACTACATCTTACTATTAAGGCATTGTTTTGTTGCACGTCCTTACCTATCAACTACCTACTTCTTTTTTCTTAACTTTAATTGATTTCACAGGTTCTGTGAAGTATGGAGAGACATTGACGAAGCTGGCAACCTTCACCAAACTCATAACGAGGAAATGATTTATGCCGAAAAGTACACCGAAATTGAACGGGAAATCCGTAAGACAGTGGACGAATTGATGCGACAAGAACTCGACCTTTTACAAGTGAGTTAGATACTAGCTATAGCATTCAGAAATACAAATACGATCGGAAAAAAGAATTTTAGAAAGAAGCCTCTTAATGATTTTGTTTCTGCTTGCTATAACTACTGCCAACGTACTCAAAGTTAAAACTATATAATCTGTTCAGACAGCCATTGGTAAAAAGGTCAAAAAGAGCAGTAAGAAAACTCGCCGCTCTGGCAAGAAGGGTAAGAAGAAAAAAGAAAAGGACCTCACGCCAGATCGTACAACAGAATCGCTTTTCGAGGAATTAGTAACGAATGGAATAATTAAGAAATACCCCGAGACCCCACTTAGTGCGTATCTCGGTGATAAATCGTACACTACTAGAAGTGGCTTAAATCCATCCGCTGGGGATGTTCGTCAAGTGCTGATTGAATATTGTATTCTGCCTTTAGGCTCACCGACTATTCGGAACTCTTGCCCGTGTATTCGATCTTTACTACTGGCCGGTCCAAAAGGTAGTGGCAAGAAGACACTATTGCACGCCATATGCAGCGAGGCTGGAGCGGTACTATTCGACTTGACACCTGCAAACATCGTTGGAAAATATCCTGGCAAATCTGGACTAATTATGTTGATTCATTTAGTTTTGAAGGTTTCAAGACTGCTCCAACCAGCGGTGATTTACATGGGCGACGCTGAGCGGCCTTTCATGAAGAAGATTCCAAAGACCGATCGAAGCGATCCAAAACGTTTGAAGAAAGATCTTTCAAAGTTGATTAAGAACATATCTCCAGAAGATCGAGTTATTTTCATTGGAACATCAAGCTTGCCATGGGAGGCCGATCAGAAGCTGTTGCAACAGACTTATAACCGATTTATCTATATACCCAGACCAGACTATGGAGCGCTGTCGTTTGGCTGGAAAATGCTTTTAGAGTAAAGTTGATCCATATCGGCATTATGGTCACTAACTTGTTTCTTACAGCAAACATAGTGGAGGAATTTGCCAACTGGATTGCAGTATTATGGCGAAAATAGCTGATGGCTACACAATTGGATCCGTAAATGCCTGCATTCAGAATGTTTTAACTTGCAAGAGGAAGCTACAATTGCGTTCGCAGCCTCTGACACATGTGGAACTTATAAATGCTTTATGGTAAAAACAAAACAAAATTGTTAATTTGATACAAAGTCCTATGCATTTCTTTTTATTTTTTAGCACAAATGATCCAGTATATCGTGAAGAAGAGGAAGCATTTGAGGCGTGGTGGTCGAAGACACCATTGGGTAGACGAAGGCAGCGTGCATTAGAAGAAGAGGAAGAGGCCAAAGTAGAGGAACAGGTTCAAGCATTAAAGCAAGGCAACGGAAAGAAAAAAGTCTAATGCGTTTCAGTGAACTAGAATTGGTCTAAGACAAAAATGGTATGTGTAACAATAATAGTAAACAATAAAATAAATATGAAGCATTACTGGACTAGCTTCTGCAACCATTTACTTGTGCGAAGTTGAAGGGACCTACAATTCAAGGCCGACTGCGAATGTAATTTGAGTTACTTCTCATGACAAATGATACTCTTAGATGTTTGTCAGACGTTCGCAAGAGGTTGGGCAGTGGAAAAAGCTTTAGGTGTAACTTGGCCCCGGCGTGACCCATTGAACCACTGCGCCCACTAACAATAATAGTACTTTGTTGTCTATACCGGGTACCCAGCTTGCCTTGCTGCGCCTAACAAAAAGAAATACTTGTTTTTTTAGTAACAGGCAAAATTGCAATGCAAACTTGGTGGACCGATTTTGACCAAACTTTACAGAAATACTCTTCGGCCAATAGCAAAGATTGCCTGATTTGGGCTTTATCGGTTCGCTAGTTAAAATAACTCCATCTTTTTTTCCGCATGGCTCAGCCCGCTTTCGAAACTTCGTTACTGCGGTAAGTAAAGGTGCTAGTTTTCTGGCAGGCGCCTTTGTCAGCTTACTTTTTCGAATTACAGCAACACGAAAGAAATAAACTTCGATAGAAAATCTTTTCATTCACTTTCACACCAGTTGTTATCATCGAAATTACTGATTTGTGGTGAGAAAAACAGCTTTCCAATCTACCAACAAATACAAAAGTGGTAATACCGGGCCATCTATCAGAATTCAAAATAATTATAAACATTTCAATATATGGTTATTGTAGATGCATACATCCATTCTGATTTGAACAAATATCAATAAATTTTGTTTTTCGTAAATATATCGACTCCACCGCCAATTAGCGGGGGCCACATTTTATTAGCACTTATTATACCCTATTCTAAGGGTATATTAATTTTGACGCATAGTTTGTAACATACCTTAATATTGCCCGTAGACCCCTAAAAGTTACTATATTTATGATCAGCACCTTCCGTCCGTCCGTCGGCAAAAATTAGGCTTTTAAACTGGGCCTAAAGAGCTGAAATTTTAACCATATACTCTCTAGGGCCCCGAAATAATCAAGTTTACGAATTTTTGAAATCCGCCCACAGACACGCCCACAAACTCAAAAAAAAACAAAATTTTGGAAAAAATCGAATTTTGAGCTAGAAAGCTGAAATTTTGTATATATGATCTATGACTCCTAAAACTGCTCGGGATATAAAATTTTCCAAATCCGCCCACAAATAAATAATAACAATTTTATTGAAAAACCAAAATTTGAGCTAGGGAGCTGAAATTTATAATATATACTCTCTAGGGGGCCCTTTATGCTCATGTGTAAATATTTTCAAAATCCGCCCACTGACTCGCCCACAATTTAAAAAAGAAACTGTTTTTGAAAATTCAAAGTTTGAGCTAGGGAGCTGAAATTCATAATATATACTCCCTAGGGGCCCTTTATGCTCATGTGTTAATTTTTTTTACTGACACGCCCACAATTAAATAAAATAATTTTATTGAAACACCCAAGTTTGAGCTAGAGAGCGTTTTTTTTCGATAAAATCCTTTAAATGTTATATAACAAAATATGTAGAGCGTTCTTAACAATTCAACCATACTTAGACTTTTGTCACGCCCACTTATGAGGGATAGGAATAAGAATAGGGTATCCAACAGTTCGCCCAAGCGGACTGTAGCCCGTCCCTATGTTTTTTATTTAACCCTAGAAGGGTAATCTTCGTCGATTCGACGAACACAAATTTTATTTTTTTTTTTCAATTTTCTCTTTAATCTTCATTCCAATCGCATTTTCTCTTCGTGTCAAACCAATCATCCCCAAGTTGGTGTAGTGTGCGGACGTTCTCTGTGTATGAATTCAGTTTTTTTACTTCTATAATTCTTGTCAGGTGTTTACGTTTTGGTGATAAATCAATGAGACAAACCATTATCACTGACAAATTTGCACCAATAAGAAATTTGTGGGAAATGTTTCTTCAGACATGTCGCAGAAACTATACTTCGGGTCTCTATATGACAACTTTTGGCATTTCGGGGCCGATCATCCTTTCGCATCCCTAACAAGCCGGAAAAATATGGCTTAAAAATTATTATGATGTGTGATAATGGAACTAAATACATGGCGGATGCAATCCCATATTTAGGAAAAGGTACATATACTGGTAACCTACCGCTTTTACTGCGTAAGAGATTACCAAAAGCATTCATGGCTCAAACCGAAATGTGACTGGATAATTAGTTTACTTCAGTTCAACTCGCAAAATCGCTTCTCTGTGAGCCGTATAAGCTAACACAAATAGATGGCCCATGTGTATGTTCTACGGTATTATGAGTATGGCCTTTATAAACAGTTATGTAATCTACGTCCACAACGTAATTACTAAAAATGAAAAGCCTCTTAAAAGTAGGGATTTTATGAGAAAACTGCACTCGAGCCTTGTTGAGTCTTGGATGAAAAAGCGGTTAGAGGCCCCAACCTTGCAAGCCCATTTAAGAGCAAATATTAAGACAAATATCACGGACAATACCGAAAAAATAAGAGTGGAAATCCCGAATGAAATAAAAATAAAGAAGAGGAAAATTTACACTTTTTGTCCGTACACTAAACGGCGCATGACCAAATCATCGTGTGATAAGTGTAAGGTGCCTTCGCGGGGTCAGTCACCTTGACTTGTGTACCATCATTGCATTCGATGGTACCGGTGCGAAGGCTTACGGCGCAGGTTCAACAGGCTATGCTGTCTAAGGGCCACCCATGACAGACAGGCTGCTGACAAGCGTCAACCAAGTACTGACCCGGACTCTACGTCCCCTCTCCTCTTTTTCTTTTCAAGGCGCAAGTTAAGAACGTGTACGTGCTACTATGTGACCTCCACAGGACAAAACGTCCTTCCCCTTTCCCCTCCTTTACCACCTGGGCTGGACTAAGGTGTAATACGACCCGTGCCGAGAGTCAACCTGGTTGGGGCCCGGTCATCAAATAGCTCAGTCGCCCACGGAGTATCCGGATACCTGGCGCCCTCCGGATTAACTAGCCTTATCTGCACAATGTGGATCTCTGTGCAGATGGACCTCTTTTCTTCGCTACTCGTGGGATCTATCATGAACAAAAACAAAACAAAACAAACAAAAAATTTTACGGCCGGTTCTTCTTCTATACCGGACGGTAGCACGGCGACCTTGCTGTCTACCGGCAAAGCTCACCTGGCATCAATTAGTGCCGGGACTGTGGATACACATGGTCCCTCCACTAGTGGTTGCGAGCTTAATAAATCCCTCTCCGACAGGGAGAGGACTGTGACTTATGGTCCCCCCTCTGCCGGCCCTAACATGACAACAACGTCTGCTGTCAACGCTTCTAAGCTGACTGTAGGACGGACTGTGGCTAATCATGGTCCTCCTGCAAAAGTCGGCAAAAGCGTTGACAATAAAAAACTTGATGGTGATGGGACTGTGAATCATGGTCCCCTCCCTTCCAACACCAAGCGTCCCCGTATCAACAGATCCAAGGCTTCTTACAAGCAACGACGCAATGCCATCCGGATCCAGCAGATGTGTGGCACCATCGCGGAGAAGGATAGGACGCCTGCACAAATAGCCAAACTAGATTGGGCGCAGCAGATCCTTAAGTCCTGCGACCCGTCGATAAAACGCCAGAGGTCAGTGGAAGGAACCAGCTCGGTTCCCAAGAGGCAGAGAGTGCACAACACCGGCATCTCTCCCACCATCACACCTCTCAGGTCTTTCAGCGACATCTTAAAGGACAAGATTGTGGTCGCAGTCATCGATCGCAACGACATTGACGGGTCCATCAACCAGGAGAAGTGGGATATGATTAAGAGAGCGCTTTCGCGCTCCTTCTCCACCTTCATAAGGAATCATCCCGGACCTCTTCCGCTTACGCATGAAGGCGGGTGGCATCAAGGTCACATCAAACTGGTCGCGTGTGATGACCAAAGTTCGGCCGATCTCTACAAGCTTGCAATAAGCAGGCTTGGAGAGGTGTGGCCTGGCGCAAAGCTCGAGGTTGTTGCGAGGGAAGACATCCCCTGCCGACCAAGATCTCGCATCTGAATCACTGCGGATCCATCCACCCCTGAGGGCATCCTGGAAGTCCTGCAATTGAGCAACCCTTCACTTCCGACCCACAACTGGAAGGTTGCCAAACTGGAAGAGCTGAAGGGCGATTACAGATGTGTCGTGGTTGTAATCAACCAAGAAACCTTGGCTCCTCTGGCCAAGAACGACTACATGATTAGATTCGCATGGGACGATGTCAAAATGCGGGTCTATAAAAAGGACAAAATGGATGCGGGTAAACTACCCCCTCCTCCTCCTCCTCCCTCTGACTCTATGATCGCAGTCTCAGATCCTGGAGCTTCAATCTCCTTCCCCTCGCTGGAGGATGACGAACCCTCTTTGCCCAAAAAATCACCATCCACTTCCGACGTCCCGTCAGATATGGAGACTGATTATCTAGACAAGGTTCTTCTGAGTGAAGACGAGCTTCTCAGCTCATCCTCGGAATTGGAAGGCCTGAACAACACCGTGGTGGAGGTATCTCTGCCTGATTGTAGCGAAAATGCTGCAGTTAGTACAGATTAACCTCCAACACTCCATTAAGGCTTCGGCCGCACTCATTCTTCGTCTAGCCAAAGGCGCGGAAGACATCGTCTTGATCCAAGAACCCTGGATTGTACACAACCAGATTCGAGGACTCAGGACTCCCGGATACTACCCACTGTATGTGACTGATAAAGGTAAACCCAGATCGTGCATACTAGTGAAAAGTAATATTAATGCTTATTTACTCCCTAATTTCAGCGATCGAGATATGACTGTGGCAAGACTGGAGACTGCAGGCAGATCATTCTGGTTGGCATCAGCTTATCTCGCCCACGATCACGTGGGGCCTCTCCCTGGTGATAACCTAGAGAGGCTGGTCGATGAAGCAAGGAGGCAGAAAGCTGAACTCATAATCGGTTGTGATGCTAACGCTCATCACACCGTATGGGGCAGCTCAGATATTAACAACAGAGGTGAGTCACTTTTTGAATATCTTTTAAGTACTAACCTCATTGTCCGTAACCTAGGTAATGAACCCACATTAATTACCAAAAACCGACAAGAAGTCCTTATTTTTATTTTTATTACTCTTGTCTCCGATACCATCAACGACATGATAACGGGGTGGAAAGTATCGGCTGATCATTCGTTCTCTGATCATCGATATCTTTTATTCAACCTTAACGTTGATCCTCCATACCAACCTTCCTTCCGCAATCCTCGGAAAACCAACTGGCCATTATACAGAGAAACTCTTTGCAAACGTGTTAACTCTGAACTCTTAAGTCCCCCCTGTAACTCCAACGAGCTCGACAATAAAGTCGATGAGCTTACTCTGGCCCTTAACGAAGCAATGTCTGCATCGTGTCCCCTCGTACAACCTAGGGGGAAAAAGAAGCCTCAGTGGTGGTCCACTGAGCTGGGACCACTTAGAAAGGAGTGCAGGAGACTCTTCAATCTTGCTAAAACCTCAAAAGCTATAAACGATTGGGACTCCTACAAGGAATCCCTCAAATTATACAAAAATGGTTCCCATGTCAGTCCAAAGGACCTCAGACCTATTAGTCTATCTTCATTCCTCCTCAAAACGCTGGAGCGATTGATTGATATCCACCTCCGTATGCACATAAACCCGCAATTGCTGTCTACAGCTCAGCATACGTACTGTAAGGGAAAGTCGGTGGAAACCGCTCTTCATTCCTTAGTACGCACAATCGAATACTCCCTCCATCACAAGGAGTATACCATGGTTTCTTTCCTTGACATAGAAGGCGCCTTTAACAACGTTAACACATCTGCAATCGCAAATACACTGACAGAACTGAATGCTCGCTTGGTGAATTGATCAATCTACTGCTAACTAGTGGGAATATCAATTCAAAACTGGGCGTAACATCTGCTAGGAGGTCTGGCAGTCGAGGGACGCCGCAAGGCGGTGTTCTTTCTCCCCTTCTCTGGAACTTGGTGGTGAACAAACTACTGATAAACCTGGAAGGGGAGGGCTGCAAGGTCTATGCGGATGATGTTGCTATTGCCGTCTCTGGAAAACACCTCAACACAATAAAGGAACTCCTGCAAAACGCTCTTAACAAGCTAACGAGATGGGCTAATCGGTGCGGACTGGGCGTTAACCCCCACAAAACCGAGCTTGTCCTCTTTTCCAGGAAATATGAAATCCCATATATTGACCCTCCCTCTATTAGCGGTACAAGCTTAACTTTCTCTGATGAAGCAAAATTTTTGGGTCTAATCTTCGATAGGAAGTTAAACTGGAAACCCAATATACAAGAAAGAGTCAAGAAAGCTACAGTAGCACTTTTCTCTTGTAAAAAAGCCATTGGCAACAAGTGGGGTTTACAACCCCGCATTACGCACTGGCTATATACATCGGTGGTAAGACCAATTCTTACTTACGGGGTGGTTGTCTGGTGGACTGCTCTAGAAAAAGCTATAAACCACGATAAGCTGGGCAAAGTCCAGCGTTCAGCGTGTCTATGCATTAGCGGAGCACTCCGAACTACCCCCTCCGCTGCTCTGGACATTCTGCTACACCTGATACCCCTTGATATATCTAGCATGCAAACAGCGGCATGTTCCGCTGTCCGCTTAAAAGCTACCTCGCAGTGGACCAATAACAATATTGGCCACTCCTTTATTCTAGACTACTTTAAGTCTCTACCCAGAAACATAGACTACACCATACCCCGTTTGCAGTTCGGAAAAAACTTCCAAATCACCATTCCTTCCAGATCATTCTGGGATGATGATGCATTTGCGAATGATAAATCGATCCACTTTTACACCGATGGATCAAAAACTAGCGATGGGGTAGGTGGTGGAGTCTTCTCAGAAAAGCTAAATCTTAGCCTCTCTTTCCGTCTTCCTGATTACTGTAGCGTGTTCCAGGCGGAAATTTTGGCGATAAAAGAACCCCTGACGTGGCTGAAGAGGAATGTGATATCCTCAAAGGATATCCGTATCTTCTCGGATAGTCAGGCCGCGATTAAGTCCCTGGACTCAGTCTCTTCAAATTCCATCATAGCCCAAGACTGCCGATCATCTCTTTCGGAGATGGCAGAGCAGTTCAATATTCACCTCTGTTGGGTGCCGGGGCATAGGGACATTCCAGGTAACTGCAGGGCTGATGATCTCGCCAAAAAAGGAACCACATTACCTCCTTTACCTGATAAAGGTTCCCTAGGTATACCAATCGCTACTTGTAAACTCTTGTTTAAGCTATCCGCAATCGAGAGAACAAACCTTAGGTGGACGAGTAGCAATACATGTCTAGCGACTAAGCGGATCTGGCCAAAGCTGGATCTGCGACGCTCTAAGTGTCTAATCTCATTAAACCGACTGCATATTAGCTCCACTATAGGTGTTATCACAGGTCACTGCTTAATAGGCAGGCACGCATCTAGACTCGGTGTGTGCTCAAATGACTTCTGCAGAAGCTGCATGGACGAGGAGGAGGAGGAGACTGTACTTCACCTTCTCTGCACGTGTCCTGCGCTCTCCCATAGAAGAAATCTCCATCTAGGGGACTTCTTGTTCAATGACACAAGCGACTTAGCCAGCACTGGCGCTAGAAGTCTTTCGCGCTTCATAAGAAGCTCCTACTGGTTCAACGAGCAGTGAGGGTAATCCCCAGATCTGTGTAGTACCACAATGGACCTATCATTGGTCTAAGTGTGTTGGCTTTGGCTGACAGCCACGTCTACCTAACCTAACCTAACCTAAGTGTAAGGTGAGCATTTGCGGGGAGCACAAAGTTGAGCTGTGCAACAAATGTTCAACATGAATTTGTTTTTTTGTGATATTTTTTATTTATGTGCTTTGATGAATTAATTTTTATTTTTCCATGTTTTTATGCAATTTTTTTTATTTTTATTTTTTTTTTTTTTTTTTTTAAATGTGATTGATCTCAATAAACCGATGTTCCAAGAATTTTTTTAGAATAAAGACTTAATTTAAACAAAAAAAACACAAAATTATGATTTTTTATAAAAAGGAATGGACTATAAACATTATCTATTAGAATTGAGAAGAATTTTGTGCACACTTTTCGTCAAAATTGGAGTAAAATATTACTTCGTCGATTCGACGAATGATTACCTTTAATGTATCAAAAAATATGATTACCTCTCTAGGGTTAAGAAATTTCTTTTGTGAATTTAAGCTAAATCGTACCATAAATACGACTACAGCCCCACCTATTGGGGCTAAACTTAAGAGAAACATTTACGTAGACTAAACTAACATAATGTTCAAGTATGGTGTCAATCGGTCCAACGGTTCTCGAGTTTTAGGCCCCCGTACCCGGAACGAACATTTTTATATTATAAGATAACAAAAACAAACAAAACGTAACAAGTAACATAATAACTTTGCTAGTTTAAACGAATTCTCAGGTAAAGAATTGTCCTTACGTATTTTAGCGATTTAAAGCTCCACACTCGAAGGCAAATTTATTCAGAAAAGTTGAGTCAGATGTTAAACACCATCGAGATAAGAATTCTCATTTTGATAGGTAGATCAAAAATGTTCATACTTAAGAAATTCGATATTTGCAAACAGTTTAAAACCTCGATTTATTTCAGCATAAATGAATAGCTTTTGTTTCCCGACTTACAGCGAATCTCATCGACTCGAACACTAAATTCATCCGGATTTGCGCATCTCATTTCAGACAGTATTGTACTTAGATCACGTAACTTATCGCTCAAAAGTTTCTCATGGTCTCCAACACACCAAAGTATACTCAAATGAAACGATGGATTCTAAACAGAAAAAAAAAACATTTATAAATATGTTCAGCCCACATTCCAGTAATACATAGACCTCATAGAAGGTATCCAAACGGAACTCTTTCATAACTGCATCCATTTTGAGCATTAATGTGTGTAGTTTTTCAAAGTAAATATCGCCGGCAACTAGGCCTACAAACGTTCGGGTTCTATTTTCGTTCGTGTATACGTTCAGAGATTTGAGGTCTATAGGAAAACTAACACAATTTACGTTTGGGACATATTTAATTATCATTCAGTTTACTTACTGTTCTGTGGCAGCTAGTGCTTCTTGTAGGGATTTTACAAATGAACTAATCCAATGGTGTCGCAAAATTACGGTCTTCGTAAGGCTGATGTGAATATTGTCTGAATACTTAAAGTCAATTTTGTCTTTGAGCAAGTTTAGAACTACGGCGCGTACTTCGTCGATTATATTTAAATCGACTTTAAAGTCGTAATGAAAGAAAAGAATAGGTAGATAAACGAAAAAACTATTTTGAAAAATAAACAAATTTATATAATAAAAATTACTTGGTATAAAGACAAGGGTAGCCCAGTTTCCACGTTCATGTTCAAACGATCGCGAGCGTCCATCATGCTTTGATGGGTCATCAACCCTAGAGACATGAATAGCCTTGTTCATGCACCGTATGGCTATCGGTAATGGAAGTCTATGACAGGAATAATAAAGAACATTTTCAATAGTTAGTTAAACGACGCTGTTACCCTTGCAGAGAAGGGCCAAGAATATAACAGCATAGCCCTTTCACTTCTAGGCAGTTCTAACATTCACGTGAGCCTATTTAGATCCCTGAATCGACATGGCTGGAAATCACCGGTGTCGTAAAGGACCATCAAACAAAAATCAATAATGCACGTGTCGAAATCGTAAAAAAGAAAGCAGACCTTAAAACTCCTAAATCACGCAAATGCAGTAACGCCTTCATTTGATTGGGTTTAATAAAAAAAAACTGATCCGAAATTGATTGAGGTCGAACCGGAGAACGCAGCAAACTGGGCGAGTTATGGTCCATTTAACCCCGATCATAACTTCGCTCTTAAGGGCCAAGTTTAAGACATGCTGTAGGTAGAAGACTTATACGGCCATCCTACAGTTAATGAAAGAACTATTTTAACCAAGTTTCCACAGTGGAGCGCGTGAACAAAAGGCCGTGCTTCTGCTTTGATACTAAGATCTAAGACATTTTAATACACTGCGATCCGAGATGAATATTCTACCAATACGGAAAGTACGTATCTATGTAATCACCAACCTACTTGCTGAAGGCTTAAACATTTTTGGTCTTGGTGGTTCATCGTCGCTTTGAGTATCAGATGATGAACTGTAACTCACTAAGGCCATTTGCTTAATATGAACAAAATCACTTGTATACGTTTTAAAATAAATACGATGGAAAATAAGCCCACTTGTTTATTTACAAATTTTGGATCGCAACGAGGACATTAGGCGCATTCAGTATGTCTTGCCTAACCTAACCTTACCTAATTCCAACTGAATGGCCAAACACCCTTAAGTCTTAGGAAACGTCATGCGAGTTAATGGGCGCGTTCAATTTGCAAGTCGACTACTAGTCACTACTATTAAAGCCTTTGTGATTGGATGAATATATCACGTGATTGAGAAGCATCAGAAGAGCTCATTGGGGTAAATCTTCACTTACGGAAGACGAAGTTGTTCTGTGCTTGAATGGTCAGGATTGGAATATACTTGCAAGTTATGTTAAAGCAGCCACAAAATATCGACAACAAATTGTAGATGAAGCTTTTTAAACAATATTTGTGTAAACTTTTATAAAAATATCTGTTAAATTTAATTTTAAAAATGTTTTAACTTTTGTTAATAATAATATGTTAAAATTTCTCTCTTTTTCCGGCTGACGGCATTTGCCAATGCACATTTTTGTGAATTACATATGTAAGAATTAAATATGAATAAATAAAATCACAATTACTACTACTACTACTATCACGTGATTATCAGCTGTTCACTGAAAATTTCCCCTTCGATCAAAATAAAGAAATCAACCCTAATTCGTTAGTGAAGTAGAAATGTCAAAAACATCTGATTCATTTGGTTTCAAATTTCGAAAAGTGCATTGTATTTAATTTTTTTTTTTTTTTTATTTATTGATCTTCTTCACTTGCGCTAGCGCAGGCGCCAGTACCAGTAGGTCATTTACAATAAACAACACTACCCTACCTAAAATCGTAATTTGATTAAATGGGGTTCAACGTATAAAAAGATTAAAATAACTTACTAAGAACTTCATCTCTGAATTTGTCATTTTAAAGTGGAACTTCTTGAAAACTTAAGTTTGGATTCTTTTTAAGAAAAATAAAAAAAACATATGTGAACTTGGACAGAGAGGCAAGGCAACGCGTTCAAATAACTAGTCGTAAGTTAACTTGCAGTCGACTTGCGTTGCCTTGCAAATTGAACGCGCCCAATTATGTATATATAAAACAAATTTCTTCTCTGGCTGTGTTTACATAACATTTGGATCGGCATCCACTCGTCGGCACGAGTTTTGTATTAATCTGAAGAATAAAATTAATTAATGTTGTATAATGGATGATTTTGAAGATGAAATTTTAAGTAAGTAAGCTTCACTCAAAAATTCATTTTTCGGTGTGATACAAATGTTTTTTTTTTTAATTTAAATTATTCTTGTGCTTCAGTGATGTTACAGATTAGAAAAAAAACGTTCACGATCCAAAAATTACTGTTGCCCCATATCGTAAATAACCGTCTATTCGAAAAAGCAATAAAGATTTTTTCATCGCCATAATTTGCTAAATAGAAAAATCAATTGTTCAACCCCAAAAATAAAGAAATTAAAGGCATGAATTGTACACTCACATTGGTGGTTAAAGTCGAGTTTTCTTTTCTCTCGACCCGGATAAAAACTGCAAATCAAAAAACAGAGATTCGAGGTTGTCGCTTGAAAAAGTGTTCAATTGTTCAATAGGGATCCACACTTTATTGACAGATGTCAAATCGATGCCAAATCGAAAAACAACCAATCCAAATACCAAAACAGAGAGAAAATTCTCATCATTTTTCAAACGGCTGGTCAATGAACTCGACAAAGACCTATATGGACCCGATAATCATCTCGTAGATTGACATCGAAGGTATTTTACTCAAGAAATTGATGCCGTCCAAGTGAAACAACCTGGTGATATAAACGTTCATTGTATAATTCGCTTTCTATATGCCATTGCATTTCAATGTGGACCCAAGTTCGGCGCGTTTGCTGGGAGTGCATACTCAGACTCGTCCAGTAATCACATCAGGCCTTTGGCAATTTATTAAGACATATAAATTATAAGATGCACACGAGCGTCAATAAATAAACTGTGACAAATATCTGGAGCAAATATTTGGTTATCCACGAATGAAGTTTGCTGATCACCGAAGCGTTTAAACCCACTGTTTCATCCCCAGATATAGTTGGTATCAATGATTGATTCACGCTCGTATGCATCTTATAATTTATGTGTCTTAATAAATTGCCAAAGGCCTGATGTGATTACTGGACGAGTCTGAGTATGCACTCCCAGCAAACGCGCCGAACTTGGGTCCACATTGAAATGCAATGGCATATAGAAAGCGAATTATACAATGAACGTTTATATCACCAGGTTGTTTCACTTGGACGGCATCAATTTCTTGAGTAAAATACCTTCGATGTCAATCTACGAGATGATTATCGGGTCCATATAGGTCTTTGTCGAGTTCATTGACCAGCCGTTTGAAAAATGATGAGAATTTTCTCTCTGTTTTGGTATTTGGATTAAATTTATCTTCAAGAAGACTGCCTTTAACACTTTATTCACACGAAACCACAGCTCCGTCTTCGCCATCACCTGAAAGTTGGCAAATAAAGACAACTTTGCAGATCAGTTCTTTCTCCTTACTGCTTCCAACTTCTTTGCATATTTTAATGAATTCATTTTCCTAAAAATATATCGAGAAACTATTGATTATTAATAAAAAAAACTTACTTTTGTTTGCTGATTCCTAGTATTTTCCCGTCTATTACTGCTAAATGATTTGGTTTGTTTACCCTCCATTGGTGTTCTGACATTTGTCAGGGGAAAAACAAAAAATTTGACAGTCACATGAGAATCCCTATTACAATAACTGATGTTTCGATTTATGGTGGATTTACACCATCACGCACGCGCATTTTTGCAACAAAACCGAAAAGAGAGATCCGTTTATCCGCAGTCAATGCTAATAAGGTGTAAGAGTGAGATCACTTACTTTAACTTGCTATAACATTATTATGGAGATTTGACAGATCACATGTAAACAAACAAATTTATTTTCATCGGTTTTGTTGTAGTAGAATTAAAAAATAAATAAAAACATGGATCTCGTAAAGGCTGCCGTATTAATAGTGTTTTCCATCTTGAGTAGGTACAATCGGCGATGTGAAGCAGAGAAATGTCAAAAATGTATTATGGCGATTAAAACATATGATAGCAGCGCCCATTTTGTTTTATAGGAAATCGAAATTTCGTAAGCCATCGCTATAAAAATATCAACATGCATAGCTTTCCCATAATTCCTACCACGTAAACAAGATGGCCGACCTGAATACGTGTCACGTTTTTTTGCATGTTAGGTAATGCTGTCCCTTTCAGTCACACGGATATTTAGTATTTAGCATCCCTTTAATCTTACATGTTAGGAATGTGTGACCGTGTAAATCCACCATTAAGAACACAACCTAACGATTTTTACAGCTAGCGCCGACATCAAAATGTGAATAGCGCATAATCAAACTACAACCGAAGTCGACTTTTGACATGTGTCATATTCTGTTGTTTTGATCGCTGGCCACTTTCATTTGGTTTTTCATTATCAGAGTAGGGTGGAAGAAAATTTTATATTGGCGCTTTCTATTGAAAGTAGAAAATCGCATTTGGCCAATGAATATATCTTTAGAAATCACAGTCTACATAGCTGTAGCCATAGCAGCCCATATTCTTGTATATGCCTTCGTAACAAGGAAAAAGAAGAAATCCATATTTGGTCGGCATGTAGTTGTTACTGGTGGCTCCAAAGGGATTGGCCTCTACATTGCTGTGGAATGTGCTATGAAGGGCGCTAACGTTACAGTGATTGCTAGGGATGAAAAGATGTTGGGTGAGTAGAACTTCGGCAGTACATATTTTATGTTCAATGACAACTCGTTATTCTTTCAAGCGGGAGCTGTTGTTCTTCTGGATGTTCTTCGACAATCTCCTGAACAAAAATTCAACTACAAGTCATTGGACATATCGCAGAACTATGACAAAGTTGCCGAAAGCTTTGCTGAAGTCGAAAAAGAGTTTGGGGAGATTTACATGTTGGTCAACTGCGCTGGTCTGGCAGTTTGTGGTGTGTTCGAGGAAGTCTCTGTGGAAGACTCCAGAAGATTAATGGAAGTAAACTATTTCGGCACATACAACTGTACTCGGTATGTTCTACCTAAAATGAAGGCAGCCGGAGAAGGAATTATTGTAGTTACAGCGTCGCAAGCAGCTTTGTTTGGAATATACGGGTATGGAGCGTACGCAGCTTCTAAATTTGCCCTACGCGGTATGGCAGAAACAATAGCTATGGAAGCACGACATTTGGGAGTCACAGTAACATTAGCTCTACCCGCTGACACAAACACACCCGGTTTTGAGAACGAAGAGAAAACCAAACCGCAGGAGACGAAAATTATTTCGGGCGGCGGTGGACTTGCTCAGCCAGATGACGTTGCTAAGCGTATTGTTAACGATGCATTGGTAAGAATTTATAGGCATTGTTATCCAAGTTTTCAAATTTAATTTTCAATTGGCAGAAAGGATCGTTTATTTCGATAATGGGCTTTGAAAGCTGGATGCTTACTGTTCTGTGTGGAGGAATGTTCCCTTGGGGTGGTCTTCTTCAGAGCATATTCCATGCCATGTTTATGGGACCACTGCGTATAATTGGTTGCTTTTTACATTGGCATTTTGGAAGAATTATAAAAGGTTGTGCCAAGCAGAAAGCTGAATAAGAAACTTCTTTCATTCCTCCATCACTGCCGCAGCACTTAAATTGTTTAGTTTTTTTTAACACATACATGCATGCGCTTACAGTTTTTCCTTTTGATTATTTTATTACTCATATTATTTGAAGAAATAGCTCATTATAAGTACCTGCGGTGAATGTTTTCATTTGATTTTATAGTCCGTAAAATTGAGGGAAATGGAATACGCAATGTACAGGATGACTGAGCCATACGCTTTTTCTAATTATATTTTCTTTAAACCACAGTGTATTATGAAAGTCTTACAACTCAGTAACCCCGTCCTTCCGACCTATAACTTGAAGGTCGCGAGCTGGAAGAAAAAGGGTTCCTACCGATGCGCCGTCATTATCATCAACCAACTTAATCCGTTGTTGCCGACCAAATGTTCAATTCGGTTAGATGGGACGACTTTACTCTGAGAGTGTATAATAAGGATGTGCTGGACGCTGACAAGCAATCTCCTCTCCGAATCTGCACTCGAAGGCGCAGGTGCACTAGTCTCCTTCCTCACGACGTCGTCAATACCTATGACCGACCCTCTGTCGGTTATGGAGACTAACGACTTCCTTAACTAGGTTCTTCTGAGTGAAGACGATCTTCTTACATTGTCCTCTTAATTGGGTCTGAATAACAACGGGTTGAGGTTTCTCTACCCGATTGTAGCAGCAATGCTGCAGTTGGTACAGATTAACATCCAAAACTCCATAAAGGCTTCGGCCGGCCTCATTCTCCATCTGTCAAAAACTGGAGAAGACATCGTCTTGTTCCAAAAACCATAGGTTGTCAATAATTGGTTCGAGAACTCAAGACTCCTGTCCAAAAAAGGTAAACCAAGGTCTTGTATATTAGTGATGAGTAGTCTTAACGCTTATTTACTCCCTAATTACAGCGATCGGGATATATCTGCTGCCTAACGGGAGACACAGAAACGCTACACAACTCGGAGACTATTCTGTGGAAAGATAGATGAATCATCTTAGGCATCAATGCTAAGAAAACCGCTCGCATCAAATCCAACTAAGCCTAGTTGTCTATATAAAGCTGATCGCTCTTGGACGACATCTAACGACGAATCGCTCAATTTGCTACTTGGTTCTCACTTCACAGGTAGCTCCACTGTTGCTGGCTATAGTAACCTCAACAGGCCCAGGTAACCAATTTTCATAGTCTGATAACGAGGGACAAGCTGCTTTGGGTGCAACATAAATAGCATGAAGCCTTACAAGTCTGCAGGACCAACGGTATAATATCTGACGAACCACAAATGTCGGGATGTCATCCTGCTAAAAAAAATAAAAAAAATAGTAGGCATTAACGACCCATACAGGGCCTAAAACCTAGCTTCTATAATCACTTTCGTTGCGAAGTGGAAGGGACCTACAATATCGAGCTGAATCCGAACGGCAAATTTGAGAAGCTTCTCATGACAATTGATACTCTTGGTTGTTCGTCAGACGTTCGAAGAGGTGGGGAAGTGGAAAAAAATTGTAGATCTCACTCGGCCACGGCAGGACCTTTCGATTAGTAGTCCGACACACTAACCATTGAGCCACTGCGCCCGTCATCCTGCTAGTGCTTGATCATCCTGAAGATCTATTTGGATCTGTAACATATTCCTCGTGCATGTAGAGAAGTGAAAGTGGTTTTCACATCCAAGGCTGGCAAATATTCCCTTGTAGGCCCAAAAGAGTTCAGACCTTTTAGACTATCATCATTCCTCCTAAAAATGATGAAGCGAATAATTGATATCCATATTCGTACCAACACGCATGTTCCGTCATCCGCTTAACATACGTACAGAGGCACTGGCAGAACTGAATGTTAAAACTAAAAACTGGGCGTAACATCTGCCAGGAGGCCGCCTGGGTATAAGCCCCCACAAAACGCGGTTAATTTGACACCGATATTTTAAGTTTATTCTGCCAGAAGGAAAAAAACAAACAATCGTCTGACGATTGTCCAATGTTGTAGTGTTAAGACTATTTTAAAAAGTTTTATACCAGGGGTATATGTGTTGTCACCACTCACGGATGAGTGTGAACTTATTTCCAATTCAAATGTTCCTTCAGATTTGAAGAATAACAAAAGAAATGTTAGTTCAGCCTATTGTATGGCTATGACTGAAAGTCAAAAATTTATATATATATAGTCAACTATTACTAGTATGACTATATATATTTTGTGGAGTTTCACCCAGATGTGGTGGTTTGGGATCATCAGTGGATTACCACAAACACATCAAATCCATACTCGATTTTAAAAAGTTTTATACCAGGGGTATATGTGTTGTCACCACTCACGGATGAGTGTGAACTTATTTCCAATTCAAATGTTCCTTCAGATTTGAAGAATAACAAAAGAAATGTTAGTTCAGCCTATTGTATGGCTATGACTGAAAGTCAAAAATTAATATATATATAGTCAACTATTACTAGTATGACTATATATATTTTGTGGAGTTTCACCCAGATGTGGTGGTTTGGGATCATCAGTGGATTACCACAAACACATCCACTGATGATCCCAAACCACCACATCTGGGTGAAACTCCACAAAATATATATAGTCATACTAGTAATAGTTGACTATATATATGTTAAGACTATTCATTCATATGAGAGCGAATAATAACTCGTGTCCGAACGATAATTCTTTAAGTTTTACACTTCAATCACATGACACAATTTTTTAGTCGTGGACGGGAGCAAATTCCAACAGAAAAACTACAAGCAAATCCTAATGATATTCGGATTTTTAAGTATTTCGAACAATTTTTTGAGCTGCCGGTAGGTGGAAAGCGATGAAATGTTGTGGAATGTGACTGAATTGCGGCGAGAAGTTTGGAATACGACATTTGGTTAAGCAAACCGTGCTGAACCCTGTTTTTTTTTTTAAATATATTTTGATTAACTAATCACTTATCCCGCTCCCTGGATAGTAATCTTTGCAATTTCCTGTTTATAATAGCATTAAAAGTAGTTTTCTCGGCAGTTTGTCTAATCGTTCGTTGGCGGAAGTCGTGCTCTCTCGTCGTCTCCACGTACTATAAATTTCCAGCAGACAGCAGATGAAAGTTCGTTTGAGAGAGACCTTACGATTTTCATGGAGCATCACTACACTAACAGCAAGGAACATCTTTTGTTTTTTGCGGGTTGCACAGAGTATACGAGCACAGAATGCTTTCTCCCGCAAACCATCAATACATAGTTGCGAGAATGGTCTCCACATGAGATAATGGCAGCATGCATTAGTGTATGCTATCAATTTATAGCACGTGAAGACCACGTGCCACATGAAAAGACTTTTAGTGCAAGTAGGTGTGGATCTTGCTCCGGAATCGAGATTATCAGTTTTCTAAATCTGGAAAAATTGCGTTTTATCGCCCAATGGAAATTTAAATCTTGCTCTCAGAGCAAAATTGTGTTCTAGATGTGTAAAAAAAAGGAAATCGACACTAAAAAATAGTTCGAACTTAAATTAGAAATAAGAATATCATTAGGAATTGGTTGTAGTTTGTAATAAGTGTAGCCGAGGACTTAAACCGCTTTCAAATTTTGATTCCACAATCCACTGCCCACTTTTGAAGATGTCATATTAACATAACTGCGAAATGTCACCCAATTGCAGATGTATCTGCAAAATTTATTAGAATCACTTGTAAAAAAATAGAAAATAAAAAAGGAAAGACACAATCATAAGCATACACATATCTTTAAAATGAACGTTATTACTGCAATAAAACTTTACGTTGACAAAATGACAAACGAATCTGGACCCGGCATGAAGATAATCCTTCTGGACAAGGAAACTGTGAGTACCTGTATGATTCATATTACTCCAGTTGACCATATTGTTTACTTTCTTAATCCAGACCAGTATTATATCAATGGCATTTAGCCAGTCGGATATGCTTCAGCGAGAAGTGTACCTCTTTGAACGTCTCGATTCTGGGCGCTCCAATGAACGCTTGAAGCATTTGAAGTGCATCGTCTTTGTTCGGCCTACAAAACAAAATATTGCTCTCCTAGCCGAAGAACTGCGGAATCCTAAATATGGATCTTATTTTATTTGTAAGTGAACGATAATTTTGAATGCCTTCTTAATTGTTTGTGTCTCTCAGACTTCAGCAACATCATTCCAAGAACCGACATTAAAGTACTCGCCGAATGCGATGAAAGTGAATCTGTTCGCGAAGTTAAAGAGGTCTATGCCGATTTCTTGTGTGTGAACCCAAATCTGTTCTCATTCAACATTCCAACATGTCTGAACCGACTTACGTGGCAACCCGAAGCACTCAGTCGAAGTGTCCAGGGACTGACATCAGTTCTTCTTTCGCTCAAGATGAATCCAGTAATTCGTTATCGATCGGGCAGTGTCCCTGCTCAAACACTGGCCAAGCAAATATATGAACAAACTACCAAGGAATCATCGCTTTTCGACTTTCGAACACATGAAAATGGTGCGCCGCCACCATTGCTTTTGATTTTGGATCGGATGGATGACCCGGTTACCCCATTGCTACATCAGTGGACGTACCAAGCGATGGTGCACGAACTCTTGAATATTAAGAACAACCGTGTGGATCTATCAGGGACTTCCCAAATACCCAAGGACTTCAAGGAAGTTGTTCTATCGGGGGATCAGGATGAATTTTATGCCAAGAACATGTACGCGAATTATGGAGAAATCGGTACCACAATAAAGAGCCTAATGGAAGAGTTCCAGAAAAAAGCCAATGATCAGAAAAAGGTAATACATGTTCGCTCAATGATAAGCTTTTATGCGCCTTTTGTTAATCAAAAGTGTCGCGCATCTGCAGAAGGTTTGGAATGTCAATTATAAACTAAATTTTCAACCTACAGGTTGAGAGTATCGCCGACATGAAGAACTTCATCGAAACATACCCGCAATTCAAGAAAATGTCTGGCACCGTAACGAAACATCTATGCGTGATGGGAGAGCTGTCTAACTTGTGCACCAAACGCAATCTCTTCGAACTATCCGAATTGGAGCAAGAGGTTGCCTGTAAGGCAGAACACTCCGCACAGTTGCAGAGAATCAAGAAAATCATCGCCGACGAACGTGTATCAATTGACGATGCCTTAAAGCTGGTAGCTCTCTATGCACTACGCTATGAACGACACGCAAACTGTGACACATGCGGCCTGTTGCAAATAATCAAAAATCGTGGCGGTCGCACTTCACTGGTGCCCAGTCTGATCGAGTATGCTGGACAACATGCTCGGCAGGGAGAACTTTTTAATTTAGTTCGAATCACCGATGCCGTCAAACTTACCAGAAACCTCATTAAGGTTTGTTTTAAGTTATCAGCTATGCACATATCCTTTACCTTAAAATCGTTTAATGTTTCAGGGACTTAAGGGAGTAGAGAACGTATTTACTCAGCACACTTGCTTACTAAAAGAAACCCTAGAGGATCTATTTAAAGGACGTGATGTTGATCCATTGTATCCGGCTATAAATTCCGAACTTGTACCATTCCGACGACCACCGCAGGATGTGGTCGTATTCATTGTTGGTGGAACAACCTACGAAGAAGCATTAGCTGTGCATCAAATGAACAATTCAGGCTACAAAGTTATTCTTGGCGGTACTACAATTCATAATTCGACAAGTTTCATGCAAGAGGTTCTAACAGCGACACAAGGGGTGCAATTGAAGCATACCAAGTCCATGTTAAAATTCTGTGCAACTGAGAATTTCTAAGACTTCATTTGGTAGTTTCATCCTAGCTAGAAATTTCATTACTAACTTTTTTGCTTTCATATATTTTACTATATACATAACTATAATTTAATAACATAAGAGTTTGTTAAAATACATATTTATTATATTCTCATTGAAAAAAAAACTATTTATCAAAGGCGTAAACTAAATAAATATATGTGTATAATATATACATACAGCAATACAATTGGGAGAATTTATTGCGAACAAAAAGTAGGCGCACCTGATTCAGTTTTAGTTGTCAATTTTGCCATTAAGTTTGTCATGGGTGCGGATGATGAACCCTGAGTTTAAATTAACTTCACTCGAGGTTAGTGTGTTGGACTACTAATCTGAAGGTCTCAGGTTCAAATCCCGCCGAGCCAAGTAAAACTTTAACTTTTTTCCACTGCCCCACCTCTTGCGAACGTCTGACAAGCATTCAAGAGCATCAATTGTCATGAGAAGCTTCTTAAATTTGCCGTTCGTATTCAATTTTAAATTATAGGTCCCTTCTACTTTGCACAAGCAAATGGATAGAGAAGTAAGGTTTTAGGGTATGGGCCGTTAATGCCTCATATTTATTTATTTTATTTTATTTCACTCTCTTATGTCCTATTTATGAAAGAGACGATTCTATGTCTCACAAAATCTGCCGATGCAACTTCTTCTTGTCCTTTAACGGCCGGATTAATTTCAGGATTAAACGGATCATAATACTCTCACTTTGCTGCCTTTCTACTGGTTCGCCGGATACATATCGCTAGGGGATTGTCGCGTTCACCAGTATCGTAAAGGGAAGATCAAACAACATATCAAATAGCAGGAACATGCACGTGTCAAAATTGTTAAGAAAGACAGTCCTTAAAACTCTTGGATCACACAAAAAGAAACAAGACCAATATTAGAATTGGCCCTCAGATCATATCCTACAAGTGTGGCTTTTCAGCTCCGCCGAACGACAATGGTACAAACTAGACTAGACTCATAGTGGGTTTGGGAATAGCTAATCCGAACTATTAATAAGGGGGTACGATTTACATGTCCAACCTTGATGGGTCTGTTGCCCAACTAATCCTTTCCGAAAGGAAGATTTTACGGTTATCACTGCAGGTGTCCAATAGAGTGAATGTACCAGAATCAGAAGTAGGAACTTGTACTTGTTCTGGCACCAACGTTAAGCTCGTACTTTGGGAAGAGTTCGGTTGCTCAATGGCAAACCGCAAACAAGTTGGAGTTGATGCAATTTATAGTTACATATTTATTTTTTTGTTAAAGGAAAATCCTAGAGCACTCAGACTCGATATCGGTCCAGGCAGAAATCCTCTTTTCGATGTAGAGGATGGAGAAAACAAGGTTTCATTTGTTTCTCTCCATAAATTGGTGACGTATGTTGTTGTTCCCCATGAGGATTGAAGCTGCACCACACGGGTCACAACCATCTAACCTCTACACCGTAGCCATGCAGTTTATAGTTGACGCCGTAGACGACTATCGCCTCTGACAACATAGTCTACTGCTAAAAGAAAAGGGCGCCGACGTCAAAGTGTACATAAATAAATGCTTATAATGTCCACCGACAAGAGAAAATATCACAGTTGATAACAGCAACTTTGAATTAGCTGACGAGTTCACCTACCTCGGAGTAAACATCAACTCGGCGAACAAGGCATTAGTGGAGATCCGACGACTAATTCCCTGGAAAACCGCTGGTACTTTGCATTGGAAAAGCAAAACAAACAAGCTTTGAGACGTTTAGTATATATGTAAAACTATCATGAAAAATGTTTGTCATTTGACCATTTAAATGCAGAGTAGAAGACATAGATGACAAACCAAGGATTAAAATAAGCACTCGTAGCAATTGAAATGTATCGTTCATCTACAAAGTTTTATTTTATTATTTTAACACCAAAAATTTACAGGATAAATGAAGTCTTAGCCAAAAATACAGAAATAACAATAAAATAAAAATAGAAACATACACTTATGTCTTATGCAGACGCCGCATGGCTTTCCTTATTGGCCGTACAGTTTCCATCATGTTTGGTGATGGCGCTGCTACTATGGGCTGTTGTTGGGGTGCGAATAAATTACCATTCTGTGGTGCAGCTGGCGCTGCCGCTCCGAAGTTAAAGACTGGCGACTGATTGACCGTTTGACGACTGCCACCAAATGTGTTACTTCCTGCGCTGCCATTACCTGCTCCTCCGAACGAGAAAACCTTGCTTTTCGTGGCTCCGTTGTTGCCATTATTTGTTGTGTTACCACCGCCAAAAAGACTTGTCGTGCCCGGTGGCGCTGGAGTTATCGTAGTGTTGCCGTCTTGGAAAACAAACGTTTTGTTCATGTCTGTTGCCGGTTTTGAAGCGTTACTGCCAATTGATGAGCTACTTCCGAAAACAAAGCCCCCGGTGGGCTTATTCAGCTCTGTTGTAGAGCTACTCGAGCTTGAACCAAAAGTGAAGGTATTCGATTGTTGTAGAGGTGCTACGGCGGCTGATGGTTGTCCGAATAGTGACCCGGTGGAAGATGAGGAGCCGCCTAAGCTGTTCGGGGCATTTGCTGCACCAAAGAGACTCGTACTTGGCGAAGTTGATGCAACTCCTTGATTGGTTGATGTGCTAGAAGAAGTCCCAAAAGCAAATGTAGAACCCTGCGCAGGTGTGGTAGCTGGAGCCCCAAACATGTTGGTCGGGTTTGCTGTTGAGGCCCCAAACATTGGTGGTTTGGCAACAGATAGATTGTTAGACGTCGACCCAAAACTGAAAACTGATTTTGATGGAGCCGCTGCAGCATCTGGTGAAGCAAACATAGTTTTATTGGGTTCTGAAGACGGAAGGTTGTTGGTAGAAGCCGATGCATTGAAAGAGAAACCACCTATAGAGGGGACTGTTGTATTAGCTGGAGTCACGGGCTTGTCGGTTGTCGAAGAGAACGAAAATGAACCATTTGAAGGGTTTGCATGGGCTGGCGGACCGAAAGTAAACGAATTTGAAGGTTTGACAGGAGTTGTGCTTCCAAACATTGACGGCTGAGCCGAAGCAGTTGTTACTGTTGGAGAGCCAAAAGTGAAAGTACTCGCTGTATTTGTCTGTGTAGCGGATGCGGGCTTTGTTGCAGAAAATGCGAATGTAGCGTTTGAACTTGTTGTCGTGGTGGTTGGAATCATGTTATTGAAAATAGGCTTTGGCACTTCAGTTGAAGTACCAAATGAGTCTGAGAATGAAAAACTTCCAGTTATCATCGCAGTTGTTGTCGGCTGAGGATTAGAACTTGTCGCAGAATTGAATGAACTTCCGCTAAGGACGAGTTTGGTTGGAGTGCCTGCTGGACTGAAGGAACTCTTAATGCCGCCAAAGTTAAAGGTAGGTGCGCTAATTGTCGATGTGGTATGTGTAACTGAAGAAGAGCTTGATGATGCCGCCAAGGAACCAAACGAGAATGTTGGTTGGGCATTTGATGCAGTTTGCCCAAAGGTAGGCGCCTGCGAGCTTGCTTTATTGGCATTGGCTGTTGATATTGCCGCACTTCCAAACGATGAAATTGGCGCCGCAGGCGCAGACAGGGATGATGTGATTTGTCCAAAAGAAAAACTGGGAGCAGAAGACGCTGGCGTTGCCTCTGTGGGGCTTGAAACGAGAGCAAAAGATTTGATTCCTGCTATTTTAGGCTGACTTGCAGGTGGTAAAATTGCAGTAAGTGATGATGTTGATGGTGTTTTGGTCGCAACTTTGGTTTGAATCGTACTGGGTAGCGTGCTTGCTGCTGCTGTAGTGGTTGCTGACAGAGACATTGGTTTATTAAGTCCAAAACTAAATCCACCGATAGATGCGGGATCAGATGAAGTTGATAATACAGGTACAGTTAAGGAAGTGCTGGCGCCAACTGTTGTAGCGACGGCTTGAATGCCGTTAGGCGCACTTGAACTTACTAAAGGTGTACTTACAGGTGGATTGAATTGTAGTTCAGCCTTAACTGCTGCCGGTGCAATTGCCGCGGCTTCAGTTACTGGCTTGTTTGCTGCATCGGGTGTTGAAGTTACAGTTGTCGCTTTTGTGGTCAATATTCCAGTATTTATGGCAGATTGAGTCGTTGGAACACTTGGGGCTGGTGTTACTGCCACACTTGCCTCTATTTCTTTCTCCGGTTGTGCTTTGGGCAATGTATCCACCTCATCCTCCTCGTCTAATTCACCTTTCAGTCCCTTCAGCATCAAAGCCAGTTTTGACTTCTTCGTCTTTTCTAATAACAGCGTTCCATCAGAGGACAGAGAACTGCTCTTCTTTGGTTTCACAAACTGAATACCACACAAGTCGCCATCTTCCCTAGATTCACTAATGTCATTACGCAGCTCTATAGGGTCCTCATCATAGTCCCTATTGAACAGAGTGAGTTTTGGTTTTGTTTGTCTTACAAACGGCTCCGAAGTGCTTCGTGCCACCTTGCCAATTTTATATTTGTCCAGCTCAGCAGCGCTAACTGGTGGCCTGCTTGCCAAAAGTGTGTATGACTTTATTGGCTGAGAGAAATGCTCCAATGTGTCCGTACACCGTTCCTTTTCATTTCGTGAATATGAAGTCTCAATGTCAGCTCGTAAGGTTTCGTTGGTGTTTGCCAAATAGGAAGCCGTTCGCTTCTGTGATTGCATTTCAAGCATTTTCGTCTTGTTGTTGCTTAGCATGCTTGAACTGAGGGAACTCATTATGTCGTTATTATAGTTGCACATGCGTTTCTTTACCGCTTGCTGTTCGGGAGATATTTGTGAGTTGTATGCTGCTGAAGTCGACATTTCTCGTTGGCGTTTGCTCAGCGATTTGTGGCCATTGTATGTAAACGTATCGAACTCTGGCTCCTTGCAATGTTTTTTAATTATATCGGTTGAATCAAGTTCCTAAAATAAAATTAAATATAAGAAAATGTGAAGACACATACTATTAATGTGTGGAGATAGGAGAAATGTTTGATATTATCTTAAAATAAGCAACTTCGATGAGGAAAGAAAAAAGATTGCGGCCAGAACCGTGTTTTTTCGATCGGGACTGGCAAAAACGACTTAACAAATTTTGTACTTACATCGCTGTTTATTCTTTTCCGAGAGATTTCTTTTAGGACTTCGAGGACACTCCGCGTCGGTGCCATTTCATTTTCCGTTGGTGGAGGATGGAGTATAGGCCGATTCTCCCGGGATATCTCTTCGTCGCTTTTTTGAAAACCAACTATAGAGCCTGATCGCAGAATGCTCGACAGTGTATTGCCATGGAAAACAGATTTTTCTGCAATTATAAAATACATTCGTAAATGTGTTACGATTCAGTCTACAAATACTTACCAGGTGCAGCGATTCTGGTCATTGAGAGGTTCCTACACTTTTTTGCCTTATACTGTTGTTCGTTCTTCTTTAAATGCACAACTGGAAACTGTCCCGGCTTGTTGTACAAGTTACCCATTGAAAGACTTCTATTAAATCGAGCACTGTTGTTATGATATTTAACGATTCTTGATGCTAACCCATTGCTATGGATATCCACATATGTCCTAAAGATGACAATTTATTAAACAAAACACTCACAGAACAAAAAAAAAACAGGGAAAGTTCTAACCTCGGATCAATGCGTGATATCGGTAAAATTGCAACTTTGGGTGGTGTTCCATTTACGTTTCCTGTCATCGAAGCATTTTTAATGGTTGTAAGCGAATTATTACGACTTCGTGGACTAATCGTTCCCTCGCCCCAGTTGAATTTCGCTTGTGAGCTGTTGAAGAATGGTGCAGGTGTTCGTTAGTCATTTCTTGAAATGTGATACCCTTCCCTTACCTTGATCCATTTATACATGTAGATTCTGCAGCCGGAGTTGTAAGATTTGTAGAACTGAGGCTAAGCTGGCCGCGCGAGGACTTATTGTCCATGATTATATAAAAAAAACACAAGTGCAATTTTTTACGAATTCTAAGGGTTTTCCTAATTTGTTGTAATTTACATATGCACACGCAAACAATTAGTTGTAGTCTTATTCTCCAACATAAAATTTTAGGTCAATTAAGTACTCTTGGGCGAATCGCTTCAATTTATTTATTAAATCCGGTTTATATTTAATTTATATATAAATTATATACCAAGCCAGATACTACTGTCTTATGACATCTATGCGCACATTTTAACAAACCCAAACTGACAAACTTGAAGCTGACAGGGTAGTTCGCGAAAACGTCAGTGTCAGTCTTGATAATCAACTTACAGAAAAAACAAACTTACCTACCTAGATTATTTTTTGTTTTTATTTTGTAAAATTGAAGTGAAATCAAAAGTTGTTGAAGAATATAAACCTATTATTAAATAGTAAAACCTCTTAAAAATTGCGTAAAGGTAAAAAACTAACAAATAATACAAATTTTTGTTTGTATCCTGCATACAAAAAAACAAACGTAGTTTATTTTTTCTTTTTATTTTGTTAAATTGAAGTGAAATCAAAGGTTTATGAAGAATAAAAACCTATTATTAAGTAGTAAAACCTCTGAGAAATTGCGTAAAGGTAAAAACACTAACAAATAATACAAATTTTTGTTTGTATCCTGCAAGTATGGCAGAATACTTTTATGGCACAAACTTCTCCACGATCTCTTTCTGATGTTCAGAGTTCTTAAACGTTAAATAATTGATAGATACAAGTTCAGTAAATTGCAGAAATCGTACGGAAAAAACACTGTTATTGTTAATAAAGTATATATTTAATTTAATTAAAGCAAAAGTTATTGTATTATTGTAGCAAAAGTTATTGTAGTTATACAGCTCTTTATGCAGCAATTTTTTTTTTTTTTTTTTGTAAAATTTTGTTATAGTTTGTTCGGTTGTATTTAGAAGTATAAAATGTATGTAGGTATAGAAAATTGTTCCACTTAATTTGTTTCCAAACATTGCCAAAACAATGCGATCCTCACGGTTCCACTTTTTTTGAACACAATCCTATTACATAGCTATATTGCTTACTTTTCAGTATTCAAAAATAGTGTTTCGATAATCCCTTCTTGATTCTGGAATTTTTTTTGTAGTTATAATTTGCTTTATTATAATTTTTTTATGAAATATTCGCGAAACTCGTCTTAAGCCATACAAATTCACCAATTCGATCCTACAATTAATTCAGCCAATGTTTTTTTTTTTCATTTGACACTGACGTTGTGGCGAAGATTCATTGAATCCAAAAAAAAAATGTTTCTTCTTAAAAATAATATAACGAGTTAAAAAGGAACACTTCACTTAAAAAAATGCACATCTGCACACCAGCAGCAAAACAGACAAGAAAAAACTAAAATAACGGTAAACTGCGATCACGCGTCGTCGATTCGACGAAAGATAACCGTCTCGGGTTAAAGCTCTGAGCACAACCTGAGCCTATCGAGTATGGTCTGAGGAGAGTAAGCTCAGAGCGCTCCGATTTATTTATGAAACCCACTTGAGCACTTCACTGTCATATAATGGTGGATTTACACCATCACGCACGCGCATTTTTGCAACAAAACCGAAAAGAGAGATCCGTTTATCCGCCGTCAATGCTAATAAGGTGTAAGAGTGAGATCACTTACTTTAACTTGCTATAACATTATTATGGAGATTTGACAGATCACATGTAAACAAACAAATTTATTTTCATCGGTTTTGTTGTAGTAGAATTAAAAAATAAATAAAAACATGGATCTCGTAAAGGCTGTCGTATTAATAGTGTTTTCCATCTTGAGTAGGTACAATCGGCGATGTGAAGCAGAGAAATGTCAAAAATGTATTATGGCGATTAAAACATATGATAGCAGCGCCCATTTTGTTTTATAGGAAATCGAAATTTCGTAAGCCATCGCTATAAAAATATCAACATGCATAGCTTTCCCATAATTCCTACCACGTAAACAAGATGGCCGACCTGAATACGTGTCACGTTTTTTTGCATGTTAGGTAATGCTGTCCCTTTCAGTCACACGGATATTTAGTATTTAGCATCCCTTTAATCTTACATGTTAGGAATGTGTGACCGTGTAAATCCACCATAAATAGCAATCAAGGTTATTTATTAAATACCCGCAGAGCCATTTTAATTATTTTCCTTCCATTCAAGGCCCAACTGTAATGGTCGGGTGGGTTCGAGCGCGCTCTGAGCAAAAAGGAAATACGAGTTCAGCTCTCAGAACGTTCTGAGCCAAAAAAGAAACACTGATTTTTTTTTGACAGCTCAATGCACTGATCTGAGCTTAAAAAGCAGCCATATGTCAAACAAACAGCTGTTTTGGCTGAGCAAGTAAATTAAATTTTTACATTAAACTTATTGAGACTTATAAATAAAAGAGCGAGGGCGCTGTATATTAAATTAAATTGAATATCACGTTGTATGTACTATATTATTTATCACAGGATTTTTTTTTCAAATGAGATTCAAATGGATCCAAAGCAATCGAAAAAATAATATTTGGGTTGTTAACCCCCCCCCCCCCATAACCCCCCATAACCAAATATCCTTGGATTTTAAATGAAAAACGCTATAATTGAGCAGTTGCTTACCTTTTTTAATTTTGTTAGGAATTAATTGTTTTTTATTTAGTATTAGCTAAATCTATTGAAATACCAATAAAATATAACCACGCGGATTTCACAAATCACAACCTCTGCCTTTTTTTAACAATCAATTTATTTAAGCCAGATGAATTTATTTATATGTTCCTTTAATTTAGTAATTAAGGAATAAATAATTATTTATTTACATAAGAAAAACGTCTACAGGCAAATCCCAAATAAACAGTCGTTAGGCTGTCATAGGCCACAAATAGGCTACACATTTAATTTTTATCCACTAGGTATCGCAGCACATAATAAAAGAAATGGTATCCTTGTAAATCACACAAAACATTACCGGTTGACATGTTGGAACACAAGTGAAGTCTTAAACTGGGTAACCATGTATAATATAATAAATTAATTTCTTTTTTAGCAAACTGTGCTGGAGTTTCCCGCTTTGCGAGTAAGGGAGTTTCACCTTTTTTGTCGCATAGGTTAGCCCATGTTTGCGGTAAGAATCTTTCACCTAAGTGCCTACAACAGCTGTTCAAATTTTCAACTCAATCGGATTAACGACGCGTGAACGCATAGAAGACAAACACGCAAACATAAGCGCGCAAGCTATTGTACGTTGGTGGTAGTATAGCAGAAAATTTTGCGTGCCAACAATTACAACTCATTTTTTAACAAGTGCATACATTTTTGTTATCTTATAAATATAACAGGATTTCAGTTTTAATTCTTAAAAGTTTTAGTTACTTCTAGATGCAAATTCTTAGCGAGCCTTTCACAATAGAGCATTGCTCATTCAATTGACGTCAATCGGGGCCATAATTGTGTTGCAGTCATAAGAATCAAGTATTTTGTTTCCAAAAAATCGGCCAATCAATTTATTTCTCTACCTTTTAAATAACTCTTATCCCTCTGAACGCGTTCAATAATAAGAAAAATCAAAAAAAAAAAAGATTTATTACGTTACGAAATATTGACATATGCTCATGTAGAAAAAACCCTAGACGCTTTTCTCGTCTCATACGGATAATTTCATTCAGTATCTTTGGTTTATTTAAATCTAAGAACTACATTTACCCAAATTACAAATAACTTGAAACCGAAAGTGAGTAATAACCGGAATCCAGTAACAATAAATGAATCCAAACATAACCATCGAGCGTAAACGTGCCGAATGCAATTCGCTTCCCAAAGGATGGCATCGAGAAGAAGTCCTCCGAAAGTCTGGCCTTTCCGCAGGGAAAGTTGATGTTTATTACTACAGGTACTTTGGAGCAATCCCACCCTGATTTTACCTTATTAGCTATTTATACTCAGCATCCAATTATACCTCTAAACACCTAAATTTATAAAAATAATCTAGTCCCAGTGGTAAGAAATTTGACAGTAAACCCCAACTAGCACGTCAACTGGGCGACACTATTGATATCTCGACGTTTGACTTTCAATCGGGTAAGAGCATTCAGAATCTACCACCACCGTCGATCTCGTTGCAACGGTGTAATGGCTCGGCATTAAGCTCACTCAAGCGAAAGTACAGACCCTCTGTGACCGCAACGACGACGTCGACACCGCCAACAACACCACCAATTACCTGTGCCAGTGGATTCGGCGGAGTACCGCCCTCTTGTTCCTCCCTTAGCATCTCAGCATCAAGTAGTAGTGGTAGTTCCTCACTTCCATCGTCAACTCTCCGACAGCATCTTGAGTTCAGGTACCAGCGCATGTAGTTTATTCAGTTTACGTTTTGTTATGTATTTATTGTACCACACTAACCAAAATTGGTCTGCCCAAAAGAAAAATTGAAACAAAGATCACCCATTGGCAACCCACTGTCTTGTGCTGAAACAAAATTCACCAATTGGATTCCTTCGATGTTTTTCATTTATCTTTGTGGTTTCTCAAGTGGTTTCGATTTACAATACAATTTCACCTCTTTACAGTCGCGCTATCCGCACAGATGTCTCACTGGTGCCGCCCATTCGACAGACTGCATCCATTTTCAAGCAGCCCGTGACAGTGATTCGCAACCACGAGAATGGCAAGGTGAAGCATGACCTCAAGAACGGCAATCAGGAGAAGCCGAAACAGCTCTTTTGGGAGAAGCGCTTGGAGGGACTGCGCGCATGCAATATTACCGGCGAGGAGTTTGACAACATCGACCTGCCGCGTGGAATACGATCTGTTGGACCAAATGTTGACGAACAAACTGTGCTACAGTCCGTGGCGACTGCTTTGCACGTACAAAACCAACCCGTAACCGGTCAGACTTCATCAAAAAACGATCTAACAAAAAATTCCGGAGCATTCCTGAATCCCGATCAGCCGCTAATGCAGTCAGTGGTTATATCAGAGGACGATATTCGTCGCCAGGAGGACCGCGTGAACATGGCCAGAAGAAAACTGCAAGATGCCCTAAAAGTATAAATTCGAATGTCGAAATTGTCTCTTAGTTGAGTCGGAGGTGTAATCCTCTATATGTTACTGTAATTTAATAGACTAAGTTAGTTTTTAGACATAAGTAGCCGCTAAATATAAATCATTTCTAATGAATGTGCGCCGTGAATTGTTTCATTTGGAATTTGTTTCAGCTGTGTGGCTTGTTATTCTTTCAAAGCGACTCAGGTTTCCATAATGTGAAGTGTGTGAATTATTTTTTTGTTTAAAATTCCCATATTTACATGTGTACGGGGCGCAGTTGCGCAAAGGTAAGTGTGTTTGAGTACCTACTTGATTCCTTCTTTAAGATGTTTTGTAAAAAAATACACAATTGTGGTGATATTAGTTGGTCACATAGTAATGATTCCTGTTTAATGCCAGTTTCTCTTTCATCTGAGACTGAGGTGTTATTGATTGATTCTCTATTATCAAATAATTTAACTCAAATAAATTATGTCACTAATTCTTTAAATAGATTATTAGACTTAGTTTTTATTTCTGATGGTTTAAATTCATCCATCATGGAATGTTGTCCTTTATTATCTAATTCTATTCACCATAAGTCAATAACGATTTGTATTCAAAGTTACAATTTCAATAATTTTTCTAAATTCAATAATTCAACAACCGTACATAAATTCGATTCAAATAGCCTTTCTTCTATGAACCATTGTTTTAAAAATATTAATTGGTCAAACGAATTTCTGAACAAAAATATATCTGAAAAATTCTCTTTGTTTAAACATATTTTTATTAATGTCCTAAATGATTGTGTACCAATGCATCGCAAAAAGGTAATTTCTCACCCTGCCTGGTATAATACGAGATAGATTAAATTAAAAAATGCCAAAAATATTGCACATAAGAAGTATAAGAAATCTCACTCTATTGATGATTATGCACTTTTCTCGCGTCTAAGAAAAGAGTTTGTTTTCCTGTCTAAGTTTCTTTATTGTAATTATATGCGGTCGGTGGAAAGTAAGCTTAAAACTAGTCCAGTGTATTTTTGGAAATTTATCAACAGAAAAAGTACTGGTTTTCCAACGTTGATGCGCCTTGGTAGCAGAAATTCTAGTGATCCTAAGAATATTGCTGATATGTTTGGTGAATATTTTCAAAGTATTTATAATTCGACATCCTCATCCTCAATCGATTTCAACTACGTAAAATCTCTTCCATCTATGGTTGATTGTTCCTGTTTTCATTTTCTGTTAGTGATGTTGAAGTTGCCCTATCTTGCTTGAAACCCAAAAGGAAACCAGATATCCTGGGATTTTTCCCTATTGTTCTACGTCATTGTGCCAGTTCACTCTGTTTTCCGTTATTAGAATTGTTTAATCAATCGCTCTCCGACGGACATTTTTTAGAAGAATGGAAAATATCTACCATTGAACCAATTTTTAAATCTGGCTCTAGGCATCTAATATCTAATATTATAGACCAATTACTAAACTTTCGGTTATTCCCAAATAGTCTTGTTAAAGATAAATTCAATTTTTCAATTAAACAGTTTGTCAGTAAATATAACATGGTTTTTGGAAGGGTAGATCAACCTCCTCAAATTTAGTATAATTCACAAGCTTCTGTATTGATTGCTTAGAAAACCGTAAACAAGTACATGTGATTTATACTGATTTCGTGAAAGCATTTAGTAGAGTAAACTTGACGACTCTCCTTGAAAAACTGAAGGCATACGGTTTTTATGGTCCATTGCTGCAATAGTTTAAAACATATTTATATGGTAGGAAGCAATTTGTTGCTATAGGAGACTTTTTCTCTAAAGAAATCCAAGTTACCTCTGGTGTTCCGGAAGGAAGTAATCTTGGCCCATCTTTATTCCTACTCTTTGTAAATGACCTGCCGAATATATTAAAGCATTGCTATTGCTTTATGTATGCCGATGATATAAAATTTTGTGCAAAAACAATAAATGACTGTATGCTGCTACAAAATGACATAAATTCTTTCAGTGAATGGTGCAGGTCCAACGACTTACTCTTAAATGTAGACAAGTGTGCTTGCATGAATTTTAACAGAACACTTCAAAATATTCTTCCACGTTATTCAATAAATAATATTCAAATAAGAATAGCCGAAGATTTCAGGGATCTTGGTGTTATTTTTGATGTCAAATTAACATTTCACTTACACATCAATTACATTGTTTCTAAAGCGAATTCACTATTAGGATTTTTAAAAAGGAACTCCTCAGATTTCAAGGATCCTTACACTCTTAAAGCTTTATTTTGCAGCATTGTGTACAACTGTTCTGAATGTTCAAAGGATTGAAAGAGTTCAAAAGAAATTCTTAAAATTTGCTCTCAGACAATTCTTTCCTAATAACGGAATTGAGGTGCATCATTCCTATCATTTGAGGTGTCTTTTACTTGGAATGCAAACTCTTGAATCTAGGAGAAAAGTGTATCAAGTAATGTTAGCTCGTGATATTCTATGCGCAACGGTCGATAGTGAGAATCTACTGAATCGTTGTATGCTCCATCTGAGTCTTTAAGACCGAGACCACTCTTATTTGTATCTCGTTATAACACATTGCATGGTCAGCGTGAGCCTATCTCTTTGTGCAGCAAAATGTTTAATACGTACTGTTCAGAATTAGCTGTATTTTTGTCCAGAAATACTTTTAAAAATATGTTAATTTCTGTCATTAGGCAATGAATTTTTTGCAATTTATTATATCTTAAAATATTTGTAAATTAACTTCAAAATCTGTTGATTGTAAATAAATACAAATAAATAAATACAAAATACAAAAGATGCCTTTTACACTTTCCATAGCAGGAAGGCGCAAAAAATCGAATGATGTTGAAATGAGCGTTATAATTTAAGAGGGGCCACTTTCTTTAACGGAACACGTATTTCCGTTTGTTTTTTGTGCTTTGTAGAATTAGGCCCAAAAATATTTATATATACCAGCATCTTACCCGTCAGCAATAACAGCCAGAATGAAAAGTGTTTCAAACGACTTCGGGTTGGACATACACAAATGACTCGCAACCACCTTATACAAAAAGATAATCCGCAAACATGCCACCTCTGCCAATCCGGTCGAATTTTAACTACCAAACACTTTATCTATTAATGCCCAAAGTGATGCAATCTATTGAAAAACTCATCTATACACACCTCAGCGTACGGTACCCCTACGATCAGTTACCAGCTCCAGACCACCCGATCTGTTACATCCTAAATTTTATAAATTTCTCAGAGATTGAAAATGTTATGAAAAAGTAAGAGAATGCTTTTGTAGTAAGATGTAGTAACCAAACTACATGACAGCAGAAACATTTAATGAAGAATCAAAACAACTTGTGAAATCAGGATTAGAAATGGGGACCGATTTGCCAAATTGGAGCGGGTAGTTCTAACTGATTTTTGTTAGGCAGAAAAAGGCCTAAAATAAAGTTTTCAAAATATTTGTTTTTCACCTCACTCAGTCAATAAATTCCATTGAGAAGACGTTCAAAAAGTAGCAGCATTCAGAGCTATTAATTGTGGGTTCATGCATTAACTAGTCTATGAGAGATTTGGCGCGTTCAATTTGCAAGGCAACTGAAAGTTCACTACTAATTAAATGTCTATCACTTGCAAAACGATGGTCACGTGAGTTATTTGATCAATGAGAAAAGATAAAATAGTCACTAGTTGTTGACTTGTAAATTGAACGCACCCATTGAGAAATCACAAGAAGATTCCGTAAACCTAAACAGTACAATGTGTATTGTGTATGCGGGGCAGCATGGCAGCTTGGGTTCACTGTTAGATTTATGGTAGGTGCGAGGTTGGCTATATGCGGAGTTTCATTTTTGTTATCATACAAATATATATCATGGACAAAACAACATTTTCATGTTTAAGTGTGGACGCTTCGACTCAAATAGTTCGTTAGCAATTTCACCCACCCATTCAGCCATTTTGACATTTGTCAGTGATTATAATTAAATAAATTTGCATGGGAAAACCTTAAATTTGCAAATGTTAATTCCCCTTAAGTAAAAAATACTGCAGAACATATTCTTAAATTATAATAAACAATTTCACATCAACAGTTTTGCCAAGTTTGTGCTCCAATTTGGCAAATTGGAAATGTTTGATAGAAAATGATTATGGGAAAAACGTTTAATTAGTTGGCCCATCAAGTAAATCAGAAGAAAGTCAAACAAACTTTAATGAAAGAAAAAATAACAAACTGAAATATCAATTGCCATTTTAAGAACTGTTGAAAGCTGTTTTACAAATGCACATTTAAAATCCAAGAATACGGGCCACTAATTTTCCACGGTTAATTTGAGTTTCCATCTCCATTCAATACATTCAATCGCAGTTCACACGAATGTCCTCCTGGTGGAACTCTTTAAAAAAATCGTATTTTTGGCCAGATTAAGCTGCAGTTCAGGAAGGTTTATACTTGTTCTTAATAATTCTTATTTCACTTTTGTACTTATTACGAATAGATTTAAATTTTGACCGATTTTCCACAGTTATTGAAAACCGCGTTGTTATAAGCTTTAACCATACTTTTTAACAACATGCTTTTATTTTTTCACAAAAAATATTCGATAAAAAATGTATATCCTTTTCATAGTATATATCCGAGAAACCTCTTGCGTTTAGAAAAAAAGTCAAAACGTTCAATAGGGAACCGGCGTCTCCCTTATCAGCTTTACGGCGAGATGCACGCCTATATTCTGGCGCTAGTGTGATTTTTGCAGGTGATACACGTACTGAACATCACGCCGTCGCTGCCAAATAAATTCACTGAATGAAAAATATAAAAGAATGAAAAAATTATTCCTGTAAAAGCTGGAAGTGGGTTAACTATGGACACACCCATTCATAGCCCGCTACCCTTGGTTACGATTGATGTCGATCAGTGTTTACCGTAATCCTACAACGACCAACCACCAAATAACCAGTGATATGTGTTTAGTTCATTAATGGCCCTCCACAAATTTGATTCGCAATAGGTCTCACAATCTGCTTACTGCTACCCGACCTTCCCTACTTAATCCAGAGATCCTTAGCCTTCCCAAAATATTTACAAATGGTGTATGTGAAACTCTGGTCGTTTGGTACAATTAATGGGAGACAACCTCCTGCAGTCGCCCCAACAAACTTTCCAATGCGGGAAATCCCTTACCCAAGTCAAGTATTCCTTGCGAATTGCTAAAAAGTTTTGAAATGTTCAACTGCTGACAACTTAGTCCCTGGCAGGTTAGATTAAGTCGGCTTGTGCCCACCTAAAATACATCCAGTTTTCTAGCTTACACTTTAACCGCGAAATTATGATGAGAATTAAAGGGATCACAACCATTCCACTTTCCTCCCCCATCCCTCATGACCGTCCATTTGACGTCAATTAACATCAACAGGCCTCCCGATTTCGGATCATTGAGCCTAATTAAAAGCGCGCCAGTTTGTTAAATGTATCGATAGGCTCACTAGAATGTTAAAATTGCAAACAAGTAATTCGTCCCCTTAGTCAGCCGCAGGCAAATCGACTTACCATATTTCATCTCCTAGCATGACATAAACCTTGTTTTGAGCCATCATATGCTGGAGATCAATATTTTCGCGTTTTCCGCTGCTCTTGGATACGTAAGAGGATAGTCTAGAGGAACTCGTTGCATCGTTTCATGTATTTTGTCCGTTTATCGTTTTTCCCCAGAAACCGAAGATGCTGTTACATTTGCATTGCTACTATCGTTTATGACAGAGCTGCCTAGATGTTAAACTGCATTGCTATCAAACCGAAAGGGCAACATGACAACTCGCACCTTTTGCCTCCCAAACAAAAATTAATTTTAAGTATTAACAGCCCGTACTCCATACAGGACCTATGTTTGCGTGTCCGAAGTAGGAGGGACATACAATTTCGACTTCAACGCAAATCAATTTGACTGATGCTAGCAGCCACGGATAGATCAGCTTAGAATTACAACTGCTGCGATTTTATCAATTTTGAAAACAGATGGCAACAAAATTGTACACAGCTAGACAAATAAAATTTAAAGATACACTTAAAAAAAGCTTTGAAGTTTTATTCTCCCTAAAACGTATAAATGTAACTTTATATCAAGTCTTTCCGGGCTGAATGAAGTTTATGCATCATCACCCTTGGTGGCTCTTGTGTAGATAACTTGCGAATGGTGCTGGACAACTTGTTTAATCAGACCTGGAAAATGAAAACCACTCATTAGATATGCACAAAAATTGACGTTTTCAAATATTTACCCTTATCCCTAAGTTCAACCAAAGCCTTCTTGGCCAAAGAACCGCGGATCTTCAAACGTTCAGACACAACAGATGGAGTAATCAGCTTGTACTGCGGAACTTCCTTGTACAACTTCTCATAGGTAGCCTTATCGAACAGAATCTGGTTGTTTAACTTGTCCCTGACTTTGCCTTTGGACCACTTCTTCTTCTTGGCCTTGCCGCCGCCACCTCCTTCCTTCTTCTTTTGAGTTTTTTGTGGCTGTTTAGCCGAGGACTTTGAATCCTTCTTAGGCGGCTAAGAAAAAACACAGAACAAATATACGATTATCAACCTTGGTTTTTTTCTTTGGCATTCACATTTTCGTGTTCTCGCCGAATAAAAAATACATTTTGCCTTAGCAAACATGTGCAACACAAGCAAATAAATTATTTTGACAAATTCACAGTAAAGTAATAATCATATCAAATAAATTTAAAACTTCAATGAGTATATATCCAATTAAATTCACTTTGCTGACTTTTTAATTTTTAATTGAATGAGAAAACGAATTATTTGCGAAAAAATTCACCCACCACGACTTACCATCTTGAAAACTTCAATTCAAAAAGATGGAGGACGGAAGTTATCGGAATGACCAAAACTTAACAGAAAAGTTGACATTTGAAAAGGAAGTGCCCGGATTGCGTTATTGAATGGTTTTTGTAAAGGCGAAAGCACATTAGGCATATTGACGATTGACGATTCACTGCGAAAGTGCAATTTTTCGTACTAAACAACAGCATATTTGGAACAAAATTGTTGAAAAAGGTTTGCACTTTGGCGATATCCCGAGGAAAAATACAATAGAGTAAAATGTGTGCTTGTGTTTTCGACAGCTCGCCAAATGTAATTGTAACAATTGCTCTACGCGATATCGCAGATATAACAAGATTTCAATTGCTTTTAAAATTTTGTTGACCAAAGTACAAATGGAAATAAACAATCCAAGTAATATTAGCGCCACCGAAGGAAAAAACAAAAAAAAAGACAGAAAAGGAAATATACAAGTGTGTGATATTGATTTTGACATGTGCTAATGTTGCTACAGATTAAAAAAAGGGCGTTCATGATCTACAAAACAGAAGTTACCCCACTCACTGATCGAATAACTCACGTGACCATCGTCTGGCGAGTGATAGAAATTAAACAAGTAGGGAACTAGCAGTTGCCTTGCAAATCGAACGCGCCCAATAACATTTGACGAGCTGTCAAAAACACAAACGTGTAACGGAGCATAATGACAAAACTGTACTGTCGTGAGGGCTGGAGGAGAAGAACCATGATTGCGATTGAGTACAGTTGACCAACAGAGAAGAATATTCAGTGGTTGTATAAAAGGAAGAGACTGAATAAGAAATGAATTAATTGGTTTGAGTGGATGTAAATATTTTCCATTGTTAAACACAGAAGTGGGATAAAAATTCTTCAGCTATGTATTCAATAAATATTTATTTATTTTCCAATAAAAAGTGGCTCAAGGCATGATTTTGGTGTTGTCCTGCTGAACAGTGGCGGATTTATGTTCGATGTCGCCCTAGGCCCCGTGAGATATGCCGCCCTTTTTGCTGTATGGAGAAAAAATTATTAACAATAAATATAAAATTTTTAAATATTTAAATTATTATGAATTCAAATTTATTAATTTCAATACAACATTTAATTAGTTAACATAGGTACAACTTTTCGTATAAAGTCTTAAATATAAATTATTAATTTGAATATAGCTTTTTTGCGTTCACATTTTCTTCTTTCTGGCTTTAGTTCGTGCGAAAACGTCAATTATATCATCGTAATCCAGTTCTTGTACCAACTGAGCTTCAATAGATAATAATGCAGGGGCATTAAGTCGGTCTTGGCCTATACTTGGACGTAAATAATTTTTTACCCTTTTCAGAGTTGAAAAAGATCTTTCTCCAGAACAATTTGTTGCTGGGATGCTCAAAAAAATTCGTAGAGCAATATCTAAATTAGGGTAAACATCACAAAGATTTTGTGAATGCAATATATTGCATATATTTTTCGCAGAACTTACATTTTCAGAATTTGCCAATGAATCTTTAAGTTGATAATGAAAGTGAATACATTCATTTCCTAATGTTTCTTCTAAATCGTCAGGATACTTATTGACTAGTTTATTTGATTCATTTTTCAACTCATTCGTATCAATTTCAGATAGATTATCAAATAAATTGAACTGTGCATAAAGCTTATCATATACATTTTTACGTTCAGCTAATTGTGTACTTAGAGTATCCAAAATAGGGTAGTAAATATTTGTACGAAAATTTTCTTCGCCAGAAATAGGTGCTCTTTCATTTACCCGTGACTCGTCTGGCTGAAGTTTTCTGATTTTTCTGCGGCGATTACCATAGCGATAATAATCTTGAACTCCAGACAGCGCTTTAGCTTTTTCTTCATATTCTAAAAATTGTTTATGTCTCATATCCTGAAGAAAAGAGGCCAACGAACCGTAGAGTCGGACTACGGATGATAAATCAATTTGGGAACCCTGAAGTTTCTTACTAACAGCATTAAAACGATCTAAAATTACATTCCAAACTGTGACTAGTATTGCTGTTTCTAAATGCTGTAATTTCTGTTTTAATCCAATAGCTTCAGATCGTGTACTCGGTTTCTCGGTTTCTAAATTTAGCGAATGGGCAGCGCAAGGAACGTAATCTGCTAATGGATTGATTGTTTTCATTTGTGCTTGAACTCCTGAATATATCCCTGACATATTACTTGCATTGTCGTACGATTGACCACGACAGTTCATAATGTCCAAACCATTTTTTTTTAATGAGTTTAATACAGCATCTTCAATATCCTTTGCTTTATGACCAGTACTAGGTATAAATTCTAAAAATCTTTCAACGGGTTCACCATTTGCACGTACATATCTAATAATTATAGTTAGCTGGTCGACATGAGCAATATCAGGCGTAGAATCTACAATAATACCAAAGTACTTAGCGGATTGCACTTCAGTAGAAATGTGCTTTAATACTTGACTTTGAATCAGTAATATAATTTCTTCGTAGATTGTTTTTGATAAGTACGATATGTTGCTACTACCAGGATGCGCACACGACTTTAAATGTTGAGATAGAAATGGATCGAATTCAGCAACAAGTTCTACTGATGCTAAGAAGTTTCCATTACGGGGATCTCCAATTCTCTCTGAATGCCCTCGAAACGGCAGTCCTCTTATTGCAAGTGATTTAACGATTGCAATTATCCGATACAATATTTTTTTCCAGTACGAAATTTCTTCGTCGAGCTGTTTTAATAAATGTTGATCAACACGTCCTTGAGCTACCGCTCGAGCTTTTAAGTTACTAACATTAGTTTTATGAACGTCAGAGTTTTCGTGACCTTCAACGCGTGCTTTTGAGTTTTTCCAGTCTCGGAACCCTTCGCAGGTGAAAGCATTTGTTTCACCACATCTTCTAAATAGTAAGCATGGAATACAAAATACGGATCCTTTATTTTCTGAATACATCAACCACTCACGGCGTTGAATCTCTCCATTCTTCAAAGTTCGTTGAAATAAATTTTTCGAGCAATATCTTGTTTTATCACTATAAACATTTTTAGAATTTTTAAAATTAATAATATGAATATTATTTTGTGGTGCACCGTTTAAAATGATATATTCTTGAGTTTCTTCGTTTAAATTCCATAAGAAGGGATCACTACTGATTCCTAAAACATTACCTGCAATTGAACTGTCACCTAATAAATTAGTTGAAGGAGAACTTGACTGTATTTCTTCAGTATCTTTTGGTGAAGGAGGGCTTAACTGTCTTTCTTCGATATTTGGTGTTGAAATCTCGTCTATTTTCTGCTGAAGAAAAATACATTATTTTTAAACAACTGATAACTCTTTTTCTTATTCTCTTATTTTCTTAAGCCGGAACCACGCTTGAAAGGTAACGTGTGGTGTGTCCTGTCGCGTTCTGTGCACACTTGGATTGTGTGCTGTGGTTTTTATTTAAATGAATTCTGATTTCTAGATCTTTCACATACCCAATTTCAGATAGTATATTTGTCTCGTTTTATTGCTCCATAGATCGTTGTGGTGTGGCGCAGTCGTAATAGGAGCGATATCGACTCAACGCGCCACACTGCACCACACGACAAAAACATGTTTCTACGCATATGGAATTCATTGGAGTGATAGCACAAATGTGATTCCGCCCTTAGATTAAGAACAACGTTACATTCAATTTAAAAAAAAAATGTTGATAATTATAGTAAAATACTTACAGTAGATGAACATAATGGCTGTTGATCATTATTAGAAGTTTTTGACGAACTTGTTAAAAAATTAGATATTTTTGGGATTTTCTTTAGTAAATTACATTTTTTCGTAGATTCTTCTGCCTTTCTTTTACGATATTCAGCACCACTGAGTTTATTTCGATATGCACTCATATTTGATTATAAATTTATATCAGAATTGCGACAATTTTACTTGTAAATTTGAATTTGTTTTAAACTGATGAACAAAAATTTTGCATTCCGCAATCACTTCACTGAAAAAAACTGAGAAATTCACTGCCGATTTTTTAGTGTATTATTTTCAACGGCCAATAATATTGATCTAAAAAAAATTGTATTGCACCGGCAAATTAAAGGGTAAAGTCGGAATTACCTATATTCAAAATTTTTCATAGATATAAAGGTAAATTAATCCACAAAAATTATCAATTTCAAATTACAGTCAAACTTGGACAACCTTATTTTTTTATAACTCGAACAAAATTATGTGTCAACAACGTTTAGAGTTCAATTCCCATACATTTTTTTCCCTGATAACTCGAACAAAAAAATCGCATATGCGTCAAGCAAGTCGAACTTTTTTAGGGGAATTCCCATTTAGTGAGAAGAAATAACAGCATCACGTATGCATTTTAAATTCGAATTTTTGAAGCGAATTTTCATTTGAAAAGAAAACGAGATACTTACCTACATACACACAAAAATAATTATGTAGGTTTAAGAAATTTGACTTTTTTATTACCGACATGTTTCGTTGCTGGTTGGAAGTTGTAAGTACATAGGTACATATATGTACATACAGGCAATAATTTTATGTATGTTGTAAATACTTATGTACTACATTAATGTAAAATGTGTTAGACTTAATAAAAGCACAAAACGTGTGTGCATATGTATTTCAGATACATATTGAATTGTTTGATTATTTTAATTTTGAGGAACAATTTGGATAAATCGAAGTCTTGATAAGTCGAGCTTTTATTGTGGATAATAGTAGTTTGAGTTATCGAATTTTGACTGTATTCTAACATTTTACGGTTCTTGATTTTCAGTGTTATCAAAATTTTGCCGCCCCTAAAATCATGCCGCCCCAGGCCCGGGCCTTACGGGCCTAGGCGTAAATCCAGCACTGCTGCTGAACCTCCAATAATATGGTGTATTTAAATTTATCAAGATATTGCAACGTTAGTTTCAAAGATTGGATATGTTTTCCGTAAATTGAAAGCATACAATCCATCTTCCTCGTGATGGAATTTAAGTTGTCATTGGTCGAAGTGCAACAATACCCCTGTTTTGTTGGGAAAGCTATCCGTAGTAAAGTAGGATGTTACACGTATTCCAAATACACGATAAAAGCAGAAGTGAAATCCTGCTGCGGTTAGGTTGAATGAACATTGAATGAATTTGAATGAACTTTTGATTGACTCGTTCTTATATGTTGGTACGATTAATACATTTTATGATTTGTTAGTAGAGTGGCGTTGAAATCTCGATACAGGTTTTCGACTTATGAGCTAAGATGGGTTTGAAATTGAGTTGAAAATTAGTGCTACAATACTTCATTGCTAGGTGCTGCTTACTGTTCAACAAAAAATGCATGCGCTGTGTTTCAACACTATAAGGGTACTGTACATAATATATTATGCAGAAAAAACTACGCCCCTTTATCGTAAGCAAATGATAAAAAAAATGACTCCTCATATATTTACTTACTGAGACATTAACCTAGTTTAACAAACACATATAAGAAAATCTTTTTTAAATCACAATATCCGATTAAGGTGTTTAAAAGGAATCTTATAAATAAGGATGAACAAATTTATTCATAAAACTTTGTATCTTGTTGCTCTTTTTTTCTTTTACAAAAAAAAATTTAGTCTGATTTAAGGATGCTCAGCATTTTTGTAATGAGGATTCTCAGGAAAAGTATATATCAAATTATTCATGTGGACAGTAATTTATTGGGGCAAAGATATTTCAAAATGATTAATAGTGCAAGGGACAAAAGAGTGTGCGAGATTTCAGCGTGTAGTAATAGATGCCGTAGCTCGTATGGTATTGGTGAATAATTTAAATAAGTTCCGTTATTAGTCCTTGAACGAAAAGGAGGCATTATTTCATAATTGATATTAATAACCCTTTTATTTCGTTGGCATATTATGTTACAAAATCACAAATTCCCAAACATCAGCAGAATAATATCATTTGTTTTCTCACATTAAGTGTAATAGATTTCTTACTTTTGGTACTTTATCTGAGGCAATAATATGCATGTAGAAATTATTGTATGAATAAGGATCTGCTGCCTAAACTATATAAGACTGTATAAGTGTAAGCCTATAGAACCGTTTAGAGGTGGTTTGGCGAATGATAATGAATAAGGTTGTAGCAGCCTTGTTTATAAACACATTGTAGAGCCTGTGTAACCTTACGCAATATTTAATTCATGAACTTCAATGTGAGAATATCTAAACTTCAATGTGGAAATGTGTGAGAACACCCAGCTGACAAAAATGTATTAATTTTGGGGACAAAAATCGGCCAGAAGACAATGAAGGTGTACTCTTTAAAAAATGTAGTAGAATCGTATGCTTTTTACTATTTTTTTTACTTATTTACTAATCGAGACACAAACCTGCTTGATGAAAACAAAGAGGAAAATCGTTTACAAATCACAGTTTACCGATTTGTTTTTAATATGTTTTCGTTATGTGGTTCAAAACTTTTTGTTTGTCTTAAATATTGCAATCTTTTGATATCAGTTGTAACACAATAAAAATTTGTCATTCATGGTGAATTTGATTGTCAGTCTTGTGAGGATAACCGTTCAATCACAACAAACCTAACAAGAAATGAACCTTATAAGACTTTGTGAGCTTGTAACCTGTGAGGCCTCGCAATCGCAACGGCAGTATCAAGTTGCCATCGAATACATTTATTGTTCTTCTACAACATATCCTTATGTTGAACATCTTTCCACGTTTCAATCTCGCCGCTTTTCCTGAACGAGAAATGTCAGTTGTTGTTCTTGGGATGTACTGGTTTGTGGTGTTGTCAACAATACGTCAGAATTAACAAAAACTCCTTCAATATTCCGGGCATTTTCCTTTATTATTTTATTACTAAAATATATCCAGATGTACATTTCATAATGAAATAAATATGCAATAAACAAAGTATAATAAGAAAACATCCACGTCGACAAATAAATATCTCTGTCAACTCCTGCCAAGTGAAAACAAAACAATTCTAGGTTAAAGTTAAACAAATCCAAGTGATAACACCACGTATGCATTAACACTTAAAATTATTTTGAAGCAAAAATATTATATTCTCATAAACCTTAGAGCCATCAGTAACAAAATGCTACCAATATCCCACAAGGATGGCCGAAATATATCGTACAGAATCAAAGAAAAGCTGAATAGTTGGAAGAGGCTAATATTCTCGGATCGAAATTCAAGAAATTTATTTCTTTTTCTATTGCTTAATCTAAGTTTTGCATTTGTTGAATTGTTTTATGGAGTATTGACAAACAGTTTAGGTAAGTTTTATTTGGTTGTGATCTGCAATTTAACAGACAATTATAATCTTTAAGACATCTATTTAAATTGATATAAAATTATTACCCGTGTATGTTTAAGGTTAATTGGTCTATTCGCGATAAGATGTTTTTTATAATTGCAATCACGTTTATATTAGGCGAGATTCTTAGCTCCTAAAAACATGTTTATTTAATACATATTGCTGAATGTTCCACTCGGTTTGGGATAATAAACGTGATTTAGGTTGATTAATGGTAATAGATATATGAGGCGCTGGGTGAAGTTTCTTACATTCCTCTACCTCTTCGGTAGAAAGCCATCATTTTGAATTATTAACTATGATATTTGAATCAAACTTGTTGGTCATTTTTGAATGGGTCGGGCTATTTAAAAAAAAAAAATAATGAAAACAAAATCTTGGTGGAAGTAACTGCTCTTACTTACTTAACGGGCTCCCGACTCGTGGAGAGTCTCGTCCTGAGATACTGCAGACTTCCATCCTCCGCGATATCGGGCACGCTGCTTCCAGTTGTCCAGACCAAGCGCTCTAGCATCCGCGATGGCTTGGCCTTTAAAAAGGAAGTTCGGTTTTCCTTGCCTTCTCGAACCAGGGGGCTGGGAGTCAAAGGTCCTCTTCGCTGGAGCATTATTGTCCATTCGCTCTGTGGCCGAGCCAATGTTGTCGACGTATTTTAGCTTTTTGGACTACATCCATATCTTGGCTATATCTTCTTCATTCGCCCTCCTCGCACACATGACCAAATATCTTTCTTTCGAAAGAACCCAAAATGAGCTGCGCCGTAAAGCAGAACTGGCAGTAACAGTGTTTTGTAGAGCTTTCACTTGGCATTCCGAGTTAGGAGTTTTGCGCCCATTTGTTTCGCCAAACCAAAGTAGCAACGTATTCCAAGGGTAATTCTCCGTCGGATCTCCACTAAGGTGTCATTTGTGGAATTGATGTTTACTGCGAGGTAGGTGAACTCCCTTACTACATCGAAGTTATTGCCATTAACAGTGACAAAACCCTAGTCGGTGGACAGATGTTTGTTTTGTTGAAAGCAAGTACTTCGTTTTGTCCTCGTTGACTTCAAGGCCAACCAATTTTGCCGTTTCTTCAATGGCCATGAAAGCCTCTAACACGGGATGCTGCGATCGGCGGATGATGTCGATATCGTCTGCACATCGCAGTAATTGGACGGATCTGTTGAAGATAGTGCCTTCCGTATTGACACCTGCACTGCGCACTATCTTCTCCAGAACAAGATTGAAGAAGTCACATGACAGTGTATCTCCTTGCCGGAAACAGGTACAGGTTCGGAATAGTTCAGAAGAACTGTTTCCATACTGCATATTGCATATTGTGTGTTGCAGAACGGCTTGAGACTTTCACACAATACCTTGGATAGGATCTTATATGCGACATTTAGCAGGGATATGACTCGATAGTTCTTGCAAGACATAGGATCGCCTTTCTTGTAGATGGGGCATATGGAGCTGATTTTTCAGTCGTCGTGTCGGGCATGCTTTCTTCCACCCATACTTGGTTGATTATTTAATGCATGCGTCCTACTAAAACATCACCTACGGCAGCCTTGTTGTTCCTCAGCTTTTTTACAGCTATGCTGTTCACCTGTGAATAACTTTTAAACTTTGGTCAGCATAGGACAAAACCAGAATCAACAAAATATGTCAGAAAATCTTTGTGCCAATGTTGAAAGGTAGCAAATGAATCAATATACTCCCAAATGAGATTAAATGAAACTAATTTTAAAATATTTCAAAGAAAATGTTAAGAATCTATAAAAGTTAATAATTAAAAATTGAATGTATGTATTTAAAAAATTAAATGTTTTAAACAAATAATAACAGTGTTGCTGTAAAGTATTCAGAATACTTATAAAGATATTACTACTACTACTACTGAACACCAGATCCTAGTCCCGTCGAGGGCAGGTGAATAGAACCCTACTAATGAAGAGATAGAGCGTAGTCAAATTAATCAATCCATTATTATGTTGTGGTTTATCTAAATTATAAGCAGTTAACTACTCGTTTGTTCATGCTGAGGAAGTTTCTTAAGTTTTTGTTGTTGCGGATGTTCTTGTTAAGGTTTATCAGTCGCTATAATCTCAATTCTTCCAGTTTGCAAGGGTCACTCATGTGTTGGAAATAAGAAGCCTTAACTTTTGCAAAAAATGTTTATTTTGCCGTACATATTTAGCAAATACTAATTTTTATCTGAGCCCTCGTATTCTCACCCATACTTCATTGTTATACCACTTGCTCTTATACTTACAATTTCTTTTTCATTTCAGGTCTTATTTCGGATTCCTTTCACATGTTCTTCGACTGTACGGGTCTATTGGCCGGTCTAGCTGCATCTGTAATAACCAAGTGGAAGGCGAACGATAAATTCTCCTACGGCTATGTGCGCGCAGAAGTCTTAGCCGGTTTTGTAAATAGTCTCTTCCTTTTATTTATCGCCTTCTTCATTCTATCCGAAGGAGTGGAGCGACTTCTGGAACCACCAGAGGTCAAGCACGAACGACTGTTTGTTGTTTCGGTATTGGGTCTGCTGGTCAATCTCGTCGGAATTTATGCATTCCAGCACGGGCACGCACATTCGCATGGTGGTGGTGGTCATGGCCACAGCCATTCGCATAACAGTCACAACAATCATGTCGACATGTTGAACAGCATCACAGTTGATGATAATCACAGTCATGGAGGTCACAGTCATGACCATAATCACGGCAATGGTCACAGTCACAATGGTAGCAGCAGTATTATCCCAAATGACATGGGTGGCAATAACTCCCAAATTATGCGCGGCGTCTTCCTTCACATATTAGCAGATACCTTGGGATCAGTTGGTGTAATCATTTCTGCTGTTCTAATGCAGATGTTCGGTTGGATGATTGCAGATCCAATTTGTTCGATTTTCATTTCTCTCCTGATTGGGTTGAGTGTCCTCAGTCTCATTAAGGAATCGATACTGATTCTCATGCAACGACAACCTAACGCCCTCGACCGGTCACTACCTCAGTGTTATCAAAAGGTAACCGGACTCGCTGGAGTGTATGCAGTTCAAGAGCCACATTTTTGGACGCTGTGCTCGGATGTGTATGTCGGCGCGATAAAACTGGAAGTGTCGAAAAACGTCGATCCTAAGTACGTGGTGACGCATACGCGGATGATATTTGAGTCGGTGGGCGTGAAGCAGATTTACATTCAACTCGATTATGTGTGATGATAGTGCAAATAGGAGTATAAACCTAAAAATCTTTATTTGATTATATTATTAAAATACATACAAAACGAAAATACTGAACAAATGAATGTGGCGCGTTTCGATTCTGTCTGTATGTGTTCGCATCTCTTTCTGCCTCCTGCTTATATGTGTTTGCATTTCCTTAATTTTAATAATTTATCATTCCAATGCAGAACGCTGTTAGGTTGACGTACACGACCTAAAAAAAAGATATTTATTAATTTTTTTTATACAAAACCAATGCAAATGTCGAGGAATTTGTTAAGAATTTTTTTTTATAATATAAAGTGGAACATTAGCTTAAGTTAGTCTATCTCTTCAACTGTTGGTAATTTAAAGCTTATCCTCCGCGATTTATATTCGTCATACGATAAATTAAAAAATGCAATTTATAAATCGAACGATTTTAACTGATAAAATTGTAAATAAATTTTTTTTAAATAGGTACTATGTTATCTTTACTCTGTTTGCAAATGTTTTCTTTTGCTGTTGGAGCTGTATCATTTGCTAATTGCATATGTACATAACTTTTCTTTGAAATGAGTCGATTCTCTCGATTTTGGAGATTTAACAAAATTCATTTTTCTACACATAAAAATAACGCGAACGAAATTAAAATGAGTATCGTTTTTTTACTGTCAACTCATTTCATTATTTGACATTTTTCATTTTCTTGCCAGCTGAAATTCTGTGTGAAAAAAGGGAACGCAAGTGCATTTTATTTTCTTTCATCTTTGACCATTTTCTCAGTTGCGAACCGGCTTTGTGTAGTTTTACATAAAAGTTTATATAAATCTACGTTTGAAAATTAGTAGGTACGCGAATATTTTTTGTATTTTGCGAATCGATTTTGTATTTATATTGATGTATTTCCCATACAAAAAAAGTGGTTGTCAAATTTACGGACGCAAAGTGCAAATGGGATCGCTTTTACAGACGAGAGCAGAGGGGAACGAACCTTAACTAAACGGAGAATCCGCCATGATGTGCACACAATACAAATTCTTTGTATTCGCTTAGTTGCGAACGGGGCCGTACGAGCCGCTCCACCGTTAGCCTTTAAACGTCCACGACAAACTCCCAATAGCTGCCAAATTTAATAGTAATAGAACATATATGTCATTTGGGTGTGGAGAATCATAATGCCGTAGTTGGTAAAAATACATTTCCGCTTACCAATAAGTTAAGACTTTCCTGTAGCCTTAAAAATAATAAGTCCACTGGTTTATTAGGTCTAGTCTGGGCAATAGCTTCTTCTTCGATTCGTTTGAGATGAAAAATAGAGCGAAATAGAGAGTTCAGTCTTAAAAGTGAACTGACTGTTATTTTCATCCAAGCATCCAAGGCACGTTTTACAACGTCAGCCTTAGGGGTATGCGCAACCACAGTCGAAAACAATAAATCTGACAATTTCCTGGTTGGAGCCAAAGTCTAGTCAGAGCTGTCCAACGAGAGCAAGTAGCGAATTGCACAGCAACAGAAAATCAACGTTGGGCGCCTTAAGACGATTGGAGAAGCCAGAGCGAGAGATTCCACCACCCATAAACGATTTGCGGAAGCGGTATCACGACATCATCAAATGAGAGCCGAAACCACTGTAGGTTATCAGCCACGCCTGAAAAAGAGCTCGTGGAACGATGATGAGTTCTCTCTTCAGGGCAGGCAACTTGACATTGGCGCCATCTTTAGAAGGTACTGGTACCGAGACTTACTTAACCGACTAAAAATTGACAGACAGGAAACAGGCAGTGACCCGCTGGATGTTAACGCTACATCGGGGGTGCTCTGCGAAATGTTTTGTTCTTACAGCCAAGTAACGGCTCGTCTATGGGTCCCGAGACGGAGGACAGACTTTTGAAGCACACTAGTCCCCCAAAATTGACAAAAGACCCGAAGAACTTCAGACCAAAAGAGCAGCAAAAACCTGAGGTCAGTGAGCAGAATTCCAACAATGTCAAGCAGTATGAAAACCGTAATGGAAACAAGGCGAATCTCGTCGCAGTAACAGTGTGGGACACGCTAATCAGTCGTGCAGCAGGAGCCGGACTTGTTGAAAATTGTAAAGAATGGTCTTCTTCAGAGGCAAAGCCCACCACATCGGTATTTAAATCTACAACCCACGGGTTTTCTCCACCAAGAAAGCTGAGCCCTATCTCGGGGATACTAACGTCTAAGTCTGAAAAAGCCACAGCGAACTCGGGCAAGAGAGCAAAGACCAATTATAAGTGTGATGACCTCACCCTAGCAATTGTCGCCCGCAGCAACCCGTAAGGACAACTGACTAGAGGCCAAGGTCGGTAACAAATATTACTGTTACTTTAATGGTGGGAGTTGGCGGAAAGGAGTCAAGGTCCATGGATGTGGTAACACGACCTTGCGGAATTGTGGCCCTAAGCCAAGCTGGAGATAATACCGCCTCAGCTCTTCTGCGCACGCTGGTGAATTTATTTATACCTCCTCCGATACCAGAGGAACAGTCCATACTAAAACTGTTCTGCATGGTGGACAAAGAGCTGAGTATGGAAAAATGGTAAGAAGTGAGCTCCACCCATCGGGATAAAGGTGGCACATTGCGGTGGATCCCGGATTTGCCACAGATTTAAAATTGTAGCAAGGGTCATTAATTGCATCCTCCGACTGCTCCTCATGACTGAATAGATTGTGGACGTTGCCTTAATCCTTATATTAAGGCCAAAAAACTACCCACTCTTATACTCCAACTGTGTGGGGAAAACTTAGAAGTTTCATCTGGATAAAGAAATCAATTAACTTTCTCGTTCTTTATCATTTCAGCAATAGACCGCCATGCGGCAGTATGCGACCGTAGGAGTGGGTCCCAGCTCATTCTGGCATATCAGATATACAAAGATCCCAAGTGTTCATTTTCGGATTATTTCAGGATAACTTTCACTATTGATTTTAAACGAACCAAAGAAAAGCCATTTAGAAACCCCGTTAATACAGACAGGAATAAATGCTTCGACATGGTTAACCATCAACTACCTCCTGTCCCTACATGTACACATTGAATGTGGCACAGACCTCCCAAAAGAACATATGCAGCGTGGTGGAATAGGGAACTGCGACTTCGCAGGACAAATTTCAGGAAACTTTGTAATATAGCAAAACTGATAAGAGGGAATATCGCATCAGCTTCAACGAGTTAAAAAAGAAAAAAAAAACAAAGAGGCTACACTCCGAGAATTCCAGCAAGAAATCATGCTACTTAAGAAAAGCTGAATAACTATACCATGGTACCATCGGGAAAGCACGAGCAGGTAGATAGGGGAACGCCATATCTAACCACATATGGTAGTTATGAATCTGCCTCCGCGGACCAAGAGCAAGATAATATAAGTCATGGTGGTATGGAATACGTGCCAAGGATTGAATGTTGCAGGGTTTGCATCGGCAGGGTGTGCATCTCGAACGCAATGGCCCTATGATAACCAGACTTACACCAGCACCTTTTTCGTAATATTCGTGGGCTCAAAAGATGCAACCCAATTATAAATATAGGGAAATGCTACAGTCCGCTTGGGCGAACTGTTGGCCTGCCTAATTAGTAGTCCAACACACTGCGCCCGAGCTACCAAATCAAAGTCCAAGAAATTATTGTCAGAATACCATTGGTAGAAGTGTTTACCACCAACCCTAAGGTCTTAGTAAGATTTTCGAAAATCGAAGAGATAGACTCCACTGATAGGAAAGTGGGTGCAGAAACATTCACAAGTTGGAGATCCAAGGAATTATTAAAAGCTTGCCAATTCGTATTTTTAAAACTACGGAAATTTAGTTGTTGATACGTGAAGGGTAGGTACTGAGTAATGATCAGATAACGGGTCGAGAGTGAGGCACGCAATACTGCTTTTAAGTGACAAAGATTACGCAGATTAGATGAAACTAAAAAGAAATCAATATGAGATCCTGAGCTGGGCCGAGTTGGACCGTCGGATGCTCCCAAATCAAAAAAATAAATAAATATTAGGCATTTACAGACAGGGCCTAAAACCTAGCTTCTCCAACCACTTCTTGTACGAAGTGGAAGGGACCTACAATTTTAAGCCGAATTCGAACGGCAAATTTGAGAAGCTGCTCATGACAATTGATACTCTTGGATGTTTGTCAGGCGTTCGCAAGAGATGGGGCAGTGGAAAAAAACTCTAGATGTTACTTGGCTCCGGAGGGAATTGAACGGGGGACCTTTAGATTAGTAGTCTTACACACTGCGCCCGAGCTACCAAATCAAAGTAAAAGAAATTATTGTCAGAATACCATTGGTAGAAGTGTTGACCATTCAGGTTGACTTTTGTATCACCCCAAAGTTGGTGTCTTGAGTTAGAGAATCAAAAAGATCATTGAGGGCTGCCACCAAGCCAATATTAAAAGGGATGTAGATAGACACTAACACTAAGGTAAGATTTCGAACACTAAAGGGAATGAATATTTTTGGCTGAGATAAAATTGTTGTGAAATGTTTTAGGGAACGCTTTGTAGGTATTTTGAACCAATATACCGTTGCCGCGGCCCGAACAGTTGTATATAAGATCGTAATTATTGTTAAAACGAACTTTCTTTTATATTTTTAATACAGGTTTCTTGCATTAGTTAAGCAAGAGGCTGAGTTTTTTCCAGAAGTAACTCAAACTCAATCTTTTTGTCACTGGAGTTGACGTTGACTGTGACTATGTTTATATTCATGGATTCAGAGAGGCAAGGAATACCATAAATGCTTCTCGCTTTTGGGAATCATCGAGTCTTAAATATGTGGGCCAAAAAATTCTTGATTTTTGCGAAAAGGGTGTTGATCGGCAGTCCTCTGACAGCTTCAGCAAACGACATACCCATTTGAAGAGCACTATTTACAGCGAAAGGTAGACTGTAATTAACCAAGTTTTTTTTTCGGCTGAGTAAGAAACGAGTTTCTCTACTAGAAAAATATTCAGTCCTTTTAGGACAACCTTTGAAATTGGCGGGGTGTCCAGAGGCACCACAATTGACGCAGTAAGCCACCGAATTTTTTCTCTAGGGCGGAGATCACACTCACCTACTGTATGCTCTTTAAGGCACTTAACACATCTAGCTGGGGATGTTCAATAGTTAGAGACATGGCCAAATCGTTGGCATCTATAGCACCTGAACCCCTTATTGAGTCCCACTTTACCTTATGACTCATGATAGTTTTAATTGATTTGAGTTTAATCGTACTTTCCCTATCCCCCAAAACACATAAAAATAAGTTTAGGGTGATGCCGTTTTTTGTTGACCATTTTGTCTCGAAACGCTTAGAATCAACTACAATAGAGTAATCGTTAGCAAGAATACCCGCCTTAACATCCTCAGGATAAAATTTCTTGAAAACCCCTTTAAAACAATTACATTTTTTGAATTCCTTAGGAGTGAACGAATGTCCGTTAACATTTTTACTTTTAAGAAGATTTAGGATAAAACCATGGTCTCACGTTGGAAGTTGAGGTTGATGTGCTAATGTGATCCATCCAATTAAAAAACATTGATTCTAAAATGTGCGGCGTGGTTGTCAGAGTTGAAGTCGAAGTGTTTATCTGTTTCTACACAAGGTTAAGCAAAAGGCATACTGAATGCCTTTAAACCAAATGGTATATTGAATATGGTTTTATGGTAGAAACAGATCAACACTCCAACTCAGGTTTCAACTTTGAGAACCCCGCCACACGTTTTAGAACCAATGCTTTTCAATGGGATGGGGTACCTTAGCACCCAACTATTTTGCGATGTCAGGGTCGCCAATGAGTTTAATGGCGCATTTTTCAACTAAGCCAAGTGTCTTCCAATAAGTTATTCATGCACCAGATAAATTATAGCCAGATCGGAAGGGGTATAATATTTCATGCATCGCTTAAGGAAGCCTATACATTTCGCAGCGTTCTTGGCAACGTCGCATATGTGGTCATTCCAACGAAGATTGTTATTAACACACATTCCAACAATCGAAAGTTTTTCAGGTAATGGAAAACTATTGTAGTATCGCTTTAAACACATCTGCAGCATTGTGGTTTGGAAGCATTAAATTCCCCACTATTGGATGTAGGTATGCCGTCGAGATTTGAATTCAATGAGCCCAACATAAGTTCCGCTCAAGTTCCACCCCTGAAGCTGTTAGACTTAAGATACAATTAATATTTCAAGTGTCGCTGCAAATCAGACATCCGTTTTAAGGGTTGACCATCGGCATCGTAATTTGTGCAGTAATGCCGCATTGATGCGCAATTTGTTCTTTTCTGAATTGACCCATACTAATACCAATTTTGCATGAGCTATTTTCTATTAACTGCGATCAATAAGGTAAACAACTCCTATGATGACGACACAAACATCGCAGCTGTCTAGTATAAACGCGTTTTTAACAAGCAATTTATCTCCAATTATAATTAATTCCAAGAATGAAAATAAATGTGTATACTAGAAAAGCTTACTGTAAAAATGCAGCAGTACACGCCTTGTTCCAAATCTACAGCGTCACCCCCACAAACAAAGTGAGCCAATGCTGCAATGTGACGTCAAACGTCCTTTGCACTTGCATTGTCATCACGCCAAATGAGGTTATGTCGTGATTCATGCAATTTTTTGAGTTGTTCAAATCAACAAGTCTGTTGGGAGCAATAACCTAAGACCAGCCAGCGAAACACCCCAAACCCGAAGAAAATCAAAACGCATACTTATTCCGTCAGTTTGTTAATGTTTTTTTTTTTTATATATCAATACCGATGAACAAACAGTTACAATAAAAGAAGAAACAGTTTTCAGACACTGCACAACTCGTATTGTGTTCTCTATTATTGTTGTTTAATATTTTGAGTAGCATCAACGTTGAGAATAAATCATGAAATATATAAAATTGAATTACTTAAAGTATGTGGTGTGAAAAAATAAAACAAAAAAAAAAAGGTTTTTTTTACTATCAGCCATTGTTGTGCCTTATAATTTCTCCTCTTCAAGACCGTGTTTGAAGAACATAAAGACGGGTACGCTCTTTCCATCGATATCGCGGTACTCACACATGGCCACCATACCGTCACAGTCCATTGATTCACCAGTGAAGAATTGCAAGTCCTTAAAGCGTCCAAGAATATCCTTCATTGTCTTATTCATGTTGGTTTTGAATATCTCTACTTGATCTGGCGAATTTTCCTCCAATTTGGCAATGAGTTTCTTCATGTAATCTTTTAAGTAGAGTGTGTAAGATTTCTTGTCGCCGAATGCGAAGCACTCCGACAGGCGGTGGTTGAGAACAATATCGACGCCAGTTTCTACGTTGATATCGGTCCCCTCGTCAAGTTCTTCGGCGGATGGATTGAATCCTTCGATTCTGATGTCGTCCTGGGAGCGACTAACGAGATTTCCGTAAACTTCGTAAATCACATTATCGATCAGCTTCATTTTGTAGGTATCGGAGAACATTTCGTCGCCGGAAATAAGGTCCTTGTACAATTTCATGTTGATACGATGATTTTTAATGTAAAAATTTACGGAAAATAAAATTAGTCACACCGACAATGGACTGACACGATGCCACGCGCTATGCAAAAAGACGGAAAAGTGCTGCCCTGAAATGCAAGTTTGGAATTTTGCCACAGCACGAACAAATTAAAAATGGAATAGATTGGCAATATATTATATTGGTATAAAGGTGGCAATGGCGTTGTTTAGGGGTTGATAACACCTGCTTGGGTTTGCAACTCATCTAATAGGCTATACGCATCGAATCAATATCCGAGATTTTGACAAAAAGATTTCGAATTCTCATCGCAGCCTTCGCACCGCACACTATCTAGATTTCATTTGAAGTTTTAATCACTTTAACACTTGCTCTGCAATTTGTTTGTGGACTAAAGACATTAATTTGATTAAAGGAACACTACCCGTATTTTTAAAAATAGAAAATATACCTAGGCCCATTGGTTTTGATTAAAGAAAAGGATTCGCAACCCCTCATTAAAATCAAGTTCTCGATACGGCACTGGTTGAAAACTAATGATTGTATCGAAGGTGTGTTTGCTCTAACAACCTGACAATTGCATGTAGATTTCGAGGTGATTTCATCTTCCAAATGTATGCTAATTTAATTATCATACAATTTAGATTAATATTATTGCCTGAAACACAATCACGCTTTGGAACGTCCATATGAATTCAGTGAAACCTATAACAAATGCACGTTCTGCGTTCTGTTAAGCATCGTGTGTCAACGTGAAGATAAGAAATGCTACAGACAGTCAAAATTTGTCTTGGATTACGATTCGTATCCTTGGTAAGGTCTAATGGCACGCAAAGCCTTTGGGAATAACGTAAGCAACGCACGCGCCGAAGCATGACGGTTTTGCATGTGGGAGAACATTAAGATAACTAATCACTATTAACTAGCAACGGTAATGCTTTGTTACATATCATTTTTATTTTTACTTCAGAACAAACCCTGAACCGGCATGTTGGTGTTTTTTAAGGCCTGGTACGCTACTGATGTGAAAAATAAATTCCCATGCAAAAATGAAACGACGAAATCATTGACGACAAATTTCGTTCTCTCGGTTTTGCTGTACGCTTTGTTCTACTGCGAAATTATGTCCCTACTCTTTGCCGCACACAATTTATTGCCCAGGACAATAATTGCTTGCGTTGACCGTTTTATCCGTCAGTTATATTTAGGTCCGGCAAAAAGCATACTTAATGACGGCAATTTTTTACTGCACATGTCTGAAATGTGCATCGACGCGTGCATTACCAATTTCAGTAGAACAGCTTAATTTGGTATATCGGTTTAACGTTTCGTTATGAGAAATTCTACAACATTACCTACAACTGTTTGGTAATTCATTGATACTTGACGGATACTGTTTTGCCCGTCAGTAATATTTAGGTCAGTCGAAAGCATATAGAATGATGGCGATTTCATACTGCAAATGCATTTCATGTGCGTTACTTCATCCATTAGTGCGTGCGTCCCTGCTGCACATCAGTTTCAGGCCTAATATAGTTGTTTAGTTTTTAAAAGACTTAACTTGTACATCCCGCTTAATGTGTAGCATTGACATTATCTACTACATACATAAAAAAATCTATTACTTCTTAAAGCGTTGTTTTTCAGAACAAAAATATTTTACATGCAAATTACTAAAAAAACTAAATAATGTAAAAAGTAATGAGAAGCAAATTTCCCCTTTCATATCAGATATAAAACTAACAAAAGAAAAACCATTAAAATATCATTAAATGTGTCATAATGGCATCTATATATATTTTAGCATAACCATCTTCATTCTTCATCGAGTGGTAGTCCTGCCAAACCAATCAAACTTATACAATCAGTTGTTCGCTTCGCTGACGTAGAGAATAGAGGAAAATAAAAATAAAATACAATCTTAACAAAATGTAATTTTATAATATAAAATTCCAAGATAAAGTTAAATTATTTTCGTTGCAGGTATTCCTTGGCCCGTGTTCTTAATCAATCACAAGCACTTCGGTCTGCTGGAGTCATTACCGCTGCTCGCAATGTCACCATGAAAATTGTTCCTCCAGCTGTGGAGGCAGAGGAGTCTTATGATGAAAAGAATATCCGTCTTCAGCGTGCATTGTCTCCACATTTAACCATCTATAAGCCACAATTGACCAGCATCTTGTCCATCTCTCACAGAATGACTGGCCTCGCCCTAGCTGGATATTCCACTGCTCTCGGCTTGGGTGCTCTACTATCACCAGTTGATTTCTCTCACTATGTCACAATGATTGAAGGACTTCAGCTGAGCGCTGGAAGCTTAATTGCTCTGAAGTTTATCCTTGCCTATCCAATGGGATACCATACAGCAAATGGAGTGCGCCATCTCATCTGGGATTCTGGCAAATTTCTAAAAATTAAAGAGGTCTACTCTACTGGTTATGCAATGGTTGGGTCATCTGTTGTCTTGGCTGCAATCCTTGCCCTTCTCTAGACATGTGGAAGATATTAACCATTTGTAAAAATACAATTCTCCGGCAAACAAAGTTAAAAGTTAAAAAATATTAAATATGCGCTTTTACCATGTTGCGTAACAGTTTTGTTTATCGAGTCGTTTTCAATAGAATTTGTTTGTGTATTGCTGAGATCTAATGCATCTGCCATACTAAATAAACCATACTGAAAATATTTAATCGTATTTTCAACTGTTTCTAGGGTACGTTAACTGGATAATGGAATCGGGAGGATCCACTAGGTACTAACAAAACATATTAGCATGTGCTCTACGAAAAGACGGACGAACCGCAGTCTTTTATCTATAACTTTCATTTCTTCTTGACGATTGAGTTCAATTAAAGTCTAGTTTCTGATAGCTGATATGTGTTAGCTAACAGAGGAACATCAATGCAATGTCTCTTAGTAAGGCAAGTATAGGCTTTTGGAAAAGCCTAACGAGCAATTTGTTATGGTGTGTATGTAATGCTACTATGTTGGGCGCTCTGTCGCAGAGGTTAGTGTGTTGGACATCTAAAGGTCTCTGGTTCAAATCCCGTCGAGGCCAAGTAACATCCAGGAGTTTTTTTTCCACTGCCCCACCTCTTGCGAACTCTGACAAACATCCAAGAATATCAGTTGTCATGAGAAACTTAAGTTGTAGGTCCGTTCCACTTTGAATAATAATGGTTGGAGCAGATGCCTAATATTTAATTTGTATTTTATGTTTATAAGTTTTTGGACCCTTTAATATCCGATCGCTTAAAATTAGTATTTTTTAGATTGCTTTCGTGAGAGGAGACTATAATAAGCAATGTGAATTATGAGGGTTATGAGGATATAGTACACTGCGATAAGTGTGTTGCGGAACGTTATCAGACGGTCGCAAAGTCTAATCCAACGTACTATGTGAACTTCGGGAAACGTTCTGCAATACCCTCATCGGCGCGTACCAGTGTGGCTTACGTGCCGTGTGGCAGATCGACAAGACTTGCGAACTTGAACCGGATGCGGCATTGTGACTTATTCAATTTCGTCCTGGAGCAGATAGTGCGAAGGGCAGATGCCAACTTGGAAGGCACTATATTAAACAAATCTGTCAAACTACTGGGATATGCGGACGATATCAACATCATCGGCCGATCTCAGAGTGCCGTGTTAGAGGCTTTCAACGAGGATAAAACCAAACTGCTTTCAATAAATAAACATCTGTCCACCGGCTATGACAAAGGGTCACTGTGTGGTCACTGTTGAGTGTTGAAAGCGCCTACATCGGAGTAAACATCAACTGTACAAATGACACACCAGTAGATATCCGGCGAAGAATTACCCTATTTTGTTGCTACTTCAGAGAGCAAATGGGTTCAAAACTTCTAATCCGGAAGACCAAGTGTAAGCTCTACAAAACACTGATACTTCCAGTTCTGCTTTATGGCACCGAGTATTTACTGGAGGTTTAAGCAGGAAAGGAGAGATAATATAAGTTCATCGAAAGAAAAGTACTCCGTCGGATATTTGGATGCTTGGACTGGGCAACTGGAAGACGCGTGCCCGGGCTAGAGGAGGATGAAAGGCTGCAGTGTCACAGCTTACATATAAGTAATGCCTACGTGGCCAGGTACGCAGCAGATGATTACTCTGCTATTTTTGATAAGTTTGTCCAGTCTGTTTATGCATTCCCACATAATTTTGGATAACATGACGTAGGCGTTAAGTGCCGTGCTGGCTGCTTGACTGTCAGACATTACTGCTATATAGCAATTTTTGTAATTTTTCTCGAGATTGATCCGAACGCACCTGTCGACAATAGCCCAAACACTCCTGCATCAGTTCCTCCATCGGTCCTCGAGCCATCTGTGTTGGACTTTGTCTTAAGGTTGATCAGTTAACTAGTTTTAGATTCATCACAACAGTTCTCGTTATTGTTGAGCCTTGTTTATAGATTCTTAACGGATTTAAATTTCATAATGCTGTCATCCCTCGGTATAGCCAGGAGAGGAAGTTTTTTTGAGTAATTCAATTTCAGCATCAATTCACTAGGTAAACGGACGGTTCAACCAACAAGGATTTCGCATGAAGTATGTGCTGAAGTGTAATGCACCGCATTTCGACAAGCATGGGAATCTGCTTATAGCCAGACTATTCTCGACGGTTCGTGTAATAGAAAGTTCGAGAATAGAAGATGCTATAATTTGTTAGCTAATCAAACTAGCAACCGTCTGCTTTGAAATATCGCTATATAGCTCTCGACTAGAGATGGCGCTGATTTAAACAGTTTGAGCATCCATGCTACAATACTATCCCGTCGATCAAAACCATATCGAAGGCTTTTTCGATATCTACTAGATAGGCAGCTGTACATCTTTCGGCATTTAGATTCCAAGTTATATCTGAAACCTTGTAACAGCGTGCATTGCCGAGTGAATTCCTTTGAACCCAAATTGGTTCCGCGGAATGATATCTTTTTCTTTCGCTTGCTCCATTCAAAAAGGCATACAGCATGAACTCTGTGTTGTAAAAATAAAATTACATACATAGATGCATTTTCAAATTATTTATATTATGTACTATTAGGAAAAAAAGCACTCACATGTAGAATCATACAAAAATTCATTAAATAAATTTTTATGTAGGTACAGGCTAATTAAAAAAAAAGATGAAATTTCGGCTTGCAGTTGTTTCGCGGATGATCGCTTGGCAACAACTTGGTTACTCAGTTTTTGCAGTTGCATCATTTCTTCAATGGTGAGGTCGTTTTGTTCAGCCACTGGGAGCACGTGGTGCATCTTCTAATTTTATTGTGGGTTCTATGTCAATAATATCCATTTCCGTACTTTCAACAGAGTCTTCCTCTTCTTCTCTGGCTTCATCGTTTTCAAGATCCTCGGAGATCCATTCAGAGATGTCATCGCTATCAAAGTTCTCATCTGGAAACATCTGGTTAAGCAAAGATATCAGATCTTTCTGACAAAATTTGATTCCGAATAAGAAGCAAAGGAACCAATTCTTCTTACCCCCAATGATCAAGAGTTCTGATGACTTTCTTCCAACATTTAGCGATTGTACCTATTCGCTTTTAATTCGTTCCAAGCGTTTGACAAGAAACAGATGGCATGTTTTATATGTATGCTTTTCAGTGCTTCTTCATAATTGTCGGAAGAAACAAGGTGGCTCAACAGTTTTTTTTTTGTAATAAAGCTTAGTCAACCTTATTATCCATAGGTTAATTATGGCTGTGTAGTTAGGAGCAAAAAAGGCCTTTAATGTCAATGCCCGAGTCTTTGGATGACAGAAATACAACATTTATCCCCACTTCTCGAAATTTGAGAATTTACTTAAAATGCTAATGTAAGCCACTTGACTTGTTATTGTTAAGTTTTCTGAATATGTATATCAGTTCATATAAAGTGGTCATGTAATTGTGAGGGTTTTCTACTGTCAGTTCGTCCGCTTTTAACCTTTCAGAGAATCTAAGATAGTTGGTATTTCACTATTGTGAAAACTCAATAATCCATCATATAGTTCCTCAGTCCTGCTGCTTCGGAAGTCTCTAGCATGAATCGCCTCTAAATTAGAGTCAATCAGATTAAACTTACCACCATCTATAACAAAGTGATTATCGGTGATGGGGCCAGTCTGGGTCAAAAGCGGGAACATGGGAACATATTTCTCGAGCCTTGTTTGATAATACTGGTGCATGTTTGCTCAAACTGTGACATACAGCATCAATTAGTCAACTTACAGCGCCATCTCTAGTCGAGAGCCATATAACCATATAAGATAATCGATGTTTAGCCGCATTTGAAAAGCAGTTTGAATAGCTATGGGATAACTGTTGGTCTCGAACCTTCTGAACTTAACGAATCTGGAAATTTCGAGAGGTGTCACTGGGAGATATAAATAGATGTCGTAGGAGCACCCAAGACATTCTAGTTTTGAACCGCAATAAAGAAGCGCGATAGATGACAGTAGTGACAAATATACACCCCTATCGTGGAATCCGTCGGGGGGAACGATCCGCTAATAGTGAACAATTTGCATCGTGTAATCCGCAGACGTGAACCATCCACATGTCGGTAACGTGAATGGAATTCACTGTATCGTGGAAAACGACCGGATCGAATCTATCCATGTATTTGACATCCGCAGTTTTTATTTTTTTTCACGACATCAATAAACTGAGGAATTTATCAAGGAGAAGTTTTGTATGGATGTAATGGATTTTACAATAGCTCGTAATACAGTGATAAGTACATACCCCTAGGTTTCGCGCATCCTTTAAGCAATCTAAATATCTCCAGATTGGCCGATCATCAAAAAATATCGAGAATGTAGTAATCGATGCCACAGCTTAAGAACAATAAGGCTACCGGTTCTGATGGCGTACAAGCGTCGCTCTCTAAATGCGGCGCCCCCAGAGCGACAGTAGTTTTTCATAGTTAGGCAAATAAATTGTGGAAAAGAGCAATGATTCCCCAGCCAAGACCCATAAACTTTTCGTGTGGGCTCTATTATGGCGATTTCCGAATTCGGGATCCAGCAAAAGAGATGCACCTGCCACTTGACGCTGGAAGGCACTCTGTATAAAATGAAATTCGGAAGGCCTTCTTTTGACCTCTGCTAAACTTGCACCAGATTTCGGCAAGTAGGTGCTCTATTGTGGTACCTACTACTTCAATGTACTTCTGGAACAGCTTGTGGATACAGATCCGTCCAACTAATATGGTATGCGGCGATTTCGACAACATCGGCAGCTCACAGTCCTGTTATAAAAACCGCCTGAGAAAAAACATATTTAACACCTAATTTCTTATATTTTCATACCAATTTAACAAACATGAGTAATGGAATTCAATCATCTACTACTTAAAGCAAAGCTAAGATGGCGGATAAAACAAAAGATCCTGTAATAGCCACGTATCCAGAAACATAGACTTCTTTGATTGACAACAATTTACCAGTATCCCAAAGAAGATGACGGACACCACTACATGCATGAAAAGCGAATGGATACGCCAGAAAAAACTTCAATCCATACAGCACACTATTATTAAGCTCAAGGCCTTCGATTACTGTGATAAAATGTGGGATCTCATGTGGGCAGAATAATGCATTGAGGCCAAACAAAGTCGTATATGTGGCAAGCGCTAGTCCACTAACTCTATGTGAAATGGAAAGAATTGTAGTCAATTGCGGCTGATATACGGTAAAAGCAGGAGAAGTGGGCAGCTTTCTACGTAGACTTTTATCATCGATGGTTTCATATATTCGGATATGAGGTCTGATTTTCATTTTTATGTTTCTTGTCGGAACGATATGAAATATATTCGTCTTGAAGAGCGTCTTTCCAAACGAATACCTAAAATATAATGGAATAAAGGTAAAGATTTTGGACAAATCAAAAAGTTTCTAATGGGCTACATTGTGCTAGATGATCTCTATGCTTCCCCAACTGACCAATGTTGTTCAGGCGATGATAAGCTTTAGAATTAGAATGTCAAATAAAACTGAATTATCAGAGGTATCTATTTCTTTCAATATTCTAAGTGGATTATTTCCTTTGTGCTACCATAGCTTATTCAGCTTTGTCATCGAGCCAACTATCGATAATTCGAAGGTAAGTTACAAATTTTAATATGGCAACATTCCAAATAATGTCTCCAAAATTGGATCTAACCCTTCAAGCAAAAACGCTGACCCAAGGTAGAGACCGGAAGCGAATTTACCAGCGGTAGGTATACCTTAATAAAAATATGTATTGTTCTAAGAAATAAAATAAACATGAACAAATATTTTTGATTTTTATTTTGCTTCCAACCGATACTCGATTTTCATCTAGCCTCGATTCGTACCTTTTTTGGATCAGTTTTGGATTCGTTTTTTGAACTCACTCTCTCACAATAGATACACGTGTGAGTCCGCGGCTATTACAATTTCCATACTAATTGGATCCGAAAAACGTGTATTTCGGAGCCGTATGCGGAGTAGTCCATATGTCATTGACTCGGTTTGCGGACGTAAAACGGAGTATCTTGCTTGAAGGGAAACTCTAACTAAATGTCAAAAAACTGAACCACTTTTTTGTTCATAGCCTTGATCAATTCTCCAAACCAAGCCACGGATGTGATTATTATTCCTATTTGAATTGTAGGTATAACTTTTAAATTGAATCTGAATTCCAGAAAATGAAATTGAATTGAAATCCACCATATGGGCTGAATTTTTTCTTTTGTTTCGCAGCTTTTGGCAGGTGGAAATTGTTTATCGATATTTATTATCGGCGTATTTGGAACTTGGTTGGCTAGGCAACACGTTAACGTAAATGAGTATTTGAATAGAACCCTGGCATTTAAATCCTTTTTTTCTGCAAATATTTTGAATTGGGATGTTACTGTTTAAGTTAGTAGCTCCTAGGCTAGCTCCGACTCAGAAAGTAATTGGCGTGATCATCATCATCTGCTGCCACCGATTCTTTGAGATAATTCTTTCTGAGACCGGAAGGAATAACTGAACACTTCTTAAAGTATATTTAACTAGAAATGAAGAATAAATAACGTAATGACTCAGCGTGCCAGCTGTGCCTCAGGGTCATCTGGCTTTTGCAAGGTTAGCTAAAGGGATTGACAAGGCAGGAGCAACTTTCACCCGTCGCATCACTAAGATCAATGCGGATCCAATGTGATGCCCTTGGAAAGTTGTACTCCCATACTTGGAAACCTGCGGATTAGCAAGCTTGACTTACGAACTTGAGCAAGTCGAAAACGGTCCTGTCGGGAGTTTTTTTCTAGGACTTCGGTGCGTAGATCCTTGCGACAGCGATTTACATGCTTCGTCTCTGTCTCTACGGCAGATATCGCTTATGTTGCCGCTTGGCTGTCAATAAGCAAATTAATATCTGCATGATGTTTTGCCATCATTGCGACCTGTTTCACAGCTGTAGTCACTGCCAGGAACTCTGCTTGGAAAACGGATAGTCCGAGGGCTTTGGAATACAACCCACGCCAACGCCTACTTCTTTGAGCAGTCTGTTAAGATGGGTATAGAAGATCTATATGCCATTCTTCCCTGCTGGAGAAGTAAGTGCCAAAGGGTATTTCAATATCTAGGCGGGGGTTGTGTAGTGTAGTCTATGCAAACACTATTCCCCCAAACATTTCTACGCATTTGCGCATGTCCCCTTAAGCCGCATTTACAGCTTCTTGTTTGGCTAAGTCGTAGGGCACTGTTGTGGCCAGCTTCTGTTACGAACAAACAAAGGGGTTTTATATAATCGGTATATAATTACAATTTACAAATATTATTCAATATTGAATTTTACAAATAATGTTTAATATTGTAAAGGGTCTTTCATTAAAGACTTGACAACTTCTTTTTTAAATAAAATAGAAACCTCTTGAGATATCTCCAAAAATGTTATTGCCTTGAATTACTATCAAAACATTTATGAATGAAATTCCACTTCGTTCATATGTCCACCACGGGAACGTATGCAGCGGTCCATTTTCTTTTTGTTTATTGGGGTAATAAACCTATTTTTAGAAAATGTTCGTATGCATTTGTATGCCTTGCGTTGTTATTTATTCATGTTCTGCGCATAGGATTATTGGGTCGCATTTTTTTTGTTGGGTTCTAGAAGGTTTCTCCTAGCTGGATCTGCGACACTCTATGGGTTCGATCTCACTTACCCGACTGTACATTGGCTCTGCTGTAGGTGTCATTACAGGACACTGCCTAATAGGCAAGCACGCATAAAGGATTGTCGTCTATTCAAATGACTTTTGTAGAAGCTGCAGTACGAGGAGGAGGAGGAGACTATTCTTCACCTCCTCTGTACTTCACCTCCTCTGTACATGTCCTGCACCACAATAACTTCTGCAAGGCGTTTGCGCATTGAGTCTATTAAGCTTTGAAGTGGATCTACTGGAATGGTACTCCAAGCCGTTATAAAGTCCTTCTACTTTTAATCTGCAGTTCTGCCAATGCTTTCAGGAATTTTAGATTTTACTATGTGCCAAAGGTTTTCTATAACATAAGGGCTTTGCGGGGGCCATTTTAAAACTTCTTGACCCACTTCTGCCAAATACTTTTTAATGTTCCAGGCTGTGTGTATCAGCGCATTGTCATGTTGAAGGATAAAATCGTTCCCGAATCCCGATATATCTTGAATCAGCAACCAGTGCAACATCATTTAAAATTTTCAAAAATTGTCACTGTTTCATGTTATTGGAGCACCTTACAAGCAAACCCACTCTACTATTTGATATGCAACCCCATATCATTATTTTGTCTCCTTTGGAATGTCGTGTGGGTTGAGTGACGGGTTGCTTGGCCTTCGTTTTAGGGTTGGAATAATAAAACGTACGCCCATAGGAATGATTCTCCAAAGCTCTGGTGATTTGTTGTTGTGGTCCCTTGCAAATTGTAGCCTAACTTGCTTGTTTTTGGGTGTTATATGCGGCTTTTTCTGGATAACGTAGGCTTTTAATCTTCGTCGCAATGTTGTCTCACTTATATTATTTTCGCAATCTTTGTTAATGTAAATGAGTACAGTTTTAACACTTTCACGTGGGTTACTTTTAAAGAAGCGAACAATTTGAGCATTTTCTCTTTTTGATGTTACCCTTTTTCTGCCTCTACCAATTTTATTTTTTACACTTCCACATTCTTTAAACTTAGAATTTATATTATAAATTGTTTTCCGGCTGCAACCATATTTTTTCGAGAGTTCCACTGCCGAAACACCCCTCTGGAACTTAATTTACCGTTTTAATCGTGAATGTTATAGCCAAGTTTGTGGCCAGATCAATTGATTGAAAGTTATTACACCTTATTGACCGCAAAAATCGTAATAAATAGAAGTAAAATTAAAAACAAAAACGAAAAACTTTTATGTTTGAAATTTTCAAAATTCTTTTTATTTAGCACGTATGAATTTCGGTTCTCAGCTGCGGAACCATCATCAGCGAGCGACAATTAAACAATTACAAAAGAGATTAGGTACATATATTTACTATACATAGTTGGTTAAATAAGTTAAGTTAAGTTAAACACAACACAGTGAAGAGAGTGACAAAACAGTGTCTATTTTTTCTTTTTTAATAAGTTGAACAGAAGAGAATCAATTGGTCCAGCTTCCAAATTCATCAAGTTGTCGTTCAAGTGGATATGTATCGATTCATAGGCGTCTAGTTTGTGTGGTTTGTTTACATTTTTGATGAGTCGGAAATTATTGTCAAATGATGTACATAATTGTATGTCGATCTGCATTACTTGGGTCAAATATGTGTGCCGCTATAGCTTTGTCGATCTCTTTCTTTTTCACAGATCTAAGGTGCTCATTGAATCTAGTTTCGGCGGCTCTTCTCGTTTGTCCAATATATTTTTTCTCACAATTAGAACAAGAGATCTCATACATTCCACTGCATCGATGAGTTGGTGTGTGGTCTTTTGTGGAACCCAAGCGCAATTTAAGTTTGTTGTTGTTGGTATGAATTATGTTCATTTGGGCTTTGGCAGACATGCATTAATTTGTTGACGATGTTCCTGGTGAGGGGTAAAGTGACACGGTGTTTAGGTGTGGATATGTTTTGTTCAAATAATGTACTGATGTTGTTTCGTTTCAGTTTTGTCGAGGTAGACGGCATAATCTGTACACCATTGAGTGAAATGCAGCAAGTTTTTGGTTATATGTGCAGTATGAGTCATTGGTTATGTAGCGGTCTGTTGATGTCGATTTTCGGTAAACACTAATTTCAATTTTCTTTTCTTTTCGTTTTATTTCTAAATCTAGAAATGGTATAGTGTGCAGTGTTTCATCTTCCTTCTCAAAGGTGAATTGGATGCTTGGAAATCTGCTGTTGATTAATTGGAGTACCTTGTCGGCTTCTGACTTTTTTTACCACGGCAAATGTATCATCAACATACCTATACCAAATGCGTGGTAGTTTACCTATTTTATTTAGGTCGGTTTCAAATTTGCACATAAATGCTTCAGCTACATAGGGCGACAGGCCATTGCCCATCCTACATCCGAAATTGTTGGTGTAAAACATATTCCGTGTGTTTCTTTATTCATTCGGAATATTCGGAATATTCCGAGTGAGCCATTAACGTTTCTTTATTCAATGGAATATTCCGGATAATCCATTTCGGTGTTTCTTTATTCATTCTGGAATAAATGGAATGCATTCTTTTTATTCCTAGAGAAAGGTGGAATAAAAAGAATATTCCCTCGTTTGACAGATGCACTAGATCAAAAAAAAAAAAAATAGAAGCAACAGCAAACAGTCAAATGGGTGAGCATTTATTGCAAATTTGTTGTCTTTTTTTATATTTTTATGTGTGTTGTTTTAAGTTAATTATTTTTTTATTATATATTTTTAATTTCCTTCTAGAATCAAATACATTTTTAAAATGGTCTTCTGTGAACATGAAATGCCGCATAGATGTTTGTGACAAGACGATTTCATGAACAGTGTTGCCACTTATGCTACATAAAAAGGTGCATGTTTTTTGAACTTGTACTAAATCCTTACTCAAAAGGGCATCATATTTAATGTTTTACTTTTTTCCTTCGATTCAACATATTTAAGATAATAACAACACGAGAATATAATGCTATTCATAAAAATAATAACAATATCTTAGTAATAAATAATATATTATGCTTTATCTGAGCGAAAGTTGTATATTACTGTATTGGGTACTTCGTTAAGAAACGCAGCTGTGGAGACTTAAATAGGGACAAGTCGTTTTCCGCTATGTATTGTTTTGGTTATCGAAAATATTGATAGCTTTAAAATGTTCAGTCAATCACAAATTCGTCACTGACAAATAAATTTAGAGAATTCATTCGCTGTTTGTAAAACAACATTTTTAAAACGAAATGCTACTCACATTGCTTTTTTGGAAAATAAAATAATATGTATTGAATAGATTCAATCACTTGAACTTCACTTCCATAAATCTTATGAACAAAAAGCAGTCACAAAAGCATGAGCTTAAACAAAACAACTAACAACAAAATACAATTAAATTTTAATACGTTTTTCCAATAGTTGTACTCAATTAAGAAGGAGTATCTAAACACTATTTTTGAACAGTAAAACGTAAAAAATATTGTAGAACTGTGTACGAGAAATAAAAATGAACTTTTGGAAAAAAAAAATTTTTTGGAAACAAATTAGGTTGAACAAATTTGCTATATACATATTCTTAATACTACTATGTACAAACGAACAAAAACAAATAATTAATAACAAAATTGTACAAAAAAAATAAAAATGCCTTTTAATTGCTGCATTAGGATCTGCACAAGTCATTTTGGTCAACATGTTCACTGTTTTTATAAATTTTTTTTGCCCTGACATACTTTCTCAGGTTTTTCCTTAATAAAGGAGAAAATTTCCCTTTGATTTCACCTAAATATACACTTTATTAACAATCGCAATAATTTTTCATACAAACTGCAAATTACTGAAAATTGAAAACAGTTGTGCTTCATGCAAATGGTTATGCAATCGATGTAAGTCATTAATTGTTCTGGTGGTAAATCGAATTTAATTAGATGTTGTTCAATCGCATTAATGGCTTCACTGATGGGAATCGATGGAAAAAGAGCCGTTACATCAAATGAAATCATAATTTCATCGTCTTCAATTTCTATGTCTTTTGTTTTGTCGACAAAATCAAATGTATTTTTGACTGAAAAGCCGTCGAAGTTACCGAATTTCCTCAACTCATTAACAAGCCATTTTGTTACCTTTGTTAGTGGTGAATTTACGTTTGAGACAATTTTCCTCATTTTATCTCCAGTTTTATGCACTTTTGGTAAACCATACATTAAAGGAACAGTTGGATTTGACACAGAAATAATCAAAATACTAAGCTCAGAAAACTTGTTACCGCGAACTCGTCCAATATAGTGAAAAAGCCGTCAGTAAAACCAGTCGAAGACCTAGTTATCAATCTCTCAGACGAAAGTTTTGAACAAGATGAAATGGATTTGTTAAACAGAGGTCTTAATTATGCAGTCAAACCGCGTAAAATGCCAATTATAGACATCGAAGCTGACATCGAATCCGCTATACAGTACGAGTACAAACCAATTGATATAAAAAAGTCAGTGAGAGAAAAAACGTTTCCTCTTATAAAAAATGCACTAAAACAACAACAACGCCGTTTAACCATTTAACACAGCTCTTGATAAACTTAAAAATAATAATACTTATTTCATCAAATCGGATAAAGGTAATAAAGTGGTCATCATGAACAAAGCGGATTACGACAGTAAAATGTTGAAATCAATAGAAGAAGGCAATTTCAAAGTAATCAAAAAATCACCTTTGAATCATGATTGCTGATGCCAAAATTGCAGTTGAAACCATACATCGTGTATTCAACGTCAATAAATACAAACTACGCGTGTCAAATAAAACTGTTCCTTTAATGTATGATTTACCAAAAGTGCATAAAACTGGAGATAAAATGAGGAAAATTGTCTCAAACGTAAATTTACCACTAACAAAGGTAACAAAATGGCTTGTTAATGAGTTGAGGAAATTCGGTAACTTCGACGGCTTTTCAGTCAAAAATACATTTGATTTTGTCGACAAAACAAAAGACATAGAAATTGAAGACGATGAAATTATGATTTCATTTGATGTAACGGCTCTTTTTCCATCGATTCCCATCAGTGAAGCCATTGATGCGATTGAACAACATCTAATTAAATTCGATCTACCACCAGAACAAGTAAGGGCTTACATCGATTGCATAACCATTTGCATGAAGCACAACTGTTTTCAATTTCGCAATATGTTTTACACCAACAATTTCAGATGTAGTATGGGCAATGGCCTGTCGCCCTATGTAGCATTTATGTGCAAATTTGAAACCGACCTAAATAAAATAGGTAAACTACCACGCATTTGGTATAGGTATGTTGATGATACATTTGCCGTGGTAAAAAAAGTCAGAAGCCGACAAGGTACTCCAATTAATCAACAGCAGATTTCCAAGCATCCAATTCACCTTTGAGAAGGAAGATGAAACACTCCACACTATACCATTTCTAGATTTAGAAATAAAACGAAAAGAAAAGAAAATTGAAATTAGTGTTTACCGAAAATCGACATCAACAGACCGTTACATAACCAATGACTCATACTGCACATATAACCAAAAACTTGCTGCATTTCACTCAATGGTGTACAGATTATGCCGTCTACCTCTGACATGAAAGAATACCAACAAATATTAAACATAGCCGATGTCAATGGATATGAGAAATCTATTATTGACAATTTGATTAAAAAACATTCGACAAAACTGAAACGAAACAACATCAGTACATTATCTGAACAAAACATATCCACACCTAAACACCGTGTCACTTTACCCCTCACCAGGAACATCGTCAACAAATTAATGCATGTCTGCCAAAGCCCAAATGAACATAATTCATACCAACAACAACAAACTTAAATTGCGCTTGGGTTCCACAAAAGACCACACAATATTTGTATTACCAACTCATCGATGCAGTGGAATTTATGAGATCTCTTGTTCTAATTGTGAGAAAAAATATATTGGACAAACGAGAAGAGCCGCCGAAACTAGATTCAATGAGCACCTTAGATCTGTGAAAAAGAAAGAGATCGACAAAGCTATAGCGGCACACATATTTGACCCAAGTAATGCAGATCGACATACAATTATGTACATCATTTGACAATAATTTCCGACTCATCAAAAATGTAAACAAACCACACAAACTAGACGCCTATGAATCGATACATATCCACTTGAACGACAACTTGATGAATTTGGAAGCTGGACCAATTGATTCTCTTCTGTTCAACTTATTAAAAAAGAAAAAATAGACACTGTTTTGTCACTCTCTTCACTGTGTTGTGTTTAACTTAACTTAACTTATTTAACCAACTATGTATAGTAAATATATGTACCTAATCTCATTTGTAATTGTTTAATTGTCGCTCGCTGATGATGGTTCCGCAGCTGAGAACCGAAACGCATACGCGCTGAATAAAAAAGAATTTTGAAAATTTCAAACATAAAAGTTTTTCGTTTTTGTTTTTAATTTTACTTCTATTTATTACGATTTTTGCGGTCAATAAGGTGTAATAACTTTCAATTAACCCCTCTGGAATTCTGCAATAATGGCCGCTCTTTTTTCAAGGGAAAGCTCAATAGTTTTTACCATCTTATACAACCTTTCTCTAGTATAGACCTATAGCAAGACTGACCGCAATATTTGGAGACAACGCAAAATATCATTTAACTAAAGAAATTTAGAACCTTTACTTTCCCAATACAGTTATATGCACTTGTGTAAATAATTTTGCTGTGTTCGATGGATGTGTAAATAATTGCGCCACTTAGTTTTGTTTGATTTTAACAGTTACTTGTTTTAATTTGCTAATTTTTTTGTTTACTCCTTGAATAAAACTGCAAACATTAAAAATGAGAAAAGTTAATGAACAATTTGTTCTTATTTCAAAAGTTCTCCAGCTTAATAGGTTGGTTAAAGTGCGAGCAATGCAATGTGTAAATAATTTTGCCAGTGACTATATATGCTTGAGTAAAAAAACAGACCCTATATTGTTGGAAAATGGTATTTAAGTCTGTTATAAATTTAAGGTAAATTCTATGCTCCAATCGAATTAGTTATAAAACTCAAGCACTTAACAACCTCACGGTATTTGTATGATGATGATGAACCTAATGCAGAACTATGCATCCGTACATACTTGTATGCAACTTAGCTACTCCCTACAATAAAATAAGGCCTCGATGAATACACTGATGCCAAAGCGGTTTAGAAATTCGTCTGCCATCTCTAATTCAACTCGTCATTACACTATAAAGCATACACTATGACGGTAATTACAAGCCGCGGTTTTTTTTAAACTCCTGCTAGTCTGCTTTTAGCGAGTAAATTACATATGTTCGTGCTTCAAGACACTTTATCAAGCGGGCTGTCAACTGGATGCAATTATACTCACCACTTCAAGTTGCAGCTCGTGGCAGTAGTTCCATGCATACTACTGGATGAATTGAGCTTCCATTACTACTACAAGTTCTAGTTGTTTTGTCAGTTGTCGTCGTCGTCAAAAGGCGACATACCATGCTCTTTGGCATGGAATGTTTTTGAAATTTAAACCCATTCTACTTGATTGCTGTGATTTGCAAAAGCAAACACATCATCGCAGGGTATTCATGGGGTTTTGTGCCTACCATCACCACATTCTCAGTGACAGTGGCAGGACTACAACACCCACGTTCACATCCTCGTTCAACAGCATTTATGCCTGTGGCTGATACCTTGTCATTAGGGATCAGCAATGCGCTACATTGCTGGCTGTTCAACGACTCGGGAGGATAGCAGCAGCTGTGGCATTGGTGGCTTGACTGGCGCGGTACTGCGGTAGTGAGATAGTTAGAAGCTGTAGACATCTACAGACATTTGTGTGTTTACCTGTGCTAACTTGGAATCCAATTAAAATCACTTGAGCGATTGTGGCTGATATGAAAAATCTCACTGTGTATTTGTATTACCTATCTATATGCAATGCCTTAACCAGAGGCGCATTGTTATGTATGATAATTCTTTTAAAGGTAAATCGACGTTGCAGTTGATGTAATAAATTAGCTGTAGGACATTTTTAACTTCTGCTTATGTGGACGTATTTTCTTCGCCACTAGAATGTTTGACTTTAATGTACGCGAATTTAAACCTTTAACTTAAATACATATATTATTGCGTTAGATTTGGAACATACTGCAATGGTGCAGTAGTAGTGTATTCGCTTACGGAATGGAAGGTCGTGCATTCGAATCCCGGCCAAGTCCATTAATACCGAATACATGAAATCGTAATCTCCCTAAGTAACTTAGACACCACCCGTGGAGAAAAACCCTACAACTGCACCCAAACACTTCTTTCCTATCTCTCTATTCTTTCTAATACCAAGTAGCTTACACTGTGTTCTTAGCATTATAAGGGTACTGTAACAGAAAAAAAAATCCCTTTAGCGTAAGCAAATTATAAAAAAAAAAAAAAAATATTAATTTGAATCCACCTATTCGTAATTATGATAATTGTCAATGGAATAAGTGATGAATATCGACTTCCTGCTGAAAGAGAAGGCACATTAAAATCAACAACTAAATATAAGGCCGGCCATATTACATCTATATATTTTTGTACCACATGTAAATCGTGGTCCTGAAATTCCTTACATTGGCATTCCAAAAAAGTCTGAGAATTTTTTTTATACAACATTTGAAATATAAACACATATATTTACTTCCACAGGATTCGGAGCCATACAAATATTGGCTTATTTCAATGAAATTCGCTGAGAGAAACATAACAGGAGAATTTTTTAAATAAATGTGGTGGCAACGAGAGACAGGAAATTAGAATTTTTCCCAACGAAATAACAGTCATCTTCTGTCAGAGAAGTTGAAATGGCATCACTGCTTGTAGGGTACCTGGTTCGGTATGTCTCAACAAATCCTGAAAATTGGATTGTCCATGACTGAATCGGTCAGCTAAATAGATTGTATGCATTTCCATAAATTGCTTGTAATAATTTCCTGTTTTTAAAAAACTCAACTATATTCTGTCAGATCATATACTTCATGGCAGGGGATTTTTTTTTTTTATTTATAATCATTTATTCTTTATAACAATGGAAATATAATTTTCTTAAACTATCATAACACAAATTCAGGTTTAATAACGAATAGTTAGTGACATTTGTATTTGAAAATTCAAATAGTGATAAATGCTACGTCATAAATAAAATTCAGAATTATGTGGGGTACGCAATATTTAAATGATTATTGATATAATATAACAAACCGTAAAAAAAGCTATACAATGATTTTTGGAAAAAGAAGCAGTAAGTAAGTAATTTAAGAAATTATTTTAATACTAAGCAATATAAGGCAGCAGAACTTCAATTTGACTGTGATCAAATTCCAGAAGCCACAGTTTAACTTTTTTAAGAACATTGACAAAGACCAGGTACACCGAAGAGCCATAGCAAACGTATTAAACAACTTGTAAGACACGATGGAGTAGAAGTTTCTAAAATGCGTGGTACGAAAAGTGGGAACAGGAACATAATTGTCAAGATTGCTACGCAGAGTACGGACGTCAGATATAGGACTCTGTATATAGCCACCTCTCATATAAAATAACTTAGAGACTTTAAAATAATACAAATGTCTGACCGGAAGGATTTTTAATGATCTAAAGAGGGGCATAGAGCGAGTCAATCTGTTAACACCGCAGATTTTCCTTATAGCACACTTCTGTAGGACGAGGATAGGGTGAATTTTTGCTAGATAGGCGCTTCCCCAGCAACTTATACCATATTGAAGTCTTGAATGGAAAATGCCGAAATAGGCTGCCCTTAAAGTTCTGCTATCACAATATTTTTTGAGATGATAGAAGCTACGGATAGAAGAGCGCAGATATTGCTTCATTGTTGAAATATGTTTGGCCCAGCTCATATTTTGATCAATTAAAACACCCAAGTATTTAAAGTTATCAACTCTTTCTATCTTAAAACAATTCTTATTACAAACATTACCCTCATTGAAAGCCACTAAGGAATCGTCCCCAGTACATGTGCAATTTACCATTTTATAACGTAGGCAATTTCCATCGTGAAAGTAGATTTCAAAATCAGGAAATTCTTGTATTCTTAAGCTAAAATACATCAGTTTGGTTTTGTTACTTACATTTACCTTGTGTTTGGCGAACCAAACTCTGAGTAAGTGAACATCGAGGTTTATTTCAGTCAATAAGTTTTGAGGGCTAGATTAGGCATATGCGATACCGAGATCATCTGCAAAAGCTGTTACTTTACCTGCGAATGGTAGGTTAAACAGGGAGTTTATGTAAACAAGGAATAAAATCGGACCAAGGACCGATCCTTGTGGACCCCCACTTTTACTTTTTTTTTCGGTATTTTAAGTAGGATGCAAGCCAGTCACGTACAGTACCACGGAAACCAACGGAATGAACCTTGTTAAGAAGAATGCTGTGGTTAACCATATCAAAGGCCTTTGTGATATCCACAAACAAACCAGCGCAATGTTTTTTCTCATCCAAACCTTTATTAATTAAGGAGCAATATTGTAGAAGAGCATCTTCGGTAGATAGGCCCTCCCTAAATCCAAATTGCATACGACTAAAAAAGTTAATCCTTTTTAGATAATCTAACATTCTATTTTAACAGCTTTTTCAAAAATTTTAGACATTGAAGACAGCTAGGAAATCAGTCTGTAGTTGTAACCTCTTTTCTACTCCCCTTTTTAAAAATCGGAATAACAATGGCACATTTTAGTTTAACGGGGTAAACTCCAGTGAACATACTGAGGTTAAACAGATGAGCTAGGATATCTGCTATATTAAGAGCGATGTTCTTTAAAGTGGGGTTGGAGATTCCATCCTCACCGCATGCGGAAGAACTGTTGAGCGAGTTGTTTAATCTATAAATCTAAGACCCAGTGATTGGGGTAAAGTAGAAACTACCACTATGTAATGTATCTTCCACTAAACAACCAGCTATACATCGATTACAGAAATCATTTGAGTGGGACATCAGACCAACAGAAGAAAAAAAGCTATTGAATTTATTTGCGACCGTTGAGGGATCGTCAATTGAAACACCATCACTATCTAGTATAATAGAATTAGTAATGTTGGATACATTGGAGTTTATTATATAATTAATATTTCCACTCTTTTTTAGGGTTGCCTTGTGACCTGCACATTATAGATTAATAGTAGTTATAACGGCACATTCTGATTTTCTGATTCACATTCTGGCACATTTTTTTGAAACGACTTTTTAACATTGAATTGAGTGGATGTTTACGACATTTTTTAGAAAATTTGTTTTTAAGTTTTACTTTTGAGAATACATGGGGTTATCCAGGGCTTCAATCTCACTTCGGATTTTCTAATCACACAACTCTAACTGCAAGTTCGTATATACGATTATAAGGACTTTTGAAATAGATCATAAGCCCTGGTAGAATCGCTCATAAACTGTCTCCCAGTTCTCAAAACGCAGCATGTTATTCAGAAGATCAAACCTAATCTTTGTTATTTGGTAGGTATTTCTTCCGGGCCTCATATTTATGGTATTGAACAAAATACCACTCATGCAGTGATCTGTAATCAGAAGATCAAAGTTAATACCAGCGCAATGACTAATAGATATGTCTTTAAAGCGACCAAATACATGGTCTAAATAGGAATTGGAGATTGGCTTCGTTGGTTCATTTCTGAAAGAATAAAGACCATGCTCAGCTGTTAACGCTAGATAAGAGTCTTTAGCAATGCTGGAAGTTAAAATATCAATGTTAATATCACCTAGAAGAACAAGATTTGGTGATTTAAGTTTATTCAACAGAGATGAAAATTCGTTAAGGAACGATTGCGGATCATGCGAATGTAGTCTATAGATGCATAGAAAATTAAATATAGTGTTACAGATTTTACATGAAAATTGTATAACATCTGCAGACGATAGACAGCGACAAATTATATTATCTCCCAACGAAACAGAACGAAACACTAAAACTCCAGAATACGATTCATTTGTATTAGTGTTGAAGGTATACCCCGGGATTGAGAAATCATCGCGTTCACAATCAAACAACCATATTTTGGAGACAAAAATTAGGTCCGGTAAATACATAAGTGCTTCTAGATTGCACACTATTAAATCAAAGTTTCGCCTCATGCTGCGTATATTTTGGTGTATACAACAAAAAAGGAGTTGCTTCCATCAGAGGCGCGATTAAAAATGTCGTCACTTGTGCTTCTTATAGTAGTACTGGTTGTGTTGTTGCCTATATGGTCAGTCGATTTAAACATAAACATTATAACAAATGTGTTGATAAAGATGCGAAGACGACAAATTAGTCTTTCAAAGCAGCCAAATCATCAAACGACCTTATAGCAACAACCCTACCCTTATCTACTTTTCTCAATAGAGACTGACAGTTTTGGAACCACAAGTATTTATAATTATTATCCGTCTTGACTTTTTTAGCTTCCATAAATAAAGCGCGCGTGTAGCTTGTACAACAATCATTAATAAAAATACTACCCTTGTTTGCAGGATCAAATAAAGATGGCTTTAACTTCTTAGCTACATTCCTCTTGCACTGCATTTTCCTTTGTTTGACATCTAGTGAAGATAGGTGAACGCAGAGAATATCACTGGATTTGTTGTTGTTGTTTGGAGACTGTCCAGTTTAGTCAATATTCGAGTTTCTTTTCCATACCCGCTTGACGAAACAATGCTATATATCAGCGGCAGTGAAAGAGACATCCAAAGCACTTCGGAATATTTTTTGGACGCATTCCTCAGCGTTGCTGTTGTTGACTCCAGGTATCCCAGTTATCTCTATAATTTTTTCTACGTTTTTTTGTTCTCTCCAATTTAACTTTCCCTCCAGCGTAGTGATCTTCTGTTTCAGCATTGACATTATTGACATAAATTTCGCCAAAATTACACATAATTCCATAAAGGTCGTTTTTCTAAATAAAGGATTTCATAAAGTTAGTCGCAGCTTATTTATTGACTCGTATTGTTTTATCATTACATTTTATGTGCCGTGTTTCTTGAACAATGGCGATTAGAATCAAACATCCCTGAGAAAGCCACAAATTGCCATCCATTGGTGTTTTTAGAAATTCAGTTTTTACCACCTTAGCTTAGCCCCATTAGTTAAGTGCGCTCTCCATCCTCTGCACATTCCCTTCTTCACAAAATTCTGAGTAAACTTTTAAAAGCACTTAGGGGTCACATAAAGTTAAGCCGGTGATTATAGGCCAAACTTAAGCACTTTAGTAGCCCCTCTCCACCAGACTATGGTCTTTGTTTTTTTTTTGTGGCATGTATTTTCTTTTTCACCCGTAGCCAGTCGGACAAAGACAATAGATGGTGGAGGGTCAATTAAAGTTAAAGACATTGCCAGCCAAGGTAATTACTTATAATAAAGCAGTAAAGTGCCTACTGTGGCGTTATTATAGGGATGAGCCAAAGGACTGCTCACCCATAAGAGAATCGACAAAATGAACAAACTGAACAATAATCTGATAACAATAACGGAGCTATGAGTACTTGGGCATGGGTTGTTTGAGAGTGCAAGTCTGTTAGATGTGGCTTCCTGAGGGTGACGGTACATGCCCAGTCAAAAAGCTGGAAGGAATTCGTATAGCTATCCATTTTGGAAGTTTTCCATTCCGGTTGATTCTTTTTGCTCTCTACCAAAGCCACTTCATATTTGTGCTGGATGAACATAATTATCAGCGCTGTTCTTCATTAAGTGAGACTTCGGAAAGGCATAAGGCAAAAATGAGATTCTCTGCAATTTATGAGGTGGTTATAAAATTCATCATAACTTTGCAAATAATGGCAAATGAAGGATATCATTCCCATTCATTTGCTAATGGTTTTATTGGCAAACAATTATTATTATTTATGGGATGGATGATTCGATTATTGGTTTGAGTTAACTGTTGCTTCGGATTTTATTTTTGCTCGAAAATATTTCATTTTGATAATCTATCGTGTTTTATGAAGCTAAGCAATAAATACACCAGTAAAAGGAAGAAGTCAGTGTACAATCAAAATTAAAACATTTGGAAGCATCCTGGCAACATCGCTTTTAAATTTAATGCGGAGTTTTAATTAGCGGTCTCAGTCCTTTAAATTTTCTTTCACATTTCAGTGAACGGGACTTCAAATGTATACTTTATATTAAATTGCGTATTGGACTAAATTTGATATCGGACCAAGATCTTCAGAATATTATACACTGTCGATCACAAGGATGCGTACATTCATTTTGAAATCGATTTTCAGTCTTTATATCTGTTGGAAATTTTATACCCGGAAACTTTTACTACCTCAAACAATGATTTACTTGAAAACTCATTGCAAATATTTCGTTGCAGGTTTTGTTAAGAATATTTAAAAATAGCGTTGAAAAGAACTGTTCTTATTTAGTTAAAAAAATGGGTTCCGGAAAGACTTTGACAGCGACAGAAAGAGGAAAAATAGAACCTTTCAAAGAGTTAGGACTCTCAGGTCAAGAAATTGCAAGGAGCCTAAATAGAAGTAAGACTGTTGTAAGCAGTTATCTTGCGGATCCACATCACTATGGGAAAACTCAAAAAGGACGCACGGCAGCAGCAACAAACATTGCGAGAAAAGCGGGTGATTCTACGGCTTGACTCAAATTCTACTCTACCAGTGACTAAAATAAGGGCCAACAGCGGAGTAGCGCCAGTATAGCAACGGCCCGAAAACGGAAAAGTGCTACTATAGGTACAGAGAAGAAAACTTAAAAAGAAACCTGTTTTGAGGCAAGTACACAAGGAGCATCGAATAAATTTTGCAAGAGAACATTTCGCTTGGAGCAGTGAATGGAAACGCGTTGTCTTTTCGGATGAAAAAAAGTTTAACCTCGACGGCCCCGATGGTTACAACTTTTATTTCCATGATCTAAGAAAGGAGGAGCTTATTTTGGCAAGACATCACAGCCGTACATCAGGTGTAATGGGGTGGGGACCTATTATCCACTATGGCACAATCGAGTTGGAGTTTTTGCCCACAACAATGAATGGAAACAACTACAAATGTTTGCTGGAACGGTCATTTCCAGAAGTGAAAAACATTTTCGGACCCCTGTCTTGGATATTCCAACAAGACAATGCCCCTATCCACACTTCCAGGGTTGTTACAAGTTGCTATGGCCGCCCTATTCACCGGACTTAAACATAATCGAAAATGTTTGGGCAATTTGAAGACAGGGACACTTTAATCGAAGCTATTCGTGATGCCTGGGCTCAAATTTCTATTAATTATTTTAAAAAAAACCGTATGATTCTACTCCAAACTCCAAAATGGTGGGCATACTCATTATTAATGTAGAAAAACATTATAAATAAATGTTTTAAAACCATAAAATGTAAGCATCTAATTAATTTTGCATGTGGCCTCATCCTAGTGGCGCATCTTTTTATACGCTTTTCAAGTACTAGTTCATTATTTGATCTTAGGAAATTCCAGCGATCGTTTATTTTTTACCCTTTAATTTTATGACTTACCTTTTCACAGGTAGTAAAAGTTTCTGGGTGTAAAATTTCCAAAAGGTATAAAGACTGAAAATCTATTGCAAAATGTATGGCATCATCCTTGTGATCGGCAGTGCATATATAAGATAACTCCGTAAAATAGTTTTTAGGCCCAAAGGTAATAATTTTAAGGTTATGTTTTTTTTTTATAATTTGTTTACGCGTAAGGGATTTTTTCTGTCGTTACAGTACCCTTATAGTGGCTAAGAACACAGCGTAAGCATTTGTGTTTTAACAGCAAGCAGCACCTGGCAATATCGTATTTTATTGCATGATTTTCGGTGCTACTTACTATTAGAAAGAATAGAGAGATAGGAAAAAAGTGTTTGGGTGCAGTTTTAGGGTTTTTCTCCACGGGTGATGTCTAAGTTGCTTAGGGAGATTACGATTTCATGTATTCGAAATAAAGTAATGGATTTGGCCGGGATTTGAACGCACGACCTTCCATTCAGTAAGCGAATACACTACTTTTTACTTTTAAATTCATTTTTTAATTGTTACTGAATATCAACTTACGTACTAGACAAAAATGATTAAATCTAACTTAAAATTAACAGGATACTTATTCTTATTTATTGGTCCTTATGCGGACGCCCTAAACTTAACTATATCTTATAATTATTGCCTTTCGGCCTAAAAACTATTTACGAACTAATCTTACATTGTATTCGTCGACAAAATAACGGGTATTTATTGCAATATTCAAGGACTGACTGGCAACTTAATAGAGGCAAAAGAAAACTTTATTGGAAAAAAAATTGATTTTCTTGTATTTACTGAAACACACGTAACTTCCGAAATAGAGGACGATGAGATTTTATTGGAGGAATACTCGTATCACACCCCCGTACGATGTAACAGCGAATCAAGGCACACGGATGGGATCTGCATCTATGTCAGAAAGAACTTCGCAGTCAAACCCATTAAACAAATTACCCTATCTACGCATATCTATCTTCTTGTTGTTAAAATCACCAACAACAACCAGTCATTTCACCTGGCTGGAGTATACCGGTCACCCAGTTCGTCAGAGAGAGTTTTCTGTAATGCGTTTAATGAGTGGATAGAGGAATTAGTTCTTTCAGATCTGAAATTTATACTCGCAGGTGATATAAATATTGACTGGTTTGACGAATCGAGCACTTATAGAAAGGAATTAAAAGACACAATCGAAGTGGACAACCTTTGTGAACAAGTTGTTACTGAGCCTACACGGGTGACAAACACTACCCAAACATAAATAGATTACGTTATAACAAACACAGACACAACCGTTGTAAAAACAATTTCCGACCTCAAAATAAGTGACCACGAAACGCTGTTAATTCACTTCAATCTTAAACGCACGATAATAGAAAGAACTGAGGCAAACCAAATTGAATTCCTAAAATACAATAAATTATCGTTCTTGAGCCAGCTTAGAAACAGCGACTTATTACTAAATAGTGAAGATCCACATCTAATTGGAAGAGTTCTGCAAACTGAATTAGTACGAATAACAAAAACACAAGTACACACTAAAGTAATAAGCGGTAGTGACGATAGCTGGTATAATGAAAGACTAAGAAGCTTTAAACGGCAAAAAATTGCCCGGTATTTGCAATTTAGAATGTCTAACAGTGAGTCTACATGGGAAAGTTACCGTGCTATACGAAACCAATATAAAGCAGAGTTAGTCAGAGCAAGAAACAACAGCATTAGGTTACAAATTGAAAGAGCTAGAGAACAAAAAGCTACTCGTATGTGGAGAGTAATTAAAATGCACGTTTTAAAGAAAGAAAGACAATCAATAAATGATATTTACTTTAACGGCACGTGCATAAAAGGGGATGAGAATATTGCTAACGAGTTGAAAATTTTTTTTGTAAATAGTGTCTTGGACATTAACCAAACCATTCCGTATACACAGTTCACCCAGAGTACAGAAATTGCAAACACGTCATTTCAATTTGAGCTTGTCAATGAGGAAAACATAAAAAAGGTGATACGATCACTTAATCAAAAGAAAGATTTTAACTACATCAGCGCTAAAATGCTTCTGGACGCAATGGATGTAATCGGACCCGCTTTAGAGCGATTGATAAACCTATCTTTAAGCAATGGAATATTTCCTGAGACATGGAAGGAATCCGTTGTTACACCCGTCGAAAAAGTCAAAGGTACCGACCGATGCGAAAACTTCCGGCCAATAAACGCGCTTCCAGTGTATGAGAAGGTTCTTGAAAAGATTGTGCACATCCAACTGGAGAGTTATTTTGAAAACAATCACCTATTCCTCGAAAACCAATCGGGATTTCGGAAAAAACACTCGTGCGAGACAGCGCTTAATAGCGTCTTGATATGTTGGAAAGAGGAGCTAGCAGCAAAAAATCATGTAGTTGCTGTCTTTTTGGATCTTAAAAGGGCGTTCGAGACCATCGACAGGAGTATTCTTATATCTAAACTTTACAGATACGGCGTTAGAGGAAAGGAACGGAACTGGTTTGAATCATTTCTAAATAGAAGGTCACAGAGAACAATAGTCAATGGAGTATCATCTAGCAGTATTGAAACAACCCTAAGAGTGCCCCAAGGATCAATTTTGGGTGCCCTGCTCTTCATTATTTACATCAATGACATAAATCAACAACTTAAATACGCTCAGTTATCTCTATTTGCCGATGATTCTCTTATATTTATATCTGGAAAAAACTTGGTTGAATGCGAACGGCGAATGCAAGAAGACTTGCTTAGATTAAGTACATGGTTAAGGGCAAATAAACTTAAATTAAATGTCGGAAAAACAAAATGTATGGTTCTTAAACATAAAGTCAATATAAATCTTACTTTAGAAAATGAGTTAATTGAACAGGTGGAAAATATTAAATATCTTGGAGTAATCATCGACCCTAAATTAACCTTAAGGCCGCATGTAGAGTACATTATAAAAAAAATAGCGAAAAAGTAGGCTTCTTTGGTAGAATCAGAAGAAAAATTTCTCTAATGAGTGCAGTACACATATATAATGTAATGATCAAACCGCATTTTGAATATTGTTCATCAGTTTTGTATCTACGAGTATCATGTGACACGTTGATTACGAGTATTAAGCTACAACGTATGCAAAATAGGGCAATGAGAATAATTTTAAAATGTAATATTTTTACACCAATAACAATGATGTTAGATGCACTAAGATGGTTAAATGTAAAACAAAGGATATTGTTTAATGTTTTAAGTTTCATTTTTAAAATTAAATATGATCTTTTATCAAATTATTTGAAGAAATATCTGCAATATGTAAGGGACACTCAACCCTATAATCTAAGAAGTGGCAATGACTTCAGGGTCCCCGCTTATCGGGAAGTTATAACACAAAACAGCATTGCGTATAAAGGCTGTCAAATGTATAACTCACTACCATTAAACTTAAGAAACGAACGTAACTTTAGAAGATTCAAAATGTTATTAGCTAATTATATAAGATGCAATTTTCCGCATACATCTTAATTTATATTGAATGTTATATAATTATATATATTAAATTATTATGAATTCACACATTAGGTTAAGTTTAAATATGATCATAATTTTGTATTATTGATATTGAATGGCAATATTTGCTAAATAAATAAATGACATCAATCAAAAAGAAAATCAAATAAAACTCGGTATCATTATTAAGATTTTATATTTTTTATATAAAACAAACTACAAACTACCTATTCCACTTACTTAAACTACTTAACGTATTCTAACTATAATTAGGGTTCTGAGCACTCATTGCCTTGCGCAACAAGTGTACAAAATCCTAATTGCTTTCCGGGTGCCTGGCAGTTGTCCATGTGCACACGCACCGCCGTGAGCCGAGTGAAGCCTTACAGCGCCAGTCAACTACGGGAAGCACCACCACACGTTGGCGAGCCCGGCCTCTCCCAAAAACGCCCTAGCTAATCTAACTTATAAGCTAAGAGGATGTTACCTAAAGTAACGTACCGTCCTGGGAGGCCATGTTGACCCCTCCCCCCTCAACAAGCCACCAAAATTCGGCAATTTGTTTTTCCGTGTCGAATTTATCCCTCTCCGATATTGCGGTACTAAAACGAAGGGGCTCATGAGCATTGGGGACGTCCCCGTCATGGAGGAGCCGCTTATCTCTCGCGCTGCGGTAGCGATGGTATAAGACCGGAACACCATCCCTCGTCTGTACCAGCCCGTTTGCATCAATATGGATAAATGCCTCTGGCGGGACAAAGCCAGACCGGAGCGTACTCCATATGTACATTTCATTGGGGTTAGGTTAGGTCAGGTTGACGTGGCTGTCAGCTAAGGCCGACACACTTAGACCAAAATTAGGTCCATTGTGGTACCACACAGATCTGGGGATTCCCTCACTGCTCGTTGAACCAATGGGAGCTTCTTATGAAGAGCGAAAGACTTCTGACGCCAGTGTTGGCTAAGTCGTTTGTGTCATTAAACAAGAAGTCCCCTAGATGGAGATTTCTTTTGTGGGAGAGCGCAGGGCATGTGCAGAGAAGGTGAAGTATAGTCTCCTCCTCCTCCTCGTCCATGCAGCTTCTGCAGAAGTCGTTTGAGTACACGCCAAGTCTGGAGGCGTGCCTGCCTATTAAGCAGTGTCCTGTGATAACACCTATGGTCGAGCTAATATGCAGTCGGTTTAATGAGATTAGACACTTAGAGCGTCGCAGATCCAGCTTTGGCCAGATTCGCTTAGTCGCTAGACAAGTATTGCTACATGTCCACCCAAGGTTTGTTCTCTCGATTGCTGATAGCTTGAGCAAGAGTTTACATGTAGCGATTGGTATTCCTAAAGAACCTTTATCAGGTAAAAGAGGTAAAGTGGTTCCTTTTTTGGCGAGATCGTCTGCCCTACAGTTACCTGGAATGTCTCTATGCCCCGGCACCCAACAGAGGTGAATGTTGAACTGCTCTGTCATCTCCGAAAGAGATGAGCGGCAATCTTGGGCTACGATGGAGTTTGAAGAGACTGAGTCCAGGGACTTAATCGCTGCCTGACTATCCGAGAAGATACGGATATCCTTTGAGGATATCACATTCCTCTTTAGCCACGACAGGGCTTCTTTTATCGCTAAAATTTCCGCCTGGAACACGCTACAATAATCTGGAAGACGGAAAGAGAGGCTAAGATTTAGCTTTTCTGAGAAAACGCCCCCACCTACCCCATCGCTGGTTTTAGATCCGTCGGTGTAGAAGTGGATCGATTTATCTTCCGCAAATGCATCATCATCCCAGAATGATCTGGAAGGAATGGTGATTTGGAAATTTTTTCCGAACTGCAGATGGGGTATGGTGTAGTCTATGTTTCTGGGTAGAGACTTAAAGGAGTCCAAAATGATGGAGTGGCCAATCTTCTTGTTGGTCCACTGTGAGGTAGCTTTTAAGCGGACAGCGGATCAAGCCGCTGTTTGCATGCTAAAAATGTCGAGGGGTATCAGGTGTAACAGAATGTCCAGTGCAGCGGAGGGGGTAGTACGGAGTGCTCCGCTAATGCACAGACACGCTGAACGCTGGACTTTGGCCAGTTTGTCGCGGTTTATAGCTTTATCCAGGGCAGTCCACCAGACGACCACCTCGTAAGTAAGAATTGGTCTAACCACCGCTGTATATAGCCAATGCGTAATACGGGGTTGTATACCCCACTTATTGCCAATGGCTTTTTTGCAATAGTAGTAAGCCCCAAAGATCAGACTATTGTCGCTGGCCATCACCCTTGCAACGTGCCTTCGAGTCACCTTAATGAGGAAATTGTCAATCCTATTCAACTGAGCCCCATCGTATAGGACCTTGTTGGGATAGTATTTTATATAGTTGTATTCAGGCGTTCGGAACAACCGGAGACAGGTCCTAAGACATTATCGGATAATGATTTTTTTTTTTTTTTGATTGATTTTGATATTTATTTCTCTTAAATTACTTATAAATATAATATAATACAAATCCATATAAAAATTCAATATGTAAGGAATTACAAAGTAAGGCAAAAGAAATTTGGTGGCATTCGATATTTTATTCAGAGTGAGTTCAAATAGTGTTGAATGCCACTTCAAAAGGAAAAATACAATCATATGGGGTGGGGTATTGAACAAAAAAAATATAGAAAAAGCAATTTTCAGCAGATTTAATTCATTTAACATGTTACACTTTTAATTTCGCGATCAAACTACTAATTAAACGCGGTCGAAAACGAAATAAAAGACGCGGAATATTTTGCGATAAAAACGTAAAATGAATATTAACTTAACTGTCAAACAAACGCGAAAAGTGCAACAGTCAGCAAAAGTATGCTGATTTTTTCCGGCCGCTCAGCTGGGGGTGGGTTCAACGAAAAAGCGCTACGATTGCGCTCAGATAATCGAACACTCTGGAAGGTTAGCGAACCTGCAAATAAAATTGGTGTGTTTATTGTCGTGAAGGAAAAATATATTCCTCCGATGACAGTAACACAATGGGCGCCACACAATTTTTGTTGGAAAATTGTGAAACCTGAAAAATCTGAAAAACTGAGAAAAAAACCTGAAAAATCTGAAAAACTTGAAAAACCCGAAAGAAAAGTGAAATTCCGACCACCGAAGAATCACGAACTGAAAAGAAAGTTCCAGAACAAAAGAAAGAAAGACCGTTCTTTTTTTTTTTTGTACCACGTTATAAGTCCCCGTTGGGGCACGGCAAATTACTTTTAATGAACGGAAATTTGGCTTTAACACACAAAGAAATAACGGAATTGCCGTTTGAATTGGCGCAAGATCGCGTTATCCCGAAAGACAAAAATTATATCTTACCGAGATCTGTTTCTACTTTTTTTTCTAGCTACCACCAAACACTATACTTATCCCAGTTTATAATTTTTTTGTTTTATCCTTTTTCTCCTTCCTAGCCGTCTGTTCCTCTTGAATAGACTTTGGATTTTAGTCCCGCTTCGCAATCTCCTGCCCACCCTATTCACGATTCCTCCTTTTCACAAATTTTTCTACTTCTCTTTTTTATTTGTTTCCACTACCCTTCTCGATTGGTTACTTTTACTTTTTTCTCAAAAACCACTAATTAGCAAGAAAACGTCTATGTCTACGACTGGTCAACCAAGAAGTGATTTTTCCAGATTTCTTTGTCCATTCGACCGGCCAGTGTCCCTCACTCACACCATCATCCAATCTTGGGGAAGCAGAGCCAACGGCAGCCCTAACGTGACAATTCAGCTGTGGCGCTGCAATTGCCGACTGCTTCGTACTCCCTCACTCACACGTACTTGGGATAGGCAATTCACAGCTCCCACACGATAACTCAACTGTCGCTCTGAGAGTATCAACTGTTCCTTGTTCTACCCCACCCATTCACGCACATCCACGCATTTGGCTGGACCATGTCGTTTTTTGCTACACTGTGTCATCTTTACACTAATGCGCTAACATGATCCCGCTAATGCTCTCACGGTTCTCATTCTTTGGAATTCGCCCATCACTGGAAACATCCAACGATAAGCGAACCTCTGGCCGAACCTGGATCTACCCTCACACATTTCAATTTGACAGTTCGCGAATTCAATAACAAGGAAAAATAACCTTTCGAGAAAAGTAATTATTTATTGCACTAATTCGTGCATTTAAAGTCAAGTTCTTTGCAACAAAATTAATTGATACATTTAAATCATGTTTCCCCATTCAACCAACCCTAAGGGAATCGAAAATAGGTGGCATAGGATTATAATAATCCCTAGGACCAGGCACCAACAATCCTATTCGGAAAACCAATCGACCAGGAGATTCTCAAAGTTGGGATTTATATTATTATCTACGCTAATTTGCCCTAGCTATCTCGGTGGGACCGCGCGCAGATTTGGGGAAAAGGGGAAATGCCAATCTTGCGCCATTTCTCACATGTTCATATGTAAGTGTTTTGATTTGTTGTTTAGTGTTTTTCTTTTTCGTTTTCGTGCTGGTGTCTTGTAGTGAGTTGACTCGTACAATTGTGGCAAGTGTTGTGAGAGTGTGTATACGTGGCCGTCCGCCCACACGTCTCTGTGGCTCCTCCGGTGCTCCCACGACGGAGTTGAAGGACAGATCGTCATCTTCCCCCCATCGTACGTGGCTCAGTACCGTGACAATGGTACTTCTGGTGCAATTGTCTTTAGGAGGGGCCGTCCGCTCGCCGTCCCCAATTGCTATTCCAGACCGACCGTCTGGTTGTGGCAGTGTCATAGGTGTCGACTACTGCGTTTTACAGACCGCCCGTCTGTTAGGAGTGTGTTGGCAGATGCGTACACGACTCTACCGTTGCAGACCGTCCGTCTGGGTTTGTTGTCGGCGTTTGTGTATCAGACAGTCCATCTGTGTTTGAAGTCGTCGTTTGTGCCTCAGACAGTCCGTCTGTAAGGCAGTGCGTTGGTCCGTTGGGAGTCTCCTGACGGCCCGTGTCAGGCTCACCATCCGGACATTTGGGGCCCCACCTCTTGCTTCGCTGAACAGACCGTCCATCTGTTACTGTGGGTCCTTTCCTCGACCCGTCGACCACCTGTCGATCTGGTTTGCCAGGGTTGGGCCGCCTGCCCATGCTAAGCGTCTACCTGTTGTGGTCGCCTACTCAAGGCTCTAGAGAAGTGGGCGCATGGCTGATGGAACCATGGCTGCCCCTCCACTTCTTCAGACCCTGCATATGCGCACCGATAAAAGAGGGAATTGGTCAGGAAGTCAGGGAATGGAGAGTAGAACTTGTTGCGGGAAATTTTACCGCAACAAATCCCACCCTCACCTCCAAGGAAATGTGCTTGGTTTTCAAAGAACCCCAAGCCATTTCCAGAGGCTAAGGTTAACAACACACAAAGGAGGGGTTTGCCCATCATCGGCCAATTCGCCTGTCCAGATAGCAACAAAATTAAAGCATTCCATCGCAAAGATAAGTAAAAAATTAGTACCAAGCCCGAGCTCCGTTAGTGGGGACTGCTGGACTAATCGTCGGCGGCACTGTGATAGGGCTTAAGGTCCTTCACATGCCATGTGCCACGATCTCGACCGTTTTCATCGCTCAATGTGTACGTCCACGGAGAAACGCGTTTTTTAATAGTGAAAGGTCCGATAAATTTCGGGGCGAGTTTCGCGGCATAAAAATTAGCGGCGTCGGATAACGCGAAATTTCTGCGCCATACGATTTCGTTCGGGAGGTATTGGACATCCCTCCGTCGGAGGTTGTAGGCTTTCGCGGACTTCTTGGCTGCCGCCGCTAACTTCCTACCGATGTCGATTCTAAGTTCGTTAAAACGGTTTTCTACCTCTGAACCCCTGTTAACCTCCTCTGACCCCACTATTTGGCCCTCATCTGCTATACCTAAGCTCCGACTACCTAACCTGCTACTAGGAGTGGCTGCTCCGTTGTCGTCGCCTAGTCTCCTGTCTTCGGTTTGTTCACTTGCAGGGGCTATGACCCTACCGCAAGTTGACATCTCTCTCCCGAAATTTGCATAATACGGGGTCATCCCTAAAACGTCGTGTTGCGCGGTGCGTATTGCACACGCTACCTTTGGTAGTTGGACATCCCAACTTCTGTGATTCTCGGAGACATACGCCCTCAGCGTTGTCTTGATGATCTGGTTTATGCGCTCCGCAGGATTAGCCTGCGGATGGTAATGCGCTGTATATCTCAACTGTGACGCGTACGCCTGGCAAAGCGTTTTCAACTCCGTACTACGGAATTGTGGGCCGTTGTCACACACGACCACCGACGGAACGCCAAAAAGTAGGAAGACATTGTCTTCGAGCTCCCTACAAACTGCTTTAGCGGTAGCAGACCTCAACGCGAATAACAGTGGAAATTTAGTAAAATAATCTACTACCGTCAGGATGTAGATGAAACCCCTATTGGACTTGGGAAGTGGGCCTACAAGATCTACGCAAATCATTTCCCAAGGCCTCGAAATTCCTACCCTCTCCTTCATAAGACCAGCTGGTTTATCATTCACCGGCTTCACCTGTTGGCAAACAGAACAACGTTTAACGTACCCCGTTACATCCCTCTTCATTTTCGGCCAATAATACTTGGAACTTACTCTAGCGTAAGTTTTTCGGACCCCCATATGCCCCGCTAACGGACTGTCGTGACACTCCTGCAAAATCCCCAATCTGCCTGCTTTCCCCACTACTAACTTCCATTCGTTATTGTCCGCGTGGACCACGATATGGTGCGCTTTAATAAATTTGAAAAGTCGACCGTTGTCGACTCTCCATGCTGGATATGCTAGCGGATTCGCTTCAACAGCTGCCACCATCTTCGCCACCCAAGGGTCCAAATCCGCATCTGAGATCTCGGCTACCACCGGGACTCCTCGCGACAACATGTCCGGAACGACATGTTCTTTCCCCTTTCTGTGGACGATCTGGAAGTCGAACTGCTGAAGCCTCACTGCCCAGCGTGCTAGTCTACCCGACGGATCCTTAAGGTTACTTAACCATACCAAAGAGTAATGATCAGTCACGACCGTGAACCGAATTCCTTCGATGTACCGTCGCAACTTCTCAATCGCCCATAGTACAGCCAAGCACTCCTTTTCAGTCGTCGAGTAGTTCCTCTCACATCGGTTGAGGGACCTACTTAGGTAGCAAACTACCTTCTCGCCCTCCTCAAAGGTCGCTGAAAATCCGGACACGTCAGGATCGGTGCTGTAATTAAGCATTCCTTCGCCTTTCGGAAGCTCTCTTCGCATTCTGCGGACCAACCAAACTTCCTACTCTTCTTTAACAAATCTGTTAAAGGACACACTAACTCAGCGAAGTTGGGTACAAAGCGCCTGTACCAAGAGATAGTCCCTACAAAGCTCCTAACTTCCTTCACATTTTTCGGTGCAGGAATCCTAACCATGCTATCCACCTTCTCCGGATCGACGTGAAGTCCATTCCTATCAACGACATAACCCAAAAATTTTAACGATGACCGACAAAAGTTACACTTTTCCCGGCTAACCTTTAATCCCGCTCCACATAATCGCTTGAAGACCTCCTCCAGTATCTCAAGATGTTGTTGAAACGAGTTGGTGACGATAATAATATCGTCTAAATACACGAAGACGTGTGGCTCGAGATCGGCACCAAGAACGCTGTCGATAAATCTCTGCCACGTCGCCGGTGCGTTATGTAAGCCGAATGGCATTCGCTTGAACTGGAAGAGACCCCTATTTGGAACCGTGAAGGCTGTGAGCGGTCGGGATCCCTCCTCCATGGGGATCTGCCAGTAAGCTGACTTTATGTCTAACGACGTGAGATATTTCGCATCTCGAAGCTTGTCTAGGGTCGTTGATATATATGGTAGTGGATATGCATCCCTATCTGTAACTTTATTAAGTTTCCTATAGTCGACACAAAACCGAAAGGACCCATCTTTTTTCCTGATAAGGACGATCGGAGATGCCCACGGACTGTTTGATTTCTCAATGACTCCCGCATCCAGCATCTCTTTCAGTTCCTTATCAATATGAACCTGCATTGCAGGCGAAACCGGGTAATACCTTTGTTTGATCGGTTCGGCCGACGTCCTAATCTTATGCTCTACCAATTGGGTACATCCTAAGCCCTCCGGCATAACCCTGAAAATGTTCTCAACCAACATTTCCAGTTGCCTCGCTTCCGTATCGTCTAATTCGGATTTTTCCTTAATGACGGAAATAGAGCCAACCGCCTGCTGACTCGAAAAGTTCCACACGCCCGATCTCAAATCCGGGACTACGCCCGACAGTGCCCAAAAATCTGCACCCAAGATCATGACGTGTGGTAGACCTGGTATTACCAAACACTCTAAGAAGACGGACTTATCTTGTACCACAATCGGTAGTGATACTACTCCCAAAACTCCTATACCCGCCCCATCAGCTAATGCTACTGAACTAATCCTACTCTTTTGCAAAACTAACCCTAAGTGCTTTAAAATTTCCCACCCATCCCTACAGACAATGGTGCGTGAAGCACCGGAATCCAGCAGACCGAGAAACTGAATTCCGTAAATCGAAATATTTAAAAATGGCCTATTATCATCTCCGTTTGCGTGAACCCTAAGTGAATTTGAGACGGGGACAGCTGGTCGCCAGCAGACGACCTAACTAATTGCGCCGGCGCTCCTGTCCTGCTGACCCAGGAGTCCGTTGCGCGTTTCCCGAACAACGTCGGCAATCCCTCCGATACACCCCTGCCGCACCACAACCATAACAACGCCTAGGAGCGGAACACCTATTAGAGAAATGGCCCTCACTGCCGCAATTATAGCAACGCATTTGCCGACGTTGTTGGTTGTCTTGAGTGACAACCGAAATTGTGGGTTCCTCTGTGCTGATATAAGCCAAGTCTGGCTCCAGCAAGTGCCTACTGCGACTCGTTGGCGGCGGAGCAAATGTTTCGACGTTTGCTCGCACCGTTTCTAATTTGCGTCCTAGCGCCACCAAATCCTTGACACATTTGGGATCCGCCAGTCCCAACTGCGTCTGATAGAACGGCGCTAGGTTCCTCTGCAGGATTGACAGCTTCCTTGTCTCCGAAATCGGATCGGAAAGTCTGCCAAACATGTTCTGCATTGTCGTTACATACACCCCTATAGACTCTTCCTTCCCTTGGGTACGTCGCCTGATCTCTTCTAGAAGAAGATCATCATAATTTGGAGGAAGGAACTCCAACTTCAGTTCCCTCACCAGCTCTTCCCAGGAACAGACCGACCTCCTAATTGCCCTATACCACAGAAGCGCCTTCCCATCGAAAAGTTCGACTGCTGATCTGAAAAGTTGAGAAATAGTAACCCCCCTCGCTTCCCGGAGCTCGTCAACCCTTTCTAGAAAGGCATTGACGGAAGCGCCGCATCGTTCTCCCGAAAACTTTAGACCCCACTTGGCCAAGTTTTCGAAACGTTCATTTTGACCGTGTTGTTCACCTCGTCCACCAACGTTTGAGAAAGACTCCCTGTCTCTCCCAAAGGCAGAAGTCGATGGTGGCGAAGGGTCCCGGGTCATCCGTCTAGGTGGGGAGGTTTCCACCTGTGGTTGTCGCCTCGTTTTCGGCGCGTCCTCGTCCTCTGATTCGTCCCCGCTATCCTCGGTACCGCGCGCAGATTTGGGGAAAAGGGGAAATGCCAATCTTGCGCCATTTCTCACACCCAGCTGAGCGGCCGGAAAAAATCAGCATACTTTTGCTGACTGTTGCACTTTTCGCGTTTGTTTGACAGTTAAGTTAATTTTCATTTTACGTTTTTATCGCAAAATATTCCGCGTCTTTTATTTCGTTTTCGACCGCGTTTAATTAGTAGTTTGATCGCGAAATTAAAAGTGTAACAATTGGCGCCCAACGTGGGGCCCGAAAGACAAAAATTATATTAACACGGTCGCGTGTCCCGTTCTTTACCGGGATTGTACGGAGCCCGATCTTACCGAGATCTGTTTCTACTTTTTTTTCTAGCTACCACCAAACACTATACTTATCCCAGTTTATAATTTTTTTGTTTTATCCTTTTTCTCCTTCCTAGCCGTCTGTTCCTCCTGAATAGACTTTGGATTTTAGTCCCGCTTCGCAATCTCCTGCCCACCTTATTCACGATTCCTCCTTTTCACAAATTTTTCTACTTCTCTTTTTTATTTGTTTCCACTACCCTTCTCGATTGGTTACTTTTACTTTTTTCTCAAAAACCACTAATTAGCAAGAAAACGTCTATGTCTACGACTGGTCAACCAAGAAGTGATTTTTCCAGATTTCTTTGTCCATTCGACCGGCCAGTGTCCCTCACTCACACCATCATCCAATCTTGGGGAAGCAGAGCCAACGGCAGCCCTAACGTGACAATTCAGCTGTGGCGCTGCAATTGTCGACTGCTTCGTACTCCCTCACTCACACGTACTTGGGATAGGCAATTCACAGCTCCCACACGATAACTCAACTGTCGCTCTGAGAGTATCAACTGTTCTTGTTCTACCCCACCCATTCACGCACATCCACGCATTTGGCTGGACCATGTCGTTTTTTGCTACACTGTGTCATCTTTACACTAATGCGCTAACATGATCCCGCTAATGCTCTCACGGTTCTCATTCTTTGGAATTCGCCCATCACTGGAAACATCCAACGATAAGCGAACCTCTGGCCGACCCTGGATCTACCCTCACACATTTCAATTTGACAGTTCGCGAATTCAATAACAAGGAAAAATAACCTTTCGAGAAAAGTAATTATTTATTGCACTAATTCGTGCATTTAAAGTCAAGTTCTTTGCAACAAAATTAATTGATACATTTAAATCATGTTTCCCCATTCAACCAACCCTAAAGGAATCGAAAATAGGTGGCATAGGATTATAATAATCCCTAGGACCAGGCACCAACAATCCTATTCGGAAAACCAATCGACCAGGAGATTCTCAAAGTTGGGATTTATATTATTATCTACGCTAATTTGCCCTAGCTATCTCGGTGGGACCGCGCGCAGATTTGGGGAAAAGGGGAAATGCCAATCTTGCGCCATTTCTCACATGTTCATATGTAAGTGTTTTGATTTGTTGTTTAGTGTTTTTCTTTTTCGTTTTCGTGCTGGTGTCTTGTAGTGAGTTGACTCGTACAATTGTGGCAAGTGTTGTGAGAGTGTGTATACGTGGCCGTCCGCCCACACGTCTCTGTGGCTCCTCCGGTGCTCCCACGACGGAGTTGAAGGACAGATCGTCATCTTCCCCCCATCGTACGTGGCTCAGTACCGTGACAATGGTACTTCTGGTGCAATTGTCTTTAGGAGGGGCCGTCCGCTCGCCGTCCCCAATTGCTATTCCAGACCGACCGTCTGGTTGTGGCAGTGTCATAGGTGTCGACTACTGCGTTTTACAGACCGCCCGTCTGTTAGGAGTGTGTTGGCAGATGCGTACACGACTCTACCGTTGCAGACCGTCCGTCTGGGTTTGTTGTCGGCGTTTGTGTATCAGACAGTCCATCTGTGTTTGAAGTCGTCGTTTGTGCCTCAGACAGTCCGTCTGTAAGGCAGTGCGTTGGTCCGTTGGGAGTCTCCTGACGGCCCGTGTCAGGCTCACCATCCGGACATTTGGGGCCCCACCTCTTGCTTCGCTGAACAGACCGTCCATCTGTTACTGTGGGTCCTTTCCTCGACCCGTCGACCACCTGTCGATCTGGTTTGCCAGGGTTGGGCCGCCTGCCCATGCTAAGCGTCTACCTGTTGTGGTCGCCTACTCAAGGCTCTAGAGAAGTGGGCGCATGGCTGATGGAACCATGGCTGCCCCTCCACTTCTTCAGACCCTGCATATGCGCACCGATAAAAGAGGGAATTGGTCAGGAAGTCAGGGAATGGAGAGTAGAACTTGTTGCGGGAAATTTTACCGCAACAAACATGGTAACAATTTGTTATCACTTCATAAAGGATGCACAATTTTTGTAATTTATATACTAACATCAAAAGTTGAGACAACAGTTAAATTAAAATATTAGAAGTAAGAGAGTCTAGACTATAATAATGATGAGAAAACAGCCAATTCTTTAAGCGCTTAAGAAAACATTCGGACTTGTGAACACATCTGATTTCTTCCGGGAGGACATTAAATAAACGATTACATATAACTAAATAAGAATTTCTATATGCGGTGGTTCGATAGTTTGGCACTTGTAACATACTAAGTGAGTTATTTCGTAGGTTATAGTTTGGGATTATACGGAAGTTTCGGTTACCAGACTTCATAAAGAACGCTTTTAGAACCTTAAAACAGTATAAGTGACGAACAGGAAGAATCCCTAATTGACAAAACAAAGGAAAACTAGGATGCCTAGCAGGTTTACGACAAATTTTCCGGACAACATTCTTTTGCAAGACTAGCAATTTCTGAATTTTGTTTTGATAGCCACCTCCCCAGCAATTTATACCGTATTGAAGCTTAGAATTGAAAAGCCCATAATAAATTGTGGTTAGGAGCTTAGTTGAACATATGTTACGAAGGTAATAGAAATGCCTAAGTGTGGAAATAAAGTACTTTTTCAATGCAGTAGTGTGAGATGAAAATTTCATATTAGAGTCAATTAAGAGTCCTAAGTACATAAATTCGTCTACATTCTCTATCAAAAAACAACCAGCACTACAATTTTCACTATTACAAAATAATTGACCAAAAACACTGGTTGCAAATTTACATTGATATAATTTAAATTTTTTGCAATTCGGTGCATGAAAGTATATATCCGGTCTTGGATTAATGGACGCAGATAGATTAAAGAACATTAATTTAGTCTTAGGACTTATTACAAGTTTGTGTTCAGCGAACCATTGTCTAAGAATATGTACATCACTATTTATGTCAGCGATAAGATCTAAGGGACTGTTCACGCCATACGATAACCCAACATCGTCAGCAAAAGCAGTAGGTAAGCCTTTTAGATTGAGGTGGAAGAGTGAGTTGATATAGACTAAAAATAGAATGGGACCCAAGACTGAACCTTGTGGTACCCCAAGCCTGATTAATTGCACCTCACTTCTCGTCTCATTCAACTTTACTCTCTGTGATCTATTATTCAGATATGAATCAAGCCATTCAAGCATGAAACCACGCACACCTGCATTTTCCAGTTTACTTAAAAGAATTTTATGGTCAACCATGTCGAAGGCTTTGGTTATATCAATGAATAACGCAGCTGTACATTTTCTACTGTCAAGGTTGCACATTATCTGAGAGCAAAAATTTAAAAGTGCGTCCTCGGTTGATTTACCCTTTTGAAAACCGAATTGGGTAGGGTGAAAGAACATAGTCTTGTCTAAAAAGTTTACTAACCTAGTTTTTATAAGTTTTTCGAACACTTTACTTATGCTGGGCAGAAGAGAAATCGGCCTATAATTTCCTATCTCAGTTGGAGAGCCTTTTTTAAACAAAGGAATAACATCTGCACACTTTAGTCCTTCAGGAAAAATACCAGAAAAAACACTACGATTAAAAACATCAGCTAATACATCCACAATGAGACATGCAATATTTTTTAGGACAACATTAGAAATATAGGGTCAAAAACAAAACTTCTACAGTTTACATCACCAATAGCAGAACATTGAGAACATAAATTTTGAATAAGTCCAGTATGTAGTTTAAGTCCGATAGTTGAAAAATGTATATTAAAAGCGTCAGCGAATTCATGTGTATTTGTTATTGTTAAATTAAAATCGATGGATTAAAAGACGATCTGATTGCGTTTAAAACTAACAAAGGAATGAATGAGTTTATTAGGTTAAAAGCTTGTGAAAAAAAGTACAAATTATAAGAAAAAGGAAGTGAAAGAGAAAGATGATGACTTTCTTAGATTGACATAATAATATTTGTTAAAAGATGTCGCTAGAAAGCTATTGTATAATATAGGGTGTTTACAAAGTTTTATAATTGAGTTTAATTATTGCTTTAACACTCCCCTTCAATATTAAAACGAAGGAATTTAGTTTTTAAAAATGAATGCCAAATCTTTTAAAACAAAAATAATGTTTGTCCTTAGGAACAGCTTTAGTTAGACCATCAGCAACCATTTCATTCGTTGGGAGATATTTGAGTACCACAGCTTTTTGTTCTATTGCCTCCCGTATGAAGTGATATTTGTAGTGTATATGCTTGGTACGTGAGTATTTTCCTCCATAAACAGCTATATGTTGAGCACATTGATTATCGCAAAACAAAGTTGTAGCATCAGCACATCCAAAATTTAATTCATTTAGTAAGTTGCGAAGTGCATATGCTTCCTTTGCTCCTTCAGTTAGCGCGATGTACTCCGCTTCAGCACTTGAAGTTGCTACAGTGCGTTGTTTCCTCGATTCCCAACTTATGGCAGCACCTGCAAATACAAAACAATAACCACTTTGAGATTTGCAATCATTTCGATCCTCAGCCCAACTAGCGTCAACATAACCAACGAGGGGTAATCCAGTTTTGCGAAATATTAATTTTGAGTTTTTTGTAGCATTAAGATAGCGCAGTAAGTTAATTGCTGTTCTCCAATGCTGCTTTTTGGGGTCTTTGCTAAATTGAGATAAAGTGCTAATGCTGAAAGCAATATCTGGGCGACTGTAAACAGCTAGATGCATAATTGATCCTATAAGCTCCTGATATTGTAAAATATTTACTGATTCGTTCTCTCCAATGATTGTTGGCTCCTTTTCGAGTTTTAATTTGACCTGCATAGGTATAGAGGATATTTTTGAATTGTGCATATTGTATTTTAAAATAAGATTATTAATGAAGCGAGTCTGACATATTGATAACATATCCTGATTCCTTGTAATTTCTAGCCCAATACATAAAGATGGATGTCCAAGGTCTCGAATTTCGAAACATCGTGAAAGGCTATTTTTTATTTTATCGAAAAAATTAATATCGTTGGTAGCGATGACAATGTCATCGACATAAGTACCCAAAATGGTTTTTTGAATATTTTCGGTTTTATAATAAATACAGTTATCATAATTCGATTGTGTCAGTTTTAATATTTTAAGTTGTTCATCCAAAGTACTATGCCACTGCCTGCTCGCTTGTTTGAGGCCATATAACGCTTTATGAAGCCTGCAAACTTTATTTGGATTGTCTCTATCTATGAAACCATCAGGTTGTTTCATGTATATTTCCTCCTTCAAAATTCCATTTAAAAATGCTGTTGATACATCGAGATGGTAAAGAGTTAAATCATTTTCAATAGACAAAGCGTATATGAGACGGAGTGAACTTTGTCGTATGACAGGCGCATAAGTATCTACATAATCCACTCCATACTTCTGCGTATATCCTTGCGCGACAAGTCTTGCTTTCCGTCGATCTACTATACCGCTTGGTAAATACTTGGTTTTATAAACCCATCTACAACCAATTACATTTCTGCCAAGAGGTAAATCACATAGCGTCCAAGTTTCATGCTTCATCAAGCAATTATATTCTTCTTTCATGGCGGAATACCATTCATCCGCATGCGGTGAGCTTTTCCAGTCTTGATAGCTTACTGGATCATCTGATTGACTTATATTAAAAGCTTTTTCGTTAGCAATTTTTGAATGGTGTCTAGGTCTCAATCGGTTTCTTATATTTTCTGTCTCAAATTCATTTTCATTTTGTGTATCACTATTTTCACGTTTATTTTCCGATTGTTCATTTTGCAGTTCATTGAAAGATTCCTCAGCTTCCACGAATTCATCATCATCATCATTGTTTCGATTGCTGCCTTCTAAATTCATTTCCGTTTTTTCAATTATTTCTTCTTTTTCTTCAGGTTTTATTTTGCTTTTTTCTTTTACCGATTCCTTTTCATTATTTGGTAAAAGTTCAATGTACTGATTATTGCTATAAACTGTTTCTATAAAACGTACGTCACGACTCTTAACAATCGCTCGAGATCCTCTTTTCCATAAACGATATGATTTCGATTCCTCTGAATATCCCAACAAAACATACTCTTCGCTCTTAGGATCCAACTTTGATCTATTCGGGGATTTATTTAAGACAAAAGCCCTACAACCTATTTGACGTAAATGGCTAATTATAGGGATTCTTCCAGTCCATATTTGTTCCGGAGTTTGATTAAAATTAAGATTTGTTGGGCAACGATTACGAATATATGCGGCAGTATGAATAAGCTCTGCCCACAGAAATTTCGGTAAAGAGGCCTCCAGCAAAAAACACCGAGTCATTTCAACAAGAGTTCGGTTCATGCGTTCCGCAACTCCGTTTTGTTGAGGCGTATATTCTGCACTCAACTGACGTTTTATTCCATGCTCAATTAAATATTGTGAAAATTCCTTACTAACTAACTCACGTGCGTTATCACTTCTTAAAATCTTAATTCGTCTATTAGTTTCGTTTTCCACCTGGCTTTTAAATTCTTTGAATGCATGCAAATAATCACTTTTTTGTTGCAGAAAATGGACAAATGTCTTTCTAGACCAATCGTCAATAAATGTGATAAAGTAAACGCACTTGCTAATTGATTCGGTTTTGAATGGTCCGCACAAGTCAGAGTGAACTATTTCAAGCAATCCACTTGACGACTTCTCACTTTTAGCAGAAAACGGTAGTCTAGTTTGTTTTCCTCTCAAGCATGTCGAGCAATCAATTAATGAAGATTGAAAATTTGGCAGACCTTGCACCATCTGCTTATCTTTCAATTTGCGAAGAGATGGTATGTTAAGGTGTCCGTATCGCTTGTGCCAAAGTTCTAATAAATTATGCGTTGCTTTCGCCGCTACATTAGAAACTTCATTATCCTTTTGTAGACTCACCAAATACAATTTCTTGTGTTCTACAGCCTCAAGAATGATTTTATCCTTTTTCATAATCCGCCCTTGTTTTCCTTCTAAAACTACTTTACAGCCATTATCTGCAGCCTTGCTTGCAGATATAAGATTGCTCCTAAGCTCAGGTACAAAAAGTGTTTGATAGAGGTTTATGACTTTCGATTTACCATGTACTACAATATCTAGTTTAACCGTTCCTATTCCTTCAATTTTGGCAAATTCATTGTTCGCAACTTGAACCTCACCAGTATAGTTTTTGTCTATGCTAACAAAGGCTTCTTTCAGACAGCACATATGAGACGTTGCACCACTGTCTATATACCAATTGAAACGCTCACGTGTATGTTCCTTTACATTTTGGGATACTTCATTGATGGACGTAGTGTGCCCGCTAGTCAATTCAAATGCTATAAACCCTTCCTCAGATGAATCACCCTTCTGCGCAAGATTTGTTCTATCCCTATTCAATGCTACCCGACAATCTCTCTTCATATGTCCTTTTCGACCGCATCGGTGGCAATTATATTGAAAATGTGACATACCTGTACGCCGCTGATTGTATTCTACCTTCTTTTGATGAAATCTTACTTTAAATGCATCCTCTTTGAGTTCACCGTCCTCCTTTTTCTTGTCGCTGACTTCTAACAGACGAGCTCGCAAAACTTCCAGTGTAGGAAAATCATTAGATGCATCAAAGGCAGCTTGCAAATATTTGTATGACTCCGGCAGACTATCCAGCAACAGCACAGCTATCAGATCATCATCTAATTTAGCATCCATCTCATGCAAGCGTGTGACAATTAAATTAAAGTTAATTATGTGTTGTTCCATATTTTGGTGGTCATGCATTTTGTAATTGATCAACTTACGGAATTCCTCAATTTTGGTACGTGTTCCCTTACGATTGTATGTCGCTTCTAAGAAATCCCAGACTCCTTTTGACGTAGCTATTCCGTGTACGAGTGACACTTGTTCCGGCTCCATCGATACAATTATCTCACTTCTTGCGTCCAAATCCTTATCATTCCATTCCTGCAGTAGTGCAGCATCAATTGGTTTTTCCACGTTGCCTTTCACATATTTCAGAAGACGATTCTTATGAAGAACTGCCTCCATTTGGTGTTTCCATGTGAAAAAATTATTACCATTAAATAATGGTATTTTTCCTGACAGCGATGACATTTTATGCAAAAAATAATACTCAATTATCAAACTTCTTTAAACTTTGAATGGGAGCTGGGCCCATAACCTGTTAAATTAAAATCGATGGATTAAAAGACGATCTGATTGCGTTTAAAACTAACAAAGGAATGAATGAGTTTATTAGGTTAAAAGCTTGTGAAAAAAAGTACAAATTATAAGAAAAAGGAAGTGAAAGAGAAAGATGATGACTTTCTTAGATTGACATAATAATATTTGTTAAAAGATGTCGCTAGAAAGCTATTGTATAATATAGGGTGTTTACAAAGTTTTATAATTGAGTTTAATTATTGCTTTAACAGTTATTTCCATATTGTTAGTTCGTAGAACAATAGTTTTTTGATTGGACGATTTTTTGTTGAGAATGGTATTTACAACTTTCCACTCTTTCTTAAGATTACCTCTAGCTGAATAAAATTGAGCACGGTAATAAGAGTCACGGCAAATTGGTATTTCCTTTTTCAAATCAGCACATATCTTCTTATATTTCATTTTGAGAAAGACATTGCTTGGGTTCTTCTTGCACTTTACTCTAAGTTTATTTTTAGTTGTTACTTTATTTAATAAATAATTAGATAACCAAGGTTTAAGTTTAACTATGGATTTTCTTGTGGTCAGAGAACTGCAACTAGCAATATGGCTTTTAAGAGTGGTTAAGAAATTAAAATATGCATACGATACGTCACTACAGTTATAAACATTGTTCCAGGACTCAAAACACAACTTATTTCGAAGCTTAGTAAAGTTTATTTTTGGCTTGCTTTGTACACTTTTCTGAGTTGGGCTATTGTTTTTAGATTCTACGTTAAATAGAACGCCGGTCATGGAATGGTCAGTAATCAAAAAATCAAAAACACAATATTCACACTCTATGGAAGCAACATTTCGAAAACGTCCATATATATGGTCTAAACAAGTACCTGATGCAGGCCTAGTAGGCACATTGATGAAATTTGTCAAGCCATTTAAAGCTAACACAGAAAGATAATTTGATACCGTAGGACTTTCATCTAGACAATCAACATTAAAATCACCTACAACCATTAAGTTTTTGGATTTCTCCCTATCTAACACAATAGAAAAATCATTAATAAACATCGTCACATTAAACATCTGCAATCTATAAACACATAAAAAAACAAACATTTCATTATTTATTTCGATGGACACCTTTAAGACGTCTGCACTAGGACAAACAACTTTGGAAACATTAATGATTTTATAAGTGTTCTTTATAAAGCAGCCAACGCCACCTGCTGCGTAATTTTCGTTTGTCTTAGCATAGAAACTGAAACCAGGCAGGAAGTAATCATTTTCTTCAACCTCATAGATCCAGATCTCAGACACGAACCCAATATCCGGGACACACGCAAACGAGTTAATATGTGCGACGAGCGCAGAAAAGTTTTCTCTCAGACTTCTAATATTTTGATGAACAATAAATAATCTTGCATTGCAATAACAACTATTAGTTAGAACAGCATCACAGTGAGGTTTGCATTGGACAAGGATAGAAGAGTTATCAATTAAATCATTTTTGGAATTCATAATAGTAATACAAATACAAAAAGAAAAGGACAAGAAGACAAACTCAAATGAGTGAGATATCACTAAATGATTTAATCGAGATAACTCTTCCACCCTCTTCCTTTCTTAATAATATTTGATTTTTACTAAACCATACGTATTTTGCACCTTTTTCCTTCGCTATCTCTTTCGTCTTCATTAAAAGAGCTTGTGTGTAACGAGTTAGGGAGTCGTTGACAAATATGCTGCTTCCTTTGTTGTTCTTGCTGTTGCTTCTGCTTACGTCCCCGCCGGAGAGGTCAACCACTTGAGAGATGAGTTTGTTTTTGTTAGTCCTCTTTGCGCACATTATGCGTTGCTTCGTTGTAAGGTTGGAGAACTTAACACAGATGATTGGCTTAGGCTGAGATTTTGAGCGCATTTTTTTAACATAGCAGCTCTGAATTTCACAGTCAGCAACATCTATAGATAGGGCATCACCGAAAATTTGCTTTGCCTTTTCAATTGCATTGGTGCCATTTACATTTGTGACACCAACAATGTCTATAGAGTTCACTAGCGATTCTTGTTGTTGCCAATTTAATTTGGACTCTAGACTTTGCACTTTAGCTCTAAGGTCTTCGTTCTCTTTTCTCAATTCGGCCAACTCCTGGAGAAAGCGGGTGTTACAGTTTTCCAATTTTGATAGTTTGGCATATATCATCTGGAGAGTACATTGACCCTCGCTATTGATGTCACTGTTAGATGACTCTCCAATTGACGGCTGAGTGTTCGATTCCGCAGTTAGAAGAGTACTAGCTTTAGATGGAGCGTTGTTGTTGGTGCGCTTCTTGGACGTTGCTGGCATTTGATCATGCAGAGACCGTCGTCGTAGAACTGCACACTTATCGCACCGATATGGATTACCACTTGATTTAAAATATTCAGCATCATCTTTAGTGATAGTTACACAGTTTAAATGAAAAATGTGCTTGCAGTCACCACAATTAATTTTTGCAGGGCAATTGCGATCTATTTTTTGTTTACACACTGAACAATTCATTTTTAAATTAAGGAGCTAATTTTTTGTGATGTGTACCCCACGACAACACAAAGTTAGTGCATTATTCAGCGCATTGTTAAACAGGGTGGTGAAAATATCTACAGCCTCCAGAGGCAGGTGTCTCAATACGACGTTTGGGACACCACTCGAAGATGCACAGAAGATCATCCTTCGACACGAACAAGTGCGATGCATCTCGGCCATTGGCGACAACTGCATTAGCATGGTTTTCATCAGTGAACACGGTGAATCCGTTATTCTCAGATCGCCAATTCTCAAGTTCGGTGCGCAGATAGAAGTGGCTCACCAGAGCCCTATTCTCAATGTCGTGGTTACGGCGAACAGGATTGTTCACCGTATACACGGCCTCGAAACAAGCGCCCAGCAAATCCACTTTCTCCTGTGGGTCCTCGACCACGAAAAAATCGTCGTTTGAAGCGACACTTTCTGGACTTATTCCAGCAGTCAGTACTGTCTGTCTGTTCTCTGCTGTCAGGGAGATTCGAACAGAAGGAATATCGTTGTGATCTTTCCTCCTGAACAACTTATTTATCTGTGGGAACATATTCGGGCTACAGATTTTAATAGCCCGAATTTTATTGCCCCAATACAGACTTATAGATTTTCTATAATTTTCTTTTATCATCTGTTTCAGGATTCGGATCTCTGAATTCAGCATCCTTACCTCCGGGTCGTTGCGATCAGTAAATTGCCTGTACAGCCGTTTAAGCCTCGAGAGCAGTCTACTTTTCTGTCGGTATAGTGCGTCGATTGTAGGGTTTCTGTACTTTTCTGTCTGGTCGTCGTCGGAACGTCCTACTCGAGGAATAGTTCGTTCCATAGTTCGTTTGATGGCGTCGTTCATTTGCAATAAATGCCGATCAATGTCATCATTTGTCATGTTACTGTTTGTCGGTGGGTCGATCCCACTCGAACGTATATCTTGCTTTAACAATCTGGAGAAGCGCGACCATTGTGCCCTTCGATAATCGAATGAACACACTGCTTCGTACTCCTCCAGCAGCGTTTGCTCGTTCGGGATCCGTATTGCGGCGGCGAGTCCGTAGTGGTCACTATCGTACTCAAACGCACGCAAACAGTTCCGCGTGTTTTGATCTATGATCGTCAGTTGAAGTCTTGCGTCCGTTAAGGCCAAGGGATATCCGTCGCGTACAACTCGAGTTTGTACTCAATCATATTGAGGCGCCACCAGTCGTGAAACTGGTTGCCCCTGGGATTTGCAGTAACATTTCCCCACGCCGCATGTTTGGCATTAATATCTCCGGCCAAGAAGTAATAATTCTCCTCCGAGTTCAGCTGCAGACCACGAAAAAGTGTCTCGAGCTCTGTCATAAATTGGTTTGGTGGAGGTGCAGCAGGTGCGTAAAGCGACACCACATACATTCTCCTCCGGCTATGGAGAGGAATGCATATGATGCATGCTTCCAACAACTGGAACCTACGCACGTCCCCGCTATATATAACCCTATGGCGCAGGCCTTTTCGAATTAAGATTCCAACCCCACCTCCTTGAGTGGAGTGAGGCCGGTCTCTTCTTATTACATGATAGTTTTTGTATCCCAATTTGTGCTTCTGATTAAGCTTAGTTTCGCTAACCAAAAGCACATCCGGGTTTTCGGTTTTTAACAAATTGGCAAGTGACGTTCTTTTCTCGATCCTGACTAGTGAATTAACATTCACAGCAAGGATCTTTAAGTTTCCCTCATCCAGCGCAGCCATTAGATTTATGGCACCCAGACCCCACAAACAGCTCCGAATAGATAAAGTCAATTCGGGCCGCTTGTTCATTTAACTGTTTCTGGAACTTATCGATCTTTCCGTGCAGAGACAGAAGGATTGATTTTAAGTCCAGATCCACCTCTGATGCCTTTTGGGCTACCTTTGGTTGGTTTATTTGGGCTTGACCCGGACCAGCTGCCATTTGGGCAAAGGACACGTTGGGTGCCACAAAATTTGCGAACGAGCGACTCTTCTGACGTCTATTATCTTCAGACTGCTGTTTGCGAGCCTGAACTCGCTTTTTCAGTTCTTGGTACTTTGGGCAACCCCTGAATATGGCGGGATGCCCAGATTTTCTGCAGAGCACACAGGAGAGCACACTCCGGTCTTCGACTCTCTCCTTACCCAGAGAGCATTCACCATGTATGTGGTCCTTATCGCACTTGACGCATCTAAACTGCATGTTACAGTTAGCTGCGGCATGCCCGAACCTTTGGCAGCGCATACATTGAAGTATGCGATCTGACCGTTTTATTTTCTCCCATCTAACAGCATAATAGTACAGGAAGCGGATATTTCGCAGCCTGTCAATTTGGCTGTCGGGAGTGAGCTGCACTAAGAAGAATGGTAAGTAACGGTTACCACCCCTGGCCACAGCCGAGGAAAACGGCTTGACCCCCACGAACTTGAGGTCGTCGCTGTCAAAATTCTTGAGCTCTTTTTCGAGCTCCTCTGTTTTAATTGAGGGATCAATTCCCTTCAATACCATGGTTTTAAGCTTTTGCTCTCTTGGGGTGTACGTAAAGTACTCGGTCTTAGCCTCCCCCAAGGCGGTACGAACCCTATGGTACTCCTCTATATTTTCACAAACAATTATGTGCTTGTTTGCAGAAAGCCTCTTAACATAAAAATTCTTAGTTATTAACCTACATAACCTAATACTATCACTAAGCGAATACACTTTTGTCTTTGAAATTCATTTTTTTTATTCATTGATAAATATCTACTTACATACTAGACAAAAATGATTAAACCTAACTTAAAATTAACAGGATATTTATTCTTATTTATTGGTCCTTATGCGAACGCTCTAAACTTAACTATATCTTAGAATTATTGCCTTTCGGCCTACGAACTATTTTACGAACTAATCTTACATATATATTCCTCGAGAAAATTTACTAAAACTCGGTATCATTATTGAGATTTTATATAAAACAAATTACAAACTACCTATTCTACTTACTTAAACTACTTAACGTATTCTAACTATAATTAGGATTCTGAGCACTCGTTGCCTGGCGCAATAAGTGGTCAAAATCCCAATTGCTTTCCGAGCGCCTGGCAGTCGTCAACGTGCACACGCGCCGCCGTCAGCCGACTGAAGCCTTACAGCGTCAGTCAACTCCCGGAAGCACCACCACACGTTGGCGAGCCCGGCCTCTCCCAAAAACGCCCTAGCTGACTTAATCTAACTTATAAGCTAAGAGGATGTTACCTAGAGTAACGCACCGTCCTGGGAGGGCATGTTGACCCCTCCCCCCTCAACAAGCCACCAAAATTCGGCGAATTGCTTTTCCGTGTCGAATCTATCCCTCTCCGATATTGCGGTACTAAAACGGAGGAGCTCATGAGCATTGGCGATGTCCCCGTCATGGAGGAGCCGCTTATCTCTCGCGCTGCGGTAGCGATGGTATAAGACCGGGATACCATCCCTCGTCTGTACCAGCCCTTTTGAATCAATATGGATAAATGCCTCTGGCGGGATAAAGCCAGACCGGAGCGTACTCTCTATGTACATTTCATTGGGGTAGTAAGCCCCAAATATCAGACTATTGTCGCTGGCCATCGCCCTTGCAACGTGCCTTCGAGTGACCTTAATGAGGAAATTGTCAATCCTATTCAACTGAGCCCCATCGTATAGGACCTTGTTGGGATAGTATTTTATATAGTTGGATTCAGGCGTTCGGAACAACCGGAGACAGGTCCTAAGACATTGTCTCTCCAAAACCCGAATCTTTTCCATATAGCTAGGCGCTATATTAAACCATAATGGACAACCATAAGCGATGATCGGCCTTATAAGGGCCACGTAGCAAATGACCTTTACTCTGGAGTCAAGTTGACTGCTATGAAACAGTCTCCTTGTTAGAGCATAAGCCTTCTTGGCCCCAGCAAGACAAGCAACTATATGTCTATCGAAATACAGATACTGGTCAAGCCAGATACCTAGATATCTAACTGCGCTTCTCACCGCCAATGGCTGCCCATTTTGTCCAATAATGGCCAATTTTTTCCAGTTTTTTCTGGTATCCCTAGAGGCCCCAGCCAATGGAGTTCTGAACAAGATTGTTTCCGTCTTCTGAAAGTTGATTTTCAACTTCCAGTCGTCGCAATATCGCTTAATTTGATCGAAGTCACGCTGCAAAAGGATATTAATGACCTCGATTTTAGGACCTGATCTGTATGCCACCAAATCGTCGGCATACGCTATAGCATGGCTGAGTGAACCCACCAGATCACTCGTGTAAATGTTAAACAGGATCGGAGAATTGACCGCCCCCTGCTGTAAACCGTTTTTAATTTCAAAGACTCTGCTCGAAGTCACGTTGCCACATTTGACAACGAACTTCTTTCCCATAAGCATATTATAAATTACATATAGCAAAGGTTTGTGCATCCCCCGCCTGGTCAACTTGTAGAAAAGTCCCTCTAACCATACGGTGTCGAAAGCCTTCTCAAAATCAACCAGACAAGCACCCGTGCATTGGTTCTTGCATTTATTCCACTGAATGTCGGAAACCAGTTTCGACGCGGCATGAATAGTGTCATGCCTCGCCCTGAAACCAAACTGGTTGTCCGGAATTATGTTATTGTCCTCGACCCACTTTAACAGGGCTCTATTGACAACCTTTTCAAAGACCTTGCTAATATTCGGAAGCAAGCTAATTGACCGGAGATTGGCAGGGTTCGTCCTATCTTTACATTTTTTCGGGATAGGGTGTACCGCAGCTACCTTCCAATGCGCCGGATAATATGCATTATTCAGCGCATTGTTAAACAGCGTGGTGAAAATATCTACAGCCTCCAGAGGCAGGTGTCTCAATGCGACGTTTGGGACACCATCCATCCCCGCCGACTTTTTATTCTTTAGTGTCTCGAAGATGCACAGAAGATCATCCTTCGACACGAACAAGTGCGATGCATCTCGGCCATTGGCGACAACTGCATTAGCATGGTTTTCATCAGTGAACACGGTGAATCCGTTATTCTCAGATCGCCAATTCTCAAGTTCGGTGCGCAGATCGAAGTGGCTCACCAGAGCCCTATTCTCAATGTCGTGGTTACGGCGAACAGGATTATTCACCGTATACACGGCCTCGAAACAAGCGCCCAGCAAATCCACCTTCTCCTGTGGGTCCTCGACCACGAAAAAATCGTCGTTTGAAGCGACACTTTCTGGACTTATTCCAGCAGTCAGTACTGTCTGTCTGTTCTCTGCTGTCTGGGAGATTCGAACACAAGGAATATCATTGTGATCTTTCCTCCTGAACAACTTATTTATCTGTGGGAACATATTCGGACTACAGGTTTTAATAGCCCGAATTTTATTGCCCCAATACAGACTTACAGATTTTTTGTAATTTTCTTTTATCAGCTGTTTCAGGATTCGGATCTCTGAATTCAGCATCCTTACCTCCGGGTCGTTGCGATCAGTAAATTGCCTGTACAGCCGTTTAAGCCTCGAGAGCAGTCTACTTTTCTGTCGGTATAGTGCGTCGATTGTAGGGTTTCTGTACTTTTCTGTCTGGAAGCGAATACACTACTACTGCACCTATGCCACCCGCAAGTTAAGAACGTCCAAAAAAGGCGATCCTATGTCGTGCAAGAACTATCGAGTCATATCCCTGCTTAATGTCGCATATAAGATCCTATCCAACTCACTGTGTGAACGTCTTAAACCGTTTTGCAATACACTTATCGGCACGTACCAGTGTGGCTTCCGGCCAGGCAGATCGATTATAGACCAAATGTTCACAACTGGAAAAGACCAACGAATTTCAAGTCGAGACACACCACCTATTCATCGAATTCAAAGCCGCGTATGATAGTATACATCTTCCGGAGCTCTATATGGCGACGTCCGAATTCGGAATCATGGCAAAAATGATTCAGATGTGTCGCGTGACACTGGAAAACACGCGCTGCAACGTGCAGTTTGGAAGTAGCTCGTCTGAACTATTTAAAACATGCACCGGATTTCGGCAAGGGGACGCGCTATCATGCGATTTCTTCAATCTCGTACAGGAGCAGATAGTGCGCAGGGCAGGTGTCAACATAGAAAGCACTATCTTCAGCAGGTCTGTTCAGCTGCTGGGTTATGCGGACGATATTGACGTCATCGGTCGATCACAGCGTTCCGTGATAGAAGCTTTCACAGCGATTGAAGAACAGGAGAAATCCGTTGGCCTTGCAAATGGAGGAGAAGATACAACCGCGAACTCTATGAGCTGTACCAAGATGTGGATGTACTCCAAAAAGCCAAAATACGTCGACTATATTGGCTCGGCCACATCGAGCGAATGGACAATAATGCTCTGGCTAAGAGGATCTTCGAATCCCACCCCCCCGGGTTCGAGAAGGGAAGAAAGACCGAACCTCCGTTTCAAAGACCAAGCCATCAGGGATGCCAGAGCGCTTGGTCTGGATAACTGGAAGCAGCGTTCCCGGGATCGTAGAGGATGGAAGGCTGCTGTGTCTCAGGCAGAGACTCTTCACGGGTCGGGAGCCCGTTAAGTAAAGTAGTTAGGACGTCCGCATAAGGACAATTAATTAAGAATAAGTATCCTTTTAATTTTAAGTTAGATTTAATCATTTTTGTCTAGTATGTAAGTTGATATTTAATAAGCAATAAAAAAAATAAGTTTTAATCTAAACAAAAAATATGGCGGTCTTTTCATGCTTAGGGATAAACAAGAAGTCGCCCCTTTAAAACGAGAATGATTATTGCAAAAAACTTACTAGTTCGGATTATAGTTATATATTTGTGTTATAACGAGCATAACCGTATGCTGAATGTAGCTTACAGTAGCATCGCGCACTATATCTAGTGAATGAGGAGGTTCGACCACATATCCATGTTCTCAAAATCAGTATACGGACTTACCCTCTTCTAAACCTCTTCAAGCTAAGAACATTAATCTTACTTCATGGTGTATTGCAAACGCGTTCACCTTCTTACCTCTATAATAACTTAAGTTTCCCGCGATCTGTCAGAAGATGTGACCTCATACCAATACGCTACACTTATTAAGTACCGGAAGGTCAATTTTTCACTTATGCGATTCGGCTGTGGAATTCCCTTCCCTGACCTATTAGAATGGTACCACCTTGCGAGGTCAGTCACCTTGACGTGTGCACCATCATGGAACGCAAATTCGATGGTGCCGGTGCGGAGGCTTACGGCGCAAAGAGTCATCGGGCCTTTCTGATAAGGGACAGACCGTCTGATGAGCGTCAACTAAGAACTGACCAGGACTACACGTCCGCCACCCTTCTTCTCTTTCCTTTCAATTTTCAATTACCCATATCCCCCCTCCATCAAATCCCTTAATCCTATTTCCCCAATAAACCCCTAATCGAAGGTGGCAAGCGCCGAGAGATGCATGGCTAAGAGGGTGCTTAGTCGACACGACATCTGTCAAAGGGATAGAGTCGATAATCATCGACTCTGAAATGGGGGAACCTGAAGAGAACTTGTCTCAACTCAGTGACTCTATTTCAGAATCCAGCACCATATGCAACAGCATATTATCGGATGAAAGACATCCCGATATAGAGGACGTACCTAAGACAGTCGGCAATGTGGCGAAAGGATCCTAGCCCTATTAGATGGCCAAAACAAAGAACTGAACACGAGAACGTGGAGGGTTCTGCAAAGATCGGATGAGCGAGACATCGCACATATGGTCTTTGCCATAAACGACAGCACCATGAGGAGACTCGTGGAGCTAAAGGGTATGGTCTCTTTCCGATTCGGACAGACCAAACTTATCCTAAAAAGTGCTGACAAGACGGCCACACAGGGCCCTAAAGATCAAAAACAGCACGTTTTGGATAAGAAGGATGTCACAGCTCACGGCAGCACCGCAACTGACCCAAGTGGGGCCAACACCATCGCTGCCGCTAAGGCTGCAGCTTCAAGCACGGCAACAACTGTGCCAGAAAAAGAAGCTACAAGCGCGAAGTCAAGCGCACCCAGAGAAAGCCAAACACGATTCAGGCCTAAGTTAAGTATGGATCGTAAGAAAGCACTGGCACAAGAAGGACCTAAAACAAAAGTCCTAGAGGCAGACAAAGTGGTCCTCCTCAACAGGGTATCGTACGTAGGAGAGGTGATAACAAGCCCAATAGAGTACGAAACCCTGAATACAGACGCAAATGACCACCCGTCTCAGCGTTTTGCAGGCCAACCTGCACAGGGCTATGGGTGCATCGGACACCTTTAGCCAGCGATGTGCCGAAGGGAACATTGCTATTGGACTAATCCAGGAACCTTGGGCAACCAATGGTAAGATATCCGGATTAAATTGTAATCACAGAGAGCTAATTTTCGCCAAAGTTCCTTTCAGACCAAGGGCGGCTATCTGTATTAAGAAAGATATAAAATTTTCTCTCATTCCAGGTTTCACAACTAGGGACCTAGTGGCGGTTCTAATAGAGCGCCACCATGGCCGAGAGCTGCATAAATTTGTATGCGCATCGGCGTACTTTCCTGGAGACACGGATGCAGTGCCTCCCTTACCAGTACAGGAACTTGTCCGGTACTGTGAGGACCAGAAAGTACATATACTAATCGGCTGCGACGCAAACGCACATAATACCATCTGGGGCAGCCGAGATACAAATAACAGAGGTGAGTCGTTATTAGAATATTTATATAGCAATAACCTCGTTTTTCTAAACAAGGGAAATAGTCCTACATTTAGAAATTCTATAAGAGAATAAGTTTTAGACCTTACTATATCATCTCCTTTTATGAAGGATATTATAGAGGGATGGCACGTGTCTGGCGAGGCATCTCTATCGGATCATATGCACATCCGTTTCGAGATAAGATGCAATGCCGAACACGCGTCAGTCCGTTATGACAACAGACTGACTAATTGGAGAACTTACCGCGAAAATCTTGCGGTCAGATCTGACATGCTGCCAGAAGCACCATCAAATACAATTGATGCAGATGCTGCGCAATGTCAAATAAATGATATTATTCTTACCTCATTCAAAAATAGTTGCAAGAATAAAAGAACCGTGGTTAAAAGGTGCATACCATGGTGGAACGATAACCTTGAGTCTATTCGAAAGAGGTTGAGAAAGCTTTTTAACAAAGCCAAACGCACCGGCACATGGGAACAATATAAATCCATGCTGACCATATACAACTTAGAGTTGCGCAGATCCAAAAGAGCCTCATGGCGTGCAAACTGTGAGAAGATAGAAAAACTTCCAGAGGTGGCACGCCTCCAAAGGGCCCTGTGAACGGATCAAGAAAAAGGCATGGGATTGTTAATTAAATCAGATGGTTCAATCACACGCGACCGGGAAGAAACGCTGAAAAGCTTCAGGCTCACTTCCCAGGTTCTCACACGATGGTCATTACAGACGACAATACAGCGGAGGTCTCAATTCCAAGAAACCTCAGCAGAATTCATAGTTTATCCGGAATACTTTTTACTCCGGATAAGGTTAAATGGGCAATTAACTCATTTAAACCATTCAAGGCATCAGGTACAGACGGTATTTTTCCAGCCCTCATTCAAAATGGAATAGAATTTTTACTACCATCCATGATTGCCTTATTTAGGTTCAGCTTCAACTGGGGGTATATACCAGTTACCTGGAGGGAGGTAAACGTAGTATTTATACCTAAACCGGGAAACAAGCCGAGAGAATTACCTAAATCATATCGTCCGATAAGCCTGACATCGTTTTTTCTGAAAACAATGGAAAGGATTATTGACATTCACAATAGAGAATGCATATCAAAAAGCATGCCTCTGCACCCTCACCAATATGCGTACCAAAAGGGCAAATCCACGGAAGGCGCTCTGTTAAGACTAACTACAGAGATAAAAAACGCCTACCGTTGCAAAGAGATCGCACTTTGTGCCTTTCTGGACATAGAGGGTGCTTTCGACAACACTGCATATGAATCCATATCAAATGCTTTGTACCATAGAAACATAGATAAACCAACTATTAAATGGATCAAAGCGATGCTGGAAAGTCGCAAAATAACTTCCTCGTCAGGAACGACCTCAGTATCAGTAACAGCCGTAAGGGGCTGCCCACAAGGGGGAGTACTCTCACCCCCTCTGTGGTCATTGGTCATCGATGAGCTGCTACACAAGATGAGCAATTTGGGCTACACCACAATTGGGTACGCCGATGATATTGTCATCATAGTTAGGGGCAAAGACTCAATAGGAGTCACATCAAAAATGAAAAATGCTCTAAAGACAGCCATAGACTGGTGCATTAAGGAAAATCTTTCCATAAATCCCAGTAAAGCCGTCATCGTTCCTTTCACTAAAAGGAGGAAATTAGACCTAGGCCTAATCACAATAAACGACACGGTCGTAGAGTACTCCGACGAAGTCAAGTATCTTGGAGTAATCCTAGACAAGAGACTTAACTGGAACTCTCACATAAATAACAAAATCACTAAAGCTAATAGAGCTTTATGGGCCTGTCGTTGCACATATGGCAGAACCTGGGGAATATCTCCAAAGATCGTCCACTGGATCTACACAGTGATGATAAGACCCATTATAACATACGCCTCCATAGTATGGTGGACAAAATCCACACAAAAGGTCGCAATAGAGAAGCTCAAAAAGGTACAACGGCTTGCGTGCCTTGGTATCTCCGGAGCCATGCGAACCTGTCCAACAGCTGCCATAGAGGCAATAACAGGAATCACACCTCTCCACATATACATTCAAAAATTGGCGATCCGCAGTGCAATAAGTCTAATACAGTTAAACGAGATAAGTCTTAATGATCACCCGGATCTAAAGACCCTTCTCGATGAACTACCAGAACTTAACATGAACTGCGCGGTCACAGACCGCATTCAAAAAACACTATGCTTCAACAAACGGTTCTCCACGGAGATCCCCAAGAGAGAAGCGTGGGTTAGCAATAACCCACCAAACAGCCACAACGGCATAAAGTGGTATACGGATGGTTCTAAAATGGAAACGGGGGTAGGAGCGGGAATATACGGACCACACAAACGCTTTACGATACCCATGGGAAAAAGTCCCAGCGTATTTCAAGCAGAGCTCCACGCCATTCAAGAATGCGCCAGCCATATTATTTTGTCTGGCATAAAAGGTGCAACCATCCATATTTTCACGGATAGTCAAGCAGCTATAAACGCCCTTAGCTCGTATACCATTGACTCCAAATCAGTCATGCACTGCTTCAATACCCTACAAACACTCGGAATAAGAAACAAGACCAAATTATGGTGGGTTCCGGGTCATGTCGGGGTAGAAGGTAACGAAAAGGCCGACGAACTGGCCAGAAAAGGTTCAGAAACACCTTTCATAGGTCCCGAACCTTTCTGCTGCACTCCTAGATCAGCAGCAACGGCAGCAATTAAAAGCTGGGAACATAGAAAATGTATCTATCTTTGGGAAAGCATCCCAGGTCTAAGACAGGCCAAACGAGTCATTCGGCCCTTCAATAAAAATGCCAGCAAATGTCTAAACCTAAGCAGGCATGATATCAAAAACCTAGTAGGTTACCTTACTGGTCACCATGGTTTAAGATATCATCTACACAAAATGAGAATATCAGACTCTCCTGAGTGCCGACTCTGTCTGGAAGAGGACGAGTCAGCTGAACACATTTTATGTGAATGTCCAGCCCTTAATGGAATTAGAAAGAAGGTCTTTTTCAGGGAGCAAATGTGCCCCGAGGACATAAAGAATTCTTCTACAGGTAAAATTGTCCGCTTTACACGGAAGGTGGAAATTCTACTAGTTTAAACTTTTCTGGCCCATACGGTACAAAAGATCTTTTAGGTCGGAGTACCCCCCTTATAAATCGCCTTGGCGAGCCAGAAATTTAAAAAAAAAAAAAAAAAAAAAAAAAAAAAAAAAAAAAAATCATATTTGTATACTTTCACCAATGCCTCTGCTGCAGCATGCAAATTTGAAGCATCCATTTTCTCTATGTAATTGAGAAATCAAAATCGCGAACGTACAGCTTCGTATGCATGCAATCTTTTAGTAAGAGAAACGAATAGCTGATCGATAACTGGTATAAAACCGGATACTTTGAATTTCTCTTTTGGTGACAGATTTGCGTCTTGTGCTTTTATATAATCGAGTGGATTCAACCTCATATTTCTTGTCCTGGTGCGTGATTGTACATATTGCTCAGTACTACATATTTCTTTAGCTGCTTTCTCGTATTGATCAAAATCGTCTCTGTTGCATTCAACGAATGATTTCAATGACTCTAATGCAGATTCAAGAATCATTTTCGGGTCGTGCAACATCTTTTTTGTGTCTTCGAATCGCTCTACGATGTCGTTCCAAAAGATAGCAAATGGAGCGGTTTCGAGACAACTCATCTTTCGTAAAAGGTTCGATGCTTCATTCCTCACGATGTTTTTTTGCTCCTTATCAAAAGATACGATGGTTAGAGCTCCTTCGATTTCAGAATAACCATCGACAATAGCTTTCGTAGTTTCAGCTCGACAAGACCAACGAGTAAGCTTTTTTAAAACGTAAAATTGTCCGGTTTTCTTCTGCCATAATTTTAAGAATTTGGTATCGCTCTGTACTTGCTGGGAAAAACGTATATAAATTCTGAACGAAATCGAAAAATTGAACAGCCGATGGACAAGAGTTAGCAGCTGCCTTTCCAACTAATTTGAGCGAATGAGCACTACATGGTACAAACGCCGATAAATGATTATTCTCCAAAATAAGAGCCTACATTCCTTTGTATTTACCACTCATGTTTGCAGCATTGTCATATGATTGGCCGCGGTAATTCAAAATGTCTATTTGATGGTCACCTTAAAATAATAGTAAAGCGTTTGCTATGGCCTCGCCGGTATGGCCGCAGTTTGGTAAAAAAGTGAAAAATTTTTCTTTTGGCATCGATCCTTCAATATATCTAACAACTATAGTTAGTTGATCGATATGAGATTCGTCGGGAGTAGAATCCACTACTTGTCGGAATTTGAAGTATTGGGTCCCCTGTTTTGTGGAGGCCCAGCGCTGTAGCCCTGCCTGCCCTCCCCTAAATGCGGCACTGGTCATTGTGTTCATCGCCTTCGCCATACTGGCTATCCACACAGTAAAACAGACGTTAGCACCCTAGCCAGTCATATCCTACGACTGTGTCTTGATCCTCCAATATTGGTCACGCTTGATAGAGAGACTCAAGCAATTATAACGCCTATTTATTTGATGGCCGATTTAGATATAATCTCATGATATCACAGTCGGACCAGTAGGGATGAAGTCATGAAGTTAAGTGGGAGGATTCTATTCCTTTAGCCCAGATCATAACCTCATCGTAAAATTGTAAGACGAAGAATACCAGAACAAAGAACAAGAGAAAACTGGTTCCGGTAAGGAATTGCAATCAAATTGTAAAATTTAATTTTCAATCGAACACTTTAAAGGTGATATCATTCTCATGAGTCATTCAAAAACTATATCTATTGCGTTTCACGGTGTATTTACGTTAATGAAATTGCATAGCTCTGTATAGTAAATTAAAAATACTCCCATTCATTACTCGTCAAAATAGAAAACCCTAATTTGACTGCTCATGAATTTCCTGACGCGATTTACCAAAACTCACAGAAGCATCAGCATCCACCAACCAAGTCTAGAAACTTGCAGCCGTTAGCTGTATAAATAAATTCAACTCGAGCAACGTAAATGTCATCCAGCCGAATATTTCGTCGCTGAAATATACAAAATAATAAAATAAACACACAAACAATGAAGGAAACCGGAGCCAGTAAGCCATCTCTCATTCACTAGTCATTCCTTTTGGTGTACCGACAGCCAATTTCGCCACAGTATATTTCCTGTTACGAAAAATTCCAAAAAAAAACAGCACGTTGAAGACTCGTAAGGACCAAGGAACATCACAACAAAACGAAGATAAATCATGAAAGACGAACTAAACTATCACTGGTGGGTAGAGCAGAAAGAAGAATGCACGAATAAAAGCGAATGAGGCCCGAGGTACTTTTAAATTTATTTTTCGGGTAATTACAAACGAAGAATGTGCATTCTTGTAACCGAAATTGCTTGTTATCCTTGTGGGAAATGGAGTTCTCCTCAAAATGTGTTTCTTCGTTCGTTTTTCTTATTCATTTTCTGAACAAAGCAAATAGAAGGACATGCAAGGCAGTGTTTCCTTTTGCCAGCACAAGGTTTAAATTGAGATAGGAAAAACAAAACCAGCAAATTGAGCTCAGACACTGTGGCGTGTACGTAACATTATTAGTTTTGTTTTCCTTTCTCGTGAAGATTACAATGTATCAGTTGAAATTACTGTGAGACTATCAACCCATCAAACTTAAAATGAAAAACAGCTGCCATCATTAATGGGAGTGAACGTTGAACGGTTGAGCATTTCACCTAGTGATGGGAAAAAAGAAATACTCTGCGGATGATCAAGAAATGCTTGCACATTGCAGTGGTTCAATGTGCAAAAAAAAATCGTGTTTTACTATTCGATTTGGTGGTTTCACAATGTTGACCCAATGCACGTTTTTTCATTATTTCTTTTGTCTACATTCGAGTAGGTATACACCACACCGTAAACAGAATTGGTGTACATGGCCATAACTGATTCATCAACGCAGAGCCCAAACCGCCAATCGAAACTTCGAGGATATATTCGTCTAGAGATGTAGAGCTGCCTGTTTCTTTAAAATTTCATAAACACGATAACTTACGAACCATTAGTTGTATGTTTTTAAGCTTTGCGTTTTGGTAGAAAATTAAGAATTAATGATTATACCTCATCCACCAAAAATTGTCAGTACAGGCCTTATGGAGGAGCTTTTTTTCTACGAGTGGTGCCTGTAGATACTCTCACGGCACTCAAACGCAAGAATTGTCACAAAACCACTGTCATACCAAGGAATTGTTGTTGTAATTTTCCTAAAATTCGCACGGAACCCGCCACAACCAGTCTCCCACACAGCCGAATGGGGAATGAGCATGATCGTCTTGTGTGTGTTCGCTTGCTATTATCATCCACCAAAATAAACAGTGTGTGTGACTGAAGCACATCAGAAGAGTATTACCATCTCTACAATGAAGCATATCATTAAGGGTTTTTCTATGGATTTTTTCAAAGAACTTTCGGTTTTGGAGCTTTTGTGAACGAATTATTATGTGGGGTGTTGCCATTTGGTTTTAATTTGATTGTATTTGTATTGTACAGCTGCACAAGTGCAGTTTTTTTTACCATCTGTTTAGGTATATGACATTGCATCGTGGTTATATAATTTTGTATTCTAATCGTCTGATTGTGTTTATAAGGCGGAAACAATGGTTGTTATCTAAATCGCTGATAGTGCATCTAAGCAATTGGTTTACTTTATTGTTTATATGAATAAAGAGAAACATGGCTACAAAGTCTTCAAATGATCTAAGTGTAGAAAAGAAACAACAAATTGTTGATGCAACTGCAAAATTCTATGGCCTTTTTAAAAGTTAATCCAAAGCCGTAGGAAATGCAGCTAATATTTTTTCTGTTACGGAACGAACTGTGTACAGGCTTTTAAGGGAAAAAGCAATCAAATGATACAATCCACCAACAAAGAAGAAAGTTCAATCCGGTATCAAGAGCAAGGTCGATGATTTTGACAAATGTGCCATTAGGCGGATAGTCCATCAGTTTTTTATGGATAATGACCTTCAACGCTAGACAAGATTTTATTGGAAGTACAAAAAATGCAAATACAACAAAAATAATCAGATCAACTTTGCTTACAATATTACAAAAAGATCTCGGACTTAAATTCGCCAAACGTCAGCGAAAGAATCAGTTGTTGGAAAGAAGTGACATTATTTCTTGGAGACGAAGACAATTACAGAAGAGAAAAGAAAAATTTGATTTACTGAGGTTGAGGAAAAATTTGGATAGACCCAACTTTACAACACTACGACAGGCGTTTAATGACTGCGATCACCATCTGGAAAAGGAAAGAGATTAATTATAACACATATAATAATAATAATAATAATAATAATAAGTTCTACAGGTTTGGTCGATGGAGGACTTTTATGCTTCATTTAGGGAAGAACCGGAGACTACCACGAGGACATGAACGCTGATGTGTACGAGAAATGGTTTAAAGATATTTTAATACGCCTGGAACCCAACTCCGTCATAGTTTTAGACGATGCCTCCTATCATTCCAGAAAGCACCATCCACTTCCACGAGATAAGATGAAATAAAAAAGTGGTTGAGGTCTAATACGATAAGTTTCTAGGATGATATGGTTAAAGCAGAGTTGCTTGAAATCGTTGAACGTTACAAAGCCAAGCAAAAAAGTGGTTGAGGTCTAATACGATAAGTCTCTAGGATGATATGGTTAAAGCAGAGTTGCTTGAAATCGTTGAACGTTACAAAGCCAAGCATGAAACATACGTCGTGGATGAAATGACTCAAAATGCGGGACATAAAGTGCTTCGCTTGCCGCCTTATCACTGTGACCTTAATCCAATAGAATTGGTTTGGGCTCAAGTGAAAGGGGTTGTGCAAGCCAAAACAAGTCATTTAAAATGGCTGAAATAAGGGACTTACTAAAGACTTAATTACTCATCGGATTAGTTGAGTAGTGATATTAGAAATTAGTATTTTATGTTTTACAATATTTATAATGAACAAATTGGATTACAGTGATATATTTTTCGTTTTGTTTTTTTTTTTTGTTACGAAATTTATATATTTTGTTGGTCTACTGGAGATACCCTTAAAAAACGCCCCTATTATTATCTTACCAGAAAAGGAAAAAGATAAACGGAATTTATTTCGTTCCGCAATATTTTTATTTTAAATTGGAAGATGGTAACCCTAATAGAATTGCTCTCTGAGTTATGGCGAATTATCATACACACTACGGTAACCATGTGAGAGCTTTAAAGAGGGACCGATTTATGTAAGTCATTGCAACTAGACTGAGAGACAAACATCCTATCTTCTCTGTACTGACAATTTTTCTTGGACAAAGTATAGTTACATTTATTGCAGTTTTTCAAAACTTAAAACTTCTCAAAATGTGAAAAATAGATACTTTTTACAACGGTCATAGCTTACAAACCGCGTATTGATGTGTAAACATCTTTGCTCTCTGGCTTGCCAAGAAGATTTAAAAAGGGAGGCACTTCCGTATGGGCCAGAAAAAATGTAAACTAGTAGAAATTTTACTTTCCGTGTAAAGCGGACAATTTTACCAGTAGAAGAATTCTTTATGTCTTCGGGGCTCATAAGTTCGCTGAAAAAGATCTTCATTCTAATTCCATGAACGGCTGGACATTCGCATAAAATGTGTTCAGCTGACTCGTCCTCCTCAAGACAAAGTCGGCACTCAGGAGAGTCTGCTATTCTCATTTTGCTTAGATGATATCTTAGACCATGGTGACCAGTAAGGTACCCTACTAAGTTTTTGATATCATGCCTGCTTAGGTTTAGGCATTTGCTTACATTTTTATTGAAGGGCCGAATGGCTCGATTGGCGTCTAAGACAGGCCAGGCTGCTTTCCCAAAGATAGATACATTTGCTATGTTCCCAACTTTTTATTGCTGCCGTTGCTGCTGATCTAGGAGTGTAGCAGAAAAAATCGGGACCTATGAAAGGTGTTTCTGAACCTTTTCTGGCCAGTTCGTCGGACTTTTCGTTACCTTCTACCCCGACATATGACCCGGAACCCACCATAATTTGGTCTTGTTTCTTAATCCGAGTGTTTGGGTATTGCAGCAGTACATGCCTGATTTGAAGCCAATGGTATGCGACCTAAGGGCGTTTATACCTGCTTGACTATTCGTGAATATATGGATGACTGCACCTTTTATGCCATATGAATAAATGTGGCTGTCGCATTTCTGAATGGCGTGGAGCTCTGCTTGAAATACGCTGGGACTTTTTCCCATGGGTATCGTAAAGCGTTTATTTTTTCCGTATAATCCCGCTCCTACCCCCGTTTCCATTTTGGAACCATCCGTATACCACTTTATGCCGTTGTGGCTGTTTGGTGGCAGTTCATCGGGAAGGGTTTTCAGTTCCGGATGGTCGTTAAGCCTTATCTCTGTATAGACTTGTTGCACTGCGGATCGCCACTTTTTGAATACACATATATGTGGAGACGTGTTAGTCCTGTTATTGCCTATATAGCAGCTGTTGGACAGGTTCGCATACGAGTAGCTCCGGAGATACCTAGGCACGCAAGCCGTTGTACCTTTTTTAATTTCTTTATTGGGATACTTTGTGTGGATTTTGTCCACCATACTATGGAAGCGTATGTTATGCAAACCGCTTAACACATAAATTTGAAATTGAAAATGTCGATAGGAAAAAAAAACAATTGGATAGCCATTTCAGGATTTATGTTGGTCTGTGGCTCGAATGGACCTTTTATTGAGGTTTTAAAAACCATTTCACAATTGTATGTATACTCAAATCGAAAATATTGCTCCTGAGCGTAGTTTTGTGCTCATAATGGGCGAAAATTAAGTTACAATCACTGTATCTATTGTTTTCTCCTTCGAAGCGGAACGAGAGGAAAACATGTTGTGATATCGACAGCTAATCGTCAAACACTGAGTGTATTGTCTTTTTTCGGTGAGTAACGAATAAGAACAAAATCTCGGTATGTTGTGTTCGTGTACATTTAATGTTACCTAACATTGACATTCCCTTTTGCAAAGCAATCAGATGTTACCGTGTTATTAGGTCTGTTCGCGAACTAATATGCAAATGTAAATTTATAAAAACTTTCGTGCAAAACTACACAAACGCGTCCGCGTACTAAGAAAATGGTAAAAAGATGAACGAAAGAAAAATGTACTTTCGTTCATTTTTCTTCAGACAGAATTACAGCTGGTAAAAAATGAAAACTGTCAAATGATGAAATCCTATGAGTTTGCCAGCAAAAAAAAGCAGCGGTTGCTTCTTTTCCAGCCAAACTTTGACATTTTTCATCTTTTTACACAAAAGCGTTCGCGTACTTTTCTTTGAAATGAGAGGATTCTCTCTCGATTTGGAGATTTGACAGTTTTCATTTTTCTACACATAAAGTATGCGAACGGACCTACTGATATGCAGAGTGTAGTTTTGTTTGTGTTTACAAATCCGAATGCGCCTTAACACACTGACATTTTGTTTTGCAAAGCAATCAGATTCTTATGACCTACTGATATGCAGAGTGTAGTTCTGTTTCTGTGTAGTAAGGAAAAAGGAGGAGTTTTTTTGATATTGATTTTTGGGAGTACATACATACTTAATATATTTTATTTTGAAAAGCATCGGTTGTATTGATTTGAAAGTTTGCACAGTAGAAGAAAAGTTGAAAATAGGCGTTTTTCTTTTTAATACTGTGTACTACCTCCCGATCGCTGTATCAGTTCAAGAAGCCAGCTATGAAGAGATTTATACAGTTCATCCAAGTAATTTAGTGAAATTTCGGACCAGGATTGTTTAATGGCTGCAGATCTTTCTTTGGGTTAGGAGTATTGCTTTCCTCCTTCGTACACCTTTTTCAAAAGCCATTCAATGATAATCAGGTCCGGTGAATATGGCGGGCATGCCAGTAGGTCTACATTTGGACCCTGTGTAGTGAACCTAAACCATGTAGTGAACCTAAACCAAAACATAAACATAAACAATCAACAATAAACCAAAACATAAATATAAACAATCAACATTAGGACTTCATACATTGTATCGCACACACTGCATACAATGTATCGGGTTCTATTTCAGGAGCACCACACTGACCCATTAAAACGCCACTCGAGAAGGGACGTAAACATTGTCACTGCACTGATTCATAAGCGATCATACATTGTGTACAAGTGCAGCTGACCAATGTTCTGTATATCGAATGTTTGACATTGTAGCCGAATTTGATGGCACGCGACCCACTTAGTATCAATATGCATTGGGAATACTGCTAGGGAATTAGTATATAAGGCCAAGTATTTTGGAAATAAAATCAGATTCCTTTTGACACTGAACAAACTGAATTCTCACTTTTGGCAGACCCCTATGGCATTCGTGCCCTGCCCTTCGATTAGAATCCTTTAGCTATCCAAGCTCAGGCAGAACCACTGGCATTCATGCCCTGCCAAGCTTAGTCTATCAAATCCGATTAGTCCAGCAAATACATTACACCTGAATCCAAGTTTGTGTTATTATTACGGTATGTATCGGTGCATTGTCCTGTTGAAAAATCCACGGTTCCACCAAACAATTCGGAGCAATGAGGGAAAGCTCTTTCCGGTATGGATTTGTAGGTGATTGCGGTCTTTCTTGAACTTTGAAAATCAAGGTTTGCAGTTCCGTAAAAGCTTACTGCTCCCCATACCATAACTTCACCTCCCTTGCTGTGTCTTATATCCAAGGTTGTTTCAACCTTCCTCAAATCATGGAAATAATAATTATATCCATCAGGTCAATCCAAATTAAACTTTTTTTCATCTGAAAAGACAACGGTATGCCACTCTTGACTCCACCTGATGTGACTTATTAAAAGATCAAGCTGCTGACTTTTGCGTGCTGGCGTTCAATGGTGGTTTATTTTTTATTTTTTGGTGTCTTATATGGTTGGCCTACTCCTTCACGCGTTGGACAGTTAATCTACTAGCTTCAACTTCAGTTTCTGCCTTAATTTTACTTAGGGAAAGTCTTGAATTTAAAGCAGCTCTCAGTATTGCCCGTTGATCCTGACTTTATTTCTCCTTTCCGGTTTTTTAAATAGTTCTTAGGGTCCTTAAGATAGCTGTGAACAGAAGTTGGTCATCTTCCAATCTTATGGGCTATAACACGGATATATTTGCCTTGCCCCTTGTAAGCTCGAATTTGGAGTATTTCCTTCTTGGTTAATGAATTTGTTTTAGCCATAGTTGTTGTTTCTTTCAAATTATGCATTGAACTAAGGTCGTTGGTACTCTTTTTGCCTTTATATTTAATTTAAAATATGATAACAGGTAGATTTAGTTACTGTTCGTAAACAGGTGGAACGAAAAAAGGACTAATTTTATGAACATAAACATAATATAGCTATTAGGGTGGTCCTTATTGCTAAGAAAAAAAAAATGTTTTCTTTAATTTCGCGGGGTACCACATATAAGAAACTATTTCAGTATTTTTTTGGAATTGTTTAAATGACATTTAGGGGTCGCTACCAAGGTTTAAATTTTAAAAAAATAACTCAAAATCTTTTTTTTTTTATACTCAGGACATACAAAATAGGTATTACAAAATCTTCACCGATGGATGGCAATGTTGATTTTCTTAATTCGAATAATAATTGACAATCTGCCACATATTGGATGGGTACCTTCTGATGATGATTCTCATCTCATTCCATCCGTTGACTCTGCCCAACAAGAGCTCGCTTTATTAGACAACATTTTGTCTCTTGACTTACAGCAAACAAGCTGTGTAAAAAATTTCAAAAATCGAACTCTCGATCTTGTCTTCTCTTCTGACTCTGTTAGTACTGTTGTTCTGGAATCCCACTTCAGTATAACTAACATAGATGACAATCATCCACCCTTGGATGTATTTATTGAACTGGGCGCACATCTGTACGAAAACAGTAATTCGTATGACCGTTCGCAATCTTTTGACTTTCGGAAAGCAAATTTTCAAAGGCTTTCTGATGAAATTAATAGCCTTAATTTTAATCTTACTGCGTTATCTAATATTGAAGATGCAGTCGGTGCTTTTTATTCTTTGATGGATAACTGCATGAAAAAAGTGATTCCTGTCAAATCCTCTAGGAATATGAAAACGTCCCATCGCTGGTATACTAAAGAGCTCAAATCGATACGAAACAGGCGTAATAGGGCTTGGAAGAACTATTTTAAAAAGTCTCTGCCATTCAGATCTTGAACTCTATCTCACATTATTCAATGAGTTCAAATCTTTATCCTGCAACTTATATATTGACAACATAAGTAAAATGGAATGTTCTCTAAAATTGGACCCCAAACTTTTTTGGGGATTTGTTAATTCTAAGAAAAAAACCGATGGTTATCCATCGAAACTTACTTACAATAGCTCTACAACTGCTGATTCGCTAGATGCAAGCAATATGTTTGCAGATTGTTTCAGTAAGTCGTTTAGGGTGACCCCTCTTCACATAGATGAGCAATATTTTAGTTATCTAACTAGCTGTTCCCAAATAAGTTTTAGTAGCTTCTCATTTGACTTGGAAATAATTTTAAAATTTATTTCTTCTCTGAAGAATGATTATTCATCAGGTCCTGATGGCATTGCACCGATCGTTCCTAAAAAATGTAGTCATGCAATTGCTCCATATCTTAAATATCTGTTTGAATTGTCCATTAGTACTGGTAAATTCCCTTATCTATGGAAAAGTGCCTTTATCACACCTGTATTTAAAAAAGGCGAACGTGGTGATATCACTAATTATAGGCCTATTTCAAAGCTTTCGTGTATCCCTAAGCTTTTTGAACACATTGTTTGCGAAAAGTTAACATTTCTTTGTCGCAATTTAATTTGTAATGAACAGCATGGATTTGTTAGAAACAGATCCACTGTCACTAATCTGTTAAGTTTCTTGCATGATTGTTCTAATGCCTTAGAGAATATGGACCAAATGGATTGCATATACACTGACTTCTCTAAAGCTTTCCACCAGCTATCCCATGAAATAATCGAGTTTAAGCTCAGGGCTTTTGCTTTCCCACCAATTTTCATAAAATGGGTTAATTCATACCTTAGATCAAGGGTTTATCAAGTCAAATTTAGAGGATCGCTATCTGTATCTTTTGCAGCTGAGTCTGGAGTTCCCCAAGGTAGTCACCTCGGACCAATTCTATTTACACTAGCCATTAATGATGTTAAAGCATGTATAAATCACAGTAATATCCTGATCTACGCTGATGATATGAAAATATTTAAATCTATCACTAGTCAGCAAGATAGAATTTTTCTTCAATCTGACATTAATAGCTTCGCCAATTGGTGTGATAGAAACGGTTTATCCCTGAACCCTACTAAATGTCAACATATGACATTCTCTAGAAAGAATATACCGTCCACCTTTCAATATTCTTTGTCTCAACATATTCTTTGTAATGTTGATAATTTTAAGGATCTTGGGGTTTATTTCGATCCCAAACTGGTTTTTGCCAAGCATATCAATTTTATTGTTAATAAATCTAATTCTATGCTGGGCTTCGTAAAAAGGTGGGCGAACGAATTTAATGAGTGGTGCCCATAATTTACGTAGTGTTGATTTATTGTTTAGCCCCCATCATAGAACGAATTATGGGAGGCATGAGCCTATTAGTCGCATGAGTAGAATCTATAATCTAAATGATCATGTGATTGACTTGCATGTTAGTAAAATTAAGCTAAAAAATATTTTGCGTAATAATGCTTTAATGTCTTAAATTGTTTGCATTATTTTGTGTCTGTGTTAGTATTTAATAGGTACATAATTATTGTATTTTTAATTGTTTTCTCCTTACTAACACCTGCACTAAATGATGAGCTTTTGTGCCGGCAAATTTCTGCTCGTGATAGTTGCTTGCTTTAAGCACTCCACGACACAGAACTGATAGTGTATATAAAATGGGAAAGTGTCCCGGGGATAATTCAATAGTCGAAAAATAAGGACCACCCTAATAGCTATCTTTCATATTGCATCTGGTTTTTCGCATATTATCGAAGGATAAATTGGTAGAATTAAATCAAGAAACAACCTGTTTGTAATCAAGTAAAAAGTAGTGTATAAGCATCAACTGAAATGCATGCTGATTCGACAATGGATTTGACGCACATCGAAACAATGCCCCTGGGTAGGTATGCGTTCATTTCGGCACATGGATAAATCACATCTTGCCAATTTTAATATCCAGGTGAGCACAATGCCATTATTTAACATCTCAAAGATGTCCTGGAAGTGCACATGCAAATCAGTGGTTTGACACGACTGGTGTTGCCAAAGGTCAATAAAACAATTATCAATAATGGAAGCATGTACGACGTACGTGTCGAAATAACAGAAAAGAGGCAGTCCTTTCAACTACATCAATATAACACACCAGCATTTGATTGACTGATAACGTGGATCCAAAACTAGGAAACCTGCCGATGTTTATTGATGTCGAACGTACCCCACCAGTGGGCCAGCAGGAATGCAGAAAAATGGGAGGGTTATGACCCCCTAATCCTAATCATAACCTCGACGTAAAAAAAAGAAGAAGCTTTTGAGTAGTGGTCACTATATGACGCTTGAGCGCTAATTGTGGGTTCCTGACAAGAAACCGGAAACCACCCAATTTACCTACCTATGCCTTATCACATCACTTGAATCAATATGGATACGATCGATTAGTCGACTAATCGTATTCTACTTAAGCCAAATCCTAGTTAGTTGAATCCATAAGGACTCGTAAATGGTACTTTATCTCGATCTGCCTTATTCATACCGATTTGCCAATTTCCAAATAGACAACGCAAACTCTGGAAAAGTTCACAAGCGGGAGGGCAGTGGAGAAATGATTACATGCTCCTGATGGATTTTGAGCATTTGTGCATTGAGAAGAAACTTTAATTAACTTTCATGATAACAAAGGAATGCGTAGCAAAAGTCTTTCCCAGAATCAACCACTAATTGCTAAACATCAAGCCAACGTACGCATGGCAAGTACATGCGACAATTTCTCGGAATTCCTCACCAGCATTTGAAGTTAGTGGAAACATCTAACAGATTCTTTTGTGTGTATGTATATTGAATCGTTTGATATTCATATTTTATATTAATTCAAAGAGCTCAGGATCTGGTACAATGATTTCTTGTGGTAGATGCAGACATTCAGTTCTGAGTATTAATTAGCCTTTTAAATTATGCCAATTCTTAAAATGTTGGAAACAGCTATGCACGGGTTTAAGTGAAAAAGATTTTAATTAGCGGTTTGAGGTGACTGTTACAATCAAACCTCAACTTGCCCTGCTTCAATAAGTAAGGAGTGACTAATACACACCATACTGCTTCTAGTTCACTGTGCAGATGGTGAACTTCAGGGTTTTATCAACTTGGATTTTATTCTTGGTAGTTCTAGGGCTTTATTGCTCCCTAACTGTTCCAAGCTACTTCACGGATAGCCACGACTTCCGTCTGAAAAACCCTGCAGGTTTTATTAAGAATCTGACTTTCCTTTCAGCCGGTTTGGTCTGGGATGAATGTCCTTTATTTCTTTCCGAAGTCAATAAATTTTTAGAACCAAATAGTCCGTATTATTGGGAAGTTGTGGGCTATGAGGATGCTTATGTGCCCAAGCTTTGCCACATTTGATACTGCCAGTTATGGTTTGTGTTGTCAACGACTTTGCCACGTCGAATCAATCGGTTCTCGTTCGATCACCGCAATTAAACGACGGTGGGCGTCGTTAGTACTTAGATGGGGGACCACTTGGGAATACCGCGTGTTGATGGCACCTCTTGCGAACGTCTGACAAACATCCAAGAGTATCAAATTGTCATGAGAAAGCTTCTCAAATTTGCCGTTCGGATTCGGCGTAAAACTGTAGGTCCCCTCTACTTCGCATGAAAGTGGTTGGAGAAGCTAGGTTCAGGCCCTGTATGAGCCGTTAAGGCCTAATATGTATGTATGTGTAGTTCTGCTTTATGGCGCTGAGTGCTGGACGATAAGCAGGAAAGGTGAGCTAATATTGGGTTCTTCGAAAGAAAAATACCCCTTCGGATATTTGGTCCTATGTGGGAGGAAGAAGAATAAAACAGAAGATAAAGCCGTCAAATCTATGAGCTGTACCAAGTTGTCGTTGTGGTCCGACTGCTCAAGCAAAGAAATGAGGATAATCGAGTCTCAGCCTTTTTTACGCGTCTTTATTGTTCATATATGCAACCAAATTATGGAACTCTTTGCCAGTGACAATCAAAACAATGACTGCAATTGGGGAAAAAAATATACAATTATTGTAGGAAGTGAATAAAAGGAATAATTAAAGTATATTTATGTTAAGGGCGGTCCAACGCAAACGCACGATGTTTATTGTATATAAAACAAAAAGTTTTTAGAGAATTATCTTAATATTTGTTATTCACATGATCGTGGCGGCCTATTAACATCGCCACGACGTGAGATAACACGGCCATTGAATTTCTCGCGTAAAAGAGCTATTGTTTCGTTGGCTGTGTGGCAAGTGGTACCATCCTGTTGGAAGCACATATCGTCCAGGTCCATATCCTCAATTTCTGGCCACAAAAAGTCCGTTATCATCGATGGCGCCGCCAGAACACAAACCGTACCAAACAGGCACTCTTTGTGGATGCATCGACTTTTCAACAATCACTCCTGGATTCTCATTTGCCCAAATGCGGCAATTATTCCTGTTAACGAATCCACTGAGGTGAAAGTGTGCCTCGTCGCTGAAGATGATTTTCTTTGTAAATTCACCATTCACTTCTGTCTGCCCAATTCGGCGGCGTATTGACGACTCTTGAAATGGTCAGTACGCATCAGCTCTTGAGTCAATTGAACCTTGTAAGCGTGTACAAATCTTTATGCAAAATTCGCATCAGTGATGTTCGTGAGATGTTCAATTGTTGGGCACGACGACGAGCCGAGGTTGACGGCTCTTCCGCCACATTATCGCGAACAACAGCAAATTTTCCCGCAGAACGAACTCTGCGAGCATGCACAGGTGTTTTCACATTTCCTACAGACAGACCCGGTTTGCTGAAATTTGCGCACAATTCTCCCGATTGTTGACACATTTGGTCGATTATACTGACCAACAAAATCACGAAGTGCACGAAATGCATTTTGATTTGAACGCCCATTTTCGTAAAAGGCTTCAACAATATTAATGCGCTCCTCAATTGTATACCTCTCCATGGTTGAATTTGTCAAACACTGAAACAAAGAAATGTCAAATTAAGTTGGGCAATAAACTTGACGTTAAGGTGTCACTCACAATTAACATCGTGCATTATTGTTGGACCACCCTTTATAACAAAAACGTTGGCAGCAGGAGCAGAAATTCGAAAAACTGCCATGTCGCTGCCATTTTTTTTACGCTGGGGTGTGCTATCTCCAAAAGACGAAACTGAGTCATACTCAGTAACAGTGTTTGATTTTTACCCACTTACCCCCTCCTCCCTTCTTCAAGATTTCTTTGCGGTACGGCCATATTGGCATTTTATAGCGGGGCGGGGAGGAGCCAGCCTTCCAATTATTGCACCTAGTCGATAGACCAATCAGCATTTGTCTTTCATATTGTTGCATGACATTCAGCATGAATTAGTCAACTTGCAGCGCCATCTAGTCGAGAGCCATATAACTATATAAGATAATCGATATTTGACAGCATTTGAAAAGCAGTTTGAATAATTAGTACATCTGTTGTTCTCGAACTTTCTGAACTCAACGAATCTGGAAGTTTCGATAGGTGTCCCTAGGAGACATAAATAGGTGTCGCAGGACCACCCACGACATTCCAGTTTTGAACCGCGATAAAGAAGGGCGATAGATGACAGTAGTGAAAGGTATAGAGAAAAAGTGGAAGTATTGAATAAGAGAAAAGTGATTGTTTAGTTAAAGTGATTAATTGTGAAAGTGAATTGTTGGATTAAATAAGTGAATTATTAGAATAATAATCAAGAATTAAAAGACATTGAAAGGGAACTAATAAAGATTAATTAAATAGAATTACGTTTTATCTTTGCGAATCCTAGCCTGGATGTAACAATATCTTATATGGTTTGTGTTATTAAATACAACCTGGTTCACGAAATAAGAACGTTTTGCAGGTACCTTTCCATTAGAAGTTCCTGCTACTCCGCAGTTTAGACGTAGTTGTTTAAAGCGCTTAGTCTAAAGGTTTGGTTCTTTGTAGACGGAGCAATAAATTTCTTTCATTAAAAACTTGGAGGACTGTAATATTTACGTGACTTTCTAGTCGACTTTAAACTCAAACAAAAAAATATTAATTTTACTTAATTTGGTACAACCCCAGAGTTGTATACCATATGTCCACACTGGTTTTAGCACTTGCTTATATAAAAGCAGTTTGTTCTCTATAGTAATCTCGGAATATTTTCCGAGTAACCAAAACATTTCTCTATATTTATTATCTAGTTATTTGCGTTTTTTCTTTACATGCGCTTTCCATTTCAGCTTTGCATCAAGTGTCATTAGATACTTAGCCTCGTTTCCAAACGGAATTTGAGTGCAGTTTGAAAAGACCGGTAAATTAATCATTTTCTTGTACGTAAAATGTACATGAACAGATTTGGTCTCGTTGAGTGCGATTCGCCAAACTTCAGTCCATTCATTTACTCTATCCAGAGCTTCTTGCAGTTTTTCCGCAGTCTCTTCGACCGTATTACGTACTGCCAGGATAGCAATGTCTTCAGCTCAGTGCCTTCTACGTGTGGTATATCACGAGTGTATAATAAGTATAACACTGGACCAAGGACGCTTCCTTGCGACACCCCAGCCATTATTTCTTTAAAATCTGAGTATTCGTTTCCACATTTGACGCGGAATGATCTATCAGTTACGTAATTCTTTAGAATATTATATAGATGCTCCGGCAGAACTTGTCGAAAAAACTCGTTTAAAACTTAAGACTTTATGCCTGACCTTGTCAAAGGCTTTGCATATGATTGTACGAAGCGAAGTTGGTCTATAGAGGTTTTTTCATTCAGCGGTTTTCCATTGTCTGGGAACATATTCTAGTCTAAGCGCGGCGTTTATAATAAACAGACACTTAATTAAGCTTTTCTAGGTAGAGATTTAGGAACCTCTCCCGTCGTATCCAGGAGCTTTCTTACGCTTAAGTTTCCTTATTTCTTCCTTAAGTTCGGTTTGTGTTGCATTTCTTATAGCACCATATACGACGTGTTTATAGTTTGAATAAGATGTTGCCCATGAAACGGTTTAAAAGCTTCTTCCAGGTGGGTGGCAAAAACTTGCGCTTTCTCTTTTGTATGCCTGGCCCATTCATCTTGATTTTTCTTAATTGGTGCGGCTTGAATTTGAGGCTTTTAAATACCTTTTAAAGCCTTCCAAAGCGAGTAATTAGAAGCTTTTTCTGCCGTTAAACTTTTTAGGTAAGTTTTTATTTCATTATTCTTAAGATATTTAAGAGATGTTTTTAGTGAGTTGCACAAACGGTTGAGATGTGCGATAAACGCCTCCTGCTTGATAAAGTCAAACCGGAGCGTACTCTCTATGTACATTTCATTGGGGTAGTAAGCCCCAAAGATCAGACTTTTGTCGCTGGCCATCACCCTTGCAACGTGCCCTCGAGTCCCCTTAATGAGGAAATGGTCAATCCTATTCAACTGAGCCCCATCGTATAGGACGTTGTTGGGATAGTATTTTATATGGTTGGATTCAGGCGTTCGGAACAACCGGAGACGGTCCTAAGACATTGTCTCTCCAAAACCCGAATCTTTTCCATATAACTAGGTGCTTTATTGAACCACAATGGACAATTATAAGCGTGGATCGGCCTTATAAGAGCCACGTACCATATTAACTTCACCCTGGAATCAAGTTGGCTGCTATGAAACAATCTCCTTGTCAGAGCATTAGCCTTCTTGCCCCCAGCAAGACAAGTAACTATATGTCTATCGAAAAATAGATACTGGTCAAGCCAGATACCCAGATATCTAACTACGCTTCTCACTGCCAATGGCTGCCCATTTTGTCCAATAATGACCAATTTCTTAAAGTTTTTTTCTGGTATCCCTTGTCGCCCCAGCCGATGTTGTTTTGAACAAGATTGTTTCAGTCTTCTGAAAGTTGATTTTCAACTTCCAGTCGTCGCAATATCGCTTAATTTGATCGAACTGTATGTCACCATAAACCGTTTTTAATTTCAAAGACTCAGCTTGAAGTCACGTTGCCACATTTGACAATGAACTTCTTTCCCATTAGCATAATATAAATTACATATAGCAAAGGTTAGTGCATCCCCCGCCTGGTCAACTTGTAGAAAAGTCCCTCTAACCATACGGTGTCGAAAGCCTTCTCAAAATCAACCAGACAAGCACCTGTGCATTGGTTCTTCCACTGAATGTCAGAAACCAGTTTCGACGCGGCATGAATAGTGTCATGCCTCGCCCTGAAACCAAACTGGTTGTCCGGAATTATGTTATTGTCCTCGACCCACTTTAACAGGGCTCTATTGACAACCTTTTCAAAGACCTTGCCAATATTCGGAAGCAAGCTAATTGACCGGAGATTGGCAGGGTTCGTCCTATCTTTACCTTTTTTCGGGATAGGGTGTACCACAGCTACCTTCCAATGCGCCGGATAATGTGCATTATTCAGCGCATTGTTAAACAGCGTGGTGAAAATATCTACAGCCTCCAGAGGCAGGTGTCTCAAACGACGTTTGGGACACCATCCATCCCCGCCGACTTTATATTCTTTAGTGACTCGAAGATGTACAGTAGATCATCCTTCGACACGAACAAGTGCGATGCATCGCGGCCATTGGCGACAACTGCATTAGCATGGTTTTCATCAGTGAATACGGTGAATCCGTTATTCTCAGATCGCCAATTCTCAAGTTCGGTGCGTAGGTAGAAGTGGCTCACCAGAGCCCTATTCTCAATGTCGTGGTTACGGCGAACAGGATTGTTCACCGTATACACGGCCTCGAAACAAGCGCCCAGCAAATCCACTTTCTCCTGTGGGTCCTCGACCATGAAAAAATCTTCGTTTGAAGCGACACTTTCTGGACTTATTCCAGCAGTCAGTACTATCTGTCTGTTTTCTGCTGTCTGCGAGATTCGAACACAAGGAATATCATTGTGATCCGTCCTCCTGAACAACTTATTTATCCGTATTATTCTTATTTACTTACTCGTATTATTTCTTCATTACCCGATCGTAAGTCAATATTGATGGATTTTCTTTCTTTCGTTGCTTTTTATACCCTATTTTAAGGGTATATTAATTTTGACGCATAGTTTGTAACATACCTTAATATTGCCCATAGACCCCTAAAAGCATCAGCATCGATAGTGATGTCGATCTAGCCATGTCCGTTCGTCCGTCCGTCCGTCTGTCTGTCGGCAAAAATTAGGCCCTTAAACTGGACCTAGAGAGCTGAAATGTTAACCATATACTCTCTAGGGTCCCGAAATAATCAAGTTTACGAATTTTTGAAATCCGCCCACAGACACGCCCACAAACTCGAAAAAACAACATTTTGGAAAAAATCGAATTTTGAGCTAGAAAGCTGAAATATATATGATTTTTTTTATATATGATCTATGACTCCTAAAACTGCTCGGGATAAAAAATTTTCAAAATCCGCCCACTGACACGCTCACAAATAAATAAAATATTTTTTTTATACCCTATTCTAAGGGTATATTAATTTTTGAAAATCCAAAGTTTGAACTAGGCAGCTGAAATTTATAATATATACTCTCTAGGGGCCCTTTATGCTCATGTGTTATTTTTTTTAAATCCGTCTACTGACACGCCCACAATTAAATAAAACAATTTTATTGAAACACCCAAGTTTGAGCTAGGGAGCGTTTTTTTTGATAAAATCCTTTAAATGTTATATAACAAAATATGTAGAGCGTTCTTAACAATTCAACCATACTTAGACTTTTGTCACGCCCACTTATGAATAGGAATGAGAATAGGGTATCCAACAGTTCGCCCAAGCGGACTGTAGCCCGTCCCTATGTTTTTGTAGCTATTTTGGGTCTATTTTTTATTAATTGGTTTCGGATTCGGGCGCATGGAATATTTAAATGACATTACTCTCGAAGAAGTTAGGAAGGCGGTCAAAGACTCCAAAAAGCGAAAAGCAGTTGGGCCGGACGAGATATCCTCTGAGTTATGGAAAAATATGGTTGACATCGGGTCCAAATGGCTCATGATTCTCATCTCTGAACTGATGAGAAGCGATCTGCTGCCTAGCCACTGGAGGGAAAGTTTTGTTTTTCCTTTGTACAAAGGGAAAGGCGATACGCGAGACTGTGATAATTACCGTTCAATCAAGCTGATGTCATACACTATGAAGATTGTTGAGCGGGTATTAGATAGCCGAATGCGGAAAATCAATCGGCTATCTGAAGACCCGTATGGGTTTGTAGCCGGTAAATCAACCACAGATGCAATCAAAAGTAAAGGGTTTTTCAATAAGAGCGCTACAAAAGTTTCTTTATTCCTGTGAAAGTACGTTCGATGCCATTATGTATGGAACTCGATTTCTTTTGCATGGCCACCACGGGCACGCTTGCAGAAGTCCAGACGCTGAACCCAATTTTCGACGGTTTTCAAGCATAAATCGGCCGATACTGCTGCAATTTCACGTTCGATATTCGTACGAAGTTCATCAATCGTCGCTGGCTTGTTGGCATAGACCATAGACCTGACGTAGCCCCACAGGAAATAGTCTAACGGCGTCAAATCGCCCGACCGAGGCGGCCAAGCGACTGGACCATTTCGTGAGATAACACGGTTTCCAAACTTGGTTTCCAATAAATTGATTGTGGCATTCGCTGTGTGGCTTGTGGCGCCGTCCTGTTGGAACCACAAGTCCTCCAAGTCCATATCATCCAATTGGGACCAAAAATGGGGCAAAATTCGCCATAACGACGTCACAGAGATGCCCAACGCTTGAGAACGACGTGTGTGAGACACATTTGGGCTTTCTTCAACTGAAGCCTCAGCGGCAGCAATATTCTCGACACTACGGGCACTTCTTTGTCTCACTGGCACGGGAACATTTTGTACTGTGCTTGTGGATTCAAATTTTTCCACTAGACGCTCAATTGTTGATCTGCTAGGACGATTATGACGACTATAAATTGGACGTAGCGCTCTTAACGTTGAGGCCACTGACTCCGAATTTCGGTAGTAAATTTTAATACAGTATAATCTCGATAATTCGTACCCCGTTAATTCGTAAACCCCTCTTATTCGAAATAAACTGCAGGTCCCTTGAAAAAATCCCGGTTATTCGTAAAAAAACAGTGCATTTCGGTCCTCTCGGTAATTCGTAATAATTGCCATATGCAAAGTCATATGAAACGTCTTATAATTCGTAAGTCTCTGTTGATAACCGCGTTTATTCGAAAAAAAACTCTCATTCCTCATCATCAATACTCCCAATCACGTTTGTTACAATATGTTTATGTTTAATCACAAAGAAAGGACTGGGAGTAACATCCGGGCGAAAGGGGATTTTCTCACCCTTGCAAATGTGTGCAGCTGCAGGTAATGGCAGCTGTTTCTGTTTCAATGTAAGCATGTACATTCACAGACTTTCTAGCAAAAACGGTTACCGTTATGCTAACGTAAATTTCCTATGACATTGCAGACTTCTAACCGTGTCTGTCCATTTGTGAAGAAAAAAAATTGTACATACATAGGTATTATGTAAGTACCTATGTATGTAGAAAAATTGTTTTTTTTTGAGCATAATATATCCAATATATTGTGTTAAATATTGAATTTGAATTTAAAACATAAAATCCCTTTAAATAGTATTTTTATTTTTTAAACCTTCAATAATTCGTAATCTCGCTAATTCGAAAACCCCTATAATTCGCAATAAACTCTAGGTCCCTTGACACTATGATTTATCGGGATTGTACTGTAATTTCGACTCGTTGTTGGCTCGTATATCTTTCCATCATGATATGGCAAACCTTACTGAAGACAAATGTCAAAAGAGCGGCAAGAAATTCGGCGTCGTTTGCTGTCCCTGTCGCTCTACTTTTGTAGCGTCTCTGTTGAAAAACCCTTTATAAGCATCATAATAGGAAAAATCGTGATTCCTTAAAGGATTTGCATTTGGTGTTGGTTGATTTTGAAAAGGCCTTTGATAAACAACCAAACGATCTGTTCTGGGTGGCGCTAAGACTGGTGTTTAATTTCTTCAGTCCCCTCAGCCGGTGTCATCTGCGAGAGATAAGATTGTAGTTTGAAGTTCGACTGTATCAGTAACCTCGCACTACTGTCCTTTCCTTTGATTCGATAAAAAGGTATGAGGTTGGCTGGAGTGACATTCTTAGCCCGTCCTGGCATTTATCTGATAATGGATATAAAGCAAGGTTCGCAGAACGATAAAATATGGTTCGTTCTCTCATAAAAAGTTCGCAAAGGAATTTGATTTCTGATTCGATCGCGAATCTTATTTTTCTTTTCGTTTAAAAATAAAATTCGTTTTCACAATCAAATCAAATCTGTTGCGATCTGTAAAATAAAGTTCGTTCGCGAATTTATCACGTGCGAACTATTGGAGATCCGTTCGCGAATGGTTCTCATAAGAAAAAAAAAAGTAATTTAAATGAAAATATTACATATTTTAATATTGAAAGAACATATGTAAGTGAAAAGTATTTGTATTATATATTTAGATTTTGAAATAAATTTCCATTCACTTTAACTAACAAAACATTATTTATTGTTTCTTTGGATAATTTGTTTCTGTTAAAAAAAAAAAAAAAAAAAAAACTGGTAGAGAGCTAAAAGCCCGTTCAACAGAGACTTGAGTTGATGGCACTGCCAGCACTACTTGTGCAAGTTTTCCTAGAAGAACCTCTTTGCTGCTCAATTTTCTCTCACAAAGTAAGCAAGTTGATTTGTCAGCTTGTTCATTATAAGAAACATATTAATTTAAGTCAAATGTCTTTATTTTCCCCATTTCAACTAAAATAATAACTATTGCAAATATAAATCGCTTCACAACCGTACTGAATGGATACTTGATAGAGATAGAAAATGATACTAAAGGGATTTTGTGATACCCTTATAATGTATTAGCTACACAGAGCGGGCGTTAAGGATATTAGGGTTAGAAGATAGGGAGAGATGCCGATGAACGTTGGTTTTAAATGTTTGTAAATCATAATGTAATTGTACGGCTAAGGAAAGATTCCTTGTATTTCACTGTACGTCCGAATACAGGCTTAAGGGTAAACTGATGCGCATTCCTGTCATGGCCGGTATTGCGGTTGAAATGTTCTAGGGGTGGAATGCAACTGGCTATTTCGTTTGAGCACATATGGTGGAAATAGCGATAAAATAACGAAAGGCAGCAGACATTACGACGATGACTAAGAGAGTAAATCGATATCGCAATGTCTCGGTCGCCAATGAGTTTTATCGCGCGTTTTTGGATCCTGTCAAGTAGCTCCAAATAAGTTATTGGTGCACCGGACCAGATATGAGCGTTGTACTCCAGTTTCGGGCGAATAAACGCCTTATAAATTGTAGCCAGATCAGAAGGGGTGAAATATTTCTTACAACGCTTAACGAAGCCTAGACATTTCGCGGCGTTCTTGGCGACATCGAATATGTGGTCATTCCAACGAAGATTGTCATTAACACACATACCGAGAGTGGAAAGTCTTTCGGTTTCAGCGATGCAAGTGCCATTCATAGATAATGGCAGTGTGTGTGGGTTTTGTTTTAATGAGAGGAGACAGCATTGTGTTTTGGAAGCATTAAATTCCACTCTATTGGTTTTACCCCACTGAGTTATGCTGTTAAGATCGGAATTTAATGAGCTTAATATACGTTGCCGTTCCAGTTCCACACCTGAAGATGAGGGGCGTGACCCAAGAAACGAATATGAGAAGCTAAGGGTGCTGGCATCAGCAAAGGAATGGATTGGATTAGAAGTAACAGACGGGAGATCATTTATAAAAATGAGAAAGAGAGTCGGGGACAGAACAGAGCCTTGGGGGACACCAGCATTTATTTGGTGAGTTGCAGACTTGAAACCGTCCAAAACAACTTGAATTGACTGGTCCGAAAGGTAATTTCGAATCCATTGAAGAAGAGTATCATCGATTCCAAATGCACGCATTTTCGACAGGAGAGCTTGATGCCAAACTCTGTCAAATGCCTTTGAAATATCAAGCGCAACAATTTTACTTTCCCCACCTTGATGAAGAGATTGGTTCCACTTTTCGGTTAGATATGTCATCAAATCACCAGTGGACCTGTTGCTGCGAAAACCATACTGCTGGTCATTAAGAAGTTTTCGCGATTCAAGATATTTCATTAGCTGACGGTTTATCAGCGTTTGCATGACTTTAGAAAGAAGGGACGTAAGTGCAATTGGTCGGTAGGAGGAGGGAGAAGAAGATTCGCCTTTTTTTGGTACAGGCTGGACAAACGCTGTTTTCCATCTTCACGGGAAGAGCCCTGAAGAATAGGACAGATGCGAAAGCTTACGCAATGGTTTTGCCAGTGAGGAAGAACACCTCTTCAGAACGATGGGGGAAATGCCATCTGGACCTGCGGATTTGTGTACGTCAAGATCTTGAAGTAACCACTGTATGAGTGCGAAAGTGGATTGGTCCCATAGAGAATGCTACGCGCTCGAGTACAGGGGGAGACAAAGCACAATCTGGGAGCGTTGAGCTGACTGCAAAGTGAGCAGCAAGCAGATTGGTCTTATCTGTAGAGCTGACAGCTGGAATGTCGTTGTAAATGAGTGTCGGGATAGATGACGAGGCCGAATTCTTGATGTTTTTAACAAATGACCAAACGTTTTTACTACCCGTGGGACTTTGTAATATTTTTTTTTGGATGGATCTTTACGGATCTTTATCGCGAGCGAACCATATTCTACCTGAATTTCTTTTTTCCGATATCTCACGAATGAGAGATACAGAAAAAAGGACACAGTTCGTTCGTGAGAGAACTATACATTTTTAAAGATCGAAAATTTTATCGTTCGCGAACTTTATTTTGTATGGTTCGTGAGAACATCGATAAAGAACGATATAGATCCTTATTTTATCGTTCGCGAGCGATATTTTAAGCGGGCCGTAGACACTAGAACATGGTGCGAGTAAACTTGGTTCGAGTAAACCTCGCAGACAGAGAGACCAATTCACGTTATGCACTCATCATCATTATTTTTAGTTGATTCGTGAAAGTGCAAAGTTCCAGGTTATATATTGTTTCCATAATAATGGCTGCAAAAAGAAAATTGTTTAACATCATAATTTTGAGTGAGTTGTTAGAGAATGAAGAGGAGGAACTTTGGCCACAACGTAAAAAGAAAAGAATTTGGACTAAGGAATGGTTGAAACAAAGGGATACATTCACTCATACGCATTTATTAAAAGAACTGCCGTTTTCGTCTTCTGATGACTACACAAATTTTCTGCGTATGGATAGTGATGCATATAACTATTTGTTAGCCAAAGTGTATCCTTTTATAAGCAAACAAGATATTTGGATGCGCAAAGCTATTTCACCGCACGAAAGGCTATCGGCAACATTGCGATTCTTGGCTTCCGGTCAAAGTTATGAAGACCTTAAATTTCTAACAATAATATCGGCCAGAAGTTTGGATGATATCGTCATTGAAACCTGTTGGGCTTTAATCAAAGCATTAAAACGTTTAATTAAGGTATTAATATAAATACCTAGTTTTCCTTTCTTAAAACTAATTAGTATCAGTTATTCTTAGGTGCCACAAACTGAAGAGGAGTGGAAAAGTATTGCAGACAAATTTGAACAGCGATGGAATTTTCCCAACTGCATTGGTGCAATGGATGGGAAACACATAAGCATCATCAAGTCAAAAAATACTGGGTCTTATTACTTTAATTACAAAAGGACTTTTAGCATTGTGTTATTTGCTATAGTAGATGCAGACTACAAATTTATAATGGCCGAAGCTGGAGGAAACGGACGAGTATCTGATGGTGGTATCTTTGCTAATTCAACTTTTCTTGAAAAAATGAATGATCTGCAAATACCTCGATCAAAAAAGCTACCCGCCACAAATACGCATTTACCATATGTTTTTGTTGGAGATGCCGCGTTCCCTCTTCAAGAAAATATTATGAAGCCTTTCAGCAGAACAAATTTGTCTAGTGAGGAGCTGATTTTCAATTACAGGCTGTCACGGGCTCGTAGAATGGTGGAAAATGTATTCGGAATTTTGTCGTCACGGTTTAGAGTGTTACTAAATACAATTAACTTAGAGCCTGAGAAAGCAACAATAATTGTTTTGGCATGTTGCTATTTGCATAATTTTTTAAGGCAGCAAAATCCGACACTTTACTTCCAATCGGAAAGTACTGGCATGGAAAATGTTGGAATCCAAAACAACTCGCAGATGACACCTTTAACTTCTACTCAAACAAGAAACTCATCGACGACTGCAAAAAACATACGACAAGAATTCTGTCGATACTGCAACACTGTTGGAGCAGTGCCCTGGCAAAATATACGTACACCAACAAAATAATTTTGATATTTTTATTAATAAAAAAAATAGAAAAACTTTAAATGCTATTTTATGATGAAAATTGCTTGTCTGAAAGCAAGTCTTGCAAACTATCGTAGCTGTTAGAACCCTGTTGTGAATTAACAGTATACAAAACCGACTGCTGCGGTAGATTTTCTGACCGAAGTATCTGCAAATGGGCACCATCCGACGAAGGGGAACTTCCAAAAAGAGGTGTTGATGTTCTTGTTGGTTGAGATAATGTTGGCGCTGATACCGAGTAAAACGTTAGTTGATTTAACTGGCCAAGAATCAAAATATCTTCAATTGCCTTATTGGCAAATATTTTTTGCATATTTGACAGTTTTCGAAAAGATGCAGTCCAACTCTTCCCATAAATGTCTGCTTCATCCTCGGGTGCATCTTCTTTTTGCTGTTGCGTCATATTTTGTATAGCAACTCGTAGGAGCTCGTTTCTTTCTTGGAGGTGATGCGCAGCACTTTTCATTTTTTTCTTTGGTAACAAATTTTGAGCTACTGTTTCTTCCTGGATGTAAAATACATTTTTTTAGCGACAATTTAAGCAATTATTTAAACTAAATCAACTTACGATTTGATCTTCATTTTCATCAAGTAATTCAATTGTTGATAAGCCAGGTGTTTGCTTTTCATGGTCCGCCAAAAAACTCAAATAATCAAAATACCATAGACTTGGCACATGCACCTCATCCGCACCACATCCGGATTTTTGACTGTTATTCATTTTTTTACGCTCTCTCCTATAACAAGATTTTATTCCAAGAATTTTTCTTTTCAGGTCATCAAAAGTTGCATCGGAATCTATCGTTTTGTAACTTTCCAAAAGTGTGTCACACAATTTTTTTTTTACCTCCTTGTCCTTAAAAACATCATCTTTGACTTTCCATAAAGATGGTAAATTTTGAAAACAATCGAAAAAATCCTTCCAAAATATGTTGTTGGGAATATTCGACATAATTTTTTTTTTTTAAAGCTTCTATTGACTGTCACACTGCACAAAGGTTCAAATGCAAACTGAAAAAAGGTGTCCTAGTAAATAAACGAGTAAACTACTCCGCATACACTCGAACTTAGTTCGACGAACACGTAGCTCCGCCCTCGAACATTGAAAAATATCAAAATTTTTGGTTTACTCGAACCACGAAATATGTACTCGAACAAGCCCACAGACATGGAAAATCAACTTGAACATGGTTCGCGTACCAAGTTTACTCGCACCATGTTCGAGTGTCTACGGCCCGCTTTACGAACCCTGATATAAAGTTTGTTGCAGCTTCTTTAAATATATATGTATTTGTATATACAATTCGTTTATAGTCAATTAGAAATAAATATTCTAGAGTGTCGAAAGATACTAAAAATACACAGTCAAATAAATTATACTTGGGAACTGTATTCTCTGAAATTACAATATCTACACAACTACACAACTACATTTTTACAAATTTACGTCTCAACTCTCTAAAAAGCTATCAAAATTCCTCCCGCAGACCAAAAAAGAAATAAGAATGAAATGTAGGTATGAGAAAGAAAAATTAGGAAAAAAGCAAAAAAAGTTTCATTTGATTGTCACCATATTGCCCATCGAGCGTCGTATAAAAATATGGAAAGACGCAATAAAAAATGTCTACCTACCTACCACCTGGAGCTTTCCAAGCCGTGCCATAAAATTTTCAATTATACAAAATGATTAACAGTCTTATTTACTGCCTCCAAATGGATTATGCTTCTTACAACGTTCGAGATAAGTACATAGATCGCTTCCTAGTAACTAGGGTATATGTACATACGAGTATCAACGAAGATAACAAAACCATTTTTTCTGCCTCTGTTTGCTTTTTTGCACTTTTATTGGCACTCTTTGCGTAATTTTGTGAATCATAAAATAAGCAGGTGCGTCAATTTCTATGGAAACCTTCTCTAGGCACGTTTATCACATAATTTAGGCCTACTGACAGTTCATCAGTCGCTTGGAGTACCTCATTCCTTGTAATATCCATCACTTGAGGACGGTCAAAGAGGAATCGTCAAAAATCAATTTTTATTCTCCGAAAGGCGAAACGACATTCTCATATTTGCATAACTTAGGTCCTGTTCCAATTCAACCCCAATTCTCATCACCCACATACACATACTTAAAGTAGACAATTCGAATGGGCCAACTGGGGGTGCACTGGTGGTGACTGATGGCCCAACTTGAAAAATGAATAAAATCCGGCATGTGGCGTTTAAGATGTGTACGTGATGTGAATTCTTTAGTTGTTCAAGCAATTTAGAACCACAAAATGAGAAGAAATAGAAGAACGAACGTATCCCGCCTCCAAGAGAGGCCTCCTGGCCCACGTCTTTTCAACACAAGGCAGACGTTAACAAATGTTCTACGAATCACATTCAAATTTAATTTTAATGTTAAACGGGTTTTGAGGGAACATGGGCGCCTTACCGTACCCAAAAGTTATGTAACCGAGCTTCAACAACTATACATTGTCCTAGCAAATGGTCCATAAAAAGAGGCGTAAATATAGGCCAAACCCATTGTGTTCGCCTTAAAGCGTCGAAAACAGTTCATCTATTCAGCGAATGTATATTTGTTTTCTTGGAACGCATAGGAAGGACCGTGATGTTGTGAATTTTAAATTTGACTCCTTTTGGCCATATACACATACGATTTGTCAAGAACACAAAAGCGACATGGATGTACCTACGAGAAAAAAGATACAAAAATGTGTCTTGATGATGGTATAACAAAAAATCGAATTACAAGCGCTATTTTTAAGGGCGTGTATGAATTTTCAATGGCAAGTTTGAAATATTAAAACAAGGAATGCCTGTGTAAACAGAATGTCGATAACATACATTAGTGTTGATAATATTGATGCACAAAATTAATAGTGCGTGCATGTGGGTTTGCTGTGACCTGACTCAGAATATAGCCCTAGCTTCGGTCTGAAATACGAGTATGTATATGTTTACATGTGTACTGAAAGCAACATTTTCCATGGGGCATTTTTATGACATAGTACCCCAGCGAGCACGTTTATTAGCGAACCTTTTTCAAAGATGTGTATGCCGCTTCGATGAATTGTGCTTAGTTCTTTAAACATGTTCCGTATACATGCTCGACTGAAACTTTCCAATTGCCGCAGCTCTTTATTCAATGCCCGGGAAGATATTAACACACTTTCGTCTGATTATAGTTTAAAGATGAGTCGGAGCTTAATCTCTACCAAGTCATATCCTGCAGCTTTCAACAGTTTGCCGCCTTCATGGACCAGTCCTACTGCTTTGTTGAGTTTGAGCTTTGTTATCAACTTCAGTCTCAGTTTTGGTCTCTGTATTTGCATGCTCCGAATTAACAAAAGACTTAAAATAAAAAAAAAATTGGCAGGGCTAAAGCTAGATTCTTCAACCATTTGTGTGTGCGAAGTTGCATTTTTGGAACGAATGAAGGCGAGCTACAGTTTTACGCTTGCTTCGGTAAACTTGAGAAGCTTCGTAGGTACACCAGTTATATTAGGAGACGACCGATTAAATAAAACCATACGCTTTGGTTGTTAGATGACTACTAACTTTATTGTCTCCTACTTAAATCTAACTTAGCCTATACTTACTCTACTACATACATACACATTTGTTCTCTTACTTAATATTAGTAGGTATATAACAGTTACATGGTGGAAGGGTCAAAAATGGATGTAGGTACAGGAGTAGCAGTTTTCTGCGAGCACCTAGACATAAAGGACTCGTACAGACTCCCCAATGAATGCAGCGTCTTTCAAGCCGAGATAGTCGTCATCGACCAGGCAGCAAAAACAGTCTCCGCGAAGAATCTGGATCTTTCCAAGATTACTATCTTCGTAGACAGTCAGGCGGCGATCAAAGCACTAGACAGCGAAACCATAAAGTCAAAAACAGTCAGGAAGCTGTCAACATATAGAAGAAACCGAGACCATCAAACACTTGCTCTGCGAGTGTCCAAACCTCCAGACATCTCGACTTCGCTATTTGGGAAACAGATTGTTCGAAGACCTAGAGGACGTAGCGCAGGTACCACTAACGGACACAATCAGGTTTGTCAAGAACACAGGTCGGTTCCAATAGGCCAAACAGCAAGAATAACTTTAACTGAGTAAGGTAAGTGTTTTTATTGTAAGTGTAGTTTTTTTTACCTCGTAAAACAACAAGGGATCACAATGGACCAATGGGCCCGCGTGCAAGCATAGCATAGCCTTGCTGTGCACTTCCCTTCTAACCTAACCTAACCTACATGGTGGGATCTGACCGTCGAACTATTTCGCCTCAACCACTGAAGCACTACGCCAATGGAGACAGAGATTTCCAAATTAATAAAAAAATGTTGAACGCAAGTTGTAGCATTTGGCTATTTGTTTAAAATACAAAACCAAAAACCAATTCAATTTCGAGACGACATTAAGATATCGTATTGGTTCCATATCCAAATATCGGTCGGAACTTCTGAAATAATGTATGTAATTAGAATCTCTAGTATATACAGGAAAAGACATCATGGATATTCAAAATGACCCTCGTATTTCTGGAATTTATAATTATAAAATCGCACAAAATTGAATGCCATTCTCCCAGCAGATGACAACAAAAGTCAGGAGGAAGGTACAAGACATAGAGGCATGGATTCGTATTGGTTGCCATAGTCATCAAAATTTTATATTATCTTGCCTTGTGAATGAAACATTCGATTTTCAGCAAACAGGCAACAACGCACAGACTTAAAATACAATGACTTCAGTTACGTCATCATAGTCTATGATGACTATGTTTATGGCAGAGAAGCTCCAAGTCTACGTTTACTCTTTGGATGGCTTGTTCCTTCTGGATGGCCTTCTGTACCACACACATCAACGGTAACAAATCATTTTCACAGCATACCAACGTAATCCACATGATTGTCGGAATTTTCAATTTCAGTCCATATTAAGAAACAGGGGGTTTGGCGACGATGGAGTTGAATGCTCTAATAGCTGCAGAAACAGCATCGAAGGGTAATGATGGTTTTGTAGAATATTTCAACAGTATTGACTTATCTTGGTCATGCTTTTGTCCAAGTGATGTATTTGGGCCTTTCATGAATTTTCTGAAGAAACCAAACAAAAGAGTCAATTTAACATCTGGGTTAATGTCTGTTCAATTTGCGATTCAATCTGTAAGAGCATTTTTGCATTTATTTGGAGTTTGCTGAAATATTCAGACGAAGACTTGTGCTTTGGATACAAATTGTTTGGCAGACTAGGTCACTAGTATTTGAATTATTAAAATGTTATTGTTTTCAATTATTCGGAATAAAATTTTAAATGCTTTCAAACACTATCCTTAGGGTATATTAATTTTGGCTCATAGTTTGAAACATGCTTTAATATGTGATGATCAGCAACAAAAGTGATGTCGATCTGGCCATGTCTGCCCACGGACATGCCCACGATCGAGTCTATTGTCGATCTGCAGCGCTGGTACGTGCTGATAAGTGCAGAACGGGTTCAGAGGCTTACACAGTACGTTGGAAAGGATTTTGTATGCTACATGTAGCAGGCATATGCCTCGATAGTTCTTGCAAGACATAGGATCGCCTTTCTTAAAGAAAAAAGCTTAAAGAATCATATTGCAGCGTAATAGTTTTGCTCACCTAGGTTGTTAAAATCGCACGCTGTGCGCCGGTTTTTGCCAGTAGTGCCTACCCATGAATTTGCATGCACACTTGCGGGAAATGCTTTAAGACTGTGGCGTACACCTTAAACGCAAAAATAGATTTTGTTTCGTTAAATTTTAAATTTAACTGCTGCTTCCCTTTGCTTTAACTCAGACCGGAAATGCATACCAACCAATCCCTAAAAAAAAAAAAAAAATTCTCCACAATGAGCAGCCATCGCCACTGAACTTTCAACTTATTCACGGGAACCAACCATTTTCATAAGAGACGATTGCACGCTTGTTCTTTTCCATCCAGGCGGTGAGCGCGCCAAGTCGATCGATCCATTGCGATCTAAATTTTAATTTACCTAAGCAAAAAGGTCATAATTGGATAATATTTCAATCGACTGGTAAGAGAATAAACCGCTTCTTTTCCTCTAATACAATTGGTTGCATTTGCTTGTCGTGTTCTTAGGATTTGAGGGAATATAATCTCAACCTGTGTTTAACACGCTTGCCATATTTGAAGTTGCTGCTGTCGAGGGCCAATTATTATCAGCCATGAACTTGCTGGAAAGCACACGGAATTAATCACATACCAACAAAAAATAAGGTACGTCATTATTCAAGTAATCAGTGCATTGCAAAAGGTAATTGGTGAAATTTGGTTTCCACAGATTGCGGACCTCCGTCAATTAAGTTCGGGAATGCCTCAACACCCATATACGCTAACCGAACAGGAGCGTCCGCAACCGTTTAATAGCAAATCTGTTAATTGCAAATCGTTTAATGGCAAACCTGCTCGCTATCAGACTTGTATTATACACGATCACACAGATCGAACAGTCAAATAAATTTGGCCTAAGCGCAGCGTGCATGGATTAATTCCAGTCTCTCGCCAATGCCAGACCACCGACAAACGCAACAGTATCATCTGACGAAAATCCAGCAAAGCAGCCACGTGATTTGCATCGTGTGCCACGCATCACCCTCATTTATGATACCTAATACCCTTACAAGAAAGGATTCAAAGTACCACCCAAAACTCCTGATTACCGGCCAAATAAAATCATTTCGTTAACGTGTTGAAGCAAAACACCTGTGCATAAAGAAGTGTTAATTTGCAAGCATGCTTAATTTTTTTTTTACCCTATCTTAACTTCTTAGTGCCTTTTTTTTATAAATTTATATATATAGTAACGTAACAAGTAGCGCCTAGTAAGCAAAAACATAATACGAATGATATTTTGAAGAGATTAAGAATTGCCTAAGAAATTGTGTTAATATATTGTGTGTAAACGACCAAATAAGATCAGCAAAATGATGATCATCATCTTACAATCATCGAAGAAAACATGTGGCCACATTCTTTTCATCGCCCGGAAAACCGTGAGTACAAAAAATTAATAAAAAAAAAGAAACAACGTTTTATAAAATTTCTATGGCAAAAACTTAAAATATATTATGAGATTTATTTAATTTTCCAAGCATGTTAAATTGAAACGTAATCGAACCTAAATAATATCTTAAATTATACTATATAATACATGCATACATACTTAAAATCTATTCTTACAATTACATTAAAATCTAGACGTAAATTACCAATGATCTACATATTATAAAAGTTATAAATCAATTTCCTTAAGTTCATAGTGCACCTGAAATTCATTAAGCTTGCTTTATTTAGATAACAAAAATTAATTTTGTTCCTTTTATGATTAAATATATAATTACCCATGCATAAACATTCTCGTGTCTCGTGTAGAATATAAAGATGATTTTTATTAGTATCTAGGAAACAGTGCTAAGATTGTGATCGGGTAGATACCTGTGAGGGTATCTAATGGGACTGTCCTTAAAAGATATGGACGAAGGATAGTCATGGTGCATCTCGTCAGATGCATTGGGGCAGGGCATGTCCAACATGTTCCACAACACCTGGAACGTCGTCAGCTACGTTCGACTTTATTCGCTCTTTTTATTTCACTTACATTTTTATCTTGATTCTCCCTTGAATTACTTTCTTCTCTCTCCTACTATCCTTAATATCTTTACGTCTTTATGAACTCGATCAGGCACGAAAAATTTGTATGTATAGGCTAGCAGCAAGTTCCCACCCCACCGTCGAGCTAACGCCGCGCATCCGCAAGCGTGCCTAATGCTGCCATATGACGAAGGTCAACCACCATCTCCTTTCCATCAACCTACCTGTACATTACATTGGCGCCCAGCAACGTGTGGCCGGTAGCATCATTTGTCCATCAACGTAACCCATGTCTTCACATGGGCATATTCAAAGTTGAACCATGACATACATTGCCACCTCGTCACTTCAATCAATTTTGATTACATGCTAATCAACACCGTGATTGTAATTCAAAATGTATTAACATAGTACTTCTTACATCCAAGTACCCCTTTTAGTACCAATGACATTTTGCAAACAAGCTTTCTTGCGTAAGCTTTTCCCAACAATTTTACTTTCTTTCCCCCCTTCAGGTAAACAATTCAAAAAAATCGATCAAGGAGTCCGATTGCTGACGTAAAAGTAATCTAAGCATCGTTGCACTTGACCATATTTTTTATTTTGACTATGTGTAGGAAGCACATCAACTATGAGTCCATAGATCGTGATCGTATCTTTATATGCGTTTATAATGACTATGAGGCCATAGGATGTCACCTGCAACATAGATTTTTCTGAGTCGTCGAACAATACGATTATCACATATTGATAACAAGTTCGGCTGTCCAGAGAAAAATATTACGTCACTTCTGTTTACCCGCCTTTTCCTCTATTCTTCTCAATACTTTTCCCCTAACAAAATCGAATACAGCTGACTTGCCCTCACATGTAAAAACAGATCACAATCTTATCACCAATCATTTGAATATATTTCCATTTTTTTTTGTTGGAAACAACAACCTTTTCTCTTTTCATCAAACAACTCTAAAAGCATTTCTCTTGATTTATTGTTTCACTCTTACCGCAATGAGTAACCAAAAGAATACTTCAATTAACGGAGCTATTCCGAAACAAAAGAAAATAAATCAAAACAAAAACATTATTCCACGCTCTCAGAACACCTATGACTTACGTCACACTAATACTCCTCTGCAACGGAATTCCGATTTTGGCAACAACACGCAGCCAGTAAGACACTCACCCACATCGATTGTTGACAATTCATCAAACTCTAACATGTCTCTTAATACTAGAAGAAGCCAGAGTGATCATCTTGATAATGTCCAAAGCTCAAACATAGTTACTCTCTCTCACCCTACACTGAATTTTGATATTACAACTGCTACAGTTATTCCAATTACTACGACCACAGTAACAAGTGGTACTAGCCCAATCATGTCAACATTATTTGGACGAGAAGATCCCGCAAGTCATTCTGCCATAGTTGATTTTACTTTGCCTAGTGGTCTTGTTGACAACATTCCAAATGTTGCATATGCGAATGCAAGAAATGCCGCTAGCAATATTTTCCCAGCTGATCCAATTAATCGCCTAGGTCAACAAACTCAATTTGTTTCCAGCAACTCATCGAGAATGAAACACCTCGATGACCACATTAAGGATGTTGTAACTTCATCCTTGGGTGAATTAATTCCAGATTTAATTAAGATCAGCGTACAAAAGGCAATGTCTGAATTAAATAATGCGGATTCAGCAAGAGCAATGCATGATATTGATCGCGTCCAGGATTACTTTAGTATTCCAAATCATACACGACCATCCAACCCTATTGGAAATCATTATCCAGACGAGGAGGTATTTTCGAATTTTAATTCAAATCATAGCGCTGCGTTTGATAGGCGATATTCCATGAACAGAAACGTTCCTCAAAGCGAAACTCAATCCCTACAACTCGATAGATGGGGCGTTAAATTCGATGGCACCTCGAAAGGGATGTCCATCGAGGATTTTGTCTTTAGAGTTGAGGTGTTGAAGAACAATAATGAATGTTCTTGGAATGCGGTTATTAAACAATTCCACCATCTCTTAACAGGAACGGCTCAGGACTGGTATTGGCAGTATCTTCGAAATAATCCTAGAGGAAATTGGTCAATGCTTAGACAAGCATTATTTAAGCAGTTTAGAAGCCATGAAAATGACTTTGAAATTGTCAAGCAAATCATGGACCGAAAGCAGATCCCTCAGGAGAATTTCGAAGATTACTACAATTCTATACTGCTATTGAAAGGCCAGCTCAAAACGCCTATGAGAGAAAAAGACCTCATAACAATTCTGCGAACAAACATTAACACCAAGTTGATGAGTTTCATTTATCCTATGCGGATTCATACCCTAGAACAATTCAGAGAAGAATGTAAAAAAGTAGAGCGGATGTTACATTCGAGATTTCCCTCTCAAAATCGCCAACATTTTCCATACAGGACGGTACATGAAATCGATGCAGTGGTTAATACCACCAGCTTAGTTGATCATGAAGATGATGAGGACATATCAGCCATTTCAGGTGCGCATTCGGCACAGGTGGTCAACAATTCCTTGCCGAAGGTACTCAAGTGCTTCAACTGTAAAAAGATAGGACACTTGTTTATTAACTGCCGCTCACCCATAAACAAATTATTTTGTTACCGTTGTGGTACAGATAATGTGACCGTCTTAAATTGCAGGAAGTGCAATCCCAGCCGGGAAAACTTTCAACCGAACGTGACCATTCCCGGGGAGTCCCGTTCGACTCAGACGCTCCCGGAATAACAAAAGTAGATGCTTCTACAAATACTATCCCTGACATACAATCAAACCCTAATCGTGACATTAATACCTATTCAAATCAAACAAATTTTCCAATTCATTACCAACATAAACAAGCTGAGTTTCGATCCCAACCATATGAGGAAAGGTTGCGAAGATATACGGCGCTGCGGGCGAAGATTTTTAATTTGAGCGAAATTCAATTCACCGGATCGTCGCGTAAATTAAAAAAGCTTCGATCGCGACACAAGAAGCGAATTTTTTACAAATCGATGATTAGCAGCTGCATTTTGAATTCGAAATCTGATCCTCGACCGTACGCTACCATCGAAATCATGGGAAAAGAGATCACAGGACTGTTGGATAGTGGTGCAACCATTTCCTGTTTAGGTAGCGATTGCATAACTTTCATCCAGAGTTTAAATCTACCCGTCATTGACTTTACGTCATCCATCAAAACAGCTGATGGCAAACCACAGTCGATCGTGGGTCGAGTGAGCGTAGAAGTAGTGTACGGTGATCAAAAACAACAATTAGATTTGCATCTTGTTCCCTCACTTTCACAGCCGCTGTATCTCGGTATAGATTTTTGGCAGAGATTCAAGATTGCGCCCAACATCGTAAGCGAACTAACCAAGCCGCTTATTACCGAAAGTGCTTCAAATAAACCTGAAGTACCCGTACATTGCTTAAATGCTGCTGAAAAGTCGAAGCTACAGGAGGTGATAGGTAAATTCCCTTCCTTTTCTCAACTTGGTCTTGGAAAAACTTCAGTCGAAATGCACATCATTGACACCAACGATGCCGAGCCTGTAAAACAGAGGCATTACCCTGTTTCTCCGCCTATTCAAGAATTAATTTATGAGGAGTTGGATCGCATGATTTCTTTGGGGGTGATTGAAGAGAGTTCTAGTTCATGGAGTTCACCCATTGTTTTAATCCGGAAACCGGGTAAAAACCGATTATGTCTAGACTCTCGGAAAGTGAACTCACTCACAAAGAAGGACGCGTATCCTCTTCCTCATATAGAAGGAATGCTAAGCCGTCTTCAGGACACGCATTATATTAGTAGTGTCGACCTTAAAGATGCGTTTTGGCAGATTCCTTTGGAGGAAAAATCCAGAGAGAAAACAGCCTTCACTGTGCCAGGGCGACCACTCTATCAATTCACCGTCATGCCTTTTGGACTGTGTAATGCGGCCCAAAGGATGTGTCGGTTAATGGATAGAGTGATCCCAAGTGCACTTAGAGAACAAGTTTTCGTTTATCTGGATGACCTCTTGATTATTTCCAAGGATTTTGAATCACACATTACCATGCTGAATAAAGTCGCGGATTGTTTGAAAGAAGCTAACCTAACAATTAATGTAGAGAAGTCACATTTCTGCTTTAAGGAGTTGAGGTACTTAGGTTATATTGTTGGCCAAGGTCACATAAAACCTGATCCTAATAAGGTCGCTTCTATCAAGGACTTTCCTGTGCCATCGTCGCAAAAACACGTCCGACGATTTTTAGGATTGTGCGGATGGTACAGAAGATTCATTAGGAATTTCGCCTCGATAGCAAGCCCTTTAACAGATACTCTCAAAAAAGCCAAAAGTTTTTCAATGACTCCTGATGCGCTGACCTCGTTTGAAGCCTTGAAAAGTGCACTTATCTCTGCTCCGTTGTTAAGCAATCCCGATTTCAGAAAACCTTTTACAATTCAGTGTGACGCGTCTAGTAACGGTATAGGCGGCGTTCTTTATCAGCTTGATGAAGACGAAAACGAGAAGCCAATTGCGTTCTTCTCAGAAAAGCTGAATGCCTGTCAACGTAACTATAGCGTCACCGAACAGGAATGCTACGCAGCGGTACAAGCGGTCCGGAAATTTCGACCTTATATTGAAGGATTATCCTTTACAATAGTGACGGACCATGCGAGTCTTAAATGGCTAATGGGTCTGAAAGACCTAAGTGGTAGGTTGGCACGTTGGTCTCTGAAACTCCAAGCGTTCACTTTTGACATCAAGCATAAAAAGGGGTCACAGAACATAGTTCCCGATGCTCTATCGCGAGCATTCGCTAATGAACTCACCTTAGACTTACCAACGCAACCTCTAGTGGATTTGAAATCTTCCGAATTCTCCTCACCTGAATACCTGACCTTGATTTCGACTATTGCGAGTAATCCAGATAACTTCCCGGACCTAAAAGTGGCGGACAATAAGTATGTCTATAAACGAAACTTTTCGAGTTGTGATTCGCTAAGCACAGAATTTGAATGGAAGCTGTGGATACCCACAGGGTTGACGCAGTTTGTCATTGAAAATTCTCACAATCCACCTAATTGTTCCCACGGAGGAATGATGAAAACATTAGATCGAATCAAGAGATTCTGTTATTGGCCGAATATGACAAACCAAGTACGTTCCTTTGTTAAGAACTGTTCTGTTTGCAAAGAAACCAAAGCTCCCAACAGCATTTTGAGACCTCCGATGATTTCGCAACAGCAGCTGGATAGACCTTTCCAAAAACTTTATGTTGATTTTATGGGTCCTTATCCAAGAACTAAAAGGGGCAAAGCTTATATCTTTGTGGTATTGGATGGATTTTCAAAATGCGTTTTTCTGCAAGCGATGCACAAAGCGAACGTTCGTTTGATAATCGAGTTTTTGGAACAGAAAGTTTTCAGCCAGTATGGAGGTCCCGAGTCTGTGCATAGCGACAACGGCAAACAATTTGTTGCTAAGGAGTTCCAGGGCTTTCTTTCGAAATATGGTTGCAAACACATCCGAAATGCTGTGTACTCTCCGCAAGCAAATGCTTCTGAGAGAGTGAATCAGTCAATTTTATCGGCGATTCGGAGCTATATCAAGCAAGACCAGCGCGAGTGGGACCAGCACTTGTTTGAAATCCAACAAGCACTGTGGACGTCCTTGCATCAGTCGACGGGAATGACACCATATTTTTGTCTCTTTGGTCAACATATGGTAACACATGGAAGTACATATGAACTGCTCCGTAAGCTACAGGCGGTAAGCGATAGCGAGCTTCAATGTTTACCAAATCACGACAAGCTAGAGATAATTAGAAGTAAGGTAAAGGAAAATCTAAAATTTGCTTTTGCGAGAAACAAAAGCTCGTATAATCTCAGAAGCGTCAAGCGTCAATTCCAGATAGGTGAAGAAGTTTATCGCAGGAACTTCACTCTTAGCGATGCTTCGAAAAATCTGAATGCCAAGCTGTGTAACAAGTTCGTAAAATGCAGGATATCGAAACAAGTTGGTAACTCGTTATACGAAGTTGAAAATTTAGACGGTAAAAGCATAGGCGTGTATCATGCGAAAGATCTAAGAAAGTAACATCTGCTCCTTATCGGTTGATATAGAAAGAATTCCAGGGTCATGGGTCGAGGCAGCCTAAAAGAGTTTAAGTCTTCCGATTCTCATGTCTTTTCGTGTCAAGAGTTGAGACGAAAATCAATGACTTTGTGGCGTACACCTTAAACGCAAAAATAGATTTTGTTTCGTTAAATTTTAAATTTAACTGCTGCTTCCCTTTGCTTTGACTCAGACCGGAAATGCATACCAACCAATCCCTAAAAAAAAAAAAAAAATTCTCCACAATGAGCAGCCATCGCCACTGAACTTTCAACTTATTCACGGGAACCAACCATTTTCATAAGAGACGATTGCACGCTTGTTCTTTTCCATCCAGGCGGTGAGCGCGCCAAGTCGATCGATCCATTGCGATCTAAATTTTAATTTACCTAAGCAAAAAGGTCATAATTGGATAATATTTCAATCGACTGGTAAGAGAATAAACCGCTTCTTTTCCTCTAATACAATTGGTTGCATTTGCTTGTCGTGTTCTTAGGATTTGAGGGAATATAATCTCAACCTGTGTTTAACACGCTTGCCATATTTGAAGTTGCTGCTGTCGAGGGCCAATTATTATCAGCCATGAACTTGCTGGAAAGCACACGGAATTAATCACATACCAACAAAAAATAAGGTACGTCATTATTCAAGTAATCAGTGCATTGCAAAAGGTAATTGGTGAAATTTGGTTTCCACAGATTGCGGACCTCCGTCAATTAAGTTCGGGAATGCCTCAACACCCATATACGCTAACCGAACAGGAGCGTCCGCAACCGTTTAATAGCAAATCTGTTAATTGCAAATCGTTTAATGGCAAACCTGCTCGCTATCAGACTTGTATTATACACGATCACACAGATCGAACAGTCAAATAAATTTGGCCTAAGCGCAGCGTGCATGGATTAATTCCAGTCTCTCGCCAATGCCAGACCACCGACAAACGCAACAGTATCATCTGACGAAAATCCAGCAAAGCAGCCACGTGATTTGCATCGTGTGCCACGCATCACCCTCATTTATGATACCTAATACCCTTACAAGAAAGGATTCAAAGTACCACCCAAAACTCCTGATTACCGGCCAAATAAAATCATTTCGTTAACGTGTTGAAGCAAAACACCTGTGCATAAAGAAGTGTTAATTTGCAAGCATGCTTAATTTTTTTTTTACCCTATCTTAACTTCTTAGTGCCTTTTTTTTATAAATTTATATATATAGTAACGTAACAAGTAGCGCCTAGTAAGCAAAAACATAATACGAATGATATTTTGAAGAGATTAAGAATTGCCTAAGAAATTGTGTTAATATATTGTGTGTAAACGACCAAATAAGATCAGCAAAATGATGATCATCATCTTACAATCATCGAAGAAAACATGTGGCCACATTCTTTTCATCGCCCGGAAAACCGTGAGTACAAAAAATTAATAAAAAAAAAGAAACAACGTTTTATAAAATTTCTATGGCAAAAACTTAAAATATATTATGAGATTTATTTAATTTTCCAAGCATGTTAAATTGAAACGTAATCGAACCTAAATAATATCTTAAATTATACTATATAATACATGCATACATACTTAAAATCTATTCTTACAATTACATTAAAATCTAGACGTAAATTACCAATGATCTACATATTATAAAAGTTATAAATCAATTTCCTTAAGTTCATAGTGCACCTGAAATTCATTAAGCTTGCTTTATTTAGATAACAAAAATTAATTTTGTTCCTTTTATGATTAAATATATAATTACCCATGCATAAACATTCTCGTGTCTCGTGTAGAATATAAAGATGATTTTTATTAGTATCTAGGAAACAGTGCTAAGATTGTGATCGGGTAGATACCTGTGAGGGTATCTAATGGGACTGTCCTTAAAAGATATGGACGAAGGATAGTCATGGTGCATCTCGTCAGATGCATTGGGGCAGGGCATGTCCAACATGTTCCACAACACCTGGAACGTCGTCAGCTACGTTCGACTTTATTCGCTCTTTTTATTTCACTTACATTTTTATCTTGATTCTCCCTTGAATTACTTTCTTCTCTCTCCTACTATCCTTAATATCTTTACGTCTTTATGAACTCGATCAGGCACGAAAAATTTGTATGTATAGGCTAGCAGCAAGTTCCCACCCCACCGTCGAGCTAACGCCGCGCATCCGCAAGCGTGCCTAATGCTGCCATATGACGAAGGTCAACCACCATCTCCTTTCCATCAACCTACCTGTACATTACAAGACGTTAAATGTGTTGCTGAGCTCACCTGGATGTTTAAATTGCCTCGATGTGATTTCTTCAATTAGTCGCCTTTCACGACAGGAATTGGCGGGAGTTCGCTACAGTGATATTCTTATCCCGTCCGTGCAGAGGATTGATCTTGTAATGTGCAGAGATTTTTTAAAATAAAGTTAGTTTATAAGTCAATTACAATTATCTTCTTTCATGCACTGCCAGTTTGTGGCAATACAGTGCGTTACCACTGAAACCCACCATCAGCAATTAATCACGACATACATTCCTTCAGTCGTTAATTCATATTTTTTTGTCTGATTATGTAGCTGCGAGAAATCTAGTTGTCGACCACTCAGACGATTTTTTTTCCTACAAACCAACCGCGACGTGATCACGCCACACAGATTTTGAATGCAGGGGGTCATTTGTCATTAGTCGTTGCTGCCAAGTGTGTCACTTGAGAGCTTAAAGTGCAATAAAAAGGAAAAAATAGAATTCGGAAGTGCAGTAAATAATAATAGAGGAGAATACACGCAAACTAAAAAAGTATATCTGGAACTAAAATGAATATTATTTGATTCTTCTCCTCATACATTTTTTTTACCGAATTTAGTGTAATATTTAAGTAAACATTTTGAGAAAAATGCATTTTAATAAAAAAAAATTAACAACAAATTTTCATAGTTTTGAGTCATATCTTTTTTTGCAGCTGCACAGATGTACCATAAGTGTTCAAGACTTGTATGCTCTACTAAATTGTCTTTCCAAAATACCCAAAACAGTTTGGAAGCTATCGCGTTTAAAGTTTTTACACCTCCAAATAGAGGTCACCCATTTTGATGGGCTACAACTTGAAATTTGAAATGGAGTGGTAATAGACCCCTCTCCCTCCCTTCCATAGAAATGTTTGTTCAGCGGACCTCTAGGAATTTCTCCGTAATGGATTGGATCTGGGACACCATGTATATAAAAATTAATAAACTTGAAATACAAAATTTTGCTGTTTATTTAACTACAAATACTTCTAACTTTAATTGCTTATATAATAAACTTTTTTTTTATTAAACTATTTACCGTTGACATTAGTCACGAATATTTTAAATCTTAAGTAAATTATTGTTATTTTCTATAAAGTAAATTATTCGTATTAACTTTAACGTTATCCTTCATACTTTCTTTAATTAAAATATTTACCTTAAAGTCACTTAATTAGTCACTTACCTATATAATTTTTTTAATGAACTCCAACGCTAAGTACATTTTTTTCTAGGATTCAATCAGGATTCCGCGATGCAACAATAAAATTGTTTGGTTGATGAATTAATTGGTGTAGTGTGCTTAATGGTTTGTGGGACGATTCTTAGTGGATAGGAATTATGATCGTCAAAGAAAGAGCGGCCAACGGGATTGAAATAACCTGAATCATGAAGCAAGTGGTGTGCGATATGTTTTTCTCTTCCTCTCTTTCGTCGTCTTTTTCAGAACTCCTCTAGATAATCTGCAAAGTTAAGTTGTGTGTTGAATCGGTGCAAAATAAAGAACTCGCCCCCACGGACTGAAGCATATGGATATAATACAACCTGCGCATCGGAACATTTGCTGAATTCCACCTGAGTTAAAAGCACCTCAATGGTAAAGGTAAGCAATAGTGTTGGAACAAATTCACCCCTATTCTGACTGTCCGTCTTCAGCCGATGCTCAAGTGGTTAGTGGTACAGTTAAGTTGGATGGTTATGATCCTTTTACTCCTGATCATAGCCTCGCCGAAATTAAGGAAGAAGAAGGAAAAGAAGAAGATTTTAAATAATTCCACCTATCATGCAAATGGGTTTTCCAACAACGATTTTCTCGAAAATGGCTTTAACGATTTAAGAAACATGAAACATGTGAGTGTAAGAAAATTGCATACGTACTTTTTGCGAAAATTGTCGAACAACGGTATTTTACGAAAATGTTCATATCTCAATAACGAGTCAAGTTATTACTATAAAAAATAATACCCCAAGTAATACTACAATTTCAAACAAATTTAATATTAAAGTTTATTTTTTAAATTTTGTTATTCTTCTAATTGTTTTTTGAATTTTTGAAAATTTCACTTCGATTACTTATGGTGAGTGTCAAGTCAAAAGATGGCGTAGTAAGTTTTCCAAAAATACTCGAATAACGGTATTTAAAAAACCGGCTATATCTGAAAAACGTCACTTTTCTTAAAAACTGCTGAAATGATTTTGATTATTTAAAAAAGAAAGAACAAAGAAGAGGTGTTCTTGTTCGCTATCGAAAGCATTGCGTAAGCTTTGCTATCTATACTTTTCTTTAGGGCTCCTTACGCGAAGTTTTAAAACAGCATTTGTCCGGCCCGTCCCCCAAAAAAAATTGTCCCTTCTTTCCAACCGTTGTAGTAGTAGTAGTAGTAGTAGTAGTAGGTTTCAAACTCTTGTGAGGGAGTGACCGAAGCAGGCGGACCCTGATTGCTACGCGCATCGCGGAGGGACTGCAGCTTTGAGTGACTGGTGCAATACGAACGACAGGCTACACTTTTCCGTGGAAAGGGAGCAGGGAGGGACGGCTATCACAGTCGAGTTGGGGGTTCATCCTTATGTTAGTTGAAACCGTTTGGATTTAATTTTGATACTTATATGGTGAATGAATTCAGAGGGGATTGTGTAATGCAGGTTTTAGAATGCACGTCAACCTCAAGAACCTTGGGAGAGGAGCATAGTCACCCCTATTGCAATCGAACCCCAACTCCGGCCTGATTTTGTCTGCTCAGCGGGAAAGCAGCAAAACCGAAGATGACTACATCATTGAAACCCCCGTGTTTCCTGTCTCACCCTCGGAGTAGAGTGCTGACTGAATTGACTGTTACAATCTAACCTCAGTTCGACCTCTTTTCCTTGGCAGGCGTACAGGTTAGGATGACTGAACCCAATCAAACCCCAACCCGTCGCTCAAATCATTGATGGGTATCAGTATGGTTACCTTGGCTGCGATAAGCTGAGAATAGAGCTCAGGCCGACCTCGGAAACCATGGGTTAGTATCAGGGTGAGGTGACCGATACAATCGAACCTAAGGCTGATCTCAATTCACAGCATAGCGGAGGGAGACCTATTGCTTCCTATTCCACGTAAAGGAGAGCCGCTTGAGATGGCTGTTTCAATCGAACCTTTAACTGCTCTATAGTCCCTTGCAGGTAATTCCGAGTCGGGTGACTGATGCAGTCGAGCCTCGAGCACCTCAATAATTTCAACGGGAAGGGGCACCGGGAAGAGTCGGCAGCGCAGTCGAATTGTTGGTTGAGAACTGTGCTTGACTGAAGCAGGTGCATCATGAATGCTACGCGTCGCAGAAAAAGTCCAGCTTGTAGTGACTGTTTCAATACGAACCACAAGCTTACGCTGGTCCGCGGGAAGAGAGCAGCGAAGGGTTCTTGAAATTGTCAAACATCGGAGGGGTGTCCAATGTCCATTATCAATATTAGTTCAACCACTTGGATTTTGTGATGAATTTGCTGATGCAGCAAACGTCTGTCTCGCTGAGATCGCTTAGATCTTCGATGAAATAATAAGAATTTGTTGCCTTGAGTTAACTAGTGCGGAGCAGTTATACAGGAGGTGCGTGATGGTTTGCTCCTCTTCAACGTCTCTAGACATTCTGCAGAATAGGTTTGAAGGTACTCCCATTCTGGTGGCGTGTCTGCCCAATAGACAATGACCAATGATTGCTCCGATAACCGAGCTGATATTTTTCCTGTTAATAGGGAGGAGTTTGGATGTCAAGTGAACGTAAGAAATTGCATACTTTATTTTAATCAAAATACAAGAGAGATAGAATTCAAACGGTGCATTTGAAAATGAAAATAAAAATACGTTTTTATTCAACCATCACTTTTTAATGCAATTAAGGCAAATCAAATCTAGCTATCTGCATAATATGCAAAAAAGAACCATATATTATATGGTTCTTTTTTTTCCTGATTTTACCAGTTATAAGTAAATATGATTCGCAACCAATTCTTATAAAAGCGAGAAAGTTTTCATACAATACAGGCGCATGCATAGTATGCATATTTCTTTTCATTTTAAATGAACTACTCTCTTCTCTACAGTACCCTCAGTTGCTCATATTCTACCCCGAACTTATGACCACCCGTTTCGGCCGCAGAAGTGGAACGGCAACGTTTGTTAATCCCATTAAGTTCTGACCTTTAGAGTATCATTATATTGGGTTCAATAAGTCAAGTGGAATTTAATGCTTCATGAACGAAATGATGTCTTATATCATCAAAGTGTAACTTTAATATGTAGTTTGCCAATATACATGCATGGCACTTGCATCGATTAATCTGAAAGACATTTCATTCTCCGTATGTACTATTTTTTACCATTATTAAATGGATAATGTAGATGCTTAAAAGAAGATGCATCTACTCAGAGTTGGTGAAATAATTAAGGTGTCAGCATCTAGAGGAACCGCTCAAGGCGGAGCCATATCACCCCTTCTTTGGGTACTCGTTTGAAACGAGATTCTGATTGAACTTAGACTTAGTGGAGTCAAGGCAGTAGCATATGCTGACGACTTAGCACTGCTAGCGACAGGAAAATTCCCATCCACTCTAAGTGAACAAATACAGAACGCCTTTCATGGTTGGTAACTGGACCAGAAGCTGCGGACTTGCGGTTAACCCACAAAAGACAGAACTGGTCCTCTTCACCAATAAAAGGATTATACCGCAATTTAATCAGCCACTACAAACATCAGAATATGCAAAGTATCTTGGCGTGATTCTGGATAGAAAATTAAATTGGAGCCTCAATATAAAAGAACGAGCAAAGAAGGCAATGATAGCCTTATACGCTTGCAATAGAATCTTCGGCAAAACCTGGGGACCTAGTCCCAAAATTATCATGTGGTTGTATACGGCGGTGGTTAGACCTATACTCACATACGGTAATTTAGTCTGGTGGCAGGGGTTGTGCAAGGTCACCAACCTTAAGACTATGACTAGAGTCCAAAGAATTGCCTGTATTGGCACTACTGGGGCTATGAGATCCACTCCTACAGCGGGGCTGGAGGTAATTCTCAATCTTAAGCCCCTAGATCTTTTCGTACAAGAATCTGCAGCAAACAGTGCCTTGCGGCTAAGCCAAACAAAAAACTGGAAATTCAGTACAACAGGGCATGCACAGATTCTAGAGAAATTTACGGGTAGAAATGTATGCACAGACTACATTACTCCCCAACCGGATTTTATAACACCATTTACTGTCTCTTTTCCCTGCAGGGAAGAATGGCATGATAATCAAGTACCAATCCATGCAACAATGATCCCCATCTATACAGATGGCTCCAAGATGGATACCGGCGTTGGCGCAGGTTTCTACTCAGATACGCTCGGAATATCTGGCTCGATCAGACTCCCCGACTACAGCAGCGTCTTCCAAGCTGAGGTTCTGGCGGTGACAACAGCCGCTAAGCAGGCTGCAATGACGACAATACCACAGGCTGATATTACCTTCTTCATTGACAGCCAAGCGGCAATAAAATCGATTTCCGCCACAGAAATAAAATCGAGGCTTGTAAGAAGCTGTCGCGAAGAGCTGCGGGCTCTTGGCGCGCAGCACACTGTAAGACTCTGCTGGGTCCCCGGGCACAGTGGTGTCCCAGGAAATGAAAGAGCCGATGAACTGGCAAGAAAAGGATATTCCCTTGAATTAAGGGATGCTGACACTACAGTAAAAACCCCACCATGTTACCTTAAACAGGTGATTGGAGATAAAACACTGATGGCAGTAAACGAAAGATGGAGTGCCCTTGATTCCTGTGTTATTACAAGGAAAATGTGGCCACTATATGACAAACAAAAGACCAAGAGAATCCTTCAAATGAACAAGAATTCTTTGTCCTCTCTTACAGGTGTTATCACCGGACACAACATGCTGGGCTACCATGCAAAGAAATTAAAACTCAGCTCAGATGAACTCTGCAGAGGATGTGGGGACGAGGAGGCAAATGAGGATACCCCTCATTTCCTCTGCCACTGCCCTGCACTCTGTCATATCAAAAACAATATCCTGGGCAGATATTTCTTCCAGGATTTAGAAGAACTCTCCGGCAAGTCTGTGAATGACTTGCGCAAGTTCATCAACGCATCGGGATGGTTTGTAAACCCGCTAAGTTTTTCATATGTTTTTTTTTTTTCATTGGTTCCATATAAGGGAGGCATAACCTCCAGGGTATCATAAAGGGTCTACATTGACCTAAGTGTGACAGGCGCAGGATTCTCTTGCCCCATCAGCCCGGTAACCTAGCCTAACCTATGTACTATTTTAATGACTGCCATAGTTGGAACAGCTATGCAATGTCGCCAAGAGCTCTGTGAAATGATGGGTTTCCTCTACCTATGCTATGCCCCAAGACTTGAGTACATACATAAGTTATTTCTTTGAGGGCACAAAAGCGTATTGGAGTTGCTAGATGGGATGCAAAAATGTGTGATAAAACTGACAGGGAAAAGCAATGTTCCTGGCTTCTTTGCTTCGCTTTGTGCTCAAATGTCAGTTGCATTCTGCCCCTTTCGTCATTTCTCTCGTAATACTCGTACTTTGTTGAATGTTGATCAGCTTGCGATTAAGTCATTCTTTGAACGTACTAATAGGACTCCATGAAATTTTACCCCAATGCAAACAAATTATATAAATTAGATTTTAGATTAGATTATTTTTATTCAATTTACATTTCACAATTTCCAATTTTACAAATTCTTGAATAATTTATTATAAAGGACATGACAATGATTATCTGTCGTCTGACCGAGTGGCAATATCATTTTTAAATTTGTTAAAGATATACTCGTAGATTTAGTTTTACATTTCTGAAGTAAAAAAGAAAAAAAAAAGAAAAAAGGCTTTATTACATTATAGAGATTGGCACAGTTTCCTAGTAATAATTTTGAAACTAGTTACATACAGTGAAAAAGATAAAAATTAACAAAGTTTTTTTTACATTACATACATTTTTACATTTTTTTTTGGTAATTGAGTGGACTTTTAGTTTAGTTAAATCGAAAATTGATAACTTTTTTTTTTTGTTAAGTTACACCTTATTTAACTTTTAGATTAGATAATCGAAATATTTTGATAGACTTTGAGTTTAGTTAAAACAAATTGTTGAGCAAAAGCGCTAAGAATTTAAAAGCTTTCATTGATGATTCTCCTTCTGTAGGATAGAGCTCCTTTGCAGTATTCATAGAGTAAAAGCCAATTCATTCCGTTCAGGTAGTTAGCAACCTCTTCCCATCGCAACCTAAAAAGATTTATTGTACCGTTAGTGATAACCAATTCTACACTTAGTTTTAGCGTCGATATAAACATTGTCGGGAGCCCGGTTTCCAAATAGTAAATATACTTTGGTGTATTGGTGGCAGGAAGAAGGTTTTTCGTAGAAAAAAGCGATGCAAATATTCAACAAGCTCGTACTTCTGCACACCCCACACCTGAGCTCCATAAAACAAGATCGCTTTGGCAGTTGCGTTAAAAACTCTTTGTTTGATATTGAGCGATATGAGTTTGTTGTTAACGCCAGTTCGCGCATATTTCGGTTTTAGCCTTTGTGATGTACAGGTAGGTGGGGTTGTAAGTGGTGGTTGACCTAAGTCCCATGACAGCTATAGGCACGCTTGCGGATGCGCGGAGTTAGCTCGACGGTGGGGTGGTATCTTGCTGTCTTCCTATACACACATATTTTGTCGTGCCTAAAAATGACGTGGGGGTAAAGTTGAGGAGAGAGAGAAAAGAAGAGGCAGTGATTCAAGCGAGAATCAAGATAAAATCTGAATAAAAGCGAATAAGAGCGAACCTATAATTTTAGCACAGAAGCATGTAATCAGAATTATTTTAAATAAAAATAGGTTAAGCAGTAGCTGGCCTCTGTTTCAGTGTCTTGGTGTTTTGCCTTTAAGGCATCTTTATGTTTATAAGGTACTCAAGGTGTTCTTTATGCGCAGTGGTTATTCCTCTAACTTCAGAAGCTCAACTGTGTATAGTTTAAGGGTAAATAATAAGTCTCTAGTCAATGTGCCCACTTCAAATAAAACTCACTGTTCGAATTTTTTTACTGTCTCAGCTCCAAAGCTTTTTAATAAACTGCCGCAAAACATTCGAATTTTAAATGTACGCAATTTATTCCTAACTAAAGTCAAAAAATGGCTTTTAACCTTGGATAGCTCACTCGTCAAAAACTTACTGCATAATTAATTAAATAAATTCACACTTTGTTTAAGTGATATTTATTCAGAAATTGTTGTACTACTTACCCCACAATTAATCAATACTAATTTTATTTAAGGGTCATTCGCCTCTAGTCACCTCTTGGCTACAGATTGACCCGTTCTTATTCTTTAATGAAAGTATTTAATGTATTATTTAATGTATTATATATTATATGTATCTCTTTTTTTTTTCCAAAAGAATAAAGAACTTTCCATTAAATAAAAAAAAAAAAAAAAAAAAAAAGCTGACGATGTTTCAGGTGTTGCAAAACATTTTGGACTTGCCCTGCCCCTATGCACCTGTGCGAATTCAAGGTGCACCATGACTATCCTGCATCCATATCTTTCGAGGATAGTCCCAAAAGATGCCCCCCCACACGTATCTACTCAATCACAGCCCTAATAACCGATAGTTTACTTCCGAATCGAAATCATATTAAAGGTCTAACATAAGGTTTGTGTGTATGTGTGGGTTACATGTACTTTTATTAAATGAAAATATAGAAAATGTTGTATGCACATTGCACATAAATAATCAAATATGTAATTTATATCTGTAAGTTCAATTAATGCTAATTCACTTTGTTTACAGTAGATTGAATTAATTAAACGTAAACTACTAAAGAGGTAAATTAAATATTTTGGAAAACAAAAAGTATAGTTTTCTTTAAGTACTAAAGTTCGATTTAATATAGGGTAATAATTTCAAATTTGTAAGGATGTAAATAATATTTTAAGGTTTGCCACCGAAATTTTATACAACATTATGATTCATGATATTTTGGTAAGTACATACTCACGGTTTTCCGGACGATGAAATATGTGGCCACATGTTTCCTTCGTTGCTATTACGGCTTATAGGTGAAATTTTAATTTGAATGCCTTCTACGGTGGTGTGGGACGCTTGACACCTGTCCGCGGTTGAAGTATTGGCGAGGAGTTGTCTTACGTGTGTGGACGTTCTCTGCATTAGGGTAAGAGTAAGCCCTCAAACAGCCTTTATGTTTATTGTGCACGTGCTTGCGTTGGATCAACTTGATCGCAATATTATTGGCGAGAAAACGTAGAAAAAAATGTTGCGGACGCTCCTGATCGGTTAACTTGTGGATGTGGGCAAGAAAACACTACCGAACTTTTATGATGGGCGTCCGCAATTTCTGGGGACGACAGATAAAGGTTACAATTAATCACTTGACACTGTCTAATTGAATTTTACCATACATTTTAATTTTTATGAAGATTATTTATCAATGCTTTGAATCATAGTGGATTATCGAACCACGAGGCATTAGGGCATCAATAGCTGACAGGCGGGTAAGTGATGGGATAGGTGTAAGAGTAATATTCATCCTATGGACAGAATCGTAATTTCTTTTATATTTTTAACAAAATGAAAATATGAATACTCAGAACGAGATTCAACTCTTACCTTCGACTCAATACGCGTTCAGAATATGAGCATATTGTCTTTTCCAATATGTGGTCGGATTAAAAAAAAACTTGCTCTTACTAAACTTATCGCGTTGACTGTCGGGATGCAAAAAGAACAAGCGTGCAATAATCGCTAATAAAAATGGTTGATTCCTGTGCGTTGAACGTTGAAAGTTCAGTGGCACTGGCAGCTTATTGTGCAGATTTTATGGAAAGGTTGGTACGAATTTCCGGTATGAGTTTCGGAAAAGGGGAGCAGCAGTTAAATTAAAAATTTTCCGAAAGAAAAAGAAATAGTTTTTCGGGTTTAGGGTGTAGGCGTATGCCACACCTTGTTAAACTTAATTTTTAGATGCTTCTCTAACTTCAAGTTGAAGGTAAACTCCATACCTAGATACGTATACGATTTCACAACTTCCAGCACCTTTCCATTGAATTTCCACTTTTCGTCTCCTGCCGTTCTTCCAGAGCCTTTCTTAACCCTTTCGATCCGGATGGGACATCCAAGGTATAAAAACACCTTTGTTCTATGTCCCATACGGATCGAAAGATTTAAAAACCATAACTTTAGATTTCTCTGTGTTGACCTCAAGATTCCACACTTTGCAATATTCCTCTTGCCTATTTACCATCATTTGCAGGGAAGTTGGAGACTCCACCAGAATAACAATGTCATCTGCGTACATAATTACTTTGAACCGCGTGTTATTAAATTCAACTCCACAGGGCAACTAGTCGACTATATCGTCAAGAAAAAGTGCAAATAGCAGTGGGTTTAGATTACAGCCTTGCCTTACTCCTTGTTCCACCTCTAACTTTTCAGAACATTCTCTTGCGTTGTAAATAAATGCTGTTGTTTGTTGATACATCTTCTCAATAGCTCGGACTAAGTTTGTAGATATTCGCTTGTGAAGTTAGTAGAACAATGATTTTCTTTTTATAACGACGAAGGCTGCTCTTAAATCTACAAAAAAGGCATACAGTTTTTTATTTTGGTTCAACTTCCATTGCGCAAGCGACCGTAGAACAAAAATATTATCGACTGTTGAATATCCTTTACGAAATCCGCTTTGAAATTCGCTTAATTTATTTTGTTCTTGAACCCAACTGTTGAGCTTTTCGTAAAGGATTAATGTAAGCACTTTGAGTGATGCATTTAGAAAAGAAATTCCTCGATAATTTGTTGGATCATCCGGGTTACCTTTCTTATATATTATCAGCGCTTCATAAAAATGTTTGGGATACGTTCCAAACTTAAATAATATGTTAAGTGCATCTTTTAATTTTTCCTTAAAGAAAGTTGAATTATATTTGTAAAACTCAGCCAGGATTCCATTTGATCCTGCTGCTTTTCCATCTTTTATATTCTGCAATGCAACCTTTACTTATCCCATTGTAATATTCGTGTCAAGTTTCTCGATCTTATTATGCCAATTTATGCGGGGTACTTAACAAAGTGGAGTAGTGTGTTCGTAACAGTTCAAGTGACATTGAGGATGATTCCTTTCTGTTGTGATTATATAGGAATTCATTGCATTTCATTTTGGCCATTTTGGACAGCTTACATTTTTAAATCCAACAGTGTTTGGGCGGACCGCTGTGCGTGTTACACGGGTTGAAAAATTGTCTGCGCAATTTTCGAGGGCAAAATTGGTGGATTCATGCAATTACACAAAACGTGTGAATATTGTGGAATATCACAGATTCCATAAGCATTGCAATGCGCATGGTGGTATGATGCCCCCCTCTCCCGCTTGGGTCAGTGTTAGATTTGGAGTAGGTGCGAGGTTGGGTATATGCAGTTTCTCTAAATCTTTGTCAAATATGGATATATTTTATTCAACCTTATCCAGTTGGAGTAAACAAACCAAAATAGCATACAAAAATAGAAAAAAAAATGTGTAAAGTGATATTCGCGGGTCATTTTTTCTTAAAAAAAAACGAATTTTCAAAATGCGTGCGAACAATTTGGAGCCATTTTGCATTGGGCCTGTTTTTTCAAGCTTCTGGCTCGCCACGGCGAAGGTCTGGACCAGAAATTGTTTAGTTGTATTTCTACTTTTCGTATAAAGGGGATAATGCTGTTAGCATAGGACTTATTTATGTCTTCGGTACTCAATTGTTTCCTGAAGAATATCTTAATTCTATAGTTTCATTGAAGAGGTGAACACGTTCCCCTAGAATGTGTTCAGCTATTTCGTCTTCTTCAAGACATAGCCGGCACTCTGGAGAGTCGATTATTTTCATTTTGCTGAGGTATCGTAACCCGTCGTAACCAGTTACATAACCTACTAAGTCATGCCGACTCAAATTGAGACATTTATCGGCATTACTATTAAAGAACTGAATGGCTCGTTTGGGCTATCTAAGTCCTGGGATTTATAAAGCAAAGCTGCGCTGGCTGCTAATCTAGGAGTGAAGCAGAAGGGTTCGGGAGCTTTGAAAAGAGTTTCTGAGTTCTTTCTTGCCAGTTCGTCTGCCTTTTCATTACCTTCAAAACCCTAATGGCCAGGAACCCACCACAGTTTGGTTCTTGTTTCCTGAGTCAAGTGTTTGAAGTGTATTAAAAGACTGATTTAGAGTCAATGGTCTGCGGATGGTGGCGCCTTTAATACCAGATGTATTGATGTGGCTCGCGCATTCTTAGATGGCGTGGAGTTCTGCTTGAAATACGCTGGGACGTTTCCCCATAGGTAACGTAATGCAAGAATTTGGTCCGTAAATTTTCGCTCCTACACCGGATTCCATTTTAGAACCATGTATACCACGCTTTGCCGTTAGGGCTATTTGGTGGGTTATTACTAACACATCCTTCTCTGTTGGGTATCTCTGTGGAAAATCGTTTATTGAAGCAAAGTGTTCTTTGAAGGCGGTCTTTGACTGCGCAGTTCATATCAAGTTCCAAGAGTTCATCGAGAAGGGTCATTAGTTTCTGGTGGTAGCTAAGCCTTATGTCATTTGACTGTATTCAACTTGTTCCACTGCGGATCGCCACTTTTTGAATGTGTATGTGGAGAAGTATTAGTCCTGTTATTGCCTATATGGCAGCTGTTGGGCAGGTTCGCATGGCTCCGTTGTACCTTTTTGCGATGTTTTGTGTGGCTTTATCATCACTGTGTAGGTCCACTGGAGGATCTTAGGAGAGATTCTCCAGGTTCTACCATACGTTCGGCGACAGGTCCATAAAACTCTAGGAGCTTTCGTAATTTTGCTGTCAATGTGAGAGTTAAAGCTCAGTGTTTTGTCTAGGATTTCTCCAGGCATAAGCAATAAAATAAATATAAGGCATTAACGGTCCATATAGGGCATAAAACCTAGCTTCTTCAACCACTTTCTTGTGCGAAGTGGAAGAGACCTACAATTTTACGCCGAATCCGAACGGCAAACTCTAGGTGTTACTTGGCCGCTGCGCGATTCCAACCGGGGACCTTTCGATTAGTAGTCCGACACACTAACCAATGAGCCAGTGCGCCCGACAAAATAAAACCCAATACCATAAACGTTTACTATCAATCCGCAAATAGCCCCAAACAAAGCGTCTAATCAAGCATGAAAGTTCTTGGACACACAAAATTATCAAATACAATTTAAGCGAAACACTTATTTTTAATAATAATTTCCTATCAAAAGGAAGTAAAAATAAAAAGATTAACTAATAAAAACAGCAATTAAAACGCCTCATCGAGAAGAAACCACCGCAGGACCCTTTTAATTTTCATTCGAATGAACTTTCGATAGTCCTCAAATAATTGCTTTGAGTTCAAGATACAATACCGACGACAACAACCAAGAAGACCAAGTAATCAATTGAGAAGATTCTACTTTAAATTGGAAATAAAAAAGAAAGCAATAATCAAAAGCAGGCACCCATCCCCAACTGACAGTATTTAACGAGAAGGGGAAATCGATTGAAGGTACCCTGAAAACCCCATTACCAATTGTATTCCATTCTCTACACAAGGAGGCCTTCCTTCGCTCTCAGTCAGTAGCAAAAAAAAAGACAAAATTCTTCAAACAAAACGCTTCGGAGATGGAAAAAGTATTATCTGGAAATTTTCCAATTTTAATTACAAAAGTTTTCATTTTCTATGGTTGCGTTGTTCGTCCTTCAAGTTACTTCTTTTTTCAGTTCGGTTCACCCCCGCATTTATTATTATTTTCTGGTATCGAATTGGCAAACGATTTTTTTTCTCATTTGTATCTGCTTCCTATGTGTTATCTCGAGCATTTCTATCGAAGAAGCAACGCTTCAGACGCTCATCATCATTATCATCATTATATCCTTATTCGACCAATTAGTATATCTTTTTATTTTACTTATAAATACTTTTCGAATAACAATAGCTTTCTTTGGTTGATTACGTCAGATAAAACAAGAATGGGTTGAGGACAATCTTTGTTAGACTTTGCAGATAGTTTTGTAATAGTTCAAATGGAAGCACACATTTCACCTATGCTTTTTGTTTGAAACGTAACGATGGGAATAAACTTGAAAAAGAGTGTCTCATTGACATTTAATCTGTGAACTATTTATTGCCCCCAATAGCATGAAAGCCGTTTGGATTCTTGACTTGATGTCATAGTTTATTTGTAGCACGTAATTTAGATGTTACTTTAAATTAGCAAACGCAATTACAGAAACAATCTTACCTGAGATAATTTGACATTGCCTACGGCACAATTTCAGAAGGTGTAACCCATTGTTACGTTTTTGTTTTCCTCAATTAACCCTTGTGCGAGAGGCAAAAAAAGATTGCACTTGAGTGTGCTGTGGTACACGGGTACTCCAGTGTATTTTGTAAGGTAATTGTGTGCTAATTAAAAAATCACATTTTTACCAAGAAGATGTTTATAAAAGTTTTAGAGAAGTCCCTCACTCTTGGAATTTCGTACCGCTCTTCTATACTTGGAAACATGAGTGGTTTAGCTATGTTGAAATCCTCCATTTATTAGTCACAGTGGTGTCCGGAGTACCCAGGTACTTGGCTGTCATATTAGAGAACGTGCCACCAGAAGAAATTTGAAGTAATAGTAATCTAAAAACTAATTATAGTTAGAATACGTTAAGTAGTTTAAGTAAGTAGAGTATCCAGTTTGTAACTTGTTTTTATATAAAATTTAAAATTTAAATAATGATGACGAGTTTTTCAAAAATTTTCCCGATGAAAATAAAAAAAATTGTGAAATTACAACACCGACCAAATCAAAATCGGTAAATGCAAAAAAAGTTCCCAGCCAATGTCTGTAGTTCGTAAGATAGTCTTTAGGCCGAAAGGCAATAATTATAAGGTTATAGTTAGGTTTAGAACGTCTGCATAAGGAAAAAGTATCCTGTTAATTTCAAGTTAGATTAAATCATTTTTGTCTAGTATATAAGTTGATATTGTCGCAGTTGCAAAATTAAGATTCGATTTTTAAATGCAGTTTTGTCAGTTTAATTTTTATCTTTCAACCAGAGAATACCGTTTCTCAAAATATTTCTCAGTTTCCGCTCACATTCACGAACATTTTGGTAGTAATTTTGTTGTATGTGCAACAGTTGCACTCACAACCAAATAACCACATACGACATTCGCATTCAAAGCAAGATTCGCAGAACGATAAAATATTATTCGTTCTCTCATGAAAAGTTCGCAAAGGAATTTGGATTTGATCGCGAACATTATTTTTCGGTTCGTTTAACAATAAAATTCGTTTTCACGGTCGAATGAAATCTGTTGCGATCTGTAAAATATAGTTAGTTCGCGAATTTATCAAGTGCGATCTATGGGAGATCCGTTTACGAACTGTTCGAATAAGAAAAAATTTTACATCAAAATTATATTACATATTTTAATATTGAAAGAACATAAGTGATAAGTATTTTTATTACATATTAAGATTTTGGAATAAATTTGCATTCAGTTTAACTAAAACATTATTATAAACATTATTTATTGTTTCTTTGGATAATTTGTTTCTGTTTTTTGTCCGTAAAAGTTTCTCGTACGGCTTCAAAATTTTTTAAAAAATTGTTCGTCGTCGAAAATTTGAAAAGGAATATTTCAAATCGTAACCATTCCCACACAACATTTAAAAAAATAGCTCTTTTTCATGTCAATTAAAACCGATTTATGTACTTTTTTCTCTTCGAACTGACACACTTCCACTATGTACTGTTGCATAGTATCTTTTTATATTCCCTGTTACTTTTCCTTTCAATTTTCTCTCACAAAGTAAGCAATTTGATTCGTCAGCTTCTTCATTATAAGAAACATATTTATTTAACTCAAATGTCTTTATTTTTCCCATTTCAACCAAAATAATAACTACTGAAAATATAAATCGAGAATGATTCGTTTTATGGATCTTGAATTTCTTTTTTCCGATCTCTCACGAACGAGAGGAACAGAGAAGGATACAGTTCGTTCGTTCGTGAGAGAACTATACATTTTTAAAGATCGAAAATTCTATCGTTCGCGAACTTTATTTTTATGGTTGGTGAGAACATCGATAAAGAACGATAAAAATCCTTATTTCATCGTTCGCGAGCGATATTTTACGAACCCTGATACAAAGTCTGTTTTTTCTTCGATCGGTTAAATATTGTCCTATGTGCCCGTTTTACTGCACATACACTATTTTTTACTGAAATATCGGTAAATGTTTGTCGAATGCAGAGCAGCGATGGGACTTTGTGAAAAATGTCCAAAGTAAATTCGATAAAAAGCGCAGTAGATTCATCTGTTTCGCAGTAGATTTTTATATTTTCAAAATATAAATATATATATACATCAAAATATAAATACATAACATATATATACACATAAATAATTTAAAATAATAAAATAAACATTAATTTTTCCTTAAAACATAACAATAAATTCATCATATCAGTCATCAATTTTTTTTCTAATTTCTAATAATTCTTTGTTTTGATTTTTACATCAAAAGTTTTCAAATTCCTTCTTTTAATATATAAAACATTTTCATTTCAAAATTATTACAAAAGTACAAATTGGGAAAACGAGAAATAAATTGTTGCTCCCGGCTCTCTATCGCATCTAAAAACTCTTGAGAAGGGCGTGTTAAATGCGCACCCCCATATTCTTTGAAATCTGTGAATATGGAGGAAACACTCGATTTCTGACTGAATTTCAGCTCACCCTTTTGTTTTTGACGTTTTTTTTTTTTTAATGTAGCTAGCCTGCAAAATAATAAAACGCATTTTCGCCACCGAAATCAACACTTTTATAGTCATATTTGTCACATTGTCCTTCTTGTTGGGTGATTGTAACTGCATTTCAACGTCTGGAAGTTCTAAATTCACAGTTGGCTCGCAGTTTCCATGGGTCATATCCTCCATGAACTTTGCTGAAAATGATCTTTTAAATGAGCAAATGATTTGAAATCTAGTCAGTAACTTGTTATTTCCTCCTCGGTTGCGTAAAACCGCAAAGGTATTTTCCAGACAATCTTGATTGAGGTTTCTCGTTAAAAGGACTGAATACCATCTGCCCTTAAATCACTTGAAATGCCAAGGAGAACATTTATATTCTGCTGCCATCCTTTTAAAAATCGCATCTTTTTGGTTACATTGGCAGACTGATCCAAAAAGTAATATTTTGGAAAAATATATTCATTATACCCTATTCTAGGGGTATATTAATTTTGACGCATAGTTTGTAACATACCTTAATATTGCCCGTAGACCCCTAAAAGTTACTATATTTATGATCAGTATCGATAGTAATGTCGATCTAGCCATGTCCGTCCGTCCGTCCGTCCGTCCGTCCGTCGGCAAAAATTAGGCCTTTAAACTGGACCTAGAGAGCTGAAATGTTAACCATATACTCTCTAGGGTCCCGAAATAATCAAGTTTAAGAATTTTTGAAATCCGCCCACAGACACGCCCACAAACTCAAAAAAAACAAAATTTTGGAAAAAATCGAATTTTGAGCTAGAGAGCTGAAATTTTTTATATATAATCTTTGGCCCATAAAACTGATTGGGACATAAAATTTTCAAAATCCGCCCACTGACACGCCCACAATTAAATAAAACAAATTTTGGGAAAAATTGAATTTTGAGCTAGAAAGCTGAAATTTTTTATATATGATCTTTGGCCCATAAAACTGCTTGGGACATAAAATTTTCAAAATCCGCCCACTGACACGCCCACAATTAAATACAATATTTTTTTTGAAAAACCAAAATTTGAGCTAGGGAGCTGAAATTTTTAATATATACTCTCTAGGGGCCCTTTATGCTCGTGTGTAAATATTTTCAAAATCCGCCTACTGACACGCCCACAATTTTTATTTTTTTATTTTTGAAAGTCCAAAGTTTGAGCTAGGGAGCTGAAATTTATAGTATATACTCTCTAGGTGCCCTTTATGCTCATACTTAAATTTTTTTTAAATCCGCCTACTGACACGCCCACAATTAAATAAAACAATTTTATTGAAAAACCAAAGTTTGAGCTAGGGAGCGTTTTTATTTACAAAAGCTTAGTTTTTTCGATAAAATCCTTTAAATTTTTGTCACGCCCACTTATGAGATATAGGAATAAGAATAGGGTATCCAACAGTTCGCCCAAGCGGACTGTAGCCCGTCCCTATGTTTTTATTTAAGAAATTGACTTGCTCTTCATTTCCAAAAAATGGCCTTCTGGATTTTTGCGGTCTTTCAACTTAGACGAATTAAAAATATCGTATAACCTGTCTAATCGTTTCGTATTGTGTTTTCTTCACTTGTTTCGCACGACTGACAAGAATTCAAGTCAATACGCTTTTGAAAATATATTATGAAAAAACGTAAGCACCGCCAACCTTATTGCAAAACCAGTGTGACAAACCACCATAAAAACTAACAAATAAAGACTCAAATCATTATACCCTATTCTAAGGGTATATTAATTTTGACGCATAGTTTGTAACATACGAGTACCTTAATATTGCCCGTAGACCCATAAAAGTTACTATATTTATGATCAGCATCGATATTAATGTCGATCTAGCCATGTCCGTCCGTCCGTCCGTCGACAAAAATTAGGCCTTTAAACTGGGCCTAGAGAGCTGAAATTTTAACCATATGCTCTCTAGGGTCCCGAAATAATCAAGTTTACGAATTTTTTAAATCCGCCCACAGACACGCCCACAAACTAAAAAAAAACAAATTAAAAAAAAAACAAATTTTGAGCTAGAAAGCTGAAATTTTGTATATATGATCTATGACTCCTAAAACTGTTCGGGAGATAAAATTTTCAAAATCCGCCCACTGACACGACACGCCCACAATATTTTTTTTTTTTTGAAAATCCAAAATTTGAGTTAAGGAGCTCAAATTTATAATATATACTCTCTAGGGGCCCTTTATGCTCATGCGTACATTTTTTTTTAAATCCGACTACTACACGCCCACAATTAAATAAAATAATTTTATTGAAAAACCAAAGTTTGAGCTAGGGAGCGTTTTTTTACAAAAGCTTCGTTCTTTTTTGATAAAATCCTTTAAATGTTATATAACAAAATATGTAGAGCGTTCTTAACAATTCAACCATACTTAGACTTTTGTCACGCCCACTTATGAGGGATAGGATTTGGATACACTACCAACTGTTCGCCCAAGCGGACTGTAGCCCGTCCCTATGTTTTTTATTGTTACTAGGCCGAAAAACCAACGACTATACCACGTCGAGTTAATCGGTTCTCGTCAGATCACCGTAATTAAACGACGTTGGGCGCAGTTAGTACGTAGATGGGGGACCGTTTGAGAACAGCCGCGTGCCGTTGGCCAGTCCCATCTACAGAGTTGAGGTAGATAATATACGTGGTATCACAATGGACCTAAATTGGTCTAAGTGTGTCGGCTTCTGCCGACAGCCACATAAACCTAACCCTAACCTACTAGGCCGAACACCGGACTGCACTATTTTTAGCGAAATCAAAGAAAAGACGAAGCATTTATTTTCATATTTTTGACTGGAGGGTAATTGTAGAGGTTCATAATTAGGTGTGATCAGTAAAAAAAATGGACTGCGGCGTGGGTGCGGGAGTTTTTGCGCAATCCTTAAACATCACAAATCGTACAGACTTCCGGACACTGCAAGCGTCTTCCAGGCGGAGCTACTGGCTATCCGTGAAGCCTGTCGCCAGATCAAACTTCACTCAAACATAACACTGAGGCAAAAGATCGCTATACCTATTGGCAGCCAGGCTGCCATTGAAGCGACCGCTTCAGTCACTACATAATCTAAGTTAGTTCTAGAATGCCGTAATGAGCTGGTCCTGCTTGATAAGTTCAAAGTTACCCTGATCTGCCGACGATCTGGCCAGCCAAGGCTCAGCTCTTCACTGCTCATTGGTGGAACCAGTTCACATTCCGCAGTTAAGGCAAATATCACCGCAGAATACCTCAAGAAAGCCAACCTCAGATATAGCAGGCTGACTACAAGCGTCATATCCAGAAAAATGTGGCCAAACTACAACAAGGCAAAAACAACCGACCTTCTATGTAGAACCCGAAAAGATATTGCAAGAACAACAGCGATCATCATCATCATGGCCATACGGCCAAACTGGACATCCCATACAATACCCACTGCCGCAGTTGCAAAGTGACAACTGAGAAAGAAACCCTAGTTCACTTTTTATGCACCTGTCCGGCTTTAGCTAGGACCAGACTTCGAACATTGGGAAGCCATTTTTCCAATACACTTGAGGAAGTCTCAGAGAAAAGTATCAAGGAACTGATTACTTTCCTGAACTCCACAGGTTGGATTTAGTCTCCCCACCAAACGATAATACCCAGGTTTACGTGAGTTTGTGGTAATAAAACGGCACTCAGTGCTAATTGGGTTTGTCATTATCAAACCGCCACACCTATCTACCTACCTATCCTTTTTTCCACAGCGGTCGTTCCGTACGGGTTAAAACACATCCTTTTGACCTGGTTCCACATATTGTAGGCTTTTTTCTGCATTTTGCTTTGTAGTACATAGTAGGAAATGCATATATAGAGGGAGGGTCCTTACTCATTACTTTTTTTTCGTGCGTGGTACCTATCTCGCGTATACAAAATAATATCGATTGCGTTCTCATCCTAATCGACGCGTATTTACCTAAAAATTAACTGAAAAAAATACACTGAAATCGGTATAGCCGTTTTTTTGTTTAAACAAAAAGATTGAAAATATATAATATCCAATCTAAATTGTTCTGGTCACAATCCATTTACATACTTCAAAATATCAGATATTTTCATTGATATTTTATCAAAGAGCAGCTACCAGTTTCTTATAATCGTAAAAAAATGTAAATATAACAAAATAATCAATATAAGTAATGAATGAGGAGAATAATCAAATTACCTTTATTGATTTTATTTAGTTTTCGCGTACTTTCCTTTATTCTATTCATCCTTTAACTCGTAATTTTTTTTTATTGATTATCATGTTCATATCACGCTCGGAAGTTGATCGCGCGGACCTCCTGTTTCGCACTGACCCCACTAGTTACTTTTTAGATTTCACCTCTATAAAGCTACCGAAAAGTTCAAGGATACAAGAAAATGGTTGACATTGCACGCACCTCATCCGAAAAGGCACTCGAACATCCTCTACCTAAAAACTCCAACCGTAGTTTTTATTTGGTCATATGTGAGATTTCTGTCATCAACGCACTCTTTAAATTCGCTCATCATTTCAATACGCCTGTGATCGAGATCGCTCAAATGGGGAACCGCCTTTGGACATCGATTATAAGTGGAGCACCAATGCCAGCGTCATTCATGCCCCATACCTTCCTTGCCTATACTGATTGGATGAATTTTCTAGAAAGTGCTGTTAATCCAGCGGTTCTTACCATGCAATACCTGAGGTCGGTACCATCTTAATTGGCTGCCATATCAATGGAAAGTCTTCAAGTCTGCGGGTGGCAACAGTGCAGTGGTATTCAGTTGCTGATCGGAAGGTTGCGTATTCAAATCCCCACCATGTCCATGCACAAATCATAATAAGAATAAAAATCAATATAAGTGCAGCGAATGCTTGCTCATATATGCGCTTTTAATTATTGTATACGTTTCTGCGGATTAAACTTGAATACAAAACTTCAACATAATGCTCCCTAAGTTATTTAGACGCCACCCGTGGAGAAAAAAAGCCCTACCCAATGCACAAACCTATCTTTCCTATCATTCTACTTCTTCCGAGATCTACCACCTAATAGTAGACAATGAAATACGCCTACAATGACATTGCATTTCTGGGTGTTGAATTGAAAAATGCCTGCGCTTTGTATACACACTATAAGGGTACTGTATCAACTACAGAAAAGAAACCCCTTTAGCGCACGCTAATTATAAAAAAAAAAAATTCCCTTATGCAAAAAATATCTCTTCCAGAAGTTCTTAAAAATTGTTCACTAACCTTAGTCAATCAACACGTTTACGTCGGAAATTAAGAACCACTGTTGCAAAATGTGGAAGTAGTGAGAAGCCATTCCATTCCACACCAACCGAAACCACTGCCGATAGAAATTAAGGAATTCCTCGACAATGCAGTCGATAGCGAAATCTATACCATTTTAAAGGCAAACGCTTGCGTAGGGATTGGCTAGAGGCTATTCTAAGTACTTCAGGTCCTCAAAGCAGAGGGTCCTTAAAAGTATGACAATTCAAGTTTGCGCGGAAAGAGTGACAATGTCCTCATAAGTGATTGGTTCCCACGGAGTTTGGAACATCACTTAAAATCAAGTTGTTCATTACACACGGAGGGCTTGGAAACACCGAAGCTGTATATCATGCTAAACCAATGCTTGGAATTCCATTGTTCCTTGATCAAATATTATACACAGCTAGTGCTGCGGAAAACGGATACGCCTTGAAAGTAGCATATGCTCAAATGAGCGACGAAATGCAATAATCGGGGAATCGCTTAGCAATCCTCGATACACCCGGAGGGTTGTCGAAATTTCAGCGCGTTACCGAAACCAACATATTAAACCCTTGGACTTGGCTGTATATTGGGTGGAGTTGGATTTGAATTTAATTCAGTATCACAGCTTGAATACTATATTTTCTTTTCTACAGGTGAGTAATATAAATTGTCAAACTTTTAAGAAAATGTATATCCTATATACTTGAGCTTCTTTTCAAGCTGAAGAAAGAGTAATGATAGCAGTTAAGATATACAGTAGTAAATACCTTCACATTTGGTACGTTTTGCTACCACAGAATGCATTTATTTCTTTTGTAGCCATCTGCGGTTGCTCTCTTGGCTCCATCATTAAACCTTTGCTTTTAAAGGTGCATTTCTGGGTCCATGAATATTTAATGATCTACTCTCGTAAACATTAAATTGCATCGTAGAAAGCGAAAGTAAAACAACACCATCGTCCTCGCTCTCGTCCTTTTCGACAAACAACAGACATGAACACTGACCATGCACCTGCAACACGCAAAAGACGGACACTGAACTGTGTACATCCGAAGAGGAACAATATATATTAACAACCACCTCCGCCGTCCATACCTACTCCTTAATCTTTACTACCGATAATGTTTATAAGCCAGGTGGTGGAGTGTATAAAAAGCTCGTTTCAAGATAAATTATGCTTCCGTTGGATCTCCTGATACGGTACACGGAGGGCGGAAATTCCACTAAAAGCCATCTTAAATAATATAAAGTTCTGAAATGTCAGGACACAAATTCATTGACATTTTGAGGTATAATCTTACGAAGTACTAAATCAGGGAACAGTGTTCATTGCGGTGTATTGGGTTAATTGGTTAAAATATGGGCTTGTGCCAGCTGTACTAAAAGATATAAAATGTATACATATATTTCGCATAAAAAATATATGATGGCGGCAACTTTTATTTTTCTTATAAATTTGACTGATTACATTTAACACACTTTGTATTTATCAGTGACCCTCTTTACGATTATACATACACGACCGACAACCGATTAGCGCCTCCTATCTTTCTTCTCTTTGGAGATTAATATCAGTCAATCAATCAAAATGTTTGAAATGTTTTTTTGCCAATGAAAGTTTATAACATTATCCGCGAAAAGAAATGACAGTTGCGGTGGACTCAATTAATAACAGAATTTTAACGAAAATCCATTTTTTTAATTCCATAAATTTATAACTTTTTAATAAATAAATTAATAATTTGAGCGGTTAATAACGGCTAAGTAAAATTCCGTACATCCTGGTAGATGGAGGAGTCATATAATTTCTGTATAGGTACTCGTATAATCAAGTGAAATAGTCTCCCAGACAGTTTTTATTCCTTCATTGACATCCGATTCATTTGGGTATTGCCCTCCAGACTCGTATACTTTGCATGCTAACCATCCTCAATAATTTTCTATGATATTAAGGTCGGGCCTCGGGCGAGTATGGCGGCCAGGTCGTTAAAGGCACATTTTGGGGCTCAATCCAAGACTTTACGAGCCTAGGGGTGTGTATAGGAGCGTTATTCTGCTGGAACTTCCATCTCAAGGCCCAAAAATATTCTTGGTTGCAGGGAAAGTTGTTTTAAATACATGCTGTGCAATTCATACGACGAGTAAGAAACTGTAATTCAATAGTTCCATATTTGTAATAATTTCCCATACCATGGACAGATAAACAAATTGTTCAGAAGGAAGGATCGCAATGATATTCCCTGTGTTCGAATCTCCCAGACAACAGACAACAGACAGGCAGTACTGACTGCTGGAATAAGTCCAGAAAGTATCGCTTCAAATGACGATTTTTTCATGGTCGAGGACCCACAGGAAAAAGTGGATTTGCTAGGCGCTTGTTTCGAGGCCATGTATACGGTGGATAATCCAGTTCGCCGTAACCACGACATGGAGAATAGGGCTCTGGTGAGCCACTTCTATCTGCACACCGAACTTAAGGATTGGCGATCTGAAAATAACGAATTCACCGTATTCAATGATGAAAACCATGCTAATGCAGTTGTAGCCAATGGTGGAGATGGATCGCACTTTTTCGTGTCGAAAGATGATCTTCTGTGCTAAAGAATAACAACTCGGCGGGGTGGATGGTGTAACAAATGTCGTATTGAGACACCTTCCTCTGGAGGCTGTACCTATATATTTTCAAGACGCTGTTTAACAATGCGCTGAATAATGCAAATTATCCAGCGCATTGGGAGGTAGCTGTGGTAGACCCTATCCCGAAAAAGGCTAAAGATAGGATGAACCCTGTAAATATCCGCTGGATTAGTTTGGCTCCGAATATAAGCAATGTCTCTGAAAAGGTTGTCAATAGAGCCCTGTTGAAGTGGGTCGAGGACAATAACATCATTCCGGACAACCAGTTTGGTTTCAGGGCGGGGCATGACACTATTCATGCTGCGTCGAAATTGGTTTCCGACATTCGGTGGAATAAATGCAAGAACCAATGCACGGGTGCTTGTCTGGTTGATTTGGAGAAGGCTTCCGACACCGTATGGTTTGAGGGACTTTTCTACAAGTTGACCAGGCGGGGGATGCACAAACCTTTGCTATATGTAATTTATAAGGTACAGGGAAATAAGTCCCCGGGAACTTAGTCCACCGAGAGACTCAGTTCTCACATAGTGGAAAATAAAACCACTTTCGCGAAGTGAACTTAGTTCCCATGTAAAGTTGGAAATAAATTTCGAAAACTCGGAGTGGTTTAACCACTTTCGCGAAGTGAACTTAGTTCCCATGTAAAGTTGGAAATAAATTTCGAAAACTCGGAGTGGTTTAACCTTCATCCCACCCTTGTGTAGAAAACTACACATAAGCTACCTCTTTTCTTGTTTTTTTTTTTCAAAAAACCACTAATTACTAATTTCCAGAATTTTCTGACTTTATTAAAACCCTTATTTTCCATAAAAAACAAGTATTTCCCAATAAAAAAATTTTTGACGGTTGTTATTGTTATAATTACGTTAACTACCTACTTGTGTAGATTTCTACACATATGAATAATTAGTGCATTTCATATAAAATGCCAGTTTTATTGAATCTTTTCGGAACTGAACATTGTGCGTATATATTGTGAATTTAATAATAATAATAAAAAAAAACTATGTCGAGACGAAAATATCGTACAATTGAAGAAATGGAAGTATTTTTGAATGAAAGTGATGGTAATGATAGTGATATTTCTGGAGACAGTGATTGATTTCGTCAACACGACATGCCGTCGAAACCAGTAAAATATGGATTCAAATTCTGGCTGCTGGTGTGTTTTGTTTGGAAAATTCAACCATATTTGGGAAAAGCAATTAGTGCCAGTTCATTTGAAAAAGGACAAGGCGAACGTGTTGTTTTGGGTATCGTTGATGGTTTGAAAGGTCACAACATAACAATGGATAACTTCTTCTCTTCGTATGATCTTGTACAAAAATGTTTGTCAAAAATTTTTACAATGGTTGTAGCACTTTGAGAAAAAATAAAAGAAGCATTCCACCAAAGCTTCTTGAATGTAAAAAAGGCCGTTGTATCAATCTACATTCGCATTTACCGACAACACAGCACTTGTTTCGTACATTGGAAGGACAAATAAATGTATACTGTATTGCAAAGTATAATGCATAACTCTATTCAAATTGGATCTGGTGAAAAAAAGTTACCATCAATTACAGAGTATTACAATAAAACAAAAGGTTTGTTCATATACACTGCCTCTTCAAATTTCAAGTCCTCAAATGATTTTTGTTTTCATTCGATATAGGCGGTGTAGACACAGTTGACAAAATGTTTTCTTTAACACGGGATGTAGGTCTTAATTTAAGTTATAACTCAGCCGGCATCATAACTTTATGCTTTGTGTTCGTCATACCAAAATTTTTTTTGTGAAATGTAATTATTTATGTTGTACAATAAGTTGTTCCCTGAAGATGACTTTCGAAGAAAGTCGAAATATTGGACAAAATATATAATTTAAAATACAAAAAAGAGTATTTTTAAATTAAGACCTACAGCCCGTTAAACAAATATTATTTATTACAATTCGAGGTCGTTAAACAAAATAATTTAAAAGTTTTCTTGCTACAAAAAATGCCAAAAATACCAAAAATAATATATGCTAGACAATTTGTTGTTTTTGCACAAAAGCTGTTTGTAAAAACCAACATAATCGCAATTTTTGTGTAAAATGCATTCAGAAAAACTAATTTAAATTTATATTCACTTGTTTCTTTAGAATAAAATTATAGAAGTATTTTTTTTATTTATCTTTATTAAAAAAAAAAACATTGATGGAAAACACTAAAATCCCGTATGTGTAGAAATCTACACACAAGGGTAGACAACGTTTTTTTTCTGAGGATGCGATGAAGGTTAAGTTCCCTTTTAATGTGAAATAAGTTCTCATTGTCGACTAATTACAAAATAAAATTAAAGAGTCAAGCAGGTACTTTGCAATTTTTATTAACACAAGAGAAATTAACTTTTAACTGAGACAGAGTAATATAGGTAGGTACCGTGACATGAGCCCAAGCGTCATAAGGCCAAATCTCGAAATTAGGCCTTATGTCGCATTATGAAAGTGACATATGGCCAAATTCTAGCATTTGGTATTATGACACCTTGAAAAAGCGTCATAAGGCCAATTTGGCTTTCGCTTGGTGCTGTTTTCAACAATTTACGCTTGCACCTACTCCAAATCAAACAGTTACCCCAAGCAGGGCGGTTGCAGGGGGGCCGCATACCCCCCGATACGCATTGTTTGTTTATGGGATTAGTTACTAAATCGCAAATAGATTCCATAAACAGTGTAATGCCTACGGGGGCCCTGCTCCCCCCTGCAACCCCCCTGCTTGGGGTCACTGTTTGATTTGGAGTAGCTGCGAGGTACGTTTTGAAAATTTGGCTTTATGTCACCATGATAGGCTTAAGATTTTGCTTAAAAAGCGTGATAACTAACTGCACTTTACAGTTTTTTGTCTAATTATAAATGTTGGGTATTAGTTCCCTCTTCTTATTTTTGAATGTGTACTAAGTTTCCATAAGAAAGTGGACTTAGTTCCCACTTTACATGGGAACTAAGTCTCCCGAAAGTGGTTTTATTTCCCACTATGTGGGAACTAAGTCCCTCAGCGGACTTAGTTCCCGGGGACTTATTTCCCTGCACCGTTTATAATATGCTTATGGGAAAGAAGTTCGTTGTCATATGTGGCAACGTGACTTCGAGCAAAGTCTTTGAAATTATAAACGGTTTACAGTACAGGTGAATTCTCCGATCCTATTTAACATTTACACGAGTTATCTGGCCTGGTGGGTTCACTCAGATATGCTATAGCGTATGCCGACGATTTGGTGGCATACAGATCAGGTTCTAAAATCGAGGTCATTAACATTCTTTTGCAGCATGGCTTCGATCAAATTAAGGGATATTGCGACGACTGGAAGTTGAAAATCATCTTTCAGAAGACGGAAACAATCTTTTCAGAACCACATTGGCTGTGGCCACAAGGAATACCAGAAAAAAACTGGAGGAAATTGGTCATTATTGGACAAACTGGACAGGCATTGGTGGCGAGAAGCGTAGTTAGTTATCTGGGTATCTGGCTTGACCTGTACCTGCATTTCGATAAACATACAGTTGCTTACCTTGCTGGGGGCAAGAAGGCTGATGCTTTGACAAGGAGACTGTTTCATAGCAGTCAACTTGATTTCAGGGTGAAGGTAATATGCTACGTGGCTCTTATAAGGCCGATCATCGCTTATGGTTGTCCATTGTGGTTCAATAAAGCGCCTAGTTATATGGAAAAGAGTCGCTCTCCATGAAAACATCAGCACCAGATCCTTGATCCGTTTTGGAGCCATCGGTGAAGATTCGACTGCATTCCTTTGCAGGCTCAGAGTCTGGCCAGAGCCTGTCCTGAATACGAGGAAAGTCGACTTCGTAGTTGCGTTTCAGCCAAAGTTCCGGAATCATTGCATCGTACGGCATATCCATAAGACAGGAGTCGAAGGACAACTGTTGCGCAAGTTCATCAAAACTCTAGTGCGAGTTATACCAAAAGCCACCTCTTTTGAAACGTGAGATAGGTTTGATTGGGCAACCCATGATGTAAACATCAAGGGGCGGGAGGTTCAATAATGCATCTAGGCCGGATCCAGGCGTGCTGGGGAAGGCTCCCGTGCAGCCGAGACTTACTTTCCTTTGGAGTTTATCGAAAGCAGCAGTAACATATTTACGTGGAAGCTTATTCCACCAAACAACCGATGCATATGCTAGAAATGGTCTTATCATAGCCGTATAAATTTATAGGACTCTTTTCGGTGATAAGCCACATGTCTTGCCGAAAATGCCCTGTACTGCCAGAAAACCGACAGCGCCTTGGCAGTCTTCAGCTCAACATGCTTGGACCAAAGAAGTTTGCTATCCAGTATGACTCCCAGATACTTCGCTTCATCGGAGAGTTGGATTGTGACGCCTTTTAGCACTGGCTGAGTGTAGTAGTTAATATGTACCAATTATGCACCAATATTTATTTATTTGTTTGCTGTGAATTCTGTCGGTATTATAAATTATCTTTGTGCTTATTTTAATTGAATAAAATCAAACAGAAATATTTTTTTTTGTTTCTTAACAATGTTTCATTTATTTAAAATAAAAAGGGCATAAATCTCCATGCAAAATGTTCGTATCCGGATACTAATGCAAATCGAACTTTTTTGAAATTTGTTTTTTTTTTAAATATACTAACACAAAATTAGATAATTGTGTGAATGCTACATTACTCGAAAATATCTCCACTTTTAGAAGCACTATAACTCCTGGCGGTATCTTTCATTATACGAAAATGAATTAAAGTCAAAGATCAGAAAAGCGTTAAGTGTTCGGATACTAGTACACTTACCCTATGAAATCTGTATTTACTTTTATTGGAAATTAATGTATGTACATTGGTCCCGGTTAATAATGTAAAAGAATGTCGTCCAAGTGACCTCCTCTGCTAGCTCGGCAGACTGTCAACCTTTTACCAAAATTTTGAATCAATTTTCACATATTGATGGTTCAATAATGCTCGATGATGTTTTCTTTAAGGTGTTGAACAGTTTGAGGATTATTGGCATAAACTTTATGTTCTCTTCAAGAAATCCCACCCCATAAGAATTATATCTAATAACTAATAATTAATTAGGTATAATTAAGGCTACATATTTCGCATTTCGAGAAGAAGTTAGGTACCTACCTACTCATCACACCACAGTATTGGTTTAGTCCGTCTAATATCACGAGACACAAGGCTGGAAAGCGGTGTCTCTTGATATTAGACGGATACCTATCTGTTTGTAACACCTAATTGAATGTTTAAAAACAAGAACTTTCAAAGTATTCGCAATGGAGTTCTCAAAGTTCACAATTCGCAATATAAAATCTTTAAATAAGTGGGTAGCTATATTCATTGTTAAAATTTTAACGATTCTTCAAAGTAAATAATATGCAATTGAGTTAACAAAAAAACTCATAGAAACGAACCCAATAAACCTAAATAGATTCTCTGGATGGATAATACAAAATAACATGAGCAGCATTAAATATGTATCTAAATACTCGAAAGTACATTTTTATAGACCATAAAAAGATTTTTGTCCGTCACCATCACTTCCGTTAGCTTTGGCAGCTGTATGAATTGAAACTGCTATCCCTCTTCCATTATCCTTTGACTTTTTTGTATCTGTTCACAAAAAAAAAAAAAAACATAAAATACTTATACCATTGCAATTTTATGTTTAGCTGCGCCCCCCAAACCCACCCAATCCACAAAACTCTGGGATAATCGAAATACATAAGATAAGAGACGACGAGTATTTTTTTTTATAAATCACAAGGATAATAAAAAAATAAATAACCAAATTATAAGAAAGGGAATTCCATTCTATTGTGCCTTGGTGCAAAGGTGACGATGATAAAAATTACAGTTTTGTTTGCGGTAGTAAAAGAACACGCAAAAAATTAGTGCGCATTTTGGCGGGATCCTTGGGGATTTATTTTGTTCGCTACTCTCGTCCTTTAACCAAGGGGGAGAGTTAAAAACAAAAAACATATTGCATGGGATATACCTAGAATTTTTTGGTCGTCATCTCCTTAATGATATAGATGGCGTAAAGTCAGACTGCCTAAGGCTGCTGGGCCAGCTTTCTTCACATGAATTCATAACTTCTTCACCCGGAAGGATTCTCTCGTGAGGATGATAAAAAATATTAACGGAGATGGAAAAGGCCATTTGTCACAGCTGATGTGATAATTTGGTAACAGAGCTGTTGGTATAAAATTTCAGTGGACGGTATGCGCGTCTTTTTTTTTAATTTCGGAGAAAGTCTGCGAGTTTCTTTTATGTTAACGTCGAAATGAGAAACGGGGGATTTATTCTTCATAGCAACAAGGAGGATTACCAAGAAACAAATTTACTAGAACGAGTAGGGTTGGCTTTGCTCCATTTTTCTCGTCCCCTATGGCAATTGGAAATAGAATGCGTATAGTACTTACTAATTTAGATTGCAGATTAAGGTAGCTTATTTTAAAGTCTCTTGAGAAATACTTCAAGCCTTGAGTTATTCATGTTCTGTATACCTGTATGTTTAAGTAAATAGCTTCGTTCATCAGTGGTTAAGGAAGTTGACCTAAAATGGGCGGTTTGAGTTAAATATTTGTATTTTCAGCATTAAACTACTTTACAGAGGTTGTCCTATAACGACATATTATTCCTCCCATGTCTCTTTTGAAATGTTCCCTCCTTGAAAGACTTTAAAATGTTTAACTTTGAAGTTGGATAATGATATTTCATTTGACAAGAGCAAAGCAAGCTGTGGTGACGACTTTAAGCATCGCGTAAACGTAGGGTGGATGAAGTGGCGGGAAAACTCAGGTCATCTTCTGTGATCAAAAAATGCCACTTATCTCCGCTCACATACGGTTCACAATGTTGGGCAGCGTAAAAAAGTATGAGGCCAAACTAATGGCGGCTGAGAGGAAGATGCTTCGCATGACAGCTCGAGGAAAAAAGTTTTATCGAATAAGAAGTTCAAAATCCAAAGAAGCCTTCACTGTCATGTTCAAAGGAGATATCCGAGGCGCGGAAGCTTTTCAATAAAGCGAAGCGCAGCGCAGCCTGGCAAAGCTACCAAATGGTCTTTACGACATATAATAAGGAAATCAGAAAAGCTAAAAGAAATAGCTTCAGGAAATTCTGTGAGACAATCACCAGCACTCCTACTGCGGCAAGGCAAGGCTACACAAAACTCTCGCGAAGTCAGGAGGAGTGACGATGTCTCCGAGGAAACCAGATAGCGAGTTCACCGAAGATGAGGATCAAAGGGCACTATTGCTACTGGAAACTCACTTTCCTGGCAGCTCGCCTAGTACTGAGCTAGGAATCAATACCACTTCAATCAGACCTCGAAGGGAAGACTGGGAAAGAACATCAACCATCTGTTCTGAGGGACGACTGAAATGGGCAATAAATTTCTTTCAGCCTTTTAAATTTGTCGGAGTGGACGGCATTATACCCGCCCTACTACAAGAAGGGCAAGCTGAACCTGCTAAAAATAACAAGGAGCAGTATTGCCTTGGGCCACATACCGATGCAATGGAGACGAGCAAGGGTTGTGTTTATACCAAAAGCAGGGGAAAAAGACCCCACACAACACAGCCAAAAACGTACAGACCCATCAGCCTTACGTCATTTTTTCTGACGATGACAGAAAAGGTTGTGGAGAACTATTTAAGGGAAGATGTATTGAACACATCCCCCTTACATCATCGTCAGCATGCATACAGAGCGGGCAGATCAACAGAGACCGCCCTATATCAGCTGACGGAGATAATTCAAAGTGCCTTGGAAGCAAAAGAAATAGTACTGTGCGCTTTCCTAGACATAGAGGGAGCATTCGACAACACCTCAGATGAGGCGATTAAACGATCCCTGGGCAAGAAAGGAGTTAACAGTACAGTATCCACCTGGATGTGTGAGCTGCTGAGCACTAGATGAGCAGAGACTCAAACACCATCTGGAACCATCAGAGTAAACACAAAAAGAGGATGTCCACAAGGAGTTGTACTATCACCCTTAATGTGGAGCCTAGTTGTAGACGAACTGCTGGATATATTAACCAACCTTGGCATCAACTGTCAGGCGTACGCCGATGACATTGTATTGATTGCCAGGGGTAAGTTTGAAGAAACCCTTGGGGATATTTGTGTGATGGCTTAAAGTAACCAAGGAATGGTGCCGTACTGTCGGACTCAACATCAAATCGGCGAAAACAACGATAGTACCATTCACAAGGAAAAGACAACTTCAAAGACTTAAGGACATTAGCCTATCAGGCACGACACTGATGCCAGTCAAAGAAGTAGAATATTTAGGACTCCATCTATATAGTAAACTCCTCTGGCGAAAACATACAGAGGAGATATCCAAGAAGGCCACCCGCGCTCTCATGATATGTAGGAGCCTAGCGGGGAAGGCTAACATCCTACGATGGATGTACATTGCAATCGTTAGACCAATGATCACATACGGAGCGGTAGCATGGTCGAAACGAACCAGTCTAGCCACAACAAGAGAGACAGTGAGCAAAGTGCAAAGACTGGCATGCCTGTGCATTACGGAGCAATGCGTAGCTGCCCAACCGCAGCCATGGAAGTGTTATTGGAATTAACCTTTCTACACATCATGGTGATGAACAAAACAATCCTAAGGATGGCAAAGGAGTGAATTGGAAGAGGAAAATGCATCGGTTGGAAAGAACACGGTGACTTACTCAAAAAACTCCCCTTTCTTGGGACGACAGCATCAGGAAATTCAACTTCGAGAAGAATTTCCAGATAAAGCTCAGCAATAAGGAGAACTGGAGCAATGAATCCACAACTTATGGACTGAGCAACCACACAACAAAGTGGTACACGGACGGCTCGAGGACCAAGGAGGGAACTGGTGCAGGAGTGTTTGGGGCAGGAACTAAGCACTACGAATCCATGGGCAAATGTTCCAGCATCCTCCAGGCAGAAATATGTACAATAGACAGGTGCGTTCGAATTAACCCCGAGAAAAACTACAGGAATTGCAATATAGCAATAATGTCTGACATCCAAGCAGCCATAAAGGCTCTTGACTCCTATGTCATCAAGTCAAAACTAGTGTGGGAATGCCTACACGGAGGGAATAGACTCATCAAGAATAACAGAATTTCCATCTGCTGGGTACCAGGCCATGTTGGCATTACAGGCAACGAGGCAGCGGACTCTCTGGCAAGAAAAGGGGCAGAGGAACCCTTCATAGAGCCTGAACCGTTCTGCGGGATAGGAGGACACACTCTACGGGAAGAGTTCAGGAGACTGGAGGAAGAAACAAAGGCTAAAACCTTTCTCAACCTCAATGGTCTGAGCCAAGCAAAGAAACTCTTAGGAAACTACAACCAAAAGAGATTCAAAGCTTGTATCAGCCTTAACAAAAACAACCTAAGAATCCTAACAGGATCATCAGATTCATCAAAGGAACTGCACTGGACACTGTGCTCTAAGGAGTGTGACCTGCCAAGATAAATCAGAGCAATAAGCCGACACGCTTCACAAAGATGTATCTAGAGAGGGCTCTGCAAGAGGGCATGAACCTCTTCGAGGCACAAGCAGGGCGACACAATAGACCAATAGGTCGCAGTGTAATATACCCTAACTAAATATTATTATTATTAAAGCCCCACCTCTTGCGAACGTCTGACAAACATCCAAGAGTATCAATTGTCATTAGAAGCTTCTTAAATTTGCCGTTCGGATTCGGCGTAAAATTGTAGGTCCCTTCCACTTCGCAAGGAAAGTGGTTGGAGAAGCTAGGTTTTAGGCCCTTTATGGGCCGTTAATGCCTAATATTTATTTTTTTTTAAAGGAGAGATCCTACGAACCCTATGAAAAAGGCAACCTTAATCAACGTTTCCTTATAGAATCACGAAGGCATTGAAACTCCTGGATCACACATATGCAGAAACTCCAGCATGTATTTGGCCTCAGTGACGAAGTGATTCAAAATCGGGAGTACTGCCGTGGTTTTTTGGGGTCGAGCCGGTAAACTCTACAGGCGGACCAGCAGAGATGGAGTTACGTGGAAGGGTTATGATCCCTTGAGCCTACGTCATAAACTCGTCGCCAAAGAGAAGGAAGAAGATTCCATTGGACAAATTAACTATGCTTTTGAATCCATCCTCCTACCCCTGACAACGACAACCCAATTAAAATCTGCAAAACTAGATTATACATATACTTTGCCCCAAAGGCTTAATATTAATTGCTGCACCAAATATAAGATTATTCTAAAATCCTTGCATCTACCCCTTTCGAAAGCAAACGACCTACCCCCAGTCGACCTTGATTATCTGGTAAATCTGTAATACACCGTCCATTACATGCCGCTCGCATGCAGGACACACACGCACCAGTTTATGCTCTCAGCTGGGTAATACAATGAACGAAGAAAGGGACGAAAGGAAGAGTTGCCTAATTAATTAAAACCGTTCCACTTTTATTATACAACGTAGGCAATGCGATCGTTAAACAACAGAAGGATTAATTAAAAGCTTTCATGTTCCAGTAGGGAGCCGGTAATTGGGTGGTGGGAGAGCAAAAAATTAATCACGATTCAGCAACGAAAGTCGTCAAGCAAGACCCATATTTAGTCCTACATCAACTATACGGATGGCAGATTTGCCCCGTAGACAGATATTTTGCAGCCCTTATGCTGCTGTACGTCGCACCTACCGCCGAACGGAGCATTTTAGGTCTTATTTACCTTATATTCATACTATTGCGCCTAATAAACGTTTCTTCGTAATTGGTTGACTAAAAATTTGATAGAGCGGTGGTCTTGCTATCACGTAACGTGCCAGATGTGAGATTGAACGCGATGACCCACATGGAATGCTGAGCTTAATGAAATCTTGGATGGTCAAATTTTATTTTAGCTCGTTTGTATCTTCAATTCCTTGGGCAGTCATCATTCATCTATACGTCCATCCATCGTCATCCAGAATCCAGCTATTCGTTCATCCGTCCGATCATCCTCTTCAACAGGGATTGCGAATTAAGTTGAGTAATGAATAATTTAATTTCTGAAGAATAATACGTGTGTAGAACAGTGTAGTGGGTGCTCGAAGAAGGCAAGGTCATAAATGAAAGGATGAGCGAAAAGTATTTCTGAAGAGCAAAAAAAAATTCATTTTATCGCCGAGGAATACCAGATCTGCACACTGACACTAACACTGGAGAAAGCTTAGTGCGTAGCGTGGCATCTTGAAAAACGTGAAATAAATCGAATAGCCGAATAACCTATCCCATCAACACACCTCTTCTCATCATCATCAGCACTGTGATGTTCTTATCTTAAACAGGAATTTAATCAAAACTGATCCTTTCGTTGTCTATCTATGGCTAAGTATCCTGGTGGCACATGCGGTCCTTTACTTCAATACAGAACAAAATCGATATGCTCATTGAAAGGTTGCAGTTATTTTGTCGGTCAAAGTATGTATCTTTATCAATATCCGCATGAAGGTTGCCCAAAAAGATTAGATTATAGTCAGAGTAGGGTACTTCGGATTCGGGTCGTTCTTTTTTTCGATTCGTTAGTCGTTACTCGTTCCATGCGGAATACCGACATTTTTTGGAAATATTAAGCAGGATTTTGGTTTTCTTTTAAAATTAACGAAGTATAAACTTCTATGAAGTTGACTGGTTTTGGGGTAGTTTTTTTTTCATCTTATTTTATGTGGGAGGACACTGAGGAATGCCAAAATCATTTACGTTTGTGATTCAGAGGAAATTTAAAAGTGCATTGGGTTTTAAAATAATGAGGTTTTATTTGTTTGTGTGGAATAAGTTCATGCTTGAAGGTCTGTGGGTGATTTTGAGAGCGGAGTGTACCTACAAGAATGCTTTGGGCTCCCAGGTTCAAGTGACTCCAGTAATAATAATGAAGGATGTTTTTTTAAGAGCGTCGAAAAACTCGTCACACCACAACCTAGTTTCCGTCAATGATATGACGATGTTAGCGGAGTTTAAACAATGAAAGTATACGTCAAGTGTTTTTTGTGTCATAACAAACGTGCTGCCAACAATTAATATTAAATCACAAATGCGCTGGTGCAGATGGTATTTCCCCTAACGTTCTGAAGAGGTGTTCTTCTACGTTGGCAAAACCACTGCGTAAGCCTTTCTATCTGTCCTATTCTTCAGGGCTCTTTTCCAGGAGATGGAAAACAGCATTTGCCCAGCCTGTACCAAAAAAGGCGAATCTTCTTCTCCCTCCTCCTACCGACCAATTGCCCTTACTTTCTAAGGTCATGGAAACGCTGATCAACCGTCAGCTCATGAAATATCTTGAATCGCGAAAGCTCCTTATTGACCAGTAGTACGGTTTTCACAGCAACAAGTCCACTGTTGTTTTGATGACTTATCTAACCGAAAAGTGGAACCAATCTCTTCAAAAAGGTGGTGAAAGTAAAATTGTTGCGCCTGATATTTCAAAAGCATTTGACAGAGTTTGACATCAAGCTCTCTTGTCGAAAATGCGTGCATTTGGAATCGCTGATACTCTTATTCAATGGATTAGAAATTACCTTTCGGACCGGACTCAATACAAGTTGTTTTGGACGGTTTCAGGTCTGCAACTCATGAAATAAATGCTGGTGTTCCCCAATGCTCTGTTTTGTCTCTGACTCTCTTTCTCATTTTAAAAATTATCTCCTCTCTATTACCTCTAATCCAATGCACTTCTTTGCCGATGACAGTACCCTCAGCGTCTGATATTCGTTTCTTGGTTCACGCCCCTCATCTTCGGGTGCGGACATGGAACGGCAACGTATGTTAAGCTCATTGAATTCATTCCGATATCGACAGCATAACTCAGTGGGGAGTAACTAATAGAGTGGAATTAAATGATTCCAAAACGAAATGCTGTCTTCTGTCATTAAAGCAAAACCCTAAAACAATGCCATTGTCCTTGAATGGCACTTGCATCGTTGAAACCGAACGGCTTTCCATTCTCGGTATGTGTGTTAATAAAAACCTTCGTTGGAATGACCACATATTCGATGTCTCCAAGAACGCTGCGGAATGCCTAGGCTTCCTTAAGCGTTGCTAGAAATATTTCATTCCCTCTGATCTGGCTACTATTTATAAGGCTATAACCGCCCAAAACTTGAGTGCAATGCGCATTTCTGGTGTGGTGCACCAATTACTTATTTTTAGTGGGAAATTCTGAAATGCGGTTAACCATAAGATTTGGCGAAGAATTATTTAATATTAAAAAATCCTCTTTAATATTGTTCATGGAAATTAAATGTTGTTAATAACAGCGAGGTATGATATATATTAATGTAACCATTGTTATGAACACGGATACCTGCAAATTAACATATACGGAATAACGGAGCACAATGTAATAATGATTTGCTCAATGACAAATGACAATAAATAGTACAAATAAAGGCAAATTATTTTAGTTATTTATTTACTAACAAAAAACGGCTGGACCGATTTTGCTGGAAACTTAATCAGTTCTGAGTTACTTTATTACGCTTCGGTCCCATATCAATATCATCTTTGGTTCTCGAGATAATCGTGGCGAAAGATAATGCCAAACGCACATACGTACATACACACGGACAGACATCTCTATAAAAACGTTGAATTTGGATTCTGGTGACCTTGAAACGTTCAGATATGTCAAAATCCGCGATTCACAAAATCGGCCCCATTACAAGAACTTCCATTGGGAAGTTAAAAAAATGGTTGAATGAACAACAACAACTAGCTGTTTCAGGGCCCGCCATAGACAATTCATTATTGTCTTAAAACACTTAAGACACTCTAGATGTTTTTGGTCTTAGTCCGCAATTCTCCTACATTCTGGTACAGACAATTTTTATTGAAAGCGATCGTTGAAGTGTCCTGTCGGAAGCAGCTGGACATCTGCGCAATGATAACAGCAAAAGCTGTAGGGACGTTGAAGAAATATAATCTGTTTGCCATCAACTATTTGCACTGTTTTTTTAATAATTTTTTTTTAAATAATTGGCGTGGCAGTTTGCGGATTTCAAAAATCTTTAGGTACACTTGGTTATTTCGGGCCCCCAGAGAAGAGGTATATGTTTCCGATTTCAGCTTTGTAGCTCAAATTTCGGGGTATCAACATTAGTGACGGAAAGGCGGACATGGGTAGATCGAAATAACGTTCAACGGTCTTCGTCTTCTTCTTCCTTTACGACGGGGCTTAACAATCAGGATTAATGGGATCATAGCGCTCCCACTTTACAGCATTCCTATTGGTCCGCCTGTGGGGTTCGCCGATTTGAACTCAATAAAAATCGGCAACCTTCCTGGTTTCGGATCATTTCATCACTAAGGCCATTCAAATGCTGGTGTTATTGCATTTGTGTTATCCAGGAGTGGCCTGCCTATTTTTTACGATTTCAATACGTGCATCTGCATGCTTAAATTATTGATAATTGTTCGATCGAACTTTTACGACAATGCACTCTTATTTACAGGAACCAACTTAATCAGTTGTTTAAATGTGTCTACACTTCGAATATTTATTAATAAATAGGAAACTAAGATTCTTTTGATTACTTTGCATTTTGCAATTATTAGCACAGAAGCGGTAAAAATTGGTTTAGTGGCGAATGAGGGCAAACCAAGTATATGCTGTCAACAAGAAGGGACACACAACGTCGACGAATCGGACAGAACTTCACGATAGCCAGCTACAACTTTGAGGTAGTTTGGGACTTTGTCTACCTTGGCTCTGCTATAAATTCTGAAAACGACATCAGATCAGAAATCAAACGAAGAATTACACTTGCCCACCGCTCTTTTCTTTGGCCTAAGAAGGCAATTGACTAGTAAGGCCTTGTCAAGACTAAGGAGATTTTGAATAAGACCCTTATGATCCCAGTCCTGCTATATAGCGCAGAAGCGTGGTCGTTAACAAAAGCGGATGAAGATCTTCTTGGTCGTTTCGCGCGATTTTTAGGTTTTATTTCTCAATCCTAGGAAATGTAGCAAAAAGAAAAATAAAACCAATAACTTTAGTTACATTTATTACGATTTGGAAAAGAAAACTATAAAATCGCGATTCATTATTCAAACATAAATATCAATTACATGTTGCGAATACGAAAAATGAATTTAGTGGCTTGTCTTTTATTCTATTTAAGAATTTAATTTTTTTCATTAAATTTTCCTGATTTCCATGGGGATGAAGGGCTTCATTCCCACCAAGTACTTTATTTGTTGTATTATGAACTAATAAATTAGTCTTGCATCGATCACTTTGATACCATGCATAATAACATGAAACATTTTTTCAGGTAGATATATTTTTTGGAATATATTTGTTTTTCTTGAAACACATATAAAAACTTGCTGGTTTTCCATAAACCTGTAATGAATAAATAACACGAAACAAATAGGAAAAGAACTTAAACTTTACTTGAGTAATGCATAGATTAAGTTATATTTGCATCTTTGTTACAAAAATATAAATGTGTAAACTTGAATTAAAATCAATTATGTAGCTCTTCTACATTTTACAAGCTACACTACAAATAAGATATTGTATCTTACAGTCAGTGTAAGTTAATCATGAAATAAATAAATACTAAAAATACTAATTATATTTGCACTTCCATTTTATCACCTTCACTTGATTTAAACACATTTCCTTCTCAAGAACCGGTCGCAAACTGAGTCATTATTTACCTATGTTGGGCAATAACTTCACTTTTTCTAAGTGAAGTTATTTTCCACTCGAGGAGAAGTTATTTCCCATGCGAAGTTATTGCCCGTGAAGTTATTTCCCTGCACAATATTTATATTCTCTCTAGGGGCTCTTACTGATCATGTGTAAATATTTTTAAAATCCCCCCACTCACATTAAACATTAAAAAAACCGTTTTATTGAACAAATGATGTAGTCGTTTTGAACAATTCCTTTATATAGAGTTGTCTGCCATGCCCACTTTTAAGGCGCGTTTTTGTAGAAAAACTGGGTTTTCCATTTTAATGTTGTATTACTAAATATATAGATCCATTTTAACAATTCTTTCATACTTAGATTATTTTTATATTGTTTTTGAATGAACAACCACATATCTTACAATGCTTACCACGTGAAGTGGACGGCTGGAGTTACAGCGCTGTTTCACGGTTCGCCATAACCGATCATCAGACTCCTTCTATGGTGCTGGTCTGTCTTCTTCCTTCATATTATCCCAAAAATCCATCACTTCCACTGGGATTCGAACCTGCGTCTTCTCAGGCAAGTACTCATGCACTGTGCCATTGAAGCCACGAGTTTCAGTTCATCCAGTTTTTATTTTGATTTTCTTGGACAGACCTGCGCCTGTAAGTATATTATGTTATTCATTCTGTTTTTTTTTTCTTTTTTTAGATCATTGTTACGCCCACTTAATCAGGGATAAGAACGGGAATATTGTATCAACAAGTTCACCCAAGCGGACTGTAGCCTTTCCCTATGTTTATATATATGTATTTAGAAGATAGAATGTTACATACCTAGAATGTTTCTCTCTTTTTGGATACTCTCATAAAACACTTATAGTTTCCTTATCTCCTAAGTAGAGTCGTAGTATATTTATAAGATGAAAAATAACTCTTTTAGATAGGCAATTTAATTCGCATAAAGTTCTCTCCAGACACTACAATCACTCTTGGAGAGATAAATTACGAAAGTTTACCCCTTGGATCTTCCCCCATTGGACTCTTGAAGAGCCTTATGACAACAAAAATGTTAGTTAGAAATGGCCCACAATTGCGATCACTCGAGTCTTACGAGTTTTGGAAATCAAATGGTATAATTCAAAGGTTCTCCGCCCCGTATCATCTGGCGACCAACGGCAAGGCTGAAAGGTTTGTAGGCATCATTTAGCAAGCCTTAGAATGGTAGGTGAATCAAGCACTCTATACGAAAATCTTTGCCAAATTTTAATGCAACAAAGGAATCTTCCAAATAGCCTTATAGGAGTCAGCCTGCGGAGTTGATGTTCAAAAGCCAAATTAGAATAAAACATTGACCTTGTCATTAGAGAGGTTATTTCAACTATACACTGGCGGTCACAAGGATGAGGCTTTGCAATCGATTTTCAGTTTTTGTACCTGTTGGAAATTCTATACCCAGAAACTTTTACTACATGTGATCAGGTACATATTTTCTCAACAGTAAGTCATAAAATTAAAGCGTAAATAAGAAACGGCCGTTGGAACTTCCCAAGATCAAACAATGAACTACTTGAAAAGCGTATAAAAAGATGCGCCACTAGGATGAGGCCACATGCAAAATCTTCGAAGGAAAGGAAAAAATGAATAACATGTTTACATTTTATTGTTTTAAAACATTTATTTATTATGTTTTTCTGCATTAATAATGAGTATGCTCGCCATTTTTCCATATGACCTCTATAAGACGGTTTGGAATGGAATCATTAAGTTTTTTTTTAAATAATTAAGAAAAGATGCCCAGGCATCACGAATAGCTTGGATTAAAGTGTCCTTGTCTTCAAATTGTCTGCCGCCTTCATACACTTTACGAGACAACCATACCCAAACCTTTTCGACTATGTGATTCCGGTGAATAGGGCGGCCATGAAAAAAAGTTCCACGTCATCTGATTGAATCCAACTTTTAACAACCCTGGAAGATAGGGGCATTATCTTGTTGGAATATCCAAGATAGGGGTCTGAAAATGTTTTTCACTTATTAAAATTACCGTTCCAGCAAACATTTGTTGTTGTTTCCGTTCATTCTTGTGGGCAAAAACTCCAACTCGATTGCGCCATAGTGGGTAATAGGTCCCCACACCATTACACCTGATGTACGGCTGTGATTTCTTGCCAAAATAAGCTCCTCCTTTCTTAGATCATGGAAAAAAAAGTTGTAACCATCGGGGCCGTCGAGGTTAATCTTTATTTCATCCGAAAAGACAACGCGTTTCCATTCACTGCTCCAAGCGACATGTTCTCTTCCATAATTCATTCGATGCTCCTTGCGAACTTGCCTCAAAACAGGTTTCTTTTTAAACTTTCTTCTCTGTATAGTACCACTTTTTCCTATTATCCTTTGGACCGCTGCTATGCTGGCTGATACTCCGATGTTGGCTCTTATTTAAGTCTCTGGTAGAATTTGAGAGAAGCCGTAGAATAACCCGCTTTTCTCGCGACGTTGTTGCTTCTGCCGTGCGTCCTTTTTGATTTTGTCAATTAGTGTTGTGGATCCGCAAGATAACTGTTTACAACAGCCTTACTTCTATTAAGCCTCCTTACAATTTCTCAGCCTGAGAGTCCTAACTCCTTGAAAGCATCTATTTTTCCTCTTTCTGTCGCTGTCAAAGTCTTTCCACAACCCATATTTTTAACTAAATAAAAACAGTTCTATTCAACGCTTTTTTTAGTATTCTTAACAAAATGGCTGATGTGAACTCCTACAACGAAATATTCGCAATGGTCGCATCTTTTTATACGCTTTTAAAGTAGTTCATTGTTTGATCTTGGGAAATTCCAGCGGTCGTTTCTTATTTACCGTTTAAATTTACGACTTACTGTTGGGAAAATATACACCTGTTCAGAGGTAGTAAAAGTTTCCGGATATAAAATTTCCAACAGGTATAAAGACGAAAATCGATTGGCCTCATCCTTGTGATCGCCAATGTACAACAACAAGGCATGTAAGTGGATATTTGGAGTTATATAGGCTTGGAGACGACATCTTCAAATTAAAGTAATGATTGACAATGACCAAATTTTATGACATATTGAACAGTCTGTAATCGATAAAATTGATTCTTAAGACGTGAATAAAGAATGCAGTATCCCTTGTTATGACAGACCTGACAGCTACCGACCCTACCATTCCCTCAAGTGAGACAGTCACCAGGAACAAAATGTGATGTGGCAGAGAAGACTCCTGAAGCGATGCCAGTATCAATGCAAAAAGGTTTTGAAATAGCAAAGTCGTTTGACTTTAATCAGGACAAAAAAGTTCCATCATCCGAGAGAAAGACATATAATATGTTTCATTTCATTTCATTTATTTATTTACAAAAGCCTTGAGATGAATCTCATTTGTGGCTTAAAAATATATACATTTATAAGTTATGAACATAATAAGTAGAGAAGCTCGGAAATTATTAAGAGGATTTCACAAACTTGTCAAAAAAAAAGAAAGAATGAAAATTAGATACCTGATAACTAGATATGAATTACTGAAAAACGTGAAAAGAATTAAAATAAAAACAAGAGATCAAAAGATTAATGAATAAACAAAGGGTAGAAAAGCAAAGCTATGGTGGGGCCCTGGTGATGTTCCTTTAAAGAGCGGATAAAATTATCTAAGTTGAAGATCGTTTTAAATCGAGCAGGTTATCTATTCCATATCCTGGCGCCTAAAACGAAGAAAGATCTACTATTGTTGAACTAATTGGAATATTTATGTTGTTGGAACGCGTTGAGGTTGAAAATTGCAGTTTATCGTATAAGTACGCCGGAGTCCGATGTCGGACGAATTTAAAAATAAATTAACAATTTTGAATAACTCCTTTAGTTTTCGTGACTTCAAGAAAGTCAACAAAACTATGTTAGAGGATGATCTTAGATCCATTGAGTGGTTTAGAGTGTATGGAATGCCCTCAGTAGATGACCAATTAGCCTTTATTGAAGGTAATATTCGCAATCGTTTCAACATTCATGTTCCACTCGTAACCATGTCCAAAGTCAGTAATCCTTGTTGGTTTACACATTCAATCAAGTGTTTAATATTGTAGTTATTAAACAGTATAAACTGAATTCATATAGTAGTTATTAAACAGTATAAACTGAATTCATATCTATTGTTTCTTACCAACTGACTCAACTTAGTTTAAAATATTGAAGCTTACGCTATTTAATAAGATATTGTATCTTTATGTGTAAAGCTATGTAATTACTCGTAAATAAATAAATGAAATGAAAAAATGTGACATCAATTAACTCCCAAAAACACAATAAGACAAATGAGACACATGGTCAAACCTTCTTAACGAACGAATAAAACGAGTACAAGAATTGAAAGCTACCATTAATTTGTGTTTACTGACTGAGTCCATTGCACTATATAAAGGGGATCCATAGGTTATAATTGGGTCTAGTAAAGTTTTAACCAGCATTAATCTTGTTTGCTGAGGTACGTAATACGACACTCTCCATAACTTCCTAAGTCCTCCGTAGATACTACAAAAATTACCTTCTCAATATGATCACTCCGTGTGAGAGTTTTATTTAAGATGAAATCAAGGTTATTTACAGTCTGACTGTATTGAATTACATGTCCATTTACAACTATTTCAGGAAAATAAGATTCGTCCAAACTGTTCTTATAAATAATTATACTTTGTGATTTAGCCGGATTTAAAATTAAGTCATTTTGAACTACTCACGTTAATACACTTTTCAAATCCTCATTAATGATAGAGATTGCATCTTTCAAAAGGCCTAGCTGGAAAGATAAATAAATCTGCAAATCATCCGCGTAAAGATAATAAGAACAATATTTTAATACTGCGACGACATCATTTATAAACATGCTAAACAGCAAAAGTCCTAACAGTGACCCTTGAGGGACACCAAGTTTAAGCTTTACGAGGTTAGAGACCAGAGGACCCCAGCAAACGGCTTGCTTTCGATTAAACAAGAAACTTTTAATCAGTTTGAGAGCCCCTGACGAACAATAAAAATTGTGTTGTATATTATACAGTAAGATCGAGTGGTTTACTGATCCGACGGCATTAGAAAAGTCAAGTAAACTCAAAACCGATATCTTGTCCACAGACAATGCAATCCGAATATATATAATCATGCACTTTTCGAATAGCCGAAACCCAACTGCGCTTCTTCCGAAATCCAGATTGCAGAGGTTACAGCAGATTGTGCGACTCAACGAATTCGGAGAGCTGATTGTACATCACTTTTTCCAAGCCTTTTGACATGAATGGCAGAATGCTGATTGGTTGATAATTCGATGGGTCAATACTTCCCGCCTTTTTTTGTAAAGGAATGACTTTAGCGATCTTCCAGGAACTTGGGAAAAACGACCTAGTCACATAGTCATTGTAAATATTAGCCACGCTTGGAAGTATTACCGGGAGCAGCAGACGAATAAATTTAGGTAAAACTTCATCCAGGGATATCGCATTGGAGTTAATTTCATTGAGAGCAACAAAACAACCCTCAAGTGAGACGCAGTTAAATGAGAAAGATCCCTCAGGGAAGTTCGAGAGAGAAACATTAATCATTCGTGGAATAGAGTTGAAAGAAGACAGGGCGAACAAATTATTCAGTTTTTTTTTTATAATAAGCGCTAAAGGGATTTAATGTATTAGCTACACAGCGCGGGCGTTAAGGAAATTAGGGTGAGACGAAAAGGAGAGATGCCGATGCACGTTTGTTTTGAATGTTTGTAGGTTATAATGTGCAGGAAAAATGGAGCGGGGAAGAGCATTCCACATTCGTGTTGTACGGCTGAGGAAAGTTTCTCTGAACTTCACTGTACGTCCGAACACAGGCTTGAGGGTGAACTGATGAGCATTCCTTGCATGACGGGTATTGCGGTTGAAATGTTCAAGGGGAGGAATGCAACTGGCTATTTCGTTTGAGCACTTATGGTGGAAATACCGATAAAACAACGAAAGGCGGGAGACATTACGACGATGACTAAGAGAGTCAATCGAACTCGCAATGTCTCGGTCGCCAATGAGTTTTATCGCGCGTTTTTGGATCCTGTCAAGTAGCTCCAAATAAGTTATTGGTGCACCGGACCAGATATGAGCGTTGTACTCGAGTTTCGGGCGAATAAACGCCTTATAAATTGTAGCCAGATCAGAAGGGGTGAAATATTTCTTACAACGCTTAAGGAAGCCTAGACATTTCGCGGCATTCTTGGCGACACCGAATATGTGGTCATTCCAACGAAGGTTGTCATTAACACACATACCGAGAATGGAAAGTCTTTCGGTTTCAGCGATGCAAGTGTCATTCATAGATAATGGCAGTGTGTGTGGGTTTTGCTTTAATGACAGGAGACAGCATTGTATTTTGGAAGCATTAAATTCCACTCAATTGGTGTTACCCCACTGAGTTATGCTGTTAAGACGGGAATTTAATGAGCTTAACATACGTTGCCGTTCCAGTTCCACACCCGAAGATGAGGGGCGTGACCCAAGAAACGAATATGAGAAGCTGAGGTTACTGTCATCAGCAAAGGAATGGATTGGATTAGAAGTAACAGACAGGAGATCATTTATGAAAATGAGAAAGAGAGTCGGGGACAGAACAGAGCCTTGGGGGACACCAGCATTTATTTGGTGAGTTGCAGACTTGAAGCCGTCCAAAACAACTTGAAATTGAAGGTAATTTCTAATTCATTGAAGAAGAGTATCATCGATTCCAAATGCACGCATTTTCGACAAAAGACCTTGATGCCAAACTCTGTCAAATGCCTTTGAAATATCAAGCGCAACAATCTTACTTTCACCACCCTGATGAAGAGATTGAAGAGGGCCTGTTTTTGCGAAAACCATACTGCCGGTCATTGAGAAGTTTTCGCAATTCAAGATATTTCATTAGCTGACGGTTTATCAGCGTTTCCATGATCTTAGAAAGAAGGGACGTAAGTGCAATTGGTTGGTAGGAGGACGGAGAAGAAGATTCGCCTTTTTTTGGTACAGGCTGGACAAATACTGTTTTCCATCTTATCGGGAAGAGTCCTGAAGAATAGGACAGATGGAAAAGCTTACGCAATGGTTTTGCCAGCGAAGAAGAACACCTCTTCAGAACGATAGGGCAAATACCATCTGGACCGGCGGATTTGTGTACGTCAAGATCTTGAAGTACTCTAGCCACTGTACGAGTGCGAAAGTGGATTGGTCCCATACAGAATGCTACGCGCTCGAGTACAGGGGGAGACAAAGCACAATCTGGGAGCGTTGAGCTGACTGCAAAGTGAGCAGCAAGCAAATTGGCCTTATCTTTAGAGCTGACAGCTGGAATGTCGTTGTAAATGAGTGTCGGAATAGATGACGAGGCCGAATTCTTGATGTTTTTAACCAATGACCAAAAGTTTTTACTACCAGTGTGACTTTGTAGTATTTTTTGGCTCAACTTTTGGTCATAGGAGAATTTGACACGATTAATGTGCGCATTGCAGTCATTTCTGGCTCGTTTAAACTTTTTACGGCTTTCCTCAGATGGGTTGGCTTTGAATAGCCGAAAACTTGCCTCTTTCAACCTGATAGCCTCTTTGCAGGTCGAGTCACACCACGCGTTAACTTTGGGTTTGATACTTTTAATCCTGTTAGGGATAAAAGACTTCATACCCAGATGAGTTATGTTTGTGATCATATCAGCAGCAGCATCCACGTCGCTGTCGAGGAAGCACAGCGACCAGTCAAAACTCTTAAAGAAACCGTTTAGTTTTTCCCAATTGGCTTTCTCGTACTGCCATACGGTTCTTTTAGGAGTTTGTTCTTTAACTATGTGGTTGGAGTACGAGAAATTTGCTGATATGATGCAATGGTCTGACGAACCTAGAGGCGATAATACGTTCAAAGCGTATTTATCGGGGTGAGAGGTAAGAAACAAGTCCAATGTGTTGGCGGTTTGGCTGCTAATGTCCGGTATTCGTGTCGGCTCATTTACAAGCTGAGTCAGGTTATTTACCTCAGCGAAGATCTCGACGTACCTTCCTTCGGGTGTTGTCTGACCAGAATGTCGAAGCCAGCTTGAATTGTGTATATTGAAATCGCCCGCAATAACGATTTCAGAACGAGGATGTAGGGTCACAATTCTTGTAATAGAATCAGACAGGGCATCCAACTCATTATAAGTTGAATGTCTGTCCAAATTTGGGCTTCTGTAAAAAAAACAGTAGTGGATTAATTGCCTACGGACATGGAATTTTAGCCAAATGAAATTAATTTCTGGATTGGAACATTAGCCATATTGAGGCTGAAGTTGATAGGCTACGTCACTACGTATATAAACGGCGATACCGCGATGGGGAAAGAATAAAGGCACTAAGTTGTACCCAGGTAGACTAACCTCTGTTAAATCAGAGCCAACGCTAACCTGGGTTTCACTAAGTGCCAAAACAGCTGGTTTGTTTTGAAAAACATGGGCGTATAATGAAACAAATTTTTTTCTCAACCCACGAATGTTGCTGACATCCACAACGAAATTCCTACACATTACAAAAAACAAACATAAAAAAAACACAACTCCGACGCTAACTAAGCATAGGGCGTGAATTGAAAATATACGTTAGATTTCCAAAACAATTTACCGCAGGTGTTATGCCCGTACGGTAATTTGTTTTGGTCCACCAACAAAATCAACAACTCACGACCCGCTATTCGCCCGATGCTGCCTTTACCCAAGCATTGCAAGTGCACAAACGATAATAACCGAACGACACCTGCAGTAGTCAAGCAAATCCAACAGTGATGAAGTGGGATGGGGGACGGAAGGTTTTTTTTTTTTTTAACAGCACTGCCACCGGCCGCCGGCACTGGCTCCATCTCTATGTGGATTTATTTTTTCCTGTTATCATACACACACACTACGCGTATTTTTTTTTCTTCGCGTAATTTTTTTTTCTTCTTCACTGCCACCGGCCACCGGCACTGGCTCTATGTGGATTTAATTTTTACTTATCATATAAGTATGTACTTCAACAGATTAGTAAGAAAATCAACCTTGAAATCTGTTGAGGTTGAAATTCTTAGAGGACGCCAATCAATACCAGCTACTTACAGGCAGAGTTCCTCCATGTTGATGCTATTAAAATATGTAGTCTGGCAACACTGTTGACGTCGGCGCCCAAAGTCAAATTCTGACAGCAACAATTTTAGGGAGTCCTTATTATGAATAGAATGGCATTGAAGCGACACGATTTGTAAATAATACTTACTATTTAATGTAATCAACTATGAATTGAATTTAAATAAAGTCTGAATTTAGTAAGGGATAATTGTCTTAACTAATATATAGTAGATATGAATATAAAACCTTATAAAACAATCACATGGTCCCTTTGTTGTGTTATTAATTCTGCTAACACTTACTTATTAGTTGATTTACTTCATGACATTTCATGCCTCACATGTGTGCGAACATAAAATATATTCAACCAACCCAACCACGTACATAGGTACATTCAAAGTCGTTTATTTGCGTTTTTTCTCCAACGAAAATAGCAAACTTTAACACAAAAGTTACAAGGGTTCCGTACGCGTTTGGATGAACTTAGAACAAAATGCAATAAACTGTGCGAACAAAGCGAAAATTGTTGAGAACAAAAAAGACGGACAAAGCAGGAAATGCGAGCACACAAACAACAAAAAAAAAAATAAAGAAAAAATTGCGGGTTAAAAAGTTGGTTAAAAAGACGTTTTTGCGGCGGAAGAATTTCACCAGAAACATACAAGCGAAGCACACTGGATGGAACCCCTCGGGGCAGAAAGAAAAGGACATAAGCAAAAGAGGATGTGGAAGTTGTTATTTGGTTCTTTTTTTACTCGCTTCGCTACTTTTTTTTAACTTTTTTCTTTTTTGCTGCAAACATTTTTTAAACAACTCCAAACTCAACGAGAAAGAATAACTTTTCAACGGTTACGGTACGTCGCTGTCTAACTCTAACCCCTACGCTTCGTTAACCTACCTTGTACCGCACCCTCTGCTTGTACATTCTTGAGTAACTTTTGTAAAAGTGTCTCGATTGCAAAGGACTCCGGTGCCAAAGGTAGTGCTACTGACAGTGCTACTACTGCTTTTTACCAATTATACCTAGTCTGATGTTGTGTCAAGGATTTTCGTTATTAGATCCCCTTTCTGAATTAGACTTTAATCCTAATGGCACGGTCATACATAATTTATTAGTTTTTAAGGAAAAGTTAAATGTCATCAAATTGTATTACTCAATGGGAAAAAGAAGACACAACAAAAAAATGACATAAAAATAAAACGAGGTAGGTACGAGTAGATACCTATGAGCAAGTAATTTGAAGAAAATTGAAATTATGGAGCTTTGAGCTACGCCGTCCCAGAGGGAATCAGTTAGCGGAGTATTCGAGTGCCGTAACCACTTTTTGTCGGTTTTATGGTTTTTCAATTTTCATTTAGGTACTCCCAAAGTCGTATAAAGTTAAAAATTTGTTGATTGAATTGATTTTAAGACAGAAAAATTATTCTTTATCAGAGTTTACTGTCATTTCTATATATTCCCCGTAAATATTAATTTCAAGACATCTGCCATCTTTTTTGTTCGGCTTAACACTTTTGTTCAAAAGAATTGCACTGCCTACATTTAGATTTCGATGCGATTCACTCCCCACTGAAACGGATAACAAATTACGCTGCGAAGCGTCGCGTCGCCATAACTACATATTTGAGAAGCCTAAGGAAGTCAGCTATATCGGTGACCCTGACCATTATCTGTCAAAGCAAAATAAAAGGTAATATTTTTTTGTATAAAAACTTTTGTTCTTAATAAAAATTAAAAAAAAAAATAAATAAACATAAATAAGATTTAATGTTCATGAGTTAAAATTCACATAAAGTATTAGAGGTTTATTTATACATATTTTTTTAAAAAGTCGCTTATTTTTCGGCATACATATTAGGCCTTAAAGGCCCATACAGGGCATGAACCTAGCTTCTCCAACCACTTTCATGCGAAGTGGAGGGGACCTACAGTTTACCGCCGATTCTGAACGACAAACTTGAGAAGCTTTCTCATGACAAATTGATACTCTTGGATGTTTGTCAGACGTTCGCAATGCAGACGTTCCAAACATTATTCATTATTTAAATTGCTCTTTTATTTGGCGCATTAGAACCCGAAACCCGAATCACTAACTAAAATCAGTTGTTGTAATTAATACTCGATGCATAAATTTTTTCCCGATGATTTAAATAAATGTCCTTTTAATAAAAGACGGATGGTCCCCGTAGCTGTTTATGTCAATAGTCTGCTTTTTGTGAAACCAAGAGTGACGTGCGAGACACACTTAACTCAATTCTATCCTTGGGATAAATTCAGCAAGAGTAAGATTTTCGCCCGTGTACGTACTTAACAAAACCCACCCTCACGCCCCGTGTACAATAATTGCGATTCATGATATTCCGCAACACGCTGTGTGTTTGAGTGTGCTGCATATATACTCTTTTGTAAGCCGGTAAGCTGAGTTAGGTTTTGGGTCACTCATGGATGCCATATTGGATGACTTATAGTCATTTTGACGAATTTTAGCCCGTTGATAGCTTAGATTTTCATGCCTCAAATACAGGATTACTATTGAGATTACGATTTTTGTGCTGATTTGAGTCACGTTGTGGGCGCAATGATCAGCCAGATACCCAGATATCTAACTACGCTTCTCACTACCAATGGCTGCCCATTTTGTCCAATAATGGCCAATTTCTTCCAGTTTTTTCTGGTATCCCTAGAGGCCACAGCCAATGATGTTCTGAAAAAGATTGTTTCCGTCTTCTGAAAGTTGATTGTCTTTTGTTTGTGTCTCGGCTGCCCCAAATCTGGTGATGTGCATTCGCGTCGCAGCCGAAAACGAGATGTACTTGCTGAGTTTGGCAGTACTGTACAAGTTCCTGTACTGGTGCAGGTGGTACCTCCTCTATGTCCCCAGCAAAATACGCCGATGCGCATACGAACTTGTGTATCACATGGCCATTGTGGCGTTCAATTAAAACGGCCACCAGGTCCCTAGTATTGAAACCTGGAATGAGAGAAAATTTTATATCTTTCGCAATGGAAAGAGCTGCCCTAGGTCTGAAATTACCTTTGGCAAAAATTAGCTCTCTATTTCTGCTGTTAAGACCAAAGATCTTACCTGTAGTTGCCCATGGTTCCTGGATTAAACCAAGAGCGACGTTCCTTTCGGCACATCTTTGGCTATAGGTGTCCGATGCGGTGCAGGTTTGCCTGCAGCACAGTTAGAGACGTCATTTCTTCTTCACGTACTCTGGATTACGCACTCTATGAGGTTTGTTATCACCCCTGCGTCGTACGTAACCCTGTTGAGAGATACCACTTTGTCTCCCCCGTGGACTTCTGGTGTTCTGTCCATCTTTCCCGCTTGTATGTGCCTGTTCGGCCGCCAGTTTTGGCCTAAAGCGGTTACGGTGCACGTTTGTGCTGTCCGTTTTGTTCGCCTTTGTAGTAGCATCCAGCACCACAGTTGTTTTAGCAACTGAGTTACCCGCGGCAGCACTAATGCCAGCCACTGGTGGTGTGGCGCTATTGTTGGCACTTGTGGATGGCTTATCATTTTCTGTAGCATCAGTGGCAGTACTAATACTAGCCCCTGATGTTGTAGCCTTCCTTTGATTGTCTCTTGATGCCAGATTCGTCGATTTGTCCGCGCTCTTGAGGATTATTTTGATCTGTCCAAACTTGAACGAGACCATCCCCTTTAGCTCAACAAGTCGCTTCATCGTGCTTTCGTTGACAGCATGGACCATATGCGCGACATCTCTGTCGTCAGATCTCTGCAGAACTCTCCACGTTCTGGTGTTGAGTTCTTTATTCTGGCCATCTAGAATTGCCAGTATTCTCTCATTCGCTACTCCGGTACTATGAGGAAAGAAGGCTCTGACGATATGTGGTTTCGGGAAAAGTTCTTCTCCCACAAGCGTTTCCATCCCGCATTTCTCTTTGAGCTGCGCGAAGTTTGTTTTCATCCACTCTGCAGTGGTAGCGTCCGCACATACGATCATTAGCCATCCGGCTTTGAAGGTTGTACCGCGGAAGGCTGGTTTGGTCCCCTCATCACGTTGTTCGATGGTGATGTCCATAATCCTCTCCTGAATCTGAGCCATTTGCTCATTACTGAAAGGATTGCAATCCAGATCGACAGGTACTACACCCAGTCTTACAAAGCTCGCTATATCTCTATAGGATACTTTGTCGACGGCTGTATTTCCTGTGCGAGCTCGTTTCGCTTCGGATTGGAGCGGCGTATTGTCCTCGGACCTTGTACGCTTCACCTCGGAGCCTGTGTCGACCTCTGTCGACAGAGCAAGTGCTCTGGCCTGCTCTACGTTTTTCCCCTTTTTCAGCGCACGCCTAAAGCGGCGCTGTTCGGATGGAGTGAATTTGACGCGCTTAGACTCAGTCTGTGCAGTTATGCCAGAGGTCTCCGGCGCGTCAGTATTCATGGGATGCACTTCATCCGAGAGTATGCTTACATTGCATAGCGTGCTGGCTTCAGAGATATCGTCACTAAGAAGAGACGAGTTCTCTTCTAAGCTCATCATCTCCGAATCCGTGGTTTGTGACCCTTCCCGATTGGCAGGTGTCACGTCATTTACGACAGGGTGTTCTAAAACATCCCCAGTTGGTAATGCAGGGTGTTCTGAAACATCCCTAGTTGATGATGCAGTTGTAGAGGCATCAGGCATCATCAGCGGACGGGGTGCCAGAGGGGGGGGATGTAAGGGTGGGGTGGGAGCGGACGTGAAGTCCTGGTCAGTTCTTGGTTGACGCTCATCAGACGGCCTGGCCCTTAACAAGCCCGATGACTCTTTGCGTCGTAAGCCTCCGCACCGGCACCATCGAGTTTGTTTGCGGTGATGGTGCACACGTCAAGGTGACTGACCCCGCAAGAGGTTTTCCGTTATAGTGTGACGATGATATGTAGGAAAAACTATTTCGAATCTATACGATGGCGTATCGCCTAGGCAAAGGATAATTTGGTTTTTAAAGGAGTTTAATGGCTCATCCGTCATATGGATTAAATCTTGTCCGGAGCTTCCGTCACTGTGCTGAGTTGCTGTTGAAGGGTTAGTTTGGTTGTCTCTCTGTGGTAAGTCTTGTTCGCGGTTTTCGTCCCTACGTTGAATTGCTGTTAGGATATTGATTTGGTTGTCCCTAGGTGGTCTTGAAAGCGCGTCGGCTACGACGTTTGCCTTTCCGGGTCTGTATTTAAGCTCACAATCATATTCTTCGATTATGGATTTCCAACATTTAATTTTATGATTTGTATTTTTGCTGCTTAAAGCGTACGTTAAGGGCTGATGGTCTGTAAATATTTTAAGTTTAGCTGAACCGTATAGGTAATTTCGCAACGAATTCAAAGCCCACACTATGGCTAGCATTTCCTTTTCATTGGCTGCATAGTGTTCCTCAGCCTTACTAAGTTTTCGGGAAATGTAGGTTATTGGCTTATCGTCTTGCGACAGTACAGCCCCTATTGCGTAACTTGACGCATCTGTGGTAAGCTGGAATTCTTTGTTAAAATCAGGATAAGTAAGGACGACTTCTTCGGAGGTCGATGAATTCTTGATTTTGTTGAATGCCTCTATTGCGTCCTCAGTCAAGTGTATCATTTTTTTTTGCTTGAAATAGTTTTCGACGAGCGTTCATCCTCCCCTATTAAAAGAGATGTGAGAGGTTTCGCTAATTTTGCGTAGTCTCTTATAAAAAGACGGTAGAAACCAGACATCCCGAGAAAAGATCGAAGATCTTTTAAAGTTTTCGGATATGGGAATTTTTTTATTGCCTCCACCTTGTCAGGGTTTTTTTTTTATTCCATCTGCGAAGATGATAAATCCGAGGAATTCCACTTCAGATTTTAGGAAATCACATTTGTCGAGTTGCACTTTTATATTCGCTTTCTGTAATGTCTCAAAAATTTTTGCAAGATTTGCGAAATGCGTCTCAACATCTGCACTAAAGACTACTATGTCGGCTATATAGATGAAACAAATTTTTCCACTTTAGTATGTCGTCCAATGCTCGCTGAAAAATGTCCAAAAATGGAGGGAGCATTTTTGAGTCCGAAAGGGAGCCTTACGAATTCATACTTTCCGTTATTAACAGAGGAGGTAGTTTTTTCGATGTCGTCTTCATGTAAAGGAATTTGGTGGAAACCGCTTTTGAGATCCAGTACTGAAAAGTATTTGTTTCTTCCCAATTGAGATATAACTTCGTTTATCTCCGGTATTGGATATCGATCAGGAATGGTCACTGAATTCAGCTTCCTATAATCGATCACCATTCTGTACTTTTTCTCCTTTGAAGCATCTGCTTTTTTGGGTACAATCCACACAGGTGAATTGTACGTTGACCGTGAAGGTCGAATAATGCCATCTCTAAGCAGTTGCTCTAATTGTTTTTCAATTTCTTCTTTAAGGGCCATAGGATATGGGTATTGGGTAATGTCTTGAGTAAATAGGTTCCTCAGTGGTTGTTCGGATTTTGCCTTTAACGTTAGTTGAAAACGTTAGTTTTTCGTTGGGCTCAATGAATAAATTGGGGTAAGTCCTTGCTAGATGGTAAATTTTATCTTTCTGATCCTGTTGCCTGTGGTCGGTTTTAATGTCTATAGAGTTAACTGATTTAGAAGTTTGTTGTTTAAGTTGAATTTTAAAACGGTTTTGGAGGATCATATAACTTTCTTTCGCATATATTACTGCTGATAATTCTTTTAGGCTGTCATTGCCGAGTATCCCGTGAAAGGATTTGAGTGTTGGCAGAAGGAAACATTTAATGCTAATTGAATTGAGACCGAAAAGGTTGATTATGGTGTGATGCGTTACCTGAACGTTACCGCCAATAGAGTTTGCGCAAAAATTCTGTTTGTTAGGGGTGGGAGTTTTGACGAGAATTGGTTGTATATAGTTTTTGTTAGAACCCGTGTCTACGAGAAATCTTAGAAATTTGTTGTCCCTCGTCTTGCACTCGAAATAAGGCAAGGACGAGTTTGTTAGTCTAAAAAATGGATGTCTACAAAGTCCATAGATTCGTTGACGTCTTCATAATTAGATTGTGTGTTTACATATTCATCAAGCGTTTCTTGATTATTATCCGCTGCGTTGTTGTTCGTGGCTTCAACTGAGGAGTTGTAATCGTCAATTTCGGTAGAGTTATTAGATACATTTGGTGCATTAGTGTCTGTATTTAGATAAAAGTTTCTTTGCATTTTATTTGGAGGACCCTGGTATTGTTTTTGTGGTAACATCATTGATCGCTTGGGCGCGTGTGGCCAATTTCTTTCTTGTGGCCTGTTCATGTAATTTACTCTATTAGTTCCGATAGTTTGAGTGTCCATTCGTTCCGGAGGTCTTTGAGTATGAAGATTGGATTGGTGGAAGTTTTGTTGTAAGTTGGGATAGGAGTTGTTTCCATAGTTTGGTCTTGGGCTTTGTTGGAAACTTTGTTGGAAGGATTGGTATTGAGGAAACTGAGGATTTTGGGGAATTTGTCTTTGTGGAGGTCGAGGTTGGGGTTGATACGTTAGTTGTGGATAAAAGGGTTGTTGAAAATTATTTCCTCGAGGAGGAAGTGAAGGTGCTTCGGTTTGAATAGTTCTTTTATTTATACCGTTATTGTAATTTGCATATTGCGCTCTGAATTGTTGGTTTTCTAATTTTTGACAAAGGTGAAGGGCCTGAGGCAGATCGATAGGTTCTCTTATTCCTAAAAGTCTTGGAAGATCTCCTTTGAGACCGCGTATAAACGTGTCTAGCGCCTTTTCCCTGAATGTGGAAGTTAATAGATGCATGGCATCAGTGGAAATATCCATGCTGGATATTTTGTTTAATATGAGGGATAGATGACTATAAACGGATTGATAATACTGTTCTATAGTATTATGTCCTTGAGCTAATGTCGTCATCTGGTTTTCCAATGTTCCTAAGTCGCGTTTATCTGCATAGTGCAGAGTTAAACACTTAGACATACACTCGCAGCTAAATGGGGTGTTATAGGATTCGAGAATAGCATCGGCATTCCCCACAATTTTGTTGCGAATTACATTTAGGATTCCGAAGTATTTCGGAGTTCCTTTTGCGTCATTGTAAATGTTTAGAATTCGCTCAACGCTCTTACGCCAAGAGCTGAATTCTCCAGGTGTTCCAGAGAACTCTCTCAAACTACGTACAACATCTGGGGTTTTATCAAGGTCACTTAGGTTAGCTCTATGTTGTTCGTCTATTCCTTGTTCTACGCCTCTAGTAATTGTTATGTCGGGATGCAATATCGACTGGACTAAATTTCTACATTCAGTATGACAAACTCTACTTATAATATTCGTTATGATCCCTTCTAATTCTGGGGTCATGTGTGCATTCTGAGCTTGTTGAGGATTTTGTTGAGGGTGGTTTAAGAGTGATGGGCGAATGTTAGGATTGGCCATTTTAGATTAAATTAAGTGAACAGCTTTAAATTATTTCAAGATCTTATTGATGAACTAAATTAAGTTTTGAAATTTCTACTAAGTGTATGATTTGTTTGTTCAGAATTGGTTTGGTTATCTTTATGTTCACTGATTCAACAAATAGAATTCAAGAAAAGGAGAAAAAAAAATTATAAATATCTTAAATTACATATATCAAAATTTACTTTCGATTCACTATGGTTCTAAAAAATTTACTTGCTTATGTGTATTAAGTTATAATTGAAATTTTCTTACAATAAAATAACTAGGAACATGTTCCAAGGCTGGCAAAGGGGCATCAATCCTGTTCGTCCTTGTTTGGTTACTCAGGCGCCTTTATCTGCACTTCCTCGTTGGTTGCCTTTTTTATTAAAAAGGTCAGAATGTTCACTTTGTGAGTTCTTATGCTCAGGATTTTTTTTGCAATACCCCTTTGCGAGCTAATTGAGGTCGTCAAATAATTATTTTTGCACTACGCTTTGCGATCTACTTGAGGTCGTCAATAATTTTTTTTTTTTTTTTTTAATTCTGGCTCGCCAAGGCGATTTATAAAAGGGGGGGTACTTCGACCTAAAACATCTTTTGTACCGTATGGGCCAGAAAAATTTTAAACTAGTAAAATTTCCACTTTCCGTGTAAAGTCATGCTGCAAAAGAATGTTAATGACCTCGAGCCTTACCTTAGGACCTGGGTATGCCATCAAATCGTTTGCATACGCTATAGCATGTCAGAGTGAACCCACCAGATCACTCGTGTAAATGGTAAAAAGGATCGGAGAATTCACCACACCCTGCTGTAAACCGTTTTTAGTTTCAAAGACTCTGCTGGAAGTCAGGTCCTCATTTGACAACGAACTTCTTTCCCATGAGCATATTATAGATTACGAGTACAAATAGCAAATGTTTGTGTATCCCCCGCCTGGCCAGCTTGTAGAAAAGTCCCTCTTACCATACGGTGTCGGAAGCCTTCTCAAAATCAACCAGACAAGCACCCGTGCATTGGTTCTTGCATTTATCCCACCGAATGTTGGAAACCAATTTCAACGCGGAATGAATATTGTCATGCCGCGCCCTGAAACCAAACTGGTTGTCCAGAATTATGTTATTGTCCTTGAACCACTTCAACAGAACTCTATTGACAACCTATTCAAAGAGCTTGCTAATATTCGGAAGCAAACTAATCGACCGGAGATTGGGTTCGTCCTATCTTTACCATTTTTCGGGATTGGGTGTACCACAGCTACCTTCCAACGCGCCGGATAATGAGCATTATTCAGCCCATTGTTAAACAGCGTGGTGAAATTATCTACAGCCTCCAGAGGCAGGTGTCTCAATACGACGTTTGGGACATCATCCACCCCCGCCGACTTTTTATTCTTTAGTGACTTGAAGATGCATAGAAGATCTTGTCCATTGGCGACAACTGCATTAGCATGGTTACCATCATTGAATACGGTGAATCCGTTATTCTCATATCGCCAATTCTCAAGTTCGGTTCATAAAAGTGGCTCACCAGTGCCCATGTTCTGTAACTCATGCGATAACTCTTCGCATCGGAAACTTTGGAACACAAAATTCCACCCTTTATCGCATGTGTTCTGCTAGACTCAGAAGAAATTCTTTGAAATTAATGTGATCCTAACGCTGATTTAATTAATTATGTCGATGCATTTAATGAAGTTAAAATTTGCATTTATTTTGTCTGTCTATGAAAAAAATAAATGAAATAATATTTTTTTTAAAACAAGAACCTTTTGCTCTCTCTTGTTGGATGTACCAAGCTGTTTATTTTTGTGGCAACACAGTTCTAAAAATGTTCGAAATGGATCTTATTTAGGTGCTTGATTTCTTTTGCATTTTTTTAAACGTTGAACTTGATCAACGAACTGTATATTTTGTTAAATAAAAAATCAAAAATGTTCACTGTCCACTATCCGTTTAAAATTGTTCAATATCTCTTTCTCGCAAGCCAATTGAAATGTGATAAATTTTGGCAGTTGAAGTGAATAATTTATCGCATTCGAAAGTTACAGAACACCGATTTATCACATATTTCCAGGGGTTTCAAGGAATATCATTGTGATTCTTCCTCCTGAACAACTTATTTATCTGTTTAGGTACGGCCGTCATCAACATGCTGTGCACAAAAAATGGATACCGGCGGGGGTAACTAATTAAATATCCGGTGAGTCACTAATGATCGAGTCGTCAAACATTTCTGGAACGCATCTGTAAGTAATGACAGAAAAGAAAAAATCTGTGTGAGTATTTTGCGGTGATACATAATTACTTTCTTCGGAAGCAATGGTGACGCTATCTGCGTGGCCCTAGAAGTGACAGAAATATCATAGCTTATCTTCGAACCGGGGAGAAAGATTGTGTGCATCTGGTGCAAACGTATAACAGAATCTATTTTGGAGAGTTGCGATTGTCACACACATGGTTGAGGCGTTCTCTAGAATTGTGTCGCTGAGAGAGTTGCATAAACTAGTGCTATTAATGCAATATTTAAAGGAGTAAATTTTGATTTCCATCGACCATCCTTGATAATTCTCATTGGTTTTTATAGCTGATAAATTTTGAATAAATGTATGAATAGAATACATTGTCTTACCGTTTATTAGGATGGTTTAGTTTACTGATGATCAAGATGGAAGTGACTGTCTCGGAGAAGGTGAAGGATCGGGTAACAAAGGTAAGGGTGTCTTTACGATGTGGGTGGGAACACTTAGGTGAGCCATTGCCAGCTTGTTCTACCTCCACTGGAAATTGGGAATGAATCAGACACATGCAGCAATGTTTTTTCGCTTTTTTATTATTTACAAATAACGTCATTTATTCTGAGGCATGTAAAGGGTAGTTAAATTTTAAGGGCCGCTGTTGATTTTGAATAAAACACAAATTATTTAGGAAATTATTGTCATTTCTTTTTATTATGATAATATTGGTATGGTTCAATTATGTATGGAACAAAATATCGGCCAAATGGCAGCCGCGACCTCGGCGGCACACCTCCATCCGATGGTCCAAATTTTCGATGCCGCTGGGCATAATTGAGGATCTATGCCGTCAATGTGCCGAATTATGTAATCCCTTAGCTCTTGAATTGTTGCTGGCTTATCGATGTACAACTGTTCTTTAAAATAACCCCAAAGAAAGAAGTCCAAAGGTGTCAAATCACATGATTTTGGCGGCTAATTGACATCGCCACAAGGTGAGATAACACGGCCATTGAATTTGTCGCGCAAAAGAGCCATTGTTTCGTTAGCTGTGTGCCAAGTGGCACCGTCGTGTTGAAACCACATATCGTCAACATCCATATCTTCCAATTCGGGCCATAAAAAGTTCGTTATCATCTCACGATAGCGAACACCATTCACAGTAACTGCCTGACCGGCCTCATTTTGGAAAAAAATACGGCCCGATGATGCCGCCAGCCTATAAACCGCACCAAACAGTCACCCTTTTTTGGGTGCATTGGTTTTTCGACAATCACTCTTAGATTATCATTCGCCCAAATGCGGCAATTCTGCTTATTGACGAATCCACTGAGGTGAAAATGTGCCTCATGACTGAATATGATTTTCTTCGAAAATTGATGATCCACTATTGCCATTTCTTGCCACCATTCTGACCATTGACGACGCTTGAAATGGCCAAGAGGCTTTAGTTCTTGAGCCAATTGCACCATGTAAGCGCGTAAATGCAAGTCTTTATGCATAATGTTCATCAACGACGAGCGTGAGAGGTGCAATTGTTGGGCACGATGATGAGTTGAGGACGGCTCTTCAGCCACACTATCGCGAACAGCAACAATATTTTTTGCAGTACGAGCTGTACGAGCATGCACTGGTGTTTTCACATCTCCTACAGACCCGGTTTGCTCAAATTTTTGCACGATTTTTCCGATTGTACGCACATTTGGACGATTAAATTGACCGAAAACGCGCATTTTCATAATATGCCTGAATAACTTAAACGCGTTGCTCGATTGTGTATATTTCCACGGTTCAAATTGAGTTAGTCTGAAATTGAGAAATGTCAAATAAAATACAGAAAAAAACTTGACGTTTAGGTGTGGTTCACATTCAACATCGGCCCCTACAATTTAACCACCCTTTCTAACAAACATGCGTAACAACCGTTCAGAGCTGAAAAAGCAAAAACTCTGGTCGTGATTTCATCCTCTGCTCTCGAAGAGCTTATCCAGAATTTGTTATTCGTTTCTCTCGATTAACGGGTGGCGTATGTTGTTGTTCACCATGGAGATTGAACCTGCACCGCACGGGTCCCAAGCCAACACACTACTTTAATTTTAAATTCATTTTTCAATTGTTACTGAATATCAACTTACGTACTAGACAAAAATGATTAAATCTAACTTAAATTTAACAGGATACTTATTCTTATTTATTGGTCCTTATGCGGACGCCCTAAACTTACTTTCCTTATTACTTATAATCATAATTTGTTATAATTTGCTCACCCCACATTGAATTGTACTTAAAGTGGCATTAGCTCTATTTTTTTTCTTCTTGAAATACAAATACCACTATCTATTCTCATTTTATTTGTAAATTAAATTTAGTATTGAATTGTATCTATATTATATAATGAAAAAAAAAAAAAAACTATATCTTATAATTATTGCCTTTCAGCCTAAAAACTATTTACGAACTAATCTTACATATGTATTCATCGAGAAAATCAAATAAAACTCGGTATCATTATATTTTTATATTTTATATTTTTTATATAAAACAAACTACAAACTACCTATTCTACTTACTTAAACTACTTAACATATTCTAACTATAATTAGGATTCTGAGCACTCGTTGGCTTGGCAACAATTGGTCAAAATCCCAATTACTTTCCGAGCGCCTGTCAGTCGTCAACGTGCACACGCGCTTCTTCAATCTTCTCCCGGAAGCTAACATAGTCTAACTTATAAACTAATAGGATGTTACCTAGAGTAACGCACCGTCTTGGGAGGGCATGTTGACCCCTCCCCCCTCAAAAAGCCACCAAAATTCGACAAATTGTTTTTCCGTATCGAATTTATCCCTCTCCGATATTGCGGTACTAAAACGGAGGAGCTCATGAGCATTGGCGACGTTCTCGCCGCGGATGAGCCGCTTATCTCTCGCGCTGCGGTAGCGGTGGTATAATACCGGGATACCATCCCTCGTCTGTACCAGCCCTTTTGCATCAATATGGAGAAATGCCTCCGGCGGGATAAAGTCAGGCCGGAGCGTACTCTCTATGTACATTTCATTGGGGTAGTAAGCCCCAAAGATCAGGCTATTGTCGCTGGCCATCGCCCTTGCAACGTGCCTTCGAGTCACCTTAATGAGGAAATTGTCAATCCTATTCAATAGAGCCCCATCGTATAGGACCTTGTTGAGATAGTATTTTATATAGTTGGATTCAGGCGCTCGGAACAACCGGAGACAGGTCCTAAGACATTGGGCCATACCAATAACAAATTTAATGTGGAACTTAAATTAGTGGTCCCGTTCATTTGAATTTCTTTGTCCATATGAGTGAAAGGGACTACAAATTTAAGCTGCACACTTATTTTGTTATTGGTACCGGTCATTATCTCTCCAAAACCAGAATCTTTTCCATATAGTTAGGCGATATATTAAGCCACAATGGACAACCATAAGCGATAATCGGCCTTATAAGGGCCACGTAGCAAATGACCTTTACTCTGGAGTCAAGTTGACTGCTATGAAACAGTTTCATCATCAGCCAACACACTACCCTCTACACCGCCGCCACCCTCTTCATCTTACGCTCAATGCCAACAAGCCTTTTCTTAGCCATAGCGTAGGAAACAGGGAGCTCGAATTTTCCAAAGTAGACCAGTTTGGAATTTTCCCTCTAACTTGACCGTTCCATGCGGAAGTAATCGGCTACCAATTCGTGAAAGGCGTCATCATTTGTATTGACCACTAGGCATGTCATCTTTGTTGGCGAGGCTCCTTTCGTAGATATAAATACATACTACCAAGCCCAGCTCCGTATTGGCAGCAGATGGTCCTTCATTTTGAAGTTGAATCGTCTCACACGGTAGACCCAGGTGGCAGTGATTTAAGCCAATGAATATCTGAGGTGTGACATCATCATAAGGAAGGGCTTGTAATTGTTTAAATCATCTTTGCTGTGTAGGTCACACTCGTTCAGGCTTTGAGGTTTGAAATACCATAGACGGTACGAAGCACCTGCTTCCTTTTGGTGTGCACCGCTGATATGATATTATGACAGGATTTTGTCCACGGTGCGGGACTAGCAACTGCAATTAAAATTGCGGATTTGAATCAACGGCAAGGGTTGTCAAATTCTAAAATAAAATGCTTTCCCTTTGATAGGTGAGGAATTAAGAATCCGAAAAAATAGACGAATTATTTTATTTCTGTCAAAAACAGAAATATTACATTATGCAATTATACAATATAATTAGGAATACCCCAGGTGTTCTCTTCACATGCGCTCGCTTCAAAGGAGCGAACATTAAATAATTTGTCAAAGTAAAATGCGCAAAGAAACGTGAGGACTGTATACTGCGGTGGAATGACTATATTTCTTTTAATCTATGGACTGTCGGATAGGTGGTGCTGCGGTGAGTATCTGTTCGTTTAGCATTTTGTGTGGTTATGTGGCGTTCTTCCATTTTCGTATTATTGGTGATTTTGTTTAACATTTGGGGAATTCTCAATTCCAGGAATTTGTTTGAGTTGTTTGCGCACGTTTGTTATTTTTTGTTTACTTTTGCCAAAGGCTGAAATATCAGATTTAAACTGCCTAACAGATTGGACTTGAATATCAAGAAAATAGAAATAAAATCTTTTTTTTAAATTGAGTGTAAATGATTTATGTACATAGCTACATAGATTCTTGTCACTTTCTTCACATTTAGTTAGGGTTTTCTAACGAGAAGCAATATGTTCTGTCCAAAGGTTTTGTTCAGCTTTGACATTTGACTCTGATCAAAAATTCAATAAAAAGCAAAGATACGAATCATTCACCAAGAAATTGTTTGTGCAAGTATCACTCAGGGGCCCAAAATTGGACATGTTGAATACCGTTTTGGGAAATTATTTGAGGTAGAAATATTGAATCGTTCTAAATGGGCCAAAAGTGTTCCAACAATAAAGAACACCTACGTATCGAAAATGGAATCTTGAGTTGGAGCTGGTGTCTTTGGCCCAACACCAAATGCTATGGGAATGTGTCCCACGGTATTCCTGGCAGAAGTCCAAGCCATTGAGATCTGCGCTGTTCTAAACTCAAAAAAGGGAATTGAAGGCGCTAGTGTTCATATCTTTTCAGATAGTCAAGCAGCACTACAGGCACTGTCGTCCAACACAATAGACTATTTGACTGTAAGAAAATGCAATGATGCCTTCTATCCAAAACAACAAGGTCAAACTTTAATGGGAACCTGGTAGCCTAGGTACAGAATGCTATGAATCTGCCGACGCACAAGCAAGATCTGGATCTGAATCTACGTTCTCTGGACCAGAACCTTATTGCAGAGCCAATTGGGTTGCAGCTTTAGGGCTAATCAAAGACTGGGAATAAAGAATTCGTCTTAAACATTGGAAAAGTGTCGTGGTACGGAGCTATGTACCTTCCTATTATAAGTAAAACGTGTCATCAGCATAGGCAACTATCTCTCTTCCTTTGCAGACAAGGAATTTAAGAATTTTGTTTCGTGATATACTTCACAGTTGATTAAAGAGGACTCCGCCTTATGGCGTTCCGCAAATAACAAATTTTTTGAAGCATGCAGTCTCCAATACCACTGATAATGACTCTGCTTTTGAGCATTGTCTTAGCACAGTACAAATGCACGCTCTATCGAAACTTAATCCTGCCAGTCCTGCTTTATGGTGCCGAGTGCTGGACGATAAGTAGGAAAGTGGATCGTATATAGGGTTATTTGGTCCTGTGTGCTGTGCGAGGATGGCAAATGAAGGAGTTGAAATAACCGCGAACTTTATGAGTTGTACCGAAATGTTGATGTAGTCCAAAAAGCTTATTCCCATCGACTACATTGACTCGGCCATATTGAGCGAATGAACAATAACGCTACGCCCAAGAGTATTTTCGATTCCCAGCCCCCAGGTTCGAGAAGGCAAAGAAGACCGAACAACTGTGAACAGCGTGCCCGGGATGGAAGGCGGCAGTGTCTCTGTCAGAGACTCTTCACTGGTCGGGAGCCCGTTAAGTTAAAGTAAGTGTCTTAACCCACTTTGTCAGAAATTGTGCCGAATCAGTTCCGCGTGTGAAAAGGTGATGGTTTCCTTACTCGGGTTGTTAAAACCACCATCTCTTCTATGTGTTGAAAGGAGGCCAACGTCAATTCTTTTTGGTTAAGAGACTTCTCGATTTTTCTTATTACATCATAAAGCGCTGTTTCCACAGATCTGCCTTTGACATAGGCGTGTTGTGCACTACATAGACAACCAATTGCCTCGTGCTAGTTCCTTAAGTGCAGATCCAAAAGTCTTTCCAAGGTTACCTTGAGAAATGATGAAAGGGTTATTGGTCTGTAGTCATTGGCTGAAGAGTGACTTGGTTACTGTCTCTTTGCTGGTGCAATCACTAATGGCCAGTTGTCACTGGTTGCATAATGTCTAGCATCTACCTTCCATATGATTCATTTACCTGTGTTGCGTTCAATATTGAACCTGTCTCGACAGAAGGTAGTTGACGTTCGACCAGGTCGGAGATTTTGTTCCAGTCTGCCTTACTGGGGTTTCTAAATGGTTTTCCTTAGGTACTAGGTTCAAAATCAATAGTGAAAAATATCCGGAAATGTTCGTGAAATTAACACTTCGAGGAAACCTTCCAGTCACTGTTCTTGAACCTACCTGCTGTAAGTGCTACTGAGCTTTAACCTCCTCCCTAATTTTGTTGTGAAAGGTAGGATGACTATATGTAGGTTAAAAAGTATTATAAAATCTGGCTCTGGGCAATAACCCCCCAAATGAAAAATGAAATAACTACCCAAATCAAAGATGAAATAAGTCCCCAAAATGGTATGAAATAAGTCCCCAAATAAGTATGAAATAAGTCCCCAAATCCTATATGGAAATCCCATAAATAGTGCAATGCATATGGGGGGCCATGCTGCCACCCTGCTTAGGGTCACTGTTTGCTTTGGAGTAGGTGCGAGGTTTTACTTTATAAATTTGGGGACTTATTTCATAGTTGAATTTGGGGACTTATTTCACTATGAAATAACCCCCCAATTTGCCAATTTGAAGTATGAAATAAGTCCCCAATTTTGGGGGTTATTTCCTGCAGCCATAAAATCTATCAAAGACTCGCCTTTTATATCCTTACTCCACAACTATATTTGGTTAGCGTTGGCATCCATACTTTCTACTAAGTTGGCTCTGGTGGTGTTAGCAAATTACCCCAGGCTCTTTGTCCTTGTCAGCCGTTGCTGAACCGATAAGAGCAAAGAAAGTTAATTGATTTCTTTATCAAAATGCAACTTTTAAGTTTTATAGTATTACTATTCCCTGGATTTTGGCTTTACAGAGCCAAGATTCCTGGATAAAGACCACTTCCACACTCTCCTCAGCCATGAAGAGCAGCAGATCGTCTGTGGCAGCTTGAAAGACGCTGGTTTTCGCTATAGGGGATCTAGAACTTTAAATTCCATAATGAATCCTGCCAAGGATCTCAAATGTGTGGCAAATCAAGGATCCATCGCAAAGACCGTTCTTCTGAAACCTAATAGTATGTACGGATACGTCCTATCCATACCTACAAAAGCGTATGCAGAGGAAAATCCGAGTTGGATATTACCTCCAGTTTAGCCCCGACTCACAACACCTCAAGGCTGTGGATGGAGCGTTTAAAAAAATATGACAACTCGTTGTTGCCACATCCTCCACCTTGAGCCGGTTGTCCGTCGTCATCTTACCGTTTGTCAACCCCTTTTAAAAAACGTCTTCGCTTTCTTGGCCGAGTGTTTGTGTCCTCGTCAGCTGAGCGGATTCTTTTGGGCACCGACTTGGCTGAGATCCTTGCCGTACGTGAACTTTGCAGACCTTTGAGCGGAGGTCTTATCCCTAACGGTCGTCTTCAGACCCTTGGCCTTTTCTGACTGTTAAGGGATAGTTTGGCCATTGTTATCCCAGAGATCGGCTTCCTTTGTGTTGGAAACCCGGAGGTTGAAGCCTTCGGCGTGCATGCGATGAGATTTGCCCTGAAGAAGACCGTTCCTCACTGTTTTCGACAAGTGTGACTCCACAGCCACGATGGCCACTGGCGCTAGATGTGTCTCATTTCCGTGATGGGTCTCGTAATGTTTATACCCTATTCTAAGGGTATATTAATTTAGACACATAGTTTGTAACATACCTTAAATTGCCCGTACACCCCTAAAAGTTACTATATTTATGATAAGCATCGATAGTAATGTCGATCTAGCCATGTCCGTTCGTCCGTCCGTCCGTCCGCCGGCAAAAATTTGGCCTTAAACTGGGCCTAGAGAGCTGAAATTTTAACCATATACTCTCTAGGGTCCCGAAATAATCAAGTTTACGAATTTTTGAAATCCGCCCACAGACACGCCCACAAACTCAAAAAAAAACAAAATTTTGGAAAAAATCGAATTTTGAGCTAGAAAGCTGAAATTTTTTATATATGATCTATGGCTCTTAGAACTGCTCGGGATACAAAATTTTCAAAATCCGCCCACTGACACGCCCACAAATAAATAAAACAATTTTATTGAAAAACCAAAATTTGAGCTAGGGAGCTGAAATTTATAATATAATACTCTCTAGGGGCCCTTTATGCTCATGTGTTATTTTTTTAAAATCCGCCTACTGACACGCCCACGATTGAGCTAGGGAGCGTTTTTTTCGATAAAATCCTTTAAATGTTATATAACAAAATATGTAGAGCGTTCTTAACAATTCAACCATAGTTAGACTTTTGTCACGCCCACTTATGGGGGATAGGAATAAGAATAGGGTATCCAACAGTTCGCCCAAGCGGACTGTAGCCCGTCCCTATGTTTTTTTTTCTTCTTGGCATTATTCCTCAGAAGCACTGTGTCTCTGTCTGAGTGTTTGGCTATATCTTTTCCTTTCATCTTCTTTAAGAGCATCGGGGCACGTGTGTACCCTTCCCTGTTTTTTTTTTCTTCAGATGTTCTTCGTGTCTTTTAAGGATTTTGAGGGGACAATTGTTTTCTCCAGAAGTCTCTCCTCCATCAATAAACCGGACGGAGTATTAACCTCTAGTAGGTAACTTTCTGCTTCATGTCTGGCAATCTTTTTCACATTACTAGGCGGTGTATTTGCTAAGCATATTAATTCTATTATTAATAAATCTAATTCTATGCTGGGCTTCGTAAAAAGGTGGGCCAAAGAATTTAATGACCCTTACGTTTCTATGTCATTGTACAATTGTTTTGTCCGTCCTATTCTAGAGTATGCCTCTCAAGTTTGGACACCGTTCTACAACACTCATTCAAATCGAATAGAGGCCATTCAACGTAAATTTATTCGATTTGCACTTAGATGACTTCCATGGGATGATCCATTTAACCTTCCTCCCTACAGTCAACGTATAAAGCTTCTTCAAATGTTACCCCTTTCTCAACGAAGGCTTAATAGCGATATCACATTTTTACAGCAGCTTATATCCGGTCAAATAGATGCACCTGACTTGCTGTCGTCTATTGGCTTTCATTTTCGTGGTGGTGCCCATAATTAACGCAGTGTTGAATTATTATTTAGCCCCCATCATAGAACGAATTATCGGAGGCATGAGCCTATTAGTCGCATGAGTAGAATCTATAATCTAAATGATCATGTGATTGACTTGCATGTTAGTAAAATTAAGCTAAAAAATATTTTGCGTAATAATGCTTTAATGTCTTAAATTGTCTGCATTATTTTGTGTCTGTGTTAGTATTTTATAGGTACATAATTATTGTATTTTTAATTGTTTTGTCCTTACTAACACCTGCACTAAATGAGCCTGTGAGAGCACTTTTATAATGAATGACTGAACAAGAACAGCTTGTAATTTCTACCACGTGACGTGAGGCTGCAGTTGCAGTGCTATTTAACGGTTTGCCACAACCAATCAGTCTTTTTGTAAAACAGGTCTAATTTATTCATTATTCTCGAAAAAGCTTTTTCTGCACTGGGACTCGAACCTAGACCAGCGTCTTCTTAGCAAGCACACTACCCACTCTATTGTCGCAGCCAGAAGTTCAACACTGCCTGAATGGACATATTGTTTATCGATTTTAATGAGAATACCAACATATCTCTAACGTATCACAAGTTTGTTATAGTTTATTTGGGACTTTCTATTTTCACCAAAGTCAAGTTACTATAGCCCCCACTTCAAGTTGTACAATTCAGAAATTGTTGTTGTACCGGTCGAGCCGATACCGAGACATTTAACCATGGCTCTCATCACAAATGACTATTAATTAAGTAAATACATAAGTGACCCTTATTACAATTTGGCGTTTGACCCAGATGTGGTACTTGGACATTAGTGGACAACCACAAAATGCAGTCTGTTAATTAAGTCCAATAATGATATTTTTATTTTTTTCTGATATCCTTAGAGGCGACTGACAATGGAGTTCTGAAAAGTAGCGGAGACTGAGTACGAAAGTAACTTGTAAACCGCTAAAATCCAAATGAATAAATGAGAATTTGGCTTCAGAAAATACTTTGCCAAACGTTTGTTTGATCTGTGATGTGAAAAAAGCAAACTCATATGTTACAAACGTCCTTTGAGATGTATCGATTATAACACGGTGAAAGGACTGTAACACCATACAAATTAAATCAACGAAATTATTAAAACTGGTTAACTTCATACTAAAATCATTTACTTCAATAAAATAAATACATTCATTTGTAGATCTATCTAATAGTTTTTACAAAGAAAAGAAGAAAAAAATATACTTATCACCTTGAGATGTTGTTTATCAAATAGAATTTGATTAGTAACATAAATAATACTTTCTTAGTAACACTTGAGTCACAGAATAATAATTCGAAGTAGGCGAATTCAGGCAAACAAATAAAAATAAAAAATTGAAATAATTATATGTAATGCAATAACTTAAAATCAAATACAATAAATTATTTTTTTCAATCTGAGTCGCAGTGTTTCGGCATTCGAAGAAGAGCTGTTTTGATTTTTCTCTTACATGTACCGTGCATGACCACATTTTGCAGAATGTGCATCGAAAAATGCAAAGGGTAATGACTTTAGGCCCATTTCAATATTACATTTTCTATCGAAATCATTTGAAAGAATCTTACAAAAGCAAATGAACTTATTTCTTGACACATACAGTTTGACGACAACAAAATAATCGGGTTTTAGGAAGGGTCACAGTTGTATAACCACCTTAGTGAACGTCGTCGAAGATTTACGGCAAAAGATGGATGAAGATAAGGTAAGCATTTTAGTGTTGCTAGAATTTTCTAAATCGTTTGACACATTGGTTCATAAAAACTTGTGTGATAAGCTGCATCAGCTATTTAATTTCTCACATGATGTAGTCAAACTACTTGCTTCATACCTTTCAGGTAGAAGGCAAATTGCTCAAGTTGGGGACATTTAATCGGATGTCATTTCGATCCAAAATGGTGTCCCATAGGGATCCATTTTGGGACCACTGCCATTCTCGATGTATGTCAATGATCTGCCATCTATTATCAAACATAGTAAGGTTCAGATGTATGCCGATGACGTGCAGTTGTACATGAGTTCCGATCTCGGTCTTATTGAGCACGGTGCTACTTGTGTTAATGAGGATATTGAAAATATATCGCGCTGGTCTGAAACAAATGATCTTTTGTTAAACCCTGCAAAATCGAACTGTCTGCTGATCTCAAGAACTTCATTGGACTTGTCGTACTTTCCTTCTGTGATTTTAGGCAATTCTCCTACAGAATACGTTGAGATGGCTAAAAATCTTTTTATGGTCTTTAACCGAAATCTGACCTGGGATAACCACATAAATGTTGCCTACGGTAAAACTTATTACTTATTCTTTCAAATTGAGTTTTTTTTCGTTGTTTCCTCAGGATCTATTTTGTAAATTTATAGCACCACTTGAAATTATATAAATACTTTTTCAGTAGAAAGATACACATTTGTAAATCATATCTCTGTACAAATAATGTAAATTGTGCGATACCAAAGTGTATATTATTAACGAAATAATAAAATGTCAAATATCAAATAATTATGGGATGCTAAAGCTTTCGCCCCTTAAAAACACGTTTCATGCTCGCCAAGACGATGGTACTTTAATGTACGGGTGGAAAGTTTTTGCCAAGTGAAGCTTCGCCAGCAAAAGGAAACTACAGGTCGTTTACAACAATACCGTTCGGTATGTTTTTGGGCTAAGAAGGTACGATAGTTTGTAGCACTTTTCTACGTGCCTTTTTAACATGATGTTTGACAGTCTACTTCAGTTCCGCATTTTAACTTTTCTCTCCATCATCCTGACAACACGACAATCTCCCGGTCTGTACGAGAAACTGGCTAGGTGTTCCTCTGACAGGTCTAGTCAGTTGATTAATTCGCGTTACTCCTCCCTTACCACTGAGCGTCAGTTTTTTATTAACTCCATTCGTCTTTGGAATTCTTTACCGCGTCCTATTAGAAGAATCAATAACACAAAAAGGTTTGAAAATGAATTAAGAAACTATCTGGCACACTCAAATTAATTTTAATTGGATTAATTATTATTAGTTTTAAGTATTGACCACGTAGTGTTAATAGATACTTACATAATATTATTGAATTAGTTCGTCTTTCTTTTTAGCTTTCATCTGAAAATTTAGGTTATCACTAGTTTACAAGATATTATATCTTAAAGTGTATAGCCATTAAAAGATAAAATAAAATAAATGAAATGAAATGAAAATGAAAATGAATTCACTGCTCCTTGGAATGGATTGAGAAAATTTGACAAAAACAATAGGCACAAATGGAATCTTCATCCTTACTGGAACTTTTATCTTTCTTGCGATTTTTCCTTCGTTCTCTATTTTTTTAACGTGCTGTGTTTGCAATTTCGTCGAACTCTTACTTACTTCTTATTCTGAATCATTTTTTTGGGGGTATATGTGAGGATAGCTATGCGCCTCCTCATTATACACACTCGTGGTGGAACTGCTATAAGAGTTGATTTCAGAAACGGAAAAACAATTTCGGGAAAAAACGCTTCAATCGAAGCATTTGTTATGGCATCAGCAGCAGAATTTGGGAACAAGGTGATTTATTTAAAATGTGAAGCTGGCAATAGAGTTGAAATTTGTGGCTCACTTGGGACTTCAACTGCATGCGGTCTGTCCTGGATGTTGGTCGGAGCAAACTTATCCCCCCCAAAAGCATCATAATTTACCGGCCAAATTCCTGCCAATCTGAAGCCCGATAAGATACTGGTGGCTGACTTTTTTGTTGAAAGTTCGGTGTATCGTATATTTTTATTTGATGTCATAAAAAATCAGAATCTTTCTAGTGTCATTGTGTTTTAAGTTTTACCTACCCGCATTCGATTTCATACAGTTTGCACAAGCTTCATTGAAATATGTCTCCATTTAGACTAAGAGCCCGAAGTAATTTTTCGGTCTGAGAGGTAACCGAAAGATACTTGCATACTGTGTAGCCTGAGTAGAGAGTATATCGAAAATATTAATCTGGCAGCAAATCGTGGCAGCCAATGCGTGTGACAGCGCGTTGAATATGCGTCATTTTCCACAATAGTAATAATGAGTGTAACCACTTGGTTATAGCACTAAGCAACAGAGTAGATCAGCTTAAATATGAAAATATTGGTCCACGACGTTTTACACACAGCGAAGTCCTTGCCAGACGCGGCCAAAGTCCAGGATCAAACCCATTTCAAAATTCAATATAAAAAAGTTAAATTTAAAAGAAGTTATTATTTGGACTGGTCTCGTCGACGGATGAAAAGGTAAGAGCCGGAAAAAGCCGGCGAGACATATATAATATGGTGGACGGCAGTAGCTGATAACAGGGCAGCCAACTGTTGATCTTTTTCTTTTTAATGCTAGGGTTTACATGAAAGATAATTTTAATAAATCGGCTTTTTTGATACAAACAAATACAATAAAATGCTTCATTTCGATAATGTTTACCAATTAAGTATTTTTTAGGCAAAATACAAAATAAATCTTGGGTGGGCCCTATTTAGTTTTGAGTAGTTTATTATAAATTTCAGCTCCCTAGCTTAAACTTTTGATTTGCAAAAAAAGTTGATTTTAAATTGTGGGCGGATTTTGAAAATATTTACACATGAGCTTAAAGGGCCGCTAGAGAGTATATATTATAAATTTCAGCTGCATAGCTCAAATTTTGATTTTTAAATAAAACTCTTTTATTTAAATTGTGGCCAGTGGGCTGATTTTGAAAATTTTACATCCCCAGCAGTTTTAGGAGTCATAGATCATATATAAAAAATTTCAGCTTCCTAGCTCAAAATTCGTTTTTTTCAAAATTTAGTTTTTTTGTTTGTTGTTTCGCCTTATTTGTTTGCGGGCGTGTCTGTGGGCGGATTTCAAAAATTCTTAAACTTGATTATTTCGGGACCCTAGAGAGTATATGGTTAAAATTTCAGCTCTCTAGGCCCAGTTTAAAGGCCTAATTTTTGCCGACGGACGGACGGACGGACGGATGAACGGGCGGACGGACGGACATGGCTAGATCGACATTACTATCCATGCTGATCATAAATATAGTAACTTTAAGCGGTCTACGGGAAATATTAAGGTATGTTACAAACTATATAATAAAAAAGCTATTAGAACTATTTCCGAAGACTTTTCCATTGGATTCAACACAAAATAAACTTTGATATGACAACTTTATTTATTATTATTATTATAAACAGTTAACACGCTTAATCCAGCGCGCAATTGAGAAGAGGCTTAGTTTTTTCCGAAAAATGGAATATTACAACCTACCCACCATTAATTTCGTACTCACTCTCCCCTACTGTCTCCGAATTTCAAAAGTCGATTTAAACTTCTAATCATTGCAATGGTCCTAAACTTACAGGAAGTCACACTGGAAAGGAATGAGATGAATTCGATACGGAAATATTAGCATCACCGTAAGACCAGACAGATTTTTCGGAATTATTTTACTGTCGCGTCAAGCCAATTCACCAAAGCAACTTTCTCAAAGACCTTGCTTGCATTCGTAGACAAACTAACTGTTGTATCGAAAGTAAATATTAAATAACTATGCATTGTTGGCATATATAGGGCCTTAAACCTAGCGTCTCCAACCTTTTGTCTGTGCGAAGTTATATTTTTGTCATGAACCGAGGGGACCTGCAATTAACACCAATTCCGAAAAATTATCCTGACAGTTTATACTCTCATCTATGACGACTTGAGAACGCCAATAAAGAATCTATTAAAAAGTTTCTATCCAAAGTTTCTATACATATTTGAATTTATTATTTATTATATTATTTTGTTTATATTATATTTGATTTATTTATTAAAGTATATATATTAATATAGTACTATAAAGTATATATACAAAAATCTCATCTATCGGCGACGAACTCATTTCAATGGTTTTGATCATTGAATGGTGTATTATGGAAGTTGGGTTTAAAAAAATATACTTATTCCCTTTGTGTTGATCATTAAAAATTTTAAACTCGGGAAATTATTGAAGAATTTCGGGTTACGACCATCAATAGGTGCAAGGAGAGCTTTATTTATGTATATTTCTTACATGCAAAAAAGAATTTACTTATTTAATAAATTTCATTGAAATGCAGTAAATTTGATATTCAAACAAATGCATTCAATGACAACTTCAGTTGAAAAACATTTCTTGTTAACCGCGCCGGCCCCCGCGTCATTCGGTTGCACTTTTAATTCTTCTTTGTCTTCTTTGATTTCTTTGGTAGACCGAGAAATCGTAAAATAATCCTCAGCACTACTTTTAGTACCATCACCAGCACTAATAATGCCCCACCAAACAAAATGACGATGGCATCTAGACTATGATACTGAATAAAGTTGAGATCTTGACTAGCAGAACGCAAATGCGGGGCACCTTTGTGTCGGGCTACGTACTCCACCCAATATGTGGCCAAATCCAAAGGTTCTATCGGCTGATCGCGATATCTCTGCGATGCAATTTTAACCGTTTCTGTATACTGCGGACTCGTAAGCATCTTATTGATTGCGCCCAAAAATGTCTCCTTAGTTAGCTCATTGTAGTCGACCATAATGCCATAGCCAGCAACTTCAGAGCGTGCCATATTTAAAAATTGATCTCCAAACATTGGAATTCCAATAAATGGTTTTCCATGATAAATTGACTCGGTTGTGCTAAGCATTCCTCCATGGGTAATGAAAAATTTAACATTTGGATGAGCCAGTATGTCATCCTGAGGGAACCAGTCGCTGATGTAAACATTGTCGCTCTTTCCAGGCAGATCGGTCTTTTCAAACTTCCACAAGACGCGTTGTTTAAGTACTTTAAAGGTTTCAAGGATGGCAGTACGCTTTCTTAGTGGGAGTATGCTACTGTTCAGATTAGATCCCATGGAGAAGAATATTGCGCCATGTTTTGCTTCATCCAAGAACTTTTGCATATCGGCAGGAAGGGGCGTACGCTCACGATTGATGTGCATTCCACCGACTTCGATCATATTAGGCATATGTGGACGTGGAAAACCTAAGGAAACATGAGTGTTCAGCAAAAGTAGTGCGGTATTCTTTAGGATGTTATCCAGACCAAGCTTTGACTTTGGGAAGAATTTGTTAAATAATTCACGCTGCCTGGGTAGGTAGAAGTTATTGAAGTAAATATGCTCGAAAGTGGCAACAGCTAAATTATAGATTCGCTGAGAAAGACTCATGCGATTTGTCAATGGCAAGAATGGATTCGGCACGTACGATGGAGGTGAAGGAGATCCAACTAGGTCTGTGTTAAATTGGGTGGCCCCGAACGTGCTCAGTGCCACTACGGGTGCATTAAAATGCTCAGCTAGCCCGAATAACGCCTCAGATACAAATATTTCACAAACGACAACGTCGAATTTTTCCTTTGATAACATTAGCTCCTGCACTGCTGGCTCATTCAAAATCGTTGTGGTTGTATTCATTCCCATATCGTACAAATGAAGGAAAACCGTAACGATGTTCATGTCTCGCAAACTTAAGATATCATCATCCATTTCTGAAATAAAAACAAATACATTTTTGAAAAAATATACATAACTTTTTATCATTAATTTTTAAGAATCACTGATTTTGTTTGTTTTGAGAAAAACCTAGGCTTCTGCACACGGAGCATTTGGCTATAGACGCGTAACAAAATTCGTCATGTGCTATGTCCAATGCCAACAAAACATCTGCAACATGTTGAGAACATAGAACACACACGGTTGAATAGCACTTAACATAGTTGGTTGATGCCGGGAGCAGCCTCTACCAATAAGCCCCACTAAGACCTAGATGATGCGTTTCACAACTAGTAGAAGGATACCTCATATCATGTAACCTTGTTCCCTGGGCACTCTACTCACTTTATTAAGCAAAGTTATGTATGTGAAACTATTTTAGACCCATACGTCAACGTTAATCGAAGGGGTGCTGGGTACAAAGCTTTTTTTGAGAGCATACCTTTCCATCACGAGAAAGGCCTTGATTTTGTGTGCTGAACTTGCATTTGACTTTGAAACAGTGAGTGTTGTAAGAACTATGGAATATAGAGATTTTAAGACTATGCGCTGCTAGAGGAACATACCAGAAGTATCGATTGGAATTCAATCTACTATTTTTCTTCTCCAAACGAACAAGTTGAGTTTTTTAATAGCAATATTAAAAATCTATACAATCGGTACGTTCCGCTAAAGACTAAAATCGTGCTGCCTCGTAAGGTTCCTTGGATTTCCCCACAAATCCGCTCACTAATGCAACAGCGTGACCTTGCTTACACTCGTTGGAAACGTTTTCGTTTGGTAGGGTATCGAAAAGCCTACTGTGTACTTCGCAATAAAGTTGTTACTGCAATACGAGCCGCAAAATCTAACTTTTATTCAAGTAAACTAAATGCCTCATTAGGAAGTAAGCACTTGTGGAGTAATCTGCGCAATATTGGCATTGGTAAATCCAGAAACAATAACGTTGATGCTCCTGATCCTAATGAACTCAACTCAAAATTTATTTCGTCGCAGAAATTGTCAAATAGTTTGGAGTCATTACAACAAAGTGGCAACCCATCTCCCTACGCTTGCTGTCCTAGTTTCTGCTTCACAGCTTTCAACAGCGCTAATGTTGCTGAAAGCATTTTATTTATCACATCGAATGCTGTTGGCCTTGAAGACATTAATCCACCTTTTCTAAAAATCGTATTACCCATTTTGCTACCTTTTATTACTTATATCTTTAACACTGTGGTGACTACAGGGATCTTTCCTAGGCAATGGAAATCAGCAAAAATTATCCCCATCCCAAAATCTTCCAAGTGTGATGAGTATAGGCCGATTTCACAACTCCCTTTTTTGTCAAAAGCCTTTGAAAGGATCCTCCAAAAGCGAATTAGCCATCATCTCGCCATTTTCAACCTATTATCATCTAAGCAATCTGGTTTCCGACAAAAACACAGTTGTATCACTGCTGTGATAGGTGTGTCTGAAGATATTAGGCAAGCTCTTGACGAAGACAAAGTGTCCTTCTTAGTCCTTCTTGATTTTTCTAAGGCGCTTGATTTGGTTGACCACTCTTTTTTGTGCCGCAAGTTGTCTCATATATATAATTTCGAGCCTTGTGCTATAAAGTTAGTATCGTCATACTTAACTCACAGATTTCAAGCCGTAGAAGTTAATCAATCCCATCCAAACCCCCTGCCTATCATAAGTGGTGTCCCTCAGGGATCCATACTAGGGCCTTTGTTTTTCTCCCTTTATGTCAACGATCTTTCTAATGTCATCAAAAACAGCTCAATTCATTTGTATGCTGATGATGCTCAGCTCGTATTAAGCTGTCCTCTGGGCTTAATAGAGCACGCCGCGCAATCGATAAATAATAATCTTGCGGATATAGTGCAGTGGTCTCAACAAAATGGACTGATATTAAATCGTGATAAAACTAAGTGCATCGTGATTTCGCGAAAGCCCCTAGATCTGGCTTATTTTCCTATCCTCACACTCCAAGATGCTCCTATTGAGTATGTAGAATCCGTCAAGAACCTTGGAGTGACCTTTAATCGATTCTTAACCTGGGACAACCACATTAATCTTGCAGTCGGCAAGACTTATGGAGTTATCCGAACGTTGTGGGCGACCCAATCCTTTACTCCCTTTAAAACACGAGTCTTACTTGCTAAAATTCTAGCCATGCCAGTCTTAACATATGCTTGTGAAATTTTTGCGAGCTGTAGTTATGCATCCAAGAGGAAACTTAATGTGGCATTTAAATGTATTGTGCGATATGTGTTCGGATTGCGTAAATTTGATCGAATATCACTCTACTCCAGCCAACTTTCCAATATGACTTTCGACAATCTTCTCAAATTTCGAACTCTTTGCCTGTTTTCGGACATATTTTCAACACATCAACCGACTTATATATATGAAAAAATAAGATATCCCACCTCAAGCAGATCTGCTCAATTGATCCCTCCTCGGTACTCTTGCTTAACTTCTGAGCGTCAGTTTTTTATTCACTCCACACGGTTGTGGAACTCCTTACCCTACTCTATCCGAAGTTTAAATAACACAACTAAACTTAAAAATTAATTAAAATCGTATCTCCCCTTGAATTCTTAAAATTTTGTATTGATTTTTTGTATATCTTGTATATTTTTTGTATATTTTTTGTATATTTTCCTTATTTCTTTTTTCTCATCAACATGAATTCCTCGTTTTGTAACTCATGTAGCTTTTTATACTCGCTTCGACTATTGTATGCCTTTCACTAGTTTATAAGATATTGTGTCTTACTGTGTATAGGTAAATCACTAAATAAAAATAAAAATACAAATAAAAATAAAATAAAAACTAGATTTTTAGCTTTCAAGTTATGCCTTCAGAATGAGAATAAATATGAAAGTACTAACTGAGCCGGCCGCTCTCCATATATTCCTTTCTTTCAAGAACAATTTACATGCAAGCTCTCAATAGGGATGGCGAAACTCCTGGATGACTCAGATCATAGAGTTAAAAAAATTGATTGCAGCCAGAAGTGAGGTCCGGCCGTAGGTGAATTTTTTGGCCGAAGCCGAATCAAGTGCGATATGACAAAAGTCATTTAAAGAAAACCCCGGGATCTTTGGGGTTTTTTTTCGGGATAAAATGGAATTAAAAAAAAATCAAAACTCATGTCAATTTCTTATAAGTACATACATATTTCTGCGAATATTTTTTAAACTTTTAATTATTAACCCGGCAGAACTCGAGCCGTGAGCAAAATACTCACACTACGTAGAAAAATAGTGTATCTAATACTCTACGTTTAAGCTAACCCTATCTAGCTTCTACGTAGAAACTTCTCCCAACGCCCAACCTATTTCGCAAACATAAGACTGTCGGAAACATCGCACCATTTTGTATACCCTATCCTAAGGGCATATTAAACTGGATCTATAGTTTGTAATATTCCTTTATATTGGCAGCAGCCTCCTTAAAGTAACTAAATTTGTGATCAGTAGGGCCCGGATTTCTATGCAAATGCATCATAAAAACTCATGCAAATGCATATTTTAGGTTATAAATGCATAAATAATGCATATTTCATATTTTTACGTTTTTGCTTGCATAAAAAAATAGATTTAAATTTGAAATTTTAGCGTTACCCTTAGATACTCAAACTTTACGATAAGATCACTGAATGTGCAAAATGAACTTGTCACATTGACAGATGAGCTAAAATTCAAATTTATTGACATAACTACTCGTAGATCCAACGTGTATTCCGAGTTTCGTATTTTTTGTGAATAATGTAATTTTACTTAGGTACTTTTAAAGAAGCCATATTAAAATATGTAAAATATTGTTTCAGCCCGCCAAAGCCGAAGCAGAGTAGATTAGATTAGATTAAATTCTTTATTTAGACTTATATTTCCAATTATTATAATGTTCAAGAAAAAGAAAAGCGTTGGCTAAAAGTCGTCTGCCATAGATTGACTTTAATCTATATTTCAAATATTTAGTTAAGAAAGTTATTTTTTTTGTATAAATTACATAATTTCCATATTTAATAAGTTATAGTTTGAATACATATGTATATGATCTTAAAAAAAGATTGAAAAAATAAAAAGAAGAACTAGCACATTACGTTGCAGAATTTAAAAAAAATACTAATATCGCATTTATGTTTGGCCACAAATTAATCCACGAAACTATTACGATAGGTTAAGGCGTGATTACAATATTTGAAAAGTAGACTCCATCCATAGGCACCATTCAATATTAATATAGCTTCTTCTCTAGTAAGAGCACTCTTAGAAAAGTACAGAGCACGTAGTTCACGTAATATGGGACATATTGCCAGAAAATGGAATACATCTTCCATCTCATTTAGATTACACAGGCTGCAGATTCCTCGAAGATCTTGTCTATGCGGGACATAGTTGAGATATAAAATTTCGGTTCTAGCCTTAAAAATCATGCTTATTACATTGCCTGAGAGACTGTCGCTCAAATAGTTGCCAGCACCTAAGGCATGATCAAGACATTTATACATACTTCTGGATGGTGATGTGAGCGCCCTGTTTAAGCATTGCTGGTAGAAACTCTCGTCCACTCTAGCAATACACCTATAAAACATGTTCTTCCAAGTGCTAACATCCCTTACATTCAAATCCAAATTAATCCCGTGTAGTCCTGCAAGCTCATACCACTCTTTAAATAGGGTTAATTTGCATCGAAATGCAAACAACATAACCTGCTTGTGCAAATTGATGTCTGATCTCTGTAAAACTGCGGACAAGTAATCTGCATTGGCCTTGAGGTTCCTAATGTAAATCTGCGGTAAACCAGACTCCACATGAATTGCATAGGTAGGGGTTGACAGGGGCAGTTGAAAAATTCTCTTAATAAAAAATCTCTGAACAGCTTCAAAGTCCTCCAGATACTTGAAGCCAAAAGCTTGGTTAGAATAGCAAAGGCACGAGTTTACTGTAACCTCAAAGACTTTAAATTTGGAAGAAGGATTCAAATATTTTTTGGAAAGAAAGCTACTCCACATATGATAGCCGTTTTTGCAGTAGAACATTTCTCTCTTCCATGTGGACGTAAGTCAAGGCTGTGTGACAAGAGAAAACCCAAATATTTGAATTGCTGACCTACCTCTATTGGTTCCAATTCTAAAGTCTAATGTTCACGTAGGATCCTTCGAGATGTCGATTCAAAGACCATCATTTTAGACTTTGATATATTGATTTGCAGATCCCATAGCTCGCAGTATCGCTTCAGTTTGTTGATCATAAGTTGCAGTGTCGCAGGATTATCTGCGAGAATTACTAAGTCATCTGCATACAATAAGACCTTTACTGACAGATCTCCAAACTGTATACCGCCAACTTGCAAGTGTTCACATATATCATCTATGAACAGTGCAAACAGAATTGGACTTAAGATGCATCCTTGCGGAACACAACCTTTAGTCTTAAAAAAGTTTGACGAGGCGCTACCATTACAAACAGCAGCCGAAGTATTGGAAACAAACTGTTGGTAAATTCTCAAAAACTTAGTAGACAAACCTAGAGCTGCTAATTTGTAAAGTAGCGCACTTCTATTGACTGTATCAAAGGCCGATTTAAAGTCAACAAAGAAAGCGTAGATATAATTTGTTTTTCTTGTCTATTTGCCTCCTAGCAATACTCGTGAGCGCGTAGATTTGATCAACCGTTGAAAAGCCGGGGCGAAAACCAGCCTGAAAGATACTTAACCGGTTGTTCGATTCAACCGAATTAACTAACCTGTGGTATAGAAATCTATCAAACCAGCTAGCTATACGATGACTATAATTGTTAAACGTTGTATTGCTCGGAATAGCGGACTGTTAAAGCCGCAGCAGAGTACAATTAGTCGTCTGCAGCAATACGTTTCAGGAAATACTTGCTTGAAAACTAATGGTAAGGTATTGTTCTGCAAAATTTGCGACAGACAGATATTTTTTGAAAGGAAGTTTCAAGTGCAAAAACATTTAAAATGCAGTCGACATAAACAGAGGCAGCTGGCATTGGAACAACGATTAGAAACATCAACAACACAATCCTTTCTCACGGATACAATTGGGGAAAAAACTCGTTTCTCGAAGAATTGTGTAAGGCTATGATTTCCGCCGATGTTAGGTTAGGTTAGGTTTATGTGGCTGTCGACTGAAGCCGACACACTTCGACCAATTTAGGTCCATTGTGATACCACGTATTTTCTATCTACCTCAACTCTGTAGATGGGACTGGCCAACGACACGCGGTTGGTCTCTAGCGGTCCCCCATCTACGTACTAACCGCGCCCAACGTCGTTTAATTACGGTGATCTGACGAGAACCGATTAACTCGACGTGGTATGGTCGTTGGTTTTCCGCCGATGTTCCTCTGTGGAAATTAAAAAATGTACAATTTAGAGCCTTCTAGTGCCCGTGTTCTTTCGCCTATAGAAGCGGGACAATTTTTTTTAATTTCAATACATACAACTGTTCTCAAAAAAGCAAATCATTCAACGATTCAATAATCGAGAAAGTGCTCTGCCGTTTTTGACAGATGCTGTTCCATATACATGTATGACGAAAGCAGCAGCAGCAATAAACGTCTGTTATCCAAAAATGCTGCATTTTACCTGCTTGGCTCATGGCCTTCATGTTCATAGGGTTGCGGAACAGATAAGATCAAGTTTCGGAGAAATCGACAACTTTATAGCAGCTGTAAAGAAAATTTGTTTAAAAGCGCAGTCGCGAGTTGCTTTATTCAAGCAAAGGGAACCAGAGTTAAGTCTTCCACCTCAACCAATTGTAAGCCGCTGGGGAACTTGAATTGAAGCTGTGCAATAGTATGCAGAATATTTCGAAAAAAAATGAACGGATTATCACCAAACTTGATGAGGCAGCTATCGTTAAGGCCAAAAATTTGATGACTCACCGCATCTAAAAAATGATTTAATTTTCATTTCGTTTACCTACAGTTTTAGTAGAACTTCAATAAAAAATTGGAAACAGCGGGTTTGCCACTAGTCGAGCAGATTGAAATTGTACAAAACGCAGTACAAATAATTAAAGAAATTATAGGAGTAGCAGAGAAAATTATTCTGAAGCTCAAAAATTTACTAGAAAAAACCGAAACCTAAAAACTATAAAAATTATATCAAGCATGTTTTCATCTACTCCCAATGCAAACACTGTAGTCGAAAAGTACACAGTTGGGGAAATGCTGTCCTTCAAATATGCGCTTCTTACAGCTTTTCAATGTACTCGTACAATTGAGTACTGGGAGCTAATAGACAATCTTTTACTTTTGATAACTTGCAGCGGATTTTCGTCATTTATTGCAGGGAAAATATCTAGATCAGTGGTTTCCAACCGGTGTGGCACGGCTCCGGGGGGGGGGGGGGGGCATGCGGTTTGTAAAAGGGAGGCGTGGATACAATTTCAATTGGACATTTTTGATGCAAAGAATACAATATTGAAGATTTCAATATTTATTTGCACCCAGAATCTCAGATCTAGTGAAGAAAATGCAACCCCAGAAGTTGCATTGAACATCTTACATTACTAACAAATAAAAATACGTTTTTCACAATCAATTTACAAAAAATGTATAAACAAACATGTATACAAGCAAGAATATTTAAAATTCTCGATGCATTAAATATATTTTTCAATGAACATTTAGAATTTTTATTTTGGCATGCGATTCTCCAATTCGCCGTAAGGGGGGCATGCTGTTGAAAAGGTTGGGAACCACTGATCTAGATCATAGTTGAGAGCTGTAGCTATTTGTGTACATGTTTGTGATTGCAGTATTGTTCCGCGTTATTATTACTTTTGCTTACCTCACATTATTTTATGCAGTTATTTTTGTAATTTTTTTGATACTGAATATGTTTCTCACTTTTGTTGCGTCATTTTTTTGTATGTTCTTTGTTATTCTGCAATAAAGCAATTAAAACAAATCCAAATTTCTCGTAACTATTTTTATACCCTATTCTAGGGGTATATTAATTTTGACGCATAGTTTGTAACATACCTTAATATTGCCCGTAGACCCATAAAAGTTACTATATTTATGATCAGCATCGATAGTAATGTCGATCTAGCCATGTCCGTCCGTCCGTCCGTCCGTCCGTCGGCAAAAATTAAGCCTTTAAACTGGACCTAGAGAGCTGCAATTTTAACCATATACTCTCTAGGGTCCCGAAATAATCAAGTTTACGAATTTTTGAAATCAGCTCACAAACTCGAAAAAACTAAATTTTGGAATTTATTCCATTATTATTTTAGCGAATTTTGAGCTAGAAAGCTGAAATTTTACATATGATCTATGACTCCTAAAACTGCTCGGGATAAAAAATTTTCAAAATCCGCCCACTGACACGCCCACAAATAAATAAAACAATTTTTTTGAAAATCCAAAGTTTGAGCTAGGGAGCTGAAATTTATAATATATACTCTCTATGGGCCCTTTATGCTCATGTGTAAATATTTTCGAAATCCGCCCACTGACAAGCCCACATTTTTTTTTATTTTTTTTTTTGAAAATTCAAAGTTTGAGCTAGGGATCTGAAATTTATAATATATACTCTATAGGGGCCCTTTATGCTCATGTGTTAATTTCTTTTAAATCCGCCTTCTGACACGCCCACAATTAAATAAAACAATTTTATTGAAACACCCAAGTTTGAGCTAGGGAGCGTTTTTTTTGATAAAATCCTTTAAATGTTATATAACAGAATATATAGAGCGTTCTTAACAATTCAACCATACTTAGGCTTTTGTCACGCCCACTTATGAGGGATAGGAATAAGAATAGGGTATCCAACAGTTCGCCCAAGCGGACTGTAGCTCGTCCCTATGTCTTTTTATACATTTTCTTCAATTTTTAGGACATATTATTATCTGGTTTTTCGCTGCAAGGTTATGCGCATAAAACGTTTTTTAATGTATTAAAATCCAGGCCTTTTGTGATCAGCATCGAAAATAATGCCGATCCAGCCATATCTGTCCATTATTAAATCACCAATTTTGAGGCCCTAAAACTTGATTAAGAAATGTGGGAACATAAATGTACTCTCTAGATTCCCGAAATAATCAAGTGAACCAATTTTTCCAATCCGCCCACTAACACAACTATTTAAAAAAAAAAAAAAAATTATCGACTCGATTGAAATTTGATTGACAATTAATTAAGTTTTGAACACACTACAGTATTTGTTTGGTAACTATTAGAAGATTTTAGCATTAGGTCATTTATATGCGGACTCAGGCTCTTAACCGGGAAAAAAGCTGTCCCGGCGGGACAATCAAATTTTGCCATTAAATACGAGGCATAAAATAAAAACAAACACAGCAGCTCACAGATGCAACTTCACTTCTATATACTGCAGAAACGAAACCACCATTAAAGCCCAATTTATTGAGCACCTGTTAAATGGTGGCTAATGGAGTTTTCCGGCTTGACGTTTCGCGCTGTGAAATTCCATGACAATACCTAACATCTGAGTCTGTTTGGTCGTTCAATGATATTTAGGTCAGGCAAAAGCCCTACTGAATGATGGCGATTTCTTACTGCTTATGTGTTTTATGTGCGTCACTGCATGCATTACTGCGTGCCTGTCTGCTGCAAACGTGTTTCAGGCGTAACGGTATATTATTTTGACTCATAGTTTGTCACATACCTGCATATTGTCCGTAGAAATTTAGGTCTTAAAACTAAAGCTGGAAAGATGAAATTTGGAACGGATGCTTTTTTCGTCGGGCGCAGTGACTCAATGGTTAGTGTGTCGGACTATTAATCGAAAAGTCCCCGGTTTAAATTCCGCGGGGGCCATTTAACATCTAGAGTTTTTTCCACTGCCCCACCTCTTGCAAACGTCTGACAAACATCCAAGAATATCAATTGTCATGAGAAACTTCTCAAATTTGTAAATTAAAATTGTAGGTACTTCCACTTCACACAGCTTGGAGAAGTTATATTTTAGGCCCTGTATGGGCCGTTAATGCCAAATATTTATTAATTTATTTCTTGCCTTTAAGGGACCAGAACTAATCAAAGGTAAGAAATTTTAAATTCCGCCCACAATTTAAAAAAAATTGAAATTCTGGCTAGAAAGCTGAAATTTTGCTGAATATATTGTCTCTAGGCGACCGAAATGCTCGTATCTTAAGATTTGTAAAATCCGCTCTCTGACAGTATTTAAAAATCGGTTTGTTTTAAAGAAATAATTGGAAATGAAAGTTATATTTTTACAAAGTGTTTAGATAAAGTTGTTTTTAACAATTCCTCGTTACAAAGTTTTCTGCCAATCCCACTTTTTAGTTCCATTTTCCTAGAAAAAACTTTTTTTTTGATAAAATCCTTTGAAAAAAGTACAAAACAGTTTATTTAAGGAAATATGTAGACCATAACCTTCTTAACAATTCACCCATACGCAGATTTTTGCCACACCCACTTAATGGGGGAGAGGAATAGGAATAGGGCCATATGAAAATAGTGAAGTTTAGAACGGACAAACATTCTGAAACAAAGGCAGATAATAAAACAATCAAGTTTGCCTAGTATTTTTACTAAAATTTTGTAGTTAAACAATTATGGAGATTGGATTTTCCCAGGTTACGAAAATAATTGAGTAAAAGATCACGCGAAGTATTTCTATGACATGGTTGAGTTCTGTTTGTATTTGGGATCACTGTTGCAGCCATCATTTCATCAAATCCCTCCAATTCTGTTGGTGGTTCATTTTCTCTTGCATCGACTACAATATTATGCAGAAAAGAGTGTTTTTATGCAGCACATATTAAATCTTGTTGCCATTTTGAAGACAAGGAATATGTAATCAGACATGAAACCAAATGTAATCAGAGCTTTATTTGTTGTCTACTGTCGAAGCTAATGGAGAGCGAATAAATTAAAACGCTCCATTAAACCTAATGGAGAGTGAATAAATCGATTTTCTAAAAATCTATTAATTTTCCATTATTTATCGCTCTTTTAAATTTAATATATTGGCAACGAATTGGGCCTAAATGGCTTGCCAGAAATCTATTCCAAAATAATATTGTTTTAGCGAATTTATATGTATTTTGCAATAACTAAACCTATTACAATTTTTATATTCTGACCTTTTTTGAAAATATTGATGTGTTCTTTAACTGATTTAACATCGTTAATAGCTAATATCAATAGTATTCGGTTTAGCTGCAGGTATTCGGAGAAAGTGCAGACTAAGCGGCGAAGGATTCTCATGATAAGCCATTGCTTTAAGGTAAACCCATGCTATAAGGTATGAATCAACTGATTTTATAAAACCTGGTGAGAAACCATGAACCATGAGTTTAAATAGGATTACTTCATGAGATAGCTGGTCAAAATCCTTACAAAAGTTAGTGAAGAGCAAGTGAAATTGGTTGGTCTTGGAGTAAATGAGGACTAGACCAAGTACATGCTATCAAAAAACAAACAAACATCTATCCACCGCCTAGGACAAAACGTCACTGTTGATAGCAATAACTTCGAGGTAGTTAAGGAGTTCATCTACCTAGAAATAAACATAAACTTCACGAATGACACCTTAGTGGAGATCTGGGAAACCATTACTACTCCGGTTTAGCGAAAGAAATGGGTTCGAAACTCCTTACTCAAAGGACAAAATGCATGCTCTATGCTTTATGGCGCCGAGTGCTGGACGATAAGTAGAAAAGGGGAGCTAACATTCGGTTCCTTTGAAAGAAAAATACTCCGTCGGATATTTGGTCCTGTATGCGAGTAGGGTGAATGGAGGAGAAGATACAACCGCAAACTCTTTGAGCTGTACCAAGATATGGATTAGTCCAAAAAGCTAAATCATGTCGGCTACATTGGCTCGGCCAAATTGAGCGAATGGGAAATAATGCTCCAGCCAAAAGCATCTTCGACTCCCAGCCCCTGGTTCGAGAAGGCAAGGAAGACGGCCAAACCTCCGTTTTAAAGACCAAGCCATCACGGATGTTAGAGCGATTGGTCTGGAGAACTGGAAGCAGCGTGCCCGGGATCGCGGAGGATGGAAGGCTGCAGTGTCTCAGGCAGAGACTCTTCACTAGTCGGGAGCCCGTTAAGTACATATGACTTAATTTCCTGGTTCCAACCAATAAGTTTAAGTCTTATATAAAAGTGCTTGAACCAACCGCTTTGTGGGTTAAAGGTATTTCACCCATTTCTCCGCATGGAGAAAGAATGAGAGGGAAAGAGCAGAAAGTCTCAAAATAACATAATATTATTCAAAAAGAAACTTGTAAATTGGAATTACTCTAATCATCTATTTTTTCGAATCAAACAGTGTTGGGGTGAAATATAGAGTAAGTGCGGCAAATATGGCCCACCCAGAAATTATTCTCAAACATTATTTATGTTCTTAAACGAAACGATGTGGAGTGTCACTGTGTACGACATCAACGCTCATGTGAACATAATAACATATATATAACTTGTCTTTGAATGTCTGGAAATCTTGTTTAAAACACTATTGCAATTTCTGTAAGAACTTTTCTTTTTTGCAAGTGTAACTGAGCCGCATTAATTCACAAGTGCTAAAGGTTATCGCCAGTGCACTATTCAGCCAACATTTAAACTTGTTCTGTAACTTGATGTACGAGTATTTTTCAATGTGATAATCAAATGTTCATTATAGCTTTTCCCATGGTATCAGTTATTCAAATTATTTACTATTAATTAATGCAAGCATTTCGATACCAAATATCAAAAAAATCCGGTTCGATTTCGGTTGCCAACAAAACAAAAACAATGCTATAAATGTAAAGATTTAAATAATAAACATGATTTTATGTTGTTAATTAAGACCAAGTTTCCATTGGTTTTTAAGGCCATTCCAGTCAGGTCTACGTCGCGATAGTTTTTAATATGGTTCTGCATGGGAAATGGTGATATGACAGTGACATCGTGACCATTTTAGGATAAAGTCTTTATTAGTGCATATCCGACAAAGAAATTAGACTTTGCTCTGGTGGAAATCATACGCAAAATTTTTTGAGCATTTGCTGCACCAAGTAGCAAATAGTAAAATGCTTGCCCAAATCTATTTATTATCAATCATTGTCCCTATAAATTTAATTCACAATCAACTAATGAGTCTATTAGTACAGCAAATAAGAAATATTTATTTGCAACAACTTAAAAGATCTGTTTGTTATCGTTCCACTCGGCCAACTAAAAACTTAAATGTGCTGCTTGGCCTTAGTTTTTTTTTTTTTTTTTTTTTTTTTTTTTTTTTTTTTTTTATACACTATCAGCTCAGTGTCGTGGAGTGCTTAAAGCAAGCAACTATCACGAGCAGAAATTGCCGGCACTAAAAGTGCTCTCACTGGCTCATCATTTAGTGCAGGTGTTAGTAAGGACAAAACAATTAAAAATACAATAATTATGTACCTATAAAATACGAGTACTAACTAAGACACAAAATAATGCAAACAATTAAGACATTAAAGCATTATTACGCAAAATATTTTTTAGCTTAATTTTACTAACATGCAAGTCAATCACATGATCATTTAGATTATAGATTCTTCTCATGCGACTAATAGGCTCATGCCTTCCATAATTCGTTCTATGATGGGGGCTGAACAATAATTCAACACTGCGTAAATTATGGGCACCACCACGAAAATTAAAGCCAATAGACGACAGCAAGTCAGGTGCATCTATTTGACCGGATATAAGCTGCTGTAAAAAAATGATATCGCTATTAAGCCTTCGTTGAGAAAGGCGTAACATTTGAAGAAGCTTGATACGTTGACTGTAGGGAGGAAGGTTAAATGGATCATCCCATGGAAGTCCTCTAAGTGCAAATCGAATAAATTTACGTTGAATGGCCACTATTCGATTTGAATGAATGTTGTAGAACGGTGTCCAAACTTGAGAGGCATACTCTAGAATCGGACGGACAAAACAATTGTACAATGACATAGAAACATAAGGGTCATTAAATTCTTTGGCCCACCGTTTTACGAAGCCCAACATAGAATTAGATTTATTAATAATAGAATTAATATGCTTAGCAAAATCCAGTTTGGGGTCGAAATAAACCCCAAGATCCTTAAAATTATCAACACTACAAAGAATATGTTGAGACAGAGAGTATTGAAAGGTGGAAGGGATATTCTTTCTAGAGAATGTCATATGTTGACATTTAGTTGGGTTCAGGGATAAACCGTTTTTATCACACCAATTGGGGAAGCTATTAATGTCAGATTGAAGAAACATTCTGTCTTGCTGACTAGTGATAGATTTATATATTTTCATATCATCAGCGTAGATCAGGATATTACTGTGATTTATACATGCCTTAACATCATTAATGGCAAGTATAAATAATATTGGTCCGAGGTGACTTCCTTGGGGAACTCCAGACTGCGCTGTGAAAGATACGGATAGCGATCCTCTAAATTTCACTTGATAAACCCTTGATCTAAGGTATGAATTAACCCATTTTATGAAACTTGGTGGGAAGCCAAAAGCCCTGAGCTTAAACTCGATTATTTCATGGGACAGCTGGTCGAAAGCTTTAGAGAAGTCAGTGTATATGCAATCCATTTCGTCCTTATTCTCTAAGGTATTAGAACAATCATGCAAGAAACTTAACAGATTAGTGACAGTGGATCTGTTTCTTACAAATCCATGCTGTTCATTACAAATTAAATTGCGACAAAGAAATATTAACTTTTCGCAAACAATTTGTTCAAAAAGCTTAGGGATACACGAAAGCTTTGAAATAGGCCTATAATTAGTGATATCACCACGTTCGCCTTTTTTAAATACAGGTGTGATAAAAGCACTTTTCCATAGATTAGGGAATTTACCAGTACTGATGGACAATTCAAACAGATACTTAAGATATGGAGCAATTGCATGACTACATTTTTTAAGAACGATCGGTGCAATGCCATCAGGACCTGATGAATAATCATTCTTCAGAGAAGAAATAAATTTTAAAATTGTTTCCAAGTCAAATGAGAAGCTGCTAAAACTTATTTGGGAACAGCTAGTTAGATAACTAAAATATTGATCATCAATGTGAAGAGGGGTCCCCCTAAATGATTTACTGAAATGATCTGCAAACATATTGCTTGCATCTACTGAATCAGCAGTTGTAGAACTATTGTAAGTAAGCTTCGATGGATAACCATCAGTTTTTTTCTTAGAATTGACAAAACCCCAAAAAAGTTTGGGGTTCGATTTTAAAGAGCATTCCATTTTACTTATATAGTCAATATATAAGTTGCAGGATAAAGATTTGAATTCATTGAATAATGTGAAATAGAGTTCAAGATCTGAATGGCAGAGACTTTTTAAATAGTTCTTCCAAGCCCTATTACGTCTGTTTCGTATCGATTTTAGCTCTTTAGTGTACCAGGGATGGGACGTTTTCAGATTCCTAGAGGATTTCACAGGAATCACTTTTTTCATGCAGTTATCCATCAGAGAATAAAAAGAACCTACTGCATCTTCAATATTAGATAAGGCAGTAAGGTTAAAATTAAAGCTGTTAATTTCATCAGAAAGCCTTTGAAAATTTGCTTTCCGAAAGTCAAAAGATTGCGAACGGTCATACAAATTACTGTTTTCGTACAGATGTGCGCCCAGTTCAATAAATACATCCAAGGGTGGATGATTGTCATCTATGTTAGTTATACTGAGATGGGATTCCAGAACCACAGTACTAACAGAGTCAGAAGAGAAAACAAGATCGAGAGTTCGATTTCTGAAATTTTTTATACAGCTTGTTTGCTGTAAGTCAAAAGACAAAATGTTGTCAAGTAAAGCGAGCTCTTGTTGGGCAGAGTCAAAGGATGGAATGAAATGAGAATCATCCTCAGAAGGTACCCATCCAATATGTGGCAGATTGAAGTCGCCTATAAGTAAGACAGTGCTGTCACAACAAGATATGTCAAAAATATGGTCTAGTGCCATAGAGAGTTCCGAATACAAAGAACATAGACGAGACGATGGAATGTACGCATTAACAACATATAAATGTTTGTTCTTAAGTGTAATTTTTACACAGATAACTTCGACATTAAGTTGAAATGGAAAGTCAATCTTGCGTGACTCAAGGTTGGAACGAACAGCGATCAGAACACCTCCTCCAAGCGCTTTCAGGTCATTGTTATGACGGTCGTTTCTGAATACGGAGAACTCATGATTGAAGAGTTCCGTGTCTAGAATTCCGGCATTTAGCCATGTTTCCGTCAAGGAGAAGATATCATGAGAGAGGGCTTGCGAGTTTATATATATAATTCAGCGGTTTTTGTGCGTTCTGAGGAAAGCAGAATTAAACATCTTGGAGTTGGCTTCGCATTTGGCATTAAAGCAGAAACACATTAGCAGTGAAACAGCTATTAATAAGCGACTAGAACAGCGAAAGTTGCATTCAGGCCTATTTGGCGCAATCTTTTATTCTGTTACGAATTTCCATACGAAAATTCGAACTGTCATTCTACTCTGTGTGCCAAAATCTGTTATGGAATCTGTTATAATGGATAAAAGAAGAAAATACGGATATCTGCATTTTTGTTCATAAAACATTTTAGGAAAGTACAGTAGATGACGGATATAAGGAAATCTCATATAAGAAAAACACGCTTATAAGACACACAATCCAATGCACCATGTACTTTCACATATAGTTACGCGTTAAATAAAACTGATAGGTATAAGAAACCCGTTTATAAGAAAAGCACTGATATAAGAAACAAAATTCTGGAATTCATAAGACATAAAGTCGTCTATAAGAAATTATTCTCACAAATTATTTATGTTCTTAAACAAAATGATATGGCGTGTAACTGTGTACAACATCAACGCTCATGAAACAATTTTTATTAGAAATTTTCTTTCTTACAAATGTAACTGAGCCGCATTAATTCATGACTGCTGAAGCTTATTGCCAGTGCAATATGAAACCAACATTTAAACCTGTCTTATAACTAATTGTACGGGTAGGTATTGTTCATTGTTAATTTTAAATTCATCCGATGTGCTAGGTATCAGTTGTTATTCAAACTATTTACTTTTGAATTCAGGCATTTCGATATAAAATATCAAAAAAACCGGTTCGATTTCGGGTGTCAACAAAACAAAACCATAAATGTTAACATTTGAATAATTTACACAATTTTATGTTCTTAATTAGGATCAAGTTACCTACCATTGGTTTTTGAGTGCATTCCAGTCAGGTCTATGTCGCGATAATTTTGTATGGGGTTCTGCATTGGAAATGGTGATATGACAGTGACATCGTGACCCTTCTTAGCTAAATTCTTCATTAGTGCATGTCCGACAAAGAAATGAGACTTTGCTCCTGTGGGAATCACACCCAAAATTTTATAAGCATTTGCTGCACCAACTATGGCAGCAAAGAGTAAAATGCTTGCCCAAAACCATTTCTTATCAATCATTGTTAGAATAAATTGAATTCACAATCAACTAACGAGTCAATTAGTACAGGGTAAAAAAAGATTTATTCAGAACCACTTAAACGATCTGTTCGTTATCGATCCACACGGCCAACTAAAAATTGTTTGCTTGGTTTCAGCTGAGGAAAGCAGAATAAAATATTTTTGAGTTGGCATCGCCATTGAAATTTTAAAAGAATCACATTAGCATAGAAACAGCTATTAACAAGCAACTATAACAGCGAAAGCTGCTGTTGTTTGAAATACATGAGCACAGCAACGCCACACAGTAAAAATAAAATATTTTGTAAACAAGAGAGACCAGTTTTCTGAATATACGAGTACAAACAAGAGAGAAAATCCGCTCAAAATATAGGCATTATGTTGCGAAGCCATCTTCGCAAGATTGGTAACAGCGAAGTACCATTTTTGGGGAATGCTGTCGCTACTCAGCCCAAACTTTTACACTTTTACTGTGTTACGAATTTCCATACAAAAATTCAAACTGTCAAAAAACTTGTACGTTTTCCTTGTTTGTTGTTTGTTGATGGTGATATTTTATTGCGATTTATTATGCATATTGATTGAATTTTACATCAGTTTATTTTACAAAGAGGTCCTTGGAGCCACAATAAATGTCCTTTAAACTCGAAAAAATTATATTTTCCCAAAATGTCTTTAGAAACAGCACGCTATATCTGTGTTCAATATTATATGACTAAGAGGCCCTTGCAACAACAAATAAGGTCCTTTAAAATTGAAAAAAGGGATATTATTCCAAAATATAATTTGAATCCACACGATATATCTGCGTTCAATATTATTTGACTTACAGCCGATTTCTTCACCGAGTACTAGCACTAGTACTAGTATTAGACCAAAAATTGATACTCAAATAAGTATTAAGTCATTCCTTCATCAAGTGCTAACGCGAGTTTGGTACGGAGTATTAGTTAGTACTCGGTATTACCTAGACCCTCAAAATCAGCAGTCTAGCATCGTTAGTACCTAAATTAGGTCGATTTTATTTCTTCACTTCCTGCCTATTCTTGTCGAAAAAGTAAATACTCGTTCGATTTTCGTTTAAATAAATTTTATTTTTTTTTGTTGTCTTTTTTTCTGTGATGATATTTTAAATTGTTGTTTAGCAAATGGATTTGATTTTTGGTGGGGACAACTTTTTCAATAATTTCGAGGACGACCTTGAGAACGAGAATGGTGAAGAAGGGGTGGCAATTCGTCGATCTGAGCGCCGCATCTACCATATGCCAGAACGGAATACGGTTAATACTTGGGACGATGTGGACTTCTTTCGGCGATTTAGGTTGTCCGCAATAACGTTTTTTACGTTCTTCAATTGGTGGGGGACGAATTGCAGCATCCACACCCACGGTAAACATTTTTTATGTTATTTTAGTTTTATTCACTTATTCGTTTTTATTTACGATTTTACCAGTAATCGTTACATATTGCCTGAGCAGCAATTACTGGTCACTTTAAGATTAATGGCAAGTGCATCGATGCAAATAGCGGTTGCCGACGTTATTCGCGTCTCAGCCGCTAGTGTATGTCGCATACTGCCAAAAGTATGTACGGCCTTGATACGCCATTTGGACCGATTCATTCAAATGCCAGCAACATTGGCAGAACGAGAGGTGGCCGCTGCTGAATTTTATCGCTTTGCACGAACAATCGGTGCAATCGATTGTACTCATGTTAAATGTCATGTTTAAGCGAAGGTTTTCGTAACCTTAAAGGATTCTTTTCTCTTAACGTGCAAACAATATCGTCGGCAGATTTAAAGGTTTCAAACGTTGTTGCACGATGGGCAGGATCTGTGCACGATCAATCTATTTTTCGTCACTCAAATGTACGCGCGCGATTTGAGGCAGGCGAGTTTGGGAGCCATATACTAATCGGTGACTCTGGGTACTAAAACACACGCTATTTGGCGACTCCATACACTGCGAATAATTCAGCTTTTCCGCGAAATCGGCGTATGCAAATATACCATGCACGAATTTCGGATTCATCACGTCAATCGAATCAACAACGCAATGTTAGAGACGAAATGCTTTTCCGATTACAAGAGAAAAGAATCTGCACTTCATTTAATTGTTTTATTTATTTGAAAAAAAAACATTCCTGTTCATTAAGTTAACAAAAAATTAAAATTAAATATAGAGCTAATATTTGTCCTTGCGATCGTCCTCATCATCGGAAATGCTATCGTCATTCGTTTGAGTATTATGGGTTCCGTGATTATCTAATACTTCCGAGACGAACGTTTCAAACGCTGACGGATGTTCGTTGAGTATTGAATTCCGATTGGGGCAGCGAGACTTTTTCACGCTATTATTTTGTATTTCTTGTTTTTCCATTCTTCTGTGACACCAAACATGAAATAAAAATGTTCGTAATATAAACAATACAACCAAAATATTACTGAAAACTTGCACTTACGAATAAAATATCCTGCAAAATGATTTAAACTGCTAGAAAATACTACAAAACTATCTTCTTATGAATTAACACAAAAAAACAAAAAAAACTATATCAGTTTGACGATATTATGACATTTCATATGTAAAAGTTGGTACTAGACCAGTTTTAGACGTATTGCTGGCTAGTACGGCTTGGAGCATTTAGTTCCGGTACTAGCGATGTGAAGAAATGAACAAGTACTAACTTTTCGTTGGTACTGAGTATCAGAGCTAGTACCTGAGCTAGCTAATCTGCGTACTAGACAGCTTAATACTCATGTGAAGAAATTGGCCGTTAGAACTCCTTGGAACAAAAAAAAGGGTCCTTAAAAAACAAAAATGTTTTTTTATGTCATTAGCCAGAATTGTATCAATTATATTCTTCATCTCTCAACACATCCTTTTATTCAATTGCTTACATGTTCAACAAGTACACATGTACAAAAGGCATAACCAGCCTTTGTTTGTTTCAAATTGTGGTTTAATTTCATATTGACAAAAGAAATTTATTTTGGGCACATCACATAATATGTGGTAAGCCTTACTTACATTATTACGTAAGTTTTTTTTTTTTTTTTTTTTGATGGATTCGATGCTTTTAATATTATTAAGAGAGTAAGAAGAAGTAAGAAATTCATTTATTTAACATGTTCTTATTATATTTTACAAGTTAGAATAAATTTTAAAGATATGGCTTAGCCGTCAGCTTGGTTAGCAAAATGCTTATACATGTACATTTGTAACTTAAACAATATAGTTATTTTTTTTTTGTTAATAAACTTAATCAATTATACTCTGCTATTAGTAGCGACCTGTATTTGTAGATGGATTTAATATAATAAAATAACTTTTTCCAATCACACTCGTTCAGAATTTGTTTTGTCTCCTGCATGGTAAGGAATTTTTTTCTGAAGTAAGCTAGTCTTTGTGGTTTGTAGATTGGACAAACACTAATAATGTGAAAGCAGTCTTCTTTCGCTTTTAAGTTGCAAATATTACAAAACTGGTTGAAGCTTCCATTATATGGGCTGTCATTTAAACCAATCAACTCACATCTTGCTCTGAAAATAAGAGATATTTCACTATAGTTGAGTGAGTAATTGAAATAGTTCTTATCCTTTAGATTGAAGTTCAAGTGAGAATACAATACTTTGCTATCTGATTCACGAGCTTTCTTTATAAATCGCACACGGATAGCATCTTCATTTCGATTTATTATTCGATAAAGTTGGTTCTTTAAGTTGTCCAGGTAGTTTAGATCGAATGAAATAGTTTCTCCACACGCGTTTCCAATTCTTAACCATCTTGACGCCCACCAGTCCTTGTTTCTTAATTCATAAGATAGCATTTGTTTGGTTATTCGGGAGTCTGGATACGAACCTAATTTAATGATGTAATCCGCTTGCGATTTGAGAGTGCTTGTAAAAAGCATTGGAAGACCCGTTTCCAAATAGATTGTGTAGTTCGGGGATTTCATTGGTAAGTTGAATAATTTTTTCAAGAAGTTCCTGTGAAATTTCTCGATTACTTCTGATCCCCAAACTTGAGAGGCGTAACAAAGAGTTGATTTAACAACTGAATCGAATATTCTGTATTTCGTTGAAAGGAGAATCTGTTTGTTTGCAAAAACATTTTTCCATGATAGATTCACTAAGCTTTGGGAAGACTTAGCTTTATCCGTTAGATGATTACCAAATTCTAAGGTTGGGTTCAGTTTCACTCCTAAATATTTGAGTTCCTTCACAATCTCTAATCGGATTCCATTGTAAAACCATCTATTTCCACTTTGCACTCGTGGTGAACGAGAAAAGACCATAATTTTAGATTTTTCGGTGTTGATGGTTAGTCCACATTTTTTGCAGTAGCTGGCTAGACGATTTATCAGAGTAGAACAAGATCATCGGCATATAACAAGACATTGACCACGATATTAGCAATTCGTACTCCACAAGGTAAATCTTTTTCTATGTCGTTTATAAATAGAGAAAACAATAAGGCACTAAGAGGACATCCTTGCTTTACACCAGTCTGTGTTTTAAACCATTCTGAGAAATCCTTTCCATTCCAGACTGCTGCACTTGTTTCGGCATACATTTTTTTAATGGTCTTAAGAAATTTTGTATAGATAACCAACTGAGACAGTTTATAGAAGAGTGCGCTTCGGCTAACAAGATCAAAAGCTGCATTGAAATCTACAAAAAAGCTATACATTTTCTTGTTTCTGGCTTGGAAGGCTCTTATAATCGAAGATAATGTGAATATTTGGTCAACGGTTGAAACGTTTTTTTCTGAATCCAGCTTGACGCTCTGTCAGAATATTTTTTTCATCTACCCATTTTTCTAATCGTCCTACAAGTATGCCACAAAATATCTTGGCTGACACATTCATGAATGAGATTCCCCTGTAGTTTTCTACGTTTTCCAGCGAACCCTTTTTGTGGATGGGGAATATTACAGACTTCTTAAACGATGAAGGGATGTCTGCACTCGAGAACACACTGTTGAAGAGAACTTTCAAATAGTTGATTAAGGTTGGACTAGCATTTTTGTAGAATTCGTACGGAATCCCATCTTCGCCTGGCGCCTTTCCATTTTTGGATTTCATGATAACAGCATTAATTTCGTCAGTTGTTACCCCACCATTTAGGGAATCGTCGAAAATGAGCGGGTCTGCATACGAGAAAAAAAGGTTTGAGTTATCCAGTAGAAGATGTTTAAAATATATGCATAGATCATCAGCAGATACTCCTGTACCATTAATCTCCCTTGCTATTCTCCAGAAGTCCTTCGAAGACTTTGTTTGACTAAGTAAGAGAGCTTGCCGATTATCGAAATCAGTTTTCTTAGCTAGGTATAGATTTTTGTAGTGGGTATTCACTTGGTTATACCACTTTTTAACATCAGGGTCATTACAAGTTCTTCCTAGCATTTATGCATTCTCTATCAAACCATTTTTGTTTGAATGGTGACCTTATATTTGAAATATTGTTCGTTGCAGCACTTCTTATACAACAAGTTATTTAATTTGCAAGTGTTTCTGTTTCTTCAGGTATCGAATTATTTGCTGAGAGCAAGCTGTCTAATAACCGATGGTAGGTAGGTATTTGTTTTTTCGGATTTCCATTTAAGTCTAGGTAGCAGGGGCAGGTTTTTGTGATGGGAGGGTGTTTCACCATCAACTTCAACCACGATTGGCATGTCATCCGAAAAAGTTTTGCATTGTACCTCAATTTTTTTTAATTTTCCAAGTTCAGTCGTTGTTTACAGCACAAAAATCAATAACTGAATTGCATTGCCCTTCGACAAATGTGTAATGTCCTTCTCTATCACCTTCGGTACAGCCGTTTAACACAATAAGACCATACATTTGGAGCAGCTCTAGTACATCTGTTCCATTTTTATTGCAGATTATGTCTTTAGATACCCCATTGGTACAGCATATACTAGGGTTTGTTACAGTTTGCACTTTAGTGGTTTGTGAGTTACTTATTCTCGAATTCCAATCTCCAATCAGCATAACGCTTTTGCTAGCTAAACATGACATTGTATTACATAGCTTCTCAAAGTCGTAAGTCCATTTGTTGCAGTTTATATATGATGGAACGATATATATATTATTATTTTGTGTTACACATTTTACTACGGTAGTTCCTTCAAATTCATCAAAATCGTAAGTTTTAAATGTGATTTTTTTATCCCGTACAGGCTGCCTCCACTTGCACGTCCTTTTATGTAGGTTTTACTTGCATCGCTTCAAATTAACTTAAATCCATTAAAATATTTATTAAAATTACTTAAGTAATCACTTGTTAAATGTGTTTCAAATAAAAAGAAAATTTCAAAGTTCTTAACATAGTTAAAAAAATCTACAAATAATAATTTATTACTTAATCCAGATATATTGTAAGATAAAATATTTGCAGAGATAAATTTGTTTGAGCTGACGACGCCTAATGCTCAGTTTTGTATGACACTACTACCTTCGGTGTAAAGTGGCATCACTGGTGCATCTGGCTTGGGCCATTCGCGCTGACGTCTGTTTGACAACATAATTTCGTTGACAGCATTAAAATTGAGTTTTCCGTAAATATTCTGTAATTCGTTTTTCCGTTTGTATTATTATATTTAAGTTTGTTATTTTTATCCAAATAAAATGTTTTATTACCAATTAATAAATTGTTGTATTTAATCAATACTGCTTCGCTTGGTTTAATTATTCTTTTGATGAATTTTCGATACCCGAGTAGAATTCGACGTTTGATTTGTGATTGTTTGCTAAGGTCTCGTTGGATATAGCAGCCTGTGCCTTTTAGCTTCAAGGAATTTTTTTAACATTTTCATTGCAGTTTCATTAGAACCAGTGCTAAGTTTGAGTTTAATTATATTCTTGTTTTCGCTAAGCTTTAGGGCTTGTGGCATTTGTTGTTGGTCTGCATCATAGCCTAAAAACATAGGGACGGGCTACAGTCCGCTTGGGCGAACTGTTGGATACCCTATTTTTATTCCTATCCCTCATAAGTGGGCGTGACAAAAGTCTAACTATGGTTGAATTGTTAAGAATGCTCTACATATTTTGTTATATAACATTTAAAGGATTTTATCAAACAAAAACGCTCCCTAGCTCAAACTTTGGATTTTCAAAAAAATTGTTTTATTTATTTGTGGGCGTGTCAGTGGGCGGATTTTGAAAAATTTGTATCCCGAGCAGTTTTAGGAGTCATAGATCATATATAAAAAATTTGAGCTTTTAAGCTCAAAATTCGATTTTTTCCAAAATTTTGTTTTTTTTTGAGTTTGTGGGCGGATTTCAAAAATTCGTAAACTTGATTATTTCGGGACCCTAGAGAGTATATGGTTAAAATTTCAGCTCTCTAGGTCCAGTTTAAATGCCTAATTTTTGCCGACGGACGGACGGACGGACATGGCTAGATCGACATTACTATCGATGCTGATCATAAATATAGTAACTTTTAGGGGTCTACGGGCATTATTAAGGTATGTTACAAACTATGCGTCAAAATTAATATACCCCTAGAATAGGGTATAAAAAGTGTGGTTATGTTATGAATCCTTTCTTGGGGGTCAGATCGGTCGTTTGGAATCGTCTTCTAGAATGCAACATCGATTTTCAAAATGCTGAACTTTTCCAGATAATTCCTGGTTTTGTTGTCTTAGCGAGTGTATCTCATCATTGTATATAAACTTTATAGTAAAATCATCAACACGATTTCAAAAAGCTCGACCTCCACGAATTTGGAGACCAAAAGGATGGAGTGATTGCTTCTCAATTTAAGCATAAAATATTTGTAGGAGCTTTGAATTATGAAAAGAGAATCAAATAAACTGTTGGTTAGGAAACAGAGCGAAGAGTTTATTTGATCCTCTTTTCTTCGATAAGGTATTTCGTAAGGATTTCTGACAAAAATCAGAATTCTATCATTGTATGGAATTTTGTTATCTTGTACCTATATGGATATCTCGCATTTTCAACTGTCTGCCTCTGGTCGCGCCATATGATTTTCATTAGCATGGACGTGTAACTATTTATTTTTCTGTGTAACAGCGTAACAGCCGAATACTTTTTGGTAAATGGAATGTAAGATGAGAGGCAGATGGTGTAAGGGGAAAGGAAACATTTCTATAGGATATTGAATAAAAGCTGATTTCGGTATTTTGGTATTTTCCATCAAACAAGGAATTATGAGTTTATGATTTTTTAGGGTTTTGCTATTTTCGCTGTATCTTGTCCAAAAATGTACCGATTTCTATCATTTCTTCAGTATTCGATTCGGAAATGTTCAATTTATTTGTATCAGCCGTTATTCAAAGAAATAGTTGTTGGATAGGTATATTTATCTATTAGGGAATCGATCACCTACAATAATGTTGAGGCAGGTCACTTTTCATTTTACAGTTTTTTTTTGTAAAATATTCGTGATCAGCATCGATAGTAACGTGTATCTACTATCTCAAAATCAAGCTAGAAAGCTGAAATTTTAACCATTAACTCTATAATTGCCCGAAATAATAAATGTTAAGAATTTTTAAAATCTGCCCACTACGGCCGTAGCCAGGACATAATGTATGGGTGAGTTCCATTTTTTTTGGGTGAGCTGACATTTTTTTTAAAAGAAAGTTGAAATGTATAGTCTAGAAAAATTTAATTTTTTAAAACGGTAGGTATAAGCAATATTAAATTCATGTTTTTAAAATACGAATTAAACGTATATGCTATAGATCAAGAAATGGGTAGGTATATAATATAATATGTTTTTTATACACATACAAGTAGTACGAATATCTACTTAGAATTAAAAAAGTTGTATTCCTCGGTCTTTTTCGGCGAATTTATGTAAAATATAATTTGTTTGCAACGAATTCAAACGTTTTTTTTCAAATGCTATAAAAGAAAGCCGTTGATCAGTCATTGATGAACGTCTTATTGCGTATATACAGACGGTATTTTTCCAGCCCTCATTCAAAATGGAATAGAAGTTTTATTACCATCCATGATTGCCTTATTTAGGTTCAGCTTCAACTGCGGATATATACCAGTTACCTGAAGGGAGGTAAACGTAGTATTCATACCTAAACCGGGAAACAAGCCGAGCGAATTACCTAAATCATATCGTCCGATAAGCTTGACATCGTTTTTTCTGAAAACAATGGAAATGAGTTAAAACTAACAACAGAGATAAAAAACGCATACCTGTGTAAAGAGATGGCACTATGTGCCTTTCTTTTCATAGAGGGTGCTTTTGATAACACTGGATATGGAATGACCTCAGTATCAGTAACAGCCGTAAGGGGCTGCCCACAAGGGGAAGTACTTTCACCCCTTTTGTGGTCATTGGTCATCGATGACCTGCTACACAAGATGACCAATTTGGGGTACACTACAATTGGGTACGCCGATGATATTTTCATCATAGTCAGGGGAAAAGACTCAATTGGGGGTCCCATCAAAAATGAAAAATTCTCTAAAGACAGCCATAGACTGGTGCATCAAGGAAAAACTTTCAAAAACTTACAGTCACAGTACTGCTTCAATACCCTTCAAACACTGGGATTAAGAAACAAGACCAAATTATGGTGGGTTAAGGGTCATGTCGGGGTAGAAGGTAACGAAAAATCCGACGAACTGGACAGAAAAGGTACAGAAACACCATTCTTAGGTCCCGAACCTTTCTGCTGCACTCCTAGATCAGCAGCAACGGCAGCTATATAAAGCTCGGAACATAGAAAAAGTATATATATTTGGGAAAGCATCCCAGGTCTAAGGCCAACTGCCTAAGCCTAAGCAGGCATGATATCAAAAACTTAGTGGGTACCTTACTGGTCACCACGGTTTAAGATATCATCTGCACAAAATGAGAATAGCAGACTTTCCTGAGTTCCGACTCTGTATTGAAGAGGACTAGTCAGCTGAACACATTTTATGTGAATGTCCATCCCTTAATGGAATTAGAAAGAAGATATTTTTCAGGGAACATATGAGCCCCGAGGAGATAAAGAATTCTTCTACTGGTAAAATTGTCCGCTTTACACGGAAAGTGGAAATTCTACTACTTTAAAATTTTTCTGGCCCATACCGTACAAAAGATCTTTTTAGGTCGAAGTAGGTATAGGTAGATATATATATGTATAAATATATTAAAATTTATAAAAACGTAACAAAATATATAAATATGAATATAATAAAATATATGAAAAAGAATGAAATAATAATATAATAATGATAAATAATTTGATAGGTACTTATCAGAATGAAAGTCTTGAAATCGGATAAAAACTCTTATTCACTTTGTTTCACTTTGTAAGTTAAAATTTGTGGCTTTGCAAAAGTACGAAGCTCAACCGGCGGAAATTTTTCTTTTTTTTAAATACAGCTGCTTGCAATATGAGATAACCTACCCCAAACTTCCATCAAAACCAACACATGATACACCAACATGACCCTTAACCCACCATAATTTGGTCTTGTTTCTTAATCCCAGTGTTTGAAGGGTATTGAAGCAGTACTGTGACTGTAAGTTTTTGAAAGTTTTTCCTTGATGCACCAGTCTATGGCTGTCTTTAGAGAATTTTTCATTTTTGATGGGACCCCCAATTGAGTCTTTTCCCCTGACTATGATGAAAATATCTTCGGCGTACCCAATTGTAGTGTACCCCAAATTGGTCATCTTGTGTAGCAGGTCATCGATGACCAATGACCACAAAAGGGGTGAAAGTACTTCCCCTTGTGGGCAGCCCCTTACGGCTGTTACTGATACTGAGGTCATTCCATATCCAGTGTTATCAAAAGCACCCTTTATGAAAAGAAAGGCACATAGTGCCATCTCTTTACACAGGTATGCGTTTTTTATCTCTGTTGTTAGTTTTAACTCATTTCCATTGTTTTCAGAAAAAACGATGTCAAGCTTATCGGACGATATGATTTAGGTAATTCGCTCGGCTTGTTTCCCGGTTTAGGTATGAATACTACGTTTACCTCCCTTCAGGTAACTGGTATATATCCGCAGTTGAAGCTGAACCTAAATAAGGCAATCATGGATGGTAATAAAACTTCTATTCCATTTTGAATGAGGGCTGGAAAAATACCGTCTGTATATACGCAATAAGACGTTCATCAATGACTGATCAACGGCTTTCTTTTATAGCATTTGAAAAAAAAAACGTTTGAATTCGTTGCAAACAAATTATATTTTACATAAATTCGCCGAAAAAGACCGAGGAATACAACTTTTTTAATTCTAAGTAGATATTCGTACTACTTGTATGTGTATAAAAAACATATTATATTATATACCTACCCATTTCTTGATCTATAGCATATACGTTTAATTCGTATTTTAAAAACATGAATTTAATATTGCTTATACCTACCGTTTTAATAAAAATTAAATTTTTCTAGACTATACATTTCAACTTTCTTTTAAAAAAAATGTCAGCTCACCCAAAAAAAATGGAACTCACCCATACATTATGTCCTGGCTACGGCCGTAGTGGGCAGATTTTAAAAATTCTTAACATTTATTATTTCGGGCAATTATAGAGTTAATGGTTAAAATTTCAGCTTTCTAGCTTGATTTTGAGATAGTAGATACACGTTACTATCGATGCTGATCACGAATATTTTACAAAAAAAAACTGTAAAATGAAAAGTGACCTGCCTCAACATTATTGTAGGTGATCGATTCCCTAATAGATAAATATACCTATCCAACAACTATTTCTTTGAATAACGGCTGATACAAATAAATTGAACATTTCCGAATCGAATACTGAAGAAATGATAGAAATCGGTACATTTTTGGACAAGATACAGCGAAAATAGCAAAACCCTAAAAAATCATAAACTCATAATTCCTTGTTTGATGGAAAATACCAAAATACCGAAATCAGCTTTTATTCAATATCCTATAGAAATGTTTCCTTTCCCCTTACACCATCTGCCTCTCATCTTACATTCCATTTACCAAAAAGTATTCGGCTGTTACGCTGTTACACAGAAAAATAAATAGTTACACGTCCATGCGAATGAAAATCATATGGCGCGACCAGAGGCAGACAGTTGAAAATGCGAGATATCCATATAGGTACAAGATAACAAAATTCCATACAATGATAGAATTCTGATTTTTGTCAGAAATCCTTACGAAATACCTTATCGAAGAAAAGAGGATCAAATAAACTCTTCGCTCTGTTTCCTAACCAACAGTTTATTTGATTCTCTTTTCATAATTCAAAGCTCCTACAAATATTTTATGCTTAAATTGAGAAGCAATCACTCCATCCTTTTGGTCTCCAAATTCGTGGAGGTCGAGCTTTTTGAAATCGTGTTGATGATTTTACTATAAAGTTTATATACAATGCTTATATGAAGCAAAAAGCTGTTAAATTTTAAATTCAGGAGTAGTAGATTTTTAAAAGACTATAAAATAAGCGCTAGTAAGTACTATAATTACTGCATGCAATTCACAATTATATTTTATATTTCACCTTCAATGTAATTCAACAAAAAAAAAGTATCTACGATAAATACCATTTTTAACATGCTTACAGATTTTTAAAATTCGTTCACTTTAAACACGTTTAAATCAAAAAACCAAAGTTTGAGATAGGAAGCTGAAATTTGCAATATGTACATACCCTCTAGGGACCCTTAATGCTTATTTGTACATATTTTTAAAACATGCCCACTGACACGCCCAGTATTTAGGAACTACCCGTTTTATTGAAGAAATCAATGTAAATGAGAGTCATGTTTTTCGCAAAGTAAATAGATAAAGTGGTTTTGAACAATTCCTTTTCATAAAATGTTCTAACATGTCCACTTTTAAGTCGCGTTTTCTTAGAATACTTTTGTTTTTCGAGAATATCCTTTAAATGATGTGTTACAACTATTTACACCCTCGTAAGGATTTTAAAAATCGTATCCAACAGTTCGCCCAAGAGGACTGCAGTCTTTCTCTATGTTTTTATTTTCAATTGACTATTGTATAGAGTCAAGTTCAGTAGAGCCGTGCCTTAAAAATCAAAATCGCGGTAATTGAGTTTTTATCAATAAATATCCAAACAGTTTATAACAAATCATATAATTCTTTATTGAGAAATATAAAAGAATAACTCTACTAAGTTAAATTGTTTTAATCAGTTGATAAATTATGTATAATCGCTTTAATTGTATCATAAAGTCTAGCTTCTCTATGTTTGTTCCATGTTCGCTGAGGAAAAGCAGTTCGAAACCAAATAATGGTTACACCAAAAAATTTGTGAAAACGCCCAGATCAGAAAAATGATGGTCCCAGACGTTTTACGTGCCGCCAAAACCTTGCCAGACGTCCTCAAGCATACTTTGAGTAAAAGTAATTTTTTTTAACAATTCTGATAACCATATTGTCATAGCAGAAACGAACCATTGGTTACAAATGTTGCACTAAAGTGCAAGTGATTGACGTAGATCATGCAAAACAAGAAACCATTTCTAAGAAGTAGATAGTACATGTGTTCTTCATTCAAGTGATAGTCCGAAACAATGCAGAAATATAATTTTGTTTGATGACAAAACATTGGAAAAATGTACCCAAATTTTGACATGTCGGAAAACTCGAAATTTTAAATACCTACTCGGATATAGATCTTCGAATGAAGGTTGATAGTGTAAGTGGTTACCATAGCAAGTGCTATCGGCTATTTACAGCTGTTTCTAAAAAGGTTTTATCTTCGATGCAAAGAAATGAATGTAAGCTATATTTAATTATTAAATAATCTACATAGTTCCATTAACGTAAATATCTCGGTCTTTTGTGTACACAGTGCCTGAAAGCAATGAAATATCCAGTGCAAACATCGTACCTGAAAATACAACAAGGCATAACAATACAGTAGCCGTGTTTCTTTGCACGCGGATATAGGAATAATTTGAAATTTGCATGTAAAATACAACAACAACTTATCCTATATACGCTAACTTTAGCGGGGATAGCTATCGCCGCTAAGTCCTTTAGCGGGGATAAACAGTGCTTCCAAAATCCATTTTCTTCGTTTCTGATGAATTGTTGCGACGAATTTTTCAAGAAAATTCAAAGTTTGACATCCCGCCGACCACTGACACATCCCGCCGAATATTTTATTCGTGATTTTATTATTATTATTATTCAAACTTCATTATAATGGTAATTGAATTTAGCAAATCTGTTAATGTGAAATTGTTTTTCATAATTTTAGAATATGGTTGGTATCAATTTCAATTGGCGGAAGTAAATATTTTTCAATTTCAGGATTTTCAATACAAATTTCTTAACTACAACTTACAGCTGTGTCACGGTGCATGTCATAGGTGCATGTGTGCTGCCAAGTTTTTTTTTGATGAATTCTTAACCGGCGATGGTCGTTTTTTAATGCCATGCCTATGTCGCGTATGGAAGAATGCTGTAGAAAATGAACCAATTCTGTTATCACCATCAGAGAGTGGTTGGGTATTAGATGACAACAAGTATAAAGTCAAATGGTTCGACGGAAATGTTGCCCCTGATAGACTGGAGGATATATTAATTAATGACGTGGATGTTTCCGATGATGAAGATAATTTTATAAACGATTCATCGGATGAATCTGATAATGAATAACTTTTAGAACGTATTATATACTAGTATATATTATTTTTCAGTTATGTACATAAATACATATCATATAATAAACATTGAAGTTCTTAATTTACAAATAATGGTGTATAAATACTTGTATATTATCTTTAAGATAATTACACTTTTAGGGCAACATTCGCTAGACATAAGTGAAGTATTTAACAGATATCTTTTATGGCCATTGACCAGTGGCTCTGACAAATTCGTTTCTGTTGTCACAATATGGTTATCAGAATTGTTAAAAAAATGTTCTTTTAGCATACTTTGAGGACGTCTGGCAAGGTTTTGGCTGCACGTAAAACGTGTGGGACCATCATTTTTGTGATCTGGGCATTTTCACAAATTTTTTGGTGTAACCATTATTTGGGTACACCAATTATTTCAAAATGTGATTTTTAACATACTATTAGTACGTCTGGCAAGGGTATGGCTGCGCGTAAGACGTCTGGCACCTATATTTCTGTGATCAGGGCAGTCTGTTCTTTCATTTAATACTATATTCAAGTGGTTATATAAAAAATCCAGATTTTGGAAAAAACACGTTTTCAACCTACTATTACTAACCTCAGCTGCAACTAAGCGCTGCCAGACTTCGACATTTGAGTTTACTTTTTGGAGACCTTTCTGTTCATGTATCAGCTTTTCGGTTATACTTTCACGCCCAATATTTTCTGTGGGCTCTTAGACTATTATGGGAGCCTTCTACATTTAAAGAATTTGAGAAACAAGGCTCACAAAACCTTTAAAATTTCGGGAAACGAAATTGATAAAGAAGTGTTTTGTAAGCTACGTAGTCAGTTTAATGTTTTGAGTAAATTTCTTCATAATAACTATACATATAGGCAGGGCAGGATACAGCCAAACAAGCGCCCTGTGCTAGATTTACAGAAAGCGCCCTTTAATTTGCACACATCCATAAGTCGTTTCCCCATCACCCAGGAGATAGACATTCAATGCGTTTTTTTTATTGAGGTATCCTCGGTAGGCCTAATCCTCAATTAAAAACAAATATGTATATTTACATATATGTTTATATATCTTAATAGAAAATTAATAATTAAAACAAATTAATAAATAAAATAAATTAAAATAATAAATAAATAGAAAATAAATAAATTTAAAAAATGCTATAAAAACATATGTATATACAGTCCCTGGCCAATTTATTAGACGCACTGTAAAGTTCTATGTACTTTGTTTGTACTTATTTACTTTCGCGTATCAATTGGTTAACACTGTAGTGCAACATGTTAAAAAATAAATACAAAATGGGATCATAAACAAAATCTCCTAAATAAAAACACATTATATGTACGTTTAAATATAACAATATTGCATATAAACTCGTGCAACACATGCAAATATTAAAAAACTACATTGCGTCTAATAATTTGGCCAGAGACTGTATTAACAAAATAAATAAATAATGAAGGAATTCATTTAAGGAACTTTAGATATTTTTTTAAAGGAAAAAAAATATAACCTTAAATAAAACGCAGCGAAGAAATGTGCAGAAAGCAACCTTTGGCAAATTCAGCAATAAGATTATTATAGTCTAAAGATGTTAATAGTTCCTTTTCTATAGACGTTATAGATAAGCCTACCAATCTCTCTTGAGTCATCGTTGACCTGAGACAATTTTTAATAATTTTAAGTTTAGAAAAACTACGTTTTCCTGAAGCTACTGTCACAGGGATTGTATTAAGAATTTAAAGAGCAATAACTAAATTAGGAGCAAGATCTTCAAGGCTTGAGCTCAATATAAAATTCAACACATCAAACATGAACTTTGAGGTGTAACAAGAGGGGCAATGAGTTTTAACTCTTGATACAATTCTGCTCCATCTAAATCTTGAAAACTACCAGATGTTAAAACATTTTGCAAATTAAGGCATGAAAAACGTAGATTTTTATTTTTCAAACATTCGCTTATGTTACTTAGGTAAAAATAAAAAAATTATACTATATGTGTCAAGCTGCTCAAACCTTTCTGTTATTGATTGACTCGCTTGATCAAGTATTTTGAAATAAAAATCTAAATTGAATCTTTTTTTCGGGTCCAATATAGTTTCTGGACATTCATCGGTATACATTTTTTTTTCGGTCGAGATCTCAATGATCTCCTATTTTCCTATCCCAGGAAAATATCATCATTGATTGACTCACAAAAATTAAAACTCTGGACACATCTTCGACTCACAAAAACGAATATTCTTAAGGTGAGATATTTCAACCGTGAATATTATAAAAAAGAAGATAGACTACAGTAATTATTACTAATTTTCGGAGTTGAAGTGGCCAACCGCTAGTGCCGGTTCCCTACCTACTCCACACACCCATCGACGCAAACAACTTAGAGCATTCTTCAATAGAATTCGATTTAACATCTCGAAATGATTGCATATCTTCTTATGCAGTGTTTAAATATTTCTCCAGCTTTTATGCAAAAATCCGTATTCATAAAACAGCATGCAAAACATGTAAGTTATGCAGAGATTGTGTCGATTAAAGTACAGTAGAATCCCGATTATCCGGATCAAATAAAACCAGGGGTATTCCGTATAATCGAAAATCCGGATAATCGATTTCAAAGCAAATCAAACAATATTTAAATTTTAATATTTTTTTTATTATGTAATGGGTTTTACATTCGTCGTTTAGATAATACGATATATAAAAAACGAGCTATAACGATAGATAATGAATTACATAATACCTATGTAATTTAAAATTTCGGTTGGAAATAACATGTTATTAATGTTTGACGTAATGAATCACATCTTTTTATTGCGGCCAAGTCCCTGATGCGCTACAGTTGTAACAACTGTATGGGATCCGATTCATCCTGTCTTTCAAATCACTTAAAAGCAACATCTAGAGCTTCAAAACCTTCTGCGTGAGATGGTACTTGACATACATCCCCAGTTTCAGTCTCCTCTTCATCTTCTCTCTCGTTACTGTTCAAATCCTCAATGATTTCTTCATCTGTATATATTTGGAATCCAGGATCTTCACTATCGCAGTTCAGCCACCCCTTAATATTCTCTTCATCGCACCCTTCACCAATGCTAAGAATTTTCATTGTTTCCGTTATTTCTTTAAAATCGTCGTCCGGTTTAATTGAAGAATTAGAAAGAGATAATTTTAATAATTTATTCCATGCCCTTTTTAATGTTTGTAATTCCCCACGCTTCTACCAGCATATAACAACAATGTCTTAAATTAATTTCCTTCAAAAACTTTAACATCGTTTCTATTCTGTTGACAAAAGACGACGCAGTAGCTGCTTTCTGAATAAACGTTTTAAAGTTTCAATGACACTTTGGTCCATAGCTTGCAATAACGCATTATCTAACAACAACAATACATCGCCCTCAGAATTCATTTTAATGTCTGATATCGTAGAATACACCATATATTTGTGTCAACTGACTGACAGATTCACCATTTTTTATACTCTCAATTATCTTCAATTTGTCTTGAAGAGACAACACTACTCTTTTTCGCTTGGACATTTTAAATTTCCAACACAAAACGTAAATAAAAATTAAAGAACACGTTTAAATTGACAATTAGAGCCGAGATCAATGAGTCCGGATAATCGGATGTTCGGATAATCGAGGTTCGGATAATCGGGATTCTACTGTATCAAAAAAAAAAAATACATTAATCAATTACATTTAGCTGCCCAAACTTCCCAAACCAGTTGCTTGTGAAAAACCAAATGAAAAAATTCTGCTTATATTCGGAGGTTTAATTTTGTAACATAATGCAATCGCAATATGTACATAATGTAATATGATTTTTGATACCGATTATGAATGAAAACCCCTTTTCTTTGATGAATGCTACGGCCTCCTTACAATATGCCATAACCTACCCCAAACTTCCATTAAAAACAACAAATAATTTGCCAACCATATACCGCACCCCTCTCACCAACACATCATATCCGCATCATGAGAAGTAAAAATAATAAATTCGATAAATGACGAGAATGGAAGACAACAAAAATAGCTACAATTCTTCTTGCGTGCAGAATCAAAAACCTGCACGCTCTAACCCATACGATTCCGTCGTAATGAATTTTTTGTTTGACATATTTTCCTATGAAAATTTTGCAAGCGAATGTGCAATAATTAAAACCTGCACATACGAGGTGGAACTTTTTTTGTTTTGAGTTTTTTGAACTACGAACCTGTACCTACTTAGATTCTTTTTTTTTAAATGTAAGTAGATGTGCAAGAAATATTCCTACACGAACAGGGTGGAATATTTTGAGATTAGGTAGGTAGGTAAGAAATGAACTTGTTTAGTGGGATTTTTTTTTATTTTGAGTTAGATTCTCCTTGAAGTTGCAATATTTCAAGTGATATGGGTTAATGTGCAAAAATTCAGCACAGTTGTGATGGATTTTGCTTTTTTGGGCTTAATTGAACAAGTTTTTTGTTTTAAATACAAATGGCAGTATCCGCGCAAGGTAAAATGCATTTTTCTTACTCCTAGCAATGCGCCCTGGAATTCGGCGCACTGTGCATTTGCACATCTTGCACATATGGTTGGGCTGGCCATGCATATAGGTAGTATAGAAAATAAGTTAAAAAGTGACTCTAAATGGGTTTGGTCATTTTTAAAGCAAAAAAGGACAAATACAGGTTTTCGCAAAACAATTATTTATAATGATGCTATTTCCAATGATGCTCAAGGATCAGTTGAGTTGTTTGCGAAATTCTTTGAGACCATTTATTCAAATTGTAATGCGCCAACGAGTTTCAATTTAAATTCCAGATCTAAAATTGATTTTGGTCTCCTAGTTCTAGACATTAATGATATTCTGTTGGCAGCGCGTAGCATCAAGCCGAATTCTAAACCTGGAGTGGATGGTATTCCCGCAATTGTTTTAAAAAGTTGTTGTGAACCATTGTGGAAGCCTCTGCATACGATTTTTAATGCATCTCTTGCTTCTGGTACTTTTCTCAATGATTGGAAAACGTCATATCTTATCCCTATTTTCAAATCTGGATCTAAGAATATTGTTGAAAATTACCGTGGAATATGCAAACAATCTGCTATACCTAAGCTTTTTGAAAGCATTGTCAAGAACAAATTAGAATTCCATATAAAGGAACACTTATCTGAGTTTCAACACGGTTTCGTCTCAGGTCGCTCGACGACATCTAATTTAGTTCATTTTACCTCTTATGTAATAAATGCAGTTGAAAGCGGATGCCAGGTTGATGCAATATACACTGACTTCAGTAAAGCCTTTGATTCCGTGAATCACAATATCTTATAAAGTAAACTTGAACAGTTTGGTTTTCACTCAGCTATGTTTTTGTGGATTTGTACATATTTAGTTGGTAGGGTCCAAAAGGTCTACCTGGATGGCTGTTATTCCAGATCAATTTCTTGCACCTCTGGAGTCCCACAAGGTAGTCATTTGGGCCCTCTACTTTTCATAATTTTTATTAACTATATTCTTCAGTGTATACAATTCAGCCAATGCTTATTTTATGCAGATGATTTAAAACTATTCCTAAAGATAAAATGCACAGATGATTGTAGAAAAAATCAGTCTGACCTCAGTAATCTACAAAACTGGTGCACACTAAATTGCTTAAATTTAGACAAACAAAAGTGTATGGGGATTTACGTTTCAGATCTCTGACGTATTATTCTCACGACTATTATCTTGAAATGACGTGCTTACATAGAGTTAGTCAAATCAAGGATCTTGGTGTCATTATTGATACTAAGCTAACCTATGTTCCTCATGTTGACTACATAAACGCTAAGGCTAACTCACTTATTGGCTTTATTAAAAGGAATTCGAGAGATTTTACTGATCCACATACCCTGTTATCTTTATACATATCCTTGGTTATGTCGATCCTTGAATATGCCGATATTATATGGAATTCCATTTATGAAAGTCATTCAGATCGTATTGACAGGGTCCAGAGGCGTTTTACCAAATTTATATTCTTTAAAATGCGTTGGAACTTTGAACCATCCTATAGTGCGCGATTGAGGCATAAGAGAGGAACCCTTTCGAAATTAGTAAATGCCCTCACCGGGCACTGTGCTATAGGAAGACATGCCCAAAGGCTGGGCATCCCCTACAATGACTTCTGTAGAAGCTGTAGGGACGAGGAAGAAGACGAGACCATCAGTCACTTCCTTTGCACGTGTCCTGCACTCGCCAACATTAGGAAGGCTACATTGGGTGAATACCTTTTCAATGATCTAAACGATCTTAACAACGCCTGCACAGCAAGGATTAGCTCCTTCATTCAGAGGAGCAAATGGTTCCCTGAGTAAGAGGGTGACCCACCCACCTTACACATCGGCAGCACAATGGACCTACTTCTGGTCTAAGTGCATCCTCACCGAGGGCCGTTTTCAACCAACCAACCAACCAACCATAGTGTGCGATGCAAATTACTCGGTATATTGAAAATTAATGTAAGAAGGTATTCTCACGATATTATATTCGTTAGAGACGTTGTGTGTTACCACATAAAAAGTGTGTTACCACAACGAGCCAATCTAAAGAGCTCTTGCGTCTTTTAATGAAATAAGTGGATAAATAGATTTTCATTGTTCTAGAGACCGCTTTAAAAACATGTGGTTTGCTTTCTTAAGTAACTAAGCTCTGTTATCGTTTTTCTCATGTTTTCATATATATAAATGAATTGTTGTATCTTAGTATTTTTTGTATGTATTTAATCTTTTTTCTTATCTGTAATCTGTAAGCTATACTGTAGATAAAATAAATAAAAGTAAAATAATCAATATTTTGTGTGAAGTGCACCCGGGTGTAGTTCAGATATATGACCACTTTTAAGTTGTGCACAATATATCTACTTTAGTTACGTGACTTTAATTTTTGGCTTTCAATATTTTCCACATTTTCAAGTTTTGCCTGCAGGTGAAAGGAATTTGGTATCTAGTTCTCATAGGATCACCAGCATGATGTAAAACAACTACTTTACAACGAGCGTGATTGTTGCGTCACTAATTCGAATAAATTTTAAGGTACGCGCTTCCTGACAGCCCGTAATGCAGATTTCGTTGATAGTTTTGTAGAATATATATAGCCTACGTCAGCTTTTTGGCAGCGTTTGGGTATGCACTAACTTCAATGACTAATGTCTAGGATATCAATACCGAGTATTCTTTGGTATCGAGTCGGCTAGTATCGATACCTAAAAAGTATCGAGCTAAAAGCATCGATAATCCTATCAGTATCGAAGACATTTTTTTTTTAGAAAAATGAATAAAACAAAAAAATCGCTATGAAATTGTTTTTATTTAACAAATAATCATATCCCATAAAATACTTTTTATTTACCAAAAAATGCAATCAATCAGTTACAAAACGTTATAAAATTTTATAAGTTACTCTACCAGCATTTTGATATTCGTTAATCGGTTTATTTTATTGAAAAACGACATTTTTGATATCATTTTAAAAGCTTTGGTTACCAAAATTTGCGAGTTAATAAATTAAATAAATCCAGTACCAAATCGGAGTTTTAATCACTTGCACTGAATTTGAATCTGTAATACTATTTTGTTTCCTTTTAATTCTTCTTCACCTTCTTCGGCTTCTTGTGCAATCCAAGGAATCGTACCACTAAATGTATCAACAATTTGAGCAGTAGCCCCACAACAAACAATATTACACCGTACAAAATGACAATAGCGTCCAGATTGTGGTATTCAATTAAGCTGAGATCCTGGCCAGCCGAATACAATTGAGGAGCACCCTTATGCCTTGCAATGTACTCTACCCAATATGTGGCGACATCTATTGGCAGCATTGGCTGATCGCGATACCTAGCCGATATAACTTTTACAGTTTTCGTGTAACTAGGATCCCTAAGCACCTTATTTATCGCCGCCGAGAATGTCCCTTTAGTTAGGTTATTATAGTCGACCATGATTCCATAACCACCGGCCTCAGAACGGGCCATATTCAGGAACTGATCTCCAAACATTGGAATACCAACGAATGGCTTGCCATGGTAAATCGATTCGGTAGTGCTGAGTAGTCCTCCATGGGTAATGAAAAGTTTAACATTTGGATGGGCCAGGATATCATCTTGGGGGAACCAGTCACTTATATAAACATTGTCACTTTTACCAGGTAGACTCGTCTCTTCAAATTTCCACAATACGCGTTGTTTCATTGAGTTGAAAGTTTCGATGAAGGCATTGCGTTTTTCTAACGGAAGAACACTACTCTTCAGATTCGATCCCATGGAGAAGTATATAGCGCCGTCCTTTGCTTCATCCAAGAACTTTTGCATATCAGCAGGGAGTGGTTTGCGTTTGCGGTTGATGTGCATTCCTCCGACTTCGATCATATTTGGCATGTACGGACGGGGGAATCCCAAAGACACATGAGAGTTCAATAAAACCAATGAAGTATTCTTGCGGATATTATCCAAGCCAAGTTTTGATTTTGGGAAGAATTGATCAAATAGTTTACGTTGCCTGGGCATATAAAAATTACTGAAGTAAATTTCTTCAAAAGTCACAACAGCCAAATTGAAGATTCGCTCAGAAAGACTCATGCGATTGGTAAATGGTAAGAAAGGATTAGGAACGTACGATGGTGGTGATGGTGAACCTACAAGGTCTGTATTCCATTTGATCGCACCAAAGGTGCTGAATCCGATGAGAGGTGCATTAAAATGTTCCGCAAGTCCGAATAACGCCTCAGAAACAAATACTTCACAAATAACAACGTCAAATTTCTCTTTTGATGCCATTAGTTTTTGCACTGAAGGCTCATTTAAAGTACTGTTGGTTATCATTATTCCAAAATCGTAGATATGCTGGAAAACACCAATGACGTTCATGTCTCTGCGATCCAGGATAGTATCAACCATTGCTGAAAGGAATAAAAAAAAAAATATATTTTTTTTAAACATAATTCATATTGAATGTAAAAAACAAGCAGTTAATGTAAAATTTAATTATTAACCAATAACCAGAAAATTGCGCCCCAAAAAGTAAAAACTATTAACTACAAAAGCGTTGTGGGAATAAAAGGACCGAGGCCGTCGGCCATTATGTATGTGTTTGAAATTAAACTTAACGTCGATAACGAAATTAAAACATGATGTCTACTTTCAAAGAGACATCAGGCCTATGGACCTTATGTTCATTTTTGCAGTCATAATGTCCATATACTTTATGTCCGTTGACTTTATGTCATCCCGCTTAATGCATGAGCATGGGCTACTAATTAAAGTTGAATGATTGTTATTGGATAATCGGAAGCAAATATCTTTGTTAAACAGCGTTGATTGATTTAAAGCTAAGGTTTGGTTTTCGAAACGAATTTGATATTTGAAATGAAAATCGGCTGAGGAAGATTTGCCTTACTCTAGTTCCAGTCTTCCATATAGCAGTACCTACTTGATGAGACATATAACTTCAAGTGACTTACAATGGGAGATGTAATAGATCTATAAATGGCACTGAAATGAAACCTCAACCCAGAATGCAGTCGTAGCTCTTTTTAACTTTCACCTATAGTTATAAAAATCGAAGCTGGCGTACCACAAGGAAGTGTCCTATGGCCAACTCTGTATCTGTTATATACAAGGGATATTCCAGTAGACATTAATACTATCATGGCCACATTTGCAGATGATACTGCGATATTAGTGTCTGATAAATTGTAAGAGTCTGGACGCAACTATGGCGTGTCAAACTAAATGAGACAAAATCAACTCATATAAACTTTACAAATAAAAACATAGGAACGGACTACAGTCCGCTTGGGCTAACTGTTGGATACCCTATTCTTATTCCTATCCCCCATAAGTGGGCGTGGCAAAAGTCTAAGTATGGTTGAATTGTTAAGAACGCTCTACATATTTTGTTATATACCATTTAAAGGAATTAATCGAAAAAAACGAAGCTTTTGTAAAAAAACGCTCCATAGCTCAAACTTTTCCATAAAATTGTTTTATTTAATTGTGGGCGTGTCAGTGGGCGGATTTTAGAAATTGTATCTCCCGAGTAGTTTTAGGAGTCAAAGACCATATATAAAAAATTTCAGCTTTCTAGCTCATAATTCGATTTTTTGAATAAATTTGTTTTTTTGGGTTTGTGGGCGTGTCTGTTGTCGGATTTCCAAAATTCCTTAACTTGATTATTTCGGGGCCCTAGAGAGTATATGGTTAAAATTTCATCTCTCTAGGTCCAGTTTAAATGCCTAATTCTTTCCGAGAGACGGACGGAAGGACTGACGGACATGGCTAGATCGACATTACTATCGATGCTGATCATATATAAGAACTTTCAGGGCGTGATTTTTAATTGAATTCACTTAAATAGAGATCTCCCTAAGAAATTTAGGCGCCACCCGTGGATACTACTACAAAAACACCAAAACTTCTTTCCTATCCTCCTATTCTTTCGAATAGTAAGTGGCACCTAAAATCATGCAATACAATACTTCATTGCTAGGTGCTGGTTACTGTTCAACAAAAAATGCGTGCGCTGTGTTTAACACTATAAGGGGGGTACTGTACATATACAGAAAAGAGTCTTTAGCGTAAGCAAATTATACAAAAAAAAAAAATACTGCCAAATACATTGGAATTACTTTGGATGTAAAGTTTAAATGGAAAGTGCACATCAAGAAGAAACGAGAAGATCTAAACTTGAAATATAGTAAAACGCACCGGCTACTGGTAAAGAACTCTGACCTTTATATCCAGAATAAAATAATGTTATACAAGCCAGTACTGAAACCTGTTTGGACATATGGCATCCAACTATGGGGTTGTACAAAAAAAAAGCAAATTCGTAAAAAATCCAAACATTCCAAAACAAAGTCCTTCGTGGAATAATAAACGCCCTCAGTATATAAGAAATATCGATTTACATCGTAAGTTCATGTTAACCAGGACCCTTTTTATGATTTCGCTTATCATGTAGAGAAGTTTTATCGAAGCTTATAAACCTATGCCATCCACAAACGAATTCCGCGCGAAATTTTTTAAATACCAATAACCAATTAGGTGTTAAGCATATATTAGTAGTCCCTTTCTATGCAAAAGAAAATTTTAAGGAACGGAATCGCTGAAATTTATTATTGGCCAAACATTCAAACTTTTACAATAACTGATTATTTTTTAACAATGAGAAATGTTTAATTTTAGGAATTATATTCACACAATTGCGGGGCAATGATTGGATCACTCCCAGACAAAAAAATTCGGTGAAGAACTGTCTAGAAGTGAGGTCAATTTTAAGAGCGATTTGCAATAATTCAAACAGGAAAAGTTTGTGATTGTTGAAGAACCTCTCATAAACATATTATCATTTTCAAGGAGTCGTTCATGACCATATTTTTTTATTATTATTATAAATTTATTGATACTGAAATGAATTACAATATCAATAATTAAAAGAATTAAGGCTGTAGCAACTAGGGTTTTCGACTCATCATGATTATATTAAGTGTTGACTACACTTTTATATAAGCATCATGCACCTTATTCAAATATTAAGATGAAAATCACTTTAGAGCTTTTTTTATGATTGCGCAGTCTGCATAGGAAACTGACATATGAATGCAGCTCGGCAAATTATTGAGTACATCAAGGATTTTCCAGGACTTTTTAAATCAGTGAAAATATGAAACTTTCAAAACAAGTCAATATGAAAATGCTGCAATTGAGTTGCCTTTAAGTAATATAGTTGGGGGTTGGTTACCTACCAGGCGCGTCCCCGGGTGGTGGATAGGGGGACCTCGGTACGATACGTTCGTGATCCGAGGTTTTAGAGTTAGAGCGGCGTTTTATATACCGTCAAAGCTCTATCGCGAACCAAACCCAAAACAAGTATGCAGGAACAACTAAAAGATATAACTACTCCAGGTGGAAGAAGGAGGAAGAAGGCCTCAAGCACTCCTGTCGGTGGAACTGCGCGCGCACCTTCTGCGTGCCCTTCCACCAGAACACTTCCAGATGATGTATTTCCAATGATTGGATTTACTCAGATTAACCTTCAACACTCCAAGGCTGCTACTGCACTCATCAGTAAGAAGCTTTCTGTGTTGAATACAAAAGCCCACATAACATCCATACAGGAGCCATGGGTGTGGAAAAATCGCATCTGTGGCCTTGGAGGTGTCCGTGGCACTACGATACTCTGTGACGAGCGGTCCGAGAGACCAAGGGCTTGTCTTGCTGTGTCGAACCTTCTCTCAGCGACTAAGCTTGGACAATTTTGTGGCCAAGATTTGGTTGCTGCAGCCATTAGCTACGAAACGAATGGAAATTGGAAGACCTTCGTCGTGGCGTCAGCTTATCTCCCCTATGATTCGGTAGTGCCTCCACCCCCGAGGGCAATTGCTGAACTCATTGACTATTGCGACACCAGGAAGATGGGCCTAGTTATATGCTGTGATGCCAATGCTCAAAACACTGTTTGGGGCAACAGCACATGCAACATGCGAGGAAACCATCTCCTGGATTTCATTCTATCATCTGATCTTACTATCAACAATGTTGGCTCGCAACCAACTTTTGTGACGTCAAGAAGACAGGAAGTGATCGACCTAACTTTATCAAATAGATACTTTAAGGCGGTTACTAACTGGAGGGTCTCTTCGGAGGTGTCCCTCTCAGACCATAGATATATCGAATTCCAAATCGGATGCGAAGCCATAACTTTGCAGGAGAGGAGGAATCCGAGAAAAACCAACTGGATAAGCTTCAGGGAGGAATTAGGGAAAACTCTCAAAACTCCAACCAAACTCAGGACGAGACAAAAGGTAGAGGAAGCTGTTCAAGACCTGAATAGTGCCATTACTAGCTGTTTTGAACTGACGTGCCCAGTAAGCAAACCCCCTGGCAGAACACCGGTTCCCTGGTGGAGCTCGGGACTGCAAATAATTCGTAGAGAAGCTAGAAAGCTTCTAAATAGGTCACTCAAGACTGATTTGGAGACAGAATGGAATCTCTACCGATCGAAGCAGAAGGAATATAAGAGGCTAATTCGGGTACCGAAAAGTGCTTCTTATAGGAATTTCTGCGAAAAGATTGAAACACTGGGTGAAACTAGTAGGTTGGTTAAAGTTCTGAAAAAGGGCAAACCAGCCAAACTGGACTCACTTAGAAAACTTGATGGCACCTTCACTGAGACGAAAGCGGAAACTCTTAGTTATCTGCTGGAGTCTCACTTTCCGGGTAACCAGATTACAATTGCTTCACAACCAGCCCCGATTACCGAGACTATGAGTGAGCCAAGACAAACAACTCGGCGTAGCTGGTATATTGCGAAGGCCGTGGTGACGGACGAGGCCATTAAATATGCTTTTGCGTCTTTTGACGGCTTCAAGTCACCTGGTACGGAAGGAATTTACCCAGCCATGCTGCAGCAATGTACAAACCAGTTGCTACCGACTATGAAGAAAATCTTCATCGCTGTCCTAGCACTGGCATACATTAAAACACCCTGGCGTACAGTTAGAGTGGCATTTATACCTAAAATTGGCAGAAGTGACTACTCACTCGCCAAGAGCTTCAGACCAATCAGTCTGACTTCCTTCTTGCTGAAAAGCATGGAAAGGCTGGTCGAGCTTCACGTGCGCAAAACTGCTTTGCGATTGCACCCACTATCTCAGATGCAACATGCCTATCAACGCGGAAAATCCTGCGAGACTGCGCTCCAAAATCTAGTTGGTAGAATTGAGGGCGCGCTTGACAGAAATGAATACGCGATGGGCATTTTCATCGATATTGAGGGTGCTTTTGACAATGCGACTTTTGATAGCATGTGCAGCTCCGCCAGACAACACTTCGTAGACGAACCATTGGTGTTGTGGATTAAAGCAATGCTAATGAATAGCACGTTGGTTGCGGATGCTGATTGTGGCCGCTATGTTATGGCGGGGGTAAACAGACCTGCCCGCAAGGCCGCGTCCTGTCTCCACTGCTGTGGTGTATGCTGGTCGACTCTCTGTTGAACGCACTCAACAGTTCTAATATTTACGCTCAGGCGTACGCGGATGATGTTGGCGTGCTTTCTGTTGGATCATGCCTAGCGACTGTATGCGCCAAGGCGCAGGCGGCCCTTGACGTGATCGACGAATGGTGCACTAGGAATGGGCTCTCGGTTAATCCTCTTAAAACTGAGGTTTACGAGAAGGAGGAAGCTGGTCGGGTTGACTCAGCCACTGCTAAAAGACGTCACAATCCAACTCTCCAATGAAGCAAAGTATCTGGGAGTCATCCTGGATAGCAAACTTCTTTGGTCTAAACATGTTGAGCTGAAGACTGCCAAGGCGCTGTCTGTTTTCTGGCAGTGCAAAGGCATTTTCGGCAAGACATGGGGCTTATCATCGAAAAGAGTCCTATGGATTTATACGGCTATGATAAGACCATTTATAGCATATGCATCGGTTGTTTGGTGGAATAAGCTTTCACTTAAATACGCCACTGCTGCTTTTGCCAAACTCCAAAGGCAGGTATGTCTCGGCTGCACGGGGGCCTTCCCCAGCACGCCTGGCTCCGGGCTAGATGCACTATTGAACCTTTCGCCCCTTGATGTTTACATCATGTTCTGTACAATCAAGGCTATCTCATGTCTTACAAGAGGTGGCTTTTGGTATAACTCGCACTGGAGTTTTGATGAACTTGCGCAACGGTTGTCCTTCGACTCCTGTCTTATGGATATGCCGTCTGATGCGATGACACCGGAACTTCGGCTAAAGCGCAAATACGAGGTCGCCTTTCCTCGCGTCCAGGACTGGCTCTGGCCGGGCTCTGAACCTGGAAGGGAATGCAGTCGAATCTTCACGGATGGCTCCAAAACCGATCAAGGATCTGGTGCTGGTGTCTTCGTCGAGAGCGATAACGTTAGACTTTTCTTTTCGTCAGGCAAATATGCGTCAGTCTTTCAAACGGAGACTTATGCTATCCTAATGGCCATGGACTATGTTACGAGGAACAGGTGGAGGGGGCGAAGTATCTGCGTCTGTAGCGACAGTCAGGCTGCGCTTAAGGCCTTACTCAAACTCTTAACTACCTCCAAAATAGTACGTGAATGCAAGATATCTCTGAATTCGGTCGGAAGGCTGAATTCACTTAAACTTGTCTGGGCCCCGGGTCATAACGGGATCACGGGAAATGAGATCTCCGATGAACTTGCTAGACAAGGCTCAGAGGGGGACCTCTCAGGACCTGAACCAGCGATCTGTCTGCCTGCGTCCTCGGTCAGGGCTTCCATTGGCGGTTGGGTTTCCTATGAACACAATCGCCGTTGGCATGACTCTCCAGGGTGCAGACAGACTAAGCAAATGCTCCCCGACGTCTGTGGGAAATCCGCGGCATTCTTGTTGTCTCTCAGCAGAAAAGACTGCAGACAGACTACTGGCGTTCTTACGGGACACTACGCTTTTGCCAAACACCTTAAGGTGCTAGGCCTAAGCGACACAACCAACTGCGAAGCCTGTGGAGAAAGCGACGACACTGCGGAACATTTCCTCTGTGATTGTCCTGCTTTTGCTCGTATCAGGTGGCAGGTATTTGGTGCGGATATGGTGAGTGCTGTAAACCTAAGCTCCTTATCATCGAAGCGCCTTCTCGTTTTTCTTAGAAAAGCGAGTAAATTCCCACAGTAAAATGTGGTGTGTCTGTCTGGTAGTACAATGGACCAGTATTGAGTCTGAGTGCTCCAGTGCGGAAAATCTCACACACCCCGACAAAAAAAAAAAAAAAAAGTAGGTAATATAGTAGGTACATCTTAATTTATATTGAATGGCTGAATAATACCACGTGATGTGGAGCCCCAGAATAATAGAGCTGTTTCACAGCCTGCCAAAGGTGATCATCGGACTTTTTTTTTGTGGTACTGTTCTATTTTATTTATTATCCTCGAAAACCATTTCATACACTGGGACTCGAACCTAGACCAGCGTCTTCTCAGGCAAGCACGCTACGTAAACGCACTCTGCCATCGGAGCAAAAAGTTCGCCTCTGCTTTAATGGTGTTTGGTTTATCGAATGGATAGATCAACATTTAACCATTTGTAGTTTATGGACATGTTAGGCAATTGGAACATCTGATGATGCGTAAGAGACTTCTAGGGGCCTATTATCGAGTCGAACAAAGAAGCTAGCGAATTTGACTTGTTTGTATTATAGTAAGCAAATTGTCGAAATTTATTTGCCTTCATTGGACGGTTTAATAATGATAGCGAACAAAAACCTGAATAAAGAACCATTCTTGTAATATGGCTAGAGAATTTTCAAGACATATTCCCTTAAATTTGAAGTTTTAGGTGATTAAATGTTGCCAACCATAATACAAACAAGTTGCATTCGCAAGAACATGAGCGTGCATTTGTCGAAATCATAAAAATAGGCAGGCCTAAGAACTGCTAAAAACACAAATGTAATACTCGTAGCACCAGCATTTGATTGCCCGAGGTTTATTAAGGTCGTACCGGCGAACTCCACATGCGAACCAGTAGGGATGCAGTGAAGTGTTAGGGTTATGCTTCCTTTAGTTTTGACCATTTAAGAAGAAGAAAAAGAAAAAAAAAAAAAAAAAAAAAATCGAAAAAATAAGCAGACATAAAAAGTTCTGACTCAAACAAATGCAACACCACCATCATTTAATTGAGCTCAGTTATAAAATGATACGAAATCGGGAGGCCTGCTAATATTCATTTAGGTCAAACCTCTGAGCCAGGCGGACCATTAGGGATGCAGTAAAGTGGGAAGGTTATGATACCTTTAATATTGATCTTAGCTTCGCCGCGTCATTAAGGAAGAAATTTCTAAGAACTACGACTAACATGCTGAAAACATTTGAACGGATATTTCAAGATATATTTATATATTGCACGGATGGGCCAATATGGGGTGGCAACGGTGCAGTAGTAGTGTATTCGCTTACTGATTGGAAGGTCGTACGATCATGACGTTATCTCGAATGACAAATATCTCGAATGCAAAAAATCTCGAAAAAACAATTTTTTAATCTAGAATGCAAAAGTCTCAAACGCTCAAGAATCTCGAATGAACAAAAATCTCAAAAGACCATATCCCGAAAAAAATTTCGAAAAAAAAGTTAATTCGAGATTTTTTTCTTACCTATGTAAAGAGTTTTAACTTAAAGAAAACGCATGACATATTTAGTTTATTCAGCAATTTATTTTTTTGGGTAAATTAACAACAAAAGATCAATATTTAACAAAAAAAAAACAGTAATCACTCTAGCATGAAAATTATGAGATTTATTTAACTCGCACATCTAATAAAACTTATTTTTTACGCATTTGTTCCAATGGTAAATAAATCCATCGATTTCGATTTTAATATTTCCTTTGTTTGTAATGATTTTATTTACTTTCATTTTAATTGTTTTTATTTGCACTTACGTTTTGATAACATACGATTTCAGGTACCTTTTTTTACAGTTGCATGGGCAGTTTGCTAGCCAATCGTGGATGTTAAAGAGTAGTAAATAATCTCGAATGAATATATTAATTTTTGAGGCAATGGTTACAATTAGCTCGAATTTTTTGCATTCGAGATTTTTTTTTTTATAGATTTTTATATTTCGAGATTATGCTTTCGAGATTTTTTCAATTCTAGATTTTTCTTTTCGCGATTTTTACTTTCGAAATTTTTGCTTTCTGGATTATTGCTTTCTAGATATCGTGGTAAACCCGTAGGTCGTGCGTTGGAATCGCGAAAAAAATCATTACTTTAAAATCGAATACATGAAACTGTAATCTCTCTAAGCAACTTAGACAGCGCTCATATAGGAAAACCCTACAACTGCATCAAAACACTTCCATCCTATCTCTCTATTCCATCTAATGGTAAGTAGCACCTAAAAGCATGCAATTAAATAAGCCATATTCTAGGTGCTGCTTGCTGTTAAATAACAAATGCTTGCGCTGTGTTCCTAGCACAAAAAGGGCACTGCAACATTTACAGAAAAAACATTTTAGCGTAACTAAATTATAAAAAACAAGAAACATAGGGACGGGCTACAGTCCGCTTGGGTGAACTGTTGGATACCCTATTCTTATTCCTATCCTTCATAAGAGGGCGTGACAAAAGTATAAGTATGGTTGAATTGTTAAGAACGCTTTATATATTTTGTTATATAACATTTACAGGATTTTATCAAAAAAAAACGAAGCTTTTGTAAAAAAAAACGCTCAAACTTTGGTTTTCTAACAAAATTATTTTATTTAATTGTGGACGAGTCAGAGTATATATTATAAAAATCAGCTCCTTAGCTCAAACTTTGGATTTTCAAAAAAAGTTGGTTTTAAATTGTGGGCGTGTCAGTGGGCGGATTTTGAAAATATTTCCACATGAGCTTAAAGGGCCACTAGAGAGTATATATTATAAATTTCAGCTCCCTAGCTCAAATTTTGCTTTTTAAATAAAATTGTTTTATTTAAATGTGGGCGTGTCAGTTTGCGGATTTTGAAAATTTTATCTCCCGAGCAGTTTTAGGAGTCATAGATCATATATACAAAATTTCAGCTTTTTAGCTCAAAATTCGATTTTTTCGAAAAATTTGTTTTTTTGAGTTTGTGGGCGTGTCTGTGGGCGGATTTCAAAAATTCGTGAACTTGATTATTTCGGGACCATATAGAGTATACGGTTAAAATTTCAGCTCTCTAGGCCAAGTTTAAAGGCCTACAGACGGACGGACGGACGGACATGGCTAGATCGACATTAGTATCGATGCTGATCATAAATATAGTAAATTTTAGGGGTGTGTCGCAAGTACAATCGCAAATCAAAAAGAGGAACTATAGACTGCAGGATCATAAACTCCTCAGTCAAACAGTCGCAGATAGTTTAGGTTGCGCGGTGGACTCTATAAACCAACAACAATTCCGTACTATACATACAAACTCATTCCACGAAAAAAAAATAATACTCGGGTTCAAATTCAATCTTATTATTTTTAATTCTTTCTTGCCGACTCGTTATGACAACTTTCAAATTGGGAATGAATCCTAGCATTTGTCTTCGCCTAAATGAAACCTCTGCGTCCAGCTGATTTGCCGTTGGTCTATTGCTCCTGTTCATTAACCCTCTTGGATTGCCGGTGTTCTATGCTGCGGTAAAATAGCACACAAACAAAATGCACAGTTTCGCTATTCCCGCACCTCGCCTAGCTCCAAAAAATGCACAAAGATGACACGTTGAGAGTACAAGTGAGTAGGAGGAGTTAATTCTCAAAACATAGAATTTTGTTCCTATGCACTTTCGCCGCGCTAACTCCCACACAACATGATTGTATGTGTTCAATTGACTGTGGTTCACATTCATGAATTCCCAAAATTATGGTCTCCCAATTTGGCCAATAACTTTGATGGAAAGCATTTATGGTGCGGTTTGCCGTCGGCTTTTGCATTTGCAGTGATCGATTTTTATTTAATTATCAAATGCGGGTGTGATGATATCGGGAACTTGTTGATATCATGTTGAGTAGCAACAAGGGGTCTACGGGCAATATTAAGGTATGTTACAAACTATGTGTCAATATTAATTTACCCTTAGAATAGGGTATACAAATCTGGCGGTTCCAAAAGCCAAATTAGAGCTTTATACTCGTATAATCAAATGTGAAAATATTACGATTTTGCTCATTTTCTGTTTGTTGGTTATTGATGTTTTGATATGTAACTTTTGTACAGCTTGCAGTGAATTGGTAAAGTCATGATCCCTTTAGTTCAGATTATATCCTCGTAATTAAAGAAAGAGAGAAGAAGACTACTTCTTCAGGGAGTAGGGCGCTTTGCTCCCAGCATAGGAGTATGTTGTACAAAGTAGCAAAATAGTTTACTATCTGTGTTGACATTTTTGAGGAGTACCTCAACTTCCTTTCTTCGGAAGAAGATTCATTTTCATCATCTTCCCTTTCAGACACTTAAAACAATTTCTCAGGTAGCCACAAACACATTTATTTTATCTTAACACGCATCAGAAGAAATAACAACCAAGCGACAATTCAACACGCAAGTAGTGAAAAGTGATAGCTAATACATAGCTGCCGTAAGAAAAAATTAAAAAATGTCATTGTCACTTGTGACAATCACCTTACGCAGACTTGTTGATTATGAGTATGACTGTCACATATCACAAATCAACTTAGCCGATTATTATTATTGTCGATGAGTCACGTTGCCTTACCTATCAGAATTAAAAAAATTAAAAATCCAAACATTAATTAGCGCTTGTTTATTTGAATAAATGAACTTCCCACCATTTTTTTTATTGCCCATAATGACTAGGTATGAATGATTACGAAATAAAAGAAAACAGGTTGGCACTCAAATCGAGCCCCTGTATTGCATCGACTCGAAAATTTTAACACGTTGTGGGTATGGTAACTCCGACATAAAATTTAAATTTATATTTATTTGTGCAGCGTTTGTGGATCTAGATTGTTTTATTATCGTCAGCAGATCTATACAGATCATAAATGAATATAAAAAAAACTATTTTTATCATACTCGTAACATTTTTATCATAAGCAAATCCAAAAATCCAAAAATAAGACGCAATCATAAATGAGCTCATTTATTTTAAAATTTTCATAAATTCTAAAGCTGAATGAGTTGTCCAGGAATCAAAGCTTCGGTAAAACACATGTCACAGGTCACGCAAATCAGATCATAGCAAGAAGGAATATCAGGCAAATTTAATTGATCGAATAATACGATTTTCCCAAGATTCGTAGTCGGAACTACCTACATCGATCTTGCACAAGTTGTGAGGAAATTGAGTGGGAAAAGTGGTTAATACTGAAAGATTGCAAAAATCACAAGCGCACTCATCGAAAAGACTGGTACAAAAAGCAACGCTGTACGCAAAATTACGAGTATCATTGTTCAAATCATCACACGCTGAAATGTCAGCAAAGTCGCACTATTTTTAATCGTGCGATGACAGTATTTTTGCAAGAATGCAATGTTATTGTTGTGTTAGATCTGATGACTGAGTGCAACGATCTACGTTCGAACATAATTGCAAGCTTGACTATGTTCACTGATCCATTTGTTTGTGATTTATATTGTTGTTATTTAGAGTACACGGCATATATGTAGGTCTCATTTTGACCCGCCGCACAGCAAGGTGAGGCAGTAGGAAATAAACTTGAACTGTTACTGGGCGCCGGCCGGCGTGAATTTAATCTGATACCCCTCGAACAGTAGGCCAACGCACTAATCTAGTTAAATGTTTGTTATGTTAGTTATGTAAGTATAAATAAAGCCCTGAATGGCTCTGCATAAAGTAAATTTTGTTGGTATATAAACAAAATACTTTTTATCATGAGTGAATGAAAATTGCTGCAGTTGTTGTTCGATGAAAAAATGAGATATGTAATTTCAAAATATTTATTGCTTTCTTCACTCAATCGTTTTTCTGTTGCTGTGAGACAAATGATGATTTAACCAATAATTATCGTAGAAACGGTTAACCCATTGTATTGGTACGGTTTTTGATGTACGAACAAATGAGATAATTTAAAAACAATTATTTTTTGCTACATTCAACCGTAATATTGTTGCTGTTAGACCAATGATGATTTAACCAATAATTAGCGTAGAAACCTTTGGTACTAGTACACCGTAGAGCAACACTTAAACAACCACTAACAAGCAAATTTCAGCAACAACAACTCAAAGACCAAGCCCACAGCGTGTGGGCACAGTCTATACAAAATACGAATATATATTTGTATATTTAAATATTAATAATTACTCTTCATTTTTTCTGAAATAGCCAGCAGGCTTACGTCACGATAGTTGTTGATCGGCTCCTTCATTGGAAATGGTGAAATCACTGTGACATCGTGTCCCTTATCAGCGAGACCCTTCATGAGTGCATGACCGACAATGAAATGCGATCTTGCTGCCATTGGAATCACTCCGAGAATTTTATAACTATTTATGCCATTAACTATGGCGGCAAGCAGCAAAACGCTCGCAAAACACAATTTGTTATTAATCATTGTCACGAAACGATCACCAAACTAATTGGCAGTCAGTAAGCGTGCGTATGCTTCAGATACAACCCAGACCAAAATTTATCAGCGTAAGCGATCTTGTCGCTAGCGATGCAAAAAAAACACTGAAACTTATAGTCCGTTGTTTGTCGAACGCCACTTGAGTGCTAAAGAGACTACTCTCTTTCTGAGTTGCTGTTTAATCAGAAGTTCCTATTGATTCAAAATCGTGTTGCCACTTGAACTACATATGTAGTACTTTACTATATAAATGCGCAAGATTTGTTAACGTTGTACATACTACCTTCTCCATTTTAACATTTTGACATTGACAAAAAATATGAATAAATAAATAACAAAAGGAAAATATAATTTTAGTTCACATAAATAATGACAATATGGAAGCATTAAAAAAAATTGATAAGCTTTTTCTGAGCGGAAGTCTTATATAGGGTGCTTTTTATAGAGGTATAAAACTTCTGATAGGGATAACTGTCAAACTAGCAGTCATACTAATAAAGTGTGTTTGACTTTTTTGTCAGTATACTTTGGCAAATTACCATGGAAAGACTTACACCAGAACAACGTTTACTAATCGTGGAAATTTATTTCCAAAATTCGCGCTTATTTGCCAAACTTATGGAGCACTTCGTCATCTGAGCAGCTAATACGCAATCGATTCATGACCACATTTACTCTTTGTGATAATATTCATCCAAATCGAGCCCGTACCGTGCGTACAGAAGAAGCCATCGTCGCTGTAGACGTGAGTGTGAGCGAGGAATTTATCGATCCGACGCCGTTCTCAGCAACTCGGTTTCTGCCCGTCTATTGCTTGGAAAATTCTGAGGAAAGATCTTTGCCTACATCCATATAAGATCCAGCTGGTGAGAGTCAACTGGAAGTTGAACCAGATTTTTATCGTCAAAGCATCTTCAGCGATGAGGCTCATTTATGGCTTCACGGGTTTGTAAACAAGCAGAATTGTCATTTCTTAGAGTGATCACAATCCTTATGAAATTTTTGAGACTCCATTACTACCCGAAAAAATCACTGTTTGGTGTGGTTTACGTGCCAACATTATCGTGAATGGTGAACGCTACAGGTTATTGATTCGTGATTTTTTTATTCCTCATGTCATTAAAAATTATTTGGAGGAGAAATAGTTCCTACAAGACGGGCAACATGCCATACAGCGCGAGCAAGCATGACTTAGTTGAGCCAAACGTTTGGTGACCGAATCATCTCAAGAAATGGACCTAATTCGTGTGATTTGACACCGTTGGAATACTTTTTGTGGGGGTACGTCAAATCTCTGGCCTATATTGATAAAACACGTAACCAGCAACGATTAATCACTTAGAAGCCAACATTCGACGCACTATTGATAAAATGAGACCGGTGTTACCACGATATCTAGAAAGCAATAATCCAGAAAGGACAAAATTTCGAAAGTAAAAATCTCGAAAACGAAAATCTAGAATTAAAAAAATCTCGAAAAAATAAATTTGGAAAAAAAAAATCTCGAATGCAAAAATTCGCGCGAATTGTAACATTGTCTCAAAAATTAATATATTCATTCGAGAATATTTACTACTTTTTAACATCCACGATTGACTGACGGGAGTATTTAAAAAAAGAAAAACAAATTTTAAAAGTACTAGACGAATAAGAGGAGAGGAGTTATGTGGGGTACCTTAGGAGTCTTGCGTACAGCTCGAGCTTATAACATAATAATTCATCCTTTTTTGTTATACCTACATATGCATTTATAGCTATGTTTATGAATTTAAAACTTTTTTGTTTGTTTTTGATATTTTTTTTAATAGTTTTAATATTTACAAAAAATATAGATTTTTTGTTGTTAATTTACTTAAAAAAATAAATTGCTGAATAAACTAAATATGTAATGCGTTTTCTTTAAGTTTAAAATCTTTAAATAGGTAAGAAAAAAATCTCGAAATAGCTTTCTTTTCGAGATATGGTCTTCTGAGATTTTTGTCCATTCGAGATTCTTGTGCATTCGAGATTTTTGCATTCTAGATTAAAAATTTGTTTTTTCGAGATTTTTTTGCATTCGAGATTTTTGTTATTCGAGATTACGTCATGATCACAATAAGACCTGTTATGCTCCTAAAAGTGGTTCAAAATTGGACCGACAGGATGGCGTTCATAAGGCGCAGTCGCGGAGGCCATATGCCAGAAATTATTTTTAAACATTAAATGCCATGAAATTTGTGAGCTAATAAAGCAAAAATTTGTTGTATTTTTTTTTTATAAAAAACATCCGTACATACATAAATGGGGGCTAGTCGTGCGCCAGTATGTAATATCAATTTTTATGTGTGACTCGGTTAAGCAGTAAATTCCGGTAGGTAGAAGATCATAAAGTTCCAGAATTCGGGCACCGTGATGTACATGATATATAACAAGGAAAATGATGTACTGAAAAGCAAAGCGACCCTTGTATTGTGCTCCACACTATACCTACTCGTATACTTAAACGAAGAATCTGGTATTCCGCTCAGAAAAAGCTCAATATGTGTTGCATTTCTTCTTCTTCGAAGTTATGATCAGAATCGAACAGACAATAGCCTTCCCATTTAACTACCTTACTACTGGTCTGCCTGTGGGGTTCGGCGGTTTGACCTCAATTAACATCGGCGGGCCTCTCGGTCTTGGATCCCTTTTTTGCTGAGGCAAGTCAAATGCTGGTGTTATTGCATTTATTTGACCAGATGTTTTAAGTTGTTTACCCTGCTTTAATAATTGATTATTGTTTGATCGTCCTCGAGTATAAGTCATCGATGTTGTAGATGACTTATACTCGTGTCAAACCACGGATTTGCATGCACACTTGTTGTGAGAGTTTCAAAAGGGCTGCCTAGAAGTGACTGTGGTAAAATAAATCGTTATCTTATTTTGTTTTTAATGTTTGAATGAGGTATTACCTCTGAGTTCAATAAAAAGTATTTTTTTTTAATACTACATTATGTTGGCATATGAACTACATCTGCTGTAGATTTAACTAGCAATGCTGGTTGCAATGGTCAGATCATTTTTGCAGTTTTGGTGTATTTGCTATTATTCTTAGGGTAAGGGTTATCTTTTGTTATAAAATGGAAATAAAAAAGAATATAAAGAATGAAAATAATTCATTTATATAAATTCGAGATAATATACTAAAATAAACCATTAGTAAGGGTCAACGACTAGTCAAACACCATTATTAGTAAGGCGTGAAAGACAGTTCATTTGAATTCTTTTAGTAAGTTAGTGAAAAAGCCGAAAACTACTGTCCAGATCATGATTAAGAGATACAGCATGGTCAATTTCATTCTAAGCAAGATTACGAAAAATGAATCGGCCGGTAGCGTTCATGAAAGAGCTTGGAGCATCGGCTCAAATACCATAAAGTGGTGGATACCTGCCGCAAAGAAACAACAAATACCCGCTGTGGGGCCAAACGCAATAGCCGCAGCTAGAGCGTCAACTTTGCGCCAACTAATTTCGCAACCTAGTAAGATCGCCATAGCCGCAGCTATAGCGTCAACTTTGCGCCAAACAATTTCGCGACCTATGCGGAAGCAGTTAGAGATCACCCGCAGGTCACGCTGGTTGTCGAAAAACCACCAACGTTAAGGCGGTGCTGGACACGTGGCCCATCATCCGGGAAAACCATACATAGATGACTGTGGAGCACACCATCCAAAACGCTAGCGACCAGATGCTTGATCTCGTCTCCGAAGAGATTGTTAGAGGCTATCGGGTTATCAAATGCGCCGACTAGTTGTCCAAGGATTTCCTTATCGCGTGTATTTGTTAGTGGAGCCTGTTTTCGCCGGATAGCTATAGACAACGGAAAGGTTCAGCGGAAAGGTCCAATGTCTTCAGCTGCAATACCCTTTCGTCTCCACTGACGACTGGTTCATCATTAAGACCGAAGAACCTCAGAATTCAGTTTGATCTTCAGTTATGTTTCTCAAACCAATCGTCAGATTGCAAACTGTCAGTGTCATTTATATTCAGTAGTCCTTGCAATTTCATCCTGATGACATACGCGCTTTAATAACGTTTCCAAATTTTAGAAATTTGGTTTTAAAATTATGGTTCTTTGCGCAAAAATTATGGAGCACTTACACATTTTTACACCGGACATGATCGACAATCTGAGACCGCTATTCGCCGTATTGTTGACAGTTTTCGAACATTTTCCTTGAAAAATGCAGTGGCCCCGAGACACATAAGCGGAATGCGTCCTGAAGAAAATATTGCATCCGTTCAGGAGAGTGTTGAAGAAGATCCAACTTTATTGACAACTAATTGCAGAATGTATTCTCTCGATTGTAGAATGCATTCTCTCCATGATTTTTTTTTCAAATTGAAGCCTGTACTAAGGCTTTAAAAAAGCACTCTTTATGAGACATCAACCACCACATCTTTTACAATAAAACAAACCGGAAAGCGTAGACTTTCTATATAAGTCAAGACACATATTTAAGTTTTTTTAATCCTGACTTTAGCACCGATGATTTAACAATTGTTAAACCGTAAGGTTCTGGGCAACCAAACGTCTTTGTTTCATCAGTTTATATTGCACACGAAAACCTAGCGCCATCTTCTGAAGTTCTGCATACGGTGACGGTCCTCCAAACGGGAAAGGACACCCTGCTTCTGGTATGTGACGCCAACGCTAGACATTCCCTATGAGGCAGCATGGACATCAAGGAATGGAATGGGTCTTTATTTGATTTTCTTTTGATCTCAATTCCCAATATTTGTAATTTGGGTAACACCCTCACCTTTATGTTCCCGAGTATGGCAAGGAGATACTCGACATTACTTTAATCACTTATCAGACATCACTTATCACACATAGGGCTAATAGCGGAAACTACGCTTAACGCCCGGCGTCCTATAGATTCTGACTATTCTAGAAGGTTATATAGTTCAGCATTTCACTCCTTAATAAAAAGCTTCTAAAATGTTCTATACACTTTGCTAGATGTCCGACCCATACGTTTGACCCAGGTATGCAGAAAATAAGTGGGTCATAAGGCCCCGACGCCCTAAAGGCTCAGTACTCTCAAGAATGTTGTAGAGCCCAAATGCCCCACACAGACGCGTTACGCGCAACCCAGATGCATATCGCCCGACCAAGATGTCCGATCCTGATGCTATGCGCCCTACCAACATAACCCACCCAGACGTGTGAAAAGGATGCCTGAATGCACGGTGCTCGACCAAGATGTCCGACCCAGATGCCATCAGGCCCGCGACCCTGAAATGCGACCCCCAGAGGTCCTGGGGTCACCCCATTTCTAACCATTTCTCTATGCAAATTGACCTTTCATCACATCCACCCAATATACCCAAATGCGGCACTTTACATGTCCCTTTACGAATCAATCCTATCAACGCGCATACATAGGCACACAATGTCGTACACATCCCCAGACTGAAAAGCCATCAGGAGAAACATAAATGTGCAGACAAAAAGGTAACAATTACTGAGAACCTCACGTGGTGAGATACTTTACGGCGGTATCATGGTGAATAGGGGTTCGTGCCAGAGGTGGATTTAGCTAGGTTTGAAGCCCCCACAGTCCGAACCAGATTAAGATCAAAAAACGATTGTTTACGAAATATTGGATTTTACCATAGTACCAGAAAAGTAAGGTCTACTCTGATTCACTTAATCGTAGAACTAAACTTAGCTAATCTGCTGGAGTTTAACATTCTAAGTAACCAAATACTAGGCTATCGAATACGCTATTATGTCGTTTGACGGCTTCAAATCGACTGGTACGGACGGAATATAGCCAGCCATGCTGCAACCAGTAAAAAACCATTTGCTACCGACTACCGACCCTGACGAGACTCTTCACTGCTGTCCTGGCACTGGCACATGTACCTACAGCCCTGGCGTATATTTAGAGTGCCATTGATATTGGCAGAAATGAATCCTCACTAGCCAAGAGCTTCAGACCAATCAGTCTAATTCATTTTTGCTGAAAAGCATGGAAAGACTGGTTGAGCTATATGCGCAAAACTGCTTTGAGATCGGGCTCCAAAATCTATTTGGTGGAATTGAAAGCGTGCTTGACAAAAAGAATACGCGATGTGCACTTTTATCGATATTGAGTGTGCTTTTGACAGCATTTATAGCTCTGCCAGACAACACGGCGTAGACCAATCAACGGTGCTGTGGATTAAAGCAACGCTAATGAATGAAACGTTGGTTGCATATATACGAGTAGATTGAGCCTGTTATGTGGTGGCGGGGGTAAACAGAGGCTGCAATTTTTAGCATGTGCTTCGGATGTTTGGTCTAAAAGGCTTTCAGCTGAATACTTTACTGCTGCTTTCGTCAAACTCCAAAAGAAGTTATATCTCGGCTGCTCGGGGTTCTTCCCTAGCACGCCTGGCCCTGGTGTAGGTGCCTGTTCTTTTATCCACTCCGACCTATCCAGACATTTATATAATGGCAGAGTGATTCCCAAGTGCGCAACATTCAAATATCTGGGATCTGTGATCAATAGCGAAGCAAGCTGTGTTGACGACATTAAACATCGCGTAAGCGTAATGTTGAAGAAGTGGCGGAAAAAACTCAGCCATCTCGTGAGTATCTCGAGTAACAAAGTTTGATCGAAAAAGAAGTTCCAAGATCCGAGGAATCCTTCACGTCGCAGAACCTATCTCGAAGAAAATGGAGAGTGACCGGCTCAGCTTGTACGGTCATGTTCCAAGGAGAGATCCTACGAACTCTATTTAAAAGGCAATACCAATCATCGTTCCAATATAAACGCTAAAGAGAGACAGGCCTAAAAACTCGTGGATCATACAAATACAGCAACACCAGCATTTGATAGGCCTCAGCGACGAAGTGGTTCAAAATCTGGAGGCCTTCCGTAATTTCCTGTAGGCAAACCGGCGAACCCTGCAGGCGGACCAGTACGGATGCTGTTAAGTCGGAGGGTAATGAACCATTTAATCCTGATCATAGCCTCACCGTCTTCCAAGTTAAAAGTTTGATTAAATTACGTCCACCCGTTGTGGTAGGAGCCTCGGTCACAGATGGACAGACCCACAATTTCAGTTCGAAATATCAGCATACGATTGCAATATCTTTTTCTATTTATTAAAGTATACTTAAGTGTACGAGAAAGTTAAAAATTAACGATTTCATGTTACCCAGCTCAGCGCCGTAAATGCATATACTAAGAACTTTCGTCTGGAATATTTCAAAGCAAAGGAATATACCAAACATTGTTGCGTTAAGAATTAATTGCACACTCCTTTCTTTGTGTTCTGTTTGTGCGTTAGGTACTCATGCTCTTAGAATGACCAGCAAATGTGGCAAAAATGCAATTAATGTTATTATAGGGGTAATAACTTTCAAATTATTCCATGTAATAAATTTCCTTCGTCTTGCTATTTTATCTAATAACTTTCTGCTGTGCAGAGTCCTTAAGCTATAATAAGCACTATTATATATGTATTGTGCATATGTATTCCTCAGCAGGACGATAATCGGGACCGAAATCGAGTTTCATAAAACTTTGCAATTATTGCACATTTGTGTTTTAAGTTTTTCCCATTATTACTTATTTTTTAATTGCATCAGTCCTGGACTGCATCCAACAAAAGAGAAACGACATACAGCGGGAATGGTATACCGTATACCTCATTGCAAAGTCATAAACGCCTCAGCACATATGTGCACAAATACAAAAAAAAAACATAGGGACGGGCTACAGTCCGTTGGGGCGAACTGTTGGATACCCTATTCTTATTCCTATCCCTCATAAGTGGGCGTGACAAAAGTCTAAGTATGGTTAAATTGTTAAGAACGCTCTACATATTTTGTCATATAACATTTAAGGGTTTTCATCGAAAAACAACGTTTGTCTATAAAACGCCCCTTAAAAGTGGCAGTGACAAAAAACTTTATATTAAGGAATTTTTCAAAACGACTCTATCTACATACATAGAAGAATTGGAATTTCATTTTTTATGATTTCTTCAAATAGTGAAGCATCAGCATAGTGAGTATACATATAGCTTCCTAGTTCAAACTTTGATTTTACGATAAAAAGTTTGTTTTAAATTGTGGGCGTTTCAGTGGGCGCATTTAAAAATCTTTAAACATGAGCATTAAGAGTACATACAAGGTGGCGCAAAAGTTGTCAGGTGGCGCAAAAGTTGTCACCCGATGTTCTTTCGCGCTGTAATTTTTTTTATGAATGAAAAACTTTGGTTCTGCTTTTGGATTATGTTAATTGGTGTCTTAAGTTTTTTCTGTATCAGTTAACTTCACAAATATCAAAGTAGAATTTACATTTGCCGCCATTTGCAAAAATTATGCTTCTTCCGATAGGAAGATGACTTTTGCGCCACCTTGTACAATGGAATTTTTGCAATTTATCGCTAGGCGATGGCCCTTTTAGCGCAGAAGAAATGAGTTTATCGTTTGCCTCACCTTGCCTCGGGTCGGGTGACATAGCGATTACGCCCAGTGAGCTGGCTGTCGAAGCGAGTTTTTCATTCGATTGTGTGAATGCTGATGATCTGAGAATAGCAATTAGCTCGATTAAGTCACAGGCGGCTGGTTCAGATAATATTCCTCCCAAATTCTTGAAGATAATCTTGCCAGTTGTGTTTCCGAATATACTTCATATTCGCAATGTATGTACCTTTAGTTGTCGTTTTCCAGTAACTTGGAAAATTGCAGAAATAGTCCCTTTACCGAAAAAGGCGCGTCCCTTTGCCCCTCGGATTTCAGGCCAATAAGCTTGTTACCCTTTCTGGCTAAAGTCCGAGAGAGGCTGATGGCCAATCAAATCTAAAATCACATAAACGTCAATAATCTAATGTCAGAGTGACAATCCGGTTTCCACATGAATCACTGCTGCGAAACGGCAGCCCTTAAAGTTACAACAGATCTTAGATTTGCTTTGGACTCCAGTAAAATTGGTCTTGTGGTTCTCCCTGACTTTTCCAGGGCTTTTGATATCATTCACTCAATACTATTATCGAAGTTAAAAAATCTGTTCGGTTTCTCCGGTTCATCTCTACGACTCATCGATGAGTATCTTAGAAATCATGCTCAAGTAATTGTAACACCTACAGGGTCATCTTGTCAAATTACTACAAATAATGGTGTGCCCCAGGGCTCTGTGCTAGGGCCAATTTTATTCTCGCTCTTTATTAATGATCTTCCTGATGTTGTCATTAGCAGCAACACTCATATGTGTGCGGATGATGTACTGATATATTTATCACGTGAGGTTGGTCTAAAAGAAGACCTTGCGTTTAGAATCAACGAGGATTGGACCTAATACAGCACTGGGCGCACTCAAATCGACTGCGACTCAATCCATCAAAAACAGTAGCTATGATCTGGCAGTAGGAGGTACTTAGGGTTTACTATCAACAGTACCCTGAGCTGTTGTGATGCCGTTACTGATACAATAAGGAAAATCTATGCTGGCCTTCGTAGCTTGAGGTACGCTGCTGATTTAATGCATTCAGGTATAAAAATGTGACTTGTGCAGAGCCTTATTTTACCATCTTTCACTTTTAACTGCACTGTATTTCCCTGCATTGACTATGAGTGTATTAGAAATATTAACGTTGCTTATAACGATTGTCTGCGTTTCATTTTCAATGAGCCGATGTTTATAAGCGTCTTTCATCTTAGGGCATCGCTACTGGGACTATGTTTCGATGACTATTATAAATTTAGAAACATTATAATAATGCATAAAATTGTGTTCGGCAATTGTCCACAGTATTTAAAGCCGGAACTTCTGTTTTCGCAATCTCGCCGAGGACTCAATCTTATTCTCCCACGGTTTGCTCACACAGTTGCGGAACGGTCTTTCATCGTGTCTGTAGTTCGTCTTTGGAATTGTCCGCCTGCTGGGGCCCTACTATTAAATCCGTTTCTACTATTGATTCTATTCGAAAGTTATTTCCGATTCTACTTTCAAATGGTACTCTCTATGAAAGTAGAATCGAACGTCGGTAATGCCAAACTATTTGCCAACAAATTTGCGATTTTCGAACGATTCTCACATGAGTTTGACATAACCCAAACGAGTCTTGCATTATATTTGACACAACAAAAGAAAAACATGACAACGACTGTTGCGATTCAATATTCGCAACTGATTTTAAATTCAGTTTTTTTATTTTGAAAATACATATTTCACATAATATTAAAAAAAAGGCAAAAGAAAAACATCTTTTTCAGTCTTTTAAAATAAGCACCTGTCACAACTACAATAACATAAATATACTTTTCACTTCATATTCACTTTTTTTTTGGTATTTTTATGGTATGGCATTCATTTGTTGGCGAAGACTTAGAATCTCTTTTTTAAGTTCCAATTTAGCAACTGTATTTTTGTTCTTTTCGACATAACTCTTTTTTTTTAATTCAAATTTTAGTTTTTTTAGTTCGAGTTTCTCTTTTTTTAATTTGTAATTTTTTTCATTTTGTTCAAAGTCCCTTTTTTTATACTTCAAAATTCCTTTTAAATTTGCATTGATCTCTTTCAGAGCATCGTACGAGTTGTTTTGATAAATAATTTGATGCTCAATTTGTTTTTCAAGGAGCGATTGCCGTTTTTTTTGGTGTAATTGGCGGCTGTGGGACATTTTCTTTTTCCGGGCTTAGAACATTGTTGGAATTTGTTTTTACATCTGTGACACCATTGCACATACCTAATAGATCTTCATCTTTTTGGCCTGGATGTTGTCCAACAATGGTATCCTGCGACCCAAAACAAGTAGAACCACTCAATCCATTAACTGCTTGACCCAAATCAAGCAACTCCCTGACCTTTTCTTCCAAAAGAGTAAGGGAAAGATATTTAGACGGACCGCCACCAGTTCCGGACAAATTCATTTTGTTCTTTCTCATCTTGCCCTTTGTGTGTACTTTAAAATCGGCCCTAACCTAATGAAACAAAAAGAAAATAAAAGAATTTAACATTTTTTTTTTTATTTATTTATTTATTAAGGTCTATAAGTATTACAACTTTCTTAGACTAATTAGGTACATATTCCTTATAAACTAATACATATAATAATTTAAGACATAAAATACATATACATTAATACATACATAGCTTTAGATTATGTTTTCCATAACAGTGGATTTAAAAACAGATCTATTTTGATCAAGATCGATAACATTTGCATATTTATTAAAATTGACACACGCATTAGTAATAGGCTCATTTTGACCATAGTTTGTTGCATGTCGAGAAACATAGAAAAAACCATTACTTCTAGGTCTTAAGGTTCTAGAAGGTGCATAAATACCAAATAAAGCTAGAAGAGGGGGACAGTCAATATGTCCCGTTATGACATCTCTTGCGAATGCTATAGAGTAGTAAGTTCTTCTACAATATAGAGTCTTTAAACCAATCAATAAGCATCTACTATTATAAGAGGGCATGGAATCAGACCAATTCAGATTTCGAAGCGCATACTTAGTAAACCGTTTTTGAATTTTTTCAATACGTATCAAATCTTTTATGAAAAGAGGAGACCATACGACACAACAATATTCCAAAATTGGACGAACTAAAGCTACGAATAGGGATTTTAATGTATAAGGATCTCGAAATTCACGAGAGTTCCTAAATACAAAGCCAGACATAGCGTTGGCTCTCGAAATAACATAATCAATATGTATGTTGAAAGACAGATGGGAATCAAAAATGACTCCCAAATCTTTTTGGCTTGCGACTTTATTTAATACAACATCAGCCATTTTATACTCAAACAATATCGGCATAGCGGACCTTGAAAAGGACATAATTGAGCATTTATTTATGTTCAGGCTTAAGGCGTTCATACAGCACCATTCGTTCAAAGCATCAATATCTTTTTGTAAAAGTACAATATCAGCAACTGACTTTATAGACATAAACAATTTTACATCATCCGCAAACATCAAACATTTTGAAAAATTAATCACTGTGGGTAAATCATTAATGAAAAGTAGAAACAGCAAGGGTCCAAGATGACTGCCCTGTGGCACACCAGAGTAGTTTCTAATTTTAAGAGATAATTTAGACCAAATTTTAACAAACTGAGAACGATCAGTTAAGTAATTGGTTATCCATTTAAGGAGTGTTGAGTGAAATCCTAAGAAGGAACGTTTTTTCAATAAAATTCGGTGGCTAACCCTATCGAACGCCTTTGAGAAATCTGTGAAAACAACATCGGTTTGACATTTGCTTTCCGTGTTTTTCAAGCAAAAATTCAGAAAGAGAGTCAAATTTGTCGCAGTCGATCGCCCTTGGACAAAACCATGCTGGTAGACCGAAATATGATTTTTTACCGCTTCATAGATTTTCTTCTTCACAATCGATTCAAAAATCTTAGGAATCAGTTGCAATTTGGCAATCGGTCTATAATTTTCAACCGCTTGCTTTGAACCAGATTTATAAATGGCAGTAATATAGGAAAATTTCCAGGCATCTAAAAACTCACCACTTCAAAGAGATAGGTTGAAAATGTAACGCAGAGGTTTCGACAGATTACATGCACATTCTTTTAAAAACCTTGCAGGAATGTTATCAGGTCCAATGTTTAGACTACTATCTAAACTAGAGAGTTCATTATAAATCTCTTCCTCAGATATCAATATTGAACCCATATCAATTATTTGAGAAGAAGCTGTCAAAAAATCATAATTAGAGGCATCAACCATAAAATTGGATTGAAAAAAAGTTGCAAACATGTTACAGATTTCAGTGATACTACTACTCACATTACCATTGTAATTCATGTTGGAGGGGAATCCAACAGATTTCCTTTTTACATTATAACATAGGGACGGGCTACAGTCCGCTTGGGCGAACTGTTGGATACCCTATTCTTATTCCTATCCCTCATAAGTGGGCGTGACAAAAGTCTAAGTATGGTTAAATTGTTAAGAACGCTCTACATATTTTGTTATATAACATTTAAAGGATTTTATCAAAAAAAACGCTCCCTAGCTCAAACTTGGGTGCTTCAATAAAATTGTTTTATTTAATTGTGGGCGTGTCAGTAGGCGGATTTAAAAAAAAACTAACACATGAGCATAAAGGGCCCCTAGAGAGTATATATTATAAATTTCAGCTCCCTAGCTCAAACTTTGGATTTTCAAAAAAATTGATTTATTTATTTGTGGGCGTGTCAGTGGGCGGATTTTGAAAATATTTATACATGAGCTTAAAGGGCCCCTAGAGAGTATATATTATAAATTTCAGCTACCTAGCTCAAACTTTGGATTTTCAAAAAAATTGTTTTATTTATTTGTGGGCGTGTCAGTGGGCGGATTTTGAAAATATATATACATGAGCTTAAAGGGCCCCTAGAGAGTATATATTATAAATTTCAGCTCCCTAGCTCAAACTTTGGATTTTCAAAAAAATTGTTTTATTTATTTGTGGGCGTGTCAGTGGGCGGATTTTGAAAATATTTATACATGAGCTTAAAGGGCCCCTAGAGAGTATATATTAAAAATTTCAGCTCCCTAGCTCAAATTTTGGTTTTTCAATAAAATTGTTTTATTTTTTTGTGGGCGTGGCAGTGGGCGGATTTTGAAAATTTTATATCCCGAGCAGTTTTAGGAGTCATAGATCATATATAAAAAATTTCAGCTTCCTAGCTCAAAATTCGATTTTTTCCAAAATTTTGTTTTTTTGAGTTTGTGGGCGTGTCTGTGGGCGGATTTCAAAAATTCGTAAACTTGATTATTTCGGGACCCTAGAGAGTATATGGTTAAAATTTCAGCTCTCTAGGTCCAGTTTAAAGGCCTAATTTTTGCCGACGGACGGACGGACGGACGGACGGACATGGCTAGATCGACATTACTATCGATGCTGATCATAAATATAGTAACTTTTAGGGGTCTACGGGCAATATTAAGGTATGTTACAAACTATGCGTCAAAATTAATATACCCCTAGAATAGGGTATAAAAATTGCCAAAAAGATCCAGAATCCCTCTTGATCCTTGATTCAATGGACCATAAATACTGATTATATAGAAACTTCTTTAAGAAATTATATTCTTTCAGTAGACGACAATAATGGCTTCGAGAATTTGATTTGATCCTGCTTCTTTTTTGGGCCTTAATTAAAGCATTTTTCAAACGTAATAAGCCTTTAGAAAACCATATCGGCTTTTTAGATCCCCGTCTTAGGTATAAATTTATTAAACAATTCTAGAATTACATTTATAAAAGCAGAAAAACATGAAGGCAATCCAGATTGAGGTAAAAAAGAATCCCAATCTGAACTTTGCATACAATTATTGATACAAATGTAATCGGCCCCGTTGAAATCAAAATTAATTCCTACAGAAGATAATGGATCAAATAAAGATCTAAAAACTGATAAATTAAATACTAAATTTATGGCCTTATGATGAATACTGTTATTTAGCAATGGATTTTCATCTTTAAATAATAAAACATCAAACTCATTATGAATATAAACCAAGTCCAAAATTCTACATATTTACAACATTGAGCCTTATTGCGAAGATCAATCGACAGTTGATAATTGACTATTTTCAATGTGTGCTATTGTGAACGAACGATTCATGTGGTATTTTTGTCAATCGCATTTTTTTAATTGACTGCGATTGACAAAATCCTTTAGAATTGTTCGTTCACAATAGCACACATTGAAAATAGTCAATTATCAACTGTCGATTGATCTTCGCAATAAGGCTCATTGTTAACTTGAGATAAATTTAAAGCAGAGAAAGTATCAGTTACAACAGCCTCAAAATCTTTTAAACCATGAATTGGAAATAAACATTTTATCATCTTGAGAATAAAGCCATTTAATTTTACAAAGATTGAAATCTCCTAAAACTACAGCAAAACAATTATCATCAAAATTAGAAACAACATTTTTAATATTGTTCCCATGTGCGTTATACACAATAAAATCAGAATTAGGAGGTATATATTTATGAAACAAAAACATACATTTTAATCTTATTTAAACCTGTATCATGAGATCTAATTGAGAGTTCAACCCAAACACATATTTGCTCGATCATACCTGAGCAGTTTGACAATTCTATTTCCTTAGTATTAAAAACATAATTTACAGCCACCAGCACACCACCACCTCTATTCAGTCCAGTACATGTTGCACTACGGTCCCTTTTGAAGGCAACAAAGCTGGAATCAAATAATTCTGTTGAAAGTATGCCACCATAAAGCCATGTTTCCGTGAGTGCAATGAGATCATGCATGCAATCCACAACAGATGAATAGAATTGATTGGTTTTAGTGCGCATGCCTCCCACATTCTGATAATAGAGGGAGAATTTGTCGTCAAATACAGTAGCAGCAGTAGCAGGAAGCAGGAACAGCAGCGACGGAACAGCAACAACATCAGCAGGCAAAACATCAACTAAGAGAGATCTCTCACTTTCGTCATTGACATCAATGGATAAAACCGATGAGGAGGAGGAACGGTTAGGACACAAATTGTTCTCATCCACGGCATGCAAAACATCAGCAAGATCAGCAGCGACAACAGTATTTGAATGTGTAGAATTGTTTATGCAGAGATTATAGGTGGCTTCATTCGCTCGCGGTTTTTTTGGAATAAATTCTCTTACACGAACACCAGTAGGCCAAATGGAAGCATGCATCATTTTTTCAATGCAATTCTCGGGAATAGCAGCTTTAAAGTTTATGAAAGAGAAGTCAGTGTGACAGCACCTTTCTTCACAAGCATTGAGCATTTGATGAGATTTGGTGAGATGTCAAGCACACCGGCAATAAATGAAGTGAGAGAATCTACCGATGTATTTGTGCCAAGGTAAGACAAATGCAGCCATTTGGATTTGGGAACAGAAACACCTTCAAGCAAAGTGGAAGTATAGTTTCCAATTATATGCTTGCGAATAGATCCTCCTTTCTGATGGTTAAGCGCTAACGACGGGGTAAGGGGAACCGTATTCATGTTGGTTGCATTAATCTCCTCGACTTCATAGATTTCAGAGTGGCTGATTTTCTCTTCTGAGCTATTGCGAGCACTATTCGATGGTGATGGTATTGACGTGCTCTGGGGGCATTGACCTGATGTAACGTTTGAATCAAGTTTGTTTTTATTTTTTGAAGAACTTTTGTTGGATTGTTTCGTTGGAGCGTTATTCACTGAAGAGCTCAAAGCATGCGGCGATTTATTTAATAAAAGCATTTGGTCTTTTAACTCTAAGATATCTGTAGAGAGTTTATCAAGTTTATTAAATAAATCGTTTACAATTTGCCGCGACACAGTACACGAATTACATCGCCACATTAAATTTGCATCAGTGATCAGAATTTTAAAGCTGGCCTCCGAAATGCAAGCACATTTTTTATGATATTTATTTTTGCAAAAAATATTCGCACTGGATGAAATTAGAGTCAGATAGTTCCAAATTACAAGAGCCACACAGATTTGATGACATTTTACTAATTTATAGTAATGCAAAAACAAATACACAATGCAATACAATAGAACAAGGGAGCTTTAGAGAACACGTCCGACCGATTCAAAGTTCAAGACTGAATGACTGAATTTTGAAACTTTGTTTACCTTTTTCCATCCCGCTGCATCACGCTGCGGTGGACCTTCAGCATTCAAATCATTTGAGAAGATTGTCCACAAATGTTTTGATTTCTGTCTGGCTTCGGATGTTTTCAAATACCTCTTGGACAAATCTGGATGCTGGGTCATGTACTGTACCAAAATTTGAAATTGTGAAACTTTTGTATTTGTGGTTTTAGATGATTCCCTGGTAAAAAAAAACAAACATTATGCATACATATTACAATGTTTATGAAATATTCATGAATTATTCATTTATAACTCTTATTTACTTACAAACACATTTGATGTAGAACGATTATTTACGAATTCGCTCGAATTTGACATTAACTTTCGCAAAAGGTAGTACCAATTTTGTACTAAGAAAACATAAAGAATTGGCAGTAGGTACTCAAGCTGTTCGATTTTCGTTTTCAGAACTTACTTATAGAATTACAGAGTTGCGATTTTGCGAATTCGAACAGTTTCACTTTAGAATCGAGTTTCATGGTAGGGCCCCTGATCTACAGACAATCAGAGCATCATCGGTCTTTCGGAAAAAGCTTTTTCTTACTTGTCATCATAATTAATTGTCTATTATTATTTTATTATTATATTATTATTATCTATTATGATTATAACTATTATATATTTTTTTTTCTTTTATTAAATGTATATTACAACCATTTTTATTAAATTGTAAACTTTTTAACATGCCAACTTATTTCTTAATTAGAGGCATCAACCATAAAATTGGATTGAAAAAAAGCTGCAAACATGTTACAGATTTCAGTGATACTACTACTCACATTACCATTGTAATTCATGTTGGAGGGGAATCCAACAGATTTCCTTTTTACATTATAAAATTGCCAAAAAGATCCAGAATCCCTGTTGATCCTTGATTCAATGGACCATAAATACTGATTATATAGAAACTTCTTTAAGAAATTATATTCTTTCAGTAGACGACAATAATGGCTTCGAGAATTTGATTTGATCCTGCTTCTTTTTTGGGCCTTAATTAAAGCATTTTTCAAACGTAATAAGCCTTTAGAAAACCATATCGGCTTTTTAGATCCCCGTCTTAGGTATAAATTTATTAAACAATTCTAGAATTACATTTATAAAAGCAGAAAAACATGAAGGCAATCCAGATTGAGGTAAAAAAGAATCCCAATCTGAACTTTGCATACAATTATTGATACAAATGAAATCGGCCCTGTTGAAATCAAAATTAATTCCTACAGAAGATAATGGATCAAATAAAGATCTAAAAACTGATAAATTAAATACTAAATTTATGGCCTTATGATGAATACTGTTATTTAGCAATGGATTTTCATCTTTAAATAATAAAACATCAAACTCATTATGAATATAAACCAAGTCCAAAATTCTACATATTTACAACATTGAGCCTTATTGCGAAGATCAATCGACAGTTGATAATTGACTATTTTCAATGTGTGCTATTGTGAACGAACGATTCATGTGGTATTTTTGTCAATCGCATTTTTTTAATTGACTGCGATTGACAAAATCCTTTAGAATTGTTCGTTCACAATAGCACACATTGAAAATAGTCAATTATCAACTGTCGATTGATCTTCGCAATAAGGCTCATTGTTAACTTGAGATAAATTTAAAGCAGAGAAAGTATCAGTTACAACAGCCTCAAAATCTTTTAAACCATGAATTGGAAATAAACATTTTATCATCTTGAGAATAAAGCCATTTAATTTTACAAAGATTGAAATCTCCTAAAACTACAGCAAAACAATTATCATCAAAATTAGAAACAACATTTTTAATATTGTTCACATGTGCGTTATACACAATAAAATCAGAATTAGGAGGTATATATGAAACAAAAACATACATTTTAATCTTATTTAAACCTGTATCATGAGATCTAATTGAGAGTTCAACCCAAACACATATTTGCTCGATCATACCTGAGCAGTTTGACAATTCTATTTCCTTAGTATTAAAAACAGAATTTACAGCCACCAGCACACCACCACCTCTATTCAGTCCAGTACATGTTGCACTACGGTCCCTTTTGAAGGCAACAAAGCTGGAATCAAATAATTCTGTTGAAAGTATGCCACCATAAAGCCATGTTTCCGTGAGTGCAATGAGATCATGCATGCAATCCACACAGATGAATAGAATTGATTGGTTTTAGTGCGCATGCCTCCCACATTCTGATAATAGAGGGAGAATTTGTCGTCAAATACAGTAGCAGCAGTAGCAGGAAGCAGGAACAGCAGCGACGGAACAGCAACAACATCAGCAGGCAAAACATCAACTAAGAGAGATCTCTCACTTTCGTCATTGACATCAATGGATAAAACCGATGAGGAGGAGGAACGGTTAGGACACAAATTGTTCTCATCCACGGCATGCAAAACATCAGCAAGATCAGCAGCGACAACAGTATTTGAATGTGTAGAATTGTTTATGCAGAGATTATAGGTGGCTTCATTCGCTCGCGGTTTTTTTGGAATAAATTCTCTTACACGAACACCAGTAGGCCAAATGGAAGCATGCATCATTTTTTCAATGCAATTCTCGGGAATAGCAGCTTTAAAGTTTATGAAAGAGAAGTCAGTGTGACAGCACCTTTCTTCACAAGCATTGAGCATTTGATGAGATTTGGTGAGATGTCAAGCACACCGGCAATAAATGAAGTGTGAGAATCTACCGATGTATTTGTGCCAAGGTAAGACAAATGCAGCCATTTGGATTTGGGAACAGAAACACCTTCAAGCAAAGTGTAAGTATAGTTTCCAATTATATGCTTGCGAATAGATCCTCCTTTCTGATGGTTAAGCGCTAACGACGGGGTAAGGGGAACCGTATTCATGTTGGTTGCATTAATCTCCTCGACTTCATAGATTTCAGAGTGGCTGATTTTCTCTTCTGAGCTATTGCGAGCACTATTCGATGGTGATGGTATTGACGTGCTCTGGGGGCATTGACCTGATGTAACGTTTGAATCAAGTTTGTTTTTATTTTTTGAAGAACTTTTGTTGGATTGTTTCGTTGGAGCGTTATTCACTGAAGAGCTCAAAGCATGCGGCGATTTATTTAATAAAAGCATTTGGTCTTTTAACTCTAAGATATCTGTAGAGAGTTTATCAAGTTTATTAAATAAATCGTTTACAATTTGCCGCGACACAGTACACGAATTACATCGCCACATTAAATTTGCATCAGTGACCAGAATTTTAAAGCTGGCCTCCGAAATGCAAGCACATTTTTTATGATATTTATTTTTGCAAAAATATTCGCACTGGATGAAATTAGAGTCAGATAGTTCCAAATTACAAGAGCCACACAGATTTGATGACATTTTACTAATTTATAGTAATGCAAAAACAAATACACAATGCAATACAATAGAACAAGGGAGCTTTAGAGAACACGTCCGACCGATTCAAAGTTCAAGACTGAATGACTGAATTTTGAAACTTTGTTTACCTTTTTCCATCCCGCTGCATCACGCTGCGGTGGACCTTCAGCATTCAAATCATTTGAGAAGATTGTCCACAAATGTTTTGATTTCTGTCTGGCTTCGGATGTTTTCAAATACCTCTTGGACAAATCTGGATGCTGGGTCATGTACTGCACCAAAATTTGAAATTGTGAAACTTTTGTATTTGTGGTTTTAGATGATTCCCTGGTAAAAAAAAACAAACATTATGCATACATATTACAATGTTTATGAAATATTCATGAATTATTCATGTATAACTCTTATTTACTTACAAACACATTTGATGTAGAACGATTATTTACGAATTCGCTCGAATTTGACATTAACTTTCGCAAAAGGTAGTACCAATTTTGTACTAAGAAAACATAAAGAATTGGCAGTAGGTACTCAAGCTGTTCGATTTTCGTTTTCAGAACTTACTTATAGAATTACAGAGTTGCGATTTTGCGAATTCGAACAGTTTCACTTTAGAATCGAGTTTCATGGTAGGGCCCCTGATCTACAGACAATCAGAGCATCATCGGTCTTTCGGAAAAAGCTTTTTCTTACTTGTCATCATAATTAATTGTCTATTATTATTTTATTATTATATTATTATTATCTATTATGATTATAACTATTATATATTTTTTTTTCTTTTATTAAATGTATATTACAACCATTTTTATTAAATTGTAAACTTTTTAACATGCCAACTTATTTCTTAATTAGAGGCATCAACCATAAAATTGGATTGAAAAAAAGCTGCAAACATGTTACAGATTTCAGTGATACTACTACTCACATTACCATTGTAATTCATGTTGGAGGGGAATCCAACAGATTTCCTTTTTACATTATAAAATTGCCAAAAAGATCCAGAATCCCTGTTGATCCTTGATTCAATGGACCATAAATACTGATTATATAGAAACTTCTTTAAGAAATTATATTCTTTCAGTAGACGACAATAATGGCTTCGAGAATTTGATTTGATCCTGCTTCTTTTTTGGGCCTTAATTAAAGCATTTTTCAAACGTAATAAGCCTTTAGAAAACCATATCGGCTTTTTAGATCCCCGTCTTAGGTATAAATTTATTAAACAATTCTAGAATTACATTTATAAAAGCAGAAAAACATGAAGGCAATCCAGATTGAGGTAAAAAAGAATCCCAATCTGAACTTTGCATACAATTATTGATACAAATGAAATCGGCCCTGTTGAAATCAAAATTAATTCCTACAGAAGATAATGGATCAAATAAAGATCTAAAAACTGATAAATTAAATACTAAATTTATGGCCTTATGATGAATACTGTTATTTAGCAATGGATTTTCATCTTTAAATAATAAAACATCAAACTCATTATGAATATAAACCAAGTCCAAAATTCTACATATTTACAACATTGAGCCTTATTGCGAAGATCAATCGACAGTTGATAATTGACTATTTTCAATGTGTGCTATTGTGAACGAACGATTCATGTGGTATTTTTGTCAATCGCATTTTTTTAATTGACTGCGATTGACAAAATCCTTTAGAATTGTTCGTTCACAATAGCACACATTGAAAATAGTCAATTATCAACTGTCGATTGATCTTCGCAATAAGGCTCATTGTTAACTTGAGATAAATTTAAAGCAGAGAAAGTATCAGTTACAACAGCCTCAAAATCTTTTAAACCATGAATTGGAAATAAACATTTTATCATCTTGAGAATAAAGCCATTTAATTTTACAAAGATTGAAATCTCCTAAAACTACAGCAAAACAATTATCATCAAAATTAGAAACAACATTTTTAATATTGTTCACATGTGCGTTATACACAATAAAATCAGAATTAGGAGGTATATATGAAACAAAAACATACATTTTAATCTTATTTAAACCTGTATCATGAGATCTAATTGAGAGTTCAACCCAAACACATATTTGCTCGATCATACCTGAGCAGTTTGACAATTCTATTTCCTTAGTATTAAAAACAGAATTTACAGCCACCAGCACACCACCACCTCTATTCAGTCCAGTACATGTTGCACTACGGTCCCTTTTGAAGGCAACAAAGCTGGAATCAAATAATTCTGTTGAAAGTATGCCACCATAAAGCCATGTTTCCGTGAGTGCAATGAGATCATGCATGCAATCCACACAGATGAATAGAATTGATTGGTTTTAGTGCGCATGCCTCCCACATTCTGATAATAGAGGGAGAATTTGTCGTCAAATACAGTAGCAGCAGTAGCAGGAAGCAGGAACAGCAGCGACGGAACAGCAACAACATCAGCAGGCAAAACATCAACTAAGAGAGATCTCTCACTTTCGTCATTGACATCAATGGATAAAACCGATGAGGAGGAGGAACGGTTAGGACACAAATTGTTCTCATCCACGGCATGCAAAACATCAGCAAGATCAGCAGCGACAACAGTATTTGAATGTGTAGAATTGTTTATGCAGAGATTATAGGTGGCTTCATTCGCTCGCGGTTTTTTTGGAATAAATTCTCTTACACGAACACCAGTAGGCCAAATGGAAGCATGCATCATTTTTTCAATGCAATTCTCGGGAATAGCAGCTTTAAAGTTTATGAAAGAGAAGTCAGTGTGACAGCACCTTTCTTCACAAGCATTGAGCATTTGATGAGATTTGGTGAGATGTCAAGCACACCGGCAATAAATGAAGTGTGAGAATCTACCGATGTATTTGTGCCAAGGTAAGACAAATGCAGCCATTTGGATTTGGGAACAGAAACACCTTCAAGCAAAGTGTAAGTATAGTTTCCAATTATATGCTTGCGAATAGATCCTCCTTTCTGATGGTTAAGCGCTAACGACGGGGTAAGGGGAACCGTATTCATGTTGGTTGCATTAATCTCCTCGACTTCATAGATTTCAGAGTGGCTGATTTTCTCTTCTGAGCTATTGCGAGCACTATTCGATGGTGATGGTATTGACGTGCTCTGGGGGCATTGACCTGATGTAACGTTTGAATCAAGTTTGTTTTTATTTTTTGAAGAACTTTTGTTGGATTGTTTCGTTGGAGCGTTATTCACTGAAGAGCTCAAAGCATGCGGCGATTTATTTAATAAAAGCATTTGGTCTTTTAACTCTAAGATATCTGTAGAGAGTTTATCAAGTTTATTAAATAAATCGTTTACAATTTGCCGCGACACAGTACACGAATTACATCGCCACATTAAATTTGCATCAGTGACCAGAATTTTAAAGCTGGCCTCCGAAATGCAAGCACATTTTTTATGATATTTATTTTTGCAAAAATATTCGCACTGGATGAAATTAGAGTCAGATAGTTCCAAATTACAAGAGCCACACAGATTTGATGACATTTTACTAATTTATAGTAATGCAAAAACAAATACACAATGCAATACAATAGAACAAGGGAGCTTTAGAGAACACGTCCGACCGATTCAAAGTTCAAGACTGAATGACTGAATTTTGAAACTTTGTTTACCTTTTTCCATCCCGCTGCATCACGCTGCGGTGGACCTTCAGCATTCAAATCATTTGAGAAGATTGTCCACAAATGTTTTGATTTCTGTCTGGCTTCGGATGTTTTCAAATACCTCTTGGACAAATCTGGATGCTGGGTCATGTACTGCACCAAAATTTGAAATTGTGAAACTTTTGTATTTGTGGTTTTAGATGATTCCCTGGTAAAAAAAAACAAACATTATGCATACATATTACAATGTTTATGAAATATTCATGAATTATTCATGTATAACTCTTATTTACTTACAAACACATTTGATGTAGAACGATTATTTACGAATTCGCTCGAATTTGACATTAACTTTCGCAAAAGGTAGTACCAATTTTGTACTAAGAAAACATAAAGAATTGGCAGTAGGTACTCAAGCTGTTCGATTTTCGTTTTCAGAACTTACTTATAGAATTACAGAGTTGCGATTTTGCGAATTCGAACAGTTTCACTTTAGAATCGAGTTTCATGGTAGGGCCCCTGATCTACAGACAATCAGAGCATCATCGGTCTTTCGGAAAAAGCTTTTTCTTACTTGTCATCATAATTAATTGTCTATTATTATTTTATTATTATATTATTATTATCTATTATGATTATAACTATTATATATTTTTTTTTCTTTTATTAAATGTATATTACAACCATTTTTATTAAATTGTAAACTTTTTAACATGCCAACTTATTTCTTCTTTATACTTATCAAAATATATTATATCTTGTAGTATTATGTAAATTAGATTCAATTCAATAAATAAATTCAAATAAATAAAATAAATAAATGACGCTCAGTAAATGACCACCCGTCGCTCAATCGCTCTTTGCTCAGTGCGTGGCCGAAGCCTGAGGAATATATATATGATCAATTTCAGCTTCCTAGTTCAATTTTGACTTTTGCGTAAACTGTTTTTTTAATTGTGGGCGTGTCAGTGGGTTTTCAAAAAATTTATGTCCCGAGCTCCAGCTTCCGACGGACGGACATAGCTAGAGCGACATTATTATCGATGCTGATCACGAATAAAGTAACTTTTAGGGGTCAGCGTTCAATATTAAGGTATGTTACAAACTATGAGTCAAAATTAATATACCCTTAGAATAGGGTATACAAAACAGCAGCATACTCGTATAGCTGAGAGTCGGTGTATCCTGCCAAATCCATATAAACTTTTGCCAATTTTCATTATTTTGCGAACGCAATAAGGACATGAGAAATGCAATATTGGTCCCTAATGTCCGACTCCCATAAGGATTATCCAGAAGTCGTTTTACACTCAAGCGAACTGACCGGTGCTGGTGTGCTCCTCTCATTGCTGGAATTAAACTGCACAGAAGTGTGTGTAATATGAAAACTATAACAGGATGTAGCATTTTCGTCCATTATCCTTTACCCGGGTGGTCCTCCCTTCTTAATATTTTTCCTATTTATTTAATTTTATTTGATTTCTCATGCACTATTGCCGCATGTTAGAATCTTCAGAGCCGAATGGGGTTAGGGAGCGACAAGCATATGACCACTTTCAAATGTGTGTGATTCGCCAAAATATCTTTCATGTGTGCCGAAGAACTCGGGTCAATATGAAGCACAGCAGAAGGACATACATACTGTATTAAATGGGTTTTCTACACAGCTGTCTTTCAATATCCCACTGGACATTCAAAATCCAAAGTAGTCACATACTACATTTTGAAGCATCAAACGTCCGCGCTAGTTCATATACTTTAACTTATTGTGGGTCTTACGGCCATTCCTAAGAGGGTGGCTTTTCCGATTTTCGCATAGTTGAAGGTTTCGGTGTGTATATCTCGGTCCAGTCTGTGTTCGTTATGCTTTAAGATAACTTCAATGTGGGACGCATATGTGTGTAAGTAGGTTACATTCGCAACCACAATATCCCTTCCGACTTCAAATATTCGGGACTCCCGGTAAAAGAACAATTATTTTTTGTTTTGGTGACAATATTAACGACATCTGTTACCAAACCATATAATTATAGCTGGAAAAGTGCTCCTATTACACAGGATATTCCATCTTCGATTTTTCTTTGTTTGCCATTTTGTTTTTGTTGTTTTGGCAGCATTTTACAGTACCATTTCTGGAACTAATCTGTAATGTGAGATATATGATTGTGCAAGTCAAGATAAAAAGAATCTAACCAAGGATAAGTTTGGCGGTCATTAGTTAGGGCTGTGTTACAGATAGTATCTATAAAGGTCAGCCGGTGCCATTGTGAGCTATTTCGTGGCCTAGTGACAGTACAGCTGTTATCCTTTGCAGCATTAGTGTTTATTGTTATAATTAGGAGGTTGTCGATTGAGTGGCAAACATAAATGAAAAATGCAACTTTCCCTTTTAGATAATGGCAACTTCTGTATCCTGCGGTGGAAGTGGGTGTGGGACAGACGGTGTAATTAAAACGAATGGTGGAGATGGTGTAGGGAAAACTAGTGATACTAGTGGAGGCATTTTCTCCGAATGGCTAAATCTTAGTCTTTCCTTCCGTCTTCCTAATTATTGTAGCGTATTCCAGGCGGAAATTGACATGGTTGAAGAGAAATGTAATATCCATAAAGGACATCCGTATCTTCTCAAAGAGTCAAGCCGCGATTAAGTCCATGCATTCAGTCTCTTTAAATTCCATCGCAGACCTTAACTGGCGTTCATCTCTTAGGGAGATGGCGGATCAGTTTAACATTCCCCTCTGTTGGGTACCGGGGCATAGATACATTCCAGGAAACTGTAGGGCAGATTAATTCGCCAAAAAGGGAACCACACTACCTCTTTAACCTGAAAAAGGTTTTCTGGGTATACCAATCGCTACTTGTAAACTTTTATTCAAGCTATCCGCAATCGAGAGAACAACCCTTAGGTGGACAAGTAGTAATAAATGTCTAGCGACTAAGCATATCCAGCCAAAGCATTAGCTCCACTATAGGTGCCATTACAGGGCACTGTCTGATAGGCAGGCACGCATCGAGGCTTGCTTGGCGTTTACTAAAACGACTTCTGCAGAAGCTGCATGGACAAGGAGGAGGAGGAGACTACACCTCACCTCCTTTGTACATATCCTGCTCTATCTCATAAAAGCAATCTCCTTCTGGGAGATTTCTTGTTTAATGATCTAACTGACTTGGCTAAAACTGACGTTAGAAGTCTATCGCGCTTCATAACAAGCTCCAAATTGGTTAACGAGTAGTGAAAGAAACCCCTAGATTCGTGTGATATCACAATGGACTTAACATCTAAGTGTGGTCTAAGTGTGTTGGCCTTAGTCTGACAACCACCCCAACCTAACCTAACCTAAACTTGTGAGCTCCGTATATATTGCGCGCTCTGTATATGAGGTAATACATTTGAAAGTTAAAGTCGCACTAAATTCGATTTGCAGGGACTGCAGTTACACTCAATAGACAATGCTTGTTGGTAATTAGGGGGAAAAACGACATCTTGGCAATTTTAACATTCAGGTGAACCTTGCGGAAACTGTCCTGCAAGTGCGAATGCAAATATGTGGGTTAACACAACTGGAGTTTACCGGTGTCTTAAAGGTGGGTACAAAAATCAATAACAGGAACATACATGTGCCATGAATTAATCCGGAACTCCAAGTCTTTCGATACTTTCTGCGGTTAATCCCGAGAACCACCTATGCGGTGGAGTTGATAATTATGTGTAAAGTAAATAAGGCTCTCCATACTCACTCTCACCCTTTCTTTTGCCTCAACTCATTAGTATCTATTTGGTATGTGGATTGCTACTTAGTTTGGGTTTCAATGTTTTACAGTGGGTCATTGACTCAATTAACGTCTTAAACTTTAACAATGAATTACATACGAAATCTTAATAATAAACATTAATAAACATGCAATCAACAAATTCACCAAAGTTTGTTGAATCAACGAATTATTAATATAACTGTATCTTTGAACCAAATGATATGTTGGATATGGTTTTAATCAAATAACAGAACCAAGCTCCATACAATTAATTACTTAACGATTTCCAATATCCATACCATTTATTATTTGACGACAATTGGCTAATGCATGGATATGAATCTTTATTAATGAGTCGTCAATTGGTGAATTGGACTCAATTTAAGTAATTTTTATCAATACGGCTGTAAATATTTACTTTCTTCCAAGCTATACTCCTACATATAGCTATAAAAATTAGGCTTGCTGAAACAACTTTATTCACAATTTTTTTAACACAAATACAAGAGTCTATCGCGCCACGTCTAACTATATCATTTTCTTGTATGCATACATATATTATATTACATCCACGAATAACATACAACAAAAGAAGTTTTTCTGAAATAACGTTAATGAGAATTTTCTCAAACCTTTCAAGGCTGAAAATGTAGGCTCCTAAAGCGTGATAAGGCCAAATGTTCAGATTTGGCCGTATGTCACTTGGCATTATGTCACGGCACCGTGTACGACTATTTTTTTGAATTTGATATAGCCGACAGCTTCCGTGAGCAACATTTCATCCTTTCTAAATGGATATAAGTTCATTCGTTTTATAATCGTGGTATATTATTTAAAATTAAAATATTTTGATTAGTATTGGAAAATGGACGCACAAAAAATCCAGATTAAAATTGACACTGGGAGTTAAGTGAGTCAAACGCGATTGTTTTTTTTTTGAGAAGATACCTACAACCGCGAAGTGTATGAGCTGTACCAAGATAAGAATATAGTTCAAAAAGCGTAATCAAGTTGACTACATAATAGACAATCATGCCGAGGTAGCCACGAGAATCTTCGACTCCCACCTCCCAGGTTCAAGATGTCAAGACAGACCGAACCTCCGTTTTAAAGACCAAGCCATCGCGGATGCCAGAGCGCTTGGTCTGGACAACAAGAAGTAGCGTGCCCGGGATCGCAGAGGATGGAAGGCTGCAGTGTTTCAAGCAGAGACTCTTCACGGGTTGGGAGCCCGTTAAGTAAGTAAACCCCAAAATGTAAGCCCGGTGCCCATATTATTCACTGGATAAACCTGAAGTTGAACCCAGTCTTTTTACCCAGTTGGCGATTAGTCCGAATGAATTAAAACTCTCGTCTTAGTTCTTTAATCCGGGGTAAAACTTTATTTTATAATATTCACTCTTTTTTATACCCTATTCTAGGGGTATATTAATTTTGACGCATAGTTTGTAACATACCTTAATATTGCCCGTAGACCCCTAAAAGTTACTATATTTATGATCAGCATCGATAGTAATGTCGATCTAGCCATGTCCGTCCGTCCGTCCGTCCGTCGGCAAAAATTAGGCCTTTAAACTGGACCTAGAGAGCTGAAATTTTAACCATATACTCTCTAGGGTCCCGAAATAGTCAAGTTTACGAATTTTTTTAAATCCGCCCACAGACACGCCCACAAACTGAAAAAAACAAAATTTTGGAAAAAATCGAATTTTGAGCTAGGAAGCTGAAATTTTTTATATATGATCTATGACTCCTAAAACTGCTCGGGATATAAAATTTTCAAAATCCGCCCACTGCCACGCCCACAAAAAAATAAAACAATTTTATTGAAAAACCAAAATTTGAGCTAGGGAGCTGAAATTTTTAATATATACTCTCTAGGGGCCCTTTAAGCTCATGTATAAATATTTTCAAAATCCGCCCACTGACACGCCCACAAATAAATAAAACAATTTTTTTGAAAATCCAAAGTTTGAGCTAGGGATCTGAAATTTATAATATATACTCTCTAGGGGCCCTTTAAGCTCATGTATAAATATTTTCAAAATCCGCCCACTGACACGCCCACAAATAAATAAAACAATTTTTTTGAAAATCCAAAGTTTGAGCTAGGGAGCTGAAATTTATAATATATACTCTCTAGGGCCCTTTATGCTCATGTGTTATTTTTTTTTTAAATCCGCCTACTGACACGCCCACAATTAAATAAAACAATTTTATTGAAACACCCAAGTTTGAGCTAGGGAGCCTTTTTTTTGATAAAATCCTTTAAATGTTATATAACAAAATATGTAGAGCGTTCTTAACAATTTAACCATACTTAGACTTTTGTCACGCCCACTTATGAGGGATAGGAATAAGAATAGGGTATCCAACAGTTCGCCCAAGCGGACTGTAGCCCGTCCCTATGTTTTTAAGTCTAATTGGTAATTTCTTCATTCACAGGAGGCAGAAAAGAAAAAAGAAGAGTGAAAGTAAAAAAAAATAATTAATAAATAATAAAAAATAGATAATATAAATTACAATATAAAAGTATTAGAGTTATAAAATACCAAATATCCAAAATAGATTTCATTCGTGACACTGACAAACTGTTGATACGGACTAAATTCGTCATCGGAAGACGAATTCCGAGAAGAGCTGAACGACGTTAACGACGAAAACAACGTAAACAATAAGAACAGTAACAACAATAGCATTGTTTTCCATGCAAACAAATGTTTTACTTTTATCTTGTTGGTGCCTAAAAATTAACAATGGACGGACGAACATGGCTTGATCGACATAGCTTTCGAACTATGTAAATTGTGCAGATAAATCAAACAATTCGAGCTTAACTACTCTCAAGGGCCCGATATACCCAAGTGCAAATATTTTAAGGAAACCAATACTACCGCTCCCACTAATTAAAAAAAAACGTTTTTTGATAAAATCGAAAGAAATGAAGGTCTTATTTTTCGCAAAGTATATAGATAAAGTCGTTCTATACAATTCCTTCATGCAAAGTTGGTTGCAACGCCCACATTTTAGGGGCGTTTCTTACCAAAAGCATTGTTTGAACTCTATTTTAAGGGTATTTTACTTTTGACTCATAGCTTGTAACATACCTTAATATTGCCCGTAGACCCCTAAAAGTTACTTTATTCGTTATCAGCATCGATAGTAATTTTCATCCAGCCATGCCCGTCCGATGACTACTGATAAATTTAATTTAATTTAATTTATTCATTCGCTTAGTACAAGCACACAATATCTTACAAACTAAATAACAATAAAATAATAAAATCTTAAAGCTAAGGTGAGGAAAGAGATAAGGGTATGAAGTGAAAGAGGGAGATTAAGATTGGAGAGCTAGTTTGAGAGAAGATTTTGAGAGGTTTAGATCAAAAATGTTGGAGTTGTTTACTTTTCGAATTATTCTAGTAGTTGGTTCATTTTGGCCATACTCGGTACGATGGAAAGGGACGCAGAAGAGGGGAATGGTTCTCAAATGACGATTACTAGTATTGGGTTTGAATTTATTAAGAAGACCTTCGCTTATCAATGACTCCATTCAAAAGCTGATGGGCAAAGAGTATGTCGGCATTATCACGACGTCTACTAAGAGTTTGTAAATTTATTAATTTTAGACGGCTTTCGTAAGGTGGAAGATTATATGGGTCATTCCAACAAAGGTATCGCAAGGAAAAGCGAATGAATCTTCGTTGAACGGCTTCAATACGTTGACTATGAACATGGTGGTAGGGAGACCATACTACGGAGGCGTACTCAAGAAGAGGTCTAACAAAAGTGACATACAGAGACTTAGTGACATAGGGATTGGAGAATTCTTTCGACCATCGTTTAACGAAACCTAGAGTTGAGTTAGCTATGTTAATGATATTATCATAGTGAGATTGAAAATTGAGTTCGCTATCGCATTAAACACCTAAATCACGAATGGAAGTGACAATTGCAACTGGTTTATTCTCAAAAAGATATTGACGTTGTGGTAAGGGAGGGCGTTTTCGGGAGTAGGTAATGGCTTGGCATTTATTCACAATAAGTTCGAGAAAGTTGTGTTGGCACCAAGTAACGAAATTGTTTAGGTCAGCTTGAAGTAGTCGAAAATCGGCCATGCATTTAATATGTTTAGAAATACGCATGTCGTCAGCGTAAATCTGAAGGTCGGAACCATTAAGGATGAGATCCATATCGTTAATGGTCAATAGAAAAATCAGAGGACCTAAATGACTTCCTTGAGGGACCCCAGATGTAGGGCAGATAGGGTTGGAGCTGCAAGATCTAAAAACTACTGTGTAACGACGGCCATTTAAATACGATTGAATCCAAGATATAAGAAAAGGCGGGAAGCCATAGGATTTAAGTTTGAAGATAATAATGTTATGAGATACTTTGTCAAATGCTTTACTAAAATCAGTAGCGATAGCACCAACTTCATTTCCAGCTTCCAAGGAGCAAATAGTGTTGGATACGCACTCAGTTAGATTGGTAGTTGTAGACCTACCACTAAGAAAGCCATGAGACAAGTGGTTTACAATGAGGAACCAAAATATCATAGATTATACTCTCAAACATTTTGGGTATGCCGGAAAGTTTGACAATGGGTCTATAATTAGAGATATCTCCTTTGCACCCTTTTTTATGAATTTTGATAATGAGCGAGTCTTTCCATGTTTTTGGGAACATACCTTGAGAAATGGAAAGTTGGAAGAGATCAGTGAGTGGTTGAGCTTAATTGGATACGCAGCTTCTAAGGACTACAGCAGGAATCCCATCAGGACCCGAAGAAAAGTCATTCTTCAACAAGCGGATTTTATTAATTACCGAGGATAGGGATATGTTAATGGAAGTAAGGTTGGTTTGGGTACAGTTGTGCATATGATTAAAGTTATTTGTGTAAACCTCTCTATCGTTTGGAGAAAAAGCTTGACCAAAGAAATCAGCAAAAAGGTTAGAAATATAGTTTGGATCGGATGATGAGGAATTGTTATATTTTAGTGTTGACGGATAACCATCAGATTTTCTCTTTGAGTTTATAAATTTAAAAAAGAGTTTTGGATTCGAAATTAAATCCGATTGGGTTTGGATAAGATAATTATCGTATACGGACTCGCTTAGGTAGGAGAAGTTGTTATAAGCTGAGATATAGTTGTAGAAGTCATGATTCGACTTCGAACAGAGGTATTTTTTCCAGAGTTTATTCCTCCTATTCCTAAGTGAGCGGAGTTCCTTGGTATACCACGAAGGTGAAGAAGTAAAGTTCTTCTGCGGTAGTAAGGGGATAGACTGAGAAAAACACGTTTGGATCATAAACCTGGAAGGGGAGGGCTGCAGGGTGATTGCCTATGCGGATGATGTTGCTATTGCCGTCTCTGGAAAACACCTCAACACCTTAAAGGAACTCCTGCAAAACGCTCTTAACAAGCTAACGAGATGGGCTGATCGGTGCGGACTGGGAGTTTACCCCCACAAAACCGAGCTTGTTCTCTTCTCCAGGAAATATAAAATCCCATATATTGACCCTCCTTCTATTAGCGGTACAAGCTTAACATTTTCTGACGAAGCAAAATTTTTGGGTTTAATCTTCGATAGGAAGTTAAGCTGGAAACCCAATATACAAGAAAGAGTCAAGAAAGCTACAGTAGCGCTTTTCTCTTGCAAAAAAGCCATTGGCAACAAGTGGGGTATACAACCCCACATTACGCACTGGCTATATACATCGGTGGTAAGACCACTATATACTTACGGGCTGGTTGTCTGGTGGACTGCTCTAGAAAAAGCTATAAACCGCGATAAGCTGGGCAAAGTCCAGCGTTCAGCGTGTCTCCGTACTACCCCCTCCGCTGCACTGGACATTCTACTACACCTGATACCCCTCGACATCTTTAGCATGCAAACAGCGGCCTGTTCCGCTGTCCAATTAAAAGCTACCTCACAGTGGACCAATAAGAATATTGGTCTCTCCATTATTCTAGACTCCTTTAAGTCTCTACCCAGAAACATAAACTACGCCATAACCCGTTTGCAGTTCGGAAAAAGCTTCCAAATCACCATTCCTTCCAGATCATTCTGGGTTGATGATGCATTTGCGGAGGATAAATCGATCCACTTCTATACCGATGGATCAAAAACTAGCGAAGGGGTTAGGTGGTGGCGTTTTCTCAGAAAAGCTAAATCTTAGGCTCTCTTTCCGTCTTTCTGATTACTGTAGCGTGTTCCAGGCGGAAATTTTGGCAATAAAAGAAGCCCTGACGTGGCTAAAGAGGAATGTGATATCCTCAAAGGATATCCGTATCTTCTCAGATAGTCAGGCCGGGATTAAGTCCCTGGACTCAGTCTCTACAAATTCCATAATAGCCCAAGACTGCCGCTCATCTCTTTCAGAGATGGCAGAGCAGTTCAACATTCACCTCTGTTGGGTGCCGGGACATAGGGACATTCCAGGTAACTGTAGGGCAGATGAGCTCGCCAAAAAAGGAACCACATTACCTCTTTTACCTGATAAAGGTTCCCTTGGTATTCCAATCGCTACCTGCAAACTCTTGTTCAAGCTATCCGCAATCGAGAGAACAAACCTTAGGTGGACAAGTAGCAATACATGTCTAGCGACTAAGCGGATCTGGCCAAAGCTGGATCTGCGACGCTCTAAGTGTCTAATCTCATTAAACCGACTGCATATTAGCTCCACTATAGGTGTTATCACAGGACACTGCATAATAGGCAGGCACGCATCCAGACTTGGCGTGTGCTCAAACGACTTCTGTAGAACCTGCATGGACGAGGAGGAGGAGGAGGTTAGGTTAGGTTAGGTTGTAGTGGCTGTCGGCCGAGACCGACACACTTAGGCCAGTGACAGGCTCATTGTGATGCCACACGGATGTATCATCCTCCTACTCGTTGAACCATTTGGAGCTTCTGATGAAGCTTGACAGACTTTTTATGTCGTTGTTAATGAGATCGTTAAGATCATTGTAAAAGAAGGATCCTAAATGGAGTTTACGTCTTTGAGAAAGAGCAGGGCACGTGCAGAGAAGGTGGAGAACTGTCTCCTCCTCCTCCTCGTCCATACAGCTTCTGCAGAAGTCATTTGCATGGACGCCAAGCCTTGTTGCATGTCTGCCTATGAGACAGTGTCCGGTGATCACACCAATTATAGCACCAATGTGAAGTCTGTTTAGAGAAATCAAACACTTAGAGCGTTTCAGATCCAGCTTTGGCCAAATCTGCTTTGTCGCTAGACAAGTGTTGCCACTTGTCCACCTAAGGTTACAGTTCTCAATGGTCTGTCTCATAAACATGAGTTTGCATGTAGCGATTGGGATGCCTAGTGAACCTTTATCAGGTAAAAGGGGCAGTGTGGTTCCTTTTCTGGCGAGTTCATCCGCCCTACAGTTCCCTGGAATGTCTGTATGTCCTGGCACCCAGCATAGGTGGATGTTAAAATGCTTCGCCATCTCCACTAGAGATGACCGACAGTCACGGACTACGATAGAGTTTGTGGACCCAGAATCCAGGGATTTTAATGCAGCTTGACTATCTGAGAAGATCCAGATATCCGTAACGGATATCACGTTCTTCTTCAGCCACGACAGGACTTCTTTAATAGCCAAGATTTCTGCCTGGAACACACTGCAGTGATCAGGGAGTCGAAAGGAGAGGCTGAGATTCAGCCTGTCAGAGAACACACCACCTCCTACCCCCTCGTCGGTTTTGGATCCATCGGTATAAAAATGGATCGATTTATTTTCGACGGGTGGCCCTTCCCAGAATGTTCTGGGAGGGATCTTGACCTTGAAGTTTTTGTCAAAAAGGGTCTGAGGGGTGATGTAATCTATGTTACTGGGGAGGATTCTAAATTTTTTCAGAATAGATGCGTGGCCGATTTCATTCTCGGACCATTGAAACGTTGTTTTGAGGCGGATAGCCGCACTAGCAGCCACTTGCTTGCTAAAGATGTCCAGGGGTGTCAGGTGAAACAGAATGTCCATTGCAGCAGAGGGGGTAGTGCGCAGTGCACCACTCATGCAGAGACAAGCTGTACGTTGGACTTTGCCTAGCTTATCGCGATTTATCGCTTTATCAAGGGCAGTCCACCAAACAACCTCCCCGTACATAAGTATCGGTCTAATTACCGAGATGTATAGCCAGTTGGTAATGCGGGGTTGGAGCCCCCATTTGTTACCAATAGCTTTTTTGCAGGAGAAGAGTGCTGCTGTAGCTTTACGAACTCTTTCCTGAATGTTAGGTTTCCAGCTAAGCTTTCTATCCAGAATGAGACCCAAGTATTTTGCCTCGTCTGAAAAGACTAGACTTGTGCCCCTGATAGAGGGGGGATCAATGTATGGAACTTTATGTTTCCTAGTGAATAGAACAAGTTCGGTTTTGTGGGGGTTAACACCCAACCCACAACAATCTGCCCATGTAGTTAGCTTATTAAGAGCGTTTTGGAGAAGTTCTTTCAAGGTGTTTAGGTGCTTCCCTGAGGCGGCAATTGCAACGTCATCTGCATAGGCAATCACCCTGCAACCCTCCTTTTCTAGGCACATCAGCAGCTTGTTCACCACTAAGTTCCAAAGGAGGGGAGATAGGACTCCACCTTGTGGCGTACCTCTACTGACAGATCTTCTGGCCGATGTCATACCCAGTTTCGAGTTTATAATCCGACTTGTGAGAAGTAGATTAATAAGCTCACCAAGTGAGTCATCCACCTTTAGATCTGACAGTGCATTTGCGATCGCGGATGTATTGACGTTATTAAAAGCACCCTCAATATCCAGGAATGCAACCATAGTGTACTCCTTATGGTGAAGGGAGTATTCGATTGAGCGTACTAACGTATGTAAGGCTGTTTCAACAGATTTGCCTTTGCAATATGCATGTTGAGCCGTAGACAAAAGTCTTGTATCTATGTTAGTACGTAGATGGATATCAATTAACCTTTCTAATGTTTTTAGAAGGAATGACGATAGGCTTATGGGTCTGAGATCCTTAGGATTTACATGGGAACATTTACCGGCTTTGGGTATGAATACGACCTTTACTTCTCTCCATAACAGCGGAATGTATGCCATTTTTACACAGCTTTTCAGGATTATCTCAAGCAAAGGCGAGATGATATCCGAGGTGTTTTGAATTTCAGCTGGTATTATGCCATCTGGCCCCGCGGATTTGTATGGTTTGAAGCTGTGTATCGCCCAGAGCAGTTTGTCCCTAGTAATCAGACCTTTAAAGTTAGTCGAACGTGCAATTGACCTAGACAGGTTTATATTGCTAGTAACGTGGGAGCTACCTAGGAAATGTGTATCCAGTAGTAGATTGAGCGATTCTTCGCTGGAAGTGGTCCAGGAGCCGTCCGCCTTTTTTAAAAAGCTAGGCATACCTGGGTTGGTTGAGAGGATTTTTCTTAGCCTAGATGCCTCCTCTATTTTTCCACAGAAGAGTCTCCAAGACGAGCGTTTGGCTTTCCTCAGTTCCTTTTTGTAAGCATTGAGAGATGCTTTGTATGAAGCCCAGTCGGTTTCAGCTTTTGTGGACTTGGCTTGGTTGAACAGTTTTCTACAACTGCTTCTTAGAGGTCCTAGTGCTGGGGTCCACCAAACCGGCTTCTTTTTGCCTCTAGGCCGTGTGAGCGGGCAGGCAGAGGTCAGAGCCTTATTGAGGGCCAAGGTGAGTACCCTGACCTTCTTATCTAGCTCTATGGTGTTCCGGGGAGGACTAAGGAGTTCAGATTTCATTGAACTTTTCAGCACTTCTCTATACTTGAGCCAGTCAGTTTTCCTATAATTTCTAAAAACTGGCTGGCGGGGAGGGTCATCGGCTAAGCTGAATTGAATGTAACGGTGGTCACTAAAAGAGTGTTCCGCCGAGACTTTCCAGTTTACAATTTCCTGATGGATTGAGTCGGAGACCAGAGTTATATCTAGAACCTCCTGTCTATCTTTTGTAATGAAGGTAGGTTCACTACCAGTGTTACACACAATGAGATTAGTATTAAGAATATAATCAAAAAGAGACTCACCTCTGTCGTTGATGTCAGAACTGCCCCATACTGAATGGTGCGCATTGGCATCACATCCAATAATGAGACCAGTTTTTTGATGTTCAGCTGCCGCGATCAGTCCCTCTAGGTTGACACCAGGCAAGGACCCTACGTGGTCATGGGCCAGATAAGCCGAGGCTATCCAATGGGTGCCGCGAACAGTCTCTAGACTCACCACGGTTGCATCACGGTCGCTGAAATTAGGGAGTAAAAATACATTTAAGCTACTTTTTGCCAGTATGCAAGTTCTAGGTTTACCTTTGTCAGTTGCATACAACAATTTGTATCCATGAGTCCGGAGTTCTCGAACCAGGTTGTTAACAATCCATGGCTCTTGGATCAGGACCATATCTTCTCCATCTCTAGAAAGACGGATAAGAAGGGAGGCCGAAGCCTTTTTGGAGTGGTGGAGGTTGATCTGTACTAATCGCAACATTGATCGTCGCAATCAGGCAGAGGAGTCTCCACCACGGTGTTATTTGAATTTGAGTCAGAGTCAGAGGACGAGCCTAAGAGCTCGTCCTCGCTGAGAAGGACTTTGCTGAGGAGGTCTTCCGTGTCCATACTAGAGTTGGTGTTAGCAGTGGACGTAGAGGGCTGAGTGGGAGCAGCCACAGTTGGTTCATCATCTTCCATGGATGGAAGGGAGATTGATGCTCCAGGATCAGGGGTGTTGAGTCCTGTGTCAGAGGGATACGGAGGCTTATTAGCTTCTGGGTCATCCTTTTTGTACACCCGAAGTGTAATCTTATCCCAACCGAACTGGATTGCGCCGTTGGTCTTCGCCAAAGGAGCCAGGGATTCTTGGTTGATCACTATAATAGCTGATCTGAAGGATCCCCTATGCTCTTCCAGTTTCGCAACTTTCCAGTCGTGGGTTGGGAGTGAGGGATTGCCCAGTCTAATAACCGACAATACTTCTTCTGCGGAGGGGGGTTCAGCAGGGATCCAAGCACGAGCCCTCGGTCTGCTAGGGATGTCCTCCTTCGCAACAACCTCAAGCTTCGCTCCAGGCCAAACCTCCCCGAGTTTGCCTATGGCGATCTTATACAGATCCAACGATCTAATATTGTCGCAGGCGACGAGCCGGATATGCTATATTATATAGGAGGAGGAGACTGCACTTCACCTTCTCTGCACGTGTCCTGCGCTCTCCCATAGAAGAAATCTCCATTTAAGGGACTTCTTGTTCAATGACCCAAGCGACTTAGCCAAAACTGTAGCGAAAGACACCCAGCTAACTACAGAGGGTGTGTAGTTGCAAAAGAGATACAGCAGGTAAACGACAACAAGCAAAAGAAAATGCAAAAGCCTGTTCAAAAAGACGCAACCAAAAACGGAAAAAAAGAAACAAAAAAGACTTGAGACCGAAATCTAAAGGAGCTAAAGGAAATCTACCCTTAAGCGAAAATGAAAACTTAAGCCTCATAACCGGTCCACAGAAAACATATGCACAGGTTGCTTCGAAAAACGTTGTAAAACCAGTAGGAAACCCCAAGCCTCCCATTAATGCTATGGAGAATATCATGCAAAGAATCCTTAACAGAATGGGAGACATGGAAAAGAATAATAAGAAAATTCTGGAAAGAATATCTCTCCTTGAAAAACAAAACAGTAATAAAAGAACTGTACCTAAAAGATCATAATGGCTAAAAACATACAAATCTTATTATGGAATGCCAATGGTCTCGAGAATCGTAAAGACGAATTGCAAGCGACTCTCGACATAAACAAAATTGACATATGTCTAGTCTCCGAGACACATTTTAAAATTGGAACAAAATACGAACTTCGCGGATACAAGACATACCAAACCCCACATCCTCAAAATACAGCAAGAGGAGGGGCCGCAGTTACAAAGTGATAATGAATTAATAAAAAAAGGTAACAAACCAAAGTTAGTTCCTAAAAACAGTACATAAGTACATACGCAAATGTTAAAACAAAATTGCTGATTAGTCTTTAGACTTGGTGCGATTACTGGAAGGATGGTAACATCATGCCTTCCCTGGGTGTTTTTAGTGGATGATTCAAGTCCCACACTATCGCAAAGCTCGCAAGCGATGTCTTTTAACGATTTTCACCTAGCTACACGCAAAAAAAAAAAAAAAAAAACTTAGCCAAAACTGGCGTTAGAAGTCTTTCGCGCTTCATAAGAAGCTCCTACTGGTTCAACGAGCACTGAGGGTAATCCCCAGATCTGTGTGGTACCACAATGGACCTATCATTGGTCTAAGTGTGTTGGCCTTAGATGACAGCCACGTCGACCTAACCTAACCTAACCTATGTCCGTCCGTCCGTCCGTCAGTCCGTCTGTCGGCAAATATTTAGCCCTTTGGAAAAACAAAGTTTTGTAAACAAAAAGTGGGCATGGCAGAAAACTTTATATAAAGGAATTGTTCAAAACGACTTTGGCTATATACTTTGCGAATGATTTTTTCAATAAAACGGCAATTTTTAAAAAGTGGGCGTGCCACTGTGCGAATTTTAAAATTTTTTACACAGGAGTATAAAGAGCCTCTATAGAGTATGGTTAGGTTAGGTTTATGTGGCTGTCGGCAGAAGCACAGACACACTTAGACCAATTTAGGTCCATTGCGATACCACGTATAATTATCTACCTCAACTCTGTAGATGGGACTGGCCAACGACACGCGGTTGTTCTCAAACGGTCCCCCATCTACATACTAACCGCGCCCAACGTCGTTTAATTACGGTGATCTGATGAGAACCGATTACTTTTACTTTTAAATTCATTTTTATTAATTATTAGCTTATATCAACTTACATACTAGACAAAAATGATTAAATCTAACTTAAAATTAAAAGGATACTTATTCTAGATTATTGATCCTTATGCGGACGCCCTAAACTTAACTATATCTTATAATTATTGCCTTTCGGCCTAAAAACTATTTTACGAACTAATCTTACATATGTGTTCCTCGAGAAAATTAAATAAAACTCGGCATCATTATTTAAATTTTATATTTTTATATAAAACAAATTACCAACTACCTATTCTACTTACTTAAACTACCTAACATATTCTAACTTTAATTAGGATTCTGAACACTCGTTGCCTTGCGCAACAAGTGGTCAAAATTCTAATTGCTTTCCGGGTGCCTGGCAGTCGTCAACGTGCACACGCGCCGCCGTGAGCCGACTGAAGCCTTACAGCGTCAGCCAACTCCCGGAAGCACCACCACACGTTGGCGAGCCCGGCCTCTCCCAAAAACGCCCTAGCTAACTTAATCTAACTTATAAGCTAAGAGGATGTTACCTAGAGTAACGCACCGTCCTGGGAGGGCATGTTGACCACTCCCCCCTCAACAAGCCACCAAAATTCGGCGAATTGCTTTTCCGTGTCGAATCTATCCCTCTCCGATATTGCGGTACTAAAACGGAGGAGCTCATGAGCATTGGCGACGTCCCCGTCATGGAGGAGCCGCTTATCTCTCGCGATGCGGTAGCGATGGTATAAGACCGGAATACCATCCCTCGTCTGTACCAGCCCTTTTACATCAATATGGATAAATGCCTCTGGCGGGATAAAGCCAGACCGGAGCGTACTCTCTATGCACATTTCATTGGGGTAGTAAGCCCCAAATATCAGACTATTGTCGCTGGCCATCGCCCTTGCAACGTGCCTTCGAGTGACCTTAATGAGGAAATTGTCAATCCTATTCAACTGAGCCCCATCGTATAGGACCTTGTTGGGATAGTATTTTATATAGTTGGATTCAGGCGTTCGGAACAACCGGAGACAGGTCCTAAGACATTGTCTCTCCAAAACCCGAATCTTTTCCATATAACTAGGCGCTATATTAAACCGCAATGGACAACCATAAGCGATGATCGGCCTTATAAGGGCCACGTAGCAAATGACCTTCACTCTAGAGTCAAGTTGACTGCTATGAAACAGTCTCCTTGTCAGAGCATAAGCCTTCTTGGCCCCAGCAAGACAAGCAACTATATGTCTATCGAAATACAGATACTGGTCAAGCCAGATACCTAGATATCTAACTACGCTTCTGACCGCCAATGGCTGCCCATTTTGTCCAATAATGGCCAATTTCTTCCAGTTTTTTCTGGTATCCCTAGAGGCCCCAGCCAATGGAGTTCTGAACAAGATTGTTTCTGTCTTCTGAAAGTTGATTTTCAACTTCCAGTCGTCGCAATATCGCTTAATTTGATCGAAGTCACGCTGCAAAAGGATATTAATAACCTCGATTTTAGGACCTGATCTGTATGCCACCAAATCGTCGGCATACGCTATAGCATGTCTGAGTGAACCCACCAGATCACTCGTGTAAATGTTAAACAGGATCGGAGAATTGACCGCCCCCTGCTGTAAACCGTTTTTAATTTCAAAGGCTCTGCTCGAAGTCACGTTGCCACATTTGACAACGAACTTCTTTCCCATAAGCATATTATAAATTACATATAGCAAAGGTTTGTGCATCCCCCGCCTGGTCAACTTGTAGAAAAGTCCCTCTAACCATACGGTGTCGAAAGCCTTCTCAAAATCAACCAGACAAGCACCCGTGCATTGGCTCTTGCATTTATTCCACTGAATGTCGGAAACCAGTTTCGACGCGGCATGAATAGTGTCATGCCTCGCCCTGAAACCAAACTGGTTGTCCGGGATTATGTTATTGTCCTCGACCCACTTTAACAGGGCTCTATTGACAACCTTTTCAAAGACCTTGCTAATATTCGGAAGCAAGCTAATTGACCGGAGATTGGCAGGGTTCGTCCTATCTTTACATTTTTTCGGGATAGGGTGTACCACAGCTACCTTCCAATGCGCCGGATAATGTGCATTATTCAGCGCATTGTTAAACAGCGTGGTGAAAATATCTACAGCCTCCAAAGGCAGGTGTCTCAATACGACGTTTGGGACACCATCCATCCCCGCCGACTTTTTATTCTTTAGTGACTCGAAGATGCACAGAAGATCATCCTTCGACACGAACAAATGCGATGCATCTCGGCCATTGGCGACAACTGCATTAGCATGGTTTTCATCAATGAATACGGTGAATCCGTTATTCTCAGATCGCCAATTCTCAAGTTCGGTGCGCAGATAGAAGTGGCTCACCAGAGCCCTATTCTCAATGTCGTGGTTACGGCGAACAGGATTGTTCACCGTATACACGGCCTCGAAACAAGCGCCCAGCAAATCCACTTTCTCCTGTGGGTCCTCGACCACGAAAAAATCGTCGTTTGAAGCGACACTTTCTGGACTTATTCCAGCAGTCAGTACTGTCTGTCTGTTCTCTGCTGTCTGGGAGATTCGAACGCAAGGAATATCATTGTGATCTTTCCTCCTGAACAACTTATTTATCTGTGGGAACATATTCGGACTACAGGTATGAGAACCGATTAACTCGACGTGGTATGGTCGTTGGTTTCTAGAGAGTATACATACATTATAAATTTCAGTTTCCCAGCTCAAACTTTGACTTTTCGATAAAATTCTTTTTTTTTTTTTTTATAATTCTCAGTGTGCGGACTTTAAAAATTTAAAGTTTCGAGCATTTAAGACCCCTAAAGTCCATATATTAAAAATGTCGGCTTTTGAGCTCGAAATTCGATTTTGAAAATTCTTAAATTTGAATATTTCGGGCCCCTAGAGAGTGTATGGCCAACATTTCAGGTACAACTACTACTTTCCTACAGCTACAGTCTTAAGGCCTTAATTTTTGCCGACGGATGGACGGATATGGCTAGATCGAGATTACTTTCGATGCTGATCACGAATAAAGTTACTTTTAGGGATCAACGGGCAATATTAAGGTATGTTACAAACTATGAGTCAAAATTAATATACCCTTAGAATAGGAATAGGGTATGAAAAGGAGAAAAGAAACACAAACCATCACATTCATACACAATACACATTAAACAAATAAAGGCAGAGCATTTAAGTATTGAATCAAATTTTATCACATTTTAATTAATTTTAAGCGACATTCACAAGAAATACAACCAAAAAGCGCAAATAAAATGTCAATTAAAATTTGAAATTTTTTAGCTTTATGCAGGATAAAAAACGGTTAAAAAAACTGTTATACATCCGCGTTAAATCCATCGGGTTTAATGCGCGTTTGTGAGTGAATAATATAGACACAAGCTTAGATTTTCGTGTTTAGAAAATGCGAATTTAATGGTCGGTTCTAAAATTCACTTAAACCTGATTAACACCAAGGGGAATTGTATGGCCGTTAAAACAAATGGTGTTTTTGAATCCTATGCCCGAGGGGTCCGAGAAGTCATCAAATGCGAATTACAACTTTAAGCAAGAACTGGACATCCGCAAAGAAAATAAAAGAAAGTTTTACTCCCATCAATGTGGGTGATGCGTAGCTTGACGCGGAGGAAAAGCATTGTAAGATGCAATGTAATGGATCTCTTAGGAAATCGATTCAAACGTTATTATTTAAAATAAAAAAAACTTTTACGGCATTGCACAATACAAAAATTATCCCACATTTAAAGGCCACAAAAGGGCCACTGGCCATATGAATTAATGGTACCTATATGAAAGATAAAAAAAAACCATTGCAGTCCTAGAATTTATTGCTTCCTGCGGAACTCACAGCGGACCTTTAATTCAGCCACCGACCACAACCGAAAATTTATCGAATGTCCATCAATTTAAAAAAGCAATTTATTTCCACGAAAGAGGTGGAATTTTTGTAAAAAAAAAAAACATGTCTGTTCAAAGGTACACAGGGTCGCGATAAAGGGGTGGGAGACTTGAATAGAACAATTACTTATGCCTTGATTAGACTGTTTGCCAGTGGCATTTTTTTTTCAAATATGTTCTTATACGCTGTCCAACAGTCTGATAATGATCAACTGATGTATATATATGACAGGACCAGGGCAGGCAGCCACTTTCATACTATCGAAGTGGTTCTTCTTTTGATCTACTACCTCACATCGGAATTTAAATCATCTCACTTTATTTAAACCGAAGCGAAAAGTCTTAATTCTTAGTCCGCTGCCGCCATTTCAGAATTTCAAATTTCATATTATGTATTTCGATTTGATGTAAACATAAGAGAAATGTAAACATAAGACAAGTGATGTGTGATAGACATGTTATGATTATTATGGCGTTAGACACATATACCCCTGGTATAAAACTTTTTAAAATCGAGTATGGATTTGATGTGTTTGTGGTAATCCACTGATGATCCCAAACCACCACATCTGGGTGAAACTACACAAAATATATATAGTCATACTAGTAATAGTTGACTATATATATATTAATTTTTGACTTTCAGTCATAGCCATACAATAGGCTGAACTAACATTTCTTTTGTTATTCTTCAAATCTGAAGGAACATTTGAATTGGAAATAAGTTCACACTCATCCGTGAGTGGTGACAACACATGTACCCCTGGTATAAAACTTGTTAGACGGTATAGCTGATCGTGTCGCATAAATAATAAAATATTGTGCTACTCGTATTTGCAAACAATAGTAAACATCTGATGTCGCAAATATTTAAGCCATTAAGTCACCTTATTGGAAAGACATCGGAGTACGTCCTGGCATAATGCCTTATTTGAAGTGCGAAATAATACAATAGATATTTCAGCGTCATTTAAATTTCCACTATGGATACATGGTGATGGCACTTAGTGTATTATGTACTTCATTTCTCCGGATGTAACCTCCTTTTCACGTCGCCTTTTGAAAATTAAGTGGCTGCGCTGACCAGGGCATCAGGCTGGTTTCGACAGAAAAACATGGCAATGTACTCAGGAATTATGTGGGTATGCTACAGATAGACCAAAATGACACATTAACTAAATTTTTGAGATGGGAAACTTAGACAAAGCTGTCAAAATGGAAAAGCGTCGTTTCTAAAAAGTGAATATCACGAAACTTTGCTATTTCAATCCAAACGACACTATTTCAGAGGTCTTGCACAGACAGATAACCCCACATACACTGGCGATCGCAAGGATGAGGCCATAGATTTTACAATCGATTTTCAGTCTTTATACCTGTTGGAGTACGGAATTCATTAATTTGGTAAAGGATGTATTTTCCATTGATGGCTCTGATAAAATGAATACTTTAATTGATTACTTGATGCATAAAGTGAAACTCCTGCGTAAGGAAATATGGAAAGTGAGGTTTGTCCTTATCCAGAGGCAGCACACAATACCTTGCAGGATAGAGCAACAAAGGTGGACGACCTCGGCAACAGTTTACGAATGATCGACTTTGAGCATCTCAAAACAGAAACTCAAGCTTTGGGAAAGAAAATTGAAGAAAGACACAACGAATTGAATAGACTCCATGATCGCTACAACGTTGACATTCAAACCTTGGCGCATATTCGTGAGAAGAAGCACATGATTCTTAATACAATCGCAGCCCAACAAGATGCCTATGATGAGCTTGTCATTGAAAAGCAACACGGTCGAGAGTACCTCAACACTTTAAAAATAGAGCGCGGGTCTATACGCCGTGAATTCCAAAGCATCAGTTTTCCAAACGGCTTACAAGATAAACCAGATTTGCTGTTGGATTACGATGTCACCGTAGAAAAAGTCACTGCCCTACAAGCTAAAGTAATTCAAATGAAGGCAGATCCGTCGACAACAAGCTGAAACATATGATGAGATTGCTCAAATAGGGGATTTGATTTTTGAAATGTAGTCGTATTAAAATCCATTCAAAAACGGGAGGATTAAAGCTAATATCCACAATCGGAAAATTCGGAAAATTTATACCCAGAAACGTTTACTTCCTGTGAACAGGTACATATTTTCCCAACAGTAATTCATAAAATTAAAGGGTAAATAAGAAACGACCGCTGGAATTTCCCAAGATCAAACAATAGCCGTGTTTCTTTGCACGCGGATATAGGCATGGCATTAAAAAACGACCATCGCCGCTTAAAAATTCATCAGAAAAAAACTTGGCAGCACACATGCACCTATGAAATGCACCGCGACACAGCTGTAAGTTGTAGTTAAGAAATTTGTATTGAAAATCCTGAAATTGAATAACATTTACTTCCGCCAATTGAAATTGATGCCAAGCATATTCTAAAATTATGAAAAACAATTTCACATAACAGATTTGCTAAATTCAGTTACCCTTAAAATAAAGTTTGAAAAATAATAATAATAAAATCACGAATAAAATATTCGGCGAGCTGTGTGAGTGGTCGGTGGGGTGCAGGGAAATAACTTCACGGGCAATAACTTCACTATTTTTTGTGAAGTTATTGCCCACTGATGGTGAGCAATAATTTCACCGTAAATTTTGTGAAGTTATTTCCCACCTATAATTTGAATTTGTCTATTATAACTAAATACCCTTGCACCCACTCCAAATCAAGCAGTGAACCCAAGCAGGGGGGTTGCAGGGGGGCAGCATGGCCTCCCATATGCATTGCACTGTTTATGGGATTAGTTGCGAAACCGCAAGTAGATTCCATAAACAGTTCAATACCTGTGGGGGGCAATAACTTCACAAAAAAAATGAAGTTATTGCCCACTCGAAGTGAAGTTATTGCCCATGTGCACCAGTCGGTGGGTTGTCAAACTTTGACAAAGCGAAAAAAATGCGACCATTGCGAATATGTATTTCGTTGCAGGAGTTCACATCAGCCATTTTTTTAAGAATATTTAAAAAAGCCTTGAGTAGAACTGTATTTATTTAGTTAAAAAAAATGGGTCCTGGAAAAACTTGGACAGCGACAGAAAGAGGAAAAAAAGATGATTTCAAGGAGTTAGGACTCTCAGGCTGAGAAATTGTAAGGAGGCTAAATAGAAGTAAGGCTGTTGTAAACAGTTATCTTGCGGATCCACAACACTATTTGAAAAATCAAAAATGGACGCACGGCAGAAGCAACAACGTCGCGAGAAAACCGGGTTATTCTACCTCAAATTCTACTCCAAAAGTGACTTTAATATGGGCCAACAGCGGAGTATCAGCCAGCATAGCAACGGTCCGAAGGATAATATGAAAAAGTGGCACTATCCAGAGAAGAAAACTTAAAAAGAAATCTGTTTTGAGTCAAGTACACAAGGAGCATCGAATGAATTTTTCAAGAGAACATGTCGCTTGGAGCAGTGAATGGAAACGCGTTGTCTTTTCGGATGAAAAAAAAGTTTAACTTTGACGGCCCCGATGGTTACAACTTTTATTTCGATGTTCTAAGGAACGAGGGGCTTATTTTGGAAAGACATCACAGCCGTACATCAGGTGTAATGGTGTGGGGAGCTATTACCTACTATGGCACAACCGAGTTGGGGCTTTTGTCCACAACAATGAACGGAAACAACTACAAATGTTTGCTGGAACGGTCATTTCCAAAAGTAAAAAAACCTTTTCGGACCCCTATCTTTGATATTCCAACAAGACAATGCTCCTATCCACACCTCCAGGGTTGTTAGATGTTGGATTCAATCAGAAGACATGAAACTTTCATCATGGCCGCCCTATTCACCAGACTTAATTAAACATAATCGAAAGTGTTTGGGTATGGTTGTCTCGTAAAGTCTATGAAGGCGGCAGACAATTTGAAGACAATGACATTATAATCGAAGCTATTCGTTATACCTGGGCCCAAATTTATGTAAATTATTTAAAAAAAAACTGTATGATTCTATTCCAAACCGTCTTATAGAGGTCATATTCGAAAATGGCTTGCATAACATAACAATAAACATAATAAATAAATATTTTAAAACCATAAAATGTAAACATTTTATTAATTTTTTCCTTTCTTTTGAAGATTTTGAATGTGGCCCCATCCTTGTGGTGCATCTTTATACCCTATTCTAGGGGTATATTAATTTTGACGCATAGTTTGTAACATACCTTAATATTGCCCGTAGACCCCTAAAAGTTACTATATTTATGATCAGCATCGATAGTAATGTCGATCTAGCCATGTCCGTCCGTCCGTCCGTCCGTCCGTCCGTCCGTCCGTCCGTCCGTCCGTCCGTCCGTCCGTCCGTCCGTCCGTCCGTCCGTCCGTCCGTCCGTCCGTCCGTCGGCAAAAATTAGGCCTTTAAACTGGACCTAGAGAGCTGAAATTTTAACCATATACTCTCTAGGGTCCCGAAATAATCAAGTTTACGAATTTTTGAAATCCGCCCACAGACACGCCCACAAACTCAAAAAAACAAAATTTTGGAAAAAATCGAATTTTGAGCTAGGAAGCTGAAATTTTTTATATATGATCTATGACTCCTAAAACTGCTCGGGATATAAAATTTTCAAAATCCGCCCACTGCCACGCCCACAAAAAAATAAAACAATTTTATTGAAAAACCAAAATTTGAGCTAGGGAGCTGAAATTTTTAATATATACTCTCTAGGGGCCCTTTAAGCTCATGTATAAATATTTTCAAAATCCGCCCACTGACACGCCCACAAATAAATAAAACAATTTTTTTGAAAATCCAAAGTTTGAGCTAGGGAGCTGAAATTTATAATATATACTCTCTAGGGGCCCTTTAAGCTCATGTATATATATTTTCAAAATCCGCCCACTGACACGCCCACAAATAAATAAAACAATTTTTTTGAAAATCCAAAGTTTGAGCTAGGTAGCTGAAATTTATAATATATACTCTCTAGGGGCCCTTTAAGCTCATGTATAAATATTTTCAAAATCCGCCCACTGACACGCCCACAAATAAATAAATCAATTTTTTTGAAAATCCAAAGTTTGAGCTAGGGAGCTGAAATTTATAATATATACTCTCTAGGGGCCCTTTATGCTCATGTGTTAGTTTTTTTTTAAATCCGCCTACTGACACGCCCACAATTAAATAAAACAATTTTATTGAAGCACCCAAGTTTGAGCTAGGGAGCGTTTTTTTTGATAAAATCCTTTAAATGTTATATAACAAAATATGTAGAGCGTTCTTAACAATTTAACCATACTTAGACTTTTGTCACGCCCACTTATGAGGGATAGGAATAAGAATAGGGTATCCAACAGTTCGCCCAAGCGGACTGTAGCCCGTCCCTATGTTTTTATACGCTTTTCAAGTAGTTCATTGTTTGATCGTTGGAAGTTCCAGCGGTCGTTTCTTATTTACCCTTTAATTTTATGACTTACTGTTTGGAAAATATAAAAGTTTCTGGATATAAAATTTCCAACGGGTAGGTATAAATACTGAAAATCGATTGCAAAATATATGGCCTTATCCTTGTGATCGCCTGTGTAGTGTATAAAATAATAAGTGTAAGTAAAACAATCTGCCAATCTGTTGCGTTATCTCTACAGCACCTATGGCCAGTGGCGACGCCTCATATTGTTGAAGTCGTTCATGAACGACTAACATTCACAAGAAGTTATCTCAATTTTTGCGTTCTCTAAACTATATACATATGTACAACATATTTATACTCTTCTTCCCATTGATGTAATTTTTCATATTCCAACTCGTGCATTTCCTATTTGAACAATTCCACACAGAAGTGAACCAGCTGCCAAAAAACCGTAGCTTTTTTCCAACTCCTTTTTCCAACTCGTCCAAACGATTCGGCAACGAAATGATACCATGGAAAGTATAGGCACAAAGAAAAAAAGAATTTTACGGTGTTGTATGGACGATTTCGTTCAAGCCGCTTTTGAACGAGGCGAGCTTGGCATGATGAGTGAAACGAATACAGAAACAAGACAAAACATAGATCGAGCGCTGTAACAACCATTTTGTTCAAACCCGCTCATCTTGTGTATGCATCAATCTATCCAACCCCGGCAGGAACGCACAAGCAAAAAAAAAATGCTGTTTTGTATCGACCATTTCGTTCAAATCCCTTTTGAACGAGAAGGGGTATTTTTGCGCTGAAAGTTTGTCGCGTGCAGAGTATATCCATATAATGAGTAGGGACACTCTCGAAGTTTTCTTTATCAGTTCTTATCAGTGCAAAAGGGTACGGGGTGCTCCGTTAAATAAAGACAAACATTAATTTGTCATACATTTTTATTAAAAATTAAATAAGAACTAGGTACATGTGTGTTACGCTAAGATATTTTTGCTTGTTGTTCGAGTAAAACCGCGAAAGTATTTACCAGACAATATTGATTGAGGTTTCCTTTCTTAACCTTTCCTTTGACAACTTCATCCATTGAAAGATCATTTTTCACTCTTAAAAGAATCAAAACTTATCTTAGAACAACAATGGGGCAAAACAGTTTGACAATTCTTTCTTTTAATTTATATATTTTATTATACATATTATAATATAATAAAATAAACAATATTTTTTTCTTTTTGTTTAAGCGTTTTTTTGTTGAATAAAAAAATTGACTGAAGACACGTTTATTTATGAAAATGTAAGAAGAATATTTTTTAAAAAAATCGAGAAGAATTAGTCTTGAATTTATGTAAAATAATGAAGGTACTTATCAATTGCTTGTTTATTAAAAAGTAATTTATATTTTTTTTAAGTGATGAAGAACTGGTTTTTGTTTTATAAATTAAATCTAAATGTAAAAAACATTTTGTTCTTTTAGCCTGAAAAATTCGTATTGTTAAATAAACTTGGATAAACGATGTAAACATTATTTTTTTATTTAATTTCAAACCTTCTTTTTACTGGTAAAAATGATCTTAACAGCTATAGCAATTAAAACTTCACTGAACGACTACTCATTTTTGGCACGCGTCACTACTGCCTATGGCACTGTTCATGTCAGTGAACAGCTGGTTCTGTGTTCCATGTTAATAGCTTTAAATCCGATTAAATTCAAAAGAGCAATTCAAATTTACAATTACTTCTTATCTTCAATTCCAAAACACCAACCTTAAACAATAGCAAATATAATCTTTGGATTTCCTATTTATGTTGTTTTTACATTGCAGCTGCACTCCTAGAACGGAACAAGCATCTTGTAAACAGTCACAGTATGCATAGCCTTTTTTCCGTATTCAATTCTTAAGTACGTTGTGTACCTTACTTTTTTCAAATTCATATTTTACCAGAAAAAAAAAAAACAATATTTAGCTATATTTTGATTTATTGAACCTAAATATAAACAGGAAGCATTCGGTGATCAGGCGGAGGATATACAGACCCCACAAATTCACTAATGCCTCATCCTTCATTGTGGAAATTCTATCTATTCTTGGAAAGGAGAATAATTTCGCGCGTTCAATTTACAAATCAACTACGAATCCCTACTAGTTAACCATTTGTTGGATTGGATGAATAGCTAATGTTAATACAAGCTGTTCAATGAAAATGTTACATTCCAGCAAATAAAAGAAAGCAACCCTAATTCGTCAGTGAAGTACAGATGTCAAAACCATCTGATTCATTTTGCTTCAGTGTTCTTAGTATATATTTTATGGTCTTCTGCACAAGAGCCTCTTGTCGTCGTTGACACTCGTATTAAAAAATTTCAGCATATACAAAAGAAGAATACTCCAGATAGATTCGATTGCGGATTGGCGATGTAGTACGAGTCTTGGCGCGTCATGATGAGCCGCTCCGTGTGGATGCAGTAGAGGGGTAGGGTTATGATTCCTCTTATCGTGATCATGACCTTGCTCTAAAGGAAGAAAAAGGGCGTGTAAGTCAGCGGATTTTATAAATCTTTACAATTAAATTTGTTGGACCCCTAGCATATGTTTCAAATTTGAGCTTTCTCGCTAAAACTTTAGGGCCTCCAATTTGACAATTTACGGATAGACGGACAAAGCTTTCGATGCTGATCACAAATATAGTAACTTTTATGGGTCAAAATCTCCCTCTTCAGTAGAGGGGTCAGAATTCACCCGAGCTAAGCAAGCCGGTCGTAAAAGGCAACGTAAATCCAAACAGGAGTTTAGTTCCCTACCAGGCACGACCCCAGTTGTTGGATAGGGGAGCCCGGGAATGATAAGCTCGTGATCCGAGGTCGTAGGGTTATAGCAGAGGTGTAAGCGATGTCTGTATGTGCAAAGACTACGTGCAGACTGGTCGAGTCGTGGCGCGCTATGAATAGACCCTCAGTAAACGCCTTCAGACCTGAGGTTGTTCTCCTTACGAGAAGGCTGAAGCTGATTGGGTTGTCAGTGTTAAAAGGAGTCACAGTCCAACTGTCCGATAAAGCAAAATATTTGGGAGTCATCCTGAAAAGCAAAACTCTTTGGTCCAAGCATGTTGAGCTTAAGACTGCTAAGGCGCTGTCGGTTTTCTGGCAAAGCGGGGGCCTTTTTGGCAAGGCATGGCGCTTATCACCGAAAAGAGTCCTATTGATTTATACATCATGGACTGCATAATCAAAGCTATCTCACGTTTAAGAAGAGGTGGCCTGGGGTTCAGGACTGAGTCTGTCTGGACTCCGATCCTGGAAACCAATGCAGTCGAATCTTCACGCATGACTCAAAAATCGATCAACGATCTGGTGCTAGTGTTTTCATGGAGAGCGACAACATAGGACTGTTCTTCTCGTTAGGCAAACATGCGTCAGTCTTCCAAACGGAGACTTATGCTATCCTTATGGGTATGGGCTAGGCTGTGAGGAACAGGGGGAGGGGCGAAGTGTCTGCGTCTGTAGCGACAGTCAGGCAAGCCTTGCTCAACCCTCTAACCACCTCCAAAATAGTTTGTGAATGCAAGATCTCTCTGAATTCGGTTGGACGGCTGACTTCACTTAGACTTGTATGGGTCCTGGGTCATAATGGGATCACAGGAAATGAGTTCTCCCATGAACTTGCTAGATAGGGCTCAGAGGATGACTTCCCTGGCCTTAACCGGCCTTATGTCAGCTGCGTCTTTGGTTTGGGCTTCCATTGACGGCTGGGTTAGGTATGGTGCAGACAGACTTAACAAATTCTTCCCGACGTCAGTAAAAAATCATTCTTGTTGTCTCTCAACAGAAAAGACTGCAGACAAATTACTGGCGTTTTTAAGGGTCATTACGCTTTCATCTTAAGGTGCTAGGCTTAAGTGATACCACCAACTGCGAACCCTATGGAGAAAGCGATGACACCGCGGAATATTTCCTTTCTGATTATCCTGCTTTTGCTCGTATCAAGTGGCAGGTATTCGGTGCGGATGTTGTCAGTGCTGTAAATCTAGGCTCCTCATCACTGAAGCCCCTATACGAGTTTCTTAAAAAAACGAGAAAATTTCATTAAAAGTGGTGTGTCTTCCTGTTAGTACAATGGACCAGTATTGGGTGTGATTGTTTCAATGTAGAAATTCCGCACCCCGACAAATAAAAAATAAAAAATAAAGTAAAAAATGAGTCAAAATTAAAATAGGTACCCTAATTATAAATATTTGGTTTTTTGTAAAAGATGTCGGTGTCGTATCCGGGGGGTTTTGCGCTGGCCAACTAACCGATGCAAAAAGCAAATGAAAAACTTTTACACTTCTTGCAAATTTCATTCTCCAGAATTTATTCACAGTTAAAATTAGCATATTTATCCTAGCACAGAGGACCAACGGTGTGCTGTAGTAACAATTTCTTAAAACTCTTAGATACTAGCTGTAGATACGAATCGCGGTACATCGCGTAAGATGGTTATAAATTTGGTAAAAGTTTTCTTTTGCCTCTGTGGGTGCGATACCTACCTATGAGGGAACTCCATTAATACTTGTTTCTCATGCGACGTGTGTGTAAGGTTAATGAGTTGCAGGAGATGGAAGAAGTTGTGCACTTGCTTCGGTGATATTTCATTTAATTTTGAATTTTCAGGATTTATTGAAATTCTAAGGAGCAGTTCCTGGATTAAGGGTACAGAGGGGGCTTATTTAAATTCTGAATTGTCGGTTATGCATACGTGTGTACATGTACATACATGGTGAGGTGATGAGTTACTGAAAGTATGCAAAACTTTTCGTTGAAATGGTGAAACAACTCTTAGCGAAGTTGTCTCATACCAGAGTGATTCATTAGTGAATCTGGTACGATCTTAAAAGGTCAATTAAGTTTGTTGGGAAATCTGCAAAATCGAAAAGAGTTATTGCAGGGAAATATTTTATTTCCGATATAATTGGTTCGAGATTTTGAAGACTTTTCTTAAACGACAGAGCAAACTGACTGCTGCCGCAACGTAGTCTCTTTAAAAGGGAATAATAGATGTGCTTGGAAACATTTTTACCAGCTGCTTAACAGGCATCATGTTTAGCGACTGAATGGGCTAATTGAGGATCCATCATCCACGTCCAATTAATTGATAAGACATTAAAAGCTGGACAACAGCACTGCCGCTGGCTCGGATGGTCTCCAATGGAAATCAAACAATTCAAGTGATATTGTCAATGGCAAGTATCAATATATGGCCTTTTGGGAAATAGCAACTAACAATGCTTCTTCAACATTACTATCCACTTCCGTTGAACTTTTAATCTAAAGGTCTCAGGTTCAAATCCCGCCGGCGCCAAGTATCATCTCAAAAATGTTTCCACTACCCCATATCTTGCGAACGTTTGACAAACATCCAGGAGTATCAATTGCCATGAGAACCTTCTAAAATTTGACGTTCAAAATCGACTTCAAATTGTAGGTCCCTTCTAAATTCATATTTAAGGTAAATATCGTTAATTTATTATTTTCTTTTTTCTGCTTAAATTAACAATATGTATCTTAAATATGAATTACAGTAAAACATTTTTATTTTTACAAATTTAACAGAATTAGTTAAGATTATCGAAAAATTCTCAAGTTGCTGTTTTGTTTATATCAAAGAAAACTCACATAAATGGCTTTATTAAATTCTGTAGTTCCTATTATTTGCTTTATTGTTGTGGGCAGAGAGTTCCAGACTCTGGTGGCATACACAAAGAAGAGTCTCGATGAATTCAAATAGTTATAAGGTTCAGGGTACGAGTCGACTGTGCGAAGATATAGATATATTTGTGTTTTACTTAAAATAGTTTTATGCAAAAAGAAGCAATATCCAACATCAAGAAATTGTTGCACAGTAAACCCAAGAACCCTTTGATGGAATTTGAAAACAAGGTCGAGCCTTCACAAACCAAATGTGTACCTTACCATATCATTGAAAGCTACAAGAAGTTTGTGCAAAGAGTGAGAATCTGGTTTGCAGTAAACAATAGCAGCATAATCAATGATAGGCAAAAGCAATGATTTTATGAGTCTCAGTTTAGTGTCAAAGAGTGTAGTGGTTGGAACAGGGATGAACGCGTTCCTTTAAACGAGTGCAAATTGGCACGTCTGACTTCGCGCGGCTGAAGCTCGTCGGATTGGGGTGGGATCTTGCACTTAGTACCACACAAAGAAATAAAAATACGTGCCACCTAAAATTACGTTCCGTTTGCCTAGGTTCCACTTTGGTGATCATTGATGTTATTGACCACCTGGGTAAACCCACTTCCTTCTGAGATTTCTCAGCACCTGTGCCAATTAATACCCATTATATAATGATTTGACCCCTATTGTTACTTACTTTATGTTTCCCCTCATGTCCGCTCTAACTCCGCCTGCATCCTGCCCCTCTCCAACTCTAGTCAATTAAAAACCCATGTCCAATTAAAGATCGTAGCATTTGCAAATCAAATCCATATTAAAGAACATTTTTATTGATGTTTGATATCCAATTATATAAATAAGAACAACTCTACCTTAATCTGTATTCACCAATGGTAATAATTTCAAATTCATATGTTTAGATTAACTTCATGAAAAATTGTAGGTTATGGTAAGATAGATTGAAATTTATGTTATTTTTTTGAAACAAATTTATTATACTTAGTAACATACCTTTTGTCCGTGTATTGATGTGCGCACATTAATGTCGGATGAATGTTGATCTTCTCGATTACTGAATTGCAACAATAAAAACTTCAATCTCACCTTCAATAAAATTAATTGTTACCAGCTAATACTATTCACTAAACCAAAACAAATGGGTATATAAGTTGCTATCATTACAATCTGGGGTTCGACTAATTTTTTTTGGATATATTCTTGCAAATTACTGATTATTACGTTAAACTTTTATTTCATTAGATTCAGTTAATCCACTTGATAAATTATCATTTGTTGTTTACTAACTCCCGAAGAACTTCCAACGATATCTACAGTTTGTGGTCTGAGAATTAAAAGAGTGATACTCCTAAACCGCTCGCAAGAAAAACAACCTTCACCAGTTCACCGTTTTCTGGCTAAATAACGTTCAATGGATGGATGAACTGCGCGTGTGCTTCGCTCTGGAGGTAACTGCTGCGTTCGACACGGGCCAAGAAGACTGAGCTTGTAGAGATTTGGGAAGTCGTGGCTGCAGAAACTTGATCTTCGATGTGTGTAAAATGCACGAGGATTGCGCACTCAGAATTTATACGTACTCGTATATTACGTATGTAGGTTTTGTTTCTCTTCTTCCCTTGTTCCTTCCTTGTAGAAGAATCTCCATAGGCGATTATATCGCCTCTTATTGGTGTAAATAATTTGTCCGGCGCGAATATGGTTGTGGCTAAATCAAACGATTTTAAGAAGTGGCCACTTTCGAGTGACGATTAAATTTCGTTTTGCTGATTTAGCTTTTAATTTATTTTTTTTTTGTTTGGAATAATTCCACTTTTAGAAGGAAAAATTCTTCTATGACTTTTTATACCCTATTCTAGGGGTATATTAATTTTGACGCATAGTTTGTAACATACCTTAATATTGCCCGTAGACCCCTAAAAGTTACTATATTTATGATCACCATCGATAGTAATGTCGATCTAGCCATGTCCGTCCGTCCGTCCGTCCGTCCGTCGGCAAAAATTAGGCCTTTAAACTGGACCTAGAGAGCTGAAATTTTAACCATATACTCTCTAGGGTCCCGAAATAATCAAGTTTAAGAATTTTTGAAATCCGCCCACAGACACGCCCACAAACTCAAAAAAACAAAATTTTGGAAAAAATCGAATTTTGAGCTAGAGAGTTGAAATTTTTTATATATGATCTATGGCCCATAAAACTGATTGGGACATAAAATTTTCAAAATCCGCCCACTGACACGCCCACAATTAAATAAAACAAATTTTGGGAAAAATTGAATTTTGAGCTAGAAAGCTGAAATTTTTTATATATGATCTTTGGCCCATAAAACTGCTTGGGACATAAAATTTTCAAAATCCGCCCACTGACACGCCCACAATTAAATAAAATATTTTTTTTGAAAAACCAAAATTTGAGCTAGGGAGCTGAAATTTTTAATATATACTCTCTAGGGGCCCTTTATGCTCATGTGTAAATATTTTCAAAATCCGCCTACTGACACGCCCACAATTATTTTTTTTTTATTTTTGAAAGTCCACAGTTTGAGCTAGGGAGCTGAAATTTATAGTATATACTCTCTAGGTGCCCTTTATGCTCATACTTAAATTTTTTTTAAATCCGCCTACTGACACGCCCACAATTAAATAAAACAATTTTATTGAAAAACCAAAGTTTGAGCTAGGGAGCGTTTTTATTTACAAAAGCTTAGTTTTTTCGATAAAATCCTTTAAATTTTTGTCACGCCCACTTATGAGATATAGGAATAAGAATAGGGTATCCAACAGTTCGCCCAAGCGGACTGTAGCCCGCCCCTATGTTTTTATACTAAGTTAGAAATTTTACTTTTTTTTCCTGGTTAACTGATGCGTTCGCCCTCGCTGCTAGTAAGAGAAAGAAAAAAACACCTTCAAAACTAAAGCCAGCCGCCCAAAAAAAAATTCTCGCCGGAAATTGAGATTCATGGCCGCTTAACAGGTCGTGCCGATGACTAGCTCGGCTTACGGCTAATCGGTACATGAGGAATTAAATGGTGCATAGACTGTCCTCCCCTTACGTATAGCTCGGATGTTACGTACTGGCGTTCGAAATTCGTGAAGACAAGAATTCCGTAAAAGGAATTTGTACGTTACTTTAAACTGCATCGAATCGCTACAAGAGGTTTAATTTTCGAAGACCTCCGTAAATTCGGCCAACAGAAAGGTTGATATGATCATTTGCTGACAGCGAACGATTGATTTTGAATGAAACCAAGACTTGCGGTAACAGTATTGACAAACACAAGCTGAAACTGTAGTATATAGACCAGTAAAAGGTTGGCGGTGTCAAACTTCTTTTTTGAAATCGCAATTAGTTGCGATTTGGATGGGCTAAGAGTAAGGAAATTACCATTAAAGACCAGTTGAAGATCCATAAACGATCATCATTTATTCTGCAGATCAAGTCCTCCAACAATATCATATAATTGAACATCATCTGCATAAAGATGCAACTCAACATTTTGTGCAGACTAAGGGATGGTCATTTATAAACATACAAAACAGAATAGGACCTATAATGTAGCCTTGTGGAATACCAGCATTTTTTTTTTTATAATTAGCGTGCGCTAAGGGATTTTTTTATTTTTCTGTAATTGATACAGTACCCTTATAATGTTGCCACAGCGCAGGCATTTTTGTAGCTGCAAGCAGCACCCAGCAAATGATTCATTGCCTGTTTTTGGGTGCTGCTTACTACTTGAAAGAATAGGAGGATAGGAAAGAATTTTCTGGTGCGATAGGGCTTTTTTCTCCATATGTGCTTTTACAAATCATGGCTCTGGTCGGGATTCGAACACACAAACTGCCAATCACTTAGTGAATTCACTACCATCGCACCATTGCCACCTGCAATGCAAGTTTATTGATGCAGAAAAAATATCACCAACTTTCACTCTTTGACAACGGTGCTCCAAGTAATCTTGAACTAATCGCACCGCTCTTTTACTAAAACCAAAGCAAGTTTTCAGCAATCTGGAAAAGATGAGGAAGCTATACAAAAATTAATTATTTGAGTGAAAACGGGTAGGATGTGACGTTGAATCAGTTTAATAAAACATATCGGATTCAGGATCGGAGAGCAGCGTGGTTTGGTACAAAGTTAGATGTTGTAAGTGTTTGGAGGTGAACGTTATGCAAATCAATAGGATGCGGATAATTGCCAACTACCTCTTTTTTCCGAACGCCAATAGCACGAAGACTTCTCCAGGCTTATGTAGAGATTGGTAAATACTAAGTATTGACATAAAATATCTTTTATTAGATCTTCGAGTAACAAAAGTCGAATGGTTTCGAGCTCGACAAAATGTCTCCCAGTTGGCAGCGATAGGGTGATGTTTCCATTTGCAGTACAATTTACGCCGGTTTTTTATTGAATTGAGAACTTCAGAGATGAGCAGAAACTAGTGTTTTTTTTCTCAACAGAAGAAGGCAACCGAATGAGAAGAGGATGCTCAGTGTTGTTTGGGTTTCTCGTGTTTAAACGAAAAGTTTTAATTCATAGACTTTTATTTTTGTAAAAAACAGATGTGGTATTTTTTCCACTAATGTATGTCTAAGCATGCCTCAATACATATTTTTACTTTTACAAGGTGAAAACTTCACCAAATTTGAAAACGGACTTTAAATTCGTTCTTATCGTGTTAATATCAGTCTAACTGATTAATTGACTCAAATCCAAAAATAAGGCATTTCAGGGTTAATCATCGCGTAAGCAGACCTCATGCTAATATATATAAATAAAAATTAAGCATTAACAGTTCAAACAGGGCCAAAGACCAAACTTCTCCAACCATTTGCATGTTAAAGGGACCTACAATTTTAAGTCGCATCCAAACCATAAATTTGACAAGCTTCTCATGGCAATTGATACTGTTGGATGTTTGTCAGACGTTCGCAAGACCTGGGGCAGTGGACTAAACTTTTAGATGTTACTTGAACCCGGCGGGTTAATGAAGTGGCAGGAAAACTGAGCCATCTTCTGTGACCGAATAATGCACCCTAAGCTGACAGGAAGACTCTATTCCGCAGTTGTGCGCTCGGCGCTCACATACATGTTGGACGGAGTACAAAAAAAATTGAAGGGCGAATTTACGGCAGCTGAGATGAAGATGCTTCGTATGACAGTAGAATAACAAAGCTTTACCGAATAAGAAAGTCCAAGATTAGAGGAAGCCTTTGAGTCAAGGAACCTTTCTTAAAGAAAAAATGTTGTCCTAGTCAGTGGCGTCTCGTGATTTATTTAGATGGGTGTGCAATTCTTGAAGCGCAGACTGTCGTGCACTGCTTTTTTTGCACGAGGGTCGATGTAATGCATCGTATATTTGACCTATGACGCTTTACGGAAACAGAACAGAACAGATACAAAAGAAAAGAAAAACATAGGGACGAGCTACAGTCCGCTTGGGCGAACTGTTGGATACCCTATTCTTATTCCTATCCCTCATAAGTGGGTGTGACAAAAGTCTTAGTATGGTTGAATTGCTAAGAACGCTCTACATATTTTGTTATATAACAATTAAAGGATTTTATCAAAAAAACGAAGCTTTTGTAAAAAAAACGCTCTCTAGCTCAAACTTTGGTTTTTCAATTAAATGTTTTATTTAATTGTGGGCGTGTCAGTAGGCGGATTTAAAAAAAATTAACACATGAGCATAAAGGCCCCCTAGAGAGTATATATTATAAAATTCAGTTCAATAGCTCAAACTTTGAATTTTCAAAAAACAAAAAAAAAATTAAATTGTGGGCGTGTCAGTGGGCGGATTTTGAAAATATTTCCACATGAGCTTAAAGGGCCCAAGAGAGTATATATTGTAAATTTCAGCTCCCTAGCTCAAATTTTGGTTTTTCAAAAAAATTGTTTTATTTAATTGTTGGCGTTTAGTGGGCGGGTTTTGAAAATTTTATATCCCGAGCAGTTTTAGGAGTCATAGATCATATGACATGAGCTTTCTAGCTCAAAATTCGATTTTTTCCAAATTAAGGTATGTCACAAACTATGCGTCAAAATTAATATACCCTTAGAATAGGGTATAAAAAGAGTACAGCTCGTGCACAGAAAACCGTCGCACGCACTCAAGTTCATCAAAGTAAAGCGATTTTATGTATCTCGTGCGGGTGACGAATGACCATTGGGATGAATACTGGGGAAATCTTGTACTTTGGAGTTGGATGCATTTTTTGATGAAATCAACAGAACATGTGCACAGCGAGATTTCGTGCGAGTTTATTTTTTCGAACGAAAAATTAGAAAGGATGAATATGAATATGGTGTATTTTTTTTTGGATTTGATTCTTTATTTTGCTTTGCTATTCTTAACAATTTTAACATACTTAAAACTAAATTAATTGGTTAGCTTTACATGTGAAATCAAATTCTTTTTAAAAAAGTTAATATTTATTTCTGACTTTAATTGATTTGGCAAGTTATTGAACAATCGTAGACCTTTATGAAATAACATATTTTGTGCTCTATTTGTTGTGAAAAAAGGTAATCTAAAGTCCTCACAATTTCTTAAATTATAACTGTGTACATCTGATACGTATACTATTTGATCACTTAAATAACTGGGTAACATATCGTTCTTTATTTTGAATATAAAAACTAGGACATTCACTACAGTTCTTTGCTTAATTGTGAGCCATTGTAAAGCGTTTAACATTAATTGAATACTAGTTAACATATTGCACATTAAAATACTTCTCATCCCTCTATTTTGTAATCTTTGTAACCTCTCAGTCATTTGACTATTTCCTAAAAAGAGAATCGTTGAACAATATTCGAAATGGGGTTTAATCATAACATTATATATTTTTATTGCACAGACCGCTGATACATTACGTCTTATCCGTTTAAAAAATCCTATTTTCTTTGCAATTTTACTAGACACATAATTGATGTGCGATTCAAAACTTAGTTTACTATCCAAAACTACTCCAAGGTACGAGTATTTTATTTCATCAACTTTTTCAATAATTTCATCATTTATAACAATGAAAATGGAATCACCGTTAATTATAAAAGCCTTTGTCTTCGCTGTATTGAGCTTAAGTTTATTCATTTTGAAATATAGTTCTACCCTTTTTATGTCAGCATTCAATTTTCTTATCATAGTCACATATAACAAGGAATCATCCGCAAACAATCTAGCCTTCGCGTGATGCAGCACCTCCTCAAGATCGTTTATATATATTAAAAAAAGAAGAGTACCCAACACCGCTCCTTGTGGTACTCCCAGATTTACAGCTAGTAGCTCCGACAGTTCATCCTCCACCTTAGTTTGTTGCGTTCTGTTAGACAGATAGCTTTTCAACCACCCCAGTTCTATTCCTTGTATACCGTATCTTTCCAGTTTTTGCACCAGTATGCTTCGATCAATTGTCTCAATAGCCCTTTGTAGATCCAAGAAAACTGCAATTATAACTTTTTTGGCGTGTACTTCACTTTTCCATTGTGCGATGACCAGGTTAAGTAGAGATTCACAGCTGTGTTGGCGTCTAAATCCTGACTGGTAGCTCGACAGAAATTTGTTTGCCTCCATATAAGATTGCAGCTGTTTATGAACAATTTTTTCCAGGATCTTACTCTCAGTCCTTAACATGTTGACCGGTCGAAATTCCGCAGGATTCAGAGTCTTCTTTACTTTCTCTATAGGAAAAACTGTTGATACCTTCCAGTGATGAGGAAAGATTCCATTACTTAGAGATTCGTGTATAATTTTTAATAAACCGGGTCAGATGATGTCAAACGCACCAAGCATCATTTTAGCTGACAAACCATAAACGTCTTTTTTAGAATTCATGTTTTTCATAATATCTCTCAACTCACTAATGGTAATTAATTTAAATTTAAAACTTTGCCTTACATGTACGTTGATTAAATTAGAATACTGTTGAAATTGTATTCTGTCATTTAGTTCCTCCACACTTTTTACAAAAAACGCATTAAGTTTATTAGCGATTTCAGCTTTATTTTTTATACTTTCACCATCACAGACAAGTTCTCTTATTTCACTTCTTTCTTCACCAAGTACTAGAGTTTTAATTGTTTTCCACATTGATTTTTGGTCAGACGATTGGTAAATCTTTCTGGCTATATAACTGCTTTTTGCTAACTTTAGTTCTTTGGCGTACCTATTTCTATATATCTTGTACCTAACCCAAACAAGAGCGTTATTGGTCCAAACAGCTGTTTGATAAAGGTGGATTTTAGTTTGCTTCAAGTTTAATAAGGAGCTATTTAACCAAGAAATATTATTTCCCGCGCTTACATATTTTTGTTTAATCATTTTTCCTATCGCATTTTTTAATTTATCACTAAAAGATTTTGCTAATTCGTTCACTTCATTGCAATTTAAATTTTGTATTTCGTTACCGATAAGCTCTCTGCGAAAAACACTTTCTTTAAATAATAATGATTTTATATACTTTTTTATGCGTTTTTTATTATGAAAACTTGTTTGGATTATTATTTCCAAAGATTCGTGATCACTGATTTTATATTCACTATTAACTTTTGCTTGAATGTTTCTCTTGTTTGTTATTACGTATAGTCAATTAAAGTAGACGTGTCCTGTGTGATTTTTGTCGGTTCTTTAATTATTTGTTTATACGATAGGTCCGCAATACTTTCATAAATTTGTTTTTTGTACGTGCTTTCCGACAGCCAATTTATATTAAAATCACCCATAATAATAACCTCCTCATATTCACAGCATACCTATTCAAGTCTGTTGTTGAAGAAATCACAAAAGATGTGCTCAGGGCATACTGGAGATCTATAAACGCCCGCTAAAACGTGTAGGCTGTGTGATGGAGGTTTTATGGGTACTGTAATTGTGATGTGCAGATTTGTGTGTTATAATTATTACAGTGTTCGATGAGGGATTTTTTTTCGTTAGATCAGGTTGTGCAATGCACACCTTGCACACCCTGACGAGGCGCCACTGGTCCTAGTCTAGACTGGCCAACCAATTTCCACTGTCTAAGTACGACTTTTTTCTTAAATGGTACGATAATATACAGATAAGGAGCCTTATACATAAGGAGCCTTATACTACGGCAAAAACATAAAGCTCCTAGAGATAGAGACAAAGAAGCGGAAGGCACTAAAAAGATATACAAGAGCATTGTCTACGTTCCTAGAATAGCGGAGAATTTTAAGGATGTAATTTCCAACAGTGTCAAAGACGTAGGCCTTGCATACACATCCAACAGAACCCTAGCACCACTATTCACCCAACTCAAGTCTAAACGCGACAAGTCAAAACGCACTGATGTTATATATAAAGTCGACTGTTTAGGTAGTGAGGGGACAACTTGCGATCTTTGCTATATTGGGACGACCAAACAATTTTTGTCCCAAAGAATATCCAACCACCGATCCGACATAAGAAGCAAGAAGGCAGGAAAGACAGCGCTTGCCAGTCATATAGTTGAGAGTGGACACCAAGCAGATTTAGACAATGTCCAAATCCTACAAACGGAGAGGCACATGTCAAAGAGGTACACTCTGGAAACCCTGCACATAATCAACAACCGCAACAATATGAACAGAAAGCAAGACACCCAAAACATCTCGGCGGTATATATCTCTCTCGTTTCGGCGAGGAAATTTTGAATTCTGTCCGTCACTCCACGACTAAACTTCACAAGAAGTGGTTAATTTAAAATTTTTTTTTTTTTTGTGTAATCCTGTACATTCAACTAAAATTAGTTTCTCCTCTAAATGTAAAAATAAAAATAATTCACTTTTTTATCTATGTAAGTTTGTTTCACCATATAATATAGTTTATTATTATATACATATTTTGTTATATGTTTTCAATCAATAAAGATCCCCTGAAGAAGACAGCAACCCCTGTCGAAACGTCGGGAAGTAAATGAAATAACTAGTTTCATTGCAAGACCAACTTGATCAACAAAGCCGACGAGGATTAATTTGTCCTCAACACTACATGATTATAATATACAGAGTTTGTTCCAATCCCGACACGTCAGGTTTTCAAAATGATCGTATTTAGGCAGTTTTAGTTCAGTTTTCACAAACATTTGAAATATGTAATCATGTTTTTCATAAACCAAAGCTGGCATTTTTAAACGTGGCTGCTATGGTGTATGGAAACCTAGATCGCTTTTTTTTTATCAAGATTGGACACACAAGGCCATTACATATATGTTATATCGGAACCAACTTGTGCGCATCTACGAGTAGATTTCAAATTCAACAATTAAACATTTTGCCATAAGTTTCAATGTATACAAAAAGATGCTATGAGAAAGAATCGTAACTCAGCACTTTTTGCCCTAATCGATGTTTACAAAAGATCCATCGCTTCAATGTTTATAAAAGATGAGGAAATGTGACTCAGCACTTTTTGCCTTCAGCAACTGGAGTGAGAATATCATCTTATGTTCCGCAGTCAAAATGTTGCGTTAGCAATTAAGCAATATAAAATCGATGGATCGATGTATCTCAAGTTTTTAAGTCTTAAGTCTACCATACCACAGTACAGTCACTTCGTATAGCGGAAGATTTCCCCCCACCAGGGTAAGGGATCTGAAGCTTCGACTTCAATAAAAAGTTATAAAAAATAAATAAATAAAGTCTTTTATTTGATGGCGCTCTCTTATGAGAGCGCAAACATATTTTTTATCCAACTTAAAACACTTAAACAAAATTTATATTTAACGTCAGTCTTGGCTGAAAATGCAGGTAGAAAGCGAATGCCATGGGCTGGAAATCTAGCACTTGATGGATATTATGTATATAAATATTAAACGCCTATTACTACTGAAGACTAGCTTGGTTGACTTGGCATGGCAGTCTACCACAATCTTCAGGAACGGATGCCGCCACACCAAATCGTGGTTACTTACGAGAAATGCCCTACGATGTTGTTAAGCTTACGAAAACCATCATTCTTCTCTCAACAGCGACCAGAAAAAGGTTTAGGTAGGTACATTACAAATCCATAATTAATAAAAGTAGCTTTTCAAGGTAATTGGTAACTTTAATTTTTTAAGAATCGCCTAGTGGGACGTGGAGCCATATGTCCAAGACCTAACTTCAGGATAAAAAAAAACAAAAAGAATAAGTTAAATAATAACAAAAGGTTGGCAAAAAACCCATAGGAAGTATCTTTTCAGAGAATTCCCCCTAGGCAACATAATTAAATTCCGTCCACTATACCTTTTGTTCATATTCTTTGGAATGAGTGAGAAAGTGCTTTCAAAGTCCTTTAATTCCGACAACGTTAGCTATTTAAACACTTTTAATCCTTTGTAATCCTAACACAACTCTAAGTAACTTTAATACCCACTATCAACATTAAGTATACACTCCTGCTTATAGTAAGCAAGAGAGACTTCCTTGTCTGCTCCCATTAGTAGGAAGCCTTTTTCGGCTTCTTAACTCTCTGAATGTGCTTTCTTTCGGTCTCAATACTCAACTGTGAATGTACTATGACTACGACTAATGCCGCAAAACTTCCACAAACCGAGAGAAAATTTCTGTTTTTCTTCAATGCTAACACTACGGCACAGATCTTTTTCTTTTTCTCTGGCACCTCCTTCATCAATATCCTTGAGATGGTAAATTCATCGTTGCCGTTCGCGTTGTACTCGTTCGTGGTCGTTATGGAATCCTCCTGTTTGGCACTGCGATAAGAAAATAATGGATTAATTTAAGGAGTAACAGCTTTCGGAAATGTTCTCAATTAAATATTAAAATTGGTTACTGAGTGAGTATTGAAACAAGCCATCGAAACCGATGGCAAACTGACAGATATAGATTCGTTTCATGACAGGGCTGGACTGATAATTGATTTTGTTAATAAAATCCGATAGATGAAAAATATCATTGTTGGATGACAAACAATTTCATTTTTGTATAAATAAAGTTGTATTAAAAACTTACTGGGTGGAAATTTGTCAGTCCATAAAGCGGAATGTATATACATAATTGTTTCACCAGTTAAACCCTCTTAGAAGAAGCGATCGGTCGTGGACGGTCATGAAGGCGTGGTGGGAACTTGTCATTAATTAATTGGCCTTTAAGTGAATTGTTCGATAATATCTCAGGGAAATACTGCGATTGATGCATAACTAATGAGGGATTTGAGTAAAAGTACTTGCGTGAGTAGAAATATATTGGTGGGGACACATTTATGCTTTCCGGGCAACAAAAAAAAACAGGAAATTACTCAGCTTTCGTATATAATATCAATGTACTTTGCTTAATGATTTGCCTCGAGGCTATCAAGAAGTACCTATCTTGTTAATTGTAATTATATGGGATTAACTCTTACACAACATTTACATTAGGCTATAGATATTTGATTTTTCTTTTGTTAAATGATATTGTTACGCAAAATAATTATACAGCCCTTTCTTAGTTACATCAGAACAACCGGATTCATATTCATATTGGAACAAATTAATTAATTGTCATCCAGAATGAATCCAATGCATATATCCGTGTGAACTTTTAAAGCCCCAATTGTATTTGCCCAATACAGGTTTTCAAATTTTATGTACTCGTAATATCATCTTTAATTACACCTTCAGCTCTGTGTCGTGGAGTGCTTAAAGCAAGCAACTATCCCAAGCTGAAGTTTCACACTTAAGTGCTCTCACAGGCTCATCGTTTAGTGCAGGTGTTCGTAAGGACATACACAAAGTAAAACCTATTCAGAAAAACAATAATTACACTGACGATCCTAAGGATGAGGCCATACATTTTGCAATCGATTTTCAGTCTTAATACCTGTTATACCCGGAAACGTTTGCTACCTGTGAACAAGTACATAATATGTTCCCAAGAGTAGATCATAAAAAAAAACAATCCCCTCCCCGATACTACCTTCTGCACGGTCAACCAATCTCTTTCGTTCAATCTCTCCGTGACCTTGACATATTTTACGACAGTGAGTTAAATTTTTGTTTACATATTGACGAAATAATTCGTAAAGCCAACGCATAACTTGGCTTTGTTAAACGCTGGTCTAAAGAATTCTGCAACCCCTACGTGACTAAATCCCTCTACACCACTTTTGTTCGTCCCTCCTTGAGTACGCCAGTCAAGCGTGATCTCCTTTTCATCAAGTTCACGTGCTCAGAATCGAGAACATCCAACGTCGCTTCCTTCGATTTGCTCTTCGGCGATTGCATTGGAATGATCCTTTTACGAGTATGCTGCCTCCATACTCAGATCGCCTAAATCTCATATTATGGCTCCAACGAACCAATCTCCGGTATGCTGCAGAAGGTTAACTCAAATCTTTCCGTCTTTGATTTCAACCGTAACCCTGCCCGTCTTAAAATCGATCTCCTTCACCATAACCCTAATCCTTTAGTTTTAAGCCTTCTTATTTTTTAAGTTTTAGTTATTAAGTTATTCATTAGATGTTAGTTTTAGCTGTAGTAAGCCAAATAAATGAGGGCTATCTCTGACCTCACCAAATTAATAATAGGTAATAATAATACTGATTTGGTCATGAAGTTAGTCGAAATGAATGGAATAAAATGTAAAGACAAACATTTATTTGCCGCGAATTTGATAAAAAAAAGGTAAATAACATTATAAGTTGCTTGTCTGTAAATAAGTTGTCTGCAAATAAAAGTTTAGAAGACACTTTTTGAATGGGGCGCTGAGACATGTGTATATTTATATTTTATTTATGGTTATATGGTAAAATGTTCCCTCGTCAACTTTTTTGAGTTTATCCTTGAAATATTAATAACTCCGCATTTTAACTTTTTTTCTTGTTTCTATCAGACAATGAAACATACTGTCAAAGAAATTCTAGCATCCATAATGCCGAAGAATATACTACTTTTTTTCAAAGAATTCAACTAGTGTTTTCCCTGACTCCTATAAATAGGCAGTACTTTTATTCATTGACAATTTAATTTAAAATAACATAGGAAAATCTAGACTTTTAAAGTACTTCAGATCCTAAACTAGGCGAACTAAGAATTCTGTTTTGCGTTGTTTTGCATGAACAACCATAATTCTTACAATTGCTACCACCTGAAGTGGACGTCTGGAGTTACAGCGCTGTTTCACGGTCTGCCACAACCGATCATCAGACTCTTTTTCTATGGTACTGGTCTGTGTTTTTTCCTTGTATCCCGAAAATACATTTTTACTTCCACTGGGATTCGAACCTAGGACCAGCTGCTTCTCAGGCGAGCACCACAAGTTTCAGTTCATCCAGTTTGTATTTTTTGATTTTTGCTTTGGGCACGCCAGCGCCTGTAAGTATATTATGTTATTTATTCAGGTTTTTCTTTCTATATTTTCTCTAATTATTCCACATTTTTGACAAGCATAGTTGGACTGAAAATGGGATATAGAGAGGGTGAAAGACACATTGACATTCCGTGTGTTTCTTTATTCATTCGGAATATTCTGAATATTCCGAGTGAGCCATTTACGTTTCTTTATTCAATGGAATATTCCGGATAATCCATTTCGGTGTTTCTTTATTCATTCTGGAATAAATGGAAATAGAGAAAGTTGGAATAAAAAGAATATTCCCTCGTTTGACAGATGCACTAGATCAAAAAAAAATAGAAGCACCAGCAAACAATCAAACGGGTGATTATTATTATATATTTTTAATTTCCTTCTAGAATCAAATACATTTTTAAAATGGTCTTCTTTGAACATGAAATGCCGCATAGATGTTTGTGACAAGAAGATTTCATGAGCAGTGCTGCCACTTATGCTACATAAAAAGGTGCATGTTTTTTGAACTTGTACTAAATCCTTACTTGAAAGGACAACATATTTAATGTTTTACTTTTTTCCTTCGATTCAACATATTTAACATAATAACAACACGAGAATATAATGTTATTCATAAAAATAATAACAATATCTTAGTAATAAAAAATATGTTATGCTTTTTCTGAGCGAAAGTTGTATATTACTGTATTGGGTACTTCGTTAAGAAACGCAGCTGTGGAGACTTAAATAGGGACAAGTCATTTTCCGCTATGTATTGTTTTGGTTTTCGAAAATATTGATAGCTTTAAAATGTTCAGTCAATCACAAATTCGTCACTGACAAATAAATTTAGAGAATTCATTCGCTGTTTTTGTTTGTAAAAGAACATTTTTAAAACGAAATGTCGTGAGCAGAATTGCTTTTTGCAAAAATAAAATAATATGTATTGAATAGATACAATCACTAGAACTTCACTTCCATAAATCTAATGAACAAAAAGTAGTCACAAAATGCATGAGCTTAAACAAAACAACTAATAACAAAATTAAAATTAAATTTTGACTTAAGCAAAACGAACAAACCAGAGATAACAGATTTGAATAACATAAACGTCAGATGATCCTTTGATTTCACCTAAATACTTATACACTTTATTAACAATCCCAATAATTTTTCATACAATTTCTGCAAATTACTGAAATTGTATGCTTCAATTTTTTCTTGACGTTTAAGAAAAAAATTCGGCACTTCAGAAAGAGATAGCTTTACGAAATGCTCTATCGCTCTATTGCTTGTCAGTGTTCAGAATTGATGAATAATTTGTTAATTGACATTCATAGTACCAAAATGTCGATCGATTAATAAATTTTGTCGTTTATCAATAATTGATTTTTGACAACTACGAGTATAATAAGGTTGCAAGATTTCCGCTTAGAAAAAGTTTAATGTAATTTGTATTAGGTACTTGTTTTTGTGGACTGAAATTATATTTTGGTAATGTTTCTCATATTTGTATTATTGTGTATGTTTTTATTTTACTGCTTTAGTGGAGTATTACCCCACATGTGCGTTCAGTAATAGACAAAATATATTAATTTTAAGTACTAAATGTTGAACTTGTTCTTGAACTAAGTGGCAACGCTGGTCAAGAGACAAATGGCTGTCATTCTATTCGGTCCATTTTTGTTTCTTTATACATTCCATTCTGTCTTTTCTATTCCTTATCCGAAAAAAAATAAAGAAACACAGCCATTGTGTTGTCAAGAAACTTATAATTTAACTTGGTTTTGTATGCGGTATCTCACAATTTTCCCGTTTTTGGTTTTGTTTACATCAATTTCCTTTGCGTTGTTTTGAATGAACAACCATAATTCTTACAATTGCTACCACGTGAAGTGGACGGCTGGAGTTACAGCGCTGTTTCACGGTCTGCCACAACCGATCATCAGACTCCTTTTTCTATGGCACTGGTCTGTGTTCTTTCCTTGTAATAAGAATTTTGTGTTTATTTCATCGAGATCTATAAAACGGAGTTTCCATCTGTTGGGGCCTCGGAATTCTTAGAATGAGCAATGAGCAAATATGTCAAGCATTGTTAAGTCAATAAATTCTATTATACTAGATTGTAAGGGAATTAATATTTTTAGAATAATTCAAGTCAAAATAATATCAAATGGATTAAGGAACTATGGATTGGCAACTGCTCAGTCAAATTCAAACTGGACACTGGGAGTTTTTTTTTTGTGTTGGGAATTTGCTGGAAGTAAAAAATCATCGAAAGACATTGCAGAGCTAGTACACGAGAAATGCTTCTGCAATAGTGATGCACTTTAACTCATCTAAAAAATCTCCCGGGGGACTGACATTCGCCATCCCGAATGAGATTGCACCTAGTCGACGACTAATCGGCAATTTATTTTTGAACTAAGTATTTGTTGAATTTAAGAGAAAAATCCGCCGTTTGTCGGATTTCTAAACTTTTTTTTTGCTTGAAATCAATACCTGATTTCTTAGCCCTAGCTATTTCTAATAGATCAAGAGGTTTTACCCGTCTCAATCTCCTGATTGCATTGTCATTATTTAAAAGTTCTGTTATTTCTGTGTTAACATGGTTGAGAAGCCTACTTCTATGCCTTTGAGCAACTTCCTTAACTTCATCTTCAACCATTTCAACATTTAGATCTTTATGCAGATCGGCATTGCGTATGTACCAAGGTGCATTAACTATGATCCTTAGTACTTTATTTTGGTAAACCTGAATTGTTTGTAAATTTGTTTGGCATGTGCATGCCCACAACTGGAGCCCGTAGGTCCATACTGGTTTCAGAACTTGCGTGTATAGCAATAACTTGTTGTAGATAGATAGATTATCTTTCAATAAGCCAATACATTTTACTGTATCGCATGTTTTTCTTTACGTGCGCTTTCCAACGCAGTTTAGCGTCTAGAGTCATGCCTAGAAATTTGGCTGTGTTTGAATATTCCACTACATTGTTGTTAATGTAGACTGGAATGTGTGGTACGTTTCTATACGTAAAATTAATATGGACTGATTTAAGGTCATTTACCATTTCTTGGTCCATTCTGAAATATTGTTTATTGCTGTTTGAAGCTTTTTGGTTGCTATTTCGGCAGTTGCTCCCACAGCAAGGACAGCTGTGTCATCTGCAAAAGTAGTAGTATAGCACTGGACCTAACACACTGCCTTGCGGCACACCAGCTTCAATCTCTCTTAATGTTTTTTTTTTTTTTTTTTTTTTTTTTTATAAAAAAGGAAATCCAAATCCCAGAGCACTCAGAGTCGGTAACGGTCCATTGTACTACCAGGCAGAAATCCCCCTTTTGGTGTAGAGGCATGTGATTGGGTGGCGTATGTTGTTGTTCCCCATGGGGATTGAACCTGCACCGCACGGGTCACAAGCCAACACACTAACCTCTACACCGTCGCCACCCCATTAATGTTGAGTACTCTGCATCTTGTTTAATTCTGAAGAATCTATCTGATATATAAGACTCCAGAATGGTCGCATACTGCTTCGGCAGTTGGTTTTGTAATTTGTGTATCGAAAGCTTGTGTTATATCAAGAAATACTGTAGAGCACAGATTTTTCTCTTCAAATGCTTTTTCGATTCTATCTGTGATTTTATGCACCTGATCAATGGTAGAGTGCTTATGTCTTAATCCAAATTTGTGAATTGGGACTAGCGATTTTTCATCTATTATTTTTTGTAGACGTTTTACCAGCACTTTTTCGAATAACTTGGACAACATTGGTAAAATAGATATTGAGCGATATGAGTTAACTTATTTAGGTGGTTTGCCTGGTTTAGGTATCATTATTACCTCCGCGACTTTCCACATGCTTGGCACATATCTCAATTTAAATGCAGCATTTATTATTTGCGCTAGTTTTTTTTAAACATTTTCGTGGAAATTGCTTCAAAATTTCTATTGTAATTAAATCAAACCCTGGGGCCTTTTTTATATTTATGCTTTCTTTAATTTCTTTGGCAAGTTCTTTAGCCGTTACCGGCCGAATAGGTCTATCTTCTTCGCACCTTATTTCGAGTCCTTGATAACCTTTATCTTCATAAGGTTTGAATACGTCTTCCAGATACTCAGCGAAAGTATTTGCTTTCTCTTGGTTGCTTTTCGCCCAGCTACCTTCTTTGGTTTTTACTGGCGGAATGTGAGCTATTGGCCTCTATGGATTCATTTTCTTTGTTGCCTTCCAGAGCGAGTAGTCGGTACTAGCATCATTTGTAAGACTTGTGAGGTAAGTTTTCAAAGACTCATTATTGAATTCTCTTACAGATTTTCTGAGCTTATAATTTAAGTTGTTCAGTGTGGTCTTGTCGCTTGGCGCCCTTGTCTGTAGCCAGCGTTTTCTAGCTTTCCTCTTGTCTGTAATAATGTCAAATATTTCGGGAGGATAAGAGTTTTGTTTGATCTTTTTTGTTGTTTTGGGAGTGGCAGCCCACACAGCTTTTTGTATTCTGAGCGTCAATATTTGGACTGCTTCTTCTAGTTGATCTTCTGTTTGAATAGCTGGTGATAGTTGGATACTTTCTTCCAACTTCTGTTTGAAGTAGTTCCAATCAGTCAGTCTATTTACTAGTTTTGGGCTATGGTCTTTTATTATTATTTTATCGCTAAGTGTTAAGAGTATAGAGGAATGATCTGATTGAAGATCACGTTCTTCCTCTATTTGAAGATATATTTTTGGATAGAAAGAAGTCGATAAGATCTGGGGTTGTATTCCTATCTGTTGGCCAATAGATGGGTTTTCCTGTTGAGTGATATTGGGCGCCATCTTCTTTAATTGCTTCATATAGTTCTCTGCCTCTTGTATTAGTTAATCTTGATCCCCAATACTTATTTTTGGCGTTAAAATCCCCTCCCGCGATTAATCTATTGTGAAATATGCGGAAAAGACTTTTAAAATCATTTTTCTTTAGTCTATACCTAGGAGAGCAGTATACTGCTGTAACAGATATTTGTCCACTGCTCGTCTCTACACATATGGAAATTCCTTGGATGACACATGATTGGAATTTTGCTTGTATATGTTGTTTTATTGTATTCTTTATTAACACTGCGGCCCCACCTTTTGCACAGTTATAAGGATGTGGGGAGTGATAGAATTCATATCCTTGCAGTTTGAAGTCAGTAATCAATTTAAAGTACGTCTCTGAAATGAGACATATATCTATCTGGTGTTTGTCAAGAGTCACTTGCATCTCGTCCTTGCGACTCTCGATACCATTTGCATTCCATTCTAGAATATTTATTTTATTCATCATGTCTGTCTTTTGGTAACAGCTCTTTTGTTGCTGTTTTATCTCTCTAACAACAATATTCTATCTAATATAGTTTTATTCGATTTTTCCATGGAGCCCATCCTGTTTAGGATTTGTTTCATGAGGTTTTGTGATGTAAATTGTATTCCGATCAATATTGTCAGAAACATGAAATTGAATTTAGAATTAACAGAAACAAGAAATTGTATGGTATTAGATTACACTTCAAATAAAATTAAAGTTTCCGCTGAAGTTTAACTAACTTGTGTTGCTGAAATTGGAAAACAAACCGCCTAATGAGGCCGATGAATTTATTGTGAAATACACTCCTTTTCACTTAATTACGAACAGGCGGGTGGCAACAGGTGTAGTAGTAGTGTATTCGCTTACTGAATGGAAGGTCGTGCGTTCGAATCCCGGCCTAGTCCATTACTTTATATCGAGTACATGAAATCGTAATCTCCCTAAGCATCTTAGACACCACCCGTGGAGAAAAACCTTACAACTGCACCCAAACACTTCTTTCCTATCTCTCTATTCTTTCTAATAGTAAGTAGCACCGAAAAGCATGCAATGAAATACGATAGTGCCAGGTGCTGCTTGCTGTTAAACACAAATGCTTAGGCTGTGTTCTAAGCACTATAAGGGTACAACAACAAAAAAAAACCTTTAGCGTAAGCAAATTATATATAAAAAAAGGCATTTTTTTGGTTTAATTTTACGATATTTCTTAAATCCTTCTAAAGGGTGTTAAAATTTGACATCCATCATTTTAAAATAGCCGCCACTTTTTTTTACAGTTTTAAGATTACACCGAAGTTTTTACAGGTATGAAGTAAATACATTCCCGTTAGCCACAATGCATCGGTACACTATTTGCCGAACTTGACAGAAAATTTCGTTCAAAATACGGTAGAGAAAATGCTCGTGCATTGGCCACCAAGATCATGCGATTTAACACCGCTGGATGTTTTCTTATGGGGTTTCTGGAAGCGCAAAGTTTATACCGATAGTCCTCAAACTGTTCAACACCTCAAAGATGAACCATCAATATGCGAAAAAGTGATTCAAAATTTTGGTAAAATGTTGACAGTCTGCCGAGCTAGCAGATGAGGTCATTTCGACGACATTCCTTTTCATTATTAACCGGAACCAATGTATGTACATTAGTTATTAAAAAAAATAAATACAGATTTCACACAATTTATGTCTTTCATTAAAAATTTCAAATAATACCTCAAATTTGAACACCCTGCATAATCTGGAAAAACCAAATGCAATATGAAAGGTGGATATATTATATTTATGTTGTAAACAAAAATTGGGATTTAGTGGATACATTCAATTTTTATGACGCTTTTCCCAATAAGGTCAATTAGTCCTTTTTTCTTTTCACTTGATTACGAACAGTACCTTAATAATCCAGTATGTTGACTTCCCAACCGATTGGGTATTTAAGGATATCCTTGTTAAATGAAAAACTGTTGGATACACTATTCTTATTCCTATCCCTCATCAAGTTTGCGCGGCAAAAGTCCAAGTATGTGCGAATTGTTAAGAACGCTCTATATATTTTGTTATACAACATTTAAGGGATTTTATTGAAGAAACACGGTATTTTAAAAAATTAACGCCCCTTAAAAGTGGGCGCGGTATAAAACTTTGTGTAAAGGAATTATTTAAAACGACTTTATCTACATACTTCGCAGAGAATAATACTTTTACTAACAATGATTTGCGTGTCAGTGGGCAGATTTAAAAAATGTTTAAACATGAGCATTAAGGGCCCCTAGAGAGTATATGTATATTCCAAGCTATTTCAGCTTGCCAGTTCAAACTTAGATATGTCGATAAAACGGTTTGAATTGTGGGCGTCTGAGTTTATTAACTTTCCAGTGGAAATTGTTGTAATGGGGCTGATTTGATTTTGACATATCTCCACGTTTCAAGGTCACCAGAATCCAAATTCAACGTTTTTATAGAGATGTCTGTCCGTGTGTATGTACGTACGAGTATGTGCGTATGTTCGCATGTGCGTTCGGAATTATCTTTCGCCACGATTATCTCGAGAACCAAAGATGATATTGACACGGGACCGGGTTTATTCGAAGCGTAATTACGTAACTCAGAACTGATTAAGCTTCCAGCGAAATCTGTTCAGCCGTTTTTTGTTAGTAAATAAATAACTAAAAAAAAGGCAAACTAGCTGAATTTTGAAATTGATGATTTGTACTACTCGTATTTATTATTATTATTATAATTATTCCAGCTAGGTGAAGAAATGGTGGTAGACACCACACCCCTAAAAACGATAAAAAGAGGACGCGGATGCAGGGCCACCTCTAAAAACAGGTGTACCCAGGGGTGGAGGTGGTGCCTGGGCAAGAAAGACTGGTAGAGGCGCAGACAGAGGCGGAGGAAGAGGAAGAAGAAGAGGAAGAGTACGTGAAAGAGGAGGAGGAAAATGAGAAAGAGGAGGCAGAGGAGATGGAAGAGGCCGACGAGGCAGGGGGAAGACGGCACCTTCTACCAAAACTTCTCTTACGGATAATAATAATCATAATCATAATAATAATAATAATAATAATAAAATAAATAATAATAAATTAATTAGAAAATAAATATTGTTTTTTTACTTCTTCCCACTGGAAAGTTAGTCATGTGGACCTTGCGGGTTGCAACCAGACCACTTTTTTTAAAATCGAGTTCTACTAAGGAGTGTTAAGGAGATTATAAATTTCAGCTTTTTTTCGGGCTGTGTGAGGCTTTCTGCACTGGAGCACTCAGACTCAATACTGGTTCATTGTACTACCAGGAAGACACACCACATTTTACCGTGCGAATTTACTCGTTTTTCTAAGAAAAACGAGAAGGCGCTTCAATGATAAGGAGCTTAGGTTTACAGCACTCACCATATCCGCACCAAATACCTGCTACCTGATACGAGCAAAAGCAGGACAATCACAGAGGAAATGTTCCGCAGTGTCGTCGCTTTCTCCACAGGCTTCGCAGTTGGTGGTATCGCTTAGGCCTAGCACCTTAAGGTGTTTGGCAAAAGCGTAGTGTCCCGTAAGAACGCCAGTAGTCTGTCTGCAGTCTTTTATGTTGAGAGACAACAAGAATGCCGCGGATTTCCTACAGACGTCGCGTCGGGGAGAATTAGCTCAGTTTCTCTGCGCACTGGAGAGTCATGCCAACGGCGATTCTGTTCATATGAAACCCAACCGTCAATGGAAGCCCTGACCGAGGACGCAGGCGGAAAAATCGCTGGTTCAGGTCCTGAGAAGTCCCCCTCTGAGCCCTGTCTAGCAACTTCATCGGAAATCTCATTTCCCGTGATCCCGTTATGACCCGGGACACAGATAAGTCTAAGTGAATTCAACCTTCCGACCGAATTCAGAGAGATCTTGCATTCACGGACTATTTTGGAGGTGGTTAAGGGGTTGAGCAAGGCCTTAAGCGCAGCCTGACTATCGTTACAGACGCAGATACTTCGCCCCCTCCACCTGTTCCTCGCAACATAGTCCATGGCCATTAGGATAGCATAAGTCTCTGTTTGGAAGACTGACGCATGGTTGCATAACGAGAAGAAAAGTCTAATGTTGTCGCTCTCCATGAAAACACCAGCACCAGATCCTTGATCGGTTTTGTAGCCATCTGTGAAGATTCGACTGCATTCCCTTCCCAGTTCAGAGTCCGGCCACAGCCAGTCCTGAACGCGAGGAAAGTCGACTTCGTAGTTGCGCTTTAGCCGAAGTTCCGGTGTCATCGCATCAGACGGCATATCCATAAGACAGGAGTCGAAGGACAACCGTTGCTCAAGTTCATCAAAACTCCAGTGCGAATTATACCAAAAGCCACCTCTTTTTAAACGTGAGATAGCTTTAATGTACAAATCAAGGGGCGGGAGGTTCAATAATGCATTCAGGCTGGTGCCAGTCGTGCTGGGGAAGGCCCCCGTGCAGCCGAGACATACCTTCCATTGGAGTTTGGCAAAAGCAGTAGTAACGTATTTACTTGAAAGCTTATTCCACAAACAACCGATGCGTATGCTATAAATGGTCTTATCATAGCCGTATAGATCCATAGGACTCTTTTCGGTGATAAGCCCCATGTCTTGCCGAAAATGCCAGAAAACAGACAGCGTCTTGGTAGTCTTCAGCTCAAGATGTTTAGACCAAAAAAATTTGCTATCTAGGATGACTCCCAGATACTTTGCTTCATTTGAGAGTTGGATTGTGATGCCTTTTAGCACTGGCTGAGTCAACCCGACCAGCTTCCTCCTTCTCGTAAAGAGAACAACCTCAGTTTTAAGAGGATTGACCGAGAGCCCATTCCAAGTGCACCATTCGTCGATCACGTCAAGGGCCGCCTGATCCAACAGAAAGCATGGCAACATCAGAACTGTTGAGTGCGTTCAACAGAGAGTCGACCAGCATACACCACAGCAGTGGAGACAGAACGCCGCCTTGTGGGCAGCCTCTGTTTACCCTCGCCATAACATAGCGGCCACAATCCGCATCCGCAACCAACGTTCTATTCATTTGCATTGCTTTAATCCACAACGCCAATGGTTCGTCTACGCCGTGTTGTCTGGCGGAGCTGCACATGCTATCAAAAGTCGCATTGTCAAAAGCGCCCTCAATATCGATGAAAATGCCAATCGCGTATTCTTTTCTGTCAAGCGCGCCCTCAATATCAGCTTACTAGCTCAAACTTTAACTTTTTGATAAAACTGTTTTATTAAATTGTGTGCCAGTGGGCGAATTTCGGAAAATTTTAACTTTCGAGCATTTTAAGGGCCTCAAAACAGTATTTAAAAAAATTCAGGTGTCTTGCTCAATATTCGATTTTGTCGATAACACATTTTTTTTTAGATTGTGGGCGGATTTTAAAAAAATCTTAAACTTAATTATTTCGGGCCCCTTTGTTAACTTTTCTGCTTTCAAGCTTCGAATTTAAAGGTCTAATTTATGCCGGCGGAAGAACGGATATGGCTAGATCGACATCATAATATAGATGCTGATCACGAAGATAGTATCTTTTAGGGGTCTACGGCAATATAAAAAGTCGGTTGGGTTTCCTTTAAAAAAAAAAATTGATTGGTTTATCAAATGGGAAAATTTGGAATTAATTGTGTATGTGAAATATTTCAAAAGCCGATGGTGCAGATGTTTGGTGATACACCGGGGGTCATGGTATACTTTGATGATTTGGCTTTTGCTGGAAAAGAAGAAAATGAACATGATTCAATTTTAAAAAGGGTTACGGATAGAGCATTAGAAAATAATATCGTATTAAATCCAGATAAAATTCAGTACAAACAAAAGAGGATAACTTTTAACTGTATATCGAAAGGAACATTTTAACCAACACTTAAAAGTATTAAAGCAGTAGACGAAATGATTAAATCAACTGATAAACAAGGGGTAATGCGGTTTTTGGGTTTTTGTAAATATTTCACTCGGCTTATACCGAATTTTAATACATAAGTAATCGATAGAATTACGTAAATTAATATGTAAAACTAGTAAACGGGAACGGAATGAGAACCATGAACGTGAAGTTAATTTAAAAAAGCTGGTTTCGAGGAAACCAATTTTATCAGTTTATGATCCGCATAAGAATGTGGTTGTACAATCTGATGCATTGATCGATGGATTGGGTTGTTCTCTTTTACAGGATAATCATCCTGTGGCCTACGCCTCACACACATTGAGTAATAGTGAGAAAAAAGGGTCACAAATTGAAAAGGAATTGGCCGTTGTCTTTGCGTATCAAAGATTCAATTATTATCTGTATTGTCGAGAATTTATAGTCCAAAGGAATCATAAACTACTGGAATCAATAATAAAGGCGTGACATTTATAATGGAACAATGAGATTACAAAAAATGTTTATGTTTTGATTGAAGTATCCAAAATTGGATATCGTTTACACTAAAGGTACACAAATGTTGGTCGCGGATTGGTTGTCAAGAGCACAACTTGGGAAGTTGAGGAAAACAATGAATTAGTTACAGTCATTCACAGAATTACTCGTCAGGCTTATTTATCAGAGGATAATTATAAAAAATATTTGGAAAGCATTGCAAAGGATAGCTCATATGTAAATATTTGTAAATATGTGGAAAAACAAATGGCAAAAGTATACTAACCTAATTGGAAAAACCATTCCTAAATTTAAAGATGAACTCCACTTTGACATGGGACTGTTGTTCAGAAAGCATAGATTGGTGACTTCAAAAGTTTTACACAACACTTTTTGCAAATGTTTTCATATGTCACACTTAGGAATCCGAAAAAGACAATGGAGAGCTCGTATGAGTTATTATTAGCCAGGTATGAGTGTGGACGTTAAGAATTGAATTACAAATTATTAGGCATGTGCAAAATTTTAAAAAAATATACAAAAGAACCACTTCTATAATCGTATAATAAACATTTCAAAAATCCTAAGTATCCATTTCATAGAATAGCAATCGATATGTTTGAATACGGGGGTCAGGATTATTTATCAATAATTGATGCGTACTCTTGATACCTACTAGTCGAGGAAAGCAACAAGGAAAACTTCTGGAGTTCTATTCTTAAATGTGATAACATCCCATTTGATTCTTCTGAATATGAATTGTTTGCAGATGATGTAAACAAAAAGTTTAACTATTCAAGTCCACGTTACCCACAAAGTAACAGATTGGCAGACAATGGGGTATCAATAGCAAAGAATATACTTAAACGGCTTTGAAGAGAATAAAGTTCAAGATAATCAGTACATATATAATTTTGAAATCTAATGCAACACCGGTTGAGTGAAGGAAATTTTCTCCAACACAGTTATTCTTCAGTAGACAAATAGAAACTAAACTTCCAATATAAATTGAACAATTAAAAATTCAAAACATTGGTCAGAAAACAATTCAGAAAGCATAAATATGAAAAAGGAAAAGCAAATAATAATAATACATTTGCTGATCCAACGGCAAAAGTGTCACCACATTTGAAGTGTTATGAAGGAATTGATGGAATTGTTAATGACCGGTCATATAAAGCTGTAGAACCACCCCAACGCTATACTATAAAAAGAATGAGCGTATTACATCAATTGTTAATGTATTATAAACTCATCAATTGGTTATGTATTTTGAACTGCAACTGCTCCTGTATTATAAACTGCAATTGTAATTATATTTGTAAGACATATGTCTTACATATATACGCAATACTACCATATAATGTTACTATGTGTATTCATAGAGATTTAACTTCAACTCACCAAAAAAAATGCAGGTGTCCCCCAAGGCTCCGTTATGTCCCCGACTCTTTTTCTCATTTTTATAAATGATCTCCTGTCTGTTACTTCTAATCCAATCCATTCCTTTGCTGATGACAGTACCATCAGTTTTTCATACTCGTTTCTTGGGTCACGCCCCTCTTCTTCGGGTGTGGAACTGGAACGGCAACGTATGTTAAGCTCATTAAATTCCGATCTTAACAGCATAGCTCAGTGGGGTACAACCAATAGAGTGGAATTTAATTCTTCCAAAACACAATGCTGTCTCCTGTCATTAAAGCAAAACCCACACACACTGCCATTATCCATGAATGACACTTGCATCGCTGAAACCGAAAGACTTTCCATTCTCGCTATGTGTGTCAATGACAACCTTCGTTGCAATGACCACATGTTCGATGTCGCCACGAAATGTCTAGGCTTCCTTAAGCGACGTAAGAAATATTTCACCCCTTCTGATCTGCCTACAATTTACGAGGGCGGGTCAATAAGTCCGTGACTTTTTGAATTTCTGACCTCTTTACCTAAACGGCAACACTGCTCCTGTCAACAGGCATCTGTCAGTTGACTCCTGTCAAAATTTAAACTTGCTGCGTCAGTTAGTTTGTGTTTGACAGCTATTTTTATCAGACTACTCACTAATTTGAGGAGAAAATGGAAAAAAGTGAATTTCGTGTGCTTAGTAAGCATTATTTCTTGCGACAAAAAACCGTTACCGAGACCAAGGCTAAGCTTGAAAAATACTATGGGGACTCTGCACCATCGATTTCAATGGTAAAAAAGTGTTTTACTGAATTTCGTTGTGGCCGTACAAGCACTGAAGATGCCGAACGTCCTGTACGCCCAGTTGAGGTCTCTACACCCGAAACAATCGAAAAAATTCACGATATGGTGTTGGCCGACCAAAGATTGAAAGTGCGAGAGATTGTGGAAGCCGTAGGGATCTCGCATGGCTCAGTGGTTTCAATTTTGAATGATCACTTGGGCATGAGAAAGCTTTCCGCAAAACGCAATCGTGTAACAACTTCACAGGAAGGTTTGGCGTTGTTTAATCGCAATATGGAGGAGTTTTTGCGCCGTTTTGTAACCGTGGACGAAACATGGATCCATCACAACACACCAGAGACCAAACAACAGTCAAAACAGTGGGTTTCTAAGGGTGAATCGGTGCCAAAGAAGGCCAAGGTGGGTTTGTCAGCCAATAAAGTTATGGCGACTGTTTTTTGGGATGCACGCGGGATAATCCACATTGACTACCTTCAAAAGGGAAGAACAATCAATGGGGAATATTATGCCAACTTATTGGACCGATTCAATGACGATTTGAAAAAAAACTGACCTCATTTGGCCAAGAAAAAAGTTCTTTTCCACCAAGACAATGCAAGGGTGCACACATGTGCAGTTGCCATGGCAAAAAACCATGAATTGGGCTATGAATTGCTCCCTCATCCACCCTATTCTCCAGATTTGGCTCTGAGCGACTACTTCTTGTTCCCAAACCTGAAGAAATGGCTTGGTGGAAAAAGATTTGACTCCAATGATGAAGTCATCTCGCAAATAAAGGCCTATTTTGAGGACCTCGACAAATCATTTTTTTTTGAAGGGATAAAAAAATTGGAGAAGCGTTGGACAAAGTTTATAGAGCTCAATGGAGACTACGTTGAAAAATAAAATTATTTTTTTATCAAAAAATCTGTGTTTTATTCCAAAAGTCACGGACTTATTGACCCGCCCTCGTATAAGTCGTTTATTCCCCCGAAACTCGAGTACAACGCCCATATCTGGTCTGGTGCACCAATAACTTATTTGGAGCTACTTGACAGGATCCAAAAACGCGCGATAAAACTCATTGGCGACCGCGACATCGCGAGATCGATTAACTCTCTTAGTCATCGTCGCAATGTCTCCTGTCTTTCGTTATTTTATCGGTATTTCCACCATAAGTGCTCTAACGAAATAGCCAGTTGCATTACAGATTACACCCTTGAACATTTCAACCGCAATACCCGTAATGCAATGAATGCCCATCAGTTCACCCTCAAGCCTGTATTCGGACGTGCAGTGAAGTACAAAGAACAATAACAATGCAAGGGGCCAAATCGGTGGAGCTTAATGGCCACTCCAACTGCCTTCTTATTGAGATTAAGCACTCCGGGAAGTGTTCCCTCAAAACAGCCATCGATGCCCTTGAAGTGTGAGACGTTGCTCCGTCCTGTTGGAACCAAATGTACCCTGATTCCGTCGGGGAAAAACAATTCTTCCAAAATGTTTAAATACCGGTCTGAACTCAGTCTCACTGTAACCTCACTGCCTCTGAGGGACTCCAGTCTTCGACTTGTCACACTCGCGGTGACTCGGTGACAGTGAACCATTTAACAATTAATTGAACGATTTCAAAAGTCGTGCTGGGTTTCGATGCTGGTTTTTCCTTTTCTTGTCAATTCACATTTAGAATGAGATTATATGCAACAACTTTTGTTGACGTCATTGTGGCATTCGTTCACAAGTGGATTTCCATTCACCCTTAATAACAATCACACAGGTCGAACTGGTGACGAAGCATCTTTTCCGTGCCCAGTGCACAAGCAATACGGCACTTCATATTTTGGGAATGTTCCTAACTGTTGCATTTCCTAGGTCGACACCTTTCACCAAACCCATTACATATCTATCAGCATTCTACAAGCTGGCATTCCACACAGCGAATGTCCAGCATCGTATAACCGAAGCGCCACACTATGGAGTAAATGCATGAAAAAAGGCGACAAATTTATTTTTTGGCAGATATCCATCTAAAACGATATCGTATGACATTTAAAATGCATTTCGTCTTTTTTTTTTTAAATAATAGGACATGCATTTTGATTTAAAATAACGTTTATTTGACAATTTTTAGATTTTTTTAAAATAAATTGTTATTCTGAAAGAGTCTCTGAACAAGACTTATTATTACCTTCTTCTTCAGAGTCATCTGATGGAGAAGGAATCGGATGCTCAGATATCAGCATTTCCATTGCTTCTTTCGAAAAAGATTTTGTTTTTTTTAACAGGAAGAGGGATGAGCCGAGTTATAAGAGAGTCAGATGTTAATAATAAGCGATTAAGAATCTCTAAATTACAATTTTTCCTGGAATGTTTTCCTGAGTAATTAAGGCGGTACAGTCTGAAATGCTTATTTCGAGCTTCTGCTGCTTCTTCGGAAAGTTGTCTAATTGGTAAAATTGCATTTTCAATCACGGTTGATCCATGGATTAATATTTTGTGCATTGTTGGTGTCATCGGATGCCAAGAATATAAGTCTACATAAAGTTTTGCTGTATCGAATGCATATTTGCCAAAATTGGAAACATCGATTTTATGTCCACTGTTATTTCGGCAGAAAGTTGTGGATCATTAAAAAACCTACGGCTTGTATTGCCATCATTCGTGCTACCAAAACCTGGCTTTGGTACATCCACTATTAGACCGAGTTGGTTTTTGAATTTTTCTTGCAATTCTCGCTTTTTTTCGTTGACAATATCTTTATCTTCCTGTGTTCGAAGTTTTTAATTTCTTTAAAGGAAGTTTATAAGCAATATGCAAAGTGGTTTGAAAAAGACGAATTCGTGCATGTAGAATTGATAAACCGAATTTTAATGTATTTGTTTGAATATCTCTTGATTTTGACAAATCATTAAACTCCTTAGATGTAGCTCCACATATATAGCACTTCATAGTGGATTTTGTATCTGTTGCAGCGTTACAGATCTTGCCATCAATCATTGTAAATGTCAATGTATGTTTACATTGATGGGTTCGAAACCATCCAGCTTTGTTTTCATTAGGGAATCGATCTGCAATTCTATATATTTTATTTCACTTTGGGTTTTTAGTAAAAATGATTCTTATAGGCCGACAATACCTTGGCGATGAAGGTGTCGGATTTTGCCAAACGATTTTCCTATTTGAAGCGCAGAACAATCGTAAAGGTACAAATGAACTTTGAAATATGTTTGCATCTGAATCGGAATAGTTTTCGAACTTTTGTTTATATTGGGTTTGTTGCGATCCATCACAACCCCATTTTGAAATTAGCTCTAAAAATTTCATTTCGTCCTCAGTTAAAGTTTATCGAATATCCAAATACATCAGTAAGCGCTTAATGGTGTGATCTAATAAGCTTTGCAAGTTTACCTCAGCCAAAGTTTCCGTAACTGGGTAAGACACTGAGTCGGGATAGCAATCACTTTTAGCTTTTTTAATTGTACTATAACTCGGAAACAGTTTTTAATCACTCGGTGTTAGAATTTCATATTGTTTTCGGGATAAACCGGCTTCAACAAAAATTGAAAGGGCCTTAAGAGTTGACATTTTTTCGCGCTTGAGACTAGGATTATCCTTCAATGCTTTTTTACAAAGTTTTGCTTTGCCTGGAGATTGTGCTATTTCTTTAAGGACTTTTGCAGATACTGCCTTACCAGACTCCCGCAATTTTATTTGGGCTGCAAATGTTAGTTCTTCCGTTTGATGAGATCCACGAAGTTCTTCAGTTCGTCTGTATTTACTACGAACGCAAAGATCATCAAACGATTTAGAGGGTCGACCAGGTCTGGATTTATTTGGAATATCAAAGCTCGCCTTTAGCCAAGTTTCATTTTTTCTTAAAAAATCCTTTTCAACTCTATTTGCATGAAGCCATCTGCTCTTAAAATCAATTAAAATAAAATAATTCCATCAATAAACAAAAATACATTTAATTATTTTAATTAAAATTTAAACCTTAAACGCCATATTCTAAGTTTAAATTCTTCGAGTTGACCCTCCTCACAACAAGCCTTATCTAGCAAATATTTTTCCAAGAAATCCAATTTAGCTTTAAGTCCAACTTCAGAACACATTTTCATCACATCGTATCTAAACGTTTTTTAGTAAAAATTATTAAGCCGGAAGATCCTTCAAATAGATCAAAATTTGCGTTTTTTAAGAAAAAGCTTAAAAATGCATAAAATATCACATTTTCTAACACCAATAACAACTAAACCTGCAGAAACCGGCACCCAGTTTTTTTTTAACTGAAGTTTTATGGTTAATTTTATCATTCTACACAAACAACACAATGGAATTCGACGGAAAACAACAAAAAATTGATTAAGAATGAAAGAACAAAAAATTACATTCCAATAGCTAGGCATTTTTTAATTAAATTACAAAAAAATATTAAAACACAACTTTTTAACATGAAACTTAATGAATATATTAGAACACACCTGCATCTGAATTATACATATTAAAAATTCAAGTAAATGTTGCGATATTTAATAGAAACTAAAATTGTTTTTTCATTGATGATGCAAAAAAAATTAATGCTCTCATTTTCACTGACTTCGAACTAGTGCTGTGGCTAAATTAGTTGGAATAAACAAAGAAATTATACAGTTACTTAATCTATAGGAAGTATACTAGCGGTTGGTAAAAACTTTACTTCTTAACTTTGCGATTTTGAAAATCGACTTTTGTCTGGTTTTTGCATGCATTTACTCCATAGTGCGCCACTCGGTACCAGAGTATAAATTAAAACATTTGTTAATTAAAAATGTTTAAACAAAATTTTATTCACTGGCAGAGTAACTGCCTTCACCAAATTTACAATACAATAGACAAAACGAATTTTATTTTACTATCTTAAATACTAAAATACTGCTGACGACTGGACGATGCATGTGCTGGATGTGGGAGTGTTGCTGCCGTTGGTTTTCCAGGAAAAGCGGCGGCGATAAATATTGTACTGCCTCTGCTGGGTCAGGTGGCGGCTCGTGTGCACTGTATGCGAAACGTGGGAAGATATTATTTGCGTCGTCAGCGGATTCCATGGCCATACCCGTTGGGAAGAGATGTTTGATGTCGTTTAACTTTATCGGTGTTAACTTTCCCGCCTTCAAATTCGAGTGTCCTCACTCGTAACCTTATAGAATGATGAGTATTGGCTTATGTCGATTCTTTTGACAGGAACTGGTTGCTCCGAAATTTCTGCAGATAATTCTGTTGGTGGTTCTACTGCTGCTTGCGTTTCTCCTGCCTCTATTGTTGTGGAGATTGTCAGATGATTTTTCCTTTGCACGAGAAACAGTATCATAGATACTACCACGATGGCCGTGATGATGATGGTCGACAGGCTGTAAGTGGCTATCAGGTGGGCTTTATTTCCCTCTTTAAGTTGGCTTATGTAGTAGGTGTTGTTTAAGTGGAGTTCTTTCATTACTTGGAGGGTTAGAAGTTCCTCGAAGGCTTTCGGCGGTGAGTCTAATTGTACGATGGCCGGAAGAGGTCTTGAAGTAGGGACTTCATTGGAGGCAAAAGTTCGTCTATTTATAAGAATGATTGCATTATGATATTGTACTATAAATGTTCCTGTTATACTGAGTGTATCGTTGTTGACTAATATTGTCCCGTTGAATTGGTTAAGGAGTAGCGACCCAGGCAGAATTTCCTCTACCGTTGGCACGTGTTGGTTGTTGACATCTGTGCAATTTGCTGGTCTGCTTCGCAATAGATTTGGTATGCATTCCGCATCACTTAAATTTACAATTTCATTAATTTTACAAATAGTTAGGTCATTAAAGGCTTGACAATTATTCTTAATTCCATAATAATCATTTTCGCATTGAAGTACGTTACTAAAGTCAATTTTGACTATAACCGATTTTCTTTTTATTGGCTTAACTAATAATTTCTTACAATCTTCTTTTTTTGTGGTTGGCACACTCACAATATGGATCATAGTTGTTTTATTAGAGGCTATTCTTACATTTGCGAATTCAAATGCCTCTTCTATGTTTACATAAGGTAAGTTGTTATTTTCAAAATGTGCCTTAACTAAATTAATTTCGGTATTCGAAAGTATAAAAGAATTTACTATACCAGCTTTTGCCCACTGTAAGGCATGTTCTATATTTGTAATCTCTTCTTTAATTACATCTAATCTATATTTAATGCCGGTAGAATATTCATTCTTAATTTCAGCATTAGTCTTTAAATTCTTAATTATGCTGTTGGTGACATCTGTAATATTATTTATCCTTTCTAGAGATAGTCTGTTTATAATTAATATATTATATTGTATATTAATTTTGACGCATAGTTTGTAACATACCTTAATATTGCCCGTAGACCCCTAAAAGTTACTATATTTATGATCAGCATCGATAGTAATGTCGATCTAGCCATGTCCGTCCGTCCGTCCGTCCGTCCGTCCGTCCGTCCGTCGGCAAAAATTAGGCCTTTAAACTGGACCTAGAGAGCTGAAATTTTAACCATATACTCTCTAGGGTCCCGAAATAATCAAGCTTAAGAATTTTTGAAATCCGCCCACAGACACGCCCACAAACTCAAAAAAACAAAATTTTGGAAAAAATCGAATTTTGAGCTAGAGAGCTGAAATTTTTTATATATGATCTATGGCCCATAAAACTGATTGGGACATAAAATTTTCAAAATCCGCCCACTGACACGCCCACAATTAAATAAAACAAATTTTGGGAAAAATTGAATTTTGAGCTAGAAAGCTGAAATTTTTTATATATGATCTTTGGCCTATAAAACTGCTTGGGACATAAAATTTTCAAAATCCGCCTACTGACACGCCCACAATTAAATAAAATATTTTTTTTGAAAGACCAAAATTTGAGCTAGGGAGCTGAAATTTTTAATATATACTCTCTAGGGGCCCTTTATGCTCATGTGTAAATATTTTCAAAATCCGCCTACTGACACGCCCACAATTATTTTATTTTTATTTTTGAAAGTCCAAAGTTTGAGCTAGGGAGCTGAAATTTATAGTATATACTCTCTAGGTGCCCTTTATGCTCATACTTAAATTTTTTTTAAATCCGCATACTGACACGCCCACAATTAAATAAAACAATTTTATTGAAAAACCAAAGTTTGAGCTAGGGAGCGTTTTTATTTACAAAAGCTTAGTTTTTTCGATAAAATCCTTTAAATTTTTGTCACGCCCACTTATGAGATATAGGAATAAGAATAGGGTATCCAACAGTTCGCCCAAGCGGACTGTAGCCCGCCCCTATGTTTGGTTATAGGTTTTATGCGGGGCAGTCGGTAAATGATTTGAGTGATCTCATGTGATAGGTAGGGATAAATAGGATTGGTTTTACTTACATTAGTTTGGATTCTGAGCTGTATATCATCAATTATATCCTGGTATGCTGCAAGGTCGATTATGTGCACGAGTTTAAATGTACCTATTTGCAGTTTTGCTATTCCTGTGTTTAGGGTAACCAGTTTTGAGTTGGAATAGTCCAGTATTTGGACTCCTGCGAGGCTCAAAGATATGAGGGGCCTAGAAGAAGATGTCAGGTTTTAATATTGGCTTTGTGGACGATTTTGCCTGATTCGGTTACAATTGTAGTTGTATTATTCTCCTTGACTATCTCTTTCCTGTATCTTGCAGAAAGCTTGGTACCTAATCGTTTATTGATTTTCACGAAGATAGCTTCGCCGGGAGAGTAATTCTTTAGGGTTTGCCTAGTTTTATTGTGATAATCCAGATCCTTATTTTGTTTTTCTTTTAACTTCGATATGTTTTCTTTCTTAGCCTTTTCGAACTGTTCAGGGTCGGTGCTAACATTTCTTCCAAAAAATACCTCGATGGATTTTTTGTTGGTGGTTGAATGGACCGAGAAATTGTACTCATAGATAGCACGGTCTAGCAGCTCTTTGAACGATCTATCAACTCGGTCTGTCTTAAGGCAGCGCATGCTTTCAGATAGTGTCGAGTGAAATCTCTCCACTTGGCCATTGACAAAGCTTGAATACGGAGGAGTCTTATAGATTTCTATTCCCAACTGGTCCTGGAGCATAAAGCATATGGATGCAGAATTAAATGCTTTTTCGTTGTCAAAAACAACTACTTTGGGTACGCCATATGCGAATAGGAGTTGTCTCAACGGTTCCCTAATATCCTCAATTGATCTTGATTTCAGCATGCGTGCTTGGGCCTACTTGGAGAATTTATCGATATCCGTTAAGACTAAATTTGCATTCGTGTAATAAATATCTATATGTAGTATATGACCGGGGTATTGTGGGATAGGAGTGGCTTGCAATTCCGGCTTAAAAGGATGCCGATCATATTTGTTTTTTTTTACATATGGAACATGTCTTCGTGATTCGCTTAACTTTTTGGGTCATGGAAGGGAAATAGTATTTTTCAAGGATTTGGAGCATATTTTCTTTCGCGTTCCTATGGGCGCGATTGTGGGTTTCTATAATGATAGTCTCTTGGTCTAATGGGCTAAGAATGTCCTCTACCTGTGTCCGTGTGAACCTAACTTTGTAGTTTCTAAATCTGTCTGGATAGATTTCCTGTATCATTTCCATGATACGTTCTTCGGTTTTAATTGCATTTATGATACTCGTAGATGGGTTGAGGAATTTCTTTAGAATCTCTTTTAGGTTGCTTTGATTGTATTCCGTTTCAGTTACTGTATGTCGGTGGTATGTAGGGAAAACTATTTCGAATCTGTAGGCGGGGGTTGGCCCAGTTTGAAGAAGAATTTGATTCTTAAAAACGTTTATAGGTGCATCCACGCTAAGGATGAGCTCCTGTGAGGAGCTCTCGTCGCTGTGCTGTGTGGTTCCTGATAGAGTGTTTACATATGAAATTAGTGGGGCTCTTGATAATGCATCGGCAACAACATTTGTACTGCCGGGCTTATATTTTATTTCGTGGTTATACTCTTCGAGTATTACCTTCCACCTTTTCATTTTGCTGTTATTATTTTTGTTGCTTAACGCAAACGTAAGGGGTTGATGGTCGGTAAAAATTCTGACTCGGGTGGGACCGTAAAGGTAATTTCGAAATGAGCCCAATGCCCATACAATGGCTAACATCTCCTTTTCGTTAGCTGCATAGCTTTCCTCCGTTTTGCTGAGCGTTCGGGAAATAAAGGCGATGGGTCTGTTATCTTGCTCGAGAACAGCGCCGAGTGCGCAATTAGATGCATCTGTAGTGAGATCAAAGGATTTGCTGAAATCGGGGTATAAGAGAACTAGATCCTCGGAGATTAGAGAATTTTTTAATTTGTAAAAAGAGTTTATGGTTTCTTGGTTAAACTCTATTGGTGTTTTAGCGGATTGGGTTTCAGATACGCGTCCATGTCCCTCTTCTCCTCTTAAAAGAGCTGTGAGAGGTTTCGCAATCTTTGCGTAATCCCGTATAAACCGGTGGTAATAGCCTGAGAGGCCTAGAAATGATCGCAGTTCCTTTAGAGTTGTCGGCTGGGGAAAATTTTGGATGGCCTCGACTTTTGTCCGGCTCGTCCTTATTCCGGTGGAGCAAATGACGAATCCCAGGAATTCGACCTCTTGCTTGAAAAAATGACATTTGTCGAACTGTATTTTCATATTAGCGGCAAGGAGTGTGTGAAATACTTCACGAATGTGCTTGGCGTGGTCGGTTTCACTCTTGCTAAATATGACTATATCATCAATAGCAGAATTTTCCGATCTGTCCGTGTAGGATGTCATCAAGTGCCATCTGAAAAATTGACGGAGCGTTCTTGAGTCCGAATGGAAGTCGAGTGAATTCGAACTTCCCGTTGTTTATAGAAAAGACTGTCTTCTCCACATCAGATTCCTTGAGGGGAATTTGGTGGAAATCGCTTTTCAGATCCAGGGCGGTGAAGAATTTGCTACTTCCCAACTGAGCTAGAACTTCATTGATATCTGGGATGGTATATCGGTCAGCTATGGTTATTGCATTGAGTTTTCTATAGTCTATCACCATTCTATATTGTTTAGCACCGGTTGAGTCTGGTTTTTTCCCCACAAACCAGACAGGTGAATTATATGGTGACTGTGAAGGTCGGATAATGTCATCTTCCAATAATTGTTGTATCTGTTTCTCAACTTCTCCCTTAAGTGAAGCGGGAAAAAGATAATATCTGGTATAGACAGGTGAGTCGGTGGAGGTTCGGATTTCTCCAACAACTCTAGTTGTGTATGTGAGGCTTTCGTTAGGGTCAGAGAATAAATTTGGAAAATCTCTTACTATACCCTCTAGTAAAGATTTTTGCAATGTGGACATATGGTCTGTTTTTATATTTATTAAATTCACGGCCTGAGACGGTAACTGTTTTAATCTAATCTTTATGGAATCAAGTATCGACATATAGCTCTCTTCTGCATGGATAACCGCAGATAGCTCCCTAAGGCTGTCGTTACCTAGAATTCCATGGAAAGTTTCCAAGTTGGGGGAAGGAAAAATTTCAGATTGATATCTTTAAGTCCAAATAGATTAAGTAGGGTGTGGTGGCTAATTTTTACATTGCCTGCTACTGACTTAGCATGAAAACAGTTTTCGTTTGGGGTTGGTTTTGGTACTATTTCTGGTTGTATGTAGTTTCGGCTGGAGCCCGTATCTGTTAAGAATTTGTATTTTCCGCCGTTCTTCGTTTCACACTCGAAGTATGGTAGCGAAGAGGATGCTAATCTAAAAAATTCAGATTGCTGCTCTCGTAAATTGGTCCTCCGCCTCCATGTGTGTCTCTTTCCGATATATCTAATGCCTGCATGTATTCATTTAGACTTTCGTCACCTCCGGTATCTTCTGATGCCACAGCCTGCTTGTACTCGGCCTGGTTTGGTTCATCGTAATAAATATGGAAGTTGTGCTGCTGTCGGTTTTGATTGAAATATTGTGGTTTAGGGGTCTGTTGTTGTGGTCGAGGGGTTTGACCTCTTTGCTGGAAGTGATTTTGTTGAGTTCTCAATTGATTACTTTGGCCCATAGCCTCTGCTTTAATATTACTAAAGTATCCCTGTCGCGGTGGAGGATAATTGCCTGGTGGGGCATTATTCCGGAATTGTAAGTTTGCTGGGATAGGTTGGGAGTAATTTTGGTATGAAGGTCTTAGTGGGGTAGGATTAGAGAACCTAATGTTACTAGGGTATTGTTGCCTTTGTTGTAAATATTGGTTCTGTGGCGGCGTTGAATAGAATCTAGAAAAAGTGTTTTGTTTTTGATAGAGGTTGGGTGCTGGTAAGGTATTTGGTCTCCTTGAATTATTCTGGACATTGTGTGCATAACTTGCCCTAAAATCCTGATTTTCTAATTTTAAGCACAGGTGAAGTGCTTGCGGTAAGTCTATTGATTCCATTATCGCGAGAAGTTTAGGTAAGTCACCCTTGAGGCCTCTGACAAATGTGTCTAGAGCTTTGTCTCTATAGGTATTGGTTAACAGGTTCATGGATTCCGTACCTATATCCATGCATGCGATCTTATTCAGAATAAGCGAGAGCTGTGAATATACCGTTTGGTAGAATGATTGAATCGAATTATTCTCCTGCACTAGTGAAGACATCTGGTACTCCAGAGTACCCAAGTCCCTTTTATCGGAGTAATGTATCATCAGACAGCGGAAAATACTATCCCAATTTAACGGCGTGTTGTAACTTTCGAGGGCTATATCTGCGTTTCCTATTATTTTGTTACGGATGACGCTCAATATCCCGTAATATTTCGGGGTGCCCCTAATCGGATCATAGATTTGGAGGATCCGGTCCACACTTTTTTTCCAGGAGTTAAATTCTCCTGGATCTCCCGAAAAGTCCCTTAGGCATCGAACTATGTCAGGAACTTTGTCCAAATCAGTGAGGTTTCCCTTATGTTCTAGGCAATGGTCTGATCTATACCTGAAAACCTATCGGCACTGGGATTCAGCGCATTTTGGACTAAATTTCGTCCTTGTTACTCGAATATCCTAAATACAATATTGGAAATAAATGAGTCTAGCTCTGGAGTTCCTTTAACGTTATTTGACCCAGCCTCTCTATTAGCATCCGTATGGGATGTTGTAGACTGGAACGAGTTATTCGGATTTTGCTCGCCCGTGGAGTTCCTTGGGGGATTGGTTGCTAATGCAACATTTCTATTGGGCTCAAAGAAATTTTCAATGGTGACATTTGCGATAATTAATTAAAGAATTTTATTTTACTATCTTAAATACTAAAATACTGCTGACGACTGGACGATGCATGTGCTGGATGTGGGAGTGTTGCTGCCGTTGGTTTTCCAGGAAAAGCGGCGGCGATAGATATTGTGCTGCCTCTGCTGGGTCAGGTGGCGGCTCGTGTGCACTGTATGCGAAACGTGGGAAGATATTATTTGCGTCGTCAGCGGATTCCATGGCCATACCCGTTGGGAAGAGATGTTTGATGTCGTTTAACTTTATCGGTGCTAACTTATATACGCAGACATTCGTAGGCACTTTATGGTCGCCGTTTCGTCGCCTAATGGTTGTAGACACAAGATAGCCAGGCGAGGGTGTGACAGATAAATACTGCCAGCAAACGGCGCACTGCATTAGATTCTTGGAATCAGTACAATGTCGCGTATACAGATAGTTATGGGCATTTCGGGTGTGTGTGCCACACTAATAATTGGACATAGTTGGCTCTCAAGGGCATGGGCATGGTATCAGATACTTGCTACCCTGCGCGTCTGGAACTTCTGAAGTGGATGACGTTGCAAGGCTGGTGATTGTGGACAACATTTTAAGAATGAACTTGGTTCTCGGCGCAGTCATTCTTTAACTTCGACACGTAGCAGTTCGGCTCGGGAAATAGTTACATTAAGAAACTCGTCATATTAAGAAAACAAAAGTTAAATTCAATAAAGTTTATACGCTTAACCAAGATCGGTGTAAAGTGTCTTTTTTCTTTTTTTCTACGCTTTCAGATCCACTCCCCTGTAGTCGAAAGTATAATTTCCCGACACAGAACAAAGTTCGAAGAAGTCCTCGATGACAAACGCACGGAAAGAACCAAAACTTCAGAACCAATCCGAATGACATCATTCCTGCCCCGCTACGACCACTATACAACCTGATTAGCGCGCATTTCACAAAGGGAAGTTTTTTGCCACACCCTGTACATTAAAATGTTGCCCATTGATCAAAAAGATGGTATGTATGCTTTGGGTAAAAGTCGAATTTCCAATACACCACCCAGGCTTTAATCCCTTATGCTCATCCGTATGGCTTTCATATCGTTGCCAAGAACAATAAAGTGAAGAAGTCAATCTATGGAAACAGCTCTTAAACATTTGCTATGCAAATCTCAAGAATGCATTGAGTGTATGCCAATGTCTTGCCTGCCTTTTCGTTTGCCCTCCAATTGCACTCGAATTCCTCTCAAGAATAAAAGCCAATGCCGGAGAAAGATCAACAATCGATTGAAATCCATAGCAGAAAAATAAAATCCGTAATTTCATTTCAATCTTCGACAATGTCTTGCCTGCCTTTTCGTTTGCCTTATGCAAAATCCTTTTTCGGGCAAATTGCCAACTATCGAAATAATTTAAATATTGCCCTCGCAGATTATATTGCATTTGCCACAAGGCATTAAAGTCCTAAACTGCAAACTTCGCATGCACATAACATGGAACGAAAATGTGAAGCGGCAGGGGCAAACTTTCAATACATTTTCCTATATTGTGTCTAGTAGCAGCACACTGTACAGTACAATGCACATTCCACAACACCTGGAGGAGGTGTTGAACTTAGTTATTATAAAGACAGTAAAACTAGTGTAGGCCAATGGTCCGTTCTACAATGGGGAGGATACAATGAAGAAAGCTAAGGACCAGGAGAGGTTATTTCCAGGCTCCATGGACAATATTGGCTTTTGTGAAACTAAATGAACTTATTTTATTATGAGCTTATTATCTCTAATTATCTTTGAGCTTTCTCTTTTGGTTTCGAGGCAATTTGATTTTTATAATGCTGTACAGGTTGGTTATTATATTTTTGTATTGGCGGCTGTATGGGGCGTGTGTACGAGTATGTACGAGTATGTACCTATAAAAGAACTGGGTCATTGGAAGGATTATTTAGACACGGTGAGACAGGTCAGTAGTAAGAAAGACGGATATACACATTTTGTAAATTAAGTACCTAGGTACGTCGGGTGCGATTTAGGATGGCTTTAATATTAAAGTAAAGCAATTAGTTGAGAATATTGACTACAGTAAAAGAGAATATGGCAGTTATATAAAAATGATAAAAAAAATGATGGAACTAAACCGAAAAGTTCATAGGTACAGTAGAATCCCGATTATCCGGATCAAATAAAACCAGGGGTATTCCGTATAATCGAAAATCCGGATAATCGATTTCAAAGCAAATCAAATAATATTTAAATTTTAATATTTTTTATTATGTAATGGGTTTTACATGCGTCGTTTAGATAATACGATATATAAAAAACGGAGCTATAACGATAGATAATGAATTACATAATACCTATGTAATTTAAAATTTTGGTTGGAAATAACTTTTTATTGATCTTTGACGTAATGAATCACATATTTTTATTGCGGCCAAATCCCTGATGAGCTTCAGTTGTAACAACAATATGGGATCCGATTCGTCCTGTCTTTCAAACCACTTAAAAGCAACATCTAGAGCTTCAAAAGCTTCTGCGTGAGATGGTACTTGACATACATCCTCAGTTTCAGTCTCTTCTTCATTTTCTCTCTCGTTACTGTTCAAATCCTCAATGATTTCTTCATCTGTATATATTTGGAATGCAGGATCTTCACTATCGCAGTTCAGCCACTCCTTAATATTCTCTTCATCGCACCCTTCACCAATGCTAAGAATTTTCATTGTTTCCGTTATTTCTTTAAAATCGTCGTCCGGTTTAATTGAAGAATTAGAAAAAGATAATTTTAATAATTTATTCCATGCCCTTTTTAATGTTTGCAATTCCACAGAGTTCCACGCTTCTACCAGCATATAACAACAATCTTTTAAATTAATTTCCTCAGAAAACTTTAACATCGTTTCTATTTCACTGTCGTCTGTTGACGCTTCTACCAGCATATAACAACAATCTTTTAAATTAATTTCCTCAGAAAACTTTAACATCGTTTCTATTTCACTGTCGTCTGTTGACAAAAGTCGACGCAGTAGCTGCTTTCTGTATAAACGGTTTACAGTTTCAGTGACACTTTGGTCCATATGTTGCAATATCGATATTACGTTAGGGGGCGAAAACTTAACTGTGAACTTCCAATTTTCTCGATTTAGTGTTTCAGCGGAAGGGTGCGTTGGCGCATTATCTAACAACAACAATACATCGCCCTCAGAATTATTTTTAATGTCTGATATCGTAGAATACACCATATATTTGTGCCCACTTACTGCCAGATTCACCATTTTTTATACTCTCAATCATCTTCAATTTGTCTTGAAGAGACAACACTACTCTTTTTCGCTTGGACATTTTAAATTTCCAACACAAAACGTAAACAAAAATAAAAGAACATGTTTAAATTGACAATTAGAGCCGAGATCAATGAGTCCGAATAATCGGATGTTCGGATAATCGAGGTTCCGATAATGGGGATTCTACTGTATATTGAAACCAACCAACCATATGAAAATAATGACTCCCCTATTTTTTTTTTGCCTCACATTCTGTCATTTACCAGTCGTTCTTTGGTTGTAGTCGTCCAACGATATATTAAGGTTATATATGTTTATAAAAAGCAGAGCACACATGCGACCGATGTCACCCTCTCGATTAATAACACAAATTGGCTTACACGTGGAGACGCAGATGCGAATGAAGAAAACGAAAACTGAAAAGAAATACGTATGAAGTACCTAAAATCTATAAATTGTTTCGTTTATATCAACTCTATGGAACTAGTTCATATAACTGAATTCCAGTATACATATTTGGCTATTCATATACTGGAGTGGTTCATATAAATGAGAATATTTAGTCAAACCTCCTTAAGTCGAATTCTCTATAACTCAAACTAATTTCTACAGGATTTAGACCTAACCCTTCTATTTCTCCATCTTCTACTATCCGTAAGTCAACTCTCTGTAACCCTCTTAAAATCGAACTTTGTGATATGTTTCATTACTGGAATTAATGCAACGGGGTAAGACCTCGAAAACTTCGTTAAACTGCCAAAATTCGTGTCGTCTTTGACAGTTCAGTTTCCACTTCGTAAACTTTCCACTCTTACTACAGCGGCCTTTTCTGCTTCCAAGTCACTATTCCTTCCAGATCATTCTGGAATGACGCTGTATTTGCGGAAGATAAATCGATCAACTTCTACACCGATGATCAAAAGCTTGTGAAGGAGGCGTTTTCTCCGAAAGGCTAAATCGTAGTCTCTCTTTCCGTCTTTCTAATCATTGTAGCGTATTCCAGGTATGGTGTTAGAAGAAGCCCTGACGTGGCTGAAGAGAAATGTGATGGTGCAGGGAAATAACTTCACGGTAATAACTTCACATGGGCAATAACCTCACCTCGAGTGGGAAATAACTTCACTTTTTTTGTGAAGTTATTGCCCACTAAAATGTGGATTAGTTGCGAAATCGCAAGTAGATTCCATAAACAGTGCAATGCCTATGGCGGGGTATGCTGCCCCCTGCAAGCCCCCTGCTTGGGGTCACTGCTTGATTTAGAGTAGGTGCGAGGTACGGTTCTTGAATTATCATGAAATGTTAAGAGAAATTATTTCCAACAAAAAAGTGAAGATATTGCTCACCTATTGAGGGCAATAACTTAACAAAAAAAGTAAAGTTATTTCCCATTCGAGGTGAAGTTATTGCCCGTGAAGATATTTCCCGGCACCAAATGTGGTATCCGTCCACAAAGGACATATACATATATCTCAACCAGCCAAGCCGCGATTAAGTCCTTGGATTCAGTCTCTTTAAATGCCATCGCAGCCCTTGACTGCCGTTCATCTCTTAGGGAGATGGCGGAGTAGGTTAACATTCACCTCTAATGGGTACCAGGGCATACAGATATGGCGAACCAATAATAAATACTACGTCAAGCACCCAATATTCTCGGCGAACAGAGCTACAACATCAAGTCTCCACAATTCTCCGTGGACAGAGCCATAACATCTCCATCATGCACGCCATCTTATTTGCAGCTGTCAACTAGCCTTTTCCGGCCTCTTGGATCCTGGCGGCGACGGCGAGCAGACTTCTTTTTGTAACGTGCCTTATTCCTTAATAATAATTAATTAAATACAATACTTTGAGTATGATTAGTTCTCGACTTTTTCATCAATCAGCACAGAGACATTCCAGGAAACTGTAGGGCAGATGAACTCGCCAAAAAGGGAACCAAACTACATCTTTTACCTGAAAAGGGTTTTCTGGGTATACGAATCGCTACTTGCAAACTTTTATTCGAGCTAACCGCAATCGAGAGAACAAACCTTAAGTGGACAAGTAGCAATACATGTCCAACGAGTAAGCATATCTATCCAAAGCTGGACCTGCGACGCTCTAAGAGTCTAATCTCACTAAACCGACTGCATATAAGCTCCACTTTAGGTGCCATTATAGGGCACTGTCTGATAGGCAGTCACGCAATTTTGTTTTTAGATTCGTTTATATTAAAAAAACATAGGGACGGGCTACAGTCCGCTTAGGCGAACTGTTGGATACCCTATTCTTATTCCTATCCCTCATAAGTGGGCGTGACAAAAGTCTAAGTATGGTTGAATTGTTAAGAACGCTTTACATATTTTGTTATATAACATTTAAAGGATTTTATCAAAAAAAACGCTCCCTAGCTCAAACTTGGGTGTTTCAATAAAATTGTTTTATTTAATTGTGGGCGTGTCAGTAGGCGGATTTAAACAAATTAACACATGAGCATAAAGCGCCCCTAGAGAGTATATATTATAAATTTCAGCTCCCTAGCTCACTTTGAATTTTCAAAAAAAAATAAATAATAATAATTGTGGGCGTGCCAGTGGGCGGATTTTGAAAATATTTACACATAAGCATAAAGGGCCCATAGAGAGTATATATTATAAATTTCAGCTCCCTAGCTCAAACTTTGGATTTTCAAAAAAATTGTTTTATTTATTTGTGGGTGTGTCAGTGGGCGGATTTTAAAAATATTTATACATGAGCTTAAAGGGCCCATAGAGAGTATATAAAGGGTGATTTTTTAAGAGCTTGAGAACTTTTTTTAAAAAAAAAAACGCATAAAATTTGCAAAATCTCATCGATTCTTTATTTGAAACGTTAGATTCGTCCATGACATTTACTTTTTGAAGATAATTTCATTTAAATGTTGACCGCGGCTGCGTCTTAGGTGGTCCATTCGGAAAGTCCAATTTTGGGTAACTTTTTCGAGCATTTCGGCCGGAATAGCCCGAATTTCTTCGGAAATGTTGTCTTCCAAAGCTGGAATAGTTGCTGGCTTATTTGTGTAGACTTTAGACTTGACGTAGCCCCACAAAAAATAGTCTAATGGCGTCAAATCGCATGATCTTGGTGGCCAACTTACCGGTCCATTCCTTGAGATGAATTGTTCTCCGAAGTTTTCCCTCAAAATGGCCATAGAATCGCGAGCTGTGTGGCATGTAGCGCCATCTTGTTGAAACCACATGTCAACCAAGTTCAGTTCTTCCATTTTTGGCAACAAAAAGTTTGTTAGCATTGAACGATAGCGATCGCCATTCACCGTAACGTTGCGTCCAACAGCATCTTTGAAAAAATACGGTCCAATGATTCCACCAGCGTACAAACCACACCAAACAGTGCATTTTTTGGGATGCATGGGCAGTTCTTGAACGGCTTCTGGTTGCTCTTCACTCCAAATGCGGCAATTGTGCTTATTTACGTAGCCATTCAACCAGAAATGAGCCTCATCGCTGAACAAAATTTGTCGATAAAAAAGCGGATTTTCTGCCAACTTTTCTAGGGCCCATTCACTGAAAATTCGGCGTTGTGGCAGATCGTTCGGCTTCAGTTCTTGCACGAGCTGTATTTTATACGGTTTTACACCAAGATCTTTGCGTAAAATCTTCCATGTGGTCGAATAACACAAACCCAATTGCTGCGAACGGCGACGAATCGACATTTCACGGTCTTCAGCAACACTCTCAGAAACAGACGCAATATTCTCTTCTGTACGCACTGTACGCATTCGTGTGGTTGGTTTAATGTCCAATAAAGTAAACTGAGTGCGAAACTTGGTCACAATCGCATTAATTGTTTGCTCACTTGGTCGATTATGTAGACCATAGATCGGACGTAAAGCGCGAAACACATTTCGAACCGAACACTGATTTTGGTAAAAAAATTCTATGATTTGCAAGCGTTGCTCGTTAGTAAGTCTATTCATGATGAAATGTCAAAGCATACTGAGCATCTTTCTCTTTGACACCATGTCTGAAATCCCGCGTGATCTGTCAAATACTAATGCATGAAAATCCTAACCTTAAAAAAATCACCCTTTATTAAAAATTTCAGCTCCCTAGCTCAAATTTTGGTTTTTCAATAAAATTGTTTTATTTTTTTGTGGGCGTGGCAGTGGGCGGATTTTGAAAATTTTATATCCCGAGCAGTTTTAGGAGTCATAGATCATATATAAAAAATTTCAGCTTCCTAGCTCAAAATTCGATTTTTTCCAAAATTTTGTTTTTTTGAGTTTGTGGGCGTGTCTGTGGGCGGATTTCAAAAATTCGTAAACTTGATTATTTCGGGACCCTAGAGAGTATATGGTTAAAATTTCAGCTCTCTAGGTCCAGTTTAAAGGCCTAATTTTTGCCGACGGACGGACGGACGGACGGACGGACGGACGGACGGACATGGCTAGATCGACATTACTATCGATGCTGATCATAAATATAGTAACTTTTAGGGGTCTACGGGCAATATTAAGGTATGTTACAAACTATGCGTCAAAATTAATATACCCCTAGAATAGGGTATAAAAATATTTTCATGTTCTCGCTAGAGAACGCAACCAAAGAAAATAAAAGATCACTTATTCAATTTTTAATAAAGTTTTATTTTGAATGAAATAAGCTTCCGATCCCTTACCCTTGGTGGGGGGAAATCTTCAGCTGAAGGTTTTTTTTTTATAAAAAATGAAATCCAAATCACAGAGCACTCAGACTCGGTAACGTTCCATTGTACCATCAGCTGAACGTAGTACTACAACTATGAACAAGAACTACATCTAACATGAGAAAGAAACCCTTTATATAGTGATTTATCTGCTTAGGTCGGCAGTTCGATTGAAGATCGTTATTTTATCTTTATTACTTCTGATTCAAGACATAGTATTTAATTAGCTTATGCAAGAAAGATCTTGCTATTATAATACATTGTAGATGCTTAGTTTTCTATGCAAGAAAGATCTTGCTCTTATGATACATTGAAGATGTACACTTGTGTCAACAAATGAAGTTGGCACTGCCATTATTTATGTCTTCTATCAGATTACATTTTATAGTTTTGTTTATGAAGATTTTGTCTTCAGTGATTTTATATAATACAATGTTTATGAAGACTTTGTCTTCAGTGGATTTACAGTTCAATATGTGGGATTTGTGGGAATGTAACCACGCATCGAGGCTTGATGTTTATTCAAACGACTTCTGCAGAAGCTGCATGGACGAGGAGGAGGAGGAGGAGACGACACTTCACCTTCTTTGTACATGTCCTGCTTTCTCCCATAAAAGAAATCTCCATCTGGAAGATTTCTTGCTTAATGAACTAAGTGACTTGGCTAACACTGGCGTTACTGGGTGTAACGAGTAGTGAAAGAAACTACTGGATCCGTGTGGTATCACAATGAACCTAACATCGGTCTAAATGTGTTAGCCTTAGGCTGACAGCAATTAAAACTATCTCCAAATTTTAATACTCCGACATCCATTCCAATCAAAGTGTACAAAATAAGAGCAGAAAAGAAAAATTGTGGAAAATAAAGAAGAATTGATTTGTTATATTTTCCGTACGATTTCTCAAATCATGTGTCCTTTTATCACAGGTAACACCGTTTTGTAATGTTCATGTTTACGCCTTTATGATTTTCTGTTTTAGAAAGAAAATATATACCTATAGAATATAATACAGAAAGAAAATAAAAGGAACATTTGTACGTCATAGGATAGCATAACGTAGTTGCATTACATTTGTCAATTATAATATGGATTTTTTTTTTTATTTTGTACATTTAATTAGATAATATCCCTGTAGATAACCTTTATAGTACTCGTACTATCATCATAGCGAATTGAAAAACGTCGACCTCTATTGGTATAAAGTATATTATACAATGACTAAAGATAAGTTTGTATTTTTAATTGAGAAGTTTTGCAACTCGACTAGGATTGCAAGCACATGACGTGTACAGATAAATGTTTTATTAAACCATCAGACGGATTTCGTTGGGATGTGCGGAGAACACATGCGCGCTTTAGAATAAACGTCAGAGGGTGAAATGTTGGATACCCAATCCAAATTCTTATCTTCTAAAGAAGGTGCGGCATTGGGTTGACTCCTTGTTCGATTTGATCGTTTTTGTTCCTAACGAAAGAACCGAAATTTGAGAATTTTGTTCAAGTGCCTCCAAAAGTGGTCGCGGCAAAAAAACTTTTAAATGCATACCGTACCATATATGGTACATATCTTTAATCATACGGTAATCTAGTAAAATAGACTGAAGCGTGCGATTGTACGCTTTAAATCGTAACAGACAAAATTATCTTTCATATAAATACCGTTTTAGATCACTTACGATTTGTTTCACTTGTCAGTAAGCTGCCGAAGTGGTCGAATGCACTTTTTATACGTAATTTCTTAATTAAGTTTCAATAGTGAAAAAAAACTATCGCATTTATTATTCCTGTGGAAATAAGTATTGATGAGTACATTGTGTTTTGTTTTAGCTAAACAAAAAGAATCTTGATCAAATTTGATATTTCCGAATAGTTTTTTTTTGCTGATTTTGAATGTACCATATATGGTACACCATGCATTTGACTATTATTTTTGTAATGTGTTTGTAGATTATAGACATGGATTTCGTTATTATTTTTGCGAAAAGAGGTACAACGCTGATGAGGTGGCGGATATGATTTGTGATACTGGCGATTTTAAAATGGTAGGCATACCCGCATACCTAACAATGGTGATTTGTCTGATGATGCAAAGGAATTGGAAGATGACGGATTGGATGATTTGATGAAAATCAAATATCACAACGCGTGAGAAATCGGGCCGAAACCAGTTACGCCATATTGGATGATGGGGCAATTTCTGGCGTATTTCTCAACAATGAGAAGCTGTCACCGGAAATGCTCTCAGTGAACAGAATGACAAGTTGTACCACGTACGCGAAGAATGCTGTAGGTATAAGGGCATTGTTATTGACATAACTTCCAATGATTTTGAGAGAGCTCGTTGAAAAAAAAGGAAACTTACAGTTGTACGAAGAGCAAATCACTTTTCTTGGGAGATCGAAATTGTAACCAGAGATAGCAGATACTTACGCAACTGCGCAAATAAACCAAAGAAATCGGGTTTCAAATTCTTCGCCATTTGCGATACAAACGGTTTCATGTACAAGCTTGAAATTTACACTGGAGAAGCCCATCATTTATGGCCAGGAGAACCTGATTTGAAGGCGTCTGCTAATATTGTATTACGTATGAAACGTGAAGTTCCCCGTTTTTAAAATTATATAGTATATATGGATAACTTTTACACGTCCATACCATTACTGATTTATCAGCGGACCGTAGGTATTCACAGCATTGGAACGATAAATTGTAATCGAATAACAAATTGTAAACTTCCTGACCCAAAGATCATGATGAAATTGTGGAGTTGACAACAATATCTTGGAAAGATAAAAAAGGTCGTTAACCTTGTGTCTACTTTCGTTGGCATGAAACCATTGCTAGCGGAACATAGTGTTTCTGTCGACGTCTCTACTTTTGAACGATGGAATAAGAAGCACCACAAAGTAATCAGGATTCCCTGTCCTCAAATAATAGAAGGATACAATCTGCACATGGGCGGTGTAGACCTTATGGATTCTTCTTTGGGTCGCCTAAAGATTGGGTTAAAAAGCCGAAAATGGTACATCAGAATGTTCTAACATTTACTCGACATTTGCATAGTAAATGTATGGTTACTTTTCAAAAGAGCAAACCCTTCAATTTTGATAACCGAAAAGAAGTTCCATTTGGAGGTATCCTACGTGCTGAGAAATATGACAGAAAAGAGAAAGAAAGGTAGTCGGCGAGACGTACCTTTGTCAGTCCCGCGAGGCCAAACCCAACATCAGCCGCCTAATCATTTGCGACATGATGGTAACCTGCCAATTAATGACGGACGAGCTCGGTGCAAAAATGTGGTGGTGAAGGCAAGCAAGTGAACAACCGTTCCATTTATGCGCAAAGTGTAATGTTTATCTATGGTTGAACGATAAACGCAATTATCAATTATCACACTAAGACTGAATAATAATAATTATACTTTAGTTTACCTTTTTCTTCCCGGCTTAATGGTCTTTTTTGTTCTGATGCAATTAAAACACTTTAATCCATCCTTGCACCCTACGTTTCGTCGGTTTTTTGCCAACTTCCTCAGGGGTTTTTGTTTTCTTTTATTTAAACATTATAATTACACTAAAAACGTCGCATGTTATTATTTTAGTTCATTTTTCATTCATTCATTCGTTTTTATAAATATTTTCTTAATTAATTAATTAAAAATAAAACATAATTTTAATACATAATTTTGGTTTTGTGTTTTTCTAAATATGCGTGCATGCATAGTGTACCATATTTGGTACACATCGCAAATCGTCCTTTTTCCTCTTTTCCAGAAAATGGTGCATTTTCCAGAAAAAATAATGCCCAATTCGTGTTTATTGAGTGGTTTTACATTAAGTTAGCTTGGTCACCATACTGGGGGCCGACCTCATGCATTTAATGGTCAAGCGAATTTTTAAGAAGGACACCGGCTTCATATTTTGCTAATAGTGTTGTTTTCGTTTTTAAAATCTATGATTCGAAATAACAATGAAAAAAAAAAACGCCCCAAAAAAGTGGGCGTGGCAAACAACTTTTATTTAGCGAATAGTTAAGAAAGACTTTGTTTACATACTTTGCAAAGAACACGACACTCATTTCCATCGAATTCTGCGATAAAACGTTTTTTTCAATACTTGGTGTGTCAGAAGGCAGATTTTATAAAAAATTATACTTGATCCAAATTTGCGCTTTCTATTTATTTATTTATTTATTTATTTATTTTACTATCCTCATGTAACATTTTACAAAATTCAAAGTAGTAAATATTGCAGCTAAAAGTTTTGAGATAGGTTAGTGACATTTTGTATTAATTAACATTAATATAGGCAAATATCACATTATCTTAAAGTATTTATTGTGGGGTGAACAAATTAAAATAAGAACAACAATTTTAATATACAAAATCATTACTTATAATAACATTAATCGCAAAAACAAAAAGTATAACAACAAAATTTTAATTTCAGTGTGATTAAAGCCAAGAAAACATTGTTTCACTTTTTTCATAAACGTAACTAAATTTCCTATGAATCGAATATCTCCTGGAAGGTCATTTAACAATTTGTAAGAAAGAATTGAATATGAGTTTCTATAGCAAGTGGTACGAAAGGGTGGAATGGATACAATAGGTAGCTGACGGCTCCTCAAGCTATAAGCGACATAAATTGGGCTTTGCAAGTAATCATTTCTAATGAAAAATATCTTTAGGGCATCAAAATAAAACAGATGTCTAACTGGGAGGATATCCATGCGTTTAAATAATACCTTTGGGCTAAACGAGAAGAATTGCAGATCTTTCGTATAACAAACTTCTGAAGTACAATCAGAGGCTGAATTTTACTCAGATAGCCGCTTCTCCAACAGCTTATACCGTACTGTAATTTCGAATGAAATATCCCGTAATATATTTTTTTAGAACATTCAAATTACAGAACTTCTGTAGACGGTAAAACCAACGAATAGTGGATATCTTGCTTCAAACTTTGGATTTGATTAGAACAACTCAAATTCCGGTCAGTTATGACACCTAGATACTTAGAATGGTTTGCGTTTTCAATTTTAAGGCAATTGACATGACAGGGAACACACACGTCGAAAGATACTTTAGAACATGGAACAGAAAGCGAACTATGAAACAGGTTATATCTTGCACATCTAGAAACATGAAATATGAACTCTATATCCGGAGGCTCCTGGTTAATAACACTGAAAAACATAAGTTTTGTTTTATCGCTTACTGTTAGCTTATGTACAGCAAACCACATTCTTGGTAATTCAACATCATTATTTTTATCAGCCACTAGATTGAAGGAATTGACGGAATTGTATGCAATACCAAGATCATCAGCAAATGCTCTGACCCTTCCTACGAATGGTTGGCTAAAGAGAGAGTTGATATAAGTCAGTCCATCCTGAATACAAGGGCATCCACATTGGTGACGGATGAATGGACGATCATAGTTAGATATTCAATAAAAGATCTCATTTTCTACTTTTTCGGTCACTTCTCAATAACCCAGACAAAGGTACAAAAACGCCCAATGTTCAAAAACGTGGGATTATAATTAGAATTATTTTATATGAATGTGTTTTGTATTGTACATGAAAAAAAACTAATGTAATTCATAAAATTCAATCTCCATGCACGAATGAAATCAGTTGTCTTTGTAGGCCTCAAACTTTTGACCGGCAGTGCATTGGACAAAAATCGTTTTTGATATAAGTTTTTAAGCGATCGATAAGTCATTTTTTCGAGTCATTAAAGTGACGTCACGAAAAAATGTCTCATTAGAGAGACATTCAAGCTATGATTCGTCATTGGTCATTTGAGAAAAAATGGCGATCACACGAAATGATCATCATCGTCAATTTTGTCCCAAAATCAAATGACGTACACTGCGAGTCATTTAGAATTTTCCGTTCGGATGTCATTAAATGACGAGCGAAAAAATGACCAATGAGAAAAATAAAGCTTCTGTCATTTAGTGTTTTTCTCTCATCTAAATAAAAGATGTCAAAACGAACTTTTGCGATGATGGTGGAAATTGCGGAGACGGCGTATTTGGCAGCATGTGTGCTGGAAAGCAGTGAAGACGACCTTGATTACGAGCCAATGCGACGAAAGCGGAGTATTTGGCAAAAGAAGTGGTTGAGCAGTCGCAAGAAGAGTGGATTTTGTGCTGGATTACTGCTCGAATTGCGCGAAGAAGGACCTGAACTATATCGCAATGTCATTCGTATGTCAGCCAATCAATTCGATTATTTGTTGAGGTTGGTGAAGCCACACATCGAAAAACAGAACACAAATATGCGAGAGAGCGTTTCAGCGGAACCACGACTGGTAATAACGTTCAACACAGTTAGGTATACCGTGCGGTTTCTAATAACAAAGAAAGTGGTGCTGGCGTGCAGGTCGCTCCATAATTTTTTAATCACCACGAATAAAGTAATGCAAATGTGGATATTTTACATCACCTGCATCGATTGCACCTTGACCGGACTTTGTCTTGCGCAGTTTGCGTCTCGACAACCTTGAAGTTGCTGCGCATGGTATTCTACTTCTTTCTGGCTTCAGTTAAATTAACTGCGTCGATTGCCAGCTAGTACAACAATTGCCCAAGAATCGGTTTTGACATGCTGAAATTTGTATTCTGGAACTAAGCTATCCCAAAGCGCCCGTTGCTTTTGCACCGCCACAATCAAACGCGATTCTTCTTCGCTCCACAAATACACAATTTTCATATCCCTATTTACTCCTGTTTTCTGCGTTTTGCCTAATTTGCTCGACTTTGTTGTACTTTGGGTATTCAAACTCACACGATAGTTAACAGAATAGTCCATATTGTCGGCTCTTGACGGCAACGGGTCGCATTCCATTTCATTCATAGTAATTTGTACCGAAATAGCAGAAAGACACATGCAACAAACACCAAATGAAAGCACAGATATAATATTAAATGCTGTGTCATTTGTCATTTGCGTAGAAAAATAACACGGCATGAATTTTGAGAAACTTTGAGAAAGTAAAATAAGGCAACATGTTAACGTTTGGCTTTATTTCAATTTGTGAAAGTGAAATAAGGCCAATTTGACATTCTTTCACTTTCCATTGGTGCTAGATATGTTCAACAATTTAACTTTGCACCTACTCCAAATCAAACGTAACCCCAAGAAGGGGTTGCCCTCGATACGCATTGAACTGTTTATTGGATCAACCTGTGATTTCGCAACTCATCCCATAAACAGTGCAATTCGTATCGGGGAATGCTGCCCCCATGCAAGCCCTCTGGTTGGGGTCACTGTTTGATTTAAGGAATGTTTGGGTAAAGGAATTTGTTTGGCCTTATTTCACTTTCACAAAGTGCATTAAGACCAATTTGTAAAATTTGTCTTTATTTCGTTTGGCGTTATTTCACTGCACCAAATTAACTACCCTGCAACCATCCGAAGTTAATAAATAGTAGAAAGGATAATTGATTTGAAAAGTAAAAATTAGATTAAATGTAGGGGCATAATAAATTTGAGACTTGCTTTCCTCTAACAACGCATTTTAATTCCACCGAAAATCAGATGTTTCACAAAAATGTAGAAACAAAGCCACCTTCATTGTTGATCATTGTGTAAGATTAAATACGATGTATTACAAATTTGACATTTAAGCTGAAGGTACATACAAAAGTGAACATATCGTTTTATTGGGACTTCCATTGCTGAGCTTTAGATAATTTCTCAATAAAATACGCCTTATCTCAAGCAGGTATGGCACTTTATATTAATTTATTTGGTAGGTGACGGGTTATTGCATTGTATTGTATGTGCAGTGGGATCACCAGTAGATGACAAGCACTTAGACCTATTGGTCCATTGTACTTCAGCATAGCTGCCCGCTCGCTGGTTGTTGGCGATTAGTAAGATACAGTGAGGGAGAACCTACCAGTAGCCTTGGCAAAGCGAAGAATATTAGCAAGTTCAATGTCCCCCATCTCATCTTCGTTGACGAATTGTTTGCCTATAGTGGTGAGCCTGGTTCTGGCGAAAGCCGGACATTCACAGATGAAGTGAGATACCGTTTCATCCGGCTCCAGGCAGCACTCACATAGGCCCGAGCTCCTAATGTGGATGGTGTTGAGGTGCTCGTTAAGAGGACTGAAACCGGTGACGAGACCAATCAAGGGTCTCAAGGCTTTCCTGTTTAGTCCAAGCAAAAACTTAGCTCTGCTGATTTTCGGACCGTCCACTAGCTTCTTCGAATACCTGCATGAGACCAGGTCATGCCAGTATTCGGAATGTTGTTGGCGTAGAGCCGAATCCATTTCACGTTTGTGGACGGATGAGCAGCATCCTATAGATGGTTGTGGGCCAATGAAGGCTGTTGAAGAGCCCTTCCTGGCCAGAGCATCCGCTCTTTCATTTCCCTCGATACCTGTGTGCCCAGGAACCCAGGCAAGTGATACCGAGTTACATCTACCCAGACGGTTAAGCATAACCATGGTTTCCTCAACTATTTTTGACTTGAGAGAACCAGCCGAACAGACTGTGATAGCGGCTTGGCTATCTGAGCAGATTTTTTTTTTTTTTTTTTTATAATTTGCTTACGCTAAAGGGATTTTTTTTTCTGTTGTTACAGTACCCTTATAATGCTAAGATCACAGTGTAAGCTACTTGGTTTTTAGAAAGAATAGAGAGATAGGAAAGAAGTGTTTGAAGCTGAGCAGATGTATAAGGTTTTACCCTTAATCCTTCTCCTTAACAGGATATTTGCGGCAGTAGCAATCGCAAAGATTTCTGCCTGAAAAACAGTTGTTTGTCTACCCAAGGCTGCAGAAAGATTTATCCCACAGTCTCTAGAGTAGACCCCGGCTCCGGAGATACCGTCAATGAGTGAGCCATCGGTATAGACGATGACATCACCCGGCTTAAAGCCATTCCACCACTCACTGTTCCATTCCTGCCGTTCAGGAAGGATGACCTGAAAACGGCGCTCAAAGACTTGCTTCATGCACACAGTGTCAAGTGCTCCTCCCCGATGGCCAGGTAGGCTGTCATAGAGAGCTCTGTACCTAGCACCTCTGGCCCCATCGCCGAGATTGACCTGCCGTTCAAGTACTACACACATACGGTATAGTGATTTTCTGGCCTCATTCTCAGCAAGGAACTGCAAGGGAGGTAAACAGAGCAACACTTCCATAGCAGCAGTGGGAGTTCCTCTCATCGCACCTGTAATGCATAAGCACGCAAGGTGCTGTAGCTTCGACAGTTGACGTTTAAGGATGTGAGCTCTAGCCCACCATACAATCGCACCATACATAAGGTATGGCCTAACAAGTGTAAATCCAGTGAACCAGCCTGGGACTAAGTCCCCAGGTTCTGCTGAACATCCTACTGCACTGGCAGAGAATGTTAGTTGCCTTCGAAATCCTAGCAACCAAATGTTCAGAAAAGTTAAGCTTTGGATCTAACACAATACCCAGATACTTAACCTTGCTTGATAGCTTTAGTTGCGTGCCCTGGAAGTAAGGCCACCTCACTTGAGGTATTGCCCTTCTACTCGTGAACAGCATCATCTCAGTCTTCGCTGGGTTGACTGACAGAGCTTGCTCGCGGCACCAACTCCCAACACTATTGAGCGCTGTTTCCATTCGCTCACAAAGAGTTGGTAAACTCCTGCCGCTGACAATAATGCACGCATCGTCAGCGTACCCAATAACAGGGTGACCTTCCCCATCAAGTCTTCTCAACAAGGAGTCGACCAACAGGTTCCACAATGTAGTGGAAAGTACACCGCCCTGCGCAAAGCCTTTAACAGTGCGCACAGTTCTGACGCAGCCGCCAACAGCAGCTGTAAGTTCTCTGCTCCTAAGCATTTTCAGGATCCATTCCACAGTTGTAGAATCGACGCCATTCAGTGTTAAGGCAGACTCAATTCTGCAAAAGGTGGGATTGTCAAAGGCACCCTCAATATCCATGAAGACAGCAAGAGCATATTTCTTGCGGTCGAGCGCCCTACGCACTCTGGCCGTCAGATCCGTTAATGCCGTCTCAGTGGACTTGCCTTTTTGATAGGCGTGTTGGCTATCATGAATACCCAGCGAAGCTGGAATGCTCTTAAGCCGTACGCCAATCAGTTTTTCAAGGCCCTTTAACAGAAATGATGAAAGGCTAATAGTCCTGAAGCTTTTGGGAAGATCATAGGCGGCCTTTCCCGGTTTGGGAATGAAAACCGCCCTAGCTCTTCTCCAGGCCAAAGGAATATGTCGCAGAGTCACGCTGGCTCTGTAGATTCTAGTTAGCAGTGTGAGCAAAATCTCGATACCCTTTTGCAAGAGTATGGGATAGATGCCATCAGGTCCAGGAGCCTTGAAAGGAGAAAAGGTCAGGATAATGGCTCTCGCCCTCTCTCTCGTAACAATACTCGCCGCGACCCGCCACTGCTCAGTGGTAGCTCTGCTTTTGTTTGGCCACACGCAATTATCCACGGCTTTGCAGCCAGGAAAGTGGGTGTCCATTAGCAGTTGAAGTACCTCCTCATTGGAGTTGGTCGAGGTGCCATCGGGCTTCCGAAGGACGTCAAGCCTGGCTCCCGGATCAGCTGAGAGGACTCTCTGCAATCTCGAAACCGTGCTAACATCCTTCAGTTCTCCGCAGAACCTCTGCCAAGATACCTTCTTAGCGCTCTTAATTTGCCTCTTGTACTCCTTCTGCGCATCCACATGAGAAGACCAATCGGCTACCAGGTTAGACTTCCTGGCCCTGTTAAACAGCCTCCCCACTCTTTTCCTAAGAAGGGATAGCTTAGCGTTCCACCATCGGGTTGGTTTCGCACCACCAGCCTCCTTCTCCGGGCAAGCAGTATGAAAGGCCGTAATAATACCGCTGTATAGCGTGTCGGTCGCCTTATCCAAGTCGTCGCTACTAAGGATCCTGATAGGCAGGGAACCTATCTGACCCCGCAACTCCGTGGAATAGACGTCCCAGTCAGTGCGTCGCACATTCCTGATTTTGCTTCTGATCGGTCGATCTGCCCTTAACTTAAAGATAACATACCGATGGTCAGATGCAGTTTCTTCCCTTGAAACCCTCCAGCCCGAAACGATGCCAGATGCAGCAGCGGTTGCTACTATCACATCAATAACTTGCCGCCTCAGCCGAGTGACAAAGGTTGGCTCATTACCAGTGTTCAGTATATCGAGTTGGCTGGCAGCAAAGAAGTTTAATAGGGATTCACCCCTGCTATTTGAGTCAGTACTACCCCAAACGCGATGATGCGCGTTCGCGTCCATACCAACGATCAAATGCTTGTTACCTCGTCGGGCATGCTCGACAAGCCTTACCAGTTCCACCGTTGGAGGTGGGGCCAGTGAGTCGAATGGGAGGTATACTGAGGCTAAAATAATCTCAGTAACCAACTCTCCTCGTTTAAGACATATTTTAATAGCTGTACAGTCTCTAGAACTGAACTCAGGCATAAGACTAGCATCTAAGCCCTTTACTACAAAGATGCACGTGCGAGTATTAACAATCCCAGGCTTTACAAAAATTGCTCCTGGTACACCCAAGATGCCACTTACCGCCCCCTTATACAGATAAGGTTCCTGTATGAGGCACACCTCTGTATGCAGTTTTCCAAGACGACGACACAATGCAGGTGAAGCCGCCTTGGAATGTTGCAAGTTAATTTGGAGGACCTCCAGTGATGAGCTAGCCATAGAGCTAATTACCAGTGGAAGTTCCAGCCTTCTCTCCCCTCTTTTCTGGCCTGAAGAACAGGCGACCAGTGAGGAAAAAAGGCCGGTAAGAGCACTTCCGAAGCATCTTCGCCGAATCGTCATCAACACCAAAAGTATACAGACGGCCATCCTTCATTTTGTTGAAGTGATAGACCCTCCACTTATCGGTGGATAGACCCGGGTTTTGACCCTTGAGAAGATCGATGATTTCCTTAGTCTCCAGATCAGTTTCCGGGACAAAGACCTTCATCTTGGTATATCCCACTAGCTCTGACGGGTGAAGACAGACAAGGTCACTCCCGTCAAGCTTAGGGAAAATCCGAGCAAGATCAGCTCTGACCCACGCATTCGTGGCTTCATCACTGCAGCAGAGGACAAAGCCTCCATTAGTCTTGATGATGCGCTCAAACGCCGGGCTATTGCCTTCCTTGACTAGCCTCCTCACAGCGTCCTTCAAGGCCTTGTCCAGAACGCAGATGTTTTCCGCAGTATACCTCCACAGGTGATCACCCGGGAAAACAACCGCCAATCGCAAATCAGACAGGGCCGAGCCCGTGTAGCTCTTCATTGCTAGTGCAAGACCTCTTTGTGCCTTTGGATGCTGTACCAGCTACCTTGGGTGACCCCTTAACCACTCTTGTGTCCGTCACCTTCGCAGACTTCTCTGTTTCCGTGACCGTCACTGAGAGATTGGGAGCGGTCAGATCAGAGGCAGTAGGTACGGGGCCAACAGGTTTGGGGTCGGCATTTATTGCAACCCTACTCTCCGAGTCCACCATTCCTCCTTGCTTCTTCCTCTTACCACGCTTCCGTTCCTTTCGCTTCCTACAGCCTGATTCCTTGGTGGTTTCAACGCTAACCGATTCGCAGAGCTCATCAGTCGCGGAATCCTCCGAGGAGCAGCCGGAAGGAGACTTCTCGCATTCCTCAAGAGAGAGCTTCTTCAGCTTTTTCCTGAGGGCCGCCTGCTTCCTGGAAGGGCTGCAGAGGGGAGCATCACTGGACGTGCTGGACAGGAAATCCCGTGCTCGCTTCGTCAGGTTCTCCGTCCCCGCGTCATTCACAGGAGTAGTAGCAGCGTGAAATTTTTGCAGGGAAGCCCGCTCAGAGGGACTCAAGGACACATTTGTAGCGTCCGAGCTCCTCTTAGCAGACACCCCACATAGTTCGCTCTTACCAGCAGTCGAATCCTTGTGCCGGCCAGGATCGGCCAGTACGCTGGGTGCATTCGCCAGCTTGAGCTCCGAGCTTGGTCTCGTATCAGCGCTTAGCGCCGGAGTGGTATTCGTCTCGTCCTGTCTTGTGGCCTGTTGCGTCAGTTTGTTCAGTTATCGTTGCTTGTTCCGTTTCTTGTTCCGTTTCGTTCGTGATGTCGTGTTTGTCGTGTTTGTCATGTTGCTTGTGTGCGCCGCTGGCGACTTATCGCCCCCAATAGCTGGAGGCGCCAAGCCCGTGCCGGTAGCCGCGATCTCTACCTACATTTGAGCGGATATCCCCACTCGAAATTGTTTCTTTTCTGTTGTGTCGTTCATGTTTTTTTGTTGTTGCTTTTTTAGCCTAGTTTTTCATCTAGGGGTCAGGATTTTACTAGGGATAGGATGGAGTTCCCCCCGTTACCCTAAACCCTCCTCCTTTATCCGGGCTTGGGACCGGCATAGAAATCTATGGCGGAGTTAACGTGACGGGTTATGCGCGAATCAAAATATAAAAAAACACGGATCAGATCTTTGACAGTCTATAGAATACCTAGGTTTCACCTTGACGTACTAAAATAGGGCCATCGAGCTGGCTGAACAGGCATGTTGGCTAAAGACCAATTCCAGTCTGTACCGTAATCTGTAGTTAAAATGAAGTTTTTATATGGTTTTGTATCTGTTCCGTATAGAATAACCGAAATATCAAATATTCTCAAATGTAAGCCGATGCCCTTCCTATTATGGACTCACTTATATTAGCCATTACATCCAACAGCGGGATTGTTATTAGAACGTGTGTCGTGAGCAGGATTTACAGGAATCTCATAAATTCATGGCGTTTTCATAATAAATCAGACAGCCAAAACAGCAGTCCAATAATCCACTACACAAAAGAGGGCAGATACCTTTCGGCCTTCCACCTACTGGGATTCTTCTTTTTACTCATATGCAACAGAGGGTAAGGTCAAATGGAATCGATCGACCAGTCTGGCTTATTGAGTATGCTCGACGAGATATCAATCAATTGTATCCAGTGGATAGGGCGCAGGAAAGAAGAAACTGAAAAAAAACCCTTACATATAGAAAACAAAAAAAAAGGAATTCAGATACGAGTGTTTATGCAAAGGACTTTTGTGAGTAAATCCTGTAATTTACGATGGAGTTTCGTATATGAATAAAATTCGCATGCAAAGATTTCGCTCAGCCCGATTCTTCCATTGCCCTCGCCTTGAATGGAGTGGGGTCAATCTTTCAAAAAATCTGGTAAAAAATGTGTGCTATTGGAAATGTTGTCCCCATGCAACCATAAATCAATTTCCTACAAAAGAACCAAAAAGGACCAATTTCACTTCTGAAAAGGAAGAGGAATTGCGTCGAGTTTTTGATTACTCATATAGTATAATGGTGGGTTGAAAGCAGCGCGCAATGGCAATAGAAATTGAGAAGTTTGTACGCGCCAGCGGCACGGTGTGACATAAATTATCGAAGGAGTTTTCTATTGACTCCTGATGGCTAAATTAGAATATTTCTTTGTTTGGCTCGTCCTTGTTCTCATGTTTTGGTTTTGTTTAGTAGGTAAGTTGTAGCTGGGAATGAAATATTCATGCACCCATGTGTACGTGTGTGTCTGGCATGTGTTTGAAAGATACGAGTCTGTACCTACATATGTACATACTTAAAAAAAAACTTTTTTCCACTTTCTTCATTTATCGAACGGTTTGAAGCAAAGTTTTTGACAAGTACCAAGAAAAGGCGATTCATTTCACTTTGGCATGCTGAATGTGCATAACCATGGAAGTTGTTGTTGTTGGGAACTATTCTGCTACGAACATACATCCGCTGCTCGGGTTTATTGCGGTCGAGAAATTGTTAATTAATGAATTCAAAAGTTTCGATGATTTGTTCTGACAAAGTTGAGCGTGTAAACATGTTGTAACGCACTTGGAATACAATTAAAACAAAGTTGATGATACATTGGGTTGAAGTTCAAGGTTGGCTGTAGACATTTTATCCCGCATTCCAAGTCAAGTTTGTCCTGACTGACTTATAAAGGCACAGCCCAAAGCACTTATCGTAGAGAAAATTGAAGGGTGTATTCCTCTGGCTGAATAAACAAGCACTATGAATTGTTTTCTTGGAGTTGAAAGATGACTGTGCGGTAATAATATAAGAAGTGTTTTTCCTGCAACTCTGACTAACTCAAGCTTTGAGATTCCTGGCAGCTTAGGTTTCCTTGATAGAACAACGTTAATGGGGTCTAAAGTTTCATAATATATACAGTACCTTGCCATATTATTAGACCCAGCATAAAAAAATACCTATTTAATAAACATATTAAATTCAAATAATCACCTTTTCGTCACGCTTTTTTCTGTTTTCCAGTTGAAATATGAGAACAAAATAAAAACAAAAAAGAAATGCATTTTTTGATGGCTAAGTTCTTAGATACATCCACATACAATACAAACTGTATTACAGAGCAGAAACTGATTTTAAGATAAATACATTTTATACACTTCAACACTTTTTGTTATAATTTTTTTTATCAATTTTATTCACGTATAAATATTTTTGTGGGCGCGGAGGTTAGTCTGTTGGACTTCTAATCTATCAGGTTCAAAACCCACCGGAGCCAAGTAGCACCTTAAAGTTTCTTCCACTACCCCACCTCTTGCAAACATCTGACAAACGTCAATTGTGATGATATTTGATATGTATTAATTCAGAAACGCTGTACATCAAGATAAACTTATAATTAGTACGGGATATAAATGACACAATATAACATTTAATGGCAAGAATGCTTTGTTGAAATTAATGAAAATAAAAGAAAATATATGTAAATACGAGTATATATTCAGTAAAATAAAATTAAATTAAGAGTACAACAAAATAAAAGCTCAACCAAAGAAGAGAAAAATCAAAAAGACATATTGTTGCAACGCAACAAGCGTTTGAAGCGCATCTTTTGGAAGCATCGGAACCCCCACAACAATCTTTTCCGTCAGCATTTTCGTCGACCTTACCCACGATCCAAATTAGGAAAGAAGCAGGAAATAGCAGGCGTAATGGGCGCTCAGGAGAGCTGCAGACAGTTTTTCGCAGAGTACACACTGCTGATATAACGCTTGTAGCAAAAAGCGTTGGCTCCTCCCACTGAGCTACACTCACTACACGGCCAAGAGATGAAAATATGTGCATGTAATTGTGGCGATGGCACACTCAGCCCAGATGACGAAGCGGAGCGGTGGATTTCGTTGCATGGGTAACTGCCAAGACCCGCAAGACCCGCAAGGGTGAATGAACCGCAGGCGACCAGCAGCCAAGGTCAGCTGGACAAAGAAGGTGTCTTCATGACCAACGATGATCACGTCTGGCATTCCAAGTCAGAGCGATTAACCAGAAAATATACGTCAGTTAAATAAAGTAATTTTGAATTAAACTCAAAGGCAATTGTTTTAATTCTTGTGTAGAAATTGAAGTCACAGTACGATATAAAACACATATAAAACAAGAAAGTTAAATCAGTTCAAACTGGAGAGGTGTACGAAACAAACTGTTAGGAATTTACGGCGTTCGATTAAGGACTTCACAGGAATGGGTATACCATTCCAGAGTTTGACAGCATAAATGAAAAATTGCCTGCGTGATGTTAAGCAGGTAAATGTAGCAGGACGTAAGACTATATAGCGATTTGATGAGCAGAAATTAATTTTATCAAACAAATAGATAGGATCCTTCACGTGAATTGTTTCGATGAGTAAAGCACAGCAACGATATTTGAAAACAGTCTCCAAGTTACATCCAAGGAGTGGACGAGCTTCATGACAAACAATCTCTGCGAAATGATTATGCAAACAAATCGTTTCTATCGCAAGAACAAGCACCGTTTTAATGATGCTACTATAGTTGCCCAATACAAAAACATAAGAAACCATATCTTTGAACATATCAACAAACAAAAAGAGCTATACTACAAGCGCAAATTTTTCCAAAATAGATTCAATCCAAAAAGGCAATGGGGAATAGTAAACGAAATAGGTACTAGGTAAGGACGCTGGAAATTGTGGCATTAAATCACTCAAGTTGACGGATGAACATATAATATCTGATGAACTCGAAATCAGCAATGGCTTTAATATATTTTTTCAAAATATAGCGCAAATTTCAAAACCTGTTTCAGTGAGTCTACCGCGCTATGAAACACAAATAATCTCATCTTTCTTTTTTGGCCCTGTAAGTGAAACTGAGGTAGCGAATGTAGTTTCTAACTTAAAATCTAATCAGTCATGTGGTTATGATGGTATAAGCAGCCAGATTATTTAAATAAATACTCGAACTATGATAAAGCTGCTGACCTATTTAATAAAGAGAAGTTTTGTAACCGGAATTTTTCCTGATTGCCTCAAAACATCTATTATTATACCCATCCATAAAAAGGGCGATAGATCTGATCCTAATAGTTATAGACCGATCTCTATCCTCCCAGTTCTCTCAAATTATAACTAAAAGAGTTCTAAAGTTCTTCGAAAAGTTCAATCTATTAAATGCTCAACAATTTCGTTTTCGGAAAGGGAAGTCCACTGAGGATGCAATTTTTTTAGATGGTATATATAAAGGAATAGAGGCAAATAAAATGTCAGCTGGTATGTTCCTGGACTTAATCAAAGCATTTGATTTAGTTAATCACAAAATACTTTTGGCAATATTAAAGAGCTTTGGTATCAGAAATAATACCCTCAGTTGGTTCTCTTCCTAACTCACTAACAGGAAGCAATATGTTCGTTTCAATGCATCTCTAAGTGAGCCTCTTCTCTGTAGAGAAGTTGGTGTCCCCCAAGGATCAGTAGTTGGCCCACTGGTTTTCATCATTTATGTTAATTCAATATTTAAGTTGTCTCTAAATGGAAAAATAGTTGCTTTTGCTGATGATCTGGCTCTATCGTATGCTGCACCAGATGAGAATGATCTAGCTCGGCAAATGAATGCGGATCTATCAGAAATGAATCATTGGTTTCGGAATCACCAAATGGTGCTTAGCTGCAAATCTCAACGCACTACTCAGTCGTAATTATTTGCGGTGATTTTAATTGCAATATTTTGAATAGAGAAAGCGCCTCGTTTGTAAATAACATGAAATCCTTTAGTCTAAATCTAGTAAATTCCTTAACTCCCACTCATTTTACTAACGCAAGTAGTACTTTGTTAGATCTATTTTTCTCAAATACTAGTGGCGATGTTTTCTTTAACCAAGCATCAGCTCCGATGTTTTCCAAGCACGATTTAATTTTTGCTTGTTTTAATATTTCACTCTCCCAGATTACGCGTACCATCACTTATAGAAACTTTAACGCTTTAAATGCTAATCTACTTCGAGTTGATCTGGAAAGAGTAAATTGGCAATGCTTATATAACTATCAGTCATCAGATGAGCAGATAAATACGCTTAACGATATAATTCGTAACCTTTTTAATACACACGTCCCAATTAAAACTAAAACTATTAAAAACTCAGTCATATCCTGGTTTACTCCTGAAATTATGGATCTCAAAATTAGACGCGACTTGGCATTCAAGTGATGGAATCGATTTAGGCTGCAAGAGCACTATAATGATTTTCGTAGGCTAAGAAATATTGTAACTCTTAAAATTTGTAAGGCTAAACGTAGATTTTATTCTAAGCATCTGAACAGTAACTTACCGATAAAGACACTATGGAAAAATATTCGTGATATTGGAATTGGTTGCAAAGATGAGTTTGATTTTTCTAGTGTAGATCTAAATAACTTAAACAATAAATTTCTGCAAAGCCCTATGATGTCATCACTTACCATGTGCCCTACTGTTACGTTAACTACTGTGGATGGTTTTGCATTTCGTCGGGTAGAGCAAACAGATGTTGTTAAGGCAGTATTATGTATTAAATCCAAATCGTCAGGACTTGATGAAATCCATCCCTTATTTATTAAAACTATCCTACCATTTATCCTTCCAGTACTTACCCATATATTTAATATAATAATAAACGCCCCCTGAATTCCGTCCTATCGCAATTTTACCGTTTCTGTCCAAAGTTTTTGAGAAAATTGTTCATGTCCAAATATCATACCATCTTCAGCATAATGCTTTACTTTGCAAACACTAATCAGGATTTAGAAAGCAGCATAGTTGTACCTCAGCGCTGCTTAAAGTAACGGATGATCTAAGGTTGTGCATGGAAAAAGACCAGATCGCACTGTTAGCATTATTAGATTTTTCTAAAGCTTTTGACACAGTAAATCATTCAAAACTTATATTTAAACTTTTAAATCAATTTAATTTCTCGTCTTCAGCAGCCCCTTTGATTTACTCGTACTTATCCGACCGTACCCAAGCAGTTGTGGCTGCCAATGCGATGCCCAATTTTAAGCACACACATATAGGTGCCCCGCAAGGATCTATCCTGGGCCCACTTTTATTTTCCATTTTTATAAATGATCTATCCGACACCATTACCTTTTCTTCTGTTCATATGTATGCCGATGATGTTCAGATGTATTTTTGTTTTAAAAATGGTCATACTCAAGACGCCACACTCAAGTTCAATTGTGACCTTGAAAGCATCTTTCAATGGACACAAAGAAACAACTTATGTTTAAACCCTAAAAAGTCTAAATGCATGCTAATATCCAAAACTGGTATGGATTCAAGTGATTTTTCTAGTTTATGTCTAGGAAATGAATTTCCACAATGGACCTATCATTGGTCTAAGTGTGTTGGCTTTGGCTGACAGCCACGTCTACCTAGGAAATGAATGCATAGAAATAGTTGATAAGGCTAAAAATTTGGGCATTTGGTTTGATAGCAACTTAAGATGGGATCTTCATGTACGTATTGTTGTAGGAAAAATATATGGATGTCTGCGTAACCTATATATGTCACAGTATTATACCCCCGTCAAAAATAGATTAATGTTAGTTAGATCTCTTATTGTTCCAATTTTATCTTTTGGGTCTGAGGTTGCAATGTACTGCAATGCTGAATCCAGAAGAAAGCTTAATGTTGTCTTTAACAATGTTACTCGTTATGTGTTTGGTTTAAAGCGCCAGGATCGTATATCCGCATATAAAACTAAAATTCTGGGCTTAACGCTGGATAAATACTTAGACTATTGTACTATAAAATATTTGCATAAAACCATAACATCGCGAAGTCCAGAATACCTATTTGAAAAACTTACTTTATCTAATCTGCCTCGTACTCTAACTATAATCCCTCCGCGTGCAACATGCATTTCAACCGAGCGACAATTTTATGTTCATGCTATTCGCTTATCGAACTCTCTCCCTCTTGGCGTAAGAAGACTTTGTTTTGTAGACCGTTTTAGTGTATCTCTTTTTTCTTACTTGGCTGGTAATTTAATGTAGGTTTTAGGGCTTTTAATGTTTTAATTTTAAATATTTTTTTTTTTTTTTTATAACTTTAATTTTTAATACATATCAATACCATAATTTTGTAAACCTTTTTGCTTAGGCTTAACCATTATATTTTTCTCTTTTTCTCAACTGTCTTTTTATTGTAAGCATTTTGTACCCAGTTTTTCAAATTATATTAAATTAAAACTTAAATTTTATTAATTTAATTCAACGAAAATGTAATAACTAATTTGTTAATGATCACATTTACGTCATTATAGATACTTATTGTAATCTTTGTAAATGTTTTAAACCTAATAAAAATATCAAATATCAAATATCAAATGTATGTAGCGACAACTCTCCTATTGGCTGCAAGAACTGTATAACTTTAAAATCGGTTACAGAGTTTAAGTACCTTGGCATAACTCTGGACTGCAAAATTAATTGGAAGTCACAGATAGCTATTGTTAAAAAAAATATCTACATTGCCTTGAATAGAATCTACCACCTACGCAAACTGGTACCCCCTAAATTACTCACAGCTGTATACTATGCCATAGGTAACACTCATTTGGAGTATGGTATCTCATGCTGGGGAGGTGCGTCTACTAGTAAACTGCAACTGCCCATAATAGCTCAAAAGAAGACACTTAGGACAATGCTGTTCACCCTCACTACCATTATTCCAATCTGTAAAAATATTGCCTCTTCAATATCTCTATATATCTAAGGTGCTGAGGTTTTTTTTTTTTATCTACGAGGAGGTTATACTAATATCAGCAGAAATGAAGCTCATCTACTGCGCTCCTCAAATACTGTAATTGTTCCCAGAGTGAGAACGGAACATTATCGTAGATTTGTTGTTAACATAGCTCAATTCATGTACAACAAATTGCCTCTGTATGATGGATATCAATCAAAATCAAAATTCTTAGACCATCTAAAAAAATGGCTACTCTCCTTATCTGACGTTAGAACATTGCCGCAAATCATATCTTAAAAACTGCCTCACTGCTTTGATGAAGATTATAAATTTTGCCAAATAATACAAAACAATTAAACGTTATAAATCGATTAATTTATTCATCAAGACAAATTTGAATAAGCGACTACTGGTTCGATACCTTTCCGATGATGTTTCGTGGTTGGTGGTTGCTGGAAAACTGAACGAGCAAATCCAGTGCAATCAATTGAGCAAAAGATTAGCTCGAATACGATCCACAACACAGAACGGTTTCCGCTCTCAATTCCCTGGTAAGCGCGTAGGCAAAACAGTAAGATGATGATGACACGATACACCGTATGGAATCAGTGAGGAATTTGTTCATAAAGGTATCGACGAAAACAACCATAGGAAAACTATCGACTATAGGGTAAATGTTGATTTTACAAATTATGAACTTTACCAATAATTAATTAAACAAAGTAAGAATGTATGCAAAGTGACAATGCTACAAAATATAGGCAAACAAAGCAAAAGGTAACAAATCAACAAAATATTAGAAATAACAAATATAAGAACTAAACGTTAACATAAGTCAAATGAGTTCGTTTCCATTTCCGAACAGCTTTCTACTTGTTACCAAATGCATTCCTTTTTCAATGTCCCTATCTTTCGTCCCCAAATGACGCCTCGTCTTATTTTCTTATTTTCTGTGCGGCCTAAATTCACATACACTTGCCACTGGTTCTTCTAACCACAAAGTGTACTATCCCCATAAAAAAAATATACGTAAAATCAATATCAATGTAATACAAAACAAAAAAATGTAAAATTGAATAATCACTCAAAAATAAAACGGAAATAAAGAAAAGAAAAAAGATGATATATGATCAAATCTACGAAGATTGAAAACATACCGGGCAATTGAGTTGAAAGCAACCTTCAGTTTTTGAAGCGAATATGAGTCAGGGTCGGCAAACACCTCACAGCCATATGATATTATTAGTGCCTTTACCAATTTCAGTTTGACTTGTCTAGGTAAAATTGTTTTTGGAATAGATAAACCACGTAGCGATGCATATATTTTATTAATTATTGAATTTATGTGAACATCCCATGTCAACTTATTGTTAAAGATAATTCCCAGATTTTTTGATTGGTAAACATATTCAACTTGGCATGAATTTAAAAAGATAGGAGGAAAATCGAAAAGATGTGGTTGATGTTTGGATATTGGTATGACTTTTGTTTTGCCGGGGTTCAGCTTTAGCCCATTGCGAGTTGACCACTCGAAAATAGAACACAGATCGTCGTTTATTTTTGCAACAGCATCTTCAATCATACCAATAGGAACGTTTATGTACAGTTGAACATCGTCAGCATATACTCGTATATGATACTGACAATGTAATAAAACGGAAGGTAAATCATTAATAAATAGAGAGAAAAATAATGGACCAAGAATAGATCCTTGAGGCACACCAAAATTAACAGGAAGAAACAAAAACAATTTACTATTACATGAAACAGCTTGCAAGCGATTAGTCATATACCTCGACTGTATTACTCGATTATCCGGAATTCTTTTAATCGGGGTACTCTATTAACCGGGATTTTCCTTGGAAAAATAATTATATATTTATAATTCTTTTAACTGGCATTCACTCTAGTATCCGTAATAGAAAAAAAATGCACTCGAAAAATATTACAAAAGATTTTTTTTTAATATTTAACTCTTACACGCGAGATCGGGCGAAAATTTAAGTGGAACGGATAATGGCATCTCCTTTTACTAGTGCAGTTAAAAGATCACGCAAAGTGCTATCAATAAAAGAAAAACTGCAATTGATAAATTAATGCAGTAAAGACAACAACATGCCTGTTTAAGAATCAAGGGATTGGAGAAACGAAAAACCGTCAAAGAAGCTGAAAATCCTAAGGCCGACGCATGGTTTCGTCAGCAAAGATTTAGACTAGTTCCGGTTTTAGGGTAGATAATTGTAAGAAAGGCTAAATTTGTACATGCCAAACTTAACATAGCCTCCGAATGTGTATACTATAAAATTCAAAAACCGGCATTTAATCCATGGAATAAAAAAATCAACAGGTGAGGAGGAATCTGCTGACTACGAAGGTGCCACGCTTTTTATAGAACTGAACACAGCGCCGATGAAACCACTCTTTTTTGGAGGCGTTTTCCACATAGCACTTTGGCATGCAATGAATAGCTTTCAGTTGGCGGGTATAAAGAACCGAAGCAACGGTTCACAGTCATGGTTTCCTCCAATGCATGCAGGAACTCCTAAATGGAAGTTGATGGTGATAGGTAAGAGTGCTCGATCCAGGGCCTTGAAAAACGCTGGACAGCTTTCACTTATCTGCAAAGCCAACAAACGAGCTGGGGTAACCCAGCACCTATTCCTTGAATGGTTTCACAAAAATGTTGGTCCAGAAGCAAAAGCGCACTTGGAAAAAAGCAATGTTGACAAAGATTCTAAAGTATTATTGCTCTTGGATAACTGTCCAGCTCACCCAGATGTGAGTCAAAGTCACAAACGTAATAGTGAGATACCTTCCACCAATTTGCACATCTTTGATTCAGCCAATGGACCAGGGCGTGATTCTTAGTCTCAAGTGTCATTACCGCAAAGACATTATTCGAAAGTTAGTAGCTTCAGAGAATCGACATGATTTTTTTAAGTTATTCAACATAAAAAAATGCCTTATGGGCTATTTCTGAGTCCTGGAATTTCGTTACCACCGATGTTCTGAAAAATGTTTGCCACAATTTACTTTGTCCAGAAAATGAAAAAGAAGGTGAGTTTCAACGCAATCCAAAGTTTTTAGGTTTTTTTTACATTTTTTTTTTTTAATTCAGAACAAGTTGCCCTTGACGAAGTTTCAGAAATTATGGACTATGCAGAGAATTTTGATGTCCACGAAATTAGAAATTGGGTCGACTCGGATGCAAATGCTCCAACATTTGCTGTTTTATCGCAGGACCAAATACTTGCAATGATAAATAATCGTATTGAATCTGACTATGATATTGAAGCTCTTTCCGATGACTGACAAGATGTGGAAATTACGAAAATTCCAATAGGTTAGCCAAATTAAACAAGTTCTACGCTTATGAGTTTTTTAGAAGATTCTAACTGTTCTGGAATAACACCGCAGGATATAATGCAAATTTACCATGTTAACAAAAATCTACTTAAAGAAAAACGAAGAGTGAAATCTCTACGGCAGGCAACACTGCAGGATTTTTTTTAAATATTTCAGAAACTTTGTAATTTTTTTATATACAAACTTAAAAATGTTTTGAATACAGTTTTAATTTTTGTTATTCGTCTAGTGAATGGTTAATTACTTGAATAATTACATTTTTTTTTGCTTTTTATGAGATAAATATGAAAAGACCCGAATATAAGATGACTTTATTCTTACTAAAAAAAAATCTATTAACTGGGATTTTCGATTATCCGTGATAAGCTTGGTCCCGACCATCCCGGATAACCGAGTTTCGACTGTATGAATAAATTAATTTGTTAGAAGTGTCAGAGAAGTTAGAGTATGTCATAAGTTTATCACAGAAAATATTTGGATTAACACAGTCAAATGCTTTAGAAAAGTCAAGTAATGTTATCACAGTTGTATAATTAGTGTCAATTGCTTGTCTAAAATCGTCAGAGACTTTAAGTAAAGCAGATGTACAGCTATGTCCGGACCGGAACCCTGTCTGGAGAGGATTAAGAATCTGCTTGTCATTGATAAACACTTTTATTTGGGAGCTTACAATTGATTCAAATACCTTGGATAAAAAAGGGAGGATTGCTATAGGTCTGTTCAGAGTTTGTTCCTTTTTTAGGAATCGGGATGATTTTAGATTTTTCGGAAAGGTAGATGTCATAATGATGGTATGAAATATATGGGTGATGTAAGGATGTATAAGAGGAAGGAGCATTTTTATGAAATCAGGATGAATATTATCTAGGCCAACAGACTTGCATTTGATAGAGAAAATTGCGTTTCCGATATTGTATAGAGAACCTTCGATTGAGCTCTTCCAAATCAATGTTGTCTTCCGAGACTATAGAATTTTCCTTATTCAAACCAATATTCCGAACCTCACTCCACAGAAACTTAGAGGATCGATTAGAATCAATCCGATTACCATAGTAGCTGAGCTTAGCGGATTTAATAAGGTTAGTGACAATATTACGATTTAATTTAAAACATCTAAGCATCTCATTACAGCCGAATCGTTTCCAACGGCGATATGCGAAATCTCTCGTTTTGATCGAGCTGAGAATGTCATTCGAAAGCCAAGGGCAGCTGTGCGACTTAATAACACGGGTCTTAAGTGGAACTTGTTTGTTAAAGAGCTAGTCAATAGTGGTGGTCAGGAAATCAGTTTGTTTATTAACTCAGATGTCAAACTTGGACGAACATTCACTAAAAAGACTTTCAACGTTGACATTGCGAAAATCATGATATTGGATGGACTGAGACAAGTATTTAGGAAAATGTAAGTCAAGAGTAACAAAAACAAGATCATGATACGAAAAAGCGGGAACTGATAATTGGCTGAAACATTTAACAAGACTCATCACTAACAAGAAATAAGTCTAACAAAGACGGCATACAATTTGGTTTAAAGTGCGTTGGTTCAGGAAGGTTTACAAAAGAAAGGCCAAGAGAATTCATTGAGGTTTTCAAACTAATAGATGAGGAGTGGAAAAGATTTATATTTAAATCGCCACAAAGAATGAATTTAGGTGCTAGGTGACAAATTTCTTCAACAATTAGGGATATAACACGCGAGTTATCAATATGTGGTGGCATATACAAACTTTCGATAATGCATTTATTTTCGCCATTAAGGATATCGATGAAATAGTAGTCACAAGACTGGGTGCCATCAGAGCACTTGATGAAGCTAGATCTAATGTATTTTCTAGCATAAATAGCAACACCCCCTCCAGTAGAGTGAATTCGATCAGCTCGGTAAGGCTTTTTGAAGCCTTTTAGGTGAAATAGGTTACTCTTTAATTTGGGGTGAAACCAGGTCTCGGATACGCAAACAATATCAATTAAACTGTTTTTAAATATCAATCTGAACTTATCAAATTTATTCACAAGATTTTGTGCATTTATGTGCCAAATGTGCAAGCCATTATGACTTTTGCATAGTGTTTAAAAAAAAAATATTTTTTTCATTTATGCTGCCAAAACTAGTGTCATTGCTGCTGGTCATGGTAATAATAAAAGCTCACAACGAAGTCGCAATCGAACGAACGAATTGTAGGTCCCTTCGCACTAGCAAAATGGCTAGAGAAACTAATCAAATAATAGGGGACAATAATAGCAACATGGGTAGCGTCGCTGAAGTATCTAGTAGGGTCGATATCGTATTTAACTCGCCATATTTTTCTATGCCAGTCCCAAGCCCAGATAAAGTTGGAGGATTTAGGGTAATGGGGGAACTCCTAATTCCTAGGAAATTTCAGATTTTTAGATGACGACTAGGATAGGATAGGATAAAAAAGCAAACAAAAAACGTGAACTACACAACAGAAAATGAACAAAGTCGAGTGGGGATATCCACTCAAATGCCGGTAGAGACCGCGACTACCGGCATTGGCTTGGCGATCCTAACAATTGGGGTTGATGATTCGCAACGTCGGCTTGCTTGCTCAAAATTCGATTTTTTTGATAGGTAAATTTGTGTTTTTGATATTGTGGGCGTGTCAATTGGCGGATTTCAAAAATTCTTAAACTTGATTATTTTTGGCACCTAGAGAGAATATGATTAAAATTTCAGCTTTCTAGCTCCAGCTTAAGCTAAACAACATCCGGAGATTTTACAAGAAAGGCTTTAAGACCGGGACGCAGGGTCTTCGAAACAGCGACGCAGCATTTCCAACAGCTGCTAAATGCGCATCATGCAGAGAGAGTGATAGGACAAGAAGAGAACCCAAGTCCTGTCAATGAAAGACAGATTTTACCACGCAGTATAGAAGAGGTTGGTTTAGCTACACGAAAACTAAAGAACAATAAGGCCACCGGCTCTGGTGGCTTACTAGCGGAGCTATTCAAATACGGAGGTGATGTTCTGGTAGGGCGCAGGCACGTCTAAAGTCATTTTGCAACACACAAATCGGCACGTACCAGTATGGCTTCCGGACCGGTAGATCGACAATAGACCACATTTTCACACTGAGGCAAACCCTGGAAAAGGCCCACGTATTTCAAGTCAAGACTCACCATCTTTTCATCGACTTTAAAGCCGCTTTTGATAGCATTCATACACGAGCTCTACATGGTGGCCGAATATGAGATCCCGGCTAAACTGATCCTGCTCTTCCGAATTATTCCAAATTTGTACCGGATTTCGAAAGGAGATGCGCTGTCATGTGAGACTTCTTCAATCTTGTTCTGGACAAAATAGTGCGTAGGGCAGGTGTCAAGACGCTAGGCGCTGTTTTCAATAGATTCAACTACTGGGGTATGCGGACAATATCGACATCATCGGCCGTTCCCAGCGTTACGTGTTAGAGGCTTTTCTGCGATTGAAGAACAGGCGAAATTGCTTGGACTTGAAATTAATGATGAGAAGACTAAATACATGCTATCAACAAACAAATAAACATCTGTCGACCGCCTAGGACAAAACACCACTGTTGATAGCAATAACTTCGAGGCAGTTAAGGAGTTCACCTACCTTGGAGTAAACATCAACTCCACAAATGACACCTTAGTGGACATCGGACGGAGAATTACCTTAGGACACCGCTGGTACTTCGGTTTGGCGAAACAAATGTGTTCAAAACTCCTCACTCGATGAACAAAATGCATGCTTTATCGAACTTTAATCCTGCCAGTCCTAATATATGTTGCAAAGTGCTGGACGATAAGTGGGAAAGGGGAGCTAATATTGGGTTCTTTTTAAAGAAAAATAGTTCCTCGGAACTATATGAGCTTTGATCTTTACCAAGATGTGGATGTACTCCAAAAACTTAAATCACGTCGACTACATTGGCTCGGCCACTTTGAGCGAATGGACAATAATGCTCCGGCCAAGACAATCTTGGACTCCCAGCCCCAGGTTCGAGATGGCAAGAAAGACTGAATCTCCGTTTTAAAGACCAAGTGGTCTATAGAAAACTAGAAGCATGCTCGGGATCGCAGAGGATGGAAGGCTGCAGCGTCTCAGGCATGACTCTTCACGGGTCGGGAGACCGTTAGTAAAGTAAATTGCTCCAGTTAAGAGGCCAAATTTTTGCCGACCTACGGGCGCGGACGGACATGGCTAGATCGACATTATTATTGACGCTGATCACTAACTAACTTTCAAATTACAAGTCAAAATTATTACACCGTTAGAATAGGGTATACAAATGAGAATGACGTTTTGAATTGATACAAGAGTTTTTCATACCAATTTGAGATTTAGCTGATAGCGAACGCTCAGTCTCTGCACCATTCGCTGAGTTCCACATCTCAGTCTACTGCGACTGAGTAAAAGATTTTTGAATACCACCCAAGGTTTTGAAAATTATTTCTTCAAAATGTACGCAACGGCTTTTTAGTCGAAAATAGTTCAGAAGTGATACCAGTGGCTTAATTAATAAGATATAACCTGAAGGGAGGTGACAACAGTCTCGCCTGCCAGCCGAATTTTGTTCGCAGGAGCTTCAGAAATGTCCACTTAAAAAATTACGTGTTTCTTCAAGTGGGACATACTGTAGGTATATTCAGTTCCATTAATAAAAATGTTATAGTCTGTATTAAATTGCATAACTTGCATTATTTGTGTATAACAATCAGGAAAGACATCAAAAAGTCCTTCTTATTGAAATTCCATATGGCATTTTGTGTCACACAATATACATGTATATGATTTGATAGGCGGTTGCTGAACAGATAACAGGCAACCACGAAATAACACTTTATCTTTGTGTGTCTAATATAGCCAAAACACAATTTTGCAATCAAGAACATAGTTCATTCACGAGGACTTGAGCAAATCGTATGCACTTTACGCAAACAGGATTATTCTTGTTAACCCCTTGCGAATAACCTTCAAGAAGTTTTGATTACCAAAGCAGCAATAAATGAGAACTCTATCTCCATTTGCATTTGCATTGAAGAATGAGCGTGTTTTGAATGGAAATACTCGTTGTAAATGAGGCTAATAATTAGGGTAAATCTGATGACAAATAATGATATAATGCTGATGAGAACATAGCTTAATAATATGGCAATCAATGATGTTCTTATTTTTAGGTAAGATCTTTGTATTAACATTTTAAATGTTTGTAAAGCCATGCACATTATTGTGTCACATCGTCAACCGTGTTAGGTGGATAAAGGGGCGCGGAGTCCTACATTTGCTTCTGCTGGACAATTTTAATTAGGATATGCGGATTAAAATAAAACCTTCATTGCTGGTTGATTAGCTCAAAACGGCCCCAATGCGGTTCACTTACATAGATTAAGGTAGGTTCATTGTGATGCCATTGAGCACGTCATAAATAAGGAATTTAGGTACAATCAATTTGTTCTCTGTATGAGCTACAGAGCTGTCCCTTGGTCGTGGCTCATCTCATCTCAAACCATTTTTGTACGCGATGCTAAATTGTTGGCACGAATGAAATGTACTACCACATTTACCTAAGTAGATTTCCAGCGGCAGAATTGGGAAGCTACTAATGCCAATTCTGTTCTTAGATAATTTTAGATCCTTCTTAATCTTTGCTTAGTTCTTTACCTCCGAAATAAGGTTGACCTCAACGTAACATTGAATCTGCAAGTTGTTATACTGTCTATATGCAAAATGTTGATGAATACTTCACTTCACTTTTCAGCTTAACTCAAATTGAGGGTCGTCTTCTTCTTCTTCTTCTTTTTTAGAATAGAAAGTTGTGTTAGATAACTATTCTCCCAAGTTTCGGTGCAATTCAGTCAGATTAACTAGAGCCGCCATGTCCGCTACTTTTGGAGTAATTCACATAAAAAAAACAGAAAGTCACCATAATCATATGAATAGCCTGCAAACGCCTCTAACACAAAATTTCCATAAAAATATATTCACTGGCTAGTTGTTTCTCACTCTTAATTGCGCTGTCAAATTTTTGTCCTTGCACTCCAAATGGCTTTTGTTCATTGGATATTCAAGAAGTTTTGGAAACTTTTGCTGACGATAAACCTCAACTTATAGTTTTGTTTTGTTTTTCTTTTGATACCTTTGCATTAAGAAACTACAACCAACAGCAAAGCACAAGGAAGAGGAGTACAACAAAGGCTACCTGTAGAGAAAGGACAACAAAATTATGCTTGCTATAATAAAACAAAAACTTAATTCAGACTTTACACGAATATTCGTTTACCATAATCAAGAATAACATTTCTCTTTTACTTTTTTAACTGCATTCTTAGTATACTCGTATTGTTCAACAAGAACGAAACAAAAAACATAGGGAAGGGCTATAGTTACGGTGACCATATTTGTCAAGGCGAAATAAAGGACGCTAATTTGTACTGCAGATTTATTAGCGCTCATAAGACCACTCAAGTCCCTATCACTCTTTAGTTAAAAATAGTAAGTCCGTTCGCGTACTAATGCGAAACTACACAAACAAGTTCGCGTACTGAGAAAATGGTAAGAAGATGAACGAAAGAAAAATTTATACTTTCATTAACTTTTGTTCACACAGAATTTTAGCTGGTAAGAAAATGATTTCATCATTTGATGAAATCTTCTGAGTTTGACAGCAAAAAGAAAACAGCTGTTGCTTCTTTTCAAGCTAAAGTTTGACTTTTTTATCTTTTCACACGCAAAAGTGTTAGCGTAATTTGCTTCGAAATGAGAGGATTCTCTCTCGACTTTGGAGATAAGACATTCTTCATTTTTCTACTCATAAAAGAACGGCAAAATTCGAAATCAGCTGGCTGTCACTTGACTTAAAAAATAGGAAAAAATTGTAGTCTTGTTTTTATTAATAAAAGGCACCGAAACTTCTCCAATCTTCACTTTAAAATTTCATAGTTTTACACTAGTAATTCCTATTTCTGACTTTCACTTTTTCAATTTTTCTTTTATTTACATGACTTTCCGATATTCTAAATTGTCGTGTTCCAGAGACAATTAATTTCGTTATTATTTAGAAAATTTCTTAGTTCTTTGCAGGTTCTGCAGCAATTATATTTTGTTATAAGTATAACTTTAGGAGTATTTACTACATTGACTTGTGATTTGTCATTGGTCCAAACATTATTCATTATTGAAAATAATTTTTCAGTTATTTTAATTACTCGTGACTTTTTCTCGATGATTTAAAGGACAGTTTCAAAAATAAAGGACAAAATACGTCCTTTATTAAGAATTCAAAAATACAGGTCAGAGGTAAAAAGAAAGGACTGTCCTCTTAAATAAAGGACGGATGGTCACCGTAGCTATAGTCCACTTGGGCGAACTGTTGAATACCCTACTCCTATTCCTATCCTCAATAAACTTTATATAAGGGAATTGTTCAAGACGACTTTATCTACATAAATTACGAATGATTTTTTTCATTAAATTGTTTTTTTTTTAAACACATTATTACCCATTATCATGAAGGGGTCCCTAGAGAGTATATATTCCCAATTTCAGCTTCATAGCTCAAACTTTGACTTATCGATAAAACAGAATTTTTAAGTTGCGGTTGAGCCAGTGGGAGGATTTTAAAAATTCTTACACGCGAGAATTTTGGGCCCCTAAAGGCAATTTATTCAAAATTTCAGCATTCTTGTTAAAATTTTGATTTTGTCGATACATTTGTTTTTGTGAGGTTGTGGGCGTTTCAGACTGCGGATTTTGAAAATTCTTAAACTTGATTATTTCGGGCCCTAGAGAGTTAAATATTACGCATAACGGCCCTAAAGCCTAGCTTTTCCAAGCACTTGCTTGTGCGAAGTAAAAGGCACCTACAATTTTTAAGCCGAATACGAACGCCAAATTTAGGAAGCTTCTCATGACAATTGATACTCTTGGATATTTGTCAAACGTTCGCAAGAGGTGGTGCAGTGGACAAAACTGTTAATAGGCGCTGGTGGCATTTGAACCGGGGACCATTCAATTAGTAGTCCGACATACTAACCACTGCCCCTAGACAGTATATGGTTCGAATCTCAGTTTTTGAGCTCAAGGTTTAAGGCCTAATTTTTTTGCCGACGGACGAACGGACGGACATGGCTACATCGAAATTAAAATCGATGCTGATCGCGATTATAGTACCTTTTATTTTCGGCAAACGGGCAATATTAAAGTATGTTACAAACTATTAGTCCAAATTAATATACCCTTAGAATAGAGTGTTTAAACACCACCAACCTTGCACAAAAGTCGAATTCAAAAGACTAGGAAAGTGCCCAATTTGTTATTTAAATAAAGGCTTGACTCGGGTCGTCTGTTTTGGTTATTATAATACCTTTGCGTCCCAATTCGTACAAATTCCAGGAATTCACACAGTGTTTGCAACAAAGCGAAAACTATAAACATAATTTGGTAAAACTTTTCTGGAAATATTTCAACTTTTTTGTATGTATGTTGGTACGTCTTTCTAAATAATTCCCTAAGAATTTTCTTTCGCAAAAATTTAAATTTTAATGATAAAAATTTTATGCGTACCTTCGGGAAATGCAAGAGGAAAGGAGATTTTATAATCAGGCATTCAATTGAAAGTTCAGCATAATAAATAAGCTTTTTTAAGGAAATGGCAATTCGACTGCGAATGCCAATGCAAACGAAAATGAATATTTTATTCAAACTCACCATGGATATTTATTCGGACAGTTTTCACTTGTGATAATTTGTTGGGTTTCACTCATTTTTATTCGGAATTTAAAATAAAAATGACCTTGCAAACTGATAACGATTTACAGTGGGTGATCAAATTATTGCCACCTTACAAAATATAATTTTTTCAGGATTTAGTGCGATGGTGGAAAAACGCTTTAAATGGGCTAAGGCTCATAAGGACTGGACATCCGAAGACTGGTTAAAGGTGAGAACTTAATATGTCGGCTTCCAATAGATTTTTTTTTTATATTTTGGAGATATATTTTCAGGATTTTCGGGGCACGCGTTTTTTTGTAGGTCTGCTTTTCCGATGAATCAACGGTTCAGATTTTGTCGGATAAGTCCGATTGCATGCATTCCCTTTTATATTTTTCTTTTGCCCTCCCCCTAACAAACTCGATACAGACACGCCTATCGGCGGATTTCAAAAATTCTTAAACTTGATTATTTCGGGTCCCTAGAGAGTATATGGTTAAAATTCCAGCTCTCTAGATCTAGTTTTAAGGCCTAATTTTTGCCCACAGACGGACGGACATGGCTAGATCGACATTACTATCGATGCTGATCATAAATTTAGTAACTTTTAGCGGTCGTCAATATTAAGACAAACTATGAGTCAAAATTAATATAGGTACCCTTAGAATAGGGTATAAAAATGTTTCAATCCGGAATTTAATTTCATCTGGCTAAAATGTCAAGTCCGCAGGCAATTAATTCATGCTTTATAGGAGCCAAAATCTGGAGAGAAACTCATCTTATAATAAAATGAAAACCGATATCATGTACAGGGTGGGCCAAAAGTGACTTCCCAAATCGAGTGATTATTTTCAAAATAGATTCAATTAATTTGGTCCTCTCTAAAGTGCTGTAGTTCATTTTGGTAAATCACCCAAGTTTGTCTTATAGGTATCTACCTTAAAAAAGAAAAGAAAAAAAATTAAAAACAAAAGAGTTTTTTTTTTAAGTTTGGAAAAAATCACCCAAGTTTGTCTTATAGGTATCTACCTTAAAAAAGAAAAGAAAAAAAATTAAAAACAAAAGAGTTTTTTTTTTGGCCCACGCTGTATTTTCCTTTTCTGTCCATTTGTTGCTGGTTTTATTCTTCGGCGGCGCTTATATTGCTTGGATTGCTTATTTTCATTTTATTTTGCTGAACAAAATTATAATTTGTAGAAAAAATTGAAATCTTTTTATATCTGCGATAGCGCGTGGGGCACGGTAGCATTGACATTTGGCGAGCTTTCAAAAACAAAAGACTGCATTTTACTCTACTGTATTTTTCTGTTGCACAAGGGCTGGAGTATAGCGAAAGTGGTCAGTAAATTTTGTTGTTGTAGTGCGGGAAAATATTGCAGGTTCCCAATTTGGCAATGAAACTAGACCAGTTGCATCGGATCGTGAACACCGCTAATCAGTTTTATGCTCTTTCAGACTCCATTACTTAAATATTGTTACCCTTAACCCTTTATACGTGTACTAAAATCGTCGTTGCGGCCGATTTCAATACACACAATTCAAGTTGGTTCCGACATCTGACTCAGCTTGTAAATGAGCCGACGCAAATATCGGACATTAGCAATCAAAACATAAAAAAAGAAGGCCGATTTTGACCAAACCTCAGAGAAACACTCTAAGGCCAATACTGAATATTGCCTGATTTGAGCTTAACCGGTGAAAGCGACTGCACGTTTTTCTCCGCATAGCTTAGGCCGCTCACACAACTTCGTTGTTCCGCTTAGAGTAGGTGCATGTTATCTGGCAGCCGCCTATGTCAGCTTACTTGTGCGAATCAAACAACAAAGCGAAAGTAAAAAACTTCGATAGAATCACTTTTCATTCACTTTCACACCGATGTTATCAATGTTGGAAAAGCAACTTTCCGATGTCCGTGACAATAAAAAAATACGAAAAAATTGAATAAGAGTTATTTGAATAAAACATTGAACACACGATATCTCAAGAATGAAAGTGCGCACAAACACCACAATAGGCTTGAAACGTTCGTGTGGTCTCCCTCTTCCATATGCGCCTTAGGATTGCAAAATAGGTGACGTCTGTACGATGGTTTTTTTTTATATGTGCGGTCTCTGTATCTGCATCGGAATTTACACGCATACGCACATATGCATGTTTACTCATTCAAATGCCCATAATTCACACACCGATTCAGATACAGATATCGGACATACATAACAACCTTCGTACAGACGTCACCTTTCATGGAAAAATAAATTCATTGGAATCGGTTAACGCGTTTGGCCAAACACCGGCAACAAACACAAATATGGATTGATTTTTATATATATATTTTAAGAAATTTATAATATTGCTCGTAGACTTATCAAAGCTACTATACATATATTCGTGATCAGCATCGATAGTAATGTCGATCGAGCCATGTCGTCCGTCCGCGAGTCGATGGTTTTTAGGAACTAAAAATCGACTTAGAAACCTGAAATATAGACAACCTAGGAGCCCGAAATAATCAATTGAAAGCATTTTTAATATCCGTCCCCCGATACGCCAAAAATCTAAAAAAAACTTTTATTTGAATGAAGTCAAGGTTCGAGCTAAAACGCTGAATTTTTTTAATTAAATCTCTCTAGGGGGCTGAAATGGTCATGTGTAAAGTGTTTTTAAAAATCCGACCAGTGATACGCCCACAATTAAAACAAACGTATTATACAAAAGCCAAAGTTTGAACTGGGAAACTGAAATTTTTAATAAATATTTTCCAGGGGCCCGAAATGCTCATGTGTAAAGATTAAAAAATAAACCGTTTTATTCAAGAAATCATTGCAAATAAAAGTCCTATTCTACGCAAAGTATGTGGCTAACAATTCGTTCATAAAATGTTTTATGGCATGCCATCTTTATGAGGACGATTTTTTTACAAAAACTTTAGTTTTTCAATAAAATCCTTTAAAAAACATCCACAACAGTTATTTATAATAAAATAAGTAGACCATGTCCTTTTTAACATTTCCCCATTCTTAAATTTTTTCCACTCCCACTTTTTGGGGGATAGGAATAGGGTATCAACCAGTTCGCCCAAGCGGACTGTATCTATATTGATCATAACATTTTATTGAGTGCATCAAGCATTGAAAACAATTAAGTAGACATTTGCTTCTTGACATTATTGTTTTTAATATAGTAGTTAAGAACTACCACTGAAAAAAATACCTGTTGTTATATTGACAATCGATGACTGTCAACTGAAAATAGTCATATTGATGAAAAAAATTGTCAATGATATGAAACTATCACCAACTAGCTCCGTAATTTAAAACCGGAGAGTCAATATGGATATTTTTAATTTTCAATTTTCGGCACTTAGTAGGAAGAAAGAAGTTGTCAAACTCAACAGCTCCTGTAGTCAATTTGAATAATGTGGTTGTCAATTCATATTGGAAAAAATAGTTTTCAATCTGCCAATCGCCCTTGGAAGTGTCCATGTTAAAAACTACTTTATTCAAATGGGCAACCGCTCTTATCATATTGACAATTTCCGTCGTCAATACGATTTACAAAACACAGTTTCATCAAAAAGTCAAAAGTTGAGCTAGGAAGCTGTAATTCGTTATATTCTCTTGAGTGGCCTTTTATTCTCAAGTTTAAAGGTTCGTGAAATCCGCCTAGTGTTGAAAAAAACCGTTTTATCAAAAAATCAAAGTCTTCACAAGAAATTTGGAAGGAATATATACTCTGTGAGAGTTCTTAATAATTACCACCCCTATCGTGGAATCCGTCGGATCTGAGATTCACTTCACTTATTCGATTCACGTGAACAGAAAAATGCTATCGTGGGATCCGTCGGATACGCTCCCTTACTGACCACTGTTGGTGATTAGGAAGTTCAATTGTCACAGCTCATTTCAAACACATGTGTTTTGTAAAAAATAAATTCAGTGAAAAAAATAAATAAGTTTTGTGTGAAAATGGAAAGCGTTGCATTGTTTTTTAATGAGAGATCGTCTTTAGACAGAAAAAGGCGTTCTCAGATAAGGACAAGAGCGGAAAATGTTTTGGAACTACCAGAAGCAACGTAAGATTTCATATATCAATTTTGTGTTTAAACTAATTCCTACTTTTTTACTTAATGGTTTATAAAATGCTTCAGGCTCAATAAAACAGCATTTTCTATGTATTGGATGTTTTAACATCGGAGCTGGCTCTTGCCTCAAAATCCTCAATCTCTCCAGCACATAAGTTAGCGTCGTGTTTACGATTTTTTGCCGAAGGTTACTACCAATATGGTGTAGGAAAGGATTATAATTGTTTGCAAGATTTAATTTTTGGATCTCCAGCTCCAACAATTTTTGTTTAACAATTAATTTTTGTTTTGCAATCTCCTCCATTTGAGCATTATGTCTTCCAATTTCAATCTTGAGATCCTTTGTTTCCCTGTAGATCTTGTCCAGGTATCTATAAATTTGTTTGATGCTGGTATTGGAGTCCACAGCATTTTCTTTCTGGCTCTCCAAGGCCTTAACCACCTCCTTATATAGATATTTGCTTCGAAAGAAGATCGAAGACAGAAGACAGTTTTTTTTGTTTTCTTTAAACATTTCGAATTCATCGACTCCAGTAGCATCAACCTCCTCATTTTGACTTAACCGCAGTTGTTTCGGAGAAGGAAGCTCCTCACTTACTTCGGTAGGCACTCCAAAACTACTTGCCCCTTCTACTTCTTCAGCTTACTCAGTCAGTTGAAGAAAATTTATAACCTGTTCCTCCTCGGGAGTGAAAGGTAAAGTTACATTTGGTCTACCACCTGTAGCCTTCAGTTCTTTTCGATTTGAGGCCAGTTTTTATATTTTAGGTGGGATTTATGGGCGCTCCAAACCTGAAACAATACATTTTGTCTAATAGATGATGAAAAGAAAATTCTGTGTCAATTACCTTCTTCCATTCGATAACCTCCTTACATGGAGGACCTAAAGTGTTTAATTTAATTTGGAGATTCCTCCAAAATTCCCGTATATCATCTGGCGGTCTTTTGGAGTTATTTTTAGCAATGTCAGGATTATCGTCCATTGCACATAGGTACTAATGCCTTAAACCGCTCTCTATTCGTGTTTTTTTCCTTAAAATATAGAAAGAACATAAAAATAAGAAAACAAATACAAAAAAAATTATTTCCTACATTTTTCATGACTCGCGTCCTTTTTGCAGCACAGTTCACAAAATAACAAGCAGATCCGCAATGAGAAAACTGCGGATGTCAAATGCATGGGGAGATTCGATCCGTTCGTTTTCCACGATACAGTGAATCTCATTCACGTTACCGACATGTGGATGGTTCACATCTGCGCATTACACGATGCAAATTGTTCACTATTAGCGGATCGTTCCCCCCGACGGATTCCACGATAGGGGTGTACATTTACGTTTATATATTTTTTAGATCCGCCTACTGACACGCACAATATTTAAAAAGAGAACTTCCCTATGTCTTAAATTCACTTGATTTGCTAGGTCTACCACCACACCACATAATTTAATTTTGAAAAATGGATCACCAATCATACTGCTACGAAACCTAATTGGACCAACATTATGCAACGGAAAGCGGTTGGTTGTCCAGAAAATATAGAATCAAAAATTATCAATGGGCAGTTTAAAGGAGAGCAATACGAGCTTTTCAATAAATTATTATTTATTTGGCAGAAAAACGTTTGCCGGGTCCAGCTAGATAAATAAAAAATCATTTATTCAAAACAAAAATTCGATTTTAAGTTAGGCAGAGTTTTTTTTTTTAAAAAGATAAACATGATTGCAGCTCTTAAGAAAGAGCAAATCATTGCTTCATTACCCTCAGAGAGATAAATAACTTTATACTATATGAATGACAAACGTGTGCTTTTTTGGCAGTTCAAATTTAGGTTTGTTCTTGCCTCATTTCCAAATTGATTGTTCTGTTTTTACATAATTGCCCTCATAGGCGGCTGCAGAACTTTGAATCACAAATATATAAAAAAATCAATTTTGCATTTGAAAATCGATGTTTTCAATCTAACAACTTCAGTTATCAATTGCAAATCTGCAATTTACCATACCACAAGCTAAATTTTCATTTGAAGATCAGGATATTCAATCTGACAATCTAAGTTTTCAATTTGTTACGATTGGCAATTGGAAGTACTCAATTTGATTACTTGATCTTTCATAATGACAGCCAAAATTGCCAATACGGAAAACAACTCATCAAGATTTCATTTGACTGAAAAATTAAATAAGTAAATTTTCATATACAGATGTAGACTACTACTGACAGTTGTTGGTTGAAAAATTACAACTTTCTCATCACAATAGGTCTGTTCGCGAACTAATATGCCAACGGAAATTTATATAAACTTTCATGCAAAACTACACAAACGCGTTCGCGTACTGAGAAAATGGTAAAAAGATGAACGAAAGAAAAATGTACTTTCGTTCATTTTTCTTCACACAGAATTTCAGCTGGTAAAAAATGGAAACTGTCAAATGATGAAGTGCTACAAGTTTGCCAGCAATAAAAACAGCGGTTGCTTCTTTTCAAGCCAAACTAGACCGTTTTTCACCTTTTTACACAAAAGCGTTTGCGTACTTTTCTTAGAAATGAGAGGATTCTCTCTCGATTTTGGAGATTTGACAGTTTCCATTTTTCTGCACATAAAGTATGCGAACGGACCTAATGATTCAAAAAATTGGGAATATGACAACATTTTTTGGTTCAGTGTATTCCTAGATACACATGGTATCACAACGGATTCTTATTCATCTAAGTGCCTGGCCAAACGTTCATGCGAATTTATGTCCTTTCCTTTAAACTTGAGCTCGTGGCTGAACGCAAATTGGATTTCCACAGCAACTTGCTAAGGATGGGAGGAAAAACCCGGTTTTCATTGAAGTTCTCTGCCTACACACAGAATTAATTCCAAAAGTAGTTTTTGGGTGCAAGTAACCGCTCTTTTTTAACCAACGACCATACCACGTCGAGTTAATCGGTTCTCGTCAGATCACCGTAATTAAAAAACGACGTTGGTCTTGGTTAGTACGTAGATGGGGGACCATTTGAGAACAACCGCGTGTCGTTGGACAGTCCCATCTACAGAGTTGAGGTAGATAATATACGTGGTATCACAATGGACCTAAATTGGTCTAAGTGCGTCTGCCGACAGCCACATAAAAACCTAAAAAACCTAACCGCTCTTTTTTCAACCCACGTAAAAGCTACCTGTGTCGCTGGACATGACTTTCATACCCAAGAACGTGTACGTGTTTTAAGCTCATTCAATTCAGATCCTGACAGCATAACTAAGATGGGTAGAAGCAATTGAGTGGATTATGCTTCCAAATTGCAATGCCGTCTTCTATCATTTAAGCAAAAAAAAAAAAGAATTACGCTTGTACATTGAAACTGAACGACTTTCTATTCTCAATGTATGTGGTAATGACAACCTTTGTTTGAAAAAGCACATAATTGATGTCGCCAAGAACTCCGCGAAATGTTAATTAAGCGATGCAAGAAATATGTCACACCTCGGATCTCGCCCCAAAATTGAGTATAAAATTTGTATCTGAGCCGATGACAAAATCACATATTTGGAGCTACTTGACGCAATACAAAAACTGGCGATAAAACTTAATAGCGATAGAGATATCGCGAAATCGCTTGACTCTTAGTCTTCGAAATTATGTCTCCTATCTTTAACTGTTTTTTCTTTATGTCCACCACAAGTCCGTAAAAGAAAAGGTATGCTGCATTGATTACGCTTTTAACACATTTTAGCTGCAATACCCGCCATGCCAGGAATGCGCATCATTTCACCATTAAGCATATTTTCGGACTTCTGGTTAAATCCAAAAAATCCTTCCATAGCCTTACAACATCAATGTACAATGTTCTTCGCAACTCTGTTTTTCCTGCCCATTATAATTATTTACAAACACTCAAAACCAACATTCTAACGACATAAAGTTATCCACACAAATTCTGCCTGCCGCTTGCATGGGTGTTTTCTGCGCTACACACTTTCTTCTTAGAACAAGCAGTGTAGATGATATGATGCCGATATCTAGCATGTAAGGTGCCGTCTCCAAGACAATAATGATCTTGCGGTGCCAATTAATAGATATCCAGACGGTGGGCCCCTCATTCTTGGTTTTTCTTCTTATTGGCCGATCCAAATTGAGGACGAGTTATGAATTTATATAGTTATGTATTTAAATGAAAACGAACTATATTTTATTATGCATATTTTATTCGACTTAACTGTTCGAGCTCTATTCCAGGAGTGAATCTTGTGCTTGATGAAAATCTTCATCAGATGATGAATATTTTCAGGCACTCTCATGATGCATAGATTACACGTTTCCTCAAGATCTGTTCTGTGTGGCATGGAATTCAAATTTATTAATTCTGCTCTCGCTCTAAAAATGGTGCTTATAACTTTCGATGAAAAATTTATATTGAAATAACTTTCGTGAGATAGCAAATGATGGTTTAGGTTCCTATAGATTAACCTTGAAGCTGAGGAAGATACTCTAATTAGGTGCTGATCGTATAATTTGTCATCCACTTTAGCAATGATCATTGCAAAAAGCCTCTGCCAGTCGTTAACATTAGTTAAAGTAAAGGAGACATTCAGTTCGAGAGATATCGCTAGCTGGTTCCAATCCTTAAATGGAGAAGCATTGGTTTGTAGCAATCTTATTAAGATAGTCTTGGAAAGATTATTCCCGCTTCTCATTACCACTCTGGTTAAATAATCAGAATGAGCTTTCAAGTTTCGCACGTAGATGGGAGGCAAACCTGACTCTACATGAATAGCGTAGGTCTTAGTCGCATTTGGTAGCCGGAATAGACGCTTGAAAAAGAATCTTTGGACTGCCTCAAATTCTTCGAGCGGGCTCACACCAAAGGCCTGCACACCATAGCACATACAAGTATTAACTGTGGCGTTAAACACTTGATACTTCGAAGAAAGGTCAATGTTTTGATTGGCGAAGAACTTCGGCCACATCATGTTGAGTGCCAGTTTGGCTTCAATACTTTTTTCTCTGGCATGCTTGTTAAAGTTTAGATTCTACGACAACAAAACACCCAGGTACTCACGAACTACCTCAATTTGTTCGTTGTTAAGGCGCCAAGTTCCTACCCCAGGACGTCTTCTCTGCCGGTTCTCAAATACCATGACCTTGGTTTTTGCGACGTTGATATGGAGATCCCAAGTTTTACAGTAGGTTTGCAATCTATTAATTTGCAGTTGCAAAGAAGAAGGATTTTCCGCCAGTAACACTCGGTCATCAGCGTACAGAAGTACTTTTATGTGATTGCCCGCAAAGTTAACGCCACCCGGAAGAATATCAGATATTGCATCAATGTACAACGCGAATAAAATTGGGCTTAATATGCAGCCCTGAGGGATGCCTGCAGATGTTTCAAACCATTCGGACAGGTTCGACCCATCCCACACAGCTGCGCAAGATGACGAAAGAAATTTGGCATACAACATTTAGAACTTTCTTGACACTCCAAGGGATGCCAGTTTATAAATTAAAGCTTGCCTGTTAACTGTATCAAATGCTGCTTTAAAATCTACAAAGCACACAAAAAGTTTCTTATTATTTTCAATATATTTTCTAGCGATGCTAGTCAGCGCGAAAATATGATCAACGACGGAAAAACCAGCCCGGAAACCAGCTTGATACATGCTGAGGCGATTATTATCCTCTATCCACCTGGAAAGTCTTGTGTATAAGATCGCAGCAAAAATCTTTCTTAGAGAATTGAGAATAGAGATGCCTCTGTAGTTTTCTGGTCGACTCACATCACCTTTTTTGAAAATAGGAAAAATAAGCGCTTTGGTAAAGCACGTTGGTATACAAGCGCTGTTGTATATTAAATTGAAAAAATCCACAATATAAGTCTCGAGTTGGTCTGTTCCGTTTTTAAAAAATTCAATTGGAATACCATCGCACCCCGGAGCTTTGTTGTTTTTAATAGCCTGCAAGGAAGCTTTAAGTTCTCCTAAGGAAATCGGGCAGTCAAGTTCACATACCATTGTGTTTGGTAATGCAAAGCTAAAACTGTGAAGACCCTCCTCCGCTGATAGCAGTGTTTTAAAATGAGCAGCTAACGTATCAGCTTCGACAGAAATCTTCACAGTTCGAATGCGCCCTCCCAATTCCTGGACATTATTCCAGAATTATTTTGAGTTTTTGGACTGTTGTAACCTATTTGCAAGACTTTTGAGGTAACTAGCTTTTTTCTGATAGCATAACTGTTTAAATTCCTTATTGGCGCGCAGGTACAACGATTTGAAGGCAAAAGAGTTTGTAGCTCTAAAAAGTTTTAAGAACTTAAAAGAGAGTTTTCGTAAGTTGCTACATTCTCTATCGAACCATTTGCTTTTAGGAGTGAACGAAGGGGTGTTGTTCACAGGAGGAGCCGAAGCGTGGATTACCCTTGTAATACTGTCACCAATCATATCAATGTCGCTCTCAGGTTGCAGTGGGAGAGCATTACAATGGTGATTCAAAAGATGTTTGTACCGATAAACTCTACTTTCGACCCACTTAAGTTTGAGGAGACTAACTGGGATTCTCTGACGGGTATTCTCAACGAGATGGAATTTTACATCAAGTGGTAAGTGCACTGAGAAACTGGCTATGGGCACCTGCAGATCATCAACCATGTTCAACAAATCTCCTGAGATCGCACAAAGGTCTATGACCGATTGACCTTGGCCGCTAATAAACGTCAGTTCGCCACTCACATCACCATTTGCTACCCCATTCAGCACATACAACCCGAAATCCATAAGTAATTCCGTCAGAAGCCTACCTTCCCTATTGAAGGTTTGATCTTCCGAATTTCTATTTGTGCTGAATGAAGTAAATAAACTATAAGCAGGAGAGTTTTGAAAATTACCAATTCGAGCATTAAAATCACCGATTATCATAATATTTTCCAAAGAAGAATCGTTAAGAAAGCCACGTAAATTTGTCGAAATCGTTTTGCCAGTTATTGCAATTGAGGTAGACAGGTACAATATTTAATTTAAATTGACTGTTTAAAATTTCAACAATAAGCCTATCTCTCATACGTTTGACTTCAACGAAATAGTTGTATTTAAATTTCACTCCATAAAGAATACCCCCGCTCGCTTTTCCATGTACATTTGACCTAATTGCTGGAACAAATTTTAAGTTAAAATCTTTAAAATATTTACGGAAATCATCTTCCATTTTTTCTTCTAAAAAGTCTCGATAAGTATTATTATATCAAACTTTAAGACATATTTAAAAAAGTCTGGTTGCAAAAGTTTATTTTTTAGGCCAGAAATATTATAGGAGAGTATTGATAAATTAATAGTGTTAATAATAATATTTTGGCAGACGGCATTATTTTCCTATTGTGTTATCGACTTAAGAATATGCGAAGATTCGCGGGCAAGTGACGTCAGTTGAGAGACCGATGGTGCTTGCTTATCAGCCGCAGCTAATTTCACTCCCTCGCGGCAGTCAAAATAATCACGTGAAATGTCACCAAACAAGTTGTTGACAAAATGCAGCTCCGCCGGAGAGTTGACAACCAGACCACGCGTGAATTTGTATAAAAAAATGTTGTTGTTTATTTGCATTTTGTCACCTTTAATTGTGATTTTTGCTTCGGGATTAATTTCAGAGAGTTTGTTTTTGATTTCGAATAGTGTCTGCTTTTTTTGCCGGTACAATAGTGTCTGCTCTCGGGAAATACTAATGGCAGTACCTTTGAGTTGATAAGCGACAGACATTATTTTGTCCACCTCATCTGGCGAGTGCAATTCTAAAAAGACAGTGCTCCTCTGTGCGTGAGTGTTTTTTATTATCCGTGCCTTTTTAAAGTGAATATCTTCACCTTCTTGTAACTTGAGAAGCCCACGGCAAGTTTGTTTGGCTACTTCAACTCCGTCGGTTTCTCTGTCTAGAGGAAGGTGTACCCCCATACAGTTTTCATTTGTTTTCCGCGAGATAATTTCAATTTGAGACTCTAGGAGCTCACACCGCTCCGTCATGGCATTTAGTTTTTGGTACAGTTGTGAGTTGGCCGTACGTAAAGCATCCAACTCGATAGTTAGAGATGCAAAATCGTGTTTAGTTGCCAAATCTTTTATTTGTTCTGCGATCAAGTCACTGAGGAGATTTTTAAATTCGGCTATAGACATATCTCCGACTGCCATCTTGTGTTGTGGATATGAGCTATGCTTCTTGTTAGTGTAATTAGGCTCTGGTGAAGTGTCAGTTATTGTTCTTTTGTTGCCGTTCGTAGAGGGATCCCGTTTACTTTTAGCGAAAGTTGAATTTTGCAAATTTTTAGACTTAAAATACTTCCTACCTTGGAAATGCAGGTGAGATTTTTTTTTTTGGTGTTTGACTTGAGCAAATTTTCTATTAAATTTAACTAAAAACTGTGCAGAATTTGAAAAACTGATTAGGAGCTTACACTTTTATTACACTTCAAAGTGACAGTTGAAATGTCAATCACATTTAGAGTTGGTTAATTATAAAACCAGACTGGAAATCGCACTATTGGAAAACAAATTGAGTTATCCTCCGTCGACTTTAATCAAAAGTTTGGCGGATGGTGAAGCGGAAAAAATTGCTGGACAAGATTTGTCTAGCGAATTACAAACAGAAAACAATGATGATGATTTCCATTCTGAGGATGAGAACCCTGGTACTACGTTATATTTAGACCAATATTGAACATTTTTTTTATTAATACCTAATTTTTTCTACAACGTAAATGAAATGTTTATTTTTTAAAATGAAAATTAACGGAAATGAATAAATATTTTGCGTAAACATAGCCTGTTTATTTTTATTGCTGATTTTGAAAGAAGTTCAATAGCTGCTGCTGCCTTAACTGTGCACCTTGGGACGGTGATGGAAATAATACATCCGCTTCATTATTTGTTTCCTCTTGCTGTTGAGGGTTTTCTTCTTGCACCGTATAGGTATCGGTCATATAGCTACGAGACATATTGCATAGAGTAGCACAGCATTTAAATATATTTGCAGCAAATACGGGCGCAACTCGCAGGTTATTTAGGCATGGGAACTTTTCTTTCAGAACTCCGAATGCACTCTCAACTAAGCGCCGTGTTTTTTTATGAGCCCTGTTGTATCGGAAAATAGATACTGTGTTTGCGATTGAGGTTGAAGGTGGCATTAGCCACGTTTTTAATGAGTAAGCGCTGTCGCCTAATATTACGGCATTGGGAAACGGTCTCCATCCACTTTCCATTTTTTGATAAAGCGTACTATTCCTCAGTACTCTTGCATCATGAACACTGCCCTGCCAGTTAGCGCTAACATAATAGAATCTTAGGTCTGGTCCACATACTGCCATACAATTCAGCGAATGCTTACCATGCCGATCAATGAAAGCTGATTCATTGTTTGAAGGTGCATCAATGTTGATCAAAATATCATCAAAAAACTCCTGTATGGTAAGGTGTATACTATCAGGCCAACACACTTGTTTCGGAAATTCAATTGCATTCACTGCAGAAGTGACTTCTTTTACACATCGACTGACTGTCATTTTGCTAACACCGTGGACGTCACTTATAACATGGTACTGAGATCCAGTCCCAAACCAATGCAAGGCTATTAATATTTTCTCCCTAACACTAAGCGCCTTGCTTTTATTAGTTGGCGAACGCAATTTATGTGAGAGACTTTCAGTCAGGTAATCAACAACTTGTACTGGCAGACGAAATTTTTCAACGAACAAATTGGAATCTATTTCGAAATTTATTCTGCCTTTAAATACTCTTATATTTCGTAAATTCTCACTGTCACTAACTGACTCAGAATCAAAAAAAAAACATTATTAATGGCAAATTGTTAGGTAGCTATTCACTATATAAATTTTAAATGACCTTCCTGTATCACACTTTGCAAACACTTGCAAATGTTTATTTCTAACAAGTCGGTCACCGTCGGTTAGAATTAATCAACTTTTTAACAAATGCATTCTCTTTTCTTTAAGCACTTGTTGTTTCCAGTTACAGAACAGTAGAATTATCAAATTTCCCACTTGTTAAATTGCTCTAAAACAATTGTTGAGGTGCTCGCAGATTGGTTAGTACGTGTTACACAAATTTTCAACAGTTGTTGAATTTCGCTTGTTTAACAAGCACTTGCTGTATTGTGTTATAGGCCCCTGGTCGATTGTAGAGTGCTTAATCCTGAATCCGAATTGGTGGTCAGGTATTAATCGACGTTCTTCGATAATTGGATGTAGGCGCTTTAACAAAAGTTTTTCGAATACCTTCGACATTATCGGTAAGAGCGATATTTGTAATGGTTCGCGGTCTAGCAAGTATGTACCTGAAATATGGTCTTAGCTAATTATGTCGAAGATTACCCATCCTTAGTCTCGGCTATAGAGCCAACGTCTATACTCACCAGCAGCAGAGCTGCTAAACTAGGTAAGCGGATGTGGTCGAAGACGAGAGATAAATTTCTATTTGTCCTTGAAGCCAATGCTCCGTCAGTGGACTAAATTAAAAAGATATTACTCGTAGTAGGTCTGGTAGCAAAAAGACACTTTATTCATAATTTTCATTCTATTTATACAGAAATATTTGTATCGATCCCCATTCGATAATTCAGTTCCCTCCCTTGAATATTGGACAACCGCAGCGTCATCATACACTACGCACGATCTACATAACTTTATAACCGTAGTATATTCCCGAGGGGCAATGTCCCCATATTCATTAATTCATAACTCAGAATTAAGCTTGGTCAGCGCACCAGTACTTTGAACTAGTGATGGTCATAATCGAATGATTCCAATAATCGAGATATTAGTACTCGAGTGATCTAAATAATCGAATGATCACTCGAGATATAAAAACAAACAACAACAGAAGTTTCGCAAAAGGAAACGGCAACAGGAAGCAATTACTAATACTTACACGAAGCCAACGAAAATTCAGTTGAGCAAACGGCTAATGCACTTATCGCAAATATTATGTGAGTGAAGTAGTAATCCATATAAAAGTTCTCGAATGTCGATTCATTCGAAGAGTAGTAACTAATTATAAATTAAATAGTAATGCTACTGTTTTTTCATTCGAGAGCTCTTGCATTCGAGATCGAGTACGGGGAATACGAAAAAGGCAGCTGCTTATCATTCGAATGAACAAAATCAAAAACACAGAGCAAGCCATGTGAATATGAGCTATTATCTTTTCATACTTAAATAATATAGAAACAGGTATTCTTCTCACACAAACTCACCGTCACCAGTCACGAGCTTTGTGATTGTGGGAAGTGTATTTCGGTGTTTAAGTATGTATTGTGATGAGACATTTTGTTCTAAAATTAAAGCAAAAGTAAGTTCTTGATTGGTACTATTTTTTTTCATTCGAGTTATGGGACGTGGGGTAGTTGCGCATCATTTCATTCGAATGAAAACACACACTCACAACTCACAAGGTTTTTATCACATCTGCTTTGCGACGAATGGGTTGACTTGGTATGTACGTGCAGGAAAGTGCGTTCTCTGTGTTTTATTTAGTAGTTGTGTGTGAGACATTTTGCTCTAGTGTCGAGTAGAGCGCATGCGAGAGATCATTCGAATGATTTGAAATGAAGAATGAGATATCTCGAGATATTGCAAGAATCGATTATAATCGATTAAATCATTCGAATGCACTCATCATTACTTTGAACTGTACTTCGCTCCCCTTTGTGCTGTACATGCATTCATGCATCCACGTCATTTCGGGTCTCGGTAATCCGATCTCCAACTCATTGATAAATGCACAGTGCACTTGAAATACACTGTGCAAGGTTGCTAGCCGGCTGCACCGTGCTTGGGTGCTATATGATATACTTCCCATAGCAGTGCATGTGGGGTTTGTGTGCATAGTGCATAGTGTGCATTGCAGTGCATGTGTTGGCTATTGTTTGATTGGCAAAGAGTTGATCGTCCGAAGCGTAGTGGCTTGTGCCAGGCTACTCGAGTTACGATATTTTAATGGGTCATGTTATTTTTATTGGGTTGTTAAACGCTTTCAGTTATGTAGGATCGTTAATGCGGTGATCGATTATTTAGGAAGTAAATGATTACCTAACAATAAAAATGGGAATGGGGAGTAAAACGAACACTGGCATTCCTCACATATTGGCCTATATGATTTTTTGTCATTTAGTGGTTTACCGGGCTTTGGAACCATCCGCAGTTAATGATAACACCAACCCCACATCGTGTAAGTTATTTTGCAAAGCGTAACTGTTTTCTCCGTTAAATATTGGTACACTTCTTGCTTCTCTTAAGCAATCGCATAATGTTAGAGCAATATTTTTTATTTCTTTCTTTTAACTTCACTAATTCTTATTTTACACTTCTGAAGAATTTTAACTTCTTCAAACACGTTTTAGTTCTTTATTGAATCCTTTTTTCACTAAGGTTATAAATTTATATAGTTATGTATTTAAATGAAAACGAACTATATTTTATTATGTATATTTTATTGGACTTAACTGTTCGAGCTCTATTCCAGGAGTGAATCTTGTGCTTGATGAAAATCTTCATCAAGCAACATTTGCTTTTAAAAGAGATGGGTGGTCCCATCACAAAAATGATATGCTTTGCATTAACTGAAATTTAATATGCAAAAGATACTGCATCTTCTGTTGCAGTGTCTTTTGTTTTTTCTTCAGATAAGAATAATTCTTTATCTTTTGCAATGTTACACAGTTCAACATTGTCGTCTAATATGACTGACGTTTCCAGCCTTTTACAGCAGTGGTGAATTTTACATCCATGACTTCAAGCCTCTGTCTAGTTACAAGAGTGGGCTCATTACCGGCCTTCAGTATGTCAAGTCGGTAGTAGAAAAACAACTTTTGAAGAGTTTCAATACGCTATTTGCGTCTGTACTGCGCGCTCCTGACTATAGCACCAATCAAATGTTTATTGCTTGTCCAGTATATTCGACGAGCCTTAACCCTCTAATGCCTTATTTTTTGATTTGAGTCAATAAATTAGTATAGACTAATATTCACACGAGAAGACCGAATCTGAAGTCCGTTTTTCAATTTGGCGAAGTTAACACCTTCTACAGGTAAATGTCTTCACACCGCCTTGAGGCGGGCTTGGGTCATTAGAGCAAAAAAAAGAAACACAAATGTAGTATAAGAAAATAATATTTTATTGTCTAAAAATATGGTTAATGAAAAAAATTAATAAAAACCACTATCGCCGTTGATGGAACTTAAGGAAACACGACATGGTAGTTGAATTGCAAAGGTTCAGGTTGCATTTATTGCAATATGCTTAAGTTTCCGACCTGCACCCCGGCAATTTGCATGTCTTTTTTCTAGATCGATCGTAAAATGTACACCAGTGGGCCACATTATCATAACGAACCTCTGGCGATGGAGTATACGTTTTCTTTGGCTTTAGTGGCGGTGGAGCCGATGATGCCGTTGGACGGCCTTTTGGTTTTTTGCCTTCGTTTGAAATCATACACAATGATTTAGCTACCTCCGACCGAAATAATGGCAATTCGAAATTGAGACCAGCCATGAGATCGACACCACCCATGTGTCGATTATACTCCTTGAATGGGCAACTTCAATCTGCTGCTGGTTTTTTCGATCCCATCGCGTGGATTTCGAAGGTGGCGGTTTAAGTTCGCGAGCAAGAATTGGTTTCACACCAACATAGGTCGAAAGCAATCGAACGCTTTTGTTGTCCAACCACAAAACGCTGCTTATGTCTATTCCGTAAGCATTGGTGACGAATTCCTCGGAGTCGTTCAGCTTTTAGTTTGATTAGTTCAGCATTGCTCGACAATTTGATGTTTAGCACACGATTCGCGCGTACAGTTCCCAAGCTATAAATTCCACGGCTTTTTAGATATGTCAGCAAACCCAAGGAAGTGTAGAAGTTGTCGAAGTAAATAATATGGTTGACGTTGTTTGGAATTTTGGCAGACAAACGAACAACAACATTCGATGAAGCTCCAAGATCCGGTGCATTTTCGAATACCACATTATCACCGGCGCCAGAATAAATGTCAAAGGAATATGAATAGCCCGTATGATCACACAACACAAAGAGCTTGGTTCCCCATTTATGTGGTTTGGCTGGCATGTATTGACAAGTTGGGTAGCCACCCATTTTCGTAGAGCACATCATCTACACAAAGACGATGAAGCATCGGAACAGATCCAAAGCGTTTGTTGAAATGGGTTATCAGTGGTCGCACTCTATGCAATTTATCGTGTCCCAGTTGGCCATTTGGAATCGCGGTGGAGTTGTTATTAAAATGCCAAAATTCGCGCATCTTTTCGAATCTGGTGCGATGCATTGCTGTTCGGATTGCTTTGAGTGAGTGCCTTCCCAAGTAAGAACGAACGTTTGGGTAGCGATACACGGACATGAAGAACATAATTCCGATAAACTGGCGAACCTCTTGTACATCGGTTACAAATTGAGTATCTACGTTTTGTTGGCGAGCGTATACATTCATTTGATGAACCAGATACTTCAGAAATTCATCGGTTACAAAGTAGTGGAAGCAATCAAATGGTGTTTTCAGTGCCTTCACTTCATCTGGCAGGTGTTTCACTCCAGGGAAAACGACTTCGTTTATATGCAACTGCAGATTTTTCTTCTTCCATAACATCGCTTTGAACTCACGTCCATCGTTCTTGATTTCTTTTATTGCACCGATGAATTGGCCAGTGCTCGAAGTGTTTGGGCCGCCTTCCTCTTCTTGCAACTCCTTTGTGTCATTTGAATCGCGTTTACGTTTTTTAAACGACAACTGCAAAGTTTGCGGTATTTCTTTGAAATGTATTTCCAGTGGCATTTATGTCAGAAGCAATCGCAACAACATTCGAATCATTTTCCTCACGAGATGCCTCTACATTAATAATATCGAGACTTGTATTGATTGTTATTGATTGTTATTGATGCACAAATCCACTTGAATTCATCAAGCAATTATCGATTAACAAATCGTCGTCTGGGCAAATGCTCAAATCTGGATCGCCAACATCGTCGTCGAAATCGTCCTCGCCGTCCGTGTCCTCCGCGATCGAAATTGAGTCCATGAAATCAGCAATTTCATCGTCTGTCATCTTCGACAGGTTAAATGTCTTACGTTGCGACATTACTGATAAATGAGAAAAACAAATACTTAAATTCATTGAAAATACCTGATAAAACCACAGAAGCTATAATGTCGCATATGAAACATTTTTTCGCTCAAATGCCTTTGCCCGCCTCTAGACGGGTGCAAGTGCACTCAAAAATTTGATAAAAAATTCGCTCAAAATGCAAAACTTGATTCGCCATTCGATAGACAGCAGTTTTATCTACTCACCGATATTTTTTTTTACTAGTTCCGACTAAAATTACTGCAAACTTTGGCCTTAGAAAAATCGTGTTTGGGATAAAATATTTTATGCTTACACATTTAATTTTGACTTTGAAGTGATTTTGTTTGCAAATGGAATGCAGTGCAACGGTAAAACAAATGCCTATATATAGAACAATATTTGGTTAACAAGTAGGCAAAAAAAAATTTGAAAAAAATTATATCGCGAAGTGTGATGACTCATAAGGTATACCCCGCCTACAGGCGGTTGTGGGCATTAGAGGGTTAATAGTAAATGGTTTTTCAATAAGAGCGCTACAAAAGTTTTTTTTTAAATAAAACAAAAACGGTTTTGGATATCAATGAAATTCTTTATTCCTTTGAAAGTACGTTCGATGCCATTATGTATGGAACTCGATTTCTTTTGCATGGCCACCACGGACACGCTTGCAGAAGTCCAGACCCTGAACCCAATTTTCGACGTTTTTCAAGCATACATCGGCCGATACTGCTGCAATTTCACGTTCGATATTCGTACGAAGTTCATCAATCGTCGCTGGCTTGTTGGCATAGACCATAGACTTGACGTAGCCCCACAGGAAATAGTCTAACGGCGTCTGTAGCGCTCTTATTGAAAAACCCTTTATAAGCGATGTGAGTGAAATGTAAAGTACACTGACACTGAGATAACTTCAGTATATATTCCTCTTCGGCTAAGCCACATTTTAATAGCCATACAGTCTTAAAAACTATTCGTTAACATAAGACTAGTTTATACTTCTTTGCTTAGAACCTCCACTTCTTTGAGTTACTCCTGTCTCCTGTGATTTTATACAAATGATATTTTTATATAAGAGACACCTCCGTCTGCAGTCTTTCATAGAAAAAGCACAATTTTGTATCCAAATTGAATTCAATTCATCTTGGTATGTATATCCCATGACCTCAGACAAGTAAAGCGGCTGAATCAGAAGCTCCATTGGGTTTGATACCTCGGGGCACTTGTCTATCTTGACCGATCTGATACTGAAGTGTTTTGCAGTTAAAATTTTAGATTGCCATCAAAAAAAACTTACCGCCCACCGTTCCAGCAAAGTTATGTAGCTCTTTGCCACTCCCATGTGAGTCACCTTCACAGTTGCGAGGCTGTTTATTTTAACAATCCTCTACTCACTCGCGCGCCTGCCTCCACACACCAACTACGTACCTAAATCATTAAGTGAACAAAAAAGTATCTCCCATAATCTTGAATGACTAGTATACAACATTATGTCCCCAGGACCTATTGAGAACTTCGCATAAAAAATGCTCACATCTGTATCCAAAACATGATACACCTGGACGACAGCTATAAGATTATTAAGCTTTCATAACTCATTCAGGTCCTTCCAATATTTCATCTCAAACATCCCGTAAATATAAGCACCCACGTTCATTATGCCGCCACCTTTCATACACAAACCTTTTTGTTTGTGTTCACACCCCGATTATCTCCTAATCCTGCTGCGCGCCGCACCGCATCTCCGGCCATCGACATTGTCATACGCGTTCCACTAGTTCCTTAAATTTTCTCCTACGCATTCATCCGTCGCATTGGTCGGAGAGTATAAATCAACACACAGACAGAAGACAAGAGTGAAAAAAAAACAAAAGTGCGATAGGTACACCCTCTTCTACCAGCCATGTGGCCCTCAGTTAAGCCCCAAGGAGGCCATCCGGATTATGTGGGACATAATAAAACTATAAATTAAATTAACTCATAAAAATTCCAACTGCATAAAATAAATAAAATTCTAGTGCCCGCAGGAGACTGTTCGCAGTTCTTGTTTTATTATTTTATGTTTCACAGAACGGTAGGGATGTTGGGGCGGAGGAATGGGGGTTTTTTCAGCCGACAAGCTTGAGAACGCTAGTGCGGGGCGCGTTTGTTCTTCAAGGATATCAATGAGATGAGCTTTAAAAGCTGTTTTCTTTATTATTATTATTATCATTATTATGATCCCCGTCCCGTGGCCATATATAGGAGTAGGTAGGTAAGTCTTGAATAGGTCAGAGGCAAATCTTCTTGTATCTTCGCCCTGCCCAACCCATAGCCCATCGTTGTCTTGTGCAGTTTTGGTGATATGTATTCCGAAAGTACCCCAATCGCAGTGTTATGGCTTCTTTCTTCAATTTCATTTTGTTGTAGAGGGGAATAACGAGAAAAAAACCTTTGAGGACAGAGACTTTTTGGTGAGGGAAGTTTGGGGAAAAAATTTAGCTTTAATATCTAAAGATACATTTCTTCCTTGTGCTCTGTTATAGACACCCTCATTGTTTCTGGAATGATGACTTTGGTTGAGGGCCACAACGACGATGACAACTACGAAGACGGTATCGAAAGCGATGATAATGGACCGAGATGGTGAGGGTAGGACCCCAATTTGAAGGAGCTCGTTCTCCAGGTCAGTAAATTGAGTGTTGGGTTTGCGTTCAGTTTGCGTAAAATTTGTGCTGTTGACTCTGCCTCTTTATCCACTTTTGTCATTTTGTGTGTGCTGGCTGCATTGTTTGCTTGTGTTTATTTTGATGACATAAATAAAAGAGGAAAACTTTATCGTGTAATGGTTTTTATTGTATTTACTGAAATCAGATACATTTAGTTAGTTCATTTAGGACAATGAAACGATATTATCAATTTGATGAGAGTAAACAAAGAGTGGGCGATTGTTTTTTGTGCCTTTTCTTGCGATTTGTATATGAGATCGTTTATTTGGGCGAGCTCTCAGAATGGAAAACAATTAGAATATGTATTGAGAAAGCTAACAATTAAATTGTTGAGAATTAATAGAAAGTAAATTCACTCTTAAACATAACATAACAGGGTGAATTGAGCACATTCCTTGCAAGGAAATGATTTCGCGCACTCTGAGGGAACTGCGTTGCATCGTGTTGCATATTGACAAATCCGATCAATACATCATCAAGAGGATACGCATGTAAGACTACGATCAATCAAAAGTCATTGCATCACGCGACCCATCGAGCTAAGTTTGAGTCGACAAAACTAATTAACAAAAAAAATTAAAACAATTGATGTTGATTGGCCTCAAGGATGTTCCAAGAACAGAGGATGTCTTCCCGATAGCTATGAGTTGCTCGACTGGTTGTTTATTGGTAGGCAGGCGCTCATTAGGGTGGAGTGTCGAAGTATTGCCACCATTAATAAAATGCTGTTTTCTCTGCAGTTTACCAAAAAAAGGCTGCGTATTTTCAAAGAGAATCCATACGCAATTTTTGCTAAGTGAAGGCCTCAACTTAAGCTTACAACATTTTCGTAAAATTCATCTTGGAAGAGGGGGTGCGCCGTTTCCCCTTCGTAAATGCACAAATACTTAATACAAAACACAACACAACACAATCCGGAACAGCCTAGCGTTGCGCTTAGCGTAGATTTATTGGTTGACCAATGGCCCAACGGGACGCTTAGCGCAATTGTCACTGCTTCTGTTGGCCGGCGAGATTCCGTGTTTGAACAACGGCCTAGTGGAACACTTAGCGCATTGTCACTGCTCCTATCACTGTAGAATGGATGCATGAAAACACTTTGGTTCACTTCTGTTAAAAGTCTTTAATATCTTTAATATATATGCCTAGCGGGACGCTTAGCGATATTTGATTTACAAATGTATAATAATAAAGTCAAGCCAGAAAGTAAGCCGATCATAATTTGGTACTGAGTCTTATGTTCATTTTGTAAGAAAGCAAGTGTGAACTGTAATTTTGAGTGTTGATTTGATGTAAATTTAAACAATTTGAGAAGCTGAATACAATTTGGAACACTCTGAGGAGCTCAAAGGGTTTGGATTTAAGATCGCTAATTCTGAATGGTTTGTGTCTATGGTCAATGAAGTACGTTAAGTTTGAATTCAACACCCCTATTATGGTTAGCGAATCGAAAGTTCGACTCGAATTGAATCAACATCTAAAAGAAGGTAACACTTTTAACAATTGTTTAATCAACTGAAATGTATCTCATCGAACTCAACTTTGAAACAACTGAATACATTTTTCATGTTGTACGACACAACAATTTGAGTTGATATTGTTAACGTATTGCCTACTTTTAGATGTTAATTCAATTCGAATCGAACGTTCGATTCGCTAACCGTAATAGGGGGGTAAAATTAGAGAGAATGATCGTTACAATTTGAATTTAAATGATGTAGGTAATTCCTTAAAATAATTCTGGTTACAATCTTTATTTAGATTTTTTTTTGTTTATTAGATCAAATTTTATAAAAATCGAATGGTTTAACACACTTGCAGTTAGGCTAATTCCGTCAATTAACTTTTAATTGTTTTGCATGAACAACCGTGTCTTTTAATTGCTACAATGTGAAGTTGACGGCTGGAGTTTCAGCGCTCTTTCACGGCTCGCTACAATCGATCATTAGGCTCCCTTTTTCTGTGGTGCTAGCCTACTTTTCCATTCATTATTTTCGAAAAAAAATCTTTCCTTCGCTGGGACTTAAACTACGCCATTTGAAGTCACAAGTTTTAGCTCATCCTGAAATGGGGTTCGGTTGTTTATGAATTTTTAATGAACATGCCAACATTTTTCTAAGCGCCTACGAGTGTACATCCTTTTTTTTATTTATAATTTCTACGCACTAAATGAACTTTAAGTACCCTTATAATGTGGACATGTTTATAGTCACATAGTGCGGGCATTAACGGAATGCGTATAAGGATGACAGTGGAGAAATTGACGCATGTTGGATTTAAATGTTTGCAGATTAAAATGGGTATGAAAAACAGAGCAGGGAAGTGCATTCCACATTCCTTGTCGAATCGCCAAGGAAAGATTATTTTTATTTCACTGAACGTTCGAAAAAATTCTTGAGGGTGAAGTGATGTGTATTCATGGCATGCCGGGTATTGCGGTTAAAACGTTCTATTGGTGGATGGCAGCTGGCTATTTCGTTCGAGCACTTGTGGTGGAAAAATCGATAGAACAGCGATAGGCAGGAGATAATATGTGTGCCCGGATATGAGCCTTATAAATTGTAGCCAGATCAGAAGGGTTCAAATATTTCTTGCATTGCTTAAGGAAGCCTAGATATTTCGCAGCGTTCTTGGCAACATCGGAATTTAACATTGTCATTTAAATTGCTTCGTAAATTGTATGCGTTAGATATTGGACTCTCAACTAACGTCGCCGGCTTGTTGGCATAGACCATTGATTAAATGTAGCCTCATAAGAAATGTCTCGAGGCATTAAATCACACGATCTCGGCGGCCAATAGACGGGTCCGTTTCTCGAGATAACACGTTCACCGAACTGAGACCTCAATAGCTCAATTGTTGCACCCGCTGTGTGGCTTGTGGCACCGTCTTGTTGGAACTACATAATCATTGATGTCCAATTCATGCAATTGCTCAAAGAAATTATGTTTCAACACGTCTCTGTAGCGAATACCATTTACCGTAACGTGATGGTCATTTTCATCGACGAAAAAAGAACGGCCCAATGACGGCACCGGCATGAAAACCGCACCAAACAATGACTTATTGCGGATGAAGTGCTGTTTCATGAAGCACATGAGGATTCTCACCTGTCCAGTAACGCATATATTGCTTATTGAAGAAGCCGTATAGGTATAACCAAAAATGCGCTCATCGCTAAAGACGATTTTGCGATGAAATTCTTCATTTCTTTCCATCATGTCGTCACTTCATATCATCAAGTGGCTTTAGTTCTTCAGTCAACTTGATCTTGAAAGGGTGTAGGCCAAGATCTTTATGCAAAATTCGTCAGCCATCATGTGGTCTGGGAGAGGCCCAATTCTTCAGAACGCCGTGAAATTGACTGACTTGGCTGGTTTGCGACGGACGCCTCTACGGCAGCTCGGGCAACGTAGTCTCACTGGCCCGGCAATATTAAGCAGCATTTCACTAGACTATGAATTGCTTGTCTACTGTGACGAGAATTATGGCTGCAAATTGGCGTTAATGCTCTTAAAGTTGCGACCTCGAAATTTCGGCGGTAAGTTTTAATTACAGCGCAACTTCGACAATCCGGACGCATATAGTTTTGGGCACGTTCGGATTATCAAATTGTCCGGACTATAGTAGTGAAAATTATTAAAATAGTCTAAGTGAATTAAATACATATATATGTACGTATGTACTATGATTTATTAAAAAACATTAAATTATTACATCAAATTATTATATTAAATACATACATATTATGGTTTATTAAAAAATGAAGTTATTTTGTGCTGACTAACTTTGTTGAGGTGAATGATTTGTGCTTTTTGCTCTGTCCTCTTCAACAATAGAATATCCTGCATATCTATATTTTCTCCTCAGCCCACTCAATGCAAACTGAAAATGATTTCTTTGCATCTGCATTAGATATCTTTGTTTTAGCAGCCATTTCTACAAAGTCGTCTTCAGAGTCTGTAAGCAGCACTGGGGATTCTTTTAGTTTAGCGTGTTGTATTATTTCTTCATCGGAAAACTCCAATGAAAATTCATTTGCACCAGTTGCCCAATCATTGATATCTTTTTCAGTTAGGTCATTACTGAAGTTCATAGCTCCAATCATATTTTGGATGGATTTTATGCCATCAGACTGCAGTTCTTGACGTAGAACCTGAAGCGGTATCATATCTTCATTATCGCAGCACGATGCAGTTCTTGGCCACAATGCAGACCAGCTTTTCTGAATATTTTTTTTTCACTAATGCTTTGCCATGCTAAATCCAAGAAATAAACCGCATCTTTAAGGCTAAACATTTTTAAAGCTTTAACCACGTCGGCGTCATCATCATTTTCCGATAAAATGTGCTGCAGTAATTGTTTTCTGTAAGTAACCTTTACATTTTGTATTAAATTTTGATCCATAGGCTGTAATATTGCTGTACAATTTGGTGGTAAAAAAATAACTTTGAAATTTGGGTCAAAATTAATTTCATCCGTTTTAGGATGTGAAGGATCATTATCTAATATTAATAATGCTTTGAGTGGTCTGTTAACCTGTGTTAGAAACTCTTTTACTTCTGGAATAAAATGGTTTCTGAACCAGTCGAAGAAAAGAGATGTTGACATCCATCCTTTATTAGTTGCTTTATATAGCACTGGAATTTTATAACCTTTAAAGGCTCTTGGATTTTCAGATTTGCCAATAACCAAAAGAAGCAGTTTATGTGTTCCCGCAGCATTTGAGCATGGCATAAATGTCACACGATCTTTGGAAATTTTTCTCCCTGGGGCTGATTTTTCCTTTGTATGCACTCATGTGTTACCAGGCAACACTCTCCAGAAAGCAGCAGATTCGTCTGCATTATAAACTTGCTCTTTACTCAAATCCATCTCAGCAACAATGTCAGCAAACTTTTTCTTAAAAGGCTCTACGGCGCTTTCATCGCTGGAAACTTTTTCACCACAAATTTTTAGATAAAGAATACCATGCCGTAACTTAAATTTGTCTAACCAGCCTGAGTTCGCTGAAAAATCTTCCTTTCCCGTTATCTTTGCATAAAATAATTTGGCCTTTGCTTTTAAAATTTCTGATGAAATCGGGATATGATTGTTTCTTTGCTGCAAAAACCATGTGTAAAGCGCGCCCTCTAACTCTGGATATTCTGCTTTTTTCATAACTTTTCTATCTCCTAAAAAAAATATTTCATATGTTATGAAAATGGTTTATTACATTATTTTGGTTCAAATTTTACCGCGTCCATTATAGGTATTCGAAATAAATTGTTTTATTTTCTCCTTATTTTATTTAATTCCGCAAATCGTTGATTTAGGAACATGGAATTTTTCGGCAACCGCCTAATAGTTTTTCCCTCATCAAGACTTTGTAAAATATCACACTTTTCCTTTAAAGTTAGTGTTTTATGTTTGCGTTTATTATTTAAAGACATGGCGCTTGGTATGAAATTAGTCAAACACGCTTGCGAAACAATGAACCGAAACTCAAGTAATGATAGTGCGAAATGTAAACAAAGGTAAGAATATAAAAACGGGAAACCCCCGAAATTAATTTTTTCTTCCATAAAAAAAATTGTCCGGATTGTAGAGGTAAAAATTGTAAGTTGTCCGAAATGTAGAAGCGTCCGAATTATTGGAGTGTCCGGACTGGCGCATGTCCGGACTTTCGAAGTTGTACTGTATTTGTAAACGCTGTTCCTTTGTTTTCCACGGTGAAAATGTTGATTTTACTGAATATTTTGACATTGACAGTTCGGTAATCGGTTTCAGGGTGCGTTCACACTGAAAGTTTGAAGTTTAGATTTAGATTTAGATTTATTACAAAAGATTTATTACAAAAAGATAAAATCACGTCGTTGTCACGTCGCTAATGAAAGACCCTTTAAATCAACAACGATCAATCTCCTGCATTATTTTATAACTTTATAAAGTTATTTATTTTAATAAATACCAATACCAATTTTTAACTTCCCAGTGGAAGTTCTTGTAATGGGGCCGATTTTGTGAATCGCGGATTTTGACATATCTTCACGTTTCAAGGTCACCAGAATCCAAATCCAACATTTTTATACAGATGTCCGTATGTAAGTATGTGCGTATGTACGTATGTGCGTTCGGAATTATCTTTCGCCACGATTATCTCGAGAACCAAAGATGACATTGACATAGGACCAGGTTTATTCGAAGCGTAATTACGTAACTCAGAACTGATTAAGTTTCCAGCGAAATCGGTCCAGCCGTTTTTTGTTAGTAAATAAATAGCTAAAATAATTTTCCTCTATTTGTACTATTTATTATCATTTTTCATTGAGCAAATCATTATTACATTGTGCTCCGTTATTTCGTATTAAATTTAAGGGTCTCCGTGGTCATAACAATGGTTGCATCAATATACGTATATCACACTTCGCTGTTATTAACAACATTTAATTTCCATGAACAATATTAAATAATTCTTAACCATATCTTTTGGTTAACCACATTTCAAAATTTCCCACTAATCGCATAAATCATATTGATCCCACTGGGAAGTTAGTCGTGTGGACCTTGCGGGTCGCACCACAGACCACTTTTTTATTTATTTATTTTATTATTATTTTTTTGTTACTTTTTTATCTATTTATTTATTAACTTCCCAGTGGAAGTTCTTGTAATGTGGCCGATTTTGTGAATCACGGATTTTGACATATCTTCACGTTTCAAGGTCACCAGAATCCAAATCCAACATTTTTATACAGATGTCTGTCCGTGCGTATGTAAGTATGTGCGTATGTACGTATGTGCGTTCGGAATTATCTTTCGCCACGATTATCTCGAGAACCAAAGATGACATTGACATAGGACCAGGTTTATTCGAAGCGTAATTACGTAACTCAGAACTGATTAAGTTTCCAGCGAAATCGGTGCAGCCGTTTTTTGTTAGTAAATAAATAGCTAAAATAATTTTCCTCTATTTGTACTATTTATTGTCATTTTTCATTGAGCAAATCATTATTACATTGTGCTCCGTTATTTCGTATTAAATTTAAGGGTCTCCGTGTTCATAACAATGGTTTCATCAATATATATCACACTTCGCTGTTATTAACAACATTTAATTTCCATGAACAATATTAAAGAGGATTTTTTGATATTCAATAATTCTAACCATATCTTATGGTTAACCACATTTCAAAATTTCCCACTAATCGCATAAATCATATTGATGCCATTGGGAAGTTAGTCGTGTGGACCTTGCGGGTCGCACCCAGACCAATTTTTTATTTTATTTTTAAAAATTATTATAAAGTAAATTGTAGGGGATTTGGAATTTAATTTAATGATATACCAATAGAAATATTGATTAAACTGATTGCTTCTTACAAATTGAGTTTTTCACCCAAGCTCCAAGGGCTGCGATCTGCGCACGTGAATGCATGCGTGCGAGTTAAAGGGCCCCAGCTAGTTCTGATATGGTGATTCGGAAATCAATTTTCGGCACAACTTAAAAAAAATAAAACAAAGTCACTCATCGCGGGCGGTGCAGAAAATATGTTTTTGTCCATATTGTGGTAATTCGATCTTTAAGTACAGGGTGGGTCAAAAGTGACTTCCTAATTTAAAGTTATAATAACTTTTATAGATTTAATTTTTTATTAATATTTTAATTTAGAATCACAAAGTATAATTTATGGAGATTTTTTTCGGCCGAGTATGGAATATAATGTCCCTCAAATGAGCACCAGCTTCATGGGGCTCTTTCTGGAGCGGTTCCCATAACACTTCGCAGGACATATGGGCTCAGCCTGTATTTCAGCACGAATGTTCTTCGTATAGCTGCGGGATAGTGGTGGGTTTTTACGTATACTTAACCCTTCAAATAACCCTTACAGAAAAAAGTCTGGTGCAGCCAAATCCGGAGAACAAATCCTGAATTTTTGGAAATTATTCGGTCGCCGAAAATCTCCCTTAGTAGCGCCATTATGGCGAGAGCAGTGTGCGCAGTAGCTCCATCCTGCTGAAACTACATCTCAGGACTATCAGCCATTGCTGGCCTCAAACATTTTTCGATCATAGCCCGATACCTTTCACCATTTATGGTTACAGTATTGGCGGCGTCGTCTTCAAAGAGGAATGGCCCAATAATTTTTTTGTGAAGTTACACCACACCAGACAGTGAACTTAAGTGAATTCAATTATCGCGAATGGATCAACCTTGGGTTCTCATTACCCCATATACGGCAATTTTGTTTATTAATGAATATATTTAAGTAAAAATGAGCCTCATCATAATGAGTGATGAGATGATGAATAAAATCCTTTTGCTGCCTTGCCATTTCTTGTAGACGAACTGCGTAAACAACACGTTTTTGACGATCTCCTGGCTTTAATTCTTGCAAAAATTGGATGTCGTATGGAAACAGCTGCAATTCGGTTCTTCGAACTCTTCGCAATGAACTGCGGGACACATCGAGTTGACCAGAGCGCCTTCGTGTCGATGTTTCTTGACTCTCCACAACACTTAGGTTATTAGGTTAGGTTTATGTGGCTGTCGGCAGAAGACTACACACTTAGACCAATTTAGGTCCATTGTGATATAGCTCAAACCAAATCACTTGGCCAACGGTCGGTTGCGCAGAGAGAGGATGTAAGAGAACAAAAATGGTGCGGAAGAGATTTAATGAGTGAAGGTTATCTCATAAATTTTACAATGCCTAACTCAACTTTGCTTTTCTTTTGAATTAAAATGCTATTGCATGTATGAGTTTTATTATACCCTATTCTAGGGGTATATTAATTTTGACGCATAGTTTGTAACATACCTTAATATTGCCCGTAGACCCCTAAAAGTTACTATATTTATGATCAGCATCGATAGTAGAGTCGATCTAGCCATGTCCGTCCGTCCGTCCGTCGGCAAAAATTAAAAATCCGCCCACTGCCACGCCCACAAAAAAATAAAACAATTTTATTGAAAAACCAAAATTTGAGCTAGGGAGCTGAAATTTTTAATATATACTCTCTAGGGGCCCTTTAAGCTCATGTATAAATATTTTCAAAATCCGCCCACTGACACGCCCACAAATAAATAAAACAATTTTTTTGAAAATCCAAAGTTTGAGCTAGGGAGCTGAAATTTATAATATATACTCTCTAGGGGCCCTTTAAGCTCATGTATATATATTTTCAAAATCCGCCCACTGACACGCCCACAAATAAATAAAACAATTTTTTTGAAAATCCAAAGTTTGAGCTAGGGAGCTGAAATTTATAATATATACTCTCTAGGGGCCCTTTATGCTCATGTGTTAATTTTTTTTTAAATCCGCCTACTGACACGCCCACAATTAAATAAAACAATTTTATTGAAGCACCCAAGTTTGAGCTAGGGAGCGTTTTTTTTGATAAAATCCTTTAAATGTTATATAACAAAATATGTAGAGCGTTCTTAACAATTTAACCTTACTTAGACTTTTGTCACGCCCACTTATGAGGGATAGGAATAAGAATAGGGTATCCAACAGTTCGCCCAAGCGGACTGTAGCCCGTCCCTATGTTTTTTATTACGGGGTTGACAAATTTCGGCCAACTTCTAAATAAAAAAATTGATCTTGCAATGCAATTAAATGTATTAAGCTACTTGTGACCTAGGACGTGACTAATAAAGAGTTGAGCGCTATTGTTTGTTTCTGTTTTTATGGTTTTATAATTTGTTGTTTAGCACCTGGCACATATTTTGTTTACAGGGGGTTTTTGGAAAAACATTAATAGGTGTTTACAGGTTTTCAAAATGTTTTCACTGAAACAACAAATAATAATTTACATTATATTATTTTACTACGCCATACAATAATTATACATTTTTATTGCATATATTTTTAAGAACTACTATCGGTTTCAAAATCGGTTGAAGAATCATCACCTGGACTAATGATAATCTATTGAACTATCCTTCTTATCGATCGGTCCAAAATTCCAGATTGTCCGCGAGTCTGTGTAACTCACAGGATTATCCAAACATAAACTCTTGGCTTCCTCCGATTTCCGGGTATACGAGTATAATGAATCCATGATGAAAATGTGTTATATTTGTTTTCAAATTCCCTTTATCACCCTGTTGTTTTCTAAAACTTAATTCCAAACCAAACCAAATATCATTTAAATACGTAGGATGGCTCTTAAAATAATTTCGCTGATGCAAAAATTTCATTCCTAAAAACTAATAGGTACAAAATTATTAAAACCTGGGCCCTCATCACGTAACTTTGCGGACAATTGTCGTCCATGCGATTGCACTGAACGCTGTCGTCAATAGTTTGATACACTAAACACAATCGTTCTCGTGTCGTCCATCGCTCTCGTTTGCTACAGTTTGGGAAACACTGAAAACAACATCTAATTGACAGAAACGAAGAAAACTGACTGCTGAGATTTGTTTATAGCTGCTGTTTTTTTTGTCAAAAATATTTTTTAATATTCTTACTTCATTATAATGTATTTTCGTTGAAACTAAAATGTGATTTTATACGTACAATGTACATATATGCATGAAAGCATGTGTTTTTATATGTACATATATGCATGAAAGCAAGTTTCAATTTTGTTATTCCAGTAAATTTCTTCTAATTGTTACTTTCCAAATTAATTATGCTTTTTACTATTTATCCCTTGTTAGCGAAGTAGTACGAATGTTTTCGGGGTGGCAAATTTGTTTCATGTCCGAAACTTTTTTAATGTCTTCGCTTACTCACTGCAGACATCACCGGATACATTATTTGTTGAAATAGAGTTTCTTATTTATAATAAATTGCATAAATAACAATCTGCAGCATATCAAGAAAAGATCTAAAGCCCATTGTTTACTTTAAAAACCATGAAAGTGCTTTAATGGTGTACAAAAAATGTAAGGCGATACCTCATTAGTTATCGCGCAATTAGTCTCGACGGCAGTGTTTTGAAGTTTTGTGAGTTATGCGAAGTAAATATTAAATCGTCGTAACGATATCATTCAGACGCGAGTGTTACGTGAAGCATTGCTATCGAAGTCGATGTCGAAAACGAGATTGTCAGCCTTTCGTGATGAGGGCCCTGTTAACACTCATCCGTTAACATTTTTCTAAAAAAACCCAAACAAAAACACAAACTATAAAAACATAAGAGTCAAACACAAGTCCTAAGTCACATGTAGCTTTATATGCTTAACCCCATTGCATTGTGCAAAAGATTTATTTTTCTATTAGGTACAAGTGCGCTGAAATTTGTCAACCCTAATGAAAAAATCATTAACCCAGAATTTTATATTTTCGAATTAAAGTTGACATCTGAAGATCTTCTTTTTTTCCACCCACCAGGGATGCAATACTTTTTTGAAAAATGGATATTAAAGTGTGACCATACCCCTTAAAAAAGTCCATACCTGTAATGGTATTTCTATTTTACTCTGATGGATAACAAAAACAAAACCCACCATCAGTCAAATCGGAGCTCCGATGATGGAAACAACGCTTGGATGTACATCTTTCTTACGTTCTTATCAGTCCTTATCAGCAATTTTCGTATTTTTTTTTGTGCATATTTGAAAATTAAAGAGATGCGTAGAGAAAATTCAAGAGAGCTGCGCAGTGGATTGGCCAGGTGAATTGGTTGGTGCTATATCACGTATTATTATCTACCTCAACTCTGTAGATGGGACTGGCCAACGACACGGGTTGTTCTCAAACGGTCCCCCATCTACGTACTAACCGCGCCTAACGTCGTTTAATTACGGTGATCTGACGAGAACCGATTAACTCGACGTGGTACGGTCGTTGGTTTATCTCCACAACACTTCCAAGAATGCGTTCCACATTCGCTTCGATTCAGGCATCGGGCACTGCGAGGTCTTCCAGCTCGAGGAAATCAACTACAGTTCCTTGTTGACGAAATGCCACCAGTGCCGCAGTCAAATGCGCAAAGGGTGGATTTTGACGCCGATAAGCTCTTTTAGTTAAAATCATCGAGTGATTATTTTCAAAATAAAATTCAATTAGTTTGGTCCTCTCTAAAGCGCTGTAATTCATTTTAGTAAATCTCACAAGTTTGTTTTATAAGTACCTTAAAAAAAAGAAGAAAAAGAAAAACAAAAGAGTTATGATTTTTTTCAAATTAGGAAGTCACTTTTGGCCCACCCTGTATATCTCGAATATCAAAGGGATGCGCTGGAAAGAAGATCCACAGTCGAATCGACCGAATGTCAAAATTCAATCCTATTTATTCCTTGCCAATTCAATTAAATTAACAACCTCTTCAATAATTTGACGATGGATGAATACTGCCCGGTTTTAATGTGTAGTGTGTGGACAAACCGTGATGTTGCCTTGTTTTTTTTTCTTTTTTTTTGATTTAAATGATTTGTCTGCGCACTATATCTGGATAAAGTAGGATACAATTCACCTGCCCTTAGGGGGCTAGGTTCCGGTCTCTAACTTTATTGCTTTGAAACTCAATTATGAGTTATTAAGATTCTTTTTTTATTTTTCTCACATTTCAATCTTGAAGATATAAGATTCGCCTTTTCGCCGTTCATTAAATTTTGGAAAAAGGGGAATTCCGCGAATTGATAACACTGGGTTGGAGTTGGACCATCTCAAAAAGTGAAAGAATATTTTTGTATGGAGGTGCTTAATCAGTGTTAGTTAATTTGTCTTTGCGGAAAGTCTTACTGATTTAATAGTGAAATAAGGTTAACCTAATATTAAATTCGTTAAACCGCATTTTTTAATTCGGCGTGAAGGCATTAAAAAGATGGCAAAAAATCATAACTATGCCCGTTGCGTTGGTAGACTGGACTGGGCTTGTTTCGTTATGTAGAGTACCAACGTCTATCAGGAATGAGACCTCTACGGGGAATCCAATAATGATTGGCTTAGTTGTATTGTGCTTATGAGACTTGTCTCATAAAAAAGCAAATGTGCATAGCATCCGCAATCGCAAAAAAAAATTATTTCCTAAAACAATTTATCCTCCCCGTAAAACACCAAGTATTCGCAATCAAATCAACTTCAATAAAAACCGGAACATGGAACATGACTCCCTTATCTGTTGTTGGATATTTTCAACTTAAAGTGCTGAAATATTTCATTTGATTCATATGCAAGCTGCGTTTCCTGAAAATGACCTCAACCACCATACACGAGTGTATATTGCGTTTACGATACACAACACAATAGTTAAGTTATACCCCTCAAATAATTAAGCACATATTCCTTGAGTGCACATCAACCATTGTTTCGTGGCTGCTCCCTATTCTAACCCCACTGTACATATTCATCTCAGTGCGGTTAAGAAAGATATGGTTATTCACTTTGTGTTCATTGTCTTATAGTGCTTACATACAGAAACAGCTACATACACATAACATTAGAAGGAAAGTCATCCGTGCAGCATCGCAGGCATCATCAACGGAATTGCAATGAGTGTCGCTACGGCTACATATAGACCGAGAGGACAGCATCACCGCTGGAATAAGAATAGTTGTAGCAGCAGCACACCCAACTGAACGGCATTTACATCAACACCCCGGACTAACAAACAGAATAATCAACACCGCAGTTTAACATCATTATAATGCACAAAATACCAAAAGGATAAGATGCGAATTTTTGAAGAGTGCTAGAGAAATTTTACTTAAGGATAATCTGCAAAACGACTTGCAAATGTAATTTCTAGCAATTGCTTTGCTACACACTACACTACACTGTTCTCCACTTCCTCATCCAGCTGATGGAGTTGGATTGTTGTGCCAGAACGAGGTCAGATACGGATACAGCGAGCATTTGCATTATGCTATTCCGTGGATTTGTTCGCTATTCCAAGCGTTAGAAACGTTAGCTTCTTTTACTATATGTACACTCATATGTATGCAAGTACATATATATATATATGTGTATAGCAATTTTAATGTTTTCTCCATTTTAGAATTGTGTAAGACATGCAAGAATCTTCTCTGCAGCAAAGCTTTTCTCCTTCATAGGAACTTAAGGACGAACATACTTATGTGTGTGTTTCATCAGCAGAAGCAGATGTAATTTAACTATGATTGGAGTCCCCTTCTGTAATGTTTAATCTTTAGGAACGGCACACAATGGAAATGCACTGTAATTTAATTGCAAGCATGAGGTAGATAACCTACATTGTTACTGAGTTTAGCCAGTACAAGTGCTGTCAAGTTGTTTTTCTTACAAAATTTTATTACTTTGAGATTGTTTTCGCTCATTATGTTAAGGAAGGGCTTAGCTGGACTGGTACGTAAAGAGCTTGTAAGAAAGAAAACTAAAGTCTATGACTAGAGGTGCGGATTGACTTGACTGCTAAAAATACGTCTCTCCTGATAGACTTCCTCTGCAAGGAACTATTGTATATCTAGCAACCAACTTATATTGGAACTCAAAGCACAAATCAAACGTTGTACAGTTTCGATAGTTCACAGGCTCAGCTCATGCACCCCCCCTCCACAGAACCAGACAGTGTCCAAAGCATTCTCATAACCAATCAGACAGGCACCCGTGCATTGGTTCTGGCATTTATTCACTAAATCTCGGCAACCAGTTTTCAACCGTAAACCACTTATTCAACGATCGCCAAATCTCAGGTTCTGTGCACAGATAAAAGTGACCCACCAGTGCCCTTTTCTCAATGCATTGAACAATCATGTCACCGTATACATGAACTCGAAACAAGTACCCAGCAAACCTTTTTTCTTCTGTGAGTCTGGTATGATTACACCTTCATTGTTTCGAGTCATTTAAATGACGCTGTGACGTCAGGAAAAAATGTCTCATTAGAGAGACATTCAAGCTACGATTCGTCATTGGTCATTTGCGAAAAAATGGCGATCACACGAAATGACTATCATCGTCATTTTTGTCCCAAACCCAAATGCCGGACACTGGGAGTCATTTAGAATTTTCCGTTGGGATGTCATTAAATGAAGAGCGAAAAAATGACGATCACACGGTAATGACTTGCCTCATCAAAATGACAAATCTCACCTTTCCTATTATTTCGATTTCGTAATGACCAATGGAAAAAATAAAGCTTCTGTCATTTTGTGATTTTATCTCATCTAAATAAAAGATGTCAAAAAGAACTTTTGCTGGATTACTGCTCGAATTGCGCGAAGAAGGACCTGAACTATATCGCAATGTCATTCGTATGTCAGCCAATCAATTCGATTATTTGTTGAGATTGGTGAAGCCACACATCGAAAAAGCGAACACAAATATGCGAGAGAGCGTTTCAACGGAAGCACGACTGGTAATCAATGCATCACTGATTAATGGAATATTTCCTGATATATGGAAAGTTTCGACAGTAGTGCCAACACCAAAAGTCAATAATTCAATTCATCCTAAAGACTTTAGACCAATTAATACGCTTCCAATGCTGGAAAAAATAATAGAGAAAGTAGTAAGTCAGCAGTTAGTTCAATACCTGAGTGAAAATGAATTAATTATAAAACAACAATCAGTATTCAGAAAAGAACACTCGTGTGAGACGGCATTAGTGTAGACTATAAATGAATGGAAAATACGTATTGATGAAGGAAACGTTATAGTAGCCGTATTTCTGGACTTTAAGAGGGCATTTGAAACCATTTGTAGAGATATCCTACTAAGCAAACTGGAAGCATATGGAATAACTAGATGTGAACTGGGGTGGTTTAGAACATATTTATCTGGCAGATTACAGAAAACAAAAATAATGAACACGGAATCATCAGCTATAAATGTTAACCTTGGGGTTCCTCAGGGATCTAATCTGGGGACAGACCTATTTTTGGTTTGCATTAATGATATATCTAAAGTTCTAAAATGGTGTAAAGTTGGACTGTTCGCAGATGATACTTTAATATATATCGATGGTAAAAACCTAACGGAAATAGAAATTCGTCTGCAAGAGGACCTGGAAAGTATATTCCAGTGGTTGTGCATGAATAAATTAAAAATAAACATTGATAAAACAAAATTCATGGTAATAAAGCCAAGGCGACATAATACTAAACCTAAAATTGGAAATGAATTAGTTGAAGAAGTTGTATCAATTAAATATCTCGGAGTGATAATAGATAATCGTTTGGACTTTAAGGAGCATGCAAACTTTATGTGTTCAAAAATAAGTAAAAAAGTCGGCTTCTTGGGGCGGATAAGAAAAAGTTTAAATTTTCAAAACGCTATCATGATACGAGTATATAATACGATAATTCTCCCTCATTTTGACTATTGTGCGTCCATATTGTGGATGTGTAACGAAGAAACAAAATCTAGACTACAAGTTCTTCAAAATCGAGCTATGCGGTCCTTGCTTAAGTGTAGTATTTACACTCGAACTGTGTTTATGTTGGAGGCATTACAATGGCTTAACGTAAGAAAGGGTCTTTGTTTAAAAGTTATTATTTTTATTTTCATGGTCAAACACAACCGGTTCCCAGTATATCTCACTGAGAATTTACAGTATGTTCACGAGGTACAGCCTTACAATTTACGATATGCAACTAACTTCAGGATAGGTCGATGTAACCTCAGCAGCACACAAAACTCTGTTATGTACCGGGGACTATAACTTTTTAACACCCTGCCAACGACCATTAAAAATGAGACTAACTTTTATTGTTTCAAAAAACTAGTTACGGAATTTGTAAAAAACCAATAATTACTTGCCATATTATGTTTGCTAGGAAACTAAATTAAACTAAATAAAATTTCTTTTGAAAATTCATTTAAATTCATTTAAATTTGAAAAATTACATACATGTTATTTCTTTTTCTAAACAAAAATTGTAAATTTAAAAAAAGTGCGGTTTGTAATAACATTTTGGAAAAATAGCCTTTTTAAAGGTTTGAAGGACCTTTTTTGTTGCTGCAAGGACCTCTCAGTAAAATAACATATATACATTATAAATACAAATATAAAATAGGGACTTGCAAGAATCTAATATTATACAAGATTTAAAGCAGTCGAACGACTTAAAATCAGTCAAAAGACTTAAAGCATTCAAAAGACGCAGTCAGCGCCTTTTCGTGTCCTTCGACAGCCAATCAACCTGGATGGCGAAAAACAAAGAAAGTGGTGCTGGTGTGCACGTCGCTAAATAATTTTTTAATCACCACCAATAAAGTAATGTAAATGTGGATATTTTATATCACCTGCATTGATTGCACCTTGAAGGGACTTTGTCTTGCACAGTTTCGTCACGAAAGCCTTGAAGTTGCTGCCATTGCACATGCTTTTCCACCTCTTTCTGGCTTCGGTTAAATCAACTGCGTCGATGGCCCACTCCAGTACAACAATTGCCCAAGAATCGGTTTTGACATATTGAAGTTTGTGTTCTGGAACTGAGCTATCCCAAAGCGCCCGTTGCTTTTGCACCGCCACAATCAAACGCGATTCTTTTTCGTCGTTCCACGAATACACAATTTTCATATCCCTATTTACTCCTGTTTTCTGCGTTTTGCCTAATTTGCTCGACTTTGTTGTACTTTGGGTATTTAAACTCACGCGATAGTTAACAGAATAGTCCCTATTGTCGGCACTTGACGGCAAAGGGTCGCATTCCATTTCACTCATAGTAATTTGTGCCGAAATAGCAGCCAGACACATGCAACAAACACCAAATGAAAGCACAGATATAATATTAAATGCTGTGTCATTTGTCATTTGCGTAGAAAAATGGCACGGCATGAATTTCGTGCGTTGTCATTTTTTGGAGGCTGTCATTTAATTGACGCAACAGCCAAAAAGTGTAGTCATTTGTCCTAGGCGTCATTAAAGAGTGATCACACGGACATTTTTTTCCGTCATTTTAATGGCACAAAATTCATGTCATTTTCTTCGCCATTTTTCTAGTCATTTAAATGACGCCTGACATGTCGTCCCAAATATGGCGATCACACAGAACGACATTAAAACGACGGCTTTATGACGTGATTTTTACGTAACAGCGTCATTTAAATGACTCGAAAAAATGACCGTGTAATCGTACCTTTATACCAGTACTCACTCTCAGTTCTGTCTGGCTGTTTGTGTGTTGTCTGTGAGATTGTGATAATTTCTCCTGATCAATTTACTTGAGGCTACACTCCGCTCCTATCCATATTACTATCCCCCAAAGTTGGCGTCCCATTGAGTTGAGAACGTTTTAAAGTTTTGGTAATCAAAATAAATTATTCGGAAATTTTGTTCAAAAAGCCCCATTTTTGTCTACAAATTTCTTTAATACTGAACTTTAAGGTTTCACAATATCATTGGTCTCAGTTGAGGAATGTGGCCAACCTTCGGTTTGTTAGTTGGTTGGTTAGCGATGGCCCTCGATGAAGTATGTACACTTAGACCAAAGTAGGTCCATTGTAATGCTATTGAGAAGGGGCAGGTTGGTCACGCCTCCCGCTCCTAGAACCATCTACTTTTCTTAATAAACTTGTTGATCATTCAGATCGTGAAAGAAGTATTGACCTTAAGAAGCCATCCTTCTGTTGGCGAGTGCGGGACACGTGCACTGGAACTGCCTCTTTTTCCTCATATCTACAACTTCTGCAGATATCGTTGTAGGGGATTCAGAATCTCTGAGCATGACCACCCATTGTACAGTGTCCAGATTATGTTTGTAAGGGTATGGCGGGTTCGTCTTTTATGTTTTAGAAGTCCGTTGGATCTTCTCCGGTCCAGCTTTGTAATTGGCTAGCTGGGCTACACTGTATAAACTGGCTCCATCGGTGGTTTGCTATTTTTAGCACATCGGGGTGGATGAGGTACCGAGCAGACGACATTGGTACATCAATGTTGTCTATAGTTATGCTTGTTGTACCAGAGGAGCTTCGCCTAGCCAATTTGCAAGATTCGCAATTCCCTTGGACATCGCTATGACCTGGTACCCAGCAAAAGGTGATGTTGCACTGTCTTGCTACCTCGTTAAGAGATACGCGGCAGGCTTTCACTGCCTTGGATCTTATTGTGCTGGATGTAAGGCTTTGATAGCTGCCTGACTGTCGACGACGATATCACTTCGTGGCATGGTATTTACTGTCAACCAGTCTGTGACTGCAATTTATCGGGCAAACAACGTTTCTGTTAAAACCATCCAAAATAGTAAATGCCAAACACTTTCGTTTTCTTTTTATTTCGAAATTCATACTTTAGATACTTGTAGAACGAAACAACATATTTCATATTCTCAAAATTTAAAATTGAAAATAAAAAAAAAACAAATTAGCTATTCAAACTTTATTTATTTTTAAAATAAAGAGACGATAGTTCAAATTACCTTCTAGAGTATTGTGGGAAACAATCCACTCATAGCTGAGGTTTGTTGGGGCACTCTGGATAGTAGGTTATGTCCTCTTGATTTAATTTCTTACAGTATTTTTGTTAGACGATTTTTTTTTATATTGCGTTGCAGAATAAACAAGCGTGCCTTAATATTTTGCCGTTTCCATCTTTTATTATTTCTATGTTGTGATTTCTTTGACGTTATAGGTTGTGGAGTAATCAAATCAAATAACCCATTAGATACCTCTTTAAGATAATTTCTTATTTGGATGTTCCTATTTGTAGCTTTTTTTATAAACTAGAAGGGCATTAACAATTGCCATCTTAAGTAAAAGCTCGATCGCAACTACGACTTGACACATCTTATGTGCGTAGTGGCATAGGAGACCATTTGATCAGCGAGAACGATCCTTGTTTGTATTTTACAACAGCAAGAGCTCCATCTCGACCTTCTTGCCGCCGGGTTGATCTCCTGTCATCTTACTGATGAATGCTTGATCAGTTATGGCTAACATTACCGGAGCATGCTTAGTCGAAAGAATCCTGACATCTCGGGTATCCTTCAGTTGAGGATAACCACTTCATGTTCCTCCTCTCGGGCCACCATTACGCCTCTTGATCTCAGCAAGAAGTTTTGCGTGTTGAATACAAAACCCTACATAACATCTATACAGGAGCCATGGGTGTCGAAAAATCGCGGAATTGGAGGTGTTCGTTGCACCACAGTCCTTTGCGACAAACGGTTCGAAAGGCCCAGGGCTTGTCTTCCTGTGTCGATTCTCCTCTCAGCGACTGAGCTGGGACAATTTTGGGTCCAAGATTAAGTTGCTGCAGCTATAGCTACGAAACAAATGAAGATTGGAAGACCTTCGTCGTGGCGTCAGCTTATCTCCCCTATGAATCAGTAGTGCCTCCGCTACCAAAGGCATTTGCTGAACTTATAGACTATTGCGACACTAGAAAAATGGGCCTAGTTATATGTTGCGATGCCAATTGCAATATGGGGAGAAAAGATCTCTTGGATTTCATACCATGGTCTGATCTTACCCTCAACAATGTTGGCTCACAGCCAACTTTTGTGATGTCAAGACGACAGGATGTGGTCGACTTAACTTTATCTAATATGTACTTTACGGTGGTTAGTAAATGGAGGGTCTCCTCGGAGGTGTCTCTCTCAGACCATAGATACATCGAATTTCAAATCGGATGCGAAGCCATAACTTTGCAGGAGAGCAGGAATCCGAGAAAAACCAACTGGATAAGCATCAGGAAGGAGTTAGGGAAAAGTCTCAAAACTCCAACCAAACCTTCATTACCAGCTATGTTTGAACATTGGAATCACTTGGAAAACTTGTTGGCACCTGCACTGAGACGAAAGCGGAATCTCTTTGTCATCTGCTGGAATCTCACTTTCTACTAAATCAGATATTAATTCGCTCACAAACAGCCCCGATTACCGAGACTGGAAGTAAGCTGGGACAAACAACTCGTCGTAGCTGGTATATTGTGAAGGCTGTCATAACCGACGAGGCTATCAATATCTGCTGCGTGGTTTGATGGCTTCAAGTCGCCCGGTATGGACGGAATATACCCAGCCATGCTGCAAGAAGGTACCAGTTATTTCCGACGTTGCAGGGAAATAAGTCCACGGGAACTAAGTCCACTGAGGGACTTAGGGATTGCACATACGCATTGCACGGTTTATGGGATTAGTTACGAAATCGCAACTAGATTCCATAAACAGTGTAATGCATATGGGATGACATGCCTCAATGTACTTAGTTCCCGTGGACTTATTTCCCTGCACCGTTACCGACTATGAAGAGAATCTTCATTCCTGTCCTGGTACTGGCATATATACCAAAACCCAGTTAGAGTGGCATTTATTGGCAGAAATTACTACTCACTCGCCAAGAACCCAATCAGTCTGACTTCCTTCTTGCTGAAAAGCATGGAAAGACTGGTCCAACTTCATGTGCGCACAATTGCTTTGCGATTGTATCCCCTATCTCAGATGCCAACATGCCAACACGCGGAAAATCTTGCGAGACTGCGCTTCAAAATATATTTGGTAGAATTGAGACCACGCTTGACAAGAAGAATACGCCAAAGCGCAGGTGGCCCTAGACGTGATCGACGAATGAACTAGAAATGGGCTCTCAGTCAATCCTCTAAAAACTGAGGTTGTTCTCTTTATGAGAAGGAGCAAGCTGATCGGGTTGACTCAGCCGCAGCCAGTGCTAAAATTCGTCACATTCCAATTCTCCAATGAAGCAAAATATTTGGGATTCATCCTGGATATCAAACGGCAAGACATGGTGTTGATCACCGAAAAGAGTCCTGTGGACATACACGGCTATGATAAGACCATTTCTCGCATACGCATCGGTTTTTTGGTGGAATAAGCTTTCAATTAAATACAGACAGTCTCTGAGCCTGCAAAGGAATGCAGTCTAATCTTCGCGGATGGCTCCAGAACCGATCAAGGATCTAGTGTTGATGTTTTAATGGAGGGCGACAGCTTTGGACTTTTCTTCTTGTTAGTTAAACATGCGTCAGTTTTCCAAAAGGCAACTAATGCTACCCTATTATCTATGGACTATGTTGTGAGGAATAGGTGGAGGGCGGACTAGCTGCGGCTGAAGCGACATGTAGGTTTCGCTTAAGGCCTTGCTCAACCCTTTAACCACCTTCAAAACAGTTCGTGAATGCAAGATCTCTCTGAATGCGGTTTGAAGGCTCAATTCACTTAGACTTATCTGGGTCCCGGGTCATAACGGGTTCAAAGGAAATGAGATAATAAAAAAAAAATTTCGGTCAGGGTTTACATTGACGGTTGGGTTTCATAATGAATGCATGACTCTCCAGGGTGCAGACAGGCTAAACAGGCTTTTTGTGTCTCTCAACACAAAAAGCTTCAGTAAAGTTATTGGCGTTCTTAGGGGACATTAGGTTTTTGCCAAGCCAGCAGAGAAAGCGATGACACTGCGGAAAATTTCCTTTGTGATTGTCCTGCTTTTGCGAGTATCAGCTATCAGGTATTTGGTGCTAATGTGGTGAGTGCTGTAAACCTAAGCTCCGCATCAGTGAGCGGCTCCGAGAAACTTCTTCATTTCTCGAATTTGTCTGAATGGTTGAAAGTTTTCGACGACGTCCTGTAATAGTGACTCTTTACAATTGCTGTTCCGTATATTTATTATTCACGAACAATGCACTTAATAAGATTTTCGACGGCACGAGGGTGGAACGTATCAATACAAGTTATATTGTTTGAAACATCTATGAGGATACCAGACCTGCCCGTAAGAGAAAAACAAGTTTGTCTTGATGGAAGCTCGGTTCAATTTGGCTCATAATTTTTGCATTCTGGTCGCCCGTCGGCTGCCAATTTCAGCCAACGTTGTAGGGATCGCTAGAAAAATCTCCATCACTATCCTAAATCGGCAACCCAAATCGCTAAAATGCCTTGGCAGCCAATGTGTTTAGGCAGAAGATCAGTCAAAATTCAGGATATGGTACAAAAATAGGATAACCGAAAACTCAAATAGATTAGCCTTACAATCACAGTGCCACAGTATAAAGCAACAAATAGTATTTGAAATGAAACTTTAATACATCAATCCTTATTTTGCATAAAAATATCACAATGGTGCATGGGTGAGATAGATAAGTGCAAGTCCACTAATATTGCTGTCTGTTTATTGATTGATTGATTGATTAATTTATATTTATTTAGCTAGTTTTTATCGCTATTTTTTCATTAATTTTAAATTAAATTACAAGTTTAAGAGAAACTACCATTCAAAAATTATTTTATACATACTCTATTGCTATACTTTTTCCAACAAAAATTGTCAGTACAGGCCTTATGGAGGAACTTTTTTTCTACCATTAGTGCCTGTAGATACTCTCACCGCACTCAAACGCAAGAATTGCCACTGAAATAAAAACCAAACCACTGTCATACCAAGGAATTGTTGTTGTAATTTTCCTAAAATTCGCATACAACCCACCACAACCAGTCTCCCACACAGCCCGAATGAGAATGAGCATGATCGTATTGTGTTCGCTTGCTATTATCAACTACCAAAATAAGCAGTGTGTGTGACTGAAGCACATCAGAAGAGTATTACCATCTCAACAATGGAGCATATCATTGAGGGTTTTTCTATGGATTTTGTCAAAGAACTTTCTTTTTTGATGCTTTTGAGAACGAATTATTACGTGGAGTGTTGCCATTCGGTTTTAATTTGATTGTATTTGTATTGTACAGCTGCACAAGTGCAGTTTTTTTACCATCTGTTTAGGTATATGCCATTGCGTCGTGGTTATATAATTTTGTATTCTAATTGCCTGATTGTGTCTACCTTTCACAATGTACATATAGCGGAAAGGACTGGGAAATGTTTTTAGAAAATCTTGCTGATTGAGTTTATGTCGCAAACTGTTTAAATAAAAAGAAAACATAAATACATCCTTTCATCTCATTATGTACCTGTTTGTGTGAATACGGGAATTCCCAAAAGGAAGATCTCAAGTTAGGTAGGGATGCAATCATACAATGGGTTGCTTGAAATCGTTAAACGTTACAAAGCCAAGTATGAAAAATACGTCGTGGATAAAATGGCTCAAAAGGCGGGACATAAAGTGCGTCGCTTGCCGCCTTATCATTGTGACCTTAATCCAATAGAATTGGTTTGGGCTCAACTAAAACGGTTTGTAGCAAGCCAAAACAAGTCATTTAAAATGGCTCAAATAAGAGACTTACTAACGACAGTACTTACAAGGGTTGACAAAGAATAATGGCATCGATGTGTCCAACACGTTGAACAGATTATTGAGAAAAATATGTGGGAAATGGACGTTTTTGCCGAGGAAGCAGTTGAAAGGTTAATAATAGACCTAAATAACGAGAACAGTAGCAGTAATTACTCTTCGGATTAGTTGAGTAGTGATATTAGAGATTAGTATTTTATGTTTTACAATATTTATAATGAATAAATTGGATTACAGTGATATATTTTTCGTTTTGATTTTTTTTGTGTTACGAAATTTAAATATTTTGTTGGTCTACTGGAGATACCCTTAACAAAATGCGCCTATTATTATCTTACCAGAAAAGGAAAAAAGATAAACGGAATTTATTTCGTTCCGCAATATTTTTATTTTAAATTGGAAGATGGTAACCCTAACAGAATTGCTCTCTGAGTTATGGCGAATTATCATACACACTACGGCAACCCTGTGGGAGCGTTAAAGAGGGACCGATTTATGTAAGTCATTGCAACCAGACAGAGAGACAAACATCCTATCTTCCCTGTACTGACAATTTTTCTTGGACAAAGTATATAGTGACTTAAATTTATATAGATTATTGTTATGTTATTTGGTAGATCATTGAACATTTTGAATCCCTTATAAAATAACATATTTTTGGTTTTGTTGTTTCTAAAAAATTGTAAATTGAAATTACTGTTAGTTCTAAGGCCGTACGGCTGCATATCTGCTCTAATTGATAATTTATTTTTTAGATATTTAGGCAATAGATTATTTTTAATTTTAAAAATATAAACAAGGACTAACATTACATTTGTTTGGTTAACACTTAGCCATTTTAAAGTTTCTAACATGTAATTAATATGTGTATATCTATCACATTTTAAAATGCACCTCATTGCCTTATTCTGTAACTTTTGTAATTTATCTTTGACACCTTCATCTTCATTACATAACATTAGTATGGTTGGGCAATATTCAAAATATGGATATATTATAACATTTTATATTTGTATAGCTGTTAATATAGAAACATTTTTTCTGATTCTTCTTAAAAATCCTAATTTGTTTGCAATTTTGCTTATTACGTAGTCGAAGTGGGGCTTAAAGCTAAGTTTATTGTCAATTTTTGCACCTAAATATTTTATTTCATCAACTATACTTCAAAGTTTTCAAACTGTTCAGTGTTAGTAATAAAGTTTAAAAACATAACTTAGGTTTTCTTTTCGTTTAATTTAAGTTTGTTCATCTCAAGAAATGCTTTAATATTTCTAACGTCTTCAGTTAATTTTAATTTATATATATCAACATTTAAGTCCTCAACAAATAACAATCCATCGTCAGCAAATAATATAAGTTCACCATTTTTTACCCATTTTTGCATGTCATTTATGAATAGTACCTAGGAACAGTAAATTGGCAAACAGGTCAATATGTTTTTATTGGATTAATTTGTAAGATTAACTCGTTTAAATTTAATTTAACTGCCTCTCGTAAAAAAAAGAGGGCAAAGTGCGAGTCGGACTCGCCCATGAAGGGTTCTGCGCGAATTATACACCCCTATCGTGGAATCAGTCGGATCTGAGATTCACTTCACTTATTCGATTCACGTGAACAGAAAATTGCTATCGTGGGATCCGTCGGATACTCTCCCTTACCGACCACTATTGGCGATTAGGAAATTCAATTGCTCATTTCAAACACATTTGTTTTGTAAAAATAAAAATCAGTGAAAAGAAAATAAAAACTGCGGATGTCAAATTTATGGATAGATTCGATCCGTTCGTTTTACACGATACAGTGAATTTCATTCACGTTACCGACTGTGGATAGTTCACGTCTGCGGATTCCACGAAGCAAATTGTTCACTATTAGCGGATCGTTCCCCCCGACGGATTCCACGATAGGGGTGATAATTATTATTTACTTAGACACCTATTACAAATTTATTATTAGAAAATAATAGTTCACGGTTTACGCATAGGGTTTATGTTTATGAAATTAAATGTTTTTAAGCTATTGCATAGCTTTTATCGCGGGCTTTGAGACCGGCGACCGAATCAAAAAATTCCGTAACGAAAAAAATCTAACACCCCACCACGTGAGTTAATCGGTTCCCGTCAGATCACCGCAATTAAACGACGTTGGGCGCGGGTAGTACGAAGATGGTTGATCGTTTGTGAACAACCGCGTGTCGTTGTTTTTTTTTTTTGATATGTAAACATCTTTGCTCTCGGTAGGGGCTAGTTGGAAATATCGAGCGTCACCGTCATCGTCAGATTTTCAGCGTCGCCGTCATCGGCAGATTTTCAGGTCGGACCGCAAAAAACCAAACTTTGAGCTAGGGAGCTGAAATTTATAATATAGACTCTCAGGCGCCCTTGATGCTTGTTGTATGGCCATTTATAAATAAAAGACAGTCTTCACGTAATTCATGTTCTTTATTATAAGACCGCTTAACAAAGACTGAACTTTATAATGCTAGAAATATGTATATGTATGTATATATAATATATATATATGAACAGAAGAATTCTCTAGATTCCAAATTGCAAGCAATGGACACTAAATTCGAAGAACAAAAGAATTCCATATTTGCCGCCCAAAAGAGCGCTGTGGAAGATTTTAAAAATGTTCTCGAAGGAAAACTCGAAGAAATTGACCAAAAGTTCGAGAAGGTTGAAACCAAATTCGACGAAATCGATACAAACATCGAGAACTTGGCTAAAGAGCTCGAGAAAGTGAAGAAGCAGAAGGCTCGAGAAAATTCTGCGGACTGCCCGAGAAGGAAAGAGATGCAGCCTCCTGTTTTCGATGGTCAAACATCATGGCCAATTTATAAGAAACAGTTTGAAGCAGCTGCAGTGGCGAACAGCTGGGACAACGAGGAAAAGTCGATTGCGCTAACGCTCGCACTAAGAGGTACAGCTGCGGAGTTACTCCAAACCGTCTCAGAAGAGAAGCAACACAACTACGACGCCCTGGTCAAGGCTATAGAGATGCGCTTCGGTGATGAGCATATGCAGCAAGTGTACAGGGTTCAGCTACGCAGTAGAGTCCAGAAGAGGGGAGAAACACTTCAACAGCTGCAAGATATCGAACGTCTGGCACATTTGTCATATCCTAATGCTGGTGAGATTCTCATCAATGAAATTGCTGTGGAGGCGTTTATCCAAGCCATTGAAGATAGACAACTGCAAATGGCCGTAAGAATGGCTGGAAAGGGAACTCTCGCTGAGGCCCTAGCATTTGCCTTGACAATGCAAGCTGCTGATCAGGCATCGAATGTGTTCCACCGCGTAAGGGAAATTACAGCTGTTGAATGCTCATGTCAAAGAGCAGACATCGTAGACCGGAGCAGAGATAAAAGAGGTCAAATGCGCTGTTGGAACTGCAACAAAATAGGGCACCTGCAGAGACAGTGCAGAGCTCCACCCAGACAAGGCAGTTGTCCACATTGCGGACCTAGGAGGCGCAACGAAGAAGCATCTGGCAGATATAGCTTCGCAGAACCAGCAGTCCGGAAACGTGTAAGGGGCAGCTACTCGGAGCAGAAGTGGGTTTCCGGAATCGATGACTCCAGGACCACAATTCAAGCCTCCCAAACCAAACGAGGAAACCAGAGTTTAACAGTGGAAGCCTATATCGGTCAAAATAAGTGCGTGGCAGCCATCGACACCGGTGCCACCGCTTCCATTATAAGGAGGGACATCGTCCGTCAGTCTTGGTTGCACAACACCAGCAGTTACTGTCTGAAAACAGCAACAGGAGCGACAGCGAAAGTGTACGGAGATATCATGCTAACAATAAATTTGGCAGGATTAGCATTCTCCCATGCTTTCTTAGTAGCTGATATATGTGACGAATGCATCATTGGAATCGATTTCATGAAGGCGCATGATGTCGTATTGGACTTTGGTATGCAAGTATTCAAGTATCGAAACGTAGAGATTCCGATGGTGTACGGGAAAGAGAACGCCGCATCCCTGAGGACAGCCAATAGTGAGGACGATGTCCTACCACCTTCTTCAGAGACAATGATTCGGACAAAGCTGGAAGGTGATCCTATGAGCCACCGATTCTCTCTAGTTGAGCCAAAAGACAACCACTACCGAAACTGCGAGGTTTTAAAAGTGCTTGTCGAGCCGAAGAACAATATTGTTCCCGTACGAGTTCTTAATGCGAAACACAAAAGCGTCAAATTGAAGCAAAGTGAAGTGGTTGGAAAGTGTGTACCGGGTACTGAAATCCACCGAAATATTCATCCGATATTCAGCGACCGCATGAAGACGAGGTACGACACAAAAGCAACCACCACAGGATTCCAGGAAGGAGATCTGGTATGGCTATACAACCCTCATCGCCGAAAAGGTATGTCACCTAAACTACAGCAGGATTGGGAAGGACCCTATAAGATAGTGAAGCGCATCAACGATGTTGTCTACCGGATCCAGCGAGGAAGAGGCAAGCTGAAAGTTGTCCATGTGGATCGTCTCCATCGCTACCATGGGGAAAATATTGACGTGTTTGTTCGGGACGAACAAGTTTAAGAGGGGGATATTGTTGCATGTTTGCTTGAACTGGGTCATCCAGCATTAATTAGTCAACTACGCCATCTAGTAGAAAGTGGCCATATTACCGATTTTGGCAGCATTGGAATAGCAGTTTGAGTAGCTGTGGTATAACTTGGTATGTTGTTCTCGAACCTTCTGAACTTAACGAACCTTCTCAACGAATCTGGAAATTTCGAGAGGTGTCACTAGGAGATATAAATAGATGTCGCAGGAGCACCCAAGACATTCGAGTTGTGAACCGCGATAAAGAAGGGCGATAGATGACAGTAGTGAAAAGTATAGAGAATATTGAATAAGAGAAAAGTGATTGTTTATTTAAAGTGATTAATTGTGAAAGTGAATTGTTGAATTAAATAAGTGAATTATTAGAATAATAATCAAGAAGTAAAAGACATTGAAAGAGAACTAATAAAGATTAATTAAATAGAATTACGTTTTATCTTTTCGAATCCTAGCCTGGATGTAACATTATTATAACAGTGAGTATGTTAATATACAATTATGTAATATGTTTCCCTGTGTGTGTATCACATTCACTATAAAGTCTTACTTTATGTGTGTGTATCACATTTACTATAAAGTCTTACTTTATACAACAATGCTCATGTGTAAATATTTTCAAAATTCGCCCACAGACACGCCCACAAAAAAACAAAAGTTTGAGTTAGGGAGCTGAAATTTATAATATAGACTCTCCAGGTGCCCCACGCCCACAATTTAAATTAATGCAACGCTGACGAGCCTACATGTTTGAACATCAACTATACCGTATAGGTGTATAGGTAATACACATTAATGCTGCGCAGAGAAAGTATATATGTATGATATTATATCTATATAAATGTACATCGCGCGAAATTCGATGATCAAACTCTTAATAACGTTCTTTTTGTTAACATTTTTTGAATGAATACATTTTTTGGTGTGTAATAATACCTTATTATTTATACCTATTATTTATACCTAGCTATTTTCGTTTTATAGAGATGAAAAACTTAAAGAGTTAAAAAGAAAAAGATAACAAATTCAATGCAATAGCTTTACCGCGCCAGTCCCCGAGTGCCACACGTTTTTTTTTTATATTTGAGTTGATTGAATGAAAAGTAAATTGCGGTTTACGATATATGACGTATTAAAAAAAAAACTACTTACTAGATCTCGTTCAAACCAATTTTCGGTGGAAGTTTGCATGGTAATGTACATCATATATTTTTTTAGTTTTATCATTCTCTTATTTTAAAAGTTACAGCGGGGGGACATACCACTTTGGAAGTGTCTCTCGCACAAACTATTCAGTTTGGAAAAAAATGATATTACAAACCTCAATATCATTGAGACCTATCCATAGATACGTATGGGTTTGATGAAAAAAAAATTGTGTGTGAAAATCTTAATGCGGTTCACAGAATACATCTACTTACCAAGTTTCAACAGTATAGTTCTTACAGTTTCGGATAAAAGTGTCTGCGACATTCCCGGACAGACAGACAGACAGACATGACGAATCTATAAGGGTTCCTTTTTTTGCCATTTGGCTACGGAACGCTAAGAATGAGCTCTTCAAGAAACTCACTCAACAGTTTTTTATTCTATCAGTCTAGCTCTGCCTGTTATGTAAGTGGAGATTTCAAGGAGTGCGTTATTCATGACGAGTAGTAGAAACCTCTTGATGATAGCGGGAAATCTCAAGAGAAATAAATCCCTTTACATCAAAAAGGTCTCATCAGACGATATAGGTATAGTGGAGCGCCTGGGCCGTTAAAAACATGAAAACCTCGGATTTTCGTTAAAGTAAATGACATTTTATAATTCCAAGTGGAATGTTTAGCTTATAATATATACAAAAAAGTTTACCTATTAAAAAGTCTCTATGATTTTGTTAGTTCAAATGATACAATACCTCATAATATTTGGCTGTAGAACATTTTTCTACACCAAAATTAAGGTAATTTATATATTCATGTAGAGATAGTAATAAGGGAAAAGAAATAAATAAAGGAAGATGAAAAAAAAAAAAATTATCAAGAAATCATTTGTTTACAATTTACATGTTTGTCTATTTAAGTATTTTCTTCAACTTCACTTATTTCAATGATTGGCGGAGTATTAAAACAAGTATTTTCGCTGCACTGTAGACATGCTACACTGCAGTATAAGCCACTCCATCGACATCCACAAGCAGCTCCACAACCCTTTTTGCAGCTACAAAACAACATTTGCAATAAAATATCTGGAGCTGGTGATTGATTCTTTGTTATTGGGATAAGCATGCTATTAAAATACTTCCAGCCCCAACTTTCAATGTCTACATTTTCCATATCTACATTCCCTAACCATAACTGAATTTGTAGATATACTCAAACGCTGCATCAGCTGTAGGAAGTAATGATGACAAAAGAACACTTGTTTTTTTGGCTGTTCCTTTTACAAAGAAATTGAACCTCAATGAGTTCAAATCGGGTTACGTCGTGTAGGTACCATCCGTTTCTTTTGTAATCCTACACAGTTTGTATGCTATTTACCCAGAGCTTTATAGATAGGTACGCGTTGCGACTGGCATGTCTGCTGTGTCTTCGGTGCATTTGGTCCATGTAGTTCGTTTCGATCTTCTCAATTCTGAGTTATATTCTGTGAGAGCGATCCTGTAATGGCCCCACCATTTTATTTATTTGGCTCGATGAAGAGCTTCCTAACATTCTTCCCGAGTTTAGCAAGTTGGTCCTTCCACCAGGAAACCTTACGTTTCTTCATACTGGTTTTACTCACACAACTACTATCGTAGGAGGTTAGCAGCAATTTGTTGAGCTAGAACGCTGCTTCATCCAGGTCTCACGTGGACTCGCTTGACTTTTGAAAGGACAAGTTCTCGATGCATTTTCTAGTCCGTCGCCTTAGGCTCGTAGTTATTCGAAGCCTGTGCCAGTTCGCCAGATATGTCAAACCTTCGGAAAACAGATACTCAGCTAGGTTCCAGAAAACGAGTGAAATGAAATCGAAAGTGAAATTGTAAATCGAGTGAATTTGTTTTCCGTGTTCCACATTTCACCCATTTTATAATATTCGAAACTTTTTCGAAATCACTTCAAGTGAAATTAAAAACAGCTTATCTGTCATTAGAAAAGTCGCAAAAATATATTTTTTGTAATAAATAGTTTGTTTGTTTTAAATTTCGTCTCGTTTTCGCGATTTATTTAAAAAAGGAGTGCTGTGGTAATTGCCGTGGTGTTGCACAACATTTGTAGACACATTAAGCTACAAAATGAAGGAGAAGAGAGTTTTGAGGTAGGGTACGAGGCAAATGAAATTGAAGAAGACGACAAATTTACAGAAGAAGCTGTAAATTTCAATAAAGCCAGCCAAATAAGAAACCATATTGCTAATGGTATACTCTTTATTTGAAAAGGCTATAAAAAACAACAAAAAACTTTGTTCAGTCAGTTACGTCCTGCTGGGGTGGACCGTGGCAATTAAGATCTTGCTTGTTCCAAAGAGCATCTGCAACAACACGATCGCCTTTCATGAATCCTCTAGAAAGGTCCTTATTTATCAACATAAATTTAATGAATATTGCATCCTGTGAAGTATTCTTATGCTCACCCCTTTTGAAATATGTAATTTTTTAAGAAATATATGGAAAGAATTTTACTCTAATGTAATCATTATTATTATTTACTTACATTTTTAAACACGTCTATCGTCTGTTTCCACTATTTCACACTGATGGAAATGCTCGATTTGAAATCACTTTCAAATCGATAAAATCGAATTGTGGAACCTGCCAATTTCACTTTGTTTCAATTTCGAAAAATTTGAAATCGATATCGATAAAAGTGAAATGTAGAACACCAAAATCTATTTTCGCTCGATTTCGATTTCATTTCGAGTGAAAGTGAAATGTGGAACCTGGCTGACTATGACCGTAAATTGAGTCTCCGCCTGGATTTGCGTTGCGGAAGATGAACCCAATTTTTCGCAGATAATGCAGCTGTACTCATTAGTTGTACTACTGTTCCTTGATTCATCCATTGTTAGAAAACTGTGATAGAAAACAATTGAATACATTAAATGATTATTTTTTACATTTTAGTTTTTTTCTTTTACTTGAATTAATCTTTAATTATCTATGTACTTATTATTTAATTTATTATCTAATAACCTTTATGGTCCTATTATAACCATCATGATCTTATAACAAACTGCAGATTTTTAATAAGATTACTTACCAAATGAACAAACAAAATCTTACATAGAAATTCAATAGAAAAAAAAATTCTTCAATAAAACTTTTGTCAGAAATGAACCTTTCCACGTTATACTACCTGTCCAAGGTCGTTATGACCCTTCATACGCTCCAACATTTTAAGAAAATATTCTTTTATGTCTATTTAGGCATTATTCAACGTACCTATAGATATACGAAAAAAAGAAATTATTTTGAATAAAATTACATGCTTAAGTATTAATTAATTTATAGTTTTTGTTTAAATAATAAAAATATCAAAAGCACAAAAAAATGTTGCGTAAACTTTACACTTTATATTATAAAAAAGAAAAAACCCCCTCGACCATTTAAATTCATTAACTGTAACAAAAGTCTGAGGTCAAAACCCCAAGACACTCCACTAGTAGTATGGATGTATGTACATACATAATGAATGCCATTAAATAAATCGGTTCGAGTTCGCAATACATAATCTTCTCTTTCTTTGAAAGCGGTGAACAGATTCTAAAGTGCATTTCTCATAATCACAATCCTACTGCCGCAAAACTACGTACAATATGCAATGGGATTAGATTAGGTGCACGAGTTTATTCATCCCCGTTAGTGGCATGTCCTCCTATGGCATGAACACATATTTAAGCATTATGTCTTGCTCTGTGAAATTACTCAATCGCTTTATGTATGTAGGTCCTTGGTTCATGGTATAGTCCGTGCAAACTCGGTTGACACAAAGCTCCACACGAAAACCAGTTTTTACATGGAATGTTGTGTCAACTGAGTTGGGACAGACTATACATGTCGCTCAAACAGTAAAAAATATTCTGGCGTGAAGGAGAGTGAGATATAGATAGCTGTGCTGCTCAGCTTCTACTAGGTACCTTCCCAAAAAGCTTCGGCTTCCTGCTGCTGTTCCTTGCTCCATCTCCATCGATGTTTATTGCTCTCTGAATAAAACAAATTTTTCAAGAAATAAAATTAATGCAGCCCCATTCCATCTGCCTTGATAATTTGTGTCATTTTTTTTATGTATGCCGTAGTCGTAGAAGCAAATTTATCTTCGGAGCGAAACAAAGACGAAACTTCTGTTATATACATAAATGCGTCTGTAGATAATAACACAGTTTGTATCTCTACGTAGGCATACTGTTGATCGGTTTATATTGAATCTTTATGCATAGGTTATCGGAGCTCGTTTAGGGGCACATGGTATATCCACGCGTGATTTTACTCCGAAGTTTTTGGATCTTGGAGAAAACGAATAGTGCATGCTGTTTTGTCAAGGTTGTGTAAATAGGCATTGAAATGGCTTTTGGTATTTACTGCTCCTGGGAGTGGAAATAACGCCACAAGAAATAAGGCCCCAAAAACAAAACTGAAATAAGGCCCCTAAACTTTGAATACAACCAAGTTCGCACCTACTCCAAAGCCAACTGTGAGGGGAGTTGCACGGTGCAGCATTGCCCCCTCCCCCCACCCAAATACAGTGCACGGTTTATCTTCGGGATCTTCTTGTTATAGAAATAAAATAAATATTAGGCATAAATAGCCCATAAAAACTAGTTTCTCAAACGATTTACTTGTGCTAAGTGGAATGTACCTACCATTTTAAGCCGAATCCGATCGGAAAATTTAAGAAGCGCCCAATATGTACTTGTGACACTCTACTATATTCACACGTTCTTTGGGACTGTTATTTCGTGTTTACATTAGGGTCATAATATCATATTGTAGATTTTTTTTTAAGTATTTGTCGTTTAAAGATTTTTTTTTTTAAATTGCCTAAACGCGGAAGATAGATGCCGCTCACATAGTAAATGCTTATATTTAACACCGCTTCAAAAATCCGTTATCAATTGTTATCGTACTCGTGCCCAGATTATCACCAGGTGCATTTAAAAGTGAACAAAATACTTTTTTAATTCAAACGTAGCTATCTGCATTATTATCTACATTGTTACGATTCTCTTTTACCTGATTAACGAGTATAGAAAAAGTCTAATTTTATAATGTGATTCTTATAAAAGCGAGAACGTTTTCGTTTTTTCTTTTTCAGATTAAAATTATTCTTATTAAGTTTCTACATATATAAATTATCTCTTAATATTTCTTATGGTTGATAAATAAATAAATAATTAAGTCTTTTTGTTAGTCAGTTTTTCGCAGAAGGTGCAGCAGTGAAAAAAAAATGTTAAGTTTTCCTGAGTGGGATTCAAATCTCGAACCCCTCGTACTTAATAGTGAAGCCACTTGTTTGAATTGACCACTCTTTTATTCCTGGTGCTGTCCAGGGGTGGGTTAAATATTTCCCATAAAAATAAATTGCTCCTCATAATTTATGAAAATGTTGACGCCCATGAAGAAGGCTGTAATTGCAAAAAATTAGTACCTATACTAAAGTGGCGCAGTGAAGGTTCCCCCCTTCAATAGGACATAAGTTACTAATTGAATTTGTGACTTACCTATGTCTCAATTTACATATTTTTTTTTTAAAGATATGTGCCTTGAAACAACTTAAGCAGACCACACCACCTAGTCTAAGAGCCCGAAGTAATTTTGTTCGGTCTGAGAGATAACCGAAAAACATTTCTGCATACTGTGTAGCCTGAATAGAGAGTGTATCGAAAATATTAGTCTGACAGCAAATCGTGGCAGCCGATGCGTGTGACAGCGCGTTGAATATGCGTCATTTTCCACAATAATAATAATAAGTGTAACCACTTGATTATAGCCCTAAGCAACAGAGCAGATCAGCTTAAACATGAAAATATTGCTCCAAACAGCGAAGTCCCTGCCAGATGCGACCAAAGTAAAGGATCAAACCCATTTTTATACCCTATCCTAAGGGTATATTAATTTTGACGCATAGTTTGTAACATACCTTAATATTGCCCGTAGACCCCTAAAAGTTACTATATTTATGATCAGCATCGATAGTAATGTCGATCTATCCATGTCCGTTCGTCCGTCCGTCTGTCGGCAAAAATTAGACCTTTAGGGTCTAAAAAAATTCAATTTTACGAATTTTTGAAATCCGCCCCCAGATACGCCCACTCAAAAAAACAATTTTTTCGAAAAAATCGAATTTTGAGCTAGAAAGCTGAAATTTTGTATATATGATCTATGACTACTAAAACTGCTCGGGAGATAAAATTTTCAAAAGCCCACTGACACGCCCACAATTAAATAAAACAATTTTATTGAAAAACCAAAATTTGAGCTAGGGAGCTGAAATTTATAATATATACTCTCTAGGCGCCTTTAACCTTCGCATGGACGCTATGTACACATGTAGATATTTGAATTTTCTTTATTGAATATTTTTGTTAGGGCTTAACTTATCTCGAAGAAAATTTTACTCAGTAACTAACTTTTTAATCTTAGTAGGAAAACAAAAGATTTAAAAAAAATTCTCAGATTTTCTCACCTTTTTATACATTTCGACGTTTTTTTTGCACATATGAACAGTATCTACACATGTAGATAGTTTTTTTTTCATACATTTTGCTTGATATTTTCGCAAATGCGGGGCTAAAATAGGGCGAAACAAGAAGACATATTGTTACACCTAGAGCCTAGACTAAAAATCTAGCCCGAAGGAACAGCAATAGAATAACCATCTGAAATTAAATAAAAAAAATACAAGTAATATACCAGCTAATTCGTTTTATTCATAAAAAGAAGACTGTAAGCTAGGCCATATAACAATTTTGGCACATTGTTTGGGTAAGACTGTGCTCCAAACACACTGGCTTTTGGCATTTTACGCATCTTCGGCGGGTAGCTCTCTTCTTTTTATAGATCCTGTAGCTTATGAAGCACGCCCCTTTTTGAGGCGTATGACCTGCAGGACCTATTTCGCGCTCATCTGGGGTGAAACCTTCGATGTTTGTTCCAGGTTCAACATTTTCTCCTAGAATGCACTCCATGGCACTTCGAATACGAATTTGGCACGTTATTCTTCGGTTTTGTGTTCTTTTACGTATCTGCGGAAGCACAAGCTCTCACCCAGGCTTTCAAGGAAATTTATTCAGCGACTTTTCTTTGTTGCAATATTTGCTTATCCTTGTGGATTATTTTTCACATAAATTATGTATGCAGCTAGTCCTGATACGTCAAGCAGATTATAAAATAAAGCCAACGGCCAACGTAGCGTCTTTCGTTTTGTGGTATACTGGCTAAGCATTTTGTCCATCGTATCAACCCCGCCTATGGTATGATTATAATACAGGATTATCTCTGGTTTGTTTTGTGGTCCCTCGGAGATTGCCTTAGTTTGGTGGAAGGTTGACAGCAAAACGACAGCCTTGTCTTTTTTTTGGGACGTAAGAGCAAAGCACAGCATTTTCACAAAATCCAAATTCGGTGGACAACATTTCTCTGCATTTTGAAGATTTAAATTTATCTGGTAAGTTCCTTCACAATCCGTTCACCCTGGTTTACTTCTCTGTTGGAACCAATTCCAGCAGTATAAATTTGTCCACTCAATGGAGAGGCTGTCTGCGAATCACAGGCCCACCAAAGCTTTATGCCATACTTTGCTGGCTTGGATGGTATGTATTCGGTAAATTTAGTACGTCCTCTAAAGCGGAAAAGTTGTTCATCTACCGTAATTGACTCAGAAGGCCGATAACATTGTCCAAGATTGAAATTTAACATTTCAAATACATCCCTTATACTCGTAGGTGCTGCTTTGTCAGATGCTATTCGATCAGCTCTGGTAATTTCCGAATCAAAACGGATAAATTTCGAAATTACTCTGAAGCAACGAAGTAAAGTAAATACAAATCATGAGATATAAGAAACAAAACAAAAAAAATATTTCCTAGACCAGATTCGTACAAAATAAATGTATGGGATTTTTTTTATCTACACATGTAGATACAGTCCATTCGGGTACATAAAAAGATGTGTCCATGCTAAGGTTAAAGCTCATGTGTAAATATTTTCAAAATCCGCCTACTGACACGCCCACAATTATTTTTTTTTTTTTTGAAAATCCAAAATTTGAGCTAAGGAGCTGAAATTTATAATATATACTCTCTAGGGGCCCTTTATGCGCATGTGTTAATTTTTTTAAAATTCGCCTACTGACACGCCCACAATTAAATGAAACAATTTTATTGAAAAACCTAAGTTTGAGCTAGGGAGCGTTTTTTTTACAAAAGCTTCGTTTTTTTTTGATAAAATCCTTTAAATTGTTATATAACAAAATAACTAGAGCGTTCTTAACAATTCAACCATATTTAGACTTTTGTCACGTATACTTATGAGGGATAGGAATAAGAATAGGGTATCCAACAGTTCGCCCAAGCGGACTCTATGCCCGTCTCTATGTTTTAATATTTGGTATGAAGCTATTTTTGAAAAGGTTATAGATAGATAGAAAAATACATTTATTGTTTCAAGGAAAAGTTACATAGTTTACAATATTTATAAGTCATTGCACAGCACAGAGATTTGATAACAAATTGTATCTTACTACTGAAAATCAATATTAGGATTCTGATAAGCTTGTATTTCAAAATGAATAGGTTTGAAGGAAAATAAGAAAGAAAAACCTTCATTTAAATTTTGTTTATAATTATATCACAGATATGGCTTAAATCTAATGGAATGACCACAAATACTTATATTATTTCATAGATAAATAAATAAATATAAAAAATAAATAAATAAATAAATAAATAAATACATTAACAAATAAATAAGTAAATAAATAAATAAATAAATAAATAAGGAGATAAATAAAATAAATATAGTAATAAATAAAAAGATATGTGTGGGTTATAATATATGTATGTATTGTAAATGCATTAATTATAAATAAGTACAAAAGAAAAGTTAGAATGACAGGAATAATAAATAACAAATGAATAACAAATTTAATAACAAAATTACTGAAGTAACAAAAAAAATAAATAGGGACGATATAAATCATATAATATATTATATATATATTTTTATTTTTTTTTTATTTTCAAATAAGGTTTTTTATGAGAGGTGTTCGGAAATATCTTAGCATTTAATTGTTCTATTTTTCATTTCAATTTATTACTTATTTTAATGTCATGAATTGATTTTGTATTGGTTATATTCTCTTTTATTATACCCTATTCTAGGGGTATATTAATTTTGACGCATAGTTTGTAACATACCTTAATATTGCCCGTAGACCCCTAAAAGTTACTATATTTATGATCAGCATCGATAGTAATGTCGATATAGCCATGTCCGTCCGTCCGTCCGTCCGTCCGTCCGTCGGCAAAAATTAGGCCTTTAAACTGGACCTAGAGAGCTGAAATTTTAACCATATACTCTCTAGGGTCCCGAAATAATCAAGTTTAAGAATTTTTGAAATCCACCCACAGACACGCCCACAAACTCAAAAAAACAAAATTTTGGAAAAAATCGAATTTTGAGCTAGAGAGCTGAAATTTTTTATATATGATCTATGGCCCATAAAACTGATTGGGACATAAAATTTTCAAAATCCGCCCACTGACACGCCCACAATTAAATAAAACAAATTTTGGGAAAAATTGAATTTTGAGCTAGAAAGCTGAAATTTTTTATATATGATCTTTGGCCCATAAAACTGCTTGGGACATACAATTTTCAAAATCCGCCCACTGACACGCCCACAATTAAATAAAATATTTTTTTTGAAAAACCAAAATTTGAGCTAGGGAGCTGAAATTTTTAATATATACTCTCTAGGGGCCCTTTATGCTCATGTGTAAATATTTTCAAAATCCGCCTACTGACACGCCCACAATTATTTTTTTTTTATTTTCGAAAGTCCAAAGTTTGAGCTAGGGAGCTGAAATTTATAGTATATACTCTCTAGGTGCCCTTTATGCTCATACTTAAATTTTTTTTTAAATCCGCCTACTGACACGCCCACAATTAAATAAAACAATTTTATTGAAAAACCAAAGTTTGAGCTAGGGAGCGTTTTTATTTACAAAAGCTTAGTTTTTTCGTTAAAATCCTTTAAATTTTTGTCACGCCCACTTATGAGATATAGGAATAAGAATAGGGTATCCAACAGTTCGCCCAAGCGGACTGTAGCCCGCCCCTATGTTTTAATTTAATTTTGTTGTTCTATTTTGCCAAATGTTATATTTATACCCTATTCATGTTAACAGTCATTATACTTATTTTATTACTGCTTTGCTCTTGCTATCAACTAAAATTTGTTTACGGTACAGACTCATATAGCAATGCAGAGACGATGTAAAATTGTTTAGAATTCCCGTATGGTGTAATAAACAGTGTGCGAAATCGTTTCTCGTCCACTTGGATTTCGACCACAGGAGATCTAAGTACACATTGGAAATAAATTATATAATTGGAAATATTTTCGTCATTTTCTTCTTGGCTTTCTTTTCCCTTTGTCAAGTGCTGGTCCTTCATCGTTCGCTTTCGCCCAATATACAACGATTCTCTTCGTCATAACCCAGAATCCGTGTATATTCTTAAACAAGAGGGTTTTCACTTGATTCACATTTTCTGGAAAAATTTTCATTGCGAACTTCAATCTTTCTATCTACTTTAATGACTTTTGCCTGATCGTGTAACTAGTGGGTTGAAAAATGCCAGGGGACTTTAAGGATCATTTTTAAAATTTTGTTTTGTAATATCTGTAGTTTTTTCCTATGCATTCCGGCACAATTTCCCCAAACAGGTGATCCATACAATAATATCGCTTGAAAAACGACTTTAAAAATTATTAATTTATTGTGCTTACTGAGTAATGACTTCCGGTTTATAAGCGGGTATAACAATTTAATACCAATATTTATTTTATTTGATGTCATTTGTGTGTGTTCCTTAAAGGTCAGCGTCTTGTCTAAGTAGACTTTCTTTTTCTGGTAAAAAAGATAGCTTGACTCTTTAAAGCATTTTCCTCCAGTGTTTATAGTATTCAAAAATAACTACGAGGGCGTTTTGAATGTTGCTTATTATATTTGCAGGGTGCTCATCGGATGAGTATATGGCGATGTCATCAGCATACATACCAAAGTCACAACTTTGTAAGACTGGAAAATCCGACGTAAAAACATTAAATAGGGTAGGAGATAAAACTGATCCCTGAGCAAACGCCAGCAGGAACAAGTTTGGAGATGGAATTTATTCCGTTAAGTGAAACTATGAACTGCCTGTCACTCAAAATACTTTGCATAACCTTTATTAAATAAGCTGGACATTCATTTAAAACAAGCTTGTGTATAAGTGCATTGTGCCATACATTATCAAAAGCTTTTTCTACATCTAGCAGAACTAATCCTGTAGATTTTTTCTCATTCAGTTTTTCTTTAACATGTCTGCTGATTCTTAGAACCTGGTGCGACGTATTGTGCTCTTTCCTGAAACCAAATTGCTGCATTGGTATAACTTTCTCATCGTTCAGAAAAATTTCTAATTTGCTTCGAATTACCTTCTCGAAAATCTTACTTATACTACTCAGAAAATCCATTGAATTACAGGCCAATAACTGTAATTCAATGGATCACTTCGGGGTTTTCCCTGTTTCAATATTGGAACTACTTTAGCCATCTTCCATTTTAGTGGGAAATATTGACATCTGAGACACGCATTTATTAAACCAGCTAAAGATATTGATTTTTTATGCCATCGATTCCCGGACATTTTTGATTTTGCAGATCATGTATCAAAAACTCTATATCTTCTACAGTAATTTGTTCGTCAGCGGGGAAGCTTATTGGAGTCCTATTTAATTCACCGATAGATGTATCTACGAGGCTAGTCAAAACTGGATCGTTGTTAAGATTTATAGAAGCTCTATTAGCAAAGGTATTTGCAAGTGCACTTGCTTTAGCCTCGTTAGAAGTGAAAACTATCCCTGATGACTCAAGGGGTGGTATTTGCGTATTTTTCTTTTTAATTATTTTATAAATATTCCAAAACGGTTTCGAACTAGGGTGTAAGCATGAAAGTTTTCTATTCCACTCTTTATTTCTGAATTTTGAAATTGACTCAGTAATTAATTTGTTAAGATGGTTCATTTCTTGAAAATCATGTTTCTGTCGGAATCTTTGCCATTTTCGTCCGAACATATTTCTCATTTTAATAAGATCTAAGATTCAACGAGGAAGGACAATGGCTCGTTTGTTAATTGATTTTTTAGGGACTGATACATTTATACTATCTAAGATGTTTTTTTCGAAAAAATCAACACAAACATCTATATCTTGACTACATGTAACTATTTCAATATGATTTAGAGAATGAAGAATACTTAAGTTAAAGTTAGAACGATACAAATGCCAATTAGCGTTCTTAAAATCTAAATATTGCAGGTTCAATAAATTTGGACTTAGAGTAGTATCACAGCAGACAGGAAGATGATCCGAACTAAGCGCATTTGCAGTAGTAGGGGTCGTAAATCAGTGAGGCACATTTGAAAGAAATTGATCTATTGTAGATGGTGAAGATCTCCTAGAGGCAGGGATATACGTCGGACCGTTAGGGTACATAAGTGTGATGGGATATCTCATCGTGAAATTCAATAAATCGTTACCCCATGAGTTTGCCCTGAGGCAACCCCATTCTCGGTGTTTACAATTAAAGTCTCCGCCTATTATAAATTGGTCATCACTTATTAATTTTTTTAAGTCGCTTTTAAAATAGCGTTTTTTATTATTATTGGATCTCCCGCCGAGAAAATAGATAGAATAAATCTTGAGTTTATTCGCGTTTTGTAAAACTAATTCGATTCCGATTGCTTCAATAATACCTATTAGTATTAATTCGCGGTAGTGAAATATGTTTTATTTCTTTCTTGAGGAGGATGGCAATACCGCCACCCAAACTCTCTCTATCTAATCTATGACATATAAAGTTACTATTTGAAAAACGAACATCAATATCAAGCCAAGTTTCACACACAAGACAAATATCAACATTTTCATTCAAAAGAAAATTGAAGAACTCAGTACATTTATTACGAATGCCACGGGCATTCCAACATGCAATTTTGAAATTATTTAAATTACTTTGCATTATGAGAGTATAAGTATTTAGTAGCTAGCTGTGCAATGACTTGAAACTGATCAAACTTAGACTTCCATTGACCAAGCTTAGTTATCATCTCCATTGAAGAGAGGCAAGCTCTTCTTGAGAAAAGAGATCGCTTTCTTGTGAAATATTATTTCTCGAAGCGGGTACTGTCACTCTCGTTGACTGTTGTTGTTTTTGTTGAGGTAGCTGTGGTTGCTGATGCTCTTGTGTAGGGTGTTGTTGCACCCTCCAATGATTTGGGGGTCGGGGGAGGGAGGGAAAATCTTGTATACTTGCAATTTTAACCTGCTTATTTATATGTGTCTGTTGCGGCTGCTGTGAAGCAGTTGAATTGCGTTTAATTGACCTTGTATTTCTCTCTTTCATCTCGATGTACTTTACTCGGCTATAACATGCTTGGTCGGTTGATCGATGACTTTGCTTGCAGTTTGCACATTTAGGAGAAGAACTTTCATTGACAGTGCACTCCGAAGCACAGACTACCTATACTAGACAGTCAACTCTCACTACCCCCGTCCGCTGCGCCCCTCAAATGGGAGAGCCGAATCCTCTCTCGAAAAGTCCTATCGGTGAATATATGTGAATCAATAAAACTGAAGTTAACAGCTGGAAAATTTTATTCTTCTGTCTTTTCCACGGTTGCCGTCTTAATGACTTTGTTGCTATATCTAGTGGAATTTTTAAAAGTTTAGTGACAAAAATTTATTTTGATTCTGAATGAATACGAAATTCCTAAAAACGTTCTTTTAAGAAATAATTTTAAAAATGCCTCCGATATTGAGGTAAATGAAAGTGATGAAGATGAAATCGATCTAACTATTTCTGATTTGTAGTGATTTTAAAAACTATTTTGTTTTTTATTGTAACTTTGAGACTGAATTTGTTTTTTTTTTATAAGTTAACATTATGTATTTACATATTTGTAAGTTTTTGATTCATTGTTCAAAATAAAAATTTTGTTAAAATTGAATATTTTTTTTTTCATTTGTAGATTGAACATCGGCAACCGTGCCATCATTTTGAGCTGATTTTAAGAGAGGATTTCGATAATTTTCTTTTTTGCTGCCAACTTCACACCTGACTCCACTAAATATCCTATCTGTGTGCAAGCTTCCCATTTGATTTGCATGCAAACACTAACACAGATAAGCCATTTAGTGGAGTTTTTCAGCTTGTAGGCAATCCGAAAAAAAATCCTCTCAGTTGACTGTCTAGTTGTAGATAGTCTGTGCTCCGAAGTCTTATGGGGACCGGAACAGTTACATATGGCAATTATGACACTACGTTATTTTGTTCTTAAAACGTTTTTGGAATTCCCAACGAACATGAGTGCGAAATATTGTTTCTTAATTGTGCAATTCGGGCAGAACCATTTTCAAGATAAACAATATAGAAGATATCAGTAAATGTTTCATGGTTTTTCGTTATTTTTTTTATATCTTTGCACTTAAGGCTAAGTGATATCAACTCAGTTTTAAGAGTATTAGAGTCCATGGAGTCCAAACCCAACAAAATAACTTTAAATGACCTTTCATTACGAAGGTCATGTGAGAAAAACTCACATTTTCTTTCTTTTAACACTTTTATCACTCTGTTATACGTTTCTAATGTTTCACAGAAAACTTTGATACCGATAGAAATTTTTTGGATTGAATAATCTATTATTTTTAGTTCTTTCATGAGCATATTTTTTCTGGTGTGGGCACCTGGGCATTAATTGATGGATCATCCATTTCATAGTCGATTGAAAGGATATCGAACGGATTATTATTATCCATCACGGACATTTTGGGAGAACCCGATCTTCTGGATTTGTTAATCGAGGATTCCAGATCCTCGTGGCTGCGTGTGCGTTTTCGTTCAATTTTGAAGGTTTTACTTATTATTTGATTATTTATGTATAAGCACTGAATCGCAAGTCTGTCACGGACACTAGCACGATGAGGACTGATTTGAAAAGGTTATTGTTGGATCTTTATCTTTTAATGTTTCCTGGTACAAATAAGCAACAATATCAAAGGAGAGCGACTGCATTGATTTCAATACACGCTCCTCAATTGATAGTGCGTATTTATAGTTTTAGCTTTTTCGAATTTCTAGTACTGCAATGCATTTCCCAAAACTTTTTCCACTGAACACTTTAACACTTCCATAGTTTTGCGAATTTCCACTTGGATGAAGAACACACTTTGCATTTATTTAGTTACTCGTCTTTGCACCACGTAAGACTAAATGCAACTAAGGCAACTTAATATAGAGTTTGATATATAGCATGTAACACAGTAACAAAATTTAGCTTGAGCGCTTTTTTTCTTGCTTCTGCAAATTGGTTCTCTGCGTGAAAAGTAAGGCTAAATTTCTTTTAATTTCGGCAGACGGCAAAATAGCTAGGTCCGAATTCTTAAATGAAATTTTTGTACAAAATTATTAGGAAATAACAGAACTTATCTATCTATTTATATACAGTAAGAACTCGGTTAACGCAACCCTCGATTCGCGCAATTCCCCGATTTTCGCAACACTAAAGTCGTTGCACTTCTTGACTCTATAAGTGCAACGTTTCAAAACATTTACCTCGATTAAGGCAACTTCTTGCGTTTATTCATCAATTTTTTTATTTACATGTTCTCCTTTTGGTTCGTTATTTATGCCGCTATTTCACCGTTATGTAGTTTTGTTTGGACCTGGACCAATTTCTTTGTAAATACAAGGTTGCGCAGAAGTTGTCACCCGGCTGTATTTTTTTTTAATGAAAAACTTCTATTCTGCTTTTGGATTCTGTTTATTGATGTCTTAAATTTCAGATAGGTTAATGACTTTTGCGCCACCTAGTACATTTATGTAACTATCTCTACAGAAACATAGTAAAATGGCTATGTCATCATTTTTTATTTAAAAAAATGCAACCCGGTAAGTGCAACAACCTCGGTTATTGCGACTGCCTCAATTTCTATTAGTTGCGTAAATCGAGTTTGTACTGTAGTTATATTCAATGTTTTGTATGGTTGTATGGATTTTCTGCTGATACCTAGTGGGTTTCGACAATTTTACAGCGTCTGGCATGGACTTAGCTGCGTGTAAAACATCTTGGACTTCCATATCTGTGTTCAGCAGAGTATTCAATAGACTTAGAATACAAAATTGGGTGGTTACGTCAAATATTAAAAAAAGGGTTTGATCCTATACTTTGGTCGCGTCTGGCAAGGACTTTGCTGTTTGGACCAATATTTTCATGTTTAAGCTGATCTACTCTGTTGCTTCGGGCTATAATCAAGTGGTTACACTTATTATTACTATTGTGGAAAATGACGCATATTCAACGCGCTGTCACACGCATCGGCTGCCACGTTTTGCTGCCAGACTAATATTTTCGATACACTCTCTACTCAGGCTACCTACACAGTATGCAAATATCTTTCGGTTACCTCTCAGACCGAAAAATTACTTCGGGCTCTTGGTCTAACCTGCTTGATTCGGAAACGTAAACTGACCTAGGCGCCTGCCAGACAAGACAACTAGCACCTTGACTTAGCGGAGTAACGAAGTTGCGTTTATCGAGCTTCACTATGTGGAGATAAAGGTGTAAGCATAAAGGGGTCAGGGATCGGTGGTAATTCCTTGTTTGCAACAGCATCGTCGGTGGGGGTGGGATCTTACTGCTGTGGCCTAACGCTTACTTAATTTATCGTGTCAAATATGAGAAGTGATCCAGAAATAAAAATAGTAAATGAAACTATGACTGAAGGTCAGTATTATTGTGAATATGAAAAGGGGTATATGAACTGTCTTAAAACTTAAGTGTGATGTCATGAGTGTTTTGACATCAGGAGGAACCCTCCCCTTTACAACAGGCAGTAACCATGGTACCATGACTATCCCTTCCTCGATCTCTGTTGGAATAGTCCCTAACTCGGGATCCCGAACACTTCACTCAGCGACTCATTTCAACGACCTTTCGAAGCGACTTAGCACATACCCAGGTGAGGTGGCGAAACTGGAGGAGCAAAAGGGCTCCCACAGATGTGCGGTAGTCATTATCAATCAGGAAACCCTGGCTCCCCTGGCAAAAACAGATGGCCTCATACGATTTGGCTGGATCGAGGTCAAAATGAGGGTGTACAAGAAGGACGAACTCGAGGCTGGAAAACTGCCTCCTCCTTCTCCTCACCCTGAACTCTCGAATGATGAGCCATCTACCTCGTTCCCTTCGCTGGAGGACGATGAATCCGCCGATCATGCGGCAACTGCAAAATCGTCACTCTCCGTAAGCGATATCCAATCGGATATGGAAACTGACGATTTCCTTGACAGGGTTCTTCTGAGTGAAGATGAACTTCTCAGTTCGTCTTCGGAATTGGAAGGCCTAAATAACACCGTGGTGGAAGTGCCTCAGGATTGTAGCGACAATGCTGCAGCTAATCCAGATTAACCTCCAACACTCTATCAAGGCTTCGGCCGCTCTTGTTCTTCGCCTCTCTAAAGGCGGGGAAGATGTCGTCTTGATCCAAGAACCATGGATTGTACACAACCTGGTTCAAGGACTCAAGACTCCTGGATATTACTCACTGTATGTGACCGACAAAGGTAAACCAAGATCGTGCATACTAGTGAAAAGAAACCTTAATGCTTACTTACTCCCTAATTTCAGCGATCGGGATATAACTGCTGCGAAACTGGAGACTGCAGGCAGATCACTCTGGTTGGCATCGGCATATCTCGCCCACGACCACGTGGGACCTCTCCCTGGTGATAACCTGGAGAGACTGATCGAAGAAGCAAGGAGGCAGAAGGCTGAACTCATAATCGGCTGTGATGCTAACGCACATCACACCGTATGGGGCAGCTCGGATATCAACAACAGGGGTGAGTCACTTTTTGATTATATCTTAAGCACCAACCTCATTGTATGTAACATAGGTAATGAACCCACTTTCATTACCAAAAATCGACAAGAAGTCCTTGACATTACTCTTGTCTCCGATACCATCAACGACATGATAACGGGTTGGAAGGTCTCGACTGATCACTCCTTCTCTGATCACCGTTATCTTCAATTCAACCTCAATGTTGATCCTCCCTGCCAACCTATTTTCCGCAATCCTCGGAAAACTAATTGGCCCAAATACAGAGAAACTCTTCGCGGACTAGTTACCTCTGAACTTTTAAGTCCACCCTGTAACTTTTCCGAGCTTGACGGCAAGGTCAACGAGCTCACCTCGGCTCTCAATAAAGCGATGTCCGCTTCCTGTCCCCTCATACGACCTATGGGGAAGAGAAAGCCACAATGGTGGAGCCAGGAACTGGGACCACTCAGAAATAATTGCAGGAAACTCTTCAATCGCGCTAAAAGCTCGAGATTACTTACTGATTGGGACTCCTATAAGGAAGCTCTCAAATTATACAAAAAAGAGCTAAGGAAAGCCAAAAGATCATCCTGGATACTCTTCTGTGGCAAAATAGAAGAAGTCTCTGAGGCATCAAGGCTAAGAAAAATCCTAGCTTCAAATCCAACCATGCCCAGCTGTCTAAAGAAAGCTGATGGATCCTGGACGATATCTAGCGAGGAATCGCTCAATCTGCTACTTGATACCCACTTCCCAGGTAGCTCCAATATTACCGGGTACACTGATCTGAATAGATCACTGGCACAGGTGACTCATTCTCAAGGTCTGTTTACAAGGGACAAGCTGCTTTGGGCACTAAATAGCTTCAAGCCCTTCAAGTCTGCAGGACCAGACGGCATAATACCGGCCGAATTACAAATGTCTTCAGATATCATCACACCAGTATTGGAGATGATTCTGAACAGCTGCTTAAAAATGGCATATATTCCTCAGGCTTGGAGAGAAGTGAAAGTGGTCTTAATACCAAAAGCCGGGAAATACTCCCATGTCAGCCCAAAAGACCTGAGACCTATTAGTTTATCATCATTCCTCCTCAAAACGTTGGAGCGACTGATTGATATCCATCTCCGTACCAACATAAATACGCAGCTTCTATCTGCGTCTCAACATGCATACTGTAAGGGTAAGTCAGTTGAAACTGCCCTTCACTCTCTGGTACGCACTATTGAATACTCCCTTCATCACAAGGAGTACACTATGGTTGCTTTTCTGGATATAGAAGGCGCCTTTAACAACGTGGGTACATCTGCAATCACGAATGCACTGACAGCACTGAATGTGGAGGGTTCGCTTGGTGAATTGATTAATCTACTGCTCACAAGTCGGATTATCAACTCAAAACTGGGCGTTTCATCCGCCAGGAGGTCTGTCAGTAGAGGCACGCCGCAAGGCGGGGTCCTTTCCCCCCTTCTCTGGAATTCGGTGGTGAATGAGCTACTGATATACCTGGAAGGGGTGGGCTGTAGGGTGATTGCATATGCGGATGACATTGCTATAGCCGTCTCCGGGAAGTACCTTAATACTATAAAAGAACTCATGCAAAACGCTCTTAACAAACTAAAAAAATGGGCTAATCGCTGTGGCTTGGGTATCAACCCCCACAAAACAGAATTAATCCTCTTCTCCAGGAAACACAAGATTCCGCACATCGACCCACCCTCTATTGGTGGTATAAGATTAGTATTCTCTGACGAAGCTAAGTTCTTGGGTCTTATCTTCGATAGGAAGTTAAGCTGGAAACCCAACATACAAGAAAGGGTAAAAAAAGTCACAGTGGCACTTTTCTCTTGCAAAAAAGCCATTGGCAACAAGTGGGGTCTACAACCCCGCATAACGCATTGGCTATATGTATCGGTCGTAAGACCGATTCTCACATATGGGGTTGCTGTCTGGTGGACTGCCCTAAGTAAAGCTATAAACTGTGCTAAGCTTGGCAAAGTCCAACGCACTGCTGGTTTGTGCATAAGTGGAGCACTCCGTACCACCCCCTCTGCAGCACTAGATATCCTGCTACATCTGTTACCACTCGACATTTTTAGTAGGCAAACAGCAGCCTGTTCTGCTGTCCGCCTTAAGGCTACCTCGCAGTGGGTTAACAATAACATTGGCCACACCACCATTCTGGACTCATTTGAGTCTCTACCAGGAAACATAGATTACACCATACCCCAATTACAGTTTGGTAAGAACTTTCAAGTCACTATTCCTTCCAGATCATTCTGGGAGGACGCTGAATTTGAGGAAGTTAAAGCGATCCACTTCTACACCGATGGATCAAAAACTAGTGACGGGGTTGGTGGCGGCGTTTTCTCCGAAAGACTAAATCTGAGTCTCTCTTTCCGTCTTCCTAATCACTGTAGCGTATTCCAGGCGGAGATTATGGCGATAAAAGAAGCCCTGACGTGGCTGAAGAGAAATGTGATATCCACAAAGGATATCTGTATCTTCTCGGACAGTCAGGCCGCGATCAAGTCCGTGGATTCAGTATCTTCAAACTCCATTGCAGCCCTCGACTGCCGTTCATCTCTTATGGAGATGGCGTAGCAGTTTAACATTCACCTCTGTTGGGTGCCTGGGCATAGAGATATTCCAGGAAACTGCAGGGCTGATGAACTCGCCAAAAAGGGAACCAAACTCCCCCTTTTACCTGAAAAGGGTTCTCTGGGTATCCCAATCGCTACCTGCAAACTTTTATTCAAGCTATCTGCAATCGAGAGAACAAACCTTAGGTGGACAGGTAGTAATACATGTCTAGCGACTAAGCACATCTGGCCAAAGCTGGACCTGCGACGCTCTAAGAGTCTGATCTCACTAAACCGACTGCATATTAGCTCCACTATAGGTGCCATTACAGGGCACAGTCTGATAGGCAAGCATGCATCGAGGCTTGGCGTATATTCTAGCGATTTCTGTAGAAGTTGCTTGGACGAGGAGGAGGAGGAGACTATACTTCACCTTCTCTGCACATGTCCAGCTCTCTCCCATAATAGAAATCTTTATCTGGGAGATTTCTTGCTTAACAATCTTAACGACTTGGCTAACGCTGACGTTAGAAGTCTATCGCGCTTCATATGAAGCTCTAAATGGTTTAACTAGTAGTGGTTCACATTAGGTATCTAAGGACACAACTTCAAGTAGTATTTCTGTTTCACAACTTTTTATTATAAAAAAAAATGGAGGGGAAATCAAATTCATTTATACACATACATACATAATGTTTATGCATGTTACCAAAAGAAAAAAGTATAGAAAGTGTTTGATTGTGTAGTTATTACTCAATTAAAATGTTTAAGTGAAATAAACTGCATAGAAAAACTGCCGTTGATATGCAACGTTATAAATAATATTTTTTTTTTTGACAAAACATTCAAAAATAGATTATGATAAAAAAAATTAATATCGGATAAAGGGATTAGGTCTAATGATAATGGTTGTGTGTAGTAAGGTAATAACTATGAAAATTGATAATTATAAGAAGATTTTACCAAAGAATCTAATAAACTAAATGTATAATAAGCAACAGTAGCTATGTATCAAATAAAACAGCCAAAGAAAAATAGTTAAAAGCAATGTACTCACGTTTTGATCTGCTGATTTGTTGATTCAGGAATTAGGTAGGTACTTTCGTTAAAATTTCATCAATACTACTTTTTTTAAAGGCTTTGAAATACGATTACTATGTAATTTTTAGTTTAGGCGTTTAGATGCAAACATAAGAGGAGAATTACTTAATTTTACAAGCCACTATGGCAGTTTATCACTTAATGAGTATTTGGATTAAGATGAATTTGATTTGGATGGATGCATGCATGATTATTTCATTATAAACGGAATAATAAGTTAGGTTGAGTCCGGGTTTAATTTATATTTCTTTAGTTACGGCTTTGGGTGATGATGAAAGTCTGTTTTAATCACTTTTGAAGTGCGGTGGCGAGCTTTAATCCCAGCGTGATGCTAATATTTTTGAACCAGTTGCTGAACAACTGGATTTTAAAAGGAGGATGACCTTAGCGGGACTCTATGGCACTCTCTGCTAAGGTCGTTCAAAATTCCTAAGAGAAAGGACAACGCGATATTGATATTGCTCAACAGAATTTTATTATGTCATTAAATCTTACCAGGGGCGAACAAAGATTGTCGCTTTGACGTGGTTTTTACATAGCCAATACGTTTATTGCCAGATTACTGGATTCCCACGCAATTAAAGTCAACGAAGAAACCTTTGTTTTTTTTTTTTTTTTTTTTTCTTGCTCTATATTTATAATTTTCAGGAGCAATTTCTGCCTAAAATTATTAATTATCTTTGAACAAATAACCTAACAAAAAAAACTCTTGGCTACTCACGTTGTATTAGATCGTTCAGCCAAGTGGTGTGGGATAGAAGTAAAAAGAAAGACAAGACGATTCGCGATGGTTTAAATAGCTTTCCGTCGCGAACGGAACGAATGGAACATAATTTCGATATCGAACTGAAATGGTAATGTGGTCTAAAAGCTGTGTTCGATATACCATGTCCGGCTTTTACTTCGGGTAACTTTACCAACAGTTTAGTTTAAACATTTAGGTGGTAGATTTAACATGCGAAAGTAGATTCGATATGAATATGCTACAAAGGTTAAGTCCGCTTTACTGGCGAAGAGTGCCACCCAAACACTGTTTGATTGGTAAAAGTAAGCTGAAAGATGCGCCTGTCAGACAACTAGCAAATGCTCTTAGATGAAGTTCAGTGAGCGGAAATAGAATTCGGGATTTATGTCCTGAGGGCAGTGACTGAAGTCACTGGGTCCCCTAAAGCATTGATTCTTTTTTTCGATTGTTGCTAATTTAACAGACTCTCTGGAAGCCGGGTATCTCATATAATAGCTTATCTATGTCATATACATGCGTTGCTATATGTGCGCTAGGCACCCACCTTTAGCGGTGCGGCGAAGTTCAGATAGCGCTAAACGCTAAGTCAACAGAGTATGATATTTTTGTTGACAATTCGGCTTTGGAAGTAAAGTCCACAATCGTCTATTGGCCAAACCAAAATAAGCCCTATACCAAACCTTCCGAGGCAGCTTTTTTTAAGCAGTCATTTATACAGCCGGTGGCGTCCTCCTCTCCAACATACTCGTTCTATTAATTGTCTGACTTGTCAACAGAGTTTCCGTTGAGTACTGACTCCGCGTGCTATTAATTCACACAGACATTTCTTTTAACCTGCTCTCCTTCAGCGATCAACAACCTGTTATGTATGTTAAGCTTTTATTTTTCTTGCAACTGTAATTGTAAGTAAAATACCTACATACGTTGTGTTAAATAACAAAAGAAAATATTATTCGCAGAGAAAGAAACAGATCCTGAAACACAAATTCTGTAAACAAAACAAAATTAGGTTTTATGCAAATATAGGGACGACTCTATTGCTCCTTACCTTAGCGCTTTAGATCTAAATATTTATATAAAGCGACTGGCTTATATAGTAGAGTCCTTGTACCATTTGAATTATAAATTATAAAAGATTTGTTCTCTCATCAGAGGCAGTGGAAGCAATTGAAGAAGCACAACAGGCAGCAGCACCCGAGACTAACGACGAAAAGATGCCTTCTCCATGGTCCATTATCGACGAAAGGACAATGGAAACCAATTAACAAAAGCATTGTTCATACTCTGCTATGCTAAGCGAGTACTGGTCTCTGTTTTCGGATTTATCTTTGTTTCTCATACACATTATCTGGAGGCAGAACAAGGACGATATCAAAACTATAGGAAAGTTGGATGAGATTTATTTTTCATCCTTTTATCTTATACAAAAAGCATATATAAAGACTCAAACGTTGGTTGCTGAATTCTCCTTTGCATGTCCTTGTACAGTGTTACTTCTTGCAATTGTTAATGTAAGTTCCAACCTCATCATTTATACATGCTGAGCATAATGAGCAAAGCCAGTCGAACGTATATGGAAGATACTTCACGTTTACTCTATCCGAATAAATTGTGGGCCGGAGGAAGGATGCGTTTTTTTTCCTTAAGAAAATATCTACACTTTTAAGTCGAGTGAGAGTAAATGTTTGCCATTAACTCATTTCATTTCAAAGAAGCGCACGCTAAGATAATGCCGATCCGGTGCAATATGCCTGAGTGTGCTGGTTTATAGTTTTGCTTGCACACTTCGTAGTCGCCTCTCCGTCATCATCTGTCTTGGTAGCTACTTTTCCTCGGCTAAAAAATCGCCGACGTCCTCCATTTGAAGAAGCACATTTTTGATTCATCTGATGGATTATAGTGATGAATCATCAATGTTAAAAGTTGAGGAAGATTCCACTTTCTGATAAAATAACACCAGGATGAGTGATCGCAGTATAGGATTGGATGCAATGCTATCATCATCCGATTGTGTAAACAGAACTTAAGTTTGTGTCAGTGACGGCGCGTGGAGTGTTCCTCGGTATTGTTATAACTTTTGAAAAGTTTTTGGAGAAATCTATTATTTTTTTATCGTTCTCTATCGTTTGCTTGTTTACTTATCTTTACGGGAGTACTTTGATTAAATTGAAGTCAATTGGGGAACGAGTTGGTGGATGTGAGGATGTCTTATTACTGGAATTCAATCAGCAAGTAGTTTAATTAGGCAATTAGGAAATGCGTAATTGGGACAATCAAATAAAATTAATAATTATAATCTGGACATCAGTCCACATATCAGGGAAAAAACTGCTACAGCTTAAGTGGTCATTGAAACCCTTTGGTCTAAGTTCTTTTCAGGAACTTATGTCGAACCTGCTTCCAAGTTTAAAATGTTTTTGCTATGAGAACGAAGTTTAAGGATATAAATATGTAGGTACTCGGAGGAGATAGGAGCAATCCAACGATACTTTTTTAAACGTATATTTAAACTACCTGTTAATACACCGAGTTACGCCCTCTATGTGGACGTGGAGTCAGGGCTTCCTTATATCTACGTAAAAAACATGAAAGCTAATGCATGTTTATGTAAAGTGTTTCGTAGACTGACATCCAATCTCCAAAAACAAATTTTGCAAAGATCCCTCTCGGGTGTTCCATCATCTTTCAAGGAGTGGTATATGACATAGCCGCTGCACATTACTTTCCTTTAAATCCATCGAGTAGAAATGCGGATGAACGGAAGCAATTATTTTACGACTTCCTCTCTGCTATTGACACGGTGTTTTACCAAAGTTGTCTTGATCGAGGTAAAAAAGCATCCTCGGCCAGAATAACCTTCAAGCAACGCGATTATTCCCTAGGTTCGCACAATTACTTCAGTAGTAGATTCACAGTTCCGGAAATGCGTCTTATCTTTTAAATTCGCCCCGAAATGATAGGATATTCGAGGTAGGACGAATATTCCCGAAATGAAAATGAAATAAAATGAAACCTTGTACGCATCACAGTGAGCCGCTCTGTGTGCACAAGACATACGTTTTCACTACATCTGCGATTTTTGACAGCAATAACAGATGCTAGGAAACACATTCAAATAACTAGTCGTAAGTTAACCGAGGCAACCCAAGTCGTCTTGGAACTTAACTTGCCTAATCTGAGCCTGTGCATGTATCTACCTATTCGTTAGACCATATAATTTTCTTGCGGTGACACCCCTGTTTGGCATATTTTAAAAGAAGTTGATATTTCTCTGGCGTTATATGATTGAATGGCACAATTTTAAGTAACAGATCCACTATCACAAATCTACTATACAGGTGTTTTCTCTGCAATTCAGTAGTAGCTCACTCTTTGAGCTCAGGAAAAAAGATTCATACTCACTCCAAACTTACTCTTACCCCAGGGTTATCGATATGCGAATTTTGTCGCCTTTTTTGCTGCTGTCGTCCAATTTTTCAATGCTGTAGATAATTGAGGTATAATATAGAATTTGAAAGTGGCTTAATATACTAAAGCTTTGATTAGATTGTGAGCCAAGTGCGCAAATTTTTTGTTATATTCGACAGAAATCTGTCAAATATGTTCATGTATGGTGTCATACGGATTGGGCCTTAATTACACGGTAATTTTTTCGAGTCATTTAAATGACGCTCAGACGTAAAAATCACGTCACAAAGCCGTCATTTTAATGTCGTTCCGTGTGATCGCCATTATTGAGACGACATTTAAGGCGTCATTTAAATGACTAGGAAAATGACTAAGAAAATGACATGAATTTGTGTCATTAAAATGACTCGAAAAAATGACCGTGTGGTCGTTCTTCAATGAAGCCTGGAACAAATGACTACATTTTTTATCTATTGCTTCATTTAAATGACACCCTCAAAAAATGACACGGCACGAAATTCATGCCGTGTTATTTTTCTACGTAAATGATAAATGACACAGCTTTTAATATGATATCTGTGCTTTCATTTGGTCTTCGTTGCATGTTTCTGGCTGCTATTTCGGTACAAATTACTATGAGTGAAATGGAATACGAACCGTTGCCGTCAAGTGCCGACAATATGGACTACTCTGTTAAAAATCGTGTGAGTTTGAATACCCAAAGTACAACAAAATCGAACAAATTAGGCAAAACGCAGAAAACAGGAGTAAATAGGGATGGGTTTGGTTAGGTTAGGTTAAAGTGGCTGTTAGCTGATAGCCAACACACTAGATAGAGATTTCTTTTATGGGAGAGTGCAGGGCATGTACAGAGGAGATGAGGTGTAGTCTCCTCCTCCTCCTCGTCCATGCAGCTTCTACAGAAGTCATTTGAATAGACGTCAAACCTTGATGCGTGCTTGCATTAGAGAGTGTCCTGTAATAACACATATAGCAGAGACAATGTGCAGTCGCAGATCCAGCTTTGGCCAGATATGCTTTGTCATTAGACATGTATTACTATCTGTTCATCTAAGGTTTGTACTCTCGACTGCGGATAGTTTAAACATAAGTTTACAAGTAGCGATAGGTATATATGTACCTAGAAAACCTTTATCAGGTAGAAGAGGTAATTCGGTTCCTTTTTTGGCGAGTTCATCTGACCTACAATTTCCTGGGATGTCTTTGTGCCCCGGCACCCGGAAGAGGTGAATATTGAACTGCTCTGCCATCTCCTCCAGAGATGAACGGCAGTCTACGGCTGCGATGGAGTTCGATGAGAATGAGTTCAGGGACTTTATCGCGGCTTGACTGTCCGAGAATATACGGATGTAAATAGAGGGAGGTTAATAGAGGGAGGGTCAATATGCGAGATTTTATAGTTCCTGGAAAAGTGGACAAGTTCGGTTCTATAAGGGGTTAACCCCCAGCCCACAGCTTCCCACAGAGCATTTTGAGGGAGTTCCTTTAAAGTGTTGAGGTCTTTCCCTGAAACGGGAATAGCAACGTCATCCGCATAGGCAATCACCATGCAGCCCTCCCCCTCCAAGCATATCATTAGTTTATTCACCACAGAGTTCCACAGAAGGATGAAAGGACACCGGCTTGTGGCGTTCCTCCTTTTGTCGAAAACGAAGGCTAATATTATTCCCAATTTGAAAGTGCTCATAACGAGTCGGCAATAAACAATGAAAAATAATACAATTTTATATTGACCCGAATTTTATTACTTCGTTTAATAGTTTTTTTTATGTATAGTAATTTCCACCATCATCGCAAAAGTATGGGTGGCAACGGTGTAGAGGTGAGTGTGTTGGCTTGTGACCCGTGCGGTGCAGGTTCAATCCCCACGGGGAATAACAACATACGCCACCCATTCACATGCCTCTACACCAGAAGAAGGATTTCTGCCTGGTAGTACAATGGACCGTTACCGAGTCTGAGTGCTCTGGGATTTGGATTTCCTTTTTTTCAAAAAAAAAAAAAAAAAAAAAAAAAAAAAAAAAAAAAAAAAAATCATCGCAAAAGTTCTTTTCGACATTTTTCATTTAAAATAGAGACAAACACTAAATGAGAGAAGCTATAATTTTCTCATTGCACATTACGAAATCGAAATAATAGGAAAGGTGTCATTTTTTTTAATGACTCTAATGACTTACCGTGTGATCGTCATTTTTTCGCTCTTCATTTAATGACATCCCAACGGAAAATTTTAAATGACTCGCAGTACTAGTATTATGACTCGCAGATACTAGTCATTACCGTGTCAATGAATAATGACGAATCGTAGCTTAAATGTCTCTCTAATGCGACATTTTTTCCTGAAGTCAGAGCTTCATTTAAATGTCTCGAAAAATGACCGTGTAATCGCACCTTTAGATTCAGCATATCTCATATTACCAGTTGATGAATATGACCCCAAATGAGAAGGCTAATTTTGACAGATAATATTACATACGTAAGTCACAAAAAGACCAAAGTAGGTAACCATATCCTATTTACTGCATTTTGATGTGAGATATTTAAGCTTATGGTGTCAAAATGCGAAAAACCACAATCGTACACAGAACCATTTACCAAAATAAAGGCTTCTCATTTTTCACTTCTAGCGCGAAAACGGTGCGTTTCCCTGGCAACTTAAAAATAAATTTAGCACAGTTGATTTGAGACAGAAATGTAGAAATGATGATCAAATAACCCATTTTCCAAAATCGTAACCAGAACCCCTTAAAAAATAAGGGCTTGTGGCTTTTTGCTTTTAAAAGTGCAGATCTGTAGCCGCGGCAAACACTTTTAAAACTCGCGCGGTTTCCAAGGACATTTATAAAATTTGGCGGGTTCTAAGGACCATTTGAGGTTTCTCTGGTAAAAATAACATTGCAGACATAACTACTGCGTGGCTTCAAAAGACATTTGGAAAAATATTTTTTTTTAGGTTTTAGGGACTTTTTTGTGGTTTCAGGGATCTCTTGGGAAAATTACCTTGTGCCAAATAAATTAATGTCAGTAATTGATAATTAATATAGTAATATCTTTAGTATTAGTATTCCATTTTCAGTTATTTCCATGTTTTCCAATTAGATCCTTTTTAGTATTCGACGACTTTTTTTGCGACATTCTCAAACTGGCCATCGGTAACCACGGTACAAACCCGAACAATTTCCCAAACTTCAATATGATTTCGGATTAGATTCAGTCTAGTTTTTAATCGCAAAAAACTGAGATGAGTTCTGAGTTTACTGACAAAATATTACTGAGTATGGATATTTGTTTTTGATTAACAGATAAAATTGCGAATGAGTTATTACTGAGCTGCAGAAAAAACACCACTTATGTTTCTTGCATGCATGTTCTAATGACCTTGAAAAAAGGAAGGAAATGGACCGACTTCTCGAAGCTTTCAGCCATTTTTCTCAAGAATAAATAGTATTTATGGTAGCTATGGTTTATGGTTTGTCATACCTTAGGAAAAAGCTTATCCAGTCGAATTTAAAGGTTCGCTCATTGTATTCTATCAAGGTTGAAAAATAATCCGTTAAATTTACATATGTTACTTGCTCGAATTAACCGAAGGCCAAAGAAAAATATCACGATGGTAAGCAACGGAAAGTGACGAAAAGAAGGGGGCAATTTACCACTGCGCCGCAATAGAAACTAGCAAAAATACCAAAACGAATTCTCTTCTCAAGTTTTTTACAATCAGTGCTGCCACAAGGAAAAAAATTTGCGTAGCAAAACTCAAAAATCCAATATATAATTTTTTTTTCGAAAACAAACAAAAAAACACTTAATTCTTTATTCAAAGTAAATATGATTTTAAGGACTAGTACAAGTATAGTTGGTAAACCATATATTTTACAAAACTTTTAAAAAAACTAACGAAAAAAATAATATTAAAAACTTCACTTAGAAAAAAAAAATAGTTCATATCACAAAATTATAAATGTAGGATCCTTGTACCAATAGCAAAATTAATATCACATAGAAATTCCGGCAAGTCGTTTAGATTATACAGTTTTTTTTTAAAGTTCAAAAATTCAGTTTTTAAGTACCTTTTAGAAAAAATTAAAGATTCGACATCAATATTTCGTTTCTTTTTGAAACCAAACATTTTGCAGTCATTATTTTATCTACTGTCTCTTTTTAAATGAGTTCGTCTTCTTGTTCTTCATCAAGTACCAATCTGAAAAAATTCCAGACCGATTCCAGATTCCAGTCAAATTCAAACACTAACACATCCGAAGAAATGGATACTTGTTGGGTATTGTAGAAAAGAATATAAGTTGGTGTGGGAAAGTGAGTAAAGATTGAATATACATACTATCGTTTATTTTATTTTTTTTTTCAAGAAAAATTCCAAGATTTATGTTGACATTTCGTGATTTAAAAAAGTAGCAAAATAGACATTTTTGGGGAGAGTGCGTAGCAGCGTAGCAAATTGGAAATCGCGTAGCAGTTTTGCAAAGTGCCACACATATAATAAACAACAAAAGAATTACTACAGATTATAAATATAAATAAGGAAATGTGTTTAAAATGACACTAAATTATTTGTAGTCATGCAAAAATATGCGGTCTTTTAAATTTTCTAAGGCCCAAGACTTTAGATGTTTCTACAAAACAACAGATTTGGACCATTTTTGGTCATTCGTCAGTATCTTGTCAGCATTGTTTTGGGTACCGATGACGCGTATGTTTATTTCAAGATGCCGTCGAAGAGCTTCTTACCTACTCAAAGCCAAAAGAGTGTGGTGGAAATACATTCCTAGTCGTTTACATTCCGTATCAGCCTCGCGGTCCATCTTCCTCTGCCTTGAATAGACGATTTTGCTTGATAGTTAAGTGTTGGCTGCCTCCACCGTTTATGGTCCAGAAATATTATTTTCAACGCCCTTACACCAAATGTGTATCCACGACAATGTATGCTTTATCGTCTATGCCGTCCTCAGTTTGGGCTTTGTGGCCACGGTCGATCTTTTTGTCTTCTGCCTCTTCAGTAAAACACCTTTTGTAAAAATTTCTCTAATTTCAACAAAGTTTAACAAGCTCATTCGACTGTGCCTAAAATGAGAAAAATTTTAAGGTGTGAATATTACAACTATGTACTTCAAATATCACGACTGAGTCCACCTACTTACATAATCAGATACACCCATGAATGACATCCTTGTAATATTGAAAACAACAGTCGCACAAACGAGAAATGCTCATGCTTGTCCCATCCCTCAGATCAGCAGCAATAAAATATACCAGTCCCAAAAGTTTTCATCCAAACAAACGAGTTAGTAAATATTTACCAACATTTGTCTTAAAAACATAATTATTGATTGAAATTTGTGTTGGACAAGCCTCTCAGAGATTTGAGGTAATAGCGGCAGACTAGCCCGAAAAACACATTTAACCCACAACAACACTGTAGTAGCAGAACAGCTAAGCAAAGTGTGATTCCCATTTGATTTAATTTAATCGTCCCTTCGTTTTAAGGATTATTTTCTCTGTCTCGTCGGGTGAAAACTTTTAGTCCTTTTTATAAATTATCACGGTCAATTCCTAGGGACGCATTTCGAAATAATGTTCCTTTTTTTAGTTTCACATTTCATTTCCTTTATTCCTTCGCATAAATGAAAAGTAAAGAAAAACAAAACAAAAATGTTCTAACTTCGGCATTTTTCTCCGGAAGAAAAAGAAGAAGCACAACAAGAGAATCTTTTAAGAACCGCGAAAATGGTAAACGACCACGATAAAAGAACAGTCCTACCTCAGTGGCAAGCAGATTACTACGGATAGGTTGGATAATGACTCGTCTTTGACGATGAAGATGAACTCAGCAAGAAAAAAAATCCCTATAATAGGTAAGTAGATAATGCAAGGAATTTAGAAAATTAGGAAGGTAAGCTAGTTGTTGGAACCATTTGCAGCCAACCCCCAAGAGTAATTGCATAATCTTGCTTTGTAATTATAATTTTATCTCCTTTTTCGGTTTGTAATTAAATGCTGAAGAAGTAGGTATCTTTTATGTGAAAGCATCGCTTTGATGGAAGTTACTGGGTGGAAAGAGACGATAAAACCATTTAAATAAAGGTGCATGAACAAAACGACGAGTGTTGAAGGTGTAGTTTCTACTTTTATCTGCTCGATTCACAAAAAGAATAAAGCTTTTCACGGGGAGACTAGAGGCCATAGTAACAATTTTAATAATGATAATAGAAGTGGTTTTGCAAGACCTCTTGCTGTTTAACTTTTAAATTCATTTTTATTAATTATTAGCTTATATCAACTTAAATACTAGACAAAAATGATTAAATCTGACTTAAAATTAACAGGATACTTATTCTAGATTATTGAACCTTATGCGGACGCCCTAAACTTAACTATATCTTATAATTATTGCCTTTCGGCCTAAAAACTATTTACGAACTAGTCTTACATATGTATTCGTCGAGAAAATCAAATAAAACTCAGTATCATTATTAAGATTTTATATTTTTTATATAAAACAAACTACAAACTAACTATTCTACTTACTTAAACTACTTAACGTATTCTAACTATAATTAGGATTCTGATCACTCGTTGCATTACGAAACAAGTGGTCAAAATCCCAATTGCTTCCCGAGCGCCTGGCAGTCGTCAACGTGCACACGCGCTGCCGTGAGCTGACTGATGCCTTACAGAATCAATCACCTCCCGGAAGCACCACCACAAATTGGCGAGCCCGGCCTCTCCCAGAAACGCCCTAGCTAACTTAATCTAACTTATAAACTAAGAGGATGTTACCTAGAGTAACGCACCGTCTTGGGAGGGCATGTTGACCCCTCCCCCTTCAAAAAGCCACCAAAATTCGCCAAATTGTTTTTCCGTATCGAATTTATCCCTCTCCGCTATTGCGGTACTAAAACGAAGGAGCTCATGAGCATTGGCGACGTCCTCGCCGCGGATGAGCCGCTTATCTCTCGCGCTGCGGTAGCGGTGGTATAATACCGGGATACCATCCCTCGTCTGTACCAGCCCTTTTGCATCAATATGGATAAATGCCTCCGGCGGGATAAAGCCAGACCGGAGCGTACTCTCTATGTACATTTCATTGGGGTAGTAAGCCCCAAAGATCAGACTATTGCCGCTGGCCATCGCCCTTGCAACGTGCCTTCGAGTCACCTTAATGAGGAAATTGTCAATCCTATTCAACTGAGCCCCATCGTATAGGACCTTGTTGGGATAGTATTTTATATAGTTGGATTCAGGCGTTCGGAACAACCGGAGACAGGTCCTAAGACATTGTCTCTCCAAAACCCGAATCTTTTCCATATAACTAGGCGCTATATTAAACCACAATGGACAACCATAAGCGATGATCGGCCTTATAAGGGCCTCGTAGCAATGAAACAGTCTCCTTGTCAGAGCATAAGCCTTCTTGGCCCCAGCAAGACAAGCAACTATATGCCTATCGAAATACAGATACTGGTCAAGCCAGATACCTAGATATCTAACTACGCTTCTCACCGCCAATGGCTGCCCATTTTGTCCAATAATGGCCAATTTCTTCCAGTTTTTTCTGGTATCCCTAGAGGCCCCAGCCAATGGAGTTCTGAACAAGATTGTTTCCGTCTTCTGAAAGTTGATTTTCAAAAGGATATTAATGACCTCGATTTTAGGACCTGATCTGTATGCCACCAAATCATCGGCATACGCTATAGCATGTCTGAGTGAACCTACCAGATCACTCGTGTAAATGTTAAACAGGATCGGAGAATTGACCGCCCCCTGCTGTAAACCGTTTTTAATTTCAAAGACTCTGCTCGAAGTCACATTGCCACATTTGACAACGAACTTCTTTCCCATAAGCATATTATAAATTACATATAGCAAAGGTTTGTGCATCCCTCACCTGGTCAACTTGTAGAAAAGTCCCTCTAACCATACGGTGTCGAATGCCTTCTCAAAATCAACCAGACAAGCACCCGTGCATTGGTTCTTGCATTTATTCCACTGAATGTCGGAAACCAGTTTCGACGCGGCATGAATAGTGTCATGCCTCGCCCTGAAACCAAACTGGTTGTCCGGAATTATGTTATTGTCCTCGACCCACTTTAACAGGGCTCTATTGACAACTTTTTCGAAGACCTTGCTAATATTCGGAAGCAAGCTAATTGACCGGAGATTGGCAGGGTTCGTCCTATCTTTACCTTTTTTCGGGATAGGGTGTACCACAGCTATCTTCCAATGCGCCGGATAATGTGCATTATTCAGCGCATTGTTAAACAGCGTGGTGAAAATATCTACAGCCTCCAGAGGCAGGTGTCTCAATACGACGTTTGGGACACCATCCATCCCCGCCGACTTTTTATTCTTTAGTGACTCGAAGATGCACAGAAGATCATCCTTCGACACGAACAAGTGCGATGCATCTCGGCCATTGGCGACAACTGCATTAGCATGGTTTTCATCAGTGAATACGGTGAATCCGTTATTCTCAGATCGCCAAATCTCAAGTTCGGTGCGTAGATAGAAGTGACTCACCAGAGCCCCATTCTCAATGTCGTGGTTACGGCGAACAGGATTGTTCACCGTATACACGGCCTCGAAACAAGCGCCCAGCAAATCCACTTTCTCCTGTGGGTCCTCGACCACGAAAAAATCGTCGTTTGAAGCGACACTTTCTGGACCTATTCCAGCAGTCAGTACTGTCTGTCTGTTCTCTGCTGTCTGGGAGATTCGAACACAAGGAATATCATTGTGATCTTTCCTCCTGAACAACTTATTTATCTGTGGGAACATATTCGGACTACAGGAGACCTCTTGCTGTCTTTCTCCTTCGATGTCATAACATTCGACGTGGATACTTTATGATTTACAGTCATAATTTCCATAATGACTCCATTCTTAAGATGTGGCGAATAAAAGTGGATAGCAGCTTTCTGCAATAAAACACAATAAAAGATAATTATTTTTTTGTTTATTTATATTTCAAATTTCTAATTCAACTTAAAATTTCTCTTTATTAGTATGTTTAAAAAAAAGTTAACAATTTTACAAAAAATGTTATTAAGTTAAAACATTCCTATAGAATAGTTAGTGACGTCCTTAATTACGAAAATAGAGATTGCGTGGGGTGTGCAAATGGAGACAATCTTTAAGTTTAATAAAAATCTCTTAAAGTAAAAGGATATGCACAAATAATATTATAAATGGCAGAAATAAAAACATGCTCAGTTAAGCAAGTGAACAAATATTTTATTTGTTTTTTTGAAGTTATACTTCTTTAAGCGCATTGGGGGTGAAATTTAAATTGTAACGGAAGCATTGTAACGGAAGCAATGTAGCGGAAACAATGCAGCGGAAACAATCGGTTATCGGAACCTACTTCGCAATTATCGGATTTTGTAACCCAAATAGTTCATCGCTTTTTGCCGTGTTTTCGAATTTCCGCAGTCTCTATTTCAGTGGCGGACTAACTAGGGGGCGGAAGGGGCGGCCCGCCCCGGGCCTCCGGTCTTGGGGGGCCCCAAATACTTCAATTTATAATAAAATGGGACTTCAGTGAATCGTTACCCTGTATATCGCTCATACTTCAATACTTCTTGACCATTTGCATCTCGGTTGCATCATACGAGAGGAGTTTTTCGAAACTCAAACTAATTAAAAATAATCTTCGATCTCCAATGGATCAAGAGCAACTGGTTAATCTAGCCGTGCTTTCAATAGAAACAAAAAATCCCAAAGAAATCGATTTTGCAGAAGTTATTGAGCAGTACAGTAAATTAAAGGCACGAAAACGTAATATATAACACGCTACAAAAAAAAACTATCTTTGGTTTATTTTATCTAATTTTTTTTTGTCCATCGATTGGTACTTTATTTTCCTCACCCATATCCATTCCATATTGTAGGTAGGTATGTATGTTTATTTAGCCTAAATAATTTAATTCGAATTTAAATTTCACTTGCCAGATTTTAACGAAATAAACATAAACATTTATTTATACATACAAATGTGAACTGAATACAAAGCTTGTAAAACTACATTTCTTAAAGCTGGGGGGCCTCATTCAGATTTGCCGCCCGGGCCTCTGACGGGCTTAGTCCGCCACTGCTCTTTTTTTCGGATTTCGAAACTCAGTTGTTGTTTGCCTCCCGTCGCGTGCAGCAAAGTTAGCACTTGGGCAAAAAAGTGCGGTCTGGGAGTCAACCCGGGGAAAACTGTGCTGATGCTCTTCACCACCAAAACCAACATACCTGACTTTACGCTTCCTCGCCTAAACGGAACACCCCTACTCCTTTCAAACAGTGCCAGGTATTTAGGAGTTATCCTAGATCCTAAACTCAACTGGAAAGTAAACATAGAACAACGGGTAAAGAAGGCATGTATAGCCTTTTATGCCTGCAGCAGAACCTTCGGAAAAAAGTGGGGCCTGCAACCAAAATTGACCCTGTGGATGTACACAGCCGTGGTACGACCAATCCTCACCGTCAATAGTATGGTGACCGGCTCTAAAGAAAAAGTACAATATTACCAAACTTAATAAGGTACAAAGAACGGCATGCATAGGAACAACGGGAGCTCTACGGTCAACACCGTCAGACGGACTCACAGTCTTACTGCATCTTTTACCTCTTGATCTACATATAACAAACATCACAGCACACAGCGCGATCAGACTCAGAGAGTCTGGCTGCTGGACTGCAAAACCCTACGGCCACAGTAGTATTCTAGACTCTCTACCTAGAAAACTAGTTCCGCCTTCAACAGACTACATCATTCCCAGAATGTCTTTTACAAAACATTTCGTCGTTCAAATCCCTACTAGATCGGAATGGCAAAATGGAGAAGTGACAAGGGATTTCGATCAAACAATCTACACCGACGGTTCAAAAATGGACTGCGGCGTGGGTGCGGGAGTTTTTTCGGAATCCTTAAACATCGCAAAATCATACAGACTTCCGGATACTGCAAGCGTCTTCCAGGCGGAGCTACTGGCTATCCGTGAAGCCTGTCGCCAGATCAAACTTCACTCAAATATAACACCGAGGCAAAGGATCGCCATACTTATTGACAGCCAGGCTGCCATTAAAGCGATCGCTTCGGTCACTATATCCTCTAAGTTAGTACTACAATGCCGTAATGAGCTGGCCCTGCTTGATAAGTTCAAGGTTACCCTGATCTGGGTTCCAGGGCACAGTAACGTTTATGGAAACGAACATACCGACGAACTGGCCAGGCAAGGCTCAGCTCTCCACTGCTCTCTGGCAGAACTAGTCCACATTCCGCTCGGAGCAGTTAAGGCAAACATCACCGCAGAATACCTTAAGAAAGCCAACCTCAGATGGAGCAGGCTGACTGCATGCGTCATATCCAGAAAAACGTGGCCAAACTACAACAAGGCAAAAACAACCGACCTTCTAGGTAGAACCCGAAAAGACATCGCAAGACTTACAGCGATCTTCACGGGACACTGGCCTATAGGTGACCATGCGGCCAAGCTGGGCATCCCATACAATACACACTGCCGCAGTTGCAAAGTGACAACTGAAAAAGAAACCCTAATTCACTTTTTATGTACCTGTCCGGCTTTAGCAGCATCGGACCAAACAAATTACCGTACGGGCATAACAACTGCGGTAGATTGTTTTGGAAATCTAACGTATATTTACAATTCACGGCCTATGCTTAGTTAGCGTCGGAGTTGTGTTTTTTTTTATGTTTGTTTTTTTTCTAATGTGTAGGAATTTCGTTGTGGATGTCAGCAACATTCGTGGGTTGAGAAAGAATTTTTTTTCATTATACGCCCATGTCTTTCACAATAAACCAGCTGTTTTGGCACTTAGTGAAACCCAGGTTAGCGTTGGCTCTGATTTAACAGAGTTTAGTCTACCTGGGTACAACTTAGTGCCTTTATTCTTTGCCCATCGCGGTATCGCCGTTTATATACGTAGTGACGTAGACTACAAACTTCAGCCCCAGTATGGTCAGTGTTCCAATCCGGAATTTAATTTCATTTGGTTCAAATTTCATGTCCGTAGGCAATTAATCCACTACTGTTTTATTTACAGAAGCCCCAACTTGGACAGACATTCAACTTATAATGAGTTTGATGCCCTGTCTGATTCTATTACAAGAATTGTGACCCTTCATCCTCGTTCTGAAATCGTTATTGTGGGCGATTTTAATATACACAATTCAAGCTGGCTTCGACATTCTGGTCAGACAATACCCCAAGGAAGGTACGTCGAGATCTTTGCTGAGGTAAATAACCTGACTCAGCTTGTAAATGAGCCGACACGAATACCGGACATTAGCAGCCAAACTGCCAATACATTGGACTTGTTTCTTACCTCTCACCCTGATAAATACGCTTTGAACGTATTATCGCCTCTAGGTTCGTCAGACCATTGCATCATATCAGCAAATTTCTCGTACTCCAACCACATAGTTAAAGAACAAACTCCTAAAAGAACCGTATGGTAGTACGAGAAAGCCAATTGGGACAAATTAAACGGTTTCTTTAAGAGTTTTAACTGGTCGCTGTGCTTCCTCGACAGCGACGTGGAAGCTGCTGCTGATATGGTCACAAACATAATTCACCTGGGTATGAAGACTTTTATCCCTAACAGGATTAAAAGTATTAAACCCAAGGTTAACGCGTGGTGTGACTCGAGCTGCAAAGAGGCTATCAGGTTAAAAGAGGTAAGTTTTCGGCTATTCAAAGCCAACCCATCTGAGGAAAGCCGTAAAAAGTTTTAACGAGCCAGAAATGACTGCAATGCCCACATTAACCGTGTCAAATTCTCCTATGACCAAAAGTTGAGGCAAAAAATACTACAAAGTCCCACTGGTAGTAAAAACTTTTGGTCATTTGTTAAAAACATCAAGAATTCGGCCTCGTCATCTACCCCGACACTCATTTACAACGACATTCCAGCTGTCAGCTCTACAGATAAGGCCAATCTGCTTGCTGCTCACTTTGCAGTCAGCTCAACGCTCCCAGATTGTGTTTTGTCTCCCCCTGTACTCGAGCGCGTATAATTCTCTATGGGACCAATCCACTTTCGCACTCGTACAGTGGCTAGAGTACTTCAAGATCTTGCCGTTCACAAATCCGCTGGTCCAGATGGTATTTCCCCTATCGTTCTGAAGAGGTATTCTTCTTCGCTGGCAAAACCATTGCGTAAGCTTTTCCATCTGTCCTATTCTTCAGGACTCTTTCCGGGAAGATGGAAAACAGCATTTGTCCAGCCTGTACCAAAAAAGGCGAATCTTCTTCTCCCTCCTCCTACCGACCAATTGCACTTACGTCCCTTCTTTCTAAGGTCATGGAAACGCTGATAAACCGTCAGCTAATGAAATATCTTGAATCGCGAAAACTTCTTAATGACCGGCAGTATGGCTTTCGCAGCAACAGGTTCACTGGTGATTTGATGACATATCTAACCGAAAAGTGGAACCAATCTCTTCACCAAGGTGCTGAAAGTAAGATCGTTGCGCTTGATATTTCAAAAGCATTTGACAGAGTTTGGCACCAAGCTCTCTTGTCGAAAATGCGTGCATTTGGAATCGATGATACTCTTCTTCAATGGATTAGAAATTACCTTTCGGACCGTTCAATTCAAGTTGTTTTGGACGGCTTCAAGTCTGCAACTCACCAAATAAATGCTGGTGTCCCCCAAGGCTCTGTTCTGTCCCCGAGTCTCTTTCTCATTTTTATAAATGATCTACTGTCTGTTACTTCTAATCCAATCCATTCCTTTGCTGATGACAGTACCCTCAGCTTCTCATATTCGTTTCTTGGGTCACGCCCCTCTTCTTCGGGTGTGGAACTGGAACGGCAACGTATGTTAAGCTCATTAAATTCCGATCTTAACAGCATAACTCAGTGGGGTAAAACCAATAGAGTGGAATTTAATGCTTCCAAAACTCAATGCTGTCTCCTGTCATTAAAGCAAAACCCACACACACTGCCTTTTTTTATGAATGGCACTTATATCGCTGAAACCGAAAGACTTTCCATTCTCGGTATGTGTGTTAATGACAAAATTCGTTGGAATGACCACATATTCGATGTCGCCAAGAACGCCGCGAAATGTCTAGGCTTCCTTAAGCGTTGTAAGAAATATTTCACCACTTCTGATCTGGCTACAATTTATAAGGCGTTTATTCGCCCGAAACTCGAGTACAACGCTCATATCTGGTCCGGTGCACCAATAACTTATTTGGAGCTACTTGACAGGATCCAAAAACGCGCGATAAAACTCATTGGCGACCGAGACATCGCGAGATCGATTGACTCTCTTAGTCATCGTCGTAATGTCTCCTGCCTGTCGTTATTTTATCGTTATTTCCACCATAAGTGCTCAAACGAAATAGCCAGTTGCATTCCTCCCCTTGAACATTTCAACCGCAATACCCGCCATGCAGGGAATACTCATCAGTTCACCATCAAGCCTGTGTTCGGACGTACAGTGAAATTCAAAGAATCTTTCCTCAGCCGTACAACACGAATGTGGAATGCTCTTCCCCGCTCCATTTTTCCTACACATTATAACCTACAGACATTCAAAACCAACGTGCATCGGCATCTCTGCTTTTCCTCTCACCCTAATTTCCTTAACGCCCGCGCTGTGTAGCTAATACATTATAAGGGTCCCAACAAATCCCTTTAGTGCACGCTTATTATAAAAAAAAAAAAAAAATTGCTTCCCTAATCAAAATGAAATGAAGTATTGTATTGATTATAATTGAAATGTTCGTTATATGTCTTTAACCCAGCACTCAACACCGAAGTACCAAAGGCGACCGTTCGCCCGCAAGGGAGGAGCAACCACATCTAAAGCTCTCGCTTAATTCCGGAAAAACTTGGGAAAGTATTGAGAATTGTACTAAAGAGTCGACTGAAAAGTATTAAATCGGGTTTCAAGGCCTTGTGTGCGCCGTCACAATGGTCTACAAATTTTTCAATTAACCAATAATATAATTCCTGTTTTGTTGGGAAAGCTATCCTTAGTGAAGTGGGATCTTACACGTATTACAAATACAAGATCCCACTACGGACCACTGCGGATAAAAGCAGAAGTGATATCCTGCTGCGGATAGGTTGAAAAAACATTGAATGAACTTGAATGAACTTTTGATTGGTTGGTTGTTATATGTTGGTACGATGGAAATATGTATTTTATGCTTCATTCGTAGAGTAGCGTTGAAATCTCGATACAAGTTTTCGTACCGTGAGTTAAGATGGATTTGGAGTTGAGCTTAAAATTGTAGAAATGAAAGAAAAAGGAATGGCATTCCCCTATTTATTTCACAACATAGTACCTTTTTTTCCAAATCCCAGAGCACTCAGACTCGGTAACGGTCCATTGTACTACCAGGGGCCTATTTCACTAAACTACAAATTATAATCACAAATTTGTACTTGTGAATGACAATTACAAATTTGTTTTCTGGTTTTCCGTTGCACCAAATAGAAATATACGAACCCACAAATTTGTGATTAGACAAAAAAAATTTGTAAGAATAAACATGTTGATTACAAGTGTAAAAATTCCTGTTGCAACGGGTTTTTGTGCAATGTGTAATCTACAAGTGTTTTCTCACAAATTTGTGGAATATCGTCGTGCAATCACGAAATTAAAATGAATAAGCAAAATAAGATTTTTTTTTGTCTCTTTGATTAGACAAAAGAAGGAAGTTTTATTTGGCAAATTTTGTAATGCGTTAACACGAGGTGAAAGTTAAAGCGTGGAAAGATATTTTAATTTCATTATCTTCTCAAGGTATTTTGAATGGAAAGGATTGGAAATGTCTTTGAGATATTGCGTGGCAAAATTAAAAACTATTGTGGCTACTGAGAGAAGAGAAAAGTGTTGAAAGAAATCCCTTTGGAATTAGTGACTACAAAAAATAAAAACAAAATAAATAAACATATATTTTAATTAAAGTTGAAAAGTCTCGTTATTTAATATGATATTTGCTTATGAAAAGTGATTTAAAAAATATTCTAAGTTAGCCGGGCCATCAAAATTTTCAGCATTTTGAATTGAACATTGAACAGAATGAGAAAAAGGTAGAAATCCACTTTCAAATTTTTGAAAAAAAAACTGGAATTCTTCGTAACACCCTTTAATCGTTCACACTTCCCGCCAATTCACATATGCATTATAAAAGCTATAGTCCAGCCCACATACCAACATAAAATGTATGGAGTGCTGTCCATGTCTGTCCACATGTGCAGATTCAAACTCGCTAGGGGCATCTATGTTTGTTAAGGTTCCATCTATACATCCGTAAACACATGGCATACCTTGTAAGAAAGAAAATTGTATGCAAAACTTAAGATATTAAACATTTTTTACCAGCAAAATTGTAAAACTTTTCACAAATACTTACTTGTTCATTTGGCCAACATACAACACTTTCAGACAATAAATTAATAATTGCTGCACAGACGCGAGAAACACATCTGCAAACGGTCGATTTAGATATCCCATGCATATCTGCTACACCATGGTACTGCCCTCAATTTCCAAGCCAGAGTAAAGCTGTGAGAAACTGCTGCCTTCGTGTTAATGCAAAGTTTTTTCCAGTCGTGTCGGCTATTTGTGGCCCAATAATTGCAATTATTTCAAAACTTAAGATATTAAACATTTTTTACCAGCAAAATTGTAAAACTTTTCACAAATACTTTCTTGTTCATTTGGCCAACATACAACACTTTCAGACAATAAATTAATAATTGCTGCACAAACGCGAGAAACACATCTGCAAACGGTCGATTTAGATATCCCATGCATATCTGCTACACCATGGTACTGCCCTCAATTTCCAAGCCAGAGTAAAGCTGTGAGAAACTGCTGCCTTCGTGTTAATGCAAAGTTTTTTCCAGTCGTGTCGGCTATTTGTGGCCCAATAATTGCAATTATTTCCTCTGCCTTGCATCGAGTAAGGCAAATTTTTCATTAAAATTAAATAACTCCGAAATTAAATAGTTTACACGGCCAATACATTTGTTTCTTAAAATTTAAACATGATCGTCACTTTCGCTACTATCGCCTTCGTTGCAAAGACATTTTTTCGATTACTTTCAATATGAAACAAAATTTGTAGGAGGAATTACACGTCAAGTTTCAGTTGTAAAATATTCTCACATATTAAATAAAACTTGTAAATTAATTTTCTTTGGTGAAACATAAACTCACAATCAAGTCAACTTTTCACAAATTTGTAACTTGTAAACTACAACTATAAATAACTTTTGATGAAACGAAAAGTGAATTGTTCCCACAAATTTCCCTTTGTAGAATACAACTACAAATTTGTAATACCCAAAGTTTCGTGAAACAACATAAATAAACAAAATAACAAATTTTGTTGAAAATGGCTTGTAAATACAAATTTTGTAAGTTGGTGAAATAGGCCAGAAATCCTCCTTTTGGTGTAGAGGCATGTGAATGGGTGGCGTATGTTGTTGTTCCCCATGGGGATTGAACCTGCACCGCATGGGTCCAAGCCAATACACTAACCTCTACACCGTCGCCACCCATAACATAGTACCTAGTTCACGCACTTGTCAAAAATATGTATGTATTTGTACACACACATAAAAATATACAGTCTACTGCAACTGTACCAAACCAATTTCAACTCAAGACTCTAATGTCAACTATACGACGAGTTTCTATATTGAACATACTCTAGGAACAAACTCCCCTCACTGTGGCGTTCTTGTTTATATAAAACAGCTGATTTATTTCGCGAAAAAATTTCAAAACACGAAAAAGTGCAAAATTATCTATTCTAGTTGAATGAGAATGTTACATTTTATTTAATATTAAAAATTCTTGCTGGTTTTGGCTTGGCACGGATCTTATTGTTCCATTTGTTGATTAAGCTGTTATCGTAGTACAATATTACTTAATGACAATCATTTGAAAGCCATGAAATTTGGAGAATTAAAAATGTTAAATATATTCTCATAGTCATAACAAAAAAAGTTTAACGGCTCCTTGGAACCGAAATATATGTTATTTTCCCGAAATGTTTGTAGAAACCGCAGAGTGTTTGCACTCTGTGTTCAAGGCTAATTTCACTAAATTGAAGTATTATGAATTATATTTCTTATCATCCCTAAATGGTATCCGGGTTTTAACACGTATTGTGCTTTGTCTCCCCCTGTACTCGAGCGCGTAGAATACTCCATGGGACCAATCCACTTCCGCACTCATACAATGGCTAGAGTACTTCGAGATCTTGATATACACAAATCTGCTGGTCCAGATGGTATTTCCCCTATCGTTCTTCTACGCTGCCAAGACCACTGTGTAAGCTTTCCCATCTGTCCTATTCTTCAGGACTCTTCCCGAGAAGATGGAAAACAGCATTTGTCCAGCCTGTACCAAAAAAGGCGAATCTTCTTCTACCTCCTCTTACCGACCAATTGCACTAACGTCCCTTCTTTCTAAGGTCATGGAAACGCTGATAAACCGTCAGCTAATGATATATCTTGAATCGCGAAAATTTCTTAATGACCGGCAGTATGGTTTCCGCAGCAACAGGTCCACTGGTAATTTGATGACATATCGAACCGAAAGGTGGTGAAAGTAAGATTGTTGCGCTTGATATTTCAAAGGCATTTGACAGAGTTTGGCATCAAGCTCTTTTGTCGAAAATGCGTGCTATTGGAATCCATGATACTCTTCTTCAATGGATTAGATATAAACTTTCGGACTGTTCAATTCAAGTTGTTTTGATTTCAAGTCTGCAACTCACCAAATAAATGCTGGTGTTCCCAGGGGCGGACTAAGAGGCAGTGGCACTCGGTGCGGTAAAGTAAACTTACACCCCTTAAAATTTTTTAGAGAAAATCATTAACACTAACAAAGATTTTATTTAAAAGTACTTTCGAGATTTTATTGCACTGAATGTTTCGATTAAATTATCAAAATCCATATTTTTTGTGTGCTCCTTTTGAATTGAAAGTATAGCCAGATTAGACAACCTATTTTGGCTCATTGTTGATCTTGGATAATTTTTAATTAATTTTAACTTTGAAAAGCTTCGTTCGCATGATGCCACTGAGACGCAAATCGTTAAATAAATTCTCATCGCCAATGATAGACTCGATAACGAGTCTGAAAAGTCCCACTTAACGATAAAGCTTAAAAAGTCAAAAGCTGTCGAAATTTCAGCATCTTCTAAATTTATCTTTGCAGTAACCATGTGCCGCCGTATCCGCCCGATTTCCAATATGATACTATTGTCTGCTAGTTCTGTAAATGTCGAGGTAAGAATTGGAACAGCAGCACGGAGTTCTTCTTCCGTTCCATAGGCATTATTTTAGGTTGAAGAGCTGAAAAAAATGACGCAATGTCTTCCATGGCCTGAGACCGATGTGACTGAACTAATAAGTGAAAAATTTGTCTTGACATTCTAGCATGGCTCTGGGCGTTTCTTCTTCCAAAGTCAAGCCAGCATCTTGAGCCTTTTCGCCAGGCATAATTTTTTGTTGCCCTTCCCCGCCTTTCAATTGAAATGTCTAACTCTGCGCATATTCCTCGTGCGTAACTAATGACCTTTTTTACGGTTTTATCACGAGCAAGTGCCTTTAGCTTTATTTTACTTTTTTCTAAAGTGAGTCCTGGTTTCTGCAACTATTTCTGTGCTGCATCAACTTCTTCCAAAATATCGGACCAGAAAGAAAGATAGCAAAAAAGTCGCACACAGCAGATAAGAGAATGGTCGTAGCACCCCTTGCATCCAAATTTTCCTTTTGAGGATCACAAAGGAGTTCGAGAGTTGAAACTATCTTTACAAAATTTTCCTTCAATGGCTTGACAGCCTCGTGATGAGCGCTACATCTAGTGTCCACAAGTCTCTTGACTGACACACCTACATTTCTTACTAGAATATCCCAACGATAAGTAAATGATGAGAAAAAGGTGTAAAGTCTTTCCACTGTCCCAAAAAACGTTGTACTTGAAGAAGTGCTTCCCAAAGAGTGATCTTCACAAAGATTTAAAGAGTGGTTTGCACATGGCGTAAACAAAGCTTTTGGATTAATTTGCCGAATTAATTTTTGAACTCCTCCATGAATAACCGCCATAGTCGCAGCATTATCATATCCCTGAGCCCGGCAAAGGTTAATGTCAAGACTATCTTCATTGAGTTGTTATAAGATATTGTCGGTTAGTTCTTTGGCAGTCTTTCCAGATGTGGGAAAAAACCCTAGAAGTGATTCCCTCACCTCAAACTTTCCATCCTGGATGTAAACGTATCTTATAACCTCGCTCATTCATCAGGTGTGCTGTCAAATATTATGCCAAAGTACTTTGCTTGGTGAATGTCTTTCACAATTTTCGTCCTAACTTCTTTCCCCAAAAGGTTTATAAATTCATTTTGAATATTCTTTGACAAATACGAGCTGACTCGTGTCTTATTCTTATCACCTATCGAATACTCGATTCCCAACAAATGCTCCTTTAAAACTGGGTCATATTTGGATATAAGTTTCACCAATTCTAAGAAATTGCCCTTGTTGTCCGATGACAAGTCCTCTCAATATTACGTCCAAAAGACGATTTATAATATAACGCAATTTCTTTTTTTCTACACAAATTGACATTTGCAAATTGTTGTCGATTGTGTTTTGCAACTTTAAGCCCATTCCCAAAGTTTTCCACTTTTCTAACGACGTTAGTTGGCGATCAGATGCCTCGTGCTCGAATACCTTGGGGTTAAGCTTCCACCACATACCTATTAAAACCGGTGACGAAATATGTACTGTGATTCACTGCATGCAAATATCCGACAGCAAAAATAAATGATCTCCTGTCTGTTACTTCTAATCCAATCCATTCCTTTGCTGATGACAGTATCCTCAGCTTCTCATATTAGTTTCTTGGGTCACGCCCCTCATCTTCGGGAGTGGCACTATAATGGCAACGTATGTTAAGCTCATTAAATTCTCGCATTAATAGTAAACAACCTTGTGTGAATGACCACATATTCGATGTCGCCAAGAACGCAGCGAAATATCTAGGCTTCCTTAAGCGATGTAAGAAATATTTCACCCCTTCTGATCTGGCTACAATTTATAAGGCGTTTATTCGTCCGAAACTCGAGTACAACGCCCATATCTGGTCGGGTGCACGAATAACTTATTTGGAGCTACGTGACAGGATCCAAAAACGCGCGATTAAACTCATTGGCGACCGAGACATCGCGAGATCTCTCTCTCTCTCTCTCTCTCTCTCTTAGTCATCGTCGTAATGTCTCATGCCTTTCGTTATTTTATCGGTATTTCCACCATGAGTGCTCAAACGAAATAGCCAGTTGCATTCCTCCCCTTGAACATTTCAATCGCAATACGCCATGGAAGGAATGATCATCAGTTCACCATCAAGCCTGTATTCGGACGTACAGTGAAGTTCAAAAAATCTTTCCTTAGCCGTTCAATACGAATGTGGAATACTCTTCCACGCATTGTTTTTCCTTCACATTATAACCTACAAACATTCAAAAGCAACGTGTATCGGCATCTCTCCTTTTCTTCTCACCCTAATTTCCTTAACGCCCGCGCTGTGTAGCTATTTATGGCAGAAGGGTCCCAACAAATCCTTTTAGTGCTTGCTTATAATATAAAAAAATAAAAAAAAAATTGCATAAATATCACGCCAAAGAAGTGTAGCTTCTAATGCGCGTACATGAGTTCACACACACATTTCTTTTTATATACTAAACTAGCTGTACCCGCCCGGCATTGCCCGTGCTCAAGAGTCTAAATACTCGGTGTTCTCTGCGCCTAACAAAAAGAAATACTTGTCTTTTTTTGATGAGAAACAAAAATGCAAGTCAAACTTGGTGGACCGATTTTGACCAAACTTCACAGAAACATATTCAAGTCAATACCAAAGCTTGCCTGATTTGAGCTCAATAGGTTCCGTGGTTAAAGGGACTGCACATTTTTCTGCGCTTTGCTTAGCCCGATTACGCTACTTCGTTGCTCGGCTAGGGGTAGGTGCTAGTTGCCTGGCAGGCGCCTATGTCACCTGACTTTTTTGAATCGAACAACAACACAAAAGAAAGAAACTTCAATTTTTATTTTCTTTCAATCAATTTGTTATGCGCACGGTTTAACAACATGCAGCAATTCTAATTTAATGTCAACAACGAAATCGACCAACATATACAAAACTGGGAATATAGCGCCACCTATAAGAATGCAACTTAATTATAAATATGTATCTCGAATTTTACAATATTAGCTCTTATTAGTGAACACGATATTTTGTGTGTTTCATACACACGCTGCAACTGATCGTTTTGGCTATGTAAAACTCGCCGCAATTCTACATTCACGACGTTTCTTCTTCTTCGTTGGTTTTCATTTATTTGAACGGTATGCTGATGACGACTATGTTGTTGTCTATCTCGGTCTCCAGTTCGGACGACTGCACGTTGTTCTTGCGATATTCTTCCCCGAAGTTCCGACACCCCCTATTTCATCCTGTCAAAGTTTTGTTTTCGAGATAAAAAGTAGCATTCGTCCTTCCTAGGGCCCAAACGAAACCGTCAAGCTCAAAATCGTTCAAAACTAACCATTCTGTCTCGAGTTATGCGCATGAAAACTGAAAACGCTCAACAACTGCTGTTGCCTGTCATCATTGTCCACGTCATCTCAATCACCCCTATATTTCAACTTACTCACACATAGGTACTAATGCAAGGATCCTGAAAATACTTGACAAACAAAAATGAAGGATTCAAACACCATCCAACAAATCAAAGTATCGACTCCGTTTCAAAAAGTTACTTTGTGTAACATAATAAACATAAACAAACTTATTAGGTATATTTAAAAAAAAAATTCAAAATTGTTGACAACAACAATTTGCTTGGCAAATAATTAAAATAATTGACAACAACATTGCTTTTAAAATTTTAAATATTTTTTTTTGTATTTGAAGTGTCACTACTCGATTTCTACCCAGTTTTTTTTTTTTTTTTTTAAAGTGCGAAAAATGCGAATAAATCGATTTTCCGGAATTTTCCTAAACTGCAGCGCCATTTGCCGGGCCTATGTATATACACTTTATAGTAGTCTCACTTCGAGTATTCGACTTACACACCATCTTACGACTTAAATAGGTACTTAAAAAAAGCTACATTTATACAACCATATTGTAGAACCTTTTCTACAAAATGCTAGTATGCCTTTGAATATGCATATTCGTAGTTATTTTTGTTGTATTCCATTCTCATCATTTATCGAATTTATTTTATTTAGGTACTTCTCATGATGTGTTGGTGAGAGGGGTGCGTGATATGGTTGGTAAATTATTTGTTGTTTTTAATGGAAGTTTTTCATAAGTGTGTGGTTTGTCGTTTATTTTTCGATTTTTTTTTTTACTTCTTATGATTGGGATATGAATGATGTGTTGATGAGAGGGGTGCAGTATATGGATTGTATATTAGTTGTTGGTTTTGATGAAGGTTTGCGGTAGGTCAGGGGTAGGTATTCATTCATTCATAATCGGTATCAAAAATCATATTATGTGCATATTGCGATAGCATTATCTTGCACAAATAAATTTCCGAATATTATGTATAAGCTGAATTTTTTCATTTGGTTTTCCACAAACAATTGATATCGACAGTTTGGACAGCTAAATGTACACCAATCCCCCCACATACGCGAGGGATGCGTTCCAAAAAAACACAGCGTATGTCGAATTCGCGTATGTTGAGACTAGAAACTGTATGAAGATACGTAAGGCAAGCAATTTCAAAATAAGTATTTTATACAGTTTTTTTAAGAAACAATTCTACATAGGAGGAATAAAAGCAATGATAAAATTTAATAACAAAATAAAAGCTAAGAACAAAATGTGACGGATAGAAATGCGGTAATGTCGAATCGGAATACAGACTTTACAAGAGGCTCGCAAAGAGAAAGTGCGCTCAAAAGATGAAGTTTGTGGAGGGTCTGTATCGGTAGAAGAAAATTCTTCTTCGGCTGCTGATAGAAACCAGGCTGTCCACGAATTCCGACAAAGCAGCTTGGACGGGAACAGGTCTCTATACAAAGACTAAGGTAAATAATGCAAAACATTTAAGGTTCCGGCGAAACATTGTTTTCCATCTGAAGATACTTCTGCAAGCTGTTATAGGAATTACCTTGAAGGTTTTTTTCACTTTAAGAACATCCAGAAAACCTTTTACAGTATTTAAATAATTAGTCTCCAAAACTGATCCACTTCGCATCTATAAAGGAACACAACAATTTTCAAAATTTGCCGCTGAGAGAAGGAAATCTTTTCGCCAAAGTTCATCAACAATGCTCAAGGGCTGCTTCTTGTGGATGACGAAAAACTTCTAATTGAACAATTTCCTAGGATATATTTTCCGAGAGCCGTTTCTAACACTGAAGAAATACACGACATTACTGTTGAAGAAGTTAGGAAGGCGGTCAAAGACTTCAAAAATCGAAAAGCCCAACTCCAATTGTCCTAAGAAGAAAATATAATAAAATTTGAATAAAATAAATATTGATCGTATAGGTAGAAACCTATTAACTATTAACCCCTAAGTGGTGGTGCAGCATGGCGCAATACTGACACAAAGTAACATGTCATTTCTTTATAAATTAATTATCAATTACAAAATAGTAACAGTCTTAAAAGCGATAAACTCGAAATTTCTTATTTGAGGAAAAAGACTGAAATCAGATTTTATTAAATTTTTCATTTCAAAACTTTTCGTCCCTTCCATCATCCCCCTCATCATACATGCTATTTGCCGAGGCGACGACAGCAATTTGGGCGCCTTAAGACAACATTTTAGCTTTCTAGCTCACACATAGCTAGTGTAAAGCTAGCTCAAGTGTAAAGGAATTCATTTTTGCCGACGGGTGGACGGACGGACGGACGGACATAGTAGATGCACATTACTATCGATGCTGACCACGAATATATTACAAAAAACTGCAAAACTACACGTGACCTGCCTCAATATTAATGTAGGTCATCAATTCGCTAATAGATAAATATACCTATCCAACAACCATTTCTTTGAATTACGGCTGATACAACACAAATTGAATATTTCCGAATCAAATACTGAAGAAATGATATAAATCGTTACATATTTGAACGAGATACAGCGAAAATAGCAAAAGTCTAAAAATCCATAAATTCATAATTCCTTATTTGATGGAAAATACCGAAATTAGCTTTTATTCAATTTTTCCATCATACATTCTACTCGCAGACGACAAAGGCAGATTTCTATTTTTTCCATCATATCCCTCTCATCCTACATACTATTTGCCGAAGCGACGCAACATTGCAAATCATTCGGCAAAAGTATTCGGCTGTTACACAGAAAAATAAATAGCTATAGGTATAATATCAGAATGATTCGATAAAGAGAAATAGCAAAATTTAATACACAAACCTTCAAACGCCACCACTATTGCTCCCGCCTCTGTCGAGTTTACCGTTTTCAAATTCCTGTTGATGAGACTACTATTAGGAATGTATATACAAAGGCCGAGCTGATTTGTGAATCTAAACAATCCAGGGCGCCACCCAAACGCATACACAAAAAATCATTAAAATCGGTCCAGCCGTTTAGGAGGAGTTCAATGACATACACACGTACAGTAGAATTATATATAGAAAGATAGAGCAAGAGTTTTGATTTCGTGATGATTAAAATCATGAATTCTGTAAATGCGCACAAATTTGTTATGGATCAAATTTGCAAGGAAACAATGGAGTAAAAGTTTCTGTAACTTGTAGTGCGAAAAGCCGGAACATTTACTGCACAGTTTGAATGACTACGTAGGCTGCGTAAGTCAGAAATTGGACTTATCTGCAAAGTCCGCCCCTCATGAAAAAGACCTTCAGAACTTTAAAATAAAATAAATGCTGCATTGTGTGAGCTGAACAGTAAGAATTACAAACTTTTCGTCTTGTAGATTTTTGAGCTACAGTTAATTGCTGTTTACTAAAATAAGCGCCACCCCAACTGCAAACTAAATATTGTAATATTGATTGGACTAAGCCATAGTAAACCGTTTTCAAATTGTTAGGAAAGCAACAATTAATAAGACAGAAAAGACAACGAGAAGAGGACAGTAAAAATACATCATTTTGTATGTAAGCGATAAAATCTACTGACTGACTGAATGAACAATACCCACTGGCGGACCAGGAGGGATACCGTAAAGTGTGGGAGGGTTATGATCCCCTTAATCCTGATCAAAGAAAGAAAAGAATAATTCTGATCATTCGAAAACAAATTAAATTTTGGGGATGTGCAACTTTGTTGGTAGTTCTTAAGCGTGTCTTTATTTTTCATTAGGTATATAGCGGGAACATTGAATTTGATTTACTAATACTTACATTAAATGAAATAAGCAACAAAATAGCTTAGAAACATTAAAAGGAATTACCTTTCTATTTAAAAGTATTATTTTGACATCCTGCTCGGCAGTTAATTAAAACAATTCACCTATTTATATGCATTTGAATGTAACGCTACTTATTGTTTGTCGTAATAGCTTGGATTACATCCTAGAAGACTACAACCCAAATCAAGTACTTTATGAGTAAATTTCTACATTTCAACTGGGCTGAACTCTATTCGCTATACAACTAAAAGCACATACGTACTGGAGTCATTTACGATCACACTTTCCATCTCCACCACATGTATTAGTATACATGTACGTATGTCAAATGTGAGCTATTTTTACAGTCATTTATAATTTTTGCCAACACCCCAGAATGGCGTAATACTCCTGTAACAGCCCTTGTTAGCTGCTGCCTGTTTCAACCGACAGACACTTCTGCTATAAATTTCAATTTAACCCAAAACAATAAATGTCAAAATTTGTTGTAGGAACATGAAACCGCATCTCCCAGTCCGCTTTCTACGCAACAGCAATAGATATCACGAAGGGTAGCTATAGCTAGGCTGGGTTCAGTCTGTGTCAGGAATATCTATTTATCCTTTCCACTGGTTGTAATTTTACGGAGCATAATATTCATAACACAGCATCATCATCGGTGTCGTTGTCATCTTCTACCGGTCTTTCTCTTTAGACAAATTAATTTTGTACACATTTTGACGTTTTGTATGTACAAATTCACAATCTAACAAGGATATGAGCGAAGTTAACAGACACAGACCAAACTGATTTGTTCCCGCTTCGAACTACCCGACCAGCTTGCGAGCAGCCTGTTCGTCTAAGCAAGAAATAATATATCTGCATTTGACGCAGAAATAACATTTTGAAAATGATGCATGAGACCAATATACATATCTGCATGTTCGAGCGAACATTTGTAGGTACTTCAAAGTATCCCTTACTGGACGAACTAGAGTCTATACACATCCGAATATATTCCAGGGACATGTAATGTGTATGCTGTCTTGGCAGAAGAATAATGTGGCTTATGCCATGGATCACTTTGATGTAATGTGGCCACGAGTGATTTTTTTACTTCGGTCAATTCATGTGGCTGTTGTGATTGCGGAGATTCCTTGTGTTACACAGAAAACAACCACCGGGACGATAAGCACAACTGCAGCGAACATAGGATATGCATGTAACACAAGCAATATCCATGACGTTTCGCGGTTAACGAAGCCACACCATCTATGCACTTGGGTTTAGATCATCGCCCCCTAGGTCAACCAACACCACAGGTTGTCTGTCAAATTAACTTTCAGTCAAAATCAAGCTCATGAATCCTAATGAGCCGACATAATAGGCATATAGGAAATAGTATTTAATCCATCTGTACAACCCGCACCTAGCTACCACAGCTGTCATGCTGCCTGTCTAGTTTGAGACATTGCGCGCCTCGCGTCGCGCCATGTCATATAAACTGGTGCAAAAACTTGTAATATCCATGAAATCATTTTTGCATTTCGTGACTGAATCCGAAAAATGTGAAAATGAGGATTGGGATTTTGTACTAAAACACGAACCTACTCTGTGAAATAAATAAAGACTAAGGGCTATGGTAGTTGTACGTAGGCAAGGCTAAAGTGTTGGTGTCAGAAAACTTTGAAAGGATATCATTCAATAAAAAAAAAACACTTTCCTTTGCAAGGATTATACATAAATGCTTTCAAACTTAATTGTCGGTTGGGAATGAAATTCAATCCACCGAGCAGGAAGGCATGTCAAGTTGATTCATTCATTTCTTTTGGGTGTTCACATAATAGGTAGGTTGGCATCCGTAAGAGGTGGATGGGCGCATAATCACGGAATATTGAGCATTTCCCGGTTAAGTTTGCGAGGATGATTAAAGGAATTCAAAAATACATATATAGGGAGTATCCGACTTAATGACATGTTCTCAGGCCAAAATAGTTCTACGTTCAGGTTCATCTCTAGTTTCTACATTATTTACCGTGGATTGAAGAAAAACGATACTTTGGTGGTGGAACTCAGTTTATTTTACGATAAAATCAATTCCTTATTTGATTCTTCAGATATACAGGTCAGCGACAAGCCTTTGATTTTTTAAAGTTCGGGGATGTTAATGCTGAAGCCTCTATTAGTCGGATTGCTCGTTTCAGAATGCTGTCGAGTCTGAAAAGTAGATACCTTGCATTCAGTCTTCGATGCTTATGCGACACACCATCTTTGGGCAGCTAGAAAACGAATGAACGAGATGAAACCTTGATTGATATTCTTATTTATCGGGAAATTATCCGTGACATTCTTCAATAATTGTTTTTTTTTTTCATTGCCAACAATGTGTGATGTACAGGTAGGTGGGGTTGTAATTGGTGGTGATTGACCTAAGTCCCATGACAGCAATAGGCACGCTTGCGGACGCGCGGCGTTAGCTCGACGGTGGGCTGGGGTCTTGCTGCCTTCCTATTCCTATACACACATGAATTTTCGTGCCTGTAAATGCTAAGGGGTGAAAGTGAAGAGAAGAGGAAGTGATTCAAGAGAGAATCAAGGTAAAATCAAAAAAAAGCTAATGAGAAAAAGAGCGAACTAAGCTGACGATGTTTCAGGTGTTGCGAAACATTTTGGATTTGCCCTGCCCCTATGCACCTGTGAGATTCAAGGTGCACCATGGCTATCCTGCATCTATGTCTAGTTAGGATAGCCCCAAAAGACACCCTCACATGGATCTACACGATCACTAACCTTTCAACCGAATATCTAAGCGCGATTCCAGATCATATTATTGAATAAAAAAATTTAATATGTGAAAACATATGCCCGTAGGATATGGCGTTTATTTAAAAATAATGTGTTGCACTTTGAATTCGCGAGCAAATTATTAATTAATCGTACGGATAGAAACGCGAAAATATTGCGATCAACACGAAATTCAACCAAACTGTCAGAAGCCAAAGTGCAACTCCAGCGAAAATAATGCTGGATTCCCGGTCGCTCAGCTAGGGGTGGGTTCGATAAACTTTCGCTGATCTAAACGAAAAATGACGTGAAAGGTACTTACTGACTTACTGCCTTCGAGGAAAATATTTTTTTCCCCGAGGGCAATAAGTGAAATGGGCGCCACACAATTTTTTGTTGATTGGGCAATTGGAAAATTGTGAAACCGTGCTAAACTGAAAAAAAGGAAAAACCTCCAAAAATTCAGAAAATTCCGACCAATGGAAACCGCTTCCAGCAACTGAAAACAAAGAAAAAAACGAACCCTTTTTTTCAACAACGTTATAAATGCCCACGGCAAATTTTATTAACCGCTTTTTTTTAGACTGCAGTTATACAAAACGAAGCGAAATGCCGTTATTGAAATGGCGCAAGACCGCGATATCCCGAAAGTTGGAAATATTCCAAAAATGGTCGCGTGTCCCTTGATTTTCAGTGATTTTGGCGGAGCCCGACCCGACCGAGATATATTTCCTCCAAATAATTTCCTCACTACCCTCACAAAATCACTCTACTTATATGTTTTTTTTCCCCCTCTCCTCTTCCTGAACTCCTGTAAATCCAATCTAGTCCTTTGGATATCAGTCCCGCTTGCACAATTAACCTCTACCCGGTGGATTCTTCCTTAATTATGTGTTCCTTAACTCGTCTACACTGCCCTTCTCGACTGTTCCTTTTTGTTCTTTTTGTTCCTTCTTCACTGTCGACAATAATTACTTTAACCAAAAAAAAAATCAAATCTAACAAAACTGTCTTGAACTATCGCTGGTCAACCAAGAAGTGATTGCCAAATCTTTTGTCCAGTCCGTCGTCCGCTGTCTCCCCTCATACATTCATACAAACCTGGGGAAGCAGAGCCAACGACAGTTCTCACTGGACAATTCAGCTATATCGCTGAGATTGTCAACTGTTTCATACCTCCCCACAACCACACATACTTGGGCAGTGGAATCAACGGCTCCCACTCGGTAATTCAGCTGTCGCCCTGAGATCACCAATCGCTGTTCCTTCCCCACTCCATTCACGCACATTTAGCTGGACCTTGCCGTTTTCGCTACACTGTGTAATATTTTACATAAGTACGCTGACTTGGTCCCGCTAATGCTCTCACGCACTCCGACTTTAGCATTCGCCACTGTTGGAGGCCTTCAGTTACAAACGAATTCGACGGCCGACCCTGGACAATGTAAACAATTAAAAGTTTGACATTTCGCGATTGTAAACGAAAAGAATCTTTCGAGGAGGACATTAAATTAATAAATCTTTTGAAAAAAATGCCCAAAGTGCAGTATTAAAGTAAATTTATATTACTTTGAACATGTTCCCTCCCTTTTGTACTCACAAAGAAGAAGAATCACTAGGACCAGGCACCAATGGAATAGTTGGAAGGACAATCGCCCAGGAAGGCGGTAAATGAAACCAATCTTATTAAAAGTAAAATCAAAGTGAATTAAAATCTAGCTATCTCGGTCGAATCGCACGCAGGTTTGGGGAAATGGGGAAGTGCTATTCTTGCGCCAGATAGTACAGGTAGTTTTTTGTTTATTTGTTGTTGTGCACGAGCCCTCTGTATCTGTCCCGTGATGCTTGTTAACCGCAAAGTTTTCCGTGGTAGTTGCGATCGTTTGTTCTGGCCACTTTTATTTTCGTCCTCGTAACATTACTTCTACAAGGTGGCGCAAAAATAACCTTCCGATGTTTTTTGGTCACCGACCGATTATTGCTCAAATAAATAGTCACCAATATTCCCCGTTCTGGAGCAGTGTAGCGTAACATTGTTTATTATCGTGTAATTCGCATGTGTTTACTACACAAATGTCAAAACAGAACTGACATTAGGGGCCAATCGCAAAATTTATAGCATTTTCTGATAGGAGGATTACTTTTGCGCCACCTTGTAATTGTGGATGTTATATGGCCAAGTGTTTTACTGTGCGCAGTGAGTTTGACATGGTGGTTTGGGGTGCGTATACGTGGCCGTCCGCCAGCATTCCCCAGGTGCTCCTACGTTGCTCCATCGACGGGGTTGGATCAAAAGGGAGCGTCATCCCTTCCCCCATCGATCGTGACACAATACCGTGACTTTGGTAGTTCGGGGCAATTGTTAACAGAAGGGGCCGTCCGCTCGCCATCCCCAATTGCATCACAACCCATTTGCCTGTGATTGGAGCAGTTGGTTTGACGTCTGCTTCGTATTCAGACCGCCCGTCTGTTCGGGAGCGTGGTGGTATGTGATAACACAACTCCGCCGTTGCAGACAGTCCGTCTGTTTGGAGTGTGTTTGGATGTCGTACACTACTCCGCCGTTGCAGACCGTCCGTCTGTTGGGATATTCCCACTCGTTGGGTTGTCCTGAACCATTCACCGTCCGTCGGTTCGTGGGGAGCCTTCTGCACCGCGCGTTAGCCCTTGGCTGAGTGGTTCTTCCGCTTTGGACCGCTCGTCCATGCCCGAGTATACCTGTGGGGGTTTTGTCCTCAGGCTCGAGAGAAGTGGGCCAATGGCTGATGGTACCACGGCTGCCCCTCCACTTCTATACATCCCAGGTACGCTACCCAATGTGAAGAGGGAATTGATAGGGTGGGTAAAGGGACGAAGAGTGGACCTGTTGCGGGAAATTATACCGCAACAAACCTTAGGATTCCCTTAATTCAATGCATGTTTGTTTAATTTTACAACGGAAATTCATTATTTCGTATTTATTTAATAATTAGGATTAAGTGATAGGTAATTCTATGTAAGTATTAAATATAAATTGTATGTAAAAGATAAGTAGTTAGTTAAGTATGTATTATGTGTGTATTGTTTTTAGGTAATTTATGTTTTATATTTTAATTGAAATATGGAAAATGGTTTAAAGTTTTGCCAAAGAAATTTAAGTGATAAATTTAATTGTTTAAAGACTTACTGTTCCGGACGACGAAAGATGTGACCACATATTTCCTTCGCTGGTTAATGTACACATTCTGTTGATTTTTGTTTGATTGTTTGTTCACTTCTCTTTTAAATAATTTCGTAGGCAATTCTCTACTTTATATTTACGCACACATACAAATTGCAATCTTTTTTATTTATGTAAATAACTACTTTAATTTCTCAATTAAAATAAAAAAAAGGATTTGAGGTAAATTTATGGCAAATAGGTGTTAGAACCAGGTTACGTGTTTTTTTGTGGCACTTATTGTATCCCTTTTACTAGGCACTATTGCTTGGTGGTGGCTGCCGTCCTCAGCTTTATAGATGTGTGAATTCCACGATTTTGCAGCGGAGCAGCACTTCGAATTCGGTGAGCACATGCAATAATTTGCGAATTGCTTTCACTGGAAGGAGCCACTGGTCGCTTTTGCGCATGTGGGTGCTTGGCCGCTGCGTCAGGCTGAATTAAACACACAGCGTCGTAGCTTGGGCGATGGCACATTGAGGGAAGATTGATATGATGATCAAATCGTGTGTCGATATCAATAAAAAAAATGAGTGCGGACGCTGCTGTTCGGTGAACTATGCATTCCCGAACTTGTTAGATGGACGTCCGCAAAATCTCTTTTTTTCTTTGATGGAATTGTTTTTGGTAATTTCCAAGTGGGTTTTGGAAATGTGTACCTGCATATATATGTATGTATGCTATTGGTCGCATCAAAATTGCAATGGCAGGAACGGTATGTTATATTGGCAGATTGCGCCAAATAAATTTCAAACCCTAGGGACACAAAGTTTTTGCTTTATTTAAACTCCGGTATATTGAAAAATAAAAGTGGATTTCAATCTTACCTGCGGATAAATTGTAAATCCACTTTGCGGGTTTGAGAAATGTTAACACACCCTTTCACGCTCACTGCCTAGATGAAAAAGAGCGAGCGTGGGAATAATTTCTTTTGAAAATGGTGGGCCCTCTATCCGAACGATTTAAGTTCAGTGGCAATTGCAGCTGATCGGTTGATATTTTAGTTATAGGTTGGTATTAATGTCCAGTTTGAGTTTTGGAAAAGGGGAGCAGCGGTTAAATTTAAAATTTAACGAAAGAAAAAGAAATAGTTTTTCGGGTTTAGGGTGGAGGCGTATGCCACAAATGTTTGTGGATTTGAAGAAGGGATTTAATTATAAAAAAAACACTATTAGCTTTGTTGGAAACTACAGCAAGTACCAATAATAAAATCGAAAAAAGACTCACCTCAGCACTTAATTAAATAGTGCGCATTTGTAGCTGTGGGAAATAACCCCCAAACGCAAAACGATATCGAAGACGAAATAAGTCCCCAAAAAGGAATGAAACAAATGCACAAATATGTGTTGGGCTGCTGCCGCCCTGCAACCCCCCTTTTGTTGGATTTGGAGTAGATGCGAGGTTGGATATATGCAACCTTCGATTTGGGGACTTTTTAACTTCCCAGTGGAAGTTCTTGGAATGAGGCCGATTTTGTGAATCGCGGATTTTGACATATCTCCACGTTTCAAGGTCACAAGAATCCAAATTCAACGTTTTTATAGAGATTTCTGTCCGTGTGTATGTACGTATGTGCGTTCGGAATTATCTTTCGCCACGATTATCTCGAGAACCAAAGGTGACATTGACATGGGACCGGGTTTATTCGAAGTGTAATAACGTAACTCAGAACTGATTAAGTTTCCAGCAAAATCGGTTCAGCCGTTTTTTGTTAGTAAATAAATAACTAAAAGAATTTGCAAAAAAAATCCTGTAAACTTTTTCAGGATCAGACCTGGTTACATTGGCCCTATGCTGCTGCCTCGATACCGTTCGTGGAATTTTCAAGGTTTCAGTTTCATCCACAACATTTTAAAAGCCTTGCGCAGTCTCAAAAATATCTTTGAATTCGAAACTAACATTTTTTCGAATTTTTCGATTTTTTTTTTTAAATCAGGTTTACGTGGTCCAGAGCAGACACTAGGTCACAAGAAGCGGATTGCAAAATTTTACACAATGGTAGTGTGTACGAAAACAAAATACTTAAGCAGCACAAGCTTATCAAAAAATCACTGGCCAAAACTAATTTTAAACAACAAGAAGCTTTAGATGAGGTCTTAAAGTTCTTATCAATATTCAACACATCCAAGGTGTCCACTATGCCTTTAAAAGTTTCTTTGAACCTTATAAATCCGTCATGATTTTTAACCCGTCGAGTTTCACACATAGCCGTTAAATTCTTCCATTTAGTTTCCGGATAATTTTCTTTAATGTTTTCCGGCAACAAATGTGTTCGTTTTGCCCATAGTTTAAAAAAAAATTTCAACCGACTTTGCAATGCCAATCGTATTACGTATAGGCTGAATTTGACAAGAATGTCCTAAAGCGAGGTTTAATGAATGTACACTGCGATGAGCGTATAATGCTTTTGGGTAAAACTCCCGTACAACTGCTTGGACACCTTTAAAACTACCACTCATAGTGACACCACCGTACCCCTGTCCGATTTCCAAATTTTGTAATACAGAGAGAATTTTGTTAGCTAAGTATTTTCCGGTAGTGCTTTCTACATGCAGAAATTCCAAAAACTCTTCTCTTAAAATAAAAATGTCGTCTTTATAATCAACGTAGCGAACGCATATCGACATCTGCTCCTTTCGTGAAATGTCAGTAGTTTCATCTGCTGGAACTGCAAAAAACTCAGCTGAATTTATTGCTTCAACTAGCTATTCTATTCTGCACAATATTACCAGATACAGCAATCAATTCGTTTTGAATGGTAGGGCTTAAATATGTAGCATTCAAATTCAAATTTTCGGAATATTTTTTAAGATTTAAATCGCCACATTTGCTTCGCATTCGTAGCAAAGCTCGAAAGTTACCATTGTTTACTATTGGATCTGGCTCATTAAATTTTATTGGACCGGAGTCACATGTCTCTCTTAAAGCCAATTCTTGCCGTTCACAAATCTTAATAGTTTCAACAATAGGTATCAATTTTTTCCTATTTTCCGCGATTTGGAAAGCACGACCAGAGTCAAGTTGACTAACGATGTCCTTTTGTGAACGTCTGTGGACGTTTAAAAAATGATCAGCTGCTAACACACAGGTTTTATGGTATACATACTGACAATCACTGTGATGTTTAAGATCTTCAATAGCATTTTTCCATTTATTGAAAGGTCTAGTAACCAGGGATTTTAAATTTTGATGGCAGCCTTTTCCAGCTTATTCTTTAGAGAAGAGTTCACAATATTTGCATAAGGCGCATTGCTCCACCTTTGCCGTATAAACCAGCCATGCAAATCTATCAATCCAATGCATTTGAAATGTAAGTTTCCTTTTGGTGTCAATTATAGGAAAAGTGAATGACTTGTGCGGTTTCCAAGGTGATGTTAATAGTCTATACTTTAAGGCATCGTCGTTTTTGTTTTTTTAAATCAACAAACTTACCCAAATCGAATGCATTTTCTTCAAAATTATTTTCTCGTTTTAAAAAAGTGCTCTTGTTAAGAATTTGGGTGGTCGACACCTATGACCCCCCCTAGTTACGGCCTTGGTCCTCACGATCAACTTTCCAGCGTGAGGGTAATATGATTTAAAATAAAAATTTATAGTAAGAGGATGAAAAGGTTCGAAAAAGAAAATATGCGTGGATTTTTTTTTAGCGGGTCTGCTAGTAATAATACAAATAAAATAATAATTACAAAAACTAAGTAAAATCAATATTATTTTATTATATTATCCTTCTCCTCATCATTATTAATATTGATTATTTATTGTTTTTAATGTGTAAACATTTTTCCTCTCGTTGATGTGTAAATATATTTTTTCTCGGTAGGGGCTAGTTGGAAATATCTAGCGTCACCATCATCGTCAGATTTTCCCGTTAATTTTCATTACCACGTGAGTTAATCGCTGCTCGACAGATCACCGCAATTAAACGATGTTTGGCGCGGTTAGTACGTGTTGTTCTATTTCTGAAAGTTATTTTATTAATTGTAACAATAGAAAGGAAAGACAACTTCACTGTAAGACAAACTTTGCTTTAATGAGTAATAATCCATAGAACAAGAAAATATAAGATAAGATACATTAAAATAGAAAGAGATGCACGTATAAACCATACGGTGTAATATATACATTTTATAAAACCTGTGTTGCCAATTTTTATGTATAACAACACCCCCTTTCAACGCGGGTTTTGGTTAATGTTAAGAACTCCAAATCCTTGAATAAATTTTTGATGACTTGGTCCAAACAATCCTTTTGTCAGGACATCAGCAATCATATGTTGTGTAGGAATGTACTCTACATTTAATTCTCCTCGTTGGAAAAACTCTCTAACATAATGATGACGAATGTCAATGTGTTTAGTACGCTAGTGGTAAGTTGGGTTTCTCAAAGGTTTTTCAGCACCTTGATTATCGCAGAAAACAGTTGTCGGATCAGCGTTGTCACTCAGGAAACCAAATTCTTTAAGTAGATTACGAAGATAAACTGTTTCATTTGATGCTTCCGTTAAAGCCATATACTCGGCTTCAGTGCTGGATTGATTTTTGGTTTCTTGATTCCCTGTCACTGCTGCGTTTGCCAATATGAAGACGAATCCAGTGTATGAAAATTTATCATCGATGTTACCGCCCCAATCAGAGTCGACAAAACCTATGAGTGGGCGACTGGATTTCTTGAAGACCAATCCATGATTCTCTGTTGCTCGAAGATACCTGAGCACGCGCTTAGCTGCCTTCCAGTGCTCCTTCCCTGGATCGATATTGAATTGACTTAATGTGCTTACGGTGTGGGCGATATCTGGACGTGTTGACACTGCTAAATACATAAGCGATCCTATGAATGAGGTGTATGGGATGGATTTCATTTCCTCTCTTTCAGCTGCGGATACGTTTCCTTTGCATAATTTTGCATTACCATCCAACGGTGTCAATATGCCCTTTGCCTCCTGCATGCCGTAATCAGCCAAAATGTTATGAATATATTTTCGTTGACACATTCTCACGGTCCCTTTTGTCATATTTTGTTCGAATTCAATGCCTAAGCAATAATGCAACTTACCTAGGTCTTTCATTTTAAATTTTTGGGACAGATGCTCTTTTAAATTCTGGTACGCGCTCTTTTTGTTGGTTCCTACTATTAAATCATCAACGTAGATTACGACTCTCAGGTAGACTTCGTCCTTTTCTAAAATATATATACACTTTTCCGTGTTCAACGGTCGAAGTCCCATAGCTAATAGTTCTTGGTCCAATTTCGTAAATCATTTTCTTCCGGATTGCTTAAGTCCGTAAAGCGCTTTCTTTAACGAGTAAACTAAGTCGTCTTCTGCTTCTATGAACTCTGCAGCTTGCTCCATATATATTTCTTCATCATCGAGGTCTCCATTATTGTATGCCATTTCAACATCCAATTGAAATAACTCAAGGTCAAGCTCAGCCGCTAGCGCCCTAAGAATACGTATGGAACTCTGTCTGGTAACTGGAGAAAAAGTTTCATGAAAACTAATACCGGGTATCTGTGAACAACCTTTTGCACCCAAACGAGCTTTTCTTCTCTCAACGCTTCCATCTGCATTAAACTTCGTTCTTAAAACCCACCGGCAGCCTATGACCTTTTTGTTTTGCGGACGTTTAACCAGCTCCCACGCTTTCATTTCTTGAAGGGTTTCAAACTCAGCTTTCATTGCCGTCTTCCACTCGTCAGCATAGGGACCAGTCATGGCTTCCTCCACTGTTGGATCAGGAATGTCATACGCAAAGCTTGCTTCCTCCTCTGACTTATTTTCGTCCTTAGTTCTAGACATCAGCATATTGTACAATTTTCTCGGTCTGCCTCTTCTGCCTGTTCTGAGAAATTTGGGTCTGCCAGGAGCTCTTTTGGTAGTAAGTGGTGTTTCTTGGTCCTTTATTGCTGGATCTTGATGTACCTCGGCGTCGTCATCTCCATCACAAGTTTCGGACTTTGTATCTTGAAGTACTTCTTCAGTTTTACGTTGATCCCATACTGGATTCTTCGTTTCGTTTCCATGATCGCCTTCGCCTTCCGTGTTCGTAGCTTGAACCTTAACTGCCCCAGAACTACTAAGTGGAATTTCGAACTCCGGAGCATCGGTCGGTTTGCTTTTTGCTTCAAGACTTGATTCCTCGATAAATCTGATGTCTCTGCTAACAATAATTCTTCTTGCAGTGGGATCCCATAGACGGTAAGCTTTCGATGTTGTAGAGTATCCGGTAAAGATATATTCTTTAGATCTTGGCTCAAATTTTCCTTTGCCTGGGCTTTTGTTTAATGCGAATGCTCTGCACCCAAAGGTTCTTTAGTTAGACACATCTGGCTTATATCCATACCTGACTTCAAAAGGGGTCATATCATTGAAACTTCTTGTTGGGCAACGATTTCTGATATAAGCAGCAGTTGCGATCGCTTCATCCCAGAAGCTTGGTGGCAGTTTCGACAAGAGTACGGTTCATCCTTTCCGCCGTGCCATTTGCTGAGGAGTGTGCGCTACTGTGTGCTCCCGTCTAATTCCAGATCGTTGTATCAGCTTTGTGAAGTCAGCTCCACAATATTCTAGTCCATTATCAGTTCGTAAAGTTTCGATTCTGCATTCCGTTTGATTTTCTGCTAAAGCCTTAAAGTTCACGAATGCGTCCTTGACATCACTCTTTGCTTTCAGGAAATACACATCAACATACCTTGATCTTCCATCAATGAAGGTTGCAAATGAGGTAGCACCTCCCATTGACCTTGTTCTCATCGGTCCGCATATATCCGAATGGATAAGCTCTAGAAGTTTGTAACTTTTAGTTTCTGATGCTTGAGGAAATGGTATTGCACTTTGCTTGCCTTTAATGCAAACCTCACATGTTGACAATTGTCCTGAGATGTTGGCAGGAATGCCTTTGACGATTTCGTTGGATGTCAGTTTTTTTAAGATCCTTTACGTTCAAATGGCCATAGCGCCGGTGCCATTTCTCCAGATCATTTAACGTTTGTATGGCTACATATGTGGATTCAATACACGATTCAATAAAATACAGATCTCCCTTTCGCGTTGCACTTACAACTCTTGGCTTTTTCTTATTTTTAATTACAGCTTCATTTTTTTTCAAAAGAAATCGTGTATCCGTTCGACGCTATCTTTGATATTGAAATGAGATTTGTTTTTAGTTCTGGTACCCAAAGAACGTTTTCTAATCTAATTGTCCTTCGACAGTCTCCATTTTGGATATTTAGATGAACAGTACCTTTGCCGGCGATTTTTGTGGTACGATTAACCGCTAGTCGTACATTCTGATTTTTCACTTCTGTTAAACAAGTAAACTTATATTTGTCTTGGCACATGTGTGATGTTGCCCCACTGTCGATACACCAATCAGTCATTGAGTTTGTACCAACTCCAATTGTGATCGCTGTTCAGTATTAAGTGCCTATGTCGCAGAAACAAACCTTATTTCCCCTATTTTTTATGTTTTTTGTATTTGTAAGTTAACTGAAACCTCTAACTTAAATTCTGTATACCATTTTTTTCGCTCTTGTAATTCGACCGCCAAGCAGTAAGCACTCTTCATATAATTATAATAAATTATAAACCAAATGAATCTTGATTTCATCTTCTTTTTTTTTAACGTTGATAAATGAACATTAGATCGGTAAAAATAATCCAAAACAATCGCTTTCTCACCCTTTTTCGAAACAAAATTGCGATTCTTTGTAGATCTTGTGGAACATACAGCAACAGCAGCAAAAACATCCTCCTCTGCGTTTGATGTGCTTTGTTTTGTTGTTTTAGATTGTGCTTTGTTCCAACACTCAGACAAAAATTACATTTATAAGATGTGTGCACGTTTTGATTTCTTCCCATTGCATTTCTGGAGCTTGTGTGCGATTCGTTCCTGGATTGAAAATATCTGTTTTGCTTACCCGCTGTCCCTGTGTAAAATGCGTCTTGGTTTTTTGTGGCTTGAGTTGACTTTTCTTTTCGAGTTTCGAGAACTAAACTCTTCCAGCAATTTTATTTTTAACGCCTCTGGTGTCTGTAAGTCATCCCTTGCCTCGATCGCACAGCGAAAATTTTCGTAGCTTTCAGGAATGCTGCACAGCAACAGAATAGATAACAGATCTCCGGCCACTTCAATATCCATCTCTACCTTGTCTACCGTTGCGAAGAAATTATTCAGATGTTCCATCATGTTGTCTTCCTCTTTCATTTTAGTGAGGAGCAGGTCCTCTGGATTGATACACCTCTTCTAGCTTCGCCCAGACATGATTTGATGTTACGCAGTACTTTATATGACACAGTTCAGAAGGCGACATTGATAAAATTATGTCGGCTATTGCTTTTCGGTCTGCTTTCTGCTATAAGTTACGTTTCGATATGTCGAAAGGTTAAAAAAAAAGATTTTTTTATTTACTAGGAGCAAAGCTCTTTATTGGAATGACGATGAAACAAAACTCAACTTAAAAATATGTTACACTTGTACTTATACTATCCTTCTGCAGCGTCAGCGGCTTGGTGTTGTGGATGTGCGGATACTTGCAGCGTTGGCGGCTTGGTGTAGTTGGATGAATAAGTGCAGCGTCGGCGTCTGGTTTGATGGCGGTGTCAGGTGCATGCTGTTCGGGTGAATGCCTGTGCGGCATGTGCATGTGCAATGCTTATGTTGGGTGTGGAGGCATTGCCTTACATTAAGGAATGCAACATATTATGTGCTAACTTATATCCCACGCGTCGATGGCGGCTTGATTCGAGATTGAATCTCCGTGTGTCACTGGCTCTGGCTTAATTTTGCTTCCAGTTACATAGTCCCAGAAATTATTTTTAATTAAAATCGCATCCATTTGCAGCCTGCAGGTATCGAAGTTTTCCTTGTTAAGGTTTTCGATATTCGCAGAATATGTAGACATCTTGAAAGTACTGATATGAATGTATATGGAAGTATATATATTTTTTTATTTTTTGCACTGTAGTAATCTTATACGTATTTTATAAATGTTTTGCAGTTTATTAGTGCCTGGGCCCATAACCTGTTGTTCTATTTCTGAAAGTTATTTTATTAATTGTAACAATAGAAAGGAAAGACAACTTCACTGTAAGACAAACTTTGCTTTAATGAGTAATAATCCATAGAACAAGAAAAGATAAGATAAGATACATTAAAATAGAAAGAGATGCACGTATAAACGATACGGTGCAATATATACAATTTATAAAACCTGTGTTGCCAATTTTTAGGTATAAGAACAGTACGTAGATGGGTGACCGCTTGAGAACAACCGCGTGTCGTTGTTTTTTTTTTTATTAATTATATATGTTCAATTTTAGAAATTATTATGTCCTTACGAAACACCGGAAAGTTGTGTGGAAGTAGATTTGTTTTGAATAATTGAGGTTGTATAGCTTGTAGTTTGTTGTACATCAGTTGAAGGTAAGAGGAATAATATCGATTTGCACTTCGGTAACCGATGGCCGATTTAAGAATGTCACTTAAACGACAATCGATGCTATATTTTCCCGGTACATCGACACACTTGAGTCGACGGTGTACCTACGTCTCCTATTTCAGCTTTCACTAACCAATTATTTGTTCGGTCAAACATTAAATAAATTTTGTCGTTGACATTAAATATATCATGGTTTTATTTCAATGCAATACCCAAATCTCTTGATTATCAAAACCACAACCTCTGTGATATTTCCACATGTAACACTGACGAGCCTACATGTTTACACTTCAACTATACCGTGAGTGCAGCGTGGCTCACACCTTTTCTTTTGTTAATTTTGGTTACTATTATAAAAAACAGTTAGTTGCTCTTTGATAAAAAAACTCGATGAAAATGTCTGATATTTTGAAGTATATATAGATTGCCACCAGAAGAAATGAGATTGGATCAATCTTTCTAAAGAATTTCTAAAATCCAATTTTTTTAATCTTTTTGTTTAAACTGTTTTTTTGTTTGAACCCAATTCAGTGTAATTTCTTTCAGTTTATATGTAGATACGCGTCAATTGGGACCAGAACAAAGTCGATATCATATTTTATACGTGAGAAAACGTGAATATAAATTTGTTCCCACACGTACGTAAACACACACGCATGCACATTAGGGTGGCTCGATTTTTTTTTTTTTAAATATAGTTTTTGGGCACTGGTCAAAAGTTGCCTTAATATACCATGATGTAAGATATTTAAAAGTTTTTGAAAAAAATTAAAATCTTGTACTGCCCCAAGGTCATAGAATCTTCTCTTAAAATCAAAAAAAAAACCTGAAAAAAATTTAATTTTCTCCACAAAAATACGCATTTTTTTTTAATCCGTTGGTATTATTTTTTATTATTAATGGTAATTAAGAGTATTTTAAGCATAAAAGTAATAAAATATTAGGAAAGAGAAGTTTGAATAAAGTTTAAAAAAGCAAAAAGTTAAAGGTTAAAAAAACTACAACATTTTGAAATCTTTTTTAGAATTAAAAAACGGCATTTTTTTTCGAGATTCCATTCTGGTTCTTATAAATCCATCACGCCTCATTGGACTACAGACAGCAGCTGAAGCTTCAGTAACAATTTTAACACACCGTTCCGTCGCTTGGGTGTGGCAAGGGTAATCCTTTATGTACGGTAGAATAAGAGTTCCAATCAATTTGGGATTTTGAATACATTCATTGATGACATCCAGACTAATGTTTCTTAATATTGGTGGATCACATAAAATACCCATATTCCAGTCGATTATGTCAATGTAATCCTCAGCATTAAAGTTGAATTTCGGCAAAACAAAAGACCGCACCGAAATTGAGGTAGTGCCAAGCTGCTCTCGTGCCTTTTTAATTCGTCTCAAAGCTAGAGTTTGAATTACTTCCCTTTCGTCCGCAATCATTGAAATTAAAATATTTTCCGGGTGTCCGAAGTAGCCATTTCTTTGAATAACAGGATCAACTACTAATTTTAAATTTTCAGACAGGTATCTTGTCAACATTATAGTTTTTTGAAGGTGCCGAGCGCCATAAATGCACTGAGGTCTAGTTTTTATTTCAAACCACATTGGCGCATAAACTTGTATTATAAAGTTGGCCAACAATTGCAAATTTTCGGATGGAGCTATAGTAGACAGATATAACCTTAATATACGGTTGCCGGTTGTAAGCCACCTTGAATGAACGATTTTACCAGGATTTCTCTTGCTTAAACCTTCACTGCAAACTCCTGAACTAATAGCTTGACAAATTTCATACAAGTATCGTTGGTCAGTACTGAGATCATGAGTTCTTGAAATTTGTGGAAGGTTACATTGGATAGCTTGAAATGATGCTACCGGCAAATTCTCACAATTTTTTAATTTATTTCCCAAAGTACCTGTAAAGCTTCGTGGTCCGGTTGTGGTTCCATCAAGATGCTCAAATATGTGTCGAAGTATAAGTTCATTTGCATGCAACTGGCATATAAACCATTGTAATGGTTTACCTATCTCTAATTCCAAACGACGAATAGCACCCCCCTTGCATCCCGTGTTTATAACTGTGCCATCACTTCCAATAACCACAACTTTCATTTTATCAATCCCTTTTTCATCAAGGAACTCTATCAATTTTGTACTTACGATTTCAGCTTTTCCATTTGGAAGAGAGAGATGTCCTAAGTATTCAGATCCAGGCTCCTTCACTAAACTTAAATGCTCTTCAATAATAAGCTTCCTTCTGTTATCTATCATACTCAAGGTTTTATCCTTTCGTCCATCAAAATATATTCCAAACTGGAGCTCCTGGAATGATTTCGATAATGACAATGAAGATAAGGATGCCCTCTCCTTCTCACGGGCACGTCTGATCTTGTGTCTATCTACAACATTGTTTAAATTTTCATTTGTAATCATTCCAACATCTTGAAGAGTCGCTGAAACAATTGCGGCTGCTGCCCTGTCCGAGATCCCAAATCTGTCGAGAGTTTTCGCAACTGTAGATAAGTTCTCAATTTTCTGTGTGGTTAGATGTTCTGCAACGTTTGGAGTTTCAGATATTGCAGAAGAAGATCCCAGTGATGATTCTGATGACAAAGTGTAATTTCTAGCTTGATGAGAAGGTGGCATCGGTATTTCATCATTTTGAATTGCAGAAATCACAGCTCTACTAGTCGAAGGGGTTTGTTCCAAAAACGTTTGCGATGCTGATGTGGTTTTAACTTTGGTGGCATGTTTTATTAGTGATGCATCATGTTTTCTTTTTCTTTGAAGGCTTTCTGAAATCTGCTTTGTCACTCTCACGTCAACATTACTTATAACCATTTTTCGTTCGGTTCGTTGATCTAACAAAAATTGTCTCTCTCTCACTGGAACTTTGAGTTGCTTTTCGCATTGGCATGAATTTAAATCTTTACATTTGCAAATCGCGATATCAAACAGACAGCGAGAGTTTTCTTTAAAAATTTGAATGCGATTTTTGTATGACTCTACGTCTTTTCTGGATTTGTAGGGTTTCATTAAGTTTCGGTATTTTTCATGATAACTTTTTATTTTATTTGAAATCGAACGCTGGTCTATAACAGCTGGTATGGACGCAAACTCCCATAATTTAATTAATTTCTCACTTAATATTTCACAAGCATTTGAAACCGAGTTCTTGTATTCTTTTGGTTTATTCCGACTTATCCACAAAAAACAGAGAATAACGTCTTCATATGTTGGAAGTACGTTTTTTGGCAAGTCTCGACCAAAACCGAAAACCGGACAAATCAAATCACTCCGTAAAACCGACATTTCTCTATGAGAAATCCACTACTGATAATTCAAGGCCTACTAGATTAATTTTTCGTTTAGCAGAGAGACGGGTTGCTTTGGTATATTTTTGTTTTAAATTTTGTATTTGGCAGTTATAAGATAACTTTAAATAAAAAGCGGATTTTGAGCCGGCATGCAGGAGATTTATTCCCAGGGGTGGAGCAAACCATTGACTTTGACAGAAAAAGGCAAAAAGGAGTCGAATTTTAAAAATTCGTCGTAAAGGTCGTACAAAATATAAAATTTGTTGAAAGTGGTATTTTCCTAAGACAGAAGGGTAGGTGGGGGGGGGGGGTCAAATAACCCCTTTGTAACCACCGCAGACGCATAAGCTTAAGCCTGTTGATTTTAAAAAATGGTTTAACTTATGATAAACCAGCCATTTTTTAAACGATTTTATATTTTTTTTTATTAAGATTTGCCAATACTTCGAAAAATTTTAGGGTGCTTGGGGCAGTATTTAGAATTTGAATTTTTGAAAAATATTTTGGATTTCTTTTGGCGAGCTATTATGACATCTTTTATATATAGCCCAAAAACGATCAAACAAAAAAAAAATTTTGTTCATACAAATTTTTTAATAATCGAGCCACCCTAATGCACATACATATTCTTTAAACAATCCATACTAATATTATAAATGCGAAAGTAACTCTGTCTGTCTGTCTCGCTTTAACGCCAACACTAATAAACCGATTTAAGTGAAATTTGGTACACAGATAGTCTAGAGCCTGAGAATGGAAATAGGCTACCGCGGGAAAATGCTTAATCCGCTGTCCAGAAGCGGAGATCTAAGCTGATATCTAAGAAAAGTTGTAACTCTCGAATGCTTTCTAGCTCCTAGCTTTGAAATGACTCATCCAAATAAAATAGGATTTTTTTTTAATACAGAGTTCAATTATGTACACCGATTTTAAGATATAAATCATCTTTGTATAAGTTATACTGAAGTTGAACAATAAGCATTAAACTATAAATTTTATACAATTCAAAAAATTATAATGTTCGATTGAAGCCAGATCGTTGGATTTTCCCTGCGTTCACTGGAGGAAAATTTGTGTGTGTTCGCGGCACAAATCTGTTTCTCTACCTGTATCTTTTGTGCAATGTGCTTTTTATACCCATTCTAAGGGTATATTAATTTTGACGCTTAGTTTGTAACATACCTTAATATTGCCCGTATACCCCTAAAAGTTACTATATTTATGATCAGCATCGATAGTAGAGTCGATCTAGCCATGTCCGTCCGTCCGTCCGTCGGCAATAATTAGGCCTTTAAACTGGACCTAGAGAGCTGAAATTTCAACCATATACTCTCTAGGGTCCCGAAATAATCAAGTTTAAGAATTTTTGAAATCCGCCCACAGACACGCCCACAAACTCAAAAAAACAAAATTTTGGAAAAAATCGAAGCTAGAGCTAGAGCTAGAGAGCTGAAATTTTTTTATATATAATGTATATTTATCTTACGGTTTATAGGCATTACAAAATAAAATATAATAAATAAAAATAAAAATAAATGGCTCCTAAAACTGAACGGGAGATAACATTTTTAAAATCCGCCCACTGTCCTGTCTGGGCGTGTCCACAAATAAATAAAACAATTTTATAGAAAAGTCAAAGTTTGAGCTAGGAAGCTGAAATTTATAATATATACTTTCTATGGGCCCTTTATGCTCACGTGTAAATATTTTCAAAATCCGCCCACTGACACGCCCACAATTTAAAAAAAACCTTTTTTGAAAATCCAAAGTTAGAGCTAGGGAGCTGAAATTTATAATATATACTCTCTAGGGGCCCTTTATGCTAATATGAAAATATTTTCAAAATCCGCCTACTGACACGCCCACAATTAAAAAAAAAAAAAACTTTTTTGCAAATGCAAAGTTTGAGCTATGAAGCTGAAATATATAATATATAATCTCTAGGGGCCCTTTATGCTCATGCGTAATTCGTTTTTAAATCCGCCTACTGACACGCCCACAATTAAATAAAACAATTTTATTGGAAAACCAAAGTTTGAGCTAGGGAGCGTTTTTTTTTTGTACAAAAGCTTCGTTTTTTTCGACAAAATCCTTTCATTGTTATATAACAAAATATGTAGAGCGTTCTCAACAATTAGACCTTTGTCACGCCCCCTTATGGGGGATAGGAAGAAGAATAAGGTATCCAACAGTTCGCCCAAGCGGACTGTAGCCCGTGCCTATGTTTCTTTCTTTTTTTTATGCACCTTTTGCAGTTTGTGTTGTCTTTCTATGGCGCATGGCCATGGGATTGAGAAAGATAGGGTATGAAATGTAAATGAGATTGAGAGGGAGTCACACTCAGAGTATACTCATATAATGAGTAGGGACACTCTCGACGTTTTCTTTATTAGTTCTTATCAGCAAGTATTTTGTTTTAAATTTGAGAAGTGGCAGACTGGCGAAGCAAGGCGAGCACGGGACAGCTAGTTTTAAAATATGTTGTTAATAACGATGTTTATTTTCGGACCAATTACAATAATTAACCCAGTACTGGACAGTTAATAAATCCCCTATTTTGGGGGTTAATTTGATTTCTTTTTTGGGGGTTATTTACTGCAGCCAACATTTTTATCAAACCCTAGCACGATCGCCTCCTTTTTTTTTGTTGCGCATTTTAGGCGGTTAGGTTAGGTTGTCCCTTAGGCATCATGAAAGCGGGGGTTCAAAGTTGTTTGTGCTACGGGAGGGTAACAAAGTAAAATTTAGCGATATTTTGGCTAAGATGCAGGATCTGATTTTTCCTGCTACTTCATCATGCATCGGTTATCCTGGGACCTTCTATACCATGACGATATAATTTGCAATCTAGGGTTTCTGAATGACGGTAATGTCAATGCCGCTTTCGTTGAGGTGGAGCAGTAATGTAGCGGATGCTAGCTTGGAGTAAGGGAGATTAATTTGCACCAGTTTCAGCACCATTTCTTACTGGTTAAGGTATCTCCGCAATGGGAACATGATGAAATGCAACGAGTTTTGATCCTGGCAAGAAATCTAAACAGAACCTTGGTGGCCACCCTACATCTTTCAAATTTGGCGGAGAATTTGAATGAGTAATAATGTGTGCATTTAGGCAGTTCCTCACTCTGTCTTCTATGAGCCTGTTTCGATGAATCAGCCCGATGAGCTGATATGTGATTCCATCAACCTCCTTAAGTGCCGTGTAAATAAAGGATACTGTTATCAAAAAAATAATTTCATGTTGCATGCATTTCTTCCGACAACATCCTGATTTCAAATCTAGCTATTTGGTTAAGAAAATGGTGATAATTTATTTACTTATTTATTTATTTATTATTTATTTATTTATTAACTTCCCAGTGGAAGTTCTTGTAATGGGGCCGATTTTGTGAATCGCGGATTTTGAAATATCTCCACGTTTCAAGGTCACCAGAATCCAAATTCAACATTTTTATAGAGATGTCTGTCCGTGTGTATGTACGTATGTGCGTATGTACGAATGTGCGTTCAGAATTATCTTTCGCCACGATTATCTCGAGAACCAAAGATGATATTGACATGGGACCGGGCTAATTCGAAGCGTTATTACGTAACTCAGAACTGATTATGTTTCCAGCGAAATCGGTGCAGCCGTTTTTTGTTAGTAAATAAATAACTAAAATAATTTGGCTTTAATTGTACTATTTATTGTCATTTTTCATTGAGCAAATCACTATTACATTTTGCTCCGTTATTTCGTATACATGTAAATTTACAGGTCTCCGTGTTGATAACAATGGTTGCATTAATATATATCACACTTCGCTGTTAATAACAACATTTACTTTCCATGAACAATATTAAAGTGTATTTTTTAATATTAAATATTTCTTAACCATATCTTATGGTTAAAAACATTTCAAAATTTACCACTAATCGCATAAATTATATTGATACCAGTGGGAAGTTAGTCGTGTGAACCTTGCGGGTCGCAGCACAGACCACTTTTTTATTTATTTTTTTATTAATATATTTATTTATTTATTCATTTATTTATTTAATTATTTATTTATTTACTTTACTTTTGTTTACATATTTATCTATTCATTTGATAATTTATTTGTCTGTTGATTGGTTCATTTGTTTACTGTTTAGTCCTTAAATTTTGTTTAATTATTAATCAATTGTTACTTTAATTGTTGTCGCAATAGTTTGTAAACGTTTTCTTATGAAATCAGGATGTCCTTGCGTTATTCACCGCCTCCCCTTCTCTCCAGCCTACGTTCCTAGGATCTTAAATTGATGAGAAGGTTTGAATAGTAGCTTTTCCTTCTTACATAGTTTAAATAAAAATTCTTTAAAACATTTATAATTAATATTTCAGTAGTAAGGTAGAGTATACCACATCTCTGTTAATTGTGCAATATAGTCTTAAGAACACTGTAATATTTCCGCTAAAATAAAAATACAAAAATACAAAAAAAAGGATACTGTTATCAAAAAAAATAATTTCGGGTAGAATCGTGAATGTTCAAAATCAAAATTTGTGCGGTACGGAGTTAGCCGGGTCCGCTAATTTATAGTTCCAAAAATAATAATACCAGATGAAAACAACAATAGGTTTGTTTAAGCGGTCTTATTATGTAAACTTCTGGAGTAGGTAGGACTCGAATATTAAACTTTTCTTGATATGGTTTAATCTTGATGAAGTAAAAAGGAGGTTTGATTCAAATTAAAAAAGTCTGTATTTCCAAAAAAAAAAAAAAAAATTAAAAATATCACAACTTAATTTTGCTAGTGTATAAAAGTCCGAACTTCTCTTAAGGGGGGTCTTGTTACTGGGTAGTTTATTTCAAGTGGTGTTTGATTTCAAAGAATTAACCAGTTCAGCCCCTCCAGGCATCTTAAAAAGATTTCAATTTGAATAATTCCCTCAAATCTAACCGAACTCTGTCTTCAATAAAATAATTTCCAATCAACTCCAAGACAATGTATTGTGCAGCTTCATCATAAATTTGGACTCAAAAAGCAGAGCAATATATGCAGTATGAATCTTAACAATATGTGAATAACCTTACAAATAACTAAAGCAAGACTACATAACGTAGCGAGGCATTTATATATCAATAACGTATGTATTCTGTACGTAAAATATCATAGATTAGATTTGTTCGTCTTTCTTCTGCCAATTGCATTTACTATTCTAAAAGCGGGATTCAGTGTAACAGAACTCTTATTCACATATCTACCAATTGAATTTTATTTGAAAAGGAAGAAAATGCAAAGACCCAGTTTCCAAAGCCATAATAGCAGCATCACAACAGTATCTACACCAAAGTCAAGTACAGACAAACATAACTCTCTCCCTTGCCTGTGTTATTTAAAGGAATCTGGTGGATTGAGAGAGTGTAGGTCTTCATCGTTTTTTTAAAAAGATCCTTACAGCATTTGGAATGAGCTCATAAATGCAATTTAAAGTTGCATAAAGTCGATCCAATTTTGTGCGAAGATATACTTCTATTCTGGCATCTTTTCGCCTGTAAACCTCATCTGACATACGAGTACATGGGAAATAAATTGAGCTCGACAGACTTTTCCCCGTCCATAGAGGGAAACTATATTTCATATAATTTTGTTAATAAAGGAATTTTCCGTTTTAATATCGTCTTAGATTCTAAGTCTCTTTGGTCCGCATACCGGTTCAGACCCGTGTGTGGTGTATCTGTGTCTCTAAGTGAAGATCTTTGCTATAAAGGATTAGGTCTGGTTTGGTTGAAAGCTAGTCAACAGGAAATTAATGTCTGAAGGCAGAAGAACGTTATAGTTTCAGTCATATACTAAAAATGAATTGCAGTGGGATTGGGATAATCCATCTTGTTATTGTTATTCCTGGAAAGGGATCAAATGATTCGCTTTCTTTTAGTTCGGCGTGCACATATCCGTTCTTATGTGTGCTTATCATTTTTTAGATCTGCGGTTTCGGAGAAATTCGCTGTGTGAGAATGTTCTTACGTAGTTCCATGTAGATGGTTATAGTGTGCCTGTGCCATTAGCCCGAGACTTATCTCAAAAGAGATTAATAAATCGGGAATTGGATACGTGCGGAATGTAGTATTAACTAGATGGGATACCAATTGCTTTTCGTGAACAGAAATATTGTTTAGGTATCTACTTTGATTGTTTGATCCTGCTTGATATTAGGTTAGGTTAAGTCAATGTGTTTGTCGGCCGTGGCCAACTCTCTTAGACCAAAAAGAGGTCTGTTGTGGTACCACCTGGATCTGGGAATGGTTTTCACCGTAATCGTTAAAAGCAATAGGTGCTTTGAATGAAGCGTGGCAGACTTCTAATGTCTGTGTTAGCTAGACCATTTAGATCGTTGTAGAAGAAGACAACCAAGTGGAGTTTTTTTTTGGGAGCGAGCTGGACATGTACATAGAAGGTGGAGAATAGTCTAGTCCTCCTCGTCCATGCAGCTTCTGCTAAAGTCGTTCGAATTTATGCCAAGTCTTATTGCATGCTTGCCTATGAGATAATGTCAAGTAATGGTGCCTATATGGTGCTAATGTGTAATCTGATACGAGAGATAAGGCTCTTATAGCGTGGCAGGTAAAGCTTTGGCGAAATCTGCTTAGTCGCTAGACATGTTGTCACCTATCAACCTAAGGTTTGATCGCTCGATCGCATCTAGTTTAAATATTAGTTTGCATGTAGCGATTTGTAAACGAACGGAACCCTTTTCAGGTAGCAATTATTGTAAACTACAGGGTGGCGCACCAATTGTGCTACAATAAGAAATTCAAATAACTTTTTTTTGAATCAATGTACGAGGGGCGTTCAATATATTCTCGGTATCGGGGTGAAGCTGTGGTTGTATAATATAAATTGACTTATTTATCAAGTAATACTATTATTTTAGTGCATTCATGTAAAATTTCATATAAATGTGATTATTAATTTGCGTTTTATCTCTGGTTAAACAGAATCATAATGGAATGGCAACTGAGACGATGATGGTGAAAATTGAGTATCGCGCTGTAATTAAATTTCTCACTAAGCAAGGAAAAAGTCAAAAAACTATTCATTAAGAGATGGTGGCTGTTTACCAGGGTTCCGCACCTTCATTGTCAACTGTGCAAAAGTGGTCCAGTGAGTTCAAGAGAGGCAGAGATAGCATTTAAGACGACCCCAGCTCCGGCGCCCCGGCTACTGCTTGTACGGGAGAAAGCATCAAAGAAGTCGAAAAACTTGTTCTTGAGGATGCCCGAATAAAGGTGAAAATGATGGCAGAGATCACCAAGCTTTCAATTGGTACCATTCACACCATTCTTCATGACCATCTTAACCTTTCAAAGGTCAGTGCAAGGTGGGTGACACGAATGCTCACAGCGCCTCAGAAAAAAGTGAGAATCGCATGCTGTAGAGAGCTTTTGGAGATATGTAGTGAGAACGCGGATGGTGTTATGGATCGAATTGTTACTGGGGACGAAACATGGGTCCACCACTATCACCCTGAAAGCAAACAAGAGTCCATGCAGTGGCATAAAAAAGGAACAGACCACCCGAAGAAGTTCAAAGTCACTCCGTCTGCCGGGAAGCTCATGGCCACAGTTTTTTGGGACTCAAAGGGAATCTTGCTCATTGAGTAAAAAAAAGGTGAAACCATCAACGCCACATCCTACGCTTCCACTTTGCATAATTTGCGGGAGGTAATTAAAAAGAAAAGACGGAGTGTTGCTTCTTCATGACAACGCTCCTGTTCACACGGCGCGAGTTTCCAAGGCTGCTGCGCGAGATTATGGTTTCGAAGAAATCCAACACCCACCCTATAGTCCAGACCTTGCCCCTAGTGATTATTTCCTGTTTCCGGATTTGAAAAAATGTCTTCGTGGAAAAACATTTTCGGATGATGAAGAACTCAAGTCGGCAATAAATGGGTATTTTGCAGAGAAAGAGGAAATTTATTTTTTTGAGGGTTTAAAAAAGCTTATCTCAAGATGTAACAAATGCATTGATGTTAGGGGAAATTATATTGAAAAATAAAGACAATTTAAATTGAATTCGCATTTTCCTTTATATCGATACCGAGAATATATTGAACGCCCCTCGTATTTCAGTTATTTATATTTTATTGTATAGAAAATTTAATTTTATTTGATCTAACTAATACCATACCACGTCGAGTTAATCGGTTCTCGTGTAGATATTTTCACCACGCTGTTTAACAATGCGCTGAATAATGCACATTATCCGGCGCATTGGAAGGTAGCTGCGGTACACCCTATCCCGAAAAAGTGTAAAGATAGGACGAACCCTGCCAATCTCCGTTCAATTAGCTTGCTTCCGAATATTAGCAAGGTCTTTGAAAAAGTTGTCAATAGAGCCCTGTTAAAGTGGGTCGAGGACAATAACATAATTCCGGACAACCAGTTTGGTTTCAGGGCGAGGCATGACACTATTCATGCCGCGTCGAAACTGGTTTCCGACATTCAGTGGAATAAATGCAAGAACCAATGCACGGGTGCTTGTCTGGTTGATTTTGAGAAGGCTTTCGACACCGTATGGTTAGAGGGACTTTTCTACAAGTAGACCAGCCGGGGGATGCACAAAACTTTGCTATATGTAATTTATAATATGCTTATGGGAAAGAAGTTCGTTGTCAAATGTGGCAACGTGACTTCGAGCAGAGTCTTTGAAATTAAAAACGGTTTACAGCAGGGGGCGGTCAATTCTCCGATCCTGTTTAACATTTACACGAGTGATCTGGTGGGTTCACTCAGACATGCTATAGCGTATGCCGACGATTTGGTGGCATACAGATCAGGTCCTAAAATCGAGGTCATTAATATCCTTTTGCAGCGTGACTTCGATCAAATTAAGCGATATTGCGACGACTGGAAGTTGAAAATCAACGGTGAGAGGCGTAGTTAGATATCTGGGTATCTGGCTTGACCAGTATCTGTATTTCGATAGACATATAGTTGCTTGTCTTGCTGGGGCCAAGAAGGCTTATGCTCTGACAAGGAGACTGTTTCATAGCAGTCAACTTGACTCTAGAGTGAAGGTCATTTGCTACGTGGCCCTTATAAGGCCGATCATAGCTTATGGTTGTCCATTGTGGTTTAATATAGCGCGTAGTTTTATGGAAAAAATTCGGGTTTTGGAGAGACAATGTCTTAGGACCTGTCTCCGATTGTTCCGAACGCCCGAATCCAACTATATAAAATACTATCCCAACAAGGTCCTATACGATGGGGCTCAGTTGAATAGGATTGACAATTTCCTCATTACGGTGACTCGAAGGCACGTTGCAAGGGCGATGGCCAGCGACAATAGTCTGATATTTGGGGCTTACTACCCCAATGAAATGTATATATAGAGTACGCTCCGGTCTGGCTTTATCCCGCCAGAGGCATTTATCCATATTGATTCAAAAGGGCTGGTACAGACGAGGGATGGTATCCCGGTCTTATACCATCGCTACCGCAGCGCGAGAGATAAGCGGCTCCTCCATGACGGGGACGTCGCCAAGCTCATGAGCTCCTCCGTTTTAGTACCGCAATATCGGAGAGGGATAGATTCGACACGGAAAAGCAATTCGCCGAATTTTGGTGGCTTGTTGAGGGGGGAGGGGTCAACATGCCCTCCCAGGACGGTGCGTTACTCTAGGTAACATCCTCTTAGCTTGTAAGTTAGATTAAGTCAGCTAGGGCGTTTTTGGGAGAGGCCGGGCTCGTGTGTGGTGCTTCCGGGAGTTGACTGACGCTGTAAGGCTTCAGTCGGCTCACGGCGGCGCGTGTGCACGTTGACGACTGCCAGGCGCTCGGAAAGCAATTGGGATTTTGACTACTTGTTGCGCAAGGCAATGAGTGCTCAGAATCCTAATTATAGTTAGAATATGCTAAGTAGTTTAAGTAAGTAGAGTAGGTAGTTTATAATTTGTTTTTATACCCTATTCTAGGGGTATATTAATTTTGACGCATAGTTTGTAACATACCTTAATATTGCCCGTAGACCCCTAAAAGTTACTATATTTATGATCAGCATCGATAGTAATGTCGATCTAGCCATGTCCGTCCGTCCGTCCGTCCGTCCGTCGGCAAAAATTAGGCCTTTAAACTGGACCTAGAGAGCTGAAATTTTAACCATATACTCTCTAGGGTCCCGAAATAATCAAGTTTACGAATTTTTGAAATCCGCCCACAGACACACCCACAAACTCAAAAAAACAAAATTTTGGAAAAAGTCGAATTTTGAGCTAGGAAGCTGAAATTTTTTATATATGATCTATGACTCCTAAAACTGCTCGGGATATAAAATTTTCAAAATCCGCCCACTTCCACGCCCACAAAAAAATAAAACAATTTTATTGAAAAACCAAAATTTGAGCTAGGGAGCTGAAATTTTTAATATATACTCTCTAGGGGCCCTTTAAGCTGATGTATTAATATTTTCAAAATCCGCCCACTGACACGCCCACAAATAAATATTTTTTTTTTTTTTTAAATCCAAAGTTTGAGCTAGGGAGCTGGAATTTATAATATATACTCTCTAGGGGCCCTTTAAGCTCATGTATATATATTTTCAAAATCCGCCCACTGACACGCCCACAAATAAATATTTTTTTTTTTTGAAAATCCAAAGTTTGAGCTAGGGAGCTGAAATTTATAATATATACTCTCTAGGGGCCCTTTAAGCTCATGTATATATATTTTCAAAATCCGCCCAATGACACGCCCACAAATAAATAAAACATTTTTTGAAAATCCAAAGTTTGAGCTAGGGAGCTGAAATTTATAACATATACTCTCTAGGGGCCCTTTAAGCTCATGTATAAATATTTTCAAAATCCGCCCACTGACACGCCCACAAATAAATAAAACAATTTTTTTGAAAATCCAAAGTTTGAGCTAGGGAGCTGAAATTTATAATATATACTCTCTAGGGGCCCTTTATGCTCATGTGTTAATTTTTTTTTAAATCCGCCTACTGACACGCCCACAATTAAATAAAACAATTTTATTGAAGCACCCAAGTTTGAGCTAGGGAGCGTTTTTTTTTGATAAAATCCTTTAAATGTTATATAACAAAATATGTAGAGCGTTCTTAACAATTTAACCATACTTAGACTTTTGTCACGCCCACTTGTGAGGGATAGGAATAAGAATAGGGTATCCAACAGTTCGCCCAAGCGGACTGTAGCCCGTCCCTATGTTTTTATATAAAAATATAAAATTTGATAAAAATTCCGAGTTTTCTTAACAATTTTCTCGATGAAAACATAATTATGTAAGATTAGTTCGTAAAATAGTTTTTAGGCCGAAAGGCAATAATTATAAGATAGAGTTAAGTTTAGGGCGTCCGCATAAGGATCAATAATCTAGAATAAGTATCCTGTTAATTTTAAGTTAGATTTAATCATTTTTGTCTAGTATTTAAGTTGATATAAGCTAATAATTAATAAAAATGAATTTAAAAGTAAAAGTAAAGTAATCGGTTCTCGTCAGATCACCGTAATTAAACGACGTTGGGCGCGGTTAGTACGTAGATGGGGGACCGTTCGAGAACAGCCGCGTGTCGTTGGCCAGTCCCATCTACAGAGTTGAGGTAGATAATACATACGTCGTATCACAATGGACCTAAATTGGTCTAAGTGTGTCGGCTTCTGCCGACAGCCACATAAACCTAACCTAACCTAACCTAACTAATTGTTTTTAAAGATTATAGACCGTAAATGACCTCCATGCTCATTCACACATACACGACACCTGATCAGTAAATTATTTATTGCGGGTTGAAGTCGGAATCCTCATTAATTGTTTCAATAGACTGCTTCAATTCAGTCGAATTCCTTGGTTTCGTTTCGTACACCTCTTGCTCGACATAACCTTATAAAAAATATCTGGTGCAGTAAGGTCAGGTGACTTTGGGGGCCAGCGGAAAGTGGAGTTTCTGGATATTAATTTGTTTGGGAATTTTCGTTGGAGCTCCGCCATAAAAGCTATGTGTGCAGTTGCTCCATCTTGCTGGAACCAAATGCTGTTGAAACGGATACCTCCTCGGCGCAGTTTTGGATAAAGAAACTTCTTCAACATCTTCAAATAACGGTCCCCATTGACAGTTACTGTTACACCGTTTTCTTCAAAGAGGTATGGCCCACAATGCACCTTGATGAAACTGCGCACCACACAGTGACTCGTTCTGGGTGTGGTACCGTCTCATGGAGTATTTCTGGATTAGGATTACTCCATATACGGCAATTTTGCTTATTTACATTGCCGTTTAGATCCAAATGGGCCTCATCAGACATAAGAAGCAAGGTATCAAGCTGTTGTCTTCTTCAGTCTCTTCAATCATTTTTTGGCAAAATTCCAGGCGAATAGTCAAATCCGGTGGGTTTAACTTGCTTGCAATTTGGACTTTGTACGGAAACAAGTTTAAGTCATCATGAATTATCCGTTGTAATGACCCAAATTTGCGCCGAAAAGTTTCGATTCGAAACGCTTGGATTTCTCTGAATTGACGATGATACACCCGCGATTGTGTCGATGGTATGGGGATCTCGATAGTACGGTTTTCGTGCGATGCTTCCAGATTCGGAAAACATGTTTAACAGCCTCATAATGGTCCATCTACTCGGGGGAGTGTCGCCAAACTTCCGCCTAAATTCCATTTGGAAGGGAATGAAGGACTGCAAAGCATGGTACCGCTGCACTATCCAAATCCTCTTTTCGGTATCCCAAGCATTCATTTTGATAAATAAACAGGTTGCCAAATAAAAAAATAACAAGACGATTACTCACACAGAAAAAAAGTTATAACTTTTTTTTGTAGCACGATTCGTGCGCCACCCTGTAGTTCCATATTTGGCGTGTTCGTCAGCCTTACAGTGCCCCGGAATATCCCTGTGCCCCGGCATCCAATATACGTAAATATTGAATTGCTTTCCCAGCTCATTGAGAAATGTTCGGCAATCTAGGGCTACTATAGAATTTATTGAGACTGATTCCAGGGACTTGATGGCAGCTTAATATCACGTTTCCTTGAAGCCACGATAAGACTTATTTGTTCGCCATAATTTCCGCTTAGAACACGCTCCAGAGACTGACATTTAGTCATTGGCTTTTGATCCGTCAGTGTAAAAGCTGATTGCTTGGTCATTAAAGTCGCATCATCTTCCCAGAGTGACCTGGAGGGGATGGTTACTTAGAAATAATTATAAAATTTTATCTGAGGTATGGTGTAGTCTATGTTTCTTGGAAGGGTACTGAATATATTCAGAATGGTGAGGTGGCTAATTTCTTTATTGAACCACTGTTATGAGGCTTTGAGACGAACAGCAGCATTAGCAGCCGTTTGAAGATGTCGAGGAGTGTCAGATTCCAGATATAACTTTGCGTGCAGCTATATTTATAGATTTGTAAGGTCTACACTCGAAGCTTTTTTTAAAAAAAATCGTCTGTTAAGTCAGTTTTCAGTTTGGGTTTGGGTTGTTTCGTTTCTTATTGATCGTCGTTTTCTACTTGCGTGCAAACGTTATGAAGCGACAATGTTTCTAGGAGATGTGATTACTCAGAAAAAGAGATTTCGATGTCTTTCGAGTAGCCTCGTGTACCAAACCAGATAACATGTTACTGGGTTATAGGCTTCAGTCACAAAGCAGTCTACTTTATTTTGAGAAGCTGTGTATGGAGAGATCCTAAGTGTGTGAAAGAAATCGCTAACAAATTCGACTTGTAATTTTGTTTTTAATTTGCATGAGATTTATCTACCATCGGTTCAGTGCCATTTAAATGTCACAAGATGTCAAAAAAAATTATTCAACCCAAACTTTTATTATTATACAGCCAGCAACTCACCATAATGATACCTAGAGCTAGTTCACACAAACCCTATTCAAATTAAAGTGGAAATCACACTTAAGACCCCGTTTCCTGTCGGCAACCCACCAAACCACTATAAGCGCCATTACCCTTCTTTTCAGAACATCATCACCTTTGAGCAATAAAACCTAGAGGAATCGTCTTTTAAACAACTACTCCGGCGGTGCTTGCTGCGGTTGCGAGGTTACCCCAAAATAAATTTAATGCACGCCGCTTTAAATGGCATCCGGAAAATAAAGAACTAGGAAAGTGTTTGCGTTTGTTCCACAGAAAGCTTGCTTCCTCCGGTCGGGCGGCGTGGCGGCAGCATTAATTGCAAAATAAATTAATTTTATTTGAGTTTAAGGCATTAGTTTGCACTGTGTGTTCGGTCTTATTGCTATCATTACGGCAGAGAACCTAGGCTTACCAAGGATGTTGAGCATATTGAAATTAAAATCCTTCCCACTTTTATAGGCATTCATGTGTATAACAGGTTTTTGTAAATTAAAAGAAATTCAGTAAATTAGGATGCCAAAGAGTTCTATACAAATAAAACAATGGCACGCATTTCAAAGCGTATATTCAGATCGGCTATAAGAAAGGACCACTGTAAACATTAGTTTCCATCTTGTATGCTTGCATTGTGTGAGTGTGTAATTTAATAAACTCGCCTTGCCATCGCTCCTCCTTGTGGATTCTCTCGCGGCTGAGAAATTTAAAATAACGAGAGTTTACCATTTTCAAAATTAAATTAAATTACAGCTTAAAATAGTGCTTGTGGTTGAATTGACTGTAAATATTGTGCTTTGATGGTGGAGTGTGTATGCGCAGTATAAACACATAATGTGTGTTTAACGATTACATATCAGAGAGTTGTTAGAAGGTATTACATGGCGGAAAAGGATGTATGGCAAGTATGAAGTTGTTTTCATATAGTGCCACAGGAACTAGGATTCTTAAGGCAGAGCTCCAACTGTAAATGGTTGTTTCAGCTATATAGAAATGTATTTATGGGTACGTTATTAACCCTCAACCCGTTTGTTGAAAAATCTATCTATTGGGTTTTCGGGCTTTACATCCCTTATTATTTTATTGAAAATGTGTTTACAAATGAGCCAAAAGTTAATTTCGAGTTGAATAAATTTATGCATTTAAGAAGTTCACACACCAGAGCAGTATGCGGCTGCGGTACAGGGAGCGGTATACTGCTTGAGCCGGTTTTTGTATGCGATTAAATTGCTATCTTGATTTGAAGCCTAAGAATATTATACATATTTCCATATTTTATCCTCTCTTACATATTTGTATAGGACCCCGGGATGATTTAAATCAAGTAATATTATATACCTACCTATATATTTTATTGTAGCCAAAAACATTACATTTCTTATACTTAGGTTAGGTTTACGGGCTGATGGAACAGATCGAATCTGTTATATCCTTTGTTGGGAGTGTTGGCCTCGCTGTTCTGGCCTTGGTCCTTCGTCCTTGGTTTTCTTTCTACTCCAGTTTGTCCAGCCATTTGGATGTCCTTATAAACCTGTAAAGATTTGATAGTGTATCTTCCAAGTGTTCTGTTCCTCAGGTGACACAGGCTTGGACAGTGACAGAGAAAGTGAGGTGTGTCCTCATGGGTTTCCTCATCACCGCAGCCTCTACAGATATCGTCATCCTTGAGATTTAGTTTTATTGTGTGATTCCTTAGCAGGTTGTGGCCAGTAAGAGTACCGATCAACTTTGACAGCGATGTCCTGTCGTAACGTAAAAGTTTGTTGATTCGGCCCTTATTGTATTTTGGCCATAGCTTGCGAGATATGTCACAAGTGGTAAGTGACAACCACCTGTTGTTGGCTTCCATTCGTGTTTTGTATTCCACTCTTTCTCGGAGGTTACAGAGTGGTGGTTTAACCGACTGAAGTGCCTGTTCATGGTCCATCGCGGACCCCTTTCTTGCCAGTTCGTCAGCTCGCTCGTTGCCGGATATGTCCTTGTGTCCAGGGACCCAGCAGAGACTCGTTGTGTGCTTTGTGCCAAGAGCTTTGAGCTCCTCGCGGCAACGACGAACAAACAAGGACTTTATTTCTGTAGCTGACACCGCTTTAATGGCCGCCTGACTATCAATAAAAATGGTAATATCACTGTGTGGTATCGCCATCATTGATACCATGCTTGCGACTTCAGTGATTGCTAAGACTTCTGCTTGGAATACACTACAGTGATCAGGTAATCTAATCGATCTGTTAATGTGTAGTTGCTCTGAGAATAGTCCAGCACCCGTTCCACAGTCCATCTTAGATCCGTCTGTAAAGATGGATATCGATTTCCTTTTCATGGGTTCGTTTGCGTACCATTCCTCCTTGCTCGGGAATGAACAAGAGAATGGTTTTTCGAAATCTAAGTAAGGAGACATGTAGTCAGATATGACGTTGTTCCCTATGTACATGTTCAGAATCAGTGCATGTCCAAAATGACTCGGGTTCCAGCTGTTTGTTTGGCTGATCCTCAAGGCACTTTTTGCAGCCGATATCTGCATGTATAGATCCAATGGTGGCAGATTGAGAATGGCTTCCAAGCCAGCGGTTGGGGTTGTTCTCATTGCTCCGGTTGTCCCTATACATGCTACTCTTTGTATTTTTGCCATCACCTTGAGATTGGTTGCCTTGTCTGTGGCTTGCCACCAGACTAGGCTGCCGTATGTGAGTATTGTTCGCACAACTGCCGTATACATCCACAGGATACCTTTTGGGTTTGGACCACATTTTTTGCCGAAGATACGGTTGCATGCGTAGAAAGCGTTGGCCGCTTTCCTAACTCTATCATCGACATTTGGCTTCCAACTCAGCTTCCTGTCGTGGATAACTCCTAGATATTCCCTCAATTTCTGGTGGTTTGAATTCTGGTATTCTTCTTTTATTAGTGAACAACACCATTTCAGTCTTTTGTGGATTGATCCCAAGACCGCATTGTCTTGTCCACGTAGTGAGTGTCCGCAGGGAGTTTTCTAACAGTTCGCTCAGAGTTGATAGGAATTTTCCTGTCGCAAGCAGTACTACGTCATCCGCGTATGCAATTGCTTTGACCACTCTGTTTTTGAACTTTAGGAGTATTTCGTTGACAACAAGGACCCAGACTAAGGGGGATATAACTCCACCTTGTGGTGTGCCTCTGGACGCCACAACTCTTAGGTCATTATCGCCTAGTGTTGCATTGATGTACCTTCCATTGAGCAGGCTCATAATCACCTTAGTGAGAGACTGATCGACATTGGAGTTCTGCAATGCTCTTTCCAATGTTCGCGTTTCCACATTGTTGAATGCTCCTTCAATGTCTAAAAACGCTGCAAGTGTGTATTCTTTGTCCTTGAGAGACCTTTCTATAGTGCTGACGACGTTGTGTAGCGCAGTTTCCACTCCTTTGCCTTTAATGTAAGCGTGTTTGGCGGAGGAGATCGCGCTATAGTCGACTCGACTGTGAATATGGATGTTCAGTAGCTTTTCAAACGTTTTTAGGATGAAAGATGTCAGACTTATCGGTCTGAAGTTCTTAGCATAGATGTGGCTAGATTTTCCTACCTTGGGAATGAATACCACCTTCACTTCCCGCCAGGCTTTACGAATGTAGCCGCACTCCAGACTTCGTGTAAAAAGTCGTTTGAGAATCGGTATGATGACGGTCTTTGCCTTCTGGAGCATAATAGGAAAAATCCCATCTCTCCCAGGTGATTTGAAGGGAGATAGTGTGTCAATTGCCCAGTTAAGCTTTTCTTCGGTTATTAATCCTTCTGGAACCACTGAAACAGTTGTAGGAGTAATATCCGCCTCTAAGTTATTACCTAGACTGTGTCCAGTTTCCGCAATTGTTCCTAATAAAACCTGGAACACAGGGTTGTTTGGACAAAATTTTTCTAAGCCTGGCAGTTATCGTTGTGCTTTCAATGTTACTACAGAATGTATGCCAAACCGTGCGTTTAGCACTTACATAGTATGGAGCTCTTGAATTTCCTGTGACTGGCCTTGTACAGGTCCCAGTCCGTTAGGGAATTGAAGGCTTTCGCCGCATTAAATAGAGCTCTAGTTGTTGTCCTAATTTTAGACAAGTCCTTTGTCCACCATGGTGGATGCTTTGTATTCTTTATTGTCCGTAAAGTACAGGCTTTATCGTACGCATTTGTCAGAATTTTGTTTAAGCATTCTGTAACCGCGTCGATTTCATCTGGTGTGACCAGTGTCTGTCGTTCAAGTTTCCTACTATTTTTTCCTACTTCTTTGAGGAATATATCCCAGTTTGTCAATCTAGGATTCCTGAATTTCCTTATTGGGTCTATTTTCTCGTCTATTAGGAACTCTATAATCCTGTAGTCTGAAAAGGATGCTTCTGTAGAAACTTTCCATTCTCGCACATTCATAGTTTGTGAGTTGTTACAGAGTGTAACATCTAGAACCTCACGTCTATTCCTAGTTACGAAGGTTGATTCATTGCCACTATTGGCTATCAATATATTGTGTTCAATAATAAATTCAAAAAGGGACTCACCCCTCACATTTGTGTCGGTGCTACCCCATTGAGCATGATGGGAGTTGGCGTCGCATCCTAGGATGAAATCCCATTTTTCACGCTCAGCTTTCTCAACCAGCAGCCTGGTTAGATCGGACGGTGGACTTCCTGGAGAGTCGTGTGGCATATATATTGACGCGAGTATCAGCGGGCTTCTAACTGCTCGCTCCCATATGACTACTGTCTGGTCTGTATTGCTGTAGCTACTCGTAGATAAGAGAAATAGATTAATCTGTTTTCTAGCGACAATACATGTGCGTTTCTTACTGTGATCTGGTGTGTTGGTGTTGTAGACGATCATATCCTTATAGTTCAGCCCTTTTATCTCACCCCGGATGATTCAGGTTTCTTGAACTAGCGCGACGTCTATACTTTTTGTTCTCATGAGGAGAACAAGATTGGCGCTGGCCGCCTTACTGTGGTGAAGATTGATTTGTCCTATCTTCATGACTCCATGATTTTGAATCCTTTGAAGGTAGTTAGCTGCCGAAAGAGAGGGACTGTGCCATCAGCCTTCAGGATAGCGTCGTTGACGCCATCCAGGATCCTTAGTTCGATCAATTTCCATTGGTCTTCGGTGAGTCGTCGCTCTGGATTTCCAAGGTCGATAATTGCGACACGAAGACCCTCCTTGACCTTTTCCGCGTATTTCGGTTTTTTCGCCTGCCTGCCTACACCCGGGGAGAGTGTGTTGTCATGCCGACCTCTTTTGGAGCAACCAGGAGCTCCCTCAGGTTCGGACGAATCCTGGCTGGGGCAGCTACCGAGCACTTTGGACCGGCCGCAGTCGAGGAGAAAGGCAGATGGCATTTCGTCCTTGCTGCAGTCAGTCTCACGCTAGCCCCTCCACAGGCCTGCACCCTAGTAGAGCTAGGCCCTAACCTACTTTTTTGCAGAACCTTCTTGGAGCCAGGTTCCTTACCAGTTTGGGACGTATCCTTTACTGGATCGGCACGTGGATTTTCGGGTTCTGCCCTACTTAAGGCGAAAGGCGGTTGGCATTTCTCCCTTGTTCCAATCAGACTCACTGTACCTGTCCGGTTCTGCGTCCTATCTTTAAGGCTGCTGCGCCACGCTGCCTCGGTCGACTTAACCTTATACTTAAATTTCTTATACTTAAACCTATATTGCACAATTTACAGAGATTTGTATCCTTTCTACTGCCAAGTAAAGATAAATTGTTTAATCAAAAATAATAAAATAATTGTTTAAATAATAATAAGTTTTAATTAGAGAATTTGAAGGAAAAGCTACTGTTAAAAACCTTCATTACAGATGAAAAAATATATAAACAAAAAAAAGGAAAGTTTTGAGAAGGGGTGGCTTAAACTCAAAGGCGTACAATACCCAGTTCAACAAGATATGTTATATCGTTTATTTAATTTTGAGATTCTGTGTAGGTAGGGAGGTATGGCGGATTGACAAGACAAACCCAAATAGCACTGAGTGCCGTTTTGCTACCACAAACTCACGTAAACTTGGGTATTATCGATTGGTGCGGAGTTCAGGAAAGTTATCAGTTCCTTGATACTTTTCTCGGAGACTTCCTCAAGTGTATTGAAGAAAGAGCTTCCCAATGTTCGTAGTCTGGTCCTAGCTAAAGCCGGACAGGTGCATAAAAAATGAATTAGGGTTTCTCTTACAGTTGTCACTTTGCAACTGCGGCAGTGTCCCGCGATGATCGCTGTTATTGTGATGTCTTTTCGGGTTCTACCTAGAAGGTTGGTTGTTTTTGCCTTGTTGTAGTTTGGCCACGTTTTTCTGGATATGACGCATGCAGTCAGCCTGCTCCATCTGAGATTGGCTTTCTTAAGGTATTCTGTGGTGATATTTGCGTTAACTGCTGAGATTTGAGATTCTACTCGATACCATTTCGATGTTAGCAAAAGCGTGCAATTAAGTTGTTGAAAAGCACCATGGAAGATTTAACATCATTTTCAGGAGCTTATTTCGTGAAATTTGAAGTCTTTGTATGCGACTTTTTGCACAATAACCCCAAGTTTTACGGATCAAACATAATCGCCTGAAAAATCGCTTAATAGATCAGTAATTTGTTGTTAGATTTTCTATTTATAAAAGCCTTCCTCTGCGTTGAATCCAAAGGCAAAGCGGTTTAACCTTAGGAGTCAGCGAAAAAACTCAAACGAGGCGCCCACTCTTAATGTCGGTCCTGGGACCCATCCTTTTTCTAATTTTTATTAATTCTATTTTTAGCCTCCCACTAAAAGGTAAGAAAACCGGTTTCGCTGATGACATTGCCTGCTCGTATTCAACTGTTTCAGTTTTAAATCTGGTTGCCGACATCAATCATGATCTAGAGCTATTAAGACACTGGTTTAAAACACATAAGCTGGTTATCAGTGCTAAAACAAAAGTTATGTATTTTAAACTCCCACGGCTAAATAGTTGCCCTCCACCTTTAATATTCCATAGTTGTGACTGCAGGAATATGTTGTTAAGCACAGAAACCTGTGTTACAAGTCCAAATAAAACAACTTCTTTTGATATTGACGAAGCTTGTTTGCCAAATTGTTTCCTAATAGAAGGTGTATCTACTTTTAAATATCTAGGTCTTCTTTTTGACTCTCAAATGAATTGGAACTCACATACCATGCTGTTGAAAAATTATATGTTGAGAGCTAATTATATAATGTATCATCTAAACGGGTTGTGCTCCCAAAAACTCCTTCAAACCGTATATTATGCATTAATACAATATAAACTGCAATATGGTCTGGAGTGCTGGGGAGGCACTTACAACTATAATTTGCACCCTTTGTCCATATCACAAAAACATGCTCTCCGAATTATATGGAAAAAAGGCGTCGAGAACATACTTTTCCGCTTTTCCTGAAGTCAAAAATACTGCCATTGAAACATCTTTACTTTTACAAAGCCTTGAAAATATTTTTTCGAAGGAGTGGTAACTTGCCAAACCAAGACATTCCTATTTATCAACTTCGGAGTGCTGAAAGGAGAATCGCTTTCATTCCACCTCATAGTACCCAACAGTTTCTAAATTTCTATTCATCGATAGCGCCTAGATTATACAATAAATTACCGCTTGTAACTTGGCACATTTCACAGTCCTTTTTATTTAATAAACAAGTTAGCATGGTCAAAGTTGAAGAGCCATTGCTTCAACTTTGACCATGCCCAGATCAAAACTCTGATCAGAATTGTTTTGTAAAATTTAATATAAAACTCACCGAGTTTTTCTACTCATTTATCACCCCACAACCATCTCTTTTTAAAAAAATGTTTGCTGTGTAGTATTTATTTACTCAAATCACTACATTCACCACTAGTTGGCTAAATGATTTTATCCTTAGTCTCTATAGAATGTAAAGATATAAAACAATGTTTTATTTGTATTTTTATGAAACACTTAACTTTAATTTGTCTGTAAATTTTCTTTTCCTTTGAAACTTTATTGTTTAATTAATTTTATAGATTAAAAGTTCTTTGTTAGCTCTGTACATTGTTGAAATAAATCAATTGAATTGAATTGAATCTGAGATTCACTTCACTTATTCGATTCACGTGAACAGAAAATTGCTATCGTGGGATCCGTCGGATTCTCTCCCTTACCGATCACTATTGGTGATTAGGAAATTCAAAATTCAATTGTGACAGCGCATTTCGAACACATTTGTTTTGTAAAAATTATCTCATTCACGTTACCGACATGTAGATGGTTCACGTCTGCGGATTGCACGATCCAAATTGTTCACTATTAGCGTATCGTTCCCCCGACGGATTCCACGATAGGGGTGTACATTAGTTAAAGAATTTACACCCCGTTCGACAAAAAGTCACAGGAAAGATTGTCCGTCCGTGTTAAAAAACCAAGTAGGCTGTCCCTCTACTATCAAAATGTAAGGGGACTCCGCACAAAAACCGCTGAAGTATATTTAAACTCCCAAGCCCTCTCTCATGATATCTTCTCCTTGACGGAAACATGGCTTAATGCCGGAATTTTAGACACGGAACTCTTCAATCATGAGTTCTCCGTATTCAGAAACGACCGACATAACAATGACCTGAAAGCGCTTGGAGGAGGTGTCCTGATCGCTGTTCGTTCCAACCTTGAGTCACGAAAGATTGACTTTCCATTTCAACTTAATGTCGAAGTTATCTGTGTAAAAATTACACTTAAGAACAAACATTTACTGTTGTGAATGCGTACATTCCATCGTCTCGTCTATGTTCTTTGTATTCGGAACTTTCTATGGCACTAGACCATATTTTTGACATATCTTGTTGTGACAGCACTGTCTTACTTATAGGCGACTTCAATCTGCCACATATTGGATGGGTACCTTCTGAGGATGATTCTCATTTCATTCCATCCTTTGACTCTGCCCAACAAGAGCTCGCTTTACTTGACAACATTTTGTCTTTTGACTTACAGCAAACAAGCTGTATAAAAAATTTCAGAAATCGAACTCTCGATCTTGTTTTCTCTTCTGACTCTGTAAGTACTGTGGTTCTGGAATCCCACTTCAGTATAACTAACATAGACAACAATCATCCACCCTTGGATGTATTTATTGAACTAGGCGCACATTTGTACGAAAATAGTAATTCGTATGACCGTTCGCAATCTTTTGACTTTCGGAAAGCAAATTTTCAAAGGCTTTCTGATGAAATTAACAGCTTTAATTTTAACCTTACTGCCTTATCTAATATTGAAGATGCAGTAGGTTCTTTTTATTCTTTGATGGATAACTGCATGAAAAAAGTGATTCCTGTGAAATCCTCTAGGAATCTGAAAACGTCCCATCCCTGGTACACTAAAGAGCTAAAATCGATACGAAACAGACGTAATAGGGCTTGGAAGAACTATTTAAAAAGTCTCTGCCACTCAGATCTTGAACTCTATTTCACATTATTCAATGAATTCAAATCTTTATCCTGCAACTTATATATTGACTATATAAGTAAAATGGAATGCTCTTTAAAATTGAACCCCAAACTTTTCTGGGGTTTTGTCAATTCCAAGAAAAAAACCGATGGTTATCCATCGAAGCTTGCTTGCAATAGTTCTACAACTGCTGATTCGCTAGACGCAAGCAATATGTTTGCAGATCATTCCAGTAAGTCATTTAGGGAGACCCCTCTTCACATTGATTATCAATATTTTAGTTATCTAACTAGCTGTTCTCAAATAAGTTTTAGAAGTATCTCATTCGATTTGGAAACAATTTTAAAATGTATTTCTTCTCTGAAGAATGACTATTCATCAGGTCCTGATGGCATTGCACCGATTGTTCTTAAAAAATGCAGTCATGCAATTGCTCCATATCTTAAGTATCTGTTTGAATTGTCCATTAGTACAGGTAACTTCCCTATTCTATGGAAAAGTGCTTTTATCACACCTGTATTTAAAAAAGGCAAACGTGGTGATATTACTAATTATAGGCCCATTTCAAAGCTTTCGTGTATCCCTAAGCTTTTTGAACAAATTGTTTGTGAAAAGTTAATATTTCTTTGTCGCAATTTAATTTGTAATGAACAGCATGGATTTGTAAGAAACAGATCCACTGTCACTAATCTGTTAAGTTTCTTGCATGATTGTTCTAATGCCTTAGAGAATAAGGACGAAATGGATTGCATATACACTGACTTCTCTAAGGCTTTCGACCAGCTGTCCCATGAAATAATCGAATTTAATCTCAGGGCTTTCGGCTTCCCACCATGTTTCATAAAATGGGTTAATTCATACCTTAGATCAAGGGTTTATCAAGTGAAATTCATAGGATCGCTATCTGTATCTTTCACAGCTCAGTCTGGAGTTCCCCTCGGACCAATTTTATTTATACTTGCCATTAATGATGTTAAGGCATGTATAAATCACAGTAATATCCTGATCTACGCTGATGATATGAAAATATATAAATCTATCACTAGTCAGCAAGACAGAATGTTTCTTCAATCTGACATTAATAGCTTCGCCAAATGGTGTGATAACAACGGTTTATTCCTGAACCCAACTAAATGTCAACATATGACATTCTCTAGAAAGAATATCCCTTCCACTTTTCAATACTCGCTGTCTCAACATACTCTTTGTAATGTTGATAATTTTAAGGATCCTGGGATTTATTTCGACCCCAAACTGGTTTTTGCTAAGCATATTAATTCCATTATTAATAAATCTAATTCTATGTTGGGCTTCGTAAAAAGGTGGGCCAAAGAATTTAATGACCCTTACGTATCTATGTCATTGTACAATTGTTTCGTCCGTCCGATTCTAGAGTATGCCTCTCTAGTTTGGACACCGTTCTACAACATTCATTCAAATCGAATAGAGGCCATTCAACGTAAATTTATTCGATTTGCACTTAGAGGACTTTCATGGGATGATCCATTTAACCTTCCTCCCTACAGTCAACGTATCAAGCTTCTTCAAATGTTACCCCTTTCTCAACGAAGGCTTAATAGCGATATCATTTTTTTACAGCAGCTTATATCCGGTCAAATAGATGCACCTGACTTGCTGTCGCCTATTGGCTTTAATTTTCGTGGTGGTGCCCATAATCTACGCAGTGTTGAATTATTGTTCAGCCCCCATCATAGAACGAATTATGGGAGGCATGAGCCTGTTAGTCGCATGTGTAGAATCTATAATCTAAATGATCATGTGATTGACTTGCATGTTAGTAAAATTAAGCTAAAAAATATTTTGCGTAATAATGCTTTAATGTCTTAAATTGTTTGCATTATTTTGTTTCTGTGTTAGTATTTTGTAGGTACATAATTATTGTGTTTTTAATTGTTTTGTCCTTACTAACACCTGCACTAAATGATGAGCCTGTGGGAGCACTTTTTGTGCCGGCAATTTCTGCTCGTGATAGTTGCTTGCTTTAAGCACTCCACGACACAGAGCTGATAGTGTATTACAAAGTATTTTTATTGTTAAGTTAATTTGTTTAATGATTTTTTGTACGTGTGTACCAAAAGTTAATCTCTTATCCAGATATACCCCAAGATATTTAGCGCTCGAACTCCAATCGTTCCGCAGTCATTAATAATGAGAAAATAGCTGTTTCACAATTATGAAGTAGACGCAAGACATTTTCTTAAAGACAAAAACGATTTTATGTAAAATAGGTACTTTGGAAAATTTAGAACTAATAACTTATGTAGAAGTCCTTCATGCCAAACAGAATCAAAAGCTTGTAAGTACCGAATCGGGGGAGAATGGTGGCGGCCCGGGCTTATGGATTGCGGTGGTCCCAGAATCCGCCACGCATCTGAGATCCGTAGCGGACGTCTTTAAAATTAGACTGGGGATCATAAAAGTGCTCCCTCCAGAAGCGCGATGACCAACGTCGGAAAGTTTCAGGTTGCTGTAAATTAACCTGCATCAGTCTCAAGCTGGCATTGATGACCTACTGCTCTTCATGGCAGAAGAAAGTGTAAACGTGGCCTTGGTCCAGGATAGGAACCTTGGCTTTGTAAGGCAAAAATCCAGGGTTTAAGGCCCAGAGAGTATAAACTTATACACTCAAATTTTGGAGTTAAACTTAGAAGTTGCATTTCGATGAAGAAATCGATCTACTTTCTCCTTTCCATACCAAAACGCAGCTTCGGATACATGCTGCAAATACAAGGAACAGCAGAACAAATATGCATTGCCGCCGGGGTCTCGGGATCGTTCTTTCGCTAGGAATCGTTCTAATGTCAGAATGTCATGTAAATACAAGAAAAAGTGAAAGTCAAAAATATCAGCTACAAGTGTACACTAGAAAGAGCTTAAACTATATAATTTTAAAGTGAAAATGAAAGCTAGAATATTATTACTGTAAGCCTACCCGTGTAAGAACCTTTTCATGTGGAAATCCGTCCGGCGCCTTATATTCACTAAAACCGGACTACAAATTCTTCCCTTCTCATAACTGTTATGAGCGCTCATAAATCTGCACTCATAAGGGTTCGTGAATGCTGCTTACGAAGCTGCTAGTTTAAGATTGTTCAATGAGAAACGATTTTTGTGTTGATTGTTTTTAGTTTTTAATAAATAAAATTTTTTGTGAACAAAAGAATAGTGTTTAACAATTCCACCATACAAAGTTTTCTGGCATGCCCACTTTTTAAGGGTGTTATTTTGTTTTTATCAAAACATTGCTTTTTCGATAAAATGCTTAAAAAAACGTACAAAAAAAATTTGTACGTAATAACAAAATATGTAGATTTAATAATAATATTTAGTTACGTTAGCTGAAGTCTGTTAGGTTAGGTTAGGTTAGGTTAAAATAGGGGTATTTAGTTCACATACAGCAGTAGGCACCAGAAGGGCCCATCGCGATCCCTAGAGAACCGATTGAAACCAAAACTTCAAAAGGAGAAACAACTGAACACTTTCCCTAGATAAAACATCCAATCTTCCTGCAGAATCTCACCAGCTCCCTGCGGTTTGTGCCGCTCAGCTCCCCTAATTCCTCGAAGATGTATTCTTATAGAAACATCCTACGATCCCGTTGCAGTACCATACTTCTTACTAAGATACATTAGTAGTAAGTAGTACTACTACCCATCACTGACAGACAGAAATTCCTTAAAATACAAATTCTAACATGATACATACACGACTTCACAGATTACAATTCCAGATGCCAATCGTGGCAACGAGAACAACAAATCAAAGTCCACACAAGGGCTTTCCCCAGACCAGACGATAGTTTTGTAATCACTATCCACCTACAATAGATTCCCACAAAGGTACAAGCGCTGGGATAAGAATTCCGCTTCACCTTGAGTCGCGTTGTGCATGGTGTCAAATTGTACAGCCGGCTAGTGAATTCAAATCTAGATTTACTGCTGCATAAGCATTTTTATAATAGTATTAGTGAATAGATGTAAATAATTAGAATAAAATTTTTGAATAAATAGGTTAAGAAAAGCGTAATAAAATCAATCTTAAACTGGACGCAGTAAATGCATCTTATTTAATTTTCAGGTCGGCTCTTTAGCAAAAAAAATACTTAGGTTTTTCAGCCATCTATTTTTACACGGCTTGGGCTACCCTTTCAATAAGCCCCATAGCTTTGTAGGCGAGGCAGGCTTAAAAGTATGTTGCATACACTTTGTTGCACTATATTACATTGCATATGGTAAAATATATTATAAGCTATAAGCTCGCACTAACACAGTATGTGTGTTATGTCTTCCTCGGCTTGTAGATCCCCACGGAACCTGCATGTATCCACATCTACAAATCTAAGCCGCCTAGCATGCTTCCTTAGGAGAAAGTCACCCGACATAACCCCAACTACTGTTCTAAGCTGTTCCCTGCTCAATTTGAGAATTTCCTTGGGTCTCTCATTGTAAAATGAGACCAAAGTGCTCTGGAAACCCTATGCCCCTCTAAATTTTGCCATCTAAGGTCAGCCATTTTGAAAATTTTCTCATTGCTTTTGTCTCAGAATTGATGTTGCCAAATTCTAGTGCCTCAAGTGTCGCCTGACTGTCAATGTAGATGGCGATATCCCTTCTGGACATTGATCCCATCTGCACTCTCTCTGCCGCCCTTAGAACAGCCAGAATTTCGGAGACACTGCTTGTGTCCGGGAGTCGTATAGACAGTGGCGGACTAAGCCCGTCAGGCGGCAAAGCTGAATGAATCCCCTGAGCTTTAAAAAAAATGTAGTTTTACAAGCTTTCATGTTTATTTCGTTAAATCTGGTAAGTGAAATTCAAATTCGAATTAAATTATTTGGGCTAAATAAACATACATACGAGTACCTACAGTATGGAATGGATATGGGTAAGGAAAATAAAATACGAATCGATCGACAAAAAAAATTAAATAAAATAAATCAAAAATAATTTTTTTCTTTTTTGTAGCGTGTTATATGTGTTTTCGTGACTTCAATTTACTGAACTCCTCAATAACTTCTGAGTAATCGATTTCTTTGGAAATTTGTCTTTCTATTGAAAGCACGGCTAGATACGCTCTTGATCCATTATAGATCGAAGATAATTTTTAATTAGTCTAAGTTTCGATAAACTCCCCTCGCATGATGCAACCGACATGCAAATGGCCAACAAGTATTGAGGTATACAGGGTAACGATTCACTGAAGTCCCATTTTATTTATTATAAATTGAAGGATTGTGGGGCCCCCAAGACCGCCCTGGTTAGTCCGCCACTGCGTATAGATTTTCTCAGATCTGGGTCAACAGAAAAGATTCCAGAATCCGTTCCCTCCCCTGTCTTAGAGCTATCAGTGTAGATAGCAACCTCATTTGCTGCTGTGACTGCATCTCTTTGCCACTTTTCCCTTTCAAGATTTGACACCTCATAAGGAATGTTAAAGTCGACCAAGGGGGAAATTCCATCTGTCCGTATAGGATTTCCGGGTAGCACATCAGTTAAGATCTGCGGTGCCCAAAACTGCATTCCTTAAACTGGCCCAACATTTTTGAGGCGCAAAGCGCTTTTGCCAGCAAGTTGTTTTATTTGTAAATCTAGCGGGATAAGGTGCAGAAAGGTGTACAGTGCTGCCGTGGGAGTAGTACGGACTGCAATAAGGCTTAACTAAACTAAAAAAAAAAAAAAAAACATATTGTCTAGGAATTGTTGTTTTCAAAAATTTTTGTTTTGCCCAAAAATCGGTAAAATGTGAAAATATTATTTTACGTTGAGTCTCGAAGTTGTGTTTCAGTCGGTGGGTTACACGCTATGCCCGAAATCTTAAAAAAAATCCGTGAAATTTCATACACTTGTCTAGTAAAAATTAAAAATAAAATAAAGTTTCTTCACAAATACATAATTTCTTAAAATAAGGCATTTTAAAAAAAAAATTATTCCCATACCTCACAGAATGAAAATCTCAGCCATATAGCTAACTGGATACGCAAATTTGAACGGTATTAAGTATCAATGATAGGGTTATATTTAAGAAAAATGGAAAAGAATGACATTATGGCAAGATCGAAGGAATTGTAAATGAACGATTGTATATTTTAGTTGATAACTTTGGGAATCATTTTAGAAGAAATCGCAGATTTATAGCAAAATCATATAATAATGGCAATAGTGGACGCGTAAGTGCACCCAGTGGTCCTTGGGTTCCTAATTAATTAATTAATGAAAAAAAAACAAGGCGTGTATTGTGAACGTAGCTTAAGCAATGTATGTATGCTGCAATGGTTTAAAACATATTTATATGGTAGGAAGCAATATGTTGCTATAGGAGACTTTTTCTCTAAAGAAATCCAAGTTACCTCTGGTGTTCCGGAAGGAAGTCATCTTGGCCCATCTTTATTCCTACTTTTTGTAAATGACCTGCCGAATATATTAAAGCATTGCTATAGCTTTATGTATGCCGATGATATAAAATTTTGTGCAAAAATTTCAACAACAAATGACTGTATGCTGCTACAAAATCACATAAATTCTTTCAGTGAGTGGTGCAGGTCAAACGACTTACTCTTAAATGTAAACAAGTGTGCTTGCATGAATTTTAACAGAACACTTTAAAATATTCTTCCACATTATTCAATAAATACTCGTAATATTCAAATAAGAATAGCCGAAGATTTCAGGGATCTTGGTGTTATTTTTGATGTCAAATTAACATTTCACTTACACATCAATTATATTGTTTCTAAAGCGAATTCACTATTAGGATTTTTAAAAAGGAACTCCTCAGATTTCAAGGATCCTTACACTCTTAAAGCTTTATTTTGCAGCATTGTGCGTCCCATTTTGGAGTATGCCTGTGTCGCCTGGGGATCTACAACTGTTCTGAATGTTCAAAGGATTGAAAGAGTTCAAAAGAAATTCTTAAAATTTGCTCTCAGACAATTCTTTCCTAATAACGGAATTGAGGTGCATCATTCCTATCATTCGAGGTATCTTTTACTTGGAATGCAAACTCTTGAATCTAGGAGAAAAGTGTATCAAGTAATGTTAGCTCGTGATATTCTATGCCGATAGTGAGAATCTACTTAATCGTTTGTATTTGTATGCTCATCTGAGTCTTTAAGACCGAGACCACTGTTATTTGTATCTCGTCATAGCACATTGTATGGTCAGCGTGGGCCTATCTCTTTGTGCAGCAAAATGTTTAATACGTACTGTTCAGAATTTGATGCATTTTTGTCCAGAAATACTTTTAAAAATATGTTAATTTCTGTAATTAGGCAATGACATTTTTGTAATTTAATATCTTAAAATATTTGTAAATTAACATCAAAATCTGTTGATTATAACCTCGTAGGTTAAATAAATACAAACACAAATACAAATACAAAAAAAATAATGTGAACATAGCTCAAGGAGGGACACTAACAGCAGCATCAACATGTCAATTTAATATTTAGCTAGCTAAAAGACTTTAGATGATAGGCAGTTGAGCTGCAGCCACTAAGTGAGGAGGAAGTTATAAACATGAAGTGATTGAGTTATTATAAAGTGATTGAGTACACATTTGTAGTTTTAATCATTAAACACACGCCACAGAACTGATACTTATAAATATGGGCCCATTCATAAATGCAATATTGCGCAAGATATGCTAAGCAGAGAATTCACAAATGCATACATTTTCATCATTGCTAAGCAGAGAATTCATAAATGTAGTAGAGTTTTATTTATTGCGCAATTTTGAGCGGAATCGCGCAGATTTCAGAATCGTATTGCTTTTTAATTTCTTTTTGTTGTTGTCATTGCGCTGTAATTTAATTTTTAATTTTGTTGAAAATGGGTGAAAATACAACAGATAAGTAAGTTTAGTTTAGTTTTGAGAACAATCTATCAGATTATTTATTAAAATGACAGCGGTCGACGTAAATTCCATTTTTTCGCAGTTGTTTGTTCATAAACATCTAATATTATGCTTTGCAAGCGCATGCTTTGCAGGAAACTTTCGTTTCAATTTGCGCAGTGTTTCCTGCTTTGCAGTACGTTTGCTTTGCAAACCTTGCATTTATGAATAGGCCATATTATTCAAAAATGGAGTTATTATTTTTTTTTAGCTCCAACTCTTGTGATAGAAAATAAAAATTATAATTTTCTGCAATGAGCTACAATTAAAAAATATTAAAATTTAAATTCGCACGATTTTGAAGCAACTATTTTGTCTTCTTGTTCTTAGCTGAATGGCGGGGAGGTTTTGATCAGGATTAAATCGATCATAACCCTTCCACTTAACTGCATCCCTACTGGTCCGCCTGTGCGGTTCGGCGGTTAGAATCAATTCGTCGTTGAGGCCAATCAAACGCGGGTGTTGCAGCATTTGTATGATCCACGGGTTTTAAGGCCTGCCTCTCTTTCGCGTTTGTATTGGAAAGTCGATTGATATTGCCTTTTCAGGGTTCGTGTGATCTCTCCTTTGAACATGCAGTACCAACTGAGCTGGTCGCACTCCATATTTTTCGAGATAGGTTCTTTGATATGAAGGGGTCCTCGGAACTTTTTATTCGATCAATATTTGACTGACTCCTGCTGCCGTTAATTTGCCCTCATACTTTTTGTACACTGTCCAACATTGTGAACCGTATGTGTGGGCCGGGCGCACGACTGCGGTTTAGAGCTTTCTTTTCAGCATAGGGGCCATTTTTCGATCACAGAAGTCGGCTGAGTTTTCCCGCCACCTTATCTATCCTACGCTTACGCGATGCTTGATGTCGTCATCACAGCTTGCTTCGCTATTGATCATAGATCCCAGATAATAAATTTGTTCGCACTTGGGAATCACTCCTCCATTCATATAAATGTTTGGAAAGGGTCGGAGTGGATCAGAGAACGGGCAGTAAAATTATTCTGTTTTCTTCGGACTAATACGATACCCATTCCCCTTCAAAACTTCCACCCATACAAGTGCCCGTAGCGGGGACGTTTGATCCTCGCTTAAAATGACTCCATCGACAACATAGAATTACTGATGCACTTTGGAGTCCGTCACTTTTCCTTCAAGCAGACAATCAAGGACTGTTATAAATATCAAGGGACCTAAGACGATTCCCTGGTATATACCGACTTTGATTGCGAAATCCTCGGTGACGCCAAGGGGCACCGTACTCTTGTCTTACTTCCTCATACATGTCCATGAACATCTGTACGTAGGTTTCGGAAACTTCTCGTTGTCTAAGCGCTATCCTTAACAGATCCCTTGGTTGCTTATTAAACGCCTTTTCCAAATCAACCAACACCATATGCAAATCCTTTAAGGAATCACGATGTTTTTCCATCATGATCCTTACACATTGGATTGCATCTGTGGTTGATTTACCTGCGACAAACCCGCAATGGTCTTCCGGTTGCAGTATTATTTTCCGCAGTCGGCTATCTAATACCCGCTCTTGGTGTGTGACATCATCGCGATTGAATAGTAATTGTCAAAGCCTCGCGTATCGCCTTTTCCTTTGTACACAGGAAGAAGAAAATTTTCCATCCACATTGCATTGCCTCTCATCAGTTTGGAGATGACAATCAAGAGCCAATGTGACCCGATGTCTCCTATATTTTTCCAGAAGTCAGAGGGTATCTCGTCCGGCCCAACTGCTTTTCGTTTTTTGGAGTCTTTGATCGCCTTCCTAACTTCTTCGACAGTAGTGTCGGGTACTGGGTGTTGGGAAATAAATCCGAGAAAATTGTTCATTTAGAAGTCCTTCACAATACTGCCACCTGTGTAGTATTTTTTCGTCATCCACAAGAAGCTGCACTTGAGCACTGGTGATGAACATTGGCGAAGGGATTTCCTGGGCATTTCTCCTCTTCTGAGAGACTGTTTTGAAGAATTATTTTGTAAGACTTGAAAACAGAATGGGTAATCAGAAAAGGAAAATAATTCACACTGACAAGGTCATACGTTTACTATGCCGCTTCGCTAAAGAGTCCGTATTTATGCATCAATTGGACAGCTTTTAAATGCCAATGTATATATATATATTTTTTTTTGTTAAAATGATTACTGTGTACCATATGTATATTACTACCACTAGCAGATGAAGAACAAAACTTAAACTGTCCGCTCGATACAAGAGAAATTATGTTGTGTTTTATATTTTCTGTCTGCCAAAATGTCTGTAATTCTAATGACAAAAAATGAACTAGCTTCAAACCAATCAACAGAAAGTTTGCAAGGCTCCGTAAGTAATCTCGTTTCGTAGGAACCTACATTTAAATACCCACGTCACAGGACATGACAAAGCACTTTTCGCAAAAACAAGCCTATGAACAAAATACGCTCGCTTCCAAGAAGTAATGCCGTAAGGAAAAATGTAATCATAACTAATGATCGCTGGCAGGATATGCGCGTAACTTTTTTTCGCCGTAATAATTTACAATCACGAAGCTAATTTAATCGTAATTTCCAAATGACATTTTTATTAATAGGTCTTTCCAGACGTTTTATTGCGTTTATTTTCCACATTTTTCAGCATCATCAGTAGACTTTAGTACCTACCCATTTTGGTGTTTTTTTTTTGATATCCTTACATCCATTTTCATGCATGAAAAAAGAAGTTATTTTTTGTCGGGCGTCTTCTTTCTATGTAGTTAAGTATATCTTGCTGTAGACATTGTTTGAATTGTGTGGACTGTTCAGCCTCTCCCACCAATTTATTTGCATTGCCAACGAGTAGCTAGTCCTCGAGTTTGGTATCCCTCTTTGGGTTTATATTTTCAGCTGAAGGATCATCTTAAATAAAGTAAACCTAAACCATGGCTACTTTTATTACTAAGTAGAATTATTATTATGTTCAGAGTTGTAAGAGGAAAAACAAAATGGAATGAATAGGTATACCTCCTTAAATTGGTCATATTGCTGCCAACTCAAGTAAGCAGAAACAATACACATGAAAGTCTTTGGCAATCGTGAAGATAGGAAAGGAGGTGCCACACAGCAAACACCGCAGGCCATCAAGGGAGGAGAGGATTCAAATTAGAAAATTTACTACAAAGTGAAGCGCATCTCCTTTTTCCATCACGCTGAGTATTTTGTTTTTTCCTCGCTTTTTTCATACATTTTGGTAAGCATTCGCGTATCCGTATCCAATATTTAATATTTCTTACAGCATGAGGAGATGTCGAGGGGGAGTTTTTCTATCGGCGATTGTGTGCATCAGGGGTCCTTGCGGGGTTTCGGCCATGCACACGCTCTGAAATATGAAAGATCATAAATTTTCATTCAATTTAATGCTCTAGCAAACAATATTTACTCAGGTTTACTAAGGGAAAGCGTTTGGGTTTGAGTTTCAGAAAGGATGATTTACTCACGTTACTTGGCTTGAATGTGATGACTGCATGGTGTGGGATATATTCCCTGTCATCCTAAAGTGTCTATATCCATTTTGAAGCGCTTAGTTTTGACTGGCTGGTGTACATAAGCTTGTGCATGAATAGGAAAAATCAAAAATCAACTGGCTTGCAGTCTTTGAACTACATTTAAGTAATGGGCATCCATCAGCGCAATGATTTATAACGAATACGGGAATTATTAGGACCACTCAGGGATATCTTTATGAATACTGTATTTACTTGCTCTCATTTTAATAATCAGTTTTTGAGTATTTTCTTTTAATTTAGGCGGAACGCATTCGATTTTCCCCATATTTCATGATCGCTTGTAAATATCAAAGCACGAGTTCGTGCCAGCGTTACCGTAGGCAAATTTCAAAAACTCACATAAAAAGTTCTTTAGGACAAAAAAAGTCGCTATTTAAAGTACTTTATTCGCTATTTAAAATACTTTATTCAGCATGGATAGTAATTTTGATGGAGCAATGTCCGTCCCTTCGCCCGTCGGTAAAAATTAGGCATTTAAACTCGAAGCTTTTTTTTATATCATACCAGTGTTGCATCCATCAACAGATCTTCCAGCTGTAGGGTTAATTTCTTGGTTGTTTTAGGTCTTATGAGATGAGTACTTATCACTCTCTCCAAAACTTTCCTATCAAAAGTGGTGTGTTTCTATTTCGGGCATTTTTGTATGCCAATTCAAACTTTTGCAGTTAAAATCGTAAATTTTAGCAGCTTGAAGGCCATCGTTGTCATGGACCAACCAAATAAGTTTGCTGAAAACTTCCATAGAAAGAAGACGAGCTAACTTAAAAGGAAAGGCGGCAGTTGCCCCGGGCGACAGGTTTATTTTTTTAAATACATATGTACAAACAATTTACAAAACGGATTCTTTTTTCAGTCAAACGAATTTATTTACTAACTTTACCACCATTAACAGTAAGTAATCAAACATTCCGTGTGTTGCTTAGATCCAATGAACGCTGCTCCCTGTGCAAGTATGCAACTACATTTTATCAGAAATGACAATAGCCTTTACAGCACACACAAATTTTAACACAGTACACAACTAGGCAATAGGCATTCGAAAATAAACTCTTTTCTCTTTTCTCGCTAGCACTTGTGTGTATGCGTTGCGTATGCAACTTTAAGCGGTATATAGCTAGCTGTAGACTGGACTGGAGTTCGTGCGAATAAGTTATTTTGTTTTTTCTTTTATTAGGGTATTAGAGGTATCTAATAAAGGGTGTTCAAATTTGAGGTATGATTTTAGATTTTGAATGAATGGCATAAATTGTGTGAAATCTGTATTTATTTTTATTGGAAATTAATGTATACATTGGTTCTGGTTGATAATGAAAAAGAATGTCGTCCAAGTGACTTCCTCTTTTAGCTCGGCAGATTGACAAACATTTCCCAACATTTTGAATCACTTTTTTCGCAGAAACCAAAAAAAGTTACTGTAATTGGTCCATTTGTCTAATGAAAAATAACATCAGCCAAATGTCCACCACGAGCACGCATACAGGACCATATCCTTTTCATGAAATTTTCCATAACCAAATCGCAAAGTGGCTGCCCTATGTCCTCGATAGCCTCACGAATTTTATCTTTGATGTCTTGAATCGACGCTGGGCTGTTGGCGTAGACCTTATCTTTCACGTGGCCCCAAAGGAAGAAGTCGCAAGGTGTTAAATCACAAGATCTCGGCGGCCAATTGTGATTACCTCTTCGAGAGATAACACGGTCCGGAAACTTTTCCCGTAAAAGATCAATGGTTTCGTTGCTTATGTGGCACGTAGCGCCGTCTTGTTGAAAGTAAACGTTGTCCGACCATAAAAAATCATTAATCATGTCTCGATAGCGCAATCCATTCACCGTAACTGTTGATCCAACCTCATTTTCGAAAAAGTAAGGTCCAATGACGCCGCCGGACCATAAACCGCACCAAACAGTCACACGTTGAGGATGGAGAGGCTTCTCAACAATAACTCTTGGGTTCTCCGAGCCCCAAATGCGACAATTTTGCTTGTTGACGTAGCCACCGAGGTGGGAATGGGTCTCATCAGTCAATATGATTTTTCGATGGAATTCCGGATCATTTTCATGCATTTCAAGGACCCAATCAGCAAAGACACGATGTTGTTGATGATCGGCCGGCTTGAGTTCTTGTGTTATCTGAACTTTATAAGCCGTAAGACCCAAGTCTTTATGCAAAATACGGTGTAATGACGTTTGTGGAATGCCCAATTCCAAAGAACGACGAGGAATGGACAAACCTGGGTTTTCTTCAACACTTTGGGCTACAGCAGCAATATTCTCAGTTGTTCTTGAGCGACGTGCACGGGTTTTATTCTTCACATCACTAACTTGTCCCAACAGCTCGAATTTTTCCACCAATTTCTGTATTGCGGTCCGACAAGGTGCTTCACGACAACCAAAAAATGCTTTAGTTTTGCGAACTGTGACTGCAAGATTTTCACCATTTTTGTAGTGAATTTTAATAATTTCAAGGCGTTGTTGAAGCGTGTATCGTTCCATTTTTAGTAATGGCGTAGTTTCTACTTGTCAAATGTCAAAGAATAAAAGCTTCAAAAGTGACAGCTACCGAAATAGCGGGTCATTCACAATAACACCTCTCATTGGAAAACGCTTTACATTAATTTCCAATAAAAATAAATACAGATTTCACACAAATTTCTGTCTTTCATTCAAAATTTAAAATGATAGATACTTCAAATTTGAACAGCCTTTTTAATTAGTAGAGGCTAGAGGCACTCTCTCTACATAATATGCAACTCCTAGTCCTACTATGCAGATGCGTGCTAACATTGCAGGTATACTTCTCTTCAATAATATTTTAGGAGATAACGTTCGTCAACGAATTTTCAGTCAAGTTAAAAAGACTTAACATTATTCCATTATATTCGATAGCACTCCAGATGTATCACACAAATATCAAACCAATCAAATATTGCGTCATCTTAAAATTGAAAATCAGAAAGTAGTAGTAGTAGAATCTTTTATTGATTTTATCGAAACATGCTGCTGCTGTTGAGTCAAACTCGGTAACTTTCTTCGGTACCTTAGAACGCATATATTCATTTTTTTCCGTGTCCACACACCGTTGGGAAGTTCTGCTTGGTACTGCAAGTAAAGCATTGAAGAGGATGCAAGAAACAAGATGGAGTTCAAGAGCTGATCCAGTCAATAATGCCTGGAACCATTATGTGCGCATCTAGTGCGCATCTTTTTATACGATTTTCAAGTAGCTCATTGTTTGATCTTGGGAAATTCCAGCGGTAGTTTCTTATTTACCCTTTAATTTTATGATTTACTGTTGGAAAAATATGTACCTGTTCCAGGTAGTAAAAGTTTCTGGGTATACAATTTCCAATAGGTATAAAGACTTAAAATCGATTGCAAAATGTATGGCCTCATCCTTGTGACCGCCAGTGTATGTGTAGGTATAATTGGTTGAAACCGTATAGACAAAGTTTTTTTTAGTGTGGGAAAAAATTACTAGGGCGGCATAAATTCTGTTTGCCCTGGGCGGCCCCAACCCTCGCTACGCCACTGGAACCTCGGTGAATGAAAGCACGTATCACATACGAACGTCATCATGGGTGGTACGAAAGAGAGCAAGCAAAATCGCGTATGGATTGGATGTCTCCACTGATGATCCCGCACGACCACATCTGGGTGAAACGCCAAGTTTATATAGTCAGGCTAGAAATAGTTGACTATATATTGAATTGTTTGTGTTGGCAACGCTTCCCAATTCTAGTACGGGTAGGCTCCTTCCACAAGTAATAGATCGCTGTCAGAGGACGCCATTTTTCAAGCTCACGCCCGCCATTGCATTTTGTTCTTTTATTTCTGCCAGCATTAAAACGTGATTAGGAGAAATCTAACAAATGAAACCACTGAAATATCAAATCATAAACCAATAACTGAAATACATTATAAATAAAATTAAAACAGAAAACTAATGTAAGTAAAATTATATTTAGACATTTATGTACGGTACATATAGATTTAACATTTACAATTCCATAAATAAAGGTTGTAACTAAGCCACGAGGACCACGTATTTTTAATCCTCGCCAGCCGGCGAGTTCACAACAAGTTTAATCTCTTGTTGGCACCAATTCGTGCCAACAAATTTACAACATTATTCTCCAAGGAATTCTACACCAAGCAACAGTATGCCGCCAAAGAAAAGCCAACATGCTTTCTCCAAGTCCACCAAGACGCCAAGATCACCAGTTCCAGAGGAATTCAACTGCTGTTTGTGCGAAGAACCCGACTCGGCCGGAGACATGGTGCAATGCGACAATTGCGGTGCGTGGAGCCACTACACCTGCGCGGGAGTGGATAGTTTTATCCAAAATGAAGACTATTTTTGCACCACATGTACGACAGATAAGAATGTTCCTTTGTCTAGTAGTTTAGAAGTTGTTTTTGCGTCTGCTGCAAAGAATATAGCCACAATAGACCAGAGACAATTTAATAAAGCCCCTAATAATGTCGTCTGTACTGCCCCTAATACTGCCTCGCCCTCGCATACAATTGCTTCAGCGACAAAGGAATTGGTTTCGGTGGCGTGTATTCCGACAAACGTTGCAACCTCGGTATCTACGTTCTCTGCTACCACCACTACTGCTAAACGTGCACCCGCAACTGGTACAGCGTACACTGCAGGTGCTGTATCAACTACTTCAGCACATGCCAATGCAAATGCTGCAGGTTATAACGCATGTGAATTTCCAACATCGAGCACCACCCGAACTAATACCGCTTATTACGCCCACGCCGCACCCGCTACGGTAGCGAATGTGAGCACACCCGCTGCAGCTTATGCCTTAAGTGGGGCATTAAATACTGAAATAAATACCATCCGATCTGTAGAAGCATACAGTGTCCTGACACCAGGGTTGGGTACTGTCACTGCTGCTATGTCATATGCTGCCTTAAATTCTGCTGCTGGTGTAGCTCCAACTACTGCGGCCTGCGTTACTGTTTCTTCTGCCCGTTGTGCCACCCAAAATGCGCCGGTTACGAATCTTAGTTTCAGCATTGACCCATTAACATACCAGGCCGTTGCACCAAATACCATTGCGAAGTCATATCCGTATGTTAGTACAACTACTGGCCCTCATGAGTACCCTAGGGCGCCTCTAGGTGTTGGTGGATGTGTCAAGGGACATTCTGGTATGGCTGCTGCGACTAGAGCCGGTGTGCCAGTGACTTCAACACAAATTTGTTTAGATGAAAGCCGAAATAGGACTCCGGGTCATCATTGTTATAGTACGATTTCGTCGAAGGGGTCAAGGTCATCTTCGTCAAAACACCTTCAAATAGAGTTGCGGATGCTTGAAGAAGAGAGGCTGCTGAAAGTAAAACGGGATCAAGAGGATCGCGATCTCAAAGCAAAGAGGGATAGCGAATATCTTGAGAAAAAGTACCAGATTTTGAGTCACATGGAGGACGACTCATCGAGTACTGAGGAAGATAATTTGTCCACTTCAGTCAATAGGGTAAATCAATGGCTTGGTAGTCGTGCAGCGAATGGTTGTTTTGAGTCGACGACCCACAATGCACCGGCGTCTATGAGAGTAAGTCGGGTTGATGATAGAACTTGGACAGGGGCAGCTTCGGTTGTGAATCAGCTACATAATCAAAAACGCCATACCATACAATTTGGATCAGCTTCTTTGAACGCGATGCCGCAGCAACCACTGCTGAACACACAGTCCACACGGGCATTTGTGCAACACCAACCCACTTGGACCCAAACCATTGAACCGGCTTATTTAAGGCAGCAGCAGCAACCGACATTTAGCTCTTTAATGCCGATGTCCCAACAGATGCAGAAACCCTCTTACTATCAACAGCGAACAACTTTACCACCAAGGCAGACCAGGCAATTCGCTTTCAACGTGGAGCCGCAGGAACCAGCTTTCAACTTGCAATCAACAAGAGCAGCACAGCCGAATCCACTGTATCAGCAGCCAGAGAATCCATCAATGCTACGACCACCCGGCCAACAATTGCCCGAGGCGGAGATTCCGGGTCCTGGACTGTCGAGAGCCAATATAGCAGCTCGTCAATTAATATCACGAGATCTGCAATGCTTCGGAGGATGTCCCGATGAGTGGCCGTTGTTTATATCGAACTTTTATAGGAGCACCGAACTGTGCGCATTCACGGTAGAAGAAAACCTGGTCAGGTTGCAGAGATCTTTGAAGGGTAAGGCGTTGGAAGCGGTTCGCAGTCTTCTTGTACAGCCGAATTGCGTGCACCGAGTTATTGCTACGCTTAAAATGTTGTATGGAGATCTAGAGCTTATTATCCACACGCTCACACAAAAAATTCAGTCAACGCCACCGCCGAAAGCAGAGAAGCTGGAGACTATAGTGAACTTTGCCCTTATAGTCCAAAATCTTTGTGCAACGATAGAGGCTTCCGGTCTGCTAGCCCACTTGAACAATGCAACAATGCTACATCGGCTTGTAAATAAATTACCGCCCGAAATTCGCCTTGACTGGGCTAGGTACACCCGCTTGTACTACCGGAATGTAACCTTTCTCATTTCAGTATATGGATTTACCAGATTGCCGAAGCAGCCAACAGTGTTATCGTGCCAGATATTTCATCATCCAATCCGGAGCCCAAGTCACAAGGCAGAAACTGGAAAGAGAAGGGTTTCCTCAACGCTCACTATGCTCAGGTCGACACCAATAACAATAAATTGTCACCATCGGGACACAAGTGCTGCGTTTGCCAAGGCGACTGCGTATCGGTAGCAGTTTGCAAGGAATTCCAAAAACTTAGCCGCACGCTGAAATGGTCAGCAATAAGGCAGCACCACTTATGTCGGCGTTGCTTGGGGGCCCACGATGCAAGAAGTTGCTCTTCCACTACCGTTTGCGGGATAAGCGGATGCCCTTTTAAGCACCACAGACTGTTGCACAATGAAGAGAAGGACCAAGATAGACAAGGATCATCGGTTGGACGAGTTTCACTGCATACGCAAGCTCACTGCAATACTCACAGCTATGAATCCAAGCCAACTTTGTTCCGCGTCGTGCCTGTGGTCTTGTATAGTGGAGAAATCCAGCTTCACACCTTTGCCTTTTTAGATGACGGGTCTTCTCTATCTCTAATGGACGAAGAGCTAGCCAAAGAGCTAGGGGTTAAGGGATCTCCACAACCGCTATGCTTAAAGTGGACTGGGAATACCCATAGGTATGAGAACAACTCAAAAATGTTCTCTTTGCAAATTTCAGGCTCAGCTTATAACGCGGAACGGTATAGACTGGCGGATGTACACACAGTTAAAAACTTACAGTTGCCGGCACAATGGATTAACCTTGACGGCTTGCAGGAGAAATACGATCATCTTCGAGGACTTCTCATTCAACCATATGAGCATGCGATTCCTCGCTTGCTGATTGGGCTGAACAATGCCAAGCTGAGCCTCCCTCTACGATACAAGGAAGGAAGACGGGAAGAACCTGTTGCAACTAAGACGCGCCTGGGGTGGATTGTGCATGGTAATTGTGACAAACGAACTTCTAGAGGCGCATGCGTTTCCGTTCACCATAGCTTCCACATTTGCGAGTGCAATGACGCAGAGCTTCAACGGCTGGTGAAAGAGTTCATTGGAAATGACAATTTTGGGACCTCGAATTCTGAAAGGGTTACATTACCAACCGAGGATAGGCGTGCGTTAGAGTTGTTAAACACCCACACCCTCCGGAAGAATGAGCGCTTTGAAACGTCACTGCTCTGGAAGTCGGAAAAAATACTCTTGCCGGACAGCCTGATCATGGCACAAAAAAGATTGGCATGTCTCCACAAACGAATGAATCGAGAGCCACCCTTAGCTGAGGCACTAAATAACAAAATAGAGGAGTACGTTTCGAAGGGCTACGCTAGAAAACTTTCTGCCAAGGAAATCACTGAAGGATCCCGCCGCTGTTGGTACCTGCCGATATTTCCGGTTCAGAATCCGAACAAGCCAGGAAAGCTTAGGATCGTTTGGGATGCAGCTGCTACCGTCCGAGGCGTGTCATTAAATTCAATGCTACTGAAAGATCCGGATCAGCTTACCTCGTTAACTTCAGTAATCTACAAGGCGAGAGAAAGTCTCATAGCTATCTGCGGAGACATTATGGAAATGTTCCATCAAGTCCGAATACGTAACGAGGATCGGAATTTTCAAAGATTTCTATGGAGCAAAGCTGCCGATCGTGAACCGGATGTTTACGTGATGAATGTGATGACCTTCGGAGCACCGTGTTCGCCTTGCTGTGCTCAATTCATAAAAAATAAAAATGCTGACGATTTTGCAGAGGCGTTTCCGAGAGCCGTTCGATCCTTCAAAGAAAACCATTACGTGGACGACCTCATGGACAGCGTAGCGACGGAGGAAGAAGCAGTTCAGTTGGCAAAAGAGATCAGATATGTGCATCGACAGGCAGGGTTTACCATCAGGAACTGGATTTCGAACTCGTCCTCTGTCCTCAAGGCGTTGAAGTCGGACCCTACAGACAGCATAGATCTTAATGTCAGTGTGGAGTTGAGCACAGAGAAAGTCCTAGGAATGTGGTGGTGCACTCTATCAGATTGTTTCACATATAAACTTACAACCAACCCAAATCAAACTGAAATTCTTTTTGAAGGGTTCCGGCCAACAAAACGCGATGTTCTGAGGATTCTTATGACAATCTTTGACCCGTTGGGTCTCTTAGCTCATTTTTTGATCTACGTAAAGGTACTCCTACAGGACATCTGGCGCTCAAAAATCGACTGGGACGAAGAGATAAAGGATGAAGAGTATGCAAAATGGCTGAAATGGGTTAAATACCTACCGGCGATGGAAACGCTCAAAATTCCCCGATGCTACGTCACCACCAGTCCAGTATGCAACTCCGAACGGCAGTTACATGTTTTCGTGAAAACGGGTTCGCGGCAGTGGCATACCTAAGAAACTCCACCGGTGAAGTGGTAGAGTGTGCGCTGATTGGGGCTCGGACACGGGTGGCACCTCTGAAAAGCCTCTCAATACCGAGACTCGAACTACAAGCGGCGGTTCTTGGTGCTCGGTTAGCAAGGTGTATCTCGGAGTCCCACACCATCAGTTTTTCCCGGCTATTCCTCTGGTCAGACTCTAGAAACGTCCTTAGTTGGATTCGATCAGATCATCGAAGATATCGACAGTTTGTCGCCTTTCGAGATAGCGAGATCCTTTCGGAGATATCAGACTGGCGGTAGATCCCGACGAAGATGAACGCAGCTGATGAGGGAACAAAGTGGCAAAAACTTCCCGAATTTAAAGCGTCGAGTCGGTGGTTCAAGGGACCAGAGTTTCTCAAGTCACCTCCGGAAAGCTGGCCGCAAGAAACCCACCAGAAGTCAGCCACTAAAGAAGAACTTAAAGCCAATTTTATCAATGTACACATTCTATCCCGAGCAAATGTTTTCCGGTATCATGAGATCTCAAATTGGAGGCGATTGCTGAGAAGTACTGCACTAGCATTGCGTTTCATTTACAACGCACGAAGTCGGAGACTTGCACGAGAAAGGATATGTGGACCATTATCCCAAAAGGAACTTCAGGTTGCTGAGTGCTTAATTCTGACTGAGACACAGGGCAGTGTGTACGCGGAGGAGGTCGCTGACCTCAAAGCCAACCAGTATGTGGACAAGTCCAGTGCACTCTATAATCTTTGTCCATGCCTCGATGAAAATGGCATCATTCGGGCCAACGGAAGGATCAACATCTCCGAAAGGGTGAGTGACTATGCTAAAAGACCCATAATCCTGCCAAGAACGCATCGGGTAACACACTTAATTATAATGGATATGCATTGTCGTTATCACCATCAGAATCACGAGACAGTTGTTAATGAGCTTAGACAAAAATTTCACATATCTCAAATGAGGGCAGCTCTTAATGCGGTCAGGCGGCTGTGTCAGGAGTGTAAAAACAACAGAGCGAGACCCCTTCATCCCATAATGGCGCAACTTCCGCTTGCACGGCTTGCTTCGTTCTGTCGACCATTTTCCTTCGTCGGAGTCGACTACTTTGGGCCCATGAACGTTACAATTCTCCGCAGAACGGAAAAAAGGTGGGGCGTACTCCTAACATGCCTAACCACACGAGCGGTTCACCTCGAAATCGCCCATTCGTTATCGTCGGATTCTTGCATAATGGCACTTCGGAACTTCGTCGCTCGTCGTGGAACTCCAATTGAGATATATAGCGATAACGGAACGAACTTTCAAGGGGCCGAGCGAGAGCTAAGAGAAGCTTTCCAGAACGTCGATAAAGATAAGCTGATAGAGACCTTTACCTCATGTACACCAAATATAAATTCATCCCTCCAGGATCGCCGCATATGGGAGGAAGCTGGGAGAGACTAGTGCGATCCGTCAAAAGAGTACTCTACCAAATAATGCCAACTCGCAATCCTTCAGACGAACTCCTGCGAAACATGCTGACCGAAGTAGAAAATATCGTTAATTCCCGTCCCTTGACATACGTTCCCATCGACAGCGAAAACAAGGAGGCCATCACTCCTAATCACTTCCTTCTAGGGTCTTCAAGCGGTTCCAAACCTTTAGCAGTATTCGACGACGACATTAGGGTGCTTAAAAAAATTGGCTTACGTCTCAGCAGTTCGCGGAACGCTTCTGGAAACGCTGGGTAAAAGAGTATCTGCCAACGATAACTCGTCGTACAAAGTAGTTTCAGACAGTAAAGCCCATAGAGGTGGGTGATATTGTCTTAATTGTGGACCCAAATGGTCCTAGGAACTGCTGGCCAAAGGGTCGAGTGGTGCTAACTCGCATCTCCAAAGATGGACAACTGCGGAGAGCTGTTGTACAAACACAGTCCGGCGTATACGAGAGGCCCGTAGTGAAGTTGGCGGTCTTGGACATCGAACCTCCAAAGGAGGTGAGCCCACGGAAGGACCTACCGGGGGGGAGTGTTGGCAACGCTTCCCAATTCTAATACGGGTAGGCTCCTTCCACAAGTAATATATCGCTGTCAGAGGACGCCATTTTTCAAACTCACGCCCGCCATTGCATTTTGTTCTCTGCCAGCATTAAAACGTGATTAGGAGAAATCTAACAAATGAAACCACTGAAATATCAAATCATAAACCAATAACTGAAATACATTATAAATAAAATTAAAAGAGAAAACTAATGTAAGGAAAATTATATTTAGACATTTATGTACGGTACATATAGATTTAACATTTACAATTCCATAAATAAAGGTTGTAACTAAGCCACGAGGACTACGTATTTTTAATCTTCGCCAGCCGGCGAGTTCACAACAAGTTTAATCTCTTGTTGGCACCAATTCGTGCCAACAGTTTGTCTTGATTTTCAATCATAGCCATATCGAGGGCTAAAAAATCATTTCCTGTTTATTATTCGAACTGAAGAAGCATTTGAAATGGAAAAAAAATTCACACTCACTCTTGCGTCGTGAATCAACATTATGCTCGTTGTATAACGAGATAAGTTTTATCGCGCGTTTTTGTATTCTGAATTGAACGAGGTTCGGTTGCGGCGTTCCAATATCCATTATAAAATGTCATGGAATCAATATGAGAAAGCAGATGGCACTGACATAGAACTAGAAGTAACAACTTGAATTCAATGGTCTGAAAAATAATTTCTAATCCATTGAAGAAGAGTACATATAATCGATTCCAAAGGAAGCATTTTCAACAAGCTTGACTCCAAACTCCGTCAAACGAATTTCAAATATCAATCGCAATGATCTTACTTGTAACACCCTGGTGATAATATTGATTCCACCTTGCGGTTAAGTAAGTCATTAAATCACTATTGCTGCGAAAACCATACTGCCGGTCATAAGGAAGTTTTGGCGGATTCAAGATATTTCATGAGCTGACGGTTTATCAATGTTTCCATAATTTTGGAAAGAAGGGACGATGGTGCAATTGATTGGTATGGTTAATTGATTCTCAGATGACCCTAGTTCAAATATTTATGATAAGATGGTATCTTAATTTGTTTTAAACTATTGTATCTCAAATATAAGCAGAGACGCGAACTACTCAGGAGGAGTTGTAGTGGTACAGTGATTAGGTAGGGTAGTTATTCCTTTAGTCCAGAACATGACTTTGTCGTTAAAGATTTGGAAGAAGAAGACAAGGATTTCTGATAGATAAAGACAATAAGAGATAGTTTATTACTTACCGTGGGAAGTCCCTTACTAAAGGCGTTCAATGGTCTTTAAAAACAATGGATTGAAATGGATCTGTTAACCTTCACCTCTCCTTTTAGTAAAATAAGTAGTTATGGAACCTATCGAATAAAAACTATCGATTTATTCGATGGTTGCAAAATATTCATCGTTCGCCTACTTTTTTTGAGAAATCATTCATCCGAATTAAAATTCATTCAAATATTTTTACATCTATAGTCCGATAGTTTTCTTCAACTCAATGATTTTTCTGTCTATGTACACTGTCGACTCTCTCGCTATGGCTATACTGCAAAAATGTTGTTGTTGCCTTGCTCGATCAGCATCTTCAGTCAATATAGTTTTGCGTATCTATGTTTGCTTGTGTTTTTTTATTAGCTTTTCTGTAAGGCTGGTTTTATGATGGTTCCACTGGCAACCGACTTACTCTGGCTTACGTTTTCATTCAGCAACTATTGGACTTTAGACTATCGACTGAAAAACAATACGAATGAATAATTTTTTCGATTGTGGAAAATGCAGACTTTTTAGAATACTCGCCGAAAATGCAGGCCTTATCTCTAGTTCCCAATCGGAAATTTTGTCGCATACCATGTAATCAGCAAAATATTCGAAAGTTTGCAAAAGACTGCAGGCTATATTGGAAAACGTACACCCTAAACCACGAAATACATATGTTGCAGTTTTGACTGAATGAATAAAATTATTCGATGGTTGAAATTATTTAGTAACTAAGTATCGATAGTCAAATTCATTCGATCGTTCCCATGACTAAAAGTAAGGCAATGCCGAAGCAGATTGTGCTTGGTGGGTGAAAATCCTGCGTAATTAAAATGCTTTTTCGTCCCTACCAAAAGAATGAATAAAACAAATATGAGTCGGTTGCTGGTTACCTAATACAACACCGAAAAACACTAGGTCAACTGCGATGTACCTGCATTCATTTAAACTTAAAATGTGTTCCTCGATCAGAAACTACGAATGTACCTTAAAGTTGGTTCATCAAGGACACTTTTCTAACTCCTTGAGTTCCAACGCACTTGCACACTGTTGCCAACAAATAACTTACCAGCAAATGTTCTAAGATTTCAAAAGCACCTCCAGGTTCTATACTCCATCCACCAAGAGGCCTTTCCCAGTCACTACCAGACCAGGATTACGGCTGCACTTACTCTCTTAAATCAACTTTTGTTATTGCTGTGCGCTTCAGTGAGCTTCAATAGTTTTGAAGGGAAACATGTTTTCAATTTCTGCCGCATACAAAGTACAAGCCATTCAAGGAGAGCAAAACTTTCAGTAATGCGAAGCGTTTAGTAGCTTGATTACATCATCCGTGTGGAAGTTACAAACAAAGCTGTGATTAACAATTCCAATGTGCTTTGCTCGCACTGCTGCACAACCACAGGCATCATAGTTCTCTCGTCACTTTATTTACATCGCTAACTCCTTTGTAGCCACACTTGGAGCGTAGCAAAACCAAAAATGGCCGCAAAAACAACACTCAAACTGAAGTGGCCTGGGGTTTATCCAATGTTCATGTAATTTTCTGCCCTAATAATCGGCTTAAACTATATATAAAGCCTGGAAGATGCAATCCACGAAAAGGAAAAAGAAGGATAAAGCATAGAGAAACTTGGAACCTGAAACTTGTTGTTCGAATTATTTTTACCATACGAGTACATTTATATGAACTTTATTACCTAGCAAACTTTTCAAGCATTGCAGAGAGATCGAAAGTGGAAGCGATTGTGGAAGTCTTCTATACCTATGCGCTGTGCGGAGTGGGAAAAAGCAGAAAAAAACTTGTCCAGAACTTGCGTCAAAGTGTTGATAATTACCAACACTTTCAGTTGGATCATGCTTGTGCAAAACTTACCGGCTTGCATGCCGGGCAACTCTTCGTATGGGAAAACTTTCGCTAAAAAAAGTAAAAAAGAAATTAACAAAGAAATAGGATTATCTCGAGGGCGGCCGAGAAGCAGATGTGGCCATGTATATGGAACTTCATGAATCATGAATCGATTAATGTTGCTCCAACAACGGTCGAGCTGTTTGATCAACTTAATTATAAGTTGGCTGTGACACCCGTATCGGTTTTCGGTCTCTATGAACAAATGTTATTTGCAGAACATAAGCAAGGAACCTTGTAATCGCAACTAATGATTGTCATGTTCCTGTGCCGGCAAAGTTGTTTAGATGTGGAAGCTTAAAGTAGCGATTTTCCGTAGTTCGATGTGACAAATGAAAAAAGAGGAGCAAATGACTGCCAGCCGTATCTGTTCAGATATTCAATTTTCAATTCAATTTTCAATTTAATTTTATTTTCTTTACTAATACATATTGTGTAGATACATTATGATACAAGCTGCATATAAACAAATTAACGCAATGAATTAATAAAGAATCTGCAATCTATAGTTCATATTGAACTAGAGGCGAAAGCAGATGGAATAACATTAGTATAATAATACAACATATTCTAAAAGTAGTGAGGTGGGGTTACGACAAGATTTGTACATATATAATATATTTATTTCTTTACAAGTTTATAATTATTTATATTTTTTACAATGAAATATTGATACAAATATAGCGCAAAGATAAGGAAAAATAAAAGCAAGAAAAATTAAATGTTTACACATAGTAATTCATTAAAATTTATATAGTTTAAATGGAAGAGCCAAAGTTTTACTTTTTTGAGAAAAATGGATTCATTTCTAATAATTCTAATATTAATAGGAAGGTTTTTAAAAAGTCTGGGAGCAGTTGATGTATAAAATTTTAAAAAAATTGCAAATTGTGATGCGGTACTATAGCAAGATGTTGGTTGTTTACTCGAAGGTTAAAGCTAGAAGAGCACCGGTTAAGAAGATAACCAGATCTGGCGAAAAAGATCTTTAATACTTTATAGAAATACAAGTGCCTTAGCGGTAGGACTTTCATGTTTCTGAATAGTATTAAACTATCATGCCGACGACTTTTATTACAGATAAGACGAATAATGTGTTTTTGAGAAATCAGAAGTGGATTAATTTTATTATTGTGTGTTCCACCCCAAGAAACTATGCCATATTCAAGCTTAGAGTGCACTAAACCATAATAAATACACTTAAGAAGTTCTCGTGAGCAATAACATTTTAAAAAGTATATTTGCCTTGTGGTAGCCATAAGATACCTCTTAAGTGCATCCGTGTGAGCAGACCAACCCATCTTCCAGTCGAGCCGAACCCCAAGGTACTTGTAAGACTTAACACACTCAATTACAAAACATTTGTCTGAGCATGAACGTGACTCAAAAAATGTCTGTGGGTTCCCTTCAGAGTTACATATTTCTTTACTGTGGTTATATGTATTTCTTACATCTTGCACAATGAAAAGAGAATGATCCATAATCCACCTCCTTACCAGATACATTGAAAAACATAATTTTGGTTTTGTCACTTATTACCATTTTATGCATTTTGAACCAATGGCTCAAGACTTCCAGATCATGATTAATATCTGCAGAAAGATCTAAAGCAGAGTCGCTATTAAAAGCACATGCCATGTCATCAGCGAAAGCATTCACTTTGCCGCGGAATTTTTTGTGAAAAAAGAGAGTTTATAAAGATTAAAAAAAGTATTGGACCAAGCACGCAACCTTGAGGAACTCCCAAAGATATGCTACTTTTAGAGCTAAAATGTCCATTAAATTTAACCCTTTGCTCTCTACGAAATAGGTAGGAATTTAACCAGTTATGCATTACACCTCTAAAACCACAATTGAGCAGTTTGTCCAAAAGTATTTTGTGATCGACAGTATCAAAAGCTTTAGTTATATCGATAAAGAGGGCCGCAGTTAATTTCCTGTTGTTAATGCCATTGTATATATTTGTGCAGAAGTTCAAGAGGGCACCTTCAGTTGAGTAACCAGAACGAAAACCAAATTGACATTCACTAAAAAATTTGCTTCTATCTAAAAACTTGATCATTCGGTTTTTTACTGCTTTTTCAAAAATCTTCGAAAATACCGAGAGTAGAGAAATCGGTCTATAATTATTTATTAAAGTTTTATCGCCCTTCATAAACAATGGTATAACTTCAGCTTGTTTTAAGTCTTCTGGGAAAACACCATTAATAATGCTCTTATTATAAATAAGGCATAAGATATCACAAATGTTGAAAGCTATTTTTTTAACAAAATTGTTTGATAGACAATCACTTGTAGCTGAATTCGAATTTTTTAGAGAGCTTATGATATTATATAGTTCGAAAGATGTTATGGGTTCAAAAAAGAAGCTTTCAGAGGATGACACGTCATTGGATAAACATTCGCATTTAGTACGTTCAAAACAACTATCTGACACCACTTTACTACCGACGGAGGCAAAAAAAAAATCATTGAATTTATCAGCTAAATCCACTGGATTCGTTATCATAACATCATCGAATTTCAAACTTTGAATTTCATTAATTTGAGTTGATTTATTTAGTATTTCATTTACCAATTTCCATTCTTTTTTTGAAATACCGTTGATCTCACGAAACTTATTATTTTTACACAACAAAACATCCCTTGAAATATCTTTACATAATTGCTTGTAAGCAATAGTGAAACCAGCTTTATTAGGGTATTTAGTCTTTTTTTGTAGAGTTTATTCTTGTATTAAATTTTTTTAAGTAAGTCAACAGTAATCCAGGGTTTTAGTTTCTTTAATTTTGACACATTTTTTTCTCTTTTTCTCGAACATTGCTTGACATATTTACTTAAGGTTTCAATAAATGCAGTGAAATCCTTAGAAGGATCGCTTTCATTTACAATGTTTTACCATCACTCAGAACGAAGTAGATTATTAAGAGATACATAATCAGTTGTAACGTAAGTAGAACAGGAAGGTAAGTTCTTAGATGAATCATTACTGACCCAACCTACTCGAGTAGTTTTAAACTCTAGGACTTGCTTAGATCATATTTTTATACGGTTACACAGGAATAACTGCTTGACTTATAATACAGCAGTGTATGATCTAAAACTAACTGATCATTGTTTAACAAGTCTTCAACTTAATAGTGCTGTCTTCAGATCTAAGCAGTCTGCTGTTAAAGATATTCTAAAAATTGATTTTATTGCTTTATGTAGAGCATTAACTTTTGAATTTTGGGATGAAATCTACAGTTTAGATGACCCTTCTATTGCGTTCGATTTGTTTTTGAGTAAACTGCAGTTTCATATTTCAAATTGCAGCCAAAAAATAAAGAAAAAAACAACAAATTTATATGTATCAAACCTTGGATGACTTTATCATTACTAAAGAAAATTAGAAAGAAAAATCAACTATGTATTCGTGTAGGCAAACATCCGAACAATATTAGACTGAAAAGGTTATATAAAAAAATATGTGACGAACTAAGAACCCAAATACCTCTCCGTAGGGATACTTACTTCAGTAGTAAGCTGTCCGAAAATATTGGCAACACAAAAAAGGAATGGGAAGTCGTTGACGTGTTTTTAAATAGAAAGAAACCTAACGCTGACATAGTCTTAAGCAGAGATAATATGCATGTAACTGAACCTCTAGAGATTGCTAACCTTTTTAATGATTATTTTGCCAACGTCTCAGGAACTATTCAGGATTTATCATTGCTAAATAACTCTTCCAACCAATTTGACCGCACAATCCAGCAGGAGGTATTTCAAATGCACAGTTTTTTTTTTGAAAGTTTCACACCGCTTGAAATTCAGAAAATTATATGCGCTCTAAAATCTTCCAACTCATCTTCTTACGATGGTATATCAAGTAGAATTCTTAAAAATATATCATTACTAATATCAGATGTTCTTTCCTTTATATTTAATCTAAGTATTGAAAAGGGTATCTTCCCAGATTCACTCAAAACATCGGTCGTAGTTCCACTTCATAAAAAAGGAGATACAACAGTTTTAAACAACTACCGTCCTATTTCTCTTTTATCTACTTTTTCAAATTTTTTTGAAAAGGGTGTTAAATCTAGAATGCTGTCATTTCTCGGTAAAACAAATTGTTTAAGTGAGTTTCAGTTCGGTTTTAGAAGCGGAAGATCTACCGAAGAAGCCTTATTGAAACTGTGCGGCGAAATCTATAATAGCCTGAATGACTTGTAACATAATCCGGTGTGTCCTATTAGCCGGGGTATATCTCATTCCTGAGACATAGGTGAGGTAAGGTGTGATCCTCGACACGACAAGCAGCAGCTGGCACGCTTGCGGTTGCACGGCATTCACTCGACGGTGGGGGGGGTTTTTGCTGCTCATTGGCTACCCGGACTGTACAAAAATTATCGTGCCAAAAGAAGGAGAAACAAAAGAAAATAAGAAGCAGAATGAAGGATAAAGATAGAGGGGGATACAAGTGCACGCACACTTAATCCTTGAATCCATGTCAACACGTCAGATTTGGTTCTACTCGATAAGCACAGATGTTTTATGGTGCCGCTGACCGTGACATCTGGATAATTAAAATTTAAATATAGAATGCAGAATTATATGAAGATTTCCCTTATCAGCATAGTGATAGTTGTTGTTGCACTACCTTGAGGACCCGCCCTTTTTAATGTGGCAGCGGCTGCCATCATGTAATCATACCTTGACAAATCCCTCCTCAATCGCCATTGGATTTGTCCCTTGCATTAGATTAGTACACTTCAGAAGATCACCTCAACAAACAAATTCTTCAAATTACCACATGGTAAATCATTTAATTTCAAAATGAGTGCAAAATAAATATATAGGAATATGGGCTATTAAACTTTAATTTCATATTGTTCTTAATTTAAGTGTATAGAGACGTAGTGTCTAAATATATTACAAGTAGGTAGGTATTTCTTAAACCACAAAAAAATGGTAATTTTGCAACTTTACTCTAATTTGCTTGGGCAAAAAAAAACAAAGGAAATCCTAAATACGAGTATGGAGTTGGCAGAAGATGAATATGGTTAAAAATAATAATTTACAAATGAACAAAAAAAAAACGAAATTGATAGCCAAGAAATAAAGATCTTTCAACAAAAGGATATTATATTTAGGTACTCACTCTGAATATATCGATGCGAAGAAATTTGTGCACAAAGTTCCGCCATGATGAGTCTTCTGTGACTATGATGTATTTAATGTTATAATATGTACTTGATTTCTTAGGCTTTCATCACATAATAAAAACTAAACTTAAGCCCAAACCAAATTTTAGGTTATCAAATAAACTCCGGAAATAGGTTAAAATTATGGCATGTACCTTTGATATTAATTTAGCTTTAAGTAGGATAATTTTAGATTAGGGATATGAGTGAAAATTAAAATTTTGTCTCGAAATAATTAAGATAATTTTTTTTAGGTAGGTGGGTATAGAATCTGACCGTAATATTTTACTTCCTTTTTTTTTTTGTGTTTTTTTTTTTTTTATTTTTTTTGTTTTATGATTTTATGAATTTATGATGATGAAAATAGGGTGATGTCAAAACGGAGAGTTAGTTTTAAAAGCACGACACAGCAAAACACTCTAACCACTACACTTTATCACATATATACATTAATAGATGTATAAGGGCATCTGGTGATTGCGGGGCTTTACTGGCAGCTGGGGTCTACGGGATATTAAATGTTGTGGTTCTCCACGCCATCATACGATTTGTCGTAGAGACCAAAAAAAATGCTGGCGGATGGTGATGTAGCGATAATGTGTCGACTCGCCAAGCACCGGTTGATTTCACCTGTATTTTCTTGGGAGGCACTATCAACAGTCAAACCATCCGCAGACTTTCTGTGAAAGAAATAGGTAGGAATTGGTTTTAGGCTGAAACGTGGTATGACAAAAAAGGAAAAATGATAGTACCTGTTCTTCATTTCGCACAATGCGTGGCAGATTTAAATTTATCCCACGTCCTCGATATTCTCTTTCGGCAAACGTTTTGTTTCGCCTTATACTGTCGTCTATTATTCCCAACTAAAATCCTATAAATTCAGGGTTAGAAGTTGTCAGTTAGACACGCGGACGGACAAGAAACAAAAAACGTACTTCTTTGCTGTTCAGCGTTGGCTTAGGTTGTTGGCGTGTGACTCCTTAAACGACAGCGAGACGAATGCAAAAGAGAGTGTGAGCTGACTCGTGCTTGCATAAGTAGCCTTCTCACGTCGTCTTGAAATGAAAATTCGTCCACTTCGAAATTAAAGATGGAAGACGGATGACCGAATTTGTTTAGAAGCTATGTTTGTTTGAACAAACTTAGTTCCCACACTGTGGGTAAGGTAGGTTGTTTCCATGCCGAAAAGTAAGGCTAAGCAAAGTGTCTGTAGAATTTTGGAAGCTTATAAAATGATCAGTTTTTCTATGAAGGACGCCACAGACTCTAAAACTTCTGCTGCTCTATTTATTGATATTACTAAGGCATTTGATACTGTAGATCATAAGCTGTTGCTTAGCAAATTGCTTAACGCAGGGTTCAGGGGATCGATTCGTTCGTGGTTTGCGTCTTATCTGCGTAACCACAAGCAAAGGGTGAAAATAAATTGCGTCCTAAGCTCAGTAATCTTTATAAACATAGGTGTTCCGCAAGGGTCCGTTCTGGGCCCAATTTTATTCTTGATTTTTGTAAATTCGCTATTTGTTCAATCGTTCAAGGGCAGAATTACAGCTTTCGCCGACGATACTGCGTTATCCTACTCCAACACTAATTATGTTGACTTATTTGTAGATATGAACTCTGATCTAGAAATACTACGAAGATGGTTTAAGTTGCATAAACTAGTAATCAGTGACAAAACTAAGTTTATGGTGTTTGATATTATGGGTTCAGTTCCAGAAGATATGACGATGCAGTATCACTCACCTGGGTGTTTACGATTTCGTCTTAACAATGTATGTTGCCAACGTCAGTTTGTGCCCTCCTTTGATGTAAATGCCAACTATCCTAATGACTGCTTTACAATTGAAATGGTTGAAAACTTTAAGTACTTAGGAGTTATATTGGATGCAAGACCAAATTGGAAGACACACACTTCGTATTTAAAGCATTATTTTAATAGACCAGTTAGGCATCTTTATCATCTAAGTCTTTATTGCTCCTCTTCTGTTTTAACGCTAGTTTACAATGGTTTGTTCAAATAAAAACTTCAATATGGAATTTCGTGTTGGGGCGGTACGCATTTCAATAAAATTGAGCCTCTATTAACAAAGCAGAAGCATGTGATTCGGATCATCTGTCGAGTAAATCGTAGAACTCCAAGTTTCGAGTTATTTAGAAGTCTGGCAATTCTTCCGTTAAGGCATCTCTATTATTTTAAAGTACTTAAAATATTCTTTCGTAAGTCCGGATATACTGAAGCCAGGCTGTATGGTATCTACAACTTACGCGTTAACACCAGTGGCCTATTTCACCAACTTACAAATTTGTATTTACAAGAATTTTTTAACAAAATTTGTGATTTTGTTGATTTATGTCGTTTCACCAAACTGTGGGCATTACAAATTTGTAGTTGTATTCTACAAATGGAAATTTGTGGGAATATTTCCCTTTTCGTTTCACCAAAAGTTATTTATAGTTGTAATTTACAAGTTACAAATTTGTGAAAAGTTGACTTATTTGTGAGTTTGCGTTTTAATTTTAAGAAAAAAATGTAATTTCGGAGTTATTTAATTTTAATGAAAAATTTCGCCTGATGCAAGTCAGAGGAAATAATTGCAATTATTGGGCCACAAATAGTTTGAATCTGCATATGTGGACAGACGTGGACAGCACTGCATAAATTTTATGTTGGTATGTGGGCCGGACTATACCTTTTACAACGCATATGTGAATTGGCCGGGAAGTGTGCACGAATCAAGGGTGTTACGAAGAAGTCACTTTTTTTCAAAATTTGAAAGTGGAATTCGACCTTTTTCTCATTCTGTTTTGCTTGGGGATGCAGGATATCCTTTAATAAAGGATTGGTTAATTACCCCCATTTTGAGAAAGCCAACTCCTGAAGTTGATTGTTATATTCGTGCACATAAATCAACTCGGAGAATAATAGAAATAGAGAAATTTCCGTGTCTGACGCACTTACGATTGCAATCCATAAAAGCACTTACTGTTATAAAATGTTGCATCATCTTAACCAACATTTCCCGACAAGCGGCAGATAGATAATATTATCGAAATGTTCACCACCACTGAGGATTCAGACGACGCAGATACTCAAAATGCTGAAAATTAGAATATTTTTTAAATCACTTCGTTAGCAAATATCATATTATATAACGAGACTTTTGAACTTTAAATAAAATATATGTTTATTTATTTTATTTTTATTTTTAGTAGTCACTTAATTTTAAAGTGTTTTCTTCCAACACTTTTATCTTTTCTTTCAGCTCTGCAGTCCCCAAGTCGCGTTCCTTTTTCAAAGCATTCAACTGCAATTATAAATTTCGAATTGAAGCCTCATTTTCTTCAATCGAAGAATATCCGCTTGGTCAGTTAGCATTTTGCTGTTGCGCTATGCCTTGAACTGTTGGCGATTCTTTACCGATAATATTGAAAAATGATATTATCGAGATCGGTTAAAATGCGACTAGTGCCACCTTCAAAACCAGTCTTCTTTAAATTATCAAGTTTAAGCTAAAATATAAAAAAAAAAATTTATATGTACCCACATATTATGTACTTACCAGAGTAGCCCGTTTTTAATTTTGCCACGCAATATCTCGAAAATATTTCCAATCCTTTCCATTTTCAATTAAGAGGATAATGAAATTAAAATATCTTTCCACGCGAGTTAAATATAATGTCCAAGAAACTAAAATTAAAACACCAAAAGAGGCTGGTTGTTTATTTTAAACACTTTATTATCTCCCGGTCGGAACAGAACTGCCTTACTTAATAATATCTTACTTCTAACTTACAACCTATGTACAGCCAGAACTGCTGGCTCATCCACCATCGGTCATTCGCACAAACGGAAATCGGTTCATGTGAATGACCACCGAATGCAACCAAAGCACAAAATCACCATGCCATCGGTTTTGCGTTGGCCTTGATTTTGTATGCCGCTGGCAAGTCATCGTCGAATCTTGTTTGCGCAGCATTTCCTGTGGTTGTTGCCCTTTCTCTGCTGCAATACGTAACTCCTCCTCGCTTTAAGTCAGAAGTCTCCGGCTTCATGTTATTGACTATATTAATTTTTTGGTTTTTGGTTTTCCAAGATACATAAAAGAAAATACCTACAGTAATACAAATTACTATTACTATGAGGCTTATATTGGTGCCGTACATTACATTTTTGTGGTATTGCAGTTCCTTAATTAGTTTTAAGTTTTCTACATCATTCATTATAATTTCATCAAATTTTATTGGTTTAACAAACATTTCTTTAACATTATTTGTTGGATAGTAGTATTTGTCAGCTACAGTTATTTTTCTATTGTAAAATTTATTTTGTTTTATTTTTAAGGTACAATTATTGAAATTGATTAAATAGTTTCCAGTTAAATTTATACTTCTGTTGTCACAATTTTGCAATAGAGTTTCATTATTTATATTTATTACTAAAATAGATTCATCATCTATTTCTTCTATACTAGTTATATTATTATACACTAATGAACATGTTTTTTGAAAAATACAATGTTTACTATGTTTTAGATGTTTGAAAAGAGCTTGTTCATTATATTCGTATATTTGATCATTTATTTCAATAATAAGTTCTTCTGATTCATCAATTTGCAACCCATTTTTATTTGGTATAGGTTTAATTAATTGCAACTCTGTTACTATATAATCAATCGGTATTTTAATTGCGAATATCAAACAATGATTTTTATATTCCATTACACCAGCTTTTAATAATTTTAATTTATGAAAATCTACATTATAATAGTCTAACTCCTCTATGGTTAGCATACTTGGATGAATTAAATTATTCTTCGTTGCCATTATATTGTCAAGTATTTGATTCACTTTGTTTTCTAAATATCTTAATTTCGTTTCTTGATCTAAAAATAAAACTTTGTAATTTAGTTCTTTAACTATATTGTTAGTAAGGTTATATGATTCCAAAATTGTCTTTCTATCGTTTTCTATCAATATTTTTAAGTCATGTAGTGTCTTGTTAAAATGATCGTTTATTTTAATTTGTTTATTAAGACCTTCAATAGCTTTATGGTTATTACTGTCAGTTATCTGTAAATGATCTGTTATGTCTTGCCTATCAGAGTCATCCATTGTTCCGTATAACCAGTTTTGAACTCTACCTACAAAATTCAATAAACCTCTTTTTGCTCTCTTTGACCCACTTATGGTCCTTAGTTTAGTTTTTAATAGATTGATTTCTGAATAAAGTGCAACTGAGTCCTCTAATTTTAAGTGTGCTAGATTTAATGATAATTGGTCCAAAACGTTCATCATTTCAGATGGATTTATTATATGTAAAATAGTGTCAGTGTTATTCGCTATCTCTACTTCTTTGACTCGTATTTTCACATACCCGTTTTCCTCTACTATTGGATGTACCTGCAGTAACCCTTGTACTGTGACTATCTTCATCATCAGGATTATTAGCATTACCTGTAAATTTATAAGCCCTTTTAATGTTTGAAAGGTGTACATTTCTTAATGGATATTTTCTAAAATACGGTTCATTCTTATGTCTAACCCTCTTATAATTTTTAATATATCCTACATTTCGATTTTCTGCATATTTTTCCCTTTTCCTATTTATTCTTTGACATGTTTTAATTTTCTTTTGTTTAAGTTTTTCTACTAAACTTGTAATATCTGTCATTAAACTAGCTCCCCTTGGAGTCATCTCAATAGCTGAGTGATATCTATCGTTATAATTTCCTATGGATTTCTGTATCTTTTGTTCTACTGACATATCTTCCACTATGGCCTGAATTTTTTCTATTAATGTAGAGTGAAGTCTTTCTACATCCGCATTACCGGTATGGCTGTTGGGCTTAGTCCAATGAATATCTATTCCTTTTTCTTGTAGATATTTTATGACTTGCTCTGATTTAAATTCATTATCCATTATTATTTTCTTTGGTTTGTTAAACGTTGCTAAATACCCTTCTAGAATGGCAATTTTTTTCACCCAGTTTCTCTCATTAATTAAATAAGCAACTGCGAGTTTTGTTAATTTGTCGATAATAGTTACAAACGTTTGCTTTTTATAATGAAAAATGTCTAAATGGATAATTTCATTTTTGCCGGTTGGTGTTTCGGTTATATTTAATATAGGTTTTATTGGATTTCTGTCATATTTTATTTCTTGACATTTGCTACAATTATTTATAATAAGTTGTATATGCTGTTGCAATTTAGGATAAAAGATTTTGTCTTTCAATGTCTTGTAAGTCTCATTTATGCCACTATGCAATGACTCTCTTGTATGATACAAAGATATTTGCTTATGACACTCTTCTTCATCATATATTTCTTGAGCTTTTTTCGTTGCTTTTCTAAACTTTATTCTGCGATCCCCGGAGAATAGTTCTATAATAATCTTTTGTACTTTATTATAATCTCTATCATTTACCTCTGAATATATTCCGATGTGTCCTGGTTTGACATGGCTTAGTAGTAGTTCTCTAATTGAAGCTTCATCAGTTTTAGGGTTTATTTGTATAATTCTTCTGCCATGTACTATATCAATTTCTTTACTTGGACTATAAGTTAGAATTATCTGAGTTTTATATTTATTTATTATTTCTTCTCTTATCCCTATGTGGTCTTGTAACTGTTCGTCCACTGAATGCATGGTGTTAGAGTCAGACAGGTTCATATTGGATTCACTGCTGTTCTGTTCATTTATCTGAGGACTGTTTTCTAACCTACTTAAATAATCGGCCACTTTATTTTCTTTTCCCTTGAGATATTCAACCTCAAAATTGTATTCTTGCAATTTTAAAATCCATCTCTGGTTCCTTTGGGAAAATTCTTTGCCTTTATACTTAGAGTTTAGGTATTTGATTGGTGCATGGTCTGTAACGATTTTAAATTTTCTCCCGTACAAATAAGGTCTGAAGTAATTCACTGAATACACTATAGCCAAAAATTCTTTATCGGTCACGCTGTAATTTCTTTCGTGACTATTTAACGTCCTTGATACAAAGCATATTGGATGTCCGTCTTGTGATAGAACAGCACCAATAGCATAATCACTAGAATCGGTTGTAACCACAAATTCCTTTTCATAATTGGGAAATTTTAAAATGGGGTGGGAAGATATCAATAGTTTCAGCTTCTCAAATGCTTCGATATACTGAGGATCGTTAGTGTTAATTTTAAAATCTTTTTTCAAATATTTTATTAAAGGATGTGCTATTTTTGAATAATCTTTAATAAACTTCCTATAAAATCCAGTCATACCTAGAAAACCTTTAAGTTGTTTCTCCGTCTTCGGTAGTCCTATTCGTAAAATATCTTCTATTTTGTTAGGATTTGGCTTCAACCCCTCCTTCGTAAGTATATGCCCTAAAAAGGAAGTCTCTTTCTGCATAAAACTACATTTATCAGCCTGAATCTTTAAGTTATGAGCTGTTAGTATTTTAAAGATTTTTTCCAATGAAATTAGGTGTTCTTCTAAAGTGGTGGAGAAAATGAGTATATCATCGAGATATACTACACATATTTTATTTATGCATTCTCGTAATATTTCATTGATTAGGCGTTGAAAGGTTGCGGGAGCATTTTTTAGACCAAAAGGCATCCTCACATATTCGTAGAGGCCATCCGGTGTTACAAATGCCGTTTTTTCAATATCTTTCTCTGCTACTAATATCTGATGATATCCTTTAGCTAGATCTAGTGAACTAAAATATTGTGCTTTACCCAACTTATCCAATATGCTATCAATATTGGGAAGTGGGTATTTATCATCAACTGTAACTTGATTAAGCCTTCTATAATCTACCACAATCCTGAATTTATTAACTCCCGAGTTATCTTTTTTCTTTGGTATAACTATGATAGGAGAACTATATCTACTTTTGCTTTTCCTTATTATACCTTGTACTTCCATTTCTTGCATCTGTTTTCTCACTTCTTCTTCATGCTGTGGTGGATATCGATATATTTTGGAGTTTATCTGCTTATTTGTAGTAGTTTTAATTTCATGTACAATGCTTGAAGTATTTGTTAAGATGTCTCCTTCTTTATAGAATAACTTATTGTATTTATTTAATAATGTTAGGGCTCCATGTTTCTCTTCTTCATTTAAATGATCTAGTTTTATATTATCTAAATCACTTTCTTCCAATGCATTTACCTCATTTTCGATTCTTTTACTCAAAAACGGTATTCGTACATTATTATTTAAAATAATTTCTTGATTCCCTATATCTATTAGTCGAACATTCTTACTAACCCAATCCATTCCAATTAAAAAGTGGTATACTTTGTCTAAATTAATCTTTACCCATCTCATTCTAGCATTATCCGGTTGCTTAAACTCGTCTGGACATTTAGATTTTACGTACTCAGTATTTTTTTTAACTTGTCCTTCTATAGTGCTAATATGGATTTGTTCGCCTAACTTTTCGTATACTCTATTTCCTACTTTGCTTGAGTTTAATAAACTGACTGTAGATCCTGTGTCTACCAAACAAACGAACTCTTCTTTATTGATGGTAAGAATAATATACATTTTATTTTTTTCCGAGGCTATTTTATAAAAAACTCTTCCTCTGTTAATTGATTGACTTCGTCCCTATTATTTATGGTATCAACTTCCATAGGTTTTGTCGAATTATTGTTATAGCTCCTGTAGTTAAAATTTCTGGACTGCTGACTTGAGGAATTGTTGTTATAACTACCCCTTCTCTGTCCTGATCTATTGTGGAAATTATTATTAAAACTACCCCTGCTCGGTCCTACTGAATTATTGTTATTTTAATGTCTCTGATAGTTATTGTGTGGTGGAATATTGTTGTGTATTGGTTTGGAAACAATTGGTTTATTTGATGTCGGTTCTTTTAAATTAAAATGATCTTGGCCAATATATCTATTAAGAATTATCCGAATATCTTCTAAAGAAAATTTATCCTGCAATTCGGCTGCTAAAGCCCCTGCAGTAATTTCTTTTATTTTTAAGACTAGGACACTACTAAGATTATTTACAATATTGGTCTCAAAATCACTAAAAATTGCACATTCTGCAATATCACTAACACTAATTCTTACTTTATTACATAATTCAGCAATTGAATTTACCTTTAAAAAACTGATCTCCTTCATGATTTGTCCTTGGTCCTTCGTTGCTTTGTAATGGAGTTTAAGTTTGCTTTTGCAATTTCCCCAGGTTAATGGAGGCGATGTTGACAGGTAATTCTTCGCTGGTCCAATGATTTTTTCATTGTAGATCACAGTGTAGACATCATTCCTCTGGTTCTCTGCATATTCCAGTAATGCTCTGTCGACTGACGAGATAAATGCTGGCAAGGTTCCACTACTTCCATCAAAAACAGGAAGATATCGAAGTTCTTTTTCGAGTCTGCTCCTTAATGTCCCCGGTTGATTTTGACGGCTCACTATTTCTGTAAGCATGGCTAAGCATTGCTCAGTAATATTTTGCGCCATACTTCTGTTGTTGTCCAGAATTTTGTTTCGAGATATTTTTCTCTCCAGATTTGTTGGTTTGTATAATGGTCGTTTCTACGTAATCTAATAAATTTCGTTTTAGATTACTTTGTTTCGTACTTTAACACTTTCACCTTTTCCGGTTCGATTCACTGGATTCTAGTTCTACTGAACAGAATCCTACCGACTGCGCCAGTTAAATATAATGTCCAAGAAACTAAAATTAAAACACCAAAAGAGGCTGGTTGTTTATTTTAAACACTTTATTATCTCCCGGTCGGAACAGAACTGCCTTACTTAATAATATCTTACTTCTAACTTACAACCTATGTACAGCCAGAACTGCTGGCTCATCCACCATCGGTCATTCGCACAAACGGAAATCGGTTCATGTGAATGACCACCGAATGCAACCAAAGCACAAAATCACCATGCCATCGGTTTTGCGTTGGCCTTGATTTTGTATGCCGCTGGCAAGTCATCGTCGAATCTTGTTTGCGCAGCATTTCCTGTGGTTGTTGCCCTTTCTCTGCTGCAATACGTAACTCGCGTTTACTTCACCCAAATAAAACCTCCTTCTTTTCTCTAATCAAGGAGACAAAAAAAATCTTATTTTGCTCATTCATTTTAATTCCGGGATTGCACGACGATATTCCACAAATTTGTGAGAAAACACTTGTGGATTACACATTGCATAAAAACCCGGTGCAACAGGAATTTTTACATTTGTAATCAACCTGTTTATTCTTACAATTTTTTTGTTGTCTAATCACAAATTTGTGGGTTCATATATTTGTATTTGGTGAAACAGAAAACCAGATTACAAATTTGTAGTTGTGATTCACAAGTACAAATTTGTGGTTGTAATTTGTAGTTTGGTGAAATAGGCCCCAGGAATTTCGTTAAAGTACCAAAAATCAATAAAGCTATGTTTTCTCGGTTTTATAATGTTACTGCGTGTCGCCTATTTAATAGGTTACCAATAAATATTAGATGCGAAAGAAACGAGTCAAGATTTTTAAATTATACTCGCATCTGGCTGTTTTCATTCAATAACTGCGAAATAGAAAATTTGTTTACTCCAATGATTTAACACATTGGCCTGATGATATTATATTATGATTATTATTATTATAAATATTGCTGCTGAATTTTATACTTTGATTCTTAGTTAAGTTATACCCCATTGACATATTAATTCAATTTGTTAATTTTTTTAAAGGTGCATTCGCCTCTTGTCCTTCTGACAATATAATGTTCCTAATTATTTTATGTTAAAACGCTCGTTAATACCAGAGGCCTATTTCACCAAACTACAAATTACAACCACAAATTTGTACTTGTGAATCACAATTACAAATTTTTAATCTGGTTTTCTGTTTCACCAAATACAAATATACTCGTATGAACCCACAAATTTGTGATTAGACAAAAAAAAAATTGTAAGAATAAACATGTTGATTACAAGTGTAAAAATTCCTGTTGCACCGGGTTTTTGTGCAATGTGTAATCCACAAGTGTTTTCTCACAAATTTGTGGAATATCGTCGTGCAATCCCGGAATTAAAATGAATGAGCAAAATACGATTTTTTTGTCTCCTTGATTAGAGAAAAGAAGGAGGTTTTATTTGGGTGAAGTAAACGCGTGAAAAGATATTTTAATTTCATTATCCTCTTAATTCAAAATGGAATGGATTGGAAATATTTTCGAGATATTGCGTGGCAAAATTAAATACTCTGGTAAGTACATAATATAAAGGTACATATAAATTTTTTTTTATATTTTAGCTTAAACTTGTTAATTCAAAGAAGACTGGTTCTGAAGGTGGCACTAGTCGCATTTTAACCGATCTCGATAATATCATTTTTGATATTATCGGTAAAGAATCGCCACCTACTGAAGAGGTACTGAAACCCCAGTGCGCAAACGTGGGGGATATTGAAGGTGAAATAAGGTAAATGGAAAATGCTTGTTTCGCACGATTTTTTTTTTAAATATATGTACATATTTTTTAATTCAATCAGACCTCAAGTATCATCAAAAAAGCCCAAGCGCAACAACAAAATGCTAACTGAGCAAGCGGATATTCTTCGATTGAAGAAAAGGAGGCTTCAATTCGAAATTTATAATTTGCAGTTGAATGTCTTGAAAAAGGAACGCGACTTGGGGACTGCAGAGCTGAAAGAGAAGATAAAAGTGTTGGAAGAACTAAATAAATATACTAAAAATAAAAATAAAATAAATAAACATATATTTCATTTAAAGTTCAAAAGTCTCGTTTTTTAATATGATATTTGCTAACGAAGTGATTTAAAAAATATTCTAAGGAACCCCGACCATACAAATTTTCAGCATTTTGAGTATCTGCGTCGTTTGAATCCTCAGTGGTGGTGAACATTTCGATAATATTATCTATCTGCCGCTTGTCGGGAAATGTTGGTTAAGATGATGCAACATTTTATAACAGTAACTGCTTTCATGGATTGCAATCGTAAGTGCGTTATAAAAGGTATAGTCCGGCCCACATACCAACATAAAATGTATGCAGTGCTGTGGACTTGGATCTGTCCACATGCAGATTCAAACTCGCCGGGGGCATATATGTTTGCTAAGGTTCCGTCTATATTTGGCCAATACACAACACTTTCAAACAATAAATTAACATTTGCGGCACAAACGCGAGAAACACACCTGCAAACGGTCGATTTAGATATCCCATGCATATCTGCTACACCATGGTATTGTCCTCCATTTCCAAGCCTGTGAGAAACTGCTGCCTTGGTGTTAATGCAAAGTTTTTTTCAGTCGTGTCGGCTATATATGGCCCAATAATTACAATTATTTCCTCTGACTTGCATCGAGTCAGCCGACATTTTTCATTAAAATTAAATAACTCCGAAACTGTATTTTTTTTCTTAAAATTAAAACATGATCTTCACTTTCGCTACTATCGCTACTTCGTTTGCAAAGACATTTTGTCGATTACTTTCAATATGAAACAAAACTTGTAGGAGGAATTACACGTCAATTTTCAGTTGTAAAATATTCTCACATACTACACAAATTTTGAAAATAATTTTCTTTGGTGAAACGCAAACTCACAAATAAGTCAACTTTTCACAAATTTGTAACTTGTAAATTACAACTTTTGGTGAAACGAAAAGGGAAATATTCCCACAAATTTCCCTTTGTAGAATACAACTACAAATTTGTAATGCCCACAGTTTGGTGAAACGACATAAATCAACAAAATCACAAATTTTGTTAAAAAATGCTTGTAAATACAAATTTGTAAGTTGGTGAAATAGGCCACAGATGTTAATTTGTATAATGCTGATTATGTATTAGGTTAGCTTAGGTTAGGTTTATGTGGCTGTCGGCAGAAGCCGACACACTTAGACCAATTTAGGTCCATTGTGATACCACGTATAATTATCTACCTCAACTCTGTAGATGGGACTGGCCAACGACACGCGGTTGTTCTCAAACGGTCCCCCATCTACGTACTAACCGCGCCCAACTTCGTTTAATTACGGTGATCTGATGAGAACCGATTAACTCGTCGTGGTATGGTCGTTGGTTTAATTATGTATTGCTTGAACCGTTTTTTACATGAAATAAAGTTATTATTATTATATTATTATTATTATTAGATCTTGTATCAGAAACGTAATCGAAGCTCAAACACGTCATACAATGATCAGTCAACTGCAAATCAATTACAGAGCTGCTGAGCTGGTAATTCTTTGTGTTAAAAAAACGCACCATGATATGGTCAATGCAAGTGCTCGTAGAGTCAGAAATGCGAGTTGGTTTGTTAATACATGATTCTAAGCCATAGGACGATAATAAAGAAAAATAATTGTCCACTAGAATAGAATTTTGTAAAATGTCGATATTAATGTCACCCAATAAAATTATATCATTCGAAGACTCGCTTGATAGGAGCTTTTCCAAATCCTCATAAAACAAATCATTGACTATAAGTTGACACATTGAATCTATAAAGGCAAAAAAATGTTTAGGTTATACGGAAAGAGCTCATCATTGGGCCACAATTGCTAGGTTACGTTTGGGGACATCTCTTTTTAGCTTTTTACGAGTCTTTTTACAGAGCAAACTGACGGACAACCCAAGAGTTGGATGCAAGATTTTCTATATGTATGAGTATTTCAAGCAAAGGATCACTATTTTTTGATGGAGTTCAATATTTGCAGTTGTAGCTCCAGCATGCAGTTGCAACCACCCAGTAATAGAACACAAACTCAAATATAAATATTCAGCAAGTATTTTTTTTTGTCGCCGCAGATACCATTTTTTTTTCTCCGCGAGTAGAGCCTAATATCGCTTTCCATTGGTAATCCGGGAGAACTCTCTCAAATGGGGATGCCAACTGAAAAAGCAAACACATTTTATTTGAGTTTGGAGTTGATTATGTCGTTGTATTTGTGAGACGTCAAACACAGATACCCTTTCGACTTAATATTCCTCGACATCATCAAGGAAGTTCTGCACTTGTGGTTTATTTTTCAAATTCCTTCAGTAAAAGTTCAAAGGCAACCGCATCATCATCGTCAAGTGATGACGATGAATGATGATGAGGAGGATGATAGCAACCAATATAGCCCACGGGAATATCCATTGTAAAACTCTATATTTGTTTGTTTCATTAAACTTGTGTATTATTTTCAGTGAAATGCAGCACGACAAAAATCCCGATTTTGACGTTTATAGTGGTTTATTGTTTTGAATGCACTCGGTGCAAAAGGGGCTAAATTTGTGTGGTCTCGTCACCAGCAATCGAAGTTTGAAAGTTTAAAGGGGAGTATCCTCAAAGCCACTCGACTGTCTCATTTCGATGAATCATTACTGATAATTTTGGCCATAGATGCCTCCAGCTACGGCATAGGAGCCGTCATCTCCCACCAATATCCAGATGTGTCCGAGAGGCCTGTAGCGTTTTCATCCAAAACGCTGGATTGTCATCAGAAACTCTATAGCCAGATCGAAAAGGAGGCTTAGGCGATTATTTATGGCATTAACAAGTTTCACTGTTATTTATATGGGCGCTCCTTTGAACTTCAGACGGATTACAAGCCTCTTACGGTTATCTTCAATCTGAGTAAGCAGCCCGAGATGACTATGCGTCGACTACGCAACTGGGCTTTGACATCAAGGGCATATTCGTACCAGATAAAGTATCGACCCACTGCTAGAAATGCCAATGCATATACACTGTTGAGACTTCCAGTTGGCCCGGATGCCGCTTTTGACAAGTAAGACGACAAGTTATGTAGAATCTACAACATGAGGTTGGAGGATTTCGAAAACAATCCAATTAATTTTGCAGTGGTTGGAAAATTGACAGCATAAGATAAACTGTTGGAAAAAGTTTCCGCATTCATAAAGAGTGGATGGCCGGCTAAGCTCGCAAGGAGTGAAAAAAATATGCAGCCTTTTTAAGACCGTAAGTTAGCCTTTCGATTTAGAATAATGTTATTCTTCTGTGTTCAGATAATGACCGGGTCGCCATCCCGGAAGCGTTGAAGTCCAGAGCTCTCGCATATGTAGAAATGGGTCATTGGAATTGTTCGACAATGAAGCAGCTAGCACGGCGGTACATCTGGTTCCCCCGGAATGGACAGGAAAATGAAAAAGCTAGCAGCTCGGTGTAAAATTTGCTAAGCAGCAGCATTTGCCCGAAAATGGAATACGTGAATTGGCCTCACCAGAAGGACCCTTTTGAAAGAATCCATATAGACTTCGCTGGACCATTCTTCAATAAGATGTCGCTGATTTGTGTAGATTCCTTTTCGAAGTTTCTATTTGTGGTATCTATGACTTCGATGACATCCGAGCCCACGATCAGGGCTTTAAAATTGATTTTTTCGATCGAGGGTCTACCAAAAACGATCGTGACGTATCACGGGACGCAGTTCACCGCACAGAATTTTGAAGACTTTTGCAACCATCACTCCATCCAACATTGCAGAATAGCACCATTTCACCAAGCTTCTAACGGACAAGCGAAAGGTTCGTGCGAACTTTCAAAAAAGTTTTTAAGAAAACTATAGCGGATTGAAGGGACTCGGAAGTGGCACTCAACTTGTTTTTATCAATGCATATATCAAATACGGATACCGTCTCGCAAAAGCCACCGTCGGAGCTGTTGCACGGCCGCAGAGAACAGAGGACTTTACTGTCATGCTTTATGCCAGAACAATATATGTCAATAACATCAGCAGGAACCAGATTTTACTTTTAAAACCAGTCCAGAACCGGTTCCAGTAGCGGAAGCAAAGGTAATCCTAATGTGATTCATAGCGAATTTGCATGCTCTTTCAGCCAAAATGAGGTGGAGACTTCCACTGATACCAATCAGGATAAGCCGAACCAAAACGTCAAGGAACCATGGTTGCACCCAGAAAATAAAGAAACCCAGAGTATTTTCGGCAGTAACCAAGTCGAATCCAATAGTGAATTTCGAATGTTCGAACGCCTAAGACTTAAGAACGTGTGTAGAAAATAGTGTGCAGGGCAGGTGTCAACACGGATGGCACTCTTTTCAATAGATCCGTCCAACTACTGGGGTATGCGGAGGATATCGATATCATCGGCCGTTCCAAGCGAGTCGTGTTACAGACTTTCTCGGCTATTGAACATGCTATCAACAAACAAACAAACATCAGGCGACCATTGGCGTAAACATCAACCCAACAAATGACACCTTAGTAGATATCCGACAGAGAATTACCTTAGGGAACCGCTGCTACTTCGTTTTGGCCAAACAAATGGGTTCAAAACTCTTCACTCGAAGAACAAAATGCATGCTCCATCGAACCTTAATCATGCCAGTCCTGCTTTATGGTGCCGTTGTTGAGCTGTAACAAGATGTGGATTTAGTCCAAAAAGCTAAATCACGTCGAGTACATTGGCTCGGCCACATTGAGCGAATGGACAATTATGGTTCGACTCGCAGCCCGCAGGTTTGAGAAGGCAAGGAAGACCGAACGTCCGTTTTAAATACCAAGCCATAGCGGATGCCAAAGTGCAGAGACTCTTCACGGGTCGGGAGCCCGTTAAGTAAGTAGTATTCTTGCTAAACAGAAAAAACAAATTTTGCTGATCTCCTACAAGATCTTATCTGCCGTGCTGTGTCAACGCCTAAAGCCTTTCGTCAACAACGTTCCCTATAAATGTATCTTCAGGTCAGGCAAGTCTACCATCGACCAAATATTCACACTTCGGCAGATCTGGGAGAAAACCCAGGAAGTTCAAACCGATACTGTTATGAGTCGAGGCTTGGCCACATCTTAACTACCCTAACTATGCTAACTAATCCTATTCTAATCTAAAACGTAAGCTAAACCTTAATATAAATCCCTAATCTAACTTATATCTAACCTAATTCTAATCTCCTTTGCATCCACTGCTTCCTGATGTCGCTCCACGGTAATGTTCGCCTCGTTCCTGAGACTTGCCAGATGATGTTGGCTCTGGCTCGGCCTACCCACCCTATGTATCGTTTGACACTCCTTTGGCTATCTCTCTGGCCGGAAACAACGAGAGATAGCCCCTTGACCAGAATCCAGCCACTTGTCCGTTACGTGTCCTTGCAGTGGAGAGTACGTACGTCGTCACGTCCCGTCCTCATGTCAGTCGGTCGTCTACGTATCGTCTACGTCATGGCACAAGCGGAAGGACGGCCTTCCCAATTACTCCACACACCAAATCACACAAAGTATCTACTCCATTGAAAACACGCAAATAATTCAATATTGAAATATACTATAATTCATTTGTAACTAAACTACTTTAGAACTAATGATTAAACCTAATGGATACCGGTGTTCTCGGCAACGGTGGAACCCTAAACTTACTCTTAATTAAGAAACTTTTTTGGCAAAATTTTTGCCTAAAAAAAAAACAAATGAAATAAAATGAAAAGAATCCAAAAAAAACTTACGTGTCGTCCCTCGTCGTCCTGCCGGCAGCACTTGGAGCGATGATCTCTGTAAATTTCAGTAAAATGTTGGGCTTTACTGCCTCTTTTCCGCGTCTTCACTCACTCGAACACTATATCCTTACAAATAATTCAATTTAAACAAAAAAAAAATCAATAAGCTAATCCAACAAAATTAAACTACTGTGCTAATGCTATCTTTCAGTTCATTCACTAATTCACTTTTTCTTTCTCTAAATTCACTATCTTGTCTTTAAACGTTCTTTCTATTGCACTTAATCACTGAGTATTAAGGGGGATATAATCCTATTGAGGCACAATGGCTGACGGCAAGCGGAGCGCCTTCTGACCGCGTTGACCTTTCAAGGGCGAAGTTGCTGTGGCCTTTGACTGGTCCTTTTGTTGTGTCCGTTGCTGGCTTCAACTCGGTCTTGGGTCGTTATTTACACTGAAGCACAGCCTAGCGGACGTTTAATGTGGTGTCTGTGGGCGACAATAGCGGCTTTCCCGATCCCAGGACAAAACAAATCAGCAGAGGTGAGGGTCGTCTTCTGACTTCACGCCTCAACCCAATACCTGGTAAGAACATGGCCGTTTTAAGAGGCTTATTTATCACCTTAATTCAAAAAATGTACCTACCTCTGCCTTCCTAATTTTCGATCTGGTGTCTTTCGTCTCCAGAGCCTGTCTTACGTTCGTATGGGCCTGTTAAGATCTTTAATGCTAAGTACATCTTGGCTTTAATAATTTCTTTTCTTCTTTTTTTTCCCAACTCACCCCTTTTTCCTATTTCTTTGTTTTGATCAGTCGAAGTTTAATTGCACAATATAAATGATGTTTAACGGATATTAATCACAAATAAACTTTGCTGGCAAAAAACTTGCCAAAGAAAATGTCCACTTTATATCACTGCTACCAGCACAGTTGGATTAAACTAGGGTAATGACGCTTAACCGACCTTTTCTAACAAAATTTAAATTTCTATGTATAAGCTACATACATTATCGGATATACTTGTCTCTATAGACACCTTATCAACCATATCTCTCGCAACATGTTGACCACTTCTTACTTTACATAAGCATAACACAAACAGCTACTTATTCTTATCACTAAAACACATCATACGTAACCTTAATCTATATTGCACTTTCCTAATCCTAATATTGCACTAATCCTAATTGATTTAAAATCTTATCACAGTTCGTATATACATATTTTAAAAATATGTAACTACTTAAGGTACGATCAGACGGTCATCCAAACTTGTCATCCGGATGACATGCTGACGTCAGAGAACTTTTTGAAATTCGGTTGTCATCTGCATGTCATCTGCGAGCGTGTCATCCACTAGATGACACCCGATCACACAGTGTCATCCGTTCGGTCATCCAAGTGTCATTTTGTCCCAAAATGGATGACACGCTTGCTTTGTCATCCGGTTGACATGACTGGATGACATAGCCGGATGACAGCCGATCACACGAGATGACACTAATGGCACGGATGACACTAATCACACCGATGACAATTTGTAATACAGTGGGTGATCAAATTATTACGGCGACCTTAAAAAATATAATTTTTTCAGGATTTAGTGCGATGGTGGAAAAACGCCTTAAATGAGCTAAGGCTCATAAGGACTGGACATCCGAAGACTGGTTAAAGGTGATAACTTAATATGTCAGCTTTCAATAGATTTTTTTTATATTTTGGAGATATATTTTCACGATTTTCGTGACACGCGTATTTTTGTAGGTCTGCTTTCCGATGAATCAACGGTTCAGATTTTGTCGGATAAGTCCGATTGCATGCATTCCCTTTTATATTTTTCGTTTGCCCTCTTCCTAACAAACTCGGACTTATCTGACTAAATCTGAACCGTGGATTCACGGGAAAAGCAGACCTACAAAAAAACGCGTGCCACGAAAATCGTGAAAATATATCTCCAAAATATAAAAAAAAATCTATTGAAAGCTGACATATTAAATTATCACCTTTAACCAGTCTTCGGATGTCCAGCCCTTATAAGCCTTAGCTAAACTAAATCACTAAATCCTGAAAAAATTATATTTTTTAAGGTCGCCGTAATAATTTGATCACCCACTGTAAACGTCATTGCCAAATGAAAACAAAAACTGACAGCGAATACTATTCTCTGCCCCCGTGTTGACATAAAAGGTGGCGCAAAAATAACCTTCCGATGTTTTTTGGCTGTAATTTAAAAAAAAAAAATGAAAAACTTTGATTCTTCTTGTGGATTATTTTTATTTGGTCTTTTAATTTTTTTTACATCAAGTCGAGAATATGATGCCATGTAAATGGCCGCCGCCACAGTTGATTGTCATTTGAGCCCTTTTTCTGGCATTTTCCATCACTTTGGACAAAACTTCCGGCGATAGGTCCTCACATTGTTGACGGATATTGTCTTTAAGAGCTGCAAGAGTCTGAGGCTTGTTGACATAAACCCGCGACTTCAAAAAGCACCACAAAAAGAAGTCTGGAGCGGTCAAATCAGGCGATCTTGCTGGCCAGTGCAAATCGCCAAAACGGGAGATTAGGCGCCCGGGAAATGCATCCTTCAGCATATCGGTTGTGGCACGTGCAGTGTGTGCCGTTGCACCGTCCTGTTGGAACCACATGTTTTCCAATCCCAATTCATCAAGTTGCGGCAAAAAGAACTCGTTGATCATTGCTCTGTAGCGCTCACCATTCACAGTAACCGTTTGGCCCGCGACGTCTTCGAAGAAAAAAGGTCCGATGACTCCTCCAGCGAAAACAACACACCATACAGTGACTTTGAGCGGGTGTAATGGCTCTTCATGGGTTACACGCGGATTTTCAGTGCCCCAGAAGCGTACATTTTGCTTATTTACGTACCCGCTAAGATGGAAATGGGCCTCATCACTCATGATTATTTTTGATAAAAAATCATCTTCCTCTTGGTGCTGATTAAGGATGGCTTGAGCGTATGTTAGACGCGATTGGCGGTCAGCAGCTAACAGGTGATGCACCGTCTGGACTTTGTACGGAAACATCTTCAAATCTTGTACCAAAATTCGCTGTAAAGACCGTCGACTGATACCCATTTGCGTGGCACGTCGTCTGGTCGATGTCGACGGCGCTTCCATGACATCTTCGGCTACAGCAGCAATATTCTCTGCAGAACGGCTACTCCGGGGTCTGCCACGCTTGGCAGCATCTCGTGTTGTGCCAGTCTCTTCGAGGCGAGTGGCTAAACGTCGCAGTGTTTCACCAGTAGGCGTTAGACGGGTAGGAAATCTGCGACGAAATTCACGTTGTGCCAAAGTCACCGACCGATTATTGCTCAAATAAATAGTCACCAATATTCCGCGTTCTGGAGCAGTGTAGCGTAACATTGTTTATTAACGTGTATTTCGCATGTGTTTACTACACAAATGTCAAAACAGAACTGACATTAGGGGCCAATCGCAAAATTTATAGCATTTTCTGATAGGAGGATTACTTTTGCGCCACCTTGTACAACACTTGACAGCAACATTAAAAAAAAAATAAATTGAAAAATTTAAATCCAAAGTTTTATCAAAAGAAAGCTGAAATCTACCGCTTGTACATTAATGAAGCGGACAAGTTCCTTGACGAGAACATTCTTCAAACTATCTACGAACGACTGGTGGCTGATTGCTGTTTAAATGCCGGAATGCGAGATCCTGAGGAACAATTTCAACTTGTGTTGGACATCACTTGCGAGATTTTGCAGTTTTGGGGACGTCTCGAGTATGGACCACTTCAGGATGCCAAAAAGGGCAAGGAGCTGTGGACCACAGTCATGTAGGTTGCTTCAAAGAGCGGCCTCTGGATAGAGTTCATTCAATTGGAGATGCGGAATGACCTCGAAGCGACGAGAAAGTAAGCCCTTTGCCATAAAAAGCTTGTATTTATTTCATCATTTTTACCCATACATTCAGACTTTTTAGAAAAGCACTTCAATCTCAAGATCTGGATAATCCCTATGTGATAATGTCGGCGTGGCAACGCTTCGAACGTTGCAATGGTTCCATTCGGCAGGTGAACTCGTGTCTGAAGGACTGTGAACGCTTTTTGCATGAATTGCATGTAAAAATCAAAGACATCACAAAGAAGGGTGAACAAAAGTTAAAGGCAGAGAGAAAAGGTATTGATAGAAAACAAATCAATTGATCTCTCGCAAGAAATAACACATGAGAAACGTCATAGAGAGAACGATGCACCTGTGTGGCAATTTAAATTCAAAGAAACAAAATCAGTAGTATTCAAAGAGCATGAGAATCAGGAGATTGATCTTACCAAGGACCATTTGAGGATATTCATCAGTAACCTGGATTATAAGTTTGTTTTCGGTGTTTCTGCGCTTGATTTTGCTAAATTGTCATATTCTCTCCAGCTTAACTGAAGAAGATGTAAAGGAACAGCTTCCCGAAGTCAGAATAACAGATCTAACTCTAATTAGATCATCAAATGGTAGAAGCAGAGGGTTCGGCTACGTGGAATTGGAAAATGAATCCGAGGTGGAAAAAGCTATACGTCTCGATAGGAAAATACTAAGTGGATGGCCAGTTTATATATCGGGTGTACTTCGCGATAAAGAGAAGAGGCAGAAGTTAAAATTTTCAGGTAAATGCATTGGCTTCAAGCGGATTTGCATGATACTCGTATCAAATGTTGTTATTGTTTAGCCGATCTCGAGCCAAAAAAACTTTTCGTCAAGGGACTACCAGCCGATGTGACAAAAGAAGAAGTGGAAACGTTGTTTAGTGCTTTTGGTAAATTGCGTGATGTCCAATTGGTGTTTCACAAGTAAGTGAAGTGCTGTAGTTTTTGTATTTGGAAAACAAGCGACTTCAATTGATCAAACCCTGAATTCTTTCTTTTTAAGAAGTGGTAAATTCAAAGGAATTGCTTACATTGAATTCGATGCGGAAAAATCAGCTTCAACAGCTTTAATGAGACTGGACCAGCACGAGATACGAAACCACATTGTAAGTAAGGGAACTAAAACCAAAAGCTCCTTTAAATTTATGAATTTTTTTTCAGATATCAGTTGCCATATCGGCGTCTCCTCCCAAGACAATTGCAGGCAAGGAGGCACCGCTAATTGTAAAGATTCTTGGCATGAGCACAGGTCGAAAGCTTAAGTCATCCATCAATCCCAATCAGAAGCCTTGAATGTCCTTAATCCGGAACGCCGTTCTAAAAGAAATAACTCCAACAATTGGCAGCTCAACACCAACTACCTCAGCGAATGGCTCAATCAAAACGAAAGATGACTTTTTTTTAAAAAATCCTTCAATGAATTTAGAATTGGTGAAACAATAAAAAATGCGAAACCATTTCTGGATCTAATAGTTTTATTACAGAAAAGCAAAAAAGGATTACAATTTTCGTTGATATCGGCTCCTTCCTCTTCGTACTCTTCATCTTCTTCATCGTAGCCCGCTTACTTCACTTTTATTTATTCAAATTATTCACCGCTTCCGACTTTTTCACGATACAAACGTGTAATCCGATCTTAGATGACAATGTGGAAAATCTAGTAATGTCGTCCATGGGACGTTGTCATCCGGATGACACGCTGTCAAAAATATGTGGTCATCCAGTCCCAATAGCGATGACAAGCGATCACACTGAAATCAGTCATCTGGATGACATAAAAATCGTGTCATCTGGTATGTCATCCGGATGACACGTTCAATGACATGCCGGATGGCAGGCCATCACACGGGATGACCACTTTAGGACAAATTCTACGTCATAGTGACGTCAGCATGTCATCCGGATGACAAGTTTGGATGACCGTCTGATCGCACCTTTAAACTTAACCCTACCTTATCATACCTATTATTGCAAAATCCCATTGTCCGCGTAATCGATAACCTTTAACATTATCTGCGAGGTGCGAACGGGCAAGCAGGTGTAACTTGTGCATCGAGTGAGTGCAGTCTTGTTTTAATTAAATGTCATTAAAGTTTTGTTTTGATTCGCGTCATGGGGATTGCTGAATTTAGTCGTCAGGTAAATATAGTTTGTTTTATAGTCTATTATTTATTGTGTACAGCCATCTAATGCCTTTTTATTTATCAGTTTTACGATGCTGTATCACCGATGGAGATAGTTCATTTCTAAGGGGAATGTGAATCACATTCAACGGAGCCAACCCTTCACGTGCTGGTGGTAGATGGTCATCAAAAAAAAAAATCCACGGAATCTTCGGTGAAATGACTTCAATCTACAAGTAAGTGCATAGATACTTGTGCTCGTCTATAATAAACCATGTCTATCATTTGTACATGGAATTTCCAAATCGAAATATATTTTCTTTTTTTGGTTCGGGTAAAGACAGGTACAATTGAGTAGCATATTGTTATATTTGTATGTGTGTGTTGTTATTGTAATTTGCATTTATTTTTGTTTGTCATTATTTTATTTTCATATCTTTTGTTTGTTTTAGAATGGTGAAACGAAATCGAATGCAAGGGTGCAAAGGCCTTGAGTTTACCTCAGAGGTAAGTGGTTTTGTTTTGGAAATCTTGGCCCTATGTTAAGGTGGTAATTTTGTTTTTGTTTTATTTACTATTGATATCGCCCAGGAACCAGGACCCCGTAACAATACCGACCACATTTTCATCGATTTTAAGGCCGCCTATGACAGCATTTTTAGAGACGAGCTATACAGATCAATGTCTAGTTTTGGCAGCCCTGCCGAACTCGTCTGTTTGTGCAAGATGACAATGGAGAATGCAAACTGCTCCATCAAGGTCGGTAAAGAACTCACCGAGACCTTCGATGCCAAAAAAGGATTTAGACAAGGCGATGCGCTGTCATGTGACTTCTTCAACATCGTTCTTGAAAGAATAGTTCAAAACTCAAATGCTAACACCAGAGGCACAATCTTTCAAAAGTCCGTCCATCTACTCGCCTACGCCAACGATACGACATAATCGGCAGAACGCAGCGGGATGTCACTGGGTTTGGCAAAAGACAAAGTATATGCTGTCATCAAGAAAGGACACCCAACACCGACGTCTCGGTCAGAATGTCACTATATATATGTATAAAAAACCAGATATAACTTTGAGGTGGTTCAGGGCTTTGTCTACCTAGGCTCCGCAATGAACTTAGGAAATGACACCAGCGCTGAGATTAAACGAAGAACAACTCTTGCCAATCGCTGTTTCTTTAGGCTAAGAAAGCAATTGAGTAGCAAAGCCCTCTCTCGAGAACAACTAATGTGACCCTTTATAAGACCTTAATAATCCCAGTCCTTCTCTATGGTGCAGAGGCATGGACTCTAGCAAAAGCGGATGAGGTCACTCTTGGTCGCTTTGAGAGGAAAATTCTTCGGGTAATTTTTGGTCCCATCTGCATAGACCGTGAATGGGGGAGGAGATACAACGACGAACTTTACGGGCTGTACAGCGACATCGACTTAGCCAGAAGAGTGAAGGTCCAACGACTGAGGTGGCTGGGTCATGTAGAGCGAATGCACGTGAATGCTCCGGGCCGGAAGATCTTCGAATTCACACCCGAGGGACGGCGCAGTAGAGGAAGACTGTGACTCAGGTGGCGCACGCAAGTGGAAGGGGACCTTAACCAACTTCTCGTGCGAAACTGGAGACAGCTGGCCATATATCGTGCTGGCTGGAGAGAGACGCTTGTTGGTTGAGGCCTAGGTCCACCCGGATAGCAGCGCCCTACTGGTGATTTTTTTTTGACTTCCACTGATAACTCCTCATTGCATGCTTCGGTATCAACTATCACTTACCACTTTAGCCAATTCCACCCCAGATATTTCTTAAGTTATGATAGGTAGGTAAGTTATTAGAGTGAAAGCTTACAATTTACAATTTTGAACTTTGTGGCAGCATTCTAACTCTCTTTTCTCATATCTTGATTAGTTTGGCACTGCAGGGAAGGGTTAACATTATTACTGCACCCCAAAAAACAGCGCTTGCCCTAGAAGTGGAGAAATCACATCTGGGCAATATAACCAATCGTGCGATATTTGTCTTTTTTTTTAGGATGCTAGCTTCACCCACCCGGCTCTACCCGTGCAGATCCGTGCAGACATAATTATTGTCGTCTGTACTTTTAGTTTATTTTAATATAAAGATATATGTATTATGTTTCACATTTTCATATATGTATGTATGGCAATTTTCAAATCTTCGCATACATATATTTATATCAAATGACATAACTTTTTGTTACGTGACACATGTAAACCTTAAGACCCATCCAAAATAGACTTAGGTGGGCTTAAACTTATGTCTGAACTATGTTTTAAAACCCTCCCAAAAAGTAAGCGTACCAAAAAACCTTGTACCAAGGAATAATTGTTAAGAATTACTTTATCTATATACTTCATGAAGAAAAGGACTGTATATTCCTTTGAATTCTTCAGTAAAATTTTCTAAGTGAGCGGATTAATTGGCGGATTTTTAAAATATTCACACTTAATCATTTGGGGCATTTAGAGATTATTATATAACTATTTTAAATTGCAGCTTTCTAGCTCCACAGATTTACTTACTTCGTTAAGTGGGTGTGTCAGCTCTCTGATTTCAAAAATCTTTACACCTGATCATGGTGGGCATGATGTTCCAAATTTTAGCTTCCTAGGTCGAAAGTTGATTTTTTCAATAAAACTTTGTTATTTTACACTGTGCAAAATTCTTAAACTTGATCATTTCGGCTCCCTAGAGAGTATATGTTCCAAATTTTAGGGCCTTAAAACTTATTACCACAGATGCACCGATGAATAACGAAGAGTAAGTAACAAGGTTATTTTATTCTATCTACCAAATTGCATACCTATTCAATCATACAGGGCCTAAAACCTAGCTTCTGCAACCACTTTCTTGTGCGCAGTGGAAGGGACTTACAATTTTAAGCCGAATACGAACCGCAAATTCGAGAAGCTTCTCATGACAATTTGTAATCTTGGATGTTTGTCAGAAGTTCGCAAGAGGTGAGGTAGTGAAAGCATTTTTTAGACGTTACTTGGCCCCAGCGGGACTTGAACCGGAGACTTTTCGATTAGTACTCCGACACACTAACCACTGAGCCACTGCACCCGATAACAGAATATGCAATTTTAAATTTCATTCCGCAATCAAAGTCAAACTAATGCTGTATTCATAGTCTGTCCAATATCAAGAGATAGAGGTTTCCATGTAAAAACTGGTTTTCCTTTGGAGCTTTTATGGGAGACGATCAAACGATCGTCGTCCAAGCGATAATAGTGAACGAGTTCTTGCTTGACGTAACGCTATCGTCAATCGCATTAGAATCCAATTAAGACTCCTACTCAACTATATACGGCGTTGTTCCTAGTCTTTTGCGAAACAGTTGATTTTCGGTGAAACTAAAGCTCCCAACCTTTAGAATCCGTCAATCCAACGGATTCGTTAATTCAACCGAGAGCAATACAGAAAACACGTATTCTTATGGAAGATGGCCCATAACCAACGGATCTATGAACTTCGACGAATAATATATGCTTAACCCTCGGATTAGCGACATTTTTTTTTCAACGAATATGAGTAGGTATGGTCCTAGGGGACCTTGTCGCTAATCCGAGGGTTAAGGCCCAAATTCATAGAATCCGTCAATCCAACGGATCCGTTGATTTAAAGGAGAGCAGTATAGAATACACGTATTCTTATAGAAGGTGGCCTCAAACCAACGGATCCATGAATTTCGAAGGATAAAGTAGCCCTACTTTCCTCTTTTCTGTTGACGTATGCATACATACAAAAATTGCACTTCACACCTTCTAGAATTAAGGTTCACGTATAACGAAATTGAGAGAGAATTGAATGAAATATTGATTAGAGAAATCATTGGAAAATTAAAGAAAACATTGGAAAGTTAGAGAAAACTACTGTACTTTCTGGAATTGCCGATTGACATATGGCAGAAACCGATCAACACTTCAACTCCGACTTCAGCTTTGACAACTACGTAGCAAATTTTAGAACCAATGTTTTTTAACGGGATTGAATACATTACCACCTCAACCTCAACTTCGGCTTCAACGTACCTGATTGTAGAAACAGATTAACACTTCAACTCCGAGTTCGACTTTGACCGCAGAGAGAACTTCAGCATTTGAAGTCAAACATATTGACAAATGCAAGTTCGAGAGCGAAACGGAAAGTTGTTGTAAACAACAGAGAAAAATATGTCAATACATACAAGAGAGAAAATTCGATCAAAATATAAGCCTTTGTATGTTGGGATTTGCACTTCAACTTTGCATTTAGGATTTAGGTCTAACATTGAAATCGAAGTTGAGGTTGAGGTGCTAATGTGTTCCATCCCATTAAAAACATTGGTTCTAAAACGTCGCGTGGCTGTCAAAGTTGAAGCCGGAGTTAAAATATTAATCTGTTCCTACCAAGACTTTTCATTATACCACTGCGAAACTGCAGCTCGACCGCTGATTAGTTGAAATTACTTAAAATTAAAGGGATGCTTTTGACATTCGACCAGCAGTGATAATAAGTGTAAGGAAAAATCCCTACTTGTAAGGAATTTCAGCTCAAAAATGAAGCCGTAAGGAAAAATGGACAGATTGTTGAAATCAACCAGAATTTAGGTACCTACTTCGCAGATTTTATTTTCAAAAAGTCCCTACTTATGCTTTGTTTCAGTTAAACCTCTTTCAGAATTAGTGTGATGACATCATAAATTTCTTAATTTCATCTTACATTGATTGCATTGCATTATTTCTTTGAAAGAAACTCAACAAAGGTTGCCCATAAAATATAAAACAATATTTAAAGCAATTGGCTTCTTAAACCCTAAACTCATATTAGCGTTAGATGGTGACAGAGTTGTACTTTCTAGGATTTTTCTCCTAGCCGGTAGGGAAATTTATTTTTGTTAGTTTATTCCCTGGACGAGAGAGTAAGGTGAGAAATGAACAATTGTACCTACTGTACTGTACTATGGGCCGGTTTCTTCCGTCTAGTACAGTTAAGTCGACGGATCCGTCGAATCAAAGTGATGCAATGAATTCTATGAGTTAGGCCTTTAATATCTCTGCTTAAACGCATATTCACGAAAGCAAGTCTCAATTTTATGAATAAAGTTCACTTTCTCTAATTTTTACCTTCTAAATCAATTTTCCGTTTTTATTACTTATCCCTGCTTTTGGGGTGGTTAATTTGTTTAATGTTCCAACCTTTTTAATTCTTAGCTAACCCACTGATGACATCAGCGGATACATACCTGTATTTGTTTGGTATTTCTAAATCTCAAGGAAGAAATGCAATAAAATAGAGTTTCCTATTAATAATAAATTGGAGTTATTACATCCTGTAGCATTTGAAGGAAAGATAAAAAGTCAATTGCTCGCTAAAAAAACATGAAAACTACTACAACATCATGGGAGACATACCTCATTAGCTTTCGCGCAAATGCTGTCGTCTTGACGAGGGTATTTTGACATTGCGTGGGTTATGTGAAGCAGAAAATGATTCGTCGGAACGATGGCATTGAGGCGACAGCCATTTTAAAGGTTACACAACTTAATTGATTATACCACAGGTTATCGAAGGAACTGTACATCGGTGGAAAAACAACTACTGAGCTTATAAGAGACTGTAGCAAAATAGAAATATTTGTTCCCCAAATTCTGTGTGTTTTCTTTGTTAGGGCGGGTGCTTCTGGGACACATCCTCGCGGCTGTTATAACTAAAATACTCATTCCGATTTTTAGCAACGGGTACAATTTTGACAGGTTTCCATAACTGGTGGCAATCTCAGAGATATATAATGTATACTCATATTAACCACAAACGAGTATTTAATAAAAAAAACCTTTAAATAGAATTAATCTTCTCGGAAGAGTTACACTGAAAAAAAAAAAAAAAATCCACACAAAAGGATAACCGCTTGGCTATCAAATACAATAGGTGGTTCTGAAGTTTCATTTTACGTGAAATGTTTACTTTTTACCTACGGAAATTGTGAAATGCTATTCAATGTATTGTTGGCCAAAGTGAAATGAGTCCTCTAGGGAGTCTCTCCTCTTTTTAGGTGCTGGCCCATGGTGGTCTTGTTGGTGGTTGTGGTTGTAAATCGTACAAAATGTCAGGACCATTATACCTATTTCTTTTTTCTTCTTTTACACATACACATGCACAGACGTAGAGTATTTCTCTTTTTCTCAGAGGCATAGTAGATAGTCCAGTGTTATAACGTTTTTGGATTTTTGCCGCAGCGGCATCCGGGTCCATGTAATTGAATTTTTAATCCCGTTTATAGTCAAGTGATCTGCCTGATGCCGATGTTTTCCTGCAGTTATGGTTCTTGAATGCCGGAATCATATCGGGGATTTTTCGTAGCTAGAAGTGTTTCAATTGTTTATTTTTTCCTTCTTTTTCTATTCCTCCAGAATTTAGTTAGTTCTGCTTTTGTGGTTGGATATGATTTTTCAATTAAGGACTTGCAAATGAATTGGACGTGGAACAATAGCGGTATAAGAGTTTATATTTATTTATTTATTTAAAAAAAGAAATCCGTTTGGAGTTTAGATTTAGTGTGATTATAGTCTGGCGAATATTTTGCATTTATTTTTTTAACACGATTCTTTGACTTGAAGTTTTCTGGTTAAAGATAAGCCCAGAAATGTGTTCGTTTTAAACCCCATCGCAGAAGCAAGTGTATGAAATTGACTCAATAAAATTGGTCGAAGACTCCCAAAAGTTACTATATCGGTGACATAAAGATGTCGATGTAGCTATCCCCGTCCGTCTGTCACCAATTTGGAGGCCCCTTAAATTCAAGCTGGAAAGCTGAAATTTGGAACATGTTACTGCGCTGTAGGAATCGAACATCAAGTCTGTGGCAACAAGGAAAAACAGCATAAGTAGTTTTTAGCAATTTTTCAGGAGCGCATGTTAAAGGTTTGAAGTCAGGTTGTAAAAAAAACTAAGCATGGCATAGGAAAAAATGTAATGGACAAACAAAGACAGTAAAGAGCTTAATTTTATGCACTATATTTTTTTTTTATTTGTTACACATAACAGGCTTTTTTGAATTAAAAAAGACTTATGTTGTTTTTCCTTATTCAATATTATACTTTTCGGGAGTTAAGTCGACTTTTGGCATTTTTCCTTTTGGATTTGTTTAACTTAATTTGTTAAGAGGACTTAGGTACGTTGTTTTTCCAAAATGACATTAAATTTTAAAACTGGTTTAGGTATACTTATGTTCGTCTTTCAAACTGTATTCTGCAATCAAAAACTTAAGCAAACACCCCAAAGAGACAAAAAAGGTTGTAAATAGAAGACAAACTTTTCTTTCTGTTATTTCATTACAACTTCTGGTTCATTTGGTTAATAAAGGTATAATAATTAAAAATACAATTTTATAATTCACCATCATCTTCATCTTCATCACTACAAAGATCTGGGTGAATATTGGAATTCGTTATTGTCTCAACAATTAAGCTTCGATAAAATCCATGGAATTGGGGCTCAATGAAGTCTAACAAGAAGAGAATATCTTTTGCTTTTTCCCTTGAAATAGTATTTTTATTTTGAATTTTTACAAAATTTACGCCGCGTTTTCTCAAATTGATGGACTTAAATGGCATATTTACATCCAAGCAATTTTTATAGAAAAGGGTGCCGAATTGATTATTTTTATACCGAAGCCATCGAAAGTCTCGCCACGAATATTTTTCCCCATCGGTATTGTTTTTTCGCTAAGTAAATTTGTCTTTCGAAGCTGCTGCAAAATCAAGGAAATTTGACTTTTCCATTTCGATCACTTTGAAAGGATTTTTGTCCCTCATGGAAGCTATCAAGTTTTGCCAGTCTCTAGGATGGTGAATTTTAGCTGAAGTCTTTTTATTTTTTCTCTCAATAACCGAGTGGTCAGCATCACATTCGATGTGAGTATGTCCTGGCTCTAGGAATTTTTGATCTATTGTTTGCAGTTGATCAGTCTGACTTGCTGAAAAGCATGGGAAGACTGATCGAGCTTCAAGTGCGCAAAACTGTTTTGCGCTGGCACGCCCTATCTTAGATGCAACATACCTATCAATGCGGAATATCTTGGGAGACAGCGCTCCACTTAGGTAGAATTGAGTGCGCGCTTCCGAGACATTAATCATGTTCAGAACTGATTATGGCCAGGCTTTGAGCCTTAAAACAAATGCAGTCGAATCTTTACGGTTGGCCTCAAAATCAATCGAGGGTCTGGTGCTGGGGTATTTGTGGAGAGCGAAAACATAAGACTTAACTGCTCGATAGGTAAACATGCGTCAGTTTTCCAAGAGGACACTTTTGCTATCCTCATGGGTTTGATCTATTTTGTGAGGAACAGGAACCGGAACAAAAAAATAGTCCTTGAATGCAAAATCTCTCTAAAGCTGGCTGCAAGTTGCAGGGTGTAGCTTGTGACTGAATTGGTTTTGGGTGTAGATGATTCTATGTAAGTGCAGGATTTATCTTTTGAAAAATCCTATACCGTCAGCCACGGCTTTTTATTAATGGTTTAAATTTTGAATACATTTCGTTGATGAAGCTAATCATTTGGACGAAAGGAAAAATAGCTTTATAGTTAAGTAAAATTACGATTTCGCAATGCAATGCATTTAAAATTTAAAAGATATAACTTAAGGCTCAAATGGCTTTTTTACAAATCATTCTGCCGGTCCATTCCCAGTCTATTCACAATCTGTCACCCAATTTCGCCGATTTGCACAATTTAATCCCTGCTACTTGTCATAAATCAAAAACCACTCTGCAAAACGCTGTAAACCTTCACGTTTTTTTTTCTGTCACACACAATATTTAATCCAACCCCATTAGAAGTTTAAAGTATATCGCCCAATTTTACCCCTTTTATAGGCAGTCCTAGAGAAGGTGGCCCTGATATTCATTGAAAATTCCAAATTGAGTTCAAAGCAAATAAAAACATAACCTCACCCATTTAAAAATAAAATTTTAATTAAGAATCCTTAACATTCCCCCGTTAGAATGGAACTCAATCCTCCGCCATACACCTTGTATGTATATGGATGGTATATGAAGACATATATGGATGTGCGTAAACTCGTCCTAATCGTAAGCTTTCGCATTCGAGTTATTGGGCGACCCTAATTGCAGCAGCAGGCTCCTTCGACCGTGAATTCCTTTGAGTGAAGTGGATATACGCACAACACACTTAAGTGGCAACGACTAGGCGTGAGGTTCATAATTTTATCAGAAAAACATTTAAGCACACACCAACCACCATATTAGACATGGATATGGATTTTCTACTTTGCTCCTAAATGTAATCTAAAAAAGCAAAGGATGCCACAGTAAGATTGGATAGAATATTATACTGAATGGATATCACTTTTTTGTATACGCACACGAAGCAGCACGGTGGGTCGGATGGCAGTTCATGAAGGCGGCGTTGGGACGTGTAAGCAGTTCCGCAATACATACTTATTTATTATTTATTGAATTATCTAGAGACATGCTTATTACTCACAGGTTTTCGGCAATTTACCTTCTGTTAAATCTGCATGGAATTTGCTGTTTTGCAGATACAAAAATTTCTCCTGGGAACCCATGTGAAACATGTGGTAATGCAATAAATTACGCCGACTATTATAGGCGTGCAATTTGGGAGAAATTTTGATCATAATGTTTCCATAAATCAGAACATCGTAATACGGGTTTTAACTTTGACTTGTCTGTTGGGAAGTATTTACCGAAAGCCAATTTTACCAATTCGGGACCTTTTCCAAGGAATGAATCACAGACAATATGAAACCAACCGCACGATGAATCTGTTTACATATGCACACATTTAAACTTTGTCTTATATACATTAGCACCTTTACTAAAGCAGAAGATATTGCAGTCGTTCGGGGATCTCGAACTCGAACTGAGTGTGTAGTGTACACTGGCGATCACAAGGATGAGGCCATACATTTTGCAATCGATTTTCAGTCTTTAGGTACATATTTTTCCAACAGTAAGTCATCAAATTAAAGGGTAAATAAGAAACGACCGCTGGAATTTCCCGAGATCGAACAATGAACTACTTGAAAAGCGTATAAAAAGATGCGGACTAGGATGAGGCCATTGCGAACATTTCGTTGCAGGAGTTCACATCAGCAATTTTTTTCAAAGTTTTGTTAAGAAGTTAAAGATAAAATGGGTTCCGGAAAGACTTTGACAGCGACAGAAATTCAAAAAATAGTTGATTTCAAGCAGTTAGGACTCTCAGGCCGAGGAATTGCAAGGAGGCTACATAGAAGTAAGACTGCTGTAAACAGTTATCTTGCGGATCCACAACACTATATGAAAAATTAAAAAGGACGCACGGCAGAATTAATAACATTGCGAGAAAAGCGAGTTAATCTACGACTTGCCGTGACTAAAATAAGACCCAACAGCGGAGTATCAGCCAGCATAGCAACGGTCGGAAAGATAATACGAAAAAGTAGTACTATACAGAGAAGAAAACTTAAAAAAAAACAAGTACACAAGGAGCAACGAATGAATTTTGCAAGAGAACATGTCGCTTGGAGCAGTGAATGGTGTGGGGTTTATCGTAGTACCTGTGCCCTATGTTTGAGTATTGTACTAAGATCTCCAGCCGCTTTAGTCCGAGCACCTTAAGTGCACAATTTTTAAGTATTTTCTTAGCTCTTCAGCCGGTAATAATAAACAATTCAGGATTTAGGATTTAGACGTCGCTATGACTCTGAACTTCTGATTTTTTTATTGGCAAAATGTTCCTCTTATATATACAGCAGAAATTGATTCAATTAGGTTCAATTTCTTTACAATCAATGTTTCATATTTTCTTATTCATCATGACCTACAAATGATGGCACGTGTGACAACACATAAGAATCAAATTGCAACTTGAACTGAGTTAACCCATAGTTCACTCCACCCAAGTGCAATCCGATCCCATGTTCACCGCGACACATTCACCTGTGGTCATGATCAAAACAAAATCAAATAATAATTATTATTCTATGAATCACTATGTGCAAAGCAATCCACAATGATAATGTGTAACATGATCAGTCAAAACAAATTGCGGAAGTTAATGTACATTCATTAATGGTTACTAATCATGTTCAAATCAAAAGTAGGTTACTGTGCACACGTGATTTGGTTTATTGGGTGCACACACAACAATGGAAACACGTTGTCTATTCGGATGAAAAAAAGTTTAACCTTAACGGCCCGATGGTTACAACTTTTAGTTCCATGATCTAAGAAAGGAGGAGCTTATTTTGGCAAGACATCACACCCGTACATCAGGTGTAATGCCACACAATGCTATTACCCACTATGGCACAATCGATTTGGAGTTTTTGCCCACAACAATAAACGGAAACAACTACAAATGTTTGCTGGAATGGTAATTTTCCAAAATATTTTCGGACCCCTATCTTAAGTATACAAGGAGCAACGAATGAATTTTGCAAGAGAACATGTCGCTTGGAGCAGTGAATGGTGTGGGGTTTATCGTAGTACCTGTGCCCTATGTTTGAGTATTGTACTAAGATCTCCAGCCGCTTTAGTCCGAGCACCTTAAGTGCACAATTTTTAAATATTTTCTTAGCTCTTCAGCCGGTAATAATAAACAATTCAGGATTTAGGATTTAGACGTCGCTATGACTCTGAACTTCTGATTTTTTTATTGGCAAAATGTTCCTCTTATATATACAGCAGAAATTGATTCAATTAGGTTCAATTTCTTTACAATCAATGTTTCATATTTTCTTATTCATCATGACCTACAAATGATGGCACGTGTGACAACACATAAGAATCAAATTGCAACTTGAACTGAGTTAACCCATAGTTCACTCCACCCAAGTGCAATCCGATCCCATGTTCACCGCGACACATTCACCTGTGGTCATGATCAAAACAAAATCAAATAATAATTATTATTCTATGAATCACTATGTGCAAAGCAATCCACAATGATAATGTGTAACATGATCAGTCAAAACAAATTGCGGAAGTTAATGTACATTCATTAATGGTTACTAATCATGTTCAAATCAAAAGTAGGTTACTGTGCACACGTGATTTGGTTTATTGGGTGCACACACAACAATGGAAACACGTTGTCTATTCGGATGAAAAAAAGTTTAACCTTAACGGCCCGATGGTTACAACTTTTAGTTCCATGATCTAAGAAAGGAGGAGCTTATTTTGGCAAGACATCACACCCGTACATCAGGTGTAATGCCACACAATGCTATTACCCACTAAGGCAAAATCGATTTGGAGTTTTTGCCCACAACAATAAACGGAAACAACTACAAATGTTTGCTGGAATGGTAATTTTCAAAAATATTTTCGGACCCCTATCTTATTTTTATTTTTATTTATTTATTTATTTCAAACTTTGTTTCAAAAAAATCTTAAAGCTAACATCTATTACAATGCCAAAATAGAAATAAAAGATATTTAATAAGAAGCTTTAACGTAAAATTGAAACAGTTAGGACCATTCTTTTGCCGGAAGACAAGTGGCGAATGGACCATTAAATAACTAATGATTATTTTTAAAATAATTGATGGGGGTCAATTTATAATATGTGTATTGAAAAAAGATAAAGAGAAAAGGAAAGCAATTGTTAAAATATTGTGATTAATGCAATTCAACGTTTATGATAAATCAAACTACGACATTTAATAAAGAGTCTATTTCCACATGATTAAACAAAAAGAGAAAGGATATTAATTTTTTTAAGAAGACTGATTTTCGTCTCTCACACCGCAGACTTGCAGGTAAAATATTGAACAAACGTGGAGCGGTGACATCGTAAAAGAGTGAAAAGTGAGCTTTTAATATGGTGAGCACTATAGCTAAACTCTGGTTATTAATACGTAAGTTATAAGAACCATACACCCTAGAAGTGGAATACCCTGAACTTTCAAAAAATGTTTTTAAAACTTTAAAAAAAATATAAATGCTTGAGTGGAAGAATCTTAAGGCCTCTGAATAGTTCAAAGCTAGGGGTTCTGCGGTTAACTTTGCATAAGATACGAATCGCATGCTTTTGCTTAACAAATAAAGGCTTAGTTTTATTAGCGTGAGTACCACCCCAACAAGTTAATCCATACTGAAGCTTAGATTTAAACAAACCATTAAAGACCAATTTTAGAATATTATGACTGCAATAAAGACTGAGGTGATATAACTGTCTTAGAACACAATTGAAGTAATGCGTCAGACTGGCAGTGTGCGATTTCCAGCTTAATCTACTGTCCAAAATGATACCTAAGTATTTGAAGTTGTTTACACGCTCAATATTAAAACAACCATCAGAGCAAGTTTCATATGGCTTGTAAGTGGAATCGCAAGACTGATGACTGCAATTACCCAAACTGTATTTAGGGCAGCTTGGTGAGTGATACCACAACATTATATCTTCACAGACCGAACCGCTAGAACTAAATATCATGAATTTAGTTTTATCACTAATGATTAGATTATGCACGATAAACCATTTACGAAGACTATCTGAGTCACTATTGAAAGCAATAAATAAGTTAAAATAATTCTTTTCCGAATACGCTAATGCAGTATCATCTGCAAATAATGTTAATTTGCCATTAAACTGCTGAACGAAAAGAGAATTTATAAAAATTAAGAAAAGGATCAGACCTAAAACGGAACCTTGAGGAACGCCTACATTGATGACTATTTCCGAGCTTAATTTATCCCTAAATTTAACTTTTTGTTTGCGGTCCCTTAGATACGATGCAAACCAATCATAAACAATACCACGGAAGCCTGCCCTAGACAATTTTTGGAGTAGCAACATATGATCGACCATATCGAAGGCCTTAGTTATGTCAATAAACAAGGAAGCGGCGATATCCGATACATTCATGCTGTTATATAAAACGCTACACAGACTTAAAACTGCTTGTTCATGCTTGAGCATCACTAAAGAAATTATATCTATTCAAAAAAGTTAATATCCTGGATTTTATACCTTTTTCAAAAACTTTAGAAAAAACGGATAAAAGTGATATGGGACGATAATTATTAGGGTTAGTAGTTTCACCGTTTTTGTATAGCGGAATAACAATTCCTACCTTGAGGCCATCTGGAAAAACGCCTGTTTGTATACTAAGGTTGAAAATATACATCAAAACATCAGAGACATAGTGTGAAATTATTTTCAAAATTTTACTTGAAATCATGTCATAAGATGGAGAATTAGAGTTTTTTAGTGACATTATAATATTTTAGATTTCTAGGGAGGTAAAACTTTCAAAGAAGAAGCTATCGGCGTTAGAGCACTCTTGAATAATGCCAACAGAACCTTGACATGACCTCAACTGAGAAGATTGGTTAAGCTGGAAAAATGCTCGTTAAATAGATTTGCCACATCTGTTGGGTCATTTACTAAAGACGAACCATTTTCTAAAGAAACAGTAGCTTCTGTTTCTTTTTCTTTATTAAGGATTTCGTTAACAACTTCCCACTCTTTTTTAGAATTCCCCACATTAGCAGCAAGTCTGTTTGTGTAATAGTTATCTCTGCAACGAGGAATCTAAATTTTAAGTTCACTGCAAAGCTTATCGTAACATCTTTTAATCCTAGTGTTTTGAGGATGCGTATTAACCTTTGCACGAAGCTTATTTTTTAAATTAACTTTTTTGAGCAGTGAAAAATTCATCCAAGGTTTTAGTTTTTTTACTTTCATTTTACTTTTTTTGTTCATATATTTAGAACATTTTGAAATGTAATATTGAAGCTTAGATAAAAACAAATCAAAAGCAAATGAAGGATCACTTGCGCGGTAAACGTCGTCCCAAAACTCAAAGGTTAAGTCAGATTTAAGAGCAGAAAAATCAATTTTCAACGAATTAAACGTGTGAGACTCCTTAAACCTCAAAACACAATTATCCATTTGGAAAGCGGTTAGGCTATGATCAGTTATCTTAAGATCGAGGACTTCAGTGTTAAATATAACTTCATTGTATCTGTGCAGCCGTATAAATATATGATCCAAGCAAGACGGACCTCTAGTAGGTTTGTTAATTAAAGAGCTAAATCCAAAGGAAGACATGACAGCCATGAAATTTTCAGCGTCAGGAGAATTGGACAGAATGTCAATGTAAAAATCCCCTAATAGTATTAAATTTTTGGAACTTTGAGAATCCAAAAAAAAAAACAGAAAATTCCGCCACAAAAGCATTTATAGTATGTGAGTGCAATTGGTACACACCAACAAAACTGTAGTGACCATCTGACAATTCAAAATTAATACAAATTACATCAGCACATTTAATATCAGGTTTTGACACAGCACACACAATATCACACCTATCTTGGATATTCCAACAAGACAATGCCCCTATTCACACTTTCAAGGTTCTTTGAATTTGGATTTAATCAGAAGAAGTGGAACTCGTAAAGTGTATGAAGGCGGCAGACAATTTGAAGACAAGGACACTTTAATCAAAGCTATTCCTGATGACTGTGCCCAAATTTCCATTATTTATTTAAAAAAACTATATGATTCTATTCCAAACCGTCTTATAGAGGTCATATTGAAAAACGGTGTGCAGACTCATTATTAATGTAGAAAAACATAATAAATAAATGTTGCAAAACCATAAAATGTAAACATTTTATTCTTTTGTTCCTTTCTTTCGAAGATTTTGCATGTGGCCTCATCCTAGTGGCGCATCTTTTTATACCCTTTCAAGTATGTACATAGATTATTGTTTGATCCTGGGAAACTCCAGCGGTCGTTTCCTATTTACCCTTTAATTTTATGACTTACTATTTGGAAAATATGTACCTGTTCACAGGTCGTAAAAGTTTCTGGGTATAAAATTTCCAATAGGTATAAAGACTGATAATCGATTGCAAAATGTATGGCCTCATACTTGTGATCGCCAGTGTATAACATTTAAGACTTCAGCAAGGCCCAAATAGTTGTGAGACGCAATTTCGTCCATTTCGGTCCGTATATCCGGGCCTCGTCATTTTCAAAGTTAACCAATCGCTTCTAGTGTTTGGTAATTCATGGTATCCCGTACCCCATCACATAAATACACTCCGTTCCACGAGTTAATTTTTTATTTTTTATTTTTTTTTGAATTGGCAGACCACTATTTAGATTTATTAAAATGAATGTTTGGGATACCGAAAAGCGAATTTGGATTGTGCAGCGGTACCATGCAATGCAGTCCTTCATTTTCGCCCAAATGGAATTTAGATGGACCATTAATTGTGAGGCTGATGAACATATTAACCGAATCTGGAAGCATCTCAAGACCATATCCAAGAAATCCCTATGCTCGGGTTCAAGACACAATTGCGGCTGTAGGCTGTAGCATCGTCAATGCAGCAAATCCCAGCGTTTCGACTCTAAACTTATCGGCGCAAATTGGAGTTAGCAGACGGTCATTACAACGGATAATTCATGATGACTTAAACTTGTTGCCGTACAAAATCCAAATTGCAAGCAAGTTAACTAGTGCTTGCAGCACCAGTGGACAGAAATTGGCTGTCGCGAAGAAAAACACGGTAATTATATTTACTCAGATTAACCTTCAATATTCGAAGGCTGCTACTGCTCTAATCAGCAAGAAGCTTTCCGGGTTGAGTACAAAACCCCACATAACATCCATACAGGAGTCATGGGTGTGGAAAAATCGCATCTGTGGCCTTGGATGTGTTCGTGGCACCACTATACTCTGTGACGAGCGGTCCGAAAGGCCCAGGGCTTGTCTTGCTGTGTCGAACCTTCTCTCAGCGACTAAGCTCGGACAATTTTGTGGCCAAGATTTGGTTGCTGCAGTCATAAGCTACGAAACGAATGGAGATTGGAAGACCTTCGTCGTGGCGTCAGCTTATCTCCCCTATGATTCGGTAGTGCCTCCACCACCAAGGGCAATTGCTGAACTCATAGACTATTGCGACACCAGGAAGATGGGACTAGTTATATGTTGCGATGCCAATGCTCAGAACATTATTTGGGGCAGCAGCAAATGCAACATGCGAGGAAACCATCTCCTGGATTTCATTCTATCATCTGATCTTACTATCAACAATGTTGGCTCGCAACCAACTTATGTGACGTCAAGAAGACAGGAAGTGATCGACCTAACTTTATCAAATAGATACTTTAAGGCGGTTACTAACTGGAGGGTCTCTTCGGAGGTGTCCCTCTCAGACCATAGATATATCGAATTCCTTATCGGATGCGAAGCCATAACTTTGCAGGAGAGGAGGAATCCGAGAAAAACCAACTGGATACGCTTCAGGGAGGAATTAGGGAAAACTCTCAAAACTCCAACCAAACTCAGGACGAGACAAAAGGTAGAGGAAGCTGTTCAAGACCTGAATAGTGCCATTACTAGCTGTTTTGAACTGACGTGCCCAGTAAGCAAACCCCCTGGCAGAACACCGGTTACCTGGTGGAGCTCGGAACTGCAAAGAATTCGTAGAGAAGCTAGAAAGCTTCTAAATAGGTCACTCAAGACTGATTTGGAGACAGACTGGAATCTCTACCGATCGAAGCAGAAGGAATGTAAGAGGCTAATTCGGGTATCGAAAAGTGCTTCTTATAAGAATTTCTGCGAAAAGATTGAAACGCTTTGTGAAACTAGTAGGTTGGTTAAAGTTCTGAAAAAGGGCAAACCAGCCAAACTGGACTCACTTAGAAAACTTGATGGCACCTTTACTGAGACGAAAGCGGAAACTCTTAGTTATCTGCTGGAGTCTCACTTTCCGGGTAACCAGATTACAATTGTTTCACAACCAGCCCCGATTACCGAGACTATGAGTGCGCCAAGACAAACAACTCGGCGTTGTTGCGAAGGCCGTGGTGACGGACGAGGCCATTAAATATGCTTTAGCCTCTTTCGACGGCTTCAAGTCACCTGGTACGGAAGGAATATACCCAGCCATGCTGCAGCAATGTACAAACCAGTTGCTACCGACTATGAAGAAAATCATCATCGCTGTCCTAGCACTGGCATACATTCCAACACCCTGGCGTACAGTTAGAATGGCATTTATACCTAAAATTGGCAGAAGTGACTACTCACTCGCCAAGAGCTTCAGACCAATAAGTCTGACTTCCTTCTTGCTGAAAAAGCATTGAAAGAATGGTCGAGCTTCACGTGCGCAAAACTGCTTTGCGATTGCACCCACTATCTCAGATGCAACATGCCTATCAACGCGGAAAATCCTGCGAGACTGCGCTCCAAAATCTAGTTGGTAGAATTGAGGGCGCGCTTGACAGAAAAGAATACGCGATGGGCATTTTCATCGATATTGAGGGTGCTTTTGACAATGCGACTTTTGATAGCATGTGCAGCTCCGCCAGACAACACGGCGTAGACGAACCATTGGTGTTGTGGATTAAAGCAATGCTAATGAATAGAACGTTGGTTGCGGATGCGGATTGTGGCCGCTATGTTATGGCGGGGGTAAACAGAGGCTGCCCGCAAGACGGCGTCCTGTCTCCACTGCTGTGGTGTATGCTGGTCGACTCTCTGTTGAACGCACTCAACAGTTCTAATATTTACGCTCAGGCGTGCGCGGATGATGTTGCCGTGCTTTCTGTTGGATCATGCCTAGCGACTGTATGCGCCAAGGCGCAGGCGGCCCTTGACGTAGCGAGGTAGCAGATATTTGGTTCGGATATGGTGAGTGCTGTAAGCCTAAGGTCCTTATCATTGAAGCACCTTCTCGTTTTTCTTAGAAAAACGAGTAAATTCCCACAGTAAAATGTGGTGTGTCTGCCTGGTAGTACAATTTACCAGTATTGCGTCTGAGTGCTCCAGTGCAGAAAGCCTTTATTTTTTTTTATTTTTTATTTATTTATTTATTCATTCATTCATTATAAACTTATAGCTATGTACAATTTTTAAAAAATTAATGAAATAAAAGTCATCATTCTGTAACTTAGGAAGTTAGTTTTGAATGATACATTCCAAAATTTAATTAACAATTCCATAAATATTTGAAGTGGGGTGACAATCAGTTATAAGTAATTCATAGAAACAATTTTGATGGAAACAGTTAATGGGCTTAATTTTTGCTGAACGGGAAAAGAATATAAATGAAAATACATAACAATTCTAGAAAAACAATACTCTACGGAGAATTACGAAGAAACTAGCAATATTCTATGCTTAAGCTGATTATACCCTATTCTAGGGGTATATTAATTTTGACGCATAGTTTGTAACATACCTTAATATTGCCCGTAGACCCCTAAAAGTTACTATATTTATGATCAGCATCGATAGTAATGTCGATCTAGCCATGTCCGTCCGTCCGTCCGTCCGTCCGTCCGTCCGTCCGTCGGCAAAAATTAGGCCTTTAAACTGGACCTAGAGAGCTGAAATTTTAACCATATACTCTCTAGGGTCCCGAAATAATCAAGTTTAAGAATTTTTGAAATCCGCCCACAGACACGCCCACAAACTCAAAAAAACAAAATTTTGGAAAAAATCGAATTTTGAGCTAGAGAGCTGAAATTTTTAATATATACTCTCTAGGGGCCCTTTATGCTCGTGTGTAAATATTTTCAAAATCCGCCTACTGACACGCCCACAATTATTTTTTTTTTTATTTTTGAAAGTCCAAAGTTTGAGCTAGGGAGCTGAAATTTATAGTATATACTCTCTAGGTGCCCTTTATGCTCATACTTAAATTTTTTTTAAATCCGCCTACTGACACGCCCACAATTAAATAAAACAATTTTATTGAAAAACCAAAGTTTGAGCTAGGGAGCGTTTTTATTTACAAAAGCTTAGTTTTTTCGATAAAATCCTTTAAATTTTTGTCACGCCCACTTATGAGATATAGGAATAAGAATAGGGTATCCAACAGTTCGCCCAAGCGGACTGTAGCCCGCCCCTATGTTTTTAAAAGGGATTCAATGCTGTCATTATCATATGTGAATAGCCAGTCTTTAACTTTTCTCAAAAAAGAAGTAAAATGAAGTGTCGTTCTGATGAATAACGGTAGTTTGTTGAAAAGCTTTGGAGCTGTAGCAGTGTAAAATTGTGAGAAATGAGAACTACGCGTGAATGGTTCGATTACAAGATGCAAGTTATTTATACGTAGGCAGTAGAGTTGCGAGTTTCTGCTTGGGAAATTGCCACTTCTTTTAAAAAACTCTTTTAACACTTTATATACGTAAAGGTGTCTCATTGGTAGTATTCGCAGTTCCTTGTATAGAGGCCAACTTGCAACGAGTCTGTTTTCGTTACAAATAATACGTATTAAATGTTTTTGGGCAATCAAGAGAGGTCTCAAATAAGTGGAGTAACATCCGCCCCAGCTCGATATGCCGTATTGAAGTTTAGACTGCGCAAGACCATTATAAACAAGAGACAGAACCTTTTTTGAGCAGAATGGTTTAATGAGGTACATTTTACGGGAAACCAACAACAATGCGACCGCAGGATACGAATGTGATTCTTCCAATTTAAGTTTGAATCAATTAAAACCCCTAAATATTTAAATTGACGCACAGACTCAATTTTAAAGCAGTTATCAGAGCATTTAGATTCGGAACTAAAATTGGATTTGCCACACTTGTGAATAGGCAAGCTAAATTGTTTACAGTTGTGAGCATGAAAGTAAAGATTATAATCTGTAGCGTACACCTTAAACATAAAAAAATTATAAACACATAAAATTTCGTTCAGTTTCAGAAGAAACTGCCGACTCCCCATATCCTTGACACAGACCGGACATTTAACGAACACACTCCTGAATTTATTACCATTACCATAGTTAAACTTGGTTAACACTGAACTGTGAAACTAAAGCACAAATCACGTTCTTTGAAATAGAAAATTACACGCACTTTCTTTTGCCTGAAGACAGTGATCGTGGTAGGGTATTCAATCCCCAAAATCCGCAAGAAATTGCACAAGCTCCATATATTCGGAGTGAGTTATTCAAGGTAAGTGCGATTTTTCCTTTGCGCAAACAAAAACAAAGAGTATCAAATTAATTACCTTTGCATTATCTGCATAATTATTCGTCCTACAGCGTAAAGGGAATCGACAACCCTAAGCCACCTGTACACATACGTATATATATATTAAATATAATATATCTCCCGCTACCACTCATGCTAATCTAAAGCATACCGGATACAAAGAGATCGTTTAATAAGTTGCAGTGGTTATCCTGACTCACAGCAAACCTGAGAAAAGCAATCACTCGACAAATTCAATCCAAGGTATGTAAAAGTAATCCTACTCCTAAAATGAGCAAGTGCTAATTCCAATTTGGTGTCCACAGCAATTTGCGGACGCCCACCAAGTAACCTTCGGTTGTTCCCGTACGCTGCTATCTACATAACATACATAGATGTATTAGCAGCAGCCGAAAAGGGAGCGTCCGCAACATTTTTTTATTTTGTCTGTATTTCCCGACCATCGGTCAACATATCGACCAACACAAGGCAGCGCCGTGCTCTCGCGCAGTTTCACACGGAAGCGAAACGGGAGAACACGCGCGTAAAATCAGACCCGAAATCCCACGTGCGTGCGGGATCATTTTTTTCTCCAGCCAAGAACAAGGCCAACGTCCTCATCAAAACATAGTGCCCACAAGCAGTAGAGTGCATAAAAAAATAAAAATATAAAATAAGTTAAAAAGTGCTATAGTTGCTTACTGATTTGTTTTAAATACGTACACATAGTGTAACATAACCTAAATCTAAATCCTTTGACATAATGTGTTAACGTGTTAAAATACCTACCTAGTTCCTTATTTCCTAAATTGTATATCCATAAATCTTAACTTACTAAATTGCCTAAGAAATTTTAACTCTAACGTGTAACGTAGAATACAAAAAAAAAGAAGAAAAAAAACATACATCAAATCACCTATACTCATCATCGGAAGGAAACTTGTGGCCACAACTTTCGCCGGATGGACAAATTGTAAGTACATGCATTCAATTTATTTGCTTATACAGATTTCTTTGGCAATACTAAGATCTCAACACACAAATATAAAAAAAGACATATCTCTACGTTTAAATACTTAAATTTCACTAAACCTATCGAATTACCTAAAGATATACATACATAAAACGTGAATCGAAATCTCATTAAAGTTTTTAACATACCTAAAATGTTATCTACAAGCATCTACCTGTGTGCATAAACATAACTAGCCTATACAATACATTATATTCTATTTAATTACAATTCTTATACTTAAATTTTATAATCCTACGAGCACTATGAAGTTTATATTTTGTTTATGCAAAAGCACTAAACAATAAAAAAAAAAAAACTAAATTCAGATTGCACTTTCTGACACGTAATTCATTTAATGTCCTGTTTTCTTATCATATGATAATATGGAGTCATTACGCGGGTAATTGAAAAACAATTAGGGTTGTGATTTGGTGGATACTCTGCAAGGGTATCTTAGGGACTATCCTGAATAATATGGACGTAGGATAGTCATGGTGTACCTCGGCTAACCAGGTACATAGGGGGAGGGCTTGTCCAAAATGTTTCGCAACATCTGAAACATCGTCAGCCTCGTTCATTCATATACTTTTTTTCGTATGCTTTACCCATTCGTTTCTCGAATATTTTCTCTTTCTCATTCATCATTCTCTTTTGATTTTGGACGCAAGCCAATTTTACCACCAGGCACGATAATTATGTATGCATAGGGAGGCAGCAAGATCCCACCCCACCGACGAGCTAACGCCGTGCGATCACAAGCGTGCCTACTGCTGCCAAGGGACATAGGTCAACCACCACCCATTATTATAATCCCACCTAGCTATGACAAATCAGAAAGATTATTACCAGAAAGCTTAAACGACACCAGCTTAGTTTTCTCACTAATAATAAGGTAATGACTAGCAAACCACGTTCTTAGGATTTCAAGATCTTCTTCAATTTTGGTTACACAATCGAGCAATGAGTCAGACTGGTAAGTGAATGCTATATCGTCAGCAAAGGCAGTAGCTGACCCATTTAGTTTCAGTTTGAAAATAGAATAAATATATATGAGGAAAAAGAGCGGACCTAGCACGGACCCTTGCGGAGCACCATTTCTTAAAAAGCAGGAATTACTAAAGGTACCATTTACATTTACTTTTTGGTTCCTTTCTCTCAAGTATGATTGAAGCCACTTAAAAGATTCACCTCTGAAACCTGCAGCATAAAGTTTGTCAAGTAGAACATTGTGGTCAACCATATCGAACGCTTTTGTCATGTCAACAAAAAGCGCCATGGTTGTTTTATTACAGTCCAAGCTGCCATAAAGTTCACTACAAACTTTCAAAATAGCATCTTCCGTGGACATTTTTGATCTAAACCCAAATTGTTTATTGCTAAAAAAATTATTTTTATCCAGAAAGGACATGATTCGAACTTTCATTAGCTTTTCAAAAAGTTTAGAGAAAGTGGGAAGCAGGGATATCGGCCTATAATTAGAAACACATTTTCTGTTACCTTTTTTAAAGAGAGGTATAACTTCAGCACTTTTTAAGCAATTGGGGAAGCAACCATTTTCAACACTTACGTTGAACAAGTAGCTTAAAATATCTACTACATATAATGCTATTCTCTTAACTAAACTACTTGAGATACCATCAGAAGTACATGCATTTTTACTTTTTAGAGAGAGAATAGCAAGATAAATTTCACGCGAAGTAATCGAGTTGAAAACAAAACTATTTGATTGTAACCTATCCGTTATAAAAATTGAATCATTTGAGCAGTTGCAACTCAAGCAAAAAGCGGCAGTAGGTTTCAGCTTTTCAGAAATATCTGTGAAATATTTATTAAAATGATTAGAGATGGAGCTAGGGTCTTTTAGAGAGACACCATCAACTTGTAAATTATCAATTGCAATTACATTCCTATTTTTGCCTAATATGCAGTCTACAACCCTCCATTCCTCTCTAATATTTCCTTTAGCTCTTAGAAATGAACTGGCATAATAGTTGTTTCGAGTATCCTCTATTTTATTTTTAACCGTTCTGCAGAGCGAAACATAATATAATTTTAGACTTTCATTGTTGGGGTGTTTTTTACGTTTTTTGCTGACACTATTTTTCTTGTTGATAAGCCTGAGAAGATTATTTGACATCCATGGTTTCAAGTGTTTATTTCTCGAAGGTTTGCAAGATGGAGCAGTGCAAGACTTGATATGCTTTAGTGAAATTGATAAAAAGACATCAAAAGCATTAGAAGGATCGCTTTCCAAATAGACCGGCTCCCAGAATTCATATTTTAAAAGTTCCTTTAGTAAATTGTGGTCAATGCAATTATTGGATTTATTTTGAGTTTTGCGACAATTATTTAAATTCGGATTTAGAATGCCCTTCTTCAGAGCGACCATTCTGTGGTCAGTTAGACTTAGATCATTGGGATTTTACTTTGTGATTTGGAATTTGTATTAAATCTAGCAAAAATATGATCAATACAAGTACTTGAGGAATCAGTCACACGAGTTGCCTCGTTAATAAAACGTTTAAGACCATTTGCAGCCAAGAGATATAAGTAGACCTCAGTATAACTATCTGTATCATTTAAGATGTCAATGTTTATGTCTCCTAATAAAATTAGATTTTTAGCCTTGTTCATATTTAGAACAGTCTCACACACCCCGACAAAAAAAAAGAAAAAAAAGTTAGCTAGTGACTATTCGCCTTAACAAAAAATTATTGAAATGACTGAAGAAGACAACAGCTTGATAAATTGCTTGTTTATGTCTGATGAGGCCCATTTTGATCTAAACGGCAATGTAAATAAGCAAAATTGCCGTATATGGAGTGAATCTAATCCAGAAATACTGCATGAGACGGTTCTGCACCCAGAACGTGTCACTGTGTGGTGAGCAGTTTCATAAAGGTGTATTGTGGGGCCATACCTCTTTGAAGAAAACTGTGTAGCAGTAACTGTCAATGGGGCCCGTTGTTTTAAAGATGTTAAAGGAGTTTTTTTTACCCAGAACTGCGCCGAAGAAATATCCGTTTCAACAGGATTTGGTTCCAGCAAGATGGAGCAACTGCACACATAGCCAGACCGGTTATGGCGGAGCTCCAACGAAAATTCCCAACAAAATTAATATCCAGAAACTCCACTTTCCGCTGGCCCCAAGGTCACCTGACCTGACTGCACCAGACTTTTTTTATGGGGCTATGTCAAGCAAGACCAAAACAAAGTGAGGATAGCGACATCCAAGCTTTTTTTTTATAATAAACACGCACTAAAGGAGTTGGGACCCTTATAATAGCTACACAGCGCGGGCGTTAAGGAAATTAGGGTGAGAAGAAAAGGAGAGATGCCGATGCACGTTGGTTTTGAATGTTTGTAGGTTATAATGTGAAGGAAAAACAGTGCGTGAAAGAGTGTCCACATTCGTGTTGTACGGCTGAGGAAAGATTCTTTGAACTTCACCGTGCTTACGAACACAGGCTTGATGGTGAACTGATGAGCATTCCTTGCATGCCGGGTATTGCGGTTAAAATTTTCAAGGGGAGGAATGCAACTGGCTATTTCGTTTGAGCAACAAAGCTGCTGAACCAGACGGTTTAAATGCCGAGCTTTTTAAGGCAGCGGGAGATGACCTGGAAGAGAGCATAGACCAACTCGTTTCCAAGATTCGGTCAGAAGAAAGTATGCCTGATGAATGGACCCTCAGCATTGTTTGCCCGATTCGCAAGAAAGGAGACCCTCTAAAGTACGCCAATTATAGAGGCATCAGTCTCCTGAATACTGTCTATAAGATCAAGTCTGCTGTACTGTGTGAACGACTGAAACCATTCGTCAACGATCTGATTGGTCCCTATCAGTGCGGTTTTAGGCCCGGTAAGTCCTCTGCCGTTGTAGGGCACAGTAGTTCAGTGGTTAGTGTGTCTGCCTACTAATCGAAATAACATCTTGATGTTTTTTTCCACTGCCCCACCTCTTGCGAACGTCTGACAAACATCCAAGAGTATCAATTGTCATGAGAAGCTTCTCAAATTTGCCAATCGGATTCGGCTTAAAATTGTAGGCCCCTTACACTTCGCAAAGAAAATGGTTGGAGAAGCTAGGTTTTAGGCCCTCTATGGGCCGTTAATGCCTAATATTTATTTTTTTATTTTTAAGTCCTCTGCCGATCAGATATTCACACTACAGCAGATCCTGGAGAAAACCCAAGAAGTCCAAATCGATACCCACCATCTTTATATCGATTTAAAAAAAGGATTTAGACAAGGTGATGCGCTGTCATGTGACTTCTTCAACATCATACATACTTGAGAAAATTGTGCGAAACTTGCAAGCCAACACTAGAGGCACAATTTTCCAATAGTCGGTGCAACTACTTGCATATGCTGATGACATTGACATAATTGGCAGAACACAGCGATCTGTCACTGGTATGTTTGCAAGTATTAGCACAGAAGCGGCAAAAATGGGTTTAGTGGTGAATGAGGGCAAAACAAAATATATGCTGTCAACAAGAAGGGACACACAACATCGACGAATCGGACAGAACGTCACGATAGACAGCTATAATTATGAGGAAGTTAGGGACTTTGTCTACCTCGGCCCCGCTATTAATTCTGATAATGACACCACAGCTGAAATCAAATGAAGAATTACACTTGCCAACCGCTGTTTCTTTGGCCTAAAGCGGCAATTGATAAATGAGGCCTTGTCAAGATAAACTAAGGAGACTCTATACAAGACCCTCATTATTCCAGTCCTGCTCTACGGCGCAGAAGCGTGGATATTAGCAAAAGCGGATGAAATTCTTCTTGGTCGTTTCGAACGCAAAATTCTTCGATTGATTTTCGGTCCCGTTTGCGTTGACGGGCTTTGGAGGTGGAGATTTAACAGCGAACTCTACGAGCTGTACAGCGACATCGACCTGGTCAAAACAGTACGTATCAGTCGACTACGATGGCTAATACATGTAGAGCGATGGACATTTGGTCCCGTATATATATTTAATTCGTATCGAAAGAGAAACAAGTGAAAAGCTGACTTGTTTCTCTTTTAATGACTACAAAACGGTTTGCAGACCCCACTGTCAGCTATACCCAAAGGATAGAGCAACTCCTTGACCATTGCTTCACTCGTTTTTGCCAATGACTCTTAAATCAAACATTTTATTATTCCCGTACACTTATTTTACTATATATAAGGAAACTTCCTTTTTACTATTTATCCCGATTGTCTTGATTATTGTGTTTTGACGTTTTGTGAGTTAGGCGCAGCAGAAAATGAGTCGAAACAATAACGTTGATATGAAAGCCGTTTGAAAGGTTACACGAAGCAAAACGTCAAAACGACACGTTAAACGATCATCGTCTTACGTGATGGTACCCTACTTTTTCGTCGGAGTAGCAGTAGTTGCGACCGAGACATACAAATTGGTTACGAGAAATCTGAATGAACGCCTGCATACATCAATGCAATATTTTATCAGAGCGGTAAATAAAACCAGACGCAACTAACTAAGGCCCAATTTATTGACTCTCTATTAAATTTAAAAGCGCCATTAAAAATGGGAAACTCATAGTATTTAGAAATTCTATTTAATAACTTTCCATTAGCGGTTTTAAAATAGGCTGCCTATATTGTGTTATAATATTTTTATCGATGAACGTGCGTTATGGTCAATTATCTCCAATATTTGTTGAATTTGAGTGATGTCAATAAAAACGCATCGTCGAACGTAGCGAATACAAAATGGCCGAAAGAACAAAAATGTGCTGCATTAAGTCCAAAACAAATGTCCAGAATATATCTTGAACAGAAAATAGAACATTGAATGGGCGAACACATGTTAGCTCTGCAGCCACTGCAGTTCTGCAATATTCTCAATCCACTGCATGAAAGTGCAGTCGCCAATCTCACCAAACCACAAAAGAGAAAACCAGCAAATTTGATTGTCTGTTTTCCTTAATTTTTTTTACTGTCGAAATGCATTTTTTTATTTTCGTTAAATGAAAGAAGTTTTTTTTTTCTTTCTTTTGTGCACTTTTGTGTTCTCCCACAGCAATTATGACAGCAACCTATCCAGTGCACGTAAAATAATTCGGCACATAAGATTTATATGGAGTGATACATACAGTGAAGCATACAGAATTTTTGTGCATGTATTTTGGGCATAATAAATAAGTATGAATACGCTGTGCCCTGTGCTATATAATATTGCATTCGATGGAAAGGAAATGAACCAGTGTTCAGCGGATTCCAAATACAAATACAAGAATACAACTGCACAAGTCTGGGGCCGAAGTGATTGTTTTACGACCTTATCCCATTGTTATCGTGTAAAGAATAAAAACACCTAGGAAAAAGCGTTTCTGACAGTCAACAATCTATCTGGTGCACTTAGGAATGCGGATCTTATCAAAATATGCAGCTTTGCAATTCAGTGTGCGGTTTTGTAAAAATCCACCCCATATGCACTCATACGAAAACAATGAATCAAATTGCAGGAGTATTCACTTTACGATGCAGTTTGTCTAGTATCATTGGGAAAGTGCAACAACAATATATACTGACTCAAATGTTACAACAGTTTTGCACTTTAGCTATACCTCAACCGTATACAGGAATACACAATGGAGTAAAATTTGCGCTTGTACTTTTGTCAGGTGGGATTATCTGAGGCTATTTCGACGGTATATCTTTTTCCCCTTTCACAAACGATAAACCACCGAGGATAAAAAAGTTTTATTATTGTTTGCAGTCCTACAACCCCGAAATAGTAAAATTTATAAAATACGACTGGCGTTAACACCTCGTCAACTGACGACAGTGCAAGTGGAACCTCGGCATTTAGTATAGCCGGTGTTGCGCCATACCAGTCGCTCTGCATCATTTCCAACAATTGTCATTTAATGTTTTGTGGAACGTAATTCTAGTTCGACAATTTGGCGTTTAAGTTTCTTTTTCCTTATCCTGGCTGCCGTTTTAGCGTGGCGTTTACCTAGCCTGGCGTAAGGAATAAGTTATAGCTAAGCATAAAAGGTCGATTGAAAATGTAAGTTTTGTTTAATGTTTCGATACATTAAATTAAATTTGTATTCTGTTAATTGTACAAATAACATTATTATCATCTACTAGCCACTAATGGAAAAAAGTTAGCTTGGCAACCAATTTCAAACCAGGTGTTCAACAAACGGCTTCACAGAAAACTAGGATGAAAGAGGTATCTGTCATATTAAGTGGATTAGAATTCCCAATAACGGACGATAAAGAATGGCAAACGGCAGGTCTAGAAACTGTTAAGTAAGGAAAAACCGCAAAGTGTTATATTTATTATAAAAGTTTGGTGCGTTGCCAAATTTAAATTCAAAAAGCAGCTTGTTTTCAATAAAAACGACGTTTGAGTCGCAGTTAAAGGACAAGGACAGTACAGGCAAAAATACTTGAATGAAACAGACAAAGCTGTAGCAGAACTTCGTGAACAACAGAATTGCGACAAGTTTATGTATTGCTGGCAAAGAAAACGGCATTGTTATTTCAGAATCCTCTCCTGCACTTCATCAAGGATATAACCAAGGGTTTTTCGTTTAGTCAAAATTACTTTTTGAATCCAAAACTTAGACCCTTCTTTGTACCTACTTAGCATCTGGTAAATCCAATTTATACGACTTCGACCTAATACTTTTCCGTGTTCGATATGTTTTCCATCTTACTTCTTGGTCTACATATTTGCTACTCCACGACATAATATATTTAAAAAAAAAAAACTAAAAAATAAGATCATATTCATTTCATACAGAAAAATATACCTAAGTTTGTCATTTGTCATTTTTTTTTCTGTGAAACCTATGTGGAATATAAATAAAACGACACACAAGGCGTTTCGCTCCCGTAAAACCGACACCTAAACCGCACAAAACCGCCACGACTCAAAAAACGGCAAAAGTCGATTAACTTAAACGCCAGTCGTAATAAGAATGATTAAATTCCTTCTTATATTATAGAAACATAGGGACGGGCTACAGTCCGCTTGGGCGAACTGTTGGATACCCTATTCTTATTCCTATCCCTCATAAGTGGGCGTGACAAATGTCTAAGTATGGTTGAATTGTTAAGAACACTCTACATATTGTGTGCGCTCTAAGGATTTTATCAAAAAAAAAAAACGCTCCCTAGCTCAAACTTGGGTGTTTCAATAAAATTGTTTTATTTAATTGTGGGCGTGTCAGTAGGCGGATTTAAAAAAAATTAACACATGAGAATAAAGGGCCCCTAGAGAGTATATATTATAAATGTCAGCTCCCTAGCTCAAACTTTGGATTTTCAAAAATTAATATACCCATAGAATAGAGTATAAAAAAATTATTTAATTTATTTGTGGGCGTGTCAGTGGGCGGATTTTGAAAAAATCTTATCCCGAGCAGTTTTAGGAGTCATAGATCATATATAAAAAATTTCAGCTTTCTAGCTCAAAATTCGATTTTTTCCAAATTTTTTTTTTAGTTTGTGGGCGTGTCTCTGGGCGGATTTCAAAAATTCGTAAACTTGATTATTTCGGGACCCTAAAGAGTATATGGTTAAAATTTCAGCTCTCTAGGTCCAGTTTAAAGGCCTAATTTTTGCCGACAGACGGACGGACGGACGGACGGACGGACATGGCTAGATCGACATTACTTTCGATGCTGATCGTAAATATAGTAACTTTTAGGGGTCTACGAGCAATATTAAGGTATGTTACAAACTATGCGTCAAAATTAATATACCCCTAGAATAGGGTATAAAAAAGAAAACAATTCAGAAGACATTTAACGCTTAGCGTCGGACAAATAATCTCTTATTTTATACAACGCCGTGGTGAGTGTAGCGTGGATTTAGTGCTGAATCAACGTTGCTCCCCAAAAAGAGAAATCTGCTGCATGTTACTTAACGCGGCGACTAACGACAGTCGTGAATTCAAGCCTGATATTAACAAACTGGTTAAAGTGCATCAGATTCATCCTTCACAATAGATGAGTTTTCAATTCGAAGCTTTTTTTTAATGTTCATAAAAATATTTTAAAATACGATCAAGAATGCTTTTTAAATGCACTCATTGAACATAGAATAGACATGGGCCTTATCTTATCCATATCCGTGTATGACCAAAAGTTGAGGCAACAAATACTACAAAGTCCCACAGGTATTAAAAACTTTTGGTCATTTGTTAAAAACATCAAGAATTCGGCCTCATCATCTATCCCGACACTCATTTACAATGACATTCTAGCTGTCTATAGATACGGCCAATATGCTTGCTGCTCACTTTGCAGTCAGCTCAACGTTCCCAGATTGTGCTATCTCTCCCCCTGTAGTCGAGCGCGTAGAATACTCCGGTGATTTGATGACATATCTAACCGAAAAGTGGAAACAATCTCTTCACCAAGGTGGTGAAAGTAAGTTTGTTGCACTTGATATTGCAAAGGCATTTGACAGAGTTTGGCATCAAGCTCTCTTGTCGAAAATGCGTGCATTTGGAATCGATGATACTCCTCTTCAATGGATTAGAAATTACCTTTCCGTTCAATTCAAGTTGTTTTGAACGGTTTCAAATCTGCAACTCACCAAATAAATGCTGGTGTCCCCCAAGGCTCTGTTCTGTCCCCGACTCTCCTTCTCATTTTTATAAATGATCTCCTCTCTGTTACTTCTTATCCAATCCATTCCTTTGCTGATGACAGTATCCTCAGCTTCTCATATTAGTTTCTTGGGTCACGCCACTCATCTTCGGGTGTGGCACTATAATGGCAACGTATGTTAAGCTCATTAAATTCTGATACGAGTATTAATAGCATAACAACCTTGTGTGAATGACCACATATTCGATGTCGCCAAGAACGCAGGGACATGTATAGGCTTCCTTAAGCGATGTAAGAAATATTTCAGCAATTCTGATCTGGCTACAATTTATAAGGCGTTTACGCGCCCGAAACTCGAGTACAACGCCAATATCTGGTCCATTGAATCAATAACTTATTTGGAGCTACTTGACAGGATCCGAAAAAGCGCGATAAAATTCATTAACGACCGAGAAATCGCGAGATCGATTGACTCTCTTAGTTATCGTCGTAATGTCTCCTGCCTTTCGTTATTTTATCGTTATTTCCACCGTAAGTGCTCGAACGAAACAGCCAGTTGCATTCCTCCCCTTGAACATTTCAATCGCAACACCCGCCATGCAATGAATGCCCATCAGTTCACCCTCAAGCCTGTATTCGGACGTACAAGAATATTTCCTCAGCCGTACAACACGAATGTGGAATACTCTTCCACGCATTGTTTTTCCTTCACATTGTAACATACAAACATTCAAAACCAACTTGCATCGGCATCTCTCCTTTTCTTCTCACCCTAATTTTCTTAACGCCCGCCCTGTGTAGCTATTACATTATAAGGGTCCCAACAAATCCCTTTAGTGCGTGTATAAAAAAATGCACCTTTAATAATACGAGGGCGGGTCAATAAGTCCGTGACTTTTTGAATTTCTGACCTCTTTACTGAAACAGCAACACTGCTCCTGTCAACAGGCATCTGTCAGTTGACTCCTGTCAAAATTTAAACTTGCTGCGTCAGTTAGTTTGTGTTTGACAGCTATTTTTATCAGACTACTCACTAATTTGAGGAGAAAATGGAAAAAAGTGAATTTCGTGTGCTTATTAAGCATTATTTCTTGCGAAAAAAAACCATTACCGAGACCAAGGCTAAGCTTGAAAAATACTATGGGGACTCTGCACCATCGATTTCAATGGTAAAAAAGTGGTTTACTGAATTTCTTTGTGGCCGTACAAGCACTGAAGATGCCGAACGTCCTGGACGCCCAGTTGAGGTCTCTACACCCGAAACAATCGAAAAAATTCACGATATGGTGTTAGCCGACCGAAGATTGAAAGTGCGAGAGATTGTGGAAGCCGTAGGGATCTCGAATGGCTCAGTGGTTTCAATTTTGAATGATCACTTGGGCATGAGAAAGCTTTCCGCAAGATGGGTGCCGCGTTTGCTCACAGTCGACCACAAACGCAATCGTGTAACAACTTCACAGGAAGGTTTGGCGGTGTTTAATCGCAATATGGAGGAGTTTTTGCCCCGTTTTGTAACCGTGGACGAAACATGGATAAATCACAACACACCAGAGACCAAACAACAGTCAAAACAGTGGGTTTCTAAGGGTGAATCGGCGCCAAAGAAGGCCAAGGTGGGTTTGTCAGCCAATAAAGTTATGGCGACTGTTTTTTGGGATGCACGCGGGATAATCCACATTGACTACCTTCAAAAGGGAAGAACAATCAATGGGGAATATTATGCCAACTTATTGGACCGATTCAATGACGATTTGAAAAAAAACCGACCTCATTTGGCCAAGAAAAAAGTTCTTTTCCACCAAGACAATGCAAGGGTGCACACATGTGCAGTTGCCATGGCAAAAAACCATGAATTGGGCTATGAATTACTCCCTCATCCACCCTATTATCCAGATTTGGCTCCGAGCGACTACTTCTTGTTCCCAAACCTGAAGAAATGGCTTGGTGGAAAAAGATTTGACTCCAATGATGAAGTCATCTCGCAAATAAAGGCCTATTTTGAGGACCTCGACAAATCATTTTTTTTGGAAGGGATAAAAAAATTGGAGAAGCGTTGGACAAAGTGTATAGAGCTCAAGGGAGACTACGTTAAAAATAATTTTTTTTTTTTTATCAAAAAATCTGTGTTTTATTCCAAAAGTCACGGACTTATTGACCCGCCCTCGTAAAACTTGCAATACTTGCTGGTTTTAAGATGAGCAAAATATATGAAGTTAAAAAATTTTGGTTGGCTCTTGAAAATGTTGTATTCCCAAAGTGGGTGTTGGCTGACATAAGTTTCGGAACCTATGCCATAGATGCAAGCATGTGTGGCGTACTCCATAGAAAAACTGAGCATTTTATAAGCATCCCCAATCCTACAGACACTTTGCCTAGTTTTACTTTTTGGCATGGAAACAACCTACCTTACCCACAGTGTGTGACCCAAGTTTGTTCAAACAAACAAAGCTTCTAAGCAAATTCGTTCATCCGTCTTCCATCTTTAATTTCGAACTTGCCGAATTTTCGTTTCAAGACAACGTGAGAAGCCTACTTATGCAAGCACGAGTCAGCTCACACTCTCTTTTGCATTCGTCTTGTTGGCTTTTAAGGAGCCACACGCTAAAAACCTAAGCCAACGCTGAACAGTAAAGAAGTAATTTTTTTTCTCTTGTCTGTCCGCGTGTCTAATTGAAAACTTCTAACCCTGAATTTATAAAATTTTAGTTGGGGATAATAGATTCTCCAATATAGGGCGAAATAAAACGTTTGACGAGAAAGGATATTGAGAACGTGGGATAAATTTGATTCTGCCACGAATTGTGCGAAATAAAGAACAGAAAATCTGCGGATGGTTTGATGGCGGATAGTGCCTCCCAAGAAATCAACCGGTGCTTGGCGAGTCGATACGTTATCGCTACACCACCATCCGCTCGCATTTTTTTTTGTCTCTACAATAAACCGTATGAGGGCGTGGAGTACCACAACATTAAATGTCCCATACGCCCTAGCTGCCAGTAAAGCCCAGCAATCACCAGATGCCCATAAACCTTTTTTTTTTTAATACATAGATATTTATTTCTTATGGTTCCATAATACAGAAGAAGTTTTTATGATTTATAAGTTTTACAGTATTCATAATAACTAAGAACATTTAAGAAAATTTTGTGACATTTTTTACTTTTATATACATTATATACATACTTTTATATACATATTCTATTAATATAATGGATAAAGTGTAGTGGCTAGAGTTTTTTTCTGTGCGCAAACAAACAAAAAAAAAAGTGAAAATACTAAGTCCTTATTATATACTTACCTACTAGATTAATCTCAATTATTTCGAAACAAAATTTTTACTCATATCCCTAATCTAAAATTGTCCTACTTAAAGATAAATTAATCTAAAGTTATGCTTACCTAAGAGTATAAACTGGAGAAGATACAACCATAATTTTTATCTATTTAATGAGTTTATTTGATAACCTAATATTTGTTTTGGTGTAAAGATTAATTATACCCTATTCTAAGGGTATATACATTTTGACGCATAGTTTGTAACATACCTTAATATTGCCCGTAGACTCCTAAAAGTTACTATATTTATGATCAGCATCGATAGTAAGCATCGATCTAGCCGTTTCCGTCCGTCCGTCCGTCGGCAAAAATTAGGCCTTTAAACTGGACCTAGAGAGCTGAAATTTTAACCATATACTCTCTAGGGTCCCGAAATAATCAAGTTTACGAATTTTTGAAATCCGCCCACAGACACGCCCACAAACTCAAAAAAACCAAATTTTGGAAAAAAAATTTATATGATCTATGAATCTGCTCGGGATATAAAATTTTCAAAATCCGCCCACTGACACGCCCACAAATAGATAAAACAATTTCATTGAAAAACCAAAATTTGAGCTAGGGAGCTGAAATTTATAATATATAGATATTCTCCAGGAGCCCTTTAAGCTCATGTTTTTTTTTTTTTTTTTTAATATAGTGTTTCTAATATTACTCCCAAGGCATAGTAATATTAACGTTACTCTCAGCATTTCTCTGAGAATTACCTATCCTGGTTGAAAGCACGAGACTTGGAACAAGAACTAGGCTCGGACAAATAATAGGGGTAGGTGGAAAATCGTACTTGCGACTCTATCTCACTTAAGATAAGAAAACAAAAACCACCTCCCTTCATACTACAACTAGGTTATTCCTATCCAGTAGTTTTATTCAAAGTGTTAAATACGCGTCTGGCAGGCAGCTTCCCAGTGGAGGCACCTGCTAATACCGCCATAAGCACGCGGTTACATCTTATTGCGCTAATTCAAATGGTTTTATCCTTTGTAATCGGCGCACTAGGTTAGTATCGTCTCGAATTTGTAGCATGGTGTTATTGCAATGACCGTGAAGGCGTGTCTGTTGTTTGCGGGCAAAATGATTTACGTCATCTTCGACGGTAGCCATACTTAGGTCTCTGTGGATATCTGTGTTTCTAACGAACCATGGTGCATTTACTATTTTTCTTAGCACTTTGTTTTGAAAAGTTTGTAAGATTTTGATATTACCGGATTTTGTACATCCCAAAGTTGTATACCGTATGTCCAAACCGGTTTTAGTACTTGCTTGTATATAAGCAGCTTGTTCTGCATGCTGAGTTGGGAAAATCTACCAAGCAGCCAGTGCATTTGTTTACATCGAATGGCGAGCTCTTCGCGATTCTTCTTGACGTGCGGTTTCCATTTTAATTTCGCATCGAGTGTCATTCCCAAATATTTTGCCTCGTTTGCGTACGGAATTCGTACCGAATCAAAGAAAATGGGTAAGTTGTCTACATTTTTATAAGTAAAATTCACGTGCGTTGATTTGGCCTCGTTGAGAGCAATACGCCAAGTCTTTGTCCAATCACAAATTTTGTCAATAGAGCGTTGGAGTTTATTAGTTGCTGATTCAACGGTAGTACTGACCGCTAATAAAGCTGTATCGTCTGCAAATGTGGCTACTGTTGAGCCTTCTTCTTGAGGAATATCACTAGTGTATATTAGAAATAGGATCGGTCCAAGAACGTTTCCTTGGGGAACTCCTGCCGCGATTTCTTTAAATTCAGAGTAATCATTTCCGTGTTTTACACGAAAGAGTCTGTCTGATAAGTAACAACTAAGGATATCAGATAACTTTTTCGGAAAAGCTAGTCTTAGCTTATGTTTCAAGCCCGTATGCCATACTTTATCAAAGGCCTGAGAGACGTCGAGAAAAACACTAGAACATATTTTTTTCTCCTCTAGGGCTTTTTCAATTACATTGGTTATTCTGTAAACCTGGTCGATTGTAGAATGCTTAGTCCTGAATCCGAATTGGTGATCAGGTATTAGTCGACGTTCTTCGATAATCGGATTTAGGCGTTTTAACAAAAGTTTTTCGAATACCTTCGACATTATCGGTAAGAGCGGTATTGGCCTATATGATTTTTTGTCATTTAGTGGTTTACCGGGCTTTGGAACCATTATAACTTCAGCTACCTTCCATTGTCATGGAACGTACAATAACCTGAACGATGCATTGATAAGATAGGCAAACTTGATTAAAGCTTTCCTAGGTAACTCTTTAAGAACCTGTCCTGTGATTAAGTCATATCCAGGAGCTTTGCTTAATTTTACACGGTTAAAAATTCTGGGGTGTTTTTTAATACGGCCCTCATATTACAGCCGTATGCAATACATGAATAATTTGTTTTTAATATTCCAACTTTATTAAACATTGTTTGTAATAATTTGGTATTAAAATTCAGTACATATCCCACTAAAATGTTTTTTTTTAATACTTTTCCACTAAAATTTAATCTTCAAATATGAAAATATAATATTTCTATATTATAATCTATTACCATTATTATTGAAAACTAATATTTCAATAATTTGTTATTTGATTTTAGTAGAATATCTGGTTAAAAGTGACCATAATAAAATAATGTATTGAAATTTAATATTTGATTGTATTAAAATTCAATAAATTTTATTTTTAGCGCGAAACTCTCGACTCAAGAAATACTTTTTAACTCGTACTTGAATTGAATATCGAGGTATTAGATTTTAATACCTTAACCCTTCAGTATTACATTTTAAGACCAAGGTATTGATTTTTAACCCTTCAGTATTAGATTCAATATCATGGTATTCATTTTTAACCCTCCAGTATTAGATTTTAATACATGGTATTAATTTTTAATTTTAATATTGAATAAAATTTTGTCGAAAGAAAACTAAATTAGTTTGTTTCAACACGTCGGTCGGCAACATGGAGTTCCTAATGGATAATTTAGTTGGGACTTACATTAAAGTGAAAAGCGTGGAAAAAATACAATCATTTTAAAAAAAATTAAAAATCAGACTAATAATCATCTGAATCCTTAGTCGTTTCAAATGAAGATATCCTTCTTTCAAGTAAGTAATTAATAGCAAGTTTAAGTGCCATATATTTATTTCCTGGAGAGTGCAAACCATGCCAATTTATTTAAAATTGTTTTTTTGTTTTAGTCTTGGAAAACGAAGAACTGGTGAACGGATTTACTTTGAAAGATCGAGACGGTGTGCTGATTCCAGTGGATTCCTTGTGCGATATAGTGCGGCGGTATTCAGGCTGTGCCTGCTTCTTTGTGGTTCTTGACACTGCTGATAGAGAGCCTCCTAAATGTGAAAATTTGAAAAAAACAAGAAGCAGCAATTGGGAGCTCTCTTCTTTTATACAAAGAAGTAAGTAACTTTTTCAATAGTAAATTTAATGTACCTTTCTAAATAAAATGTTCCTAATTTTACAGGGATTAAAAGCATTTATAAACATAGGGACGGGCTACAGTCCGCTTAGGCGAACTGTTGGATACCCTATTCTTATTCCTATCCCTCATAAGTGGGCGTTACAAAAGTCTAAGTGACAAAAGTCTAAGTATGGTTGAATTGTTAAAAACGCTCTACATATTTTGTTATACAACATTTAAAGGATTTTATAAAAAAAAACGCTCCCTAGCTCAAACTTGGGTGTTTCAATAAAATTGTTTTATTTAATTGTGGGCGTGTCGGTAGGCGGATTTAAAAAAAAATTAACACATGAGCATAAAGGGCCCCTAGAGAGTATATATTATAAATTTCAGCTCCCTAGCTCACTTTGAATTTAAAAAAAAAAAAAAAAATAATAATTGTGGGCGTACCAGTGGGCGGATTTTGAAAATATTTACACATGAGCATAAAGGGCCCATAGAGAGCATATATTATAAATTTCAGCTCCCTAGCTCAAACTTTGGATTTTCAAAAAAAATGTTTTATTTATTTGTGGGCGTGTCAGTGGGCGGATTTATACATGAGCTTAAAGGGCCCCTAGAGAGTATATATTAAAAATTTCAGCTCCCTAGCTCAAATTTTGGTTTTTCAATAAAATTGTTTTATTTTTTTGTGGGCATGGCAGTGGGCGGATTTTGAAAATTTTATATCCCGAGCAGTTTTAGGGGTCATAGATCATATATAAAAAATTTCAGCTTCCTAGCTCAAAATTTGATTTTTTTCAAAATTTTGTTTTTTTGTGTCTGTGGGCGGATTTCAAAAATTCGTAAACTTGATTATTTCGGGACCCTAGAGAGTATATGGTTAAAATTTCAGCTCTCTAGGTCCAGTTTAAAGGCCTAATTTTTGCCGACGGACGGACGGACGGACATGGCTAGATCGACATTACTATCGATGCTGATCATAAATATAGTAACTTTTAGGGGTCTACGGGCAATATTAAGGTATGTTACAAACTATGCGTCAAAATTAATATACCCCTAGAATAGGGTATAAAAACAAGGACAGCGGCATACATTTTGGATGAGTACGACCGTACAAATACGCTAAAGCCATTCGAACACTATATTTTAAAAAATAAACTTTTCATATTTAGGCCTTTTTTTATGAATGATACTTATGTCAAATAGTTTTAGTTTTTATATAGCTATAAGATTACTTTGTTCTAGGGAGCTGAAATTTATAATATATACTCTCTAGGGGGCCTTTATGCTCATGTGTTAATTTTTTTTAAATCCGCCTACTGACACGCCCACAATTAAATAAAACAATTTTATTGAAACACCCAAGTTTGAGCTAGGGAGCGTTTTTTCGATAAAATCCTTTAAATGTTATATAACAAAATATGTAGAGCGTTCTTAACAATTCAACCATACTTAGACTTTGTCACGTCCACTTATGAGGGATGGGAATAAGAATATGGTATCCAACAGTTCGCCCAAGCCGACTGTAGTCCGTGCCTATGTTTTTTTTATGTGTTGAAAGCCTAAGAAACTAAGTAGAACATTTAACACATCATGGTCACAGAAGACTCATCATGGCGGAACTTTGTGCAAAAATTTCTTCGCATCGATGTATTCAGAGTGAGTAAATACAATAGTTTTTTGTTTAAATATCTTAATTTCTTGGCTATCAATTTCTTTTTTCTTTTTGAATTCAATTGTAAATTATTATTTTTACCATATTCAATTTCTGCCAATTTCATATTTATTATTCCTTTTGTTTTTATGCCCAAGCAAATTATTATGAAATTGCAAAGTTACCTTTTTTTGTAATAAATACCTACTTAATAATATATGATATATATAGATACTACGTCTCTATACCCTTAAATAAAGAATTGATTGAATTCCAAATTTAATACCAATAATTTTGGGAATTTGCATTTATTAGGAAATTAAACGATTTACCTACCATGTGGTAAGTTGAAAATTTTTTGTTGAGGTGATCTTCTGAAATGTACTAGTTAAATGTAAGGGACAAATCCAATGGCGTTTGAGGAGGGATTAGTCATGGTATGATTTCATGGCGGCAGCCGTTGCCACATTAGAAAAAGAGGGGGTCCTCAAGATAGTGCAACAACAACTATCACTATGCTGATAAGGGAAATCTTCACATAAGCCTGTTCTTCCATATTTCCTTTTTAATAATCCAAATGCCACGGTCGGCAGCACAATTAATACATCTGTGCTTATCGAGTAGAACCGAATCCAACGTGTTAACATGGATTCAAGGAAAAAGTGTATGTGCACCCGTATCCTTCCGAGTGCGAGGATCTCCTTATCTGTCGCTATCCTTCTTTCGGCTTCTTATTTTCTTTTGTTTCACCTTCTTTTGGCACGATAATTTTTTTTAATAGTCCGGGTAGCTAATGAGCAGCAAAGACCCACCCCACCGTCGAGTGAATGCCGTGCAACCGCAAGCGTGCCAGCTGCTGCTTTTCGTGTCGAGGATCAAACCTTAGCTCACCTATGACTCATGAATGAGATATACACCGGCTAATAGGACACACCTGACTATTACACACCTATCGTAAAAGAGGTGAACAGAATTTTATCCCCAAGTCATGTAGGTATATGGATTATACATAATCAATCCGAATCCGAAGACAACGACTTCTAGAAATAATATGTTGACTGTTCCGCAGGTTTAAATATTTTACCAATTAATCCTAAGAGACCATGTATTGTTTTGGTGACACACTGAACTCAGTTGTAACTTAACAATTAGGTTTGTATCTTGTGACCTGCGTTAATGAAATTGGGATGCTTACTTGAAGGTCTCACCAAAGTAGCTAGCATCTTCAAATCCACTTGAAAACTTTAGTAGATTTCCACTAAATGTGGAATATTTTCCAAATTGAAGCAGATTCCCGTGGAATTATTTCCCTCCACCGCCGCGCCATTATCTCTGAACAGCTCACCCAATGAATGATTGAAAATGTTAAATTAAACATTAAATTTCGATTGAAGTCAAATTAACATACGGATAGAGAACATGATAGCAAAATAAACCCAAACAAACTCAGTATAGGTACTCTAGGAGGATAGTGCTAAAAATCACACAAACCATTTGAGCAATCCCGAAATACGCTTTGATTTCCATTCAAAACTGACTCGATTGCCAGTTACGTTGCCACAATAGCTGTTGAATTTTTATGGCGTCAAATACATTAACCCCATGTATACAGCGCCCGCAGGCAAACACTGTGAAACCCAAGTATGGCTACACTCCGACAAGATAACAAAACCGATAGCTTTCCTTGTTCCCAAACGAAAAAATACAAACAGAGATTGATTTTATGACCCCCTACCCATTTTACAATATAAAAAAAGTCGCTCACTCAATATTTATTTATGCATTGAAAAATCAAACGCAGAAAAACTTTGCGCCAAACTTTCCACCAAAAACCATCACCCGGGCCAGCCGGCGAAAATAGTGGGAGGAAACGGGTTCTACTTTAATACAAAACCCTTGTGCGATTTTGTGTGCCAAATTGAAAAAAATTGAGACGAGCGAACGAATGCAGTAAGAGGAAGCGAAAGACGGTACTTTTAGCAGTGACGGAAATAAGGGCCAAAGCGTCTGTCGCGTAGGTACCTATCCATACCTATATCCGTTGCTGCCACCGGGACCTGGCCTGACACTATACGGGGTTGGGTACATGTTGAATACGGTTGCTTTTGCTATTCAATACAGAGTCAAGTGTTCAATTCGTATTTAAGTAAAATGGAGTAGAAGATAAACTCGCACACGGATTACGAGAACCGAATAATGAATACGAAGGAGCAGAAGATTGAAAATTCGTTTCCCATCCACTCGAAGTCATCTGCGTACCCTCGGCGAAATATTGCAAATGATGTCATCGATTCGGCAGAAAGATTGTCGTCGTGTTAAGAGTTGACGCTCTAATTCACGTTAGTTGTGATGGTTTCTGTCGATGTTGGAGTAATGCTGTGATTCAGGAATCTGGAAGGATGTTTTTTGTTTGCTTTTGTTATTTTTTTATGTTTGACAATAACCGTGAATCTTATATATCTTTAATGAAAGGAATCATGCAATAATTTTATTAGAATGTCTCAGTTTCATTCCTTTTTCAAAGGAGACAAATTGTTGATTATTGCTTAGAGAAGTTTAAATAGAAATTAGTTCCACTGATTTTGTATTCCCCTTAACAATTCCGAGGATTCATTTTTCAAATTCAAATACTTTTTCATTTCATTGAAATTGAAGAGACTCTGGTTGTTATTCAATTCAAATTTTCTTTTGCATTCGAGTCCAGGAGTCTACAAATTTAAGCTTCAGAATCCACTGTGAGAGTTGAGTATAAATTGTGGTGTGCAAAATTATCAAAACTCGAGAAGGACGCCGAGGTTTTGCAAATTTTTAAATTTTGTGATGCGAACAGATTTCCAGCGAATCTTCCGGTCTTAACAGCAAGTGTGGAGAGCTCATCAAAGACTTAGTGCACTCGGCGTACTGTCAATCAAACAGCAAAGAATTCTCGAAAATTGCAACATGCAATTTCTTCACTTCGATCAACGTTTTTTGATTGACAATATACATGTATTAATGGATACGAAAATATACGGAGGATATCAATGATAACAATGACAATAAAAATGCTGATTTCAATATTATAAATTAAAATGAACTTACCTTCATTTGTTGTTCTTCTTTTTTGAAACATCTGTACAAAGCCGATAGCACGCACTACCAATATCAATCTCCAAAGGAAGTTCTATGTCGGAGAGTTTATAATTTATAATAATAATCTTGATGACATTTTTATTTTGTTATCTTATTAAACAAAATATTTTTATCACCTTTCGGACCTGCAGTTCAGTTCAGTTTACTTTATTGAGACTTAATTCACAAATTTGGTATTGATTACAGTATTACATCGCACCTCCGCTCAAATAGTGTCATAACTCAAAAAAATTAGAAAATCGATTTATTGCACCATTAAATCCCCCATACTTCAAACTATTATCTCAAAAAGTGTCATATTTATTGTTCGAGTATTGGTCCCTAGATGACACAAATATTTCATTGTAATGTACCTAATGCAAAAGTAATGGCGGCCCAAACATTTGAATGCTTTTTTCTCGAAAAAATGATTTTTTGACTTATGACACTATTTGAGCGAGGGTGCGACATATTCTGCCGACTTTATAAATTATATCTGGCTTACAAAAATTTTAAATAAAAGAAAAGTAGAGTTTTCTTTTTAACAATATATAGTTACATAATTCAAATGTATTTCTATAATAAATTGCGTATGCTTGCTCCCGACATACGCTCACATAATGGCTCATAAAGGCCAAACTTAAAACTAATAATGACTAGCTAAAACCTAAAACTAAAATAACAAAAGATGCAATTGATGCATACGTTTATAAAAGGTTTTTTTTTCAAAATAGGTTTGAGAGTTTGGTATAAATTTAAGAGAAGCAGTTACTTAATTCGTGATATAATTTAATATATTGGAACAAGAAACTTATGATTTGTACAAACTAAGACATATAAAATTAGTATCTATTATCTACTAATAAACTTTTTTTTCCAAGGTTATGCAAATGATATCTATGTTTAATTTTTTAATTGTAAAGATACAAAAAAGAAAATGTTTTATCCTCTGAGAACATTTAATGAAGCTTTCTCATAATTAGGTAAAGTCAAAGTAACATTCGACTGAGGTTCTATTAAAGTTCGGGTTCTATTATGCAAAAGATCGAATGGCGATTGGTAGTACTGGTTATATGAGCTTTCATTTAAATAATTTGCATCCCATAGTCCTTTGACAAGTGGATTTGGATGGTTAGCAGTGGATTCTAGTCTGGTTTTTAATACTGATGTCATAGAAATCATTAAAGGTTTAACCTTTGTTAAATTATACAGCGTATAATTAGAAAACCATTTTTTATTTGGTTTCCGATATTTTCCGCTGCAAAATCGTAAGATTGTTCTTTCGAACTTTCCTAATTCTTTTGCTGCCGTTGGAGAAATGGAGAACCAGGTACTAAAACCATATGAGATTATGGGTCTTAGATATAAGAGTTTTATATATGAGTATTTTTGTATTTTGGGATAAATGCTTTGACGAAAGTAGTTTTTTTAAAATAGCAGTGGCCATTCTCGCTTTTTTTAATACATTCCGCGCATGCTTATTAAATCAGAATTTATTTTGGTAATGAATACCTAAGTATTTTGTTTCTGTTATCAATGGAACTAGCTTATCTTCGATATGCAGGGATAACTCCTTGCTTTCTTTAACAGCTTTTCGATGCCCTTTTCCATAGGAGTTTCTGAAACACGTGAGCCCGCATTTTGCAGTTTTAATGTTCAAGCCCCAAGATTTTAAATACGAGAGTAACCTGGGCAAGGCGTTTTGTATTTTTTCAATTGCATTGTGCGGCCTTATAGCGGCAGCTATCAGTTTTGTGTCATCTGCGTACAAAAGTGCTTCAGGCTCGGATTCTGTAGTACAAAACGGCATATCATGTAGAAATAGATTAAATAACGTTGGTCCAAGTAATGTTCCCTGAGCGACTCCTAAGAGCACGGTGAAAGGTTCTGAAAGCTGCGATCCAATGGCAATGGATGCGGTTCTTGAATCAAGAAAACTAATTATCATTCTTATTAGAGGGTCCGGACAGTTTAACCTAATTAACTTAAAGATAAGTCCCTTATGCCAAATGGAGTCGAACGCAGTCTCTAAATCAATGTCCAGAACAACTGTGCACTTTTTTTGTCGCAGATTGTGAATAATTTTATCGTTAAGTACTAAAAGACAATGCTCCGTTGAATGTTGTTTTTTAAAACCGAATTGTGTGTTTGGTATAATATTTGCGTCATTGAGAAAACTATCAACAGTTTCTGCTATAACCTTTTCGAAAAGTTTTCCTATGTTGGAGAGTAGGGATATTGGTCGAAAATCTTTTATATCTTTGGCGTCATTCTTTTTTGCTATAGGCATTATTTTGGAATTTTTCCATGCAGTCGGGAAGTAGCCGTTATTTATGCATTGATTAAAAAGGCAGGTAAGAGTAAAATCAAGAGAAATCGGACATTTTCTTAACACAAAGTTTGAAATTTTGTCAAGACCAAAAGACTTTTTGTTGTTCAATTTTTTTCTGAATATATTGACTTTTTGATGTGTATTAAAGGTAAACGAACTCGGTTACATGCTGAGTTTGATTGTGTAAATGTCGTTACAGAGTTATTTAGGTGGGTGTTACGAAATTCGTCTACTTTTGAAAATACTTCATTATTTAAATTTGGATCATAAGACGGTGTTCGGTCTGCAAAAACTTTAGCATACAGGGTCCTAAATGCCCTGAGTTCGCCCTCAACATCAACCAGTTCCTGTCCATCGATATTCAAAACATCCTTGACAATATCAGCCTCGAATACTTTTCTTCCTGTTATTTTATCAATTTCTTTAAAAGCATACGGAGAAGGTCTTATTTTGTTTAGACGTGTTCTAAACTCTTGATCAAGGTCATATTTTACTCTATCTTTTATTAATTTCCCATTGCACTGTATTTGAGAATGAAGTTGTTGATACTCCGAGTTGCGTCTATTTAAATGCCTATGATAGATTCTCTTGAGTTTTCTTGACCAAATGGAACGCATATTCAAAAGTTTTTTAGTAAAAACGGAAATATTTTTGTACTTAACGTCTTTTGCAATTCGAATAGCTGAGTTATTTTCAACACAAGATACCATATTTTGGTTTAAATTTTCTAAAATTGCATCAATTTCTGTGTTGGTAATATTTTTATCCATTGGTGCCGTCACCCTTGAGAGCCTATTGTGAAGTTGCATTCTAAATATATCCCAATCAGTTCTTTCGGACCTGCACTATAGTGTAAACCACACATCATAATTTATCAGAATAATAACTTCGTGGTCAGTCGTTTTGCATGATCAAATAGAGTCATAACCTAAAATAACTGCACTTTTATGATAACATACATAAGGGTGGCACCAATTTTTATGATTTGTATGCTTTTTATACCCCACTCTAAGGGTATATTAATTTTGACGCATAGCTTGTAACATACCTTAATATTGCCCGTAAACCCCTAAAAGTTACTATATTTGTGATCAGCAACGATAGTAGTGTCGATCTAGCCATGTCCGTCCGTCCGTCCGTCTGTCAGCAAAAATTAGGCCTTTAAACTGGACCTAGAGAGCAGAAATTTTAAACATATACTCTCTAGGGTCCCGAAATAATCAAGTTTACGAATTTTTGAAATCCGCCCACAGACACGCCCACAAACTCAAAAAAACAAAATTTTGGAAAAAATCGAATTTTGAGCTAGAAAGCTAAAATTTGTATAGCCTATTCTAAGGGTATATTAATTTTGACGCATAGTTTGTAACATACCTTAATATTGCCCGTAGATCCCTAAAAGTTACTATATTTACGATCAGCAACGATAGTAATGTCGATCTAGCCATGTCCGTCCGTCCGTCCGTCTGTCGGCAAAAATCACGCCTTTAAACTGAACCTAGAGAGCTGAAATTTAAACCATATACTCTCTAGGGTCGCTCTAGAAAGCTGAAAATTTTATATATGATCTATGACTCCTAAAACTGCTCGGACGATACAATTTTTAAAATCCGCACACTGACACGCCCACAATTAAATAAAACAATTTTATTGAAAAACCGAAGTTTGAGCTAGGGAGCTAAAATTAATAATATATACTCTTTAGGGCCCCTTTATGCTCATGTGTAAATATGTTCAAAATCCGCCTACTGACACGCCCACAATTAAATAAAACAATTTTATTGAAAAACCAAAGTTTGAGCAGGGAGCGTTTTTATTTACAAAAGCTTCGTTTTTTCGATAAAATCCTTTAAATGTTGTACAACAAACTATGCAGAGCGTTCCCAACAATTCAACCATGCTAAGACTTTTGTCACGCCCAGTTATAAGGGATAGGAATAAGAATAGGGTATCCAACAGTTAGCCCAAGCGGACTGTAGCCCGTCCCTATGTTTAATATACGTTTTCTGGTTATACTGACTATTTCAGAAACGAAATTTTTGCATACTATTAGCACGTCTGGCAGGTTGGAAGCGGTGCATTATTTGTAATTAGATAGATAGATAGATAGATAGATTTATTTCGCATGATATTGATTTACATTCGGTACGCTACCACACATTTTACATAAGTACAGAGATGTGACATTTTTGTATCTTACTACTGAAACAATATATTTAACAAATCTGAAGAGAATTCTTATTTACAAAATAGCAATCTTTTTGAAGGAAAGTGCGAGAAAAACCTTCAATTTAACAAAAAGAAAAAAGAAAAAAATAAATAAATTAATAAATAAGTAAATAAATAAATAATAAATAAATAGGTAAATAAATAAGTAGATAAATAAATAAATAAATAATAAACAAATAAAAAATAAATAAATTAATAGATAATTAGATAAATAAATAAATAAATAAATAAATAAATGATAGATAAATAAATAAATAAATAAATAGATAAATAAATAAATAAACAAATACAAAAAATAAACAGGTAAATAAATAAATTATTAAATAATTAATAAATAAATAAATAAATAAAATGCGAATAAATAAATAGACGAATAAATAGATATATATACATATATATTAGCAAATAAAGAAACACATAAGTAGGTATATAAACTGGAACAACATAAGATGGAATTTAAAGAATCATTTGTTGGATCAGGGGATTTTCTGAAAAGCTATTTTTACTTATAAAGTTTGCGGTAAGTTTTTGGATTCTATCACAAATCATTTCAACATTCGCTCTTCTGTGCAAATCTAAGGTTGAGTAATGCCATGGTAGATTCAACATCATTTTTAATACTTTATTTTGAGCTATTTGCAGCTTCTTAATGTGAGATTTTGCACAATTTCCCCATACTTGGCACCCATAGAGAAGAATGGCTTGAAAAATAACCTTATGCATTATTAATTTGTTTTCAGTGGATAGTTTTGATCCTCTGTTGATAAAGGGGTATAACATTTTAATGGCGATGTTAATTTTTTTTATAGTTTTGCTGGTGTGATCTTGAAAAGTTAACCTTGGAATTTGTAATTAGGTTGACCTGTTCTATCGTTTAAGAAAGAATTTAAGTGTTATACCAAAAATCCAGTTACCGAAAAAATACATATTTTTAGGTTGCCATTACTTACCTCAGCTGTGACAAAATCAGCCAGACTTAAATTTTTGACATTATCTATTGCATTGCTTCACATTTATGTAGCAATAATTTAGTAATATCTCCACCTTCAAAATTTGCTGTGGGCTCTTAAACTGCAGCAAAAAAAATGATAGGCACTTTTCACATACGACAACTAAATTCTCAGCCGACGAAGTGTATACCATTCTTACAATGACCCATTATCAGAATTCGAAATCGTTAATTTAGTTCAGTTGCTGGACGGAGAGATGTGTATTTGACGGTGAAAAGTGAAGAAAACAATTTTCTTTAATAAAACTTGTCTGCAACGCGTAAGTAAAAAAAAATGAGTGTGCTTCAGTCGTGTGGTCTTAACACACGACTGTGGTAAAACTTCTTTCGCTCCATCTAATTTGAATTGTGGGTGTCAGTGGGCGAATTTTGAAAATATTTACACATGACCATCAAGGGCCCCTGGAGAGTCTATATTATAAATTTCAGCTCCCTAGCTCAAACTTTATTTTTTTTTTTTAAATTGTGGGCGTGTCAGTGGGCGAATTTTGAAAATATTTAGACATGAGCATCAAGGGCCCCTGGAGAGTCTATATTTTAAATTTCAGCTCCCTAGCTCAAACTTTGCTTTTTTTTTAATTGTGGGCGTGTCAGTGGGCAAATTTTTAAAAATATTTTCACATGAGCATCAAGGGCGCCTGGAGAGTCTATACATATTATAAATTTCAGCTCCCTAGTTCAAACTTTGGTTTTTTACCGTCCGACATGAAAATCTGACGATGGCGGTGACGCTCTATATTTCCAACTAATGAACTGCGATTCATGGACAAAATGACTTTACTCACTTTCGGTAAATTTCATCTGTCGGCAACTGTTCTCCTTTGAATCGGTTTGGATAGATGATGAGCTTAGTATTGCCCTCTATTGAGGAGATTCAAGGGTGTTTGCCCATTCCACGAACCTTTCCACCGAAAGGTTGTAACAAAAGAGTGTACGTTTGTCTACACTTCGGTATTGCCGGAAGTCTACGTTTGTCTACACTTCCGTTGCACCGTGAGTCTACATTGGTCTACACTTCCGTTGCGCCGGAAGTCTACATTGGCCTACACTTCCGTGTCGCATTCACCAGCTTACTCCCCAATTTAAGCATGCATAAAGAAGTTTTACTTCAAAAACGTTTGGTTATATCATTATCTTATAAAGGGTGTTTTTTAAAGAGACATACAACTTTTCTTAAAAATAAAGCACAACAAATTTAATTTAATGACCAAATTTTGGCTTTATTAGCCTACAAATTTCATGGCATTTAATATTTAAAAATAATTTCTGGCATATGGCCTCCGCGACTGCGCCTTATGAAAGCCATCCTGTCGGTCCAATTTTGCAGCTCTTTTTCGAGCATACCAGGTCTTATCTCAATGGTGCGTCGAATGTTGGCTTCTTCAGGATAGACCAGGATTTGACGTACCCGCACAAAAAGTAGTCCAAAGGTGTCAAATCACACGAACGAGGTGGCCAACTCACAGGTCCATTTCTTGAGATGATTCGGACACTAAACGTTTGGCTCAACAAAGTTGCCGGCCGGCGCAACCGGCGGTTGGAACCATTTCTCCTAAAAATGATTTCCAATGACTTGAGGAATAAACAAATCACGAATCATTTGCCTGTAGCGTTCGCCATTGATGGTAATGTTGGCACCGGTTTCGGATTTGAAGATGACGCGACGCCTTCGGCATGTAAACTACACCACACTGTGATTTTTTCGGGATGTAATGGAGTCTCAAGAGTCTCATGAGAATTATGCTTACTCCAAAAACGACAATTCTGCTCGCTTACAAACCCGTGTAGACAGAAATGAGCCTCATCGCTGAAGATGATTTGACGGTACAAATCTGGTTCAACTTCCAGTTGATTCTCAGCAAATTCACAGAACACACGACGCACTTGATGGTCCGCTGGCTTTAATTCTTGCACCGGTTGGATCTTATATGGATGTAGGCCAAGATCTTTCATCAAAATTTTCCAAGTGGTGGACCTGGTTATGGCTTGTACGTTCTAATCTAGATGCGTGGTCATAGGCATAAGTAATGGATTTTTTTCGATCCGGTTCACCTTCTGCCTGTACCATCAGCCTAAGGTTGTCAGTTTTTCGGCCATACTTAAACACTTGTAAGGGTTATTTTTGTTATTTTCATCTAAAATGATTCCTGATTCTGAATTGATTGAAGTAAGTAAATTATTTTCTCTGTCACCGAATGCTTTAACATTTAACCTTGGCCACTGTTTTGCAGTCAATAAATCGTTTTGCACTGAGATTCATGATTGTGTTTCACTGAATTCACTTTCTAGTTCTCTAACCCAGTCACTCCAAGAATCAATCATCCTGTATTGGACTAGGTCAAATGCGGGACCTTGTGGGCGAGATTTTCCAACATTCAAGATTATTCCGAGGTCCTCAGTTTTAACGGAACCGAAACGCATGAAACGAATTTATTCAATTCACAGAAATAACCTTTAATGTATGAATGATACTGAATATATCACTGAATTGAATTTTGAACTCCATTCTATTCGGTTCAGATATATTGAGGAAGCAGTACAAGTATATTATGTAGTATGTATATCAATCATGGCGTTGGTGGCGTCGGTGTAGAGGTTAGTGTGTTGGCTTGTGACCCGTGCGTGCAGGTTCAATCCCACTGGGAAACAACAACATACGCCACCCATTTATGGGGAGAAACCGAATGACACCTTGTTTTTTCCGACCTCTACAGAGGATTTCTGCCTGGTAGTACAATGGGTCTGAGTGCTCTGCGATTTGGATATCCTTTTTTATTAAACAAATAAAAATATATATTAACAAAGACAGTACTGCTACTGTATCCATACGGATTGCACTGTATGGGAGCTACTTGCGATTTCGCAACTCTAGATCCCATAAACAGTGTAATATGTATGACGGGATATGCCGCTAACGCCCATCACAATGGGGAAGCTGAGATTAAAATACAAGAGGTGAGTGTTTATATGATATTATTATGTTCTGCAACAACCTTAATTTATATTATAGAGCGACTTCAAGCACTTTCGTGGATGGCAACAGGCAAGAGGTCGCAGACATCACACTTTTCTCAATCACGGATGAACTAGAAGTGGAAAATTGGAGGGTGTTAAATGAATCGTCTTTGTCAGACCATCGATGGATACGCTTCAGGCAAAAGTTCCAACATAAGGAATGCTTTTTTATAGAAATCCCAAAAAGGCTGACTTGGCAAGTTATTCAAAGGTAGTTGATCTACATCTTGATACCCAACAGATTCCAAGCGATAATATCGTAGAATTAGACAGGGCGGCTGAATATAAAAATAAAACGCTAGCTCTAGCTTTTCAGAAAGCATATCCGGTGAATAAAATACCTAAAAGGGCTCTGCCAAAATGGTGGAATAAGGAAATCGGCCTGGAAATAAGGAAATTGGGAAAATCTGCAATAGAGCAAAACTTGTAAAGGATGACAAGACATGGGATGAGTATTACAAAAGTAAAAAACAACTTAAATACTTAATAAGGCAATCTAAAATGGCTTCAAGGAAACGATTCGAATCAATTGCTGTATTGAATGAGGCTTCGATACTGCTCAACTACTTTCCGGGCTCAAGCATCCCCAGAAACCCGGACAGGCATAGACACATAGGGATCAATCCTTATCCCGGAAAGTAATAGATGATCTCATAAATAGTTAAAAGCTATGGTGGGCTATCCAGTCCTTCAAACCCTATAAATCTGCAGGACCAGACAGCATTTTGCCGATCATGCTGCAAAAGTCACCGGAGAATGCTATAGACAAGATTCGGGAAATTCTTAGACTAAGTCTAAAAATGGGTTATATACCAGATGCGTGAAAGGAAGTCAAGGTGTTGTCAACTGGCAGATAAGGTTAAATGCAGATGCTGCGGCGATCTGCAAGCAGGGGAGGACATAAAACACTTGCTGTCTGATTGCGAGGTAAAAGCGCGAAATCGAAGAAAGTTCCTAAGAAGGTACTCCTTTTTTTTTTTTTTTTTTTAATTTACACTATCAGCTCTGTGTCGTGGAGTGCTTAAAGCAAGCAACTATCACGAGCAGAAATTGCCGGCACAAAAAGTGCTCTCACAGGCTCATCATTTAGTGCGGTGTTAGTAAGGACAAAACAATTAAAAATACAATAATTATGTAAATACAAAATACTAACACAGACACAAAATAATGCAAACAATTTAAGACATTAAAGCATTATTACGCAAAATATTTTTTAGCTTAATTTTACTAACATGCAAGTCAATCACATGATCATTTAGATTATAGATTCTACTCATGCGACTAATAGGCTCATGCCTACCATAATTCGTTCTATGATGGGGGCTAAACAATAATTCAGCACTGCGCAAATTATGGGCACCACCACGAAAATTAAAGCCAATAGACGACAGCAAGTCAGGGGCATCTACTTGACCGGATATAAGCTGCTGTTAAAAAAATGATATCGCTATTAAGCCTTCGTTGAGAAAGGGGTAACATTTGAAGAAGCTTAATACGCTGACTGTAAGGAGGAAGGTTAAAAGGATCATCCCATGGAAGTCCTCTAAGTGCAAATCGAATAAATTTACGTTGAATGGCCTCTATTCGATTTGAATGAATGTTGTAGAACGGTGTCCAAACTAGAGAGGCATACTCTAGAATTGGACGGACAAAACAATTGTACAATGACATAGTAACGTATGGGTCATTAAATTCTTTTGCCCACCTTTTTACGAAGCCCAGCATATAATTAGATTTATTAACAATAAAATTGATATGCTTGGCAAAAACCAGTTTGGGATCGAAATAAACCCCAAGATCCTTAAAATTATCAACATTACAAAGAATATGTTGAGACAAAGAATATTGAAAGGTGGACGGTATATTCTTTCTAGAGAATGTCATATGTTGACATTTAGTTGGGTTCAGGGATAAACCGTTTTTATCACACCAATTGGCGAAGCTATTAATGTCAGATTGAAGAAACATTCTGTCTTGCTGACTAATGATAGATTTAAATATTTTCATATCATCAGCGTAGATCAGGATATTACTGTGATTTATACATGCTTTAACATCATTAATGGCTAGTATAAATAGAATAGGTCCGAGGTGACTACCTTGGGGAACTCCAGACTGAGCTGTGAAAGATACAGATAGCGATCCTCTAAATTTCACTTGATAAACCCTTGATCTAAGATATGAATTAACCCATTTTATGAAACTTGGTGAGAAACCAAAAGCCCTGAGCTTAAACTCGATTATTTCATGGGACAGCTGGTCGAAAGCTTTAGAGAAGTCAGTGTATATGCAATCCATTTCATCCTTATTCTCTAAGGCATTAGAACAATCATGCAAGAAACTTAACAGATTAGTGACAGTGGATCTGTTTCCTGCAAATCCATGCTGTTCATTACAAATTAAATTGCGACAAAGAAATATTAACTTTTCGCAAACAATTTGTTCAAAAAGCTTAGGGATACACGAAAGCTTTGAAATAGGCCTATAATTAGTGATATCACCACGTTCGCCTTTTTTAAATACAGGTGTGATAAAAGCACTTTTCCATACATAAGGGAATTTACCAGTACTAATGGAGAATTCAAAAAGATATTTAAGATATGGAGCAATTGCATGACTACATTTTTTAAGAACGATCGGTGCAATGCCATAAGGACCTGATGTATAATCATTCTTCAGAGAAGAAATAAATTTTAAAATTGTTTCCAAGTCAAATGAGAAGCTACTAAAACTTATTTGGGAACAGCTAGTTAGATAACTAAAATATTGCTCATCAATGTGAAGAGGGGTCACCCTAAACGACTTACTGAAATAAACTGCAAACATATTGCTTGCATCTAGCGAATCAGCAGTTGTAGAGCTTTTGTAAGTAAGTTTCGATGGATAACCATCGGTTTTTTTCTTAGAATTAACAAATCCCCAAAAAAGTTTCGGGTCCAATTTTAGAGAGCATTCTATTTTACTTATATAGTCAATATATAAGATTTGAATTCGTTGAATAGTGTAAGATAGAGCTCAAGATCTGAATGGCGGAGACTTTTTAAATAGTTCTTCCAAGCCCTATTACGTCTGTTTCGTATTGATTTGAGCTCTTTAGTGTACCCAGGATGGGACGTTTTCAGATTCCTAGAGGATTTCACAGGAATCACTTTTTTCATGCAGTTATCCATCAAAGAATAAAAGGAAACTACTGCATCTTCAATATTAGAAAACGCAGTAAGATTAAAATTAAAGCTGGAAATTTCATCAGAAAGCCTTTGAAAATTTGCTTTCCGAAAGTCAAAAGATTGCGAACGATCTTACGAATTACTATTTTCGTACAAATGTGCGCCTAATTCAATAAATACATCCAATGGTGGATGATTATTATCTATGTTAGTTATACTGAAGTGGGATTCCATAACTACAGTTCTAACAGAGTCAGAAGAAAAAAACAAGATCGAGAGTTCAATTTTTGAAATTTTTTATACAGCTAGTTTGCTGTAAGTCAAAAGACAAGATGTTGTCCAGTAAAGCGAGCTCTTGTTGGGCAGAGTCAAAGGATGGGATTAGATGAGAATCATCCTCAGAAGGTACCCATCCAATATGTGGCAAATTAAAGTCGCCTATAAGTAAGGCAGTGCTGTCACAACAAGATATGTCAAAAATATGGTCTAGTGCCATAGAAAGTTTAAACAGTTAGAGGAGATAGGCCAATCAAACTATAGGAGACTGATCAGATTCTGCAGGGAAACTTGGTGATTCTCGTGGGAAAGCATTTAGGTTTTTTATGTTCCGTTTGATATTTTTGATCAAATGGTTGTCCATGGTTCGCGATGGGCCCAGTCTGGTGCCTAGTATTGTATTACCTAACCTTACCCAACCTAGATTTAATTATTTTTAAAACATTAAACCTAGACCCGCATTATCACACTAAATTTTGTAATAAATAAAATATAAACAATTTCCGCTGGACACCCATCACATCGCAAACAATTAGGTGACCTCTTATCTTACCTTTTGGATTAATCGCTCAAATTTAATTCGTCTCCTCTGCCTGACTGCAGCCCAAATAAAATCTAAAAAAAGTAGTTCATTATGACGACCCAGAATCTCGGTCTAAGTCCACCGGTTATATTGTCCCTTTTTCTAGTTAAATACTTTTGAAATCGCATACACATTAAATGCACCAAAGCTATTCACATGACTTACCTCTGCTCAACATAAATGATTAAATCAACTCTAGCCATCATTTTCATAAACTTTAATATTCATACAAAGATTTTCACTTTGTCAGCATCCTTTTGGCAGAATTTCGCCAACGCCTAATTTAGTTGTCATATCACAATTTCACGCAACTATTGACCTGGCAGTAACTAATAACGAATATATTCACTGCATTGTGCCAAAAAGAAAAAAACACTAAGGGAAGACAAGCCGATCATCTCAAACCTCCTAATAATCAATTCAATTCCCGTACGCTTCATAAAATTATGGAATTTTTCTCTGTGTGAACGTGAGCTTGAGCTTCCTTTTTGCCAATCTATGCTCATTGCCCATGCCCGATAATGCTTCATAGGGGAGATTCGGACGCCTTTATTCCAAATTGGCAACAGGAAATGACTTTGGCAAGCATCCAGCCGGGACGTGTTGTGTATGTGTTTGAGTAGCATGGCAAAAGGCTTGAAGGTTATGACTATTTTGCCCGAAAGGACATTCGTATTCCTTTCACAAAGTCCAGACGAAATCGTTGGGGCGGCAGCTATAACCGTTGGCTCCTTCATCATGCAGGACAGTGCTGTTGACGAAGAAAGGCCCACAGCCCGGCAGCCAACCAAAGCGTCAACGGACGACGCAACGGGTGTAGTAACTAACTTTGATTCTCTGCTGAATACTGTTATCGGAATAATAAAAAAAAAAAATCTTGGTACCTACTTATGTGCGGGAGATTTGGTAAATATTTCTTTTCAGCCTCTGAGCACACACACGCCCATTCAATTCCTTCAAATCGAGCGGAATAGGTTATAGGTGGGGTGAAACAAATATGTATAATGAAAGTGCTGATGCTGAATCGAAAGGAAATCAGGGGGTACCGGTGTCGGTGAGGGTGATCTCTTTGCTTTAGGAATTTGTAAATGAACAAAATTAAACGGTGTGGATGGTAGTAGGTGTGGGATGAATGTGATAAATGATTTTTACTGTGGGTGGCAATTAAGCCGCCTGGGCATATAATTTGTGTTTTGTGTTAGCAATTTGGCGGGCGGAAAACTTTGAAAATTTAATTATTGTTAAATTAATTATAAGATGGTGTGGGACCTGATTGGATGGGATAGTGGCATTCGAAAAGGATTTCCATGAAACTTTATATGACATTGTAATAGCTGAGTAATTTGGAAGTAAAACGTGATATTTAAACGGCGCATCAAGGCGTAGCTTGGTACCACCCAACCCATCAGCGTGTTGATGTGTGGTTTCATGCGTGATTAGGATAAGGCACTAACATTTATGTGTATTTATGATCCACTGTAAGTTGCGTGGTGTTTCGTTGTAGGTATCATGACTGTTCATTAAAGTCGAACACAGCAAATAAATAACAATGGTGGTTGGGGTGTTGTAGAATCAGGGTAATCGTCGATAGGCGATGCACAATAGCCGCAACTGAGACATCGAATCAATTGTCCTTTTTTTTACCTCCAAGTGGTAACCGCCGGGTACTGGTCATGGCTATCCAGATATGGCTTGCTAATCTTTTAAGCGCGAGTGTTGAACAGGAAAAAAATAGTATAATTCTAAAATGCTTTGTCGGAAAGACTAGCTGATGAGTCTCAGAAGTATGTCGCATATAAAATCCTATCTAATCTACTGTGTGAACGCCTGAAGCCGTTCTGCAACACACTAATCGGCACTTACCAGTGTAGCCCCGGCCCGGCAGATCAATAATAGACCAGATGTTTATACTAAGGCAAATCCTGGAAAAGAGCAGTGACATTCAAGTCGAGACCCAACATCTTTCCATCGACTTTAAAATTAGTAATGGGCGCATTCGAATGATACAATCGATTATAATCGATTCAGACAACATTTCGAGATACTCGTATTAACGATTCTTCACTCAAATCATTCGAATGTTTTCTCACATCTACTTACTCTATGCGAAATGAGAACTCGATACTCGAGTGCCGATTCGAGACCGAGAGGAGAATATTGAACGAAAGAACGAAGGAACAAAAAAGAAGACAACACACAAAATCAAGAACTCGAGAAGTTGATTATTTGTGTATCTCGTATAATCACGACTTTGGGTTTATTTTTATACACTATTCTAAGGGTATATTAATTTTGACGCATAGTTTGTACCATACCTTAATATTGCCCGTAGACCCCTAAAAGTTACTGTATTTATGATCAGCATCGATAGTAATGTCGATCTAGCCATGTCCGTCCGTCCGTCCGTCCGTCGGCAAAAATTAGGCCTTTAAACTGGGCCTAGAGAGCTGAAATTTTAACCATAAAATCTACTAGGTCCCGAAATAATCAAGTTTACGAATTTTTGAAATCCGCCCACAGACACGCCCACAAACTCAAAAAAACAAAATTTTGGAAAAAATCGAATTTTGAGCTAGAAAGCTGAAATTTGTTATATATGATCTATGACTATTAAAACTGCTCGGGATATAAAATTTTCAAAATCCGCCCACTGACACGCCCACAAAAAAATAAAACAATTTTATTGAAAAACCAAAATTTGAGCTAGGGAGCTGAAATTTATAATATACCTATATACTCTCTAGGCGGCCCTTTATGCTCATGTGTAAATATTTTTAAAATCCGCCTACTGACACGCCCACAATTTACAAAAAAAAACTTTTTTTTGAAAATCTAAAGGTTGAGCTAGGGAACGTTTTTTTTACAAAAGCTTCGTTCTTGTTTGATAAAATCTTTCAAATGTTATATAACAGAATATGTACAGCGTTCTTAACAATTCAACCATACTTAGACTTTTGTCACGCCCACTTATGAGGGAGAGGAATAAGAATAAGGTATCCAACAGTACGCCCAAGCGGACTGTAGCCCGCCCCTATGTTTTTACATTCATTTTCGTAATCGATGCATCGTTGAGGGTTGAAGTTGAATATTGAATTGTAAACGAAAAGCGAGAACCGTTATGTTATGATTTCTTTGTTTTGGGGTTTTGTTCATTTATTTTTATTAACTGTTCTTTTCTGTGCTGAAGTCTGAAGAAGGAGGAATGAAACGCGTAATTTATGAATGTTTTGGTTATGTTTTATTTTTTTAAAAAGCAATAAAGGTAGGTAAGTTAAATTACAATCAGTAGTTTACTGTGATTTATATTAGATATTTTGCGTAATCGGCAGTGATTTAAAATGAAACCTGGTGGAAAACATTGTTTCTTTAAATCATTCGAATACTAATATGTATCTCGATTCTTTATATCATTCGATTATGCCCATCACTATTAAAACCGCTTATAAGAGCATACATCGCGGAGCTCTACGTCTACGTGGTGATGGCTGAAAGTAGTTATTATTTGTAGGTTCTGCGGGTTAAAAGGCTTAGGTTCGTGATCTCATCAGAGCTTTTTGAAACATATCCGTCTCTTGGATTAAAATCTTGGTATCTACAATCAACATATTGGTCTGAAGGATCAAAATCTTACAGTCAAGGATCAAAATCTTAGAGTCAAGGATCAAAATCTTAAGGTCAAGGATCAAAATCTTTGTCTCAAGGACAAATCCCCGTAAAAAATTGCGGTCCCAGGATGAAAATCCCGCTCTCAAGGATCAAAATCTTGGTCTCGATCCCGGCTTCAACCCTTCAGGCCGCAATGAATAATGTTCTGATCAGGTGTCGCATATGCGTGGATGGGCATGGAAGTCATTTACGGTCTACCATCTTCAAAATCGACTTAAATCAAATTAAATTTTCTATACAATAAAAAAATTAAATACATTGATTGAACAAATGTTATTTGAATTTCTTATTGCAGAACAATTGGTGCGCCACCCTGTAGTAAGCATATGCACTGGACTGGTTGCAAATTAATCTATAAACAAATAAAAAAATAAATATTGGACGTCAAAAAACAGTGTGTATGTTGAACTCGTGTTTGAATTGGACAAGTTAAGAGCCTCTTTTTAAGCTAGGCTCCCTACAAGAAATCGTATTGCATTTGAAAGAACAAATAAACTTTTGCACTTCCATTATTTACTCAATCAAAGACGACCTTACCGAAGAAGAAAACGATTTTGAATTAATTTAAATTTCAAATTGCTTAGGGCCAGTTTCAAAGGTTTCGGATACTTAGCCGACACATAACCCTATCTACCAGATAAAAGTTGCTGATATCTTTTTCTGTTGCATCGCCAAAGTCTTTAATAAACTAAATGGTGGAAAAATGTATCAGCCACTAAGTTTGTTTCGAGACACATGTAATTTGCTTTGCTTTGTTTGTTTCGTGTTCTAGAAGCTTAACCAGATTAAGCTCATTTTTAAGTAGGTAAATTGTATTGTTGCGTTTAAAATGGATAAAGCTAGCAAAAATTGCGAAAATTCAAACAAGCATGAGAGAAATACCAATTTCTCTCAAGAAGAAACGAACCTTCTAGGGTCTCTTACGGAAGAAAAAAACATGTAATCGGAAACAAAAAAAGTGACGCTATAACTTGGAAAGAGAAAGAAAAAGCCTTTATGGATATAGAGAAGGCGTTCAACAGTACATCAGGTTTGGTATTTCGCGATAACAAACACCTCAAGTTGAAATATGAGGCAATCAAGAGAAGTACTAGGAAGAAAAGTGCTGCAATTCGAGCTGAGCGTTACAAAACTGGTGGCGGTACGAGCACAGGTCCGGTTCTAACACCTGCAGAACAACAAGTAAATAAGTAAATGTCATATTTGGTATTCTTCTTACTAGTCAATTGAAGTTTTTATATCACTTTCTATTAATGTAAGGATATTTCTTACAGCCATTTTGGTAAGCCGGAATCGAATTCTGAAATCTTCCGATTATACATAATGTTGAGGTGGTCGCAGTGGCGCACATTGGGCTAGAATGCCCTAAATTGTGGCATCAAATCAGCCGTTAGAGCTAAGAACCTGAAATTTTGCACGATAGCTTCGGAGATGATTCCCAAAATATTTCCAAACCCTCCCACTCGACACCACACTAAAACGCCCACTTTATAGAAATGTGCTTATTTGAAAATATTAAAAACTTAAAAAAGATTTATTGAGGATCTAATTTTTGTACACTACACTTACCTTGCAGACCCACTTTAAGGCCCCCTTTTATCGTGAAGACAAACAAATTAATAAAACGAATCTTAAATTTTGCATTGGTATTTATTATTGAGATTTATAATTTATCAAATGTTCCCATTAAATACAAAATCAAACCAAACATTTGGGGGCTTTAGCAAGTTGACTGCTTCTTTGGGAAGAGACTGGCATTTTCGTCTATTTAATTTTTGCTTGGATGTTATAATGGGATCCGAGCTCAGTAAAAAGAAATTCAATACGTCTTTATTTGTTTTTTTCACGACTTGATTTTCTTGAGAAGTTCTGCGCGCTTCTTGCGCTTCCTCCGAAAGTTGGCCGACCGGCAACAGTGCAGATGGGATACAATAGACCAATAGGTCGCAGTGTAATATACCCTAACTAAATATTATTAACAGTACAGATGATATAATTTCTGGTCCACGAATAAAATATTTACGCAAAGTGTGAGGCCAGTGATATTTACTGACGAAGCATCTTGCTGTGTCATTTGAATTTGTATACATCAATATCATATCCACTGGCAACTGCAATCATAATTGTGTGCATTTTTTTTTACTCGACAAGCTTTTTCCCAACGCGATTTAAATTTTGATTAAAACTCCGTTATTTTCTCATTAACATTGTGTTGAAAAGCATCGGTGCATTGGATCCGCCTTAGAACCTCACCCCTCAAAAATTCGATTTGACTTTCTAATCCCTTTAACATTGAGCTCTTCATTATATTATATGGCTCTTCCCTAGTCACAGAAAGAGTTTTGGAAGGTGTTCGGCCTATAAAGTAATTAAAATTTAAATTTAAAAAAAAAAAATCAATTCTTTTCCAATGTGACGTCACCAACAAAAAATGTACTACACAACAAGTAGCAGAAGCTAGCAAAAAAATTGTACGGGTTCTAAGACTAAACAAACCAATTATCACAAAGAGATATAATAATCAACGTCAGGTCACGGGTCAACACAAGGATTTCGGATAAAAACAAAACTAGCACTTTTTTTCGCACATTTTTTATCTTTAGCCACAGATTAAAAAAACAAAAATAGATTTTTTTTTGAAATCATAATAAGACAATAAAAGCACATGAGCTTACTGATTCTATTGCAATTTTAACTTTTTCAATGCCAACAAACTGTAAGAAATAGCACACAGTTAACTGCAGTCACTCAAAACAAAAAAAACACGTCCGGCTTCGATGGAAAATAGCTACTAACAAATGCTGCTCTCGTGACGATCTGCTGTAAACCACATGCTCCCAATATACTTTCTTGTTCTCATTTTTTATTCTCTATCCTATTTAAAACAAAAACAAAACGGTAGAGACAAAGCTAAATTTCAAAATTCGATTATATGCCAGCTTCACACCCAAAAAAATCGGTTGTAGAAATGATGAAAATCGGGGTTAATTTGATTGCATTCATTGTCACAATTGACCCGACAACCAATGTTGTCAATTTGACTAAGACATGGTTGTGAAATCTATCACCAAATTGTAGAAATCACAACACCTGCTGTAGAAGTGAAAACCAGAAAAAATAAGGAAACAACAACTTTTGCTGTAGAATCTACAACCCAATTTGTAGAAAATAAAAATTTCGTTGTGATTTTCACAACTTTTTGCAGTCAAATTGAATGCTTTGTTGTAGAAAATACAAATTTCATTGTGATTTTTTGTTTCAAAATAACAAAGAAAAACGTACAAATTCAATAATTAATATTTCTTTTTAGTCAAATAAATGATATTAATGACAACATGAATTATTATTATTTAAAAAAAAACATTAAATAAACTTATTCCTAAAAACGTTGGACCCATCATTAAGGGTATTAAGTTCATATTGAATAGTATATATTTTTCAATTATATTTGTAAGATCTATTACATAGCAACGATAATGAAAGTTAAAATACAAAATTTTGTATTTACAACAAACAAATAATACTTCTTTATTCTCATGAATGATAATATTTAATAACTTAAAAAAGCGTTTTTCATCCGTTTTAATTATATTTATGTAGTATCCAACCTTATACTCCGTTCCCTTGTGTGTAACCAATTTATTTAAAACCATAATAAATAAGGCAGGCTTTCATAATTTTTAGTGAAAGCATCTTCAGCTATTAAACTGTCTTCTCTCTAAAAACCTGAATCATTTAACAATAAGTTTGTTGCACAGTATTATTGATTTTCTACTTACTTATATTATTTTTCACTTACATAAGCAGTTCGTCCTCGAACTCCAACTGCAGCCCAAGTTCACTATCCGGAAAAAAATTTGATAAGTGTTCCGACCTGAGTAGGAGTAAGCTTCTTTTTGAAAGCCCGCGACCTATTCAATTATAAAAGTTTTATGTTGGCAATTTACAGAGGTAAACTAATATATGGCGTATAGGACCGTCGAGAAAGATTTTTTTTTTCAGAACGTGGTTGCTTTTTTATCTATATCCCATATTTCAAAACAGCAGCTAAAGCAATCTACTTACAATCATTACTTTTTTAACTCTGAGATATTTTAATTTGAAACATAATTTTGAGCAGTCACGTTTTTTTTATAAAAAAAAAATCGCTAGACTGGCCTTATATACTTAGGTATAGAAAAAAATACGTAACTAAACATAACTTACCTGATGCTAAAAATGGCGCTCGATTTTTTATTAAATTAAAATTGCTTATTATTTCAAAAACTTCGAACGACGACGAATTACTAGTTGATGGATTTACAATTTCACTTTCGCGTTTCTCAGTATTTTAAAATAGGAAAAAAATTTCACTATTCACTTCCATGAAGCTACTTTATAAGAATACCGACCTGATTGAACTGCGATGCGAATGTTTTGATAGCGGGACGATTTACTTTGATTTCAACAGATGGTTGCAGATTTGATTGCATTGTGGTAAATTCAACAAATTTTGATGTTAAAAGCACAACTTTTTGTGCTATCAATACTAAAATTGTGGATTTTAGATTTTTAGCTGTCGATTTGACAGCCTTTTTGTTAATTCGACAAATTCGGCTGTCATTTTCGCATATTTTTGTACTTTTGATAGATTTAGATTGTAAATTTGAGACAATTGGGGTGTGGATTTCGCAAATTCATAACGATGTAGAATTGACAACCAAAATTGACAACACGTTGTGAATTTTACAACAAGAAATTGCGATCATTTTAACAATTTTGTTGTAAAAATGATAGCAAATCTGTAAAACCAACAATTAATTGTGAATTTGATCACAAATTCTGTTGAATGTACTAATAAACAGTTAGTTGTAAATTTGATTGCAAGTTGTTGTGAAATTTACAACCGATATTTTTTTGGGTGCAGAGGTGTTTCGCCCAGTGTGTGGCGCAGAGGTTTGTGTGTTGGACTACTTATCTAAAGGTTCCTGGTTCAAATCCCGCCGGGGTCAAGTAACATTTAAAAGTTTTTTCCACTACCCCACCCCTTGCGAACGTCTGACAAACATCCGAGAGTATCAATTGTTATGAGAAGCTTCTCAAATTTTATCTTCGGATTCGGCTTTATATTGTAGGTCCCTTCCACGAGAATTATATAAATATACATTTACCGCAACTCTGTAATAAATACATACAATTTTACGTAAAAGAATTAATTAAGGTAGTGTACCGGGCGGTTGTACATTTTTGACAAGAACATTCGAAATAAATAAACGTTGTGCACGTTATTGAATTATTATGTTGTGGGAGATCTTCCTGAAAAAAAAAAAATATAGAAACAATTTTTTTTGTAAAGAAACTAGCACATAAGACGACCACCCTGTAATAACTTTCACATACCGAATTCCAAGCGAGAATCGTTCCGTCTAGTTCTAAGACGTCAAATCGCAGGAAGTAGTTTTTTCCCCGCGTGGCTATCCGAGCGATTGAGAGTTTGACGAAGGGCTTTTTCTTTCTTTTTTCTTTTTACTCGTCAAAGGTAAAGTGTATAAGTTTTTATGTAAAAATAATAGTGCATATTACCGCTTATAAAAAAAAAACAAACAAATTTAAGTACAACTTTTAAAGCGTACCAAAATAAAAGTCACCTTTTTTTAAAAAAAAGAAAAGAAAGAGAAAGACCAGAAATGAGAGCTTCACCGTTTTACCAGTAAGGCTGATTCGACGGCAGAACAGGGCAATTCTCTGCTCCTGTGATACCACCACCATCATCATCACCAGCGGCATCGAGTTAGGCGTCTGTTTTATTGCCTGCGCTGTGGAAATATTAAATTTGTTTCTAGCTAATCAACTTAATCAGCGTGGTAGAGCCGTTGCCAGTATTCACCACAAAAAGTTCATGCTACATTGACCCGGCCAGAAGTAGTGATAAAATTCCCACACCCCGCGGATGAGTATGGTAATTTGGAGTATGAACCGTCAAAGCGCGACAAGCGAGGCCGGCCACAAATGCTAGTACCACCAATCAGTGTCAGTTAGTAATACACGCGACCAGCTTATCAGCAGCGCATGCCATCATCATCCCGGCCGCGTATCATTTTGACCCTCAAGCCAACCCAACAGGCGACGACACATCAAACGTCACCAGAGCAGCCGCCACGCAAGCAGCAAGGTGCAACAGGAGGAAGTAACTCCAACATTCATCAGCGGATCCTGCTACAAACATCAGTATCGTGAGATCAGCAGCGCATGTTTCCCGTTTCCACAAGTACTCGTAGACTAGAAACTAACTTAGTCGATCATATATACACGTTAACTTTATTTATAAGCTAAGTATTTGTTCTTTTCATATTCATTTCACTGTAAGGTTCGTGCAATCACAAAATTTCCCGTTCTTGTTTTTTTAATAGTGAATTTAGATCCGGACCTTCAATGTATGCTGTGCACAGGATTCACTGGAGAGTATTATCATTAACTTCATCAACAATCGCATGTAAAAAAAGCATGCAAAAGTATCGGTAAGTCGATCACATTCCTTGTAAGACATGTATTTTCCTATTGCGAAATAACATTTATTTGATACGTGATACATAGAGTTATTATTCTTAATTTTTATTATACCTTATTTGAAACTGGAGTTACCTATGTAGCTAAGTCTAATAATATTTTTTTTTGTTTTGAACTTAAATGAAATAACTAATCTATCTAACTTAACCTAATGAACAGATAAAATATACCAGACTTCCTACTTAAACATAATAAAAAAAAGTATCTATAAAGTCAATCAGAAAAACAAGTAAATAACCTAAGTCAGCTAAAAACGAAGTGCATGCCAAATGTATTTCGCTATCCAATTTAAGTAACACGAACAAACACAAGATTCAAAAATATGAATTGATTTTAAGAATAAGTCTAACTAATTTTTCAACAATTAAGATATACAGATACTTACAAATACAAGAAATATAAGTAGTATGCACTAGTTGAATTCTTCGACAACTTATTTGAATTACTAAAGCTATTTTTAAGTTATTTCTTTTGATTAAATAAAAATGTATTTTTATCCTCAAGTGATATGAAAATTTATCGTTTTATTATGTTTGAATATATTTCTGACATTATGATCTCTGATTAGACAATTAGTAGTGCAAAAGGGTAGTGCAATGATAGTTTTGGAGGACATCGACGACCTAGGCATGCCTTAAAGGGCGCTTACTATTTTTGATTAGGGGCTATTGCAGTGAATAAGGCGATGTGATACCCATGGCCGTTCTAGACCTCTTCAAGGTTATCAGAATGTCGGAGGGTTTCGCCAAGGGAACCAACAATATCTTCTTTACCCCAACATTGTCTTTCGGTTTCAGTTGCTAGAATTTCATCGCGTATTAGGTACATACATACATGGTACGTTTGTTTGTTTTTATTGATTTGTTGCCTCTCCGTTTTAAGTTTTGTAAGGCATGAATAAAAAGTTAACGTCGGTCCGGGATGAAGTGCAAGATCCCACGCCTCCGTCGAGCTACTGTCGCGCAATATGCAAGCATGCCTGCCCGCACTTCCTCGCCAGGACAACCCACCTTACAACCCACTGATTTCTTTACAAATTCCTGTGATTGTAGAGATCAGTGGGATTGCATGAGATCGCACATTTGTGAGGTGGGAACAGCTGTTACTCGTACGTTACAATGTCATTTTCGCTTCTAATTTAAGTGTTTGATTGTTATTTGTATGGCAAAAAATTTAAATCCTGAACTTTGTTAATTAAGGTTAGGAAGGAGTACAATGAATTCAGCTTGCCTTCAAAAACTTAATTTAAATTTAATCATTTACTTATCAAAATATTACTTAATTATTGACATTTGACATTTTGTGTGTCGTCATTCTATACGTATCGTGCAACAAATAAATTGCCAGAAACATTAACCAGCTTTATCCATAATCCACAGGAATGTACGTTAAGAGAAAACGCACTGCCATCGTTCAGGTTTGAGTATAGCAGATCCCGAGTTTTATGTTCCTGCGCTAGTGGACTTGCTGTTTGTGAGTGACATCTTCGCCGAAATACTCGTTTCAGATATCCTGCATGAAAAGCACATCACACCGCTAGCACAAAAAAGCAAATTGCTATGGATTCCAGCTCTAAATCCGCAGCATCTACGTAAGTTCGTGCGGTTCACCGATCTGAGTTCCCAGCTGCAAACGATTTGGGAAATAGAGGAGGAACTGTTCCAGACCAGGGATTTTTTTTTATAATGCACTAAAGGTATTTTTTAGTACCCTTTTCATGTAATGGCTACACAGCGCGGGCGTTAAGGAGATTAGGATTAGAAGAAAAGGAGAGATGCCGATGCAGATTGGTTTTAAATGTTTGTAGGTTATAATGTAAAGGAAAAATAGTACGTGGAAGAGTATTCCACATTCGTGTTGTACGGATGAGGAAGGATTCTTTGAACTTCATTGTACGTTCGAATACTGGCTTGAGGGTGAACTGATGAGCATTCCTTGCATGGCGGGTATTGCGGTTGAAATGTTCTTAGGGTGGAATGCAACTAGCTATTTCGTTTTAGCACTTTTGGTGGAAATAACGATAAAATACCGAAAGACAGGAGACGCTACGACGGTGACTAAATACACTATCAGCTCAGTGTCGTGGAGTGCTTAAAGCAAGCAACTATCACGAGCAGAAATTGCCGGCACTAAAAGTGCTCTCACTGGCTCATCATTTAGTGCAGGTGTTAGTAAGGACAAAACAATTAAAAATACAATAATTATGTACCTATAAAATACGAGTACTAACACAGACACAAATAAATGCAAACAATTAAGACATTAAAGCATTATTACGCAAAATGTTTTTTAGCTTAATTTTACTAACATGCAAGTCAATCACATGATCATTTAGGTTATATAAGAGAGATAATCGATCTCGATCTCAATCGATGAGTTTTATCGCGCGTTTTTTGATCCTGTCAACAAGTCCAAATAAGTTATTGGTGCAGCAGACCAGATATGAGCGTAGTACTCGAGTTTTAGGCGGATAAACATCTTATAAATCGTATCCAGATCAGAAGGGGTGAAATATTTTTTACATCGCTTAAGGCAGCCTAGACATTTCGCAGCGTTCTTGGGGATATCGCATATGTGTTCATTCCAACGAAGGTTGTCATTAACACACATACCGAGAATGGAAAGTTTTTCGGTTTCAGCGATGCAAGATAATGGCAGCATGTGTGGGTTTTGCTTTAATGACAGATGACAGCATTACGTTTCAGAAGCCTTAAATTCCACTCTATTGGTTGTACCCCGCTGACTTATGCAATTAAGATCGGAATGAGCTGAGCATACGTTGCCGTTCCAGTTCCACACCCGAAGATGATGTGCGTGACCCAAGAAACGAATACGAATAGTTGGTAAGCTGAGGGTACTGTCATCCGCAAAGGAATGGATTGGATTTGAAGTAACAGACAGGAGATCATTTATAAAAAATGAGAAAGAGAGTCGGGGAAAAAATAGAGCCTTGGGGAACACCAGCCTCTATTTGGTGAGTTGCAGACTTCAAACTGTCCAAAACAACTTAAAATGAACCGGACCGGAAGGTATCCATTGAAGAAGAATTTCATCGATTCCGAATGCAGAGCTTGATACTAAACTCTGCCAAATGCCTTTGAAATATTAAGTGCAACAATCTTACTTTCACCACCCTGGTGAAGAGATTGATTCTACTTTTCGGTTAGATATGTCATCGAATCACCGGTGGACCTGTTGCTACAAAAACCGTACTTTAGGTCATTGAGAAGTTTTCGGGATTCAAGATATTTCATTAGCTGACGGTTGATCAGCGTTTCCATGACCTTAGAAAGAAGGGAAGTAAGTACTCGTACAATTGGACGGTAGGAGGAGGGAGAAGAAGATTCGCTTTTGTGGTACAGGCTGGACAAATGCTGTTTTCCATCTCCTCGGAAAGAGCCCTGAAGGATAGGACAGATAGAAAAGCTTACGCAGTGGTTTTGCCAGCGTTAAAGAACACCTCTTCAGAAAGATAGTGGAAATACCATCGACCAGCGGATTTGTGTATGTCAAGATCTCGAAGTACTCTAGCCACTTTAGTATTCTTCGCGTTTGAGTACAGGAGAGATAAAGCACAATCTGCGAGCGTTGAGGTAGCTGCAAAGTTACCAACAAGCAGATTGGCCTTATCTAGAGAGCTAACAGCTAGAATGCCATTGTAGATGAGTGTCGGGATAGATGACGAGGTCGAATTCTTGATGTCTTTAACAACCAAAAGTTTTCACTACGCGTGGGACTTTGTACTATTTTTTAACTCAGCTTTTGGTCGTAGGAGAATTTGACACGATTAATAAGGGCATTTCAGTCATTTCTGGCTTGTTTTTCTAACTTCTTCCTAATAGCCTCTCTCGAGAGGTCTGGTCTGAGGAACCTAGATTCGGTAATACGTTTATGTCGTATTGTTTCGGGTAAGAGCTAAGAGGTGAGAATCAAGTCGGGTGTATTGGCGGTTTCACTGCTTATGACCGGTATTCGTGTTGGCTCATTTACAACCTGGGTAAAATTGTTTACCTCAGCAAAAATCTCAACATACCTTAATTCGGATGTTGTCTGTCCAGAATGTCGAAGCGAATGTGAATTGTGTATATTGAAATCACCCGCAATGACGATTTCAATACGAGGATAAGGGGTCATAATTTTTGTGATGCAATCAGACAGCAATCCACCGCATTATAAGTTGAATGTCTGTCCAAATTGGGGCTTCTGTAAATAAAACAGTAGTGGATTGATTATCTACGGGAATGAAATTTGAGCCAAATGAAATTAAATTCTGGATTGGAACATTGGCCATATTGAGGCTGAAGTTGGTAGGCTACGTCACTACGTATATAAACGGTGAGACCGCTATGGGGAAAGAATAATGACACTAAGTTGTACCCAGGTAGACTAAACTCTGTTAAATCAGAGCCATTGCTTAACTGGGTTTCGTTAAGTGCCAAAACAGCTGGTTTGTTGTGGAAGGGAGCGTATCGGAATTCCGCTTTTTAAAAATCCCGAAAAAAAATTTTAAAAGCCCGTCTACTAAAATACTCCTTTTTTAAAATCCCGTCTTCTAAAATCCCGCTTGTTCAAAATCCCGATCTATTATAATCCCGCTTTTTAAAATCCCGCTAATCCCGTTTTTTTTTTACAAAACATTGTTATCAAAAAAATAGATGTTGGTTATATGCGCTTTTTTATTATATTATTATATATGTATTTAAAAATATTAAAAATACTCGAATAAAAACAAAATGCATCCGAATGTTTTTAGTTTTTACTGTAAGCACACATTTGTTTTTGCTTACGTAGCCGTAGCTATTCTACATGCTTGTAATAACTCATTGCAGATTTGAGAAAGGAAGCAATTGTTTTGCAAACTGAAATACAAAAATTACAAAATGGAAAAGAAAAATTATATAAAAAAACTAATGTTATAAAGTCACGCGCTGTAAAAAAATTAATGAGAAATAGAAAAAGTAAAAACGAAAAGAAAAATTATATAAAAAAACTAATGTTATAAAGTCACGCGCTGTAAAAAAATTAATGAGAAATAGAAAAAGTAAAACCGGTTTTTTGCGTAGCATTGTTTATAATATACACTTTAACTAATAAAATGAAAAATTTTGTTATTGGTTTGAAGTTTTTTTTGTTCCCTTTTGCAGAATATCATATAACATTACTTTATATTTTTTTTTAAATTATTGAATTTTGTCATATTTATTACTTAAAAATTTATTTTGATATTATTTATTTCTTATTTTGTTACTTCCTCTAAAAATGATAAATGTTAAAAGAAACTGCATTTCAAAAAAACTCTCATTGCTTAATTTATTTTAATTTTCTTATTATCCCGCTTTTACAATCAAAAGTATGTTAAAAATCGAGCGATTTTTTAAAATAAAGCAACTACTTTTGATTGTAAAAGCGGGATAATAAGAAACGGGATTATAAAAAACGGCATTATAGGAGGCGTTATTTTAAAAGACGGAATTTTAAAAAAGCGGGAATATAAAAAGCGGGATTATAAAAAGCGGAATTTTAATAGCGGGATTTGAAGAATCGGGATTATGAAAAGCGGGATATCGAACCCAACCCGTTGTGGAAAGCATGGGCATACAATGAAAAAAAAAATTCCTCAAGCCACGAATGTTACTGACTTCCACCAGAAAAATCCCACACATTATAAAATATAAACATAAATAAGAACACAAACTCCGACGCTACCTAAGAATTGAAGATCTGCGTTAGATTTCCAAAACAATTTACAGCAGGTGATATGCCCGTACGGTATTTCCTAGGGTTCCGTAGCCAAAAGGCAAAAAACCGAACCCTTATGGATTCGTCATATCTGTCCGTCCGTATGATGTCACAGCCACTTTTTTCCGAAACTATAAGAACTATACTATTGAAACTTGGTAAGTATGTAGATGTATTCTGTGAACCGCATTAAGATTTTTGCACATAAATAAAAAAAAAAACAATAAATTTTGGGGGTTCCCCATACTTAGAACTGAAACTCAAACATTTTTTTTATCAAACCCATACGTGTGGGGTATCTTCAAAAATGATATTGAGGTTTCTAATATCATTTTTTTCTAAACTGAATAGTTTGTGCGAGAAACACTTCCAAAGCGGTAAAATGTGCCCCCCCCCCCCTGTAACTTCTAAAATAAGAGAATGATGAAACTAAAAAAAAATATTTGATGTGATGACATTACCATGCAAACTTCTACCGAAAATTGGTTTGAACGAGATATAGTAAGTAGTTTTTTTTTAATACGTCATAAATCATAAACCGCAATTTACTTTCATTCAATCAACTCAAATATAAAAAAAAAAAACATTTAATTTCATAAACATAAATTTTATGCGTAAACCGTGAACCATTATTTTCTAATACAAACAAGAACTTTTATATGATGTTACTTGCTGCTACGGAACCCTTCATTGGCGAGTCCGACTCGCACTTGGCCGGTTTTTTTTGGTTCTGATGCAGCCTCTACCCAACCACTACAAGTGCACAAACGAAAATCGTACGAAACCTGCAATACCCAAGCAAATGCAGCAGCGATGGATTGGGACGGGGGCTACGCAACGCTGTAGCGTGCCGCCAGGGTACACTATGTTCAAGGCTCAAACGGCGATAGCGTCAGCGAAGTGGTTCATGCTTTTCTTATCTCTCAAAAATGGTGAGAGTTTTAGCGACCTTTTGCGATTCGCCTACAACTGCAGAAGAACGAAAGGTGAAATGGGATTGGAGCCACTAAGCCCACAGGAGTTATCCGCCACAACATTCAACTCGCAGACAACGGATCGAAAAGGGAGAGGTTCCCGACAGATGCAATCAAACAATATGGACGACTGACATAATCCAAAAACAAAACCCTTGGGCGCATTAAACGAAAATAGTTACTTTAACCTCCGATCGCAAAAATATCCAGCCTACCAACAAAAAAGGGCAAAAAGTGGTCTGGGTGCGACCCGCAAGGTCCACACGACTAACTTCCCAGTGGGATTAATATGATTTATGCGATTTGTCTGAAATTTTGAAATGCGGTTAACCATAAGATATGGTTAAGAATTATTTAATATTAAAAAATGCTCTAATATTGTTCATGGAAATTAAATGTTGTCAATAACAGCAAAGTGTTATATACTCGTACATACATATACATATTAATGCAACCATTGTTATGAACACGGAGACCTGTAAATTTACATGTATACGAAATAACGGAGCACAATGTAATAATAATTTGATCAATAACAAATGACAATAAATAGTACAAATAAAGGCAAATTAATGTAGTTATTTATTTACTAACAAAAAACGGCTGGACCGATTTCGCTGGAAACTTAATCAGTTCTGAGTTACGTAATAACGCTTCGAATAATCCCGGTTCCATGTCAATATCATCCTTGGTTCTCGAGATAATCTCGGCGATAGATGATTCCGAACGCACATACGAACATACCTACTTACTTACATACACACACAGAGACATCTCTATAAAAACGTTGGATTTGGATTCTGGTGACCTTGAAACGTGGAGATATGTCAAAATCCGCGATTCACAAAATCGGCCCCATTACAAGAACTTCCACTGGGAAGTTAACAAGGACAACAAACTTCTAAGAATAGACAAGATCAATCGGAAAATACAAAATTCTAAAACCATTCACACCCAAAAAAAGATTTCAAAAAAATAAAGAGTAACACGGGTCTTTTCTAACATCTCAATAACCATCAAATACAATTAACTATACGTTACACCAGCAACCTAGACGTATCACATAATATTAAAATACAGTTCACATACAGCACAAACAAACAAATTAGAAACTGTGGAAAGGCCGTCGTGTCCAAAACACCCGATTTCACAGCATAAGCATTCCACAAACCCATAACCAACGCATTGTGCCAAAAACACGCCATCCATAATTTAACACATACACTGCGTTCCAACAGGCTTAAAATTCAGAAAAAAACACCGGTAAACCATCAGCGGAAGTGTATGCGTTGTATCCGTAGTAGGTAACTGCTCCCCACACCATAACACCACCCCTTCGACTATGATGCCGGGCTAAAAAATGTTCCTCCTTTCTCACATCGTAAAAGTAGTAATTGAAGCCATCAGGCCAATCAAAATTAAACTTTTTTTCATCTGAAAAAACAACGTAACGCCATTCATCTTGCCAAGTCATATGGTGCCTAGAAAAATCCAAACGCATACACTTCCGCTGATGGTTTAACGATGTTTTTTTCAGAATTTTAAGCCGTTTTAAATGATTGGCACTGTTGATCACTCTTCTAACCATCGAAACACTAGCACTAACGCCCGCTTTATGCTTTATTTTCGCAGCTGAGTCGCAGGAATTGGACTTCGCAAAATTGCTCTCCTATCAGCCGCTGTTGTGGTTGTTTTATAACCCCCTTTCATATTTTCCCCGTACGACTCTTTATTTCTCAAGTACGAATAGATCAAGTTAAAGCTTCGTCCAATTTTGGTAGCTATAGCATGCCCGGTTGATCCGTGTTCCTTAAGTAAATCGATCATAGCCTTCTCAACACTGCTAAGTAATTTTTTTCTACCCATCGTTCTCCAAATTTACAAACAAATGACAATTAAATAAATTAATTTACTCAGAAAACTTTAAAAATTGTTTAAACTTGTTAATCTTCTCGGAACACACATGAACAATGAAGATAATGACTATGTATGTACCTATTCAGTTGACACAAAAAAAAAACTGCATTTTTCCGTATGAAATGCTTTGCGAGAGAGCCAGAGAAAAAGTAACGGTGCTTTTTAAATTATTCTTTCTCATTTCTTTTGGCAACATTATAGACAAATAGTTAGTAGCATAAAATTATAGATTCATGTACATTATGTGGAAATAATGAGCCATATAGATTTGAAAAAGCTTTTACCTATTCAGTTGGAACAGAGTGTACCTAACAAAAAACCGCGTTATCGACAAAAATCCAAATTCTAGCTGGAAAGCAGAAATTTGAAACAAATACTCTCTAGGTTCCTAAAAGACAAAGTCTTTTCTAAAAACTCCTCAATACAAAGTTTTTTGCAACGCTCCCACTTTTTGGGGAATATGAATAGGAATAAGGTACCCAACGATTCGCCCAAGCTTACTGCAGCTTTTCCTTATGTTTTTATTTGATTTATTTGCTAACCAGACATCTTTACTTTTCAAATCGGAATAGATACATTTTGCTGGAAATAAACTGTTCCCGAAAAAAATAAAATGCGTAAAACCATAAACCATTGAATCCAGAATTGGACACTGTTGAACTGTAATTAATAAAGCGATTGCACACATCATGTTTACGCAACGTATGCTTTCCTAGTCGCAATAACGCAGCTTGCATTGCTGAACGAAGAATAGCCAGCATGAAAATACCTTAATCCTTGGTAGATGTATAAGTATGTCTACGGATATTCCCCTTCCCCGATGGTGCTTTGCACATGAACCTCGTTGTCTATAATCTGTTATAGACATTATGTGGAGCAGAGTCCCCATTCGAATGCTGGTAACATTATAGCCATGGACTAAAGATCAAGGGAAATCCTTATTTATTGGGATGAAACTCTTAGGGTTGCTGCTTTTACTGGCGGCACAGGTACAAAATATAGTCCTGTCTTTACGACTTGTTGGAACTCACATGTTCGTTTGCTATAGAAAATCCTGCAGGATTTACAAATAAGACTAGATGCTCAAACATTAACCGTTACATAGTATTGGGCCAATAGCTATAGGAATTGAAATCCAAAAATATAACATTGGATGCTCATGCTAGGTCGTGTCGTATTTACACGTCCTTTCATCGTTCAAAGGATTCCAATAGCAAAGTTACCAATTTATGTTGCACACAATTCCACCATGTACAGATGAGGAAGGGGTTTGCAATTATTTCTTTCAGAGTCCAATAATTGAAAGGGAGGGAGTTTTTCTGGCTCAATGGGCTCACGATGATGTGTTTGTTGGTGGGGATTAAACAGCTCATCATGTCGTCCGATCTTCTTTGAATTGGACCGTGAAAGAGATACGCTATGATTTCATCGCGCAGTTGAGTTGATTTATACAAATTTTAAAGGCTTTTTCAAATGGGCTTCGCAAGTAAGTAGGTAAGGTACGCATGAAGGTTATGTAGATGTGAATGAACTTTAATTGACGCTTAATTAACAACACTCTGTTTTTACACTCTGTATTTGCCTTCAGATCGGCAAATCGTAATTTCGATCTTGTTATAAATCTTCTTACCACCGCTCCTAAACTAAGCCTTTACCCGGAGTCTCATCCAACTCGGTGCGATCGAGAAAAGTCTTTGAGCTTGGACTGAAATCAAAGTTCCTAGTTGTGTCGTATTCCAACAGATATGTTATTTCTAAAAAAAATAACTGCCGCTCGCATTTCCCGCTTCACAAACCGGATCCTTTTGTCCGAACACTGCCTTTTGGACCATTAAGATCAGCTGCGCACTTAGCATAAGAGCAAACTAGTATTTTTTGCACGATATACAACAATTCTAACACAGAGAAATTCGTATGGTATTTATAGATGTGACTAACCTAAAGCGCGCCCTTCCTATTGGCAGCGCTCTCACCATATCGGATTTTACGGACGAATTGGTGTAAGCCACCGTTCTCGGCATTTTTTACATATTTTTTTGTGCGTTATTATAACGAAATTCCATTCTAGAATTGTTAAACAGATCGGCGGTGTCAAAGCTTAAGAAAAGCTGCAGAAACGCTTACGTAAAATTGGCATATAAATCCATTTTCTAACCTCGGATACTTCTGTTTCTGTTTCCTTGAGATAAGCTTGAAAGCGTGAAGTACTTAATGCCATTAAATTAATATTACCCTTTTCTTAGAAGTGCGGATAGTTTCTTTGCTTTTTTGCAACTTAAATCGATGAAGTAGCGGTATTTGTGCACAAACTTCAACACATCGTAATCAACATCAATAACGGTGAGTTCATACATCTTTACTCAAAAGGCAAAGTGGCTTAAGTCGATTTAAGCCAAGAATGATTTTTTTGCAATTTTAAACCTATTCAAAAATTACCTTTTTTTCTGTATTATCAGCGTGTTTCTATTCCATCTAGGTAGTCTATTTTTGTGATGTGAAAACGGCTTAACTCAACAAAATTCATAAACTTGCATTTGGAAAAGCGTCTTATTTCTGGGGCCTAAATCCCGTTTTATTATTTTAAGTCTAATGTCAACATAAGCCTTTTTTGAGTTATTTGGAATGTCAGCAAATAAATAAGAAAAAAAGCACTAAGTTGAGTTAAGCCACTTTTCCAAAATTAAATTTTCTCCTAAATAAAACTTTATGTATACTTAAGCCATTTTTCCCTTTTGAAATTTTGAATTTTATTTACATAAGCCTTTTTTTCAAAACAAATTTTAGAAACTAATTTGACTTACTTGTTCATAAGCCTTTTATACAAACTGTAAAGGAAAATAATTATTTGTTTTTTGTTTTTGAACAGCGAATTATCTGATGACTTATTAAGTCACTTTACCAAAGCAATATTTAAAAAAAAAAAGAATTTTAAATTCAAATAAGCCGTTTATCCTCGATCAAAGTAGCCTGGATTTAAAAATCAGCAAAAGGGGAAATCGGCTAATTATTACATAAGCCACATCATTTTGTGTTTCTTCTCGTGAAGTTAACATCGCATTAGAAAAAGTGAAGTAAATATAAGTATTTTCAGTGAAAGTGTTATTGAAAGAATCTGTGTCTTTGAAAGGAAAACCGTTTGGAAGAAATATTAATTATTGTGTATGTAAAAACAAGAAAACATTTCAAAGGAATTATTAGAAATTGATTCTTTATAGGTAAACGAAGTGAAAGTGCAAATTAAAAAGGCAAAAAATATGGATAGAGCTGGAATAATGCTAAAGCTTGCGCTTCTAAAAAGCTATCAAAAATGTAATGCTGCACCTGGTAGAAGTGTATTTTCTAATGGTACGTATCTTATTTTAAATTATCGTAGTTTTTTTTCTAATATTAATGCGGAGCAAATATTTTTTGTTTAAAGCGAAAAAAACGTTCACAAGTACAATATTTTATTTGTTTTTTTTTGTAATAAAATAATGAACTTCAGTCTGCTGGGAAAACTGAGATTTAATACTAATATTAAATGTTTCATGCTTTGATTTACATCTGTTTACGATATATTTTTTTTTATTTTTCTTTAGGAGAAAGGGTTTCCAGCGCTCCAAGCTGCTCTGCAAATAAAGAGAAAACTTTACCTCTACTTAAGAAGTTTGATGGTAAAAATAGTCTTACTTTAATATCATTTGGCAGTTATTTAAAGACAGTTTCATTATATTATACAGATAACAAGGTTTTCGTGAAAGTTGTTTCCAATGAAACAGCTACAAGCTGCGATAATAAAATGTCTGATGCTTCCATTTCAAATTTGAAACGTGCTGTTGAACCTGAAACAATGCAAGATAACTCATTTTCCGAAGACAGTGATGACAGCGTTGCAGATAAAGATTATCATTTGCCAGATAAATCACCACAAAACGAGTTTTCGGATTCAGAAATTGAAGAAATGCCCATGCAAATAGGGCAGAATTTTGATGCAGACACCGAAAATCCTTATCAAGAGGCAACAAAAGAAAATCGAACGGTAAGAAGTCAGAAAAGAAATTTAGGACAAAAATAAACGTCACGTTCTGGAAAAACTATGCCCTTAAGAAAAATTATACCACTTACTATTTGCCAACGAAAATTTATGGACAAAAATTCTACAACAGACCAAGAAACAATCTTTAAACAATACTGGGAACTGCGAAACTACAATCTCAAGTTAGCATTTGTGTCTGGATTGATTTCCATTCAAGAAAAGAAAACAACACGTGCAAAACAAAGGGATAAAGCTTCTCGAAATCGCCAGTTTACCTGTAACTATTTTCTTAATCTAGAAAGTTTTAGAACCTAGACGATATAATGATAGCTACGACGACATACGAAGACCATTTTAGGATACTCTCTGAAGTTTGGAAGAGGATGGTAGAAAATAAATTGGAACTAAGAATAGATAAGAGCAAATTTTTACAAAAAAAGATAAAATATTTAGGTTTTACGATTACGGGAGAGGGTATACAGGCAGATGATAGGGGTATCGAAGCTATAAAAAATTTTCCGATTCCACAAAAAACCCATGCAGTACAAAGTTTTCTGGGATTGTGTTCTTATTTCCGTAGATTCGTTAGAGATTTTTCTACCATAGCAAAACCATTGTACGACCTTACCAAAAAAGACAGAGAATTCAAGTTTGGTGACGAACAATTAAAGGCTTTTGAAAGCTTGAAAAACAAATTGATAGAAGCTCCGGTCTTGGCACTGTATAGTCCAAAGGACGAAACAGAACTTCATTGCGACGCAAGCGCACAGGGATTTGGAGCGATTCTGCTACAAAGAAAGCAGGACGGAAAGTTACATCCGATTTTCTATTTTTCAAAGAGAACGACAGATTACGAAGCAAAATTGTATAGTTTTGAGTTAGAGGCGCTGGCAATAATAAGTGCTTTAAAACGTTTTAGGGTATATTGTATATTTACAAGGTAAACAGTTCAAGATCGTAACTGATTGTAATTCGTTGACCCTAACGCTAAACAAGATAGAACTGAACCCTAGAATAGCCAGATGGGCGTTAGAGCTACAAAATTTTGATAACACTCTAGCACACAGGGCAGGTACTCACATGCAACACGTCGACGCGTTAAGTAGATCGACAAATATTCTGACGATCGAAACGAATACTTTCGAGGAAAACCTGATAGTATGCCAAGGAAGAGACGGAAATATAGTTAAGATCAAAGAGTTGTTAGAACGATCGAACCATAATTTATACGAGATGAGAAACATAGTGGTATATAGAAAGAAAAATGATGGCAGTGTCGTGTTTTGTGTACCAACAGAGATGGAAAGTCACGTTTTGTATAAATATCATGACGAAGTAGGTCATGTAGGAACAGATAAGGTGTTAGAATTAGTGTCAAAAAGTTACTGGTTTCCCAAAATGAGAGAGAAGATAGGATCGCACATAAAAAACTGTTTGAAGTGTATTGCTTTTTCGGCTAAACAGGGCCGTGAAGAGGGTTTCATTCACAACATACCCAAAGAAGAAAAACCGTTCGTGGTAGGACATGTAGATCATTACGGTCCAATAGACAATTCAAGGACGGCTAAAAAGTATATACTAGTGGTAATAGTTGCTTTTACAAAATTCGTGAGACTCTACCCGACTAAAACTACAAATACAGAGGAAGTAAATCGAGCGTTAACGGACTATTTTAGAGCGTATAGTAGACCGAAGTATATTATTTCAGATAGGGGTAGTTGTTTTACCTCTGCAGAGTTCAAAGACTTTTTGTCCAAAGAAGGTGTTCAACACGTAAAGATTGCGACAGGTTCACCCCAAGCAAACGGACAAGTAGAGAGAGTGAACAGGAGTTTAGGACCAATGATAGCCAAATTAGTCAAACCAGAAGAAGGGGTATTTTGGGACCACGTCTTAGAGGTAGTCGAACATACACTCAATAACACAGTGGGTAGGACTATAAAAGAACATCCTAGTGTAATGTTGTTTGGAGTGAATCAGAAAGGCAAATGGTAGGATGAACTTAAAGAAAATTTGACAGAACTAGAGTCAGGAGATGTACGCGACCTGGCAAAGAAACGTAGCAAAGCAGCTCTAGAACAAAAAAAGTCACAGGCATACAACAAACGATACATAGATAAAAAACGGTGCAAGCCCACAAAATATAATATAGGAGACTACGCTATGATAACAAATTTTGACTCGCACCCGGGGGCGTCTAAAAAAGTGATACCGAAATTTAGAGGACCCTACCAGATCGAAAAAGTCCTACGAAACGACAGATATCTGCTTAAAGATGTTGACGGTTTTCAACAGTCGCGACTACCTTACCAAGGAGTATGGGCGGTCGGCAATAGGAAACCATGGTTGAACAAGAGTAAAGCGAATGATTGATTGTAAATTTGCAAGATCAGGTGATCTTAATGGTCAGGATGGCCGAGTTGTAGTAATTATTGTAAGAGTTAAGCATGTAACTCACACTGTCAAACCATATTTATATTCATGTACTTAAATTATATATTATGTTTATATATACACATCTAGTCATACATGTAAGATTAAGAATAATAATAGAGAGAGCGTCAGTTTCATGATCGCATTAAAACAAAACGGACGTGTCGTTATTTAATCCGCGTCGTATAGTGAAACAGTACTACACAAGTTTGTCAGAAATGCTTTAAAAATGTTTTGGGTGAGACCGACCGCTTCTTGAAAACCGTTATTTAAAAAAAAATGAATCTCCGGGTACTATAACACTGTGAGATATGCGTGGGAAGAAAAGTCCAATAAACACAATTTCAGAGGCAAGGAAAAAAGAAGTTTTGGATCATATCAATAGCATTCCGGCCTATGAGAGTCTTATACGCGCAAATATTCAACCCAAAAGTATTTTGAAAGCTCACTAACTTTATCAAAGCTGTGTGAATCTTACACTGCAATAACACAAAATCCAGTTTCCATAACAAAATACTCCGAAATTTTCAAAAGCCTTAAAATTAAATTCAAAAAACCTAAGATCGATACATGTACAAAATGTGACATAATCGCAGCTAAAATGGCATTGGCTACAGGTGAGGATTTTACTGCTGTAGAATTAGAACAAAAACTACACCATTTAGATGCAAGTACTTCATATGATTTGAAAAAGATGGACAGTGAAAACGCAAAAAATGTAGAAGGTTTGGTAGTTTTTGCTTTTGACCTTCAACAGTGTCTTCCAACTCCTTTTTTGCAGTCTTCCGTTTCTTTTTACAAGAGACAATTAAATACTTTTAATTTAACTGTTCATGACTGCGGAAAAGGTACTCCGCATTGTTATATGTGGCATGAAGGTGTCGCAAACAGAGGTGGAAATGAAATTGCGTCATGTTTGTTAAAACATCTAAATTCGGAAACAGCTCTACCACCAACTACCGAGCATGTAGTTTTTTATAGTGATAACTGCTTCGGGCAAAATAAAAATAATATGGTTGCGATTATGATGATGATGCATGTTTGTGATGTATCTAATAATAACATAAAACATATTGATCACAAATTTTTGATACCTGGCCACAGACATATGGAATGCGACATTGATCATTCGATTATCGAACGAAAAAAGAAAAAAAACTTCCTTTAAAATTCATCACCCAAGAGATTGGTACCAATTTATACGAGGTGTTGGAACCAAAAACAAATTCTTGATCAATGAGATGCCCCAAACTAAATTTTTAAACTTTGCCTCGATTCTCAAAAACAAATGCACCTTCCGAAAGGTGGATGAGGACAATAACAAAGTAGACTGGAGAAATATAAGGTGACTCCGCTTTTCATCTGGTGCACCTTTTAACATCTACTTTAAACATACTTTGGACAAAAGCGTGCCTTTTAAGACGCTAAGTATAAGAAAACGAGGATGTAACCAATTATCATCCGAACACCTGGAACCGCTTTATGACGGGCCTAATAAAATAAGCGAAGCGAAAAAAGAGGACCTGATAAGCCTTCTTCCATTGATCGATGAGCAATTCCATAGTTTCTATAAAAGCCTTTGCACAGAATCTAAACCTGATTATCATCCCGATATAACGGAAAGAGAGGAAGAAAATGCTTTGGAGTAGTTGAACTTTTTGTTTTCATTCATTTTTATTATTTTTTTCTGATTCTTTTTTGTACATCAATATTCAATAACTAAAAATAAAAACAAAATTTAAAGAAACAAAGTCTTATGTTGTTTCAAGATTCTATTAAAGAAAAAAGAAAGAGGCCTATGTATACGTAAGTACAAGTGAAAATAAAAAAAAAAATGTTGAAAACTGGCTTAAGTGACTTAAGTCAATTTTAAATAAAGAAGTTAAGAAGGCAAATAGGCTTAAATGTGATTTTTTACCTATAACCATTTGATTTTAAATAATTTCTTGAATCCGTGAATACCATGAAAAGGTTAAAAAATAATTCAAGTTTTAATTACAAATTACGCTCCCTACTCAAAACAGTTTTTTCTAAATAATTTTTTAAATTTTAAAAACGCTCTCCTGAAAATGCTTAAAATAGACTTAAGCCTCTTTGCCTTTTGATTAAAGACATGATACAACATTTTTTCATTGGCTTTGTTTGTTTATTTTTATTGCTTCCTTCAAATTATTATTACAACATACATACCTACTCTAATTAATCTAAATACACTAAACCTAACCTAATGACAATTATATATGTATATTGCAACTGTTCTTATCCTACGTTTGTCCTTATTCAAATCAACGTTCCACGTACAAACATACTTACAACCTCTATACCTAAGCTTAAGATTTCGATTTCCTGAATACCTTTTTTGGGTTCCGTAGCCAATTTGGGGGTTCCCATACTTAGAACTGAAACTCAAATTTTTTTTCATCAAACCCATACGTGTGGGGTATCTATGGATAGGTCTTCAAAAACTTCCAAAGTGGTAAAATGTGTGCCCCCCCCCCCCCCTTGTAACTTCCAAAATAAGGGAATGATAAAACTAAAAAAAATATATGATGTACATTACCATTCACACTTCCACCGTAAATTATTGGTTTGGACGAGATTTAGTAAGTAGTTTTTTTTAATACGTCATAAATCGTAAACCGCAATTTACCTTTCATGCAATCAACTCAAATATAAAAAAAAAACATTTAATTTCATAAACATAAAGCTTACGCGTTAACCGTGAACCATTATTTTCTAATAATAAATCTGTAATAGGTGCCTAAGTAAATAATAATTATAATTCGCGCGGAACCCTTCATTGGCGAGTCCGACTCGCATTTGGCCGCTTTTTATACCCTATTCTAGGGGTATATTAATTTTGACGCATAGTTTGTAACATACCTTAATATTGCCCGTAGACCCCTAAAAGTTACTATATTTATGATCAGCATCGATAGTAATGTCGATCTAGCCATGTCCGTCCGTCCGTCCGTCCGTCCGTCCGTCCGTCGGCAAAAATTAGGCCTTTAAACTGGACCTAGAGAGCTGAAATTTTAACCATATACTCTCTAGGGTCCCGAAATAATCAAGTTTAAGAATTTTTGAAATCCGCCCACAGACACGCCCACAAACTCAAAAAAACAAAATTTTGGAAAAAATCGAATTTTGAGCTAGAGAGCTGAAATTTTTTATATATGATCTATGGCCCATAAAACTGATTGGGACATAAAATTTTCAAAATCCGCCCACTGACACGCCCACAATTAAATAAAACAAATTTTGGGAAAAATTGAATTTTGAGCTAGAAAGCTGAAATTTTTTATATATGATCTTTGGCCCATAAAACTGCTTGGGACATAAAATTTTCAAAATCCGCCCACTGACACGCCCACAATTAAATAAAATATTTTTTTTGAAAAACCAAAATTTGAGCTAGGGAGCTGAAATTTTTAATATATACTCTCTAGGGGCCCTTTATGCTCATGTGTAAATATTTTCAAAATCCGCCCACTGACACGCCCACAATTTTTTTTTTTTTATTTTTGAAAGTCTAAAGTTTGAGCTAGGGAGCTGAAATTTATAGTATATACTCTCTAGGTGCCCTTTATGCTCATACTTAAATTTTTTTTAAATCCGCCTACTGACACGCCCACAATTAAATAAAACAATTTTATTGAAAAACAAAAGTTTGAACTAGGGAGCGTTTTTATTTACAAAAGCTTAGTTTTTTCGATAAAATCCTTTAAATTTTTGTCACGCCCACTTATGAGATATAGGAATAAGAATAGGGTATCCAACAGTTCGCCCAAGCGGACTGTAGCCCGCCCCTATGTTTTTATTTGAAGTGGTAATTTAAACACAATTGTTGAGATGCGTGGGTGAAATCGGAAGCGTATGTGATCGGAACAGGGACTAATTCAATAACGTATGAGGACGAATCTGTCAAGGTACGATACAATGGCGGTAACCGCTGCCTTATTTGTAGTTAGGGTTCCTCAAGGTAGTTAATCATCACAACCGCTGATAAGTGATGGTTCCATATAAGCTTTTTCCTCTCTTTGTAGTTCCTTTCTTTTACCTGACATCCGCAAAGTCACGCTAACGCTAAGATGTAACAACATCTGCTTCAGTTTGCAATTAAAAAAAAAATCCGGTTCCTCCTGGTTACCAGGGATTGATGGAGTCAGTGCGCGTTCATGCGAATCCTCCGGTGTGTAAGGTTCTTTCCAATCATTCCTATGTCTTCTTTTTGCTCTCCCTCTTTCTCTATTTGGAACTATAATTTTTGTTCCTTCAGGGTAGCCAATAAGCAGCAAAGACCCACCCCACCGTCGAGTGAATGCCGTACAACCGCAAGGGTGCCAGCTACTGATGTCGTGTCTTGTCGAGGATCATCCATCTCTTCATCGAAACTGGCTAAAGGACACACCTAATCATTACATAATGCTCGTATACCTATGTTTAAATGGATAACTCTTATTTTCGAATCCGTCGAGCTAGATTTTTTGATTTTATTTCTTAATCCTTGCTCCCAGAGGAGATAGCGTTTTTTAAGTTCGAGACTTTTCTTCGAAGCAATATCCTCTTTGCATGCGTTTTTATTAGGTAAACATGCATCAGGAAGGAGCGTTTAACAGGGTCTTGCAAGTTAAATTCAACACTGACGGGCCCGCAAAGATTTAAATTGTGATTCCCATTTAATTTGCTGACCCGTCAGTGGTTCAAATGTGGCACTTGGCTTAATCAGTGGTTGAAAGGAGTATAGTATTTTAAGATCTGAAGTTAGAAACAAATGTGTAGATGTCTGTCTGCGATGAAAACCTTCAGCTCTTGGCCATTGTATTGTTCCGATTGAATTAATTTCTATGTAGATATTTTTTCGGCAGAGGTGAGCTCACAAAATTGCTCTCCGAACCTCAATTTAATTCATATTTTTTTCCTTAACGGCGAGGTTACGATCAGAATTAAAGGAAGCGTCACCCTTCTGCTTTATGGCATTTTGGGTTTGCCGGTCTTACTTAATAAACACCGGTAGGTTTCCTGGTGTATGATCCCGGCCTGCCCCTTTTTTACGACTTCAACAAGTGCATGATTTAATTATTGATTTTTGTTCATGACTGCGGAAAAGGTACTCCGCATTGTTATATGTGACATGAAGGTGTCGCAAACAGAGGTGGAAATGAAATTGCGTCATGTTTGTTAAAACATCTAAATTCGGAAACAGCTCTACCACCAACTACCGAGCATGTAGTTTTTTATAGTGATAACTGCTTCGGGCAAAATAAAAATAATATGGTTGCGATTATGATGATGATGCATGTTTGTGATGTATCTAATAATAACATAAAACATATTGATCACAAATTTTTGATACCTGGCCACAGACATATGGAATGCGACATTGATCATTCGATTATCGAACGAAAAAAGAAAAAAAACTTCCTTTAAAATTCATCACCCAAGAGATTGGTACCAATTTATACGAGGTGTTGGAACCAAAAACAAATTCTTGATCAATGAGATGCCCCAAACTAAATTTTTAAACTTTGCCTCGATTCTCAAAAACAAATGCACCTTCCGAAAGGTGGATGAGGACAATAACAAAGTAGACTGGAGAAATATAAGGTGACTCCGCTTTTCATCTGGTGCACCTTTTAACATCTACTTTAAACATACTTTGGACAAAAGCGTGCCTTTTAAGACGCTAAGTATAAGAAAACGAGGATGTAACCAATTATCATCCGAACACCTGGAACCGCTTTATGACGGGCCTAATAAAATAAGCGAAGCGAAAAAAGAGGACCTGATAAGCCTTCTTCCATTGATCGATGAGCAATTCCATAGTTTCTATAAAAGCCTTTGCACAGAATCTAAACCTGATTATCATCCCGATATAACGGAAAGAGAGGAAGAAAATGCTTTGGAGTAGTTGAACTTTTTGTTTTCATTCATTTTTATTATTTTTTTCTGATTCTTTTTTGTACATCAATATTCAATAACTAAAAATAAAAACAAAATTTAAAGAAACAAAGTCTTATGTTGTTTCAAGATTCTATTAAAGAAAAAAGAAAGAGGCCTATGTATACGTAAGTACAAGTGAAAATAAAAAAAAAAATGTTGAAAACTGGCTTAAGTGACTTAAGTCAATTTTAAATAAAGAAGTTAAGAAGGCAAATAGGCTTAAATGTGATTTTTTACCTATAACCATTTGATTTTAAATAATTTCTTGAATCCGTGAATACCATGAAAAGGTTAAAAAATAATTCAAGTTTTAATTACAAATTACGCTCCCTACTCAAAACAGTTTTTTCTAAATAATTTTTTAAATTTTAAAAACGCTCTCCTGAAAATGCTTAAAATAGACTTAAGCCTCTTTGCCTTTTGATTAAAGACATGATACAACATTTTTTCATTGGCTTTGTTTGTTTATTTTTATTGCTTCCTTCAAATTATTATTACAACATACATACCTACTCTAATTAATCTAAATACACTAAACCTAACCTAATGACAATTATATATGTATATTGCAACTGTTCTTATCCTACGTTTGTCCTTATTCAAATCAACGTTCCACGTACAAACATACTTACAACCTCTATACCTAAGCTTAAGATTTCGATTTCCTGAATACCTTTTTTGGGTTCCGTAGCCAATTTGGGGGTTCCCATACTTAGAACTGAAACTCAAATTTTTTTTCATCAAACCCATACGTGTGGGGTATCTATGGATAGGTCTTCAAAAACTTCCAAAGTGGTAAAATGTGTGCCCCCCCCCCCCTTGTAACTTCCAAAATAAGGGAATGATAAAACTAAAAAAAATATATGATGTACATTACCATTCACACTTCCACCGTAAATTATTGGTTTGGACGAGATTTAGTAAGTAGTTTTTTTTAATACGTCATAAATCGTAAACCGCAATTTACCTTTCATGCAATCAACTCAAATATAAAAAAAAAAACATTTAATTTCATAAACATAAAGCTTACGCGTTAACCGTGAACCATTATTTTCTAATAATAAATCTGTAATAGGTGCCTAAGTAAATAATAATTATAATTCGCGCGGAACCCTTCATTGGCGAGTCCGACTCGCATTTGGCCGCTTTTTTTATTTGAAGTGGTAATTTAAACACAATTGTTGAGATGCGTGGGTGAAATCGGAAGCGTATGTGATCGGAACAGGGACTAATTCAATAACGTATGAGGACGAATCTGTCAAGGTACGATACAATGGCGGTAACCGCTGCCTTATTTGTAGTTAGGGTTCCTCAAGGTAGTTAATCATCACAACCGCTGATAAGTGATGGTTCCATATAAGCTTTTTCCTCTCTTTGTAGTTCCTTTCTTTTACCTGACATCCGCAAAGTCACACTAACGCTAAGATGTAACAACATCTGCTTCAGTTTGCAATTAAAAAAAAAATCCGGTTCCTCCTGGTTACCAGGGATTGATGGAGTCAGTGCGCGTTCATGCGAATCCTCCGGTGTGTAAGGTTCTTTCCAATCATTCCTATGTCTTCTTTTTGCTCTCCCTCTTTCTCTATTTGGAACTATAATTTTTGTTCCTTCAGGGTAGCCAATAAGCAGCAAAGACCCACCCCACCGTCGAGTGAATGCCGTACAACCGCAAGGGTGCCAGCTACTGATGTCGTGTCTTGTCGAGGATCATCCATCTCTTCATCGAAACTGGCTAAAGGACACACCTAATCATTACATAATGCTCGGATACCTATGTTTAAATGGATAACTCTTATTTTCGAATCCGTCGAGCTAGATTTTTTGATTTTATTTCTTAATCCTTGCTCCCAGAGGAGATAGCGCTTTTTAAGTTCGAGACTTTTCTTCGAAGCAATATCCTCTTTGCATGCGTTTTTATTAGGTAAACATGCATCAGGAAGGAGCGTTTAACAGGGTCTTGCAAGTTAAATTCAACACTGACGGGCCCGCAAAGATTTAAATTGTGATTCCCATTTAATTTGCTGACCCGTCAGTGGTTCAAATGTGGCACTTGGCTTAATCAGTGGTTGAAAGGAGTATAGTATTTTAAGATCTGAAGTTAGAAACAAATGTGTAGATGTCTGTCTGCGATGAAAACCTTCAGCTCTTGGCCATTGTATTGTTCCGATTGAATTAATTTCTATGTAGATATTTTTTCGGCAGAGGTGAGCTCACAAAATTGCTCTCCGAACCTCAATTTAATTCATATTTTTTTCCTTAACGGCGAGGTTACGATCAGAATTAAAGGAAGCGTCACCCTTCTGCTTTATGGCATTTTGGGTTTGCCGGTCTTACTTAATAAACACAGGTAGGTTTCCTGGTGTATGATCCCGGCCTGCCCCTTTTTTACGACTTCAACAAGTGCATGATTTAATTATTGATTTTTGTTTAATAGCCCTTTTGCGAGACTGGTGAACTGAAAGATACATTTGCAGGCAAAATATTGTTATCATCAGTTTTTCCTGTAAATCGATTTTAGTAAAAACGAAAAGACTCAAAGTGTTTCTTAACTGATTTAATCGCCTCATCTGAGATCTAATTCAGACGAGTGTGATGACCACGTCGATCTACAGCCGAGATTCCAGTTAAAGATGATCTGTTTTTGCAATACTGTCCTTATGAAAAAATCAGAATCAATGGCAATAAAATGAGCAATATGTGTCTACGATAAACTTGTCAGAACAAAGCAACAGTTGAGTTATATTATTATTTGAAAAATTTAAAATGTTTGCTCAGTCAAAACAACACTTGTGGAGTAATGCCATTTTTATCAATTACAATTTAAAAAAAAAGCTCCGAAGTGCGAATCGGACTCGCCCATGAAGGGTTCCGCGCGAATTATAATTATTATTTACTTATGCACCTATTGCAGATTTATTATTAGAAAATAATAAAAGGTTTATGTTTATAAAATTAAATGTTTTTTTTTATAGATATTTGAGTTGATTGAATGAAAGGTAAATTGCGGTTTACGATTTATGACGTATTAAAAAAAAACTACTTACTACATAGATCTCGTTCAAACCAATTGTCGGTGGAAGTTTGCCTCTCGCGCAAACTATTCAGTTTAGAAAAAAATGATAGTAGAAACCTCAATATCATTTTTGAAGACCTATCCATTGATACCCTACACGTATGGATTTAATGAATTTTTATTTATTTTTTTTGAGTTTCAGTTCTAAGTACGGGGAACAGCAAAATTTATTATTCTTTTTCTATTTTGGTGTGAAAATCTTAATGCGGTTCACAGAATACATCTACTTACCAAGTTTCAACAGTATAGCTCTTATAGTTTCGGAAAAAAGTGGCTGTAATATTCCCGGACAGACAGACAGACAGACAGACAGACATGACGAATCTATAAGGGTTCCGTTATTTGCCATTTGACTACGGAACCCTAAAAAGATGTGAGCCACGCTGCACTCACGGTATAGTTGATGTGTAAACATGTAGGCAAAGTTGCGCGTTAGCTACCTAATTTGTTATCTAGCTAACGCCACAACTAAGTAACTAACGTAGTTAAATTAGCTGCGCTAAAATTGCAATCGATTTGATTGTTAGCTATCGTAATCTCAGAAAAGCTAAATCTTAGCCTCTCTTTCCGTCTTCCTGATTACTGTAGCGTGTTCCAGGCGGAAATTTTGGCGATAAAAGAAGCCCTGACGTGGCTGAAGAGGAATGTGATATCCTCAAAGGATATCCGTATCTTCTCGGACAGTCAGGCCGCGATTAAGTCCCTGGACTCAGTCTCTTCAAATTCCATCATAGCCCAAGACTGCCGATCATCTCTTTCGGAGATGGCAGAGCAGTTCAATATTCACCTCTGTTGGGTGCCGGGGCATAGGGACATTCCAGGTAACTGCAGGGCTGATGATCTCGCCAAAAAAGGAACCACATTACCTCCTTTACCTGATAAAGGTTCCCTAGGTATACCAATCGCTACTTGTAAACTCTTGTTTAAGCTATCCGCAATCGAGAGAACAAACCTTAGGTGGACGAGTAGCAATACATGTCTAGCGACTAAGCGGATCTGGCCAAAGCTGGATCTGCGACGCTCTAAGTGTCTAATCTCATTAAACCGACTGCATATTAGCTCCACTATAGGTGTTATCACAGGTCACTGCTTAATAGGCAGGCACGCATCTGGACTCGGTGTGTGCTCAAATGACTTCTGCAGAAGCTGTATGGACGAGGAGGAGGAGGAGACTGTACTTCACCTTCTCTGCACGTGTCCTGCGCTCTCCCATAGAAGAAATCTCCATCTAGGGGACTTCTTGTTCAATGACACAAGCGACTTAGCCAGCACTGGCGCTAGAAGTCTTTCGCGCTTCATAAGAAGCTCCTATTGGTTCAACGAGCAGTGAGGGTAATCCCCAGATCTGTGTGGTACCACAATGGACCAATCATTGGTCTAAGTGTGTTGGCTTTGGCTGACAGCCACGTCTACCTAACCTAACCTATCGTAATGAGAACTAATTTTTGCTATTAGCTATTAGTTGCAGGTTGTGTAACTAAGCTCGTTAGGTTGCCAAAGTTAGTTGCGGATGACAACTAAAAGTTGGTTAGTTTTTAGCTGTAGCTTTTTAGCTGCCTAGGTAATAACTAATAACAAAATCAATTTTTTTTATTTTGCTATAATGGTGATAAATTTATTTTGATTTATTATGCTTATTGCGTTTAAAATAAAAATTGATTGAATGTCCCTTTTATTTTACATCAGGTTATTTTACAAAGAGGTCCTTGGAGCCACAATAATTAAACCCGAAAAAGGATGTTTTCCCAAAATGTCTTTAGAAACGGCACGGTATATATGATCTCAATGTTATTTGAATGAGGGGTGTTAGGAACAACAAACATTTTGGTAAAATATCCTTTATTAGACTTTTAATGACCTTTTTGTTGTTCCAAAGACCTCTTAGTCAAATAACATTGAACGCAGATATACCGTGTAGATTCTAACGGCATTTTGGAAAAATATCCTTTCTTCGACTTTTAAGGACCTTTTGTTGTTGTTGCAAGGACCTCTTAGTCAAATAACATAGAACACAGATATACCGTGTGGATTCTAACGGCATTTTGGAAAAATATCCTTTCTTCGACTTTTAAGGACCCTTTTTTGATGTTGCAAGGACCTCTTAGTCAAATAACATTGAACACAGATATAGGTACCGTGTGGATTCTAATGGCATTTTGGAAAAATATCCTTTTTTCCTCTTTTAAGGATCTTTTTGTTTTCCAAGGATCTGATAGTAAAATAACATTGAACACAATATACTGCGCGGGTTTTTAGGAGTTTTTGAAAAAAATGTTTTTTTCGGGCTTAAGGACACTATTTGGTTCTCCAAGGACCACTTGGTAAATAACCTTATTGCAACTAAAAGTGACATTCTTAAATCGGCCATCGGTTACCGAAGTACAAATCGATATTTTTTCTCTAACCTTCAACTGATGTACAACAAACTTCAAGCTATACAACCTCAATTATTCAAAACAAATCTACTTCCACACAACTTCCCGGTGTTTCGTAAGGACATAATAATCTCTAAAAGTGAACATAATTAAAACTGGAAAATGTATAACGAAATAAATAAAATAAAAAAACATAGGGACGGGCTACAGTCCGCTTGGGTGAGCTGTTGGATACCCTATTCTTATTCCTATCCCTCATAAGTGGGCGTGCCAAAAGTCTTAGTATGGTTGAATTGTTAAGAACGCTTTATGCACATGTTTTGTTATATAACATTTAAAGGATTTTATCGAAAAAAACGCTCCCTAGCTCAAACTTGGGTGTTTCAAAAAAATGTTTTTTTTGGGCGGATTTTGAAAATATTTACACATGAGCATAAAGGGCCCCCTAAAGAGTATATATTATAAATTTCAGCTCCCTAGCTCAAACTTTGGATTTTCAAAAAAAGTTTTTTTTTAAATTGTGGGCGTGTCAGTAGGCGGATTTTGAAAATATTTACACATGAGCTTAAAGGGCCCCTAGAGAGTATATATTATAGATTTCAACTCCCTAGCTCAAATTTTGGTTTTTCAATAGAATTGTTTTATTTAATTGTGGGCGTCAGTGGGCGGATTTTGAAAATTTCAGCTTTCTAGCTCAAAATTCAATTTTTTCCCAAATTTTGTTTTTTTTTTGAGTTTGTGGGCGTGTCTGTGGGCGGATTTCAAAAATTCGTAAGCCTGATTATTTGGGGAGCCTAGAGAATATATGGTTGAAATTTCAGCTCTCTAGGACCAGTTTAAAGGCCTAATTTTTGCCGACGGACGGACGGACGGACGGACATGGCTAGATCGACATTACTATCGATGCTGATCATAAATATAGTAAGTTTTAGGGGACTACGGGCAATATTAAGGTATGTTACAAACTATGCGTCAAAATTAATATACCCTTAGAATAGGGTATAAAAACAACAACACGCGGTTGTTCTCAAACGGTCAACCATCTACGTACTAACCGCGCCCAACTTCGTTTAATTCAGGTGATCTGGCGAGCACCGATTAACTCACGTTGTATGAAAATCTGACGGTGACGCGAAAATCTGACGATGACGGTGACGCTCGATATTTCCAACTAGCCCCTACCGAGAAAAAAGATATTTACACATCAACGAGAGCAAAGATGTTTACACATCAAAAATAATAACTTTGGATTCGGTCCACTGAAACTAATGCTGTTAACACCAAACGAAAAAAGATTTTGTTTTTAAAAAGTTGCCCTGGATACTCAACTCAATTTCGCAAAAAAAATTTCATTATGTCAGACTTCATAGAACTTAACGATCCTATTAAAACGGTATCATCCCAATCAATCATCAAAAAATGTTTATCAACTTTCAATTTTATGCGGATTTTTGATCTATTGTGAATACCTCTATTGATAAATTTGGTATAATCATTGTCAAAATATGAAAATAGTTATTACATTTTCGTCCAATCAAAAATTCGCCGTTGATAAAACAATTTCGAGGATTCTTGCGCTGTTTTTGTTTGTAAAACAACATTTTCAAATGGAAATATCGTCAGGAGAATTGTTTTTCCGTGAATATAATATATATTGAATAAATACAATCACCATAATTTATTTGCAAAATTCATGAGCTACAAAAAAACAAGGCAAAAAGTTCATAAACGTAAGCAAAAGAAGAGGTTCTGGTGTGAAAGCATACTTGCAGTTAGGCTGGCAAGCTTTCAATCAATTCACATTGGCCTAGCTTCCGTCAATTTACTTTGAATGGGTAAGATAATTAACTGTATCTTGTAATTGTTACCACGTAAAGTGGGGGCTGAAGTTACAGCGCTGTTTCACGGTTCGCCACAACCGATCATCGGACTCCTTTTTCTCTTGTGCAAGTATATTTTCTATTCATTATTCTCGAAAAACGTTTTCTTAGGTAATCATGCTACGCACGCCGCCACTTAAGAGACAAGTTTAAGCTCAGTGTGAAAATTGATTTGATTGTTTATCCATTTTAATGAACTGACCAACGTCTAAGTGCTCACAAGTATACTTGCAATTTATTCTGTTTAAAAAATCATTAACAACAAAATTAAATTAAAATTTAATTTTAACGGAAGCAAAACAAACACACCACCGAAAAAAGAATTTAATAACATAAACGTCAAATGAAACCCCTCTTTACAATTGCGTCTTGCTTGTAAGCGTTCGAAATATACGTGCAATTTGTCAATTGAGACTCAATCAAAATGTCGATCGATTAATAAATGTTGTAGTTAATCAATAATTGATCTTTGACAATAATAATAAGGGTGATATTTTCCGGTCTTATCGGCAGTCCAAACGGTGAACCATTCGCTGCTCTGAGGACTCTGGGTTGGGCTACACCTCACCCGTGGGAACCATTGACAGTTCTGAACATCTGGGTACAATAGAAGCATTTCGGGATGCCGGATGGTCTCGACCGAAAGAATAGCCACCAAGTCGTATTGTTTGGTTACACAAGTAAATTTTTCCAAATCGAAGGACGCCTTATAAATTAGCCAGATCAGAAGGGGTGAAATATTTCTTGCTTCGGTTAAGGATGCAAGCCTAGGCGTTTCGCAGCGTTCGTGGCGATATCGAATATGTAATCATTCTAACGGAGGTTGACATTTATACACACAGGAAAGTTTGCGGTTTCAGCGGTGCAAGTATCATTCATGTCATTCACACCTCTGATGTAAGCAAGGATTGTTTTTATAACATTTCGCTGTATCGCTTGGAAATAAAAATTCCTAAAAAATGTTTCGAACAAAGTTTAAATACATTTATTACTTATATGACAGTAAAAAAGCCTACCCGCATTCGATATTCCTTGACTGAGGAAAAACAGTTTTTACAGGCTTCCTCATACCTCTCTCAAAATTTTTCATAAAAACAGTTCTGAATACATCAGAAATATCTGTCTGGGATGTAGGTACCTACTGCTTACCAATAACGAAATTACTACTGAGTATAAATCAGTGGTCCCGTTCATTGAAATTTCCGTTTGCATATAAGTGAAAGAGAATACAAACTTAAGCTTAACATTAAATTTATTATTGATACCAGCCATTATGTATAGCACTCATTTTGGATCCATCAATACAAAAAAACAGGCAAATATATAAAAGCACAGATCGACAATAATTATAAAACATAAATTTCTAAATTTGATTCCTTAATGAGGATATTGATAATGATACTCACAAATATTTAAGTTTTGAAATAACTGATTTAATAATCGACCAGAACTGGAGACAAGTCTACATTTTTATAGAAAACATTCTCCGGACAAAAAAGATGGAAGAAGACCGAAGCAGATCTCAATACAGAAGACTTAAAAGATGGCGTAATCTTATGGGCAAAAAAACGACAGCACTCAGATGTTAAGCAAAGAGTGGTCCAGGGGGGGGGGGGGGGTTAAAAATATAAATCAAAAAATCAGGATTTAACCCTCCCACTTCACTGAATGCATACTAAGAAATATTGTGGACAAAAGAGCCATATTTTTAAATAGTTTTTTTCACAACTTTAAAGTATCCATACTCTGCATAGTTTTTGGAGATAATTGGAATAAGGAATATCGAATATGCAGTCTCAGTTTCTTCCGAAAATCGAAAATAAGACATTACCACAGAATCGATCTACGGAATGAACATAGATTTTCGGAAATAATTTTCGAGCGAAGAAGAGGGTACTTTTGATGGATGGGCTCTGGGCTTGTTTCTAAGCAATTCAAAGACAGCTCAAAACAATACCTGATCCACTTACACATGTCGCCATGTTCCAAAGCTTTCGTCGGCGTTCTCTCTATCTTCTCTCTCTTTTTTTTTTAAATAATTTGTTCAAACGAATTTATTTGATTTGGTTAATGTGTTGGTTAATTCCTGCAATTGAACAACCAATTGGACAAACAGACCAGAACAGTCGAATTATGTAGTCAGAACTTTCTATAATATCGATAGTACGCAAACACTCCCTGAAAGAACATAGAACCAGAGGGGGCTTGTAGGCTCTCAAGTACGAACATTTGAGCGTGCCCCAAAAACCTCACACTTGAGCATTTCGGGCCTCTAGAAAGTACAAAAACAAAACGTAATATCATCAGCGTGAGTTATCAGCTCGACTCGAAATTTATCGGCGAAAATTGGAGTTAGCAGACGGTTATTACAACGGATAATTCATGATGACTTAAACTTGTTTAAGAAATAATAATAATAGAAAAAGTTGTAGAAGAAAAACAAATATGCTCTGCCATCTTCCTTGATGTAACACAGGCTTTTGATAAAGTCTGGCACAAAGGATTAGTCCGTAAGCTACAAAAATATCTTCCAAAAGAGTACCATGAAGTCGTATATAATGCAAAGATTATTTAGAATTAAGCAAGAGAATGAGTACTCCGAATTGAAACATATCAAAGCTGGAGTACCGCAAGGTAGTGTGTTGGGACCCATACTGGTCCTCCTATACACGAACGACATACCACAAAATGACGGAACTACTGTTGCCACTTTTGCAGACGATACTGCTGTACTTGCAATAGGAAATACTGCACACGAAGTTACAGAAAAACTGCAAAGGACAGTAAATGATATATCCAAATGGGCCAAAAAATGGCAAATAAAATTAAATGAACTAAATTCGGTTCATATAAACTTTACGAATAAAAACGTACAACACATACCTGTGTACATAAATAATAAAGTAGTTCTGCATTCGAACTCAGCGAAGTATTTAGGCTTGACTTTGGACGCAAAGTTGCGTTGTCATGTCATGAAAAAAACGAGATGTCGAAAAAAAAAACCTGATGAACTAAATATACGATACAATAAAATGTATTGGCTCATAGGGAGGAATTCATGCCTCTCAATCTACAACAAACTGCTTCTCTACAAGCAAATATTAAAACCAATTTGGACATATGGCATCCAGTTATGGGGGTGCACAAGAAAGACAAATCTTCAAAGCATACAATGCTTTCAAAACAAAGTATTACGCAATATTGCTAATGCGCCGTGGTGCAAACGTAATACTGATCTACATAGGGATCTAAAAATTTAAATGGTAGAGGACGAGGTTCGTAAGGTCGCAAGTAGACATGAAGTTAGGCTTCGCAACCATGCTAATTTAGAAGTAGTTCAACTACTTAATAACAACAATTTAGTTAGAAGAATTCGTAGAGTTAAACCTTTTGAACTAGTTAACTAGGTAAAAAGGAAAGAAATATATGTGTTACAACATAATCACACGAACAGTGTGATTATGTTGTAACAGGAGTGAGTGGTGAACGTAAGTAAGAACGGACGTGTTTTAAAAGAGCTCTTGAAATTTGGAATTTAAATTTGTTTTAATAAGTGTAAATTATATTAAAGTGAATAAAACACCTCAAATAAGAGATAGGACTCTAAAATGAGTGTGATGCGTTGTGGAAAATGTGACTAGATCGTGTGTAAAGGGTCAAATGCGCCGGTCAAATTAGTGATTATGACGTCGATCTTGTAAACAGAAATCCGTTGTTTTTGTTTATCTGCGAAAAGTGTAGAAAGTTCACTGAGTTAATGTCGACTAATATTGCTGATATTGTAAAAGCAGTAAATAAAAATCATGAAGTTATAGAATCACAAAATAAAAATATAGAATCACATAACACCAACATTAAAAAAATTCTTAAAAAAGTTGATAAATTAAGTGAAGACAAATCACAGATCATCACTGAAATAAAGAAAACAAAAGGAAATGAGAAAAAAACATATGCGGAAATAACAACTCAAGATTTACCACTAATTATTAAACCTAAACAGTCACAAGAAAACAGAACAACAAAAGAGGACATAAAAAAAATATAGACCCTTCTTCCCTTTCTATTAAAGTAATAAATCTCTATAATCGGCAAAATGGAGCAATAGCAATTAGCTGTGAAGATAATGCATCAAGAAATACGGTAGAAAAAGAAGTGAAAGAAAAGCTTGGAGAAAAATATGAAGTTACGGTACCAAAGACAAAAACCCCGAGTATAATAGTAACCAACATCTTAGATGAGTGGGACAGGGATAACCTTACAGAGGCAATAAAAAAACAAAATAACATAGAAGGAACAGTCAAATGCTGGAAATTCGACAGGGTGCCCAAAAAAGTAATCAAAAAAAATGAATTTTTTAAAGCAATTATTGAAGTGGATATATCAGTTTTAAAAAAAAATATGGAGACTGGCAGAATTAACGTAGGATGGAATAGATATCCAGTGTATGAACATATATCGGTGAAGAAGTGCTACAATTGCTGGGGTTTTAATCATAACGCTAATAAGTGTAACAATAAAATTGTATGTGCAAAATGTACAGAAACCCACGATACTAGGAACTGTAATAGCTCAACTTTAAAGTGTAATAACTGTGTAAAAGCTAATACAAATTTAGGCTTACAACTAAACACGGACCATGATTGTAGAGATGGAACATGAGAGGTTTTTTTTAAATAAAATTAAGACTGAAAGAAACAGAGTATTCTAGCAACAAAAGTCTATACAGTGCGTTTATTTAAATATACAGAGTCTTGTTAGTAATTTAGTGGAATTCGAAGATCTTGTGAAAAACAATAAGTTCGATTTTATAATGTGTTCAGAGACTCATGTTACGGAGAACATCAAGGACAACGAAATAGATATAGACTTTTATAAAATTACTAAATGTGATAGTATATCGAGGCATACTGGTGGAGTTGTTATATATGCGAAGAGTGATTGGACTACTTATCCGTTAACAAAATATAATATTGATAAAGATATTTGCTGGTTAGCTACAAAGAATATGTTAAATTGTCGTGTTGTTACTATTGTTGTGGTCTATAAATCCCCAAGTTCATCTAATAGGTTATTCTGTGATAAATTTCGTGAATGGATGGAAGAATTGCATGTCGACATCCATAATTTGCTATTAGTGGGCGACTTTAATATAGACTGGTTAAAAAATGACATTTATAAACAAGAAATACAACGATTGTTTGTGAATAATAATTGTAGACACGTATTAACACAACCTACTAGAATAACTAGTGTCTCATCTGCATTGGTAGACTATATTGTAACGAACAATTTAAGCATTAAAGCGGAAACTTGCAATGATATGAATATTTCTGATCACGAAACAATTGTTGTAAATTTAAATATGAATAAAAATGTTCTTAATACGAAAAAAAGGTAACGTTGTTCAGATATCGAAAGGAATCATTTATAAGATTATTGACTCTAACTGAAATAAACTGTGATATTAATACATATAACCAATGCCGACAGAATGGCTAGTGTGTTTGAAAAGAAACTGTTAAAAGTGGTAAATATGTTCGTGAAAGGAAAAGTTGTAATAGATAGGGATATTAAGTGGTTTATTTAACAGTCTAAAAACAATGAAAAATGAAAAAATACTGTCATATAACAGAGCCAAATTGACTAATAGTGAAATTGACTGGACGCTTTTTAAATCCATTAGAAATAAATATAAGCAACAAATTAGTAAAACAAGAAGTGAATATATTAAACGAAAAATAAATAGTGCTGTTGACCAAAAATCTATGCGGAAAATTATTAAATCGCTTGTTTTGAATGAGAAAAAAGAATCAATTGTAAACATTTGTTTTTATAATGTTATTTATAATGACAACAAGTTATTATCAGAAAAGTTTAACAATTATTTTGTAGACAGTGTTAAATGTATAAATAGTACAATTCCGCTTGTCCCCTTCTGTAACAGAATTGTACGTAACGAACATGTGTTTAATTTCAATGAAATTGAGTTAAGTGATATCAGAAGTACCCTACATAAAATTTCAAAGAAGTCGGATTTCAATTACTTAAGTCCACAAATTCTCCTTGACTCCTTCACTATTATTGGCCCCACACTTAAAGAAATAATTAACTGTTCTTTTAGACAAGGTATACTTCCCTATACGAAAAATTTTGGAAAAAATCGTTCATGAACAGATAGAATCGTTTTTAAATCAACATTCGCTAATTATTGAAAATCAATCGGGTTTTAGAAAGAATCATTCGTGTGAGAGTGCTCTTACCATGGTTATTACGACATGGAAACAACAAATTTATAATAAAAATAATCTAATCTGTGTGTTTTTGGACTTAAAAAGGGCATTCGAAACCGTAGGTAGAAGCATTTTGTTACAAAAACTGGAACAATATGGTGTGCGTAATAAGGAATTGAAATGGTTTTATTCTTATCTAAGTGGCAGGTCCCAACAAACCAAAGTAAATAATGTGACGTCAAATGCTTTAGCCGTAAATATTGGTGTTCCCCAAGGATCAGTGTTATGAGCATTATTGTTTAATATTTATGTAAATGATATGGTCGATGTTCTAAAGTATAGTGAGTTAGAGTTGTTTGCAGATGACGCTCTTTTGTTTATTACGTGTACAAACTTAAATGAAGGTCTTTCGAAAATACAAGGAGATCTGGGCTTCTTAAATAAGTGGCTTCAGGCAAATAAACATAAATTGAATGCAGCAAAAACCAAGACTATGATAATTAATTGCCCTAATAACAGTGCCTATAACTTAAACATAGATGGTGAAGTATTAGAAACTGCAAACAAAATAAAGTATCTGGGTGTGATATTAGACTCTGGATTAAAATTTGAGGAGCATATAGTGTATGTGTCTAATAAAATAGCAAACAAAATTGGTTTTCTAAAAAGAATACGGAAAAACATATCAACAACTTGTGCAATGAATATTTATAATGTCATCATTAAACCACACTTCGAATATTGTTCTACAATCCTTTTTCAAGGAAATCAAAATATGTTGAACAGGCTACAGCTCTTACAGAATAAGGCTATGCGTGCAATATTAAAGTACAATATTTACACCCCGATCGATGTCATGTTGAGTGTATTAATGTGGTTAAATGTTAAACAACGATTACGTATGAATGTCTTAATTTTCGTCTTCAAAATCAAAAACAATTGTTCGCCTTCGTATTTGTCCAAATATATCAATTATGTGGGTGATGTCCAACCATATAGACTAAGAAATGCAAACGACCTAAGACTTCCTAACTATCAACAGAGGGCTCATCAAAATCAACTGATATACAAAGGATTCAAACTCTTCAACAATATGCCTGTGGCCATCAAAAATGAAACAAATTTATATGCGTTTAAAAGATCTGTAATTGGTTTTGTACACAATTGTTGTTAATTTATTGACTTTGTCTTGTAATAGTAATTCGATACAATGTCTTTAATAATCTCATTTTTAATATAAAAAACACGAAAAAAATAGAGCTTGTAGGATAAAAACCTAATATAGTTGTAAATAGTAATTATATGCTAAATAAAGTTATACAATACAATACAATACAAAACAATAAAAGTGATAATGAATTAAAAAACAAAAGGTAACAAACCAAAGTTAGTTCCTAAAAACAGTACATAATTACATAAGCAAATGTTAAAACAAAATTGCTGATTAGTCTTTAGACTCGGTGCGATTACTGGAAGGATGGTAATATCATGCCATTCCTGGGTGCTTTTAGTGGGTGATTCAAGTCCCCCACAAGTCGCAAAGCTCGCAAGCGATGTCTTTCAACGATATTCACTTAGCTACACGCAAAAGAAAAAAAAAAACTTAAACTTGTTTCCGTACAAAGTTCAAATTGCAATCAAAATTGCCGTATATGGAGTGAATCTAATCCAGAAATACTCCATGAAACGGTTCTGCACCCAGAATGAGTCACTGTGTGGTGCGCAGTTTCATCAAGGTACATTATTAGGTCACACCTCTTTGAAGAAAACGGTGTAACAGCATCTGTCAATGGGGACCGTTGTTTAAAGATGTTGAAGGAGGTTTTTTTTTTTAACCAGAACAGCGCCGAAGAAGTATCCGTTTCAACAGCATTTGGTTAGCGGAAGATGGAACAACTGCACACATAGCCAGACCGGTTATGGCGGAGCTCCAACGAATATTCCCAAACAAATTAAATCTTATATTCACATTCTATGCAGCTTTTGCAAACGCACTTATAGAAAGTTACTTAATACTACTATATCACCGAACCAAATTCAGCAGGCCAAAAAGGAATGAGAAATTTACACTTATGTTTATGTATTATTCCAATTGACCGAAAGTCGACACGGATTTCTTTGTGGATCTGTGGGAGAAAATGAATTTTGAGCTCCGCGAGAACCGCAAAATCCACAGTTCTCTTTCAGATTATTTCCCGCATTAAAAAACTGATACAATTCTGGTTAAGCGAAATATGCGCAACCTGGGTTTAATTGTTGGAGGCAGCAACCGTAAAAGTGAAACTAATATGCAATACATACAAAGAAAGTTTATTAATTTTTTACTTATTTCATAAAATTTGCATAACTTGGTGATGGATCTCCAAGCGATTCACCAATAAATTCCACTATTTCCGCGTCGGATGTCGAGTGCATCGAAAGTATTCATTTTGTTTCTAAAATTCTGACCCCTACATCAAGTTCATGGTTGAATATCAACATCAGCTACCACGGCTGCAACCTCCCCACCTGGAAAAAAGTGGATGACCGATATGGGCAGATTTCTCCTACAATTCAAAGCTACGAGTGCATGAACTCATTAACTACCTTTTCACTATGTACTTGGTCTTGTCCTCATTTACTTACTCGTATTTTGAAAACAGTAACGAGCTCAGGTATCTTCTTCTATGCATAGTATAAAAAAAGTCCCCGAAAGGCGTCTGTCTGTATGTTGCTGCTAATCTCGAGAAGCAATGAAGGGATTCGGGTATTCGGATTCCTGCCATTAGTGACAAAAATATGACTTCGCATTCGCACACACAAGTGATTGGAAAAGCTGGATTCTAGGATATTTATTACCTATTATTTTTCTTATACGACAGCTCAAGTGTGTTTCATAAATAAATTCGAGTGCTCTCAGCAGGTTCCGTACAGAGCATGCTCGGACGTACTTAAGGTCTGTTAAGTGTTTTTTTTTTTAAAACCTCTTATACATAATATGACATTGAGCTGGTGCTGCCGGGTTCAGAGCAATAACATATATTATGTATACCTATTGCACATTGAAAAATGCTAGCATGTTACATCTGCGTTAAAATGGGTGTGTTTTTTATGGCGTGGGAAGAGTAAAACTAACCTATAGTTGGTATTATAAACATAATTAAATCCAATTAAGTGTGTGAAGTTGTCTACGATAATTTTTGGTAGTAAGTCTCTTCGTTTTGGTTCTCTTGTTCAGATAATTATAACTCCTTTCTGTTTGTAGCAATCACAGGTGGTGTCTTTAAATGTGTTTTTTTAGGAATTGCTAAATGTAGAAAAAAATCAAAAGCTATTTCGAAATTTGAAGACGGCGATGAGACTTTGAACACCCATTTATCACCCCCCACAGTGATGTTTAATAAGAATGCAATTTTGAATAAAGCAAACGATACGAACAATTTATTTATTTATTTATTTAATTTCATCAATGCGAGATTTACATTCTCTTTTAGATTACAATAATTATAAATATATGATAAAATTGCAAAAACCTAATGCCCCATTAGTATTAACATAACATTTTTTTTAAAAGTATCTCTACAGCAGTGCGTACAAACATCTATCTTACTGAGAACGGCGTTAGTCTTGTTGTACTTTTTCTCTTTTATACTGAGAGGTACTACTCTCAGTTGGGTCTTACCTTTTGTCGTGTTATTTCTTTATGTCCAAACAATAAAAACGTAGAACACTTGCACTTTTTGTATAATTACTTTATTAATGTAACTTATTTCTATTTAATTTTATTTAACGTTAACATAAATTTCTAAAACTATTTTGGATGCATAATAGGGAAATTGGAAAACAGGATATGGAAACGAAGTAGTAAATGATGTAGAAGATGACTGAGCCGATACTGAGGCGTGAACAAGAGAGTGACCAAGTTGGGTGAATATCGGGATCTGAGTGTCGCGTCATTGCCCAGTGACCAATATTAATAGCCTCGATTGAATCTTTCAATTCGAGGTTCGATGAACGAAAAAAGAAAAGCAAAAAGAATTGGAAAATCCGGAAGGGAATTCCCGGAAAAGTCAAGTGGCTCATGTTACTTGTCGCGCATACGATCGTTCGTATGGTGGAAGAAATGCAACCACAGCATAATGAGTTGGTTGACTTGCGTCAATTGATTTGGGCACTTAGTTGCGCAATGGAATGGAAAATAAAATGAAATGAATGAAAAATATAAATGATGAGTGGCCATAAATAAACGTTGTTTATTTAGGTCGGAAGTGTTGGGCATTGACGCTGGAAGTGGCAAGCTGAAATAGCAATTTGGGAGGATGTTTATTTGGGACAATCAATATGTTGTTACAAAGTTGCAGGGTTAAACATCTTACATACAAGGAAGAAATGGTAAAGAGGTTGTAAAGTGCTTGGTATGCATCAAGTGGTGCACTTTACAACAGTCTCTCTGATGCAATGAGCTATTGGTTCATTTCTACCATAGTTATTTCTGGAGAAAGTTTCCCGTAGGTGAAAACCTACACGGAGACTCCTGCATGGGAAATAAAAGTTAATTCTCTCAAACAAACACGGACATATAATGTGGCTACTAATGATATTCTTCACCAGCATTATAGAATAATACTTCCACCTGAGCTCAAGCGTTTGCATACCGAAAAGCAGACATCTGACATTATATGAAGGCCTATCAATAGACCAATTCAGTTTATTAAAACAGTATCTAGTAAAACTTTTTTGAATTCTTTCTATCCTTAATGAATGTATATTATAGTAAGGATTCCATACAACACAACAGTACTCAAGGCTAGATCTCACAAAGGCCAAAATTTAGAGCGTAATAATCTGAGAAATCTCTTGTATTTCTTCTTAGAAAACCTAGCATCTTGTAGGCCTTGTTAACTATGAAATCAATGTGTGAAGTAAACGAAAGCTGCCGGTCTAACACGACGCCTAGGTCTTTTTTTATCCACTTTATCTAATATGATATTATTGACTGAGTAATCAAATATTAATGGGAACGTATTTCTGGAGCATGTACAATTTTGACATTTTGAAACATTCAAAAAAAGTTGATTATGGCTGCACCATAAAGCCAGTTGTCCTAAATCTTCCTGCAACAAGAGACAGTCATTGGACGATTTAATAGTTCTAAATATTTTTACATCATCGGCGTATAATAGGTATCTTAAGAACTGGAATATATCAGGAATATCATTTATAAAAAAGTTAAAGAATAAAGGACCGATGTGACTTCCTTGAGGGACGCCAGATGTTACTTTTATACATTTAGAAACAAACCTATCGATATTGACAAATTGAGTCCGATCAGTGAGATAAGCACTTATCCAATTTAAAAAAATTAGAGTGGAGCCCGAGTTTGGATAATTTGTATATCAATATTTCATGATTTACTCTATCGAACGCCTTGGCAAAATCAGTACAAATAATATCAGTCTGATAACCAGCTTCAAACCCATTGATAACTGAGTCACACAAAATGGTGAGATTAGTAGCTGTAGATCTCCCCGAAACAAAACCATGTTGAGAATCAGAGATGAGTTGTTTCGTGAGAAAACTAAGCTTATCGCAAACTATTTTCTCAAATACTTTCGGAATAACAGATAATTTACAAATTGGCCGATAATTACACACTTTTTGTTTCGCACCGGATTTAAAAATCGGAGATATGAAAGATGTTTTCCACTCATCTAAAAATTGTCCAGTTTTCAAAGATAAGTTGAAAATCAATCATCAAGCGAGGGATATAGCACATTTTTTTATTACTTTGGGAGATATGCAATCAGGACCAGTACCTTTATTTGCATCAATCCCATTCAAGGCTTCGAATATTTCCGACATGCTGATCTCAAGGTTCCCTATATCAACTACTTTTGTAGGCGAAAAGTCAGGGAGCTCGCTAGAAGACGCAAGCATGTAGACCGACTCAAAATAATCGGCGAAGAGATTGCATATAGCAGATACATCGCTTGATGTGGATCCGGAATACTCCATACAGTTCGGTAATCCAGTTGATTATACCCTATTCTAAGGGTATATTAATTTTGACGCATAGTTTGTAACATACCTTAATATTGCCCGTAGACCCCTAAAAGTTACTATATTTATGATCAGCATCGATAGTAATGTCGATCTAGCCATGTCCGTCCGTCCGTCCGTCCGTCCGTCCGTCCGTCCGTCCGTCCGTCTGTAGCCAAAAATTAGGCCTTTAAACTGGACCTAGAGAGCTGAAATTTTAACCATATACTCTCTAGGGTCCCGAAATAATCAAGTTTACGAATTTTTGAAATCCGCCCACAGACACGCCCACAAACTCAAAAAAACCAAATTTTGGAAAAAATCGAATTTTGAGCTAGAAAGCTGAAATTTTTTATATATGATCTATGACTCCTAAAACTGCTCGGGATAACAAATTTTCAAAATCCGCCCACTGACACGCCCACAAATAAATAAAATAATTTTTTTTTACCCTATTCTAAGGGTATATTAATTTTTGAAAATCCAAAGTTTCAGCTAGGGAGCTGAAATTTATAGTATATACTCTGCATGGGCCCTTTATGCTCATGTGTAAATATTTTCAAAATCCGCCCACTGACACGCCCACAATTAATTTTGTTTTTTTTTGAAAATTCAAAGTTTGAGCTAGGGAGCTGAAATTTATAATATATACTCTCTAGTAGCCCTTTATTCTCATGTGGTAATTTTTTTTAAATCCGCCTACTGACACGCCCACAATTAAATAAAACAATTTTATTGAAACACCCAAGTTTGAGCTAGGGAGGGTTTTTTTTTTTTTGATAAAATCCTTTAAATGTTATATAACAAAATATGTAGAGCGTTCTTAACAATTCAACCATACTTAGACTTTTGTCACGCCCACTTATGAGGGATAGGAATAAGAATAGGGTATCCAACAGTTCGCCCAAGCGGACTGTAGCCCGTCCCTATGTTTTTCTTTTCGAGTTAATAAAATTCCAAACGTTTTTACTATTCTCTTGACTTGCGATTCAGCTGTCAATACAAATTTGCTATACAAAACTTTATTTAGGACTTTAAAGCTTTTCTGAAGTTAAATATAATTCAGACGGTTAATCAAATTGCTTTTATCCGGTTTGAGTCGTTTATAGGCTTTGTTTTTTTTTTTTGAGATTAGACAACCTTTTATTGAACCATGGTGGGTTAGAATTCTGTTTAAACGTTCTTTTCGGAATAAACATGTTAGAAGGCTGCTCTAATCGCGTCTTAAATATATTAAACGATTTAGCCAGGTCTAGTTTGTCCATTATGATTTCCCATGAAATTGAATTTAAAAACGAGTTCATTGCATCAAAGTTACCGCGCCCATAATCATAATACACAATATTTTCATTGGTGATTGGAATATAGATTAAGAGCTTACAATCTATGACTACGCATATGTGATGCTGAATATTCTTCACTACTGGAAAATCAACCTTATCAATGCATAAGTACTTCTATCTCTTTATCAATAAATATTAAATCCAACAAGCGATTTAACAAATTTGGAATATTATTCCGCTGCAATAAATTAAACTGACTGTAGAAATCAATAACTGAACTTTCAATTTCTGTTTTTACATCGAATGGAATTAAACATTTCTCTTTTGAATCAAGTATCCAGTTAATATCACCTAAATTATAATCACCCAGACAGATTACTTGGTCAGATGGACCTAGATTACCAAACGAAGAACGACAATTTTTTAGAGGGGCTGCCTGGAGGTATATAGCTGGCACAGATATATAAATTAATATTTTTAAAACATAAAAGAGGAACCCTCTCTACCCTTACAAACATAATCACTGGACACTGTGCAATAGGAAGACATACTCAGAGACTGGGCATTCCCTATAACGACTTTTGTAGAAGGTGCAGAGATGAGGAAGAGGAGGAGACAGCCCTGCACTTCCTATGCACGTGCCCCGCACTAGCTAACATCAGGATGGCTACTTTAGCTAAACACTTCTTCCAGGATCTAGATGATCTTAACAATGCCTGCACGGCTGATATGAGTAACTTCGTAAAGAAGAGTAGATGGTTCTAGGTTCGAGCAGCGTGACCCACCTGCCCCTTCCCAAATAGCATCACAATGGACCTTCTCTGGTCTAACTGTACCTCATCGGGGGCCTACCTAACCAACCAACCAATCAACATACAGCAACTAAATTCTCAGCCGACGATATGGTGATCATTATTTCTTGTGTTTCAAGAATTGATAGTTAAATGAGTACAAAAATAAATTAAAATCCGGGATAAAATGTTGCATATCCTTGAATACTGTCAAAATAAAGTCAAAGAGCAAGAAGAAAGCGATAATTTTGTCCTCCGCGTGTCGGGCCGTCCGTTTGTGCATCCGACCGTCTGTCTGTCGTCCCGTGTGAAGTTTGGAAGTCCCCTTCCTCTTGCCCCATGCATGATGAGTTTAATCCTCATCACAGCATCACCTCCATTTACGGAAATTAAAATCAATTATATTTTTCATCATCCCTACTGGGTATCCTGGTTTTAACACGTACCTATTTATATAAACATCACGCCAAAGAGGTATCATTTCTAGCGCTCGTACGTGACTACACACACACATTTTTTTTCCTTTATTTATCCTGTCCGTGTGAAGTTGACTGTGCTCAGCTTTTTATTCAGGCTGCTCAATCAAGCTGAGCTTATCAGCTCTGAATGTAAAAATAAATTTCAAAGCTGTGATGTGTCGGAATCAATCATATCTGTCTCATAACTATCGTGAATACTAGTTTGATATCCTTTTCATCATTATTATCATCCGTTTGTTCAAATTGTCTTTGTCGGTGCCTTTTTTGCGTAAAAAGCAGAGTCATCAAAATGAATCGTTATTGAATTAATTATGCATTTGGAAGGATTCATCGAGGCGCGCCAATCGTCATCTTTGTAACGTAACAGGGACCGAGGATGATTTATTTATGCAGTAATAAAACGAAGGATTATTCCGACAGGAAGAAGGACAAAACGAGGACGATAAAACGTTCATACATTATTGAGGATTTTAATTCAAAGTGCAGAAAGTATGCACATTCGCTCATACTACTGCTAGGTATTTAATAGAATCCGTGTCCCGTTTCCCAGATGAAGATTGTCTCATATTACTTTTAGTTAGTATTCAAATCAGAAATGCTCCTTCGAACGAATGACAGTTATTATTAGTCTATCTTTCTGCATGCGGAGTTACCAGTGGAAAGAAACAGTTGAAAATGCATTCAAATTATTTTTTATTGAAAAATAATTTTATTTACTTCTCCTTTGCATATTTTTTCAGTGGAGGAAAAGAACTCGGAAACAAAACAATAAAAAAAAACCTAAGGAAAGACTCCGCTTGGGCGAACTTTTGGATACCCTATCAGTATTCCTATCCGCCGAAGTGTTTTCGGCATTGGGATGAGGATTCTTGTCCATTTTGGACAATTTTTTGGTTCTAACAAAATTATCAAAATGTGAAAATTAGGTCATTATGCCGCTTAACGTGGACTACATATTTTAATATGTCTGACTTACTTACTTAACGGGCTCCAGACACGTCAAGGGTATCTACCTGAGACACTGCAGCCTTCCATCCCCTGCGATCCCGGCCACGCTACTTCCGGTTGTCTAGACCAAGCGCTCTTGTATCCGCGATGACTTTGTCTTTAAAACGGAGGTTCGGTCTTCCTTTCATTCTCGAACCTAGGGGCTGAGGGTCGAAAATCCTCATGGGTGGAGCATTATTGTATATTTCAACAATGGTGCCGAGCCAATAGAGTCGACGTGATTTAACTTTTTAGACTACATCCACATCTTGGTACAGCTCATGTAGTTCGCAGTTGTATCTTCACCTCCATTCGCCCTCCTCGCATACAGGACCAAATATCCGGCGGAGTATTTTTCTTTCAAAAAAACGCAATATTAGCTCCCCTTTCCTTCTTATCGCCTATACTCGGTACCGTAAAGCACGACTGGCGGGATTAAGGATCGATAGAGCATGCGTTTTGTCCTTCGAGTGAGGAGATTTGAAACAAATCAAAGGTAGGTAGGTAGGTAGGTATGGCGGTTTGATAAGACAAACCCAATTAGCACCGATTGCCGTTTTGTTACCACAAACTCATGTAAACCTGGGTATTATCGTTTGGTGGGGAGACTAAATCCAACCTGCGGAGTTCAGGGAAGCTATCAGTTCCTTGATACTCTTCCCGGAGACCTCCTCAAGCGTATTGAAGAAAGGGCTTCCTAATGTTCGTAGTCTGGTCCTAGCTAAAGCCGGACAGGCGCATAAAAAGTGAATTAGGGTTTCTTTTTCAGTTGTCACTTTGCAGCTGCGGCAGTGTGTATTGTTCGGGATGCCCAGCTTGGCCGCATGGTCACCTATAGGCCAGTGTCCCGTGATGATCGCTGTTATTCTTGCAATATCTTTTCGGGTTCTACATAGAAGGTCGGTTGTTTTTGCCTTGTTGTAGTTTGGCCACGTTTTTCTGGATATGACGCATGTAGTCAGCCTGCTCCATCTGAGGTTGGCATTCTTGAGGTATTCTGCGGTGATATTGGCCTTAACTGCTCCGAGCGGAATGTGGACTAGTTCCGCCAAAGAGCAGCAAGCTGAGCTTTGCCTGGCCAGTTTGTCGGCATGTTCGTTTCCATAAACGTTACTGTGCCCTGGAACCCAGATCAGGATAACCTTGAACTTATCAAGCAGGGCCAGCTCATTACGGCATTCTAGTACTAACTTAGAGGATATAGTGACCGAAGCGATCGCTTTAATGGCAGGCTGGCTGTCAATAAGTATAGCGATCCTTTGCCTCGGTGTTATGTTTGAGTAAAGTTGGATCTGGCGACAGGCTTCACGGATAGCCAGTAGCTCCACCTGGAAGGCGCTTGTGGTATCCGGAAGTCTGTACGATTTTGCGATGTTTAAGGATTTCGAAAAAACTCCCGCACCCACACCGCAGTCCATTTTTGGACCGTCGGTGTAGATTGTCTGATCGAAATCCCTTGTCACTTGTTCATTTTGCCATTCTGATCTAGTAGGGATTTGAACGACGAAATGTTTTGTGAAAGACATTCTGGGAATGATGTAGTCTGTTGAAGGCGGACCTAGTTTTCTCGGTAGAGAATCTGGAATACAACTGTGGCCGTAGGGTTTCGTAGTCCAGCATCCAGACTCTCTGAGTCTGATCGTGCTGTGTGCTGTAAGGTTTGTTATATGTAGAGCAAGAGGTAAAAGATGCAGTAAGACTGTGAGTCCGTCTGACGGTGTTGCCCGTAGAGTTCCCGTTGTTCCTATACATGCCGTTCTTTGTATCTTATTAAGTTTGGTTATACTGTACTTTTTCCTTAGAGCCGGCCATCATACTATTGACCCATACGTGAGGATTGGTCGTACCACTTCTGTGTTCATCCACAGGGTCAATTTTGGTTGCAGGCGCCACCTATTGCCGAAGGTTCTGCTGCAGGCATAGAATGCTATACATTCCTTCTTTACCCGTTGTTCTATGTTTATTTTGCAGTTGAGTTTAGGATTTAAGATAACTCCTAAATACCTGGCACTGGTAGAAAGGGGTAGGGGTGTACCGTTTAGGCGAGGAAGCGTGAAGTCAGGTATTTTGGTTTTGGTGGTGAAGAGCATCAGCACAGTTTTCTCCGGGTTGACTCCAAGACCGCACTTTTTTGCCCATATGCTAACTTTGCTTAGAGCACTCTCAATGATTTCGCTAATCACAAAGGGAAACATTCCCGAAACCAATATCACCATATCGTCCGTATACCCGACTACCTTGTTTCTTTCCCTGTCTAAACTTATGAATAATTTGTTCATTACTTGGAGCCAGAGTAGAGGTGAGATGATATATTTGGCATATTTGGATATATTGCTATTCCCAAAAGCTGCGTGAATGATTCTAGTGCTGAGCATGGAAACAATCCATTGACTTAGATGGTTTTCTATTCCCAGCTCCCTGAGGGACTCTAGAATTGCTTCAGTGTGTACATTGTTGAAGGCTCCTTCTATGTCTAGAAAGGTAGCCAAGGTGTATTCTTTGTAATGTAAGGATTTTTCTATCGTACGCACTACCTCGTGAAGAGCTGTTTCTGTAGATCTTCCCTTGCGGTATGCGTGTTGAGATTTGGAGAGGAGTGAGGCTTCTATTGCACCTCTCAGGTGGTTGTCTAGGAAACGTTCGAGCGTCTTCCGTACGAAGGAGGTCCTGCTAATTGGTCTGAAATCTTTCGCAGTTTCATGACCGCGTCTACCCGCCTTTAGAATCAAAACTTTCTCAGCGGACATTGAGAAAATGTATCGGCATATTTGGGTAACAGGAGAGGACTCAAATTACCAATTGTCACGTTCGGAAAATCGACAGCCCTGTATCTCACCATACAAACCCTGATGTAGGTAGCCAAGCGGGCCGAACCGATCTATCCCACAGCCCATTTTTCAGAAACAGACACAATTCAGAAAGCTGAAGAGAAAGGTAAAGCTGTTAAAATCGTATTACAGGAAGCCGGATTCAAGTTACGTAAGTTGACGTCGAACAGCGCAGTACCATTGGAGGGTTTGAAAAAAGTCAAGACCTTGGGCATTAAATGGCTACCAGTCGAAGACCAGTTCTGCCTTAGATTCACTCCTCCGACTAACCCCCAGCTGTATGACCCAATGGCTTGGATACCTCCTTGTATTCTTCAGACGAAATGTTTCATACAGCAACTGTGGCTCCGAAATTTATCTTGGAACAAAGTAATTGATACTATGATTTTGCAGGAATGGATCACATTTTAGGAGGATTTGCCGGCGATCAACAACATAAGGCTTAAACGATGGATCCCGATGTAAGCACCTCGACCACAATCGAGTTGCATGGATTTAGCGATGCATCGGAGAAGGCCACAGTCTGAGAACGGGCAGCAGATGAGCAGGAAAAGATTCACATGCACTTGGTCATTTCCAAATCAAAGGTCGCGCCTATGAATCCAGTAAGTCTTCCTCGGTTGGAAATTTGCGGTGCAGTTTTGCTTGCCGAACTTCTCAACTACACAGCCCAAACACTTCGACCCGAAGATATTACACGCTTGGACTGATTCTATAATCGCCCTCTTTTGGATTCTTTCACCTGCGTCAAGATGGGAAACTTTCGATCAAATTCGAGTCGAAGCGATCGAACGACTATCCCCGGGCAAAATTTGAAAACAAATACCCATGCAACACAACCCAGCAGATTTGGCTTCATGAGGGACAACAAACCCATCGTAAATTTATTGCAAAAATAAACATATCAATATAGGTATTTATCTATCTTTTTAGTTCCAGGACAAGGAATGGAAGTGTTTTTCCCATGGACTGTCTATGGTCTTCTCAAAAAGTGTTAAACAAATATCAACTACTATTTGTTATTTAAGCATACATTTAAATTAAATTTATTTGAACTTGCGGAGCGTGAGAGAAAGAACAAGACATATATTTGGATTGACATTTCAACTGTTTCAGTTTCAAATTCTGCACAGTTTTTAGTTAAATTTAAAAGAAAACTTGCTCACAAAAAAAAAAAAAAAAAATCTCACCTGCAATTCCAAGGTAGGAAGTATTTTAAGTCTACAAAATTTGCAAAATTCAACTTTCGCTAAAAGTAAACGGGATCCCTCTATGAACGGCAACAAAAGAACAATAACTGACACTTCACCAGAGCCTAATTACACTAACAAGAAGCATAGCTCATATCCACAACACAAGATGGCAGTCGGAGATATGTCTATAGCCGAATTTAAAAATCTCCTCAGTGACTTGATCGCAGACCAAAGAAAAGATTTGGCAACTTAACACGATTTTGAATCTCTAACTATCGAGTTGGATGCTGTACGTACGGCCAACTCACAACTGTGCCAAAAACTAAATGCCATGACGGAGCGGTGTGAGCTCCTAGAGTCTCAAATTGAAATTATCTCGCGGAAAACAAATGAAAACTGTACGGGGGTACACCTTCCTCTAGACAGAGAAACCGACGGAGTTGAAGTAGCCAAACAAACTTGCCGTGGGCTTCTCAAGTTACAAGAAGGTGAAGATATTCAATTTAAAAAGGCACGGATAATAAAAAACACTCACGCACAGAGGAGCACTGTCTTTTTAGAATTGCACTCGCCAGATGAGGTGGACAAAATAATGTCTGTCGCTTATCAACTCAAAGGTACTGCCATTAGTATTTCCCGAGAGCAGACACTATTGTACCGGCAAAAAAAGCAGACAGTATTCGAAATCAAAAACAAACTCTCTGAAATTAATCCCGAAGCAAAAAGCACAATTGAAGGCGACAAAATGCAAATAAACAACAAAATTTTTGTATACAAGTTCGCGCGTGGTCTGGTTGTCAACTCTCCGGCGGAGCTGCATTTTGTCAACAACTTGTTTGGTGACATTTCACGTGATTATTTTGACTGCCGCGAGGGAGTGAAATTAGCTGCGGCTGATAAGCAAGCACCATCGGTCTCTCAACTGACGTCACTTGCCCGCGAATCTTCGCATATTCTTAAGTCGATAACACAATAGGAAAATAATGCCGTCTGCCAAAATATTATTATTAACACTATTAATTTATCAATACTCTCCTATAATATTTCTGGCCTAAAAAATAAACTTTTGCAACCAGACTTTTTTAAATATGTCTTAAAGTTTGATATAATAATACTTATCGAGACTTTTTAGAAGAAAAAATGGAAGATGATTTCCGTAAATATTTTAAAGATTTTAACTTAAAATTTGTTCCAGCAATTAGGTCAAATGTACATGGAAAAGCGAGCGGGGGTATTCTTTATGGAGTGAAATTTAAATACAACTATTTCGTTGAAGTCAAACGTATGAGAGATAGGCTTATTGTTGAAATTTTAAACAGTCAATTTAAATTAAATATTGTACCTGTCTACCTCAATTGCAATAACTGGCAAAACGATTTCGACAAATTTACGTGGCTTTCTTAACGATTCTTCTTTGGAAAATATTATGATAATCGGTGATTTTAATGCTCGAATTGGTAATTTTCAAAACTCTCCTGCTTATAGTTTATTTACTTCATTCAGCACAAATAGAAATTCGGAAGATCAAACCTTCAATAGGGAAGGTAGGCTTCTGACGGAATTACTTATGGATTTCGGGTTGTATGTGCTGAATGGGGTAGCAAATGGTGATGTGAGTGGCGAACTGACGTTTATTAGCGGCCAAGGTCAATCGGTCATAGACCTTTGTGCGATCTCAGGAGATTTGTTGAACATGGTTGATGATCTGCAGGTGCCCATAGCCAGTTTCTCAGTGCACTTACCACTTGATGTAAAATTCCATCTCGTTGAGAATACCCGTCAGAGAATCCCAGTTAGTCTCCTCAAACTTAAGTGGGTCGAAAGTAGAGTTTATCGGTACAAACATCTTTTGAATCACCATTGTAATGCTCTCCCACTGCAACCTGAGGGCGACATTGATATGATTGGTGACAGTATTACAAGGGTAATCCACGCTTCGGCTCCTCCTGTGAACAACACCCCTTCGTTCACTCCTAAAAGCAAATGGTTCGATAGAGAATGTAGCAACTTACGAAAACTCTCTTTTAAGTTCTTAAAACTTTTTAGAGCTACAAACTCTTTTGCCTTCAAATCGTTGTACCTGCGCGCCAATAAGGAATTTAAACAGTTATGCTATCAGAAAAAAGCTAGTTACCACAAAAGTCTTGCAACTAAGTAGGCTACAACAGTCCAAAAACTCAAAAGAATTCTGGAATAATGTTCAGGAATTGGGAGGGCGCATTCGAACTGTGAAGATTTCGGTCGAAGCTGATACGTTAGCTGCTCATTTTAAAACACTGCTATCAGCGGAGGAGGGTCTTCACAGTTTTAGCTTTGCATTACCAAACACAATGGTATCTGAACTTGACTGCCCGATTTCCTTAGGAAAACTTAAAGCTTCCTTGCAGGCTATGAAAAACAACAAAGCTCCGGGGTGCGATGGTATTCCAATTGAATTTTTTAAAAACGGAACAGACCAACTCGAGACTTATATTGTGGATTTTTTCAATTTAATATACAACAGCGCTTGTGTACCAACGTGCTTTACCAAAGCGCTTATTTTTCCTATTTTCAAAAAAGGTGATGTGATTCGACCAGAAAACTACAGAGGCATCTCTATTCTCAATTCTCTAAGAAAGATTTTTGCTGCGATGTTATACACAAGACTTTCCAGGTGGATAGAGGATAATAATCGCCTCAGCATGTATCAAGCTAGTTTCCGGGCTGGTTTTTCCGTCGTTGATCATATTTTCGCGCTGACTAGCATCGCTAGAAAATATATTGAAAATAATAAGAAACTTTTTGTGTGCTTTGTAGATTTTAAAGCAGCATTTGATACAGTTAACAGGCAAGCTTTAATTTATAAACTGGCATCCCTTGGAGTGTCAAGAAAGTTATTAATGTTGTATGCCAAATTTCTTTCGTCATCTTGCGCAGCTGTGTGGAATGGGTCGAACCTGTCCGAATGGTTTGAGACATCTGCAGGCGTCCCTCAGGGCTGCATATTAAGCCCAATTTTATTCGCGTTGTACATTGATGCAATATCTGATATTCTTCTGGGTGGCGTTAATTTTGCGGGCAATCAAATACAAGTACTTCTGTACGCTGATGACCTAGTGTTACTGGCGGAAAATCCTTCTTCTTTGCAACTGCAAATTAATAGATTGCAAACCTACTGTAAAACTTGGGATCTCCATATCAACGTCGCAAAAACAAATGTCTTGGTATTTGAGAACCGGCAGAGAAGACGTCCTGGGGTAGGAACTTGGCGCCTTAACAACGAACAAATTGAGGTAGTTTGTGAGTTCAAGTACCTGGGTGTTTTGTTGTCGTATAATCTAAACTTTATCAAGCATGCCAGAGAAAAAAGTAGTGAAGCCAAACTGGCACTCAACATGATGTGGCCGAAGTTCTTCGCCAATCAAAACATTGACATTTCTTCGAAGTATCAAGTGTTTAACGCCACAGTTAATACTTGTATGTGCTATGGTGTGCAGGCCTTTGGTGTGAGCCCCCTCGAAGAATTTGAGGCAGTCCAAAGATTCTTTTTGAAGCGTCTATTCCGGCTACCAAATGCGACTCCGACCTACGCTATTCATGTAGAGTCAGGTTTGCCTCCCATCTACGCGCGAAACTTGAAAGTTCATTCTGATTGTTTAACCAGAGTGGTATTGAGAAGCGGGAATAATCTTTTCAAGAGTATCTTAATAAGATTGCTACAAACCAATGCTTCTCCATTTAAGGATTAGAACCAGCTAGCGATATCTCTCGAACTGAATGTCTCCTTTACTTTAACTAATGTTAACGACTGGCAGAGGCTTTTTGCAATGATCATTGCTAAAGTGGATGACAAATTATACGATCAGCACCTAATTAGAGCATCTTCCTCAGCTTCAAGGTTAATCTATAGGAACCTAAACCATCATTTGCTATCTCACGAAAGTTATTTCAATATAAATTGTCCATCGAAAGTTATAAGCACCATTTTTAGAGCGAGAGCAGAATTAATAAATTTGAATTCCATGCCACACAGAACAGATCTTGAGGAAACGTGTAATCTATACAACATGAGAGTGCCTGAAAATATTCACCACTTCATTGCGGAATGCCCTATTTTACAAGAGATTCGTCGACTATACTTCCGAGTAAGCAATCTGTCCGTAAATGGTCTGTACGATATACTAAACGGAGCTAGGGGGTGGCTTGTTTTGTACAAATACTGCAATCATGCTCTGTTATATCGTAATAGCTTTTAAAAGTCCAAGCTACAACCAACTTTTGCCGTTCTACTTAAGTTATTGCTTTAATAATCCAAAATTTTTCTTTTATGTTTCAAATCATTTAAAATTGCTAATTTTTTTTTTTTGTGTTCTAAATCACTTCAAAATTATAAATCTTTATGTTGCAAATCATCAAAATTGTTGTAGACCCCCTCGCTGATCCATTCCATTCCTTTAATATAGTTTTATACTTAGATACTGATGTACAAATTGCATTTTTTTTTATTTTTTTTATTTTATATAAATATATTTTTTTTTTCATCTTTTCTGTCGACTAATTGTTGAAGACATAACGAATTAATGCTTACACGCTAAATCTTGTGTTGTAAATAAGTATTTCTTTCTTTTTCAATTTTCCTTTTCAATTTAACTTCTATGTAATAATTTCTTTAATATCTATGAAATGTCATTTCCGGCAGACGGCTATTTCTGCCATGCTCGTGTTCTCAAACACAAACTATTATACATATATTTCATTAAATAAAGAATCTAATCTAATATAATCTATCTACATATATTTGCCTAACGCGTCTTAGTACTGAGTTGTTTGAAAGTAAGTTCGATGAGTTGGGCTCACAATGTCGAAAGCTTAAATCCCGCAAATCAAAAATACAGAAAACCAAAAATTCCGAAAAATTGAAACCACCAATATCTCTAAAAAAAATTCGAATGTAAAAAATTTAATTAAATAATTTGTTTTTGAGATTTCGATTGTTATGTTAACGTTATTTGAATTTTGTTTCAATGTTATATTAGTTAAACTAATAACACTAAAATTTTTGAATTTTCTTCTTCTTTTTTTATTTTTTATAAAACTGTGTAACTCAAGTTCAATAAAATGATTGGAGCCGAAGCTTCACAAGAAAATTATTTTTTCCATGGAAAGCTTCATCAACTGATTTCAAATGGACTTTTCCTTTTAATTGCGAACAAAAATGCTTTCTTTATTAAATCGATTTTAAAAACAAATACAAAAATTCGTCCCTGACATTTTATTATATTTTCCCTCATAGCTGATCTAAACATTCTACGTTATCACGAAAACTCCTTCAATTCCTTCTGCATTCATAGACCAAAATCAACACTTTCAAGTGAAATTAAAAAATATGTATGTATATCTTACAAAACACAAGCGCCATGTACAACTTTGAGCGATTTGCAGAAGAGAAGACATCCTCACCACCACCTTCAACAGTAGTGCCACCGTTGAGAAACTCCAAGAATAACTCAATTAAAATTCATCCCTTAGCACCGAAGTTTAAATGGGAGTACGAACGAAGAAAAAATGTACCTTCATTGAAGTATACGTTCGCTTGAACGGGCTAGAAGGATTCAATACTTTCCCAGGTTCGTTGCTTGGGAAAGTGTTTTCAAAGTGGATGCGTTCCACTCCCACACACATTTAAACAAATTTCTCCGAATATATGTTTCTTCGAGACGGCTATATGGAAGGGCTCTAGAGAATGACCTCTCCTTTCAAATTCTGTATGGTATCGTTTATTCAACGGGGTACATTTTTAATGCTCCTTCCGACTACAAGTCGTTTTTGTAGAATGTACATGTGCGACGCTGACAGGGTGGGATTCTGATTGTTATTGATTTTTACTCAACAAAATTTCACGATTTTAATTTCACCAAGTACTCAATTATATTCGATGTAGAGGGATTTCAAATGCTTTCATTCACGACGATGCCGTTGACGAGTTTGACTATGAATTCCAGGAATAAAAACGATTCCTTTCATGTATAATTTGGGAGCTCATTAAATTGTAAAATCAACCGAACGAGTCAAAAATGGCTTGACATTGCATACCAGTAGAACGTTTGCATTGTCTTCAGGTAAAAAACGAAGAAAAATATGCCCAGGTCTAGGGGAGATGCAACGTCCCGGCAACCTGCAACATACAATCACAAGACTCACTTAGATCGGAAATATTTTTGCAATTAAAAATATTAACCACCCTATTTTTATACCCTATTCAAAGGGTATATTAATTTTGACGCATAGTTTGTATCATACCTTAATATTGCCCGTAGACCCCTAAAAGTTACTTTATTTATGATCAGCATCGATAGTAATGTCGATCTAGCCATGTCCGTCCGTCCGTCCGTCTGTCGGCAAAAATTAGGCCTTTAAACTGGACCTAGAGAGCTGAAATTTTAACCATATACTCTCTAGGGTCCCGAAATAATCAATTTTTGAAATCCGCCCGCAGACACGCCCACAAACTCAAAAAAACTAAATTTTGGAAGAAATCGAATTTTGAGCTAGAAAGCTGAAATTTTTTATATATGATCTATGACTCCTAAAACTGCTCGGGATAAATTTTTCAAAATCCGCCCACTGACACGCCCACAAATAAATAAAACAATTTTTTGAAAATCCAAAGTTTGAGCTAGGGAGCTGAAATTTATAATATATACTCTCTATGGGCCCTTTATGCTCATGTGTTATTTTTTTTTTTAAATCCGCCTACTGACACGCCCACAATTAATTAAAACAATTTTATTGAAACACCCAAGTTTGAGCTAGGGAGCGTTTTTTTTTTCATAAAATCCTTTAAATGTTATATAACAAAATATGTAGAGCGTTCTTAACAATTCAACCATACTTAGACTTTTGTCACGTCCACTTATGAGGGATAGGAATAAGAATAGGGTATCCAACAGTTCTCCCAAGTGGACTGTAGCCCGTCCCTATGTTTATCTATTAAATTCACCTGGAAGGTGATTTCTGAAGGTTTTTATCTTCAGTGGGAGGCAGAAGTAATTGCTGATCGATAGAAGACACGTACTTTGTACGAGGACTTCACTTCGCGTGTTCTAATAAATCCTGTATACCTACATCCTTTTGCAAGGTGACACTGATTCTGGTTAATATCAAATCTCGTAAACTTGCAACTTCATCCTTATGTGCGTTCTTCTATATTCATTCATCTAAACGATGCGTTAAATATCACAAATATATTCCTACATAGAAAAACAAAGGATAGAATACATACACACCCCGCCAGAGTATTATTATTAACCCCTAAGCGAAACAAATTTGATCATTTGCTATGTGCTCTATGAAATGAAATTTAATTAGAGTGGAAATGCCTCGAGTCATTTCTGATTCATTAATACGTAAATTTATTTTGTCCTTGGAGAATGTGCGCGGCATTAATAAAATCTTTATTGTTGGTGTATTTGAGCGAAGGAGCGTGATGTGAGGTTAATTTGATTTTATTTATTTATTTCTTGGTATTTTTGCTATTAGACTCCTTTTGCGGGACACATACCTACCCTTAAAAATATCGTAAAATTAATGATACATTTAATTACTAGTGCCAATGAGTTATGATGGAGGAAACACTACTTAGGATCGTGTAGGGCTTCCCTACGTAGTACGTTATAAGAACAAAGTGTATGTCATTTAGGAAACGTTTGAAAAATAAATAAGGCAATAAACTTATATGGCAACGTCTTGTCTAGCGGAATATATCGAGGAACATGAATGTAGTATTTTGATCGCTTGTAAAAGATTATACAAAAATGTAGTTGGAAGGCTGGATCAAGAAAATGGGAGCACTGATTTAATTTGTTTGTTGAAAACATATAAAACTAACCTTTGCCTTCAATCCAGTTTCTTATTCTGCTGTCCATTTTGGGCTTTCAGACTCATTAATGAAACAATGTTTTCATATTTGCACAGAGGTAATTTTAACTATCGTTCAGTCGGACAGACATGACACTGCTGCGTTCAATCCTAAGCGATCCCGGGCACTCTACTTTTAGCCGGGCCAATCTCTCTGGCATCCGCGATAGCTTGGTCTCTTAAACTTAGGTTTGGTCTTTCTTGGCGTCTCGAACCTGGAAGGCGAAGATCCTCTTCCCTGGAGTATTATTGCCTATTCACTCGATGTGCCCAAGCTAATATAGTCGACATATTTTACGTTTTAGGAATTAGTACACTTCATAGAGTTCGCGGTTGTATCTTCTCCTCCATTCGCCCTCATCGCACACAGAACCAAATTTTCGATGATATATTTTTCTTTCAAAAGAACTAAAAATTAGTTCTCCTCTCCTGCTTATTGTGCAGCACTCGGCGCCATAAAGCAGAACTGGAGGTATTAGTGACTTCCGAGCTGGGAGTTTTGAAACCATTTGTTTTGCCAAGTACCAATGGTTTTCTAGAGTAATTCATCGTTGGATCATTAAGGTGTCATTTGTGGATTTGATGTTTATTCCGAAGTAGGTGAACTCCCTTACTACCTTGAAGTTACTGCTATCAACAGTGACGTTTTGTCCTAGCAGATGTATATTTGTTTATTGAAAGGAAGTGCCTCGTTCTGTCCTCGGTAACTTCAAGGCCAACCAATTTCGCCTATTCTTCAATCGCCATGAAAACAGCCTCTTAATAGTAGGTTAAATGCACTTCCGGCGCATGGAAAAGGGATCAGGACAAGTGATCAGGGCGAATGATTTTTTTTTAAGTTTTAAAGGATATTTTAAGGTTTTAAAGATCTTTTTTATGGTTAAATCACATATTCTTAAAACTTTAAGGACCTTTTTTTAGGTTTTCAAGGATATTATTGTAAAATTAGGGTCCAGCAAATTATTGAGAAATTAATGACATTTTTTATATTTCAAGGATATTATTAAAAATGTAAGGAACTTTTTTTAAGGTTCATGGGCATTTTTCAAAATATAAGGACCTTTTGTATGATTCGAGAGATGGGTCATTGTTCTGAATGAGGCGCTTATGCAGCTCAAGAATAGTGGCGTTAGAGCAACAGCTTATGCTGATGACGTCGTGCTGTTGGCAACAGGTAAATTCCTGCCAACACACACCGAACAAATCAAAGGGGCTCTCAAAACCCTTGACAACTGGGCCAGGCACTGCGGCCTAGCGGTAAATCCCCAGAAAACCGAACTGGTAATTTTCACAAATAAAAGGAAAATACCACCGTTTGTCACACCTACTGTTGGTGGTACACCCCTCAGAATCTCTGACAGTGCGAAGTACCTGGGACTCATACTAGACAAAAAACTAAACTGGAAAATGAACACCAATGAAAGAATCAAAAAAGCCACAATAGCCTTTTACTACTGCAGCAAAATCTTTGGGAAAACCTGGGGACCATCTCCCAAAATTAAACTGTGGATGTACACGGCAATAGTAAGACCCATACTGACATTATGGCAGTCTCGTATGGTGGCAGGCAACCAATAAAGCCACCTACCTAAAGGCCCTATCAAAAGTTCAGAGACTAGCGTGCATCGGCACAACTAGTGCGATGAGGACAACTCCAACCGCAGGACTGGAGGCTATCCTCAACCTGCCTCCGCTAGACATTTTTGTTCAATCAACAGCCGCTATTAGTGCCATGAGAATTTGCCAAACAGCGAACTGGAAATCTAATGCAATGGGTCATTCGATGATCCTACATAAATACTTTGGCCATGTACCAACTACGGACTACATCACGCCATACTTAGACTTCACAAGACCTTTCTCGAGTGCCTATCCCAGTAGGGAAGAATGGAGAAGCGGACTCGTCTCCGACACACAAGCCATAGCTGTATTTACGGACGGCTCAAAAATGGCAACGGGGGTGGGGTCAGGCGTCTTTTCCGCACCACTGGGCATGTCAAAATCGGTACGCCTACCCGACCACAGCAGCGTCTTCCAAGCAGAGGTCCTGGCAGTAACAAAAGCAGCCCGTGAGTCTGCGGTAAGGGCAATACCACATGATGGTATTATCTTCTATATCGACAGCCAGGCAGCAATAAAAGCCTTAACTGCAGCAGGAATAAAATCATAGCTTGACGGAGGAAGAACTCTGTAGAAGCTGTGGCGACGAGGAAGCTCTGGAAGACACTACCCACTTCCTGTGTCACTGCCCGGGTCTCCTACACACTAGACACGGATTCCTGGGGAGACACTTCTTCCACGACCTAGACGAGCTCTCCAGCACACCAATAGACAGAATAATGAAGTTCATCAAATCTACAGGATGGTTATCATCGAACAGCACAGCGAGTAATTAATCTCTGCTGTTTATAGACAGGGTTAAAAATGAGTAAGGGACTACCCTCCTCCCCCGATGGGCATCACAATGGGTCAGCATTGACCTGAGTGTGGCACTATGCCAGCCCACCTACCTAACCTAACCTATGATTCGAGAGAATTTAAGGACATTTTTTGTGGTTTAAGGATATTATTGAGAATTTAGGGGCCTTTTAAAGATTCCAGGACATTATTGAGAATTTAAAGACCTTTGGTACGGTCCTAGGATATTAGTGAGAATTTAATGATGAAAATCTTGGTTTTCAATGATAATATTATTCTGGCATTCTGGATCCTTTTTTAAAGGTAATTGAACTTAAGGTCGACCATTGGGAAGAACTTCCACTGTTTCTAGGAAACGACTTTTGCACTGATTCTGTTCTTCGGTTCATTGCTGTTTTCGACTATTTGCTTCCCCAATTCCCATATAAAAAAAGGCCTCTGCACCTAATAATAAGTCGATGTTTGAAGCTTCGTTGAAGCCTTCGTCGGCTCAACATTACTTAGCAGCTTACAATTAGAGACTACTGTCGATTTGTGCGGCTGATATCCAGTGATATTTTGAGTTACTATGAACTCCAGCGACATCTCGATGTTATTATATCGAGATATAACAACGGTATGGTTTTAATAAACTATAAAATTAATAAATATTAGGCATTAACGGCCCATAGAGGGCCTAAAACCTAGCTTCTCCAACCACTTTCTTTGCGAAGTGGAAGGGACCTACAATTTTAAGCCGAATCCGAACGGCAAATTTGAGAACCTTCTCATGACAATTGATACTCTTTTATATTTGTCAGACGTTCGCAAGAGGTGGGGCAGTGGAAAAAAACAGAAGATGTTATTTGGCCCAGGTGGCAATGGTGCGATGGTAGTGTATTCACTAAAATGATTGGCAGGTCGTGCGTTCGAATCCCGACCAGGGCCATGATTTTTATAAATTGAATACACACAAGAAAAACAGATCTCCCTAAAGCAATTTAGGCGCCACCAAACCTCTTTCCTATCCTTCCATTCTTTCATACAGTAAGTAGCACCCAGAAATAGGCAATGAATCATTTGCTGGCAGCTACTTACAGCAACAAACAAAATGCCTACGCTGTGGTTACCACTATAAGGGTACTGTGTATGTGTACTACAGAAAAAAGAAATCCCTTTAGCAAATTATATAAAAAAAAAAAAAAATTGAACCGGGGACCTTTCGATTAGTAGGCAGACACACTTTTTACTTTTACTTTTAAATTCATTTTTATTAATTATTAGCTTATATCAACTTAAATACTAGACAAAAATGATTAAATCTAACTTAAAATTAACAGGATACTTATTCTAGATTATTGATCCTTATGCGGACGCCCTAAACTTAACTCTATCTTATAATTATTGCCTTTCGGCCTAAAAACTATTTTACGAACTAATCTTACATAATTATGTTTTCATCGAGAAAATTGTTAAGAAAACTCGGAATCTTTATCAAATTTTATATTTTTATATAAAAAAACAAATTACAAACTACCTACTCTACTTACTTAAACTACTTAGCATATTCTAACTATAATTAGGATTCTGAGCACTCGTTGCCTGGCGCAACAAGTGGTCAAAATCCCAATTGCTTTCCGAGCGCCTGGCAGTCGTCAACGTGCACACGCGCCGCCGTGAGCCGACTGAAGCCTTACAGCGTCAGTCAACTCCCGGAAGCACCAGCACACGTTGGCGAGCCCGGCCTCTCCCAAAAACGCCCTAGCTGACTTAATCTAACTTATAAGCTAAGAGGATGTTACCTAGAGTAACGCACCGTCCTGGGAGGGCATGTTGACCCCTCCCCCCTCAACAAGCCACCAAAATTCGGCGAATTGCTTTTCCGTGTCGAATATATCCCTCTCCGATATTGCGGTACTAAAACGGAGGAGCTCATGAGCATTGGCGACGTCCCCGTCATGGCGGAGCCGCTTATCTCTCGCGCTGCGGTAGCGATGGTATAAGACCGGGATACCATCCCTCGTCTGTACCAGCCCTTTTGAATCAATATGGATAAATGCCTCTGGCGGGATAAAGCCAGACCGGAGCGTACTCTCTATGTACATTTCATTGGGGTAGTAAGCCCCAAATATCAGACTATTGTCGCTGGCCATCGCCCTTGCAACGTGCCTTCGAGTGACCTTAATGAGGAAATTGTCAATCCTATTCAACTGAGCCCCATCGTATAGGACCTTGTTGGGATAGTATTTTATATAGTTGGATTCGGGCGTTCGGAACAACCGGAGACAGGTCCTAAGACATTGTCTCTCCAAAACCCGAATCTTTTCCATATAACTAGGCGCTATATTAAACCACAATGGACAACCATAAGCGATGATCGGCCTTATAAGGGCCACGTAGCAAATGACCTTCACCCTAGAGTCAAGTTGACTGCTATGAAACAGTCTCCTTGTCAGAGCATAAGCCTTCTTGGCCCCAGCAAGACAAGCAACTATATGTCTATCGAAATACAGATACTGGTCAAGCCAGATACCCAGATATCTAACTACGCTTCTCACCGCCAATGGCCGCCCATTTTGTCCAATAATGGCCAATTTCTTCCAGTTTTTTCTGGTATCCCTAGAGGCCCCAGCCAATGGAGTTCTGAACAAGATTGTTTCCGTCTTCTGAAAGTTGATTTTCAACTTCCAGTCGTCGCAATATCGCTTAATTTGATCGAAGTCACGCTGCAAAAGGATATTAATGACCTCGATTTTCGGACCTGATCTGTATGCCACCAAATCGTCGGCATACGCTATAGCATGTCTGAGTGAACCCACCAGATCACTCGTGTAAATGTTAAACAGGATCGGAGAATTGACCGCCCCCTGCTGTAAACCGTTTTTAATTTCAAAGACTCTGCTCGAAGTCACGTTGCCACATTTGACAACGAACTTCTTTCCCATAAGCATATTATAAATTATATATAGCAAAGGTTTGTGCATCCCCCGCCTGGTCAACTTGTAGAAAAGTCCCTCTAACCATACGGTGTCGAAAGCCTTCTCAAAATCAACCAGACAAGCACCCGTGCATTGGTTTTTGCATTTATTCCACTGAATGTCGGAAACCAGTTTCGACGCGACATGAATAGTGTCATGCCTCGCCCTGAAACCAAACTGGTTGTCCGGGATTATGTTATTGTCCTCGACCCACTTTAACAGGGTTCTATTTACAACCTTTTCAAAGACCTTGCTAATATTCGGAAGCAAGCTAATTGACCGGAGATTGGCAGGGTTCGTCCTATCTTTACATTTTTTCGGGATAGGGTGTACCACAGCTACCTTCCAATGCGCCGGATAATGTGCATTATTCAGCGCATTGTTAAACAGCGTGGTGAAAATATCTACAGCCTCCAAAGGCAGGTGTCTCAATACGACGTTTGGGACACCATCCATCCCCGCCGACTTTTTATTCTTTAGTGACTCGAAGATGCACAGAAGATCATCCTTCGACACGAACAAGTGCGATGCATCTCGGCCATTGGCGACAACTGCATTAGCATGGTTTTCATCAGTGAACACGGTGAATCCGTTATTCTCAGATCGCCAATTCTCAAGTTCGGTGCGGAGATAGAAGTGGCTCACCAGAGCCCTATTCTCAATGTCGTGGTTACGGCGAACAGGATTGTTCACCGTATACACGGCCTCGAAACAAGCGCCCAGCAAATCCACTTTCTCCTGTGGGTCCTCGACCACGAAAAAATCGTCGTTTGAAGCGACACTTTCCGGACTTATTCCAGCAGTCAGTATTGTCTGTCTGTTCTCTGCTGTCTGGGAGATTCGAACACAAGGAATATCATTGTGATCTTTCCTCCTGAACAACTTATTTATCTGTGGGAACATATTCGGACTACAGGTTTTAATAGCCCGAATTTTATTGCCCCAATACAGACTTACAGATTTTCTGTAATTTTCTTTTATCAGCTGTTTCAGGATTCGGATCTCTGACTTCAGCATCCTTACCTCCGGGTCGTCGCGATCAGTAAATTGCCTGTACAGCCGTTTAAGCCTCGAGAGCAGTCTACTTTTCTGTCGGTATAGTGCGTCGATTGTAGGGTTTCTGTACTTTTCTGTCTGGTCGTCGTCGGAACGTCCTACCCGAGGAATAGTTCGTTCCATAGTTCGTTTGATGGCGTCGTTCATTTGCAATAAATGCCGATCAATGTCATCATTTGTCATGTTACTGTTTGTCGGTGGGTCGATCCCACTCGAACGTATATCTCGCTTTAAAAATCTGGAGAAGCGCGACCATTGTGCCCTCCGATAATCGAATGAACACACTGCTTCGTACTCCTCCAGCAGCGTTTGCTCGTTCGGGATCCGTATTGCGGCGGCGAGTCCGTAGTGGTCACTATCGTACTCAAACGCACGCAAACAGTTCCGCGTGTATTGGTCTATATTGGTCAGTTGAAGTCTTGCGTCCGTTAAGGCCAAGTCCAGGAAAGCACCGCTTCTTGGGAAGGAAGGGATATCCGTCGCGTACAACTCGAGTTTGTACTCAATCATATTGAGGCGCCACCAGTCGTGAAACTGGTTGCCCCTGGGATTTGCAGTAACATTTCCCCATGCCGCATGTTTGGCATTAATATCTCCGGTAGGCAGACACACTAACCATTGAGCCACTGCGCCCGACGGTCTTAACAAACTACTCAAAACAAAATAGGGCCCACTAAGTTTTTTGGCTTTAATTTGAAAAAGAAATTAGTGATTATACTCGTATTTTTTTTTGGTTATAATGTTTTAGCTTAATATTAAGAAATTGAGTACACATAATCAATACGGAAAAAAATTTTCAAAATTCAATTTACACACAAAAAAACATTTTATGGGAACATTTTCGAAAAATAAAGAAAAATACAACTTTACATATCACTATTTTTTAGTTATGATTTGTTTTTTTATTTGTTTTGCTTAGTAGCGAGTAAAGCCTCCTCTACTCCGTATGCACTGCATTAGCCTATCTGGTACGCTTTCGATCAGATGCGTTACATTTTGTTCGGGTATGCGCCCCAACAGGCTTTTAACGCGTTTATCAGCTCCTGTTTAGTGTTAACATGGCTGTGGTTTTCTTTAAGGGTTCTTTTTAATTGGTCCCGTAAATGTTCGATGGGATTGAGGTCTGGGCTCTTTGCTGGCCATGGCAAAAGTGAAATATTGGCGTCAGAAAGAGCTGCTTGCTTGCTACGGGCCGTATGTGGGCGAGCATTGTCTTGCATAAAAACAAACCCATCGCCAAGTCTCTGTGAAAATGGGATCACAACAGGTCGTATTACCATCTCAACGTAACTGGCGGCGGTAACGGTGCCCTCATCCAGAATTACCAGCTCAGTTTTGCCTAGCAAACTTATTCCAGCCCATACCATAACACTGGGGCCCCCAAATCGGTCACTTCCGTCAATGCACGGGTCGGTAAAACGTTCACCTTGTCTTCGCCACACGCGTACTCGTTTATCATCACTCAAAAACTTTGTCTTGCATTCGTCTGTAAAGAGTACAGACCTCCAGTTGTCTATGGTCCAATTTGAATGCTCACGGGCATACCTTAAGCGCGCTGCCCGATGAGCCGCTGTAAGTTTCGGCGAATAGCACGCACTCTGGAACGTTGACCATCTTCGTGGAGTCGATTGCGAATGGTTTGATCGCTGACTTAAGTGCCAGGTTACGGTACGCTAGCGACGTGCAGTTATTCAAATGTACCGGTCTTCTTGCCGAGTTGTGGCTCTGATTCTTCCCGATCCAGGTATCCTTGCTACACTACCAGTCTCCCGAAAGCGTTTCCACACGTTTCGGATAGTTCGCCTCGACACACCGATAAGATTTGCAACAACCCTTTGAGCCTCTCCTTGCTCCAGCATATTTACCGCTCTAATTGCGTTTTCAGTATCCAAATGACGTCTAGAACCGGGCATGGTAATCACGTGTAATCACGAAGAAATAAGGAAAATCAATTAAAGAAAGTAACACTTAGCAACAAAGCTGGAATTGGACTGAGAAAACAAGTGCAATCATTTTTGAATTGACTGTTCTTTCGAGTCATTGGCTTTTTTTGCCTACTCACTTGGAGGCAACGGCAAAATTGTTGTTTAAAACATTGATAAGGACTCATACACATGCAAACTCTACAATAATATGATTCGTTTCGATAATGTTTACCAATTAAGTATTTTTTAGGCAAAATACAAAATAAATCTTGGGTCCTATTTTGTTTTGAGTTTTGAGTGGGTTCGCTGTGGCTAAAATATCTTGACTTGGTGTATTCCTCGCAGTATTAAATACCGCCGAGGATCTGCCTTCACTACTACTTGAAGCGACTTCTTGATGCTGCCGGTGCAGCAGCGTGTGATGAGGCTGTTTGCAGCGATGAGCTGCAGGGCATTTGGACGTGTTATGTCCTTCAGCTAGGCAATTCAAACAAAGGCCTACACTCAGAAAAAAATCGCAAGCTAAATTCCAGTATAATCGGCCTCAATTTTAATTTTTTCCATTCCTATATGTTTATTTCAAATAAGTAATTTGATCCTTAAAACAAGAACGAACATCTTAAAATAAGCTTTGTATTATAGGTACTATATCAATTCGAAACAATCTTAAATTCTAAGTCTGGTGAATGAATGGTTTTATTTAGACACAATTTAAGAACTAAACAATAGTTTTTCACAATAATTATATCCTCAAACCAAGAGAAAGTAATCTTAAACTTGGTTTGGGTAGGTACACAAATTCAAAACTAAACTATCTTCAAACAAAAACTATGTTCTCCAATCAATTAAAAACAATCTCGAATTCGCATGCTTATTTGAATTGCAAAACAGCTTAGATCGTATATTCATTGTGATTAGTTTGGTTCAGTTCGGATTTCGGATGCATTAAAGTGATAAACAATGGACGAAAATCAATATCATCAATAAACCAAAGTGATATCATAGACCAAAGTAAAACAGCAAATTTTGAGGAAGTTAATGGAAACCCGTTTTAACCCCGCACTGCATGCATTTCGACCCACTCGAAAAAAAAAAATTGGATTAACTTTTTATGCAGCTTTCTTAAGATACGAGTATCTATAAATTTTTTTGTTTAAAAAGTATTCCAGTTTTTGAAAAAAAATCGCCATAGCTATATGGCGTTTTATGCAGACTGTATTTTTTCAACCTAAAAAATCTTTGAAAATTTATGGAGTCTTATGTAGTACCGTTTTTTTTAATACACAATTTTATTGGTGTTTATACTGATTATACCTATTTACATTTCATAGAAATAGTAATAAAGAACAAAATGATATCAATTATGAAAAGACATAAAACAGTTTCTGTCTTTGTTCAAGCAAATGTAAACGCCGCATTTGGGGCAAAATAGAAAAGTTCGAAATTTGCAATCATTATGACATTGCTGCCTGCTTCCATTCTGGAAGATGATCCACTGAATCCTTGAGCATTGCAATCAGAGGTGTACGAAGTGCCAAAGATTTCTTAGCTTTTTTTAGCTGAATAGAAGTCGGGATCGATTGACGGGGGTCCGAAGTTATTTTTGTACTTGTTGGAGTACCACTGTTTGGAAGCTGGACGAACTTTCTTTTGTTGCACGTTTTACCAACCTTGTACAAATGCTCGACTACCATTATCTTGAAGTCGAAAAGAGCCATGTACACAGGCACAGGACCGTGCTGATGCCATTATAAATTAGCTTATTTTTGAAAAAAAAAAAAAAAAAAAAATATGGATAAAACTAATTGTTATTTTTTCGTTACCTAATAAGCGGCCAAATATGGCATGACGATGTTTGATTGATATTTTTGTAAATGCATAGACAGCCATATGTGGCTCTTCGATAAAATGCACAGTTAGCAACTGAGAAAAAAACTACAAAAACTAATTTTGGAGCCAAAACATATTGCGTTGAGTACAATAATAATTCAATTTTTTCAGAAACTATTAAATAAAATAAAAAAATCTATATACGAGGGCGGGTCAATAAGTCCGTGACTTTTTGAATTTCTGACCTCTTTACTGAAACAGCAACACTGCTCCTGTCAACAGGCATCTGTCAGTTGACTCCTGTCAAAATTTAAACTTGCTGCGTCAATTAGTTTGTCTTTGACAGCTATTTTTATCAGACTACTCACTAATTTGAGGAGAAAATGGAAAAAAGTGAATTTCGTGTGCTTATTAAGCATTATTTCTTGCGAAAAAAAACCATTACCGAGACCAAGGCTAAGCTTGAAAAATACTATGGGGACTCTGCACCATCGATTTCAATGGTAAAAAAGTGGTTTACTGAATTTCGTTGTGGCCGTACAAGCACTGAAGATGCCGAACGTCCTGGACGCCCAGTTGAGGTATCTACACCCGAAACAATCGAAAAAATTCACGATATGGTGTTGGCCGACCGAAGATTGAAAGTGCGAGAGATTGTGGAAGCCGTAGGGATCTCGCATGGCTCAGTGGTTTCAATTTTGAATGATCACTTGGGCATGAGAAAGCTTTCCGCAAGATGGGTGCCGCGTTTGCTCACAGTCGACCACAAACGCAATCGTGTAACAACTTCACTGGAAGGTTTGGCGTTGTTTAATCGCAATATGAAGGAGTTTTTGCGCCGTTTTGTAACCGTGGACGAAACATGGATCCATCACAACACACCAGAGACCAAACAACAGTCAAAACAGTGGGTTTCTAAGGGTGAATCGGGGCCAAAGAAGGCTAAGGTGGGTTTGTCAGCCAATAAAGTTATGGCGACTGTTTTTTGGGATGCACGCGGGATAATCCACATTGACTACATTCAAAAGGGAAGAACAATCAATGGGGAATATTATGCCAACTTATTGGACCGATTCAATGACGATTTGAAAAAAAACCGACCTCATTTGGCCAAGAAAAAAGTTCTTTTCCACCAAGACAATGCAAGGGTGCACACATGTGCAGTTGCCATGGCAAAAATCCATGAATTGGGCTATGAATTGCTCCCTCATCCACCCTATTCTCCAGATTTGGCTCAGAGCGACTACTTCTTGTTCCCAAACCTGAAGAAATGGCTTGGTGGAAAAAGATTTGACTCCAATGATGAAGTCATCTCGCAAACAAATGCCTATTTTGAGGACCTCGACAACTCATTTTTTTTGGAAGGGATAAAAAAATTAGAGAAGTGTTGGACAAAGTGTATAGAGCTCAAGGGAGACTACGTTGAAAAATAAAATTTTTTTTTAATCAAAAAATCTGTGTTTTATTCCAAAAGTCACGGACTTATTGACCCGCCCTCGTATATAAAAGAAAGTTTCCGAAGCGATGTAACCGCATAACTCGAGATTGGCCAAACCGATTTTGATGATTTATACTTTGTTGGAAAGGTATTTTCTCAGCACGGGTTTAAGAAGAAAAAAAATCAAAATTTCAAATTGGCTTATTTTGACCACCCAGCGTGATACGACAGGTTTTTTTCGATTTTTTTAAATTATTTTTTTTTTTTCATTTTGTATTTATTTATTTTGGCAACAACCAAATAAAGAATCACATTTGAATGTAACATATCGTATCACAATTGAACTGTCAGATAGACACGCAACGTAACGCCATCTATTATCGATCAATGGAGAAGCCAATTTTGTTTCATGTTTGGTGGCGCTGTCGGATTCGGATTTCTTGACTGCTATTTTGTGAGTTTTTGTGCATTAAAATTGATATGAGATTATATCTATATCTATTTATATATATATGTATATAAAAATCAATCCATATTTGCGTTTGTTGCCGGTGTTTGGCCAAACGCGTTAACCGATTCCAATGAAATTTTTTTTAAAGAAAGGTGACGTCTATACGAAGGATGTTATGTATGTGCGATATCTGTATCTGCATCGGTGTGTAAATTATGTGTTAAAAAAGAAAAAAAAATTGACAATGTATTTATACACTGTGTGTTTCATAAGTAGGTATCATGTGCTTTGAAAAAAAAAACAAATTTAAGTGAAATAATAAAAAGTTTTTTTGTGTAATATTTTCTATATATAAAAATCAATCCATATTTATGTTTGTTGCCGGTGTTTGGCCAAACGCGTTAACCGATTCCAATGAAATTTTTTTTCTATGAAAGGCGACGTCTGCACGAAGGTTGTTATGTTTGGCTATATCTGCATCGGTGTGTGAGATATGGGCATTTGAGTGAGTACACATGCATATGTGCGTATGCGTGTAAATTACGACGCAGATACAGAGACCGTACAGACGTCACTTATTTTGTTATCCGAACAAGCATATGAAAGAGGGAGACCACACGAACGTTTCAAGCTTATTGTGGAATTTGTGCGCACTTTCATTCTTGAGATATCGTGTGTTCAATATTTTATTCAAATAACTCTTATTGATTGCATTTTTTTTGTAAATCGGACATCGGAAAGTTGCTTTTCCAACATTGATAACAATCGGTGTGGAAGTGAATGAAAAGTGATTCAATCGAAGTTTTTTATTTTCGCTTTGTTGTTTGATTCGCAGAAGTAAGGTGACATAGGCGCCTGCCAGACAACAAGCACCTACCCTAAACGGAACAACGAAGTTGTGTGAGCGGTCTAAGCCATGCGGAGAAAAACGTGCAGTCCCTTTCACCGGTTGAGCTCAAATCAGGCAATCTTCGGTATTGGCCTGAGAGTGTTTCTGTGAACGTTGGTCAAAATCGGTCTTCTTTTTTTAGGCGCAGCAACATACGCCGGATACCCGCTATAGACAATTATAAGGAAGTCTACTCGAACATATTGGCCAATAGAATTCTGGGGCACGGGCAAAGCCGGGCAGGTGCAGCTAGTATATTTATAAAGTACATAAAATTGGCTTCTTAGTTCGTTTTTGTTTATTTTTTTAAATCAGGATGGGTTGCTTTATTTTTGCTGGGGCGTTTTGCACTCAGTAATTTACAAAACGCACCAACAAAGTAAGTGTAATACGCCCTTGTAATGTATTGAAATATAACACTCATCAGAGCGTTTTTTTTTCTTCATTGTTTATAGAAATGCCACGAAATTACACAAGGGCGACACTGCGGGCATCATGGTCCGAAAAAGACCTGAAAAAGCAATGGAGAAGGTAAAAAATAAAACTTTGGGAGTGAATGAAGCAAGTTGGGAGCTCAGCATACCATCCAGAACCCTGAGAAGACACATTTTAAAAGGCAATGCAAATAAGTCAGTTGGTCGGTCAACTGCTCTCTCGTTGGAGGAAGAAAAAAAATTGGTTGCCCACATACAAAAATTGGAAAAAGTTGGGTTTGCTCCTGACCGAAAAGACGTAAAAGAAATCGCTTATCGGTTCGGCGAACGTCTTGGATTAGCACACCGTTTCTCAAACGACACAAAACCGGCTCGTAATGTTTGGCTCAATGGTTTCTCGAAACGTACCTAATCCATTGAGTGCACTGAAAATTACCACAAGACGGTTTATACAGAAGACTGGAATTAGTGCATATCTTGCCAGGGCTGGTTGCACGAGTTTTGTACTATGTACATACCAAATTGCAACAGCTGCGGCCGCAATGCGAAACGACAGGCCATATTACAAAACCAATAATTTAATTTTCATAATTTATAATATTTGTTCCTACTTTTTCCGTAGGGGCGTTTTGTCACTAATGCGGGGCTTTTTACCCAACGATTTAGTTACAAAACGTGAAGTGGACGGCTGGAGTTACAGCGCTGTTCCACGGTTCGCCACAACCGATCATCAGACTCCTTCTGTGGTGCTGGTCTGTCTTTTTTCCTTCATTTTATCCCGAAAATCCATTTCTTCCACTGGGATTCGAACCTAGACTAGCGACTTTGCTCCTGTAAGTTTATTATATTATTCATTTTGGTTTTTTATTTCTATGTTTTTAAAATCGTAAAATATTCATTGTTTCTAAGAGACAATGAAACAAAAAAACGCACATTCCGCAACTGCAAATAACAGCCGAATGCAACAGAAATACCGTTAGTTTTTGGAGCTGTTTATTTCTGTCGCAAATCTTATAACGTTAAAATAAAAAGCCATACCTATATGGCTTTGTGTGCGGTAGAGGGTGGAAGAAATTATATTCTCGAGGGAGATAAAATAAATCAAATTGCCGCCGACGAATTAAAACTGAAAGAACTCCTTGACAAATTTAATTTGGGTTGCATTTTTGACAGTCTAAAGGGTAAGTTATAAATATTTTTTATTTACTAACGGTGTCACGGACTAGAAGACGACAGTGGACATTGTGAATAGTTTGCATCAAGATACCTACAAGAGCGGTTTTAACATGGTCATTTGGAAAATGCTTTTTCCATCATTAGGGGCGTCTGTGCGGTTGTGTGTCTACACATAAATATCGCAAACGCGTTATTTTTGTGGTATGCATTTTTTAATTTCCTTATATTTACTTATTTATTTTAATTAATTGAAGCTGCAAATGACTTTAAAGAAGCAGTGGCACATCTTGGCCTACGTGCAGAATTTCGAAAAAAATTGTTTTCCTGGAAGAAAACTGAGATTAATAATATTTCAGGTTTATGGTAAACTGGGGCACATTCGTCAACGCCGATTTCGACGGGTTGCATTTTGAAGTAAGCAACAGTTATGAAGGTGAATCCATGAACGCGATCAAAATTTGACACTCGTAGTCAGGCGCTGAAAAAAGGTAGGTGTACTTTTGTGTTTTTCTCCTCTCCGTTGTTATTTTGTACAAGAGGTAAGTAAGATTTTTTTTTAAGAAGAAGCACTAGTCGCTTATGTCAAAAAGAGCGCCTTTCACCATTCTGGCTTAACATATGCTCCTTTTCGAAAGTTGGCCTATGAATATGCACTCAACAATCTTCGTAGGATTGGCTATATGTATTTTTAAAAAGAAATCAAAGCCTGTCTTTGACAAAACCAGAAAACATCAGTATTTCTCGAGCCCTGAACAGACCAGCAGTTGAGATTTATTTTCCAAATCTTCGAGAAGTTTTTGAATAATATCGTTTTCTGCCAAGAGATGTTTTACTTTTTTGACTTGAATCCAGCCTTTTTTTTATTGAATTAAATTGTTTTCTTTGTTATGTTTTATAGTTTAGAATAAAAACTACAAAATTTAAAACAAAAGAATTCGTATTTTCTATAGAGACACTTAAATGCCGAATGGCCCCCAACAAATGTCGAAACTGCCCGAGTCGGGGCACTTTCAGCAAATTGACTTGAATTTTTGAAACACAATTTTGTTTATGAAAATCAATATTATGTGCAATTTTTTTTAAAACTGGTTCATCAATATTGAAATTATCTGTTACTTCAAAGAAATTTGCGTTTATCGTATTAATGGAGTCAGTACGAAGTTAAAAAAAAAAGTTAACGAATGTGCCCCAGCTATATTACTACAATTTTGAATATATGCATTATTTGCATTATATTTTAGTAGTTTGGAATTGATGACGATACAATGATGCATAAAAATTAAGTGTTTACTTTAATGGTCTAAGTAAATACTCGTACTACTAGTAGAAGCTTTTATTTTCAGTATTTACTAGATGCATAAAAATAAGTTTTGACTTACCAGCAACTACTTCTAGTAAATACTGAATTCATTCAAATAAATACTACCAGTTTCCCATATTGCTTTGCAAAAAAATAGTTTTAAAAACTATACCGTTAGCTTTCATCGTCATTTACTGTTTCTTTCATGTTTGCTTTGTATACGATCTCGTTGGAATGTTCAGTAAAAAAGTAAAAAAATAAAGTAAAGAATATTCAAAAAAAAACAGCCATGACAAGCGAAGCTTCTCAATTGCAACTAGTTTTTGTGGGAATTTTAAAAAGCATACCGTTATTTTGAATAAGTCACAACAACCGTGCACTAAAAAGGAGAAGTCCGAAGGTATAGAAATATTTATTAGTGAATATAAGGCTATGAGCGGTGTTCAAATAACAGAAGAGCAAATTGGAAAGAGGCTAAATAATTGTAAATCAAAGGTTAAGAAGAAGGCAGACATTAACAAAACGGGAAATAAGCCCATAAAGTTCAATGAATGGGAAGTAATTTTTTTAGAGCTCTTAAAAGCTGATGAAAACCCATCTATCTCTTGCATTCCTGGTACGTATTGCTTTATAAAGCTAATTATTATACTTTTACTAACATTGTTTACGTAAAGGTGGTTTATCTGTGGGAGCAGATAATCATATTCGGATGCAAACGGAAAGGAAGCCTATATACATATTGCTGCAGATGAAATTGAAGAATTACTGCGAGATTCTCCAGTAACAAAACGTAACAAAACAAAAAATCCGTCAAATGGAGAACTTCAACGTTTGGTGTTGCTGGAGCAATTAAAGTTAATACGAATGCAGTAGGAGGAAATAAAAAAAAGGATGGAAAATGATAACAAAGAACGGAATTCGTATCCTACTTATAATTGCAGCACCACCACTGAAAGTGAATTAACCTTCTTAAATTTATAAAGCCAGGAAAAAATATTTTTTTAATTTTTATTGAAATTAAATTTTTTTTTTGGAACGCTGTTTTTTTATTTTATTTTATATTTATTTTTATTATTCCTTTTTTGTAGTTAAAATAAAGCTCTATAAATTTACGTTACATATTATTCCTGCTAATTCCGTTCTTTTAATTGCACCGTTCGTCGAATTTGAAGTACACTGGCCATTAGTTCACCCTGAACAGAAATCTCATTTTCTACGCCTTCTGGCAATTGAAAATCGTTGTTATCATTAAAATGCTTTGCATCATTGTACAAAGCGAAACATACCACAATAATATTTGAAATATTTTCTAAATTTGGACGTTTGCAGTTTTGTTGAATTGGAAATCTCCTCTTCACTTTTTTTTTATTGCATTTTTTATTTGTTTACCCGCAAAGCGAAAGGCATATCTGCAGGTTAATATATACATATTTAATTTTTGTTATATTATTGGAAAGTTCAGAAGTTATGTTAGTTACAAAATTGATTTTCACATTGAGTACAAAGAGAGTTATGATGAGAACATTTTGTTTGAAAATAAGTTTAGTTAACCGAACTTACACTTAAGAAATGCAGTTTGATAAGTTTTTTGCGTTTTTTTTAAATTATAGATATTTTTAAAGTATCTGGTATTGAGTTGAATAAGGTTGGAATCACATGCGCTAGCTGTCTTCGTCCGTAGTTGTTGTGAATTGCTGGGGTTTCTAGCAGTTGTTGGGCTCGTCTTCTTCTGTTCTGGTTGTGGCTTATAGGTTTACCGAATCTGTTATCATCATAATATTCGATTAGAGCTGTCATCTTAAAATACTATTGATATCGTCCTTAACTTAACAATAAGCCGTGGTTTTGTAGTCAGTTTGAAACATTCATCTAAAAGATGGTTTAAAATTACATCTTATTGTTAAGTACATAGACGACCTCTTCGCGGTCATTGATTACCGTAACATCGACACTTTGCTGCTATGCCTCATTGCATTTAACCCCAGAATTCAATTCATTGTAGAAAAAGAAACAAACAGGTCGTTAGCGTTTTTGGATGTCAAAGTTTATCGCGAAAACGAACATCTTTCCTTCAATTGGCACCGGAAAAAAACGCCATCGGGAAGATTAGTAAACTTTCGGTCAAATCAACCGAAACATGTTATAATTAATACTGCTGGCAACCTAATCAGAAACGTCTTTGCACTGAGTGACGAAAAGTTCCATAACGCAAGCGAAAAAATTGTTTTTACAAAAAACTATATGACTAAACAGCTGAAAGACACAATAAAGGTTTAACATTTAATTTGGTCAACAAATCACACATCGCAATTATATTTAAGTATGTACGAGTATATTTTTATATAAATTGTTATTGAATTTGTGTGTTTTGTATTGAATAAAAATGACTAAACTAATATAATAAATATATAATAAAATAAATAAATATTTTGTTTTCTTGGGAAGGAGGCGAGAGCCGAGGGGATGATGGATTCGATACTCGATTTCGAAATATGAAACCATTCAATCTTAAACTGAGATATCCCATTCACAAAACAACCCGAAAGAAACTTAAATACAAGTATATTTTGTTTTTAATTTTATGTTTTTAATTTTGTTAATGCTTATTGTAAGAATAATAAAATAACACTTGATTTAAAGTAGAATTGTTCTCATTTCTAATATGTTTATGCTTATTTTAAGGTTGCAATGGTCTGAAATTAACTTTTGTATTTTTAAAATTAATCGATTTTGGTCTTGACTTAAGCTCACACACTCTTCAAACTAAATTCTCAAAACAAGAATATCTAATGTACTTGGCTTAAGAATTTTCGAGTTCAACAGACTTTCGTCAACGAATTGGCTTGATATGACACTGATTTTCTTGATTTTAGTTTTTTTGTGAGTAGTTTCTTTGTATTGGAGGACCTCTCTGAGATTGAAAGCTTATTAAAGCTGGGACAAGTTCAAATAAAATGACTGCAATCTTTGCAAAATGTCCACGATTTTTGTACAAGAGCCAAAGACGCTTGTGGTCGTACTGCAGACTGGTGCGTTTTCGTTGAGCTTCACCGCTTTTGATTAGAAGTCAACTGGTCAAAGCGTTCTAGATGAAATGGTTTAGAGCCCCGAGTCACCAGGTACTGGCATCGTTTGCCGATCATCTTTTCGCATTCATCCTAAGTTCATCCTCATTTGGCTTGCGTCTCCTTATCAATATTCGACAAAGCAATGTAAATAATTATCGCATTGCAAATATCTTGAGGAAGCTCAAACAAAGCAGCAATACTTTGAAGAAATATCAAAGTGTCGTTATCGTATCGCTCTTTCAAATTATCCAAAGCCTTGGAGTAGTTGTCTTTCGAAACTTGAAATGCACGGATGTTTCCCATTACCGGACCCGAAAGGCACGATAACAAATGGTTAAACTTTTTCTATTTTTGTTAAAGCGAGATCTGAATTAAATAAAGCTGCGAACAAATTGCTTAAGTCAAACTTCGGCAATTAAAGATGTGGCTTGATATAGAAAACGTTGAACGTCCATCAGAGTGTTGATTCTTGTCTTTGTCGTTATATACAACTCCTCCAATTCACATATCCTTTTATTTGTTGGCTGCAAACGTCATATTTGAGTTTGGAAAGATATGCCTTGCTTGAAGTAGAACTCCAACTCCTCCTCATTTGGCATGGTGAAATACGAATTTGAAGCAAATGATGATAATGAAGAAGTGTGGGTTATAAGATCACCTGAAAGCTTAAATTATATCTCAAGCTGTTGCCACATCCCCTGCGATCCCTGGCACGCTGCTTTCAGTTGTCTAGACTAATCTCTCTGGCATCCGCGATGGCTTATTCTTTAAAACGGAGGTTCGGTCTTCCTTGTAGTCTCGAATCTGCGGCCTAGGAATCGAAGATCCTCTTCGCTGCAGCATTATTGTCGAATTAGCTACGGTTTCCTAGTGTAAGTACTGTTCTTCAATCCCCATGAAAGCCTCTAACATGTCATGGTGAGATCGGCCTATAATGTCAACATCGTCCACGTATCCCAGTTGCTGGACGGATCTGTTGAAGATAGTGCCTTCCGTATTGACACCTACTCTGCGCACTATTTCCTTCAGGATTAGGACGTTCTATAGGTTAGTATGTTGGCATGTGGCCTGTGCGGTTGGGTTCAATCCCAATGGGGAACAACAACAAACGCCACCCAATTCTGGAGAAAAATGAATGAAACCACGTGTTTTCCAACCTCAACACCAAAAGAGGATTTCTGCCTGGTAGTACAATGGACCGTTACCTAGTCTGATTGCTCTTTGATTTGGATTTCTTTTTAAACAAAATTGAAAAAAAATCAGCTTCAGAACAAGATTGAAGAAGTCACATGACAGCGCATCTCCTTGTCGGAATCCGGAACAGCCGTAAAGTCGATGGAAAGTTGGTGTGTCTCGACGTGAAATTCATTGGTTTTTTCCAAGATTTGCCTCAGTGGAATATTTGGTATATTGTCGATCGGCTGGTCCGGAAGCCGCACTGGTACGTGCCGGTCGGTGTTTTGCAGAACGGAATCAGACGTTCACACAGTGCTTTGGATAGGATTTTATATGCGACATTTAGCAGGGAAATGCCTCGGTAGTTCTTGCAGATGGGAGATGGGATCGCCTTTCTTGTAGATGGGGCAAGTGTTTTAATATAGGTACATATATCTATAATGTTTTATAATTTTTAATATAGATTAGATTAGATTAGATTAGATTCTTTATTTCATGAAATATAGGTACAATAGTTTGTGTTTGAGAACACGAGCATGGCAGAAATAGCCGTCTGCCGGGATTTTTAATATATTTGAATTGTTATTTATAATTAGTTATCTATATAATTTCTGTAGAGTCATGTAAACTAGTAGGTAAATAAATAAATAAAGGGCTCCGCTGTTAAACCATCACTCTCTCCACATGAAGCTGGAAATGCTGCTTTAACACATCTACTATTCCCTGTACTATGGTGACTACGTTCCCTTCTCTGTTTGGAAGTGCCTGCGATCCGGCCTTGAAGCCAGCAGCCAGTTGCTTTGCCTTTTTATAAAACCTCCGGATGTTGTTTCGTTCGCTAGACTTTTCGATCTATTGAGACTGCTTATGACCTCTTCTTTCTACGCAGGATCTTCTTCTCCTCCGATTTTAGGTGCGCACATTCCGTCACCATTTCCAATAAGCAGACTCATCATCATACAATGGGCTCTTTTTCTGGGGTGGCTGGATACCTACGTTCAGCGTTCCCTTCCTTTTGGCTAGCCGGAGTAGGTACTCATTGCTTTACAAAAATGTACTCAAATAGCTACGAGCGTAGTACGCCTGATAATACTCAAGAGAGACAATATATTGCGTTGAGGCACATCCCAAAAGATCTTTATTTATGAACAACTAGTTTTTGTGGTAACTCAAAAAAAAAACCACGAAAGCTTTTTATTGTATTCTATTTTTTTATAATATTTTAAAATACACATTAACTTTGAGTTCAAAGTATGAATTCAAAGATCCAATTTTAGTTAATTAAAAAATAAAGAAAATTGTCTTCAGATTATATTTTTTTTTTTTTTTTTTTTTTTTTTTATAGAGTTTCTAATATTACTCCGAAGCCATAGTAATATTATCGTTACTCTCAGCAAGCTGAGAGTTACCTATCCTGGTTAAAAGCACGAGACTTGGAACCAGAACTAGGCTCGGACGAATAATAGGGGTAGGTGGAAAATCGTACATGCGACTCTTTCTCACTTAAGATAAGAAAACAAAAACCACCTCCCTTCGAAACCTGCATACTACAACTAGGTTATTCCTATCTAGTAGTTTTATTTAAACTGTAAATTACGCGTTTGGCAGGCAGCTTCCCAGTGGAGGCACCTGCTAATACCGCCATAAGCACGCTGTTACATCTTATTGCGCTAATTCAAATGGTTTTATCCTTTGTAATCGGCGCACTAGGTTAGTATCGTCTCGAATTTGTAGCATGGTGATATTGCAATGACCGTGAAGGCGTGTCTGTTGTTTGCAGGCAAAATGTTTTATTTCATCTTCGACGGTAGCCATAGTTAGGTCTCTGTGGATATCAGTGTTTCTGATAAACCATGGTGCATTTACTATTTTTCTTAGCACTTTGTTTTGAAAAGTTTGTAAAATTTTGATATTACTGGATTTGGTACAACCCCAAAGTTGTATACCGTATGTCCAAACCGGTTTTAGTACTTGCTTGTATAAAAGCAGCTTGTTCTGCATGCTGAGTTGGGAAAATCTACCAAGCAGCCAGTGCATTTGTTTACATCGAATGGCGAGCTCTTCGCGTTTCTTCTTGACGTGCGGTTTCCATTTTAATTTCGCATCGAGTGTCATACCCAAATATTTTGCCTCGTTTGCGTACGGAATTCGTACCGAATCAATGAAAATGGGTAAGTTGTCTACCTTTTTATAAGTAAAATTCACGTGCGTTGATTTGGCCTCGTTGAGAGCAATACGCCAAGTCTTTGTCCAATCACAAATTTTGTCAATAGAACGTTGGAGTTTATTAGTTGCTGATTCAACGGTATTACTGACCGCTAATATAGCTGTATCGTCTGCAAATGTGGCTACTGTTGTGCCTTCTTCTTGAGGAATATCACTAGTGTATATTAGAAATAGGATCGGTCCAAGAACGCTTCCTTGGGGAACTCCTGCCGCGATTTCTTTAAATTCAGAGTAATCATTTCCGTGTTTTACACGAAAGAGTCTGTCTGATAAGTAACAACTAAGGATATCAGATAACTGTTTCGGAAAAGCTTGTCTTAGCTTATGTTTCAACCCTGTATGCCATACTTTATCAAAGGCCTGAGAGACGTCGAGAAAAACACTAGAACATATTTTTTTCTCCTCTAGGGCTTTTTCAATTACATTGGTTATTCTGTAAACCTGGTCGATTGTAGAGTGCTTAATCCTGAATCCGAATTGGTGGTCAGGTATTAATCGACGTTCTTCGATAATCGGATGTAGGCGCTTTAACAAAAATTTTTCGAATACCTTCGACATTATCGGTAAGAGAGATATTGGCCTATATGATTTTTTGTCATTCAGTGGTTTACCGGGCTTTGGAACCATTATAACTTCAGCTACCTTCCATTGTCGTGGAACGTACAATAACCTGAACGATGCATTTATAAGATATGCAAACTTTATTAAAGCTTTCCTAGGTAACTCTTTAAGGACCTGTCCTGTGATTAAGTCATATCCAGGAGCTTTGTTTAATTTTAGTTTCTCTATTTCGAAGCGTAGTTCGGCTAGCGATACACTTTTTATTCTATAATTGTCAGGTGCCACGGTTAGGACAGGAAATTCGAGCAACGCTTGACCATCAAATGGTTTAAATGTTTCTTCCAAATGTTCTGCAAATATTTCGGCTTTTTCCTTGTCACTCTTCGCCCATTCTCCATTGATTTTCCTGATGGGTGGCGCTTGCGTTTTTGGTTTTTTAATGCCTTTCATGGCTTTCCAGAGCGAGTAATTTGTACTTTTATCCGCAGTTAGGCTTCCAAGATATGTAGAAATTTGACGATTTTTAAAGTCTCGAATTTCTCTCTTAAGTTTACTACAAAGGTAGTTAAGAGTGGTTTTATCCTGTGGAGCGCGAGATTGTTGCCATCTTTTGCGCGCTCCCCTTTTCTTCTTTAACAATTGCGTGATTTCCAAGGGATATGTTATTTCGCAATTTGTGGTTATTTTCCGTTTATGGGGAGTATTTTTCCAGGCTGAGCATTGTATGACGTTAATAAATTGATCGACTTCGTCTTCAAGTTCGTGGGGTGTTCGAAGAGACACTTTGAGATCGATTTTACTTTCACAGTATTTTTTAAAGGATTCCCAGTTTGTTTTCATGTTAGTTAGTCTGGGCGGACCTTCTTTTTTTCGTAGACAGCCGTTAATTGTCAAAATGACCGGTGAATGATCAGAAGAAAGATCGAAGCATTCCTCAACTACAATAGAGTTTCCCGACAAACCTTTCGTAATGAAGAAATCGATGAGGTCTGGTGTTTTTGACGTATCCGAGGGCCAGTATGTCGGTTTACCTGAGGAATGAAAGTCTACCCCCAATTCCATACCGGCTTCGTAAAGAACTCTACCTTTTACTGAAATGCATCTCGATCCCCAGAAGGTATGTTTTGCGTTAAAGTCACCTCCGATGACGAAATTTCGTCCAAGTGAGTCAAAGATACTTATAAAATCGCTTATTTCCATCGTTGCACGTGGGGGGCAATAGATAGCTGCAAAATCATATTTTATGTGTTTAATTTTTACGCTCACCGTGCATAATTGCAGTTTGTCAAGCTCGATTGTTCCACTGACTGAGTGTTCAATGGTATTTTTGATCAACAAGGATGCCCCGCCTCTCGCCCTTTCCGAAAGGTGATATGCGTGATAGGCAATGTATCCTCGAATGTTTGTGCTGGTTTCTTTCGTCAGATGAGTTTCCGAAATCAAACAAATATCAATTTCATATTTATGAATGAATATCTCGAGCTCGTCCATCTTATGCAGAAGGCCGTTCGCATTCCATGTCACTAATTTAACTAAATCCGTCATATTTATATTATTGCACGTGTACTTCGAAATTGATTTTCGAGCTTGTCGAGTTTTTCAAACATACGTTTATTAATTTGGCTCTGTTCTTCTAGCCTGGCAAGAATTGCAGAGAAAACTTGGGAGACTGGATCAGATGTTTTATTTGTTTGTTCGCGTCCTTGCAACGCAGCTTCAGCGTATGTTTGTGGAACATCTTTCGGTGACTTTTTTCTAAACAATTTTCCTTCTCTTGGGTGTTGTGTTTTGACCATTTCTTTAGCCTTTTTTCGTCCTTCATTGGTTTTATTGTTGCCCCTTTCAGGTTTGTTATTGGTTTTATTTGCGATTGGTAGCGTAGTTTTCTTTATTTTGTCGCGCCTATTTTGAAGTTCCTTAGCCACTTCGCATCCGCGATAATTTGCCGGATGTTTTCCATTGCAATTTATGCATGTTGGTAGGTCTTGTCTACTTAGAGCGCATTCCTTCGATAAATGTTTACCGGCACATTTTACGCAACGCGGCTCTTTTTGGCAATACGTGTGCGTGTGATTGTAGCCTTGGCAACGCTTACACTGAGGAATCTGACGAGTCCTTTGGCGCATCGGTTCAATTTTAACCACTATGTTTAGGATAGTTTTAATGTTGTATATTTTTTCCATGTTTTCAGACTTTTCGAAACTAAGCATGAATAGCGGAAGTCCGCGTTTGACAACAATTTCCTCGTCTTGTTCCGTTTTTTGCTTTTCTTTTTTAAGTATATTAACCGCGTCGATAATTTTGAAACCTTTAGTTTTAAGATCTTGCAAAACATCTTCTTTGCGGCACGAAGAGTGGAGCCCTCTGGCTACAACTCGGTGTGGCCTTTCAGACTTGTTTTCATAAGTGTACCATTGTACCTTCTCAGTATTCAGTTTTTGAGAAACTGCGCGATAGCTCTCAGGATCGCTTACATTTATTTTCCACACATTATTATTCAGAGATGTTACTTTGAATGTGGACTTTGCTATTTCCTTAAGAAGGCTACTTAGCTTGCTGTAGTCTGAAACTCCGACAACGTTAATTGGAGGTGGAAGGTATACCTTATTTTGAGGTTTTTTCCTTAGCGTTTCTATTTCGTTGGCATTTGCCTTTTTGGGTTGTCTATCTTTTAGCACAACGACTTCTGGTGAGGAGCCGGCTTTCCGTTTTTTGTTCGGTCTCCTCTTAGTGATCCAATCCGTTTCGCGCCCTAGCTCTTCTTCGTCTGTATGATAATCGCGGCTAGCTGAGCGGTATGATTTGGCTTCTGGCTGTTTTTTAGGTTGAGATTCAACAAGTGCTTTGTTCTCAGCTTTCAGCTGATCTAGCTCTTTTTTTAGCTCTTGGTAAAGCTGTTCAATTTGGTTAAGCTTAGTGCGGAGTTCCTTGTTTTCGTCCTCGAAGCTTTTGCATTTCGTTGAGTCCCTCGAAAGGCGTCCAAAATCTTTTGGCGTCGTAGGACTTCGATTAGTTTTTGCTTCTGGCACAGATCCCGTTGGTGGTGATCTAGTTACCCTTTTACTATTTTTAAAAGGGTCGGATGATTGCAATAAATGGCTCTCCCCAGAATCCGTAGAGCCTGCCTCCGAAGAGTGTGGATTTTCCAGTAGAACTGGGCTGCCACCTGGGGTATTATATCTTTTTGTTTTAATCATTGCATTTTTTGTATACTCTATGCACTCGGTATACTGAGGGTGGATTTTGGTCGCCTCTTACGACCGGCATGCCTACCTCGGGTAGATTCTGATCCCTATCCCGAAGGGTGGATTTTAGTCGCCTCTTACGACCGGTATGCCTACCTCGGGTAAATTCTGACCCCTATCCCGAAGGGGGATATTAATATTAATCTACTACATAGGTACAAATTATTTCAGTCTATTCTTAGGTACATGGAATAAAATCTTATTATCTAAATCAAAATTAAATTTCAATTTAAATTCTACATAGTTCTTCTGACTAGATTTAAATCATTAAGAAGAAAATAAAAACTAAACAGATATTGCTCCAATATCACAATAAAGTAAAAGCTTATTAGTCACAAGTTGCATATATAAAAATGAATAAATGTTTATAAATAATGAGCGTTTGAGTGGTATTTATGCGAAGCTGTACATTTTAATAGCTTCAGTGTTGACTCAACAGTGGCGGACTAACCAGGGGGCGGAAGGGGCGGCCCGCCCCGGGCCTCCGGTCTTGGAGGGGCCCCAAATCCTTCAATTTATAATAAAATGGGACTTCAGTGAATCGTTACCCTGTATATCGCTCATCCTTCAATACTTCTTGACCATTTGCATCTCGGTTGCATTCGAGAGGAGTTTTTCGAAACTTAAACTAATTAAAAATTATCTTCGATCTACAATGGATCAAGAGTTTTCAATAGAAAGAAAAATGTCCAAAGAAATCGATTTCACAGAAGTTATTGAGGAGTTCAGTCAATTATTATTGCTGGAAGATCCACAGAGGTTAATCTTACAGTTTTTACAAATTTTATCGCAAACAACATGTAAAATGGGATGCAGTGCGATGTCATCTACACAGATTTTGCAAAACCATTTGATCGGGTAAACCACGATATTCTTCTTAACAAATTGCGTAACATTGGTTTTCACTCAAGTCTCTTAGAATGGTTCAATTCTTACTTAAGAGGACGCTCGCAGTTTGTTAGCATTAATGGTATTGTCTCAGATCGCATTGACGCTACTTCGGGAGTCCCCAAAGGCAGCCATCTTGAGCCTTTGTTATTTCTTTTATTTCTTTATGATATTCCCAATGTCATCGTTAATTCTGAATGCTTAATGTTTGCTGATGACTTGAAAATGTTTGGGTAAATCACTTCAGGACTGTTTATTGTTGCAGGAAGATCTCAATTGATTATCAGATTGGTGTACAATTAACTGTTTAAATCTTAATGTTGCAATAGCCTCACATTCTGCCGGAAACTGACACAAATTCAGTTTACCTACAGTATAACAAATCTACCCTTGGAAATCATCTCATCCAAAAAAGATTTAAGCGTATTATGCGACTATAAGCTCAATTTCAATAGTCACATAGACTACCTCGTCACAAAATGCAGGTCAATGATGGGACAATGATTGCGAAATTCTCAAGATTTTACTGACCCGCATACCCTAAAACACTTATATTTTGCATATGTGAGGTCTTCCTTAGATTACTGCTCTGTTATCTGGAATCCATATTATATGGTTCACTCTACAAGGATAGTGAAGATTCAAAAATGGTTTACTAGAGCTGCGACAAAAAAGCTTTATTGGAATATCGACTTGCCACCATATACGAGTATATTAGATTCCAACTGATTGGAATCTTGCCTTTATGTATTCGGCGGAGGTATTTTTCGATCATGTTTGTGAGAGACCTAATAACTAAACATATAAATTGTCCTTACCTGCTAGAGCTGTGTCAATCGTGATTGATTCGATCTTTTTGACCCGATCACAATAAAGTATTGGTGATTGCAATCACAATGCCCGAAGTCAATCGTTCATCGAGTCAAAACTTTTGTTCTGTTCTGACTACTTCATTTCTTTATTATGCCCCTATTGTATAACACAACTCAATACAACTCAACTTTCACACAACCAAACTATTTTTTCGTATTATGCAAGAGCAAGACAACCTTTTTCAGTTGCAATCGTGAAGCGTTGCATATGCATACACACAGACAACCACCGCCATCTTGGTTGTCTGTTGACAGTCAACTTTTCGCTTAAGGTTGTGTTTGGCAATACCGAATTTTGAATTACAACCAAGAGACAACTCAACTGTTTTACACAATAGGGGCATTACTGATTACTGATTTCTTATCTACTGAACAAATAAATGTGTTAATATATCAAAATATTTTTATTTATTTCGGCTTATTTCGTTTTACCAACACATATTTGTTCTACAAAAATATCGCTTCTGTTCAATAATCTCCATTTCCTAATTATTTGTTGCAGTTGCAGTTTGTTGTTATTGAGTGTATTCACTCTTACAATCCATTCGAAATTCGAATGTATCTGTCTCTATCGAAACTAAATTGAACGAATGATGATTGGTGTTTTTGATTGTATTGAAATTGAATGGAGCAATACAATACTCCCATGTCCCATCTGTCATTGATTGATTGAATGATTGATTGAAATGACCGAATCATTTTTTCAACCAATACTTGAACGATTCGATCATTAAATTTGAACGATTGACACAGCTCTATTACCTGCTTACACAGATCAGATATGGAAGACCCGTGATACCATTGAGAAATCAAAATATTTTTGTTGATCCTTTTCATAAAGTACAATATGGATATAATGAAACAATAACAAGATGCTGAAGAGAAGCTAATTCAGCTGGGAATCTCATTGATCTTCACTCTAATATAAGTAGAAATACGTTCAACAATCAATTGCTTATGCTTTTAACAAACTTTGATGAGGTTAATTAAGTATGTTAATAATTTGTCGAATTAAGTATGTAATAAATTAGAGGACCAAGTGTACCTCCGTTTGAAGAAATAAATAAATAAATAAATTAATTACGGCACGAAAACACATATCACGCTACAAAAAATAAAAAAAACTATCCTTGATTTATATGATTTATTTGATTTATGATAAATTTTTTTTAATCGATCCATTCGTATTTTATTTTATTCACCCATATCCATTCAATATTGTAGGTATGTACTCGTATGTTTATTTAGCCTAAATAATTTAATTCGAATTTAAATTTCACTTGCCAGATTTTAACGAAATAAACATAAGCACTTATTTATAGATAAAAATGTGAACTGAATAAAAAGCTTGTAAAACTACATTTTTTTAAAGCTGGTGGGCCTCATTCAGCTTTGCCGCCCCGGGCCTATGACGGGCTTAGTCCGCCGCTGTGACTCAAATACATTAATACTTTTGACAAGTGCATTAGCAAATATAAGATGGTTGACAGTTTCAACTTTAAGTCTAGAGTAAGTTCGGGTAATGTGGAGTAGGAGGGTAATGTGGACACCTGCATTTCTCATTTATCTGAGAGAGTAAGAGATCTGTTGTTATTACTATATGTTAGTTCCCGTTATCAGAGAGCCAAATCTTTCATTGCCACGTGTTCACGAGCTATAGATTTTGCGCAGTTCGATGATTCTTGTTTTGGTGTGAGGTCGATGTTAATTTTTGCTTCGATTAAAAAGTTTATATTTTTAAAACTAAAGGCTCAACTGATATAAGTGTTTCAATTTTGCGTTTGATATTTTGTATTTTATATATATATAAGGTGAGTTTTACTGTTTCGCATGAATTTAATATAAACAATGTAGAATCTCTTATGACATACAGCTGTCGGCTAATGTGGAGTACGCACAAGCGGGTATAGTGGAGTAGTACTCCACATTTGGCATCTGTTTTTGTTGAGCTCTTATAGTAGATATGAATCACAATTTGATGCAGCCTCCTAGCTTGGAAACTAAATTGGATAGTGAAACAAATGTTAGTGAAATGCGGAATATTGTGGCAGAAGTAAATAGAGAAAGAACATCCACTCCGATTTTGAGCCAAACTGAAGCCCATTTTACTCCTTGGGAAATTTCTCCTCCTCCGAAATTGAAAAGGGTGGCCACCACAAACAGGGGAAGAAAAACTGAAGCCGCAATTTTGACTGTATCACCTTATAAGAATCAGTTGCAAGAAAGCATTAATAAAATTCGAAAGTCTGGTAAGATTAAAACCAGTAAGAACCCAATAATAATTAAAGAGTCAGCCTACAATGAAAAATCTGTAAAGAATAAAGAGAAAAAGTAAGTCAAAACTAAGATCCTGCCAAATAAACCATCTACTTCTAGACGTCGTCAGTCTTCATCATCCGATGATAACTAGCCTTGCGCGTTATAAAACTTTATTTGCTGATTCTGAAGATGATATTGGTGAATTTCCGCCTTACAGAGATACTAAATGCTACTTCTGCGATTTATCTTGGGGTGTTGACTTGACTGAGGACAAATGGGTTCAGTGTCTCCAATGCGATATTGTTTGGGGTCACGAAAAATGCATCCCGAAAAGAAGTGCTATTTCTATTTGCAGTTCATGTGACAACACAAGCAAAAATTGATAGCATATTATTTATTCATATACAAGGTGGCGCAAAAATAACCTTCCGATGTTTTTTGGCTGTAATTTAAAAAAAAATGAAAAACTTTGATTCTTCTTGTGGATTATTTTTATTTGGTCTTTTAATTTTTATATGATGTCATGTAAATGGCCGCCGCCAGAGTTGATTGTCATTTGAGCCCTTTTTATGGCATTTTCCATCACTTTGGCCAAAACTTCCGGCGATAGGTCCTCACATTGTTGACGGATATTGTCTTTAAGAGCTGCAAGAGTCTGAGGCTTGTTGACATAAACCCGCGACTTCAAAAAGCCCCACAAAAAGAAGTCTGGAGCGGTCAAATCAGGCGATCTTGCTGGCCAGTGCAAATCGCCAAAACGGGAGATTAGGCGCCTGGGAAATGCATCCTTCAGCATATCGGTTGTGGCACGTGCAGTGTGTGCCGTTGCACCGTCCTGTTGGAACCACATGTTTTCCAATCCCAATTCATCAAGTTGCGGCAAAAAGAACTCGTTGATCATTGCTCTGTAGCGCTCACCATTCACAGTAACCGTTTGGCCCGCGACGTCTTCGAAGAAAAAAGGTCCGATGACTCCTCCAGCGAAAACAGCACACCATACAGTGACTTTGAGCGGGTGTAATGGCTCTTCGTGGGTTACACGCGGATTTTCAGTGCCCCAGAAGCGTAAATTTTGCTTATTTACGTACCCGCTAAGATGGAAATGGGCCTCATCACTCATGATTATTTTTGATGAAAAATCATCTTCCTCTTGGTGGTGATTAAGGATGGCTTGAGCGTATGTTAGACGCGATTGGCGGTCAGCAGCTAACAGCTGATAAACCGTTTGGAATTTGTACAGAAACATCTTCAAATCTTGTACCAAAATTCGCTGTAAAGACCGTCGACTGATACCCATTTGCGTGGCACGTCGTCTGGTCGACGTCGACGGCGCTTCCATGACATCTTCGGCTACAGCAGCAATATTCTCTGCAGAACGGCTACTCCGGGGTCTGCCACGCCTGGCAGCATCTCGTGTTGTGCCAGTCTCTTCGAGGCGAGCGGCTAAATGTCGCAGTGTTTCACCAGTAGGCGTTGGACGGGTAAGAAATCTGCGACCGATTATTGCTCAAATAAATAGTCACCAATATTCCGCGTTCTGGAGCAGTGTAGCGTAACATTGTTTATTAACGTGTATTTCGCATGTGTTTACTACACAAATGTCAAAACAGAACTGACATTAGGGGCCAATCGCAAAATTTATAGCATTTTCTGATAGGAGGATTACTTTTGCGCCACCTTGTATATTATATTTTGTTTGTTTCTTGATTTAAAGTAAATTTATATAAAGTTTGTTAAAAAAAACTGAATTTTTTATGTTTATTGTTTATTTTAATATTTTAATACATTTGTGAATTGAAGTTCGTAAAGCGTTAAACGTTTTCATTATTTTTCATTTAAATTGACTTCGGAAATAAAAGATAAATTGATTAAATTATTTTTTATACTAATTTAAAATTAATTTAAATGACGAAAAAAATTATAAGTTAGTAATTCATTAATAAAAAGGAAAAATCTTAACAAATAACAATTATTTCTGCTGTTATAAATCTATTTCTGGTAATGTGGAGCACTACTCCACATTACACGCTCTATACGCCCACATTACCCACCACTTTTGAAAAAGGTCAGTTTTGCATTATTCTGAAACTTTTGCAAAAATTTAATACATTTGAGGTAAATAAAGCACAATGGTAAGTAGATGGTGTTTTTTACGTTTCAAAGAACGATTAAACCTTTTTACCTTTTCAAAATAAACTTTAGTTTGAACGATATTGCTTAAAACAATAAGGGTACTTCACATTACCCGAACTTACTCTACATCGATCTTTAGGTTTGATTTTGTTTAAGGTGGAGAACTGACGTTCAGATGAAGCGCTGCTGTGAGGTAGTGAACAAAGCACCAGCATATACTCTGACAACTTTCCAAATGCCAATTCACCTAAACCATTTTTGATTTTGCCTAGTTTCTGCCAATAAATTGCCACATCCTCATCATAAAATTTTTTAATAGCTTCCGTTGACCCAATTAGTGCCCTCCATTCATCATTTACTTCTTCTATATCAGCAGATACATAAGGAAAGAATGCTGTGAGCTCTAATATGGATGGGCTCTCCCCTTTCCCAATCTTTTCTGGATTGAGATATGAAAGGTTTTCATAAACTTTTGAAACCAAGATTTTTCGGAACCGCAGCTGCATCTGCTGGCAAAGCTCTATATAAAATTTAACAAGTGTTGTTTTTACTTGAATGACGTCATGATTAGTTTCTTCTAACTTTTCAGACATTAAATACTGTTGAAATTCTAATCCGAAAAACTGTTTACTTGAAGCTGAATGATGTTTAAGGGTTTTGAAGTCGAACTAATAAATATGTATAATAAATCTTGACGTTCATGTCGTTTAAATATTCTAATTGAATAAATTTTGAATCTATGAAATTCTTTAAAATATTGCCATAAAGGTTAATGATGGTGCGTCTAATTGTATGAATTTTGGTTTTTTTTTCCAATTCAAACGTTTTATTTGCAGCATTGAAAAGTTTAAGAATATATGCTATCCCATACGTATACAATTTGCTGCTTTTTCAATTTAAAAACAATAATATTGTTTCTGCATTCGTAGTATTTTCGACATGGAAAAGAGTAGTACGCGTACTCAACTTATTGAACCGTACTCAAAAAGCACGATCGTAGTACGGAAGGGAACGCTGCCTACGATGCTCTCGCCTACCTCCTTGATAATGTGATGGTACTGGTTCCACAAATTGATGGCGTCTGTGAGTGGTGAGTGCATAGCGGAAAATCTCTCGCTCATTCGCTCTCTGAAGGCTCTGGCTACTACAGTCGTGCTTAGGATTTCCATTTCCAATTTCTTTGAAGGGTGGTTCGCAGCTTTTTCTCGTTGGATCGCGCTCTAAATTTAGCCACAACAAGAAAATGGTCAGAGTCGAAGTTTGCCCCTCGGAATGTGTGCAAGTTTAAAATGTTGGATGCGTGCCTCGCATTGATTAGCACATGATCGATTTGGTTGCCGGTTCAATCATCTGCAGAGCGCCAGGTTGCTTTGTGAATGCGTAGTCTTGGGAACCTAGTGTAATTATCACCGTATTACTGGCTGCTGCAAAGTCGGTTTTTCGGAAGCCGTTGTCTGTTGTCGTGTCGATTTTGGCGTTTAGGTCACCGAACACGATCATAACACTCCACATACGCTCCGTCAAGGATGGGATCTTCAGCCACATCGGTAATGGCGTGTGCACATACTATGTTTTGAAATGTAGATTGGATGCGAATTACAGTCAGGTGTTAATGCTCCCGGTGTCGGTCGGATTCTTTCATCACAGATGGCAATTAAATGTGAATGCTGTTGTATTTATGTGATCCAGGAGGTTACAGGCCTACCGCTTTGTTCACGATTTCGATACGTTCATGCTCTTGTAATCAAAAACTGTCATATATGCCCCTTGCGGAACATTTTCAAGATGCTGACTGTGTTGCTAGGCTCACATGAATCTTAAAATTGACCAGATGTGATTTCTCTCCTTAGTTGTCTTTTACAACAAGCGTAGTTATTGGATTGCGCTGCAGTGATATTCTTGGCCCGTCGCTAGTCACATGGCACCTGACCCTTTTTCAATCAGGTACCATAATCTGCCCTGTTCTTTCTTATGAGTTCTGTGTCCGTCGATAGATTGACTATACCCAGGTTTGATTGGTTTATCAGATTGGCGACGCAGTGCATTCTTTTCGATAAGCAAAATGCTTATGGAATTCACTTGTTTACGGATGACGGATACGACCTCATATCCGGGCCTTAATATTTCTCTTTGAGGATAAAGACCCTCATCACATATGCTTTAATAATGCATTGGACTTAAAAAAATAGGTCAATTATCCCTTTTTTCGTATGAATATTTATCTTAACTGAATTATAAGCTGATGTGGAAATAGCACCTTCATCAAATGTATCCTTCTACTTATACTTTTAATTTCAAATTGCAAACCTCGTGAGTCACAATAAAAAAAAGTTAATTACGACGCACTTAAAAATTAAATTTCAATTCAGATTCAGTTTTTCCATCTCGAGGCATTACTATTTCGTTTTAAATAAAGTCAATCTCACCTACACCAGCCAGAGTTCCGTCTTGGATATAACTTGCAAATCATCGCAAACAGTTCGTATCAAATTCTGTTGAACTTTATAACAAAAGGACATTTCCATTACAGCGCTACATGGTGAGTATTTTATTTTAAATGTAAACATTTATTGTCCAAATCCGCCCTTATCGTATCCTTAATTACTTTCGCATTATTTTGTCAGCTCCCAAAAAGCCTGCAGGGTTGTGAAGCAACGAGACGGATAAATAAATAAAAACATTAAACATGAAAAAAGCAAAGCTACACATTCTCAGTGTGCCGCGTAGCGACACTTTGTCATCTTGTTAGCGGCCGGTACTGATGGCACCCAGGGACAAGGTAAACAGAAAATAACAAAAACTGTAAAAGTAAATAAACGAAGTAGGACGAAATGAATGTTTTTTTTAGGTTCTTTTTTAATTTAATCAGGAATAAGATTTTACGAGATGGCCGCGAAATTAATGGCTTCAACTTCCGGGTTTACGATTTGGGAAAAAATAAAGGGAAGTCATAAAGCAGCGAACAAAAAGGAGGCGGGTGTTAAGAGAAGCGGACTTTTTGATAATTCGCCTTTTTGCAAACATTTTGCTACGGGATATATTTGGAGAGTGTTAAGTGCCATAGGAAATCTATATCAGTTTCATGATGCAAATCGTGACATAGCGACCATTTCAATGTAAAGCTTTCAATTAGACTAGCAGGTGAGAAAGATCTAGGTTACATCGGGGTATGTCGCCTTTTCCGCCAAAGAAATAAAATCGAAGTCGCCGTCGTGAAGAGCTGCACAATGGTGTCTCAGAAAATGAATGGCACAGCTGACCTTTGAAGACGATGCGGGGGCGAGAAAGCGAGCAAGGATCCTCCGCATTTCCTCTATCACTGCCCTCTGCCATTTTGGAAATAACATCATAGGAAGATATTTCTTCCAGGATTTAGAAAAACTTTCTCGCAAATCTGTAAACGGCTTGCACAATGACATAAATGCATCGGAATCAACTGAAAGCCCGTTTGGTTTTACATAGGTTCAACAGTATGTGAACCATAACCAGTAGGAAAGTAAAGTAGCTGGTTTTATGGCTTCCTACCAGAAAGAGACCACTACTCAGTATTCCCGTAATATAAGTGATAAAGCGAAAGGTAAACTCAAACCATCCTTTGGTGTTGAGGAAGTAACTGATATTTTTACATCGTATGCATAAGATGTCCGAAAGGGTTATGCGTAGTATGTGATATATAGATTTGGCTAAAGCTGCACATCAACAAAGTCAATGAAACAAAGTTTCACTGTCATCAACGTCCCCCAACTTGAGCAGTTGGTAGTTTGGGGAATCGTAAGATTGATTGCGTGCGTGGCATGCCGATCGATAGCCAAGTGACAAAAAAACAAAATTTTGGAAAAAATCGAATTTTGAGCTAGAAAGCTGAAATTTTTTATATATGATCTATGACTCCTAAAACTGCTCGCCCACTGACACGCCCACAAATAAATAAAACATTTTTTTTGAAAATCCAAGGTTTGAGCTAGGGAGCTGAAATTTATAATATATACTCTCTATGGGCCCTTTATGCTCATGTGTAAATATTTTCAAAATCCGCCCACTGTGCCAGTGCCCTTTATGCTCATGTGTTAATTTTTTTTAAATCCGCCTACTGACACGCCCACAATTAAATAAAACAATTTTATTGAAACACCCAAGTTTGAGCTAGGGAGCTTTTTTTTGATAAAATCCTTTAAATGTTATATAACAAAATATGTAGAGCGTTCTTAACAATTCAACCATACTTAGACTTTTGTCACGCCCACTTATGAGGGATAGGAATAAGAATAGGGTATCCAACAGTTCGCCCAAGCGGACTGTAGCCCGTCCCTATGTTTTGTTTTGTTTTTACCTCAAAATCAAGTATTTCTGATCTGGCTAGAATTAAAAAAGCGTTCTTTCGCTCAAACTTGAGTGCAACCAAAGGATATAAAATTGCCAAGGAGTCGCATCTCATACAAAATTCGATGTGGAAAATGTTTGTTCATTGTGAGTTTACATCAAACCCGCTCTCACAGATTTTGCTACTAAAAGAACTTTTTCAGTCTTTCTCTCAGTAGGTATAGACAATAGAATGAGATACCACACACCACACACGGTGGCGCACTCAATAAACGCAAATTATATTAAATACTTATCGTGTTCGTGATGTATGACATAATTGCGATCGTGATTGAGGTAGCTTTTCCTCAGAAAAGTTATATTTCACTCTTTTCCAAGATGAAAGAGCTTTTTGTACAAAAGTTATTTCGAGAGTCAATTCCTCTTTTCCTTAACCTCGAGGTTAAGTTTAGAATTAATAGGACCGTAACTCTCCCACTTTATGACATCCCTACTAATCCGTGTTTGAACCGGTTCGACCTTAAATTTCAATTTGTTAAATGGTTTGCTAGGCTCACCTGAATGCTTAAATTGTCCATATGCGATTTGTCCCCTTAATCGCCTTTTACGACAAGAGCTGAATTATGGGGGCGCTGCAGTGATATTTTTAGTCATTCCTGCATGGGAATTTCAGAGCCAGCTTAAACATCTGGTAATTTTAAATTCTTTGGTACAAGGTTCATATCTGTTCGCCGGCCGCCCCAATCACATATTTACGCGTGCCATAAATGTGTAGTCGTTCAGTGAAGTTTTAATAGCTATAGCGGTTAAGATCATTTTTACCAGTAAAAAGAAATTTTGACATTATATAAAAAAATAATGTTTACATCGTTTTAAGCAAGTTTATTTAACAATACGAATTTTTCAGGCTAAAAGAACAAGATGTTTTTAACATTAAGATTTCATTTATAAAACGAAAACCAATTCTTCATCACAAAAAAAAAATATAAATTACTTTTTAATAAACAAGCAAAAAATGAGTACCTTCATTATTTTACTTAAATTCAAGACAAATCCTTCTCGACTTTTTTTTAAAAAATATTCTTCTTACATTTTCTATAAATAGACACGTTTATTAAGTCAATTTTTTTATTCAACAAAAAAAAAACACAAACAAAAAGAAAAAAATATTGTTTATTATTTTATTATGTATACCTATTATAATATAATAAAAAAAAATAATAATATATAAATTAAAAGAAAGATTTGTCAACCTGTTTTGCCCCATTGTTGTTCTAAGATAAGTTTTGATTCTTTTAAGGGTGGAAAATGATCTTTCAACGGATGAAGTTGTAAAAGGAAAGGTTAAGATCAGAAACCTCAAGCAAGATTGTTTGGTAAATACATTCGCGGCGAACAACAAGCAAAAATATCTTAGCGTAACACACATGTAGTTACTATTTAATTTTTAAAAAAAATGTATGACAAATTATTGTTTGTCTTTATTCAACGGAGCACCCCGTACACTTTTGCGAAAAAAACATTCTTCCTCTTTTATAAAGAAAATGTCGAGAGTGTCCCTACGCATTATATGGATATACTCTGCACGCGACAAACTTCCAGCGGAAAAAAAACCCTTCTCGTTCAAAAGGAATTTGAACGAAATGGTCGATACAAAACAGCATTGTTTTGCTTGTGCGTTCCTGACTTTCAATTGTATCATTTCGTTGCAGAATCATTTGCACGAGTTGGATAGATTCATGCATACAAGTTGAAGTTACCCACAAATAGATTCACACCACACGCCATCCATAATCCACATACTCAGCACTTTCTCAGTTATCCACAAATAGATTCACACCACACGCCATCCATTATCCACCTACTTAGCACTTTCCCACGTCCAGTCAACGACAGGTACAATTGGAAACGGATCCATTCTGCTGACGCTATGTCTACGTTGGATAACCCGTAGAATTTAGACTAAGTTTTGGAGTTCGAATAAAGCATTCTTTACAAACGGTCATAGACCAGAGAATTTTTTTTTTTTTTTAACCGCGAAGGAAATCATAACATACACAAGATCAGATGGTTTGAACAAAATGGTTGTTACAGCGCTCGATCTATGTTTTGCCTTATTTCTGTATTTGTTTCGAACATCATACCAAGCTCGCCTCGTTCAAAAGCGACTTGAACGAAATGGCCAATACAACACGTGAAATTCTTTTTTTCTTTGTGCCTATACTTTCAATGGCATCATTTCGTTGCCGAATCGTTTGAACGAGTTGGAAAGAGGAGTTGGAAAAAAGCTACGGTTGGTTGGCAAGTGATTCACTTCTGTGTGAAAATATTCAAATAGGAAATGCACGAGGTGGAATATGAAAAATTATAGCAGTGGGAAGAAAGTATATATATGTTGTATTTTGTATATACATAGTTTAGAGAACGCAAAAATTGAGATAGCTTCTTGTGAATGTTAGTCGTTCATGAACGACTTGAACAATATGAGGCGTCGCCACAGCTTATCTCCATTCTCCACCGAATTTTAAGTCAGTATGCCGTTTTCAATTTGCTGAGGAACAAGCTAAGAAAAGAAGATCAAAACGTATAAAAGATTATCAGTGGTAACGAGTGGAAATGAGGGTTGGTTTTGGTCTTGGTTTCTTTGGAATCAAGGTTTTTTTAATATGACGATTGGAATTAGTAACCCACTGTATCACGCAGTCAGTAACAAACGAATCACAAAAACATTCAAAATGGTTAAGCACGATTACTTATTTTGGCAACCTCTACTAAAACTTAACACATATTTTGCTATTATCTTTTATTCCCTGCATTTGCCGTCAAAAACAATTAATCACCTTAATGTCAATACTTTGTAATACTCAATTTATTGAACCAACATCATCGTTAAATACTTCAAAAGACATCCGATTGTTTTTGTCAATCACATCAAAGACGTAATTGCCAATGAATGGTAGAGAGATAAAAACGGTGTTAAAAAATACTCTGAATTAAAACAAAAAAAACACTGGCATTTTACAATCAAGAGCATTAATCACACCTGCCATTTGGAAAAGGAGAGAAGAACCCTTTTGCTGTATCCGGATAAAGGATTCGACTGCTGTCATCTCATGCATACAAAAATAGTCCATTGATTCAACTGCTCATTCAGTAAACCATCCATTTCTGACCGGACCCATCAGCAACCACTCTGACTACTCCGGGAGCATAATTTTCTATTGGCACACAACCGGCATATATGTCCGGTAGTTAAAACGTGTTTTCCGCAAATCCTGGCTTCGCATCAATACATCATTCATTCTTCAGATAAAGGGATATCTTCATGTGTGCTTGACAACGCCTTCTATAGGCAGCCATGCGGGCTCTTATTCAATTGATGTGATATCTTCTGTAAGTCTTATCAAAGGGAGTTGCTCATTTCCTCAAACTATCGACCCTTCATGTACAAACTACCTGACCATTGCCGATCAATTTGACGTTATGGTATCACGATTTGAGCTAACATCGACTAGACACTCTTATATCTACTGCTAGTCCGAATATGTATAATATTCCAACAAGTCTGCATAACCGAATATGGTTTTTCGAATCAAGAAGCTACCGAAAAACTATCACTGAACTTTGGAATCGTGCGGTTTCTTACCTCAAATTCCGTTCGCATTGCAAGGCTCGGATTTTCCATTGACCATTATACACATACAATTTAGTGTAGCAATTTTCAGACTATCTCCTCACTCCTCCTAACTACCTAGTTAATATCTATTCATTTTTTCATAGATGACACCATACGTGCACAATTTCAAGTTTCGGTCAGGAGAAGGCGGTTTGCCTAAAAGCGTATGCCTCGGTGTGAGTGCTGTCGATATAGACGAATACACGATTTGGGATAATCTGTGGATAGTCAAGAGAAATAAATTCTTCCTTTGCATGAGACTCTATTCAAATGGAAACCACTGTGAGGAGGGAGTCTACGATAGTCTATGAAGTGCATTCAATATATGGGTAGCTGAAAGAAGTGACAACAAAGACACACTCTGCGAGAAAGGGAAAACTTTTCCTCTTGCTGTGAAGCTCTTAGACTGTTTTATTATGCCGAGATTTTGAGATTCGTAAAGGTGTTCATCCGACTTCCAATCGAGTGAAAAGTTCTCTGGGAAGTCATAAAAGAATTATGTTGCAGATGGATTTCAACTAAGGATTTTCGATCGAAACTTGCTCAGTGGCACTTTTATGGGAATCGAGCAAAAAAAAAATCAAAATATGAATCACAGGGGAATTATTTTTGTTTTGTTATTTTTTGCGTCAAGTTATCAAATTCAGGTATCTGTAAACGCTAGAAGCGCGTTCAATAGCACCACCGGCTTTAGAAAATAATCTTTTTGCTAGGACTGACGAGTGAACAATCATAGAGTGATGTCAAAACTGTCAATAAAGGCAAGAAAACGCCTCCTATTGCCCTCTTCTTGCTATCTGCATCATTTATGATTATGGATGGGGTTATTTAAGAAAAGAGGTTATGGAATTCAATAAAAATAATGAAAGAACTACACACAAAAAACAAACTTTCCGTCTCGAAACAGGTCTTTCGGGAAAAATACAATCACACGAAAAACATAAATGTAAGTTTTCTAAGCTTTCACAATTGTGATTAGCGAGAAGGTATAAAGTCAAGATACAAAGTCGAAAATGGAAATAGAAAATATTGCTTTGTAGAGCTCTCAAGACTATTCATTGACCCGAAAATAAGAAGAATCACACCAACTGATTTGCTCACAAATTCCCGCATTTGCAATGCTACATTTTCATCTGGTCGCAAACGTTTGGGACGTTCGCAAATGTTTGCAAATTTTCACCAATAATTTGCGATAGTGTTCACACGATTTGTGAGCAAGGATCGCATCAAATTACTACAAAGACAATTTGGTATATACACAAAAGCGCGTGATAGTCGATGCAAAATACCTTTCGACCATACTACCCAAAGTATCGGATTATAGGGGCGAGTTCTCAGTATCGGTATCGAATCCCAAAAGCATTGATACCTACTGAGTATTGAAAGTATCTATCGAACCCTAGCTTTAGTTGCTTTCGAGTTTTCAGTGTGAAAGTTTACTCGTAGTTGACGAAAATATAACCGTAACAAAGTTTTTATTATGAAATTGTTTCCAGCGAGCAGAAATGTTGAAAGCTTATATACGTTACCAAAAAATGCTGCTACAACACCAATGTGGTCTGCATAATATTTTAAATTGTGTTGTAAAAGTGATGCTTAACAGTGAGGAACTGTGTAAAAATGTGAACAATTTTTTTCGATCAGAGGGAGAGGAAACAAATTTAAACAAATAGCTAAAAGTCTAATTAAAAGTTGATTGTATGCTGGGGCATTAAACGATACGAATGCATTGAGATTATGGATGGGGTTATTTAAGAAAAGAGGTCATGGAACTCAATAAAAATAATGAAAGAACTACGCACAAAAAACAAACTTTCCGTCTCGAAACAGGTCTTTCGGGAAAAATACAATCACACGAAAAACATAAATGTAAGTTTTCTAAGCTTTCACAATTGTGATTAGCGAGAAGGTATAAAGTCAAGATACAAAGTCGAAAATGGAAATAGAAAATATTGCTTTGTAGAGCTCTCAAGACTATTCATTGACCCGAAAATAAGAAGAATCACACCAACTGATTTGCTCACAAATTCCCGCATTTGCAATGCTACATTTTCATCTGGTCGCAAACGTTTGGGACGTTCGCAAATGTTTGCAAATTTTCACCAATAATTTGCGATAGTGTTCACACGATTTGTGAGCAAGGATCGCATCAAATTACTACAAAGACAATTTGGTATATACACAAAAGCGCGTGATAGTCGATGCAAAATACCTTTCGACCATACTACCCAAAGTATCGGATTATAGGGGCGAGTTCTCAGTATCGGTATCGAATCCCAAAAGCATTGATACCTACTGAGTATTGAAAGTATCTATCGAACCCTAGCTTTAGTTGCTTTCGAGTTTTCAGTGTGAAAGTTTACTCGTAGTTGACGAAAATATAACCGTAACAAAGTTTTTATTATGAAATTGTTTCCAGCGAGCAGAAATGTTGAAAGCTTATATACGTTACCAAAAAATGCTGCTACAACACCAATGTGGTCTGCATAATATTTTAAATTGTGTTGTAAAAGTGATGCTTAACAGTGAGGAACTGTGTAAAAATGTGAACAATTTTTTTCGATCAGAGGGAGAGGAAACAAATTTAAACAAATAGCTAAAAGTCTAATTAAAAGTTGAGTGTATGCTGGGGCATTAAACGATACGAATGCATTGAGCGGGATACGATGCATCTATCGAGCAGCCAGCGGTGTTGAATCACTGTTGGGGTAAACAAACTATTTAAAAACTTCAAATAAAATTGGTCCGAAAATGAAATTCATGATTCATAAGATGTTTTAAAATTTGAAGGTTCACAATAATATGTTTTTCAAATGTTTTTAAGAGCATGTATACGTCTGCGTGTGTGTATGTGTGTATGTACGTTCGTGAACAATTTATTATTCACCGTATTTCGCGTTTTGTTATCTTTATTTATTTTGTATCTCGCGTATAAAAAAATATATCGACTATGTTATATCGACGCTATAGTTGACGGAGATATGATCTGAAAGAAATTATACTGAATTCGGTTCAGGGGTTGTTTGTTAACAAAAACACTATAAACTTTCCAGAATTGGGATGTTATTTTAATTGATCTGAAAATGAAAATAGTAAATTGCAATATATTTTAACATTTGAATATCAGAATATGTTTTTCAAATGTTTTTAAGAAGATGTATGTGTGTGTACGTACACACGTTAATGGTACCTATCTCGCTTATACAATTTACCTAAGCATGATCTGAAAAAAATCGCATTGAATTTCCAGCGGGTTTTTTGTTAAAACAAAAAGTTTGAACAAATATGGATTTTAATATTTCTTAAGAAATATATCCAATCTAATTATTGTTCTGGTGGTAATCCATAATATACTTTAAAATATCGGACATTTTCATAGTGTATTTTTTTTATCAAAGGGCAATTAACAGTTTTTAGTAATACAGTAGCAGCTCGGAGAAGTTGATCGAAATGTCTCAGAACTTGTCAACTTTTTGGAAAAGTCAACTTTTCGGAACACTTTTTAAAATCTGTAGAAGGTTAGTAATTTGTTCATAAATAGTCTTATTCTATTGGGATTAATTAGTTTTATTCTATTTAAAAGCAAAAACTTAAAAAGTCTTAGGGCAGGTTTCAAGGCTTTCGGATAAACTTTCGGATAGTTAGCCGACACATAACCCTATCCACCAGATAAAAGTAACTGGTATTTTTTTTCTGTTTCATCGTCAAAGTCTGATAAAGTAACTGGTGGAAAAATTTATCAGCCACTAAGTTTGTTTCGAAACACATGTCATTCGTTTTGTTTCGTTTATTTCGTGTTTCGTATAAGCTTAACCAGATTAAAACCATTTTTAAGTAGGTAAATTGTGTTGTTGGGTTTAAAATGGATAAAGCTAGCAAAACTTGCGAAAATTTAAACAAGCGTGAGAGAAATACCAAGAAACGGACCTTTTAGTGTCTCTTACGGAAGGAAAAAAACATGTAATCGTAAACAAAAAAAAGTGACGCTATAACTTGGAAAGAGAAAGAAAAAGCCTGGATGGATATCGAGAAGGCGTTTAACAGTACATCAGATTTAGAATTTTGTGATTACGAACACTTCAAGTTGAAATAGGTATGAGGCAAAATTTGAAGCAGCAAAAATCCAAAAAAAATTGAATAGAAGGAAAATATTTGGAAAGGAGTTGGAACACAAGTACACTATGTATGATTTAGAAAAACAACAACTTCTTCTTAAAATTGAATTGTTGCAAAAAGGTTTAGGAGAAAAGTGAATAAAATGTGTCATTCACAGTCGCACTTTACTCTATTCATTCATTCAAGTTATGTTAAATAAGAACAAAAATAAGGTAATTTTGCCAATTTTATTTATTTAAAAAGTCAGTTTCGAATGGTGCAAAGTAATTTCAAAGCAAAACTGGAAATCTGCTCTTCCAAACGATTATACTACATTCCTCGTTCTGATTTGTGACTCGTTGTACAAGTGCTCTCCAGGTCTCCGTTGATTGCGAAGGGGAGTTAGCAAAAAATGTGTGTTTTATACCCTTTATCTCCGAGAATTAAGTTATTTCCAAATTCTCTATCAATTAATGTTTGCTTAATACGCGAGTTATTAAATAGTTTGATCATGGCATGATCCAGGCCATCTAGCAAGTATGTCTATGATTCTTAATTTTGAGTTCAGTACTGTTTGAACATTCATTGAGAAATTGCCTTTCCGGTCTCTGTACATTCGGCAGTTTCTCCTCCTGCCAACAACTGAAAATAATTATAATTTCTGGTACATATTATTTTTGAAGGTACTTACCTTGTGATTTAATGTTAATGTGGGTACAATCAATGACTCTAATAACCCTGGGAAATCTTGCAATTTCATAAAAACTTTGTGTTATGTTTTCTGTTTCTAATGGGAGTTTAACATACAAAGGTTTTAATTTAGCTATTGCTTCTGAGACCTTGTGTATGATCCTGCAATCGGAGGCCTTGCTTACTCCAGCGAAGTCGCCACATACAATTAAAAATGTCCCAGTTGCAAAATATCGGAGAGTTATAATTAATCGTTGCATTGGTGGAACTGCAAAACTACTGAAAATTCAATAGGCATAGGCAATGGTAAATAATTAAATGTCATATTTGGCATTCTACTTACTAGTCAATTGTAGTTTTTATATCACTTTCTATTAATGTAAGGATTTTTCTTAGTGTTTTAAAATAATTTGGCCTTTGGCGAAACACTCTGTTTCTACGGGGCCGTGTAATGTGATCGTAATATTCTTCAAATTCGTCATCTAAAAATTCAAAAAAATCCATGTTAGGGACTGCTGTCTACGGTCGTCAACGAATAATGCTTTGAAACTATATTTTTTCCAGTCACTTCAAATAAATATTTAGTTTATCTTCCGAGACTATATCTGCCAGATATCACTATCCGAAACCTTTGAAACCAAAAGTTCATGTTTAGCTGACAGATAAGTTCCGGATAGGCTATCCGAGACTTTATCACCTAGTCTTAAAACTGGCCCTTAGCGATGTTCAACTGGTTCGGCATATTCGTAAAATGAGTTTCTGCAATGTTTGTACGTAAATCCACCAGATTTGGCATATGGTGGATTTCCTTATTTTTGGCACACCATTTGATCAATGCATTAACGCTTCCAATAGCTTCTGGATAAGAATTTTTTGTCATTTCCACAGTCTCGATATCTGATTCGTCGTTATGAGTATCAACTTTCTCTATCTCGTCCTCTTCTTTAGTTGAATCCGCATTCCACTCCTCAATTTCTTCCATAGTCAAATTGGAACTTAATCCTATTTTCGATAACAATGTATTGACTTCTTGAATTATAGGAATGATCCGAAGCAAACAACTCGGACAGAGGAATGTTATCATCAGCATCAAATTCATTGTCATCCAAATGTTTAATCTTTTTCCATGCGTTTTGCAGAACACGCTGTGGAAGTTCATCCCAATCAGGTTTGAGCTACAAAATACATCTTTTGGCATATTCTCTTCGGCCACAACATTGCACAATAGCTTCTAACGATAGTTTACTTTGACCAACTTCTGGTCCATTGGCTGCAAAACTGCTGGGGTAGAAGGAGCGCTGAAATGTTACAATCATTAGTTTTCAGCAATTCGGTAGATTTGTGCGCTGTGCAATTGTCAATCAATAAAATTGCTTTCGACGTTGAATTGTTTTGGGCTTAAAATCGACCACCCTAAATAAGAAAGTACATATATATTGATATTAAATTTGTAAAACTGACACAAGTTCTGGCTGCCTCTTTTACGAATGAACCATGAAATAGTCAAAAAACAGTCTTGATGTCTTTCAAGCTGATGGCGAATAGAGAGAGCTACCGGATTTTCGAAGCCTTTAAAACAGCGCGGATTTGCAGATTTGCCAATGACCATTGGCTTTTGTGTGAACCTCTTAGCGTTTTGCGCAGAACATAAATGTGATGCGCTCTTTTGGGGTTTTTCGGCCAGGTGCTATTTTTTCAGTTGCAGCAACGTTGGATTTCTGAGGTAACAAGCAGGGCCGGCCCAACCATATGTGCAAGATGTATAAATGCACTGGGCGCCAAACTCTGGGGCGCTTTGCTAGGAGTAAGAAAAATTTATTTTACCTTGCGCGGATACTGCCATTTGCATTTAAAACAAAAAAAATGTTCAAATAAGCCCAAAATAGCAACATCCATCTTACCTGTGCTGAATTTTCGCACATTAACTCACGTCGCTTGCAATATTGCAACTTCAAGGAGAATCTAACTCAAAATAGGGGCGCTTTCTGTAAGTATTGCACAGGGCGCTTGGCTGGAGCCGGCATTGGCAACAAACGATAATATATACCTGATTCATCCGCACTGTACACTTGAGCATCGCTAAGTCCAAGTTCACTAATCATTCCTCTAAATTTTCTTATAAGCAATTTCGAGCACGCTGATTTGAAAACCATTCGTATAATTCGCTCTCTATATCTGGATATTCAGCCTTATGAAGCGTTTTTGTTTGTGAATGTTCAAAATTGTCGACTCTGTTGCGAGAATTGTTTCACGATTTTTTTTTAATCTTGGAAATTGTCTGTTTTGTGACACCATCCATATTCGATTGCCAAACAACTGCCGCGAATACCATTGTCAAGTTTCTTCAACATTTCTATTTTTTGTTTAAAATTTAATCGAACTTGTTTTGGTTTACCATTTTTGTGTGCCATTTTTTGCCAAAATTTAGTTAATTACCGGACAGCAAACAAAATTAAATGCGCGAATAGAGAATACACGTAAGAAAGTAAGTAATAATCTGAGACTACTGTAACTGGTAGCTGGTGATGGTAGCTTAAATTTGGTCAACTGTTCTGTAGTATAGTAAAATACAATAAATAATTATTATTAATAATAAATTAGGACAACAATCAAATAAAACAGATTTTATTGAGTTTTCACGTACTCTCATTTATTATTATTTTTACGATTACAAGCAGACCAGCCGAAAAAATGCATGCGTATTTTCCTTTTCAAACCTATTCATCCATTTACTCTTCATTTTTTCTATATACGCTGGACCTCAGGGTCGCACTCATCCCACTTGGGTTTTATTCATATCATATTCAAATCACGCTGTGAAGTTTATCGTGAGGAATTCCTGAGCACAGTATATTCGTAAAGCTGCCCTTACACGGTCAATCGAATGGCATCAATCACTAGCATGTGTTTGATGAAATGTATCTGTAGAGTCACACACATTTGGTGAAGTCTGATTGACGAAAATCAAAGCAAGTTTGATTTTGCATGATGAACATCATGCTAATTGATATGTGTAAGGGTTGGATTGACGTAATTACTTCATTGAGTTTTGTGTCACGGAAGCGAAAATATATCTGGCGCCAGCGGAAATATAAAGGACGATGAAGAGCGAGCATTTGTATCGGAATTAATTGATTGTATCGGTCATTACAGAGTTTATGGGATGTCAAAGGGAAAGAATATAGCGACCGAAACAAAAAAATGCAACAATATAAAGTTTTACTGCAAAAGTATAAAGATAAGATTCCTATTTTTAACCACTCCTTCTTCAAAATTCTGTTTTTCTCTACATTTTTTTTTTCTCTTTATGCAATGTGCAAGAGCAATATATGCAATACAATCGTCCGTTTCACTCATCGCACATCCGTGCACCACGAAAACTCACAAAAACTAGAAATTTCACGTCAATCGATTGAACTGTGTAAGGGGTAGCGTCAATCCACACATACACGATGCATGATGTCAACCGATTGATCGTGTAAGGGCCGCTTAATGAGTAGAGACACTCTCTTTACATATGCATTTCCTACTACTACAAAGCAAAATGCAGAAAAAAAGCCTACAATATGTGGAAGCAGATCAAAAGGATGTGTATATGATGTATGATATATTTTGCCTGTACCACTACATGCGGCGTGCTTTGTAAGGCAAATGATTGTAGGTTTTTTCATAATGCTTTTTTAAAGGTGTATCGGCTTGATCCTCGGTGTGTGTATCTTTTCACTTCGTGCAGTGATACCTGTTTTGCTTTTTTTTAATGGTTTATAGCTGGTTTTTCTGATTTTTTTTACTGATTAAACCTAATTATTAACCTATAAAATTACCCTTCAGTCAAAAATATGAAAATAAGTGCTTCTTCTTTGCTTTGACTTAGTAACAATAAAAAAGATTTGACTCTTTATTTGCTAGTTTTTATGGTCGTTGGTAACACTGGTTTTGCAATAAGGTTGGGTCGGTGGTGCTTACGTTTTTTCATTTTGTATTTTCAAATGCGTATTGACTTGAATTCTTGTCAGTCGTGCGAAACAAGCGAAGAAAACAATACCGGGTGACGCGTGTTAGTTCTCAGCGCAAATAAACTAGAGTGTACGTGTTTTATAAAAGAAAAGGTCAACTGTTTTTTAATTCAAAAATATTGTAATATATCTATTAATACTGCTGAAATGATCGAAAGATTAGACAGGTTATACGATATTTTAAATTCGTCTAAGTAAAAAGACCCCAAAAAATCCAGAAGGCCATTTTTTTGAAATGAAGACCAAGTCAATTTCTTAAATGAAACGAATATATTTTTCCAGCATATTACTTTTTTTGATCAGTCTGCTTATGTAACTAAAAAGATGCAATTTTTAAAAGGATGGCAGTAGAATATAAATGCTCTCATTGGTATTTGAAGTAATTTAAGGGCAGATGGTATTCAGTTCCTTTAAATGAGAAACCTCAATCAAGGTTGTCTGGAAAATACCTTCGCGGTTTTATGTTACCGAGGAGGAAAAAACAAGTTACTGACTTCATTTCAATTCTTTTGTTCATTCATAAGATCATTTTCAGCAAAGTACATGGAGGATATAACCCATGGAAACTGCGAGTCAACTGTGAATTTAGAGCTTCCTGACGTTGAAATGCAGTTACAATCACCCAAAAAGAAGGACAATGTGAAAAACATTTTCAAAACCGAATCTGATTATAAAACTGTTGATTTTGGTGGCGAAAATGCTCTTTATTATTTTGAAGACTACATTTCAAAAAAAAAACCTCAAAAACACAAGCGTGAGCTGAAGTTAAGTCAGAAACCTAGTGTTTCCTACATATTAAGAGATTTCAAAGAATATAAGGGTACGCACTTAACACGACCTTCTCAAGAGTTTTTAGATGCGATAGAGAGCCTTGAGCAACAATTTATTTCTCGTTCTCCCAATTATTACTTTTGTTATAATATTAAAATGAAAATGTATAATATATTAAAAAATGAATTTGATTAATTTTGCTGTAAAAAACAAAACAAAGAATTTCTTATAAAATTGTATGTACATGTTCGAGTGTATCAATTTAATAGGATTATCAAAAAAGCCAACAACAAGCAAACATATTTTAGCGTAACACATATGTACATAGTTCTTATTTAATTTTCAATAAAAAATGTATTACAAATTAATACACCCTGTACTCTTTTCCGAGAAAAACAGTCTTCCTCTTTTACTCTATCTTACACAGTACTTAATAATATCAATCTACTTCTAGTGGCTGTGTGACGCAGACGTCCTTGCTGTTAAGAACTGATAAAGAAAACGTCGAGAGTGTCCCAACTTATTATAGATATGGGTATACTCTGCTACTGAGAGTTTTTTTTAAATCAATTTATTTCTATGAGTTGGTTTTCAAAATTCACTTTCAAACTCAAAATTTTGAAAAAAAATTATATAAAAATATATCAATTTACCTATTGATTTTTTTGGAAAGTTGTGAAATTAAGTAAAAAATTAGCTTTTATTATTATTATATTTTTATTTTTATTTTCTTTATTTCTCACTGATAACAAAAAATGTACAAGTTGTACTTTAGTTAAGAATACGGACATGGCTATGCTGTCGTCTGCCGGAAGTGACATTATAAAACAAAAGTAATAAAAATAAGTAATAAAAATAATAGTAAAAAAGAAACTGAAAGTAAGAAAGTGAATATTAATGATACAATTTTTTTAATAGAGCAAAGAAAAATGGAGAAACAAAATTGATGAGTAAAGCGAGTTTTAACAATTTTAATGATTTGCAACAAAAAGGAGTTACAATTTTGGAGTTATTTGAAACACAAAAAGATAACAATTTTATATGATTTGGAACATAAAAGCAATTTAATAGGCAAGTTAACACCCAAAAGATTGGCCGAAGCAGAAGTCAATCAAATTCCGCCAAACTACAGTGTACGTGCACATACGGTCAGATTGAATGTTATTTTCCTGGAAACCTCCAGCCAGCAAACCTGCAGAGGCAAACGATAAGTTCCCACCGACCTGGTCACAAGACACCTATGTCTGCACTCTAGATTCCTGGAAAGCGCCGAATCAGCGTCTGCGATTCGCTTCACCTTCATTTGTTTACCCTAGGATATATATACCTGTAAAATTTAGATTAAGGATGGAGTTCGAATAAAGCATTCTTTGCAAACGGTCATAGACCGAGAAAAAAACATAGGGACGGGCTACAGTCCGCTTGGGCGAACTGTTGGATACCCTATTCTTATTCCTATCCCTCATAAGTGGGCGTGACAAAAGTCTAAGTATGGTTGATATGTTAAGAACGCTCTACATATTTTGTTATATAACATTTAAAGGATTTTATCAAAAAAAAAACGCTCCCTAGCTCAAACTTGGGTGTTTCAATAAAATTGTTTTATTTAATTGTGGGCGTGTCAGTAGGCGGATTTAAAAAAAATTAACACATGAGAATAAAGGGTCCCTAGAGATTATATATTATAAATTTCAGCTCCCTAGCTCAAACTTTGAGCTTTCAAAAAAAAAAAAAATTAATGGTGGGCGTGTCAGTGGGCGGATTTTGAAAATATTTACACATGAGCATAAAGGGCCCATAGAGAGTATATACCATAAATTTCAGAGTATATACCACGATTTTCAAAAATTAATATACCCTTAGAATAGGGTAAAAAAAAATTATTTTATTTATTTGTGGGCGTGTCAGTAAGCGGATTTTGAAAATTTTTTATCCCGAGCAGTTTTAGGAGTCATAGATCATATATAAAAAATTTCAGCTTTCTAGCTCAAAATTCGATTTTTTCCAAAATTTGGTTTTTTTGATTTTGTGGGCGTGTCTGTGGGCGGATTTCAAAAATTCGTAAACTTGATTATTTCGGGACCCTAGAGAGTATATGGTTAAAATTTCAGCTCTCTAGGTCCAGTTTAAAGGCCTAATTTTTGGCTACAGACGGACGGACGGACGGACGGACGGACGGACGGACGGACGGACGGACATGGCTAGATCGACATTACTATCGATGCTGATCATAAATATAGTAACTTTTAGGGGTCTACGGGCAATATTAAGGTATGTTACAAACTATGCGTCAAAATTAATATACCCTTAGAATAGGGTATAAAAATATTTTTTTTACGTAAACCCCGCGAAGGAATTCATAACTGGCGCCCGAGCAGAATAAAAAGTCGCTTTGTTAAAGCTGTGAAAAAAGAAAAGAAAAAAAAACGCGATTAAGAATAATTCTTACACCTCAAATAGAAAGTGGGGGGAAAAAAAAAATAACTCGCAGAATAAAAATTCGCGAATCGTGAAAATAAAAATTGCAAAAATAGTGTAACTAAAAACTCGCTAATACCGAGCAAACACCGCGGAATAGTGAAAAAAAAACTCTGGGTGTGAAAGTACAGTGCCGTCATCGAACTCCCCTGAAACAGTTAGTACAAATAGGGTTATTGTAAGTAATATATCCATAAGAAAATAATTTTAAATTTTTTTTTATATAAAACAAAGGTTCTAATTAAATTCCTATTAAGAAAAAAATAAAGTAAAATTCCAGGGTTGAAGTTAAGTCAATTTAAGTCAAATAATTTTAATTTTTTTTATAAAACAAAAGTTCTAAAGTAAATTCCTATTAAGAAAAAATTAAATTAAAATTCCAGTGTTAAATTTAAGTCAATTAAGATAAGATACTACCAAAACATTTTTATCTAAAATTAAAACAACAGTGCATTTAGATCAGAGTAATCAAAAAAATGTCCAACCCCAACAACCTCATCCGTCCACCCGTCCTTAACATTTCACAACTGGGAAATCCTATACAACCATATGGTCAAGCAAGACCTGTTTTTACGACTAATCAGTTAACTAGCATGATCACAGAGATAGTAAAATCCATTTTAAATCCTGATTCTGATATGTCCTTGACCCAATAACAAGGGATAGACCCAGAGCATAGTAATGATCTAACAGATCTCGATAAAAGCCCTGATGTAGTCAGAAGCCTCCGCGATTTCACGGGAGAACCAAGAGAATTTAGCTCCTGGAGAAAGAGCGTAGATCGCATATCGCATCTGTACGAACATCTTCAAGGCACGCCGAGATACTACGGTATCCTAAATGTGATAAGGAACAAAGTAGTCGGTAACGCCGATGTGGTGCTGGAATCTTATAACACACCACTAAATTGGAAGGCAATTTCCAAATGAATAACGTTACACTACGCAGATCAAAGGGACCTCGGTACTTTGGAGTACCAGATGACGTCCCTCATTTAAGACAAAAATTCCGTTCAAGAATTTTACCAATCGGTCTATAAACATCTGTCACTAATCCTTAATAAAATACAGTGCATGGACGTAGGAAACGAGTCACTCTCAGTACTCACCAATACGTACAAGGATAAAGCATTGGATACATTCGTTCGAGGCCTAAACGGCGACTTGCCAAAGCTTTTAGGTATCCGGGAGCCTACGGACTTACCGCAAGCCATAAACTTATGCCTCAAGTTAGGAAAACAAAAATTTAGGGCAAATTATGCACAAAATAGGAACTCGTTTGGTCACGGACAAAGTGGAGTGGAATCAACCAAGAGCCCCCATCTCTACCACAGCGTACCAAATTCACACAGCAATATGTCCTCCATAAGCAACCTTGTTATCCCCAAGTAGCATATCTTCCGCAGGCCTATCCGCAGCAAAATTTAAACTTCCAACGACAACCACAATATAACTACCCGTTTAACAGAACCTATCAACCCCATCCCAGGCCAACTGCACCTAAGCCGCAACCTAAGCCAGAGCCAATGGAAACATCAATAATTGGGTCAGCAGCAATCAACTACCAAAACCGACCACAACCTTTCAAGTACGCCGGAAAAAGGCCCGTACCTCATAACCCCTCATTCCAAAATTGGGTTCCCCAAAAAGTCCAGGCAAACTTTCATATAGATTTAGCAAACCCAAACCCACTAAATCCCGAGGACAACACTCCCCCTCCAGACTTCGTACTACAACCAACCGGGTACATTTCGCCGAATGATGTATACGCATTTTATCAGCAAAATAACGCGGAAGAAGTAGAACACGACCCCGACCTGAGGAATTATATTCTGGAACAAGCCTAGATCGAGGACGAAACATCGGAGTACAGCGACATCCATTTTTTAGGATAAATTCCTCTTCTTTGCCCTACTTTCAGTGTAAGACGAAGAGCGGTCAAATCCTAGACTTTCTAATCGATACCGGATCTAGTAGGAATTACATTCAGCCTAGTCTGGTTAAGAACCCCATTTCTAACAAACAACACTTTCTAGCAAAATCCATTGCAGGCGATATTGAAATTACCCATCATACACTTTTTAATCTATTCGGACAAACAGATAAACATTTAAAATTCTTCCTTCTGCCAACATTGCAAACGTTTCACGGTTTTCTGGGAAACGACAGTCTAAAGGAATTCAATGCCGTCATTCACGCATAACAAAATTTTATGGCCATCTTTGGGAAGGTAAAAATAAAAATCAAACAACTTAGCTCGCCATCTGTTAACTCAATAAATATAAAACTCAATCATATGTCAGACTCTCAAAAGAAATCCATCAAAGCCATTGTCGGAAAATTCCCTTCATTATTTTCCGAACCAAATGCAAAACTCACCTCCACAACAAAAGTTGTAGGCGAGATCCGCACAAAGACAGATTCCCCAGTGTACTCGAAGTACATACTATCATTACCCCGCTGCACTTAAAGATGAGATAGAAACACAAATACAAAAATTACTGAATGACAACATTATTGAACCATCCCGTTCGCCGTACAATTCACCTGTGTGGATTGTACCCAAAAAAGCAGACTCTACTGGAAACAAACGATATAGACTCGTTATTGATTATAGGAAATTAAACACAGTAACTGTTTCAGATAGATACGCAATCCCCGAAATTAACGAGGTTTTGTCGCAGCTAGGTCAGAGTAAATACTTTACGGTTCTAGACATTAAAAGCGGTTTCCACCAGATTCCACTTAAGAAGTCGGACATGGAAAAAACTGCCTTTTCAATAAATAATGGGAAATACGAATTTACGTTACTTCCATTCGGATTGAAAAACGCGCTCTCCATCTTCAAACGCGCGCTTGACGACATATTACGAGCCTATATAGGGAAAATCTGCTACGTCTATGTTGATGATATTATTATCTTCAGTAAAGACGAGAGCGACCATATTAAACATGTTGAAAATATATTTAGAACCTTAAACGAAGCCAACATGAAGGTGCAACTGGACAAATGCAACTTCTTCAAAGAGGAAGTTGACTTTTCAGGCTTTATCGTATCCGCTAAGGGACTGACAACCAACCCTGCAAAAGTCGAAGCTATCGTTAATTTTCCTACTCCAAAAAATCTAAAGGAATTAAGATCATTTTTGGGCTTGTCAGGATACTACAGGCGATTCGTCAAAGACTACGCGAAACTTGCCAAGCCTTTGACATCACTACTAAGAGGCGAAGAAGGACGCATATCTAAGACCCAATCAAGCAAAATCCCTATATGTCTTGAAGCTGACTCTCTAGCAGCTTTTCAGAAAATAAAGAATTCATTAGTCTCTAGAGACTTACTCCTTGCATACCCCGACTACAAGAAAAGTTTCGAATTAACGACTGACGCATCTAACACCGTTATCGGCGCAGTGTTGTCACAAAATGATAGACCAATTATGTTCATTTCTAGATCGTTGAGCAAAACCGAGGAAAACTACGCCACCAACGAGAAGGAAATGCTTGCGATTATTTGGGCTTTTAACTCTCTTCGAAATTACCTTTAGGGTACCGCGCATGTCAAAATATTCACAGACCATCAACCGTTAACGTACGCCTTAAGCAACAAAAACAATAACTCCAAAATGAAACGCTGGAAAGCGATTCTAGAGGAGTACAATTACGAGTTGCAATATAAAACAGAAAAAAGCAACGTAGGCGCTGATGCTCTCTCCCGTTCTCCCCAAGTTTCTCAAGTTAATAGTGTGATAGCAGTTCAGGTAAAGAACTCATCCGCGCAGTTGAATCTCCCATCAACGTCTTTAAAAATTAAATAATGCTACTTTTCGGAAATACAATACAAACATACCAATTTAAAATTCCCTTCCCCACTTACCATAGGCACATTTTCATTCAACCCAGCTACACTAAAGAAGATCTTATATCAATAATTAAGCGATCTCTCAATCCCAGTGTAATAAATGGACTTTATACCAACGAAGCAACTATGGGAAAAATCCAAGAGATCTATCCGCATCACTTCAAATCTTACAGGATACTCTTTACCCAATCCCAAGTAACCGACCTTACACACCTTACGGACCAACAGGAACAAATTCTGAAAGAGCATAGTAGAGCACATAGAAGTAGTAACGAGAACAAAACTCAACTTCTAGAAAAGTATTATTTCCCCAAAATGGTAGCCGGTATCTGCGAAATTATAAAACAATGCCGAATTTGCAAAGAGCAAAAATACGAGTGTCACCCAAACAAACCAAAAATTCAAGAAACCCCAATTCCACAATTCCCTGGTCACATAGTCCATTTCGACATTTACTCCACCGACAAGAATCTAGTATTGACAGCCATAGACAAATTCTCTAAATTCGCGCAAGCAAAAATTATAGAATCAAAAGCAATTGAAGATATTCGTGAAACCTTAAGATAATTAATTTTCGCCTTTGGCGTCCCCAAGCTAGTTATTTTCGATAACGAGAAATCACTCAATTTAGCAACAACATGCTTTATGCTGCAGGACCAATTGGGTATCGAAATTTTCACAACACCTCCCTACAGCAGTACAGTTAACGGTCAAGTGGAAAGATTCCACTCCACTTTGTCCGAGATTATGAGATGCATAAAAGCAGAACGACCACCCATACCATTCAAGACAGGAAATACGAACTTACACCAAACAATATTTGTTAAGATAAATTAAAGATTAGGCACTAAATTGTCGCCAAGATTTAAGAAAAAAATTGTCAAAGAAGACAAATCGACCACAGTTTAACTGAATCTGGCAAAATTATCCACAAAAATAATATTAGGAATTACCCCTTTTCAGACTTCTCTCCACGCAATGTCTCGCGGAAGTCCAGATCTTGGATTATACAAACTCCAAAATTGTATCTTTACACATGGGAACAGCAAAACTTCAAACCGGTACATTCGAGGTAATCCATGTTATTAATCTAGAAACGTATGACGAAATTCTTGAAAACCTTAAGCAGCAAACCTTTAATCAAGTGAACAAATCCTATCCTTACTTCACCATCCTCTCCGACTCTATATCATAAACCCTAACACAGCTGAAAAATCTAAAACCAAGAAGAGAAGCCAGATCTCTTAATTTTCTAGGAAGCGCGTGGAAATGGCTCGCTGGGAGCCCTGATCACGACTACTTCAAAATAATTAAAGATCAAATGCACAACGTATTATCAAATAATAATCGACAAGTCGTAATAAATAAAATGCATACAGATAAAATCAATGAATTAACGAACATTACAAACAATGTACTAAATCTAAATGAGGCAAACGACAATTATAGGAAATAAGTTATTTTCAATTATAAAATATAAACTAGAATTTAGCAGAACAGAAATATCTAATGTAGAATTTGCCTTGCTCTGGGCAAAAGCAGAGATAATAAAATCATTTATACTGTCAGCTTCTGAAATTAAATTAATAAACGAAATATTTGATAAAAAACAATATGAAACACATAAATGTAGAAGAAATACTCGAATTTGCTACAGCTAAAATTGCATCAGACCATTCAACTCGACCATTGAAACACAAAGGGGCGTAAGTACGAAAAACCCCATTTTGAGATTATTACATAAAACAACTTGTTAAAGCAAGTTCTTTGGCATCACAAAGGTCGTAAATGAATTTGAACCCATTGCTGAGATTTTTCCTTTTTGTTTTGGGGTGTAAGTCATATTTTGTAATTGTTTCGTAGCACGAATAGGCGTATGTGAGCTTACGCCTCTTTGATTTTCTTATTATTCTCGGAAACAGAAACGGGCGTAAGTGATGTGACTGATGATTCGCAATAAATAAAATTAATTTTAGGCCTCTATTTTTAGAAGAAATAATAGCCTTTGTAATTGCATTTAAATAAATTTTATATCTTAACTCAGTCTTAAGATATCCAATTTTTAACCTGTTCCATTGTACCGGATGTACTTGGAAGAAAATTCTGGAAATCAAACGCCAAGCCTCCGTACTTACCTCAACGTATTCAAATCAATGAATCTAAGCTTTCACCGACCAAAAAAGGATCAGTGCAGTTTGTGTATGACATACATGCAAGGAGATAGTCAAGTTAAAGATAAACTAGAGAAACTATTCAATGCTCATACCTCTGAGAAAAACAAAGTGAGGCAAATTAAGGAAACTCTTAAAAATGTTGCAATGCAAAACAAAAAACACGTCGTTGCAGTCTTTGACCTACAGCAAGTTATTTATCTACCTAAGTCTAATGAAGGTGCAATATTTTACAAAAGAAGATTTGCAAATGTAACAAGAATATTTGCCACTGCAAATATAGTATCACGGTTACACTTGTAACAAAGCACAACGACAACACTGGACTGTACAGAGGGGTAGGGAAAGAACAATTATTTTGGGGAGTACAGATAGCGACACCAACGAAGAAGGACACTTTGCGGTTGGTAGGAGGAACTGAACAAGTTATTATTAAAATTGGTTTAAGTGGAGATAAAGAGTTTCTAGTGTTAAACAAACTTCAATTTCACCATATACAATTTGGCTACAAAAGATTGCTACTGCTACTTCTGGCACGAGGCCATCAGAAAAAGAGGAGCATGCGAAATATCATCCTGTGTTTTTCAGTTTTTGACACTATACGCTCAAAATGGAGTCACTCACTTTGATCTTTTCAGTGACGGCTGTGCCGGCCAAAACAAAAACACAATTGTGGTGGCCATGCTACTTTGGGCAGTGATGAAGCTTCCTGTTCAAGAAATCAGTTTGCGATATTTCGAAACCAATCATGGTCAAAATGAAGGTGACTCTGCTCACAGTGCGATTTCATATGCCATCGATCGTGCAGGAGATCTCTTCCTACCATCACAAATTGTGCCTATAATCCGGTTGGCAAGAAGCAGCAAGCCCTATATTGTCAAACAACTTGAGACAAGCGACTTCTATGACTTCAAGGAGGTCTCAAAAAACCTGCGAATCCTAAACGAAAGAAAAGATAATGAAACAGGCAGTCCGATCAATTGGAAAGAAATTAAAGAAGTGAGAGTAAAGAAAGACTGTCCTGGAATGATAGAATTTAAAACATCACACAACAGTCAGTCTTATAGAACGATATCATTACAGAGAATGGCGGACAAATCGTTTAACAAAGATTTAAAAAATCTAAACAAAGAACCGCCTAAAGTTCCCGTTGCAAAATACAAAGATTTGATATCATTAACTGAAGGACGAAATCCCGTCATTCGATTTGATGAACACAAGATCTTTTACAGAAATTTACCACATTAAAACAACAACAACTCATCCAGAAGTAGTTTAGTTACTACTCATAAAGTAAAAGTAAATAAATAAAATTACTATCAATAGAACAAAATAAAAAGTTTGTTTTATTCATGAAAAATACCTTATTTCAGTTTTAATCATTGGTCGTAAGTAACTTTCCAGTATTCCGAAGCAAGACAAAGAGGCGGAAGTGGTAACTTTTGACTTTCCAGAGCGATAAAATCACTTCAAAAAGGAGAACTCAAAAACCGAGCCAAAATATCAGTTCTAAACAATTTTTAAAACAATAAAAATATTTGGTCAGTAAGAAAACCCTAAAAATGTCAATACACTTTAATAAAGGAAAATCATTTTTTCTTCTTTTTGCTCTCCTGTAAAATTGGTAAATATCACTTACGCCCCTTTGTGTTTCAATGGTCGAACTATACTTTATATTGTAAGCTTACCTATCACTGAATATATGTCTTGTTATAATTTACTTATCAAGCCAATTAAGTATGGCAGAAAAGATTGTAGTAATGATGGAATAGAACAAAAATGTAAAAATTATAACAATGTAATGATCTGTAACCAGAACCAAATTGACGAAGATAATTGTATCAGAAATTTGTTAAAAAGCAAACAAACGAAGTGTGAAGAGGTAAATAATCAACACGTTCCAACCATCGAAAACCTGTACCCAGGGACTCTCCTTCTCAACCAGTTCAACAACACCATATTTATCGACAACGAGAGTGTGAATCTATCGGGAAGTTTTATCATCCTATATCACAACACATCATTAATGATCAATGGACAAAATTTCACTTCAAAGGAAATACCATCATCAAAGCCACTACCAGCAATCCTGCATTCAATCTCTCCAAGCAACACCTATGAAGAGCTACTCACCTTGGAAGCAGTTAAGGAATTGCATGTTAACAATACCCTACATATAAACCATCTGAAAGAAGAAAATATGAGGCATTTAGTAACCAACTCTAGCTTCATAGCTCTTATAGTCTTAGCACTATTGATTGTGATTGTTAAAATCATTCCCCTACGGAAGAAGATCGTGATCCACACCGAACAAAGTAAAAAGGAAGAAGCTCTAGAAGGTCAACATGAACCAGTACAGCCAAACGCAGGAAAAACATCCCCATACCTTACATGGCGTCGAGTGAGGACACTCGAATCTAAGAAGGGAGGAGTTAACACCCAAAATATTGGCCGAAGCAGAAGTCAATCAAATTCCGCCAAACTACAGTGCGCGTGCACATACGATCAGATTGCATGTTATTTTCCTGGAAACCACCAGCCAGCAAACCTGCAGAGGCAAACGATAAGTTCCCACCGACCTGGTCACAAGACACCTATGTCTGCACTCTAGATTCCTGGAAAGCGCCGACTCAGCGTCTGCGATTCACTTCACCTTCATTTGTTTACCATAGGATATAAATGCCTTTAAAATTTAGATTAAGTTTGGAGTTCGAATAAAGCATTCTTTGCAAACGGTCATAGACCGAGAAAAGAATATTTTTTTTACGTAAACCCCGCGAAGGAATTCATAACTGGCATAAACGTGGTTTTTCAAGAGCTATTACGATATGTTTAAGCATGTTTACAGTAACTATACAGGGTAGTCCAACCTCGAGCACCATTTAATATTTCGTAAAGACAATTAAAGGACAAAAAACTTTCGTGGAAATACAGTCGTGGAATCTCTTGTAAAATCGGGCAAACTGCAATAAAATGGTAAATATCGTCTAACTCTCTTCTATTGCACAGATAACAAATTTGTTGAAGATCGAATCTATGAGCGATGAAATTTAGGTTAAGGATTTCGATTCTCGCTTTTAATGCAATGCTTACTTTGTACCCTGAATTCTTTAGATTAAAGTAGCTGTCTTCAGTAAGTATTCGATGGTAATGGGTGGCGACGGTGTAGAGGTTAGTGTGTTGGCGTGTGACCCGTGCGGTGCAGGTTCAATCCCCATGGGGAACAACAACATACGCCACCCAATCACATGCCTCTACACCAAAAAGGAGGATTTCTGCCTGGTAGTACAATGGAACGTTACCGAGTCTGAGTGCTCTGGGATTTGGATTTCCTTTTTTGTAAAAAAAAAAAAAAAAAAAAAAAAAGTATTCGATGGTTAAGACTTGTTAAGTGTTCGTTGAAGATCTGGTCAACTATTTTCGAAATAATTGTCGAAAATATATAAGGCCACTCATTAACATTGCTTTCTGTTACCGACAGTGAGAGGTCGTGGGATAAGGCCAGCTGGTTCCATTCTCTGAAAGGTGAAGCATTGGTTCGTAGTAATCCTGCCATTATCACTCTGTGGAGATTTGCGACACTTCTATTCATCACTGTAACACAGTAGTCAGCATTTGCTTTTAGGTTCCTTATGTAGATTGGTGGTAGACCAGACTCAAAGTGTAGGTATTGTAAAAGTGTATTGTGTGTATTGCGGTGTGGAATTCGGCAATCTAAAAATGCTTTTAAAGAAAGTTCTCTGAACCGCCTCAAATTCTTCAAAGGGAGTTACTCCAAAGGCCTGTGCACATATAGGTGTTGACTGTTGCATTGAACACTTTGAATTTGGATGAATGGTCAATATTCTGTACAGCGAAAATTTTTGGACACATCAAATTAAGCACCAGCTTAGCCTCTCCGCTTTTTTCTTTAGCATGATTTGTAAGATTTAGACTATACGTGAATAATACTCCCAAATACTTAAATTCCAGCACTGTATCAATTTGCTCGTTACCAAGTCGCCAAGCTTCTTCAGGAAGTCTTCTACATTTTCGGCTCTCAAAAACCATCTCCTTCGTTTTTTGTATATTAATGTGAAGATCCCATGTATCACAGTATGCGATCAGTTGGTTGATTTGTAGTTGCAGCGAGAAGGTATTTTCCGCCAGCAAAACCAAATCATCAGCGTAAAGCAAGACTTGGGAGAGTTCCCGCAAATAGTACATCGCCAGGAAGAATAGAAGACACATCATCAATGAAAAGAGCGAACAACAGAGGGTTTAGAATGCATCCCTGCGGGACACCTGCAGAGGTAATGAACCACTCTGATAACTTAGAGAGAGCCACCCCATACTGCCGCACTTGGAGGACGAGAGGAATTTGAAAAATAGCAATATAAATTTTTGAAATACTCCAATAGTCGTCAATTTATAGAACAACGCCTGCCTATTTACTGTATCGAACGCTGCTTTAAAGTCCACGAAACAGACATACATTTTTTTGTTTTTTTCGATGTGGTTCTTAGCAATGCTTATCAATGCGAGAATATGATCCATCGTAGAGATTCCCGAGCGAAATCCTGCATGAAAAATGCTGAGTCGATTGGTCCTTTCAATCCAGGTGGGAGGCCTTCCATATAAAATCCCAGCAAATATCTTCCCAAGAGACTTGAGAATAGATATTCCCTTGTAGTTCTCAGGTTGATTAGGATCTCCTTTTTTTAAAAATCACAAATATGAGAGCTTTTGGGAATCTTCAAGGAACACAGGCATTCTCGTAAAGGATGTTAAAATAGTCCAGCATATAGTTTTTTAGATGGTCATTACTATATTTGAAAAATTCAACTGGTATTCCATCGTTTCCAGAGGCCTTGTTGTTTTTCATTTGCGAGAGAGTATTTTAAAATTCATTTCGAGAAATAGGTGCATCCAGCTCAAGAACGCATGGCCCTATCAGTTTTTTGTCAAGCATGTCATAATGTTTTCTACTTTTTAAGAAAATTTAAAACTACAACATAACTTGATTTTTAAGAAAATAAAGGAACAATATTTTAAGTGTTGTCGGTGTTCACCGCCCAAATGGGGAGAAATAGTGCTCCCATAATAAGAAATGCTTTAATTTTGTCCCACTACAAGAATCCTTTATCATTTTGCGGCACAAAAGTTACCGTAGTCTCCCCAACACAGGTGCTACGCATCGTTGTGTTAACTTTCTAGGCAATGGGATCTGTTTCCTTTTATAATTGGAATTAAAGACTACATGAAAATGGCATTAAAAGTCATGGCTTTTGTTGTCACTTCAAAAAGAAAAATAAAGCCCGATTCACTTAGGTGGCTTTTTCGTAGATAATCAAAGCGACATGACATGATTTGATTTACAACCACATTTGATTTGGCTTTTAAGTCCCAAAACGCTGTGGATTCACCGAAGAAGTGCACATAACTATTCTGTGGTATTACAATCTTGTGCCTCATTACGGTTTTGTAGAGGAAATGCCAAACAATCGAATTCGATACTCAAAATCAGGCTCGACATCCTGTAATTCTAAACTCACATAATTCAGTGGCGAATTCAGTCGAGCGAACTGAAGAGCATGAAGGAAATGAGGGCGCCAAAGTAACGAATTCCTGAATGCGTATCGAAACAGAGACAGCCATTAGATTCCTTAACATGACCTAAGCGGTAGGCGAGGATGGTATCCTTTAAGAGTTTTCCCACTTATTCGCAGAACGTGGGTTACAGAACAATTATCGGAGGAGTGCCAACCGATGCTAGTTATCAAGATTTGAATGAACGGAAATCTAATGGAATACGGGAATTGGGATTAAAAAAGTCATTTTCCGGCTTTAGCAAATTCAATAGCCACAGTGGTCTCGGCTGACTGAAGCTTCAAATTGGATGTAAGAAGCAGAATAGGGAATCTTTTATTCATAGAAAAAATCGATAGGACTATTTGAAATCTGCCCATCTTAAGGATATTTTCGCCGAACCGGATCTCCAACGAAGACAAAATTACCACCGAATTGAGCATAAGAGTGGGAGTAAGAAAACTAGATGAAGAACAGTTAAGAAGGAATTCATGGCTTCAGAAATGAGCTGGCGAAAACTTAAACGCATTGCAGAAATTAGAATACGATGGTGCGCAGGGGTTTCTGATGCCCTATGCGCTTTGCCTCTTGAGGAGAATCAAGACTTAAGTAAAGTTCTGTTGTTTTAAAAAAAACATTGATTTTTAGTTTTCGTCCGTATGAAATATTTTTATAACTTTGGTTCAAAAACGCATGCTCTTCTGAATGCAACTTTGGATGATCATCTCAACCCAGGGTTGGTAGCATTCATTATGAGAACTTAGGCTTCCTTCACCGCCTCACCTGAAAACTCAATTCAAAACAACCAAGTTTATGGCTATAGGAGTAAGTTATTTCCCTTCGTTTTAATAAATATGACATTTCGTATCGTTTCTTTGTCAAGCCTCCCACTACTAATTTGTTCTTTTTTTAAAAACAAAAATTGTGCTTTCTTAACATCTCGACCCCAGCGTGACGGTGGATTGTGGATGTACCTACCATCATACCCGTTCCGCGGGAAGTGAACCAGCAGATGAAAAGAAAAAAAATTGAAGAAATCTACAGAAATTATTAACGGAGCGAAGGACGAATAAAAAAGGAAGTCTTCCTAATTGAATTTTTTCCTCATTTATTAATCCGATTTCGATAAAAATGGAAGTCGTTAAAAAATTTCCTCCTCATCGCTTTTGTAACGCGCCAGGGTGTAAGGCACCGTTCGGTTGATTGGAGACGAGCCAACAATCCGCTCAACAGCTTTCAGTGGAGGATTAACCCAAAGCTAAACGTTTTACTTTATTAATGCAATTTTATTGTTTTACATTCATGTAAATATATTCATGTAGTTCCAGGGAGGGCGATACAACTACTGTTGTATGCGGGGTAAGAATTTGCATGGCATGCCAGCGGTTAGCGCTGAAGGAAGTGCCAACTGCCAACGAATCGAAGAAGTGAAATTTCTTTGGGGGAAATAATTTTTTACGACATCAAATTGAGTGTGAAAATTCCCGGACAACGTAATAGCTGCGCAAATTTCTATTCACGGTAAATGATTTTTTACGATCAAATTAGGAGACGTGAAGTTTCCTGTTTTGTAGGATGCTGTCATAGATGCGGTGTAAGGAGGACGGGAGCTGGGGCTGATGTATTGAAATTTGTTGCGAATGAAACCACGTCCTGCTTATTAGTTTCTCGCTTAGTGTAATTGCGCTTGTGAGATTTAATTGTGAGGCTTTTGAGGCTAGAAAATTATTGCCTTGGAATATACGAGTATAATTTGTTTGTATTTGGTAATCTCTAAGAATGGGATAGAGGTTGTTGACAGCTCGTCGACAGTTTGAAACACCTTTAGTTACGAATAAGTCACCGTGAGTTGATATCTACACCATTGACATATTATACACGAAATACACGAATACACAGTGGCCAACTCTTGCATTTAAAAATGTCTAGTGCTAATGTTTTGGGTGAATAAACAAGGAAACCAGTCTTTCACTATGTGCTGTCCACAGTGACATTTGGAAAGATGTCATGCGACACCTGGTGGATAAAAACGGAATAAGTTGCGACCTATGACAGTCTAACGACTGTTTATTTTGTGAAGGATTTCACAATAGACGTATTCCTTATTATTTTTTGTTAAAAAAAAAACAATGTTAAAAAAGGTTAAATACTAGGGTGGAGTGAAAAATGTTTTCTATGAAATTCAAAAACATACCCCCCGCAAAAGATGCATATAGTTGAATAATATATTTTAAGGTTTTTTTTTTTTTTTTATTTTCACCGCTAGGGGTCGCGCAACGCAGGGGAAAAAATCATTTTTTTTTGTTTTTTATTTTTATTTTTTTTTCAGTGTATGAGGCGTCCTTAAAATTTGAAGTGTATCAACAAGTTGAAGAAGGCTCTTTTTATATAATACTGATATTTTGTATCTTAGTGTACGGTGTTATTTTACCAACATTTTCTTCTTACTAACATTTCCAAGTTTTTGAAAATATTTAAATTCATACCTAAATTTTTTTATTTTGATGATTTTTTTCATTATAAATGTTTCTGAAAGATGTCTATCGTTTTCGTTAACAAATATTTATCAATTTGATTTCAGTAGAATTACAAAATTCAAACATCTGAAAAAGAATTATAGTAACGTTTTTTTTAAATTAAATTCAAAACCAAAAACATAGAAAAACATAGGGACGGGCTACAGTCCGCTTGGGCGAACTGTTGGATACCCTATTCTTATTCCTATCCCTCATAAGTGGGCGTGACAAAAGTCTAAGTATGGTTGAATTGTTAAGAACGCTCTACATATTTTGTTATATAACATTTAAAGGATTTTATCAAAAAAAAAACGCTCCCTAGCTCAAACTTGGGTGTTTCAATAAAATTGTTTTATTTAATTGTGGGCGTGTAGTAGGCGGATTTAAAAAAAATTAACACATGAGAATAAAGGGCCCCTAGAGAGTATATATTACAAATTTCAGCTCCCTAGCTCAAACTTTGAACTTTAAAAAAAAAAAAAAAAGAAATTGTGGATTTTGAAAATATTTACACATGAGCATAAAGGGCCCATAGAGAGTATATACTATAAATTTCAGCTCCCTAGCTGAAGCTTTGGATTTTCAAAAATTAATATACCCTTAGAATAGGGTATAAAAAAATTATTTTATTTATTTGTGGGCGTGTCAGTGGGCGGATTTTGAAATTTTTTTATCCCGAGCAGTTTTAGGAGTCATAGATCATATATAAAAAATTTCAGCTTTCTAGCTCAAAATTCGATTTTTTCCAAAATTTGTTTTTTTTGATTTTGTGGGCGTGTCTGTGGGCGGATTTCAAAAATTCGTAAACTTGATTATTTCGGGACCCTAGAGAGTATATGGTTAACATTTCAGCTCTCTAGGCCCAGTTTAAAGGCCTAATTTTTGGCTACAGACGGACGGACGGACGGACGGACGGACATGGCTAGATCGACATTACTATCGATGCTGATCGTAAATATAGTAACTTTTAGGGGTCTACGGGCAATATTAAGGTATGTTACAAACTATGCGTCAAAATTAATATACCCTTAGAATAGGGTATAAAAAAACGCGGCTAGCCAATGAGGTTCTTTGCAATGCAAATCGAAAACATCTCCCTGACGTTGCAAAGGTGGCCGACAGATTTAGGATGTCTGATAGACAGCAACAGTTATAACAGCAGTTTTAAAAGATTACGGTATTATCCATGAAATGGATCAATCAAATATTGCTGATAGAAGCAAGGTAAGGAGAGAACGATCCAAATCAAGGAAGCAGTTGGAAAATGTATCTATCCGGGAACCGTTAGGGATATGTTTTGACGGTCGCAAGGATTAACAAAAACGTCCAGTGATAATGTTATTGAAGAGCATATCGTATTGATTGCAGAACCAGACTCCCAGTACCTTGGTCAAATTTCGCCACAAAATGGAAAAGCCGAAACTGTTACAAATAGAATAATTGAGTTTTTTGAACAAACTGGTATCTCAATGCATAATATTAAACTTATTGGGTGCGACGGAACCAATGTTAACACCGGGCTAAGAGGTGGAATTATTCGGCAAATTGAATTAAAAATTCAACGACCATTGCAATGGTCTATTTGCATACTCCAAATGAACTACCTTTAAGGCATCTATTTAAGAAGCTTTATGGAAAGACATCTGAACCAAAGGCTCACGCCGGCGATATTGGAAAAGATCTAAAGAATTGTCAAAATGTATCCGCTGCTCATTATCAGCCAGTTCAAATAAACTTACCCGATCTCCCATTGCCTTGTCTGAACTCGGATCAGAAATATTTTTATGAAATATGCAAAGCTATCAGCAATGGTGATCGTGAAGGATTAATTTTTGATAAGAATCCTGGAACAATGGTGCATTCAAGATGGCTTACGACAGCTAACCGCATTCTTCGCGTTAACGTGTCAAAAGAATCCCCAGAAGAGGCATTAAAGCACATAGTCGAGTACATTGCTAAAGTGTATGCTGTAATGTGGTTTGATATAAAGACCAGACGATTTAAAAAAGGTAGTACATGCTGCATTCGCTCGGAACGGATATTTTGGACATTGAGAAAACATTTTGGTAGCCATGTTGTTTGATGATCGCCGAAATATTCGTGAGCTGGCTTTTCGCCGTATACTTAAGGCAAAAGCAGCAGTCAATTGAAACATTAATGACGAAGTCGTACGACAATTTCAGCTTCCAAACTTTCGTTTTGAAGCAAATGAATATTTTGAGTTAATAGATTGGTGGCAAGTTGAAAGGAGCCGTTTGACTGAACCTCCTTTACTAGTGGATTTTACTCAAGAAGAGCTCTGGGACATTGTAAAACAACACGAAACCATGAAGTCAAACCATTTAAAACAGCTACCATGCCATAGCCAAGCAGTTGAAAGAGCAGTTAAGTTGGTGACCGAGGCTTCCCAGACTGTTTTTAGGTTTAAAAACAGAAATGGGCTGATTAAAAATACTTTAATTTCTGGAAAAGAACTGCCAAAATTAGAGACAAAACAAAATTATATATAATATACATATAAATAAAAGTTGAAAAAATGAAATATAAATATTATCATATTTTCTTATTGAATCAGATGAATGTGTTAAGGAAACTAAACTTAAACAAAATTGTAAAAACGATAACTTTCCGAACGTTCTAAATTTAAAAAAATAAAGAAAAAGCACCCAGTAGTACATGCATCTTTTGGACATGGTTTTCATATTCATTTTTCATTAGTTTTTAAATGGTTGCACGCCCCCTTGTGGTCATTTTAAAAACTAAAACAATTCAAAAATATTACTAAAACTATCCAAAGGAAACTTTTGCAAGAGGTTTTTTTTGAGATTTTTAGTTCTGCTTTTTAGTTGCGTTAAATTGCGAAGCGCGACCCCTAGCGGTCATTTTAAAAACTAAAAATATTTTTTTTAATTCATAACATGACCCACCGAATTTTTTTGGGGGGGGGGGTAAGTTTTTCAGATATTTCCTCTATTTTAATTAAAAACCAAAAATAAATCTTAAAATTATTAAAACAACGGTATAGGTACATCTTTTGCGGGGGGTATGTTTTTCATATTCCCGTTTAATTTGTTTCCCATATAAGATCACTCCACCATATTAAATACATAATTTTACAAATAACACACTAAATTGTTGTTTTCAATTAAGTTGCTAGATTAGTATTTACCAAATAGTCTCTTTTTATGTTGGGTTAAATTCAAAAAAGTATCTTGGCTAAAACAAACCTACTAAATTGGGGGTTTTAACATACTGATTGGTTATAAATATAAATGTTTGTTAACATTGAAAATCAATTTCTATAAAACATTTCCATCGAAATATAAATCGGTTATTTTGTACGCAGAAACTTTGTATCTGTTGATTTTAACAGTCAACTCGGTTAATTTCAAACACATTGTTCAGTTCAATACCACATTTATTCTCGTTTTTTTACCATAAATTCTAATGTTGAAATCTTCTTTTACACCACACTGTAACATGTTATTACTGTTTTCCTTGTCAAACATACTGTAGAGTACCTTACTCTATCAGCATAAAAATAAGACACCTCTTTGGAATTTATCTTAACGTTATCTACAGACACTGTTCGTCTGCTGTATGCATTTTACACGCTATAATTTAATATACCTTTGTAAATACCTAGACTAGCTAAGCATTTTTAATGTATAAATAGTTGTAGGAAAAATAAAACTTATCAGATATCTTTCGACAGTTTTCAAGAACTTTTAATTTCTTCAAGTGAGTCTGCTTGAACCTGTCACCACGCGATATTTCAGGTGTTATAGTGTTGCACTGTAATCATCAATTCCAGTCACAGTACCAAGCACTGTGATCTGGACATCACCAAAAACAATTGCGATAGAAGCATCGCAACATTTGGTGACCACGACGTGATTCGGATTGCTTCCCCCTACAAGCGGTAAGGGGCAATTCACAAGACATTCACAACAACAGCGTTTGTCAGGGCTAAACATAAACACTGACAACGCCAACAAGGCATTTTAAAATAAATAATTAGTAAAAGCGTGAACCAGGTCTTGAACATTGGTGGGATTTCACAGCGACAATGATGGATGAAACCAAGGTATTCATTGTGTTCGCAAGGCAAAAGGCGTTGGCGGATGAGCTAACAAGGCTCAAAACCAACGTGGGAAAGGACGGCCCGCCAAGAAAGACCACAAAATATAAGGCCGAACGACTCCAGAACCTTGAAGAAATTTGACAGGAGTTCGCAACAAACCATCATCAAATGAGATACACCTTACTTCTCTGGGAACTTACCAGAAAAAGTGCACACTACGTACTGCGAGCTGAAGGCCATTCTGGAAGAAATTCAGCCCGAGGAAATCCCAGAGAAGCAACTCACAAAACCAGAAGTTCCGCTTCATCAATCTCTACACAAAGACTCCGACATAGCGGGAGTTAAGTGCGAATACGCATAACGTACCATTTTAGCTAAGATAATTATATAAAACTGAAACAATATACCTACTGATTTAACAAACTAAATCTAAGTATTAAGTGTTGCTTATACAGAAAACAACAAATCATCAGAAACATGTATCTAAACATAGACAAACACAACAAAACGCAGCATAAATATTACATTAACTTAAACTTATGCATCTGCAAGCAGACATACACGTAAACATTAGTTATTCTTGTATAATTTCTTCAACAGCAATGTAAATATATAAAGCCATCACTGAGTCCAGCTTAGCAACAAGTACTGTATAAAAAAAATTAACGAAACTCTTTTTTTATAATAATATGTAAGAGGAAGCAAATGCTGCTTTAAGCATTTAGTTTGAGAGCAGTCTTTCGTTGGCGATCAACTAGTAACGTAGTTAAGCTTAAGATTATAAATAAAAGTTAAAAAAATAAAATTTAAGGCGTTGTTTTCTTTTTGAAACTACGGGTTTTCTGTAACCCATAACTGGCGCAGTCGGAACTCTAATTAATTCGAAAGTCACGTTAAATCAAAAAGGCAAAATAAGTGCAAGTGAATATTGCTAATTATACTTTAGACTTTGACTTTAATTTGGCGTGAACTTGCATCAAAAGAATATTGGTGTTTAGTGAATTAATTGAAAGGACAAGGCACTTCTCAAGAAGGAAGGAGAATTTAAATTCATTGGCCTTGAGGGATCATCAGCACCCACATCAACTTTACCCAGATCCTGCATCCAATTTTTGCAAATATTTCAACAGAACTACTGGTGAGTCGTTAATTGTTACTATAAACTCTATCCATCGTACTTCAAATCCTATCCCCAACAAAAAAAAAAACAAAAAAAAAAAAAAAAATTGTGTGGGTATATGTCTAATACATATAATAGGAATAAAGCGTTATCACATAGATCTAGATATAGAAAAACAACCGCATTCTTACATAAACCATATTGTGTACAAGATAGTGGTAGTGAGGACGAATTACGGATTTTCGCAAGAGATAATATAGATCTCAATAACACTAATATGGCAACTGCAAATGCTAACGGAGTTTCTGGCATAGGTTTAGAACACGTTTATCCAAACAATGCTTTAAGTAATAACAGTTCAAGTAATAATTTGGGCAATTTATTAAATAATAATTTAGGTAATAATAGTAATGAAACTGTTAACAATAGGTCAAATAATATTACAAATAACGTAAGCTTAGATCCAATAAACAATATCTTTAACAGTCTTAAGATCCCAGATGCTATTAAGGATCTACCTCAGTTTGACGGCAATTCCCGCTTGTTATATGAGTTCCTTAACAATGTTGAAGAAATATTATCTGTTATGAGTACGATCAATAATACACCTTATGCTCGAATCATTATGAGAGCTATACGGAATAAAATAACGGGTCAAGCTAATGAGGTATTAAACATGTTTGGGACACCTTTAGAATGGGAACAAATCAAAGCCAATTTAATACTACATTATTCTGATAAAAGAAGTGAAACCTCTCTTATACGTGATCTCCATACTCTTAAGCAATCAAATGACACACTAGAACGATTTTATTCTAAGATAATAGAAATATTATCAACCCTGAACAACCATGTTCATATTCACGAAAAGGATCCTAATGTTGTTTTAGCCAAAAGTGGACTTTATTCTGAAATGTGTTTAAATACTTTCCTTACTGGTTTAATGGAACCACTTGGGTCAACAATAAGAGCCATGAGACCAACCACACTGCAGGAAGCATTCAGCTTCTGTATAAAAGAGCAAAACTCTTATTATATGAGGTATAAAGGCCCAAATATTGCCAGACCATTGAGACCCTACTATGCGTACCAAGCTTATCAGAATCCATCAACCATCAACCAGCTCAACAACCCTTATAACTTTAGGCCAAGCATGTTTCCTCGAAAAGAATATACGCAACCAATGTTTTCGAATAATAATGCACTTGTTCAAGGACCCTACAATCAACGGCAAAATCAGCAGGCTCCTATCCATTTTTCTCCACCTCAAAACCAACAACAAAACATGCTGCCCCGATCTAATTCGGCTCAACCCCCTCCTATTCCAATGGATGTAAGTAGTGGCAACTCTCGTGTGCGAACTCAGCAGTCGAATTTTAGAGGTCCATCTTCATACATTAGGCAAAATAATAACACATTTAAGGGCAGTCAGACAACACCTAACCATAGCTTTAATATCAGAGAAGTCCATAGCATTCAACAATATCCATCTAATTACCAACCCCTCCAAACTGAAATGAACCCTTTAAACCCAGAACCTCAAATTTACTCCGAACTAGATCAGTATTACCCTACAGAAAACCATAGTGTACCAGAAGAAACTTATAACTTTCAAGATGCTAGCTGTGAAATCGATGATACAAATTTTCAGTTAAGCTGACTCGAACAGCCAATTGGGTTTTTGGACGTAAACAACCACAGTTCAAACATTTTACCATACATAAATATACTGTCTAGTTCAGGACGATTATTGAAGTTCCTAGTTGACACAGGTGCTTCGGCAAACTTCATCAATCCTGAACATACAGACCCAAGAGCTCATGAAATTATAAAACCAATTTGCATAACCACAGTTTTAAGTAAACACGAACTAGATCGGCAAGTAACTCTCTCCGCATTCAAAGAATTTAATACGGACGAGAAGTTTAAGTTTTTGGTTTTCAAATTTCACTCCTATTTTGACGGTCTAATAGGTTTAGAGATGATGAAACACTTAGAAGCTAGAGTAAACCTAAAAGACAAAATTTTAGAAACCAGAAATTCTAAAATCCCAATTCTGTTCAAACCTAACTATATTTCAAGAGTATACAATGTTCCTGCGAATTGCAAAATCATTGTTAGACTACCAGTTGATTTGGAGAACGGAGATATTTATGTGAAGCCTACAATGATCAATCAATACCTTAATGTACCTGAGGGTATTTACAAAGCTATAGAATGGCACAGTCATGTGGAAGTTATCAACCTTTCAGACCAGGAACAGAAGCTGTTCTTAGAACAACCACTCAAAGTAGAACACTTTACAAATTTTCATGAAGCACATAATATTGAAATAAAATACCACACCGGTGAGGAAAAACATATTCTCCACAATTACGCACCAAATCTTATTAGAGCAGACCATTTAAATGAAGAGGAAAAAAAGGCACTTTTTAGAACTATTAGGCAATTTGACGACGTATTCTTTAGGGAAGGTGAACAACTATCATTCACAAATTTAATAAAGCACCGTATCAAAACAATAAACGACATACCAATTTATACAAAGTCGTATCGATATCCGGAAATCCAAAAAGCCGAAATAAAAAACCAAATACAAAAGCTTCTCGAGCAAGGAATCATTCGACCTAGTTATTCTCCATGGAGTAGTCCAATTTGGATAGTCCCAAAAAAAATAGACGCCTCAAATAAACAAAAATGGCGAATGGTAGTGGACTATCGAGGCTTAAACCTTAAAACAATCAGTGACAGATACCCTATTCCAAACATTGTCGACATTTTAGATCAATTAGGAAGATGCGTTTATTTTACTACTTTAGATTTGGCGTCTGGATTCCACCAAATAGAGATTGACCCCCGAGATATTGATAAAACGGCGTTCTCAGTGAACAATGGTCATTACGAATTTATTCGAATGCCATTTGGGCTAAAAAATGCTCCGTCCACATTCCAACGAGTAATGGACCATATTTTGGGGGATCTGCAAGGAAAATTATGCCTCGTCTATATGGACGACATAATCGTGTTCTCTTCTTCTCTTCAGCAACACATGGAAAATCTTAATAAAGTCCTTTGCAGACTACGACAATTCAATCTTAAAGTCCAACTTGACAAATCGGAGTTTCTGCGCAAAGAAGTAGCCTTCCTGGGTCACATAGTGACTTCCCAAGGTGTAAGGCCAAACCCTGATAAAATCGAGGTAATAAAAACATTCCCTATTCCTCGTACTACAAAACAAATAAAATCGTTTCTCGGTTTATTGGGCTACTATAGGAAGTTCATTCAAGACTTTGCTAAGATAACAAAACCACTCACTGAATGCTTAAAGAAGGGAAGGCAAGTTAAGCTAGACGAACGATATGTTCGTTGTTTCGAACATTGTAAGGATATTCTGAGCAATAATCCACTGTTGCAATATCCGGATTTCTCCAAATCATTTAATTTGACAACAGACGCAAGCAACTATGCGTTAGGAGCAGTTCTGAGTCAGGGTCCAATCGGAAATGATAGGCCCATATCTTATGCATCGCGTACCTTATCTGAAACGGAAACAAAATACAGCACGATAGAAAAGGAGCTGCTTGCTATTGTTTGGGCAACCAAACATTTTCGACCTTATCTATATGGACGTAAGTTTCTTATTATTACCGATCATAAACCTCTGACTTGGCTCTTTTCGCTTAAAGACGCGAACTCCAAACTGATAAGGTGGCGCCTAAGACTCGAAGAATTCGAATATGAAATTCATTATAAAAAGGGGACGGCAAATGTAAACGCCGACGCATTGAGTCGGATAGAACTAAACATCAACGAGTCCCTTCAAAACAATGTGTGTGATTTGGAAAAATGTTCTAACCTATCGACTATCCACTCTGCTGATGAAAACTTCGATGAAGGCATACCAATTTCAGAACGGCCCTTAAATGAGTTTACAGAACAATTTGTCCTTGCTAGGACAAACCAAATAATGAACCCGCCAATGATCTACAAAAAACTGTTTGAAACTAAATGTCGTCGGATTTTTAGACAACCGAATATTAACGATGAGCAGGTAGTTACGTCTGTTCTTAAAAACTATCTTCAGCCAAAAAGAATAACAGCCGTATACACAGATGATGAAACATTTAAAACAGTTCAAACAGTGTATTCAAAATTTTTTTCTAATAGCAAAATATTTAAATTAATTCGTTGTATGGATAAGTTGACCGATTTAGTAAGTAATGATCAACAAGACGAAGTGATAAAAGATTACCATCTGAAGTCTAATCACAGGGGTATTAATGAAACGCTGCAACATCTGCGCAGAACTTATTACTTTCCAAATATGAAAAGTAAAATAACAAAAACTATTAATAACTGTGAAACATGTCAATTACTCAAATATGATAGGCATCCACCAAAAGTGAAATATGAGATATTAGAAACACCGAATTTACCATTAGATACCCTTCACATAGATGTATACACCATTCAGAATCAACAAATCTTAACTGTAATTGATCGATTTTCCAAATTCGCATCAGCTTTTACTTTAACTGCTAGAAATAGTTTTAAAATAATTCAATCATTAAGAGAATTTTTCGCACATCATGGTATTCCGAAAAAGATAGTTTGCGATTCTGGGTCAGAATTTAATTCAAATTTGTTTAAGGAATTTTGTGACCGATACAATATTATATTGCACATTACAACACCTCAAAATTCCACAGGGAATTCACCAGTGGAAAGGTTTCACTCCACCCTGACCGAGATTTACAGAACTATATATGACAGGGATAAAAAACAAATATGCCAAGATGTATTGAACGAGGCAATTACCACTTATAATACAAGTATCCATTCCGTTATTAATTTAACTCCAATAGAGCTACTTACTGGTAGGACACCAAAGTTCAGAGAATTGGTAAACTTTGAATCCGAGCATGACTATCTAAACAAACTACAACATTTTCAGAAAAAACTATACGAACAAATGAAAAATAAAATTGATACCCATAACAGAATAAAAATTGACAAAGTTAATTTAAATAGAGAAACACCACCAACATTTAATGAGAACGATACAATTTTTGAGTTTAACAATAGACGAAATAAGCTTACACCTAGAGCAAAAAAGTTGAAAGTTAAGTTTGATAAAAAAGTGATTGTTATAACAACAAATAAGGATAGGAAATCACACAAAAATAAAATAAAGAGGAAAAGAAAATTTAAGACACCCAAAAACAATTAACACAATGAATAAAAAATAAAGCACTAACTTTCAGAACAATCAATATGTAATGTCAATGAATAAGATACAATTTAAAGCGATTAACAATATCAATACAGTTTTGCATCTATTATATACCTGGACTATAATGTTAAGCCTACTCATATTAGATTAGACAACTCTTGAATGAATATCTCTACCCCTATCCCAGAAAATCCGTTTCAGAAAACACAGGTCAAAATTTCAAAACACAAACGAATTCTCCTCAAACTTACACAACATGGGAAAAAAGATGTTGGTAATGATAATTTCAAAAACATATTATATGTAGTATAGGAAAAAGTTAACCTGCTACCCTATTGTATGTCTTTTGATGTTTATACACACACAATTTGTTATCCAAAGATTCCCATAAATATTCCCATTACCCCTATGAGTCACTGTAGTTCAATGTTCGCCAAAGTTCTTTATTACTTGTTGGGTGTAAGCCGGAGAACTTAAACATGTGCCATTACGTCAATGTGAACCAGAAAAGTACCAACGAAAAATCCAACCTTTGACACCAACACCAACTTGTCAAATCAACATCGCTCCAGCTGCATTGATATTCACCGAGCTCAACCATACAGCCTACACTTCGATCTGCGGGTGGAGGAGTTAAGTGCGAATACGCATAACGTACCATTTTAGCTAAGATAATTATATAAAACTGAAACAATATACCTACTGATTTAACAAACTAAATCTAAGTATTAAGTGTTGCTTATACAGAAAACATTTAACAACAAATCATCAGAAACATGTATCTAAACATAGACAAACACAACAAAACGCAGCATAAATATTACATTAACTTAAACTTATGCATCTGCAAGCAGACATACACGTAAACATTAGTTATTCTTGTATAATTTCTTCAACAGCAATGTAAATATATAAAGCCATCACTGAGTCCAGCTTAGCAACAAGTACTGTATAAAAAAAATTAACGAAACTCTTTTTTTATAATAATATGTAAGAGGAAGCAAATGCTGCTTTAAGCATTTAGTTTGAGAGCAGTCTTTCGTTGGCGATCAACTAGTAACGTAGTTAAGCTTAAGATTATAAATAAAAGTTAAAAAAATAAAATTTAAGGCGTTGTTTTCTTTTTGAAACTACGGGTTTTCTGTAACCCATAACTCGGGCTGGATTAGAAAACAACAAGCAGCAATAGAAGGCTTACACAGCAGGGTGGCCCGATTTTTTTTTAAGTTGTAATACTGCGGAAAAGTTTCTAATAGTAGAGACTAAAAAGGGAAAAAATGAACAAAAATAGGTTAATATCTTCCGGTCGCGCATGAGCTTTAAAATTTGCTGAAATTTGAAAAACAATGTATGTTTAAGATATTTTTTTTTATTACTAAACTTGGTAACATTTGAATGTAATAGCTATATTCGACTCTTACTCGAACCGACAATGATTTAGAAAAAAAATGGTTCTAATAGGTCAAGGTCTTCCGCTCGCGCAACTACTCTCAAATTTTATAAATTTTCGTACAAAATCAGATAAAATACCTGCTACTGATCTAAGGTTTGTTTACTTATTACGAGTACATGGAATAGGAAAAATTAGAGGGTTGGACTTGATTGAAACAAAGAAACTTAATAAATCATTGGAAAGGAAATGGCGTGCCATCCATTTAACTCTGGATGATATTTCAAAAAGCTCGTTCTCACAATCATGTGTAAATGTTGTCGAAACTGAAAATGAAGACCAATATTCTTCTAGTAAAGAAAGCGATAACGACCAAGATTTTAAAGTGTCCGCAAAAGTTTCCTCTAATAATAAAAAACAGATGAGAATTCGGTTAAAATCTACTGCATTACTGAGCGATCGCTATGGAGATTCTGATCGCCCTACTGCTGCAATTGCATCAAGTGCTTTGCACGACTTTAGATTAATTACCGATTCTGACGTCTCCCGGGTTATAGACAAAAACAATACAAGAAGAGAAAAACAAAATGGTAGGGCTGAACTGTGTAGTAAATCTGAAGAAACTTCCACTACAAGGTCTCTGTTCACGTTGTAAAAAAAAAAAAAAACATGTAAATATAATGACCGGAATAAGTATGCAAATATACATATTTAGAATGGAAGCAAGCCCACATTTCCTTGCATAATTTTTGGCACTGTACTTGCTAGTTACACTCACTAATTATTACTCATTACATGTATAACTAAGAATTACAGTATTCCGCTAATAGATTGTATTTGTATCACACCACCGTGACCAAATCGGCCACTCTTTAAGTATATTATTTTAACATTGTCAGTTCCTGTTCGACACTCAGAAAATAAAGAAGTATTTAGAAGAAAAGGTAATCTCTGGTTTTTCTACTTTTCTGCAACAAAGATACTGCAAGGAATTTCTTTTCTCCTTCATAGCTATTTCAACTTGGTGATATAGTGAACAGCAAGGGTAGTTGAAACCAAGATTTTCAACCAAATTACAACGGCTGGAAACCCGAGCAGCCATAAGGAAACTTCAACTTTAGTTCAAGCTGCAACTCTGGGAGCACCTTCACACCCACCCCAACATTTTTTGGTCCAGTCGAGCCAGATCAAGCAGCAGATGGAACAAACCCCCGTTGAATTTCCTTTATCCCAAAGCCCAAGGTAGGTGCTGTGCATATTTATATTAAGTGAGCTAAGATTTATGAGATTCAGATAAATAAGATTTATTTTGCACATAGTGTGATAATTTCTATACATTATCTTTGTGCTATTTTTATGATTTTCATTACTCATTCTAAAATCAGAAACGTGGTTTTCATATTGAACAAAACAAAGTGTTCGAGTTTATTGGTTATAGCAATTCGGGGCATTTCGAGTCGTTGGCAAGCGGTATATTATAGTGCGGTTACATTACGGTTTTAATTTCGTCTTTTCATAAAACGGTCCATTCTTTTCGGTGAACGGTATACGCCTAGTGGTAAATTCCTGTTCACGGGTTACGGGACATTTTGAAATTCTCTGGATTTGAGATTTATTTCTTGTCATCTCTTTAAATTTTGCATTGAAGCTTTTTCAAAGTTTTGTCAATATTTAATATTTTCTTTGATTGAAACTTCCATTCCTTTAAAGGATTTTAAGTACAAAAAAAATGTCTCTCTATGACGAATATTTCTTCCACGTAAGGCAACTCAATGAGTTCATAAGAATTTACCGCGAGATTCAAAAGGAAACGATCACACAAGGCGCATTGGTTGCTCGAAAAAATGAAATTGAAGCCATATGGCACGATTACAAAGCAATCCACATAAAGTGCATTAGAAATTCTGATAATAGCTTAGAGGATACGAAAATCCAAGCGATTCGATCAAAATATATCAGCGTTTCTGAAAGTTATTTCAATACGGTCGGATCGATGATTGATATTATTAACAAAAACTCAATCGAAGACAAAAAAGATACCCAGTCGATTCAAACTCAAGGCCTTAAAAATGAACCTGAATGGTGTGTTAGAGTACCTCCGTGCGACGCCGAATGCTTCCAAGGTGATTACCAATCATGGCCATCATTTCGTGACATGTTCACTTCGGTTTATTTGGAACATCCTAAACTAAGTAAAGTAGAAAAATTATATCACCTCCGCCTAAAAACAAAAAATGAGGCTCATAATATTGTGGCAAAATTCTCTCTAACCGGTGATAATTTGCAACTAGCTTGGGATGCATTAAAAGATCAGTATGAGAACAAGAGGGTTCTCATTAATACTCAATTGAAGACTTTATTTTCTCTTCAATCAATTACAACTGAAAATGGTCCTGCTTTGAGAAAGCTTCACAGAACTATTACTGATTCTTTAGCGATTCTATCAAGTTACAAAATTAATATCGAAAATTGGGATCCAATCCTAACATTTACTGTTTCACAGAAGCTTCCTGAAAACACATTGTTTCTCTGGGAACAAAGTCTTTCCAGTCCAAGTGAAGTCCCTACCTGGAAAGCTATGGATGATTTTCTTGCTTCTAGGTACCGAGTCCTCGAATCGGTTGAAGAAGTAAAACAAAATAGTCGCAAAGGTGGTACTTCAAATGCCATGTTAAAAAGGGTGAATAATTTTCATATCGAGCAAAAGTATTCCGCCTGTAAACTATGCAGAAGCAACCATCCCTTGCGATCGTGCAAGCGTTTCATTGAGATGGATTCTCCGTCTCGAAGAAAAGTAGTACAAACCCATAGGTACTGCTACAACTGCCTCGCACTAACCCACTCAGTGTACGAATGCAAGAGTAAAAATTCTTGTAGCCAGTGTGGCAAGAGGCATCATACCCTTCTCCATGTCTCTACTACTCTCGCGCAGCCTACTACACCTAATAATATTAGTGTCAGTTCCCCCGAGATAAACCCAACTCCGATTATACAGTCCACTTTACCAAACCAGATCAGCCCCCCAAAAAATCTAGTTCCACAAAGTGAAACCAAAACAAATAGCTCTGAAGAAGATCCTCAACCTTCTACAAGCATTCTTCAAAGCCATGTTGTAACTCAACAAAAAAAGGTTTTACTAGCCACAGCGCTCGTAAAAATAAGTGTGCACAACCGAACATTCTTGTTACGAGCCCTAATTGACCCTGGTTCCGAAGCAACATTCATTTTGCAATCGGTTGTGAATCGACTGAAACTAGATACTTCTCGTACCAACGCTACAATTTGCGGCATCGGCAAAGTTCAGAGTGAACTTTCCAGCAGTGTATGCTCTCTTACTCTAGAGTCACGTATAGATCCCACGGTCCATATTCCCGTAAATGCAATTGTATTGAAACGTTTGACAGGCAATCTTCCATCACGGGCAGTTAATGCATCAAACTTGATTGATATAAAGAGCTTAAAGTTAGCAGACCCACATTTTGAAAAACCTTCACCCGTAGATATCCTAATTGGAGCAGATATCTACCCTTTTCTGTTACGGGATGGTGTGAAAAGAGAAAGACAAGACTCCCCAATTGCACAAAATACTGCTTTCGGGTGGATCCTTTCAGGGCCTTGTGACGAAGTCTCCATAAATCAAACCTATCGCTCGTTTTTTAGTGAGCTTTCTTTGGACAAACAAATCCAACAATTTTGGGAACTTGAACAAGTCTCAGAGGTTAAACCAATGACCGAAGAAGATAAGTTTAGTGAAAATGTCTTTCAAACCACTACAACTCGATCGCCAGAGGGGCGTTATATAGTAAAATTGCCATTTAAGCCAAATTTCGGAGATATGACTCTTGGCAACTCGCGAAGTATCGCATATATGCAATATGTACGGCAAGAGAGGCGTCTTCTGAAAGACGCAACATTAAGGGAGACATATTTCAATGTATTGGAAGAATACGTTACCCTCAACCACGCTGTTAAATTGCCTAAACGCGATTTAAACCTTCAAAACGATAATTTTTACTTACCACACCATGCGGTTATAAAACCGGACAGTACTTCAACTAAAGTACGAGTAGTTTTCAATGCCAGTGCTCTTACAGATAAAGGAGTCAGTCTTAATGACATGTTGTACTGCGGTCCCTCTTTACAAAACGATCTTCAAGCTATATTATTACGATGGCGTAAATATCCCTATGTATTCAATAGCGATATTGAAAAAATGTATCGACAGATACTTATTCATGAAGATCACCGTCGATTTCAGCGAATCCTCTTTAGATTATCTGTTGATTCAGATATCGAAGATTTTGAGTTGAATAGAGTCACGTTTGGAGTGAATTGTGCTCCATATCTGGCAATTCGCACTTTGCAACAGCTTGCCACAGATGAAGGACATAAGTATCCTCTAGCAAGCAAAGTTGTACAATCAGACTTCTATGTTGACGATGTCTTTTCAGGTGGATTTAACATAGAATCAGTCATCGCTCTTCAAAATGAACTCAAATTGCTTCTGTTCTCCGGTGGCTTTTCTCTTAAAAAATGGACTGCAAATCATCCGCGATTGCTGGAAAACATTCCAGAAAGTGATGTTTTGAACCAACACTTATTACTTTTAGACGAATGTTCTAACACCAAAGTTTTAGGGATTGGCTGGAATGCCAAAGAAGATTTCTTCTTTATCCGATGCAACCCATTTGGCGAGCAACCAAAATCTCTAACAAAACGCCAACTCTTTTCAAACATTGCGAAAATATATGATCCTATAGGTTGGCTGGCCCCAACCACAATTTTGCTAAAGATCCTAATGCAGCATGTTTGGAGCGACAAAACGGATTGGGATTCTCCAATTAATCCAAATCGTGTTGAAACTTGGAGACAGTTTGTTGAATCGTTTCCTATCATAAAAGAGATGAAGATTCCAAGATGGATTAATTACACTCCAGATGTTTCTGTTGAAATGCATGGGTTTTGCGATGCCTCTCTTAATGCATATGCAGCATCCATATACTGTAGAGTTACTTCTCAATCTGGAGTTACTTCCACTCATCTTCTTTGCGCAAAAACGAAAGTTGCACCTGTGAAAGCCATATCAATTCCACGGCTGGAGCTCTGTGGAGCGGTCTTGTTGACAAAATTGATAAACATCGTCCAAAATAACATGCAGTTAGAACATTGTCCTGTCTATCTTTGGACAGACTCTATGATTGTCCTTCATTGGATCCATGATTGTCCTTCTCGTTTAGAAACGTTTGTAAGAAACAGAGTCTCCAAGGTACAAACAGAGTGTCCCAAAGAAAGTGTATGGCGTCATGTTCCTTCCGAACACAATCCGGCTGATTTAAGTTCAAGAGGTGTCTTGCCACAGGCTCTTATTGATAATGCGTTGTGGTGGTATGGTCCTAGTTGGTTGCAGTCTTCGTCAGAATCTTGGCCCAACTTAAAAATCAGTAAGGACCCTAACTGGAATTTAGAAGAAAGAAAAATTAAATCCTTTGTTATCAATCGCGAATCCGAATTCGATGTTTTAAATCTTTTTCCATCACTACCTAGAGCGTTGAATGTTTTGGCATACATCTTTCGATTTTTCAAAGGGACTCATCCTAAGAGTAGAGCAAACTGCAGATATATTTCTTCTGCTCTCACTCATAAGGAAATTGCGTTCGTGAAACTTCGATTAACAAAGTTAACTCAAAAACGTTATTTTGCAGAAGAGTACGAGGACTTAGCTAACTCGCAACTATTATCCAAAAGCAGTTCACTCTTATCATTAAACCCTACCCTTGATTCAGAAGGAATAATAAGAGTAAATGGTCGCTTAACAAATGCTGCTTTAGGATATCACGAAAAGTTTCCGATTATCTTGCCATATGCATGCCCCCTGTCACGACTTTTGGTGGATTTCATACATAAAATATCTCTTCATGGTGGTAACCAGTTAATGTTGCTCTTAATTCGAAAATCCTATTGGATCCTTAGACTTAAAAATCTAATTAAGTCATATTTAAATAACTGTAAAGTCTGCGTTCTACAGAAAAAGAAATTACAGACTCAGCTAATGGGGACCCTTCCCTTAGAGAGAGTTCAGTTTTCATTTCCGTTTGCTAATGTGGGATTAGACTTTGCAGGACCCTTTGATCTAAAAGTTCAAAAGGGTAGATTTTATCAAACCATAAAGGGCTACGCTTGCCTTTTCATATGTCTATGTACCAAAGCCGTTCATCTAGAGGCAGTCAGCAGTCTTTCTACCGATTCGTTTCTAGCGGCATTTGATCGATTTGTTGGACGAAGAGGCGTCCCTCAACAACTCTTCTCCGACAACGGAACAAATTTTGTAGGTGCCAATAACATTCTTACAAGGGAGATCCGTAAGGCAATTTCAAAGGCGACCTCAGAAGTTGAAAAATCATACCTCGCCAGAGACCTAAAGTGGAATTTTATTCCACCAGGCGCACCGCATATGGGTGGTCTTTGGGAGGCCGGTATTAAATCATTCAAAACACACTTCAAAAAGGTAGTAGCAAACTCAAAATTAACCTTTGAAGAATTCACAACTTTGCTAGTAAAAATCGAATCATGTATGAATTCTCGTCCCATTTGTCCACTGAGCGAAGATCCATTCGAGCCCTTGCCCTTAACTCCGGGTCATTTCTTAAAGGGTTCGCCGTTGCTTTCTTTACCAGAAGGTCACCCTAACGAAAGTACGACCCTTAAGAACTGGCACAAGGTGCAACAAATGTTGCACTCATTCGCTAAACGGTGGAAAGACGAGTATTTGTCCGACCTTCAACGAAGAAATAGGTGGAAGTATCCTCAAAGAAATGTCCAGGTTGGAGATGTCGTTGTGGTTCGAAACGAGAATTTGCCGCCTACGATGTGGCGGTTAGGAAAGGTTACTATCGTTCACCCAGGAAAGGATGGAAAGATTCGCGTTGCTACCGTTAAAACTCAACATGGTGAAATTGTTCGTCCAATTGTAAAGTTATGCCTCTTGCCTAACGATAATGATTTGCTACGGGTTCATGTAGCTGAAGATTAGTACGAATTGTGTTAAGCCCAGTTAAGAATTATTTTATTGTTATTTAATGCACAGCACCTAATTTAAAATATATTTTTTATTACTTCTAATCATTTGTAATTATATCATAAAATCATATATTCTATTAACATGTGGGAGTGAGTAGGGGCACTCATTAAACCAACCCCCGACGCTGGATTTACTAACATTTCGCAGGAGCGAGCCGAGGCGCTTCTTTAACAAATACCTCCACCGATGGATTATTTTAATGAAATATGTGCTTTAAGTAATAAGTTGATTTCGACTTTTCGCATATCTGCAAAGGGAGGCCGGAATGTTCACGTTGTAAAAAAAAAAAAAAACATGTAAATATAATGACCGGAATAAGTATGCAAATATACATATTTAGAATGGAAGCAAGCCCACATTTCCTTGCATAATTTTTGGCACTGTACTTGCTAGTTACACTCACTAATTATTACTCATTACATGTATAACTAAGAATTACAGTATTCCGCTAATAGATTGTATTTGTATCACACCACCGTGACCAAATCGGCCACTCTTTAAGTATATTATTTTAACATTGTCAGTTCCTGTTCGACACTCAGAAAATAAAGAAGTATTTAGAAGAAAAGGTAATCTCTGGTTTTTCTACTTTTCTGCAACAAAGATACTGCAAGGAATTTCTTTTCTCCTTCATAGCTATTTCAACTTGGTGATATAGTGAACAGCAAGGGTAGTTGAAACCAAGATTTTCAACCAAATTACAACGGCTGGAAACCCGAGCAGCCATAAGGAAACTTCAACTTTAGTTCAAGCTGCAACTCTGGGAGCACCTTCACACCCACCCCAACAGTCTCTATTTGGATGGAGGAAGGTCGACACTTTAGTTGTAGATATAGCTCATTCGAAAAGGTTCCGCAGAGTAAAAAAAGAAGAGCATTACTCGCTAATTCAGGAACCTGGTTCAGTTTACATCGGACATGTTACGCCCACTTCTGGAAGCTCGTCAGACGTTGTCACTTCTATTATTTCCTATCTGTCTGGTCGTGGCATTTCTCTTGACAAGTTAGTGGTCATAGGATGTGATGGCACTGCGGTTAATACAGGTTGGAGAAACGGTCTGATTCGCCGAATCGAAATACATTTGGAAAAACTTTTACAATGGGCTGTTTGTCTTCTCCATTTCAATGAACTCCCGTTTCGACATCTGTTTCAATACCTAGATGGTAAATCTACAGGTCCAAAATCTTTGAGAGGGCCAATCGGCGAAAAGCTAAGTGACTGTGAAAACGTCCACTCATTGGTTTCAGGAGTATTGACTGTCAGATCCCGGCAATAGACAGAAATATACTAAGTAAAGATCAGCAATATCTACTCGATAATTGTACTGCAATAAAGTCGGGAATCTGTAAAGAGGATTTGGCTGTACGAGATCCTGACCCCTTGTCACACTCGAGGTGGTTGACAACTGCAAATCGAACTCTCAGATTGTTCTTAAGTGAAGAAAGTCCCACACCTCAACTTCAAGAAGTAGTTATATTTATTTTGAAGTCATACATGCCAATGTGGGTTAGAATTAAGACAAGTAAATACTTCACAGAGGGACCAAATCTTGTGTATGAATCAATACAATCTTCAAGATACCTTCCTGATGTATTATGTAATATTGTCGACCCTGTGATAAAAACGAAATGGCTTTTTCGCCCATCCAGAACATTTAATGTTAGCCATGGCACAATACAATACACAACACTTAAGAGAGCTCGGACCTCGGCGAATTCTAAAGGCGGCACAGATAGATCAAAAAAGAAAAACTATCAGAACGGTTTTTTTTTTTTTTTTTTTTTTTTTTTAAATACACTATCAGCTCAGTGTCGTGGAGCTTAAAGCAAGCAACTATCACGAGCAGAAATTGCCGGCACTAAAAGTGCTCTCACTGGCTCATCATTTAGTGCAGGTGTTAGTAAGGACAAAACAATTAAAAATACAATAATTATGTACCTATAAAATACGAGTACTAACACAGACACAACATAATGCAAACAATTAAGACATTAAAGCATTATTACGCAAAATATTTTTTAGCTTAATTTTACTAACATGCAAGTCAATCACATGATCATTTAGATTATAGATTCTACTCATGCGACTAATAGGCTCATGCCTTCCATAATTCGTTCTATGATGGGGGCTGAACAATAATTCAACACTGCGTAAATTATGGGCACCACCACGAAAATTAAAGCCAATAGACGACAGCAAGTCAGGTGCATCTATTTGACCGGATATAAGCTGCTGTAAAAAAATGATATCGCTATTAAGCCTTCGTTGAGAAAGGGGTAACATTTGAAGAAGCTTGATACGTTGACTGTAGGGAGGAAGGTTAAATGGATCATCCCATGGAAGTCCTCTAAGTGCAAATCGAATAAATTTACGTTGAATGGCCTCTATTCGATTTGAATGAATGTTGTAGAACGGTGTCCAAACTTGAGAGGCATACTCTAGAATCGGACGGACAAAACAATTGTACAATGACATAGAAACATAAGGGTCATTAAATTCTTTGGCCCACCGTTTTACGAAGCCCAACATAGAATTTGATTTATTAATAATAGAATTAATATGCTTAGCAAAATCCAGTTTGGGGTCGAAATAAACCCCAAGATCCTTAAAATTATCAACACTACAAAGAATATGTTGAGACAGAGAGTATTGAAAGGTGGAAGGGATATTCTTTCTAGAGAATGTCATATGTTGACATTTAGTTGGGTTCAGGGATAAACCGTTTTTATCACACCAATTGGCGAAGCTATTAATGTCAGATTGAAGAAACATTCTGTCTTGCTGACTAGTGATAGATTTATATATTTTCATATCATCAGAGTAGATCAGGATATTACTGTGATTTATACATGCCTTAACATCATTAATGGCAAGTATAAATAATATTGGTCCGAGGTGACTTCCTTGGGGAACTCCAGACTGCGCTGTGAAAGATACGGATAGCGATCCTCTAAATTTCACTTGATAAACCCTTGATCTAAGGTATGAATTAACCCATTTTATGAAACTTGGTGGGAAGCCAAAAGCCCTGAGCTTAAACTCGATTATTTCATGGGACAGCTGGTCGAAAGCTTTAGAGAAGTCAGTGTATATGCAATCCATTTCGTCCTTATTCTCTAAGGTATTAGAACAATCATGCAAGAAACTTAACAGATTAGTGACAGTGGATCTGTTTCTTACAAATCCATTCTGTTCATTACAAATTAAATTGCGACAAAAGAAATATGCCGCAAAAACTGAATTTCAGCGCTCAAGATTACTCTGATTATTATAAACTGGATGGGCTGTGATTTATCCATTATTAAAAAATATCACAAAAACTTTAAATAAAAAAAAAAATGTATTTACAAATATATAAACAATGATATTGGTCTAAAATAAGTTTTGTTTTAAACATTGTCAACATCAACAAAGAAAACCAAAGATAGAAACGTGAGAGTTGTTAGTATTTTTATCCTCAAACTGTGGTTTATCTTGTATTTTTTGCGCGACCGGAAGATGTTGATGGATTTAAAAAATGTAAAAGCATTATTTTCTGTGGTAATAATAGATAACAATTGGAGCTATTACATTCGGTAAGAGGATAATTTAACAATGTTAAAAATTATCGTAAAAATGTGAATTTTTTCAAATGTTGCCAAACTTTATAGCTCATGCGCGACCGGAAGATATTAACCGATTTTTTTTCTTTTTTTTCCCCTTTTTAGTCTGTACTATTAGCAACTTTTCCGCATAATTACAACTTAAAACAAAAAAATAAAAAAAAATTTCGGCCCACCCTGTACACAGAGCCATTCCTATCGAACTTGCAAACAAACCAAGAGAGTTCTATCAGCTCAAGATAAGAACGATAGAACGTCGATAGGACGACATTCAACAACTACACAACCAAATACACGAGCAATCAGTAGACCCAGAAGCCAGCGGGTACAATGCTCAACAATTTTTTGATTTGGAGGAAGAGGCGCAAGAGAAACTTGTAGAACTCAATCAATTGTCCAATCAATCAGAACAATCAACCTTCCGGGCCAGTGCAGGCAACCAACTAAGCAAGCTCGACCTACCGAATATAGTCTTGCCAAAATTCGATGCCGACTAGATGAAATGGCGGCAATTCCATGATCTTTTTGCCGAGATGGTACACCGTCAACCAATTGCAAACTGCCAGAAAAAGCATTGCGCTGTAAGACATAGGACAGGCGGCTGGCCGCCTAAAGGTCTCTAGCCATGACATCGATGCAATACAGTGTATATTCGTGCAAATGTTGTAAGGGAAATCATAAATTGTTCGCTTGCAGCACAAATCTCAACAGTTGACACTGGTGAAGAAATCGAACAGCTGAATAAATTATGCCTAAGGGAAGGACACACAGACAGATTAAAGATTGGTTGTTTTTATATTTATTTTATTAGGCCCGCCGTCTACTGCCTCGCTGCGACCTTTGTATTTATTTTTAGTTATTTAGAAGACACTGTGTTGAATCTGAGTTGATACTCATTTGACTCTGATTTGACTCTGGCTCTGATTTTTCTTTCAACATCCAACCTCTTTTATACTAATAAATTGCTGACCTTTTTCCTCCCATTCCTATCCCTTCCACAAGTCAATAGCCATCCCAGTATTTCCCAATCGCTTGACAATTGTAATTTCAGCTAAAAACATTCTTCATTGCATTTCCCAATCGTTAAACAATTACGAATTGGCCCACTTAAGTGCTTCCGCCACATGTTCTACAAAAAATGCCTTTCCTGCTTCTTGGGTGATATTTTCCCTTAGTCGGCGATCGGGTGTCACATATTCATAAAGGCTTTAGTTGTTTGCCAAAACAACTCATAATATTTCCGCATAAGTACGGTCGCCGTATGTTTGAATACAACACCGAACAACAGCGGTAAAATTAGGAGACACTTGTGAATGGGCATGACGACCGATTTATGCTAGGTGGACACTTTATGGTGTTTGTGCAAAAAGCACTGAACATGGACAGTTCATGGGTGTGCTGTACGATTGAATAGTGATGATGAATGGGAAATTGATAAGGTGGATTTAATTGCTTTGCGGGTGGATGGAATGGTATGTTGTGCGGGTCACAACGCAAAGCAAGCTGTAATGACGACATTAAGCTTCGCGTAAACGTAGGATGAATGAAGTGGCGAGAAAACTCAGCCATCTTCTGTGATCGAAAAATGCAAAAACCTTTCCAATACAAGTGCGAAAGAGAGAAAGGCCTACAAACTCCTAGATCACAGAAATAAAACAGCATCAGCCATTTGATTGCCCTTAGCGACGAACTGATTCAAAATCGGAAGGCCTGCTGATATTTTCTCAGGTCGAATCGGCAAACCCCACAGACGGACCAGTCCCTTTAATCCTGATCATAGCCTCACAGCCATTAAGGAAGTAGGAAGAAAAACATAGGGATGAGCTACAGACCGATTGGGCGAACTGTTGGATACCCTATTATTATTCCTATCCCTCATAAGTGGGCGTGACAAAAGTCTTAGTATGGTTGAATTGTTAAGAACACTCTACATATTTTGTTATATAACATTTAAATGATTTTATCGAAAAAAATGAAGCTTTTGTAAAAAAAACGCTCCTAGCTCAAACATGGGTTTTTCAATGAAATTGTTTTATTTAATTGTGGGCGTGTCAGCGGATTTAAACAAAATTTACGCATGAGCATTAAGGGTATATATTATTACCTAATTTCAGCTCCCTAGCTCAAATTTTGGTTTTTCAATAAAATTGTTTTATTTAATTGTGGGCGTGTCAGTGGGCGGATTTTGAAAATTTTATCTTGCTAGCAGTTTTAGGAGTCATAGATCATATATAAAAAATTTCAGCTTTCTAGCTCAAAATTCGATTTTTTCGAAAAATTTGTTTTTTTGAGTTTGTGGCGGATTTCAAAAATTCGTAAACTTGATTATTTCGGGATCCTAGAGAGTATATGGTTAAAATTTCAGCTCTCTAGGTCCAGTTAAAAGGCCTAATTTTTGCCGACAGACGGACGGACGAACGGACGGACATGGCTTGATTGACATTACTATCGCTGCTGATCATAAATATAGTAACTTTTAGGGGTCTACGGGCAGTATTAAGGTATGTTACAAACTATGCGTCAAAATTAATATACCCTTAGAATAGGGTATAAAAAGATCAAAATAGAAAGTGCATACAGGGTGGGTCAAAAGTGACTTCCTAATTTAAAGTGATAACAACTTTTATAGATTTATTTTTTTATTAATAATTTATTTTAGAATCACAAAGTATGATTTATTAAGATCTTATTCGGCTAAGTGTAGAATATAATGTCCCTCAAATGAGCACCAGCTTCATGCTCACATAGACGGGCTCTTTCTAGAGTGTTTTCCATAACACCTCGTAGGACATATTTGCTCAGCGCCTGTATTTCAGCACAAATGTTCTTCTTCAGCTGCGGGATAGTGGTGGGTTTATTTACGACACTTTACCCTTCAAATAACCCCACAGAAAAAAGTCTGGCGAAGTCAAATTCGGAGAACGTGGAGGCCAATTAAATCCTGAATTTTTGAAAATTATTCGGTGGACGAAAATGTCCCATTGTGGCGCGAGCAGAGGGCGCAGTACCTCCATACTGCTGAAACCACATCTCAGGACTATCAGCAGTCGCTGCCTTCAAAAAATGTTCGATCGCCCGATGCCTTTCACCATTTATGGTTACAGTATTGGCGGCACCGCCTTCAAAGAAGAATGGCTCAATATTTTTTTCTGAAGTTACACCACATTTTAAGTGAATGCAATTCCCGCGAATAGATCAACCTTGGGTTCTTATTACCCCATAAACGGCAATTTTGTTTATTAATGAATCCACTTAAGCGGAAATGAGCTTCATCACTCATTATGAGATGATGAATAAAATCATTTTGCTACCTTGCCATTTCTTGTAAACGAACTGCGTAAACAATACGTTTTTGAGGATCTCCTCGCTTTAATTTGGTTCTTAGAACTCTTCGCAATGAACACGGGACACACCAAATCGACCAGAGCGCCTTCGTGTCGATGTTTCTGGACTCTCCACAACACTTGCAAGAATGCGTTCCACATTCGCTCGATTCGGGCACTGCGAGGTCTTCCAGCTCGAGGAAAATCAATTACAATTCCTTGTTGACGAAATCATGCCACCAGTGCCGTAATCATGTGCGCAGAAGGTGGATTTCGCACATAAAAATGACACCGATAAGCTGTTTGGGTTAAAATAATCAAGTGATTTTTTTTAAAACAAAATTCAATTAGTTTGGTCATTTCTAAAGCGCTGTAGTTCATTTTAGTAAATCTCACAAGTTTGTTTTATAAGTACATTAAAAAAGAAAAGAAAAAAAAAAAAGAAACACAAAAGAATTTATGATTTTTTCAAATTAGAAAGTCACTTTTGGAGCACCCTGTAAATAAACAAGAATAATTAAATTTTTTTTTGTATTGTGTATTTAAAGCGAAGCTTTGTGCTATGGGTATATATATACGCCCAAATGCAAATAATGAGTTCAAGAGAAGAAAACTCTAGAACCAATTATGTTACTCCCTTTCAGTGTTTTCCCGATTGAGGTTACGAAATTCTAACATCGACTTGATCAAATTAAAGGAACAAAATTCATTCTATTTGCGTTTTCCAAAAAATAGTGAAGAAGTAAATAGTTTGTTTCGTGAACTCCAATTCAAGAGTAGGTACTATAAGAAAGTTTCAATTGCAAATAAAATATTTGTGAAAATATACATAACTACAATTTTGTATATATAGAGTGGCCAAATTATTTTATTTTGGTGGCTACTTTTTTTTGACACCCTTTTTTTATAACTATCCCTCATAAAGTGGGCGTGATAAAAATCTAACTAAAAGGCCTTCATATTGCTACAGGTCGTTTCGTGTTACAGGTCGTTTCGTAACCTGAATTGCGCAAACCTCCAGCGTGACTGTTTTAATTTTAACTGGAACGAAATATATAGTACACCTGACGTTAACAATAAAGTACTTCAATTTAACACATTTGTCAACAGGCTGTATGAAGTATTATGTTCCCTTGATTACGAAGCGTAAGAAACTTAAAAGTTGACCTTGGTTCAATCATCAGATTAAGCTTCAAATTCGAGAGAGGGAGCGTTTCTATCGTTCCTTTAAAAGAAACCCCTCAGAGTACAATAGAAGGCAGTATACTGTTGCCCGAAATAGTGTCACTGCCCTCATAAGGTCTTCTAAAAGATCATATTTACTCCAAAAACTTGATCCTACCTTTAGCTCGAAAGAGTTATGGAGAAATTTAAAAACTGCTGGAGTAACTGGGGATAAAAGTAGTTCAAAATGTGCGTTAGACCCACAAGTCATGAGCCTGCATTTTGCTCACAGCTCAAATACAAACACTTCTAGCGTGCTTTCTGTCGACCCGGATGATTCTATGGTTAGACAATCTTTTTCATTTGAGTGTGTTGGGGCTACTGAGGTTTTGGAAGCTATTGGCTCGATTGGCTCTGACGGTAATTCTCCTAAATTTATAAAAATAGTTCTTCCAATTGTGCTTAAATATATGGTCCATATTTTTAATTCCTCTATTTTTAGCAGTGGAAAAGAGCTAGGTTAATACCAGTACCAAAAAAGACAAATCCGTCTTGCCCCTCAGACTACAGGCCTATAAGCCTCTTGTGTTTTATGGCTAAAGTTTTTGAAAAAATAGCCGCTAAACAAATTCAATGTTATGTGAACTTGAGTAATTTGATTACTAAATGGCAGTCTGGTTTTAGAAATACATAAGCATAGCTGTGAGTCTGCTGTGTAAAAAGTTACAACGGATCTACGTTTTGTTCTAGATTCTAATAAACTTGGTTTAATGGTCCTTTTAGACTTTTTTCTTTCGATTGTATAGATCACTCGATTTTGCTTGATAAACTTAAGAATAAATTTTATTTTTCAACTACCGCGATTAAAATGCTGGGAATGTACCTTACTAATAGAGTGCAAACGGTTGAAACTGAAAGTGGTACCTCACTTCCCTCATTGCTTAATTCGGGGGTTCCACAGGGGTGAGTTTTGGGTCCATTATTATTCTCCATTTTCATTAATGACCTTCCAGAAATCATTGCCCATTGTAAGATTCACTTGTACGCAGATGATGCCCTGCTATATGTTTCACAGCCTAAGGGCTTCATGGATGGTTGTGTGGCGGGTGTTTACGAAGACTTATCGAGGATACTTTTCTGGGCTTCAGTCAATAAACTTTTACTTAACCCATCAAAAACAGTTGCTATGATTTGTTCTAGAGCCTCAGTTAATCCTAATGTTCTGCCCAGTATTGTCCTTGACGGCAAAATTATATCGTATGCTAGTAATGTGAAATATTTAGGGTTCAGTACTAAATCTTCCATGAGTTGTCACCTGGAATGAAGAAACGTTTGGTCAAAAGTTTAATCTTACCTTTTTTTACCTACAATTGCAATGTTTATCCATGCATGGACTATGAATGTAAGCGTAGGTTGAACGTTGCATTTAATGATTGCATACGGTTCATATATAATGTTCCAAGATTCACCAGCGTCTCTGATCTTAATTTAAGTCTATTGGGAATTAGCCTTGACAAATATTATGCCCTCAGAAACCTTCTACAGTTGCACAATATAATTCGCAGTAAGTGCCCTGACTATTTACGTGAAATCTTCCACTTTTCTCGTTCGTGTAGAGGTGTGCATTTAAATTCGCCGCGCTTCCTACACACTGTTGCAGAGCGTTCCTTTTTTGTATCTGCAATTCGACTCTGGAACTCCCTTCCAGATGAACTGCAGATAATCACATCACTACTACCCATTTTTCGGAAGAAGATATTTTTATTTTTGTCATCATAGTTTTTTTTACTAAAAGTTATAGCTGATTTTCAGATTTAATTTCTCTGTTTTTCTGTTTTGTACGTGTCATTTTTAAATATTATACATAATTGTGAATTTATATAGATACTTAATTTTAGGATTTTAAATCTTGTAGTATCATGTTTAAGAATTAATTAATAAAATGAAATGAAATGAAATGAAATGAAATGAAATGAAATGAAATGAAATTGGTACAAGTCTGTCTCTTTTTGCTGACCAGCACCCTAAATTCACATAAATTAACCTATAGACATTTAAATAATACTAAATAACGAATAACTCAACGAATTCTGCAAAAATTCGTATTCTAATATTGGTCCCATGCTATTACTAACCTACATTTTAAGTCAACTAGTTGTTACGTAAACTTCAGCACAGCTTGGAGATCTTTTTTTTATAAAAAAAAACTTCAATTTAACTATACAAAAGACTCTTTCGAAACAATTCACCAAAATATACGACTTAGTACAAGAAAAAAGGGAACAACAAATCCCAATTGACTTCGAAAGGAACACGACAATAAAAAGTAGCAACCACCATTTCAATACCCGACGGATGCCATTTAAACTTTAAAACAACTTTTTCCTACGAACTAAATTAAATATTCATTAGGATCCTTCTGAGCCAACAACTCAGCCAAGCTCTTAGCTTTGCATTTTCTTATGGCTTCTCTTTTCGCATCCATCGTGATGGAAAAAGGAACACAAAATATACTAATATGCCAGTACCAAGAACAACAAAAACAACAACATTTTATTCACAAGAACCTAAATACATAATTTATGCCAAAGTCTCATCACAATTCCATAAAGGCTAATTTAAGGTTGAATAGTCGTCGTCCACTCTCTAGGATTTGCACCGAGCCATTGTACTGAATACACACACTCGCACCATGAAAGGAGCAGTTAACTTTATACCCGGCCATCGCGAGCACCCTTAACCACCAATCATTGCCGCAATCTTCCAGACCTTGTAATTAGTCAAAGAAATTGCGGAATAATTTATGGCGTCACCCCGCTATAGTACAAAGCCGGAAAATATATTTTCTTTTACATTTTTTCTGTGTTCCCATTGCCATACCAGATTTACCTAGCGATGTATTACGGATCATTCCAATATAAGCTCATTACAATTAATAAACGTTTTAATTATACCAAACCGAAAGACGGAACTAATTATGGGTAATAATAACGGTCCGAAGGATGCTCTAGTCCCCTTGAGTAACCATTACATTTAGATTGACTCCTCACAAGTGGTTAGGGGAGTGCACAGTGCTCTTAATCATTGGACCAAAATGAACATTATAATTATTTCACCGCAATGCAAATAGGGCTAATATTATGCAAGATGACTTTGTCATTTGGCCAAACAATTGTTGGTATATAGGGAGCGCGGTTATCTATGAAATTTTCATAACTCGAATATTAAATATTAATTATAATTTCACCCCCACCAGTGGATGCTAAAGTGCTTAACTTGAGCGAATAATATTAGTCTAATTAGTTTTGAAAGTCTTCGGATTACAAATGGGGTAAATTTACTTACTTGATTCTGCGCGATTGACCAAGATGTTACTCGTAGATACTCCGTTGACCTTTCAAGTTTTGCCAACCAGAAACTCATTGTTAGGTACTAGGTAAGTACCACGATATGATTAGAAAAGTAACTGAGACGAAACTAGCTTAAGGTAATTCAAATTTAAGCTCAATAAACAAATGCAGTAGATTCTTCCTTTTAGCTTAGGGCTCAGTTATAGCAATACGTAAAAAGTGGAACAGTGAACGCATTGAAACGAACCCATCATAGGAACGATTTGTTTCATTTCTGTAAATTGACTGAGAAGTTTAACAGAAAAGTTTTCCTTACGAAAAAATAAATAAATTTTATTTTCAATATCTCAATTTTTTGTGACATGTCAGTTTAATAATTCATTAACAACATTACAAGACAAAGATTGGGTCGATCTATTCGTTTTTAGTGGACCAACAAAGCATTTCAAATTGTTTACGTTTTCATTTCACGTATGGGTATGGCTATAACTGCGGCCTTAGGCGAAATTTTTCGGTCACAGAAGATGAGTTTTTCTGCCACTTAATCCACCCTACACTTACGCGATGATTGATGTGATCACAGGTTGCTTAGCTGTTGATTATAGATCCCAGATATTTTAACATTTTGCTTTCGATAATCCCTTTTCCATTCATAAAAATGTCTGGAATAGGTCAGTGTGGGTCATAGAACGGGCAGTACAGATATTCTGTCCCTTTTTGATGCGATACCCATTCCCCTACAACACATAAACAAGATACATCAAGTGGTCGTTGCAGGGACGTTTGTTCCTATTTTCCGATGGCTCCATCGTCAGCAAAGAGTAAATAACTGATGCGCTCTGAAGTCCGCCACTATTCCTTCAAAGAGATAACCACCGACCGTTATAAAAAGACTATAAATGTAATAAATATCAATTTTAAAAATAAATATTAGCCATACAGGGCCTAAAACCTAGGTTCTCCAACCATTTGCTTGTTGACCTAAAATTTTAAACCGAATCCGAACGGCCAATTCGAGAAGCTTCTCATGACAATTGATACTTTTGGATGTTTGTCAGACGTTCGCTAGAGGTGGGGTAGTGGACAAAACTTTTAGATGTTACTTTGCCGTGGCGGTACTTGGAACTTGCGCTACTGTTAATATAACCTTATACGATTAAGCGGCCTGTCAACGCTCAAATCCATGGTACGACTAAAAACCCGCTGACGATAATACTATTCAATCGAAGTACATATTTTGTCTTTTCAAAATCTCTCAACTAAAGGAAAGCCACTGTTGGATACGCTTTTCCCATTCCCCAAAAAGTGGGCGTGAGAAAAAACGTAGGGGAAGTGAATTTCTAAGAAGGATATTGTGTACATACTTTCTGCTGCACTCCTAGATCAGCAGCAACGGCAGCAATAAAAAGCTGGGAATATAGAAAATGTAGGTATCTATCTTTGGGAAAACATCCCAGGTCTAAGACAGGCCAAACGAGCCATTTCTTCAATCACAATGCCAGCAAAAACCTAAGCCTAAGCAGGCATGATAAAAAAATCTTAGTTGGGTACCTTACTGCCCACCATGGTTTAAGATATCACCTAAACAAAATGAAAATAGCAGACTCTCCTGATTGCTGACTCTGTCTTGAAGAGGTCAGCTGAACATATTTTATGTGAATGTCCAGCCCTTAACCCTAGAACACTAAACATGAGTCAAATCGACTCACAAGGTAAACATAACTGAGCATGCGCAGTTCGCGTGATGCACTAGCGCACTGTCGCGCCACCTAAGGTTCCGCTGTTTAGTGCCTGTTGAGACGCCGTGTAAGTTGTGCCGCTGCTGTCAGCCTGGATTCTGTGACATCATCAACAGCAAAGGTAAGTGAGTCGAAATGACTCATGAAAATTTTTAATTTTTTAAGCTTTTGACTATACACTAAACTATGAGTAAAGTAAGTTCATTTATGACAAAAATATGCCATTCATATATACGACTGGTGACTGAAATATCATTCTAAATTTGTGTTTGAAAAACATTTTTTCTTTATGTTTTTTGATTACACTAAGTAAAGTATTGTTGTTTTATAAAAATGAAAATTGCTGAATTTATTTTGTAATAATTGAAAATGATTAAAGTTTTTTTTTTACTGTTTTACTTTGTTTAAATAAAAAATTTAATATTGAACAAAAATGCCTTTAATTTACGTAATTACACTTGTTTTGGTTATGGGTGAGTCGATTCGACTCATGGTTAGTAATAAAGTACCTACAATTAGGGTTAGTGTCCTAGGGTTAATGGAATTAAAAAGAAGATCTTTTTCAGGGAACAAATGAGCCCCGAGGACATAAAGAATTCTTCTACTGGTAAAATTGTTCGCTTTACGCGGAAAGTAGAAATTCTACTAGTTTAAAATTTTTCTGTCCTATACGGTACAAAAGATCTTTTAGGTCGAAGTGCCCCCCTATTACATCGCCTTGGCAAGCCAGAAGTTTTTTTTTTTTAAAAAACAACAACATATTTTCTTACCCATAACTGGTTTGTACGTTTTTTTACGGACTTTTTCGAAAAAATAAGTGCATTTCGGGCTCCTAGAAAACATATGTTCCCAATTTCAGCTCCGAGCTCAGTTTTGGGGCTTATAAATTGACGACGGGCCGACGAGCGTATATGGCTAGATCTACATTACTATCGATGCCACGAGCAATATTAAGGTATTTTGAAACCATCAGTCAACACTATAAAACCCTTAGAATATGGTATAAAAAGAGATATAACCAAAGTTTAACTGGTAACGGTTCTTGAGTGGCGACTTTGCGGATTTGAAATTTTTCAAACTACGAACATCTCTTCGACTCAGAAACAGGATGGTAGACGGTCTGCAGGTATTCTAAGCGCCGCTCCGCGACTTCTTCTTAACGAACGGTGGATTCCTCGATTTGGACACAACTCTTGGCCACCCAGATCTCCTGACCAAACACCCATGGATTTTTTCTTCTGGGGTGCTATAAAAGAAAAAGTTTACTTTTGAGAAATGTCAAGTTTGGAATAGCTCCAAGAAAAAATTAGTGCCGTTTCAGAAGGGATGAGAAGAAGTTGCTGCTCGTTAATCTGCCATCCGAAATACTTAAACGCGCCTGAAAATGTATTTAAATGTAAGGAAGGCACTTCGAACAATTCCTATAAACCATTAACTGTTCCAAAATCTATCTATGTATCTATTTTTCAGGACGACAACAAATTATCTAAGAAACTTTAGGAGTAATTCAGTAGGTACACATCTTTTGGACCGTTTTTGTCTGCCAAAAAAAAGCTTTTTTTACAACTTCGGATGATCGTACGTTAAAAAGTTGTCTAACCTAATTTTGAGGAAATTTTTCAAAGACAAATTCATACAATTTTTTTTGAGAAAAATACATTTTAAGTAAAACAATGAAACAACAAATTTTCATAATAGCCATAACTTTTTTGTAGCTGCACAGAGTTACCCAAAGACTTGTATGCCCTTCTCAATATGTATTTCTGAAATGTACAAAATAACTATTGACCTATAATAGTTTAGTAGTTATAGCGTTTCAAGTGGTTACACCTCCAAATTAGAGGTAACCCACCTTTATGGGATATAACTTGAAATGGGGAAACTTCACGGTGGACAGATACAACTTCGAAGTAGTTAACGGCTTTGTCTACCTGGGCTCCACTATCACTTCGCAAAATGACATTGGCGCAGAGATCAAGCGAAGAATCACTCTTGCCAACCGCTGTTTCTTGGGGCTTAGAAGTCATCTAAGAAGTGAAGCCCTCTCTCATAGTACCAAGGAGATATTGTATAAGACCTTAATCATCCCGGTCCTGCTGTATGGTGCAGAAGCATGAACCCTGTCAAACGCGGATGAAAACCTTCTCGGATGCTTTGAGAGAAAGATTCTTCGAGTGATATTCGGTCCAGTTTGTGACGATGGAGTGCGGAGAAGAAGATTCAACGACGAACTATACGGGCTATACAGCGACGCTGACCTGGTTAAAAAGCTAAAACTACAACGGCTGAGATGGCTGGGACACGTCGAGCGTATGGACAACAACGCACCAGTCCGACGAGTCGTCGAATACACCCCTGAGGGTCAATGTAGCAGAGGAAGACCCCACCTTTGGCGCGCACAAGTGGAGAACAACCTCAACCAACTTGGTGTGCGCAACTGGAGGCAGCTAGCGAGCGACCGAGCTGGTTGAAGGAGCTTGTTGGTTGAGGCCGTGGTCCACCCCGGACTGTAAGCGCCACCAAAAGTAAGTAAGTAAAGTAAAGTAACTGGGATACCCTGTATATAATGATTGCTACCTAATCTTGATATACAAAATGCACTCATATTATAATCTTAGCCGAATTTGCTGCTCCCTATATTTTCTATATATTCTGTATTTATAATTGGATAATTGAACTTCTTTATTGACTACCCAATTTCTATATATTTACAATTTAATTTGACTTACATTAACTTTACCTTAATTACGAGTTGCATAAATATTATATATGAAACACACCTACAGGATTTAAATAGCTATATTAAATAAAATACGAATGTGTAATGAAATGTATATAAGCAGAATTTTATATTACATCGGAATACTATGTATTGAGGAAACTTTAAGGTAATATTGTTGAAGGAGGCGTAATAAAGTGTCCATTTTAAAATAAATACATGGAATGCGAATGTACACTACAGGTGCGATGGCATTTGGCCATCGGCATTCAGGGTGGGCAATGTTTCTATAGTATATCATATACAGTTAGCTATCCACAGCTTCTCCGGGCCAGGACAACCAAAATTCTACGACGCAATTTCATTCATTGTCGAGTCTTTTTAGATATTTAAGGCATATTTTTGTTGTAAGAGCGTACTGCAGCACCTCGTCGAAACCCTCTTGACTCTTACAAGGAACAGCTTAAGATATGCTTTTAAGGCCCGTTTGCTGATACGAATCTTAAATATTTAACTATCGCTTAAGCGCCATTGGTGATTTCGGAGGAATGCATATTTCAACAGTTTCAAGGATCGTTTTAAGAGTTTCGACGTTAATTGCTGCTCTCTAGGTGAACAAGGTTTCGATACATTCTCACTGATTGGCCTAATTTGAAGCTTTGAATGAACTGGCATCTTAAGCTGACTAGGTTTATAGCTCCCCCAATCTGCTGTTGGGTCATTCAGTTGTTTATGTCAAAATTTTAAAATTGCTGCTATTTCACAGTCTTTTTTTATGATTTTAGGATTAGGTATGAAATGGAAACTTACATTAACAATATTCGCGTCTTCATTAATTTCAATTGAATCACTATCAAAGACGTTGGTCAATCCATGCACTGCACAGTCTTTGGATTCATTATCTAAATGGCGAGTTAAAAATTTGGGTCCTTCACTTTATGTGGCTTGCCGCTGCCAGTTTGAATCGAAGAACACTTTTCAGCGGCAGCTTCTTTTCACACTTCTTTTTTGTAGTTCACATAACACTTTTTTAGTGAATCGGTACTACGGCTGCATGTGTCTCCTGATGCCTGAGAATTAAAACTGCTGGTAATTCTCCTCCAAGCATCTTCCTTTTCTTTCCACGTTGCACCATCAGTTTTTTTTTATTTTCTACCACATATTTTTCATAATATATGTACACATTGAAGAAGTTTATTTTTTTCCGTTGCTGAAAAGTTTTGGCTCCTCGTTTGCTTTTTTTGAGACATTTTTCAACAAAACAAATTCTATTAAAAATTAAACTTCAACTTATTTTCCATGAAATAAGAAAATTTGACAGTTTTTTCAATGCTATGAAGTGGAAAGCGATTCAAAAGTTTCTCTTTGCTAAGCTGAACTTAAATATTTCTCAGCAACTGGAAATAAGCTATGATGAACTTAAGCGTTAAGTTCCACATAATGCTAACTATTACTTAGCTAAGACACAATTTTATGACTAGTATCAGCAAACGGTCCTAAGACATTCAATAAATATTGTGTAGGAAGTTGATGCATCTCTACCCAAAGAAACACCATCCCAAAACCCAGAAAACAACTTATTTTAAGTCTGCAACAGACAATTTTTCTAATTTTGTTCAGTGATTTTGAATTACTGCTACTGCTCCTGCGAGAGCTTTCTACAAGGAGTCCTGTCGTGCAATGGTCAGTGATCATTAAATCAATAACACATTTCTCACAGTTACCGGATTAAATATTTTTGAAACGTCCATTAAAGTGATCCAAACATCTACCTGGCACAATCCTGGTAGGCACATTAATAAAACACACAAGGCCATGCGAAGCTAATAAGGCGAAATAAGTTGTTTATTAGGGGAGACCGGGGACGAAAGTAACACGTCATGAAAGTAACAAGCCCATGTACAGCGTGAATGAACGTGTTAGTCAAATTCCTTGTATGCAGTTTTGTAAACAATTCAACTCTTCTCTTAACTAATCAGTTGTTCTCGAGCGGTAGTGTGATGAGCACGTGCCACATTAAAAAAAAAGAAAAAAGTCCATCATTTGAAATTTTTTGAAGAGCGTCAGGGCCGCGGCAAAACAATTTGCTCTCTGCCACGTTACTCTTGCGCGGTACATAAAAAAAAATTTAACAGGTAATCCGTCTGCTACTGTTAGCTATCGAAGTGTAAGAAGGGGTTTTCTGAAACGGAAGAAAACGAACTCGAGAACTACCTTATTTCTTCATCTAATATGTTTTATGGACTGTCACCAAAAGAGGTTAGGCGCTTGTCGTACCAATTAGCAGTCAAACATCACAAGCAATTTCCAACTTCGTGGAACTAAAATGAGCTAGCTGGCACAGAGTGATTTGGGGGATTTTTAAGAAGACACCCTACCTTGTCTCTCCGTTCTACTCAAGCAACAAGTTTGGCTCGTGCAAGGAGTTTTAACGAGACTAATGTCAACAAGTTTTTTGACAAGTTGGCTGAGGTAATGGACCGATATAAATTTCAGCCAAGGGACATATGGAACGTAGACGAGACTGGAGTTAAAACAGTACAGAAACCAAACCGTGTGTTAGCCAAACGTGGAACAAAACAAGTTGGTGCCATCACATCTGCTGAGCGAGGAATATTAGCTACAGTCACCATTGCAATAAATGCACAAGGAGGTCATACACCACCATTTTTTGTATTCCCACTAAAACGATATCATGAACACATGGTTAGAGATGTGCCGGTGGGATCAGTGGATGCAGGTAACGGTAGCGGATGGTTGCAAGAATCAGAGTTTTTGGTTTTTCTGGAGCATTTTAAGAAACAAGCCAAACCAACACTAGAAAATAAATGTTTACTTTTGCTCGACAATCATGAGTCTCATTTATCCATTAAATGTCTAGATTTCTGCAAAAGCAACGGAATCGTATTGTTTTTTCCGCCCCATTGCACGCATAAATTGCAGCCCCTCGATCGGGCAGTATATGAGCCTTTCAAAAAAATGATTAACACAGCAGCAGATGCTTGGATTCGTACTAACCCTGGAAAGACTATGACCATTCACCATATTCCCAGTATTGTAAGAGAAGCTATTCCACTGTCTATCACGGATAGAAATGCAATCGCTGGTTTCACATGTACTGGAATTAGTCCATACAACAAATGCATTTTCACGTCAGTAGATTTTGCACCGTCCAATGTTACCGACCGCCCACTACCAAACACCAGTAAAAACCAAAATATCGCACATTTGAGTCTTGGACATAATTTATTATCATCAGTCAATAATGTTAATGTAAGTATAGGCAATAAAAGACGAAAGTTTACATACAAATTAAAAATATTTACATTATGTAGATCATTCCTTCATTTGAAACTGGTTCGAATCTTGAACCCAATTTACCACCAACATCCGATTCGAATCTTGAACCCAATTTACCATTAACATCCAGTCAGGTCGATGTAAGTTATAAACTTGTTTAAGCATGGGTTGTCACTAACTAAATTGCATTTTAGGCTGCCCTACCTTCATCACCGATGCAGTTGCTAAGTACATCGGAACCGATACCTTTTTCACCTCAAGAAGTTCTTCCTTTTCTTAAAGCTGGACCAAGGCTCAACACAAGGCGGGGAAGAAAGAAGTGCAAAACGGCTATCCTCACAGATACCCCAGAAAAATTAGAAATCGAGCTTGAATTCCAAAATCGAAACAAAGCTAAGAAAGCTGTTCTTGCAATGAAAAGACCGAGTGGGCAGACCAAAAAGAAGGGGGAAAAAATACCCAGGAAGACTTCAGAGAGCGCCACTTCTTCAAGTGACGATAAAAACGATTATTTATGCTTGGTATGTTTAGAGTGGTTTAGTAAAAGTTGTGGAGGTGAAAAATGGGTCCAATGTCATGAATGTAAGGGTTGGGTCCATGAAGCTTGCACAAAGGGTGATGCTTTTTACATGTGTCACAACTGTCTTTCGGAATGAAAGACTTCTTATCTTAAAGAATTTTGATGTTTTTTTACTAAAGCATAAATTTGAAGTTTATTTTTGTTATTTCTTCTCTCGTAAAGAGAATTTCGTATTTCAAAATGATCTTATAATTATGTATAATTTATGAGATGAACTGAAAATGTAATTTTAGGTTACTAGGTAAACGAATATCGTCCTATTTTGAAGATTTTTTTTTAATGTTTTTCGATTATTCTTATCTTGTTTTGTTTTTTTTTTCTTTGAAGTTTACCAAAAAATATATGAATTTGTTATGTTCCTAAGTTTAAATAAATAAATAACAGTTCAATAAATGTAATGAACGAATAATTTTATTATTTCACTATGTTTTTAATCATAATGTTACTTTTGTCCCGAAAGCGTGTTACTTTCGTCCTGGACATATAGGACGAAAGTAACAAGGACAGACTCTTAGAAAAATGATCACAGCTATGTGAATTCATCAATTTATTAAAAGTTAACTGCATCCTTTTCTAGACAAATAACCCATCTCTTAGATGGCATATTTTGATTTTTGTTATTCCAAAAAACGCAAGAGCAGGAACCCCAAAAGTAAAAAAATGTTACTTTTGTCCCCGGTCTCCCCTACTATTAAATTGTTTGCTTTAACTGTGAGTAAAAGATCGGAAATTTTTTTTATGAACATCAAAAGGTACATTCAACATAATTATGTAGTCTACTTATAAGACGATCATTTCATTGCTTACCTACTAGAATAGTAACTTTCGAAACATTAGCACTTGCAAAATCGAAAACCGAAACTTCGTAAGTCTGGTTACCTTCCTTTATAGAACACCTACCACCACCCGCAGTGTAACTTTCATTCGTAAGCCGGGGATAACGTAATCAGTTTCTTTGAAAATTGTAGGTAAATCCATATTTCAGACAGAAACAATTTCTGGAATGCACGCAAACGAATCAAGGAGCGTGACCAGAGACGCAAAGTTTCCCCACAAACTTTTGACATTCTGATGCACAATAGACTGTTTGATATTGCAATAAAAACTAAATTTAAAGATATTTTCGCTGTTACTAGATTCTAGAGCTACTAGAATCAAGGACAGGTAAGTTTTCAATCCTTTGGTGCGATGACTTATTTGCATTAAGTGTTATTTCTGACTTGACAACATTGTTAGGCTTTAAATGACGTTTTCTTTTCGTATGCCTTGATTTTTTATGTTTGCATTTCGGTTGTTGTTGTTGTTAAATGATTATGTTGTTGGATGGCTTATCGGCCCACAGTCAATGGGCGCGTTCAATTTGCAAGGCAACTGCGAGTTCCCTACTAGTTAAACCTCTATCACTTGCCAAACGATGATCACGTGTGTTATTCGATCAATGAGGAAGAGCTAAATAGTATTGCCTATTGTATTGACCAATGAATTTTGACCGAGGTCGATTATTCACGACATATCCGTAAGGCAGCATTTTTCAGTAGGTACGTAAGGGTTTTCGCCGGTTGTATAAAAAATAAGATTTCTGTCATTTAAGAACTGAAAACTGAACTGAAGAACGTCAAATTTCGAAGTATTGTGAATGAAACGTCAAACTAAAATATTCGAATTTCGCGTTTCTTGAATCTCGAATTTGCAATTATTTGCATTTTTTTTTTAGAACATTCAATCAATAATTTTTCTTCTGCCATAATCAATGAATGGAATCAAAACAATTTGACAAACAATTCCAAAGACCAAGTAAACAAATATCACAAATGTTTTGATTTGACAAATATTTTAATTTTTTGCCAACCGAAATTCTGTGTGAACAAAAATAAACGAAAGAGAGCTTATGTATATAAACTTACATTTACATTCGCGTACTACGAACGGACTTACTGTCAATTCAACAGAAATTGAAATTTTCTTTTTAAATTCGACAGCAAACTGAAATGAATTTGATCGATCTTATAAATGTGACATATCGACTGTCAACAAAATTTAAACAAAAAATAAATAAAAATCAAATTTGCGAGATTTCGTGTCTCTTTATAGACGATCACAATCTGATGTAGTCAGGCCCTTGTACCTGCTCGTACCTTCGTATTTGGAGTGAAGAGTTTCTTGAGTTTAGTTTAACAGAAATGCCTATTCATCCAATCTAATAACATTTTGAAACCCAACAAAAGCTCAAAATCAAATTACTGACAACTTACTTGACAACGTCTTTGTCCTAAATTCCAGTCCACCCTCAGCTTCTCTCCTTTCATTGAAATTTGGTGGGCGTGAAAACAAGCCAAATCTCGCCTGCATGTAAACATATTTGAATTTTATTTAACTTCGTTTCCGTTGTCATCGTAAATTCATATTGTGTCATGAATTGCTTCAAAATTGTATTCAAATCGAAAGTTGATTATTTCATATGCCTGCTTGCTCCGGTTCAATTCAAAGGCTGTCTAAGTAGCGTATTCACTGGCTGTGTTGCGAATCTTCAACAAATAAAAATTGGAATTGCTAGTGGATACGATGGCAACATCCGAGCCAAGTGTACGCTGTACAATCTGCGAAATCCCTGTCCTCTGAAAGGCGAGGCACCTTCCAACATATAAAAAAGGGAAATAAAATCCGATAAAATCATTCTCATTCTGGAAACTGTTTTTAAAGTATCTATACCTCATCCCCGCAGCGTTTTACTTCAAGATATGGACACAAAACAACGACTAATGCATCACTTATTTTATTCTGAAAGAGTTTCGCTTTTTTTGGTATTCAAGAACTGCTATGTGCAGCTAAACTTTGTTATGTATTATCCTGGCGGCGTAGTTGTGCATATTTCCAGTATCCAGTGGAGCCAGATAGTAGGTGGATGCAATGCGACCTCCTACCCCCATTCAAAGCAAGAGGAAAATTCCATTTCATTCTACGTTCCTGTTTGCTGATGCTGATTTTCGTTTTTCGCCGACTTTTTTTTTGTATCTGTGAGAGCTGCTTCCGAGCACTTTACAGAATTGTTTCAATTTTTAAGAAAACATCCTTACTTATAAGAATAAAGTGGAAGCGTTCTCGATCTTCCATCCTCTCTCCTATTGCTGCTCCGAGGTGTATTGCCTATTCGGTTCTTATCTTCGCAACTACGAGTATAGATTGCACACTGAAAAATTGGCAGGATTGTGAAGAAAATAAATAGTATCGAGAGATATTTAGAAGGGGGATGCAATGTGAGACGCCATCCCGCTTCTAAAGCGAAATACGTGTACACATATATATCTACATGAATGCGAAATTGGTGCTTAATAGTGGTGGGAGAAATGTGTTTTACGTCCCCGCAGGATATAACCTTTATGGCAATTGAATGAAATTTAAATTTATCGAAAGAATCGTATGTACATGTTTTCATGAATCAGTGTTGCACTTGTAACAATTACCCAGGTTTTGACACCTCACAAATTGCCAGAACCGAAAATATCTGAATCGGATTGACTGATAATTGGTAATTCGGCTTGCATTCAAGGACACAAAAAAGATACATCAATGTATACGACTAGATACATACTCAGTGCTACGACATTTCAAAAATTAGCGTCGCTCAAGACCGTAAAATCTTCAACAAAGAGAATTTTTTGCGATAAAAAACGGGAGCGGATCACAGTTCTGCTTTTCCGAATTCAGCTTGAGGGAATTCAGCTTGGTTCGTCCGTCCGTCACTCCGTCGGCAAAAATTAGGCCTTTAAAGTCGAGTTAGAAAGCTGAAATTAAAAATATACTCTCTAGGGGCCCGAAATAATCAAGTTTAAGAATTTTTAAATTCCGCTCACTACACGCCCACAGTTAAATAAAAAACATTTTTTTTCGAAAAATTAATGTTTGAGCTGAAATTTGTAATATTATACGCCCTAGGGGCCTTTATGCCCATGAGTAAAAATGTTTAAAATCCAGCCGCTAACACGCTTACTGACACGCCCACTTTGAAAAAAAACAAACGTTTTATTAAAGAAATTACTGTCAAAGTAGGTATATGTAGCTAAAGTCGTTTTGAAAAATTCTTTCATAAAAAGTTTTCTTTTAAGGGCGTTTTTTCACAAAAACTTTGTTTTTGCAATAAAAAACTTTAAGTACTGTAAATATACCAACATATGTATGAAGATCCTTCTCAACAATTCTTCCATACTTAGATTTTTTTCACGCCCACTTAATGAGGAATAGGAATAGGAATAGGAGTAGGGTATCCAACAGTTTGCCCAAGCGGACTTTAGGACATTAGGATGTGGTTCCGGTGCAACGAATTTTGCTGGCGCGAACAGAGTGGTTCCGGTGCAAGCGAACTTGATTCACGCCACGTTTTATTTTATTTATGTAGATGTAGATATATGTATCTATATGTATAATGACAAAAATGTATTCGGAAAGAAACATTAATTTCAGGAAGTACTGTGATTTGGGAAAGTTGTATCATATCGTTGTCGCTTTGTGATGAGCAATTTTTGTAAGAAAATAGCTTTTTAGAATACATATACATACTCGTAGCTACGTACATTAAAAGCGTTATGAAATTAATTCAATTTATAAAAACATAGGGACGGGCCAGAGTGCGCTTTTTCGAACTGCTGGATACCCTATTGTTATTCATATCCCTCATAAGCGGGCGTGACAAAAGTCTAAGTATGGTTGAATTGTTAAGAACGCTCTACATATTTTGTTATATAACATTTAAAGGATTTAATCGAAAAAACGAAGCTCTTGTAAAAAAAACGCTCCCTAGCTCAATCTTTGGTTTTTCAATAAAATTGTTTTATTTAATTGTGAGTGTGTAGTAGGCGGATTTGAAAAATATTTAAACAGAAATATAAAGGACACCTAGAGAGTCTATATTATACATTTTAGCTCCCTAGCTCTCACTTTTGTTTTTCAAAAAAAGTTTTTTTTAAATTGTGGGCGTGTCAGTAGTCGAAAAGTATTTACACATGAGCGTAAAGGGTCCCTAGAGTGTATATATTATATATTTGAGCTCTCTAGCTCAAACTTTGGTTTTCCAATAAAATTGTTTTATTTAATTGTGGGCGTGTCAGTGGGCGGATTTTAAAATTGTTATCTCCCGAGCAGTTTTAAAAGTCAAAGACCATATATACAAAATTTCAGCTTTCTAGCTTAAAATTCGATTTTTTCGATAAATTTGTTTTTTTGAGTTTGTGGGTGGATTTCAAGAATTCTCAAACTTGATTATTTCGGGACCCTGGAGAGTATATGGTTAAAATTTTTGATTTTTAAGTTTAGGGGGCTAATTTTTGCCGACGGACGGACGAACGGACTGACGAACATGACTAGATCAACATTACTATCGATGCCGATCATAAATATAGTAACTTACAGGGGTCTACGGGCAATAAAGGTACTCGTATGTTACAAACTATGCGTCAAAATTAATATACTCTTAGAATAGGGTATACAAAACTGGAATATGGAGAATGTCATAATTTACACATATTCGTTGATCAAAGATGATAGACTCTTTTTTGAATATTATAGAATAACTCCAGATACATTCCATTATATTTTGTCAAGTATGCCCACGTTAGAGAAAATGTCAACTAATTTTGTTACGCCGATGTCGCTATGGCACTTCGCACACTCTTCTACCAAAGGATATGATCCCCCTCCCGCCCTGCTCTCATACATACATTGCAAACCCTACCTACCATTTGTAGACTCTTCTACCAAATCCTTTCAAAATCATAGGGACGGGCGAACTGTTGGATACCCTATTCTATTCCTACTCCCATCCCTCATAGGTGGGCGTGACAAAAGGCTAAGTATGTTTGAATTTTTAAGAACGCGCTCTACATATTTTGTTATATAACATTTACAGGACTTTATCAAAAAAAAGAAGCTTTTGTAATAAAAAGGCTCCATAGCTCAAACTTTGGTTTTTCAATAAAATTATTTTATTTAATTGTGGGCGTGTCAGTAGGCGGATTTAAAAAAAATTAAGACATGAGCATAAAGGGCCCCTAGAGAGTATATAAATAGATATTATAAATTTCAGCTTACTAGCTCAAACTTTGGATTTTCAAAAAAGTTTTTTTTTTTTTCAAATTGTGGGCGTGTCAGTAGGCGGATTTTGAAAATATTTACACATGAGCATAAAGGGCCCCTAGACAGTATATTTTATAAATTTCAGCTCCCTAGCTCAAACTTTGGATTTTCAAAAAAAGTTGATTTTAAATTGTGGGCGGATTTTGAAAATATTTTCACATGAGCTTAAAGGGCCCTAGAGAGTATATATTACAAATTTCAGTACCCTACTTCAAATTTTGGTTTTTCAATAAAATTGTTTTATTTAATTGTTTGCGTGTCAGTGGGCGGATTTTGAAAATTTTATCTCCCGAGCAGTTTTAGTAGTCATAGATCATATATAAAAAATTTCAGCTTTCTAGCTCAAAATTCAATTTTTTCAAAAATTTTGTTTTTTTTTGAGTTGTGGGCGGATTTCAAAAATTCGTAAACTTGATTATTTCGGGACCCTAGATAGTATGGTTAAAATTTCAGCTCTCTAGGCCCAGTTTAAAGGCCTAATTTTTGCCGACAGACGGACGGACGAACGGACGGACATGGCTAGATCGACATTACTATCGATGCTGATCATAAATATAGTAACTTACAGGGGTCTACGGGCAATAAAGTTATGTTACAAACTATGCGTCAAAATTAATATACCCTTAGAATAGGGTATACAAATTATCCTGAATTACCTTTACTCGCGAGTAAAATGCAAACGAAAGCATCCGCGAATTTGACTCTCTTAAATTCGCTTAGTTCGCGCGAGTAAATTTTATGCACCGGAACATAAGAAATGTTAAGTTTTGAATTAAGTTAGCGAACTTTGCGAATTTGTGCGAGTAAAATTCGCTTACACTCGCTTGCAACGGAACCACAGCCTTAACAAGAAATAGATACAAGCATTCTGTTGTCATAAGGACAAGTGGCAAATGCTCGATTACAAAAAATATTCAAAATAAACTAAAAATTCATTGGTGGGGACTACAATGGAAATCATTTATACAGGTAAATTTAATACAACTTACAAAAAAGAAGCAGATAGCATTTTGTCAATATTTTGAAGATGAAGATAGCAGATAAACAAAACCAAAAAGTAATAAGGGGAAATAAATAGTGAACCATAAAACACCAATTGCAGTTATAGAAAAATTTAAATTGCTTGAATCAAAATGGAAAGCATACTTTTGTGGTCTAGTGTGAAAAGCCAAGTTTTTGTTTTCTTTAAAAATGAAGTTTTTAATCTCTCACATCTAAGATTAACGGGCAATTTGTTAAATAAACGAGGTGCATTAGCTGTGTAAAAGTGAGAAAAATGTGCTTTCTGAACCCTAGGAATAGTGACTAAATTGCTGCTGTTAACTCGTAGATTATGACTGGAATATAATATAACAACATCATAGCCTGAGTTATCAAAAAATATTGAAGTCATGAGGTGAATACTTTAACTTCCTAGTTCGCAATTAAGTTTTATTAGACAATCACTTTAAAACTATGCCGACTGTCAGTTGAACGGTCATAAATAAGCTTATTTATTGGAGTATTAAAAATATAAGTTAAAATGAAGGATGATATTACAACATCCCCTACACCCCTACACCACTATTACAAAAGTATATAAGCACCCCACCAAACTTTTAAAGCTGCACCTCCTTCAGTCTGAGACGTTTGCACCTTCGAAATTCACTATTGGATCCGACTTGGTTACTGACGAAGACATCCTGCGTTTCTTTATTTTTTAGGTGCAACCGTGGTTCATTGAAGTCTTGGTTCGGTTTATCTTGATAGATGTAAGCGGGAATAATCCCCATGTTTCACCCAAAGTGCATACAAATTTGTTAAGAACTATATTAGGATTAACTTCCGCTACAGTTCTAGACTAGTTTTTAAAGTATACCTTGTTTCTTCTGATATTTTACCAACCAAATCTGATTTTGATGACGTCTCATGTACTCTTCATTGGTGTGGATACCATAATGTTACAACCCAAGATTCGTACAATTCGCCCATATTCTTCACTTCTTATGGCGCGCTTAAGCTTTTCAGTAATTTAGGTCTTTGTCTTGACAAAGACTTTCGTTGTCCTGGCATGAAGCATGAAAGTTAATTCCCGTATTGGCGACCTTGCAAAAGCTCCGCTGGAGACTTTTGCGGGACGGTATTCGGCGGTGATCTAAGCATTTTTTTTTTTTTTTTTTTTTTTTTTTTTTTTTTTTTTTTTTAAAGGAAATCCAAATCCCAGCGCACTCAGTCTCGGTAACGTTCCATTGTACTACCAGGCAGAAATTCTCCTTTTGGTGTAGAGGCATGTGATTGGGTGGCGTATGTTGTTGTTCCCCATGGGGATTAAACCTGCACCGCACGGGTGACGGGTCACAAGCCAAAACACTAACCTCTACACCGTCGCCACCCATACGTTGATAAAAATAAGTTGACTGGCATATTTGAGTCCCTTCTATCTGCCATAATTTTCTAAAAAGCTTCTCCGAAAACTGCAACCGACCTTTCTGCTTGCCCTTTAGAAGCTGGGTAAAATAGCGTTGTTTTCCGATATTGGAGAGAGTTATGGCCACAACACTTCTCAAAAATATGTGCATTGAACTGCGTGACGTTATCCGTCACGATCGTTTTCGGCATACCCTCGGTGGATAAAATCATCTACAGGGTCCTGGAATTGGAATCTTTGAAAAAGATCAAAAATCAGATGCATCCTTTTGAAGAATGGTGCTGATGAATTCTTAAGCAGGCTCCTTCCTGGGGAGCCCACTTCACGTATTCCCTTTTCTGATAATTGGCTGCTGCTTGGCAAATTTTACACCATGCTGCTAGCTTTCCGATCTCATGTAAATAAGCTTCTCCACTTGCTGTATTAAAAACGATTTAGTCCTGAACCAAACTAAATGTCCATATATGACCCTTAGTTATAATTCATGGAGTTGATGTTTAGTTCTGTCAACAATAAAAGATGTGTTGAATGTACCCTAAAATCTAAGAATTGGGGAGAAACGAAGAAACGACATCTTCTGACAATAAAATAAGTTGACAAAAAAAAGGAATCATCCGTTTAAAAGAGCAATGCAGTTACTGCTGTAAATAGCCCACACTGCAATCTTAGACAAGCAAGTTGAAATAAAATATTAAAGTAGTAGGTACCTTTGGTATATCCAGAATACAAAACATAGGGCGGGATACAGTCCGTTTGGGCGAACTGTTGGATACCCCACTCCTACTCCTATCACTCATAAAGTGTTCGTGGCAAAAGTCGCAGTATGGGTGGATTGTTAAGAACGCTATCTTGTTACACAACATTTAAAGGATTTTATTTAAAACAATTTTTTTGTAAAAAAACGTCATTTAAAAGTGATGGAAGAAAACTTTATATAAAGGAATTGTTGAAAACGACTTTATCTATGTACATACTTTGCGAAGAATCGGTCTTTCATTTACAATGATTTCTTCAGTATTTTTTTTTTTAAATAGTGGGCGTGTCAGTACGCAAATTTAAAAAAATCTTTAAACATGAGCATTAAGCGCACCTAGAGAGTACCATAATATCTCAAAACTACGAAAATCAATTTAGCCGGTTCTTGCATTCAGGTGACGATATATTATAAATGCTTATTATATTATAGGCTTATTATATAATATCATAATAAGCCCAATTTTATTCGCGTTGTACATTGATGCAGTATCTGATATTCTTCCGGGTGGCGTTAATTTTGCAGGCAATCACATAAAAGTACTTCTGTACGCTGATGACCTAGTGTTACTGGCGGAAAATCCTTCTTCTTTGCAACTGCAAATTAATGGATTGCAAACCTACTGTAAAACTTGGGATCTCCATATCAACGTCGCAAAAACCAAGGTCATTTGAGAACCGGCAGAGAAGACGTCCTGGGGTAGGAACTTGGCGCCTTAACAACGAACAAATTGAAGTAGTTCGTGAGTTCAAGTACCTGGATGTTTTGTTGTTGTATAATCTAAACTTTGACAAGCATGCCAGAGAAAAAAGTATTGAAGCCAAACTGGCACTCAACATGATGTGGCCGAAGTTCTTCGCCAATCAAAACATTGACCTTTCTTCGAAGTATCAAGTGTTTAACGCCACAGTTAATACTTGTATGTGCTATGGTGTGCAGGCCTTTGGTGTGAGCCTCCTCGAAGAATTTGAGGCAGTCCAAAGATTCTTTTTGAAGCGTCTATTCCGGCTACCAAATGCGACTCCGACCTACGCTATTCATGTAGAGTCAGGTTTGCCTCCCATCTACGTGCGAAACTTGAAAGCTCATTCTGATTATTTAACCAGAGAGGTTATGAGAAGCGGGAATAATCTTTCCAGGACTATCTTAATAAGATTGCTACAAACCAATGCTTCTCCATTTAAGGATTGGAACCAGCTAGCGATATCTCTCGAACTGAATGTCTCCTTTACTTTAACTAATGTTAACGACTGGCAGAGGCTTTTTGCAATGATCATTGCTAAAGTGGATGACAAATTATACGATCAGCACCTAATTAGAGCATCTTCCTCAGCTTCAAGGTTAATCTATAGGAACCTAAACCATCATTTGCTATCTCACGAAAGTTATTTCAATATAAATGTTTCATCGAAAGTTATAAGCACCATTTTTAGAGCGAGAGCAGAATTAATAAATTTGAATTCCATGCCACACAGAACAGATCTTGAGGAAACGTGTAATCTATACAACATGAGAGTGCCTGAAAATATTCACCACTTCATTGCGGAATGCCCTATTTTACAAGAGATTCGTCGACTATACTTCCGAGTAAGCAATCTGTCCGTAAATGGTCTGTACGATATACTAAACGGAGCTAGGGGGTAGCTTGTTTTGTACAAATACTGCAATCATGCTCTGTTATATCGTAATAGCTTTTAAAAGTCCAAGCTACAACCAACTTTTGCCGTTCTGCTTAAGTTATTGCTTTAATAATTCAAAATTTTTCTTTTATGTTTCAAATCATTTAAAATTGCTAGTTATTTTTTTTTTTTGGAGTTCTAAATCATTTCAAAATTATAAATCTTTATTTTGCAAATCGCTGATCCATTCCATTCCTTTAATCTAGTTTTATACTTAGATACTGATGTACAAATTGCATTTATTTTTTTTTTTGTTTTATTTTATATAAATATATTTTTTTTTCATCTTTTCTGTCGACTAATTGTTAAAGACATAACGAATTAATCTTTTATGCTTAAACGCTAAATCTTGTGTTGTAAATAAGTATTTCTTTCTTTTTCAATTTTCCTTTTCAATTTAACTTCTATGTAATAATTTCTTTAATATCTATGAAATGTCATTTCCGGCAGTCGGCTATTTCTGCCATGCTCGTGTTTTCAAACACAAACTAAACTATTATACATATATTTCATGAAATAAAGAATCTAATCTAAATCTAATCTGATCTATTATAAATGTGAGCTTGCTAGCTCAAACTTTGATATTTCGATAAAATTGTTTTTTTGATTGTTGGCGTCAGATGTGCATTTTAAAAATGTTTAACTCCAGAGCATTTCCGGTCCCGTAACACCATATACTTAAAACTTCAGGTTTCTAGCTCAATATTCAATTTGTTCGATAAATTTCTTTTTTGAGTGTCAGTGGTCGGATTTTAAAAATTCATAAACTCCATTATTTCGGGTCCCTGGAGTCTGCTTTAGAAAGATTTCAAATATTCTGTCAATTTGCCCCAAAACGAAAAAACAGCTGAAGAAATGATTATGATTAAAATTTCAGTTTCTCCAGATTAAATGCCTAATTTTTGCCGACGGACGGACGGACAGATCGTCATTACTTTCGATGCTGATCACGAACATAGTAACTTTTAGGGGATTACGAGAAATATTAAGGTATATAACAAACTTTAAGTTAAATTTAATATACCCTTGGAATTATTAAATATTATACATATAATTATTAATTTTCGTGGTCGTGTAAAAAGTCGATTTAAACAAATTAATTGATTTGATAATTTAGATTCGCAAAGGTATGTAGCTTATTGACTTAATTATTTCACTTGAATTGATACCTAATACTCAGTTGTACAGTATCTATGGTGCTGTAGATTCGCTTTTAGATAGTTTTGTTTAGAAATCGAATGCGGTTAGGTGGAACCGAAAACTGCACTGCACGAATACCAACACGAAATTCAACGCCATTTCATTAAAGTCGCATATAAAAGCCCTCATTTTCATGAGATCTAAAGGAGATCATGGAATTCAGGACCCCCACAAATGCAGCTTTGTTGCATCAAACCCGAAAACACGCGATGCAATGTGTAATTTGGAATTGGCTGTTGCTTACTACTACAAACTTCCACCAGATTTTAGCAAGGAGATGAGAACTAAGCGAGATGTTGTAGATTCGAATACCTTTTAAAAACCATTATTTGTTGATGCAATGCGCCACCTCTTGTCTAAGTCCGACAAATATCGAAGAATATAAGCTGCCAGGAGTAGCTTCTCAAATTTGCCGCTCAGAACTAATTTTTTTTGTGCCACAAATATAACTTCGCACATACGAATTTTTGGAGAAGCTAGACTGTAGATCTTGCACGGGCTAATAATGCCACACTAGTTGTAGTGGGATTAGTACTACACTCTTGAATTTGTTAAGTTTATAATTTCATAAATGTTTCTTAGCACTTTCAGTACCGACATCTAAAAAAGTGCCTGCATTATGCTCAAAATTGGAATTATTTAAAAATATGATAATTTTTTTTTGGAAAAGGGCTCCTACTGTCTGTAAGAACACATTTGTGTGTGGGTTGGTATTGTTATAAGACATAAATGTAGCTTCTTTTAATTGAGTTTCGTATCTTCATATAAAGGGTCTTTCATTAAGGACTTGACAGCTTCTTTTTTAAATACACATGAATTCCATTCATAAACATTTATGAATGGAATTCATGAAACTTTGTTCATTGTCTACCACGGGAACGTATGCAGCCGTCGATACGTTGAACACAATTTGCGATGACTCGGCCGCACATTTCGACCGATACGGCTGCTATTTCTAGTTCAATATTGGCTCTGAGCTCCTCTAATGTCGCCGGCTTGTTGGCATAGGCCAATGATTTAATGTAGTCCCATAAAAAAACGCTAGAGGCGTTAAATCACACGATCTCGGCGGCCAATATGAACTGAGACTTCAATAACTCGAATGTTGCACCCGCTGTGTGGCTTATGGCAACGTCTTCTTAGAACCACATATCACTGATGTCCAATTGATTCGATTGCTCAAAGAAATAAGCTTCCAACATGTCTCTGCAGCGAATGCCATTTAACGTAACGTGACGTTCATTTTCATCGACGGAAAAAAACGGCCCAATGACGACACCGGCATGAAAACCGCACCAAACAGTGACTTTTTGCGAATGAAGTGCTTCTCACCTGTCCAGTAATGCATATTTTGCTTACTGACGAAGCCGTTTAACCAAAAATGCACTTCATCGCTGGAGCTGATTTTGCGATGAAATTCTTCATTTTCTTCCATCATGTCCAGAGCCCAATTCGAGAACGTACTTCGCTTTATATGATCATGTGGCTTGTAGTGGCTGGGGTTTGATACTGATTTCCCATATACTGGAGTGAGGGTGGCACGTTCTTGTCGCCTAGCTTAAACTCGCCGGTTGGGCGGGGATCTTTCACTCACCATTCACCACGCAATATAAATAAATAATTAACGTGCCTATCTGCATTCTCGTACACCCATACTCTTCTCTTTTTGGTAGGTTATGGTGAAATTCTACCCTGTGTGGTCTCTCTCGCATACAATGCACCGCTCCGTTACCATCCAGGTATCCACTTTTTGTTGAGGATGGTCCCTAGTACCTAAAAAATCTTCCTACACCAGCTTACCCCAAACACCACCCACTATTCGCCTTTGTCAACTTACCCCCTTACAGGATCATCATGAATATAAAGAAATTCGATTCAGGTATATTTATCCAAACACATCATTTATTTAATTGTATTAAATCCCGATTATTTCTTACGCAATACAAACAATTCATATTAAATTTAATATTTAATTGTAACTCAAATTTAAAAATAACTATAAAAACTAAAAGCTCTTGACTAGGAAAAAATGCAACAAAGTAATTTGTACGTACCTTTTTCTGTCTGCAGCTGTTGTGCGCACAATAACTGGAACATCTTCTCTTGAGTAAAAATTAAAACAATTCACTACCAACAACCTTTTGTTCTGACATGTAAATTTAAAGGAAATAATCTTAAATAATGTTCGAATGAAATTAATCAACAGGAAAGATTTAATTGAAAAGGAAAAAGAAAACTAAACAAGAACTGAAATCCTCGCTAAATCATAACTATTACAAAGAAAATTTGAATAAAAAACTGAAATCAAAATTCTTTATGAAATGGTAAACACCACTAGCGAGACAAAAAAAAACACAGCTATAGTTGAGTGACATCTGACTCGCGTATGTATCAGAGATCAAGAAGAACTGTTGTTTTCTTCCCAGCTTGTGTACTTCCAGCGCACCGTGATCGCGCCCTCCGTGTGTTGAATCTCGAACCCAGTTATGGAGCACCTTCCAGGGATATCTACACTCGATGGCGTGATGACGCTGTTATGTAACCGTACTGGATGTCCAGATACCCGCCGGTCAATACAGTATTTTATTTTTGATAGTTTTAAGTTTTTTTTTTTTTTTCTTTTATTTGTTTTGTCTATTATCGCTGCCGAACGCACTTTTAATTACCCGGTTTATATATATTTATGTCGCCGGATGCTGTGATCATTCATGGATAATGGAGCTCTTGGGCCTCGTCTTCCCGAATTATTCTTTATTATTTTTTCGTACACGACGGTAGCATGCGTGCTAGACCGTTGATAACTCGCGCTTTTCCGAGCTCCCAAACTTCAAAATTAATTGGTACGAACTCGTATTTATGCGCGATACACTGATTTCTTATTTTCTTATTTAGATTTAAATCAGCTTTAATACAAAAAACAATTCCGAGACAAGTGCTACGGTTACACCTCTTCGTCAGCCGGCTACCAAGAAAAAACCCACTCCACCAAAGCGAGAGCGAACCAAGACTCGAAATCGCCGCTTTCCCATCATGGTGGCAGAAGTCATCATGGTCCACGCTGTAAGCGAGACTCGCCGTGGGCTTCGTTCAAAGGGTTATTTTTATTTCGATGGTTAACATCGATACTGCCGTGCATTAAACGTCGCAGAATCCAGAAACAAATTAAGTTAAAAATTGGTTTCTAAGGGTGACCACTACAAGCTTTAGTTCTTGAGTCAGCTTGATCTTGTAAGGCTGCAGGCCAAGAAACTTACGCAAAATTCGCCATAATGTGGGCGGGCAAAAGGTAGTCTCACTGGCACGGCAACATCGAGCAGCGAATATTCTGACTCAAGTTTTTTCACTAGACTATGAATTGCTTGTCTACTGGGACGAGTTCTCCCTGACAAAATGTTTGTCAATCGCAGAACTACCCCATTCCTAAAGATTGGTCTCCAAGAGAGTTCAGAGCAAATTTCAAATTTTAAGTGCGTATATTTTCGTTGCAGAATTTAATTTATAATAAATTAAATATTGACGACCTATATAGAGACATTTTCGCCTCGTGTATTCAATGTCTCCGTGGCTACAATCCAGCAGATATTCTTCTAGCCTAATTTGTGAGATCCTTGCAGGAATTCGCACACAAGCGACGTATTAACCTTCGCAATAACCATTTGATCTGAGAGCCTGATAGATTGCTTACACATTTAAGGAGAATTCAAATACAACAGTGCTTAAGAAATTCTGAGTAAGGACTGAAATCGCAAAATGGATGTACAAAATATATGAATAGGTAAGAATCACAACAATTTAGCAAATCAGTGACATTGCTGGTGTTACTTTTAAAAGTATCGTCGAAGTTAAAATTCACGAAAACGAATTCCAATTGAATAGGTATTTATTATTTCAAGCTCAGTTGCAACTTCTATACAATAGCGTTATTTTCGGTCCACCCTCGTATTAACCAACACAAAAAAATTTTTTCCACGTTTTCGGTGGGTGAAATATGTAGGTTTGCTTTTCGAATTATTCTTTACTTGTTCAAACAACAACAAACAACTTTTTTTTTTATCTTGCAATCGACATTGATTTATCCATGCGTGGGTATTCGAAAATATTTTAAAGCAAGAGTGCTATCTGAATTCGTGTTGAACTTGTTAATTGAAAACAAATGTTTTAAACTTGAATCGACAAACGATTAAAATTTTAGTAAATTCTATTTGGCAAGGGTGAATTTGTATTAGGGAATTAAATTTTTAGTTTTTTAATCAAATAATAAACCAGGTACAATGGTGGTATGTAGCGGCATCTGATTATTTAGTATAAACAAATTTATGGATTTAGTTGTATTAGCCTGGAGTAATTTGAGAATGTTCGTAAAACCATGGAGAGAACTTAATTTCAATAATGATTTGTATGGGTATATAGAGAGCCTTATTAATAATAAAACGCTTTCCGCTCATTAACTCATATAAAAGCTGTAATGGGTGCAGACTGCAGACCTCAAGAGTGCTGCTCAACATGTTATCGTTGACTACATGTCAATCGTCGACCATTTTGTTCGAGAATGTAACATTTTTTCGTTTCAGCTCGCTCAACGAGTAGGACTTTACCATTGGAACGACAAGGTAATTGAATTACGAATAAATATATTTTTGAAGTCAAACGTTAAATTATTACGCCTTTTATTTACAATAGCTAGCATGAGGTGAGAATTCTATCCAAAGTTAAGATGAGACTGTATGCCAACTGGTATTTTACGTGGTTTTATTTGAGAGAAAACTGGAAGAATAGTCGAAAACTTCAACGACAGGCACTGAATATAGCAGATGAAATCGGCGCAGTCACAGAATGTCAGTACAAAATTCTGATAAGCGCATACGACAAAGCCTGTTGTTTACGGACCATGGTAGACAAAAGACTTACTTGAAAGGAGGAAGAAAATGAGAGCTCTACATTTAATGCGACGAAAGCGACCAATTTAACAACAGACTGTTACCTCTACAAGTGTACAAGGCCAGCCAGGAATTAAATGAAGTTTCAAGCATGGTTTCAATGATGGCAATACCACCTAGTGATATAACCATATACCTACATATATTGATACAAATCGGGTTCTGCTACCAAAATTGAATCTCAGCTTGTTCACCGCTGTAAAGGGCTCAAAGCTCTTGGCTCGCAGCATTAGACAAATCTCTGCTGCGAGCTGATGCACTGGCAAGGAATGGGTGTGCAATGGACCAAGAGCAGGCGCTTTATTCGGTCAAACCACCACTCTGTAATCTCAGAGAAAGAGTGGAATAAAGGATCAGAATGAAAGCCAACAAGAGGTGGAAATCATTGTGACATATCACTAAAATTCTGGCAAAAATATGAAAAGAACCTGACGAACAAAATGTTACTTTATGACAAAAGATAACTGTCTAAGTTGATTGGAACTCTTACCGGTTACAATTTGCTAAGAAACCACAGAGTGGAACTAAACCTCAAGGATAACGAAATCTGTAGAGGCTACGGTGACGAGAAGACCTATTAGGATACACATCACTTTCTCTGTCACTGCCCAAGCCAATGTCACCTGGGGAACAGAACCCTTCAAGATCTGTTTGACATCTCATTTTAAAATATTTACAGGTTTATAAGGACAACCAAATGGCTGGACAACTTGGAGTAGGGAAAGAAAACCAAGCAAAACCAAGCAAAACCAAGGACCAAAGCCAGAACAACGAGGCCAACACCCCAACGAAGGGTATCGCAATGGGTCCACATGGATCTAAGTGCGGTGTAACAGATTCGGTCTGTTCCATCAACCGAGAAACTGTAACTAACCTAGATTTACAATTAGAATATAGAAAGTTGTTGGTCACGCTTCCTTTTTTAAGGCGCTTTGCACAAAAGCATTGTTTTTTCGATAAATTGCTGAATGGCCACTTTGCGAAATAAGCACACGCGCTTTGTTTTCTAGTATCTTGATTGGTGGCAGCTTTTGCTTTAGCAAATTTTGTACAAAATAACGATCAAGTACTACGTTTAAGAACTGTTCGCTTCGCAGCGACCTCAAACTGTGCTCGTTTTCAAATGCTCATCTTCAGAAACATCAAATATCATTTTATACAAAAAATTGCATATGTAGTTATAATGCACCCTTACCAAACCAACAAAAAAAAAACAGCAATTTTAAATAGACAAACCCTTAAACCACAGTTTACCACAGCGTCATAGCTTAAGCGATTTGCGAGCAGAATTATCCTTTGTAAGTTTTCCATTTTCTATTTGCAACTAAAATCAGATGAAAAGTTCTGCAAAACATCAGACTCCATTTCACCTAAATCCGATTTAAACTCTTCTCTGTATACAGAGACTCCACAAGTTTCGTGTGGTCACCGACAACGCAGGAGGTGTATATGGCTAGATGATTTTTTTTGTCCGTCGCCCCTTCGGTCCACTCTCGATTCCTATATGGGGTACTCGCCCATAAACAACACATTTCTTGGCACAGGCAGCAGGATATGGGAAAAGCTGTGAGCCAACCGAATTTTCGCTTCAGAAAAACAAGACCAAACAAAAACGGAAAAGTCTCTCAACTACAAAGCAGAAAATAACCGCAAAAGTCGGTGTGCTGCTCGTGGGTTTCGGAACGGGCCAGCCAAAGTTATAGAAAATCCACACACACAAGGATCCCTAAAAGTGCGAGGACATATTGTCCCACATGAATTATTTTGTTAATTTTAATCTACTTTTTGTTTCCACATGTGTGAGGTTGCGCGGATAATTGTGTCCTGGATTGTTCCTCGCTATATATTCATTATCGGGTAGCGCAAGAAAATCCCATTGTCACCCACTGAGATGGGATGTTTGTTTGTGGTGTGGTATCACCTTCAGTTCTTGGGATATGTTTTTTTCTTCCATCAAGGATAATCAGAAACAAACTGGTGTTGGAAAGCCAAGCTCTTAAAGATATCCCCCTTGTACCTATAGGTACCTACTTAGTTGTAATGGTGAGCCTGCTCTTTTCCTTGTTCCTGCTGCATCTCAACGGAAGAAGTACTTAGCGTTCGGATTTCTAACCTAATTAAAACGTTGGCCATTGTCCGAGGACATTAATTAAAAATTGAAAAAAATAATTATCCTTGAATTTCATGACAAAAAAAAACATTTTACTAAATGCTTCTGGCCTTGCTGCAGAGCTGCGGTGGGTAGTTAAATCCTTGTAATCACAAGCGTGGCAAAGTATCCATATAGCGGTAATATTACATAGAAGACACGTAGCAAGGATTTGCACTTGAACAATGTGATCCTTTTTGCAATTATCTCTATTTTTTCATTCGTTTATTAGATTTTATTTTTGCTACTAATCTGTCGCTTATCCGTCTCGTGTTACTTTTGTTATTTATTTTATAACGTTAAGTGTCCCATTATAGGGGCTGTAAAAATATTTAAATGTTGAAGTGGTGATAAGGTTTTATGAGAAAGTAAGGAAATTATTCCTTCTCTTATATATATATATATATATATAAATGTCGCTATTGTCTAATATTTTAATTCTTTATTGGCACAAATCCATTAGTGAAGTATGAAGCAATGTATTGTCTCTCTTATTTGTGGTTTGTATGCAGTGGCGTAGCGTGGGTTGGGGCCGCCCGGGGCAGACACAATTAATGCCGCCCCTAGAAATTTGCTCACATACTAAAATAAAAAAAACCATTGTCTACGGTTTCAACCAGTTATGTATGTCAATAAACTTCGTAAAATTTCTCTTCAAAATTTTGTCAACTGTTGTTCGTACTACTTTTGAGCAAGTAAAGCAAAAATAAAGCCGCAAATCTAAAATTTAAATTAATTTTCTAAATTAATTACATTCATTTATTTTAGTTTAATAAATAATTAAATTTATTAATAAATAAATAAATAATTTCATATGTAAAAAAAATATTTTTAAACAACAGGATGAATGCATTTCAGAGATTAGAGAGATTAATAATGCCACGAGATTGAAAAATGAAATGAAAAAAACACTTCTCCTCTTCGTAACTAGAGACGAATTGCGCTCAAATGCCAATTATTCCTTTTTCCTCTAATTTAGATCAACATAATAATGAACATGTATTGTGTATTTTATCGAAAAACCGCAAGGAGCGAGCAAACAAGTAAATAAATAATTAAAAGTAATGAAGTTTGATAATAATCGTAATAAATAATAACAAGAGAAATAAATGTATGTGTTCAGGTTTCACTGTTTTTTTTATAGTTCCACAATTTGTTTGTTACTGCGCTTATCACTATGTTATAAGACATTGTATCTTACTGTGTTTAAGTAGACCAAATTTATAAATAAATAAATAAAAAAAAATTAAAGCATTAAATTTATTTTTTAGTCACAGGGAAACAAGTTATATAGGTGGGATTTTTTTTTATTTGCAAGAAACTTTTTTATTTATTTACGGAAAACTTCTTTAAAATGTTATTTTCCTACTTTTCATCAGGCAAAATCTCTTATTTTTCTTTCAGTATCGATAGTGTCTGATGTGATTTGCTGATCTATAGCTATGATGCCCAGATTAAATAGCCTAAGACAGTTCATTGTGGACCTTAAATACATTTTAATAAGCTTCAATTTTGAGAAACTCCTCTAACAGCCGTCATTACTTTGCTATTGTGAGAAAAAGACGAAGCATTAATGCTATGTTAGGCAGGCTAGCTTCCAGCCTAAACTGTAATATACATACATTTTAATAGTTCGAGTGGGCTTTTATTGGCGAGTTCATTTGCTTTGCCTGTATAAGATATAATTGCTCTTAACCGTACGCGTTCGTTCTCAAATTTATCCGTATCAATGTCATCCTCATGAGGTGCAACATCTGAATTGCTTTCATAGTTTTTATCTAAGAGTTTGTCTGTTGCTATATTTCAGCACTGACCCTGTCTAAGGAAGAAAATAATTCTCGCCGCAGTTCATTTTCATAGGATAAAGCAGCATCTATTCGGTCACCAAAAAATATGTTTTTTTTTTATTTTCGTGGGACGTTCCATTAAATTTCCAAGTTTTTCACATACATTTTTAGCATACGTAAAGGCACCGTCTACCAATTCATCTCGTTTTTCTATAAGGAAGATCTGTAATGCATTTATTTTTTGAGCACATTGATGAAGGTTGAGTCCTTCTGTTTGCAAGTATATTTGGGCATTAACTTCGTGCTATACTGGTTTGCAAAAGCCCAAAAAAGGTAGAAATGAAAACAATTCCAGTGCTATAAGCAATGATTCTGCATCCGTCCGTGTGTTAAGGCTTTCGTCTGCCTCCATCAGTTTTTCCAAGGTATTAAAAACGCCCTCACAATGGTTCCAGGTATTCTCGACTGCATCAACTCTTGAACTCCATCTTGTTTCTTGCAGCCTCTTCAATGCTTTGCCTGAAGTACCAAGCAGAACTTTCCAACGGTGTGTGAACATGGAAAAAAATGAATATATGCGTTCTAAGGTACCGAAGAAAGTTACCGAGTAAATTCGCATAGAAAAAACGAAATAACTTATTTGCACGACTCCAGTCTCCAGCTCTACACAGCTTACAGTTGCAATGCATACGCAACGCATACACACAATTGCTAGCGAGAAAAGAGAAAGGTGTATTTTCGAATGCTGAGGTTGTGCACTGTGCTGTAATTTGTGTGTGCTGTAAAAGGTTGTCATTTCTGATAAAATGTATAGTTGAATACTTGGATTTTGTTGTTAAGCAACACAAGGAATGTCTGATTACTTACTGTGAAGCATTGTTAATGCTGGTAAACTTAGTAAAACAATTCGTTGGACTGAAAAAAGAATCCGTTCTATAAAATTTCTTGTACATTTCTTGTGCCCCCATTGCCCCCTCCTCGCTGAGCCGCTGTTTGTATGCAAATAATTGTGATCAACAATCTGGCGGTGTTGCCAGTTACTAAGCATTTTACTTATTATTTTGTACATGCGGCTCTGAAAGAGAAAATTTAGTTAAAAACACTTCGCATTCCCAAAGTGAAATAAGGCCAATCGTAAAAATTTGGCCTTATTTCGTTTGGTATTATTTCACTGTGCCGGGAAATAACTTCACTGGCAATAACTTCACCTCGAGTGGGAAATAACTTCACTTTTTGTTTGTGAAGTTATTGCCTACTGACGGTGAGCAATTACTCCACCGTAAATTTTGTGAAGTCTATAATTTGAGAATTTATCTATTATAACTGAAGAGCAAATGTGAAATGGAGCTATTTATGAGGTTTTTGTATAATTTCATTTAAAACAAAATATAACAATTTATTTTTAGCAATTTATATCGGTGCCGTGAAATAAGGCCGTACGCAATAAGGCCAATTTGGCGTTATTTCTCTTTCCATTGGTGCTGTTTTTGACAATTTGCCCTTGCACCTACTCCAAATAAAACACTGACCCCAAGCATTGCACTGTTTATGGGATTAGTTGCAAGTAGATACCTTAAACAGTGCAGTGCCTACTGCAACCCCCCCGCTTGGGGTCACTGTTTGATTTGGAGTAGGTGAGAGGTACTGTTCTTGAATTATCATAAAATGTTAAGAGAAGATATTGCTCACCTATTGTGGGCAATAACTACACAAAAAAAAATGAAGTTATTTCCCACTCGAGGTGAAGGTGTATTGCCCATGTGAAGTTATTACCCGCTAAAATATATTTGCTTGTTGTTGGCTTTTTTTGATAATACTATTAAATGTGTTGATAATGTGATACACTCGAACACGTACATACAATTTTATAAGAAATTCTTTGTTTTGTTTTTAACATCAATATTAATCAAATTCATTTTTTAACATACATACTATACATTTTCATTTCAAAATTATTACAAAAGTACAAATTGGGAAACGAGAAATTAATTGTTTCTAAAGGCTCTCTATCGCATCTAAAAACTCTTGAGAATGGCGTATTAAATGCGCACCCTCATTTCTGTGAATATGGAGGAAACACTATTTTTCTGACTTAATTTCAGCTCACACTTGTGTTTTTGACGGTTTTTTTTTTTAAATGTAGCCTGCAAAATAATAAAACTCATTTTCGCCACCGAAATCAACCGTTTTGTAGTCAGATTCGGGTTTGAAAATGTTTTTCACATTGTCCTACTTTCCTGAAAATGTTCTTTTAAATGAACAAATGAATTGAAATGGAGTCAGTAACTTGTTATTTCCATCTCGGTTGCGTAAAACCGCGAAGGTATTTTCCAGACAATCTCGATTAAGGTTTCTCGTTAAAGGACCTAAATACCATCTGCACTTAAATGGCTTTCTGAAGCTCAAAAAGGTACAACGGCTTGCGTGCCTTGGTATCTCCGGAGCCATGCGAACCTGTCCAACAGCTGCCATAGAGGCAATAACAGGAATCACACCTCTCCACATATACATTCAAAAAGCGGAGATCCGCAGTGCAATAAGTCTAATACAGTTAAACGAGATAAGTCTTAATGATCACCCGGATCTAAAGACCCTTCTCGATGAACTACCAGAACTTAACATGAACTGCGCGGTCATAGACCGCATTCAAAAAACACTATGCTTCAACAAACGGTTCTCCACGGAGATCCCCAAGAGAGAAGCATGGGTTAGTAATAACTCACCAAACAGCCACAACGGCATAAAGTGGTATACGGATGGTTCTAAATTGGAAACGGGGGTAGGAGCGGGAATATACGGACCACACAAACGCTTTACGATACCCATGGGAAAAAGTCCCAGCGTATTTCAAGCAGAGCTCCACGCCATTCAAGAATGCGCCAGCCATATTATTTTATCTGGCATAAAAGGTGCAACCATCCATATTTTCACGGATAGTCAAGCAGCTATAAACGCCCTTAGCTCGTATACCATTGACTCCAAATCAGTCATGTACTGCTTCAATACCCTACAAACACTCGGAACAAGAAACAAGACCAAATTATGGTGGGTTCCGGGTCATGTCGGGGTAGAAGGTAACGAAAAGGCCGACGAACTGGCCAGAAAAGGTTCAGAAACACCTTTCATAGGTCCCGAACCTTTCTGCTGCACTCCGAGATCAGCAGCAACGGCAGCAATTAAAAGCTGGGAACATAGAAAATGTATCTCTCTTTGGGATAACATCCCAGGTCTAAGACAGGCCAAACGAGCCTTTCGGCCCTTCAATCATAATGCCAGCAAATGTCTAAACCTAAGCAGGCCCGATATCAAAAACCTAGTAGGTTACCTTACTGGTCACCAATGTTTAAGATATCATCTACACAAAATGAGAATATCAGACTCTCCTGAGTGCCGACTCTGTCTTGAAGAGGACGAGTCAGCTGAACACATTTTATGTGAATGTCCAGCCCTTAATGGAATTAGAAAGAAGATCTTTTTCAGGGAGCAAATGAGCCCCGAGGACATAAAGAATTCTTCTACTGGTAAAATTGTCCGCTTTACACGGAAAATGGAAATTCTACTAGTTTAAACTTTTCTGGCCCATACGGTACAAAAGATCTTTTAGGTCGAAGTACCCCCCCTTATAAATCGCCTTGGCGAGCCAGAAATTAAAAAAAAAAAAAAAAAAAAAAAAAATGGCTTTCTGGATTTTTTGGGGTCTTTTAACTTAGACGAATTAAAAATATCGTATAACCTGTCTAATATTTCTATCATTTTAGCAGTATTTATAGATATATTAGGTACAATGTTTTTTAAATTAAAAAACAGTTTGCCTTTATCTTTTAAAAACATGTACACTCTTGTTTTTATACCCTATTCTAGGGGTATATTAATTTTGACGCATAGTTTGTAACATACCTTAATATTGCCCGTAGACCCCTAAAAGTTACTATATTTATGATCAGCATCGATAGTAATGTCGATCTAGCCATGTCCGTCCGTCCGTCCGTCCGTCCGTCCGTCCGTCCGTCCGTCGGCAAAAATTAGGCCTTTAAACTGGACCTAGAGAGCTGAAATTTTAACCATATACTCTCTAGGGTCCCGAAATAATCAAGTTTAAGAATTTTTGAAATCCGCCCACAGACACGCCCACAAACTCAAAAAAACCAAATTTTGGAAAAAATCGAATTTTGAGCTAGAGAGCTGAAATTTTTTATATATGATCTATGGCCCATAAAACTGATTGGGACATAAAATTTTCAAAATCCGCCCACTGACACGCCCACAATTAAATAAAACAAATTTTGGGAAAAATTGAATTTTGAGCTAGAAAGCTGAAATTTTTTATATATGATCTTTGGCCCATAAAACTGCTTGGGACATAAAATTTTGAAAATCCGCCCACTGACACGCCCACAATTAAATAAAATTTTTTTTTTGAAAAACCAAAATTTGAGCTAGGGAGCTGAAATTTTTAATATATACTCTCTAGGGGTCCTTTATGCTCATGTGTAAATATTTTCAAAATCCGCCTACTGACACGCCCACAGTTATTATACCCTATTCTAAGGGTATATTAATTTTGACGCATAGTTTGTAACATACCTTAATATTGCCCGTAGACCCCTAAAAGTTACTATATTTATGATCAGCATCGATAGTAATGTCGATCTAGCCATGTCCGTCCGTCCGTCCGTCCGTCGTCAAAAATTAGGCCTTTAAACTGGGCCTAGAGAGCTGAAATTTTAACCATATACTCTCTAGGGTCCCGAAATAATCAAGTTTACGAATTTTTGAAATCCGCCCACAGACACGCCCACAAACTCAAAAAAACCAAATTTTGGAAAAAATCGAATTTTGAGCTAGAAAGCTGAAATTTTTTATATATGATCTATGACTCCTAAAACTGCTCGGGATATACAATTTTCAAAATCCGCCCACTGACACGCCCACAAAAAAATAAAACAATTTTATTGAAAAACCAAAATTTAAGCTAGGGAGCTGAAATTTATAATATATACTCTCTAAGTGCCCTTTATGCTCATGTGTAAATCTTTTCAAAATCCGAATACTGACACGCCCACAATTTTTTTTTTTTTTTTAAATACAAAGTTTGAGCTATTGAGCTGAAATTTATAATATTTACTCTCTAAGTGCCCTTTATGCTCACGTGTAAATTTTTTTTTAATCCACCTACTGACACGCCCACAATTTAAAAAAAAAACTTTTTTCACACGCCCACAAACTCAAAAAAACAAAATTTTGGAAAAAATCGAATTTTGAGTTAGAAAGCTGAAATTTTGTATATATGATCTATGACTCCTAAAACTGCTCGCGATATAAAATTTTAAAAATCCGTCCACTAGGGGCCCTTTATGCTCATATGTAAATATTTTTAAAATCCGCTTTTTGACACGTCCACAATTTAAAAAAACGCTTTTATCCATAAAGCTATGAGCTATGAAGTACAAATTTGAAATATATACTCTCTATGGACGCTCAATCTCCTGTTTAAATATTTTTATAATCCGCCAACTGACACGCCCTCGCCCTCTTTGCAAAGTATGTACCTATATAGATAAAATCATTTGTTATATCCTATTCTAAGGGTATATTAATTTTGACTCATAGTTTGTAACATACCTTAATATTGCCCGTTGACCCCTAAAAGTTACCATATTTATGATCAGCATCGATGGCATCGAGCCATGTCCGTCCGTCGGCAAAAATTATTCCTTTAAAGGAATATAAGAGAGCTAAAATTTTAACCATATATTCTCTAGGGTATATTAAGAAATTTTTGAAATCCGCCCACAGACACGCCCACAAACCCAAAAAAACAAATTTATCGAAAAATCGAATTTTGAGCTAGAAAGCTGAAATTTGTTATATATGATCTTTGAGATAAAATTTCTACAATCCATCCACTGACACGCCCACAATTAAATAAAACAATTTTATCGAAAAGTCAAAGTTTGAGCTAGGAAACTGAAATTTAATATAGGGACGGGCTTCAGTCCGCTTGGGCGAACTGTTGGATACCCTATTCTTATTCCTATCCCTCATAAGTGGGCGTGACAAAAGTCTAAATATGGTTGAATTGTTAAGAACGCTCTACATATTTTGTTATATAACATTTAAAGGATTTAATCGAAAAAACGCCCCTTAAGTGGGCGTGGCAGACAGCTTTATATAAAGGAATTCTTCAAAATAACTTTAACTACATACTTTGCGAGCAACGATGTATAAAGCTCCGCTAGCGCCCGATATACTTAATGCGCCCGATATACCTAATGTAAATTTCAGTTTCTGGATGGCCGAGTCGGTACTAAAACCATTGGTTTGTCTCACCTGATTACGAACAGGTAGTTTCTTGATTTAATTTTACGATTTTTTTAAATCCTTTGAAAATATCTATGGGTAAAACCAAATGCAATATGAAAGAAGTGTATACTACGTTTATGTTGTAAAATAAAATTGGGATTAGGTAGATAAATTCAATTTTTATGATGCGTTTCCCAAAAAGGTCATAAAATTAGACTTTTTTTCGTCTCAGTAACTAAATCTACCTGTAATCATATTTTAAATCAAATTAAAAGGCATCAAGAGTAACAGGCACCTTAGTTCAAGACATAATTTCATAGAAACAAGAAATATGGGTAAAAAAAAATTCATTAACTAATGTTTGAAATCAATCCTTTTTGCCTGTTTTCACAAATTGCAGGTTGCTTTGTAGGTTTTCTTGTAGTGGTAGGAGCTGGAAGTGTGCGATTGATGAATGACTTACACATGTTGGAATGGTAATATTTGATAGAGGTAGTGGCAGTTAAGAAATTACAAATACGGGCCAATTTCACTTCAATACATGACCAAAAACTCATAAAACTGAAAAATACCGAAATCAGTATACCTGCTAAGATTCCATTAAGGGAGACACAGTTTATTTGGGTTTCCTTCCTCGTTTTGACAATGTTTATACACAATGATTCTACCTCAATCCAAACGCCACCTGCTTGCTAGAGGCCAACAAAAAAAATGCACAATGATGATAGTACTATAAAGTCTATATACAATGCCCCTATTGAATATTGCTTATATCTTTGTATATATACTTTAAAGTATATATAAAAAGCTTATATTCATCAGACACAAACTTACACCTTCCATCCTATTGACCTGAAATAAATCCCCACCAAAGAGCAAAGCCACGAAATAAATCCCTCCCGCTCGGATACCCTAATTAATATTATATATATAATATATATATAAAATATTTTGTATGCAATTTCGGATGCCCTACCACTATTTAGTATTCATTTTACTTTTGTAAGTGAAGGACTTTAACTGTGTGCATTTGAAAATCAAAACCGCAATCGAATTCAATTTAATTCAATTGAAATCTTTAATTATTATTTAACAGTAAGATTAAATATCTTATTTAGTAGTGCAAGTGTCAGTGAAAAATTCAATTGGAATTATAAGGTAATTTTTTTTATTATCAAAAAATAAAAAATATAAAAATTATCAAAACATATATTGAACTCTGAGCATTTACACAAGTGTAATAAACCAATGTGCATTTGACAATCAAAACGCAAAACCGCAATCCAATTCAATTTAATTCAATTGAAATCTGTAATTATTATTTAACAGCCTTACACAGTAAGATTAAATATCTTATATAGTAATATCTATATTAGTAATATAGTTTTAGTGAAAAATTCAATTGGAAATATAAGGTAATTTCTTTTATTATTAAAATATAAATACCTACTGAACTCTGAGCTAACTAACTGAAGTTAGTAAAACACCTAGCTATAAAATGCCTAGAACAACAAGAGTCTCTGCATCTCAAAGACGATTAAATAGTTTAAATCGAATCAGGAATTTGCGTTCCGATTCTAGCTTTCGCCAAACAGAACAGGAAATAAACACACGTCAACATGCTAATCGACGCAGAACTTGTCGGAACCGACAGGAGGAACAGGCACGAAATACGGAGCAGCGCAGATCGAGACGCCAAAATACGGAATTTAGGGCACGTGAACAGGAACGCAATACTCATGAACATGAAATGCGACGCGAGAACTCTCCATACAGGGCACGTGAACAGGAACGCAACACTCAGCAACATGAGACGCGACGCGAGAACTCTCCATTCAGGGCACGTGAACAGGAACGCAACACTAATGAACATGAAATGCGACGCGAGAACTCCCCATACAGGGCACGTGAACAGGAACGCAACACTCAGGAACATGAAATGCGACGCGAGAACTCCCCATACAGGGCACGTGAACAGGAACGCAACACTCAGGAACATGAAATGCGACGCGAGAACTCCCCATACAGGGCACGTGAACAGGAACGCAACACTCAGGAACATGAAATGCGACGCGAGAACTCCCCATACAGGGCACGTGAACAGAAACGCAACACTCAGGAACACGAAATGCGACGCGAGAGCTCTCCATACAGGGCACGAGAACAGGAACGCAACACTCAGGAACATGAAATGCGACGCGAGAACTCCCCTTACAGGGCACGTGAACAGGAACGCAACACTCATGAACATGAAATGCGACGTGTAAACTCTCCATACAGGGCACGTGAACAGGAACACAACACTCAGGAACATAGAATGCGACGTGAGAACTCCCCATACAGGGCACGTGAACAGGAACGCAACACTCATGAACATGAAATGCGACGAGTGAACTCTCCATACAGGGCACGTGAACAGGAACGCAACACCCAGGAACATAGAATGCGACGTGAGAACTCCCCATACAGGGCACGTGAACAGGAACGCAACACTCAGGAACATGAAATGCGACGCGAGAACTCCCCATACAGGGCACGTGAACAGGAACGCAACACTCAGGAACATGAAATGCGACGCGAGAACTCCCCATACAGGGCACGTGAACAGGAACGCAACACTCATGAACATGAAATGCGACGAGTGAACTCTCCATACAGGGCACGTGAACAGGAACGCAACACCCAGGAACATAGAATGCGACGTGAGAACTCCCCATTCAGGGCACGTGAACAGGAACGTAACACTCAGGAACATGAAACACGAAGGGAGAATGCAGAATATAGGGAAATGGAACAAGTACAAAACACACGGGAGCATGAAGCAACACGCCAAAACCCAGAATTTCGATACATGGAGCAAATGAGGAACTCCCAGTTAAGAAGACAATCACGTAGTCAAAGTCTCCGGAATCAGGAAGAAAATTGCATGCATTCGACTCTAAGAGTTCGCCTTCATCGAGTTGACGCAACCAACAGGGTAATTGAGAGTCTTCGACAATCCCAAAGAAATCAAGAGACTCGTCGAAACATGTCTCCAGATGAATACAATGGACATTTACTTCTAGCTGCAAGAACTCGAAGACAGCGCTACCTTCGTGAATATAATACCACTGTACGACAAGGGCCCACAGAAGTCTGTATCTGTTGCGGGGGACTTTGGTTCAAGACACAAATAAAAACCTTAAAAAGATCTATAATTGAAAGAACTTTTTCCACAGAATTCTCAAGTAAAGTATTTTGCTTAGCAACTCAAACCCCATCCGATTCTGATAAACTTTCCTTTTGTTCATATTGTAAGACCCAAATTTCTAAAGGTAAAGTACCCAATATCTGCCTAACAAATGGTCTCGAGTTTCCAGTAATACCTGAATGTTTAAGGGATTTGACATGTTTAGAACAACGTCTTGTAGCTCCACGAATACCTTTTATGCAAATTAGGTCTCTTGGATGTGATAGACAGTGTGGGTTAAAAGGTGCAGTAGTTAATATACCACTTACTGTAAATGACAATATTTCTGCGCTTCCGCGTACCTTCGATCAAACGCATGTGATTCAACTACATTTGAAACGTAGAATAGCAAACGCTCATAGCTTTATGAGCGAAACTATTCGTCCCGCCAAAGTGTATAGGGCAATTCAATACTTGCTAACAACACCTCTATACTTAGAGGAAAATGTTACATTGGCACAAAACTGGATGACGGAAATGCAAAACGCTGATGAAGTTCCTTTTATTGCAGCGGAAGCAGATCGCGCAGTTGTGCAAGAACTTTTGGAGAATAGAGGTGAGGCAGAAATAGTTGAGGACGACCAGTTAGCACCGGAGAATTTAAATCCTGGAGGCCAAGAGACTTTACTTAATAACGTTCCAATAGAAAATGTGTCAACAGATCAAATCGCAATTGCTCCGGGCGAAGGGCGACGACCACTGGATATGATCTTTGATCGACATTCCGAAGAGCTTTCCTTTCCCAGTATTTATTGTGGGCAAGCCAGGAGATGTCCGCAAATGTCATACAGCAAAATCGCTAGATCTGAATTGAGGCGATATGACAGGCGTTGTGCAACCGTAGATAAATTGCTATATATGTACAAAAAATACGAACTTCTGAGTATTCGAAATGCAATTTCAATTTGTTTACGCAAAAAAGCTGGGCGAGAAAATATAAATACTGCGGAGAATATGTTAACCGAATCGTATGTCAACAATTTAGTGCAACATGACGATGGCTACCATGTTCTTAAAGGCATAAGGTCATCACCAGCTCACTGGGAATCTGAAAAAAAAAAAACCATGGCAATGATAAGGCAATTCGGCCTACCAACGTTCTTTATAACGCTTTCGGCTGCAGAAACAAAATGGCAGGAACTCATAGTGATTCTAGCTAAGGTTGTGGATAAAAACGATATAACGATGGATGAAGCAGAGTCTATGGAGTTTTCACAAAAATCCCGGCTAATAAGAGCAGACCCAGTGACATGTTCCCGTTACTTTGACCATCGCTTTAGAACACTGTTTAAATTATTCAAAATACCTGGAGGAATTTTTGGTGATAATAATGTGGAGCGCTATTACTACAGAATTGAATTTCAGCAAAGAGGTTCCCCGCATGTCCATGGTATATATTGGTTAAAAGATGCACCGAAGCTGGATTTGGAGAATGAAGACAGCATTAAAGCAGCCCAGGATTTCATTAACAAGTATTGTTCAACCGACGGAGGAAATCAGGAGTTAAAGGATTTCATTGTTTACCAGCGCCACTCACACGCCCGATCATGCAGGAGAAATGTGAGAAACGCCTCAGTATGTCGCTATGGAATGCCTTATTTTCCAATGGAAGAAACTCTTATTTTGAAACCATTCAAGGAAGAGGAACAAGCGAATTCTGATATGAATGCGTTAAAAAGGACTTTAGACATGATTGAACTGTTTATTAATTCTCCATCGACAGAAGATTTAAGTTTTTCTGAATTTATTACTAAGCTAAGAATAACGAAAGAACAATATATTCTGAGTATCAGATGTAGTCTAAAGAAACCTTCCCTCTTTCTCAAAAGAAAGTTTGTAGACCGAATGCTGAATGTTTATAATCCTGCTATTTTGGGAATGCATAGAGCAAATATGGACATTCAGTTTATATTAGATGCATATGCTTGCGTAGGATATATTTTAAACTACATCAATAAGTCCAGTCGTGGTGTGTCAAAATTATTGCGGGAGGCTATGGAAGAAATCGCAAATGGAAATTTCACCATCAAGCAAAAATTACAGCACTTGGGCAATCGTTTTATTTCAGGATCAGAAATTTCGGCTCAAGAGGCAGCATATAGCATTTTAGGCATACCTATGTCAAAGTGTAGTAACGCGGATGTATACATTAATACATCTAGGGCAGAACAACGCGTGAGAATGGTGAAGTCTAGACAAGAACTTCAACAACTGAACGCTGATTCCACAGATATATGTATCCCAAATTTAATTGATCATTATACCCAGCGCCCAGATTCACTTGAGAGCTTGTGTCTAGCGGATTTTGCTGCTATGTACAATTTTTCCAAAACTGTAGTTGCAAGAGCAGAAAATGAGGATGAACCAGAGGATAATTTCGCAATCAACCCAAATCAGCCACTTCGTTTAAAAGATGAAAGTGGATATATTCGTAAGCGAATTCAGCCCCACGTAATCCGCTACAGACGGTTTCGCATCGAAAATGATTGCAATGAATTCTTGAGAGAACATATAATGCTATTTGTGCCTTGGAGAAATGAAGAACAAGATATTCTATCCGTCAATATTGAGACTATGTTTCAGACAAACTTCGAACTTATCCAATCTAACAAGAATAAATATGAGGCTTTTCGTGATCAAAATATGTTAGATGAAGTAATGGCTAAGATTTATGATGATCAACATCCACCGCTGCAGGAGGAAAACTTCGATGAAGAATTCGCTGTATTTGCAGTTCCCGAGGTGAATCCTAATGAAAATGTTGTTGCTGATAATCCAGGAGATGAGGTGAGAGTAATAAAAACGCCCCATCTTATCCCACAGGAAGAACTGTTGAGTAAAATTCAAGGGCTTAATTTCAAACAGAGAGTGTACTTACAGCATGTTCTTCATAGCATCAAAGAAAATATCAAATTTTGTGAATTTGTGGGGGGTGGTGCAGGCGTTGGCAAGAGTAGACTCATATCAACTATTTTTCAAGCCATAACGAAGCGACAAAATGACATTCCTGGAGCTGATCCGAATCTAGTCAAAGTACTACTTTGTGCTCCGACCGGTAAAGCAGCATTTGGCATCAATGGACTTACTCTTCACTCAGTATTCGCCTTACCTGTTAATCAATCATCTGGACAGTTGGTGCCCCTGAGTTGCGATATTGCCAATTCCCTTTTTTCAAAATTAATTGCTTTGAAACTGCTTATCATAGATGAGATTTCCATGGTCGGAGCAAGAATGTTTGCCAATTTAGATGCTCGTTTAAAACAAATTTTTAAAACTCGATTAGCTTTTGGGGGCATTTCCGTGGTTGTATTTGGGGATCTTAAACAATTACCTCCAGTAGGCGATCGCTGGGTTTTTGCTCCAAATCCAGCCGATCCGTATGCAGTAATAGCTGGTACACCTCTATGGGATGCGTTTAAATATTTTGAACTCACAGAAATAATGCGGCAACGAAACGATCGGGTGTTTTCTATTGCACTCAATAACATGGCCACGGGTCAAATGACGGAGGAAGACATTCATCTTATAAGGCAACGAATCGTGACATCTCTTATGGATATTCCATCGGAGGCAGTTCACCTATTTTGGTCAAATGCAGAAGCAGATGAGTATAATTGCTTAAAGCTCAGAGAGTTACCCTCACCTGAATTTAATGCTGATGCAACTGATAGAGTTAAAGGACCTACTTCTGATAGTAATAAAGTAAATATTCTTCGATCCGTACAGGGATTTAAAACTTCCGAAACACAGGGACTTCCAGCTAAGTTACTTCTAAAAACTGGTGCAAAGTACATGATTACTTCAAACATAAATACTTCCGATGGCTTGGTAAACGGAGCAACTGGGAAATTAGTTGATATTGACTTTATTACTAACAGAGAAAATATCTCAATTCCAGAAAGGGTTTGGTTTTTGTTTGAAGATGAAACGGTTGGATCCTTAGGAAGATTAAAACGATCTCATTCCCGGGAACCAAAATGGACTTCTATTGGAAAGATTTCAAAAGTTTTCCAATATCGCAGAAATCAACACATTTCAATTGAGAGGCTTCAATTTCCAGTAGTACCTGCGGAAGGCATAACTATTCATAAAAGCCAAGGAGCTACTTATAACACAGTAGCGGTACACTTACGTCCGGGAATGAGCCGTGCATCCATGTATGTAGCATGCAGCAGAGCAACATCTGCTGAAGGGCTGTATATAGTTGGGAGTTTTAAACCTCCTAAGCCATTTTCGTCATCAGACCCAGTTCAAATCGAGTTGAATTCTCTTTGCAATGAGAAGGCATTACAAACATCTCACGACCACATGTGTAACTCCATAGATCGGCTCATTATTGCATACCAAAACGTACAAAGCCTAAACGCTCATTACCTTGATATCAAGTCTGACGAAATCTTACTGATGTCACAAATTCTTTGCTTTGTGGAAACTTGGACAATACCATCAGAATCGTATTTAATTGAGGGTTTTGAAGTATTTGCACGAATCGATGGAGCAGGTACTGTTCAGAGGGGAAGAAATGGTATTATGTGCTACGCCAAATCTGGAATTTGCAATGAAATAAGCATTCTGAAAATAAACAACCTTAATCTTCAAAAGGCGACAATTTTACAGTATATCCTTTTCAAATTTAAGCACATCCACTATTTAGTGGTTTATAGACACGGTAACTTTCCTAAACATGCCCTAAAATCAGAAATTAAGAAACTGTTTGATGAGTATCAAATGGAAAAGTTAGTTGTTTTAGGTGATTTCAATATAGACTTAAATGGTATTGCATGTAATGAGTTGATAAGCTCCTTTCTGCGTAATAAGAATCTGCAATCACTTCTCCCTTCCAGATGTGCCACGACATCAGGATTGACACAGATAGATTGGGCTTTTAGCAACTTCCAAGACACTATATTTGCAAAAACATATGAAACTGTTTTCAGCTACCATGATGCTATAGTTGTATTTATTCAGTCCTAATTTCGACTTTGTATTCAATATGATGTATTATGGAGGTTGTGATTGGAAGTTGCTCACTCGATTTGTCTCACATGCCAAAAACGATCGTAATGTGTTCATTGATTGACACCAATTCTTTTAAAGGGTCTGAAGTCTGTTCAAATTACTTTTTCTACCATCACTATTAAAATGCTATTCCTTTTATTCTTGCTTTTTTCTTTCTTTGTTTTAGCTAAACTAAAAACCCTTAGTAAACAATATGGCATCTCAGATAATTGCAGCACTTTTAATTGTAATTTTTTAATAAATTTTTTAGGTAACTTATTCCTTTTTATTATTTTACCTTAAAAGGGATTAGGCCTACGGGGGATACCCTTGTAGGTGCCGTGAAATAAGGCCTTTCGAAATAATGCCATTTTTTGAAAATATTGCCTTATTTCGCTTTCATAAAGTGAAATAAGGCCATATATTTTTAAATATGGCCTTATTTCGTATTACCTTATTTCACAGCACCTTAAAAAAACGCGCCTGATATCTTACCTCTTGGTGGTGTGGAAAAAGATAGATTCAACTTATTTCGGTCAACATGATTTTGGCTTTAAATTCTTAATAAAGAGTGGGGTAAATTTTAATGCTTACTAAGGCAACCGTGTAAAAGCTAAATGGAGATAGCTTACTGAAATCCGTAATCGTCACAGTGAATGCAAATATCCTATGTTCCCTTTACTGCAAATACAAAATAAACAGAGTGTAGTAATGCCTGGGACTCGACTCGAAGTCAATACATTTTTCTGCCACGAACATTACTAAGGGGCGTTGTTTTTACAAAAGCTTCGTTTTTTTCGATAAAATATTTTAAATGTTGTACAAAATAAAAATATGTAGAGCGTTCTTAACAATTCAACCATACTGAGACTTTTGTCACGCCTACTTGATGCGGAATAGGAATAGGAATAGGGTATCCAACAGTTCGCCCAAGCGGACTGTAGCCCGTCCCTATGTTTTTTTCTCTGAGAACTAACACGCGTCACCCCGTATAGTGTTTCCTTCACTTGTTTCGCACCACAGACAAGAATTCAAGTCAATACGACTTTGAAAATAGGTATATTATGAAAAAAGGTAAGAACCGCCGACCCAACCTTATTGCAAAACCAGTGTGACCAACCACCATAAAAACTAGCAAATAAAGAGTCAAATCATTTTTATTGTTACTTGGCCGAACAGCGGATTTCATTATTTTTAGCGAAGTCAAAGCAAAGAAGAAGCATTTATATATATCTTCCTGTATCCAATGTGCTTGTAATAAAAGGCCGACCGTGAAGCAAGAAGGCCTACTTCAGCATACACCAAAAGTACCGATCCCATTTGCCACCACACACGTCGCGTTGATCATGGGCCCGTTTTCGAAAAGTTCCAGAGGAAATGTTAATTTGCTGGTATGCGTATACAGTTTCACGAGGTTTGTTTTTATGAGAGCAGTTAAGTCTACTGAAAAAACGTGTCGTGAAGTTCCTTGAGATGTCAGAGTACTTTGGTATGCCGAAATGAATCGTTAGCTATAGAGGAAGTGCCTCTAGGCGAGGATAACGTCATTCACCACATAAAGAATGCTACTGGAAGTCGTCGCGCTAACGGTCAAGTTGAGCGCTACAATTTTGACTGCAGTACGTAACTTGACTCAGAGTTCCAAAGGTAAGGAGTGGGATAGGTGACTTAAACACATACACTTGACACTGAGCGACACGAAAACGAGTACCACTAGGTTTTCCCCATATCAACTGTTGATGGGACACTCCCCTAGAAACAAACTGCAGAACAGGTTGGTGCAAGTATTGCAATTTTACTCGGAGTACGAAGAGGGGCTTCCTTTGAAAACACTTAGAGATAAATCAGCTGAAAATTTCGCAAATTCTCAAATCAAGCCAGAAGAAGCGGTTCGATAAATGAAGACGGCGTCCTGCACTTCACAAGGCTGGAGACATGGTGTTGGTTGAAAACGATCATTAATCTCCTGGTACGTCAAGAGAGCTTTAACCGAAAAACAAAGATCCGTTTCTGGTTCCTCAGGCGATTGGTAAGGATGGATACCTTATCGAAGATATTCCTGGCGCCGGCTGCCATCAAAGAAAACGTTTATGGTCCTGGGTAAATGAAACCGTGGCTTAATCTACCGGAGGACGATACTGATCACACTGTCGAGGCCGATACCACCGCCGCAGGGTCGAATTACGAGCGTGTTTGACTTTGAGTTTTAAATCAACCCTCGTCGAGTGTAGACGTGTGCCTCTTATCTCTTTTATTTATTTGTTTAACATATTTTCTTTTACTTTTACTTTAACATACAAAAAATAAACATCCGTACAATAATAATGGATCTCTTTTATTGTTTGTAACAAATGTCGTAAAGGCTGGCTGATAAGTTTACAAAGTCTTACAAAAGCCCGTCAGAAAGAACACATACGGCATATGAATTCATAAGATTGAATCAGTGGTGTTATCGACGTCAAAATCAAAGTCTGAAAAAGAGATGGTGACTGTGGCATCCCTGAAGTAGTTTATTGGCATGACCCTCAATGTTGGGGTTTATGACGTCACCCATAACAAGTGTTGTTATGAGAGAGACAAGAGGAGCCTTGAATAAGGAATACCCTCAAATCTAAGAGTACGTACCTGGATCGTGCAGAACATTTTATCAAAGAGGAGTTTTATAACCTCCTGAATGATGGCTACGGAGCCTGTCTGCAGTATGATGTCAAAAATTTGCACGGGGATTTTCATACTAAAATTGGCAAGGAAAACATCTTCGCCGGATTATGCGACAGGCAGAGCTTCGACGAGCAGACAACAACTAACAGCTAAGGACTTGATTTTGGAGCAGCTCATAGTACTGTGGTAAGTAGCGCTAGGGATACACATAGCAACTTGGCGCTCTCCAGATAAACTAAACTCCAAACAAGTCGACCATACGCACGCATCCAACGTCGCTAGCATGCGCAAAGTTCGAGAGGCAAACGTCGATTCTTACCATTTTCTTAAAAATACGAGTATGTATAAAGCATTCGCAGCCCATATAGGTCTTAAAACTTAGCTTTTAAAACGATTCGGGTTTGCTAAGTGGTAGGGCCCTACCGATTCCGACTCCGCCGACTTCGAACGGCAAATTTGAGAAGCTTTTCACAGCAATTGGTACTCTTGTATGTTTGTCGGACTGTGTAAGAAAATGTTATGTGTTACTAGGCCACGGCGTAATTTTCATCTAACGTCCAACGCACTTACCACTGAGCCATTGCTCCCATTTTGTTACTGCTGCTAAGTTTACAGCTCGACTACTCAAACGACGTTGGAGGCCTAAGCATACCTGGAGTAGCCATAGTCTACAGAGAGCGGCTGAATACCAAATCATCAATCAAGTATGGGCTGAAGAAAGCATGACCTATGAATAATCTCAAAGAAAAGCGATCCTATGTTTTGAAAGAACTATTGAAGCATATCCCTACTTAATGTCACATAGTTCAGGGCTGCTCAACTTTTTTAGCAGTCGGGCCAAACGGACGATTCAGGCATTTTCGGTGGGCCACTGATGGTTGTTAATAACTTTTATAATTTTTTTATAATAAAAAATTCAATATTATGAAGTGTAATAGTCGTTTATTAAAATAAGAAAAAAAGGGCATTTAATACCAAATAACGAAACAAAACTATATACATATGTAGGTATCTTAAATAAAAATCTTACTAAAATTAATGTGATTTCTGACATTGTTTACTTATGTTAGGCATCAAATCGGATGTCGTTATGTTAGGTATTTATTTTTTACATAATGAAGATTTGGAAAAAAACCTTTTCCCAAATATTTGTCGATCCAAAACTACTTAAGAACTGCAAGGCCAGGTCTGTTATTGCAGGTACTAACTTCCAAAAATCTGCAAAATCTTCTGAAGAATTTTGTGGTTTGAAAGATACTTTCTCTCTAAAAAGGTTTTTTAGTGAAAATTGATTTTGCAGTTCAGTGAGTTCCAACTGAATATCGGCAGGATAAATAATTTATTCTCTCAAACTGATTATGAAGGGATTTACAAAAATTTGTATATTTATTTTGTTTTGTACCCTCAAAGTCCTTAAATCTGCTCCCAAACGACTAATAAACATTATATTTTGGTTTTGTACTAAGAACAGTTGATAGTGGCGATATTGAGCTTCTGTTTCAAACTTTTGAGAGTGGAAAAAAGGTCAATATTTTATGTAGCTAAATAAATTAAAAACAAATTTAATTAGCTTCGAATCCGCTTATCAAATTAAACATTATAGGAAATGAACAATCATTGCCTTGTAATTTGAGATTCAAAATATTGCGGTAATTCGTGACGTCAACAAGAATTGCAAGATCACTCAACCAGGATTTACTCTTCAGTAAATAAGTTCCCAAAGCTAAAGCTCCTTTTTTCCTCTAAAAATGCCAGCACTTGCTCTCTCAAGTTGAAGAAATGTTTCAACATGCTGCCCCTTGAAAGCCATCGCACAGCACAGTACAGTTGTAACTCTCCATATTCGCTCATTTCTCCTTCAAATAAAACTCTGAATTAACGTCTATGAAGAGCTTTTGCACGTATGTAACTTATGCAATGTACTACTGGATCGAGAATATCATCCAAATCGCAAGTTTCGTCTAATGCCAATGACAAATATTTGCATTTTATTACGATTTCTTGGATCTGACCGCTGATATCAACTGAAATCTCCTCCACCTTTCTTGTAACAGTGTGACGTGAGAGTGAAACACGTTCGGCTTTAGATTTGACGTTTTTATCATTACAAAGATTTATCATTGCAAAGATTGTTAAAGATTGTTAAAGCTTCTTTAACAATTTCTCCATCTGAAAAAGGTTTCTTCTTTTTCGCTTTAAAGAGAGAAGTCTTATAAGTTGTTTTGTCCATGGATTCAAGCTCGTCGTGTCTTTTAACAAAAATATTCTGTTGGTTGAATGATTCCCGTTTCTTTTTTTAAAAAAAAATTTCTCTGTATGATTATGCTGCTTCTGTAGTGGAGCAAAGTAATCATTATGTGCTCACGCAAGTAGCTTTGAAAATGAATTTCCCGCAGCAACAAAAAAAATGTTTTCTAAAATTACTTTGGAGAAAATTTGTATGGAAGATACATTTAAGCATGACGTGCACACTATACTTTGGCAGGAAATTTTCAAATTTCTTGCGCGGGCCATCTAAAATTCGTCCGCGGGCCACATTCTGGCCCGCGGGCCTGGGATTGAGCAGCATTGACATAGTTCATAGTAGTAGCATGTTAACCCTTTAGCGTTTTTTCGGACGTACAGTTAAATACAAAGAACCCTTCCTTAGTCGTTCAACATTTATATGGAATGCTCATCCAAGGTCTGTTTTTCCAACCCAATATAATTTACAAACATAGGTATAAAAACAATGTGCATTTCAGGGGTGCCGATGGTGTTGAGGTTAGTTGGCTTCTCCTCTATCATTTTTATTCCCATTTCCCAAATGGCCGCACTATGTAATTATGTATTATCAACATGTCTACATTATAAAGGTACTTCGCCTTCAATTTTACATCGGTGCCAAAATTGTATTAAGTTGAGTTTCTTTCATTTCCCTGAACAATGATAATTATTTTTGATGTTAGCTGAACTTTTACTGCCTTCTTTCTGTTGCAATCTTGGATTAACGTGAACAACTGACTTACTTAAATAATGAAGGCGCTTCACAGAATCTACCAAAGTATTTATGTAGATGAAAAACCAGATACACCGATAAAATATTATATCAAAGCGAATATTCTACTTGATTTCGGATGGTGGAAAAACAGTCTCACACGCGTAGCTACACACAAACAGAAAAAAAGAAAACAGAATGTTATCATAATTCAGAAATGTTTCGAAATTGATATTGAATTCACCCTGCAGATACATGTGCGACCAACAAACGAGCTGTTCATTCCAAGGTGGCAAGGCACCAAAAAAATGATGGAATATTAAACAGAGAGGGAATCTTAACCGAATGCCATCGCAACGAAACAGAAAACCCCAAAGTAGGAATTCCAGTATTCACAAAAAGGACATGCAGGTGAAGCGAAGGAGAAAACAGAGAACAGAAAACATAATGTTCCTTGGGGGGGATTTTCATTGTTTCCCAACTCAGAAACACGGTGGTAAACAGTGGCCTAGCTGTGGCCATATCTACATAATATAATGCACATGTTATGTAGAAACATACATAACATAAATGCTCTTCTTCGGGTGACGGTTGTGTCTGGTGTGATATCCTTCGACTAATAGAGGACACAATACGTGGTGAACGTGCATTAGTTATTATTAGTATTTCGACAATTTAAAATGGTTATTACTTTTATACGTATGTCACCCTTGTAGAAAGATACGCTAGAGGGGTTTGATGACATTTTCCAACATTGTCTTGTCGACATCAGCAATACATATATGATGCTTTTCAGAACCTACCATACCCTATCCACATTCTTGGGCATTTATTTTTGTTTTCCAATTCAATTGAAATTTTATGGTCGCCCTAAGTTTATTGGTGTAAATATTTTACCCCAGGACGATCATGCTAACAAAAAAATGTCCAATATTATAGAGGGGGGACTGCTCCATGCTATGATATTTTGCGATTTTCCTTTTTTAGGTTACAACTTTGAGGAAAACGAATAGCAAATTCATAATTTTTGTTAGTTTTCTTTGAGTCTACGCACTTTCGTTGAATACTTGTCACTAAATAATCAATAGGTTTTGTGTTCACTTTAATATCGTAAAGGTGGTCGTTTTGGAAAGTTGGAATGGAAAGGTTGACGATACGAAATTCGACGCAAAAGGACGAGGGAATTGGAGGGATGAACAAAAACGAAAGAACCTTTGTCAACTCCGACACGGAAGCATGCTAGTCTGTGGTCTATGTCACCAAATTACAAGTAGGTAAAATTACAAATTTGTATTTGTTGATTACATTTACTAATTTGTTTATTGATTTTCTGTTTCACAAACTACAATTTTATTTCCAACAAATTTGTTAAAAAGAGAAAAAAATTAAGGGAAATTGTATTTGTTATTTACCTACAAATACAAAAAAATGCCGTTTCACCATTTACTTTGCAAAGTTGTAAACAACAACTGTTTTTCACAAATTTGTAGGCTCTGCAAGTGATAACATCAAAGCAAAAATGAATAAACAAAATTTTTATCGCCGGTTTGTCGTAAAAAAAAAATGTTTTATTCGGCAAATATTTGAATAATATTACTCATGTTATTAATGTTAGCGAGTATCAAAAGTTTTCAACACTTTTTTTTTTTTTTTTTTTTTTTTTTTTGTCGGGATGTGTGAAACTTTCTGCACTGGAGCACTCAGACTCAATACTGGTCCATTATACTGCCAGGCAGACACACCACATTTTACTGTGGGAATTTACTCGTTTTTCTAAGAAAAACGAGAAGGCGCTTCAATGATAAGGAGCTTAGGTTTACAGCACTCACCATATCCGCACCAAATACCTGCCACCTGATACGAGCAAAAGCAGGACAATCACAGACGAAATGTTCCGCAGTGTCGTCGCTTTCTCCACAGGCTTCGCAGTTGGTGGTGTCGCTTAGGCCTAGCACCTTAAGGTGTTTGGCAAAAGCGTAGTGTCCCGTAAGAACGCCAGTAGTCTGTCTGCAGTCTTTTCTGTTGAGAGACAACAAGAATGCCGCGGATTTCCCACAGACGTCGGGGAGCATTTGCTTAGTCTGTCTGCACCCTGGAGAGTCATGCCAACGGCGATTGTGTTCATAGGAAACCCAACCGTCAATGGAAGCCCTGACCGAGGACGCAGGCAGACAGATCGCTGGTTCAGGTCCTGAGAGGTCCCCCTCTGAGCCTTGTCTAGCAAGTTCATCGGAGATCTCATTTCCCGTGATCCCGTTATGACCCGGGACCCAGACAAGTTTAAGTGAATTCAGCCTTCCGACCGAATTCAGAGATATCTTGCATTCACGTACTATTTTGGAGGTAGTTAAGGGTTTGAGTAAGGCCTTAAGCGCAGCCTGACTGTCGCTACAGACGCAGATACTTCGCCCCCTCCACCTGTTCCTCGTAACATAGTCCATGGCCATTAGGATAGCATAAGTCTCTGTTTGGAAGACTGACGCATGTTTGCCTAACGGAAAGAAAAGTCTAACGCTATCGCTCTCCACGAAGACACCAGCACCAGATCCTTGATCGGTTTTGGAGCCATCCGTAAAGATTCGACTGCATTCCCTTCCAGGTTCAGAGTCCGGCCAGAGCCAGTCCTGGACGCGAGGAAAGTCGACCTCGTATTTGCGCTTTAGCCGAAGTTCCGGTGTCATCGCATCAGACGGCATATCCATAAGACAGGAGTCGAAGGACAACCGTTGCGCAAGTTCATCAAAACTCCAGTGCGAGTTATACCAAAAGCCACCTCTTGTAAGACGTGAGATAGCCTTGATTGTACAGCCCATGATGTAAACATCAAGGGGCGGAAGGTTCAATAGTGCATCTAGGCCGGAGCCAGGCGTGCTGGGGAAGGCCCCCGTGCAGCCGAGACATACCTGCCTTTGGAGTTTGGCAAAAGCAGCAGTGACGTATTTACGTGAAAGCTTATTCCACCAAACAACCGATGCGTATGCTATAAATGGTCTTATCATAGCCGTATAAATCCATAGGACTCTTTTCGGTGATAAGCCCCATGTCTTGCCGAAAATGCCTTTGCACTGCCAGAAAATAGACAGCGCCTTGGCAGTCTTCAGCTCAACATGTTTGGACCAAAGAAGTTTGCTATCCAGGATGACTCCCAGATACTTTGCTTCATTGGAGAGTTGGATTGTGACGCCTTTTAGCACTGGCTGAGTCAACCCGACCAGCTTCCTCCTTCTCGTAAAGAGAACAACCTCAGTTTTAAGAGGATTGACCGAGAGCCCATTCCTAGTGCACCATTCGTCGATCACGTCAAGGGCCGCCTGCGCCTTGGCGCATACAGTCGCTAGGCATGATCCAACAGAAAGCACGGCAACATCATCCGCGTACGCCTGAGCGTAAATATTAGAACTGTTGAGTGCGTTCAACAGAGAGTCGACCAGCATACACCACAGCAGTGGAGACATGACGCCGCCTTGCGGGCAGCCTCTGTTTACCCCCGCCATAACATAGCGGCCACAATCCGCATCCGCAACCAACGTTCTATTCATTAGCATTGCTTTAATCCACAACACCAATGGTTCGTCTACTCCGTGTTGTCTGGCGGAGCTGCACATGCTATCAAAAGTCGCATTGTCAAAAGCACCCTCAATATCGATGAAAATGCCCATCGCGTATTCTTTTCTGTCAAGCGCGCCTTCAATTCTACCAACTAGATTTTGGAGCGCAGTCTCGCAGGATTTTCCGCGTTGATAGGCATGTTGCATCGGAGATAGTGGGTGCAATCGCAAAGCACCTTTGCGCACGTGAAGCTCGACCAGCCTTTCCAAGCTTTTCAGCAAGAAAGAAGTCAGACTGATTGGTCTGAAGCTCTTGGCGAGCGAGTAGTCACTTCTGCCAATTTTTGGTATGAATGCCACTCTAACTGTACGCCAGGGTGTTGGAATGTATGCCAGTGCTAGGACAGCGGTGAAGATTTTCTTCATAGTCGGTAGCAGCTGGTTTGTACATTGTTGCAGCATGGCTGGGTATATTCCGTCCGTACCAGGCGACTTGAAGCCGTCAAAAGACGCAAATGCGTATTTAATGGCCTCGTCCGTCACCACGGCCTTCGCAATATACCAGCTACGCCGAGTTGTTTGTCTTGGCTCACTCATAGTCTCGGTAATCGGGGCTGGTTGTGAACCAATTGTAATCTGGTTACCCGGAAAGTGAGACTCCAGCAGATAACTAAGAGTTTCCGCTTTCGTCTCAGTGAAGGTGCCATCAAGTTTTCTAAGTGAGTCCAGTTTGGCTGGTTTGCCCTTTTTCAGAACTTTAACCAACCTACTAGTTTCACCCAGCTTTTCAATCTTTTCGCAGAAATTCTTATAAGAAGCACTTTTCGATACCCGAATTAGCCTCTTATATTCCTTCTGCTTCGATCGGTAGAGATTCCAGTCTGTCTCCAAATCAGTCTTGAGTGACCTATTTAGAAGCTTTCTAGCTTCTCTTCGGATTGTTTGCAGTTCCGAGCTCCACCAGGGAACCGGTGTTCTGCCAGGGGGTTTGCTTACTGGGCACGTCAGTTCAAAACAGCTAGTAATGGCACTATTCAGGTCTTGAACAGCTTCCTCTACCTTTTGTCTCGTCCTGAGTTTGGTTGGAGTTTTGAGAGTTTTTCCTAATTCCTCCCTGAAGCGTATCCAGTTGGTTTTTCTCGGATTCCTCCTCTCCTCCAAAGTTATGGCTTCGCATCCGATTTGGAATTCGATATATCTATGGTCTGAGAGGGACACCTCCGAATTGACCCTCCAGTTAGTAACCGCCTTAAAGTATCTATTTGATAAAGTTAGGTCGATCACTTCCTGTCTTCTTGACGTCACAAAAGTTGGTTGCGAGCCAACATTGTTGATAGTAAGATCAGATGATAGAATGAAATCCAGGAGATGGTTTCCTCGCATGTTGCATTTGCTGCTGCCCCAAACAGTGTTTTGAGCATTGGCATCACAGCATATAACTAGGCCCATCTTCCTGGTGTCGCAATAGTCAATGAGTTCAGCAATTGCCCTCGGTGGTGGAGGCACTACCGAATCATAGGGGAGATAAGCTGACGCCACGATGAAGGTCTTCCAATTTCCATTCGTTTCGTAGCTAATGGCTGCAGCAACCAAATCTTGGCCACAAAATTGTCCAAGCTTAGTCGCTGAGAAAAGGTTCGACACAGCAAGACAAGCCCTTGGTCTCTCGGACCGCTCGTCACAGAGTATCGTAGTGCCACGGACACCTCCAAGGCCACAGATGCGATTTTTCCACACCCATGGCTCCTGTATGGATATTATGTGGGCTTTTGTATTCAACACAGAAAGCTTCTTACTGATGAGTGCAGTAGCAGCCTTGGAGTGTTGAAGGTTAATCTGAGTAAATCCAATCATTGGAAATACATCAGTCATACTAGTGGAAGGGCACGCAGAAGGTGCGCGCGCAGTTCCACCGACAGGAGTGCTTGAGGTCTTCTTCCTCCGTTTGTTCCTGTTGGAGCTATTGGAAGGGGAGGCAGCGTTGGTTTCAGTCAGCTGGCTGGTTTCGGTTGGGGTAACCTCTGCCGACCTGCATCTCTTTTCCGTCGCCGCCGGGGAAGGGCAGTTCTCAGCGCTTGCGCCTTCAACTGGCGGTGCAGTTTCTTCGCGCCGCACGATAGCCGCCTTTCTCCTTTTCCTCTTTCGCTGGCTCTTAGATGGACGCTGACCAGTGGACGCCGCCTCTGTGGCCCGTTTCACCTGTTCGGTTTCGCAGGCCTCGTCGGCAGCATCACACCTATCGGCTGTCTGTCTATTGGTCTGAAGATTAAGCGTATCAGGTTGAACCTCTCCGCCACTTTCTTCATGTTTCCAGCCCAGTCTACCGAACGTGTCGGAGATAGAGCTGCAGGAATCTTCGGAAGCAAACCTTTTCGCAACTCGAAGGTCAACGCCTGTACAGGCGGGGGGTATATGTATGTCGGTTGGGGCCTCCAGAATCCGTGCCCCTTTTCAACACTTTAAAATGTAATGGAATTTTGATAAATAAGGATTGGAAATACCTTAGAGATGTCGTGTACCAACATTTTAAACGAAAAACTGTGGTGAGTTAAAACATTTTTGTATAAAGGGTGAATTTCAAAAGATGACATAAAAGGCTGAGGAGACAAAATTTTTATTAGGAAGAGGATTCCAAATTCTAAAAATCAGTTACGAAATTCACCCTGTAAATCACGCCTCATTTAAAATGTTGTTTACTATTAGTTTTAAGGCCTAAGTGGACATCAGTCGAAATCGACGGATCAAGACAATATCATAATCGATATTGTGGGCAAAGATTCGCTTACAATCGAAGGAATGGAAGATGAGCAACCCCGAAGCAACGAAGATGATTCTTTGGAACAACCAAATCCGAGCACCAATAACAACGAGAAGACGTAAGTCAAGAAATTACATGCTTGATTTTTTAGTTCGATTATATTGTTTAATTATGAACAATGTAGGTACATACATACTTTTTTTCTTTATAACAGACCACAAACGCAAGCACCAGTTAGATGCTCTTAAAAAAGAAAAAGAAATGGGGTTACAACGAAGTCGCTTCAGACATTGAGAAGGAATACCTACTACTTTTCCCCAGTCTTGGAAAATCGCCAGAGTACATCCCATTGCTAAGAAACGTGACCCAATCTCTATATCGGATTTTAGACCAATAAGCATACTGCCTTGCCTTTCCAAAGTCTTTGAGAAGACATTTCCAATAACAAATTGCTATATGAGAAACAATCGGGCTTCAAAGCGAATCACAGCTGCTCTGCTGCTTTGACAAATCTCCTTCATGATATAAGAATTGAATACGATAAGGGTCATATCAATCTCCTCTACCTGCTTGATTTTTCTAAAGCTTTCAACAAAGGGAATCACAATGTTCTCAAATGGAAACTGCTAAACTTCTTTGGCTTCGGTGACCGGGCATGTAAGGCCATAACTGATTTATCTGTCTTAAAGATTTCAAATGGTCACTTCTAGTGGGAAATGCTCAGCCCCAAGACCTGTTGTTCAAGGAGTCCCCCAGGGGCCGATTCTCGGTGCAATACTCTTTTGAATGTTTATCAACGATCTTCCATCATGTTGCTTACATGCTTCGGTTCACTTATACGCAGATGATGTTTAGCTTCATCTGGCCAGGCAATTCCATCAGCTTGATGAACTGTCCATTGCTATTAATGAGGATCTCAACCAAATAAATGCTTGGACTATTGCTAACGGCCTACTTTTCTCAAGTCATCGCAATATCAAAAAGAAAATTCGATCTAAGCACTTTACCTGACAAATGGCTCCGTGACAGTAAAATTATAGCAGTCGATCACTGCACCAGCCTTGGCTTTACTATAGGCCGTCATCTATCTGGCTATAAACATACAAATGTGGTTATTGGTCGCATTTATGGATACCTACGAAAACTGTGGCCTTCTGCTCACTTTACCCCTGTTGAAATCCGACGCAAACAGATACTCTCTTTAGTTCTTCTCTTAATTTCGTATGCTGAAATCGTGTACAGCGCTCTGGACTCGCTATCTCAGCGTAAATTACAAGTAGCATTTAATGACGCTGTTCGCTATGTCTACGGGCTACGACGACATGACCACGTTTCCAATTTTTCAAGGAATCTTCTTGGTTGCACTCTGCAGCAACACATCAATGCAAGAAACTGTATATTTTTACACGAATTAATTCATCTTAAAGCTCCATCATATTTGTTTACGAAACTCTCTTTCAATCGGTCTGCCAGAAGTATCTACATTATTCCTCACTTCAGAAATTACTTGAACTCTTCCCGTCTATTTTTCATACGTGCTGTTAGACTATGGAACTCGCTTCCGTCGCAAATCAAATTAATTGTTATTTACAAACAGTTCAAACATGCAATCTTTCTCTAATTTTCGTCCCTCTCAATTCAACCCTAATCCTCTCCCAATCCGTTTCCCTTTTCTGCTTTCTTCCTTATACCATTGTAATCATGTATTTATATCTTAATATCTAAGTACTATAAACGATGTTATCTTACTATACGCACCACTCTTGTTATAAATACACTTAATACCCAATTTTAAAAAGTAAAGAGTGCAGAGAAAATGAAAGTCAAAGTGAAAACATTATTGAATTTCATAATTTTTGAATAAGGTATATTTATGTTTTTGAAGTAAGTTTATTATACTAAGGGTATATTACTTTTGACGCATAGTTTGTAACATACCTTAATATTGCCCGTACACCCCTAAAAGTTACTTTATTTATGATCAGCATCGATAGTAATTTCGATCTAGCCATGTCCGTCCGTTCGTCTGTTGCCAAAAATTAGGCCTTTAAACTGGGCCTAGAGAGCTGAAATTTTAGGGTTTCGAAATAATCAAGTTTACGAATTTTTGAAATCCGCCCACAAACAAGCCCACAAACTTTTTTTTTTTTTTTTCTTTTATATATGATCTATAACTCCTAAAACTGCTCGGGATATACAATTTTCAAAATCCGCCATTCATTTTTTATTCATTGTTAAATATCTACTTACATACTAGACAAAAATGATTAAATCTAACTTAAAAAAAAAAATAACCAACGACCATACCACGTCGAGTTAATCGGTTCTCGTCAGATCACCGTAATTAAACGACGTTGGGCGCGGTTAGTACGTAGATGGGGGACCGTTTGAGAACAACCGCGTGTCGTTGGCCAGTCCCATCTACAGAGTTGAGGTAGATAATATACGTGGTATCACAATGGACCTAAATTGGTCTAAGTGTGTCGGCTTCTGCCGACAGCCACATAAACCTAACCTAACTTAAAAAATAACAGGATACTTATTCTTATTTATTGGTCCTTATGCAGACGCTCTAAACTTAACTATAACCTTATAATTATTGCCTTTCGGCCTAAAAACTATTTTACGAACTAATCTTACATATATATTCCTCGAGAAAATTTACTAAAACTCGGTATCATTATTGAGATTTTATATAAAACAAATTACAAACTACCTATTCTACTTACTTAAACTACTTAACGTATTCTAACTATTATTAGGATTCTGAGCACTCGTTGCCTTGCGCAACAAGCGGTCAAAATCCCAATTACTTTTCCAGCGCCTGGCAGTCGTCCACGTGCACACGCGCCGCCGTGAGCCGACTGAAGCCTTATAGCGTCAGTCAACTCCCGGAAGCACCACCACACGTTGGCGAGCCCGGCCTCTCCCAAAAACGCCCTAGTTGACTTAATCTAACTTATAAGCTAAGAGGATGTTACCTAGAGTAACGCACCGTCATTGGAGGGCATGTTGACCCCTCCCCCCTCAACAAGCCACCAAAATTCGGCGAATTGCTTTTCCGTGTCGAATCTATCCCTCTCCGATATTGCGGTACTAAAACGGAGGAGCTCATGAGCATTGGCGACGTCCCGGTCATGGAGGAGCCGCTTATCTCTCGCGCTGCGGTAGCGATGGTATAAGACCGGAACACCATCCCTCGTCTGTACCAGCCCTTTTGCATCAATATGGATAAATGCCTCTGGCGGGATAAAGCCAGACCGGAGCGTACTCTCTATGTACATTTCACTGGGGTAGTAAGCCCCAAATATCAGACTATTGTCGCTGGCCATCGCCCTTGCAACGTGCCTTCGAGTGACCTTAATGAGGAAATTGTCAATCCTATTCAACTGAGCCCCATCGTATAGGACCTTGTTGGGATAGTATTTTATATAGTTGGATTCAGGCGTTCGCAACAATCGGAGACAGGTCCTAAGACATTGTCTCTCCAAAACCCGAATCTTTTCCATATAACTAGGCGCTATATTAAACCACAATGGACAACCATAAGCGATGATCGGCCTTATAAGGGCCACGTATCTAATGACCTTCACTCTGGAGTCAAGTTCACTGCTATGAAACAGTCTCCTTGTCAGAGCATAAGCCCTCTTGGCCCCAGCAAGACAAACACCTATATGTCTATCGAAATATAGATACTGGTCAAGCCAGCTACCTAGATATCTCACTACGCTTCTCACCGCCAATGGCTGCCCATTTTGTCGAATAATGACCAATTTCTTCCAGTTTTTCCTGGTATCCCTAGAGGCCCCAGCCAATGGACTTCTGAACAAGATTGTTTCCGTCTTCTGAAAGTTGATTTTCAACTTCCAGTCGTCGCAATATCGCTTAATTTGATCGAAGTCACGCTGCAAAAGGATTTTATTGACCTCGATTTTAGGACCTGATCTGTATGCCACCAAATCGGCGGCATACGCTATAGCATGTCTGAGTGATCAGATCAGTCGTGTAAATGTTAAACAGGATCGGAGAATTGACCGCCCCCTGCTGTAAACCGTTTTTAATTTCAAAGACTCTGCTCGAAGTCACGTTGCCACATTTGACAACGAACTTCTTTCCCATAAGCATATTATAAATTACATATAGCAAAGGTTTGTGCTTCCCCCGGCTGGTCAACTTGTAGAAAAGTCCCTCTAACCTTACGGTGTCGAAAGCCTTCTCAAAATCAAACAGACAAGCACCCGTGCATTGGTTCTTGCATTTATTGAACTGAATGTCGGAAACCAGTTTCGACGCGGCATGAAGTGTCATGCCTCGCCCTGAAACCAAACTGGTTGTCCGGGATTATGTTATTGTCCTCGACCCACTTTAACAGGGCTCTATTGACAACCTTTTCAAAGACCTTGCTAATATTCGGAAGTAAGCTAATTGACCGGAGATTGGCAGGGTTCGTCCTATCTTTACATTTTTCGGGATAGGGTGTACCACAGCTACCTTCCAATGCGCCGGATAATGTGCATTATTCAGCGCATTGTTAAACAGCGTGGTGAAAATATCTACAGCCTCCAAAGGCAGGTGTCTCAATACGACGTTTGGGACACCATCCATCCCCGCCGACTTTTTATTCTTTAGTGACCCGAAGATGCACAGAAGATCATCCTTCGACACGAACAAGTGCGATGCATCTCGGCCATTGGCGACAACTGCATTAGCATGGTTTTCATCAGTGAACACGGTGAATCCGTTATTCTCAGATCGCCAATTCTCAAGTTCGGTGCGCAGATCGAAGTGGTTCACCAGAGCCCTATTCTCAATGTCGTGGTTACGGCGAACAGGATTGCTCACCGTATACACGGCCTCGAAACAAGCGCCCAGCAAATCCACTTTCTCCTGTGGGTCCTCGACCACGAAAAAATCGTCGTTTGAAGCGACACTTTCTGGACTTATTCCAGCAGTCAGTACTGTCTGTCTGTTGTCTGCTGTCTGGGAGATTCGAACACAAGGAATATCATTGTGATCTTTCCTCCTGAACAACTTATTTATCTGTGGGAACATATTCGGACTACAGGTTTTAATAGCCCGAATTTTATTGCCCCAATACAGACTTACAGATTTTTTGTAATTTTCTTTTATCAGCTGTTTCAGGATTCGGATCTCTGAATTCAGCATCCTTACCTCCGGGTCGTTGCGATCAGTAAATTGCCTGTACAGCCGTTTAAGCCTCGAGAGCAGTCTACTTTTCTGTCGGTATAGTGCGTCGATTGTCGGGTTTCTGTACTTTTCTGTCTGGGCGTCGTCGGAACGTCCTACCCGAGGAATAGTTCGTTCCATAGTTCGTTTGATGGCGTCGTTCATTTGCAATAAATGCCGATCAATGTCATCATTTGTCATGTTACTGTTTGTCGGTGGGTCGATCCCACTCGAACGTATATCTCGCTTTAACAATCTGGAGAAGCGCGACCATTGTGCCCTCCGATAATCGAATGAACACACTGCTTCATACTCCTCCAGCAGCGTTTGCTCGTTCGGGATCCGTATTGCGGCGGCGAGTCCGTAGTGATCACTATCGTACTCAAACGCACGCAAACAGTTCCGCGTGTTTTGATCTATGTTCGTCAGTTGAAGTCTTGCGTCCGTTAAGGCCAAGTCCAGGAAAGCACTGCTTCTTGGGAAAGAAGGGATATCCGTCGCGTACAACTCGAGGTTGTACTGAATCATATTGAGGCGCCACCAGTCGTGAAACTTTTTGCCCCTGGGATTTGCAGTAACATTTCCCAATGCCGCATGTTTGGCATTAATATCTCCGGCCAAGAAGTAATAATTCTCCTCCGAGTTCAGCTGCAGACCACGAAAAAGTGTCTCGAGCTCTGTCATAAACTGGTTTGGTGAAGGTGCAGCAGGTGCGTAAAGCGACACCACATACATTCTCCTCCGGCTATGGAGAGGAATGCATATAATGCATGCCTCCAACAATTGGAACCTACGCACGTCCCCGCTATATATAACCCTATGGCGCAGGCCTTTTCGAATTAGGATTCCAACCCCACCTCCTTGAGTGGAGTGAGGCCGGTCTCTTCTTATTACATGATAGTCTTTGTATCCCAATTTGTGCTTCTGATTTAGCTTAGTTTCGCTAACCAAAAGCACATCCGGGTTTTCGGTTTTCAACAAATTGGCAAGTGACGTTCTTTTCTCGATCCTGACTAGTGAATTAACATTCACAGCAAGGATCTTTTAGTTTCCCTCATCCAGCGCAGCCATTAGATTTATGGCACACCAGACCCCACAAACAGCTCCGAATAGATAAAGTCAATTCGGGCCGCTTGTTCATTTAATTGTTTCTGGAACTTATCGATCTTTCCGTGCAGAAACAGAAGGATCGATTTTAAGTCCAGATCCACCTCTGGTGCCTTTTGGGCCACCTTTGGTTGGTTTGATGTCATGTGGGCTTGACCCGGTCCAGCTGCCATTTGGACAAAGGACACGTTGGGTGCCACAAAATTTGCGAACGAGCGACTCCTCTGACGCCTATCATCTTCAGACTGCTGTTTGCGGGCCTGGACTCGTTTTTTCAACTCCTGGTACTTTGGACAACCCCTGAAGTTGGCGGGATGCCCAGAGTTCCTGCAGAGCACAAAGGAGAGTACACTCCGGCCTTCGACTCTCTCCTTACCTATAGAGCATTCACCATGTATATGGTCCCTATCGCACTTGACACATCTAAACTGCATGTTGCAGTTAGCTGCGGCGTGCCCGAACCTTTGGCAGCGCATACATTGAAGTATGCGATCTGACCGTTTTATTTTTTCCCATCTCACAGCATGGTAGTATAGGAAGCGGATATTTCGCAGCCCGTCAACTTTGCTGTCGGGAGTAAGCTGTACCAGGAAGAATGGTAAGTGACGGTTACCACCCCTTGCCACAGCCGAGGAAAACGGCTTGACCCCCACGAACTTCAGGTCGTCGCTTTCAAAGGTCTTAAGCTCTCTTTCTAGCTCCTCCGTTTTAATTGAGGGATCAATTCCCATTAGTACTACGGTTTTTAGCTTTTTCTCCCTTGGGGTGTACGTAAAGTACTCGGTCTTTACCTCTCCCAAGGCGTCACGCACTCTCTGGTACTCCTCTACATCATCACAAAATATGACATGCTTATTGGCAGAAAGCCTCTTAACATGGAAGTTTTTGGTTATTAACCTACATAACCTAATACTATTACTAATGTCAAAGTTACTCACATTTATTGGCGGTATTCGTTCTGTCCTCTTGTTTTATTTGCACCTGCGTCTGCTGCTTATTCTGCGCTTGTTGTTGTTGTTTTTGTTGTCGTTGTTGCTGCTTCTCCTGCAGTTGTTGTTGCACCTGTTCTATAAGAACTTTTTGTTGTTCTTGCTGCTGCAACTTTTTTTGCCGCAGCTGCTCGCGCTTCTCCAAAAGCTCTTTAATCAACTTGTCGTCCTCATCATCTTCCTCTTCCTCTTCATCGCACATATGAACGCTCCCGTCAGTGTCGACCGGTAAATCACGAAAAGAGTTTCCTTCACCGACATACCTGGCCGCTTTTCCCTCAGGCTCATATGAACTGCAGTTTTCTGAGTCGGAATCGGTGCGAGCCACATTCGAACCCTCTAATTTTGACGGCCTCTTAACAGACAGATTCGGCATTGGTATTAATTTTCTTCGTCTCTTTTCCACTTTTTTAAATTCAGCCTCAACTACTGCCACTGTTGAAAAAGGGGACTTTTTGCGGCTGCCACTGTTGTAGCTGTTTTTGCCGCCGTATAAGCTACGGTTGTTTTTGTTGCACTTGTTGCTGCCTTTTGCTGCAACACTTTTGTTGGCAAAGGCAGACCCGTTGCCATTCTGTCTGGTATTGCTGTCTTTACTGTTTCTGCTGTTGTTATTGTTGTTGGTGTCAGTACTGCATTTGCCGGCTCACGTGTTTTCACCACGCGAAGCAGCGGCACACCCACACCCGTACGCGGGACCACCGATTTGCCCATCCATCGTCTGACCACATTACGGCACTTTTTTTTTTTTCTGTCTCTGTCAGTATATTATAATTATTCCAAATAAGATTTAAAAATTATTTATTTTGGGCTGGAATTGAACCCACACTTCTCGCCACACTCGAATAGAAAAATTACTTTCTTTATTTCACTTTTAAATCTCTTATATTGCTTCAGTCACCTAACTAGCCGCCCAATCCCATGAAGACTTGCGGAACGACTGACTCTCTAGGGGCCCTTTGTGCTCATGTGTTAATTTTTTTTAAATCCGCCTACTGACACGCCCACAATTAAATAAAACAATTTTATTGAAACACCCAAGTTTGTACAAAATATGTAGAGCGTTCTTAACAATTCAACCATACTTAGACTTTTGGCACGCCCACTTATGAGGGATAGGAATAAGAATAGGGTATCCAACAGTTCGCCCAAGCGGACTGTAGCCCGTCCCTATGTTTTTTTTTAATTTTAAGAAAAAAAGTGTACAAAAATATTTCCAAAAAAATTAATTTATGTATTTATGTTGTTGAAGCTACGAGTTTTATTTTTTTCAGTTTAAAGAAAAATAATTTAAAATATAACTCAATGTGTTTTCGCCGTCTAAGTTGTCAAAGTTATTATGAAGGTATTCTTTTTCTACTTCATCTCTTGTTGGCAATTCAATGATGTCATTGGTTTCATCTTTCCGGGAAATGTTCGTCAAAATTATGCAGCGCTTTATAATTTGAATTGCCCTTCTTGGTTGAACTCTCTAATGGTTGAGGCAATGAAATTTTATTTTTAGAATACCGATCGCATTCTCTATGACCCTTCATGTTGATTTATGGGCTCTATTATAGCGATCGGTGTCATCAGCCAATCTTTTAACGGATATCCCGTTTCCCCAAGTAAAATGCAGTGAGGAAAAGGCCGGAATCCGTTTTCAAATGTTTACTCGCGCATCGTGAACACTACCGGGCCAATTAACGTATGCATTATAAAATGTATAGTCGGGACCGCAACAGCTCAATTAATTGTGTGGTTGACGTGTCTATCGACATACGCTGATTGCAACTCGTTAGGTGAATCAAATTTAATTAGCGTTCCATCGATACATCCATAAACAAATGGCAAACCTTAAAATAATAATAAATAAAATCTGAAATACATGGATTTGTAAGGTATAATATATTATATACATATGTAAATGATTTTTCAACAGGGACGCTACAAAAGTAGAGCGACAGGGACAGCAAACGACGCCGAATTTCTTGCCGCTCTTTTGACATTTCTCTTCACTAACGTTTGCCATTTTATGATAGAAAGACATACGAGCCAACAACGAGTCAAAATTATTAAAATTTACTACCGAAATTCGGAGTCAGTGGCCTCAACGTTAAGAGCGCTACGTCCAATTTATGGTCGTCATAATCGGCGCAGGGACATAAGTCCCGAAGACATAAGTCCCGAAATCAATTATTGCCTTATGACCCACTTAAGTGGGACATTAGTCCCGAAAAATTAATTCGGGACTTATGTCCCACTATACATTTCCTAAATATACGCCTGAGAGAAACTAAGAAGACCACTCCAAATGCTACAGCAAATAGTCAAATCGGTTTCGTTATCGGTGACGTAAAATAAAGCCAAACGAAATAAGGCCAAGTTCCAAATTTGGCATCATTTCGCTTTCGAAAGCGAAATAGAGCCAATTTGGCACGGGAAAACGGTGCCGTGACATAACCCCAATCGTCATAAGCCCAAATTTTGAAATTTGGCCTTATGTCGCATTGCGAAAGTGACATAAGGCCAAATTTTAGCATTTGGTATTATGACACATTGGAAAAGCGTCACAAGGCCAATTTGGCTTTATGAGACTTTCGCTTGGTGCTGCTTGCAACAATTTGCCCTCGCACCTACCCCAAATCAAACAGTGACCCCAAGCAGGGGGGTTCCAGGGGGGCACAGTGAAAGTGAGAAAATTATATTTTACCTATCAATTTATGAACGTTAATAAAATATAAAATATTTCCAACTGTTTGTTTCATTCGGGACTTGTGTCCCATTTTCAACGATTAAAATTCGGGCCTTATGTCCCACATAAGTGGGTTATAAGTCCAGAAATCAATTCGGTCTTCATTTTCAGTTTCGACAACATTTACACATGATTGTGAGAACGAGGTTTTTGAAATATCATCCTTTCCAATGATTTATTAAGTTTCTTTGTTTCAATCAAGTCCAACCCTCTAATTTTTCCTATTCCATGTACTCGTAATAAGTAAACAAGCCTTAGATCAGTAGCAGGTATTTTATGTGATTTTGTACGAAAATTTATAAAATTTGAGAGTAGTTGCGCGAGTGGAAGACCTTGACCGATTAGAACCATTTTTTTTTCTAAATCATTGTAGCTATTACATTCAAATGTTACCAAGTTTAGTAATAAAAAAAAAATCTTAAACATACAATTTTTTTTCAAATTTCAGCAAATTTTAAAGCTCATGCGACCGGACCGGAAGATATTAACCCATTTTTTTTCTTTTTTTTCCCTTTTTTAGTCTCTACTGTTAGCAACTTTTCCGCAGTATTACAACTAAAAAAAAAAAAAAAAATTCGGCCCACCCTAATGCACAGACATAATATCGCATGTACTCGTACATGTGGCTGGAGTATACGACATTGGAAAATTTGCTTCGCACAACTTATGCTACATTATGTTTTCTTTATTGAACTGAATAGTGGATTTTGTTTTATTGTGAAGAATTTAATTTAATTTAAAATATCGAAAAGAAAGTGGGCTACTGTTGCTAGTTTGACCGGGCATCTGTTGGAACCAGAGGAAGTCCATTTGTGAAGAGCGTGAACAATTACAAAAACGAATAGTTTATATAAGGGAGTCTTAAGAATGAAAACCGGCCTTTCTTTTCCTTTCCGGCGAGTTTATTATCCGGATTAAGATCATAACACTCCCACTTTACCTCATCTCTACTGCTCCGCCTTGGGGCTTCGCCAATTTGAACACGATGAACATCGGGAAGTTTCCTGGTTTTGGATTTGTATTTGCGTGATCCAGGAGGGGCCTGCCTTTATTTTTCGATTTCGAGACGTCCATGTTTCCATTATATGCCGAAAGGTAGATTTGACCATTTGCTTTGTTTTGGTAATGCCGCATATTGAAAACGAATATGCGCTCGAATATTCCCGCATCGCATCGGTTGGTGCTGATGCCACGCTACTTGGCCACTGGCGACAATATTTTAGATTGCTGCACTACATTTTTTGCATTCCGCAGACAACAATCTCGCTCATTATTTCGGAAGTTCTCGACGCAATCTACAGTCACAGATAATAAAGTTACTTTGCTGTAACTTTACTATCTGTGCTACAATCTTCTTGTCAATGATTATGTGAAGTTGAGTGATTGTATTGCCACGAATTTGCAAGTAAAATTGCGGGACAACTTTAAGATGTTAAATATGTTACTTCGCTCACTTTGACGTTAAAATTACGTAAATGTTATTTGCATGCAAATCGGTATATTGGTTCATTTTGTTTGTTGGTACTCAGATGCAAGAACACAGATTACGAGAGACCAGTGGTCTATTTCACCAACTTACAAAAATTGTAATTTGCAAGCACCTTTTCAACAAATTTGTAGAAAAATCGATTTTTGTTTGCCATTGTTGATGCTTTCTTTGAAAATACTGTGCGTTGGGCAGGAGAACACGAAAGCATTCGTGAACGGTTGTTGAATATTGCCGGTATATAAAGGGTTTTTCAATTAGAGGGCTACAAAAGTTTTTTTTAAATAAAACAAAAACGGTTTTGGATATCAATGAAATTCTTTATTACTGTGAAAGTACGTTCGATGCCATTATGTATGGAACTCGATTTCTTTTGCGTGGCCACCAAGGGCACGCTTGCAGAAGTCCAGACGCTGAACCCAATTTTCGACGGTTTTCAAGCATAAATCGGCCGATACTGCTGCAATTTCACGTTCGATATTCGTACGAAGTTCATCAATCGTCGCTGGCTTGTTGGCATAGACCATAGACTTGACGTAGCCCCACAGGAAATAGTCTAACGGAGTCAAATCGCACGACCGAGGCGGCCAAGCGACTGGACCATTTCGTGAGATAACACGGTTTCCAAACTTGGTTTTCAATAAATTGATTGTGGCATTCGCCGTGTGGCTTGTGGCGCAGTCCTGTTGGAACCACATGTCCTCCAAGTCCATATCATCCAATTGGTTCCACAACGACGTCACAGATATGCCCAGCGACTTCACAGAGATGCCCAACGCTTGAGGACGACGTGTGAGAGACACATTTGGGCTTTCTTCAACTGAAGCCTCAGCGGCAGCAATATTCTCGACACTACGGGCACTTCTTTGTCTCACTGGCACGGGAACATTTTGTACTGTGCTTGTGGATTCAAATTCTTCCACTAGACGCTCAATTGTTGATCTGCTAGGACGATTATGACGGCGCAGGGACATAAGTCCCGAAGACATAAGTCCGGAATTCATTTTTCGGGACTTATGTCCCACTTAAGTGGGTTATAAGTCCCGAAATATTCGGAGAATAAATCAATTTTTCTACAAATTTGTTGAAAAGGTGCTTGCAAATTACAATTTTTGTAAGTTGGTGAAATAGACCACTGGTCTCTCGTAATCTGTGTTCTTGCATCTGAGTACCAACAAACAAATTGAACCAATATACCGATTTGCATGCAAATAACATTTACGTAATTTTAACGTCAAAGTGAGCGAAGTAACATATTTAACATCTTAAAGTTGTCCCGCAATTTTACATGCAAATTCGTGGCAATACAATCACTCAACTTCACATAATCATTGACAAGAAGATTGTAGCACAGATAGTAAAGTTACAGCAAAGTAACTTTATTATCTGTGACTGTAGATTGCGTCGAGAACTTCCGAAATAATGAGCGAGATTGTTGTCTGCGGAATGCAAAAAATGTAGTGCAGCAATCTAAAATATTGTCGCCAGTGGCCAAGTAGCGTGGCATCAGCACCATCCGATGCGATGCGGGAATATTCGATCGCATATTCGTTTTCAATATACGGCATTACCAAAACAAAGCAAATGGTCAAATCTACCTTTCGGCATATAATGGAAACATGGACGTCTCGAAATCGAAAAATAAAGGCAGGCCCCTCCTGGATCACACAAATACAAATCCAAAACCAGGAAACTTCCCGATGTTCATCGTGTTCAAATTGGCGAAGCCCCAAGGCGGAGCAGTAGAGATGAGGTAAAGTGGGAGTGTTATGATCTTAATCCGGATAATAAACTCGCCGGAAAGGAAAAGAAAGGTTTTCATTCTTAAGACTCCCTTATATAAACTATTCGTTTTTGTAATTGTTCACGCTCTTCACAAATGGACTTCCTCTGGTTCCAACAGATGCCCGGTCAAACTAGCAACAGTAGCCCACTTTCTTTTCGATATTTTAAATTAAATTAAATTCTTCACAATAAAACAAAATCCACTATTCAGTTCAATAAAGAAAACATAATGTAGCATAAGTTGTGCGAAGGAAATTTTCCAATGTCGTATACTCCAGCCACATGTACGAGTACATGCGATATTATGTCTGTGCATTAGGGTGGGCCGAATTTTTTTTTTTTTTTTTAGTTGTAATACTGCGGAAAAGTTGCTAACAGTAGAGACTAAAAAAGGGAAAAAAAAGAAAAAAAATGGGTTAATATCTTCCGGTCCGGTCGCATGAGCTTTAAAATTTGCTGAAATTTGAAAAAATATTGTATGTTTAAGATTTTTTTTTTATTACTAAACTTGGTAACATTTGAATGTAATAGCTACAATGATTTAGAAAAAAAAAATGGTTCTAATCGGTCAAGGTCTTCCACTCGCGCAACTACTCTCAAATTTTATAAATTTTCGTACAAAATCACATAAAATACCTGCTACTGATCTAAGGCTTGTTTACTTATTACGAGTACATGGGATAGGAAAAAATTAGAGGGTTGGACTTGATTGAAACAAAGAAACTTAATAAATCATTGGAAAGGCAATGGCGTGCCATCCATTTAACTCTGGATGATATTTCAAAAACCTCGTTCTCACAATCATGTGTAAATGTTGTCGAAACTGAAAATAAAGACCAATATTCTTCTAGTAAAGAAAGCGATAACGACCAAGATTTTAAAGTGTCCACAAAAGTTTCCTCTAATAATAAAAAACAGATGAGAATTCAGTTAAAATCTACTGCATTACTGAGCGATCGCTATGGAGTTTCTGATCGCGCTACTGCTGCAATCGCATCAAGTGCTTTGCACGACTTTAGATTAATTACCGATTCTGACGTCTCCCGGGTTATAGACAAAAACAATACAAGAAGAGAAAAACAAAATGGTAGGGCTGAACTGTGTAGTAAATCTGAAGAAACTTCCACTACAAGGTCTCTATTTGGATGGGAGGAAGGACGACACTTTAGTTGTAGATATAGCTCATTCGAAAAGGTTCCGCAGAGTAAAAAAAGAAGAGCATTACTCGCTAATTCAAGTACCTGGTTCAGTCAACATCGGACATGTTAAGCCCACTTTTGGAAGCTCTTCAGACGTTGTCACTTTTATTATTTCCTATCTGTCTGGTCGTGGCATTTCTCTTGACAAGTTAGTGGTCATAGGATGTGATGGCACTGCGGTTAATACAGGTTGGAGAAACGGTCTGATTCGCCGAATCGAAATACATTTGGAAAAACTTTTACAATGGGCTGTTTGTCTTCTCCATTTCTATGAACTCCCGTTTGACATCTGTTTCAATACCTAGATGGTAAATCTACGGGTTCAAAATCTTTGAGAGGGCCAATCGGCGAAAAGCTAAGTGACTGTGAAAACGTCCACTCATTGGTTTCAGGAGTATTGACTGTCAGATCCCGGCAATAGACAGAAATATACTAAGTAAAAATCAGCAATATCTACTCGATATTTGTACTGCAATAAAGTCGGGAATCTGTAAGGAGGATTTGGCTGTACGAGATCCTGACCGCTTGTCACACTCGAGGTGGTTGACAACAGCAAATCGAACTCTCAGATTGTTCTTAAGTGAAGAAAGTCCCACACCTCAAATTCAAGAAGTAGTTATATTTATTTTGAAGTCATACATGCCAATGTGGTTTAGAATTAAGACAAGTAAATACTACACAGAGGGACCAAATTTTGTGTATGAATCAATACAATCTTCAAGATACCTACCTGATGTGTTACGTAATATTGTCGACCCTGTGATAAAAACGAAATGGCTTTTTCGCCCATCCAGAACATTTAATGTTAGCCATGGCACAATACAATACACAACACTTAAGAGTGCTCGGACTTCGACGAATTCTAAAGGCGGGACAGATAGATCAAAAAAGAAAAACTATCAGAACGGTTATGCCGCCAAAACTGAATTTCAGCGCTCAAGATTACTCTGAAATTATAAACTGGATGGGCTGTGATTTATCCATTATTAAAAAAATATCACAAAAACTTTAAATAAAAAAAAATGTATTTACAAATATACTCGTATAAACAATGATATTGGTCTAAAATAAGTTTTGTTTTAAACATTGTATTCAACAAAGAAAACCAAAGATAGAAACGTGAGAGTTGTTAGTATTTTTATCCTCAAACTGTGGTTTATCTTGTATTTTTTGCGCGACCGGAAGATGTTGATAGATTTAAAAAATGTAAAAGCATTATTTTCTGTGGTAATAATAGATAACAATTGGAGCTATTACATTCGGTAAGAGGATAATTTAAAAATGTTAAAAATTATCGTAAAAATGTGAATTTTTTCAAATGTTGCCAAACTTTATAGCTCATGCGCGACCGGAAGATATTAACCGATTTTTTTTTCTTTTTTTCCCCTTTTTAGTCTCTACTATTAGCAACTTTTCCGCAGTATTACAACTTAAAACAAAAAAAAAAAAATTCGGCCCACCCTGCGTGTGCATATGTGGCACATGCACAGCTTGCCGCATTCCGTATGCTCAGCATATTTTCCATATCTCGGCCAGTTGGATTTAAGCACAGGAAGGGTAACAACAAAGGGAAAATAAATTTATAACATGGTAACCTTCGTCTTTTATTCTCGTTGCTGCGTTTCTTCAAATCATGTTCTTGCTGTGCCGCTTTTTATTGTCGTGCGTTGTTAAACACGTCGCTTTACGTTCATTGGGAAAAAACAATAAAACGGTATGTTTATTACGCATTTTCTATAGAAAAGTGAGCTGAAAGTCAACAGTTTTCATAGGTAACAAAAATAAAACTGGCTTTAAAAAAGGAGGAGCTTATTTTGGCAAGACTTCACAGCCGTACATCAGGTGTAATGGTGTGGGGAGCTATTACTCACTTGGCACAATCGAGTTGGAGGTTTTGTCGAAAACAATGAACGGAAACAACTACAAAATGTTGTAGTTGGAATACCCCTCTCTAGGATATTCCAACAAGACAATGGGCCTATCCACACTGCCAGGATTATTATGAGTTGGATTCAATCAGAAGACGTGGAACTTTTGTCATGGCCCTAAAGTGTATGAAGGCGGCAGACAATTTGAAGACAAAGACACTTTAATCATAGCTATTCGTGATGCCTGGGATGTACAAGGTGGCGCAAAAGTAATCCTCCTATCAGAAAATGCTATAAATTTTGCGATTGGCCCCTAATGTCAGTTCTGTTTTGACATTTGTGTAGCAAACACATGCGAAATACACGTTAATAAACAATGTTACGCTACACTGCTCCAGAACGCGGAATATTGATGAGTATTTATTTGAGCAATAATCGTTCGGTGACTTTGGCACATCGGAAGGTTATTTTTGCGCCACCTTGTAGAAAGACATAACAAATAAATGTTTTAAAACCATAAAATGTAAACATTTTATTCGTATTTTTCCTTTCTATCGAAGATATTGCATGTTGCCTCATCCTAGTGTCGCATCATTTTACATGCTTTTCAAGTAGGTAGTTCATTGTTTGATCTTAGCAAATTCCCGCGGTAGTTTCTAATTTACCCTATAATTTTATGACTTTCTGTTGGAAAAATAATATTTTATACGTACCTGTTCACAGGTAGTAAAAGTTGCTGGCTATACAATTTCCAACAGGTAAAAAGACTGAAAATCGATTACAAAATGTATGGCCTCATCCTTGTGATCGCCAGTGTAAGTTAATTGCGGCCATCAGCTTGCAGTCATCAGCACATCCGCAGTTAATTGCAGTCACCGCACATCCGCTAACGAAAGCCCAAAAGAAATATTAATCGCAGTCATCGACACATCCGCTCACGAAAGCCCAAAAGAAATATTAATTGCAGTCATCGATACATCCGCTCCCAAACACAGTTCCAACTATTCCCTAGTACACTATCTTTTCCCTTTCAGTCATATCGACCTACCTAACAGCACAGCACACAAAACACATTAACCCCTTTGCAAAAAACAATAACAATAACAAATAATTGTAAGTTAGACTTAAGACTGAAAAAGAAAAGCAGAATAAAATTGGATCCCAAACTGATCGGTAGTGTTTTATTTACTTGTATACCCCTTAAAGAAGCATTCAAAACTATATTATTACAATTGTATATAAAATACATCCTAGGGATCTCAGACCCATAAGCCTATCGTCATTCGTTCTAAAAACATTAGAAATGCTGATTTATATCCATCTACGTACTAACATTGATACAAGCTTCTGTCTACGGCTCAACATGCATATTGCAAAGGCAAATCTGTTGAAACAGCCTTACATTCGTTAGTACGTTCAATCGAATACTCCCTTCACCATAAAGAGTACACTATGGTTGGAGTCCTGTACATTGAGGGCGCTTTTAACAAAGTTAATACATTTGCGATCGCAAATGCACTGTCAGATCTAAAGGTAGATGACTCACTTGGTGAGCTTATTAATCTACTTCTTACAAGCCGGATTATGAACTCGAAACTGGGTATGACATCTGCCAGAAGATCTGTCAGTAGAGGTATGCCACAAGGTTCTACAAGTTCTATCCCCCCTCCTTTGGAACTTAGTGGTGAACAAGCTGCTGGTGTGCCTAGAAAGGGGGGGGGGGGGGGGGCTGCAAGGTGATTGCCTATGCGGAAGACGTTGCAATTGCCGCCTCAGGGAAGCACCTAAACACCCTGAAAGAACTTCTCCAAAAGCTACGGCAGCACTCTTCTCTTGCAAAAAGCCATCGTTAGAAAATGGAGGCTTCAACCCCGCATTACCAACTGACTATACATCTCGGTAATAAGACCGATACTTATGTACGAATGTATGATTGTATAATATAATAATAATGTTTATTAATTCCTTGTTTGCAAAGTCCAACGAACAGCGTGTCCCTGCATGAGTGGTGCGCTGCGCACTACCCCCTCTGCTGCAATGGACATTCTGTTTCACCTGACACCCCTGGGCATCTTTAGCATCCGCCTCAAAACAACGTTCCAATGGTCCTTTTGATCCTCCCTGCAACGTAGAATACACCACCCCTCAAACACTTCTTGACAAAAACTTCAAGGTCAAGATCCCTCCCAGAACATTCTGTGAAGTGGGTCCCCCCGTCGAAAATAAATCGATCCACTTTTATACCGATGGATGGATCCAAAACCGACGATAGGGTAGGAGCTGGTGTGTTCTATGACAGGCTCAGACTCCTCAGCCTCTCCTTTCGCCTCCTTGATCACTGCAGCGTGTTCCAGGCGGAAATCTTGGCGATTAAAGAAGTCCTATAGTGGCTGAAAAGGAACGTGATGTCCGCTATGGACATCTGGATCTTCTCAGATAGTCAAGCTGCGTTAAAATCCCTGGATTCTGTGTCCACAAATTCTATCGTAGTCCGTGACTGTCGATCATCTCTAGTGGAGATGGCGGAGCATTTTAACAATCACCTATGCTGGGTGCCAGGACATACAGACATTCCAGGGAACTGTAGGGCGGATGAACTCACCTGAAAAGGAACCATACTGCCCCTTCTACCTGATAAAGGTTCATTAGGCATCCCAATTGCTACATGCAAACTCCTGTTTATCAGGCAGACCATTGAGAAATCTAAACTTAGGTGAACAAGTGGCAACACTTGTCTAGCGACAAAACAGATTTGGCCAAAGCTGGATCTGAAACGCTCTAAGTGTTTGATATCTCTGAACAGACTTCACATTGGTGCTATAATTGGTTTGATCACCGGACACTGTCTCATAGGCAGGCATGCAACAAGGCTTGGCGTCCACACAAATGACTTCTGCAGAAGCTGTATGGACGAGGATTAGGAGGAGACAATTCGCCACCTCCTCTGCACATGCCCTGCCATGCCGTCCATCGGTCACCAGTTTGAATTTGAGGCCTTTAAGTTCGAGCAAAAAGCTAAACTTTGTGTTGTGAAATTTGGAACATACGTCTAATTTTCTCAAGGTGTCGTCCAAAATTATCAAATTTAAAGATTTTTTAGATCTGCCTACTGACAACCCACTGTTTAATAAAAACAGCTTTATCGAAAAAGTTGACGGAAATGAAGTTCGTGTTTCCTCGCAAATTTTGTAGAAAAAGTAGGTATTTTTGCCAATTCCCTCATACAAAGTTTTACTTCTACTCACCAAAAGGACCTAAATTCTATCAAAGTTCATCGCGCAATGAATTCATAATATTTATGTCAATCGCGTCAATGGCAATTTAACTTGTTGGCCCCTCAACAACCAATTTTCTTATGTATTCATAAGTTATTGATAGAAGTAATGCTTGTGGCACCGTTCAGTTCGACGGATGTACAATTTTACCGTCTGCAAACAAAAAAGGATACCACAACTTGCTTATGTGTTTTCGAGAATGAAAAAAGAAAAAATAAAATGAAACTTGAAAATGATCCCTGTACCTTTTGAGAAAATGTATTTCCTTGTAATGAAAGTATGTACATAATCAAGAGAGGATGTCGATGTGCTCCTTTATTAGAACACATTTGCCTCCTAAGATGGGATAATATAGAAAGATATTATACACGTGAATAGCGGGTGGAAGTCATGTGAAACAATCCCGCTGCAGGAGAAACTTCTCCGTGATATTTTCATTTGCGAACAGTAAACGACTCTGTTAATGGCAGCGGTACGGATAGGAAATAGTTTTGCGATCCTTTGTTCATTTTTATGTCTCTTCTTACTGAGTTGAGTTCCCTTCCTGTGACTGGTTTTTGTTGAAAAACCATATGGTGTGCGAAAGCTCAACTTTTCAACAACTCTAATTGTGGAAGGATATCACAAATGAGTTTTATTTCTGTTTTTATACCTTTAACGAGATAATATGCGGAGCTTAGGAGAATATGGTAATAACTTTTTATGATGGGCATTTTAATTAATTGCGGTTTCTGATACCGCACCAAGCGGAAAAATGCAGGTTAATGATTTTTCCGCTTTTGGCGCGTTGAGGAGAACATATTAATTGTATCGGATGAATTGAACGGAAGCATTTGGATATCTATCCGAACCCACTTCTAAAATTGTCCGATTTCGATATCGACAGCAGAAATTTCGATAACGGAAGCAAGTTGGTTGCGAAATCCGGAAAATGGCGACAGCGGAAATTCGAAATTCCGACAAAACAGCGTCGCGGCAAGAGAGTCCTGATAGTCGACAAATAGTAAAGTGGGTTCCGAAATCTGACAAATTGCGACATCGAAAATGAAATGGAGTTTTTCTTACATCAGAAGAGCGGAGAAATAATGTCAATTTGCACCATGGACCCCGCTGTCGGAAAGCCTCTTTTAGGAGCTTCTGGCTCCTCTGCTAAGCGCTGGGCCCCCATTAATCATAAGGACTCCCAAATTTTAAAGTTACATTTGCAAAGACCAAAAATAATAAATTGAGTGAAAAAACAACCAAAGTTCACGGCGCGGCGTTAGGTATTCCCTCTCACCCCATCCCACTTCATTGCTGCTGTTTTTATTTGGATATTACAAGCGCCCTTATACCATCGCGCGTTTTTAATATTTGGGTAGGGGGAGCATCTGGGGAATAGCGGGTCGTGTCAATGCAGATTTTGTTAATACACCAAATCAAGATATCGTATACACCAATACCTCACTTTGCGTCGTGGTTACGTTCCAAAAAAACACGACGTTCCGTTCCAATTGAAACGACGCAAAGTTAATTATGATTTTCTATAGTATAAACCATGTAAAGATCGAAGATAGGTTGCAGGGTTACGAAAATACTACTTTTAAAAAAGAAAACAAAGTAAACATTTAAAAAACAAAAATAATATAAAATTTTATTACATATACATACAAAAAATAAAAAAAAAACGAATTCAATTAAAACAAAATAAAATATTCAATTAATTTAACAAAATAAAAATTAATCACTGTCTGATGAGTCCATAGTGGCTGTTGTCGTAATTCGGCTTTCTTTCACAAAAAAATGGTTCAATGTGCAGACCAGTGGGCGAACAAAGAAAATGAGAACACGTCCGATATAAGTTCGTATAATATATTTAATGTAAAAGAAAAGAAAGGCGCGCACGTTTTGCGCTCTAAAGAAAAAGGTGATGAACGAATGACAGTCGAATATGTCCGATGCGAAGTTGCTGTCAGTCGCAGTGTGTGACACGGAACGGTGATGCCATGTCTACGGTGAAAACCAACACAATGTTTGCTGAACAGTTTTTTTTTCAACGTAAAATAAATTTCTTTGCAGCAATTGATATTCGTAGCTACCGCCTGGGACACTTTAAAACTCCTTCCGCTGCCAGGATTGTTTTTTAAAAAAATCTCCATAGCTTCGTCAATCAAACACATCGCTTTGGAAATTTGTTTGGAGGTTAAATTTTGGTCTCAGGAGATTTCTATTGAACGGTCACTGCCATCTTCTTCATTAGCAAATTGCAATTCCAGTTGCAATAGTTCTTCATTAGACAATTCTTGATTGTGCGAGGTTAGCAATTCAATTATGTCATTCTCCTCCATACCTTCAAAATTAGACTCTCTAGCTAAATTAGAAATTCATGACAAACAGCTCGTGTACCATCAACTTCTGCAGCGCCTATTCTGTGAACACATTCAGGTCATATTTTGCGCCAAACACAATTCATGCAAGATGGTTTAACCTCCTCCCACAAATCAGAAATAATTTCTATGGCTTTCATAATGTTGAACTTTTTCCAAAACTCTAGCATGGTAGGCTTATCTTGTCCACCAGTCTCACTTAAAAGAAGTTTAAATGTTCGTCGGAGGTAATAACTTTTAAAAGTCGATATTACTCCCTGATCCATCGGCTGAATAACTGATGTTGTATTAGGCGGCAAAAATAGAAATTTCAGAAGCCAGGAGCATTGTCTACTAGGACCGAAGCCTTGAAGTTTAAGTTTTCCTTGTTGCAATAAGCTTTAGTTTCTGGAATAGCACAAGTTGAAACCCAGTTTTGAGATAATGATGCTATCATCCATTCTTTTTTGTCTGCTCGCCAGTGGACAGGAAGCAGATTCTTTGAACAACCTTTCATAGCTCTTGGATTTTCTGATTGATAAATGAGAAATGGTTTAAATTTGAAATCACCATTTGTATTACCACCAAGATGAAGAGTCAGTCTATCCTTACTAGCTTTAAATCCTGGCGCAGATTTGGCTGTAGCGCTGTATCAGCGCTAGGTGTGATATGAAAGTTCTGTTAGGTAGACGTTTCCAAAATAACCCAGTCTCGTCAACATTAAAGACTTGTTTCGTATCATAGCCACCTTCATGAATTAACGCTTTTAACTCTGTCGGGTAGCGTTCTGCAGCAGTTATATCAGCGCTAGCTGATTCGCCTTTAAGAACATTGCTGTGCAGATTTGCTCGAACCTTGAATCTCTCCACCCAGCCCTGACTAGCTTCAAATGTTTCATTCGTGTCTGTATTACTACCACTAGCATTATCGTTGGATACTGCTTTACTTTTTATGTCTTCAAATAAGTTTTTTGCTTTCGCCTGTATTACTATTTTACTAACTCTGCGCAACTTGTTTTCAATCCAAATAGCAAGCAAGGACTCCATTTTGATCATCAAAGCACTCCTTGTACGGGTCATCGTTTTAGCATCTAATGATGTTGCAGATTTAGCAGCCTTTCTTATTTTATCCCCATTTCGATCCCTAATAGTTCTGACGGTTGTTGCAGCCAAACCAACAGCCTTTGCTATCTCCACAGCCTTCTCTTTCTTATTAAATCTTCGCAAAATATCTAATTTTGTCTCCAAGCTGATAGTTTTTATACCCTATTCTAAGGGTATATTAATTTTGACGCATAGTTTGTAACATACCTTAATATTGCCCGTAGACCCCTAAAAGTTACTATATTTATGATCAGCATCGATAGTAATGTCGATCTAGCCATGTCCGTCCGTCCGTCCGTCCGTCCGTCTGTAGCCAAAAATTAGGCCTTTAAACTGGACCTAGAGAGCTGAAATTTTAACCATATACTCTCTAGGGTCCCTAAATAATCAAGTTTACGAATTTTTGAAATCCGCCCACAGACACGCCCACAAAATCAAAAAAACCAAATTTTGGAAAAAATCGAATTTTGAGCTAGAAAGCTGAAATTTTTTATATATGATCTATGACTCCTAAAACTGCTCGGGATAAAACAATTTCAAAATCCGCCCACTGACACGCCCACAAATAAATAAAATAATTTTTTTATACCCTATTCTAAGGGTATATTAATTTTTGAAAATCCAAAGTTTCAGCTAGGGAGCTGAAATTTATAGTATATACTCTCTATGGGCCCTTTATGCTCATGTGTAAATATTTTCTAAATCCGCCCACTGACACGCCCACAATTAATTTTTTTTTTTTTTTTTGAAAGTTCAAAGTTCGAGCTAGGGAGCTGAAATTTATAATATATACTCTCTAGGGGCCCTTTATTCTAATGTGTTAATTTTTTTTAAATCAAAAAACAATTTTATTGAAACACCCAAGTTTGAGCTAGGGAGCTTTTTTTTTTTTGATAAAATCCTTTAAATGTTATATAACAAAATATGTAGAGCGTTCTTAACAATTCAACCATACTTAGACTTTTGTCACGCCCACTTATGAGGGATAGGAATAAGAATAGGGTATCCAACAGTTCGCCCAAGCGGACTGTAGCCCGTCCCTATGTTTGGTCATACTTTTATAAGGCAGAAAGGATAAAAACTTGAAGCCTACGCCAGGTCTCGTTAGCTAGTAGATTAATATAATGAACCCTTTGTCCTTTTCAGTATACTTTACCCTTGCTCCGAATAGGCGTTACAGGATTTGAGTTATTCTTTATCTGACAAACGGCCGAGTATATACCGAAGACAGAAAACTTTAAACCTTCGCAAGGCCCTTAAGCTATTAGATTAATATAACGAACCCCATTTTATATAAGTATACTTTAGTTATGTTTTTTTTTACTTTTGGTAATTCTACTCATTTGGCTAACAAAAATTACAAGTGTATGTAAAAAAAAAATATAACTCTGCCAATAAATAAATTGGAAAAATATTTACCTCTTTGTAACCAGAATCAACCCGTAAAAATTTATAAAAATTTATTATTCTCTTTTAAAAAAAAGCACAACACACTAATTGAAACTGAACTCTAAAATTAGCAAAACAAAGTGAAAATAAAACTGTTAACATTGCGTTGATTTTCATTTAGAATAGGAATCCCCGAGTTTTGATGGCATGGCGCATTTAGAAACAAAAGTCGTGCCATCTTTTAGAAAAAAAGAAAATTAAAAAAAATTCAATCAAAGACTCGAACCCAAAACAACGCAACTTCGAAAATCTAACGACGCACAGTGAAAATAAGTACTAATTCAGCAGCGACGCAACTTCGAAAAACGCAAAACGAAACGGCGCACAGCCAGGTATTGGTATATAAAAATAACACCTGCTGTGATTTGTTTTATAAAACTAATATATGATCTCCACTTCACGGCTCTGCTTTAGGTGTGCCGTTTTCTGGTGTAGTGTCAAAGAATTGCAGAGTACATGTGAGTAACATTCCTGGGCTAAGGCCAAATATTTTTTTATTGTACGCACACGTCTCCCAAAAAGACCACCTCTTTTGGCACTTGGTGAAACACAATTAGGTAATATTGATTCAGATTTAACAGTATTTGGTCTTTATGGTTATAACTTAGTGCCATTATTCGTTTTTTATCGCGGTCTCGCCATTTATATCCGAAGTGATGTAGGCTACCAGGTGCAACCACTACACGGCCAATGTTCCAATCCGGAAGTTTTTTCTATTTTGCTGAAATTTGACGTCCGCTGGCAATTAGTCTGCTACTGCTCCATTTCAAAAGCCCTAATCTTCTTCCATTATGAGCAGTGGCGTATTTACACATTTCCCAAGTATAGGCTGTTGAATTTTTGCCGCCCTTGCCTCTACATGTGAATTGTCGGTTCCTAGATTATCCTTACAATCCAACAATTCGGTTCAAATTGCACAAGAAATAGTTTTTGAGTATATTTCTGAGGTAATCAAAGTTCAATGATGTACGACTAATATGGCGGGGTATGCCACTCACACAATATTGAACATTCGGTAAACGTAGTTAAAAAATCTTTATTGCGCTTACAAACAGTTAAAAAATAATAATTTCAATTAACTTATTAAAGTTTCTAACAATACATTTTTGCGTTATTTTTTGTTGGCGAAATCATCGAATTTTAGAGGTGTCTAATGTCATGTCATAAATTAATACATTTTTCTGCACTTACATTGCAAACGTTAGCTGAACACTTTGAGATAGATCAAAAGTCCGCGATGATATACAGTCCGTAACAATTGGATAGCCTCACATATTGTTTTTTTTTTAAACTAACTATTTTGAGAGCTCTTTGATGTGTACCCAAGAAAATTTGCATTGGGTGACAAGGTAAGAGCGAGAGTTTCTGAGATTAAGAGATCTTTTAACATTTTTTTAAGTGAACGTCACTTTTTGAGCTAGTTTTGTATGCATTCATTTTAATATGCATTTTTTTTGTAACATTAGAATTGCCTCAACTAACTTTCTTACTCATTGTAAGCGAAAATTTAGCAGCGCGATCATCGGAAAGCTATCGGGAGTGTTAATTGGTTTATTTATTGTGGTTTAGATCTATTTAATAGTTTAAATGGGTAGAACAAAATCTTTAAATGCAACGGAAATTGCTAAAATAGAAGCTTACCATGAACAACATTTTTCTAATCGAGCTATAGCTAAAAAACTTAATCGAAGCCCAAAAGTAATTAACAGTTATTTAAAAAATCCATTATCTTATGGAAAAAATTACAAAGGCTGTACTTCTACTGTACTTTCAAGCCGAGAAAAACGAAAAATTATACGGTTAGGATTCAATTCAACCCATTAAGTAGGATTAGACACGAAGCTGCGCTAGAAGTAAGCCGGATAACCATATGCAGAGTAATTAAGAGTGCCGGACACCTGAACCGCCTTAAACTAAAAAAAAACACCACTTAACCAAGCGCGAAAACAACAGCGGCTTAGTTTTGCAAGATCGCACATGGATTGGAATACTGATGGCAGCCGTCACTCAAACGATTGGCGGAAAGTGATATTTTCTGATGAAAAGAAGTTCAACCTCGATGGGCCCGACGGGTACAACTATTACTACCATGATTTAAGAAAAGAAAAATTGTTTTTGGACCGTCACCACAGCCGCGAGGGAGGCGTTATGGTATGGGGCGCCATATCATATTATGGAACGATCGATTTGGTTTTTGTGAGCTGCAGAATGACAGCACTTTATTATAAAACTGTACTGGAAACGGCTTTACCTCAATTCCAGGATATTTTAGGACCGGTGCTGATTATTTTTCAGCAGGACAATGCGCCGATTCACACAGCTGGAATAATTAAAACTTGGTTACAAGGCCAAAATATAGAACAACTTCCCTGGCCACCCTACTCCCCAGATTGGTTGGTTGACACGAAAGGTGTATAAAGGTGGGAAGCAGTACACCAACAAAGAGGAGCTTATTGAAGGTATCAAAGTGGTCTGGGCAAGTATATCCCTTATTCTATCTATTATATCTATTAAAATCTTTGTATGATTCTTTAAAAGACCGTATTTTTGACGTAATTCAAAATAAGTCAGGTTGTACAAAGTACTAAAATAATTGTGTAAGCTATACAAAATAAATAAAAATACTTTTCTTAAAATAAAATTATTTGGTTTTCATTTTAACATAAATAAACATAGTGATTTTATTCTAATGTTACAAAAAGAAAATTGCATTTTAATGAATCGAAACGAAATAGTCTCAGAAAATTCCGTTAGCTTTTCGAAACAATTTGAAATTTCTCTTAGTCTGATGAACTCAGTCCTACCTTTCAATCCAATATAAAATTTCATATGTACAGAACAAAAAGGTACACAAAACAGTTAATTTAAAAATAAATTATGAGTGAGGCTATTCAAAAGTTACAGACTGTATTATCTCTTATGGATAACCCACAATAACCATTTTTTATCCTTTACTTTTTACGAGAAATAATGGCTTATTTACGAAGCGATTTAAAGCAATACAGCATTAATCCTTATCCAATTAAGTACTGAATCAGTGGCGGATCCAAGGGGGGGGGGGGGGGGTTATCGGGTCCGGACCCCCCCCAGGGAGGTCCGAACCGACCTGAATCTGAAATGCTGGTATTCTGTCGCCGAAAATTTGCATATTCTAGTTTACGAATCGAAAATCCAAAAAAGATTGTAATGTGCAAATAAATGATTTCTCGTATTTTGTCATGCATAATATTATTATTCAATTCATGTTACTACAACATATTAGCAATAGTGCGAAATCTATAGAAAATCTCAATCGTTTTTTTAAAATTCCGCGGGTTTTTGAAGAAGGGTGTTTTCATAAACGTCAAAAATCTGCGCTAGTATAATCGTCTTTCTTCTTTGTTGCATTATTGAACACTCTTATTCTGCAGAACGTGAGCAGCCCTGCTTAAGTACAATTTTAAGTAGTCACTGAATGTTCATAAACGTCAGATATCCAAGACATCAAAGGAGAAAAATGGATCAAGTTTTCTTCATTTCATATAGCACAGTCCTCCACAAAGAAATCTTTTTCTTTTTCCCAGAGCTGAATTCTTTTTCCATCAGAATTCTTTTTTGAATAATAATTTAAAAAAAAGTTAAATTTGGTTGTAAATACAAAATTATTAAAATATTGCCAATAAAACTTACATTTTTCGCACTTTAAATTTTTGTTTTTACCTCCCGCGCTTTCTGCAGTCAAAAAAATATGGATGCACAATCTGCCAGATGCTGAGAACATTTATGACGTTTATGAACATATCTTCTGCAATTCATCTAAGTTAGTTCAATCAAAAATCTGACTTTATGAACACGTCTAACACAGGTCTTAGTAAGGCAGACGTTTATGAAAACACCTGAATTCTTGCAGAATTTCGTCTTCCGTTAGCCCAATTTCAGGATGGATACTCAAAGAAGCGAGTCCATTTAGGCGTTCCCGTCCTATTGTACTTCTAAGATAGTTTTTTATTCTTCTTAGGGTCGAAAATGATCGTTCTGGAGCTGCTGTTGTTACGGGTAACACTGCCAATACTCGTAAGATCGTGTTCACGTTTTAGAAACATTTTTCATTGATAACCTAAAAAATAACGTGAAAGTTAAGTATTCGATGGGTTATAGAAACTGATTCTGGAAGTAAAAATTCCGATCTGAAGTTACTCACTGATAGTGCATCGAGCGCATTTTGAATATCTTGATCAAAGATCCGTTGCCTCCACATTCTGATCTCTGAGATAAAATTCCTTTCTGAACAGTCCAATATTTCGTCATAAAACTTGTAAAGATCTGCGCATTTTTCCTCATCAAACTCCTGTTTGGAAGGAAATAGTTGTCCGAAACTGAGGAAGATCGATTTGTGTTTTTCGAACCGACTTTGGAGATGAAAAATGTAAGTATCAAGGAATGGAATGTAGAAGGCAGTTCTGTAATAATCTTCAACATTTTGTGTTTCAACGTTGCAACGGGTTTTCTGTTGACTGCAACGGCGAGGGAATTTCATATTAATTTCGTATTCGGAACAGATTTCAGAAACATTGTCGTAAATGATACGAAAATTTGAATCAACGTTTTCCCGCTTTTCCTTGATATCATTCGTAGCATCATCAGCTAACTTTGTAGCTTCTACTAGATCTTGATTTTTCGTCTGCAATTTCCGACTTGAAATTCGATTGTCAAAATCGCGGTCAAAAGCTGAGAAGCCTTTTGTGAAGTCTCTCGATCTTTCCACTTTTTTATTTCTTCCAAAGCTTCTATAACGGCCGGTTGAAGTTCGAGGTAAGTTGAAATTGCTTCATGAGACTGAGCTCATCTTGAAACAGCGAAAGAATTCAATTTTTCTTTTCTCCGGTCACTCTTTTTCGGCATTTTCAAAATGTCTTCCTTTAAAATGCATTGTCTCTTCGGCCAGTGGAAAAAAGCATCTATTGCTCCGATAGTTCCTAACTCATTTTTTATACCCGAAACTCCGCAAGCGGCATTGATGACCAAACTGAAGAAATGCGCGGCACAATGAACGTAGATTGCATGAGGAAAATGAAACCTGATATGGGCTTGTACTCCGTTTACTTCGCCCCTCATAACTGGTGCATATATATATCTGTGTATCTCAAAAATTATCGACACTGTGTCGCGAAGTAGATGTTCCGAATTAAAATTGTTTGCAGTGGTAACCGTGTGTCCACACAAGCGGCACTATCGTAGTTTCATGCAAAATGTATCAAAAGAATGAGAAAATAAGGTTAAGTTAGGTCATGACAGCTATGGACCCCCCCTAGTCGAGATCCTAGATCCGCCACTGGTACTGATAGTATATGCATTCAAATACTAAAGTGAATTCTTTTTTAAGACAAAACGTGCTTTTCAGCGCGACAATTTTTTCGAAATTCTATGTTCGTACTTTAGTCGGTATTAAGGTTAATTTCTAAACCGCACTTATAGTAAGTACATTAGGGTAGATAGAATTAGATTTCAATTCAGTATTAGGGCAATTATTTTGTAAGTATTTTTAATTATCGAAAATCGTAGTAAGCAAAGGATCAATCGAGACTTTTACAAAATATAGCTCAAGATGAGCCATGATTGATCGTCCATCGATCAGAGTATTCAGTACATTACTCTCATCAATTTATAACTATGAAGGAAAATTTCCTTTTTACAAAAGTGAGATCTACCGGAAAAATTGCATTGGCTGTCGCGTCAACCGGTATTGCCGCTATGCTTTTAGAAGGAGGCCAAACCGCACACTCTACATTCAAGCTCCCGCTGAAAATCGCCATTGATGATAATAACTTTAGTCGGTTTTTATCTTCCTTGGGATTCGAGTCATTAATCAACACACCAACTAGAGTTACCGAAACCACTAAATTTTGTATTGACCATATTTTTATTAGAAATAGGAGGTCATATAAAGTTCGATCTTTTTTATTAGAGTGGGATGTTACGGATCATTTTGCTACCGGTATTTCATTCCCTGATTTTCTGAAGCAAAGCAGAAGCGAAAAACGGAACTTTTATAACAATAACCAGTACATGAAAATTAATTTTAGAAAACTTAATGAATGTTTTTCTATAATAAATTGGGATGAAGTTTATTGTTGTAACTGTCCCTCTCAGGCTTTTTGTAAATTTCTGAGTGTTATTGTTGATTGTTTAGCTAAATGTAGATATGCTCAACAAAAAAGAGATTTAAAAAAACTTAAGCCATGGATGACTGACTCACTATGCGAAATGATTAAGCAAAAAAATCTCTTCTATCGGAAAAATAAAAATCGCTTAAAAATACCCTCTGTAAAAAAACAATATCAGATTCTGAGGAATAATATTTTTGAACAAAATATTAACTTGAAGGCATCTTATTTTAAGCGTCAATTTCGCTATAGTAGGTTTAATGCTAAAAGACAGTGGAGATTAGTTAATGATATATTAGGTAAAGCTCCTAGTGAAAATAGAATAAAATCTCTAAAGCTATCAGATAGTCATAGTACCTCCGATGAAAAAGAGATGAGCAACGGTTTCAATATATTTTTTAAAGATATATCCTGTAATATCCAACCAATTCAAAGAAGCCCACTGAGTGTTTTTCTTTCGGATACTCAATTTTTTTAACCTCATTTTTCTTTAGCACAGTGGATGAAGCTGAAGTAGGCAATATCATTTTTCAGCTAAAATCAAAGCAGTCTTGTGGGTTTGATGGTATAAGTAGCTTGGTGGTAAAAAAAATATGTTATGCAATAATAAGACCATTAACTTATTTAATTAATTGGAGTTTTGAAACTGGAGTTTTTCCTGAGTGTCTAAAAACTTCTATTATTGTACCTCTATATAAAAAAGGTGATAAATGCGATCCTAACAACTATAGACCAATTTCAATCCTCTCAGTTTTTTCCAAAATTTTCGAGAAAATAGTAACCACTCGAATGCTTAAATACATTGAAAAATTTGAGCTTCTTAGTCCACTTCAATTTGGCTTTCGAAGAGGGAAGTCAACTGAAGATGCAATAGTATCTTTCTTAGAAAATATTTATGAGTCAGTCGATAAAAATAAAAAAACAGCTGGTATGTTTCTTGACTTAACAAAAGCTTTTGATTTGGTCAATCATAAAACTTTATTGAAGGTGCTGTATAAGTTTGGTTTCCGTGATAATATTCTTAGTTGGTTTTCATCCTATCTTTGTAATAGAAAGCAGCTTGTTAAAATTCCACCTTGAGTGACCCTCTGCAATGTACAGCTTCTGGCGTCCCTCAGGGTTCTGTTCTTGGACCTCTTTTGTTTGTTATTTATATTAATTCCATCTTTAAGCTGCCTCTAAATGGTAGAATTGTTGCCTTCGCTGATTACTTAGCTCTTTCATATGCTGCTCTCAGCGCGAATGACTTAGTGCGGCAGATGAATACGGACCTTTCCTTGATGAATGACTGGTTTAAGTATCATCAAATGATCCTTAGTAGTAAGTCCAAAGTAATGTCTTTTGCGCTTACAAATCAGAATCCAATTTACGGGATAGCATTACATGATCCTAGATGTAATAATTCTAACTGTGAGAGCAATTGCATAGTTCTTGAATCTGTCTCTGAATTTAAATACCTGGGTGTAACATTGGATAGTAGGCTCAAATGGAAGCCACACATTGGAGTTATAAAAAAAACCGCTTACATAGGCTTAAATAAAATATACCATCTACGCAAGCTTGTACCGTCGAATCTCTTAATAACAATATACTATGCTTTAGTCAATTCTCGTTTGGAGTACGGCATTTCTTGTTGGGGTGGTGCATTTATAACTAACTTGCAACCGGTTATTTTAGCTCAAAAGAAGATAGTGAGGACTTTACTCTTCAAACCTAGTTGGGAGCCATCGCGTCCTTTGTTTCAATCTACAAAGATATTGCCACTGCAATATCTATATATATACAAGGTATTGAGGCTGTTTTACCTTCGTGGTGGTTATACCAACAAGACTAGAAATGAAGTGCATTCACTACGTTCCTCGAATGATGTGATAGTTCCTAGAGTCAGGACAGAACATTGTCGTCGTTTTGCTACTAACATACTCGTAGCTCCCTTCATTTACAACAGGTTACCGTCTGATATACGCAGTCAAACAGGATCTAAATCCAGATTTCTTGGATCTTTGAAAAAGTGGCTACTCTTTACATCTGATGTTGGGTTTTTAACACAAATAATAACTTAAATATTTATTTCATTCTTCACCTCCTCTTCTAACCCCCTATCCATTATCACACGTTTGCTCTTTTTTTTTTGTAAATTACGTCTCTTCTTTTTGTGCGGGTTTACACTTTCTACATTTTATTTTATTGCAACACTTGTCACTGGTTCCTCCAACCACAAAGTGTTTTTTTTTTTTTTTTTTTTTCATTTCATGATTACATTGTAATCAAATAACACTTTAATTAAATAATAACTCATGGTTAAACTTGTAGTTTATAGATATTAATAAATATTACATTAAAATGAATTAAATTTAAATTATGATATACTAAATTCTGTTAATTGATTACCAATGCATTACCCATAAAATGTTTGCTATTTATATTTATATTGTACATGGAATTGGAAAAAAAAAATAAAGAATCTTCTTCTTCTAAAATAACAGCGTCTGTGGTGTTTCTAAACAGAGCAATACAGAAAAATTGATGCGCGACTGCTCATTAATAGTCTGGGACGATGCAACTGTGTCAAACAAGATTTCTGTGGAAGCAGTGGATAGGACAATGCGGATGTACAATTCTGTTCTCAGGAGACTTTCGTCAAATCCTACCAGTTGTGACTCAAGGAACACGTGCTGACGAAATAAATGCTTCCCTAAAAAGAGCCAACCTTTGGCCACACGTCAATAAATTACAGCTTAAAACTAACATGAGGGTTTCATTGTCTTCACGTGAGAACAAAATTTTTTCAGAGATGCTGGTAAAAGTTGGCAATGGGGAGTTAACACAAAGTAATGGAAGGATTATCCTAGAAAACCTTTGTGTTTTGATAGACAACATCCAAGAGTTGGTCAACAATGTCTATCCCGACATTGATAATATAAGTTATAAGACTATATCTTGGTTTAAAGACAGACCGATTCGGTCACCAACTAGCGAACAAGTAGATAAGGTAAAAAATAAGATTCTCTCAAAGTTTGATGCGCCTACGCAAATATACTACTCGGTCGATACTGTTCTCGATTTGGAAGAAGCTGTTCATGTTCCTACAGAATTTCTTAATTCTTTGAACCCGTCTGGACTCCCTTCTCGTAAAATGGTGATAAAAGTAGGTTGTCCTGGTATTTTATCTAGAAACCTAAAATTTGCAATGGCACGCGTTTGCTGGTAAAATCACTCAAAACTTTTATAATAGAGTGCACAATACTCACCGGATGTGGTACTGGAGAGGATGTATTGATTCCCCGAATTCCTCTGATACCATCGGATTTACCGTTGCAATTTAAACGCCTACAATTTCCGGTAAAGATATCTTTTGCAATGACCATTAATAGATCGCAGGGTCAAACTTTCAACTGTGCAGGCTTAGATTTGAGCGTTGAGTGTTTTTCACATTGCCAATTATATGTCGGTCTTTCAAGAGTAACCTCTAAGAAAGCATATTTGTATTGTCTAATGACAAAAAATCTGTGAACGTTGTATATAAAGACGGGTCGCTAGTTGTTAAATAAAACAGAACTAGCATTGTTTTGAGTCCATTTCTGCTTGAATTCTTGACGTTTTAACTTGCGTATATGGTAACACCTTTTCTGAACATTATGTCACTCTTTATCGAACTAGTAAATTGACACTTGCTATTTTAACCTCTTCGGGATTGGAAGTTTCCCTTTTTTCTTCTTCCTAGGTTATCACGCTAATCACGAAAATTTATTCTCAAACAATCAGAAAACAAACATTTCAACAATTTCATTTTGAAAATTAAGCCAGTCAGAAGAGCCGGAGATTCTTAAAAACATTTTGAAATCAACTGCAAAAAGCAAACATGAGCTAACTTTGAGCAATTGAGGAATTTTGCTGACAAACAGTAAAAACAGCAAGTGGCATAAGTGGCTTCCCTGTCTAGTACCTACCCGAGGTAGCTATAAGGACATAAGATAACAATTTATCAAGATTAATAACCATTTTTCTTTTTATTTATATAAATTCTAAACTTATCAAATAAGACCTGGAATATGAAATCAAAATGGCAGTGTTGGCCAAAAATAATTGCAATGAATATTCATATCCCAAATTTCTTACAAAAAGCCAACGTCACAGGAAGGTTAATTACCACGTCTCCAATCAATTGCTACTTCAATCAACTGTGGCATCCACATGCTCTTCTGGACAAAGAATTCTTTACCAGAAGACACTCACAACTATAGAACAAGCAACCTACTCCCTTTTATTTCCGGAACAATGATGCAACCAAATTGAGAAAGCACATACATGTAACTATTTCGAAGACCGTTGTGGCATATCATCCGGGTGACAATGGGCGTCGTCCTCATCATCGCCACCATCATCATTATAGAGTATGTCCATGTGTTTCCATTCGAAGAAAATTAACATCAATTTACTGCATTCTAATCTTGATGCAGTTGAAAGAAACTGAAGAGGTTTCTAATTTATCAACCCCCAACCCCCCTTCCATTTACAATCATGCCGACATACACATGTCAGTGTGGGGAACATTACTAACGATTTGAAATTGTACACACATGAATAATGTATGAATTCATATTCGAATGCAAACACTATGTGGGAGCGACATCCACTATACGACTCTGAAAAATGACGAAGAAAAGAATTCTGGATATCTTTTGTGTCCCTCCATTAGTTCTCAAATACATTTCTGATATATTTCTTGGGAAAAATCTCAGAGGGATCGCTTTGAGTAAATGGTTTCACAAATGCAAAACCAACATTTGAAACCGCCCTCGTTTCATTGTGTCATTGTGCTGCTGCTGGTTTTATATATATTACATGCACTTTCATCGATGTCTTGATCCTGAGCCATTTATAGGTGCATGCATGTGTTAGGTCTTAATGCGTTCTTAGCAGTAGGGAATGCACATGACGGCATCCTGCCCAACTGATGATTTCAAATCTGCATACCTAATGCTAAGGCATCATTCCTAGTTGTCTCTTCAGAAACTGCTGCCTGCTTGAACATGGCAGAGGCCAACAACTGCATGATGATGCAACATCATGGGATGATTTTATTCTCCATTGATTTTTTTATTATTTCATTAAAAAGAATATTTTATTTTATTTATATTTGATGTCCTATTTTGGTTCTTCTTCTTCTTTATACCCTATTCTAAGGGTTTTATAGTTTTGACTCATGGGTTGAAACATGCCTTAGTATTGATCGTGGACCGCTAAAAGTTAATATGATCAGTTATATTCAATCTTCTTCTTCCTTTAATGGCAGTGAGGCTATAGTCAGGATTAAGGAGACCATAACTCTCCCACGTAACTACATCCCTACTGGTGCGGATGTTGGGTCCGCCGGTTAAATTCAATATTTTTCAATAATAGATATTTATCGATAATCATTACATACTTATAGCTTATAGGTATACATAATTTGCGCGTTTTATAGTAAGCGCCGTGTATCAGAAACGTTTCTTATGATCTTGATGATATTTTGCTCATTATGTGTAAATATCTATTTTTGAAAATGAAGATAAGCAACTTTTCCTGTGGAAAGTTACCACATTCACACGGCAAACTCGCAAGACTCCGAGCGAAACCTTACAGCCGAATTCTTGTTCATGGCTGCACAAAGCAGGAAAGTTCTCCGCCGTCTTCCGCACTATATCTGCCCCTAGAATCGGATGAAAGGATCTCATTGCCACAGACATGAAATTTAAAGAATAGATTTCATTTCTCTGGCTGAAGGAGCATGAAGGAGGAAATGATTGTGATGAGCCAGTTAATGACAATATCAGGAGTCGCTTGAGGAGTAGAACGAAAAACACTCACAGTGAAGTCAATTGCTGTATTGAGGAAAGTTTTGCTTTTCTAGCCGAATCATTCATACCGGTTTTAGTTCTTCCCCCATCACATACTTTAGGAGATCTGAAGAACTTAATATTATCCTGACTTGGAACTTACAGATATTCCACTGGTCCCCATTAATTAATTTTTCCACCTTAATAACATCGTTCTCTGATAAGTTTAGACCAATTTTTTTCAAAATTGTGAAATGAAGTTATTGGATGGTAACACTTAGTACTCTTCAATGTGAGTCCTCGCGCCATCTACCGTCTCATCAAATTAAATACAAACGCAGCCAATGGATACATATTTTCTGTCTAGACATCTTTTTTCTCATTCCATTTTTGTTCTCGACTTAATTAGAAGTGTTTTCACAATCGATACTAATAAAACGTTTCTTTTTCTTTGTTCAGTTACTTCCAAAAGTCTTTTTATTTAATGCGTAACTCTGACAGAAGTTCTAAATTGGCTTTTTGGCTTGGTCAATGTTACTATCAGTTCTGAATCGAACACAAAAAACCGAATGGCTTTATGTCTTCTAGTTTTTGTTTTTTGATACCAGCAGGGTGCTGCATAGGTAACAAACAATAGGTTTAGGTACAGCTGGTGTACATCCACAAACAAATTCTGGGACTTAGACTAAAGTTTTAACCCAGTAGACCTTTGCAGGTCCGAAGCGAGATCCTTGCTTTGTCTATGATATTTTTAATGATACAATTGATTTTTTGGTGTCTAATGTAACATCCAAATATTTCACTTCACTTGAAAAATCCATATTTTCACCAAATAGTGTAGGATTTTTTAATATATCTAGTTTTCTTCTTTTGGTGAAAGCTACTAACGGATAACATTTGAATCAACTTTTGGAACAGTCAGCAACGATGTTAAGAGCGCTGTGGAAGTGATCTCAGATTGTGTTTTTTTTCTAAATTTACATCTAAATATAGCGATATCGTCTGCATATCCTTGCACGTAGTTACCTTTGTTGCTGTGTGTGACCAAAAGCCCATTCACTTGGCTTTCTGCCGCTTAGACTCTGACTTGGGTGCTAGCAGATGAAATTTTATTTTACTATCTGCTAGCATGCATTTTATCGATTTACATGTGATATTGTCTACCACTGTGTTTTGAATGAGCGTGATGCGCTACCTCCTTATCAGTTGTTGATTTCCTAATCATCGAGGTTAAGCACTCGAGAGCTTGAGTTGTTGCTTTTCCTGACTGAGGCATATTGATTCTTTGATATGTCTGTCTATCTATGACATTTACCATGGTTTTGAGGAGGAAAGTAGAGAGATTTTTTGGTCGATATAATTTGGGCCTTCTCTAGTGATATATCTAACGATCAGTGATATAGAATTGCAAGTTTTTAGTTTCCATGTACCTTACTTTACTTTACTTTTGGTGGCGCTTACAGTCCGGGATCGACCACCGCCTCAACCAAAAAGCCCCTCCAACCAGCTCGGTCCCTCGCTAGCTGCCTCCAGTTGCGCACACCAAGTTGGTTGAGGTTGTTCTCCACTTGTGCGCGCCACCTGGGTCTTCCTCTGCTGCGTTGACCCTCAGGGGGGGATTTGAAGACTCGTTGGGCTGGTGCGTTGTTATGCATACGCTAGACGTGTCCCAGCCATCTCAGCCGTTGTATTTTTAGCTTTTTGACCAGGTCAGCGTCGCTGTATAGCCCGTATAGTTCGTCGTTGAATCTTCTTCTCCACACTCCATCGTCACAAACTGGACCTAATATCACTCGAAGAATCTTTCTCTCAAAGCATCCGAGAAGGTTTTCATCCGCTTTTGACAGGGTCCATGCTTCTGCACCATACAGCAGGACCGGGATGATTAAGGTCTTATACAATATCTCCTTGGTTCTATGAGAGAGGGCTTTACTTCTTAGATGCCTTCTAAGCCCCAAGAAACAGCGGTTGGCAAGAGTGATCCTTCGCTTGATCTCTGCGCCGATGCCATTTTGCGAAGTGATAGTGGAGACAAAGTCGTTAACTACTTCGAAGTTTTATCTGTCCACCGTGAAGTTTTGTCCGAGTTGCCGATGTTGAGAGTCTTTTCACGTTGACAGCATATACTTCGTTTTGTTCTCATTAACAGCCAGACCCATCTTCGCCGCCTCCGTTTCGATACTTGCAAATGCGCCACTGACAGCTCGCCGCGTTCTCCCAATAATGTCAATATCATCAGCATAGGCAAGTAGTTGAACGGACTATTGAAAAATTGTACCTCTGGTGTAAAGAAAGTGCATGATAGCGCGTCGCCTTGTCTCTGTCCTTACCGATTTTGACGGGGCAGCGAGATTTCTCTCTCCATCGTCATCCTGCACAAACGGACGAGTTTGGCGGGGATGCCAAAACTTGACATTGCTTTGTATAATTCGTCCCTTTGAGTCGATCTGAAATTCCTGGGTTTTTTCCAAGATCTGTCGGAGTGTGAAAATTTGGTCGATGGTTGACTTTCCTGGCCTAAAACCACACTGATATGGGACGATCAGGTTGTTGGCAAAGGTTTTAGGCGTTCACACAATACAGCCGACTAGATCTTATATGCGACATTCAGGAGACTTATTCCTCTGTAGTTGGCGCAGTTCAGAGTATCTCCTTTCTTGTGGATGGGGCACATGTACCTACTCATTGAATATTTTACATGTAGGAACATTGAAACAACGCCAGGTTATTTAAGAACTTGTTAATTAAAGAGTTTCAATGTTATACCCGTAATTTCAGTAAGGACATAACAAAATTGTTACCCTTAGGTATTTTAATTTTCAATTTTGTATTTTAATACAACTGCAACCTTGAACCTTTTTAATGATCTGTCAATGTAAATCAAAACGTCAGTCAAGATTTACTTTTATCATGATTGAATTCCATACTTAAATCAAACATGTGTAGGGGAAGGTAGTGTACCTCGGGCCGGATTTCAGTTTTTTGCCAATATTTTATTTGTCGTTATTTCTTTAGTTTTTTTTTTTTTTTTGTTACTACCTGAAGTCTATGATATGGCAAAACTACCAAAAGGATATTGCTTACCATTCCTTAGAAAACTTAACTTTTATATGCTAACCTCAAACGGTCCAAGGTACAAGACGTGGTTGTACCTTGGTCCACGTGGTATTTTACCTTGGACCGAAAATATTATTAAAAGTTTTCCTATAGTTTAAAGGTGAAAAGTTTAATTTATTTCAATAAAAAGTAAAAATGATACCATTCTTTATTTATTTAAAAAAAAAAACAGCAAAAAAACAAACCATTATCTTAAAGTATTTGTGCTTGATTAAAAAAAAAATATTTCAAATAATAGTATTAAATAAAAAAACTCTTTTACTAAAAAAAACTTAACAAAGGAGTTCAATATTAATTAAAAACTTACTTTAAGGGAACAACAAAAAAGAAAAACAAATTTATCACTTCAATATTATTTAAAAATTTTCATTAGGACAAACCAATGGTCCAAGGTACACGCGCTATGATAGGTCCAAGGTACACTTACACCACTTTAGCCAAACAAATTAATCGTAGATTTTAACGTAGTATTCAAACCATATACGAACGACAATGTGTTCCTACTAAAAGATTATTAATACACTTACCGAAATCGATTAGAGTAGCGGAAAAGAGACAGAAAACTAAGCACTACATAACTTCAGAAAAGAGATAAAAAAATACTTTTTTCACTGAAAACTATGTTTATTTTTTTTTTCTGCCGTCTCGTGCAGCTGTGCCTTCAAAAAGAAACTGAGAAGACAAATGAACAGAAGATCAACATTTCACAGAAGGACCGGTTTTTGCGGGCTTTGTATTTTTCTGGATATTGGCACTCGGACCAAGGTACAATCGGACCAAGGTACACAACCTTCCCCTATTACACCTGGAATAAATTTCAGCCCGATATCTCGATTATTCCGTGTTTAATTTAACATACTACAATTTTAATGTCCTTATAGAAAAATCGCTTACTTGGCAAATTATTAAAAACTTATATTCGCATGTTGTACGCCCTGACATGTTCCTCCACCGAAGATCGGAATAGGAAACAATCTGCCCTATCATGGTATCTGTTCGGAAAGGATTTTTCTATGCAAATCCAGCCGGATACTCAATATACGTTCACAGAATCCATTTTTCGAACGTGCAATATTGCATTGATATTCCGAAGAACATGCAATGATGCAAAAAAACGTATGTCAGAGTGATGAACCGTAGACCGCCGGTTTGCGTTACGTTTAGTCGGAGAAATGTTCCAAACAGCTAATAGAAACAATAACCATGCTTCATGGAATTCTCCGAATCGTACAAAAAGGGAGCATTTTTGCTTTCGAAACGGATGCCATGATAGGGCCGAATGAGTAGCTTAAACGGCATTTTTTATAGCAGAAATAGATTTTTAATTTTAACCAAAATTAAGCCGCAGATAGTTTTGAAACTGTTGTATTGGCAGCACTCCTACTTAATGCAAACTATCTTATGCTATGCTACTCGATGCGACGTTGACATATTGTCGAGAATAAATGAATTACTACTTGTCTAATCGTTCTTAACACATGGTGGCAACGGAAAAAAATTAAGAAAGGAAAAAAAACCGGGAATAATTGAAAAAAAAGACAAAAAAACAAGAAAAGGACTTAAAACATATGAGATAAACAGGAAAAATTAAAAAAAAGGTAATTAACCCGAATAGTGCTGTAATTATTTTGTTCGAATTTTTCAACCAAACTCATACGGATTTTAGACTAGACATCCCTCAGTTCGAAATTGTTACTATTTCAGTTTTACCTGCGCAGGTAATACAGGTAAGACAATTTCTGTGCTGTGACCATATGGTTACCCTGGCACTGCTAGGGCACTTGTTTAGGATTACCTGAAAAATCAAAGCTTTCGTAGTTATTAAAGTCAAAAGTCAACAAAAACTACTTATGTTCGATGTGAAAGTGTTGAAAACATTTAACACAAAGGCCAATATTGCATTTCATATAGCACGTAGAGGAGAGGGGGGGGGGGGGGGGGGGGGGCACATTTGAACGTGGGGTATCTTTGAACAGCACTAATAAATTCTTATTAAAAAAATATATGAGAACGTAAACTAAATTTTTATCCTGACAATATTGTTTTCTTTAGACGTCAACAGCTTTCGGTCATCTTTTCAGGTCGCTTGAAACTAGCTCGTGGTGGATGTTTTAATGCTGTATTTCCAACTTTTTTTTTTTTTTGTAAGAGTATACCTACTCATAAGGGTGGCGACGGTGTAGAGGTTAGTGTGTTGGCTTGTGACCCGTGCGGTGCAGGTTCAATCCCCATGGGGAACAACAACATACGCCACCCAATCACATGCCTCTACACCAAAAGGAGGATTTCTGCCTGGTAGTACAATGGAACGTTACCGAGTCTGAGTGCTCTGGGATTTGGATTTCCTTTTTTTTAAAAATAAAAAATAAAAAAAAAAAAAAAAAAAAAAAAAAAAAATACCTACTCATAACACTTTTGCAATTATCACCTGCGCAACGTCTTCTTTTTGCAAGTGGGCCTACCTGTTGTTGCCGCAGTTAAAGAAAAATGGCTGATATTTTCTGGGAAGTCATCAATCATTGATAAGAGAGGTGCCAAACATTTTCCAAATCGTTCTTCACATTTCGGGTTTGATAGGGGATTTTTTCCTTGGTAAATTTCGAAATTTACCATATAACCAGCGGGCGTACACAGTGACCAGGCTTTGAAACCAAATCTTATTAGCTCACCTTTGATAAATTGCTTGCAACTATGTCTTCCATAATAAGCTATCATACTTTCATCATAAGATAACAATTGTTGTATGGGATGGACATTTTTAAGCATATTTGCCTTTAAATGGTCTGTCATGGGACGCAACTTTCACAGCTTGTCCTTATTTCCATGTGGTGCAGCCAAGTTTGGTTCAAATTGAAGGGAACTAAGAATTTCTTCAAATCGCCCTCGCCGCATTAACTTAGAAATTAATTCGTTCCGTAGATCGTTAGAGCTATTCCAATAGGCCTTATAACTAGGAATAGAATTGTACCCAGTCACATCAGAATGCCAATAACAGTTCGCATTTCGCGAATCAAAAATTTTTGAATTGGTTTTCCTTCTTTTTTTATGGCATATAGTGCTGAGCAATGGCTGATGTGTTCCAGTAACTCATCGTCAAAAAACCGTTCGAAAAGTTCATGCGACTGCACATCACGACAGTTTAATGTCGAAGTTTGCTTCAGGAAACATTGGTCGTCTAGCAACACAATTTGACCATTTGGAACAAGTTGCTTTGTTGGAAGCAGGTATTGGCACGTCAGACAGAATGGGATTTAATTTCCTGAGTCGAGTGGCAATCGGAAGAATACAATTTTCATTTTTCTATTATTCAATTACTTCAATTGCACTGGAAGCATCTATTTTCTCCTGTTGTATCTCCTGGGGTAGGTTGGTCAACCGATAAGTTGGTTGGAATAGGCTGCTCTCCGAGCTGAATGGTATCAATATGTGAACCATTTCTTAATACTAGTTCACAACCGGCTCTCAATTGATTCCCGTTCAGATCATCAATCGTGCCTCCTTCATTTTCATCGGCATCGTCTCTCCGGTGATATTTCCATCTTCATTGTTCAATGTAAATACCATCTACCAAGTCATCAAATGCATTATCTTCTTCATTTGGCTGCTGAAGATAGTCTACAGCCTCCTGAAGTGATAGTTTTCTAAAGAAAATAACAAGATTCTCTCAAAATTCGAACTCTTTTAGTCCCAACGTCACCGTACAGTCACATCGTTAAAAAAAAAATTAACACGTACCCCAGCGGTGCTAACGTGACTGTACAGTCACACCTTCAGGAAAATACTCAAAACTAGTAAACAAAATTTTTTTTTTCATGAAATAAATAATATGCATACACAATAAGTTATTAGCTTACTATTGGTATACATATTATAAAGATAACTGGAAAAATATAAGCAAAAATTTATTACTTACTTTTTCATGTTTGTTAATATGCACTTTTTTACACTTTAAATATGAACCTAAAAATCCACAGCTCGCTGTGACTCTATGCATGAAGGGACAGATGTAAATGCTGTTTTGTTTTAGAGTGACAATTGTCACACAACAAACTTATGATCCGTTATTGATTTTAAGCGATGGGGTGCAAGACACCTGACATTACTCTACAGTTCTAATGTGTGTGACCGTACGGTCACGCTGGCACAGTTCGGGTTAATAAAATCTTTGGAAGAAAAAATCAACCAACCACGTGTAATTAATTGCATGGCATGACCGAGGAATCAAGGAAGGAGCAAGCGAGCACCACAGCTAAAATAAAAACTAGATCATCATCACCAGCGCCAACACTATCTAAAACTCCAAAATGCAGACCCCATTGGCACTTTCGGCACCAGAAGAGTTTTCATTTTTTATACCGTCTGAATGGGAAAAATGGACCAGGCGATTTGAGAGTATCGCAATGGAAATTGACTACACGAGGCACCGGAGAAGACCTAGGTAAATATCCTAATATATTGCATGGGCGAAAAAGCCGAGGAAATTTACAGTTCTTTTAAACCACAACCCGAAACATATACTGCATGCATAAATAAATTTGAAGAATATTTCATACCAAAACGAAATATTATATATGAACGAACTAAGTTTCTGAAAAGAAAACAGGGCGACGAATCGGGCGAAGAGAATTTGTAACAGCTTTATTTGCATTAGCAAAGCACTGTGAATGGGGAAGTCTTCTAAACGACATGATATTGTTAACTCTAGTCGTAGGCATGAGAGACGAAAGTTTAAGTGACAGGCTACAACTAGACCCAAGTTTCACTTTGAAAAAAGCAATCTGTTCACTGCGGCAGGTTGAAGAGTTGTATCGACAAAAGAAAGATCTCCAACTAAAAACAGCACCACACATTTGCAAAGTAGAGCGATCCGGGGATCATCAAAAACGTAGATTAGAGAAACAAAAAAAATTGGCAGATAGAGCAAAACAAAAACATCAGCCACGGGAGACAGGGGCAGAGAAGTGCACGCGATGTGGGTTTGAACGACACAGCTATGATAAGTGTCCGGCGAAAAATGCAATCTGCAGAAAATGCAACAAGTGCGGACATTATGCAAGAGTCTGTTGGTCAAGAGGGGTCTGTGAAGTTAGTGAGGAGCGAAGAAGAAGCCGAAAGAACGAAGGCAGAGAGGAAGAACAGGAATACTTTGTAGGCATGGTGACCGACAATTGGTCTGTTGATTTATGACTAAATAACAAGAAAGTTACATTTAAAGTTGACACAGGTGCGGATGTCACATTAGTGCCCTGGTCAGCAGTAGAAGGCTTGAGAAGTTTGTGTATCGAGAAAACGGCAACAAAACTATACGGAGTTGGACAGAAAATAAACATACTGGGAAAGGCTAAGGTTTGTTTGAAATATGGACAAGCAGACGTGGAAGAGGTAATTTATATTACAAAAGATGAGATAACGCCTTTACTCGGGAAAACAGGAATAGAAAAACTTGGGTTGGTAAACAAATTATTTGCAGCTTCTTCAAGGAACTGGGTGCATGAATTTAAGGAAGTTTTTGGTGGCTTAGGAACATTTAAAGAAAAATATGTCATCGAACTAAAACCCAATGCGGAACCATTCGCAATATCAAATCCTCGAATAATTCCGGTGCATTTGAGGGCAAAAGGCTCAGGAGGAGATAAACAAAATGCAGTGAGAGGGGGTTATAGCGCCTGTTGAGGAAGCGTTTGATTGGTGTGCGAATATAGTTATTGTACCAAAGAAATGTGGTATCAGGATTTGTGTAGATCTGGGAAAACTAAACAAACAACAACAACAAGGAGCAACATTTTTCACAAAATTGGACGCTAACAGCGAATTTTGGCAAATCCCTTTATCAAAGGAATCGCAAGAACTGACAACCTTCTTAACCCCATTCGGGAGATACAATTTTTTGAGGCTTCCATTTGGAATAACATCAGCTCCAGCATTCTTCCAAAGGAAAATGACGCAAATTCTAGCGGGAATGAAGAATTGCATAGTACACATGGATGACATTCTTATATGGGGGGAAACGATCAGGGAACATGATCAGTGCGTAGAAGCGGTACTTAGGAAAATACAAGAATCAGGGATAACATTCAGCAAGAATAAATCGGAGTTTGGGAGAACTGAAATTACTTACCTGGGACACACTATTACTAAAGGGGAAATAAGGCTCGATGAGGAGAAAGTAAACGCGATTTTGGAAATGCAAGCACCAACCAATCCCATGGAAGTCCAGAGGTTCCTGAGGATGGTCAATTTTATCGGAAAGTATATCCCAAATAAATCGTCGATACTCGAACCTATTTCAAGTTTGCTATGTAAGAAGAACGCATTCATTTGGGGAGACGCCCAGGTTAAAGCGTCCCAGAGAATCAAAATTCTTCTCACATCACCACCAAATTTGAAAATGTATGACCCGGCAAAAGAAACTATAGTGTCTTATGATGCATCTATAGTAAGGTTGGGTAGTGTTCTTTTGCAGAGGCATGAAGGAAATGTATATCCAGTTTCATAAGTCTCAAGGACCTTAACGCAAGCTGAAAAAAATTATGCTAACATCGAAGAGAGGCTTTAGCTATCGCATGGGCATGTGAGAAATTTAAAAATTATTTGATAGGGAGACATTTCTTAATAGAAACTGACCATAAACCACTTCTGCAACTCTTGAAAACGAAGAGCCTAGATGACCTATCACCACGATTGCAACGTATTCGTATGAGGATGATGAGATACGATTTTTCAATAACGCATATACCAGTGAAGAATTTAGTTGTTGCCGATCACTTGCCCAGATCGCCAATTAAAAATAATTCAATTTCAGACGAAATAGAGGAGGAGATAGATGCATACATTTATCAAATATCGCTGCAGAATATACATATATACAGAACATCACAGCTATCATTAAAGCACAATTAACAGACACCGAATGCCAAGAACTTAGGAAGTATATCAACAACGGATGGCCGCACAGGGAAAAACTAAGTACTGAGATGAAAGTCAGTGGGGAGATGTCTATTATAGATGATCTGATTTTACGGAGGAACAGGATGATTATTCCAAAGTGCTTAAGGGGTATCATGCTAGCAAAGCTGCACGAGGGCACTTGGGAATAACCAAAACGAGGATAAGAGCACAAAGGACTATGTGGTGGCCAGGCATCTCCAAAGAAATCGAGGGAAGAATCAAAAATTGTCCAATATGTGTTCAGCATGCGAAGAATAGACACGAACCATTAGTAGCTTCTGAATTTCCAGATTATCCTTGGCAAAAGGTTGAAATGGATTTGTTCAAACTAGATAACAAATGGTTTATCGTAATTATTGACTGTTTTTCGCGATATTTTGAAGTTAAGGAATTAAAACGGATGCGGATGGGAGACATCATTCAAGTATGTAAAACAAGCTTCAGTCGCCACGGCATACCACAATTTGTTTACACTGACAGCGGTACACAATTCCAAAATTTAAATTCGTCTGAATTTCGACAGTTTGCAGCAGAATGGTCATTTAAGATAATCAATAGTAGCCCACAATATCACCAAGCAAACTGGGCTGCAGAAGCTGGAGTAAAATAGCTAAAAACTTACTAAAAAAAATACAGGAAAGGTCGAGCTAGCATTGTTAGCATATAGAAATACGCCGCTTTCAAATGGATTCAGTCCGGCAGAATTAAGTTTTGGAAGGAGACTACGAGACACCGTTCCAAATGTGAACCTAAGGGAAAAGCCAAACATAGAAAACCTGTACAAGAGGGAAACTTTATATAGGAGCGCATATAAGAGAAATTACAACAAAAGGCATGGGGTTAGGGAATTGAGTGAATTGCAGACAGGAGATTTTGTATGGGTAGTTGACCTCAGAAGACATGGGAAAGTCTGACGAAAAATTGAGAACAGATCATATCTTATTGAGACTAACAAGCGTATAATTCGTAGAAATAGATTTCACCTTATTAAAGCATCTTATTTAGATTCGTTACAGCCTAATTCGGATAATAATTCAAGTTCAGGGGGCAACCAGAGTTACGATGCGGGTGGAGAAACGGGGGAGAAAGAAACGACAGCTAGAACGGGAGATGAACAACGACCCGGACACACAGCAACCAGTGACCAAATGCGCAGGCGCGAATCATGTGACGAATATATCGCACTTAAGAGATAATTTTATTATTATTACTTGAATTATATCTCTGCTGAAAATGTAAACTATCTTAAGTCAATTTTCATAGTTTTTCAGGACAGCAAAAAAACATCTAAAAACGTAATTTAAAAATAGCCTCCAACTTTTAACTCTAAGGCAAGGGCTTTTTAGAAGGGAAATTTTATCTTCTTTTTTCCTAGCCACGTTTCAAAACAATATTTTAAAAAATCAACGAGATGTAAGACAAAATGCAATTTAAGATGATTTACCTTTCGCGTGTTTGCTTATTAAGAAATCTTAAGTTGAGATAAGATACTTTAGCAGATTTAATGGAGTATCGATTTCAGTTCTTAAATCGACTTCAGATGAAGTGCGCATTATAGTGCTTTGTTTAATGAAATATAAGCAAAACATAAGATGTTTTGCACTTTTTTTATTTAAAACCTCATAAAATGTTTCGTTTAAGCAAACATTAATAAAAACTTACAAAAGAAAATAAATGGCATATAATTCATTACAATACACTTTTTTATGTGATTTAAGAATTCAAGAACAAATGAAGCTAATCATCATCACTTTCTTCGTTTAATATCTGGTCCATCTGCGGTTGGCAAGTTTAAATGAAAATGATGGTAATTATTATTTATTAAATTTAACATGTCCACAAGATCGTTCTTTTTTGCTGAAGATATGTTAATAGGTCCACTATAAGCTGCTTTCAGGTCGCTTATTTCTACCTGGTTAATGCCCCTTTTTTTAACGTTTAATGCTTTGAACTCTTCGTCTTTATTCAAGCTGGTCTTGCAGTATAATCGTCCAAACTCTTTTGAATATCTGAGCCATTTACCGCTGCTCCATTTGAATATTTCGCCATTCTCATTTACCTTTCTCCAACAAAATTTGTCTTGAAGGGTTTCGATCCTATTAAGCCACTTAAAAATATTGAACTCTAGTCTTGTGACTTAAAAAAGCCCAATATGCATCAAAAATAGTTTTCTGGCTATCATAAGAAATCCGATTTTTGCACATTTTCGGGCAACTTGGAAGTTCCTTACACTTTTTTTTTAAAAATATTTCCAATTTTCGTTACGTATTCCTTACCAGTATTCCTTTTCCGTTTTCTAGATGTAGGTGTCTCATTTTCTTCTGCGTTCGTTAAGGACATTTCTGCACGCGTCTCCAACTCAGATGATTCCAGTTGTCCGTTTATCCGTTTTTCAATCTCCTGGCCCATTTGATTTCCTTTTCAGATTCAGAGGAAATTTCAATAGAATAGGGATAGTAGCTTGGATCTCCAATGTCATCATCAAAAACTTCACCTGCTAAAAATTCCAGTCCATGATTCGTTGGTGCTTTTGAAACGTCTGGTTCTTTCATGCAACGTTTGTTTTCAACGGCCGAATTTCCGTTATCTTGTCCTATTTGCTCCTGTTTTTTAGCATTTACCATTCGAAGAATGCCAGCTGCGAGAGAATAATTTTTGCTATACATAATTCCTGAAATGTTTTAAGAATCTATATGGGCATTACCTACTATAATATTATGGTAAATATTAATAATAAATTACCATTCTAATGAATGAGTAGGTATGTAGATTATGACCCCTAAATTTGTATTATTTGACACTATAGTATACCACAAACACTCTTTTCGGAACTACGTATAAAAATTCTTTTATTTTGTATTATTTATGATAATTTACTTAAAAAAATTACCGTTATAAATACTGGCTTTAAATTCGATGCTCTGTTATTACAATCACTTTTTATAGACACTATAGACAACTATAAGCCACTCTGCCTGCTATCTGCACTGCACTGAAATAACATCTTAAGTTAACTGTTATTATATGGTGCATCTGGTAGCACCTGACAAAATATCTTATGTCGACATAAATCTGAGAAAAATCTTTTTTTAAATTTGAATATCATCCTAGATAGTTTACTTTTCCACACATTTGATATATAATTCACATGCATTTTATCTTAAGTCGAGTTAGGTGCACAAATTGTTAGTAATTTGCACAGAACAAACAATCTTTTATCGACATTAGATGTTTTGACTTTTCAGGAAATGCTAATTATATTTTGACCAAAATATCTTAACTGAAATAAGACGTTTATTTTACAAGTAGTATATCATCTTATGTGGATTTAAGGTATTTTATTAAATGTTAATACGCATTTTTATCAACTTAAGATGATTTTGATTTTCTATAACTCGGAATACAATTCAAATACAAGAACGAGGGTTTGGTACAACTACGCTGATTGAATAGAGGAATCTTTTGCACTAAACTGTTAAAAATTCACTTAAATCGACTTAAGATAGTTTACCTTTTCAGCAGAGATATAATTATTTTTGATTTGAAATATTTATTTAACTTAAATATTTAAACGGGGATGTTGTATTGGCAGCACTCCTACTTAATGTAAACTATCTTATGCTATGCTACTTGATGTGACGTTGACATATTGTCGAGAATAAATGAAGTTCTTAACACAGAAACCTAGTAAGGACTTTTGCGCTCCGTGCAGCGGTTGTGATGATTTCTCATTGGGCGATAAGGTGGTCCACCTGCTTGATCAAGGCAGACCAAAATAAATTACAGAAAAGTCCACCGCTATATTCTGATACATATAACTAATAACTAACTATCCAAAAGGTCATCGGACAATTACGAAAATCAAATCATCGGCAATGCACTTTTAAAAGCTCTGCTCTTCAAATTCGTGCAAATGAATCAGTTCACTGGGATCGGGATGCATGCCATTATTTGATTTAACTAGTTTCAACCACTAAAATTCCTTTAACAGGATACAACTAGGCGAAAAATTAAAAAAGTTTTAAATTGAAATTCCCTCTCTGAAATGTGAGAGCTCTTTGCGCCAACGGCCGGCAACTAGCCTCAGCCCCGAGCTCACATGGAGCATTGCAAAAGTTTTTCCCTCCAATTTCTCTGTGGTTTTCATCCATCTAAGGTATTTGCTAAAGCTAATAGTTTATAAATTCTATACAACTGCAAAGTGAGAACATTTAATGTGACCGGGACATACTCCTGAAACGAGGTAGCAAAGCAACCGCAGCCCGCCAGAATGTGGTATGTATTGTATTAAGCCAAAAGTTGTTCCTTTACTCTCTTTCCAAGAGTTTTTTGTTAATTTGCCAAGGAGTAAACTTTGAAAGTAAACCAAATAGATCTGCTTTGTAGAATTTTGATTTGCCCTTTCCATTTGCCATCCAGAGCGGAGTGGCCTTACTTTTGTAAGCTTTACGTATGGCTTTAGCTGTCAGCTTGCATCAGCAATATTGACAAATTAAATTTTATTATCTAATAGTCGAGGAATTCTCCAGAACGATATTACAGTCAAAGTGAGTGCCGTGCCGTGGCTTTGAAATCTCAACGGGTATGGTTGGTTGTATTACATCGGGTACGTTCAGCACCAAAAGGAAATCTACTTCAAAGCGGATTTTCGTCGTCATGTAGAACGCTTCGTGTTGGCAAGATTTCAGATTGAGTACAAAAAAGAGTTCTGTTGTGCACTTTGATCAGCTCCATATCCTTGCCTCAACTCCCTGATCAATCGATAAGGCAATAAATCAGCCTGCAGTTAGTTGGTTACAACAAAAACCACCCAGACTTTTAGCAAAATTATCGACAAACGAACCACTGCATGTGCGGCTGGCTCTGAGATGACTACAGACATAAAAAAAGCTCCTCCACAATGAGTTTTTCGGAATGGTTTTGATGCGTTGTTCAAAGACATGTCGGTCTTTGGGAAAACCACTGAATAAATGATCTTAAAGTGTATCTAAAAGTTACTTTTTGACTGCAAAGATGGTGCCATTGTGTCCTTTAGATATGGATGACAGGATTGAGTTGCAGTTGGGTTCAGCATTTCTGTCTAATAAACAGTGGTATGGTGACTGCTGCAGATACCACCACCAGTAAAGATTGTCTTCAACCGTAGGTAGGAATATAAGGAGTGGCATTTTTCACTTTGTTTGGTTGTGCGACAATTTGACATGTCACTGTGAACGGTTTTTCTTTTATATTGGAAATTCAAAAGAAATTTTGTTTCGTTGGGGTGGGTTTTGACTAACGTGAATAACCAATATTATTGGCACAGTTGCTATGAAGCACTTTCAAATGCCTGGCCAATAATGTCGTAGATGCATGTGTGTATGAGTAGAGTAGTCTTCGGAGCCAAATGTTATTTGGCAATTTGTATGAGGAAAAAATGCTCAACATTGGGAACTCAATTCTTTCTCTTGGCTTAAAAGCCCAACGATGCGTTGCCTTACCTTGGCAGACATAATAATATATATATATCTAATGCTTTCATTAATTCTCTGACTTCTTCATCTTTTTCTGTCGCCTTTTGCAATTGTTCTACAGACACGGGACTTACTTCGATCGCATTTACTTCAATTACTTCGACTTCCTCCTTTTTGGAACTGCGTTCTTCCAGACAGGGCCGGCCTTAACCATTTAGGCGTCCCGGGCAAGTATTTCATTTGGCGCCCTTTTATATTCTACTAACATTATAAACGTGCAATTTGTAACGTGTGCCTTATGTTACGATGTATGGATGGCTGTTTGTTACTCTCCCAAACAAAAACTACTGAACGGACTTTGATGAAACCCTACAGTAGTATAGCATATACTTCTAAATAACACATAGGCTATTAATTGTAAAGATATCGTACAAATTGTGTTATGCTGTCTACGCAAGCGACGCCTTACTTAGTTACGACTTACTATAAATTTTGTAGATACCATATTTGTGTTGGAATTTATAGACAACTACCAACGTATGTCCTACGTTTCTTAAAATGTGTTCTGAAAGTCTCGCGGCCCCACTTACCAAGATTTTCAACTTGTCACTGTCTACGGGTGACTTTTTGGAAGAGTGGAAATTATCGCTTGTAAGTCCAATTCACAAATCAGGCTCTAAACAAGAGGTTATTAATTACAGACCCATTTCAAAACTGAAATTAATACCTAAAGTTTTTGAAGTCATTGTGAAAAATTGTATATATGAGGAAGTTAGAACAAGCATCTCAATGGATCAGCATGGTTTTGTTAGTGGCAGATCGACGGTAACCAATCTCGCCTTATTTGCAAACGTTTGCATTAAAGGAATTGAGCGTGGGAACCAGGTTGACGCAATTTATACAGATTTTTCAAAGGCATTTGATAGAGTTCAGCATAATATTTTGCTGAGTAAGTTGAAGGACTTAGGTTTTCATTCCAATATTTTCCTCTGGCTGAAAAACTACCTGACGAACCGCAGGCAGAATGTGAAAAGTGGAACTGTGGTATCTAAAGAAATCCTTAACCACTCAGGTGTTCCACAAGGCAGTCATCTGGGACCACTATTATTCATACTGTTTGTTAATGATCTTCCGTCGAGAATTCGATATTCTAATTGTTTGCTTTATGCTGATGACTTAAAATTATTCAGATCTATTAAGTCCAATTTGGATTATCAGGAATTGCAGTTTGACGTCGATAAAGTCTCATCGTGGTGTGAGGAAAACTGTTTGTATTTAAATGTAGCTAAATGTAAAAGTATAAAATTTACAAGATCGAATGGACCAATTAATTTTGAATACTGTATTGCTGGCTCACCGCGTGAGTTGGTGTACAGCCAAAGGGACCTCGGTATTATCTTTGATGCAAAAATTAATTTTAAAATGCACTTAGACAACTTGATTTCAAAATCCAATAAATTAATGGGATTCCTAATGCGCAACTCTAAACAGTTTTCTGATCCGTATACGTTGAAAGCCTTGTACATTTCTTTGATAAGATCTACCTTAGAGTATGCCTGCTGTATATGGTGTCCGTTGTATAAAGTGGATGTAAATCGTTTAGAATCTGTACAAAGAAAATTTACAAGATTTGCGCTCAGAAAACTCAATTGGGTTGACGATATTTTACCACCGTATGCCCACAGATGTCTTCTTATTAATCTTAAATCCCTTGAAATTAGAAGGAAGTATTATCTAATAATGCTCGTTAAGGATACCTTCTGTAATCGGATTGATTGCCCTAAACTGCTCTCTCTTTTCTGTCTATATGCTCCCTCAATGTCGTTAAGGATGAGACAGGCACTCTTTCCCGTTCCCCTTTCGTACACTAACTACGGAAGGTCCGATCCTATTTCTAGATCCAGTTCTGAGTTTAATTCTCTTTCTCAAAACATCAACTTCTTCCTTAGCAGGGATGTTTTTAAAGAACTTGTATTAGATTCGTTGTAGCATTAACGCATATTCTTTATTTTCTTTTTTTTTTATTTTTTTATTGTAATTTCATTTTAATTTGTACCTTATGTTTTTTATTATTATACCTAGATATGTATTTATGAAATATTGTAATATTGTACATTTTCATAACGCTTAGTCTTTAAGAGATAGTACTCGATAGATGGCAAATAAATAAATAAATAAATAAACATATTTTTATTATTATTAAAAACTAAATATTTTATTTGTTTATTTATTTATTCACGAAACATTTTAGTAATCAAAATATATAAAATTACTAAAATAGTATTTTTCTTGCTTTTTCATCTAATAACAGTGACAAAATCGGGAGTTTCTGCAACTTCATTTTCAATTGACAGCGAGCCCAAATTAGTTAATCCTGTTTGAGACATTGTAGACCGTAAGTTGTTACCAACTTTAGTTTCAAAAACTATGTTCGCCACTTGCAACAGTTACCAGTATTATATAACAGAATTCGTAGCGATATCCAGCTGTTGGGATTTAATTCTTGAAGGTTGTGTTTTTTGAGAAAGTTTAATGTTTCCATAGGTGTCGCCTGACTGTCCTTAAGATAGTGTTGCAAACCTAAAATTTCATCGGACGGCAAATCCCCATCAATATCAGATTAAGAGTTAACCGTCAACTTTTTTTGCAGTCCAGAACAATGCCGCATGAGTTTTTTTTTTTATTTTGTATTTTTTTTTATGTTAAACAAGAAATTCCACGGGACGGACAAATCTTGCAGCTGTTGAAATCTTTCATTCATAGACATTAGCACGGTGTCCAAAAGAACATTAAAAAAACTCTGGTTCAAACTTTGGATCAGTTATAGGTTCATCAACAGTCTCTTCACCCGGTCTACCTTTAATGCGTCTTATTCGCGTCTGTTTTTTTTTTAAATGGCTGGGTATCAAGTTCCGCTGCTATTTCAGTTGCTGTTACAATAGCTTGTTCGAAACCTGTTTGTCTATATGTTTCTAAATAAGAACAACATTTACCAAGCATTTCGGTAAAGTCGACAACGTTGATTTCAGGTGACTGACTTGCTCATAACGATAATTTGAAATAAAACATTATACCATACTATAATAGAAACAATAAAACTAAAATCTATTATTTGTCCTGCAAGTGTGGCCGCTTCGTTTGATGTTGCAGTATCGCTTTGTTCGGTAACATCGGCCAAAGAAACCAACGCATCGTGCATTTCACATAACTCATAACGAACGGCTTTGACGCTTTCAAGACGAGCTTCCCAACGCATGTCACATAATTTTTTGAGGGTGTATATTTTCAAATTATCGGTCAAAATGTTCCATTAATTTACCAATACTGCAAACTTAAACAATTTTTGTAAAATTCCGAACAGGTTAACAGATTTTACAGATGATTTCTGGCATCCACATGGCACGAAAAAAGTTATACTCTATCCAACAAAAATTGTTAATACAGGCCTTATGGAGGAGCTTTTTTTTCTACCAGTGGTGCCTGTAGATACTCTCACGGCACTCAAACGCAAGAATTGCCACTGAAATAAAAGCCAAACCACTGTCATACAAGTGAATTGTTGTTGTAATTTTCTTAAAATTCGCATACAACCCACTCCAACCAGTCTCCCACACAGCCGAATGGGAATGAGCATGATCGTCTTGTGTTCGCTTGCTATTATCATCCACCAAAATAAGCAGTGTGTGTGACTGAAGCACATCAGAAGAGTATCACCATCTCTACAAAGAAGCATATCATTAAGGGTTTTTCTATGGATTTTGTTAAAGAACTTTCGGTTTTGGTGCTTTTGACAACGGACTATTATGTGAGGTGTTGCCATTCGGTTTTAATTTGTTTGTATTTGTATTGTACAGCTGCACAAGTGCAGTTTTTTTTACCATCTGTTTAGGTATATGAAATTGCGTCATGGTTATATAATTTTGTATTCTAATTGCCTGATTGTGTCTACCTTTCACAATATACATATAGCGGAAAGGACTGGGAAATGTTTTTAGAAAATCTTGCTGATTGAGTTTATGTCACCAACTGTTTAAATAAAAAAAAACATAAATACATCCTTACTTTACTTTTAAATTCATTTTTATTAATTATTAGCTTATATCAACTTACATACTAGACAAAAATGATTAAATCTAACTTAAAATTAACAGGATACTTATTCTAGAATATTGATCCTTATGCGGACGCCCTAAACTTAACTCTATCTTATAATTATTACCTTTCGGCCTAAAAACTATTTTACAAACTAATCTTACATATTATGTTTTCATCGAGAAAATTTTTAAGAAAACTCGGCATCTTTATCAAATTTTATATTTTTATATAAAAAAAAACAAATTACAAACTACCTACTCTACTTACTTAAACTAATTAACATATTCTAACTATAATTAGGATTCTGAGCACTCGTTGCATTACGAAACAAGTGGTCAAAATCCCAATTACTTTCCGAGCGCCCGGCAGTCGTCAACGTGCACACGCGCCGTCGTGAGCTGACTGATGCCTTACAGAATCAATCACCTCCCGGAAGCACCACCACAAGTTGGCGAGCCCGGCCCCTCCCAGAAACGCCCTAGCTAACTTAGTCTATCTTACAAACTAAGAGGATGTTACCTAGAGTAACGCACCGTCTTGGGAGGGCATTTTGAACCCTCCACCCTCAAAAAGCCACCAAAATTCGGCAAATTGCTTTTCTGTATCGAATTTATCCCTCTCCGCTATTGCGGTACTAAAACGGAGGAACTCATGAGCATTGGCGACGTCCTCGCCGCGGATGAGCCGCTTATCTCTCGCACTGCGGTAGCGGTGGTATAATACCGGGATACCATCCCTCGTCTGTACCAGCCCTTTTGCATCAATATGGATAAATGCCTCTGGCGGGATAAAGCCAGACCGGAGTGTACTCTCTATGTACATTTCATTGGGGTAGTAAGCCCCAAAGATCAGACTATTTTCGCTGGCCATCGCCCTTGCAACGTGCCTTCGAGTCACCTTAATGAGAAAATTGTCAATCCTATTCAACTGAGCCCCATCGTATAGGACCTTGTTGGGATAGTATTTTATATAGTTGGATTCAGGCGTTCGGAACAACCGGAGACAGGTCCTAAGACATTGTCTTTCCAAAACCCGAATCTTTTCCATATAGCTAGGCGCTATATTAAACCATAATGGACAACCATAAGCGATGATCGGCCTTATAAGGGCCACGTAGCAAATGACCTTCACTCTGGAGTCAAGTTGACTGCTATGAAACAGTCTCCTTGTCAGAGCATAAGCCTTCTTGGCCCCAGCAAGACAAGCAACTATATGTCTATCGAAATATAGATACTGGTCAAGCCAGATACCTAGATATCTAACTGCGCTTCTCACCGCCAATGGCTGCCCATTTTGTCCAATAATGGCCAATTTTTTCCAGTTTTTTCTGGTATCCCTAGAGGCCCCAGCCAATGGAGTTCTGAACAAGATTGTTTCCGTCTTCTGAAAGTTGATTTTCAACTTCCAGTCGTCGCAATATCGCTTAATTTGATCGAAGTCACGCTGCAAAAGTATATTAATGACCCCGATTTTAGGACCTGATCTGTATGCCACCAAATCGTCGGCATACGCTATAGCATGGCTGAGTGAACCCACCAGATCACTCGTGTAAATGTTAAACAGGATCGGAGAATTGACCGCCCCCTGCTGTAAACCGTTTTTAATTTCAAAGACTCTGCTCGAAGTCACGTTGCCACATTTGACAACGAACTTCTTTCCCATAAGCATATTATAAATTACATATAGCAAAGGTTTGTGCATCCCCCGCCTGGTCAACTTGTAGAAAAGTCCCTCTAACCATACGGTGTCGAAAGCCTTCTCAAAATCAACCAGACAAGCACCCGTGCATTGGCTCTTGCATTTATTCCACTGAATGTCGGAAACCATTTTCGACGCGGCATGAATAGTGTCATGCCTCGCCCTGAAACCAAACTGGTTGTCCGGGATTATTTTATTGTCCTCGACCCACTTTAACAGGGTTCTATTGACAACCTTTTCAAAGACCTTGCTAATATTCGGAAGCAAACTAATTGACCGGAGATTGGCAGGGTTCGTCCTATCTTTACATTTTTTCGGGATAGGGTGTACCACAGCTACCTTCCAATGCGCCGGATAATGTGCATTATTCAGCGCATTGTTAAACAGCGTGGTGAAAATATCTACAGCCTCCAAAGGCAGGTGTCTCAATACGACGTTTGGGACACCATCCATCCCCGCCGACTTTTTATTCTTTAGTGACTCGAAGATGCACAGAAGATCATCCTTCGACACGAACAAGTGCGATGCATCTCGGCCATTGGCGACAACTGCATTAGCACGGTTTTCATCAGTGAATACGGTGAATCCGTTATTCTCAGATCGCCAATTCTCAAGTTCGGTGCGCAGATAGAAGTGGCTCACTAGAGCCCTATTCTCAATGTCGTGGTTACGGCGAACAGGATTGTTCACCGTATACACGGCCTCGAAACAAGCGCCCAGCAAATCCACTTTCTCCTGTGGGTCCTCGACCACGAAAAAATCGTCGTTTGAAGCGACACTTTCTGGACTTATTCCAGCAGTCAGTACTGTCTGTCTGTTCTCTGCTGTCTGGGAGATTCGAACACATGGAATATCATTGTGATCTTTCCTCCTGAACAACTTATTTATCTGTGGGAACATATTCGGACTACAGGTTTTAATAGCCCGAATTTTATTGCCCCAATACAGACTTACAGATTTTTTGTAATTTTCTTTTATCAGCTGTTTCAGGATTCGGATCTCTGAATTCAGCATCCTTACCTCCGGGTCGTTGCGATCAGTAAATTGCCTGTACAGCCGTTTAAGCCTCGAGAGCAGTCTACTTTTCTGTCGGTATAGTGCGTCGATTGTAGGGTTTCTGTACTTTTCTGGCTGGTCGTCGTCGGAACGTCCTACTCGAGGAATAGTTCGTTCCATAGTTCGTTTGATGGCGTCGTTCATTTGCAATAAATGCCGATCAATGTCATCATTTGTCATGTTACTGTTTGTCGGTGGGTCGATCCCACTCGAACGTATATCTCGCTTTAAAAATCTGGAGAAGCGCGACCGTTGTGCCCTCCGATAATCGAATGAACACACTGCTTCGTACTCCTCCAGCAGCGTTTGCTCGTTCGGGATCCGTATTGCGGCGGCGAGTCCGTAGTGATCACTATCGTACTCAAACGCACGCAAACAGTTCCGCGTGTTTTGATCTATGTTCGTCAGTTGAAGTCTTGCGTCCGTTAAGGCCAAGTCCAGGAAAGCACCGCTTCTTGGGAAAGAAGGGATATCCGTCGCGTACAACTCGAGGTTGTACTCAATCATATTGAGGCGCCACCAGTCGTGAAACTGGTTGCCCCTGGGATTTGCAGTAACATTTCCCCATGCCGCATGTTTGGCATTAATATCTCCGGTCGAGAAGTAATAATTCTCCTCCGAGTTCAGCTGCAGACCACGAAAAAGTGTCTCGAGCTCTGTCATAAATTGGTTTGGTGGAGGTGCAGCAGGTGCGTAAAGCGACACCACATACATTCTCCTCCGGCTGTGGAGAGGAATGCATATGATGCATGCCTCCAACAACTGGAACCTACGTACGTCCCCGCTTTATATAACCCTATGGCGCAGGCCTTTTCGAATTAAGATTCCAACCCCACCTCCTTGAGTGGAGTGAGGCCGGTCTCTTCTTATTACATGATAGTTTTTGTATCCCAATTTGTGCTTCTGATTTAGCTTAGTTTCGCTAACCAAAAGCACATCCGGGTTTTCGATTTTCAACAAATTGGCAAGTGACGTTCTTTTCTCGATCCTGACTAGTGAATTAACATTCACAGCAAGGATCTTTAAGTTTCCCTCATTCAGCGTAGCCATTAGATTTATGGCGCACCAGACCCCACAAACAGCTCCGAATAGATAAAGTCAATTCGGGCCGCTTGTTCATTTAATTGTTTCTGGAACTTATCGATCTTTCCGTGCAGAGACAGAAGGATCGATTTTAAGTCCAGATCCACCTCTGGCGCCTTTTGGGCTACCTTTGGTTGGTTTGATGTCATGTGGGCTTGACCCGGTCCAGCTGCCATTTGGGCAAAGGACACGTTGGGTGCCACAAAATTTGCGAACGAGCGACTCCTCTGACGCCTATCATCTTCAGACTGCTGTTTGCGGGCCTGGACTCGTTTTTTCAACTCCTGGTACTTTGGACAACCCCTGAAGTTGGCGGGATGCCCAGAGTTCCTGCAGAGCACACAGGAGAGTACACTCCGATCTTCGACTCTCTCCTTACCTAGAGAGCATTCACCATGTATGTGGTCCTTATCGCACTTCACGCATCTAAACTGCATGTTGCAGTTAGCTGCGGCGTGCCCGAACCTTTGGCAGCGCATACATTGAAGTATGCGATCTGACCTCTTTATTTTCTCCCACCTTACAGCATGGTAGTACAGGTAGCGGATATTTTGCAGCCTGTCAATTTTGCTGTCGGGAGTGAGCTGAACCAGGAAGAATGGTAAGTGACGGTTACCACCCCTTGCCACAGCCGAGGAAAACGGCTTGACCCCCACGAACTTGAGGTCATCGCTTTCAAAGTTCTTTAGCTCTCTTTCGAGCTCCTCCGTTTTTATTGAGGGATCAATTCCCTTTAATACAACGGTTTTTAGCTTTTGCTCTCTTGGGGTGTACGTAAAGTACTCGGTCTTAACCTCTCCCAAGGCGGTGCGCACCCTATTGTACTCCTCTATTTCTTCACAAATAATTATATGTTTATTGGCCGATAGCCTTTTAAGATGAAAGTTCTTTGTTATAAGCCTACATAACCTTATACTATCACTTATGTCGAAATTACTCACATTAATCGGGGGAATTTTGCTCTTCCTTGCTGATTTCTGCTGCTGTTGCTGTTGCTGCTTAGACTGCTGTTGCTGATTTGGCTGCAGTTGCTGCTTTTGCTGCTGCTGTTGCTGCTTTTGTTGGTTTTGTTGCTGTTGTCGTTGTTGTTGCTTCTGTTGATGTTGTTGCTGGATTTGCTCCCTCAGCACTATTTGTTGTTGCTGCTGCTGTACTTTTTTCAGCCTCAACTGCTCACGTTTCTCAAGGAGCTCTTTGATGAGTTGGTCAAGCTGAGCCTCCTCATAATCTTCTTCTCTACATAAATACATCCTTTCATCTCATTATGTACCTGTTTGTATGATGTCTTTGTTTTTCCGTTTAATGACGCCTGTTTTGCCAATGAATACGGGAATTTCCAAAAGGAAGATCCCAAGTTAGGTAGGGATGCAATCATACAATGGGTTGCTTGAAATCGTTAAACGTTACAAAGCCAAGTATAAAACATACGTCGTGGATGAAATGGCTCAAAATGCGGGACATAAAGTGCTTCGCTTGCCGCCTTATCATTGTGACCTTAATCCAATAGAATTTTTTGCTGAAGTGAAAGGGTTTGTAGCAAGCCAAAACAAGTCATTGAAAATGGCTGAAATAAGAGACTTACTGACGACAGCACTTACAAGGGTTGACAATGAAAAATGGCTTTGATGTGTCCAACCGTTGAACAGGTTGTTGAGCCAAATATGTGGGAAATGGACGTTTTTCCCAGGAAGCAGTTGAAAGGTTAATAATAGACCTAAATAACGAGAGCAGTAGCAATAATTACTCATCGGATTAGTTGAGTAGTGATATTAGAAAATAGTATTTTATGTTTTACAATATTTATAATGAATAAATTGGATTAAAGTGATAGTTTTTGCCTATTATTATCTTACCAGAAAAGGAAAAAGATAAACGGAATTTATTTCGTTCCGCAATATTTTTATTTTAAATTGGAAGATGGTAACCCTAATAGAATTGTTCTCTGAGTTATGGCGAATTATCATACACATTACGTCAACCCTGTGAGAGCTTTAAAGAGGGACCGATTTATGTAAGTCATTGCAACCAGACTGAGAGACAAACATCCTATCTTCCCTGTACTGACAATTTTTGTTGGATAAAGTATAGACGCATTTGATTTTTCCCACGGATTTACTGAAAACTGTAGCGTCCTTAATCTGAATAATGGATTTCTTAATTGTAATGGACGAAACAACTTCAGTCTTTTTTTGGTATGTTAAGTATTTTGGTCCAGTCCAAGTGTATGTTCCGTAACCACTCACGGCCTAGAAGTGGCTCTCGTTTTGATTGGACCACATATAGCTTCAGCTTTTGAAAATGTTCATTAACTCTAGAACTTACATGTACGAAGAAGCAGCCCAGGACTCCTATTTCGGTACCACATTAACTGACCAATTTTGTATCAGGCGGAAACAATTTTTCTGTAGAAACATTTTTATTTTTGTCTAAACTGTTTATTATTGTTACAGGTGAATCACTATCAATTTCGAAACTTAAATTTTTGTTGTTAATGTAAAGGTCGATGAATAGCTTATTTCTAGATAAATTACAAATTTTAAAATTGCCGTATGTAAAATACTTCCGAAATTGCAGTATATTGTAATAGCGGAGCGCTATGCTTAATTCTTCCACAGTCTCGTTACTGGTTTGCTTCCACAAATGGAATCTTTAGTTCTCTAGAATCTCCAACGGTGCTGGATCATATTATTTCGTCGTATGTTTTATCCTTGGGTTTGACTGCTTAAAGACCCTGAACACTGAAAATTGAAAAAATCACAAAAGAATTGTTAGCAAGGTAAAAAATTCTGAAGCACGGCGAGCAATACTTAGAACGGCTTCCAATTCAAGGCTCTCTATCAAAAAATCAGGAATACAACTGGGGCTAAGACCAGTAGTTATGGCGTGGTACAGAAAGCCATCCATATTCAGCACAAAAATAAGATGAAGCCATTACTGAATGCAACACGTAGGAGTCAGCGACATGACTTTGTGACGAAAAAAATAAATATTTTCAACGGTCCTTTTTTATAACTTGCGTACTCTAAAGGGGGGTTTCTGTAATTGTTGCAGTACCCTTATAAACACAGCGTTTGTTGCTGAAAGCTGCACCTAAGCAAATAATTCATTGTCTGTTTTTAGGTGCTACTTCCTACATATTTGAAAGAATATGAGGATAGATAGACAATTGGTGGTTTTGTATGGATTGTTTTCTCAACAGGTGGCGCCTAAATTGCGTTAGGCATATCTGTGATCTTGTATGTATTCAATTTTTTAAATTATGGCCCTGGTAGGGGTTCAAAAGCGCGACCTGTCATTTACTTAGTGAACACACTACCATTGCAGCATTGACAACCGCTTCCTGATGGATACAATATTATTATTTCCATGATATGAGGAAGGAAGAAAAACCATTAGATAGAAGAGATAAGAAGGGAGGCGGTGTAATGGTGTGGGTAGCAAATAGCTTTTACGGCACAACAGAAGTGGATTTTCGAAGCTCTAGAATGACCGCGGATACCTACAAATCTATACTGGAAAGAGCGTTTCCCCATTTTTTTGAAATTATTTGGTGGACAACGATAGCATTTCCGCAAGGACAGCAAAAAACCTGGATTATTACGTTAAAAGTACACGTTTGATATGCCCACCATATTCGCCTGGCCGGAATATCATGATAAAAGTGTGGGAATTGCTATCATAGAAAATCTTCCAAGGTGGAAGTCAATATAATAATAAGGACAAGACAATTGTGATATAAAACAACCCTAGTCCGAAATGTACATCACTTATTTATAGATTAAACAAAAAAAAAATATAAAAGTCTAAAAACAATTTTTTTATTTAAAACAAATCTTTAGTGTTTTATAACCTTTTAAATATCTAACAGGTAGATTTCGCATTTATCCTTAATCAATTGATACAAAAATGAGATACATACGAGTACATTTAATGACATTATGTATTGGAAAAAAATCTTGAAATTAAAAATGTTCAACAGAGGGTTCCGATGACACCTGTCGGGCTAAATAGCTCGCTGACCGGGTATTAATCAGACGTCCACCCTGTTTTCTTGGAGTGTTTATTAAAAATTTATATGCACTTGAATAGCAGTTTGAACTTAATGGCACAAAACGCATTGGTTCATTCTCCTAGCTTCTTATGGGACATAGCTAGTTAGTGCGATTGTCGAACATCCTCATACTACTTTTTGAGTGGTTAATTTATTCTACAAAGTGGTGTTGATGAAGTTTACTTCCATATTCCATCAAATGTGTGTTGCATTATTGAGTTTGTGTTTGTGTGTGTGTGTTTCTTTTTATCTTAACTATGAATTCATATTCCTCTTCATTTGAAAGCTTATGCATATACCTGATATTCGTTTGGAATATCACCTTCTCAATTAAGAGCTTATCCACATCTTACCCACATGTTAAAGAAGACCTCCCGCAGATAGCATCCTGTACGTTAGAATAATATTTCCGTTTTCTCCAAACACTACACACATTCAACTTTCTTCTCGCATCAGATATACATATATAGCTAACACAGCAAAGAACAACTTTTTATCGTTGACAAGTGCTTTTTAGCCAAGCGTAATCCTTGGAGGAATTGTTGATCCTTCGTGTTTGCAAATAAAACATGTGAGATAATGAATGTGTTATACGAAAATATTTGTGAGATTTTTCTGTAAAATGACACCCTCAAAGGATTACCTAAAACGGAATTATGTTCGCTTGTTGATCATGTACAAGCAGGGCCGGCCCACCCATATGTGCAAGATGTGCAAATGCACAGGGCGCCGAATTCCGGGGCGCATTGCTAGGAGTAAGACAAATTAATTTTACCTTGCGCGGATACTGCCATTTGCATTTAAAACCAAAAACTTGTTCAATTAAGCCCAAAAAAGCAACATCCATCACAACTGTGCTGAATTTTTGCACATTAACTCATATCACTTGAAAATTGCAACTTCAAGGAGAATCTAACTCAAAATTTAAAAAAAATGTCACTAAATAAGTATGAAGCGTTTAGATGAAGAAGGGGTTAAGTGACATTTTTAAAAATTTGTGTTTTTTTTCACTAATGAAAATTTTATATGACAATTTAAATTTCTGAGCAATCCCCATGTCTCTACTCCATATAGTTTTTGATATGGTTCCATTGAAATGTGGAATAAAGGTGGTAAATGCAATAGAAAAGTGAGGGACGTAGTGGAAGAGGGTGTTAAAATCACTTAACTCCTTTAAACATTGCAAAGGGAAAATCAAAATTAAATTTTTTGGCATAAAGGAGTTAAATGATTGACTTACCTCCTTTATGCAACTTTCACTTGCAGCTTTTTACCTGTGTTTTTATTCAATGCTTATTTTTACAGCCTTTAGAATGAAGCAAATTAAGTACTGTTAAGGTTTTGTAACGTATATTTTCTTACATTAGAAGGTGCTTTTATTGTTTAATATTACAGTATAAGACGGATATAAAAAATTTCATAGATCCAAAGAATTTTACTGTATAATTGTATACTTTTTTTTTTTTTGAAAAAAAAGGTTTAAGCTCTTTGATTATACTGTCACATTTCTTTAAAGAAATATTTTGGAATCTTTGACATATTATTTGTGTAAAAGTGCTTCAATATTTATTGTAATTTGTAATTTGAGTGAACAACTGTGTTAATTATTAAAAATATGGAAAGTGGAAAAATGATTTATAAAGTTTTCAAGGAAAACGAAGAAAAAAAGAAAAGGTCTGCCCGAGTTGCGGGTAAGTAATGAAAATTGCAGTTGTCTGTCTGAAAAAAGTATGTATGTATATTATTTTATAGAATCTATAAAGAATACTGATGGCAGAAATTCTGTGAGCGATAAGCATGATCCTTCAAGTAAGTACGTATAAAGCCTGTTAATCATAATCATAAGTGAACAGGTATGAACTTAAAAAGTTATTTTTATAGATGATGGACCTGATTATACAGATTTTCAGCGAGTGATGACGACGAATATATTCCAGATTGCTCGGAAAGTGATGGAGACAGCGACACACCAAGAAAAATAAAGAAATGCCATCAACAGCATTTGGAAGCAGCATCACTAGCACAAAGCACAGCAACAGCAGTAGCTACATTACATGAAACTCCAGTAGAAATACTTGAAAGAAATGAAGCAAATCAAGGTAAAACAAAGGGTAACTTCAGTCCTAAAAGAAATTACCAAAAAAGGCTAATAAACGGCCTAGAAATCCACAAAAATGGAAGCGGCGAGCTAATGCTTTGATGAGAGAACAAGGCAAGGAGTACACAACAACAAAAGGAGTACTTGTTGAAGAGAATAATATAATTTCGGTAAACTTATGCGGGAGTGAAAATTGCCGCACTGTTCACAAAACATTAGTCTCGATAACAGGAAGGAACTCTTATCAAGTTTTTATAAGCCAGATATAAATTCAAAAAATACTGTGCTTTTTAAAAGTATCTTAAAAGTATGTTTACATTTCACAAACTTAAAAGTGTACTCTTACTGTGAATTGAATTAATAAATAAATAAATATAAATATATCTTACGAAAGCCCATAAGCCGAAAAAAATTAAATGCTGCTAAGAAAAGGATTTTTTCGCATGAATATATTGTTGTCATTAGTGGAAAGAGTGTAAGGCTATGTAATGTGTTCACTGTATCAAATAGGAAAGAAAAAAATCGATATTATACAAAACAAAATAAAAACTTGTGAGTTTGCACCATCTTTGGAAAGAAAGCACCAAAGAGGAGAGCATTTAAGCCGCCCAAATAAAACTCCAGAAGAAGTAGAAGAGTTCGTTATTTAGGTAACACATCGATCAATTTCCAGCTGAAGAATCGCACTATTCAAGTCATAAGAACCCACATAAGCTTTACCTCTCACCGCTGCTCAATATTAAGAAAATGTGTAAGCTCTTCATTGAGAAGTGAACCCAAGAGGAAAAAAATACGACCTATTTTGTAACCGAGTCTTACTTGTAGCACATGTGACGCAGGTAAAAACTCTACAAAGCATCGAATAAGCTACACGTCCGCCTTTGAAAATCAAAGAATCGATCGGGAAATTCAATTCAATTCAATTCAATTCAATTTATTAATACATATATCGGGCGTACATTAAGACATAGTCTTTTGAAGTACATTGGCATAAATTATTATGGACTGTTCTTAATATCGAAATACAACATTAAACCTTAAAATTAGCAAGAAGGGGGAAGTGAGAAATAGATTTAAAAGAGATAGAAAAGAAAAGTTTATAGAGTACTAGATATGAATAAGAGAAGAGTGTTGTTGTAATAAATCTGCTATTGAGGTGTTCTAAAATAATTGTAAATTGCCGATTGTTCTGTTGATACCCTTGATATGCGGAGGTAAAGAGTTCCAAAACTTAACTGCATAGTTGACAAATAACCGGGAAGAGGCAAGATATTTGGCAGTGGGAAGATTGATGTTCCTCGTTCGTTGTGATCGCGAGAAGACAAGTTTTTCGTGTAGGTATCAAGGTGATTTGGAAACTATGACCTTGTGCAGAAAAATGCAGTTTCTGGCATTTATGTGTTGAATCAGAGTGCGTTCTAAGAAGCTATTAGCATGTAATGATATCCTGTCATACCGACGAAGCCCGTGGATGTATCGCACAGCATCATTGAAGGCTACCTGAAGTTTATGTTGGGAGAGCGAATCAGGGTTAGGATATACAACCTCGGAATAGGTTATTATTGGCATAACGAGACTGCGGACAAGCTTCTGTCGAGTCTCAGGTGGAGTATAACTGGCAGTACGCCAAAGCTTTCTCAAGCAACCATAAATTCGACCGATGACAAGGTTTGTATTGTTGTAGCACGAAAGTTTGCGGTTAAGAGCGAAGCCTAGGCAAGTCGCGGACTCAACAGCCTTCAATTTGCTATTGGCTAACAAAATGTCGGGAAGCGCGTCGAGTTCAAAGGACCGGTGAGATATTGGCAGAACCAAGCATTTATTCGCATTCAGATGGAGCCCATTATTAATTGTCCGGTCATTAATTGCTTTTAAGTCCTCATTTACTCTTGACGCTAGCTGAACCATGTCTTTAACCGGAAGGGATAATCGGAGTTGGGCATCGTCAGCGTAAAAATATGTAGAGGAATATTTGCACACCGATGGGTGTTCATTAATGAACATACAAAATAAGATGGGTCCTAAAATAGATCCCTGAGGCACACCTTGTTTCAGCGGCATAAACTCAGAGAATCTCCCACCAGATACAACTCTTTGCGATCTTTTGGATAGAAAGTCACGCAGTAAATTAATGGCCCTATCACTAAATCCAAACTGGTGCCTTAATTTCCAGCAGAGTATGCCATGGTGTACTTTGCCAAACGCTTTTGAGAAGTCGAGCAAGCAGAGTAAAACTACAAAACCCTTATCAAAGTCTGAGCGGATGTCCTCAAGGATATTGACAACAGCAGAGGAGCAGCTGTGGCCCTTCCGAAAACCAGACTGATAAGGGTAAAGAAGAGAGTTCGCTGCTAGATGGACTTGAATTTGGCGAGCAAGCACCTTCTCAAAAACTTTAGACAAACATGGAAGAATGCCTATAGGCCTAATGTCATTAGCGGTAGAAGCATTTACCTTCTTTGCAACTGGAATAACCTTTGCAAGCTTCCAAGCAGCAGGAAAAGATGAGTTTGTGATGCAAAAATTAATGACATGCGTGAGGGGCCTTGTAATTTCGGACAACAAGAGCCGAATAAAGCGGAGGGGTAAGCCATCTTCACCAACAGAATTTGATTTAATAGACGCAATTATTGAAATTATTTCGTTTTCAGACACAACTTCAAAATCAGTCTGTGTTTGCATGCTGATTTCAGTTTGTCTTGATTCAAAGTCAAAACTATTGGATGAAAAACCAGTTTCCAAAAAGGTCTTATTAAGAACATCTGGGTCTATGGTGCATTCATTAAGAATACTCCTTTTTCCCACCCCAATCTGACGCAGATTTCGCCACAAGACTTTAGGATGCAGGTTCGTGCTCAGTTTATCGGCAAAATAGTTGCGCTTCGACTGGCGAACGGTAGCAGATGCAATGTTACGCGCTACTTTATAAGCTTCCCAATTGACCTGGAACCGACTTCTTTTCCAGTAATTGTAAAGCCTGTTTCTGTTTTTGATCGCATTAAGAACGTCAGAGGTAAACCATGGGCATGTATTATTGCGTATGGCAACGGTTTTTACTGGAACGTGCTCGTTAAAGAGTGTTCCGATGAGAGATTGCAGATATTCCAGCTTTAAGTTAGGATCAGAGATCTGCCAACAGTTCTCCCACGGTGTTAAAGAGGCAGCATTAAAAAGCGATCTTAGATTAATCGACTTGAAATCCCAGAACTTGAAGCACAAAGCACAAAGGTTCAGTTTGGCGCGTGAAGGTGATATTATAAGTGCAAAAAATTAAATCGTGCTCAGACCAGCTTCCAGAGACAATTGATCGAAAAGCAGAATGGAGAAGGGGTCGGTAACAATAAAGAGATCTAAAAGACTAGGTATTTCGTTAGGGCGGAAGCAAGTTTGGCTATATAACTTTTGATCTACAGCAAACCATGCCCTTGCCAAAATTAACAACATCCAAAGCTTTTTATATGAGACAGATGTGGTTCTTCAACTGGGGAATTCATGTAATTACTTCCGATGTGGAAATGTCTTATATGCTAACGTGGACGGAAGATATAGCTGACCGAGGAAGCACAGAAGTAATGAGTACACTTTTTACTTTTTTTCAACAATGCGAATTTGTCAAGAGCAGAAGGATTCTTAAAGCTTGGACGGATTCATGCCCTGGACAAAACAAAAACTTTTTCTTAATATGTGTATATCAAGTTCTGATGTTACTTGACTTTTTCGATATCATCGACCACAAATTTCCGGAAGTTGGGCACACCTACTTAGACAGTGATCGGGATTTCGGGAGAATTGAAAAGGAGTTACGAAAACATGAAACAATATATACCGCGGAGCAGTACAGAGAAATCAAAAGAAGTTCAAGCAAAGGAAATACTGTCGTCGTTAACATGGAAAACCATTTTCGCTCACTCGCAGACTTACAGGCCAAACTTAATGTTCGTAACACTACAAAAAATGTCTTGATGGACAAAATCAATTTTAGAGACAGTGTTAAGTGGATACGCGTACTGAAATATGGATCATATTTTTACAAAGAATGTTTTGAAGAAGAAACTCCATTCAATGAAGTTCTGATAGCTAAGTCAGGCAAAATTTCTGACAAAACCCTAGACTTTTTCCCAAGAGAAAAAAAAACCAAGGAACTTTCAACTGAAAAAATTAAGAATTTGAAAGATCAAATGCAATTCATTCCCTTGCAGCATCATTGGTTCTACGAAAAAGCAATTTAAACGATTCCTAATGCTGAGAAAAAAACCAAAAAGAATTAAAAATTAGAACTAAAAATGCCACTTATATCCTATGTTATTTTTATGATTTATTCGAAAAAAAAAAATTTTGTGGAAAAAGGAGTTAAATGCCATTTTTCACAAATTATTAAAAAAAAAAGGTGTGAGCCACGCTGCACTCACGGTATAGTTGATGTGTAAACATGTAGGCACAGTTGCGCGTTAGCTACCTTATTTGTTATCTAGCTAACGCCACAACTAAGTAACTAACGTAGTTAAATTAGCTGCGCTAAAAATGCAATCGATTTGGTGGTTACAACAAACTTCAAGCTATAAAACCTCAATTATTCAAAACAAATCTACTTCCACACAACTTCCCGGTGTTTCGTAAGGACATACATAAATAATAATCTCTAAAATCGAACATAATTAAAATTGGAAAATGTATAACGAAATAAATAATAAAATAAAAAAAAGGTGTGAGCCACGCTGCACTCACGGTATAGTTGATGTGTAAACATGTAGGCTCGTCAGTGTTGCATGTGGAAATATCACAGAGGTTGTGGTTTTGATAAACAAGAGATTTGGGTATTGCATTGAAATAAAACCATGATATATATTTAATGTCTACGAAAAATTTATTTAATGTTTGACCGAACAAATAATTGGATTGTTAAAGCTGTAGTAGGAGACGTACACCGTCGACTCAAGTGTGTCGATGTACCGAGAAAATATAGCATCGATTGTCGTTTAAGTGACATTCTTAAATCGGCCATCGGTTACCGAAGTACAAATCGATATTTATCCTCTTACCTTCAACTGATGTACAACAAACTACAAGCTATACAACCTCAATTATTCAAAACAAATCTACTTCCACACAACTTTCCGGTGTTTCGTAAGGACATAATAATCTCTAAAATTGAACATACATAATTAATAAAAAAACATAGGGACGGGCTACAGTCCGCTTGGACGAACTATTGGATACCCTATTCTTATTCCTATCCCTCATAAGTGGGCGTGACAAAAGTCTAAGTATGGTTGAATTGTTAAGAACGCTCTACATATTTTGTTATATAACATTTAAAGGATTTTATAAAAAAAAACGCTCCCTAGCTCAAACTAGGGTGTTTCAATAAAATTGTTTTATTTAATTGTGGGCGTGTCAGTATGCGGGTTTAAAAAAAAATTAACACATGAGAATAAAGGGCCCTAGAGATTATATATTATAAATTTCAGCTCCCTAGCTCAAACTTTGAATTTTCAAAAAAAAAAAAATAATAATTGTGGGCGTGTCAGTAGGCGGATTTTGAAAATATTTACACATGAGCATAAAGGGCCCATAGAGAGTATATATTATAAATTTCAGCTCCTTAGCTCAAACTTTGGATTTTCAAAAATTAATATACCCTTAGAAAAGGGTATAAAAAAATTATTTTATTTATTTGTGGGCGTGTCAGTGGGCGGATTTTGAAAATTTTTTATCCCGAGCAGTTTTAGGAGTCATAGATCATATCTTTGTATATACATTCCTATAGTAGCGCCAAGAAATCGAATAATAATGTTGTACATGTACCCCGCAGAAGCTTTGGCGCTTCAATCGGTCAATAGTGAAAACTGGTTTGTGTCCTTAATTAATTTAGATGGAGCTTTAAGTTCTTATGAAAGTTTTCGTCAAAACGAAAGCTGTATTAAAAGAAAGTAATTGAGGTGATGAACAAAACAAAAGTAACATTTACCCGACCAGCGCCGTTATATTTGAAGATTTTCATGAGTGTGTAGTTTGTCGTTTGTTTAATGAATTTTTGTTTTACTTCTCATGATGAGGATATGATGTGTGGGTGAGAGGGGTGCGGTATATGGTTTATAAATTATTTGTTGTTTTCAATGGAAGTTTGGGGTAGGTTATGGCATATTGCAAGGAGGCCGTAGCATTCATCATTCATAATCGGTATCACAAATCATATTATGTACATATTGCGATTGCATTTTGTTACACAATTAAATCTCCGAATATAAACAGGATTTTTTCATTTGGTTTTTCACAAACAACTGGTTTGGGACTTTAATCGACACAGAGATTGCATTACTTACATGTTTTGGATATCTACTGAATACGGATTTTTGCATAAAGGCTGGGAAAATATTTAAACGTTGCATAAGAAGGTATGCAATCATTTCGAGATGTTAAAGCAAATTCTATTGAAGAATGCTCTAAGTTGTTTGCGTTGATGTGTGTGTGGAGTAGCTAGGGAACAAGAGTAAGGTATAGTTGGCGTCACCGAGGATTTCGCAATCAAATAGGTGTACACCAGGGAAGTGTCCTAACCGGACCCTAATTGGTATCAGTTATTCTTTGCTGGCGATGGATTAGCGAGGTCAAACGTCCCTGCAATGACCAAGATGTTAAATGTGTCGCTGGGCTCATCTCATCTGGATGTTTAAATTGCATAGATGTGATTTCCCCACTTAGTACCTATACTTTTACGACAAACGCTGGTTGGAGTGCGCTGTAGTGATTTTCCAAGCTGTTCCCTGCATGGGCAGATGTACTTCCCGCCTATTTCTGGCATTTCTATTCTGTCAGAAGGAACTCCCATTTCTTGTTCTTCATTCAACGTTCTATTGGGCTTCGAGCTATTTCATCTTCAAATTCTTTAGGAATGGCAGATGTTCGTCCAGCTCCAAGATATAGCCAATATAGTAACAGTCTAAAAAGCGATAAACTCATAATTTCGTATTTGAGGAAAAAGACTGAAATTTGATTTTATTAAATTTTTCATTTCAAAACTTTTCGTCCCTTCCATCATCCCCCTCTCATCGTACATGCTACTTGCCGAGGCGACGATGCAACGTTAGTTAACTCCCACAGCATTTTGGGCGCCTTATGACAATATATTCAACATTTCAGCTTTCTAGCTCACAAATTTCTTCTTTTAAAATTGTGGGCGTGTCAGTGGGCGAATTTTAAAAATTCTTAAAATTTATTATTTCGGGCCCCTAGAGATAACATTGTTAAAATTTCAACTTTCTAGCTCCAGTGTTAAGGCATTCATGTTTACCGACTGGTGGACGGACGGACGGATGGACATAGTAGATACACATTACTATCGATGCTGACCACGAATATATTACAAAAAACTGCAAAACGACAGGTGACCTGCCTCAATATTAATGTAGGTCATCAATTAGATAAATACACCTATCCAACAACTATTTCCTTGAATAACGGCTGATACAACACAAATTGAATATTTGCGAATCAAATACTGAAGAAATGATATAAATCGGTACATTTTTGGACGAGATACATCGAAAATAGCTAAAGTCTAAAAATCTATAATTCAAATACCTACCGAAATCAGCTTTTATTCAATTTTTCTTTTCAAACGAATCGCCTCTTCCATCATACATTCTACTCGCAGACGACAGAGCCAGATTTCTAATTTTTCCATGATCCCCCTCTATCCATCCTACACACTATTTGCCGAAGCGACGCAACAACGCAAATCTTAAAAAAGTATTTGGCTTTTACAAAGAAAAATAAAAACTTACATAATATCAGAATGATTCGATAAGAAGAGACAAAGCAGTTTATTTCTTCGTTTCTTTCTTCTTTCTTTCTCTTTTCTCTTCGACGAACGACGAACTATAATATTGAATGATTGAAAGAACAAAAATCTCAACGAATGTTTTTTAATTATTAGTAAAACTATCAAAGGCACAAAAGCTCTCAGCCAACTAATTCTCGATTTGGTATGAGTAGCGACACCTATTAGGATACTGGTACTACTGGATTGGCGCTACTATAGGAATGTATATACAAAGATCATATATAAAAAATTTCAGCTTTCTAGCTCAAAATTCGATTTTTTCCAAAATTTTGTTTTTTTGAGTTTGTGGGCGTGTCTGTGGGCGGATTTCAAAAATTCGTAAACTTGATTATTTCGGGACCCTAGAGAGTAAATGGTTAAAATTTCAGCTCGCTAGGTCCAGTTTAAAGGCCTAATTTTTGCCGACAGACGGACGGACGGATGGACGGACGGACATGGTTAGATCGACATTACTATCGATGCTGATCATAAATATAGTAACTTTTAGGGGTCTACGGGCAATATTAAGGTATGTTACAAACTATGCCTCAAAATTAATATACCCTTAGAATAGGGTATAAAAAACAACGACACGCGGTTGTTCTCAAACGGTCACCAATCTACGTACTAACCGCGCCAAACGTCGTTTAATTGCGGTGATCTGTCGAGCAGCGATTAACTCACGTGGTAATGAAAATTAACGGGCAATTCTGACGATGACGAAATCTGACGATGATGGTGACGCTAGATATTTCCAACTAGCCCCTAAAGAGAAAAAATATATTTACACATCAACGAGAGCAAAAATGTTTACACATTTAAAAAAAAACAACGAAACGCGGTTGTTCTCAAACGGTGACCTATCTACGTACTAACCGCGCCAAACGTCGTTTAATTGCGGTGATCTGTCGAGCAGCGATTAACTCACGTGGTAATGAAAATTAACGGGAAAATCTGACAATGACGAAATCTGACGATGATGGTGACGCTAGATATTTCCAACTAGCCCTTACCGAGAAAAAATATATTTACACATCAACGAGAGCAAAAATGTTTTCACATTAAAAGTATGTCTTAAAATTACTTTTATTAAATGAATTACTTATATTTTGAAAGACTGTTATGTTTTTTATTGTTTTTCGTCAGCAGCAAGTTTCAGTTATTATCACAAAAAAAGTTCTGTTCAAAATACTTTAAACCCTTATATCTCGAAACCTGAAGAACGTCAGTTAACCCCTTCTTCATCTAAACGTTTCGTTCATTTCTTACCTACATACCTAATCTCAAAATATTCCACCCTGTTCGTGTAGGAATATTTCTTGCACATCTACTTACATTTAAAAAAGAATCTAAGTAGGTACACGTACTTAGTTCAAAAACTCAAAACAAAACCTCGTACTCGTATGTGCAGGTTTTTATTATTGCACATTCGCTTGCAAAATTTTCATAGGAAAATAATGTCAAACAAAAAATTCATTAGACAGAATCGTATGTGTTAGAGCGTGCAGGTTTTTGATTCTGCACACCAATCGTAGTTATTTTTGTTGTCTTCCATTCTCCTCATTTATCGAATTTATTTTGTTTACTTCTCCTGCTGGGGATATGATGTCTAGGTGAGAGGGGTGCGGTATATGGTTGGTAAATTATTTGTTGTTTTTAATGTAAGTTTGGGGTAGGTTATGGCATATTGCAAGGAGGCCGTAGCATTTATCAAAGAAAAGGGCTAGGTATTCAATCATAATCGGTATCAAAAATCATATTATGTACATATTGCGATTGCATTATGTTACACAATTAAATCTCCGAATATAAGCAGAATTTGTTCATTTGGTTTTTCACAAACAAGTGGTTTGGGAAGTTTGGGCAGCTAAATGTAATTGATTAATGTATTTTTTTGATACTTTAATCGACACAATCTCTGCATAACTTATATGTTTTGGATGCTGTTTTATGAATACGGATTTTTGCATAAAAGCTGGAGAAATATTCAAACACTGCATAAGAAGAATGCTCTTAAGTTTTTTGCGTTGATGTGTGGAGTAGGTAGGGAACCGGCACCAAAAATTAGTAATAATTACTGTAGTTTATCTTCTTTTTTATAATATTCACGTTTGAAATATCCCTCCTTCTGAATATTTTTTTTTTGTGAGTCGAAGAGGTGTCCAGAGTTTTAATTTTTGTGAGTCAATCAATGATGATATTTTCCTGGGATAGGAAAATATCATCATTGATTCTGCACACAAGAAGACACAATGTATGGGATTTCTCATATCTCATCTACGAAAAAAGTAACAAATTTCTCTTAGAAAGAGAACGAGTAGATTTGTTATGAAAATATAGTACTCTCTTCGACTTATGCATCCGATTCTGATGTCGGGTTTTTATCTCACACTCGCAAACGGTGTGTGCGAGTTTGAAATCCTGCACAAAGGAAATTTTCGACTTATGTGGGTTTAATTTATTTCTCTTCCATCTTTCTAAAATATAACGGCGTGAAATTTATTTTGAGTGGCGGCGGTGGGTGGATGAGATGAGTAGAAAACAACGTAATTAATTTTCTATTAAGACATATAAACATATATGTAAATATACTCATTTGTTTTAAATTGAGGATTATGCCTACCGGGGATACCTCAATAAAAAAAAGGCATTGAATGTCTACCTCCTGGGTGATGGGGATACGACTTATGGATGTGTGCAAATTAAAGGGCGCTTTCTGTAAATCTTGCACAGGGCGCTTGTTTGGCTGGAGCCGGCCCTGTGTACAAGGGCAAAAGGATGCTAGGAGAATATACCATGTTAAGTCTCCTACAAATTACAATCTACTAAACAGCCGAACTCGTTTTATAATTGAAGACTGCAGAGCGTTTTATGCTAAACGCAGGCGATTTAATTCTAAGAGGATTGCAAATTACTCTTAAGGGTGCTCTGCCGCATACCTAGTTTCGACTGCCTTGCCTTTGTGACTTGTATTCGCTATAAAATGAGAATTTAAAACAGCTTCCACTGAATGATGCTTGCTGGGATGAGGCTCGCAGGTGGAATCAATATCTAAAACAATACATGTTATATTACTTTGGTAAGTAGCTACCCTTCTGGTGGCTGAGGTCATTTGCTTAGGTCAGCGCATCGATACTAATAATATAAAAGCAATGAAAGACCCAAATAATTGAAAATCCAGACAACCGCCCAAACGGCGTTGGCGGTGGTTATGGTGATAGTAATAATGCTGCAACTCTTATATCTTTATCTTCTTTGTTTCTTCATCCGATGCTCTCTTTTCACCACAATAATTGGAAAAGTTTTCATCCCTGTGGAGATCCACAGACAGGCAGGCGTTTTTCAATAATTCAAGTGTTTGCAGATAAATGCGAAAAGTTTTGTTTGAAAATAGATTATCCGCAGACCTAAAAGTGTTGTGGCTCCCTGTTACTGTGGCCTCCTCATTCGTTAAATGGTAGCAGGCGCACGACCGACGGGCGGTCGCAGTGCTGACCGATGAAATCGATGCTAGAAGTTGGATACATAGGCATTTTGTATACCGTGTTGTATATTACCTGGGGATACATTATAATCTTCGAAATACTGTGTACGGTTTTGAAGTTTATTATTAAGATGGCATCGCTCGTGATCATAGTAATTGTAATTTGTCAAGTGATTAAATTATTTTGCGTGAAACGGTATCGCTATTGTCATTTTAATTCTACTGTTGATTTACCCTTATTGTCAGCTTGAGGGATTACATAAGAGAGGTGTCAGGGTTGGGTGTCAATCTTCCGATCAAACAACATTTTCAACCAGATTCATTCAGGCCACAACTGCACATCAATATCTTTATAAATTATGTTTGGTTAATATAGTATAAATTCGCAGGTTTGTGCATTGCAGATCCAAGAAAATTGACCTCATTCTACCATGAAATATCATTGTGCGATACATTTCAGTGATAAAGTCGCTTCCTATTGGACTCTTAAGTTGGGATTGCGTTTACTAAAATTTACACGGTTTGATTTTGTGTTACATATTTTTATAGAGTTAAGGTTTTCGTACCTAAAATTAAAATATTGTTGCGCCTTACTTTAAAGTTAGTTTAAGGAGCACGTATGCGTAAATAAGAATTTTACGACTTCAGTGTTTTTTGTTATTATGGCAGGTTTTACTAAAATGTATAGTGACAGGATAGTAAATAGCTAAGTCGTTTAGTCGGTAATGGAGTATCCGGATACCTGGCGACTTCCGGATTAGCCAGCCTTATCTGTACAATGCGGATCTCTGTGCAGACCAACATACCTTTCTGCGCTACTCGCGGGAACTCAACATGATTAAAAATAAACAAACAAAAAACAACCCCAAAGAAGGAAGCCCATTGAAACCGGACGGTAATTCGGCAGAAAAGATGTCCACCGGCAATTCTCTTGTGGCACTATCCCTAAAAAAGGTGTAAACTCAGAATACAGACCCATTGCCATTCTCTCTTTTTTATCTAAAGCCTTTGAATCCATTATAAGCAACCAAATAAAACAATCTATTAAAGACAAAAATCTTCTTAATCCTCTTCAATCAGGCTTCCGCTCCGGACACAGCTGCACATCTGCCTTATTAAAAGTCACGGATGATATAAGACAGGCAATTGATGCCAATTTTACTACTGTGATAACTTTACTTGACTTTTCCAAAGCATTTGACTGCGTTAATCCTAATATTCTCTGTGATAAATTAATGACTTTTTTTTAACTTTTCTGACACTTCTAGTAAACTAATTTATTCTTATTTGACTAATCGCTTGCAAGCTGTTTCATGTAATAGTAATCAGTCTTCGTTTATTCCTGTCAATAATGGTGTGCCGCAAGGATCTATTCTCGGTCCATTACTGTTCTCCCTGTTTATTAATGACTTACCTTCTGCTTTATCTCACTGTCGATACCATATATATGCTGACGATGTTCAATTGTACATTAGTTTCCCTCTTGGCATGGTCGAGGACGCAATAGCTAAAATGAATGACGACCTACGTTCTATTTTTGAGTGGTCCAAATGCAATGGTCTTAAACTCAATCCCGACAAAACGAAAGCCATTCCAATATCTAAACATCAGCCGTACTTTCCAGATTTCCCACCTATTTTCCTAAACTCTTCCCAAGTTGAATATGTCAGCAACGCGAAAAACCTTGGAGTAATTTTTAACAACAAATTAACGTGGGATAATCGTATTAATTCTGTACTAAATAAAGTTTACGCATCGTTACGTGTATTATCAATAGCAAAAAACATCTTACCCACACAAGTTAAGCTAAAACTAGTAAAAGCTTTAATAATCCTAATAATTTCATTTGGATGTGAGCTGTATGCTGATCCGGATTCCCTCTCACTTCATAAACTTCGCGTTGCTTTCAATTCAATTGCCCGCTTTGTATTCAACCGCCGTAGGTTTGATCATATCTCATCTGAGGCTCGTCAACTTCTTGGATGTAATTTTTAGGCTTTTTTCAAATATCGTTGTTGTGCTTTACTTTTTAAGATTATTCACAAGAAAGAACCATACTACTTGTTTACAAATATAAATATCTGTTCTTCTAATCGCTATATTGTACTACGACCTGCTACATATACCTGTCTGACCTCACGCAGGCAATTTTTCATTTACGCTGTTAAGCTCTGGAATAATCTACCCACTTATGTGAGGTCCAAAATCGAACACAAAACATTTCACACGGTCTGCTTTAAACACTTTTCCAATTTGAACTGATTTAGCTTTATTTTCTTTCTAGTCTCTCTGTCTTTACTACTTGGTTGCGCTTTAATATAATTTGTAGCTTAAAAATGTTTCTTGTTTATATAATGATTTTGTTTAAATTAATCTCAGTTTACCTTGTACATCCTTGCACATTATATAAATTAATTTTATCTTATTTCCTATACTCTTACGAGCTAAACTCAATGTATAGCGTTGCAAATAAATAAATACAAATACAACTACAAATACTACCCTGTGGTACCTCCGCTGGTGGTAGCGAGCATATTTTCAACAAAAGGACTCTGTATCATGGTCCCACCTCTGCTGCCAGGATCCCTTCAAGCAGCACTACGAAGCTGTTCATCGCTGCTGCTCCTGTATCGAACTGTCGAAACTAAAAAAAAAATTACCGCAACCCCTCAACGCCGCGCAGGGATCTGCGAAACGCCAATCGTAATATTGGCTCTTCCGGTTATTTCCTTGAGATCGATAGAAACCCAGCCCACATTGTCAAACTGAGCTGGGCTCAAAAATAATTCAGGGCAAATAAAAGACCAGCATTGACTTATCGTCAAGGCCTCAGAGATGCATAGGATCAGCAATCCTTCCAACGCATCTACCATCAAATCTCACCGGTGATTTAGCTATGTCCTTAAAAATAAGATTGTGGTCTCGGTTATAGACCGTATCGACACTGACGGCAGGATCTCACCTAAATGTTGGAATGATTTTTATAAATTTTTTATAAATTGAATACACACAACAAAAACTGATCTCCCTAAAGCAATTTAGGCGCCACCTGTTGAGAAAAAAAAATCCCATCGCACCAAACTTCTATCCTATCCTTCTATTCTTTCAGTAAGTAGCACCCAAAAATAGGCAATGAATTGCTGGGAGCCACTTGCGCAACAAACTAAATGCCTGTGCTGTGGTTTTACCATTATAAGGGTACTGTGTCACTACAGAAAAAAGAAATCCCTTTAGCGCATGCAAATTATAAAAAAAAAAAAAAAAAATGCCAGAACTGTCAGATAACTATGCGGCATTCTTGAGGGATAACCCCGGACCACCGCCATTGACTTACGATGGCGGCTGGCATCAAGGCCGTGTTAAATTCATCGCTTATAGCGATCAAAAATCATGGGATCTCTACATGCTTGCGATAAGGAGGTTTAGTGAACTGTGGGCCGGTGCTAAGCTCGATGTTGTTGAGAGGAAAGGTATCCCAAGGCAACCGAAATCAAGCCCTTGGATCCCAGCTGACCCCTTTCCCGGAAAAAATCATGGAAGTCATATGAATCGCAACCCCCCTTCCGACTTACAACTGGACGCGAAGTTTGAAGAACAAAAGGGTTCCTACCGATGCGCTGTCATTTTCATCAACCAGGAATCCCTTGCTCTTCTGACAGCGACCGCAGTTGTAAATAGGTTTGGGTAAAGCGAATTTACGCTGAGAGTGTACTCGTATTAAAATTATGAGATGGACGCTGACAAGCGACGTACTCATCCTCCGAGTCTGAATTAAACGACGCAGGTGCACCAGTCACATTTCCCCTCCTTAGAGGACGACAACCCCAAGCACCCCGAAACACTCACAACGGCATCTATCCCTACGATCGATCCTCTGGCGGACATGGAGATTGACGAGTTCCATAACAAAGTTCTTCTGAGTGAAGACGAGCTCCTTAGCTCGTCCTCTGAATTTGATGAACTGAATAGTACCGTTGTGGAAGTTTCTCTTCAATATTGTCGCAACAATGCCGTAGCTTGTACAGATAAATCTCCAACACTCCAAAAAGGCTTCGGCCCCCCATTCTCCGTCAAAAACCGGAGAAGATATGGTCTTTGTCCAAGAATGTTAGGTTGTCAATAGCTTAGTTCGAGGACTAAACACCCCTGGATACTACCAACTACGAGTATATGTGACCGACAAAGTAAACCTAGGTCTTGCATATTAGTAAAGAGTAGTCTAAATGCTTATTTACTCCTTAACTTCAGCGACCGGGATATTACTGCATCCAAACTGGAGACTGCTGGCTGCACATACTGTTTGGCATCGGCGTATCTTACTCATGATAATTTGGAGATATTGATAGCAAAAGTAAACAGGCTGAAAGCTGCACTTTTGAATATATTTTTCGCCTTCATTGGTGCAACATAGGTAATGAACCCACCTTTATTACTAAATCGACAAGAAGTCTTAGACATCAATCTTGTCTCCGACACCATCAACAGTATAATACCGAGTTAGAGAATTTCGGCATACGATTCATTCTGACTAGCGATATCTTCAATGCAACCTAAACGTTGATACCCCCTGTCAATCTATCTTCCGGAAACTGGTTACCTCTAAACTCTTAAGTTACAATGCAATTCGAACGAGCTTGACAGTTAAATCAATGAGCTTACCTTAACCCTTAACGAAGCGATGTCTGCTTCCTACCCGCTCACATGACCAAGAAAGAAAAAGAAGCTACTCTGGTGGAGCCGAGAATTGGGACCACTCAGAAATGATTGCATTATGGACGAAGAATACCTTTCTTCTGACTCCCGATACAAGCTCTTCACACTTTTTTGAATTTGGGCACACTTTCTCTTGCGAATTTTGCATTCCAATTCGAGGCGAGCTTTTACATCTCCATTATTAGGGGGGCACTTTGACCAATCATCACTGTTTTAGCTTTATTTGTCAACCATCAAGTTTCTCTGCCATGTTGATAATGTCCTCGTGAAGCCACTAGCTGTGAGTTGGCTCTGTCTAAGCAAGACCGTTGTAGGGAATTCCACAAATGTCCTGTGCACCGCAGGTTTTTCTAAAGAGATAACGATAAAAAGATAATAGGCCCTAACGGCCCATACACCTAGTTTCTCCAACCATTTGCATGTGCGAACAGGAAGGGACCTTCAATTTTACGACGAGCCCGAACGACAATTTTGAGAAGCTTCTCAGGATCCAAAAACGCGCGATAAAACTCATTGGCGACCGAGACATCGCGAGATCGATGGACTCTCTTAGTCATCGTCGTAATGTCTCCTGCCTTTCGTTATTTTATCGTTATTTCCACCATAAGTGCTCAAACGAAATAGCGAGTTTTTCCTTCACATTACAACCTACAAACATTCAAAACCAACGTGCATCGGCATCTCTCCTTTCCTTCTCACCCTAATTTCCTTAACGCCCGCGCTGTGTAGCTAATACATTATAAGGGTCCAAACCCCTTTAGTGCATGTTTATTATAAAAAAAAAATTACACTTGATTCTCTTGAATGTTGGTCAGACTGTCGCAAAAGGTGGGACAGTGGGAACAAAAATTTAGGTGTTACTGGATCACAGCGTGTGAACGTGATACCTCTCCATTAGTAATCCAACGCACTTAACACTGAGCCACAGCCCCCACTTACAGATAATTTTACATATTGATAATAAATGTTTCGCTTTTCTCTTTGGTGTTGTTGGGTTGTATTTTGCAATCTTCAACCCGAGACTTCTGGGTTTCATTTCCGCCACTGCTGTTATTGAACAGGCGCAGGCTTTCTTTGACGACCTTTGCCCGTAGAGTTCCTCTTGGCGTATCCCCCTCTATACTCAGACCTTTGACTAACATCTATAAATATTAATGAATCATGCCTGAAAAAGCACATTTCAAATACGAATCAGCATAGCAGCATAACATTGATTAGGAAGGTAGATTACTCGCCAATTGAATTTTATGAAATCATTCTTCGTTATTTTCGACTGTACAATTGTATTAGCCCGATGAATAATGAATTATATTATAGATGATTTATTTCAGTCGATTAGGTTCATATTTGTTTGATTTGCAGTATGCCTTGTGTGCGTCCTCTTTGTTTGTTGGTGTTGGCGCTCATTTACCTTCGACCGATTGGGCGCGTTCAATTTGCAAGGCAACTCATAGTCCCTACTATTTTACCTTTCCTCATTGATGAAATAACTCACGTGACCATCGTTGGCAAGTGATAGAAATTTAACTAGTAGGGAACTCGCAGCTGCCTTGCAAATTGAACGCGCCAATTGTCTTTGAATTGTTTTTGCTGAAGGGGCTGTTTCATCATTGGAAAATGTTAGCTTTTATCTCGATGACAAAAGTAGGGATGTGGGAGAACTTGTTTATTCATATTATGGCAATGAAGTAATCTTTTGAGATCTAAAATTGGAGAGTTTTAATACTGCCGTTGAAAGGCGGCTGCATTTCATATTATTCAATTTTCTCAGGGAGGTCAGTGTTGCCTTCTAATAAACTGAATGTATGAACCTGTCCACAGGAGACTTGTTGTTTTCTTCCACTTGAATTTTAGTTAATTTTTGTGAAACAAAACTAACTTAAATGTATGGAATCATGCCGTTGGCTCAAATATATAAAGGATATGGGATGAAAAACCTTTAAAAATATGTTGTTTTCTCCTATATCGAATGGAAAAATGTCAAAAGACTTATACTCTTTTTCGGACAGCACCATAAATTGAGTTAACGACGAAAAGTAAACAACACTCGTTCCAGGGTTCCACCGAAGTTTGTAATCCATTTTCTGTGAAGTTTTTTTTCTGCTTGTTTGTTTTGGATAAAGGTTGCGAGTTAAACTTTGTTTATGATGCGGTCTGAAAAGGATAAATGTACTTACATTTACAAAAAAACGTTTGGAGATTTTTTAAAATGTAATTTTTTATCTTTCGGGATGTGCTTATATCCGTATATTGATCCAATGTATGTATATACACTGGCGATCACAAGGATGAGGCAATACATTTTGCAATCGATTTTCAGTATTTATACCTGTTGGAAATGTTATACCCAGAACCTTTGACTACCTGGAAACAGGTACATATTTTCCCAACAGTAAGTCATAAAATTAAAGAATAAATAAGAAACGACCGCTGGATTTTTCCAAGATCAAACAATGAACAACTTGGAAAAAATATTTTTTTTAATTGAACCACGCCTAAGGTAAACAAAATGTTGAAAGTGAATTGTAATATATTGCATGTGCGGTGGGGTCATCAGTACATGACAAGCACTTAGACCTAGTGGTCCATTGTACTTCAGCATAGCTGCCTGCTCGCTGCTTATTGGCGATTAGTGATAGAGTCAGTGAGAGAGAACCTGCCAGTGGCCTTGGCAAAGCAAAGGATATTAGCAAGTTCTAAATCCCCCATCCCATCTTCGTTGACGAATTGTTTACCTATAGTGTTGAGCCTGGTTCTGGCGAAAGCAGGACATCCACAGATGAAGTGAGATGCCGTTTCATCCGTTGAAAGTGAAACGCAGACGCTGTGTCTGTGCGTTTTGTGACCAGGTCACAGGTTTGATGGCTGGAGGTTTCCAGGAAAATAGCCTGCAATGTGATCTTATGTGCACGCGCATTGAAGTTTAGCGGAAGTTGCTCGACTTATGCTTCGGTCAATCTGTTTTGTGTTACCTTGCATGCGAACGACCTTGCCACTTCGAATCAATCGGTTCTCGTTCGATCACCGCAATTAAACGACATAGGGCGTGGTTATTACTTAGATGGGGGACCACTTGGGAAATACCGCGTGTTGTTGGCATCTCTTGGGAACGTCTGACAAACATATAAGAGTATCAAATTGTCACGAAAAGCTTCTCAAAGGGCCATGCCCAAAAATTGTGCCTTTTTTTGATGGCGCACCAACGCGACCTAGCAGGATGTATAGAGTACTTCAATATAAACAATTGTTACCATCGCAGCTCAGCTCTAAAGTAGATCCGTCTCGAGTTATGCACCCTAATATATAATCATCGTGGCTATATTTTCAGAGACGGATGTACTTTAGAGCTGAGCTGCCGTAGTAACTATTGTTTGTATTGAAGTACTCTACACATCCTGCTAGGTCACGTTAGTGTGCCATAAAACTGTAGGTCCCCTCCACTTCTCATGAAAGTGGTTGGAGAAGCTAGGTTCTAGGCCCTGTATGGGCCGTTAATTAGGCTTTAACGGCCCATACAGGGCCTATGTATATGTGTATAAAAATTCAGTACATTAATTCAAAGTTGAATGTCAAGAGTCATTGGATAGGCAGTGATGAAATCGGCCGGATCACCGTGCTATTTTTAGAGGCAACATTCGGTGGTCGCGTGCTTTATGTTTTGTATTCCAGCGCCACAGTCACAGTTCGGTGTATCTAACGCTCCCCATTTAAGGAGTGTTGACGCACTTCTGCCGTTTTTACTACAAAAGTACCAAAATTTCTGTCTTATCTTCCTATTCTTTCAAACGTGTAGTGAGTAGCACCTAAAAACAGGCAATGAACCATTTGCTTATGTGCTGCTTGCAAAAACAAATAAAAAATGCTGTGCTTCCTACACTATAAGGGTACTGTAACATTTACAGAAAAACCCCTTTAGCGTACGCGAATTAATGACAAAAAAAAATTAATGAAAAATGGGACAAAAGCTCTGTTTTCTGCGTTCGTTGAACCACAAAGCTTCACACCACACCAACCACTTCATCTGCAAACAAAGCGATTTCTGTGTTGTTTGTAAAACGTGGTATGTCTGCAATAAAAATATTAAAAAGAAAGGGGACCGAGGAAGGAGCCTTGTGGGACTCCGTTAGGAACATCAATCATTGAAGACTTTGCGGTCAAAGCTTAAACAATATACTTTCTCTTATGAAAGAAACTCTGCACTACTTTGAAAAGGTTATCAGGAAAATGAAATAATATCAGTTTGCAGATGAGTCCTTCATGCGATACTGTGTCTAAGGCTTTTCCAATGTCGAGGAGAACTAGACCACTCGAATGTTTTGAACTAAGGCTGTTTTCTACAATCTGTTTTATCCTTAAAATTATGTGGTTAGTGGAATGACCTGCTTTAAAGCCGAGTTGCTCCATGGGATATTTGTTTTTATTTGCTCCACGATCTTTAAGAGACGTTTCTTTAAAACTTTTTCAAAAATTTTACCTAAAGTAAGCCTATAGCTATAAGTGCTTTCTTTTGACTTGCCAAGTTTGCCAATTGCACCACTTTTGCAATTTTCCGTTTTTCCGGAAAGTGGGAATGTTTAATACAAAGATTTAAAATTCATGTATAGTACCTAAGTTATGCCTTTCTTTGGTAAGGCTTTCAAAAATCGATTACTAATACCGTCAAGACCAGGTTTCTTTGTAACGCAAGTCTAGAAAAATTAAGTATTTTAATAATATACCCAACATAATACCTTTTTTTTTTTTTTTTTTTTAAAGTTCTGGCTCGCTAAAGCGATTTAATATGGGGCACTTCGACCTAAAAAGATCTTTTGTGCCGTGTGGGCCAGAAAAATTTAGACTAGTAGAGTTTCCACTTTCCGTGTAAAGCGGACAATTCTACTAGTAGAAGAATTCTTTATGTCCTCAGGGCACATCTGTTCCCTGAAAAAGATCTTCTTTCTAATTCCGTTTAGGGCCGGACATTCACATAAAATGTGTTCAGCTGACTCGTCCTCTTCAAGACAGAGTCGGCACTCAGGAGAGTCTACTATTTTCATTTTGTGTAGGTGATATCTTAAACCATGGTGACCAGTAAGGTAACCTACTAAGTTTTTGATATCATGCCTGCTTAGGTTTAGGCATTTGCTGGCATTTTTATTGAAAGGCCGAACGGCTTGTTTGGTCTGTCTTAAACCTGGGATGCTTTCCCATAGATGGATACATTTTCTGTATTCCCAGCTTTTTATTGCTGCCGTTGCTGCTGATCTAGGAGTGCAGCAGAAGGGTTCGGGACCTATGAAGGGTGTTTCCGAACCTTTTCTGGCCAGTTCGTCGGCCTTTTCGTTACCTTCCACCCCGACATGACCCGGAACCCACCATAGCTTGGTCTTGTTACTTGTTCCGAGTGCCTGTAGGGTGTTGAAGCAGTACATTACTGATTTGGAGTCAATCGTATGCGAGCTAAGGGCGTTTATAGCTGCTTGACTATCCGTGAATATATGGATGGTTGCACCTTTTATACCAGATAAATTTATGTGGCTAGCGCATTCTTGAATGGCGTGGAGCTCTGCTTGAAATACGCTGGGACTTTTTCCCATGGGTATCGTAAAGCGTTTGTTTGGTCCGTAAATTCCCGCTCCTACCCCCGCTTCCATTTTAGAACCATCCGTATACCACTTTATGCCGTTGTGGCTGTTAGGTGGGTTATTACTAACCCATGCTTCTCTCTTGGGAATCTCCGTGGAGAACCGCTTATTGAAGCATAGTGTTTTATGGATGCGGTCTGTGACCGCGCAGTTCATGTTGAGTTCTGGCAGTTCACCAAGAAGGGTCTTAAGTTCCGGATGATCGTTAAGACTTATCTCGTTTAACTGTATTTGACTTATTGCACTGCGGATTGCCACTTTTTGAATGTATATGTGGAGAGGTGTAATACCTGTTATTGCCTCTATGGCAGCCGTTGGGCAGGTTCGCATGGCTCCGGAGATACCAAGGCACGCAAGCCGTTGTACCTTTTTGAGCTTCTCTTTTGCGACCTTTTGTGTGGATTTTGTCCACCATACAATGGAGGCGTATGTTATAATGGGTCTTATCATCACTGTGTAGATCCAGTGGACAATCTTTGGAGAGATTCCCCAGGTTCTGCCATATGTGCGTCGACAGGCCCATAAAGCTCTGTTAGCTTTGGTGATTTTGTTGTTGATGTGAGAGTTCCAGTTTAGTCTTTTGTCCAGAATTACTCCAAGATATTTGACTTCGTCGGAATACTCAATGGTCGTGCCATTTAGTGAAATCTGAGCTAAGCTGAGATTTCTTCTTTTTGTGAAAGGAACTATGATAGCTTTACTGGGGTTTATGGAGAGATTTTCCTTGACGCACCAGTCTATAGCTATCTTAAGGGCGTTTTGCATACGTGAAGTAACTACGTTTGATTCTTTGCCCCTAATAATGATGACCAAGTCATCGGCATACCCTATTATGTCGTAGCCTAAATTACTTAATTTTTGAAGTAGGTCATCTATGACCAAAGACCACAGGAGGGGTGATAAAACTCCTCCTTGTGGACAGCCTTTTATAGCTGAAACTGATACTGAAGTCTGTCCTGACGAAGCAGTGATTTTCCGACTTTCGAGCATCGCTTTTATCCAGTTTATGGTGGGAAAGTCTACCTTTCGGTGAATTAAAGCGTTTGATATTGAATCATAACCGGTGTTATCAAAAGCACCCTCTATGTCAAGAAAAGCGCATAGTGCAATTTCTTTACAACGGTAGGCGTTGTTTATGTGATTTGTTAGTTTTAACAGGGCGCCTTCCGTTGATTTGCCTTTTTGATACGCATATTGACAGGGGTGTAGAGGCATGCTAAAAGTAACGCATTCTCTGATATGAACGTCAATTATTCTTTCCATTGTTTTCAGGAAAAACGATGTCAAGCTTATGGGACGATAGGATTTAGGTAGTTCACTAGGTTTGTTACCTGGTTTGGGGATAAATACTACATTGACCTCCCGCCAAGTGCGTGGTATGTAGCCCCAGTTGAAACTGAACCTAAATAAGGCAATCATGTTAGGTAGGAAGAATTCCAGACCCTTTTGAATGAGGGCTGGAAAAATTCCGTCATTTCCTGGTGCCTTGAATGGTTTAAATGAGTTTATTGCCCATTTTACCTTATCTGGACTAAATAGTCTACCAGATAAACTATTATTTCTGCTGAGGTTAGTTGGATATGAAACCTCAGTAGTTTGATCAGTTGTGTGATCGACAGTTAGGGAACCAGGGAAGTGAACTTGCAGCAAGGTTATTAGAGTTTCTTCCCGGTCGCTTGTGATTGTTCCATCAGGTTTGATGAGCAATCCCATGCAGTTTGAAGGATCTGTTGAAAGCGCTCTCTGGAGCCGCGCTACTGCTGGGAGTTTTTCCAGCTTTTCGCAGTTTGCGTGCCATGAGGCCCTTTTAGATCTTCGCAACTCTTGGTTGTATTTGGTTAACATGGATCGATATTGATCCCATACGCCGGTGCGTTTCGATTTATTGAATTGTTTTCTCACCTTCTTGCGGATAGTTTCCAGGTTTTCATTCCACCATGGTACGCTTCTTTTTACCACGGTGCGCTTTACCTTACAACTATTCCTAAAGGATGAGATAATGATGTCGTTAAGCTGACATTGTGCAGCGTCCGCATCACTCGGTGTTAGTGGTGAATCTGGTAGCAGATCAGTTCTGATTGCCAGATTTTCACTATAGGTTCTCCAGTTAGTTAATTTATTATTGTATTTGACCGGCGCGCACTCGGTGTTGCATCGCAGCCTGAACATAATATGCATATGATCAGACAGAGAAGCTTCATCAGACACGTGCCAGTCCTCTACAATGTTTTGTATAAAAGGAGACGAGAGAGTAAGGTCTAAAACTTCTTCTCGTATACTGTTCCTAAAAGTGGGCTTATCACCCTTATTTAGAATAACTAGGTCTTTACTATATAGGTAATCTAAAAGTAACTCACCTCTTTTGTTTGTGTCTCGGCTGCCCCAAATCTGGTGATGTGCATTCGCGTCGCAGCCGATAACAAGATGTACTTGCTGAGTTTGGCAGTACTGGACAAGTTCCTGTACTGGTGTAGGTGGTACCTCCTCTATGTCCCCAGCAAAATACGCCGATGCGCATACAAACTTGTGTATCACATGGCCATTGTGGCGTTCAATTAAAACGGCCACCAGGTCCCTAGTATTGAAACCTGGAATGAGAGAGAATTTTATATCTTTCGCAATGGAAAGAGCTGCCCTAGGTCTGAAGTTACCTTTGGCAAAAATTAGCTCTCTATTTCTGCTGTTAAGACCAAAGATCTTACCTGTAGTTGCCCATGGTTCCTGGATTAGACCAAGAGCGACGTTCCTTTCGGCACATCTTTGGCTATAGGTGTCCGATGCACCCATAGCGCGGTGCAGGTTTGCCTGCAGCACAGTTAGAGACGTCATTTCTTCTTCACGTACTCGGGATTACGCACTCTATGAGGTTTGTTATCACCCCTGCGTCGTACGTAACCCTGTTGAGAGAGACCACTTTGTCTCCCCCTTGGACTTCTGGTGTTCTGTCCATCTTTCCCGCTTATATGTGCCTGTTCGGCCGCCAGTTTTGGCCTAAAGCGGTTACGGTGCGCGTTTGTGCTGTCCGTTTTCTTAGCCTTTGCTTTAGCATCCAGCACCACAGTTGTTTTAGCAACTGAGTTACCCTTGGCAGCACTAATGCCAGCCACTGGTGGTGTGGCGCTACTGTTGGCGCTTGTGGAAGGCTTTTCTGAAGCATCAGTGGCAGTACTAATACTAGCCCCTGGTGTTGTAGCCTTTTGTTGGTTTTCTCTTGACGCCTGATTCGTCGATTTGTCCGCGCTCTTGAGGATTATTTTGATCTGTCCAAATCTGAACGAGACCATCCCCTTTAGCTCAACAAGTCGCTTCATCGTGCTTTCGTTTACAGCAAGGACCATATGGGCGACATCTCTGTCGTCAGATCTTTGCAGAACTCTCCACGTTCTGGTGTTGAGTTCTTTATTCTGGCCATCTAGAATTGCCAGTATTCTTTCATTCGCTACTCCGGTACTATGTGGGAAGAAGGCTCTGACGATATGTGGTTTCGGGAACAGTTCTTCCCCCACAAGCGTCACTTCCATCCCGCATTTCTCTTTGAGCTTCGCGAAGTTTGTGCTCATCCACTCTGCAGTGGTAGCATCCGCACATACTATCATTAGCCATCCGGCTTTGAAAGTTGTACCGCGGAAGGCTGGTTTGGTCCCCTCATCACGTTGTTCGATGGTGATGTCCATAATCCTCTCCTGAATCTGAGCCATTTGCTCATTACTGAGAGGATTGCGATCCAGATCGACAGGTACTACACCCAGTCTTACAAAGCTCGCTATGTCTCTATAGGAGACTTTGTCGACGGCTGTATTTCCTGTGCGAGCTCGTTTCGCTTCGGATTGGGGCGGCGTATTGTCCTCGGACCTTATACGCTTCACCTCGGAGCCTGTGTCGACCTCTGTCGACAGAGCAAGTGCTCTGGCCTGCTCTACGTTTTTTCCCTTTTTCAGCGCGCGCTTAAAACGGCGCTGTTCGGATGGTGTGAATTTGACGCGCTTAGACTCAGTCTGTGCAGTTATGCCAGAGGTCTCCGGCGCGCCTGTATTCAAGGGATGCACTTCATCCGAGAGTATGCTAACATTGCATAGCGTACTGGACTCAGAGATATCTTCACTAAGGAGGGACAAGTTCTCTTCTAAGCTCATCATCTCCGAATCTGTGGTTTGTGACCCTTCCCGATTGGCAGGTGTCGCGTCATTTACGCCAGGGTGTTCTAAAACATCCCCAGTTGGTAAAGCAGGGTGTTCTGAAACATCCCTAGTTGATGATGCAGTTGTAGAGGCATCATTCTCTATTTGTTTTTTATTAAACGGATCTATTTTGATTCCCACGAGTGAACGGGAGAGGAAGGTCGCCCGTGGTCTACCCGTATAACCACAGGAAGGCTATCTTGAAATCGGAGGTCGCCTGGTATCCGAAGTTCGCTGCTATCGACTAAGAACCCCTTAGCCATTCATCTCTCGGCGCTAGCTGTTCCACCTTAGATTTGGGGATTTGTTGTTGGGGTTGTCTCCCCGGGCATTGCCGAAAAGTTGTAAGTAAGGAGGGGGGGGGGGGTGGGGGGTGGTAAGCAAAAAGGGAGAGGGGCAGATGGGGTATGTAAGGGCGGGGTAGGAGCGGACGTGAAGTCCTGGTCAGTTCTTGGTTGACGCTCATCGGACGGCCTGGCCCTTGCAAGCCCGATGACTCTTTACGTCGTAAGCCTCCGCACCGGCACCATCGAATTTGTTTGCGGTGATGGTGCGCACGTCAAGGTGACTGACCCCGCTAAGAGGAACAACATAATACAACATAATACAACATAATACCTACCCCAAACTCTTCGGCATAATCACCTCTACAACATACTTAAAATTCAAGGTCATCGGAGCTGTGACTGCTGAAGTAGTTAGAACCCTCTTGAGAATCATATTCTATTTCTTGGACAAATTTCAGCTTTGTATATGACACAACATGGAGGACAGAAAGTGGATTTTATTGTATAGGGGATTTTTTTTGCGAATTCGCACATTAAATATTGGATTGATTGCGGGAGGAAACAATTTTAGCAAAAAAAAAAGAATCTGATGTCGATGCAATAATTCAAACACACATACGCGACCCACTAAAACAAAAAACTTATATGGAATTAAAACAACTGAATTTGCAAATCACCTCTCATAAATATATTTAACCTCAAACTTTACAGTATATGAAAATCATTTGTAATTCATAAATGGTTTCAAGCAAAATATCTTAATCGAGAGAATAGCAATGGACGGGATTTACATCAAAGACACACTACCGTACGACTGTAAGTTACCCAAAACTCTCTCATTTGAGTCACTGCAACTAAATCTGTATTTGCATAATCGCACGCTCACGTTTCCTATCTAGAAGAATTATAACATTATAATGCCCACAATGGTTAAAAAATAACACACCATAATTATAGGTGATATGAGCATCGATCTGCACAAGCCAAATTGTAGGAATACAGCCCAATATCTTCAAATGCTGTCATCAAATGGTATGGAAAATATACTCACGGAGATCACGAGAAAGTTGTTGGTAATAAAGGCTAATTGACAACTTTAAACTTTCAGTGTGAACGCACCCTCAAACCGATTACTGAACTGTCAATGTCGAAACATTCAGTAAAATAACATTTTCATCATGGTGAAGAAGGAACAACGTTTACATATAATTAAAATAAATTTACTACCGAAATGCCGAGTCGGTGGTTGCAACTTTATGAGTGTTTTCGGCCGTTCTCAAGAATTGGCCCTCTCCCAGACCACATTATGGCGAATTTTGCGAAAGGATCTTGGCCTACACACTTACAAGATCAAGCTGACTCAAGAACTTAAGCCACTTGATCATATGAAGCGACGTACGTTCTCGAATTGGGCTCTGGACATGATGGAAGAAAATGAAGAATTCCTCATCAGCGGTGATGAGGAAGCACATTTTTGGTTAAACGTCTTTGTAAATAAGCAAAATATGCGTTACTAGACAGTGGTGAGCACCCTCATGTGGTTCTTGAAACAACACTTTGGCGTCATTATGCCGTTTTTTTTCGTCGATGAAAAGGACCGCCACGTTACAGTAAATGATATTCCCTACAGAGACATGTTGGAACGTTATTTCTTTGAGCAATTGCATGAATTGGACATCAGTGATATGTGGTTCCAACAAGACGGTGCCATAAACCACACAGCGGGTGCAACAATCGAGTTATTGACGTCTCAGTTCGCTGAACGTGTTATCTCGAGAAACGGACCCGTCTATTGGCCACCGAGATCGTGTGATTAATGCCTCTAGACTTTTTTGTGTGGGGCTACATTAAATCATTGGTCTTTGCCAACAAAATAATCTTTTGGGTAACTTCGCCAGCCAACCGAATGAAAGCCTCAGCAGGAGCCACCATAGTCTCGCTTTGTTTACCGATTTCAGTAAGACATTCGACATAGTCCTTACTTCAGTAGAACAAACAGGAATTCACGCGACTGTATTAAGTCGCTTCAAAATAATTTGACACTTAGAACAATCGTGTTAAAAGGAAAAAGGTTGTTGGTGACAAAAGACGAAAACTAATTTTGGGAGCTTTCTTTTACAATGATCTGAATGATCTTAATACATTGACATTGAAAGTCTTTCAAGCTTTATTAAAATCAGCAACTGTTTCAACAATTAGGAAGAAGGAGGAGAAGAGGAGGAGGATCAACGTGGTATCACAACGGACGTTTTATTGGTCTAACTGTGTCGGCTTCGGCCGATTACCACTTTAACCTAACCTCACCGTACCTAGTGATGAAAATCAAATCTCAAGAGGAGATGCACAGGGGTCAGGCCCCACCCTTTACATCATATACTCCAACGGTATATTGAAGGCTATAAAAAATAGCAAAGCTTTTGCATACGCAGACGATACAGTGATTGTAGTTTAACATGCCAACATTGCTACTACCCACAATATAACGCGATAAGAGCTAAACATCCTCACGCAATGATTACACGACAAAGGATTGACTATCAATGCAAATACGACAAAGATAATATATTTACAATCCAACATGGGGAACAACTACATACGCCACCCATTAATGAAATAATGGAGTAAATGAATGACACCTTGTTTTCTCCAGCCTCTACACCAAAAAAGAGTATTTGGCTGAGTGCTCTCTGGTTTTGATTTCTTTTTATTTGAAAAAAAAACCTTGATCAGCTTAAAACGTGTACCATTCCAGCTAAAATAATATTATAAAGGTGGGAAACATAAACGAGCACATCAAACAGAATGTTAAGTATACGCCACCGATAAGTGACAAAAAAATATCTAACTCCGTAACCTGATAAGGCTGATAACATTTCCAACTCCCAGTAATTTCAGAGCCACCATTTGCCGACGTAACACGAACACGTCATACAACACTCCACTAAATGTATAATTTTAAATTCCATTTCGTCGATTGCTAGAGACCTCATTCTGTCTCCCATGTGTCCCATAATTTGCAAGGATACATCGACAAGCGCATTAAGCGCGTGTCATCATTACACATGCAAATGGCTTCACGGAATGCATTCGTTCTGTACACACAGAATATGTGAATATGCAACCCTTGCCGAAGAATCCACCCCATACCTCTCGAAGCTCTTTCATGCACAAGAACTATATAGGTAATGTGCATCGCGCTCTTTGTAACAGATTTCTAATGGCTTTGACTGCCATATAACAAATCATTCCTCGAGCAAGGGTAGAAGGTCTTGTTGTATTCAGCATAGCGATCAGTTGAAACTTCAAGCAGTACCTACTCTTACAACATAATGTACTTGAGGCTATTTAAGTGCTGTGCAGCGTTGTGCATTCCATCGCGCTGGGCGAGCACTTTGTAGCTGTGTATAGCAAATATTATTATATCCGTTCAAAGGGGGGAGGGGCAATTAATTGCAATCAATTATTTTGTCGGGAACTCATTCATATTTTGTGGTGCACGCATGCAGCACCATCATTGGCAGTATACATGAAAAATTGATTTGCTTTCGCAGACATGTGAAGCACTCGACAAGTTGGGTAGTGCTTTTAAGGTAACTGAATAATTCATAATTTTCTGAAGAAACCGTATAATTGCCTGCAACGTGAGCTTTTTTACTAATAAAAAAGAAAGGACCAACGTTTTGAGTTTGTATTGCAATGTGGGGACCTATTGCAGACAAGTAAATGAATGGAAGAGGGATTCCTAAGTGCAAAAAGATTAAATATCTGGAATCTATGATCAATAGCAACGCAAGCTGTGATGACGACACTATGCATCGCGTAAGTGTAGGGTGGATGCTGTGACGGGAAAACTCACCTATCTGCTATTACCAAAAACCCCCTTAGATGAAGGTAAGGCTTTACACCGCCTTGTGCCCAGCTCTCACATACAGTTCACAATGTTGGACAGCGTACACAAAGTACGAGGGCAAATAAACGGCAGCTGAGATGAAGATGCTTCGCATGACCCATCACGTTAAGGAACCTATTTTGAAACAAAATAGAGCGCAACTAGGTCAGTTGGTACTGTCATATTCAAAGTAAAATTCGACATTAATCAACGTTCCCATCTAATGAAAAGCACATAGGGGCATTGAAAGGCAATAAGGTTCGGCGTAAGGCTAACCAGCCTACAAAATTTCTGCTCGGAGGGGCCTGCCGACCACTAAGTAGACGACGAGCTGTTGGAGGGCCTATCGGTTGAAACGAAAGACATCCAAGAACAATAATTATGTTGTTGTTTGAGAAAATTTCCTGCTTTTTGGATGTAACGCCAATGCCACAATGGTGGGTCTCTAATTGATTTTCTCGTTTCCTCAAATATGTATTTATGTTATATTGGTAGCACTCCCACCTTTGTGTTCCCGGCAAGGAACCATTTTCCGGCTGGTAGGAAACGAATTGAGTGGAAGAAGTTCATCCGGATCATAAGCTCCAAGCTAAACGATACACCCGATTTGATATATGTATATTCGATACAAGTACTGGACGTGAGAGTAAGAACCTTTGAAAAAAACATGAGGACAACCCTCAAGGTCTCGCGCCCAGTAAAATACAGCAAAAAAACGTTCCCAATGTGGTGGAATGAAGATCTCTCAGACCTAAGAAAAATGACCAGAGAAATCTCTTACATATGCCACGTACACAAATTCTACAAACCTTACACAGACTGTCTTAAGCTTTATAAAAGGCTTTAAGCAAGTTGCAGGCCTGGGTAGAGTACTGCCAGTCCATTGAAACTTTAAAGGATGCTGCTAGAAGGTGTCTTCGACAAAGTCTTTACTTAATCTGGGGCTCCAGAATGGAATGGAAAAATGTAGCTTTCTCAACGAACTACAAAAAGCGATTTTTACCCACTGTTTGTATTGTATTGTAAGTATATTCGATGTTTTTATTTTATCTTAATTGCCTCCTATTGGCAATGCGCCTTTTCTCTGTTCCAATTTCCCTTTATTTTTTCCTTCATTCTCCATTCCCTTTATCTTTATTCATTGTCACCCCTTATGCTGCAACGAACATGCAACAAAAAGAAAACATTAACTCGGTCATTTCGATCGTATACCGCCTGACGTTCGGATGTTCTCGTATTTGCATATTATATTATTAAATAAATATCAATAATAATCATCTGATTGTGTTCTTCTTTAGTTTTCTTTTTGAGTTTTTAATTATTTGGCTATCGAACATTTTGGTCCTTCAAACCGGTTAGTTTAATAAATTCAAATTTTCATTAAATTAATTAATTTCATTTACCTAAATTTCCATTCCTCGCACTGGCGATAAAATCTTCTTGCTGCCTTGTATATACATTATACATACGTACGGTACGGTATACGGCAACCTTTCTTGGTGCATTCATAAGTATATAAAAACTAACAGGCTAATCAATTACTAATTGCTACTCTTTTTACTAAAATATCTATCCTCGGTGGGTCATAAAGTGAAGAATAGTAAATACCAAAATCAAGAAAGTGCTTATTTTCCCTTTTTTTTCCTTTTATATATTTATATATAAATATAGTGCATATTTTATAGCATGTTTAAATCAAAATAATTCGAACCGTATTTCATCAATTTCGAAAAAAAAAATCATTCGGTTTTCATATACATATTGAATGGAATGCTAATGGTATCGAGAGTCGCAAGGACGAGATCAAGAGTCACTTGACATACACCAGATAGATATATGTCTCATTTCAAAGACGCACTTTAAATTGATTACTCACTTTAAACTGCAAGGATATGAATTCTATCACTCCCCACATCCTTATAACTGTGCAAAAGGTGGGGCCGCAGTGTTAATAAAGAATACAATAAAACACCATATAGAAGCAAAATTCCAATCATGTGCCATCCAAGGAATTTCCATAAGTGTAGAAACAAGCAGTGGACAAATATCTGTTGCGGTAGTATACTGCTCTCCTAGCTATAGACTTAAGAAAAATGATTTTTAAAGTCTTTTCCGCATATTTCACAATAGATTAATCGCGGGAGGGGATTTTAACGCCAAAAGAAGTATTGTGGATCTAGATTAACTAATACTAGAGGCAGAGAACTATATGAAGCAATTAAAGAAGATGGCGCCCAATATCACTCAACGGGAAAACCTATCTATTGGCCAACAGATAGGAATACAACCCCAGATCTTATCGACTTCTTTCTATCCAAAAATATATCTTCAAATAAAATAAGCATAGAGGAAGGACGTGATCTTCAATCAGATCATTCCTCTATACTCTTAACACTTAGCGATAAAATAATAATAAAAGACCATAGCCCAAAACTAGTAAATAGACTGACTGATTGGAACTACTTCAGACAGAAGTTGGAAGAAAGTATCCACCTATCACCAGCTATACAAACAGAAGATCAACTAGAAGAAGCATTCCAAATATTGACGCTCAGAATACAAAAAGCTGCGTGGGCTGCCACTCTCAAAACAACAAAAAAGATCAAACAAAACTGTTATCCTCCCGAAATATGTGAAATTTATTACAGAAAAGAGGAAAGCTAGAAAACGCTCGCAACAGACAAGGGCGCCAAGCGACAAGACCACACTGAACAACTTAAATTATAAGCTCAGAAAATCTGTAAGAGAATTCAATAATGAGTCTTTGAAAACTTACCTCACAAGTCCTACAAGTAATGCTAATACCGACTACTCGCTCTGGAAGGCAACAAAGAAAATGAACAGGCCAATAACTCACATTCCGCCAGTAAAAACCAGAGAAGGTAACTGGGCGAAAAGCAGCCAAGAGAAAGCAAACTCTTATAAATAAATATAAATATAAATATAAATGAAGATAAAGGTTATCAAGGACTCGAAATAAGGTGCGAAGAAGATAGACCTATTCGGCCGGTAACAGCTTGCCAAAGAAATTAAAGAAAGCATAAAGGCCCAGGAGTTTGATTTAATTACAGGAGAAATTTTGAAGCAATTTCCACAAAAAGGTTAAAAAAAACTAGCGCAGATTATAAATGCTGCATTTAAATTAAGATATGTGCCAAGCATGTGGAAAGTCGCGGAGGTAAAAATGATACCTAAACCAGGCAAACCACCTAACGAAGTTACCTCATATCGCCCAATATCTATTCTACCAATGTTGTCCAAGTTATTCGAAAAAGTGATCACAGATAGAATCGAAAAAGCATTTGAAGAGAAAAATGTGTGCTCTACAGTATTTCTTGATATAGCACAAGCTTTCGATAAAGTCTGGCACAAAGGACTGATACACAAATTACAAAAGCAACTGCCGAAGCAGTATGCGACCATTCTGGAGTCTTATATATCAGATAGATTCTTCAGAATTAAACAAGATGCAGAGTACTCAACATTAAGAGAGATTAAAGCTGCAGTGTGGTAGGTCCAGTTCTATACCTACTTTTCACTAGCGATCTGCCGGAAAGTGAAGAAACCACCATAGCTACTTTTGCAGATGACACAGCTGTCCTTGCTGTGGGAGCAACTGTCGAAGTAGAAACAAAAAGCTTCAAACAGCAATAAACAATATTTCAGAATGGACTAAGAAATGGCAGATTAGATTAAATGACCTTAAGTCAGTCCATATTAATTTTACGTATGAAGACGTACCACACATTCCAGTCTACACTAACAACAATGTAGTGGAATATTCAAACACAGCCGAATTTCTAGGCATGACTCTAGACGCTAAACTGCGTTGGAAAGCGCACGTAAAGAAAAAAAAAGATGAGTTGAACATGCGATACAGTAAAATGTATTGGCTTATTGGGAGATTCTGATCCCTGTCTAACTACAACAAGTTATTGCTATACACACAAGTTCTGAAACCAGAAACCTACGGGCTCCAGTTGTGGGCATGCACATGCCAAACAAATTTATGAAAAATTCAAGTATTCCAAAATAAAGTACTAAGGAACATACGTAGTTAATGCACCTTGGTACATACGCAATGCCGATCTGCATAAAGATCTAAATGTTGAAATGGTTGAAGATGAAGTTAAAAAAGTTGCTCAAAGGCTTAGAAGTAGGCTTCTCAACCACGTAAACACAGAAATAACAGAACTATTAAATAATGACAGTGCAATTAGGATATTGAGACGGGTAAAACCTCTTGATCTATAAGAGTTAGCTAGGGCTAAGAAATCAGGTATTGATTTCAATCAAGAAAAAAGTTTAGAAATCCGACAAACGGCGGATTTATCTGTTAAATTCAACAAATATGTAGTTCAAAAACAAATTGCCGATTAGTCGTCGATTAGGTGCAATCTCATTCGGAATGGAGAATGTCAGTCCCCCGGGAGTTTTTTTTAGATTCGTTAAAGTCTCTCACTATTGCAGAAGCATCCCTCGCGTACTATCTCTGCAATGCCTTTCGATGATTTTTTACTTCCAGCGAATTCCCAACACAAAAAAAACAAATTATTTTTTTCAGGGTAGTGAAAAAACTTTTTTTATTAGCTGTCGAGTAAAAAAAAATTGTTAAAAGCTCAACTACAGATTTGGTATAAATACTCAATCACTAGCTTAACTTATGCTTCATAAAACAGGAGGATCTGCTTCGTGGTAAAGCTTTTCTTTGGTCTGGTAAGGTTACAATCTGATTTAAAAGTTTCACTAGACTTAACTCCCAGGTAAATGTTGTTATATTTTTAACCCACTTCCTCCTACCGATACATTATGTAACAGCAAAATAAATCAAATCGCAAACGTCCATAGCAGGTTTTTTTTTTTTTCAAATTGCTGTCACATGACTCTATTTGTCCATCTTTCAGAATTAAGTCTTTTTCGTGTAATCGTGCGATCGTATCTGTATATTTTCCCATCGAAATTTTAAATTTTTAAAAAAGTTGAGAATGTGCAGTAAAAGGTAAGTAATATATTATTTACTTATTGATGTGGAGATAATTTTTTGCATTATTTATATTTACAATAAATGCAGCTTTAAATTAGAAAAGTATTTTTTCCAATGCAGTTAATATTTCTTATATCATTGCGCTTGAAAAATTACTGTGACACAATGTATCAGTAGGAGTACTACTATTCTTTTGTGTTTTTATATTTTAAGATTTTTAACCGTTAACGAAATTCAGGATGTTCTAGAAGAGGACAATGAACTAGAAAATGAAAATTTTTACATTTTGCCACCCAATAATGCAAATGATTACATGACAGATGAAGGCTCCGGTGATGACGATAATGTGATTGTTAATAACTTGCCAAGACAACACCTCGAAGCCCCGGCGCTATTTGTACAGATGAGAGATGACGACAGTGAGAGTGAATGGGAATCAGAAGATGAAATACTCCTCGCTATTATCAAGACGTCCATGCCAAGAATCCATAAGCCCTATCAGAAGCAAACTTACAAATGGAACTCGCTAGTTGACTTGAAGAGTGGAGTAAAAATTCATGATGTAGATATGGCTTTGGCAAAAAATCAGCTACTTCCAATCTACGAATTTTCGCAATTTTTTGACGCAGAAGTGTGGCATCTGATAACCCATCATACCAATGTATACGCTGCGAAGAAGAATTTAATTGGAAATGTAACTCTTGCGGAAATGAAGACCTTTGTAGGGATTCTTTTGCTTAGCGGTTACAATGGATTTTCCAGGCGATCAATGTATTGGGAGACAGCTTTGGATACTTACTCAAAAGGAGCTGCAGAATGTTTGTCCCGCGATCGATTTAATTTTATCATGTCAGCATTACATGTTTGCGATAACAATAAGCTCGAAAGCAGTGATAAGTTCGCCAAAGTAAGAGCTTTATTTGAAGTACTGAACAATAACTTCCTTAAGTTTGCACCACCAAAAACTGCATATAGTGTCGACGAAGCCATGGTGCCGTACTTTGGTCGCCATAGCACAAAACAGTTTATGCAAAAGAAACCTATAAGATGGGGATACAAAATTTGGGTAGGCGCAACTGTGAATGGCTATATAGTATGGTTTGATCCCTATCAAGGAAAACAGTCTACTGTGGATGATTTGTACAATGGATACCCCCTTGGCTCGAAGGTAGTTTTGAAATTTTGTGACCGTCTGTTGAAGGATAGACCATTCAATCTTGATTGTCGAATTTCTTTCGACAACTTTTTTACGTCTATCGAACTTTTGGATGAATTAAGATCGAGAAACATTGGGGCCATTGGAACCATAAGAAAGAATAGGATTAGAAATTATCCCTTCCAAAAAATTACTACAAAAACTAAAAGGGGCTTCTATGATTATGCTACAATCGAAAATGGAACAGTTGTACTCATTCAATGGAATGATAACAGTGAAGTCCATATTGCCTCCAACATAGTGCCGGCTCTACCTACACAAATGGCCAAACGATTCAGCAAATCGGACAAAAGGTACATTAGCATAGAACAGCCGAAAGCTATAAGTACTTACAATAAGGAAATGGGAGGTGTAGATCGGTCAGACCAAAACATAAGCCTTTACAGGTGTGAGATTCGAGGAAAAAAGTGGTATTTCCCTTTAATATCTAACCCATTGCATAGAAATGGCAGCTACTAATGCATGGCAGCTACATAAGTTTAATGGGGGAAAACTTGACCAGCTAGGTTTTCGCCGTCGCATTGTTCTATGTCTTATAGAAGAAAATAGAAACCCTTTCAAGAAGATGTCATCCCGCCCATCTACTGTAGAAAATCTTGCTAGGAGATATGATCGAATGAATCACATCATAATAAGGCTAGGTAAGCGGACAAGATGCCGGGTGTGCCATCAAAATGCACCATCAAAATGTAATAAATGCGATGTTGCATTGCACTATTATTGCTTTTATACGTATCATACAAAAGAATAATTTATTTTCAAATATAAACTATATTTTAATAATTTTGACTTCTTTCATTGGTCTTGAAATTTTTTTTTAGACATGTTTTAACACATAGTATTCCTAGTGTGACATAATGTCACATCTTAAAATTTCACTTTTCAGGATAGTTTTTGGTAAACTTAATACAAAACAAAATATCCGCTGACTAGATCAACTCAATGGAGCAAATATTAAGAAAATGAAAAAAAATATTACCCGGAGTATGTGGGTTAAATACCACTATCAGTGAAAAGTAATGTATGCATTACTTTCTTCTTCGATCATATTCATCGAAATCAGAAAGCTGGCACGCTTTATGCGTTTATCTTCACATCATTCACGTGTTGGTTTTTACATTTTCAATAACGGTCGCGTACTAATTAATAGCAAGAGACGTAGAGATCGGTCCGTAAATCCATTTGGTAATCGAAATTATTGCCCATGATTCGCTCTTGTAATTAATTTGCATGCCGTTGAATGCAGCCAGTGTCCATGGTCCTTTCAACTATAAACGAATGCAAAGTGAAAAAGAAATTAGGACACCAGACAGCGTGCACAGCACCTATACACAAAAACTCATTCAGGGTGTGCTAAAAAGATCCCAACAACTGTTAATCAATTGAAGCATTTCATTTAATTTATATTAATTGCCAATGGAGCCCATTTTAATCTTTCGTTTTTGTAATTGTACAGAACAGACGCGATGTTCTACCAACGAATACCCCCCCCCCCCCCTTGCAACCGTTATCCCCGTAACTCGTCCGTATTTACTTTCCTGTATGTTTATTACTACTACATTCGGGCGTTATATCAGAAATTTCACTTTATTTTCGATTTTAAAATAAATTTTTAATATTCGTTTATTGCCAAGGATTACAAAGGATAAAATGCAAATTAAACGATATGTGCCTATATAAGGAGTTTTAATGTGACCTGGATCAGGGGACAGATTTGTTTGTTTTTATTTATTTATTTCTTCACCGTTCAATACAATTTATTTCATTGTGTGTCGATGGTGCTTTTGGAGCCCATTTTACGAGCAAATTTACCGGTCACTAGTCATGCCAGAAGTTCTGATGCCATCCTAGTACTAGTGGGTGAAAATCTGGTAAAAAAACGCCTCACATATACTAGCGTTGTAACAGTATATTGTGGCATCTTTAATTTAACAATGAACCTCTAAAGGACGGGACGGATGCATTGTAAAAATATGTATTGAAACTCGCCACCACGAGCAGATCAAATAAATACAAATAAAAACAAAACAAAGAGCACAAAAAAGGTAAAGTGAGTTATGCGACTGTGGGTATGCGAGAGGAAACATAGGGTTGTGAAATGTGTTCTCAGTACAGTAGGTAGGTACACTAGACGAGTACACAGCCCATTAATTATTTCCCCTCATGAATTTAAATACGGATTTGAATCCGCACGTAATAATTCACCGTCAGTGGAAATAAAAAACGATGAAACAACACAATGTGGACTCATATATGCGGGAGAAAATGCAAAAAAAAAGGATTAACCCGCACATGAGAAACCACCGCTCACCTGAGGAGATACAAGGAATGTTTCAGGAATTGTGGGTGAAACAGTGATTTAAGAGTAAAAGTTAACTTCTATTAGTATCAGCAGTTAGTATTTGTTTCATTTTTAAATAATTAACTTTTCCTTCACCAAATGCTATTTTTATGTTTTTTTTAAATTTTGCATCATTTGAACTTAATCTCCAATCAATTTTAGCTCACTTTAATGTCATCTAGCCGAAATAAATGAAACACATATTTTTTTGGAAACAAGTCACGTTCAAAGAAAAAGGGATACAATTTGATAAATTCGATCATCTGCCGCAAGAAGTTAACGAAAATTACAAAAAGGCAAATTATCAATTACTCCGCTAACCGGGACATTTTGCCAAGGGTTACCCACCCAAATTGTGGTAATCGATTTCCTTTGTGCAATTAGTATCAGAAAATAATAAACTAAATATTTCTACGTGCGTGCGTTACGAATGATGGTACTCATTTACTTATACATACTTACCATGTATGTAGGATCGGGATATGGTGGATTCATTCATTGAAATGAAACATGGTCAAGTATAAAAGAAACTTCAAGGTGGAATTTTATTGCTTTTAAAGTTTAATCTAATTTGGTACATAATTAACAAATGGCACTGCAACCAGCTCGACTTGACCGGACGTACAACACAATAGTAGCCGACTTCTCGACTAACTCTCTGCACCGGATCGTTTTACCCGCATTTTCTATGGCGTTGAACAATGTTTTGTGGATCGTGGAAGGAGAGGGTGATCCTCCATATATAATACCCATTTGATTTTAAAGGCCGAGTGGACAACTATATTCAGCACCATAATCAGTATGTATGTGAAGTCAAAGTTAACCCGGAGTAATCTGTATGATTTCCAGCTCAGCAGCAGCAGCATATATGAAGCCAATATAAACTTGGGGTAATCTTTTCGATATCCAGCTCAACAACACCATCATTGCTCGGAAATACCACTGTGTCATGTCGAGCTCAGCAACAACAGCGTATGAAGCCAACAACACAAGTTTGTCTTTGAGTTGAGCTTGATCAGAAATCCATGTTGCCGCGTCAACCAAAGTGTACAAAGCTTTGAATAAATATAAGTAAGTCTTGTCCGTTTTTCTGATTGGAACCGAAATAATAAGAAAGCAGAAGGAAAGTTCATTCAATTAGAGTGAAGTTAGAAATTTGATGATTTCAAACAAATTATTGATTTCAACTGGAAAACAACCTTAGACACTACGACGGATTATTGGCGCGTGGATGGTTTAGACCCAAATCTTGTTTTCAAGGTGAGTTCAGAATCCGTTTCTATTGAGCGGTTTTCCCATGCATTCTATACTTAAAATTAAAAAGAAAACACTTAATGTTGATTGCTTAGACGGGAAAAGAGCTCATATAAATTAAGGAAAGATTATTGAAATTTCTTTGAGTGACTTAAGTTCGAGTATTAAAATCGATTCGTGTAATATTAAACAAAAGAAACTTTGCAACACCGTGTTTCTTTCTTTTCCTTTTCTGAAAAGAAATTGCTTGCTAAGTTGAAAAAAGACAACAATTATATAGTAGATAAATTGACAAATATCTACTCAAGCATCATAAAGTAAATTTTCGGAAGCAATAGATATTTTCAATTCATTGCGTATTCCTGATGCCGTTATAGATTTGCCACGTTTTGATGGAGATCCCAAATAATGAGCTTTATGCCTGAAATAGGGATTCTAATTAAGAAAGAATTGTTTTTTTTTATTTATATATTGGTAGCAAAAGTTTTACAGATATTGTCTTAAACATTAATGTATACAGATATGGTATTTATTGACCTTTCGTATGAAAAGTATACAAAATAAATGCAAGTTTTATATTTGAAAAAATGGTCTGGGTGCGACAGGCAAAGGTACACATGACTAACTTCCCAGTGGGATCAATATGGTTTATGCGATTAGTGGGAAAATTTGAAATGCGGTTACCCATAAGATATGGTTAAGAAATATTTAATATTTAAAAATGCTCTTTAATATTGTTCATGGAAATTAAATTTTGTTAATAATAGCGAAGTGTGATATACAGGGTGGCTGATGAATATTGCTACATTAAGAAACTCAAATAACTTTTTTTTCAGAGTATGGAATTTACTTTTCTTTTCTTCATGTTAAAGCTCATTCAATTTTATTAAATATAGCTTAATTAGTTTTAAAAATAACTTAATTTAAATGCTTCCATGCTCGTTGATGCAAGTGCGGCATCTTACCAAAAAGTTGTTCTTTACTGCTTGGAAAGTTAGATAGGAATAGCCGCAATTGTTTCTCGAATGGATTGCTTAAGTTCATTCAAATTTGTTGGTTTTGCATTGTAGACTTCCTGTTTGCAATAATCCCACAAGAAAAGTCAGGTGCAGTAAGGTCAGGCGACCTGGGGGGCCAACGGAATGTGGAGTTTCTGGATATCAGCTTATTGGGAAATTTTCGTCGCAATTCTGTCATAACAGGCTGGGCTTTGTGAGGAGTTGCACCCTCTTGCTGAAACCACACAGAATTGAAAGAAATTCTTATTCGGCGTAATTCTGGATAGAAAAACTCAACATGCTCAAGTAACGGTCTCCAGTAACCGTAACGGTGTGACCGTTTTCTTCGAAGAAGTAGGGCCCGACAATGCAGCGTGATGAAACTGCACACCAAACTGTGACACGAAGTGGATGCAATTCCGTCTCATGGAGTATCTGTGGATTGGAAGCACTCCATATTCGACAATTTTGTTTGTTTATGATGCTGATTAAATCGAAATGGGCCTCGTCAGACATAAAAAGACAGTTCAACATGTTTCCGTCCTCTTCCACCATTTGAAGCATCTTCTGGCAAAATTCCAAGCGAATCGGCAAGTCTGCTACATTCAGTTAGTTGGCCATTTGAATTTTATATGGGAATAAGTCCAAATCATTGACTGCAATGACTGTCTGCCTATACCCATTTGAGCAGATAAGCTTCTTGTCGAAACTCTTGGATTGTTTTGTATGGCAGCAGCTACAGCAGCGATTGTTTCCTCCGTCCGAACTGAAGGGTTTCGATGGTAAGGTTTTCTTTCGACTGTCCCATGCTCGGCAAAATTGTTAACAAGTCTCATTATGATACATCTGCCCGGAGCATTGCCGCCAAACGTGCGCCTATACTTTTTTTGAACCGAAACTACAGACTCCATTGCGTGATAAAGGCGGACAATCCAAATTCTTGTTTCAGTGTCCCAGTTATCCATTATTGTTAAATCTAAAAATCAATTTGCAAAATTAAAAAAAAATTGACCAGATTCATTAAATAGAAAAAAAGTTATTAACTTTTTTTTTGGTAGCGGCTTTCATCAGCCACCCTGTATATTAATGCAACCATTGTAAATTTAAATATATACGAAATAACGGAGCACAATGTAATAATGATTTGCTCAATGACAAATGACAATAAATTGTACAAATAAAGGCAAATTATTTTAGTTATTTATTTACTAACGAAAAACGGCTGGACCGATTTTGCTGGAAACTTAATCAGTTCTGAGTTACGTAATTACGCTTCGAATAAACCCAGTCCCATGTCAATATCATCTTTGGTTCTCGAGATAATTGTGGCGAAAGATAATTCCGAACGCACATACGTACATACGCACATACGTACATAGACATACACACGGACAGACATCTCTACAAAAACGTTGGATTTGAATTTTGATGACCTTGAAACGTGGAGATATGTCAAAATCCGCGATTCACAAAATCGGCCCCATTACAACAACTTCCATTGGGAAGTTAATAAGTGAATATTTGAATGAAAAAGCTACTTAAAAAATCTCAATTTGAAATATCACAGTTACTTGAGTGTTGCATGCTACGCATATAAAGTTTACAGACTTTTAAAAACTACAAAAGAGGGAATATACAATACATTTATGTAACAGTAAAATGAAACAATATATATAAAATAACGAAATTAAATACCTAACAAGAGTTTTATAGCAAAAGAACAAAAGTTAAATAATAAATAAATAATTATATATATGTATATATCAATAAAGGAGAAAAGGGAATAAATAGATATATAAGTAAATAATTAAATAAATAAAAACAGTTAATTAATAAATGAACAAAATTTATAAATATATAAATGGATAATTATACCTATAAATAAATAAATAAATACATAAAATAAATATTTAAGTATTTATTACAAGAAGTTGATACAAAACCATGGAACATGTAGGTTATCTTGAGTAATAAGACTAGTGTAGAAAGAATTGTATTTACGGAATAAATGAGTTGGCGACGGCGTAGAGGTTAGTGGTTTGGCTTGTGACCCGTGCGGTGCAAGTTTAATCCCCATGGGGAGTCACAACATACACCACCCATTAATGGACAGAAAACGAATGACACCTTGTTTTCTACTACCTCTACACCAAAAAGAGGATTTCTGTCTTGTATTTCAATGTACCGTTATCGAGCCTGAGTGCTCTGGTATTTGAATTTCCTTTAAAAAAAAAAAGAATAAAAATATCGGAGAGGCGAATGAAGTTTTGAATTAATACGGCACAAGGGTCGATTGGCACGAGATCACAACTAATTCCATTGTCCATTACTCGGACAAAAGAAATGAAACGAGCCTCATTCGTGACCTCCATCAAATAAGGCAAGACCAGGACAGCTTGGAAATGTCTACTATAAAATCATTCACATGTCCTAGGCGATGACAGAGCAAGTCCATGAAATCGACAGTACTCTGATCAGAGCGAAACTTAGTTTGAACGGAGAAATGGGTTTTAACACATTCGTATCGGGTCTCAGAGTATAGTACCGTTCTACTCTAAAAGCCTTGCTGATGCCTACCACTATACAAAATAATTACAGACTAACATCCACAAATTATCCACCTTCATATAACAGTAATCAGACAAGGGTCACCTACAGTTGTACAACAATGTTGCCAATTTGATCAAGCAAATAGGAATCCATAGTGTAGCAATTTTAACGATATGCGCAACATTGAACAAAGATAAGAATTTACAACTAAGGCAATGATTCCTGCATTTTCGAACTCAGAACTTCCGGTAATCAACCTCTTCGAAGTTTTTCTCTTCAAACCAAAATCCTAATGAGATAAAAAATCTAAATTTGTATTCACCAGCTTCGGGGAACCCATTGGATACCTACACATTAACAACTACAATTCTTATTTATTACCATACATCACAGTACAAAGTATAAGCGTTCTTAGCCAACCCCAGCGTTAAGCGTTCAAATCCAACCACATTTTGGAGATCAGACACACTGCAGACATTGACAACATTAAGATCTTAGACAAAGAGAGAAGAAACGAGATATACGAGTACTTTGGAGAGTTTACAAATCCAACAGTTCCATGAACGCAATCCCCTAAAGATACTGAGGAATATCATCGAAACGTCGGAAAAAATGTTTGATAATGTTTTTATTTGCATAAAAAAAAGAAACTTGAGCAAAAAAGCTTGAAAAACCATTTTCACAAAAAGCTGAATTTTGCAATTTTGTATAGAACACATTTTCACAATAGCGGACAGCACGCATGCACCATCATCGTCTTAGTTTGTTGTCTCCATCGTTATTCTACGTCATCTTTCTGTCTCAACATATTCTTTGTAATGTTGATAATTTTAAGGATCTTGGGGTTTATTTCGATCCCAAACTGGTTTTTGCCAAGCATATCAATTTTATTGTTAATAAATCTAATTCTATGCTGGGCTTCGTAAAAAGGTGGGCGAAAGAATTTAATGACCCATACGTTACTATGTCATTGTACAATTGTTTTGTCCGTCCGATTCTAGAGTATGCTTCACAAGTTTGGACGCCGTTCTACAACATTCATTCAAATCGAATAGAGGCAATTCAACGTAAATTTATTCGATTTGCACTTAGAGGACTTCCATGGGATGATCCTTTTAACCTTCCTCCTTACAGTCAGCGTATTAAGCTTCTTCAAATGTTACCCCTTTCTCAACGAAGGCTTAATAGCGATATCATTTTTTTACAGCAGCTTATATCCGGTCAAATAGATGCACCTGACTTGCTGTCGTCTATTGGCTTTAATTTTCGTGGTGCTGCCCATAATTTGCGCAGTGCTGAATTATTGTTTAGCCCCCATCATAGAACGAATTATGGGAAGCATGAGCCTATTAGTCGCATGAGTAGAATCTATAATCTAAATGATCATGTGATTGACTTGCATGTTAGTAAAATTAAACTAAAAATTATTTTGCGTAATAATGCTTTAATGTCTTAAATTGTTTGCATTATTTTGTGTCTGTGTTAGTATTTTGTAGGTACATAATTATTGTATTTTTAATTGTTTTTTCCTTACTAACACCTGCACTAAATGATGAGCCTGTGGGAGCACTTTTAGTGCCGGCAAATTTCTGCTCGTGATAGTTGCTTGCTTTAAGCACTCCACGACACAGAACTGATAGTGTATTTAAAAAAAAAAAAATCTGTTATTTCAACGGCGGAATTCCTCATCATGTTAAATTTCAAAATTTAAAAATCCAGTCCACTAAGTATCCGAAACTCGCCAAAGTCTTAAATGTACAGTTGCGATGACATTCCGTCGTATCTGAAATCCCGACTCGGCGAATTTAAGCATACAATCGATCAGTTTCCTGGAAAAGCTGATAATTGTTCGTTTCAGTTGGTTGTCTCACAACATTTCATTGTAATTCCGCAAGCAATTCTGGTTTGAAGGTTTGAAGGTTTTGTAATTCACGAATTAGTGAACACAAGAATTAATGTCCCCAATCATTTTCGAATGAACAAGACAGGATACTTCAACTGTCGCCGTTAATTAACATTCTGCACCTACCAGAATGTTAGAGGATTGCAGACCAAGACCACTTAGGCTTATTTTATATTTTTAACGATTTTGTATCTCAGACGGAAAATTGATTGTATGACGGTATCCAGAATTCAGAGGTTGGATTCTGTAAGGCGAAAACGTTTAACGCCACCCATTAATGGAGAGAAACGAACGACACCTTGTTTTCTCCAAACTCTCTTTTTCTTAAAAATACAAAAAAAAACCTATAAAATAAGTTCGAAAGACTTATCATTGACAACTTCACATCTATTGGCTTAAACCAGTTAATCAACGTCCTTAATTTAAGTGGAAAATTACTCGATCAAGTTTTTGTACTCGTAAATATTGAGTTATATATTTCAGTGGGAAAGTCAACTGAACCGCAGGTAAACGAAGTCCATCCAGCCCTTAATGAGAAAATCTTTAGATTTAACTTAAAGAAAGCGAAAGATTTTGTATAGCTACTTGCTTATCTTAAGCTGTCCAGTGAAATGTATAGATATTAATTCTGCCGTTTTCAATTTTATCGTGAGCTGCATTTTATGTACAAAAACGTGATACTCAAAATTCGGGAACTTATAAGGAACTGCTCTTGACAACTGCTTCCAAATATGATCTTCGAGATATTTGCGATAAACTCTCAGAAAATGTCTACAAATTCACCCATTTGACATTAGCATGAACGCCAATTACATATTAACGAACGGTTAAAACGACAGGAGATCACGGATGTAGCTAAGGACGATCAAACAAAAATCAATATCAGGAGCATGCACGCGTCATCGTAAAAAAGCGGCGGGCCGGGGTCATACAAATGCAATAACACCAGAAGTTAATGGGCCTCTTTAAGGAAGTGATCTGAAACTAGAATTACTCCGATGTTTATTGAAGACAAACTGGCGAGCCCCATAGTTGGACCAGTAGGGATGATATAAAGTGGGAATTTGTATTGTATTGTATTGTATGTGCAGTGGGGTCATCAGAAGATGACAAGAACTTAGACCTATTGGTCCATTGTACTTCAGCATAGCTGCCCGCTCGCTGGTTATTGGCGATTAGTAAGATACAGTGAGGGAGAACCTGCCAGTAGCCTTGGCAAAGCGAAGGATATTAGCAAGTTCAATGTCCCCCATCTCATTTTCGTTGACGAATTGTTTGCCTATAGTGTTGAGCCTGGTTCTGGCGAAAGCAGGACATTCACAGATGAAGTGAGATGCCGTTTCATCCGCCTCTTGGCAGCACTCACATAGGCCCGAGCTCCTAATGTGAATGGTTTTTAGGTGCTCGTTAAGAGGACTGAAACCAGTGACGAGACCAATCAAGGAACTCAAGTCTTTCCTGTTTAGTCCAAGTAAAAACTTAGCTCTGCTAATTTTTGGACCGTCCACTAGCTTCTTCGAATACCTACATGAGACCAGGTCATGCCAGTATTCGGAATGTTATTGGCGTAGAGCCGAAGCCATTTCACGTTTGTGGACGGATGAGCAGCATCCTATGGATGGTTGTGGCCCAATGAAGGCTGTTGAAGAGCCCTTCCTGGCCAGAGCATCCGCTCTTTCATTACCCTGGATACCTGTGTGCCCAGGAACCCTGGCAAGTGATACCGAGTTACATCTACCCAGACGGTTAAGCTTAACCATGGTTTCCTCAACTATTTTTGAGTTGAGAGAGCCAGCCGAGCAGGCTTTGATAGCGGCTTGGCTATCTGAGCAGATGTATAAGGTTTTACCCTTAATCCTTCTCCTTAACAGGATATTGGCGGCAGTGGCAATCGCAAAGATTTCTGCCTGAAAAACAGTTGTTTGTCTACCCAAAGCTGCAGATAGATTTATCCGACAGTCTCTAGAGTAGAACCCAGCTCCGGAGATACCGTCAATGAGTGAGCCATCCGTATAGATAATGACATCAGCCGGCCTAAAGCCATTCCATCCCTCACTGTTCCATTCCTGCCGTTCAGGAAGGATGACCTGAAAACGGCGCTCAAAGACTTGCTTCGTGCGCACAGTGTCAAGTGCTCCTCCCCGATGGCCAGGTAGGCTGTCATAGAGAGCTCTGTACCTAGCACCTCTGGCCCCATCGCCGAGATTGACCTGCCGTCCAAGTACTACACACATACGGTATAGTGATTTTCTGGCCTCACTCTCAGCAAGGAACTGCAAGGGAGGTAAATATAGCTACATTTCCATAGCGGCAGTGGGAGTTCCTCTCATCGCACCTGTAACGCATAAGCACGACGATGTGAGCTCTAGCCCACCATACAATAGCACCATACATAAGGTAATAAGGTATGGCCTAACGATGCACGTGTAAATCCAGTGAACCAGCCTGGAACTAAGACCTCAGGTTCTGCTGAACATCCTACGGCACTGCCAGAGAATGTTAGTTGCCTTCGAAATTCTAGCAACCAAATGATCAGAAAAGTTAAGCTTTGGGTCTAGAACAATACCCAGATAGTTCACCTTGCTTGATAGCTTTAGTTGAGTGCCCTGGAAGTAAGGCCACCTCACTTGAGGTATAGCCCTTCTATTCGCGAACAGCATCATCCCAGTCTTCGCGGGGTTGACTGACAGATGCTGCTCGCGGCACCAACTCCCAACACTATTGAGCGCTGTTTCCATCCGCTCGCATAGAGTTGGTAAACTCCTGCCGCTGGCAATGATACATACATCGTCAGCGTACCCAATAACAGGGCGACCTTCTCCATAAAGTCTTCTCAGCAAGGAGTCGACGAACAGGTTCCACAATGTAGTGGAGAGTACACCGCCCTGCGCAAAGCCTTTAACAGCGCGCACAGTTCTGACACAGCCGCCAACAGCAGCTGTAACTTCTCTGCTCCTAAGCATTTCCAGGATCTATTCCACAGTTGTAGAACCGACGCCCTTCATTGTTAAGGCAGACTCAATTCTGCAAAAGGTGGGATTGTCAAAGGCCCTACGCACTCTGGCCGTCAGATCCGTTAATGCCGTCTCAGTGGACTTGCCTTTTTGACAGGCGTGTTGGCTATCATGAATACCCAGCGAAGCTGGAATGCTCTTAAGCCGTACGTCAATCAACTTTTCAAGGCCCATTAACAGAAATGATGAAAGGCTAATAGTCCTGAAGCTTTTTACGAAGATCATAGGCGGCCTTTCTCGGTTTGGGAATGAAAACCGCCCTAGCTCTTCTCCAGGCCAAAGGAATATGTCGCAGAGCCACGCTAGCTCTGTAGATTCTAGTAAGCAGTGTGAGCAAAATCTCTATACACTTTTGCAAGAGTATGGGATAGATGCCATCAGGTCCAGGAGCCTTGAAAGGAGAAACGGACAGGATAATAGCTCTCGCGCTCTCCCTAGTAACAATACTCGCCGCGACCTGCCACTGCTCAGTGGTAGCTCTGCTTTTGTTTGGCCACACGCAACTATCAACGGCTTTGCAGCCAGGAAAGTGGGTGTCCATTAGCACTTGAAGTGCCTCCTCGTTGGAGTTGGTCGAGGTGCCATCAGGCTTCCGAAGGACGTCAAGCCTGGCTCCCTAATCAGCTAAGAGGACTCTCCGCAATCTCGAAACCGCGCTAACGTCCTTCAGTTCTAAGCAGAACCTCTGCCAAGATACCTTGTTAGCACTCTTAATTTGCCTCTTGTACTCCTTCTGCGCATCCGCATGAGAAGACCAATCGGCTACCAGGTTAGACTTCCTGGCCCTGTTAAACAGCCTCCCCACTCTTTTCCTGAGAAGGGATAACTTAGCGTTCCACCATCGGGTAAAGTGGGAAGGTTGCGATCTCTTTGATTCTGATCTTAACCTCGCCATTAACAAAAAGAAGAAGTTAAGTTAATCTCTCTACTTTTCGTAAAGTCACTTAATCAAGCTGCAAAGCGGCCATTATTCACTAGATAGTTATTATATACATGTTGTAATAAAAATGTGTCAAATTATACCTTCTACTAAAACCTTTACTCAATGTTTCCATCAAACCTTCCAATGATGTCGTAGTGTAGTAAAATAATGCTTGTATTACCAAGAGTACTTTTCTAGAAAAGATAAACTACTGAATAAATTTCGTTCTTCAGATTACCTACCATCCTATCCGAACGATATTCTGCCATAACACAATATTTTTTTTCAGCAAGCTCAGAGCGACTCTTCTCAATGCAAAAATTTAGCTTTTAAAAATGTATAAACAAAATACTACCGACCTCGTTACTTAGTATTATTATTTCGCACTGTTCAGTTCAGTGTAGGTATAGTTATATACAAACACACTTTTTCTTTCCCGCTTAGCTTCAATTACCTTTAACGCTCTAAGGTCACAAAGCCGAGCGAAAGGATAAACTGAAAAGAAAACTTTTTATTCCCTATTAAAAATGAATTTATTCCAACACTAAGGGAAAATGAAAACAAGCGAATAATGTATTTTTTTAAGTTTCGTTGCTTTATCCATTTACAAATTTTTGTTTGAGTACACTACACATACATCACCTGCAGACAGGATATTATGCCAAACACCTCCGCTCCGTTCGCTTTGAAATTGTTCTCTGTAGAACTCTTACTTATTTCCATAAGCATACTAAAATAAAACGAATCTAAAGAACATATATCACCAAAGAAAAATGGAAAAATAACAATTCAAAAAGAGATACAAGTGGAACGAAAAATATAAAGAATGGTCCTAAAAGTGTTTGCTAAGTCGCTTGCAGACACTACACATAATGACAATGTGTGTGTGTATCCTTTTCTGTCACCGCATGTAGATACTGTATCGTAGGAATTCAGTTTTCCACAGGACGAAAATACATTTTGCAAAAATGATGCAGCCATGGTAAGCCTTTCCATGGTGAAATTCTTGCGGATATTATATCTTTGAAGTTTTGAGCCTTCGCATATCGATTTTTTGCGGAAGAAGATTAGTACCTAGCTATGTTTCATACGGAATAAGGCATTGTGTGAAATGTAAACTCTGTAAGACCTTATGTTATTTAATAGGAACAGCAGATTACCTAGTATAAAATTGATAACAGCAAGGACATTGGTCTTTTGCTGGTGCAAACAAAATTAACAAAAAAATGTCTTCTACATAATATTCAATGTCGGTCATTACTTTAAAATAGGCGGATTGGATGCTAACAACCATATGGCGACCTATGAAGTCTCAAACACCAAGCTGAGACTGATCAATCAACGAAATATCTGTAACCAAAAAGTCACAATTCAATTCAAGAGAAGATTACCTGAAGTCCTGAAGTAATGAGGAAACAGGCTCAAAGAGACCGTTTAGTTTTTTGGTTCAAAAAAATAAAACACAATTTTTATTATACCAGAACTTAATTTTTAAGAGCTTCACAAAAGAATGTTGTTTGTAAGAGGTCAAACGTCATCAGCAAAAGAAGTGGACAGGTTATTTTAAGGACAAATGGAATGGCAATACCGCAAGAAGCAGCATATTAAAGAAAGGGTCTTCACTTCCTCAGGTGCAGCCCTCTCATTTACAGTTTTTTTTAAAGGACATATACATACAATATTCATTAAGTGAATCACTTACTTTTATAAAAGGCAAATGGAATTTTGAATATATACAGTGCTCTTCACTTGATTAGACGAACACATTTTTTTTTTTAAATAAATTTTAGTTTTTTTGTTAGTCCGTGTAACAATTATCAAAAAATTGCATTTATTAGAAAGGTTATTAAGTTCTCAACAAAAAAACACAAACAAATGGTAGGTGAGTAGAAGCTAACGGATATTTTTTCTCTTTCTTGCTTATGCTGTAAGAAAAAGCGCAGTTTTTTTGTTCACATGATTAGACGCACCTGTAAAAAAATCTTAAAAATGAAACATGTAACACTCCAAACAATTACAATTTTTTTTCTTTAAATTTAATTTTGAATTATATAATTTCACTTAAAATTATATCATTAGTGTACTTGTCACTCATAGAACTTATTCTAGCAAAAGCTCCTCCAGCTGTACTATGAAAAAGCTCTTCCAGCTCTAGTTGTTTTATTATTTTTATTTGTCACGTAAAAGCTCCTCCAACTAAGAATATTTTGGTATAAAAGGCCGGCACTGATCGCTTCTAGTGACTCTTTTTCAGACAGGAGTTTGACGTGGAGACCAACTCGGAAGTTTTCAACTGCCTCTTGGGAATCACGCCACACCTCTTGCGCGCGATTAAAATTATATTCCTATCGAATTTGAAGTGATTATCCAATTCGGAAGTTTGCAACTGCCTTTTGGGAATCACTCCACATTTACTTACGTTTGTTGCCCCTTGGCTGACTGTTGCCCCTTGGCTGACTGTTGCCCCTTGGCTGACTTTTGCCCCCTGACTGTTTTTTTTGCTTCAGCAAGTACTGCAGTCCTCGGACAGCATACTCGCGGGTAAAATTATGAAGGTAGTTTTCATTTAATTTAATTTAATGTTCATTACAATAAATAAGAGTCCATACTAAACTATTTAATAAAGCTTAATAAAGCCTAAAATCTACGATCTAATCTTTCATTGCACCAAGAGAGGTGTACCGTCTGGGAAAAATCGGCCGACCACACGCCCCGCTTACCTGCTCTACCAACCACTCTTCTAAACGACCACGCTACAAACATAGACTTTTTAATTTACTTTTTTCTCTTTATACCCTATTCTAAGGGAATATTAATTTTGACGCATAGTTTGTAACATACCTTAATATTGCCCATAGACCCCTAAAAGTTACTATATTTATGATCAGCATCGATAGTAATGTCGATCTAGCCTTAAAACTGGGCCTAGAGAGCTGAAATGTTAACCCTATACTCTCTAGGGTCCCGAAATGATCAAGTTTACGAATTTTTGAAATCCGCCCACAGACACGCCCACAAACTCCAAAAAAAAACAAAATTTTGGAAAAAAATCGAATTTGGAGCTATAATGTTGATATTTTTTATATATGATCTATGACTCCTAAGACTGATCGGGAGATACAATTTTTAAAATCCGCCCACTGACACGCCCACAATTTAAAAAAAAAAACTTTTTTGAAAATCCAGAGTTTGAGCTAGGGACCGTTTTGCTGCCTTTTTTCGATAAAATCCTTTAAATATTATATAACAAAATATGTAGAGCGTTCTTTACAATTCAACCATACTTAGACTTTTGTCACGCCCACCTTTGAGGGATAGGAATAAGAATAGGGTATCCAACAGTTCGCCCAAGCGGACTGTAGCCCGTCCCTATGTTTTATTTTTATTTTTGTTGTTTTTTTATATTTTCAGTACTTTGTGCAAAATTGTTTTACTTACTTGTTTTAAAATCATATCAAAAATACTATTTTTAAATGAATCATACAGTTTTTCTAAATAATTTAAGGAAATCGTCCTCCAGGCTTCTTTTATTGCTACAGTTAGCTCTTCACAGGTCTCATACTGCCTACCTCCTTCGTAAATTTTACGCGTAAGCCATCCCCGAACATTTTCAATTATATTGAGGTCAGGTGAATAAGGTGGCCACGGCAACAATTCAACATTTTCTTCGGCAAGAAAGCTTTTCACTACACGAGCGTTGTTGATTGGCGCATTGTCTTCTTGTAATAACCAGTGTAGAGGTCCGAACAGTTCTTTCTTGGTGGGGAAGGCTGATTGCAAAAGGGCTTTGTAGGAAACTCCCGCCATTTTGTTGGAAATGAAAATCAAATCGAACGCCCCATTGTACGAAATGGCTCCCCAAACCATTACTCCTCCTTGCCTCGAATGGTGACGTGTCAAAAACTTTTCCTTTTTTCTAAGATCATGGAAGTAGGTAGTAGTTGTAACCATCAGTGCCATCCAAATTAAATTTTTTTCATCTGAAAAAAAAACACATTTCGCCAATTTAGCGCTCTTCCAAGGTTGATGTCCCATGTCATGTGAAGACGTGCGAATTTCAACCGCTGTTCTTTTCTTACGGCGTTTAGTGGGTTTTTTTTTAGTTTTTTTTTTAATTTTAGATGTTCTGCACTCAAAATAGCTCGCCGAACAGTTGATTGATGTGCTGGCAGTTATCAAAGCTTTTTCCTTTATTTTGCTTGTGGAGACAGCTGAATTTGACGCTATTCTTATGATTTTTCTTTTGTCCTGAGGTGTTAAAGCGGTTTTTGTCCTTCCATTGTAATTTTTACCGTATTAAGCACTGATTTTTATGTTATTTCTCAGAACGTGGTCACTTCGACCTATTTTCTTGGCAATGCTTCTCATTGAAAACCCTTCAGAACGCAAGGCGTCAATTTTGCCGTTTTCTTCCGCGGTTAAAACATTTTTTTCCCCATTTTGAATGAAAATTAATAGAAAACACTCCTTTCTTCTTAAACTTTGTAGCTGACTAAAATCTACGCAACAGATCGCGATCAACTAACTAATTTAATGGGTGCGTCTAATCATGTGAACGAAAAAAAACTGCACATTTTCTTACAGCATAGGCAAGAAAGAGAAAAAATATCCGTTAACTTCCACTCACCTACCATTTGTTTATGTTTTTTTGTTGAGAACTTAATAACCTTTCTAATAAATGCAATTTTTTGATAATTTTTACACGGACTAACAAAAAAACTAAATTTATTGTAAAAAAAAAATGTGTGCGTCTAATTAAGTGAAGAGCACTGTATGTTTCTATATATTTAGGAGTAAAACTCCGAATTTATCGAACGGATTTGAATCCGACTTTTTTCATCAAATTAAAAATACTTCAAATCTATAAAATGCATACCAAAAATTTTACACAAATGTGGTAGGAAAAAGAGATGCAAACTCTTTGTGCATGTATTTTCATAAGTTCACTTTCTTTAACTTGCCATTACTGTTGTAAATCTTAAGTGATAATAAATTTAAAAAGTCAACAAAATATCGATCTTGTGTATAAATTATAGTAACTATGGTGATGAGTTCATAGGAAATAACAATAATATTATATTAGGTATATCGATATTCTATGTTGATAGATAGAGATAGATTGATAGAGTACAAACATGCAGAATGTTTGTTGTTGGATAAGTGTCATTTGGAATAATATTTATGCCGTGGACTTTTGCTGATCTATTTATATGAGTGTGCTGTTTTTTTTTAATATGCGTTCGAAAGAAAAAGAAACAAGCTAAACGCAGATATTTCAGTCGTGCCTGCGTGTCCTACATAGATATTTGTATCCGACAATCACTTTTTTCGCCAAAATGGGATGTCGTGAATGATTTTTTTTTTGTTTTTTTTTTTCTCTAGCTGTGAAATATTGTGTTTTTTTCTAACTGATGCATTTACATATCTTCGCCTGGATACAATATTGTCGTATATCACACTTGACTAGTTTTGGAAAAATCCAATCAATTTTCAAAACAAAATACGATCGATTATTTTTAAAATAATTTGATAATTGCAAAAAATATTTGGCAACGGAAATGTGTTGATATCGAGTGGAAATTTCAATGTAGAAAGCAAAAAACTTTAATTGTCCACCAATATGCCATTGTTGTATTGTGACGTTTTGACCAAAATGTGCAGAAAATATTTGACAACGAAAAAGTAATGAAATCGAATAAATATTTCAATTGAAAAGGCAACAAAATGCACGTTAGTTGGGGACAGAATCGAAGAAGTCAACAAATTCAAATATATTGGTCTCATCAAAGAAAGGACTATTGTAGCGAACGTTGTAATCAACTCCGTGTGGTGCCAGTTCTTTTCTTGTAAATTTGTTGATCCAGAAACGAAATTTAAGGTTTTCAGTGCCGGGGCTCATGACGTAATCTCGAATGATAATAATCTCGAATGCCAAAAATCTCGAAAAAACAAATTTTTAATATAGAATGCAAAAATCTCGAATCGAATGGGCAAAAATCTCAAAAGACGATATCTCGAAAAAAATCTCAAAAAAAAAGTTAATTCAAGATTTTTTTCTTACCTATTAAACTCAAAGAAAACGCATTATATATTTAGTAGTGTTGAAACGAATAGTATATTAGGCTGACACAAACTTAAATTATTTTTTTTGCTGCATTTAGTTTATGTTCTTTTCTTTCTCTTTCACGAAAAATATCCTTCAAAAAAAAAAAAAACACCAAGCTATCGATGTTCGAGGAAAAACATTTTTTTTTGTGTGCAAACCTCGTTCACTTGAATCGCGTTTGTATTGAAAGGCTCGTCTCCGAGTGATAAGAGATTGGAGACGGGTCAATTGGCGCGCTGACTCGCGCCGGTCGGTCGGACGTCAACTGATGAAATGCGAGGATCGCTCATTCAGACTACCTACGTATTGGGTATACATAATTTATACTCAGTCTTGTCTACGCTGCTCTACGCTCAAGTTAATTAAAAATGCCCATTTTTTTTTGGTTTTTTGCTACATTTTCTAACTATTCGGTATTCGGCCGAATAGTAACTCAATATTCGGTATTTGGCCGAATAGCAAAATAAAGGCCGAATACCGAATAGTAATCGAATATTCGTTTCAACACTAATATTTAGTTTATTCAGCAATTTTTTGTTTCAGTAAATTAACAACAAAAAATCAATGTTTAACAAAAAAAAAACATCATAAAAAATGCTAAAAATTCCGATGGTAAATAAGGTGCCGTGAAATAAAGCCGTATCGGACTTGTTTCGCTTTTAATTTATTTACACAATCAGATAAAGTTTCCTAACTGTTTTCAGATTTGCACCCCTGAAAACCTCTCACCTACTCCAAATCAAACAGTGACCCCAAGCGGGGGGTTGCAAGAGGGCAGCATGGCCCCCTATAGGCATTGCACTGTTTATGGGATGAGTTGCGAAATCTCAAGTAGAACAAAGTTGATCTCCGAAATCGTATTCGATATTATTACCCTTTTTTACTACTACATAATTGGAAATAGAGTCGAGAATAGAAAATGTTGAATTTCGACATTACATACTTCCGATTTCTTATGGAAATAAAGTCGATCGACATTATTTCCATCTACTTTATTTCACGGCACCGGTAAATAAATCCATCGATTTCGATTAATATTTCCTTTGTTTGTAATGATTTCATTTACTTTGATTTTAATTGTTTTTATTTGCACTCACGTTGTGATAACACACGATCCCAATAAGCACTAATTTCAGGTAGGGTAGGGCGGGGCTAGTTGGGCCACTTTCCACTTGAAGTCTCATAAATATCAACCTAATCATAATAAAACTTTGAAGCTAGGATCAATTGAAAGTTTGGGCATCTGGGTTCTTTATTAAATTTTGAAAAATTGAAAATATGTAATCGCAGAAGTATAATATTGTCTCAAATGCACAAAGCCCAAGTGGCCCATCTTGGCACACTAAAGGGGCAAGTTGGGCTAGCGAGTGGGGTAAGTTGGACCAAGGGCTGAAAAGTGGAAAAATGAGCTCCATAGCGGACAAAAAGGCTAAATTTATAACAGAATTTTATTCAAAACATAACAATTAAATAAAGCATTCAAAATAAAAAATATAATTTTTTATTATAATTTCTGCTTCACAGCTTTCAACAGCGCTGATATTGTTGAAAGCATTCTATCTATCAAATCGAATGCTGTTGGCCTTGATGAAATTCATCCATCTTTTCTAAAAATCGTATTACCCATTTTACTACCTTTTATTACCCATATCTTTAACATTGTGGTAACCACAGGGATCTTTCCTAGGCAATGGAAATCAGCAAAAATTATCCCCATCCCAAAATCTTCCAAGTGTGATGAGTACAGGCCGATTTCAATACTCCCTTTTTTGTCAAAAGCCTTTGAAAGGATCCTCCAAAAGCAAATTAGCCGTCATCTCGCCATGTTCAACCTATTATCATCTAAGCAATCTGGTTTCCGACAAAAACACAGTTGTATCACTGCTGTGATAGGTGTGTCTGAAGATAATAGGCAAGCTCTTGACGAAGACAAAGTGTCCTTCTTAGTCCTTCTTGATTTTTCTAAGGCGTTTGATTTGGTTGACCTCTCTTTTTGTGCCGTAAGTCTCATATATACAAGGTGGCGCAAAAGTTGTCAGGTGGCGCAAAGTTGTCACCCGATGTTCTTTCGCTGTAATTTTGTTTATGAATGAAAAACTTTGGTTCTGCTTTTGGATTATGTTAATTGGTGTCTTAAGTTTTTTCTGTATCAGTTAACTTCACAAATGTCAAAGTAGAATTTACATTTGCCGCCATTTGCAAAAATTATAGCTTCTTCCGATAGGATGATGACTTTTGCGCCACCCTGTATAATTTCGAGCCTTGTGTTATAAAGTTAGTATCGTCATAATTAACTCACAGATTTGAAGCCGTAGAAGTTAACAAATCCCTTTCAAACCCCCTGCCTATCCTCAGGGATCCATTTTTTTATACCCTATTCTAGGGGTATATTAATTTTGACGCATAGTTTGTAACATACCTTAATATTGCCCGTAGACCCCTAAAAGTTACTATATTTATGATCAGCATCGATAGTAATGTCGATCTAGCCATGTCCGTCCGTCCGTCCGTCGGCAAAAATTAGGCCTTTAAACTGGACCTAGAGAGCTGAAATTTTAACCATATACTCTCTAGGGTCCCGAAATAATCAAGTTTAAGAATTTTTGAAATCCGCCCACAGACACGCCCACAAACTCAAAAAAACAAAATTTTGGAAAAAATCGAATTTTGAGCTAGAGAGCTGAAATTTTTTATATATGATCTATGGCCCATAAAACTGATTGGGACATAAAATTTTCAAAATCCGCCCACTGAAACGCCCACAATTAAATAAAACAAATTTTGGGAAAAATTGAATTTTGAGCTAGAAAGCTGAAATTTTTTATATATGATCTTTGGCCCATAAAACTGCTTGGGACATAAAATTTTCAAAATCCGCCCACTGACACGCCCACAATTAAATAAAATATTTTTTTTGAAAAACCAAAATTTGAGCTAGGGAGCTGAAATTTTTAATATATACTCTCTAGGGGCCCTTTATGCTCATGTGTAAATATTTTCAAAATCCGCCTACTGACACGCCCACAATTTTTATTTTTTTATTTTTGAAAGTCCAAAGTTTGAGCTAGGGAGCTGAAATTTATAGTATATACTCTCTAGGTGCCCTTTATGCTCATACTTAAATTTTTTTTAAATCCGCCTACTGACACGCCCACAATTAAATAAAACAATTTTATTGAAAAACCAAAGTTTGAGCTAGGGAGCGTTTTTATTTACAAAAGCTTAGTTTTTTCGATAAAATCCTTTAAATTTTTGTCACGCCCACTTATGAGATATAGGAATAAGAATAGGGTATCCAACAGTTCGCCCAAGCGGACTGTAGCCCGCCCCTATGTTTTTATATATAAATTCTGGCACGCCAAGGCGATTAAATAGGGGGCACTTCGACCTAAAAAGATCTTTTGTGCCGTGTGGGCCAGAAAAATTTAGACTAGTAGAGTTTCCACTTTCCGTGTAAAGTGGACAATTCTACTAGTAGAAGAATTCTTTATGTCTTCGAGGCACATTTGCTCCCTGAAAAAGATCTTCTTTCTAATTCCGTTTAGGGCCGGACATTCACATAAAATGTGTTCAGCTGACTCGTCCTCTTCAAGACAGAGTCGGCACTCAGGAGACTCTGATATTCTCATTTTGTGTAGATCATATCTTAAACCATGGTGGCCAGTAAGGTAACCTACTAAGTTTTTGATATCATGCCTGCTTAGGTTTAGGCATTTGCTGGCATTTTTATTGAAAAGCCAAATGGCTCGTTTGGTCTGTCTTAAACCTGGGATGCTTTCCCAAAGATGGATACATTTTCTGTGTTCCCAGCTTTTTATTGCTGCCGTTGCTGCTGATCTAGGAGTGTAGCAGAAGGGTTCGGGATGAAGGGTGTTTCCGAACCTTTTCTGGCCAGTTCGTCGGCCTTTTCGTTACCTTCCACCCCGACATGACCCGGAACCCACCATAGCTTGGTCTTGTTACTTGTTCCGAGTGCCTGTAGGATATTGAAGTACTACATGACTGATTTGGAGTCAATGGTATAAGAGCTAAGGGCGTTTATAGCTGCTTGACTATTCGTGAATATATGGATGGTTGCACCTTTTATACCAGATAAATTTATGTGGCTAGCGCATTCTTGAATGGCGTGGAGCTCCGCTTGAAATACGCTGGGACTTCTTCCCATGGGAATCGTAAAGCGTTTGTTTGATCCGTATATTCCCGCTCCTACCCTCACTTCCATTTTAGAACCATCAGCATACCACTTTATGCCGTTGTGGCTGTTAGGTGGCTTATTACTAACCCATGCTTCTCTCTTGGGGATCTCCGTGAAGAACCCCTTATTGAAGCATAGTGTTTTATAAATGCGGTCTGTGACCGCGCAGTTCATGTTGAGTTCTGGCAGTTCATCAAGAAGGGTCTTAAGTTCCGGATGATCGTTAAGACTTATCTCGTTTAACTGTATTTGACTTATTGCACTGCGGATCGCCACTTTTTGAATGTATATGTGGAGAGGTGTAATACCTGTTATTGCCTCTATGGCAGCCGTTGGACAGGTTCGCATGGCTCCGGAGATACCAAGGCACGCAAGCCGTTGTACGAGTACCTTTTTGAGCTTCTCTATTGCGACCTTTTGTGTGGATTTTGTCCACCATACAATGGAGGTGTATGTTATAATGGGTCGTATCATCACTGTGCAGATCCAGTGGACAATCTTTGGAGAGATTCCACCGGTTCTGCCACATGTGCGCCGACAGGCCTATAAAGCTCTGTTAGCTTTAGTGATTTTGTTGTTGATTTGAAAGTTCCAGTTTAGTCTTTTGTCCAGGATTACTCCAAGATATTTGACTTCGTCGGAATACTCGATGGTCATGCCATTCAGTGAAATCTGGGCTAAGCGGAGGTTTCTTCTTTTCTTGAAAGGAACTATGATATATATGAGATTTTCCTTGACGCACCAGTCTATAGCTATCTTAAGGGCATTTTGCATACGTGAAGTAACTACGTTTGATTCTTTGCCCCTAATAATGATGACCAAGTCATCGGCGTACCCTATTATGTCGTAGCCTAAATTACTTAGTTTTTGAAGTAGGTCATCTATGACCAAAGACCACAGGAGAGGTGAAAAAACTCCACCTTGTGGACAGCCTTTTATAACTGATACTGATACTGAAGTCTGTCCTGACGAAGCAGTAATTTTCCGACTTTCGAGCATCGCTTTTATCCAGTTTATGGTGGGAAGGTCTACCTTTCGGTGAATTAAAGCATTTCATATTGAATCATGTTATCAAAAGCACCCTCTATGTCAAGAAAAGCGCATAGTGCAATTTCTTTGCAACGGTAGGTGTTGTTTATGTGATTTGTTAGTTTTAACAGGGCGCCTTCCGTTGATTTGCCTTTTTGATACGCATATTGACAGGGGTGTAGAGGCATGCTAATAGTTACGCATTCTCTGATATAAACGTCAATTATTCTTTCCATTGTTTTCAGGAAAAACGATGTCAGGGATCCATACTAGGGCCTTTGTTTTTCTCCCTTTATGTCAACGATCTTCCTAATGTCATCAAAAACAGCTCAATTCATTTGTATGGTGATGATGCTCAGCTCGCATTAAGCTGTCCTCTGGGTTTAATAGAGCACGCCGCGCAATCGATAAATAATGATCCTGCCGATATAGTGCAGTGGTCTCAACAAAATGGACTGATATTAAATCGAGATAAAACTAAGTGCATCGTGATTTCGCGAAAGCCCCTAGATCTGGCTTATTTTCCTATCCTCACACTCCAAGATGCTCCTATTGAGTATGTAGAATCCGTCAAGAACCTTGGGGTGAGCTTTAATCGATTCTTCATTTGGGACAACCACATTAATCTTGCAGTCGGCAAGACTTATGGAGCTATCCGCACGTTGCTTAAATTCTAGCCATGCCAGTCTTAACATATGCTTGTAAAATTTTTGCGAGCTGTAGTTATGCATCCAAGAGGAAACTTAATGTGGCATTTAATTGTATTTTGCGATATGTGTTCGGATTGCGTAAATTTGATCGAATATCACTTTACTCCAGCCAACTTTACAATATGACTTTCGACAATCATCTCAAATTTCGAACTCTTTGCCTGTTTTCGGACATACTTTTAACACATCAACCGACTTATATATATGACAAAAATAAGATATCCCACCTCAAGCAGATCTGCTCAATTGATCCCTCCTCGGTACTCTTGCTTAACTTCTGAGCGTCAGCTTTTTATTCACTCCACACGGTTGTGGAACTCCTTACTCTACTCTATCCGAAGTTTAAATAACACAACTAAGCTTAAAAATGAATTAAAATCGTAACTCTCCTTGAATTCTTAAAATTTTGAATTGATTTTTTGTTTATTTTCGTGTAAAAATTGCTTATGCTTTACTTTTCATTATTTCTTTTTTCTCATCAACATGAATTCTTCGTTTTGTAACTCATGTAGCTTTTTATACTCGCTTCAACTATTGTATGCCTTTCAATAGTTTATAAGATATTGTATCTTACTGTGTATAGGTAAATCACTAAATAAATAAAAATGAAATAAATAAATAAAATAAATAAATATACCGTTAGCTGCTATAGATGTTTTCAAAAGTAACATAAGATTTTTTTCTTTTTCACTTAAAAACATACAAAAAAATAAATTGGTATGTATTTACAGAAGTAAGAAATAATAAATTAGGAATCGTAGTCGCCAGGTGAGCACTTCGTATGAGCCGAATTTCGGCAAGTATGGCACTGTACCCACTCCCCGCCCGGTACACTTTAAGAGAGTGTTTCCATGCACATTAGACAATAACATTCTGGCTCTTCTTCCTCTTCGGAACTTGTTTTTGCTACACTTTTTTCTTGATTTGTGTTTGTTTTAATTCATCTAGTTTGATGAACATATTGCATCATAATTCAACAAATACTCAAAACAGCTAAACTTTTCAAACGGAATAGATACTTAAATAGAATAACGTTATTCATAAAATAATTATGCCTAAATTTATAATTTGCACCTTTTCGCCACTAAAATAAAAAAAATAATGAATTTTTTGTTATTACTTTTGCACTTCAAAAACAAAAAAATTGCACATTACATTCGTGTATGATCTTGTTCGTGTCATACTTGCGGTTCTTGAGTAATTCGCGTGGCCCAACTTGCCCCGTGGTCCAACTAGCCCCGCCATACCCTACCTTTTTTTACAGTTGCATGGGCAGTTTGCTAGCCAATTGTGGATGTTAAAGAGTAGTAAATAATCTCGAATGAATATATTAATTTTTCAGACAATGGTTGCAATTCGGGCGAATTGTAACCATTGTCTCAAAAGTTAATACATACGAGTATATGATTCGAGATTAAGCTTTCCAGATTTTTTTTAATTCTAGATTTTGTTTTTGAAATTTTTGCTAGATTATTGCTTTCATGATATCGTGGTAAACCCTCAGTGCCACTATCTAAAGCTGTTTTTGCTATGAAATTGCAACAGTTATCAGTTTTTAGAAGAAATAGAGAAAATCCAACGCTACTTCTTCAAGCGAATTTTCAAGCTTCCGACAGCTACACCGCACTATGGCATTTAATATTGTACCACAAATTGGGATCATTGTCTATTATTCCGTAAGAAGCCCAGAAGACGTTTCAGGATTTTAATCCTCATTCTCGAAAAAATATGGGCCGACAACTCGGTCATAACACCGCACCACACAATGAATCTGGATGTAACTGATGCTGACGTGTTGCCCCTTTCGGATTTTGGCAGCCAGTAATCTACAGTTTCGCGGTATATAAAAAAAAAATTTGTTCGTGTTTAACATTTGTTGGTCTTATTCGGCCCACCCCGTATCATCCTCAATTCCCCCCCCCCCCTTTCTAGTATAATTTCTTTAAACAAATGATAACCCTCATAACATGTCGAATGCAATCGCCAAATTGTTCCAATGCCAACCCTGCCATAACCCGTTTTACGTTCAAAATTCATATGTTTTTGCATTCCTCCAGCAAACATCGCCTCCCTATCACAACTATTCGCATCGTAACTCATCTGACACAAAAAAAATAGATTACGTTTGTTTGTAGAGCTTAAAAAATGTCCATGTTGCAATATTCAGCGATAGGCAGCGTGGTTAGAGGAAGTAAAGCGTGAAAACGTTGTTAAAATAACTCAGAAATCAACAAAATGTCAACAATAGCGACAGTTACCCGTTTCATAGTTTTCCTTCGTTTTTTTTTTTGTTCAGTTGACTATTTTCGTTACAGTCACCTTTTTAAGCAAATCTATCTACCCATAATGTAGTAGGTAGATACTTGCAACGTTTTTTGAAACGTGCCGGCCACAAAATTGTCATCAGGACATTAACTATTGCAGAGCGCACAAGTACACACGGAACAGTCTGACTGTGTCGGCCGTTAAATTGAACGAGTTGCAATGGCACGTCCTCCAGTATGACAGTTGTGACAAGAGATATATCACCGGATATGATGATTTTCAAGGTTTACTTTGATTTGTTTAAAACTGTTTTCCTTGTTTCTTATTTTGGATAACCACGTCAATACACTGCGGCCCACTAGGGTAGAAGCAGCTGATTAAGTGAATATATATGCTTAATGAGAGAGTAGTTTGGTGTTTAATAAACCAAACAAACAAAATCGGCAGGAGAACAAGATAACGGTACATTTGTGACCATTCCACATTGAGCAGCAAAGCTCGCATTTAAAATAATATTTTGTAGTAGATTTTAATTTCTAAGAAACAAATTCTATTCGTACTGTCAAGAGTGCGGCCACAAATTAAGACTTAACCCAAATTTCACGGCGCAACAAGAATCAACTTTAAATTAGTAATGGCCATCGATCTCCATTTTGACCAAGTTGATTTGGATAAAGGAGGGAAAAGTGTGATGAGGAACATAGCTCTTTTAATCTTTTGAGTACTACTTCCTTTACTTATTTAACGGGCTCCCGAGCCGTGGAAAGTTTCTGCCTCGCACACAAGACCAAACATCCGACGGAGTATTTTTCTTTCGAAAGAACCCAAAATTATCTCGCCTTTCATGCTTATCGTCCAGCACTAGGGGCCGTAAAGCAAAACTGGCAGTATCAGTGTTTTGAAGAGCTTACACTTGGTCTTCCGAGTTAGCAGTTTTGAACCCATTTCGTTTGCCAAACGGAAGTAGCAACGGTTTCCTAGGGTATTTCTCCGTCGGATATGCATTAAGGTGTCATTTGTGGAGTGGATGTTTACTCCGAGGTAGGTGAACTCTCTTACTAACTCAAAGTTATTGCTTCAGCAGTGACGTTTTGTCCTAGTCGGTAGATAGGTGTTTGCTTGTTTGTTGATAGCAAGTACTTTGTTTTGTCCTGGTTGACTTAAAGGCCAACCAAGTTTGCATGTTCTTCAATCGCCATGAAAGCATTTAAACCGGCACGCTTAGATCTGACGATGATATCGATATCATCCGCGTATCCCAGTAGTTTAACGGATCTGTTGAAAATAGCGCCCTCCATATTGACACCTGCCCTACGCACTATCTGCTCCAGAACTATATTGAAGAAGTCGCATGACAGCGTATCTCCTTGCCGGTACAGGTTTGGAATAGTTCGGACGAACTATTTTCATTCTGCACATTGCACAGCGTCTTTTCCAGCGTCACGCGACACAGTTGGATCAGTTTTGCCGGGATCCCGAATTCGGCCATCGCCAAGTAGAGATCCAGGCTGTTCTCTATAGTCAACTTTGTACATTTTTGCTCCTCTCGTAATTTTAATTTGTTGTACTCACTGCTTTTTCACACAAAAGATTCGTATGTTGTGAATATATACGAGTACATTTCATGGCACTGTCATTACAAAATATCAGTTTCCAGATACTTTTTGTTGTGCACACATTTTTAAAAAAGTAGTAGAACAAAAAAAAAATATTGATAACAATTGAATTTGTTTTTAAAACAGCTAAATAAATGAATAAAAAATCAAAAGTGAAAAAAATGGCTTTTAGTTTAAACTCAGTAACTTTACAAAAATAGTGTTGCCTATAGAGAATTGGTTCATGATGATCATATTTTACGAACAGTTTTTTTTTGTGTTAGAAATGCGTCCGAAATATTTGACAAAGTAATGGAATTCGTGTGGAATGATTCCGCGGACGAAGATAATGAAGAAGAGGAAGAAAACGAGGGTGCTTATTTGGAAAATGTCATTAAAGAAACCGTGGACTCTATAGTTTTTTTTTTTTTTTGTTTTTGTTTTATGAAAAAGGAATTCCAAATCCTAGAGCACTCAGACTTGCTAACGGTCCATTGTACTACCAGGCAGAAATCCTCCTTTTGGTGTAGAGGCATGTGAATGGGTGTCGTATGTTATTGTTCCCCATGGGGATTGAACCTGCACCGCACGAGTAACAAGCCAACACACTAACCTCTACACCGTCGCCACCCATCTGGACTCTATAGTTAGTACGTTGGACTATCGGCGGCTCTCAGGTTCAAATGACTTGCCAGTAACACCTAAAGTTTTTTTTTTCTACAGACTTAGGTTAGGTTAAAACAAGGGTATGCAGTTGGCATACAGCACTAGGCACCAGAAGGGCGCATCGCGATCCCAAGGGAACCAATTAAAACCAAAACTTCAAAAGGAGAAAAACCTAAAACCTAAAGCACTTTTCCTAGACAAAACACCCAATCTTCCAGAATTTCACCAGCTTCCTGTGGTCTGTGCCGCTCAGCTCCCCTAATTCCTCGAAGAAGTATTATAATAGAAACCTCCTACGATTCCGTGCTATAACCTCGCATTCTCACTGTTTTTTTGACGTTTTTTTTTTATGATTTATTGAACTCCAAACTACTCATATAGTACCTTTCATTATCCATACATTTTGTAACGGGAGAAATATCGATTTTAATTTTAAATATCATCTGCTTCTAATCCAGTGAACCACAGTGTACATTATATGTTAAATTCATGGGGAAGCCGTTCGTTACAAACATCACCCTTGAACTTATCCAAGGAAGTGCTGTACTTCCATCACACATACATACACCATGATGGAGCAGAGTAATTTTAATTAAAACTATGACACCAGCAACATTAATAAAAGTCAATTTATGCCAAGTATTTCACTTTCTGTCAACTTAACTTCCACTTTCATTACTCCCGAAGCCGTTGACATGAACCTACGTAGGTACCTACGTATCATTGGAATGACGACGCATGATTTTATGTACTAGGTACATCCTCACTTATACAAATTCAACGAACCGAAAGAGCGGTCTCACAAAAGTAATCTGCAACACAATTTCGTTACAAATAGTTTCGTAAGATACAACAACTACCCTTACACAGATGTTTTTGAGGTTTCGCGTTTCTATTTGGCGCCCGCCCACTCTCTTCAGCTACACATACACTCCTTTCGTACTCGACGATTTTCGGAGAACGGAGAATGTAATAAGGCACAATATCCCAGAGGATTGTGGTTACATTCTGTCCATTAAAACAGAAATTGTTGTGCGGATGGAATACGAAGGACAAAGTGTTGACACCAAGCACCATCGAAACGAATTGTCGTGTAATACATGCAGTCATGTCATCGGTTAAGTACTTAATGCGCTTGCAAATTACTCAACGGAAAACGTATAGGGATAGCTTGCGGAGTGTTGAATAAATTCGTTATCTGGACCTTGCAACAAGGTGACACAATATTCTGAAATGACATGGGATGTGATTTTGAGTTTTACAAAAATGCAAAGAGTTTCCTGGTATTTAACCCTTTGACGCACAGAAGAAAATGAGCGGAGGTATTGTTGATTAACTCATATTATTTTACTCATTTGCAGTCTAATAAAACATTTCGCCAGAAAACCCGATAATTTTTCGAGGGAAATGGGTTTTCCGCTTGGGGACATATATGTCCCTGTATGCACCAATGGTAATTTTTTACCCTGAAATACCTACATTTAGCATGCTGATATCTAAGTAAATGAAAATTAGTTTTAGATAAAAAAATACAGACAAGATGCTTATTTGTTGCAATTCAGGTATAAAATATAAAAATATACTTTTGAGACCCTATACGAGTATGTATAGGGGGAACGAAAACTGTACTAAACTTACTCGCCCTAAGTAGCAGTTCCTACATAAGTACATAGTTACTGCTGCATTTGTGTAGCATAAGTGTACATCATAATAACGACCAACATTTTTAGTTCTGTTTGCTACTTTGAACTTTGCGCATTGTACACATCTTTTTCTCTGATCGTTTTTGATCATGGTATGGTAACTTTTTTTTTTTTTTTGTCGGGGTGTGTGAGACTTTCTGCACTGGAGCACTCAGACTCAATACTGGTCCATTGTACTGCCAGGCAGACACACCACATTTTACTGTGGGAATTTACTCGGTTTTCTAAGAAAAACGAGAAGGCGCTTCAATGATAATTAGCTTAGGTTTACAGCACTCACCATATCCGCACCAAATACCTGCCACCTGATACGAGCAAAAGCAGGACAATCACAGAGGAAATGTTCCGCAGTGTCGTCGCTTTCTCCACAGGCTTCGCAGTTGGTGCTGTCGCTTAGGCGTAGCACCTTCAGGTGTTTGGCAAAGCGTAGTGTCCCGTTAGAGCGCCAGTAGTCTGTCTGCAGTCTTTTCTGTTGAGAGACAACAAGAATGCCGCGGATTTCCCACAGACGTCGGGGAGCTTAGTCTGTCTGCACCCTGGAGAGTCATGCCATCGGCGATTGTGTTCATAGGAAACCCAACCGTCAATGGAAGCCCTGACCGAGGACGCAGGCAGACAGATCGCTGGTTCAGGTCATGAGAGGTCCCCCTCTGAGCCTTGTCTAGTAAGTTCATCGGAGATTTTCCCTTGATCCCATTATGACCCGGGACCCAGACAAGTTTAAGTGAATTCAGCCTTCCGACCGAATTCAGAGATATCTTGCATTCACGTACTATTTTGGAGGTAGTTAAGGGTTTGAGTAAGGCCTTAAGCGCAGCCTGACTGTCGCTACAGACGCAGATACTTCGCCCCCTCCACCTGTTCCTCGTAACATAGTCCATGGCCATTAGGATAGCATAAGTCTCTGTTTGGAAGACTGACGCATATTTGCCTAACGGAAAGAAAAGTCTAACGTTATCGCTCTCCACGAAGACACCAGCACCAGATCCTTGATCGGTTTTGGAGCCATCCGTGAATATTCGACTGCATTCCCTTCCAGGTTCAGAGTCCGGCTAGAGCCAGTCCTGGACGCGAGGAAAGTCGACCTCGTATTTGCGCTTTAGCCGAAGTTCCGGTGTCATCGCATCAAACGGCATATCCATAAGACAGGAGTCGAAGGACAACCGTTGCGCAAGTTCATCAAAACTTCAGTGCGAGTTATACCAAAAGCCACCTCTTGTAAGACGTGAGATAGCCTTGACTGTACAGCCCATGATGTAAACATCAAGGGGCGGAAGGTTCAATAGTGCATCTAGGCCGGGACATACCTGCCTTTGGAGTTTGGCAAAAGCAGCAGTGACGTATTTACGTGAAAGCTTATTCCACCAAACAACCGATGCGTATGCTATAAATGGTCTTATCATAGCCGTATAAATCCATAGGACTCTTTTCGGTGATAAGCCCCATGTCTTGCCTAAAATGCCTTTGCACTGCCAGAAAACAGACAGCGCCTTGGCAGTCTTCAGCTCAACATGTTTGGACCAAAGAAGTTTGCTATCCATGATGACTCCCACATACTTTGCTTCATTGGAGAGTTGGATTGTGACGCCTTTTAGCACTGGCTGAGTCAACCCGACCAGCTTCCTCCTTCTCGTAAAGAGAACAACCTCAGTTTTAAGAGGATTTTCCGCGTTGATAGGCATGTTGCATCTGAGATAGTGGGTGCAATCGCAAAGCAGTTTTGCGCACGTGAAGCTCGACCAGCCTTTCCATGCTTTTCAGCAAGAAGGAAGTCAGACTTATTGGTCTGAAGCTCTTGGCGAGTGAGTAGTCACTTCTGCCAATTTTAGGTATAAATGCCACTCTAACTGTACGCCAGGGTGTTGGAATGTATGCCAGTGCTAGGACAGCGATGAAGATTTTCTTCATAGTCGGTAGCAACTGGTTTGTACATTGCTGCAGCATGGCTGGGTATATTCCGTCCGTACCAGGTGAGTTGAAGCCGTCAAAAGACGCAAAAGCATATTTAATGGCTTCGTCCGTCACCACGGCCTTCGCAATGTACCAGCTACGCCGAGTTGTTTGTCTTGGCTCACTCATAGTTTCGGTAATCGGGGCTGGTTGTGAGCCAATTGTAATCTGGTTACCCGGAAAGTGAGACTCCAGCAGATAACTAAGAGTTTCCGCTTTCGTCTCAGTAAAGGTGCCATCAAGTTTTCTAAGTGAGTCCAGTTTGGCTGGTTTGCCATTTTTCAGAACTTTAACCAACCTACTAGTTTCACCCAGTGTTTCAATCTTTTCGCAGAAATTCTTATAAGAAGCACTTTTCGATACCCGAATTAGCCTCTTATATTCCTTCTGCTTCGATCGGTAGAGATTCCAGTCTGTCTCCAAATCAGTCTTGAGTGACCTATTTAGAAGCTTTCTAGCTTCTCTTCGGATTGTTTGCAGTTCCGAGCTCCACCAGGGAACCGGTGTTCTGCCAGGGGGTTTGCTTACTGGGCACGTCAGTTCAAAACAGCTAGTAATGGCACTATTCAGGTCTTGAACAGCTTCCTCTACCTTTTGTCTCGTCCTGAGTTTGGTTGGAGTTTTGAGAGTTTTTCCTAATTCCTCCCTGAAGCGTATCCAGTTGGTTTTTCTCGGATTCCTCCTCTCCTCCAAAGTTATGGCTTCGCATCCGATTTGGAATTCGATATATCTATGGTCTGAGAGGGACACCTCCGAATTGACCCTCCAGTTAGTAACCGCCTTAAAGTATCTATTTGATAAAGTTAGGTCGATCACTTCCTGTCTTCTTGACGTCACAAAAGTTGGTTGCGAGCAAACATTGTTGATAGTAAGATCAGATGATAGAATGAAATCCAGGAGATGGTTTCCTCGCATGTTGCATTTGCTGCTGCCCCAAACAATGTTTTGAGCATTGGCATCACAGCATATAACTAGGCCCATCTTCCTGGTGTCGCAATAGTCAATGAGTTCAGCAATTGCCCTCGGTGGTGGAGGCACTACCGAATCATAGGGGAGATAAGCTGACGCCACGATGAAGGTCTTCCAATTTCCATTCGTTTCGTAGCTAATGGCTGCAGCAACCAAATCTTGGCCACAAAATTGTCCAAGCTTTGGCGCTGAGAGAAGGTTCGACACAGCAAGACAAGCCCTTGGTCTCTCGGACCGCTCGTCACAGAGTATCTTAGTGCCACGGACACCTCCAAGGCCACAGATGCGATATTTCCACACCCATGGCTCCTGTATGCATGTTATGTGGGCTTTTGTATTCAACATGGTAACTTGCATACTGAGCACTTGAAGAGTTGCACAGCCTCTTTGTTGTACAGACAGTAGATGGGATGGATCTTTTTCTCGAGGAATATACAGCTATGAGGGATCTTGCGATTTGCTGGCGAAATTCTAAATTTGTTAGAAGAGGTCCTTCCACTCGTTTTTCTTCATGCAGATGGTCCTTATTTTGAAAGCTCGGTCAAAGGCTGGATCTGACCTTGGAAGTTGACGTTCATTGTCATGGACATGCACATTTCTCCTTCTCTATATCTTCAAATCTGTTCACTGTCATTATTTGTGAAATGTATGGTACACCCATATCAGGATCAGTAGACCAATAGTTTCTAAACGTTGGCAATGAATGGTTGGTACCCGATTACACAGTGCAAGCCTATGTAAGCTGAAATTTCATCATGATCAATAGTGAACGGTCGTCCATTTTGTTTAGCATAGCGGATTGATTCAGGAATGAATATCTCATCAATCAGTCCTTTGAAATTACAGGTACCGTTGAAAATTTGTATAGGAGTCACAAGTCACTGTTCTACTTTCATCTTCTGACAAGATTTTTATGTTCCGAAATATGTAAGTTTCATCTGTTTCAAAATTATTTGGTTCCTACCAATTACTTCTCCAAGCAAGGTTTGGCGTTGATCTGGTGTGGGTGGGTGGTACAACCCCAGGGTTTGCAGCTGTAGGAGGAACATTCTCAGAGAGTTCTATTTCAGCAAATTTCAACCCCTGCTTCAATATCTTGTACCATGAATTGTTTATCTTCTTTATCAAGGGCTAAAATGTCTTCATCACCACTGTCTTCTGCTGCCAGTATTTCAAGGATTGCATTTTCCATGAAATGAAATTCTCTATGACGTTTAGGTTTTCTGGCTAAATCTTAGTATTTTATATAGAAAATTGGTAAAATTGTATTATAGTGAAGTAAATATTCGAGTTAAAATACCTCTAATTTGGCAATATAATACACGATTGGAACAACTTTATTTTAAAATAACAACGTCTTGTATGTGAGACGAGTGATAAAAAAAATTCTAAACCGTTTGATCAAATGCGTAAAACATTAGGTACCCTTGACGAATAAAGGGACACCGGTGTCCCATTGTGTTTTCCGCTCGTAAATTTGGCCCCGTCGATGGAATTTGGCAAAACAAAGTCGAAACATAAAGTAAACTTACCAGTATTAACATACAATTTAACAAAAAACAAACACAACAAATGTGTACACTGCGCGAACTCGCCAAGCGCCATTTTAGCTCAGATACGAACTGCAAACTCAACTCATTTCGTCTGACTCACCTGGCGAGCTGCATGTGCAGAAAGTACACTTAGATACAAAACCTTTGAGTAGGAGGGATTTCCCTACTCAAGTAAGCTAAGGGCTAAGATTTCGTTCACGTCTCTGAAATAAGATTCGGGTTTGCATGTAGGTTAACACCAGTCAATACTGTGTTTCTCTGCATGCACAACAACAACTTATCCTATATACGCTAAATTTAGCGGGGATAAACAGTGCTTCCAAAATCCATTTTCTTCGTTTCTGATGAATTGTTGCGATGAATTTTTCATGAAAAGTCAAAGTTTGACATCCCGCGACACATCCCGCCGAATATTTTATTCGTGATTTTATTATTATTATTTTTCAAACTTCATTTTAAGGGTAATTGAATTTAGCAAATCTGTTAATGTGAAATTGTTGTTTATAATTTTAGAATATGCTTGGCATCAATTTCAATTGGCGGAAGTAAATATTTTTCAATTTCAGGATTTTCAATACAAATTTCTTAACTACAACTTACAGGTGTGTCACGGTGCATGTCATATGTAGGTGCATGTGTGCTGCCAAATTTTTTTTGATGAATTCTAAAGCGGCGATGGTCGTTTTTTAATGCCATGCCTATATCCGCGTGCAAAGAAACACGGCTACTGTTCAATTATGAATGGTCAACGAAAAAACAAATGAAGTGGTCTTCTATTATCTTTAAATTGCAATATCTGTCCCGTTAAAAATCAAACACTCAAATTTAGATTTTGTTTCTTTACTTTTGGTTTACAGTGTTTTCATAAGAATCAAATTAAAACCAATGTATTTAACAATAAAACACGTTTTTATTTTTCAAAATCATGCTCAGAGAACCATAAGTGTGATGATTTTAATTTGGGGACACATTGTCCCTTATGCGTCAAAGGGTTAACCAAGTTTTCAGCACCTAATAGGGTAGAGGCACAAGTTACCGGAAAGAGTTAGTGTCCGAACACTACCTCGTTTATGGAACCATTTCGTTCATGTTTGTTTTTTTTGTCTACGTACCAATAAACAACAAATATTACATTATACTGAAACGGACAACATCTTGCTTCATAGCCTGGGTCTTACACATGTCTGAAGCATTATTTATTCCGTTTAGCGGTGAACAGCAAAAGATGTTGCCCTGCTCGTTCGTGGATAATCTGTTCGAGTGTCGCACGTGTTAGCCGATTTCCGGGATGTGTTGTAACCCACTTTATATCACGATCTTCATTCAGATTCGCAGATATCTCTTTTGCATCACTACTGTCATTTCTTTATCATTTTCTGAAACATTTTCGTCCTCCACTTCTGATTCGTAGTCCTCTACATCGTCATTGCTTTTGTCTTCAGCTTAGCAATCTCACATTTACTTATACGGTTTACATTTGTACAGGGTGGCGCACCAATTATGCTACAATAAGAAATTCAGACAACTTTTCTTTTAATAAATAATGTATTTCATTTATTTATTTTTATTCTATAGAAAATTCAATTTTATTTTTTATAACTAATTGTTTTTGAATTTTGCGATACCTGATCAGAAAATTATTCATTGCGGCCTGAAGGGCTAAAGTCGGGATAGCCTCAATTATTGTGTTAATGGTCTGCTTTAATTCAGACAAATTCCTTGGTTTTGTTTTGTACACCGCTTGACATAACTCATTAAAGAAAAGTCTGGTGCAGGCAGGTCAGGTGACCTTGGGGGCCAGCGGAAAGTGGAGTCTCTATATATTAATTTGTTTGGGAATTTTGCTTGGAGCTCCGCCATAACCGGTCTGGCTATGTGTGTAGTTGCTCCATCTTGTTGGGTCCAAATGCTGTTGAAACGGATACTTCTTCGGCGCAGTTCTGGGTAAAAAAAAACCTCCTTCAACATCTTTAAACAACGGTCCCCATTAACAGTTGCTGTTACACCGTTTTCTTCAAAGAAGTGAGGCCCACAATCACTTTGATGAAACTGCGCACAACACAGTGATTCGAAAAAAGCAATTTATCAAGTTGTTGTCTTCTTCGGTCATTTCATTAATTTTTTGGCAAAATTCCAGGCGAATAGTCAAATCCAGAGGGCTTAACTTGCTTACAATTTGGACTTTGTACGGAAACAAGTTTAAGTCATTATGAATTATCCGTTGTAATTACCGTCTGCTAACTACAACTTGCGCCGATTTGCCTGAATTGACGATGCTACAGCCGCGATTGTGATCTCGATGGTACGGCCTTTGTGCGATGCTTCCAGATTCGGCAAACATGTTTAACAGTCTCATTTAGGTCTCTCTACACGGGGGAGTGCCGCCAAACCCCCGCCTAAATTCCCTTTGGACGGAAATGAAGGACTGCAAAGCATTTTACCGCTGCACTATCCAAATCCTCTTTTCGGTATCCTATTCATTTTAATAAATCTAAATAATAACCTCCCAAATAAAAAAAAATAAGCCGATTACTCACACGGAAAAAAAAGTTATTACGTTTTGTTTTTGTAGCACGATTCGTGCGCCACCCTGTATACGACATGGTTAGGAAACATGAGATAACAACATGCGAAATTACACATAATATGCAAATTCATAAGAAAGAAAAACAGATGATACAACTTATTCGAACGTTACGTTCTCTATTTTCGTCAGCCTAATTTTACACTTTATTATGACAACTCAACGTAACAACTGAAACCTTTTTCGAAAAAAAACAAAACTGCAATGACAAACTCACACATTTCACTCGGCCACAAAGTGATCCAAACGTATAATATAATATTATGTCTGGAATATAACTGTTAAATAAACGATTGAAATAACTAAAACTATGCTAAAATTATGGAGTATTGAGGAATTGAAGCAAAAGCTACTCTACAAGAAAATAATTTAGTTTGTAATCCTCTTGGGTCAAGAAATTTCGAAAATGATATATATATATATCTATAGCGATGCAGATATTACAGATGTTGGTCGACTCACAAGTTTGAAATCGACATACATTGGCAGTTCGAGATACATGCACAAGAACTCCCAGGACGCGATGACATACGTGCGCAATTAAGGATTCGTTTGTGACATTTACTTGCAATTCAAAATGGCCAGAGATTACGCAGTTATTGCATCCACTCAATCACCAAGCGATCATCACGACGTAACAGCACGAGTGTTCAAACTGAGGCAGAAAAGAGGTTTGCCGCACACACGCATTCTTCTTTTGATGGTGGACAAAATTACACCAGACCAAATTGATGACATCATTTCCGCCGAAATTCCTGATCCTGAGATAGATCCAGAGTATGGCGGTTATTGACGTTGAACAAGATGAAATCAGCAAGTTTCCAATGGGCCGATATGTGAACTGCAACGAAGTACTCTGGAGAATATTTTCATTTGCGGTTCATGAACGTCATCCGACTGTTGTGCATCTGGTAGTTCATTTGGAAAATGGCCAAAAAGTGTATTTCAATGCACAGAACGCAGCACAGAGAGTGGAGAGACCACTTGCAACAATCTTAACGAGTTTCTTTTCAACTTGCGCCAGTGAACCGTTTGCGAGAACATTGTTTTACTCGGAGAAAGAAAGGCCAATCAGTAGATTGATATACAGGTGCGTTTTCAACTGATGCATGGGCAATTTACACAAACCATCCAAAGAACGGCGAATTATTCTACCTTCAGTTGCTTTTGGTTAATGTGCACGTTTCAACTTCATTTGAGTCATTGCGGACTGTGGATGATACGGTGTGTACAACTTTTCGAGAAGCATGTCAACAGTAATAATTGCTTGAACCCGACAATCACTGGAATCAAACGCTAGACGATGCAATAGCTTCTTTGGCTGCCAATCAAGTTTGTGCACTTTTTGCTATGAACATTTCGATATGTCAGCCTTCAAACCCACGTCAATTATGGGATACGTACAAAGATGACATCGCAGAAGACATTTTGTATCGCTTTCGAGCCGCGATAGGAAATTTGGAATGGCAAATGAACGATAAAATCCACAATGAAGCTGGTTGTAGATTTGTGTTTCCTTATGAGGAGCAAACTATTGACTGAAATTCATATGCCAGAGCCAAATCGTAAAACTTGAGATGTATTGAATCGTGAATTTTAAAGCGAGCGTGCTTACGAAACGGCAACGACGACAACGAGAACAAAGAAATGTTCCACTGTTGAATGAACAGTAAAAGAGTGCGTATGATTAACTGATGAAGGCTGTCGATGATGGAAACGGTGGACTATTTTTCGTTGATGCGCCCGGCGGATCTGGGAAAACGTTCCTGCTATCATTGATATTAGCAAGTGGAATTGTGTTAGCTCTCGCATTTACCGGAATTGCTGCAACACTGTTGGAAGGTGCAAGGACGGCACATTCAGCACTGAAGCTTCCGTTAAACCTGCAAATTCCGTTTGCAACATTTCAAAGCAAACAGCCGTGCCAAAGATGTTGAAAAATTGTAAATTGATCATATGGGAAGAATGCACGATGGCGCACAAGCGATCATTAGAAGCACTCGATCGAACATTGAAAGATTAGCGCAACAATAATCCTCACTTTGGTGACATGATGATACTGTTGGCGGGCGACTTCTGACAACTACTTCCCGTGATTCCGAAATCAACAGCGGAGGACGAATTAAGCACATATTTCAACATCGTATTTGTTGCGATACGTTAAAACCATTCCGTTGAGTATGAATATGAGAGTGTTTAGGCGACAGGATATAACCGCAGAAGTTTTCTCCAAAGAACTGCTGAGAATTGCAAATGGACAAATTCCAGTAGAAATGTACTTCCAGTGGTTTAATATCGATTCCACCTGCCATTTGACAATTCACTTCAACGAAAGATGAACTGAATTTATTTAACGAAGATGAAGTCGTCAATTATCCCATGGAGATCCTAAATTCTTTGGAATTGCCTGGCATGCCGCCTCATCATTTGCGTCTTAAAGTTGGATCTGCCATCATTAAGTTACAAAATCTTCATGCGCCGAAACTGTGCAATGGAACCGGACTGATTTTGACGAATCTAATGAACAATGTGATAGTGAGAAGTATTTTGAAAGGGCCGTTCAAGGGAGAAGAATGCCTAATTCCGCGAATTCCTTTGAACTCAACCCAATGAAACTTGCATTTTTGATTACCATAGTCAAGTCACAAGGGCAGTCGCTGGAAGTGTGCAGCATAAATCTGGAAATGTCATGCTTTTCGCACGGCCAGATATATGTGGGGTGTTCCCGAGTTGGGCAACTATCCTCACTCTTCATTTACGCTCCGGAGCAGAAAACAAAAAATGTCATGCTGCCTTAAATTAAATTGAATTGTGCTATTCTTTTTTTCAGTTTTCAATAAAACGAATAGAATTCAATGATATTAATACAGGGCAGGCCAAAGTGCCTTCCTAAATCGAGTGATTATTTTCAAAATAAAATTCAATTAGTTTGGTCCTGTCTAAAGCGCTGTAGTGCATTTAAGTAAATCTTCCAAGTTTGTTTTATAGGTACCGTAAAAAGAAAAGAAACAAAATTAAAAACAAAAGAGTTATGATTTTTCCAAATTAGGAAGTCGCTTTTGGCCCACAGTATACTTGATTTTTGCTATTTTCGCCAAATATTGGACGGGAAGAAGTCCGTCGGGTCATCTTAACTGTTCGGAGAAGTAAGTAGGAGTTGTAATATTGAATGAGACTAAATTAAGAGAAGATGTCTCATCCGTGAAATGGCTGTTAAAGTTTCCACATAAAACAACATAAGGAAACGTAATAGAAATTTCTTCCAATGTAGTAATGAAATGTGAAAGGTTAATATTTCTATGACGCCGATATGCAGCAGCAATCAAGAGTTTTGATTCCTCATTGACAATCTCAGCAAACACCCGAGCGACCAGTACGATCAGAGCGAAAATCCCTATAACCACCTAGAAGACGACCTCTTCTAGGTTTAAACTAACCCAATTGCCTGCAATTTCTCGATTATTCGGACCATTCTACGGCGAGAAAGTGCATTATGGTGGGCGAAAAATCCCCGACAGTAGACACTTGTGTAACGCAAGACACAATTTAATGGGTGATTATGAACCATAGTCTCTTTTCCATTTCACATTTCCAGAAACATTTTTCAATGCCATGACAAAATACCCTACCCGTAGTCCTGCAGCTGAATACTGAGAATGATAAAATGGCATCATCATTAAAACCTCAACGTAACTCATTATTCTAAAGAGAAAAAGCTCTGTCACTTCGCTGATCTATTGTACTATACTTACTTGTACATTTACAATAAGGACAAATTTTCTAGGCAAACGGATTTTTACTTTATGTTTTCTCGCCGAATTTCAATTGACCACACGATTCGGTGTGTCCTGTTTTGTCATTGTAAACAAACCCACTATCCATGCTTTTCTCCGAGCCAGAACTCCACATCTAATGATGCAAACGAAGCCACTACTCTTTGCTAAATATATTTGGCAGATACAAAAATTAACATTAAAAAGCTATTCTCTTCACTTTTGACAGAATATTTTGTGAAGAAAGCATTCTTCTGGCAAACCCTCAAGTGGCAATGACTTCTGATGGGGACGACGACGACGTCAGAAATATGGCACAATCGATAGCCGGTCGTTTGTCGTATCTGGTTGAAGTCTGCATCTCTAGTGATCCAACAAACATGTAAGAATGATGAGGAACGATTTGTTTTAACATGATGTCCTGATTGCTACTTGAGACATTTCACTTCCGCTTGATGAATATTGCATGAATATCATTTCTTCTGTGTACTCTCCAATTACGACATTCGCTGATGGTGTAAAAATGACACTCCACGAGTTGGCGGGCTGACAAGCCAAAGAAAAATAAATTTATTACTGCAATTCAACTTTTAGACGCAATATTGAAACAGATTGCGCTTCAAACTTAATTCATTTATTCAAGTTTAAATTTTAAATTGCAAATGTAGTTCAACAAATAAATAATATATAAAGGATGGATAACTGTTCTTATGTTAGGTGCTGATATTGCGATTAGCGCTACGTTATTCACAAAAAAAACGAGAGAGTTAATAAAGTAGTTTAATGGTGAGAGACTAAGTTCAACTCAACTCTTTCGAAGATGCAGTGATTCCGTTTGAACTCTGCGGTCTGCTCCATGTACTTTGTGCTCCATGGAATACCTTTATTAGTAAGACCTATCTAGTAAGGAGTTGGAAGATCGGATAAAGCCTTTTCCTTGAAGTCTTAAAAGCCATGATGTAATGTTTTGAATTCTCAACCAACCCTTCAAAAGATTTCAAGTGACTTCGTTTAACGTCCGTAGTCAATGACATTTGGACTATTTCCCTTGCGGCTTCGCATACGGGTCCGCGAAACGAGGCGACGTTTTTCAGTTTCAATTATTATGAAAATTAAAATAGCCACGGATGTAGGGTGAGAGAGCCCAAAACTAGTCCAAAGTGATAAAAAATAATAATACGCAAATCGACTACCTATGTAGGTATGTGAGGTTCGAGTATCGCTTCACAGAAAAATAAAAAAAAAATAATTGTGTTTTCCACGTTTGTTCTTTTTTTTAACCAATATTTATATTATATTCCTTACAAACTTAGGAGATAAGATTTGTCCGGCGTTTTCTCCTACAAACTTTCTTACAAAAGAAAAAGGCATAATAAACAAATTTAAGGAAAATAAATTATTATCTTTACCAACCAATTTTTTAGACATTCGATTTTCAGTTATATAAATCTATCCCTTTAGCAATGACAATGATGAAGCCATTACAAAAAAAAAAATCATAACAAAATTTGAATTGTTCAATGTGTACTCACTCGCTCAAATAACGTTTTCGAAAACGGCCTGCATGTGTGCAAACATGAATATTGCATATTTGACGATTGCAGCTTCTGCGTCATAAAATGACGATTAGACGATGAAACTGACGTCTTCGAAAACGAGCACCTACTCAGGTAAGATACACAAATGCTTTCATGACCATGCTGCCCGCCTTGAAGTATCTATAAGATGTCCTCTTTACTATTCTCCCTAGCAACCACTGCTGTGGGTGGAGCAGCCTTGTCATCCCATATAAACCAGCGTATCGAGTTTTACATTTTCGGACAAATTCGGCCAGTTTTCTTGCTTTTGGAGCTCTGAAAGATACTCCTTGGAGCAACGTTTTCAAAAATACTGCTTCAGTGGTGAAAGCAGCCTTCAGCTATTTAATAACGTCACTTTGCAGTTAGTCACCAATGGTTCCCACTTGCATTCAGCAGTGACCCGGTGTGAGAACCTGTTCATCAATCGGATTGTCGGATATAACAAACATCCGTTGAGAGTTTAAGACAGTTTCTATTTCTGCAACCGCCGTCGCGTCGTTAGCTCCTCAAAAGTAAAGCAGGCCTCGCTAACGGCTTTGTAAAGATGCGTTTTGGCTGACATATGCCACCGATGTGGGGTGCCTTAGGCGGGATGTGATGGACCTGAATTTGCTCCGCAGCATGCATTCAGCAATCTTGGCCTGGGTTAGTTAGCTTCTGGGGATACCAAAACAATTTGAAAAATATGGCCATTATTGGACAAAATGGACAGCCGTGGGCGTCGAGAAGCGTAGTTAGGTATATCACCCTATTCGGCCAGTATCTTTATTTTAACAAGCATATAGATGCACTAAGTCTTATTGGAGCTTAGGTGGTTTTTGTCTGACAAGGAGACTGTTTAACCCATATATGCCCAGTGGGTAGAAAACGACCCATTTACCTTTTTTCTGTAAATTGCCATGTAAACAATAAAACAAATGAAGAATTGCAAAGAAATATAGTTTATTTGCAATATGAAAAAGTATATGATACTTTAAATAGGTAGGCGGCAAATTTTTTGTTCAACTCGTTTGAAAAAAACGCAATTACAAAAGTGAGTTTTCTGTTGTGGTGAAAGATTGTTGACTTGAGTTCTAAAATGTAAGTATTTTCGGTCCTTTTTTATATTTTCGCCGTAAAATTAATATATTTATTACAAGAATGTTAGTCTGATCTATAGGGGAAGGTAGTGTACCTCGGTCCGGATTTCAGTTTTTTGCCAATATTTTATGTGTCGTTTTTTTCATTAGTTTTTCTTTTTTTTTTGTTACTACCTGAAGTCTTTTCTATGTTATGGCGAAACTACCAAAAGGATATGGCTAACCATTCCTTAGAAAACTTTACTTTTATATGCTAACCTCAATCGGCCCAAGGTACAAGACGTTATTTTACCTTGGTCCACAGAGTATTGTACCTTGGACCGAAAATATTATTGAAAGTTTTCCTATAATTTAAGGTGAAAACTTGAAATTTATTTCAATAAAAAGTAAAAATGGTACCATTCTTTATTTATTTAAAAAAGCAGCAAAAAAACAAACTATTATCTTTAAGTTTTTGTGCTTAATTAAAAAAAAATATTTCAAATAATAGCATTAAATAAAAAAACTCTTTTACTAAAAAAAACTTAACAAAGGACTTCAATATTATTTAAAAACTTACTTTAAAGGAACAACATAAAAGAAAAACAAATTTATTACTTCAATATTATTTAAAAACTTACATTAAAGGACAAACCAAAGGTCCAAGGTACACGCGCTATGATAGGTCCAAGGTACACTAACACCACTTTAGCCAAATAAATTAGATTTTAACGTATTATTCAAACCACATGCGAACGACAATGTGTTCCTACCAAAAGATTATTAATACACTTACCGAAATCGATTAAAGTAGCGGAAAAGAGACAGAAAACTAAGCACTACATAACTTCAGAAAAGAGATAAAAAAAAAACTTTTTTCACTGAAAACTATGTTTATTTATTTTTTCTGCTGACTCGTGCAGCTGTGCCTTTAAAAAGAAACTGAGAAGACAAATGAACAAAAGATCAACATTTCACAGAAGGACCGGTATTTGCATATTTCTTTCAGAAAAATATAAAGCACGCAAATACCGGTCCTTCTCGGCACTCGGACCAAGGTACAATCAGACCAAGGTACACTACCTTCCCCTACATTTGTACAGAAACCGATTGACTTTATTATTACTTGAGAGTTTTACGGTGAAAATTGCATGGATCGAAAACGACCCATGGGCATTTGAGTTGCTACATATTGAACTTTTCAGGTATCGTTGTAGTCTCCTTACCCACGAAATACTAGACATTATCGATTCACTAGGAGATGATAATAATATTCGAGAAGTTGATGTCTATGTCGAATCCTCCTGGAGATGGTGCAATATCCGATGGCGATTCAGGTGGTAAAGAAGATATCGATACTGACAGATTCAACAGGTCGCAGTTACTTGCTCCGGCTGAATGGATTATAAATTCACACTGATCCTGATCCTGAAAATGGTGAACCAAATATCCCTCCATATACAAGTAAAAATCAACTGATAAAAAAAGGCCTCGCAAGTGGATCAGTTCAGATTTACCACAAATAACCAAAGAATGGCAGCATCCCCTGCCCGCTCTATAATAACTGTTTCAAATGATGGCGAGCCTCCCGATTTTTATGGGCTTTTCATGGGTGAAGACATAATTATGCACATCGTCAAAAATAGCGTAAAATATGCAGTAAGTAACCATAATATTAGTTTTACTGTGACATGCAGCGAATTTTTATTTATTTTATTTTATTTATTTATTTTATTGGGAGCTTATACAAAGTAAGATATAATATCTTTTAAATTATTGCTAAGCTATAGTCGAACATAATAATGAAAGCTACATACTGATAGTAACAATTAAAAAAAAGAAAAACAAATTTCAATAATAATAATAATACAATTTAAAATAAAATGCAAGTGATATTACAAAGTTTGTAGGTATATGGTGTTTGAGATTATCTTGATAAATATATTTTTAGTTCCCTTTTAAACTGTGCTGCGTTATCTATTCTTCTAAGTTGTCGTGGTAGATTATTCCACAAACGGACAGAGTTGACAAAAAATTGACGTTCGAAGTTTAATGTGGAGTGACGAGGGTTAATTAATTGTCCAGACCTAATTGGCCTATTTGACGAGACGGTCCTTATTCGGTCATGAAGGTAGGTTGGTTTTTGTGGTTAGCAGAACATCAGAGAACAGACATAAAGTCCGAAACTGAAGAAGACTATGAAATGACATATTATACAATCGAGGTGAAAAGTCAGAATCCCTGTCATACCTTCGCAAACCAAAAACATAGCGAATTATACAATTAAAGACGACATTAAGCTTCCGTTTACTAGCGAAGTTACATTTTAAATATATTTCACAACCATAAGTTAAGACAGGCGTAATGAGAGTTTTCGCGAGAATAATTCTGGTAGCCAACGGCGTGAGAAATTGCGTGTGAAATATATTGTTTTATTGGAATCCTCATCTTGAGTGGATATGCACCACTTCCAAGACGTCGAATGTATTGGGAAGTGAAAACGTCCTTGTGTCCAAGTCGATGAGGCGCAATCGATTTGAAGAGATATTTCGATATTTACATGTCGCCGATAACGAAAATCTACCTCAAGGTGACAAAATAGGCAAGGTTCGCTCGATATTTGACCTTTTGAATGAAAAATTTCTGTTGTATGCTCCAATTGAGAAGAATATAAGCATTGATCAGTCCATGGTACCATATTATGGTAGACATGGTTGTAAACAACATATTCGTGGTAAGCCCATGCGCTTTGGTTTCAAAGCTTGGGTGGCAGGTACACGCTTAGGATACTGTCTGCAAGTAGATTTGTATCAAGGTCGCTCTGAAAGGACGGATGCAGGAATAGGGCTGGGTGAACATGTTGTTACGAAGCTAACTAGGATCATAAAGAAAACATATCCGGATACTTTGTTTTCAGTATTTTGTGACAACTTTTTTACATCTCCTATGCTGCTCAGCATCTTGAGTGAAATGAATGTAAAAGTCACTGGAACAGTTCGCCAAAATCGAGTTGACAATTGCCCTCTTTTGGATGTTAGACTTTGCACAAAAAAAACAAAGGGGTTTTTATGATTTCAAACTTGACACTAATGACAACATATGTGTAGTTAGGTGGAATGAAAATAGTGTGGTCAAATGAGTACGGCGTTCATCCGGTACAAAAAGCCAAAAGATATTCGATGGCGGCTAAATCAAGAATAGATATTGATGAACCAAATGTCATCAGTCAGTATAATGAATATATGGGAGGCGTAGATCGACTTGATGCCAATGTAGGAACATATCGCATTGGTATAAGAGGCAAAAAGTGGTACATGCCTTTATTATTTTGGCTTATCGATGTAGCAGTAAATAATGGTGCCCTATTAGCCAAATCATATGAGGCAAATGTCGACACTCTTGAATTCCATCGTAGTATCGCCAGGGCCTTACTTTTGAAACACGGAACAATGAGATCACAACCTGCACCCGTGCAAAATGTTGCTAGAACAGTTCCTGCTGCAGTTCGCAAATTATCTTCAGATCATATGATTCTTACAGGCCAAATTCGCAGACGATGTGCTGTTTGTAAAACCAAAACAACAAAAATATGCAGAAAATGTGATGTCCATCTTCATGACAAATATTTCGTTGAATTTCATGTCTGAAATTTGGGAGTCAGACAGAATCCGGAAAAACGCAATCCCGAAAGCCCAAAATCCCGAAAATCCAAAATCCCGAAAAGCCACAATCCCGAAAAACGTAATCCCGAAAAGCCACAATCCCGAAAAGCCACAATCCCGAAAATCCAAAATTCCGAAAGACCAAAATACCGAAAATAAAACTAAAAATTTTATTGTGCCAACAAAAAAATTTGGCAAATTTATTTAACAAAATAAACAAAATAAAAAACTTCAAATAAATAAAACATAACAAAAACAGTTCAAGTCTTACGAGTACAAAAACATATCAAAAACGATCAATGACAAAATAATATAATACAAGTTCTAGTTCATATTGTACGCAATTATTCTGAGATAACTTATTTCAGAAGGCTTTCGCTGCTCACACTCCCAGTAAAATGTATCCTTGTATTTTTTGTAGCCGTCAATAAGCAGTTTCTCACGCTGTTTGTTAGTTTTCACGATGGACACGTTCATTTCTACTTAAGACTTCACACACAAAATGTCACTGATAATATAAAGTTTTTAATTATAAAGGCATGCACGATACTCACTTTGTATTACGATGTTCACTGTCTAACAAAAATCTAGGCGTTCAGCTATCACACTATTTGAGATCAGCTCAACTGAATGCACATTGCGAATTGCAAAACATTACAACGCAAACAATTGCAAAATATTATTACGGTAAATGAAATGGACAAACACTTGTCTATTTTACATTCAAAAATAAAGAATCCCGAAAAATAATATATAAAATGAAAAATATATTATTTTTCGCGATTTCGTTTTCGGGATTCTTTTTTCGGGATTTCGGCTTTTCGGGATTCTGGCTTTTCGGGATTTTGGATTTTCTGGATTTTGGGTTTTCGGGATTTTGGATTTTCGGGATTTTGGATTTTCGGGATTTTGGTTTTCGGGATTGTGTCCCCAACCCCTGAAATTTAAATATTCAGATCTTTCTACCGTAGTCAAAAAAGTGTACAAATTCTGTTATATGTAATATTTGTAATAAAAATATGTTTGTTTTTACTTGTTGCGTTTTTCTCACATCGCTTTTAGCCCTCAATTCATTTCTGGCATAAAGGAACCATATGTGTCCAAGGGGTCGTTTACGACCCATGCCCAAAACACACTTCTAAGTTAAAAAAAACTTAAAACTAATTTTATGAACTTATTTATATATGCATATAGACCATAATAACCAAATATGATGAGTTTTAAAAGTAAAAAAAGTTCTGGGCATATATGGGTTAATAGCAGTCAACTTGCTACCTGGATGAAGGTCACATGCTACGTGGCCTTGATAAGGCCAATCATCGCTTATGGTTGCGCATTGTAATTCAATATTGTACCTAGGTATATGGAAAAGATTCGGCTGCTCGAGAGACAGTGTCTAATGACTTGGCTCAGGTTGTTTCGAACTCCTTAATCTCAGTTCACAAAATACTATCCCAACAAGGTCCTATATGATGGAGCTCATTTCTACAGGATTAAAATTGTCCTCATTAAATTTATTCGAAGGCACGTTGCCAGGGAGATGACTACAAACGATGGAAATCTTGGGGGTCTATTTCCCACGCGAAATGTACGTTGGGGCTTCGCATTTATCCTTATCGACGCAAAAGTGTTAGTGCACAAGAGCGATTGTATGCCGGTATTGTACCATCGCCACCATGTGGGCGACTATCTGTCGCCATGAATGCAATCAGGAGGCATCGCGTGCTAAATAGCATAGATATTAAGAATTTTTAGGTAAAATAGAAAAAATAAAAATGATAAATTTCCAAGTTATAACCTTTTCTTGGTCTTGAAAAAAAAAAATATAATAGAAGCTAAATCGTAAAGCCGAAAGGCCATTAGTCATTATGATACCCATAGAAAAGTTTTCGGTGCTCGTCTAAGAGCCAGTAAGCTAGAATAAGAAAATCGATAGCTTGCATTTAGTTTTCATCACTTTTGTCTAGGATAAGAGTTAAATCAAAGATATCAATTATAACGAACAACAAGTACGCAAGAACAACGCCTAACCCACATGATTCATTTGCTATCGCGATCACATACCTACAGAATAACATCTGCCGGATAATGATATCAGACTTCCCAGAAACCGATATCAACCCTAGCCATTTCAACGCAGAGTATAAACATAGGGAAAGGCTAGAGTCCGCTTTGGAAGAACAGTTGGACACCCTATTCCTATTCCTATCCCTGATTAAGTGAGCGTGACAAAAATCAAAGAATGAGAGAATTGTTAAGAAGGATCTACATATTTTGTTATTCGACATTTAAAGGATTTTATTGAAAAAAACAAAGTTTTGGTAAAAAAAACGCCCTTTAAAGTTTATAAAAAAGAATTGTTCAAAACAATTTAATCTACATACTTGCCGAATGATTTTTTCAATAAAACGGTTTTGTTTTTAAAGTGGGTGTGTCACTGTGCGGATTTTAAAAACATTTACATATTGCTCATGTCAAAGGTCCCTAGAAAGTACCTATATATTAAAAATTTGAGATTCGTGGCTCATACTTTAATTTTTCGGAAAAAAACATATTTCTTAAATTGCGGGCGTGTCAGGAGCCGGATTAGAAAATCTTTTAACACTAGCATTAAGGGTCTCTGGAGAGTATTTAGTATAAATTTCAGCTTCCTAACTTCAACTTTTCGGTAGAATAGTTTTTTTTAAATTGTGGGTGTGCCAGCGAGCGAATTTTTAAAATTTTAGTTCCCGACGATTTTGCGCACCTAAAGACCATAATATTAAAAAATGTAAGCTTTCTAACTCAAAATTGGATTGATTCGAAGAAAAAATTCCATTGTGGGCGTGTCCCAATGACACAGTTTGCGGATTCTAAAAATTCTTAAACTGGATTATTTCGGGTCCCTAGAGAGTATATGGTTAAAATTTCAGCAAAATTTTAGAGGCTTAATTTTTGCCGACGGACGGCCGAACATGGCTAGATCGACATTACTACGGATGCTGATCGCGAATATGGTAACTTTTAGGGGTCTACGGACAATACTAAAGTATGTTACAAACTATGAGTCAAAATAAATATACCCTTAAAAAAGGTTATAAAAAGGAGGTTATAGGTTATAAGGAGGCTTGGACAATACTCTACCCAGAGGTTTTGCGTATATCGTTTCGGTGTTAGAATAAAGTTTCATAGTTTCACTTTAAATGTGAATAAAGTTTTTTTTTATGTAAGACTAGCTGACCCGGCGGACTTCGTTCCGCCCAAATTCGTTAATGTATGTAATAAAATTAATAATACCGAGCTTTCGCTGCATGCAATCCGGTCAATTAAAATTCTTTATTCAACAGTTATATTAAAATTAAATACAATTCCAAAAACCGTAGCGATTTACTTGTCGGCCAACCTACCGTTTTTTCAATGAAGTGCTTTATGGTAAACAACATTTTTCGATCCAGCGATTGTCCTTGCGACTTATTAATTGTCATAGCAAAAGCGAGACGTACGGGAAATTGAAGACGCTTAAATACGAAAGGCAAATCGTTCTGAATAAGTGGAATCCGCGGAATAAGAATATATTCGCCTTTAAATTTTGAAATCAAAATCGTTGCTTGAATAATATTTGATTTTAGATTCTGCACAATCAAACGTGTGCCGTTGCAAAGTTTTGGTGCATTTAGGTTGCGCAACAAAATTATTACTGTGCCGACTTTTAATTTCAAATTGTGTGGAGGCAAGCCTGAAACATCCAAAGAATTCAAAAATACCGTGGGATAGTTGGTGACTTCGTTTTCATCCATCACGGAATCGACTGATTTTTATGAATGTAACTCACCAGCTATTTGATTTTGAATGACGAAATTCAAATGATCGACATTCTTGTTTTTCGCAGCCAAAATCGCTCTTACACTCAGCCAATCATGGTCAACGTAATTCTGAGCGATATTCGGGAAAACATTCATGATTAGTTCTTTTTTTTAAATACACTATCAGTTCTGTGTCGTGGAGTGCTTAAAGCAAGCAACTATCACGAGCAGAAATTTGCCGGCACTAAAAGTGCTCCCACAGGCTCATCATTTAGTGCAGGTGTTAGTAAGGACAAAACAATTAAAAATACAATAATTATGTACTTACAAAACACTAACACAAACACAAATCATGCAAATAAATTAAGACATTAAGGTATTATTGCGCAAAATATTTTTCAGCTTAATTTTACTAACATGCAAGTCAATCACATGAACATTTATATTATAGATTCTACTCATGCGACTAATAGGCTCATGCCTCCCATAATTCGTTCTATGATGGGGGCTAAACAATAAATCAACACTACGTAAATTATGGGCACCACACCGAAAATTAAAGCCAATAGATGACAGCAAGTCAGGTGCATCTATTTGACCGGATATAAGCTGCTGTAAAAAAATGATATCGCTATTAAGCCTTCGTTGAGAAAGGGGTAACATTTGAAGAAGCTTAATACGCTGACTGTAAGGAGGAAGGTTAAAAGGATCAGCCCATGGAAGTCCTCTAAGTGCAAATCGAATAAATTTACGTTGAATGGCCTCTATTCGATTTGAATGAATGTTGTAGAACGGCGTCCAAACTTGTGAAGCATACTCTAGAATCGGACGGACAAAACAATTGTACAATGACATAGTAACGTATGGGTCATTAAATTCTTTCGCCCACCTTTTTACGAAGCCCAGCATAGAATTAGATTTATTAACAATAAAATTGATATGCTTGGCAAAAACCAGTTTGGGATCGAAATAAACCCCAAGATCCTTAAAATTATCAACATTACAAAGAATATGTTGAGACAAAGAATATTGAAAGGTGGACGGTATATTCTTTCTAGAGAATGTCATATGTTGACATTTAGTAGGGTTCAGGGATAAACCGTTTTTATCACACCAATTGGCGAAGCTATTAATGTCAGATTGAAGAAAAATTCTATCTTGCTGACTAGTGATAGATTTAAATATTTTCATATCATCAGCGTAGATCAGGATATTACTGTGATTTATACATGCTTTAACATCATTAATGGCTAGTATAAATAGAATTGGTCCGAGGTGACTACCTTGGGGAACTCCGGACTCAGCTGTAAAAGATACAGATAGCGATCCTCTAAATTTGACTTGATAAACCCTTGATCTAAGGTATGAATTAACCCATTTTATGAAACTTGGTGGGAAACCAAAAGCCCTGAGCTTAAACTCGATTATTTCATGGGACAGCTGGTCGAAAGCTTTAGAGAAGTCAGTGTAAATGCAATCCATTTCGTCCTTATTCTCTAAGGCATTAGAACAATCATGCAAGAAACTTAACCGATTAGTGACAGTGGATCTGTTTCTTACAAATCCATGCTGTTCATTACAAATTAAATTGCGACAAAGAAATATTAACTTTTCGCAAACAATTTGTTCAAAAATGCCATCAGGACCTGATGAATAATCATTCTTCAGAGAAGAAATAAATTTTAAAATTTTTTCCAAGTCAAATGAGAAGCTACTAAAACTTATTTGGGAACAGCTAGTTAGATAACTAAAATATTGCTCATCTATGTGAAGAGGGGTCACCCTAAACGACTTACTGAAATAATCTGCAAACATATTGCTTGCGTCTAGCGAATCAGCAGTTGTAGAGCTATTGTAAGTAAGTTTCGATGGATAACCATAGTTTTTTTCTTAGAATTAACAAATCCCCAAAAAAGTTTGGGGTCCAATTTTAGAGAGCATTCCATTTTACTTATATAGTCAATATATAAGTTGCAGGATAAAGATTTGAATTCGTTGAATAGTGTAAGATAGAGCTCAAGATCTGAATGGCGGAGACTTTTTAAATAGTTCTTCCAAGCCCTATTACGTCTGTTTCGTATTGATTTGAGCTCTTTAGTGTACCAAGGATGGGACGTTTTCAGATTCCTAGAGGATTTCACAGGAATCACTTTTTTCATGCAGTTATCCATCAAAGAATAAAAGGAAACTACTGCATCTTCAATATTAGAAAACGCAGTAAGATTAAAATTAAAGCTGGAAATTTCATCAGAAAGCCTTTGAAAATTTGCTTTCCGAAAGTCAAAAGATTGCGAACGGTCATACGAATTACTATTTTCGTACAAATGTGCGCCTAGTTCAATAAATACATCCAAGGGTAGATGATTGTTATCTATGTTAGTTATACTGAAGTGGGATTCCAGAACCACAGTACTAACAGAGTCAGAAGAGAAAACAAAATTTTTTATGCAGCTTGTTTGCTGTAAGTCAAAAGGCAAAATGTTGTCAAGTAAAGCGAGCTCTTGTTGGGCAGAGTCAAAGGATGGAATGAAATGAGAATCATCCTCAGAAGGAACCCATCCAATATGTGGCAGATTGAAGTCGCCTATAAGTAAGACAGTGCTGTCACAACAAGATATGTCAAAAATATGGTCTAGTGCCATAGAAAGTTCCGAATACAAGGAACACAGACGATACGATGGAATGTACGCATTAACAACATATAAATGCTTGTTCTTAAGTGTAATTTTTACACAGATAATTTCGACGGTTAGTGGAAATGGAAAGTCAATCTTTCGTGACTTCCGGTGTCGTTGTAAAGTTGCAAACATTTTGTGGAGACTCAATCAGGCCGGTGTTTAAGTCTGCTGGAATCTCGCCATTGCCCATCGCCAACAATTGCCTGGAGAACTCTGCAGCGGACTGGTCATTTTGTAAAGCAACTCGCATGTTCGTTTTCAAATGCAATTTCTTTACGTTTTGCCATAAAGCAGACGCCTTCAAGCAAGCATTCAATTCATCTGCCGGAGTTGATCTCGGAATGACAGGCAGCGTTTGACGAAAATCGCCTGATAGCAAGATCATTGCCCCACCGAAATGTCGGTTATCATTACGTAAATCCTTCAAAGTACGATTCAGGGCATTCAATGCGCGTTTGTGAGCCATTGTGCATTCGTCCCATATGATAATCTTACATTGCTGCAGTACTTTCGCCATCGCAGTGTTCTTTAAAATGTTGCATGTAGGTTCTTCATCCACTCGCAGATTCAGTGGCAATTTCAATGCAGATTGAGCTGTTCGACCGCCATCTAACAAAGTAGCCGCTATCCCAGAAGAGGCGAGTGCCAAGGCAATCGCAGATCTCGAACGAATCGTAGGTAAAATCAGTGAAATCAGGAATGTTTTTCCAGTTTTACCGGGCGCATCAAGGAAGAATATTCCGCCATTTTCGTTATCGACTGCTGGCATTAATTCATCGTACACTTTCTTTTGTTTTTCAACATTGGCACATTTGTTCCAACAGCTTGACTCAACGCGATTCGATCAAAATCTATTTCTCGCCCCAATTCTCGATTAAATGCGTCTTGCATTGCGCGATTTGGCTGTGGCATCCCCAATTTGCACAACAAATTGCCACTCATGAGCAGACACATATCCTCGATCAAAATCAAAGCTTTGTTGCGCATTTCATCTGGCATCTCCAGTTCATTATCTGATGTCACAGTGCGAATTCGATGCAAAATATCATCGGCCATATCAGCCTTGTATTTATTCCACAAATCTTTAGGATTTGATGGAAAACATGTCGAAATTATGATTGCGAAGAGTGTCCTGAGTTGATTCGCAGGCGCAGTGCTAGTGGCATCGGCCAGCGTCATGCCCCAATGATTGTCGTTTTTAAGCAATTGCCTGCGTTGGCAGGCTTCTCGATATGTAGAACACAACACACCGTCAACAGTCCGCAGCGCTTCGAACGAAGCAGGGCCACAAACATTGACCAAAGGCATTTGTAATGGGCAGAAATTCGTTTCCCGGTATTTCGACCAGTGCGGGGTTATGTCGTAACTTGCTAGTAACATACTGCATACTTTCGATCAATAAAAAATGTTCATATTCACCAAAATTGGTTACCTCCTCTGCCTCTGTGGTCACCATAAATTCAATTTCGCCACTCTATGAAAATGCCCAGAGTGACAATGGCTCTCACTCTAGCAAAGTTAGTAGAGACACAATATATTCACCAACCCCAGTGCCTGGAAACTAAATTTTTTTTTAGGCCGAATTTCATTGGCCGCTCACTAGTGGATAATCGAGACCCAATCTCATTAGCTAAAACAATTCATGGCAGAGACCTCTGTACTCACCACTTCTGAGAGCGGGTAAGAAAAAAATTAATAGCAAGAGAGGCGAAGCCACGCCTCCACACCAGGAAAGTTGTCTCTCCATATTCACCTTACGAATGAAGTGCGCATGTACCAAGCACAGCTTGAGTGCACTCGCCATCTGGTGTATAAGCTTAACTGATAGTATGGAGGGGGAGGGGACGAATGAATTGTGGATGGTCGGTAGATTTAGGGATTAGCGAGTGTAAAACATAGGGCATGCGGGATTAAGTCGGTACTTTGTTTATGAACTAATTTTGTTCGTAATCAAAGTTTGCTCGAAAATAACTTTGGTTCGTAAACAAAGTACCGAATTATACGACGAGGCTAGGGATATAAAAAGGGTGCTGCGTGTCGGTTGAGAGGAAGTTGAATTTTACAAGTGGCCGAGGACGGTGAAATAGTTTTAAGATTGAAAATAGTTTTAAGATTGAAAATAGTTTTAAGATTGAAATAGTTAAAAATGGCAAGTGCCGTATAATTTTAAGTTGAAATAGTGATAAGAATAAAAATTAAAATTAAGTAACACTAGCCTATAAGATAACTTAAAAATAGTGACTCGAGTAAAAGTTAAAAGTGATTAAAACCTAGTACCTAAAATTAACTATACATAAGAAAGTAGTGATCGTTCGTCGTTGGAGTTGGTAACGGCAGTAGCCGAGTTTAACTAACAGGTAAAGTACTATAACTAGGGTATATATATATATAACTCCATTAAAATAAAAGAGTAAAATGAATCTAAAGGAAGCAATTATATTAACCTAATTGAAGTTGAGCTATGACCCAAACGGGTAGTGTATTTCCTTTTTTTTATAAATAGTATTTTTGTTTAACTAAAGAATATGATTAAATAAATTCATTTTATAATGGTGACTTAAACGTAAATGGTGTGGTGTTCTCAATGGTTGGTGGGACGACCCATATAAATATGGAATGTGGTCGTCAAAGGTTGGGAGGGCAAGGGATTCGACCATCTGAATCCCCAGCAAGTGTGTGTGGTTGGTTTTCCTTTCCTCTTTCTTTCTCTTTTTCTTACAGATCTCTCTTCTTTTTTTTCTATTGCACGATAAAGTTTGTGTGTGTCAAGATGCTAAAAGAACCCCCCCGGACTGAAGCAGCTGGAGGATAAATATCGTGCGCATCTCGACTATGGTCCCAAACATCCTGCCATAAACCAGGGCAACCACACGTACAAAATGGCGCCCGTTTAAGGGCAACATTCTGTACGACAAAATCCTCGTCAGGACACTGGTCGCACATGACACATTACACATTCTCAAATAAAAGCATTCGTCGTTTTTCGGGTGAACTGTGTATATTCTACCAAGTGCATCACTTGCATAAACACCACGGAATCCGGGAACTACGTCACCTTGTTTCCGCCGCTGGAACTTCTTCGATGACGCATTCCATGAAGGATTCAAACACCATCCAACAAATCAAAGTATCGACTCCCTTTCAAAAAGTAATAAACATAATAAACATAAACAAACTTATTAGATATATTTAAAAAAAAAAATCAAAATTGTTGACACCAACAATTTGCCTGGCAAATATGTAATTAAAATAATTGACAACAACAATTGCTTTTAAAATTTTAAATATTTTTTTTTGTATTTGAAATGTCACTACTCGATTTCTACCCAGTTTATTTTTTTTTTTTTCAAATTGCATTAAATGAATTTATTGGAATGGCGGTTGCGCCTTCATTCAAAAAATTATCGTACTAATAATATATTAACCTACTCTGCATGGTCTATTAACCAACAAAAAAAACTAAATCAAAATCGGATGTGTGTGGCAGTCGGTAGGCTGTCACATACACTTTTAGCAAGTTATTTTTATATAGAAGAAGAAAATGTAAGATATACCTCAAATTTCAATTTATATGTCATACCTATCCACATATACGAGTATCATACCTATAGTTTATGTTCGAAATTTCAGCAGGATTGCAATAATTTTCTTTGCAGTATACGAGAAAGTTAAAATAAATAAAAAGAAAATTTAAAACATTTATTGACAGAAAATGTTGCTTAACATAAGCTGGCCTTAGCTTAATTTATAAATATTTAATTCATTTATTGAAGTGAAGCAAAAGTGCGTACTTTTATACCATTTCTTGAAAATCCCACACATTGCACCTACCTGATTCATGTTTTTGCATCAACGTTGGACTTTTACCTTAAACTAACTGAAGTATGTTCCTAAAAGCGTAATTCTTCATTGTTATCCTGCCATCACCACATCTGTTATTCTTTACTATACCTGCTGCAACCCTATCAAAGCCCTTGCCCACTGTTATGTGGACGTCCAATACAACTGTCGATTCACGCACAACTAAATGTATGCTACTGTACCATGTTCAAGTATCCTTATTTGAATTTGTAACCTCATTCGAGGATCCATTATACCTGAAATTCACTCATGTCAAGCCGGATTTGTCCTAATTAACATTTCATGAGTACGTCTCTGATGTAGTAGTTTGGTGTTCGCCACTCAGTCGTTCGGTCCTCCACAGTTTTCCAGCTGAAATTATCATCCTCTGTAAAAGTAAAAGATACCACAACATTAAAAACAAAAATAAACTCCAGATAAATTGTCTGTTTCACCCAAACGACAAACAAGGTCTAGCCTGACATGTTATTTCAAAATGGACTTGTTTTTTGTTTTTGGTTTTGCGTTCCTTTCTTTTATAATTAAATGGGCAAACAAGAAAATCCCAATTTTCCAACGTTACTCCAAGTTGACTGCGATGCGAATTGATGTTATCCATAAGAATAATTTTACTACCCACCGTATCATGAGTAGGTTCGGAAACGGATTATGTTCTTCACTCACATTCGAAGACTTATATATTTTTGGGTTATGAAAAGAAAAAAAAAGGAACTGGCGATGGCGTACGCAACGATGTTACAGGCAAACTCCTATGTATGTTCATACTTGCACAAAAAATCGATAAACGAAAAAGGTAACGCTTTTTTGTAACATACGGTATTCGGTTCGGATACATTTCCTTCCAACACACTACCAAAGGACATTCATATGAGAATTCGATAAATTTCAATGCTCCGTAGAGTGGAAAACCAGATTTTCTGAGAATATTCTAAAGTCAAGCTGAATGCTACTGATGCGAAGATTTCAGTTAAAAAGATGATGTTTGTTGTCGTCCTAGAAATGATTGTAGCTACGACAGCATGAGTATCCTTCTGCATATATTCCAATCTAAATCTATTTATGGTTTTTCTTCCAATTTTTATAATTCGTTTCTTATTTCATTTGTATCTCCCTAATCGCTTCACTTGATTTTTATGATTCACTGCCGCTGCTTAAAAAAAACGACATCCCAGCTTTAAAGTTCGAATACTCGCGATTTGCTAAACTTATGCATGAGCACATTTTTAAATGATTGGGGATGCTTTGTAGTTTGTATGCTCATGTTTTTGGAATTATTTGACTGTTTAATCTTTTCAAAAGCAACCGCATTTTAATCAGGAAAAGCAAATAGATTTTTAATAGCCCAGGATATTCTCTAATCCATACAATTAAACCTATTTCAACTGATGTCCTGATGCAATAGAGATTTTAATTGTGTGCACATAAATTACCACTGAGCGATGCAGGTTAAATGAGTTCGCTTCTCCATGGATAAAATAAAATAATAACGAGTAAAAATTCGTTAAAGCCTCGCGAAGCTATTCTTTCTGATGTGCCGAATCGCTTGCTAAAACGTCAAAAAATAATTGATTGAGTAATTTGCAGAAATCGTATGAAAAAATTATTATGATTATTAATAAGGTGTAAATTTAAGTGAAAACAAAAGCTATTGAAGAGTAAAAAACTACCAAAATATAGACAGAAGACCTGGGAAAGTACGTCAAAGCAAAATAAAACAACAAAAACAGTGAACATATTGACCAAATGGACTTGTGCAGCTCTTGATGCAGCAATTTACATGCATTTTTTATTTTGTTTTCTATAACTGTGTTATAAATTATTTGCTGTTGTTCGTTTGTATTTAGTAAAGGGTCTTTCATTAAGGACTTGACAACTTCTTTTTTAAATAAAATGCAAACTACTTGAGATTAAAATTTATTGGCTTGAAATACTATCAAAACATTTATGAATGTAATTCGACTTCGTTCATATGTTCACCACGGGGACGTATGCAGCGGTCGATACGTTGAACCCTATTTTCGATGACCCGGCCGCACATTTCGACCGATACGGCCGCTATTTCTCTATCAATATTGGCTCTGAGCTCCTCTAACGTCGCCGGATTGTTGGCATAGACCAATGATTTAATGTAGCCTCATACAAACAAGTTTAGAGGTGTGAAATCACACAATCTCGGCAGCCAATAGTAAGTAAGTAAGTAAGTAAGTAAGTAAGAAATTCATTTATTTAATATTTTCTTATTACATAAGTTACAAGTTAGAATGAATTTTAAAGCTATGGCTTAGCCGTCAGCTTGGTTAGCAAAATGCATATACATGTACCTACATTTGTAACTTTAACAATATAGTTATTTTTTTAATAAACTTAATCAATCATAATACTCTGTTATTAATAGCGACCTGTATTTGTAGATGGATTTAATATAATAAAATAACTTTTTCCAATCACACTCGTTCAGAATTTGTATTGTCTCCTACTTGGTAAGGAATTTTTTTCCGAAGTAAGCTAGTCTCTGTGGTTTGGTTTAGATTGGACACACACTAATAATGTGAAAGCAGTCTTCTTTCGCTTTTAAGTTGTAAATATTACAAAACTGGTTGAAGCTTCCATTATATGGGCTGCCATTTAAACCAATCAACTCACACCTTGTTTTGAAAATAAGAGATATTTCACTATAGTTGAGTGAGTCATTGAAATAGTTCTTATCCTTTAGATTGAAGTTCAGGTGAGAATACAATACTCTGCTATCTGATTCACGAGCTTTCTCTATAAATCGCACACGAATAGCATCTTCATTTTTATTTATTATTCGATAAAGTTGGTTCTTTAAGTTGTCCAGGTTGTTTAGATCGAATGAAATAGTTTCTCCACACGCGTTTCCAATTCTTAACCATCTTAACGCCCACCAGTCCTTGTTTCTTAATTCATAAGATAGCATTTTTTTGGTTATTCGGGAGTCTGGATACGAACCTATTTTAATGATGTAATCCGCTTGCGATTTGAGAGTGCTTGTAAAAAGCATTGGAAGACCCGTTTCCAAATAGATTGTGTAGTTCGGCGATTTCATTGGTAAGTTGAATAATTTTTTCAAGAAGTTCCTGTGGAATTTCTCGATTACTTCGTACTCGTCTGATCCCCAAACTTGAGAGGCGTAACAAAGAGTTGATTTAACAACTGAATCGAATATTCTGTATTTCGTTGAAAGGAGAATTCGTTTGTTTGCAAAAACATTTTTCCATGATAGATTCACTAAGATTTGGGAAGACTTGGCTTTATGCGTTAGATGTTTACCAAATTCTAGGGTTGGGTTCAGTTTCACTCCTAAATATTTGAGTTCCTTCACAATCTCTAATCGGCTTCCATTATAAAACCATCTATTTCCACTTTGCACTCGTGGTGAACGGGAAAAGACCATAATTTTAGATTTTTCGGTGTTGATGGTTAGTCCCCATTTTTTGCAGTAGCTGGCTAGACGATTTATCATCAATTGGAGATTTTCAGGAGATTCAGAGAGTAGAACAAGATCATCGGCATAACAAGACATTGACCACGGTATTAGCAATTCGTACTCCACCAGGCAAATATTTTTCTATGTCGTTTATAAATAGAGAAAACAATAAGGCACTAAGAGGACATCCTTGCTTTACACCAGTCTGTGTTTTCAACCATTCTGAGAAATCCTTTCCATCCCAGACTGCTGCACTTGTTTCGGCATACATTTTTTAAATGGTCTTAAGAAATTTTGTAGAGATACCCAACTGAGACAGTTTATAGAAGAGTGCGCTTCGGCTAGGTAGGTAGGTAGGTAAGGTGGCTGCAAGGGCGTGAGCCCAGGCACACTTAGGCCGCGGTCTCGGCCCGTTGTGATACCACAAAGAGGGGGGGGGGGGGGGGGGGGGTGTTCTGCCGGTCGTCGCTCGGCCTACTGGGTTCCCTGTAATTGCCTCCTGTGAGGTAGTGGTTTTTAGGGGGAAAAGATTCTCCTGAAGGGGTCAGGGGCTGTGTTTCGCATAGGTTGCGATGTGTTAGAGTGACTAGTGCAGAGGCGACTTTCGCCCGACATCCGAACCAAGGGTTGCGATCGAGATGAGGCGATTGATTCAATCAAACCCCAGGGCGATCTCAAATTCTGCGCCGCGAAGGGAAGCTATTGCCTCCTGATCACCGGGGGAGGGAAGAGTCTTTTGAGATGACTGTTGCAATCGAACCTCAAACTGCTCTTCCCTCTCTTTGCAGGCAATACCGTGCCAGGGAGACCGATACAGTCAATCCCGAGCAAGCTATTACATTTCTTGGAGGGGGGGCTGGGGTGTACCGGCTGCACAGTCAAGTAGTTGTTTACAAAACTGTGCTAGAGGGCGGGACCAAAAGGTGGTCCAACCCCGCTACACGCATCACGGGGGGGGGGGGGGGTGTGCGGCTTGTGGCGACTGTTGCAGTACGAGCCTCAAGTTACACCATTCCGCGGAAAGGGAGCAGGGAGGGGCGGCCTTGATAGTCGATTTGGAATTATGATGACTGAGTTCGGAGGTTTGTGGTGCAGGCATGGGAGAGAGGCAGAGTGTGGTGACTGTTACAATCTAACCTCAACTCTGTTCCCGTTTTGTCTGCATAGCGGGGAGGCAGCAAGGCCCGTGGAGACCGTTTCAGTCGATCCGCCGGGTTACTGTCTCGCCCTCGGAGTGGAGTTCTGACTGAAGTGACTGATACAATCTAACTACAGTGAGATCTCTTTTCCTTTGCGGCGGAATAGGTTTGGGGTGATCTGCAGGAGGGGAGTGGGAGGGGCTCAAGTCATCGACCAAACCGTCCTCTAGTTCAGTTTAACCATTTGGATTTAGTGACGAAATTGCTGATACAGCCAATGTCTGTCTCACTGAGATCACTTAGATCATCGAGGAAATAGTTGCCGAGGATTTGTTTCCTTGAATTGGCTAGTGCGGGGCAGTTGCACAGGAGATGAGTGGTGGTTTCTTCCTCTTCGACGTCTCTACAGCTTCTGCAGAAGTCGTTTGAGGGAGCTCCCAATCTGATGGCATATCTGCCTAAAAGGCAGTGGCCGGTGATTGCTCCGATTACAGAGCTGATATTTTCCCTGCTGATGGAGAGAAGTTTGGATGTTCTCTTCGCATCGTATTTGGTCCAAATTTGCTTTGAGGACACACATGTACTGATGCTATTCCACCTGTTGTTTGCTTCTATTAACGCGTTATCTAGAAGTTTGCGTTTCAGTGTCTGAATGGGTACCGCCGGTGTCTCTCTGTTGTCAGAGAGTTCTTGTGCGGAACCCCGTCTGGCTAACTCGTCCGCCTTGCAGTTGCCTGGAATATCACTGTGACCGGGTACCCAACACAGGGAAGTGTTACATCTGACCGCGATCTCGTTAAGAGATTCGCGGCATTGTTTTACCAACTTGGATCTTATTGTTGGTGATTCTAAGGCTTTAATTGCTACCTGACTGTCTATGTAGATCACGATAGTTTTTCCATCTATCGGGCACATAGAGAGTCTGCGTGCTGCTTCGCGGATAGTTGTGACTTCTGCCTGAAATACACTGCAGTGGTCAGGCAGTCGTAGTACGACATTAAGCGCAAGGTTCTCTGAAAATACGCCCGCCCCTGTGCCGTCGGCTGTCTTTGACCCGTCGGTGTATATTTCTATGGCTTCATTGTTTACGATACGACCGTCTTCCCAGCTGGCTCGGTCTGGGATGGCCGTCTTGTATTTGTTACTGAAATCCAGTGTTGGGATTAGGTAATCCGTATTGTTGGGAATCTTGTAAGCAGTTAAGATGTTGCTGTACCCAATGTGTGAGCTTTTCCACGAATTGGATTCTCTTAATCTCAAGGCCGCCTTAGTGGCCACCAGCTTCCCATAGATATCAATGGGGAGGAGGTTTAAAAAAGTCGTTATGGCTGCCGTTGGTGTGGATCTCAAGGCTCCTGTAATGCATATGCAGGCTGCCCTCTGGATTCGTTCCAGGGCGCTTGCGTGGCATTGCTTCGATATTGCAGGCCACCATGCTATGATACCGTATGTGAGGATAGGCTTGACGACCGCCGTGTACAACCAGTGTGTTATCTTAGGCTGTAGACCCCATCTGGAGCCTAAGGCCTTTTTACAGGTGTAAACGGCAATCGTAGCCTTCCTTATGCGGTCTTGGATGTTTGGTTTCCAACTGAGTTTGCTATCTAGGATCGTTCCCAGATATTTAGCTTGGCTGGAAAATTTGAGTGGTTCGTTGTTGAGCGTAGGTGGCGTTATCTCCTGAACCTTAATTTTCCTTGTAAATAAAACCAGTTCGGTTTTGGATGGGTTAACATTGAGCCCGACCTTAATGGACCAGGAGGATAGTTTCCTGAGAGCCGATTCCATTAGGTCTCTGATCGTGTGGGGGAATTTCCCCGTTATGGCAATGGCAATGTCGTCCGCGTAGGCCGTCACTTTGCATCCATCCTCCTCTAGGTTGGAGATGACCTCGTTGACTACTAAGATCCATAGTAGCGGTGAGAGCACTCCTCCTTGTGGTGTGCCCCTGTACACTGACCTCCTGGTCAGACAGCTGCCAAGCTCCGCCTGGATCAGCCTGCTTCCTAGCATGTTCTTTATCCAGGTGCAGAGGCAGTTGTCCACGTTTAGTCTGATGAGTGCATTCGTGACGGCTTCTGTATTGACATTGTTGAAAGCCCCTTCTATATCCAGAAAGGATACCATCGTGTATGCTTTGTGATACAATGATTTTTCGATAGTGCTGACTAGCGAATGAAGTGCTGTTTCTACTGAAAAGCCTTTTCGGTAGGCGTGTTGACACCTCGAAAGCGAATTGTTTTCCAGGTTTGAGCGTATGTAGTAATCTACAAGTCTTTCCAACGTTTTCAGGAGGAATGAAGTTAGACTGATAGGTCTGAAGTCTTTTGGAGAACAGTGTGAAGCTTTACCGCATTTTGGTATAAACACCACTTTTACTGTTTCCCAAACTGTGGGTGTAAAGCTGAGTTTTAGGCAGCTATTGAAAATCACCAGTAGCCAGGGTGTGAGAGTCTCGATACTCTTCTGTAGCTCTATTGGTGTAATTCCATCTAGTCCAGGTGATTTGTATGGGAGAAAGCTATTAATCGCCCACGCCAGTTTGCGATTGTCAGCAATATTCTCCGGAACCATTTGGACCCTGTTTTTGTGCTGTGTAGGGTGGTTTACTTCTACTTTGTTGCCTGGGAAGTGGGTATCCAGCAGTAGGCCTAAGGTCTCCTCGCTGGTTGAGGTCCACACTCCTGCTTGGCTTTGTATGACGCTAGGTATTTGTGGAGATTTTGAGAGGATCTTACGCAGCCGACTGGAGTCGCTTGTTTTTTCTATGTTCTCACAGAAAGATTTCCACGACTCTCGCTGTGCTCTCTTTACTACCTTTTTGTAGTTTTTAAGGCTGTCTTTATAACTATCCCAGTCAGCTGGGTTTCTTGAAGACTTGGCCTTGTTAAACTTACTCTTGCTGTCTCTGCGCAGAGAAGCTGCCGTTGAGGTCCACCACGGGGGTTTACCTCCTTCTTTGTGTCTGCTGGTGGGGCAGGCCTTATTAAAGGCCTTGTTCATGGCAGACGTTACTGCGTTCACCATTTCATCTAATTCTTCCGGTGAATTAGGTGGTCTGATTTGGAATCTGTCTAGTTTCTTTTTGAGTAAAGAATTATAGACCTGCCAGTTTGTGTTTTTTGGGTTCTTAAACACTTTCGCTGGGGGGGTCTCGAATTTTAGATTGAAAAGTATGTAGCGGTGGTCCGAGAATGAGACTTCACTAGATACTTTCCAATTTTCTATAACTATATCAGGTGAACAGGTGGTCAGTGTCAGGTCAATGACTTCCTGCCTGATTCTGTTTATAAAAGTGGGTTCAGACCCTATGTTACGCACTACGAGGTTAGTTTATATAATATATTCAAATAGTAACTCACCCCTTTTGTTAATGTCACTGCTGCCCCATATGGTGTGGTGCGCGTTTGCATCAGCACCTACCACCAGTGGGGTGTTACTAGCAGCCGCTGTCTGTACCGTCCTGCGTATCATGTTTGATGGAACTTCTCCCGTGTCGTCATATGGGAGATACGCTGACGATATCCACAACGGTCCCTTTCCGGCTCGATCTAACCCCACGCAAGTGAAATCAGGGTCGCTGTAATTCGGAAGAAGGAAAGCTTTAATATTATTCTTTGCTAGTATGCATGTTCTGGGTTTACCTGGTTTTCTTGCATAGAACAAGGAATAGTTTTTTGCCCTGAGTCCAGATATGCGGTCGTTGTTTGTGACCCATGGCTCCTGGATGAGGGAGATGTCTTCCCCACCTTTTTCCAGGCGGAGAAGTAAATTAGCCGAAGTTATTTTGGAATGGTGGAGGTTTATCTGTACTAGTCGGAGCATCATTGCTGACTAGTACCGGCATCTCTATGACTGTGGTGTCCCTGTCCTCTGATTCAGAGGACAGTTCTCCACTATTTTGCTCCTTAGGGAGCGGTTCTTGCGGAGGAGCAACCCCCGATACAGAGGGTTGTTCGTCTGTCATGTTTCCAGCCGTGTCTGTTACCAGAGAAGAACTTTCGGGCGTAGCCTCTAAGCCAAGACTACTTAGCGAGGATACCATGCCTGCGAGAAATCTCTCGTCCTTCTCATGGATTTTTAGGACCAGAGTGTCCATGCCGTAGAAGATTTTGAACCCCTTTTTGTTAAGGAGTTCAACTGACTCTTGGTTGAGGAGGAAAGATATTAGTCTTCCCCTCTCTTCCGGTTCATCGGCCTTTTTGATCCTCCAATTCTCGGTTGGAAGATTCCGGTTTTGTCTGTTAATAAGCCGGAGGATCTCATCCGGCTTATTAGGTCCTGGGGGTACCCAAGTGCGAGCTCTTGGGCGGACCGGAATGTCGATCCAGTGAGCGACACTTAGCTTGGCATTGACCCAGAGATTCGTTAGTCTCGGGATCGCTGCCTTTAAATAGTCTACCGACGTCTGATCGGAGCACCTCACTAATTTGGCGCCGTTGAGGTACCAGGTAGCGCTTCGGCTAACAAGATCAAAAGCTGCCTTGTAATCTACAAAAAAAGCTATACATTTTCTTGTTTCTGGCTTGAAAGGCTCTTATAATCGCAGATAATGTGAATATTTGGTCAACGGTTGAAAAGTTTTTTCTGAATCCAGCTTGACGCTCTGTCAGAATATTTTTTTCATCTACCCATTTTTCTAATCGTCCTACAAGTATGCCACAAAATATCTTGGCTGACACATTCATGAATGAGATTCCCCTGTAGTTTTCTACGTTTTCCAGCGAACCCTTTTTGTGGATGGGGAATATTACGGACTTCTTAATCGATGAAGGGATGTCTGCACTCGAGAACACACTGTTGAAGAGAACTTTCAAATAGTTGATTAAGGTTGGACTATCATTTTTGTAGAATTCGTACGGAATCCCATCTTCGCCTGGCGCCTTTCCATTTTTGGATTTCATGATAACAGCATTAATTTCGTCAGTTGTTACCTCACCATTTAGGGAATCGTCGAAAATGAGCGGGTTTGCATACGAGAAAAAAAGGTTTGAGTTATCCAGTAGAAGATGTTTAAAATATATGGATAGATCATCAGCAGATACTCCTGTACCTATTTGATAAACTGTACCATTAATCTCCCTTGCTATTCTCCAGAAGTCCTTCGAAGACTTGGTTTGACTAAGTAAGAGAGCTTGCTGATTATCGAAGTCAGTTTTCTTAGCTAGGCATAGATTTTTGTAGTGGGTATTCACTTGGTTATACCACTTTTTAACCTCAGGGTCATTACAAGTTCTCCAGACACGCAAAAGGGCAAATGATTTCTTCCTAGCATTTATGCATTCTCTATCAAACCATTTTTGTTTAAATGGTGACCTTATATTTGAAATGTTGTTTGATGCAGCACTTCTTATATAACAAGTTATTTGGTTTGCGAGTGTTTCTGTTTCTTCAGGTATCGAATTATTTGCTGAGAGCAAGCTGTCTAATAACCCGTGGTAGGTATTTGTTTTTTCGGATTTCCATTTAAGTCTTGGTAGCAGGGGCAGGTTTTTGTGATATGAGGGTGTTTCACCATCAACTTCAACCACGATTGGCATGTGATCCGAAAAAGTTTTGTATTGTACCTCAATTTTTTTAATTTTCCCAGTCCAGTCGTTGTTAACAGCACACAAATCAATAACGGAATTGCCTTGCCCTCCGACAAATGTGTAATGCCCTTCTCTATCACCTTCGGTACAGCCGTTTAACACAATAAGATCATACATTTGGAGCAGCTCTAGTACATCTGTTCCATTTTTATTGCAGACTATGTCTTTAGATACCCTATTGGTACAGCATATACTAGGGTTTGTTACAGTTTGCACTATAGTGGTTTGTGAGTTACTTATTCTCGAATTCCAATCTCCAATCAGCATAACGCTTTTGCTAGCTAAACATGACATTGTATTACACAGCCTCTCAAAGTCGTGAGTCCATTTGTTGCAGTTTATATATGATGGAACGATATATGTATTATTATTTTGTGTCACACATTTTACTACGGTAGTTCCTTCAAATTCATCAAAATCGTAAGTTTTTAAATGTGATTTTTTTATCCCGTACAGGCTTCCTCCACTTGCACGCCCCTTTATATAGGTTTTACTTGCTTCGCTCCAAATTAACTTAAAGCCATCGAAATATTTATTAAAATTACTTAAATTATCACTTGTTAAATGTGTTTCAAATAAAAAGAAAATTTCAAAGTTCTTAACATAGTTAAAAAAATCTACAAATAATAATTTATTACTTAATCCAGATATATTGTAAGATAAAATATTTGCAGAGATACTCGTAAATTTGTTTGAGCTGACGACGCTTAATTCTCAGTTTTGTATGACACTACTACCTTCCGGACCTTCGGTGTAAAGTGTCATCACTGGTGCATCTGGTTTGGGCCATTCATGCTGACGTCTGTTTGACAACATAGTTTCGTTGACAGCATTAAAATTGAGTTTTCCGTAGATATTCTGTAGTTCGTTTTCTCCGTTTGTGTTATTATATTTAAGTTTGTTATTATTATCTAAATAAAATGATCTATTACCAATTACGGGTAGCCAATATACGGGTCCGTTTCTCTAGGAAAATTCGCCATAATATGGTCTGGGAGAGGCCCAATTGAGAACACCGTGAAATTGACTGATTTGGCTGGTTTGCAACTTCGGACAGAATGTAGTCTCACTAGCACGGCAACATCAAGCAGCGACTATTCTTACTCAATTTTTTTCAGTAGACTAAGAATTGCTTGTCTATTGGGACGAGAATTACGGCCGAAAATTCGCGTTAACGCTCTTAAAGTTGCGACCATCGACTCGGAATTTCGGTAGTAAATTTTAATTATTTGTAAACGTTGTTTCTTCGTCTACTTCACCATTATGAAAATGTTTATTTTACTGAATATTTTGACATCAACAGTTTGGTAATCGGCTTAAGGGTACGTTTACACTGAAAGTTTGAAGTTGTCAAGTCGGCAATGAAAGACAATTTATTATAAATATTTTTGAGGTTGATTAAAATTATTTTAGATGATTTTCGTTACCTAGATGATTCCTACTTTCAGATGTTAATTTTTGGCCGTTGGCGGTGGCTGCTTACACGCAACACTATTTTCACTGTAAACTGATTGTTAACTTGTTTTTAAGTTCTGAGTTTGAATATTGGGATTGAAACGTAGATTTTTTTTCGTTGCAGCACTATGCTCCAGGGTATAGAAGAGGTTCGCGAAAATTATAATTTTTTTTTATTTTACACAAAAGTATACATTTTGGGCTTCAGTTGCAGTTGCTATTTAATTTTGTGAAAATATATTTAAGTGGAAAAGAACGAAAAATTATACTACTATGGTAGAATTTCCAAAGGAAAATGTATCTCAGCTGCACGGGTGACTTCCCTAGCACGCCTGGCTGCAGCCTTGACGCATTCCTACCTGGGCTGCTGCTTAGAATTTTAGAGACTGAGTACCCGCTAATGTAGCAGGGTGATCTATTATGTCTATTTATTCCGTGGACCACGCGTTTTAATTGGCAGCATATTGCACTAACGTATTTTCATGATAACTGACCCTGCACTGAAAGTAATCCATCATCGTATGGTGGCAGTGGTTGATTAGTGTGTTGAACTGTTGAGGACCCTCAAGTTCAAATCAAGCCTGTACCGAGTGACATCTAAAATTGTTTCCACTGTCCCATCTTTTCCGAAAGTCTGACAAACATTCAAGAGTATTAATTGTCATGAAAAGCTTCTCTTAATAAGCCGTTTGGAATGGGTGTAAAATTGAGTGGGAACAACAAAATGCGTCACCGAAAAGAGAGAAACAAACAACAACCTTCTCCAACCTCTACATAAAGACGAGAATTTCTAACTGACAAATTAGTGCTGCTCTATAGGATTCTGGTTTCCTTTGTTTACGACCTTGATTCATAATTACCTAAAACATCGACTAAAGCGATTGATCCCAATATCCTTGGTACTGCAAGTCATCGGAAAAAAGCAATCAAACCGTAATGTGGCTTTTCTCACCATAACCATTAATGTCTTTCCGCTATACTAATTGACAGATACACACATAATACCTTCCGCATATGATGGCCTCCCTAAGGTATTTTTTTTTTTTGGTTATATTAACCCTTGCCCAAGGGCCGGCACTGCGACCTGAAAGATCTTTTGTGCCACAAGGTTGACTTACGCCAAAAGGCGACTGACTTCCCTAATGAAACTGAGCACGTCTTTGGTGGTAGAGTTGCGAAGCTCCACCAGTGATAACAGCTCTCTGTGGAGAAGGCGTCGTCTCAACCAATGCAGAGCCGGGCATTCACAGAGTATGTGTTCTGAGGTTTCCTCGTCCTCCATGCAGAATCTACATTCTGACGTTGGGCGAAGGTTTATTTTGTCGAGATGATATCTCAGACCGCAGTGGCAAGTGAGAAAGCCAACCTGCAATCTAATGCTTTCCTTATTTAGTGTAAGGATTTCCTTAGAGGAGTAGGGCTTAATCAAGCGTTTAGACTGTTTCAGACCAGGGGCTTTTTCCCAATGTTTAAGGCGAGTCTGTTGCTCCCAATCTTTGATAAGCCCTAGAGCAGTAGTCCAGTTGACACTGCAGCACGGTTCGGGACCGACAAAAGCGGCTTCAGAACCAGCTCTGGCGAGCTCATCTGCAGCTTAATTCCCTACAAAACCTCGGTGGCCAGGCACCCATCCGAGTTTAACTTTGTTGTTTTTAGCTAGCTTTTGTAAGGCGCAGCAGCAGTTTTTAACAGTCAGAGAGTCTATTGTGTTGGACGACAGTGCCTGAAGTGCCGCCTGACTGTCTGAAAAGATATGTATCTTTGCGCCCTTAATTCCTTTGTTGGAGTTTAAGATAGCGCAGATCTCAATGGCATGGATTTCCGCCTGGAACACTGTGGGGCACATCCCCATAGGTATCGAGACCCTGGTGTTGGGTCCAAAGAAACCAGCACCAACTCCAGACTCCATTTTTGATCCGTCGGTGTACCATACCAGACTTTTTGGGTCCACAGCTGGAACTCCCGAGACCCATTTAGAACGGTCTAGTATTTCTACCTCAAATAGTTTATCGAAACTATATTCCCTTACCATTAAGTCAGGGATGGTGTAAAACATATCCAAATTTTGGATTGAGTTGAGTATCTTCAGGTGACCCACATGGTCATTTGAGTTATACTTATATTCAAGCTGAAGCTTAATAGCGCATCTAGCAGCCGTCTTCTGAATGAATGGTTGTAGTGGTGACAGTCCAATTATGGCTTCAAGTGCTACCGTAGGGCATGTGCGCATGGCACCAGTTATTCCCAGACAGGCAACACGTTGTAGCTTTTGGAGCCTGTTAGCTGTAGTACGTTCAAGTACTTTTGGCCACCACACGATGGAGGCGTACGTGATGATGGGTCTAACCATCATGGTGTACATCCAGTGTAACATTCTGGAGTTTAGACCCCAAGTTCTGCCGTATAGGCGTCTGCAGGCCCACATGGCTCTTGTGGCACGCTCAGTGGCGGCCTTTACGTGCGAGTTCCACTTTAGTTTCCTATCCAGGATGACTCCCAGATATTTGACCTCATTGGAGTAGCTCAGGGGTGTACCATTTACGGTGATAGGTTCGAAGTTAACCAGTCTTTTTCGCGTAAAAGGTACCAGGATGGTTTTAAGAGGGTTGATGGAAAGTCCTTCCTTAATACACCATTCTGAGACATGTAGCAACGCTTTTTGCATGCTATCAGTAATGGTTGCGCTACGCTTACCATTAATGATAATTGCCAGGTCATCAGCAAAACCAATGGCGTTAAAGCCTAGTCTATGTAGACTGACCAGTAGGTTGTCGATGACAAGTGATCACAAGAGGGGAGAGAGTACTCCTCCTTGGGGACAGCCTTTGGCTGCCGTCACAGCCACCGATTTACCTCCAGATGAGGAGGTAATAATTCGACTTTCCAACATTGTTCGTCGATACTTCGATACCTTTACTACTGATCGCCCTGGCAATCGAGTCGTATCCGGTATTATCGAAGGCACCCTCAACGTCCAGGAAGGCACAAAGTGCAATTTCCTTTGACTTGAAAGTCTCCTCTACCTTTTTGACAAGGCAGTGAAGAGCACCTTCAGTGGATTTGGCCTTTCTGTACGCAAATTGACTTGAGTGCAGGGGGCTTGATGTTACTATCTGCTCCCTAATATGACATCTATAAGTCTTTCCATGGTTTTTAGAAAGAAGGATGTTAGACTGATGGGTCTGTATGATTTAGGCAGTTCACTTGGCCTATTGCCATTTTTGGGGATAAAAATCACGTTGACCTGTCTCCAGGAAAGTGGAATGTATCCCCAGTTATAACTAGCTCTAAATAAAGCAATAGCCACCGGCAGTATGACATCACTAACCCTCTGGATAAGGGCCGGAAAAATGCCGTCGCCACCCGGGGCTTTAAATGGTTTGAATGAGCCAATTGCCCATCTAACCTTATCTGGACTAAACATTTTTCCAGATAAGCTGTTTACTCTGCTATCTATATGTACCTTGGGGTCCACATCGTTAGAGTTACCGCTTTTGTCGCGAATAGACGAACCTGGGAAGTGAACCTGAAGAAGTGTTCTGATTGAATCTTCCCGGTCCGTCGTGTAGGTGCCATTTGGTTTCTTTAGTAAACCTACACCGTTATTATGATCTCTGCCTAGCGCTTTGTGGATGCGAGCTGCTACCGGCATATCTTCTATGTCTTCGCAGCACTTCCTCCATGTAGCACGCTTTGATCTTCTCACTTCAGAGTTGTATTCTGTGAGAGCGATCCTATAATCGTCCCACCTTTTAGTGTGGTTGGCTCGATTAAAGAGTTACCTAACCTCTTCCTATATACAGCAAGTTTGTCATTCCACCAGGGGACCTTACGTCGCTTTATGCTGGTTTTAATGACGCAACTGCTCTGGTAGGAGGTTAGTAACACTTTAAAAAAAAAAAAAAAAAAAAAAAAAAAAAAAAAAAAACAAACACTTTGTTGAGCTGGTGTACTGCTTCATCAAGGTCCCACGTGGACTCGATTGACGAAATTAGCTCCCTAAGGTATAGATATGAATTTATTTTTACACTTATCTTCCACAACTTTACCACCACCATCAGTCGAACACATCCAAATTCTAGAAATGAAATCAGCACTAATACTCGTAGTTCTCGATACCTTGCAGGCAGCAATTTTGTTATGCATTTCTACTCAAGTGCGCATAGCCTTCTTTACGGTGCACATATCGTATCCGTCAAGTGCCCCGAAGGATGAGGAACAGCAGTTGAGCATGAGAGTAGTAGATGTGTAAATCGAGTTAGAAAAATGTTTCTCAACTCCACCTGCATGTATGAGGCCCTCAAGTCACACAGAAATCAAATTTTGCACTTCTCTTCTACCCCTTTTAGTTGTGCTGCATCTTCCACGCGAAAGATTAAAAATGCAATTACATCCATGTTAGTGTACACAGAAGCAGCCGAAGACAACACACCCTTCCGCATCCAATCCACATAGTACCTATTACCTGGTTAACAGAGGTAAAAACTAGTGATTTGACAAAAATACAAAAATGTAAAAAAATAAAGGCAAAGAGGGAAACAGAAAAAATAACTTTTCCTGTCCGTCGTAAAAGCCATCCAGATACAGAATATAACAGTCACACTTTACCACCCTGGCATGGCATTCAATTACGGACATCAGAGGTAATATGACTTAAGGCCATATGCAGCGCAAAAGATCAGTGTGGCATAGAAGCCGCATTGGCGGTAGTGGTGGCAATAGTTGCAACCGAACCCGTAGTTGGCCAGATAGAACGTTCTGGAGACTATGCATGGAAGGCTCATACTCATTTCTAGCACTGGATGGGCTTGGGTATTCATCTGCTGCCTTGTTTTAAATGGAATTGCAATCCTTTGCAGCTTTTCACTTTTTTTCTTTTGATGGGATTATCATCATTATTATCACAGTCAAGCGTATAGCGTTGAGAAGGACCAATGCGAACCAGCTACTGCAGGCTGATCACTTTTTCCTGCTGGGAGAGGGAACAGTAAAACACGATATTTGTGTTTCTGGTAACGTTATTCCGTTTTCTGTTTTTTTTTTGTGTGATATAAAATCCTTTTCCCAGTAAAGAGTTCTTTGGATAACCAGAACCAAGGGTGCGAGCTGTGTACGAGAGTAAATGGATTGTTGTTCGGAGCTTACTTACATAATAGTGATTCTGAGAAGAATTTTGAAAAATTACGAAAGTACCGTTATATCCCCTTGAGTAATACTGAAGTGTCTGTTGCGTTCCTTGAATACTTTTACCATTTGATTTTTATTTTTGATCACTTGCGTTTGGATTTTGAGGTTGGTACCTAAAAAAGAAACTAATTCATACGTATTCAAGTATGGGGTTAGTGTAGTACAGTGCATACTGAATTACACAACAACATTAATTCTTCTCATTTCCGTCCACTTAAACTATGAAATTGCAATCAGTGAAGGTGAGTATTTATGAAATTATATTTTATGAAGGTATACCTGGATTATACACAGACAGTAGTGAATTTTGTCAAATTTAGACAACAAATATGATGCTTTAACAAAAAAATATATACATACAAAGAAATAAAATAAAATAAAAAATATAAACAAACATAGCGACGAGCTACAGTCCGCTTGGGCGAACTGTTGGATACCCTATTCCTATTCCTATCCCTCATAAGTCGGGGTGACAAAAGTCTAAGTATGGTTGAGTTGTTAAGAACGCTCTACATATTTCGTTATATAACATTTAAAGGATTTTATCGAAAAAAACGAAGCTTTTGTAAATAAAAACGCTGCGTAGCTCCAACTTTAGGTTTTTCAATAAAATTGTTTTATTTAATTGTGCGCGTGTCAGTGGGCGGATTTTGAAAATATCCCGAGCAGTTTTAGGAGTCATAGATCATTATATGGGCGGATTTCAAAAATTCGTAAACTTGATTATTTCGGGACCCTAGGGAGTATATGGTTAAAATTTCAGCTCTCTAGGCCCAGTTTAAAGGCCTAACTAGATCGACATTAATTTTAATTTAATTTAAATTTATTTGATTATTATAAACGTCACTGTACAAAGATTTAACTTATATTAAGTACAATGACAGAAGAAAAGAATACTAAAAGAATACATAAAGTAAAAAATTTAAAACTAAAAACTAAAAACTGCAGCCACGATTGTAAGACGAGAGAGAGAGTAAGTAATAAATAAATAAATAAATAAATAAAAGCGAGTTAAATTGTCGCGAAACGCGTATACTAAAAAATAAACGCGGGCCGAAGCCCGCGCGAACACCAACCGTTCGCTAATTAAAAACACGACAACTTTCCAGTAAATAACCGATTTATTCTACAAGCTCCGCACTGTTCAATCTCCAAAATAAGACTAACTTAATAACTACAATATTCCCTCTGGATAGCTCTGTTCCCAACATCAGAACTGCTGACTCCTCTATTCCGGTAATCGCACGCGCATCCGTTGAGTCGCGCATGCAGGTAATCCGATTCCATGCACTGTGATCGTGAGAACAAGTCTGTGCATGAAAGTGTCAACTCAGCGAATACCTTATGATTCGTTGGCATGCACCTGACTCGTGCATTGTGTTAACTCCTCCCCCTTTAAAGATCTACGTCCCGTAGATCATATGTGACGTCAGAGGTCGATGGCCAAGCTTGTCCCGTCGGGGGCTCTTGGGGCCTATGAATCCTTTCGTCGGGTACAGGATCGGTTCTCCTACCGAAAGTGTGTATGGATGGGAGCTTCAGGTCCAGGTTGATCTTTCGCCATATGGTCCATGCCACAATTATAATCAATAGGACGATTGATACGTCCATGATGGAAGTTACCATGACATGACTGGTAAGGTTCTTCAGTCGTTCTATGTTCTTAATACTTAGGCCGTGTACGTGTTCGAGGTCAATCTTTTGAACTCGATTCGTTATGTTTGCAAGGACGGGCGGGAGTACCTGGACATGGGAGTAAGTGAAACTCGAAAATGTTTTCTTTTCCAATAGGATCGTTTCGTTGTCCAGTTGAATAACGTATGTTCCGTCTAGGGTTCGCGAGCCATTCGTAGCATTTAGTTGGCCCTTATAGTTTGTCACGAAAATCATATCTTCCTTGACTAGTTCGATTACTAGCCTTGAATTCGAACGGAAGGTACATGCAGTATGTCCCCCTTTCAAGAGTCTGACCAAACAGCTGTCCTCCTCCAATTTTTTCAGCGATTTCTCGTCGCATATTACCAGGCTATTGATGAAGAGGCATTTCCCAATGATGCCAAATGTCTCCCGGTGGTTAACCAACATCCTGTCAAATTCCAAGTCGATTTGTAATCCGTTGGTGATTGCTGCCCTCGTTAGAAGCAAGTTGAACTCCTCGTCCTTTACTTTCGGCATTGAAAGGACATAGAGTAATAATGACCCGTTCGTGTAGATAGACGGGGACCCGTACTCTATGGCTTCGATTTCATTAACGTATGGTAGCGTTTCGATTTCGCTAATGATCCTGCCGACTTCTTCCCGATCTAAAAGGTTTGTGTTTATCAGGTCGCTTTTCGCCATTTGACAGGCTCGCACCATTTCATCGACCTTGTCCTTTATAATCATGATCTCATTCAAGATGTCTTGTTCGTATCTTCCAACTGTGGATGCCTCGACTACGTTTTTAAATTGGTCTATCATCCAGTTGACCTTCTTTGAAGTTTCGTTCATTGTACCAAAAAGTTCACTGTTGATTTTGTATTGTTGGTTATTGTTGTTGATAATGTCCTGTTCACTTGAGAGGACTTTATTCCAATCCGCTGCGTCGGGGTTTCCGGCAATCCATTTCCAGGCCGATCCTATCCAATCGATTGACCTAGGGCTCCGGTCCTTTTTGCCCTTGAGCCGGATTAGCTTTTGGCTGATTTCCTTAATGTAAAATGCGATAGTTGTTTTCTTCTCCGGGCTTCTAAAGCCCTCCAGATTTATTGACACGTTGACTGCCTCCATCAGGCGATCGAATTGTGTCAGGTCGATTACGTGCACCAGTTTGAAGTGCCCGTCGATGATCCAGCCTTTGCCTTCTTTGATCGTGACCATTGGCGATTGGTAGTTAAAAATCTGATAACCGTAGGAGGTAGCTAGGAAAATTAGTCTGAAAAATTCAATGTTTCAAGTAAAACTAAAAGTGCTGTGATGTGTTGGTGGGAACTTGAATCTTAAAGATTTTATTTTACATATAATCTATTTTAAATTTCTTGAATTAAGTCAAGTAATAAAACTTCTTAAAACTAATTTTAAATTTTAATCTTACTGATTTTACAATTTAAAACAACGCTATCAATTTGATAGTAATCTAATTCTAAGTTTAGGATAGCACAATTTAGGTAACGCATAAGCGCTTAGCATGTGCGCGCTTTCTAGTGCGGTATGTGTCAAATTTATATTTTAATTAACGCTTCAACCAAGTACGGTTTTAGGGAGCGCTTGTGTGCTAGCGCTTGCTTTAGTTTACTTTATTTATATAACCTTTTATTCTTGCGTGGAATGCGTGGTTAACTCAACGCTTCATTGGCTTAATATGGTTTTGACAAACATATGCAAGCTGTACGTATATGTGCATCTTTAAGAGCGTGCGCTATGTGTGTGATATCGTTTGTGCTTAGAATTTGTGCTTTGGAATTTAATATAACGTGTGTGGATTTAAAATACATTATGTGCGTGTTATATTTGTGCGTACAATATTGTGCTCCATTTGGCACGTAACTTAATTTTACATATGCATGTGGATTGTTAAAATATTTAGGGTAGTGTGTGTTACACCATTGCCCCTTTTTTTTTTTTTTTTTTTTTTTTTTTTTTTTTTTTTGAATTAATAGTTTTTGTTTTAACTAGTTAATGACAATCATAGCAAATTAATGTTACGTCCTTGGTGTGTGCTTAACATGGTTTTTGTGGACTCTACGTCCAGTGCTTGTCACTATTGTGACTTCATTATTCTTGGCCACCGTTTCCTTTCGGAATAAGGGTTTATTCTTTGCTCGAATCCCCTTATAAGCCGTATATACTATGTCACCTCTTTTATAGATTACCGGTTTTACCTTTTTTTTATTTAACCTAACGTTAGTCATATCTTGCTTTCTTTGTATCTCACCCCTCAATTCCTTGTTCACCCTTGTGCGAAATTCTAGCAATTTCTGATAATTTATCCGCTGGGTTCTATTGAAAAATATGTCAGAGGGTTTCCTCCTGGTCACAGAATGAATAGTGTTATTATATCTATCCACTGCGATATTTAGTAGTTCTTTAAGACGCAGGCCCTTAAGTTCCGCTTTCAAGCATCGGTAGATTTCTATTATGGTCGAATGAAACCTCTCGACCTGACCGTTAACTTCGCTACGGTAGACTGGCGTCAAATAATGCTTGATTCCTAACATTTTGATAAAATTCTGAATTATTGGACTCAGGAAACTGCGCTCATTATCAGTCACCAACATTTTTGGGACTGTAAAATAATGGAGTATCCTGGTGATCTTGTTCCTGAGGTAAAGGGATGATCTATTTTTGACGTGGAATATTTTTCCGAACTTAGAGAATTTGTCGATGCAGGTTATAAATTTCTCACCCTGTATCTCCATTATATCCATGTGCAGGATTTCACATGCATATGTTGGCACTGGAGTAGGTTGGAATTCGGGCTTGTTTGGGTGCCTATCATATTTATTTAGCTTACAGATTTCACAGGATTCGGTGTATTTCTTAACTAAACTCATCATGCTAGGGAAATAGTATTTTTCGAGAAGTTGTTCTCTATTTTCCCTGGGGTTCCTATGTGCTCTCTTATGTTCTTCCATAATGAGGTGGCACTTCCTATCCTCGTCTCTCACGTCTTCAACAAATCTCTGCGTGACACGCAGCTTGTAATTACTAAAGTTTTCAAGAAACACCTGCTGGAGTAAGGCCAAGTGAGACTCCGGTATTTTGATGCCATTAATAACGTTGGGTCTCAATTTCGCTTTCAGGAGGTCAATGAGACCCTGTTTGTCTTGATTTTTTATTGCGAAATAATGGCGGGTGAAGCCAGGATGGGGTTCCTCCAGGATCTCGACACCCTTACCTATTTTGACGAAAATTTGGTTGCGGAAGACATTAATTGGGGCTTCAACGTGAGGGATAAGGTCGGAGTTATCTTCATCCGCACTGTGAACAGTACCAATTGAGGATTGTTCCTCACTTGCAGTCTCAGTGGACTGCGTCTTCTCTGCGCCACTGTCGGGGAAGGCGCCACGTGGCTCCGCGCGAGAATCGCTGTTCTCGCTAGCTGTTTCGGTTTGAGAATCGTGGTTTTCGCTTGCTGTGTCTGTAGGAGAGTCGTTGTTGGCGTCGTTCACACTTCGTGCTGGTTCGGCCTGTTCCGAATCAGACAAGTGGTTGACTTCAGTTCTGAGACGCGATAAAGCATCCGCTACCAGATTGGATTTGCCGGGTTTGTACACTAGCTCGTAATTATATTCCTCAATACGAGATTTCCAGCGTTTTAATTTTGCATTAAAATTCCTGTTGCTTAAGGCAAACGTTAAGGGCTGGTGGTCGGTGTGTATTCTGACCTTTTTCGCTCCGTATAGGTATGACCTCAGATTGTCAAGAGCCCATACTATGGCCAACATCTCTTTTTCGTTTGTCGCATAATTCTCTTCGGTTTTATTGAGAGACCGCGAGATATATGCTATTGGCCTGTCGGCATTGGGTTCACCTTGCGACAGGACTGCTCCTATCGCATAATTTGACGCATCGGTAGTCAGATTGAAAGGTTTTTCAAAGTCAGGGAACGACAAAATTTCGGATGACGTCAGCAGAGTCTTCAAGTCGTTGAAGGCCTGCAACGCTTCCTCGTTTAATGTGATTGGGACTCTCCTAGACTCATTTGCTTTGATCTGGGCGTTACTTCCACGAGTGAGGTTAGTAAGTGGCTTAGCAACCTTCGCATAGTCGCGAATAAATTTTCTATAGTATGATGTGAGGCCTAGGAAACTTTTCAGCTCTTTAAGATTTTCTGGAGGAAGGATCTTTTCGATGGCTATTACCTTTTTGGGATCGGCTTTTATGCCATCACGGGTAATGACATACCCGAGGAATTCCACTTCTGTCTTCATGAAATGGGTTTTCTCAAGGTTAACCTTCAGGTTGGCCTCCTGCAACTTTGAGAAGATCGTGTCGACATTCTTGAGGTGGTCGTCCTCGTTCTTCCCAAAAACTATGACATCATCGATGTATACATAGCAAATTTTCCCTATGTATTCTTTGAGTACGTCATCGATCATCCTCTGGAAAATCGCAGGGGCGTTCTTCAATCCGAAGGGCAACCTCAAGAATTCGTATTTTCCATTCATCGTCGAGAAGGCAGTTTTCGGTATGTCGCAGGTTTTCATCGCGATTTGATGAAAGCCCGAAGTCAGATCAAGGGTTGTGAAGTATGCTGCCTTGCCCAGACTGGCAAGAGTGGTGTTTATGTCTGGGATCGGGTATGTATCCGATATAGTGACCGCGTTAAGCCTCTTGTAGTCGATCACCATCCGATACTGTTTTTCCCCTGACGGTTTTGGTTTCTTTGGAACCACCCATATCGGTGAATTGTAGGGGCTTTTTGAAGGTCGTATAATGCCTCCGGCCAAGAGATCTTTTATTTCTCTCTCTACCACTTCCCTCATACAGGCCGGGTACGGATAACTTTTACTATAGATTGGTTCATCCGTACTCGTTCGGATTTCCGCTCTTACCGTCGTTTTAACAGCTTCGACTAGGTTAATAGGACCAAATAGGGAGTCGTATCTGTTAATTAGGGAATGTAGCTTGACTTTGGTATTTTCGTTCAAGTCTTCGCTTAACGTTACGTTGACCTCCCTGGACACCTTGGCCTTCAATGGGATCGTTATATTTGGCTTGAGTTTTAACGTATTTTCCTTGCGGTCAATGACCGCTTCAAGTTCCTTAAGGGTGTCGTCCCCTATGATCCCATCGAAAGAGGCAAGACCAGGCAAGACATAAAATGTGAATAATGTGTTATTTCCCAATTTTTGGAAAAACCTACCGCAGAGCTTTTGCTCTATTTTTATGTTTCCACCTGCTGAATTAATATAAAAAGGGCGAACAAGTTGAGTCAAGGGGGATGCAGTTTTGGTAACAACGGACGGGCTAAGGAAGTTTTTGTTGGCACCCGTGTCAACGAGAAAGTTGAGGGTGAGCCCGTCCCTCGTCAGATATTCTAAATATGGAACGCTGGATGGCCGTCCTCCATAAAATTTACTTCGTCTTGAACCTCCTCTTCTACTACCTGATTATAGTCAGATTCCTCGTGCAAATAGTTTACCCTCTGTTGTTTTTGGGCATACCTGTCCGAATTCGCTTTCCTCTTAAAAGGATTAGAACCGCGGGGGCGGTTCATATAATTCACGTTTTTGGTTTGAATCGACTGGTCTACCTCCATTTGTTCATGGGGTTTGGAAGCAGTCGGCCTGAAGGGTGGATCACTTCCAGCCCGCGGGGCAGAGTGATGCGCTTTTTGCCTCCATTGGTTAGACGTGCGAGGAGAGGATCTCCTCGGTAGAAGAGGCGGTCTAGACTCGTCTCCAAAAGTTTGGTTTATCGGAGCCGTTATAGTGTTATTCGCAGAATGATTGTGAATAGCATGACTCCGAAAATTGAGATTCTGCATCTCTAGGCATGCCGAATAGGCTTCCGGCAGAGTCCTTGGTCTTTGCACAATCAGTATTCTAGAGAGGTCGCCGTTAAGGCCGCGGATGAAAACATCCAGGGCGCGATTCCTGTATGTTTCCACGAGTGCGGAGACCGTTTCCTGACTGAACGTCTCAGTCTTGATCTTATTGATCATCAGCGAAAGCTGATGGTTCACCGCCGCGTAGAACTCATCCAATTTTGTATTTTTTTGAGACAGTTGGTTGAGCTGATGCTCAAGGGTCCGCATATCTCTCTTGTCTGCATAGTGCAGAGAGAGACATTGTTTGATGGCCTGCCAGTCATCGTCAAATATATTGTACGATACTAGGGCAGCATCCGCAGGACCTCTTATTTTCTGCCTAATGTGTTGCAGAATAGCCCTATATAAAGGCTTCGCTCTAATGATTTCGAAATCCTTGAGGATACCCTCCACTACGTGCACCCATGTCACGTACTGCGTTGGGGTTCCGTCAAAGATTTGCAGTTCTTTAACGCAATCGGGTAGTTTAGAAATTTCTCTTAAATCCGCCTCGGTTCTCGGGGCACAAAGCTCAACCGGCTCTTCAGTGGTTGGACGTCGCGGTATTTGCCCATCCTCCAGAGTCTTTACACGACCCTCAAAGCTTTTAAGCTGCGCGAGGATGGCGTTCACCGCTCCGGTCAATTCCGTCAAAGATTTAGTAACGGCGTCCATTACAAAAGAGGAAATTCGAGAAAAAAGAAAAGTACCTTACCTTGGAACTAGTGGCAGTTGACAATGTATATCTTTAGTATAATAATTTTTTTTTTTTATTTTATCACACCAAGCACGCACTCACAAATAATGCTTAAATTTATTTTCTGATAATGCGATTTTATCTTTTAAAATGGAGGAGATTCTTCCTCCTCTCGATAAGCTATAGCTTTTACACTTGGGAGTGTCTTTCTCCCCTTTTATGCACTTAAATAACACTTTGATTACCACACACGTATATTCTTTTTTCCTTTAGGAAAAATGGTTTTCGGTTTTTAGCACAATCTTTTTCCTAACAACTTTTCTTAATATCTTTTTTCCTTTTTTTTTTATATGTTTTTCTTTAATCCTTACGTTAGGATTACGACGTTCATTTTATTTTCCGTATTCGTCCGGTGGGAATTACGTTCGCGTTCTCTACGGAAAGAAAAGCAAATTATTAGTTCGCATTCTTTTGTTGGGTACAGCTCTTTCGGAAGGATCGTGTTCTCCGTTTTAGATGCGAACGTTTATAATTGTAGGCATCCTACTAAGGCACGATTTGCTTCACACGAATCCTTTTGATTCTTCTGTGATCTCCAATCGTGTTCTCATGGGTACGATGGAAGCTTTTCCGAGTATCGTTCTATAAACACTGTGTTCTCATGGGTACAGTGATTTGCGTTCAATGGAACGTATAGATCTCGGATCCTGTTTAGAGGATAAAGCTATCACCAGAAAAAAAAGGATGTCGTCTACAGAGCGGTCCCTGCTCGGGCGCCAGTTAAATTGTCGCGAAACGCGTATACTAAAAAATAAACGCGGGCCGAAGCCCGCGCGAACACCAACCGTTCGCTAATTAAAAACACGACAACTTTCCAGTAAATAACCGATTTATTCTACAAGCTCCGCACTGTTCAATCTCCAAAATAAGACTAACTTAATAACTACAATATTCCCTCTGGATAGCTCTGTTCCCAACATCAGAACTGCTGACTCCTCTATTCCGGTAATCGCACGCGCATCCGTTGAGTCGCGCATGCAGGTAATCCGATTCCATGCACTGTGATCGTGAGAACAAGTCTGTGCATGAAAGTGTCAACTCAGCGAATACCTTATGATTCGTTGGCATGCACCTGACTCGTGCATTGTGTTAACTAGCGCCATGAATTTAAAGTACGTAAAAGAAATAAAAACAACTTTAATTTACACCACGAAAATGTTCAAAACATGCATTTAAAAACTGCCTGTGTTCGACCTTATTCCTAACATGAATCGGGAGACCGTTCCAAAATCTAACAGCATAAATGAAGAATTATCTGCGAGATGTAAGGCAAGAGTGCGGCAGAGACCTAATAACCATAAGACGGTTGAAGTTAGACAACGTTCTCTTTGCGAAAAGATAATCAGGTTGTTTCCAATTAATTATTTTAAAAATAAGAGCACATGACCGATATTTGAAAAAAGCTTCAAGACTGCACCCAAGTATTTGACGGGACTCTAAAGAGATATGATCGTATCTCCGAAGGTTGAAAACAAACCGCGCGATAGAGTTAAAAGCCACTTTTAATTTTTGCATAGAGGAATGTTCGGAGTCAGCAAAAATCTCACAGCCATAGGAAATAATTGGAACAATCAGAGCTTTTGCCAGCTTTAGTTTTACTTGGGTGGGTAATAAAGATTTAATGACGGATAGTCCACGAAGTGATGCATAGATCTTAGAAACAACCTTGTCAATGTGGTCATTCCACGTCAATCTTGTATTAAAAAATACTCCAAGGTTTTTCACAAGCGTGACATATTCAACTGGAGTTGAGTTTAGTTGAATGGAGGGTAGGTCAGAGAGATGGAGTTGGTGTTTGGATATGGGGATAACTTTTGTTTTTGTAGGGTTGAGCGATAAACTGTTGCCTGAAGCCCAGCCGACTATAGCACGGAGGTCATCATTAATTTTAATGACAGAGTCTTCCACCATACCAATTGGAAAGCTAAGGTAAAGCTGAACGTCATCTGCATATATATGAAAGCGAGAATTTGACAACACGGACGGTAAATCGTTGATAAACATGGAGAACAACAGAGGACCCAATATTGATCCTTGGGGAACGCCACAATTGCCAGGAAGGAGAGAGGAGACATTACTATTGAGAGAGACAGCTTGGACACGGTTAGTTAAGTATGAACGGATAAAGTTTTTAGTAGGATTAGAGAAGTTGAATTGTGATGTAAGTTTGTTAGAAAGAATGCACGGATTTACGGAATCAAAAGCTTTAGAGAAATCCAATAAAGCAACAAGAGTTACCTTATCTGCATCCATGGCATTCCGAATGTCATCAGAGACTTTTAAAAGTGCGCTTATACAGCTGTACCCAGAGCGGAAGCCAGACTGAAAGGGTGTTAGGAGTTTCCACCTCTCCAGATGCTCTTTTATGCCAGAGCTTAAAATAGTTTCAAAGGCTTTGGATAAAAACGGGAGAATAGCGACAGGTCTGTACTCAGTAGGACTTCCCTTTTTCGGGATAGGTATAATTTTGGCCTTTTGCCAGGGGGAGGGGTAATTAGATGTCATAAGGATAGTGTTGAAAGTATGCGTAATATGAGTCAGGATGATTGGGAGAAGTATTATAACAAAGTCTAGGTGTATATTGTCCAGACGGACGGATCTGCATTTTATTCCAAAAATAGCTGATCCAACTGATAACTCGTCAACTCGAGATATTGCAAATGCGCCATTATTATTATTATTTGTATTAAGAGGAACACGGTCACTGGTATTTTGGGGAGTCGAATTGGCAAACTTTTGATTTACTCGTAACTCGTCAAGATTAAAGTTATCGTTCACGAAAATAGTTTTATTACTAACCCAATTTCACGTACTTGTTTCCACAAAACCTTGGATGTGCGATCAGAATTAAATTTGGTGCTATAGTACATACGCTTAGCATATTTGATCATGTTGGTCACGAGATTTCTGCAAGCTTTAAATTCGTTATGCATTTCTACACAGCGAAACCGTTTCCATCGACGGTAAAGAAGATCTCTCTTTTCAATATTTCTTACAATTTCACTAGATAACCAAGGACAAGTTTTGTTACGAATGGCACGAGTTTTTATTGGGACATGTGTATTGAAGAGATTTCTTAAGCTTTCATTCAGGAACTCAACTTGTCTGTTGGTATCAGCTGTTGCGTAGATCGTTTGCCAAGCTATGTTTCTACAGTCATTAAATAAATTTTCAGTATCAATGGAACGAAAGTCACGATATTGAAAAGTTTGAGGGGGATCCGGGAGGGCAGAAATATTAAACGAAGCAAATACAAGATCATGGTGCGAGAACACGGGAACAGATAATTGACTATACAGTTTAACAAGGCTTTCATCACTGGTCAAAATAACATCTAACAATGACGGGGTACGGTTTGGCATGAAATGAGTTGGGTCTGTTGTATTTACAAAAAATAAGTTCGAGGATCTCATCAGAGAAAGCAGAGAGGAGCTAGAAGAGGTATTAGGTACTATCGATTCTGATCATAAATATAGTAACTTTTAGGGGTCTACGGGCAATATTAAGATATGTTACAAACTATGCGTTAAAATTAATATACCTTTAGAATAGGGTATAAATACCATATCGTTATGGAAGCAGTTTTTGTGTGTCTGTCCGTCCGTGTTCTGTCAACCCAACATTGGCTTAGTTTTCGTTGATTTACTTTGAAATTTTAAATGAACAATCGAATCTGGTGATTGCTACCACTTTAAGTGGGGGCTGGAGTTACAGCGCGGTTTTACGGCTAGACACAACCGATCATCAGACTCCATTTTGAAGTTATACTTCTTTTGGCGCATTGAGAGTAAAATTTTAATTGTAACGAAAGTATTGTAACGGAAGCAATGTAGCAGAAGCAATCGGATATCGGAACCTAATTCGCAATTATGGGATTTCGAAACCCAATTAGTTTGTCGCTATTTGCCAGATTGTCGAATTTTTGAATCTACACTGCCGCGGTTGGTCGAATTTCGGAACCCCCTTGCTTTCGTCATCAAAATGAAATGAGGTTTATTGTAAATTCACCTGGAATGTATATGGAAATTAATAGAATAAAGTCCGCGTATAATGCGAATGAAAATGTACGTTAAATGTATGTACTGTGTACAAGTTTATGCATGAAAATAAAATAAAAAGATGCTGGACGGTCAAAAAATGACTTCAAGCACACGCCCGAACATACCGAACTTCCAAAGGCAGTTCGCGCACAAGGGAATTGCAATCAAATCTAATGCCGCCAAAAATTTCGGAAAAATTATCGAAAAAACTTGGGAAAGTGTTGAAAGTTGTACTAAATACTCACATGAAAAGTATTAAATCCAGTCTGAATGGCCCTAACAAGGCTTATACAAGGCCCAACACATTTTTCAATTAACCAATAATATTGTTAAACGATATTTATTTGAGTTTTCAAATTTGAATTTTAAAATGCTCATAAATTTGAAAGTTTTTAACAATAAAAGTGGACGCGTTGGAAAAAATTAGTTCAAATTTGAGGTATCATTTTAAATTTTGAATGATGAGCATAAAAGTTCTCGTTAAATCGTTTGTACCAGGAACAAGTTTGTAGGATGGAAATTACCTCTTTCACATTCTTGGGTTCCTTTATCTCTCGTAAGGCGTTTGTTTTGTTAGGATCGACATGAATTCCATTTGAATCTAAAATGTGCCCGAGATACTTCACTTCACTGCAGCAAAAACGACATTTCTTTCTATTTGTTCGTAATTTAAATCGTTTGAACCGGTTAAATACGTTCTTCAAAAGTTTCTGAGCATACGAGTATTATTATATCATCTAAATATGCCAGTATAACCACATCACTTAGACCAATACGGAAACGATCGATTAATCTCTGGAAGGTAGCCTGTTGAATCTATACATCCCAGAAGGAGTCACAAATGCAGTTTTATCTCGATCTGCCTTATTCATACCGATTTGCCAATATCCAGATTGCAAATCATGTCTAGACATAAACTTAGAGCTCTTTGTTGCATGTAGCAAATCATCCATCCGGGGCAGAGGATATCTATCAGGAGTTGTTATCGAGTTCAATTTTCGATAATCAATGCATACCCTTATACCTCCGTCTTATTTAGGGACCAATACCACTGGGGCAGTCCATGGGGATTCGCACTCTTCGATAAAATTATTTTGGAGCATTTTTCCGATTTCGGCTTTAAGTTCAGCTTTCTTTGCTGGCGATAGCTTATATGGAATTGATACTATTGGTTCATGAGGGCCAGTGTCAATCTTATGTTCCCCAAACGGTGTAACATCCAGAATTTCGCCAAAAACTGCATCATGTTTTTGCAAAATATTCTCTAAAACTCCTTTCTGTTCCACAGAAAGTTGTGTTCCATCAGTATCACTTACATGCTTGAAATTTATCGCCATTAAAGAAATAAAACAGTTTTCCCTACGCATTTTGTTTATATATATTTTGGACTATCGAACAGGTTACTTCTTAAATCGGTTGCCAATTTTGATAGTGCATATTGTTGATAGACAATTTTGTTGACTGCACCTACCATCAGCTAACGATATTGCACACATAACTTTCTGGAAAACGCATCTTCTCTCTGTCATAATTTTCTTGAGGTTAACGCTGGCGACACTGGTTCTTGCAGCTGAATCCAAGCATGCTTCACCTTGCAGATTGAATAATTCCATTTGGACAATAGGTACTTCTCTTCCGAGTATTGTGGTGGATAGAGAAAAGACACGTACGCTAAGCTGTCAGCATTTTTATTTCGACATGTTGGACAATTGGCTCTAGCAACACCAGCAGCTCCACACCCATAACATGCGAATTTTGTATTTTCAGACACGCTTTTCTGTCTATTCTGCTTTTTGAAACAGTCCTCAATTACATGACCATGTTTCCCACAAAACGTACACTTAATTTTATCTGTGGCTCCTTCCTTTACTGTAGGACGATCACTTTTTTGATTTTCTGATAGCATAAATTCTGCTTCTCTGGCTTCTTTGAGCCACGTTTGAAATGTAATGCACCTTTCTTTTGGCACGCGGTCCCGGATGTGCAGGCTAAGAAGTCCGTACACCATGTTAAGCTGTGTTGCTTCCGTGAGCTCATCACTTAGTTGTGAGAAAAGTGCACGTTTCTTACAAATGAATGTATCTGTCGGCTCGTTTCTTTGCTGTTTTGCAGAAAAGATCTCTGCATAGATTCGCCATGCTAGTTTTGGAGGAGAAAACGCACTCCAAATGAGTTTCACTGCTTCATCGAAAGTCTTAACACCAGTTTTGACTCCAATCCATCAATTAGCGGCGTGGCTTTCAAGCACGATTGGAAGACCATTGAACGCATCACTGTCACTAAATTTTTCAATATTTTTAAACACTGTTATGGCTGCTATAAACCCTTCTACCTTGGCAGGATCTCGCTCTCCATTGAAACGTGCTGTACAACTGGTAAATTATCCTGACCTTACACGGTTTTGAGACATAGCTGCCAAAATTTGTTGAAATTCTTCATCTGTGAACACCGCCATTCCTGAAGAATTTGAAGTCCTTTCAAAAATGCGTTTACTTCTTCGTAGATCCGTTGCAATTTTGTAAATGTCTTTTAAGCAAAAAAAAATTTGCCACTAGTTGGGCGCCAATTGTAGCGTTTGAGATTCTTGTAAATGCTTTATTTTTGGAAAAAAGAAACTTCACTTCATAGGCTTTACTAAAATTAACAGGGTAAGTATTAAAAACTACTTTTCTCTAACAGTAAGAACAGAAAAATTCAATGCTGTACTTTACAGTTCAAGGATCAATCAAGGTTCAAGGATCAATCAAGATCACGGAGATCCACACGATACTACCGCTTTGCTACCGGTCCAAGGATCAATGATGATCACATAGGCCCAAATAGGTTCGCACTACCTTTCCTGGCTCACTGCCAGAACACGAACGTATTTGTACTGGGGATACAACCCCTTTTATACTTAATTTGGAGTACAAAGTCCATCAACGATCATTTAACATATTTGTATATATGTACTTATAATCTTTCAAAGGATCGCAACAAAGTGTCGTCGTCCATTGCTTTTGCTTAATACTGTCAATGTGCATGACAGTTATAAAAAAGAGGACAATACAGTGTTTTGGACAAGAAAATACTTATAGTGTATGTTACAAGAAAATTGACTATGAATCTTATATTATTAATTATATATGTATGCTTATAAAAGGCTGCTACAAGACAAAAATTAATTTGTCATACATTTTTATTAAAAATTAAATAGGAACTTCATCTGTGTTACGCTAAGATATTTTTGCTTGTTGTTCGCGTATTTACCAGACAATCTCGATTGAGGTTTCTTATCTTAACCTTTCCTTTGACAACTTCATCCGTTGAAAGATCATTTTACACTCTTAAAAGAATCAAAACTTATCTTAGAACAAAAAAACAGGTTGACAAATCTTTCTTTTAATTTCTATATTTTATTATGTATATTATAATATAATAAAATATACAATATTTTTGTTTAAGTGTTTTTTTGTTGAATAAAAAAAATGACTTAAGACACGTTTATTTATAGAAAATGTAAGAAGAATATTTTTAAAAAAAAGTCGAGAAGAATTAGTCTTGAATTTAAGTAAAATAATGAAGGTACTTATCAAAAAGTAATTTATATTTTTTTTAAGTGATGAAGAATTGGTTTTTGTTTTATAAATAAAATCTAAATGTAAAAAAAAACCTTATGAAGCCAATTTGTTCTTTTAGCCTGAAAAATTCGTATTGTTAAATAAACTTGCTTAAAACGATGTAAACGTTATTTTTTTATTTAATATCAAAATTTCTTTTCACTGGTAAAAATTATCTTAACAGCTATAGCAATTAAAACTTCACTGAACGACTACACATTTTTGGCATGTGTCGCTAGTGGTATTGGCAATTGGTGACGAAACGACTTGATGCAGCAATTGTCAATGCGCGGAAATTTCATTGCGTTCTGTGAAAATTCAAGGCGAAAATGCAGAGAGGACGAGAATTAAATGGAAAGTTGACAAAGGTGGTCCTGCTGACCCAACTCGAATTCCGCGTGTTTGTCGCTGAGTGGGTATGCCGCCAAACCAGAACTTCAAACATCCCAAATCCTGCCAAATTGACAGCACCAATAGCGTTGAATCAAATCCACATGGTTAAGGTGAGCCACACATTGGAGAAAATTCCAAAACCTCTTCCTCGACGACATTGCCATAAACATGCCTCAATCAAATGCAAGAAATGCGACGTCGTTTTTCACCAAGAATGTTTCAATATGTTCCACAATATGTAAATATGTAATCGCAATGGCCTTTTCCATCAATAGTAGATTGCTTTCACACAATAAAAAAATGTCTGGTTTATTTGTTCAATTTGCATTTGCACCGGTATGGTCGGGTGGTCGTTTACTCGACTGCCGATCCGTTTTTAAAAAGATGGCGGAGCACTTCCATATTCAACTATGCTCGGTGCCGGGGAATTTAGGCATTCCGGGAATATAAGACGGTTAAACTCGCCAAAGAAGGAACAAAATTTCCTTATTTTTCTTTAAAATGTAACCTTGGTATTCCAATAGCTACATGCAGACGCATGATTAAGCAATGTACAATCGAAAGAACAAACCTCATGTGGACGAGTTGTACAACATATATAGCGACAAAGCAGATCTGGCCAAAACTGGACCTACCACGCTCTAAGTATTTAATTGCGCTAAATCGACTGCATATTAGCTACGTTCTAGGTGCCATCACTGAGCACTGTCTCATAGGCAAGCACGCATGAAGGCTTGGTATTTATTCGAACGATTTGTGCAGAAGCTGCATGGTTGAGGAGGAGGAGGAGACCACACCTCGATATCTTTGTACATGCTCTGCTCTCTTATTTCAAAGAAAGCTCCATCTGCGAGCCTTCTTACTTAGTGATCTTAACGACTAAGCTACCACTGATGCTAGCAGTCTATCTCTAAATGGAAAGGGTGATCATTTCCCTTAGTTTCACGTGGTGTCACAATGGACTTAATACTGGGCTAAGTGTTTTGGCTTATATAGCTCGCAGCCACATCATCCTTACATAACCTAACCTTGGCGGTGGGATTTGAATGCCAGCCCTTAAATGCTCTGCTCTTTGCAACTATATCTTGTAGCATTTTTTGTTGAAACAGTGTTTTTTAGATTCAAAATTTTTCGTCAGATGCGAAAATGGCACTGTTCAATGCCAAGAGGAGTCAGTTAGGTAATTCCTTCGGGGCAAATTTTGGCATATGTCAACCTTCGAGAGTGTACTTCTGTAGCTCGAAAATGGTCTTAGTTACCCGAAGAAGAAAAGAGATTTAGAGTGAATATTTTCAAATTTTGAACTGAGTTAGTTTGTCTGAGCCCTAAGTCTTAGCTCGTGTAAAGTTTTGTGTTTGATGCAATTTGTATAGATTGTTTTTTGTAGATTGTGTGTATCATCATTTTTATCGAACGGTATCTGCAATAAACTGGACATCCACGACAATGTCGCTAATAGCGTTTTCCTCTTAATATCACAACGAACGTAATTACAGAACGTTTAATGTGTTTTGTTTCCTGACATTGTATTCAGATTCTCGCATAACCTTCTTTAGCTACGTCTTTTAATGGCATTCATAACATTCCTTTAAGCCCTTTCATTGCACTCTCTACTCCTCAGACATAGAGAGGCACTTCACAATCTCATGTATTTGTCTAATGGAAAAATGTACGAATGTCACTTCTGGGGATTTTACGAAATTTACAACAAACAATTCCAACGCCCTCCGGTCGGTACACATCACTGTGTATAAGTTCTTAACAAAAAACAGGCGCTCCTTCCTGGATCCCGATTCCCCCATTCACCATTCCAATTTGGGGCATGAACATCCGAAAAATTCAGAGTGGTAATCTGTGTGCTTCTGTATCCTTCGAGATATCGTCACATCCTCATCGACATATGCCAACGCATGTATACAGTCTGAGTACGAGGGTATCGGGTATGGGATGTCTTCTTATTTCCATGGGAAACTCTCACATCAGCCGTTAGCAATACCGGGGACAAGATTTAAAAATTATGTACGCGTACCCCTTGAACACGCGGTTCACACCACCCAATTCACCGACAAGGTTGACTCTGCTTTCTTGCGCGTCTGACTCTGTCTCTGGCTATGGCTATGGCTCCTCACCGTCACCATAATACCATCTCCCAACAACATCAGAAGCAATAATAAAACCCGAGAATGTAGGGCTTACTTGTATGGTTCACTCAAGGATCCAACTAGAGAGCATGTGATGTGAAAATGGCTGTTTGCTGTTTCGGGTGTTGGATGGGCGGTGGGCGATGAATCCGGCTACTAAACTGTAATGACAAAGGGTATGTTAATGTTGCTTTAATATTCAGTGGCAAGCAAATTCCATTTCGCTTGTAATTTCCCTTTATGGGCGAAATGGAATTTATCCAGAGATGAGTAATGCGTTCACATCTACGTATAACATCATTCTTATACGTGTAATGCGGTGAAGGATATCACAGGATGAGTTTTTGGGATACTTGCTTAAATGTTTTTTTTGTACCTACTTTTGTTTCCTGTTTTGTTGGCATAATAATTCGAGAGGAGCACCTTTGTATTGCGATGAAAGGGTTCAGATTCAGATACATTAACCATACCCACTTAAAGTGAGTATTGTCGTTATCCTTGTAGCGGCAATAATTAAAGAATGATAAATAAACCATCGACTGGGAGGGGTGCCTTTGTATAATGTACTTTCATACTGAGTTAGACTATAGTTTTTTTTTTTGCGTTTTGTTTCATTAAAATTTTGAAAGAAGTGTAGGTACCACACATAAGTCCCCCAACGACGCACGTGGCAACTCATTGCTCTCACAAAAGGGTAAGCTATGTTACAGCTACTCATAAGTTAGTACCTTAATTGTGTTTTATGGTTGAAGCTGCTATGACTTAAGTGGATTCGTGACGAGGTATGTTACGATTTAAAGTGCATGGAATGAGGAGAAATGCCTGTACAGTTTGAGTTTGCGGGAATTAAGTACTTCACAAGCTAATTATTAACTCGTTTTAAAAGTCTCAAATGTTAAGAGTTATCTAAATGCCTAGTGGAGTTAAGCTTTCAACACCTTGAGGAATTGGCATGCATAAAGATGTCCGCATACTTACAGTAACTTCATGAAAACAGGGGAAATAGCTGTTCAGAGATTCATGAGATTCTATCTACCTCGAATCTGGCACTACTCTGTTATAGGGAGATGGAAAACGACACCCTTGAGAATGAAAATTATAATAACACATAAATTTATCCTGTCTCCCTTCTTCCCTTCCATATTTTCCCCGAAAGGCATGAGTTAAACACTTACATACTTACAAAATGAGCTACCTTCCGAGCCATGAAGATGAAGAGTCCTTGCCCGATATCCTATAGCCTTTTGTCCTCTACGATCCCATGCATGCTGTTTTGCTAAGACCAAGAGCCCTCCGAAATGGTTTGGCCATTTTTACGTGGAAAAATATTTGATTTAAATAAATAAATTTAAATCAACTTTTGTAAGTTGTAACTATGGAAAAGTACTCAACGTAAATTCAAAGTGCCATATGCCAATATTTTTCTTAAATTTAATTTCGAAATGCCATTCACGTACTAAGTGCAGCATAGTTAATTCAAATTTTTTTTAACGACATGTTGCGTAATTATTTGTATGTCCAGATTTAGTGGTACAATTATATAGGGTGTTTTTTAATTCAATGGAAAAACCAAATTTTGGTTTTATTGGCTCACAAATTTGTTGGCAAATAATGTTTAAAAATAATTTCTGACATACGGCCTCCGCGACTGCGCCTTATGAACGCCATCCTGTCGGTTCAATACTGCACCATTTTTCGAGCATACCAGGTATTATTTCGTCAATAGTGCGTCGAATGTTGGCTTCTAAGTGATCGTCGCTGGTTTATCAGCATAGACCAGAGATTTGACGTATCCCACAAAAAGTAGTCCAAAGGTGTCAAATCACAGGAACGAGGTGGCCAATTCACAGGTCAATTTCTAGAGATGATTCGGTTACCAAATGTTTGGCTCAACAAAGTATGTCATGTTGCGCTGCCTTGTTGGATCCATTTCTCCTCCAAATGATTTCCAATGACATGAGGAATAAAAAAATCACGAATCATTTGCCTGTAGCGTTCGCCATTCACGGTAACGTTTGGTGGATATAAAGACAAATGGGCCAATGACGCCTTCGTCATGTAAACCACACCAGACAGTGATTTTTTCGGGATATAACGGAGAGAGTCTCATGAGGATTGTGCTCACTCCAAAAACGACAATTCTGCTTATTTACAAACCCGTGAAGCCAGAAGTGAGCCTCATCGCTGAAGATGAGTTGACGATAAAAATATGGTTCAACTTCCAGTTGATTCTCAGCTCATTCACAGAACACACGACGCAATTGATGGTCCGCTGACTTTAATTCTTGCCCCAGTTGGATCTTATATGGATCTAGGCCAAGATCTTTCCTCAAAATTTTCCAAGTAGTGGACGGGCAGAGACCGAGTTGCTGTCGGATCGATAAATTCGGGTCCTCTCTCACACTCGCGTCTACACCGACGATTACTTTTTCTGAACGCACGGTACGGGCTCGATTTGGATGAATATTATCACAAAGAGTAAATGTGGTCATGACTCGATCCATAGTATTGCGTATAAGCTGCTCAGATGGACGATTATCGAGCGTGAATTTTGGAAATAAATTTTCACGATTAGTAAACGTTGTTCTGGTGTAAGTCTTTCCAGGGTGATTTGCCAAAGTATACTGAAGAAAAAGTCAAACACACTTTATTAGTATGACAGCTAGTTTGACAGTTATCCATATCAGAAGTTCTATACCTCTATAAAAAACCAATACCAATATAAGCTCTGTATTTTAACTTTACTTCTTATAATACGCACCAATAAAAATTCAAATTTCTTTATGGCTTTTGTCAGTTAACCCTCGTGTTTACAACCACATACCCGGGTCTGTTTTTCATTTTCAGATTGATATATGTATTTTGATTTCTAGGTGCCGTATCGACTTGAAATTTTCAAAAGCTTCCTGAAATATTGTTTCTTATCATATTCGGAAAAAAAATAAAATTTTTCTTTTTGGTCCAAAATTTACAACTAGTTTTTGCGATTTACCACTGCTATCTATAGCCAACACACCCGGGTGTGCATAAAAAAAAGTGTGTAAATTGTTAGTTAGAAATGCTGAAAAGCGCTTTTGTTTCATTATAAATTCTTATTTTTTATTCATTTGACATTATTTGTATACCCTATTCTAGGGGTATATTAATTTTGACGCATAGTTTGTAACATACCTTAATATTGCCCGTAGACCCCTAAAAGTTACTATATTTATGATCAGCATCGATAGTAATGTCGATCTAGCCATGTCCGTCAGTCCGTCCGTCCGTCCGTCCGTCGGCAAAAATTAGGCCTTTAAACTGGACCTAGAGAGCTGAAATTTTAACCATATACTCTCTAGGGTCCCGAAATAATCAAGTTTACGAATTTTTGAAATCCGCCCACAGACACGCCCACAAACTCAAAAAAAAAACAAAATTTTGGAAAAAATCGAATTTTGAGCTAGGAAGCTGAAATTTTGTATATATGATCTATGACCCCTAAAACTGCTCGGGATATAAAATTTTCAAAATCCGCCCACTGCCACGCCCACAAAAAAATAAAACAATTTTATTGAAAATCCAAAGTTTGAGCTAGGGAGCTGAAATTTATAATATATGCTCTCTATGTGCCCTTTATGCTCATGTGTAAATATTTTCAAAATCCGCCCACTGGCACGCCCACAATTATTATTATTTTTTTTTTTTTGAAAATTCAAAGTGAGCTAGGGAGCTGAAATTTATAATATATACTCTCTAGGGGCCCTTTATGCTCATGTGTTAATTTTTTTTAAATCCGCTTACCGACACGCCCACAATTAAATAAAACAATTTTATTGAAACACCCAAGTTTGAGCTAGGGAGCGTTTTTTTGATAAAATCCTTTAAATGTTGTATAACAAAATATGTAGAGCGTTCTTAACAATTCAACCATACTTAAACTTTTGTCACGCCCACTTATGTTTTTACTTTGTTTGGAAAAAAAGGAAAATATTAAATTTTTTTTGAAAAAAAATTGTTTTTTTAGGATAGACATCTATCACATTCTACTGAATGTTCAGCACAAACTCGCTTTTTGCATTCTTTGCAGTCTTTTCGTGTTGGTCTTCCTCTGGGACCTAGGTAACAATTTCCCTTCTGCTTGATTCTGCCAGAATTGTCACGTTCTTCTTGAGCCCTTATTGGAAGATTTTCAACAGTCGGTGTTACTGGGGGCCCAACATACTTTCAATTCCACTACGTGATGCAAAATTTCGTCCACTCAACTGCTGTACCTTCTACGGTTTGTTGATGTCTTCAAGTGTGGATTATTTTCCATGTAGATCACGAATGCTGCAAATGCAGCCACATCCACAATGTTATAAAAAAAAGAAGCTAAAGGCCATCTGTTCGTTCTTCTCTTTGTTGTATATTCACCAAGGCATTTGTCCATATTGTCAACACCTCCTTTGCATCTGTTGTAATCGAGTATCATTTTTGGCTTTCTTTTAGGACCTTCAATTTCGATACCTACTATAATGGGAAGTGGAAAGAAGCACAACCGACTTGTTCTTTTTTGGAATATATGAACATTGAACACATACTTATGTTGCTGCTGAATCCAAAGATTGATTATTCTACTGCTCTTTCGGATTAGAAAATGCGGCTGCTACAAAAGTACGTTTTTTGTTTACAGTGTCTAATATTGAAAAATTGTAGTCTAACATCAAAGTAGAAGCCAAATTATAGCTTGTGAAAAAGTTGTCACATTCGATGATTCGAGCACTTCCACGGAACAGATTGCAACACAAAACTACCACTCGTTCACCTTGATTTTTTCTCTTTCTACAGAAGGTGCCATACCAGTATAGATTTGTCCTTTGACTGGATAGGAAGTAATAGCATCACATACCCACCAAACCTTAATTCCATACTTGGACGGTTTTGAAGGTATGTATTGAGTGAATCCGGTGCCACCAAAAAATGCCGCTTACTTCTTGAAATATTTCTCTAAAATGCGTTGCGTGAAAAATAAAAGGGTACAAAGACGTTCTTATTTTTATCCAAAATACCGCAACCAATGTAACAAGAGAAAACACGTCAAACAGTTCTAAGACACAATTCGTAGAAACACAAACAACTCCTTCCGACGCCCGTGTACTTACAAAAATGTATGGGACACCCGGGTATGTTGGGTGTATGTTTATGTATAATTTGTTGGCTGTAGACACAAGGGTTAAGGCTTTTTAAGGAATGTGACTTGTAAAAGCTTTTGCCTGAGCACTGTAAAAAACACCACAAAGGCAAGGGTTTAAGGGTTTTATTCATTCAGTTCGCAAGTGGATCATCAAAGTGATCTTATGTGAGTAATTCCTGGCTTCTTAATAGAATGTCACATTTGTTTTTTTTTTCTGCACAACCTACTCCTTGTGTACATTCTGTGGCTTTTGCCGTTGGAATTGCGATAGGATTGGGGAGCATATTATATTTTGTAAGTTTTTTGTGATAAGCCCTCATTATACTCGAAAATAAATTGAAGTTGTTTATAACGAAACTATTTGTGTTTTATTTCAGGAACCCGCTCTACAAAGTGGTTTCATAATATAATCAATTTTTTACCAACATGAGCATATGGAACCAAATTATGGGCTTGTTCCAAAAAGAATTATAGACATAATACAAAGGTTCGAAAATAAAGTGCTTTGAAATATAATAAATGCACCTTGGTTCATAAGAAACACAGACCTTCACCGAGACTTGAAGGTAGAAAGTGTATACATATTCGGAAATTTTGAAACATGCAAACAAGCACAAAGAAAATATAGAAGAGATACGAAGATAGAACTACGAAGGCTTAAAAAAATAAAAATTTGGCTTAACTTTAAGCTGTAAGCGAAAAAGAAAACTTAACATATATAATATATAGAGCACATCCGAAACAGATAGACTCCAGGAGGTATCAGTATCTTCTGAAGATTTCCCCTTAAGCAAAGTATCCTGCTCGCGCAAAACTTTTGCTCCTATACAAAATTTTTTACAAAGATAAAATTTACCGAAGCAGTTTAGCAAAGCAGTGTCCTGCTCGCACGTTAAGTTATTACTTTCATGTAGATGGGCCGCACATAATCCTACTCGCGTATATCAACATTTAATTTTATACGTAGTACACAACGAAATGTCTTCACTTTTTTATCTCGAAAATTGAATGTCCGGTACATCGTAGTCAAATTTTTCACATTCGGATCTTGTATCCTGAAGCAACGATTCTTCAATGGAAATGGAATATCTCGATTATTACCTTGAAGAAACAGAAAAAATGCAAGAAAAACAACTACATTCAATTTAAACAACAGCAATGACTTCAGCTGCCGCACTTATAACTAAATCTTCTTTAATGTTTTGTTTATCCATTTTAAATTAATTTTGCGACTTTGATAACTTGCACTTTTGTCTCATCTATATCCTGCATAGAAAATTATGTGAGCATTTATCCTTGGTGTGGAGAGAATAATCGGAGACCAGGGTCGCTCAATTTTAGATACTGGGCTTTACTGTAAAAAATAATAATAAAAAAAGAATGTTTTGTCCATTTCCGATCGGAAAGAACCCGGAGCTAGAGTATGGAAAGAGTTCGTAAGAAAATTTAACGCAAAAGGTCCTCTAGTAATAAAAAATCAATAGATAACCAAGTATATGCACGATCTTATAGCGTATTTCCTAATATAAACACTATAATAATGTCACAACTCAAAATAAAAACATAGGGGCGGGCTACAGTCCGATTGGGCGAGCTGTTGGATACCCTATTCTTATTCCTATATCTCATAAGTGGGCGTGACAAAAATTTAAAGGATTTTATCGAAAAAACTAAGCTTTTGTAAATAAAAACGCTCCCTAGCTCAAACTTTGGTTTTTCAATAAAATTGTTTTATTTAATTGTGGGCGTGTCAGTAGGCGGATTTAAAAAAAATTTAAGTATGAGCATAAAGGGCACCTAGAGAGTATATACTATAAATTTCAGCTCCCTAGCTCAAACTTTGGACTTTCAAAAATAAAAAAAAAATAATTGTGGGCGTGTCAGTAGGCGGGTTTTGAAAATATTTACACATGAGCATAAAGGGCCCCTAGAGAGTATATATTAAAAATTTCAGCTCCCTAGCTCAAATTTTGGTTTTTCAAAAAAAATATTGTATTTAATTGTGGGCGTGTCAGTCGGCGGATTTTGAAAATTTTATGTCCCAAGCAGTTTTAGGGGCCAAAGATCATATATAAAAAATTTCAGCTTTCTAGCTCAAAATTCAATTTTTCCCAAAATTTGTTTTATTTAATTGTGGGCGTGTCAGTGGGCGGATTTTGAAAATTTTATGTCCCAATCAGTTTTATGGGCCATAGATCATATATAAAAAATTTCAGCTCTCTAGCTCAAAATTCGATTTTTTCCAAAATTTTGTTTTTTTGAGTTTGTGGGCGTGTCTGTGGGCGAATTTCAAAAATTCTTAAACTTGATTATTTCGGGACCCTAGAGAGTATATGGTTAAAATTTCAGCTCTCTAGGTCCAGTTTAAAGGCCTAATTTTTGCCGACGGACGGACGGACGGACATGGCTAGATCGACATTACTATCGATGCTGATCATAAATATAGTAACTTTTAGGGGTCTACGGGCAATATTAAGGTATGTTACAAACTATGCGTCAAAATTAATATACCCCTAGAATAGGGTATAAAGAGGAATATCAGAAGGATTTTTTTTTTTTTTTTTATAGTAAGCACTAAAGGGATTTGTTGGGACCCTTATAATGTATTAGCTACACAGCGCGGGCATTAGGGAAATTAGGGTGAGACGAAAAGGAGAGATGCCGATGCACGTCGGTTTTGAATCTTTGTAGGAAAAATGGAGCGGGGAAGAGCATTCCACATTCGTGTTGTACGGCTGAGGAAATTTCTTTGAACTTCACTGTACATCCGAACACAGGCTTGAGGGTGAACTGATGAGCATTCCTTGCATGACGGGTATTGCGGTTGAAATGTTCAAGGGGAGGAATGCAACTGGCAATTTCGTTTGAGCACTTATGGTGGAAATAACGATAAAACAACGAAAGCTAGGAGACATTACGACGATGACTAAGAGAGTCAATCGATCTCGCGATGTCTCGGTCGCCAATGAGTTTTATCGCGCGTTGTTGGATCCTGTCAAGTAACTCCAAATAAGTTATTGGTGCACCGGACCAGATATGAGCGTTGTACTCGAATTTCGGGCGAATAAACGCCTTTAAATTGTAGCCAGATCAGAAGGGGTGAAATATTTCTTACAACGCTTAAGGAAGCCTAGACATTTCGCGGCGTTTTTGGCGACATCGAATATGTGGTCATTCCAACGAAGGTTGTCATTAACACACATACCGAGAAAGTCTTTCGGTTTCAGCGATGTAAGTGCCATTCATAGATAATGGCAGTGTGTGTGGGTTTTGCTTTAATGACAGGAGACAGCATTGTGTTTTGGAAGCATTAAATTCCACTCTATTGGTTTTACCCCACTGAGTTATGCTTTTATGATCGGAATTTAATGAGCTTAACATAAGTTGCTGTTCCAGTTCCACACCCGAAGATGAGGGGCGTGACCCAAGAAACGAATATGAGAAGCTGAGGGTAGTGTCATCAGCAAAGGAATGGATTGGATTAGAAGTAACAGACAGTAGATCATTTATAAAAATGAGAAAGAGAGTCGGGGACAGAACAGAGCCTTGGGGGACACCAGCATTCATTTGGTGAGTTGCAGACTTGAAACCGTCCAAAACAACTTGAATTGAACGGTCCGAAAGGTAATTTCTAATCCATTGAAGAAGAGTATCATCGATTCCAAATGTACGCATTTTCGACAAGAGAGCTTGATGCCAAACTCTGTCAAATGCCTTTGAAATATCGAGCGCAGCAATCTTACTTTCACCACCCTGATGAAGAGATTGGTTCCACTTTTCGGTTAGATATGTCATCAAATCACCAGTGGACCTGTTGCTGCGAAAACCATACTGCCGGTCATTAAGAAGTTTTCGCGATTCAAGATATTTCATTAGCTGACGGTTTATCAGCGTTTCCATGACCTTAGAAAGAAGGGACGTAAGTGCAATAGGTCGGTAGGAGGAGGGAGAAGAAGATTCGCTTTTGTGGTACAGGCTGGACAAATGCTGTTTTCCATCTTCCCGGGAAGATTCCTGAAGAATAGGACAGATGGAAAAGCTTACGCAATGGTTTTGCCAGCGAAGAAGAACACCTCTTCAGAACGATAGGGGAAATACCATATGGGCCAGCGGATTTGTGAACGTCAAGATCTTGAAGTACTCTAGCCACTGTACGAGTGCGAAAGTGGATTGGTCCCATAGAGAATTCTACGCGCTCGAGTACAGGGGGAGACAAAGCACAATCTGGGAGCGTTGAGCTGACTGCAAAGTGAGCAGCAAGCAGATTGGCCTTATCTGTAGAGCTGACAGCTGGAATGTCGTTGTAAATGAGTGTCGGGATAGATGACGAGGCCGAATTCTTGATTTTTTTAACAAATGACCAAAAGTTTTTACTACCAGTGGGACTTTGTAGTATTTTTTGCCTCAACTTTTGGTCATAGGAGAATTTGACACGATTAATGTGGGCATTGCAGTCATTTCTGGCTGGTTTAAACTTTTTACGGCTGTCCTCAGATGGGTTGGCTTTGAATAGCCGAAAACTTACCTCTTTTAACCTGATAGCCTTTTTGCAGCTCGAGTCACACCACGCGTTAACCTTGGGTTTGATACTTTTAATCCTGTTAGGGATAAAAGACTTCATACCCAGGTGAATTAAGTTTGTGACCATATCAGCAGCAGCATCCACGTCGCTGGCGAGGAAGCACAGCGACCAGTTAAAACTCTTAAAGAAACCGTTAAGTTTTTCCCAATTGGCTTTTTCGTACTGCCATACGGTTCTTTTAGAAGTTTGTTGAATATGTCATTTCGTCATCTAATTACAAATTGTACCATAATTATCTAAGTACAATACAAAATTTTATTCGATACGCAGTGCTTCGTTGCACATTAAAACATCATCACAATGAGATTATTTGATTATTCGATAGCGTATGGAAGTAACTCACTCGTGCAGTGGCGAAGAGTGGGTTGGGGCCGCCCGAGGCAGACGCAATTTATGCAGCCTCTAGTAATTTTTTCACACACAAAACAAAAAAAAAGTTGTCTACGGTTTCAACCAGTTTTACCTACACCTGTATGTCAATAAACTTCGTAAAATTTCTCTTCAAAATTTTGTCAACTGTTGTCCGTACTGCTTTTTAGCAAGTTAAGTAAAAAATTAAGCCGCAAACTTAAATTATCTAATTTAAAATTCTGCAGAAAAACAGAATTCGATGATTTTTTGTAATTTATTTTCTATTTATTTTATTTTTTTCTTTAACTTTTTAAAATCTTTAAATTTATTACAGTAAATTATATTGCATTAAATTACGAACGAGCTGTTGAAATGTTTGCTGTATTTCAGCACTGACTCTGTCTAAGGAAGAAAACAATTTTCGTCGCAGTTCATTTTCATAGGATAAGCAGCATCTATATTTCCGTCACCAAAAATATGTTTTTTTTTATTTTCCTCGGACGTTCTATTAAAATTCCAAGTTTTTGACATAAATTTTAAGCATAAGTAAAAGCACCGTTTACCAATTCATCTCGTTTTTCTGTAAGGAAGATCTGTAATGCCATTGTTTTTTTGAGTTTTTTGATGAAGATTGAGTCCTTCTGTTTGCAAGTATATTTGGATATCATTAACTTCTCGTCTCTTAGTCCAACCTATGTCCCAGCATGTTCTCGTAGTAGTCCCTCTGTACTTGATATGTTTGTCAGTAATGTTTTTAGCCACAACAGAACACAACCGGTATCTTTAAACGCGCTAAGCTCTGATCACAACCCAGTATTTTGCCGACTTCTTTGGTCAAGGGAGAAAAAAAGTTCAATATGTTCAAGATTTTAAAAATGCCGATTGGGCGCGTTATCAAACAGAAATTAAATTAAGATGGAGAAATGTTCCGATGAATCTAGAAAATGTTTCTTGTAGACAAGACGTGGACGCTATCGTGAACGATTTTATTACTCAAATGTTAAACGCTATTGAAAAGTCTGTTCCAAAAGTTCCAAAAAGAAATTTTTGTGCAAAACTTCCCCTCCATGTCTTGGAACTTATTAAGCTAAGAAACAAATGGAGACGAGATTGGCAGAAATATCGACAGCCCCCGTTCAGATACTTGGTACTACATCTAAATACTTTAATAACGAAACATATTTCAGAGTATCGTAATAAGGAATGGAATTTTAAACTGAACTCGCTTGAAAAAAATGCAAAGCCTTTTTGGAATATAGTTAAAGTAGTTAGGAATAAAAATAGGCAATTACCCTTTCTCAAAAATTCTGTGACCACCTTCTTTGCAGACATAGAGAAAGCAAATGCACTTGCATTACATTTTTCCAAAAACCATACTATGTGGAGCAACCTGGGTGATCAAGTCACAATCGATATAGTGAACAACACTATGCAAAACTTTTTGGCGGACAGTTCCAACCAAATATCTTCTGTTGTCAATGTAATAACTTACAAGTAAGAAAAACAGGAGGTCTCGATATGAACTGTTGGATACCCTATTCTTATTCCTATCCCTCATAAGTGGGCGTGACAAAAGTCTAAGTATGGTTGAATTGTTAAGAACGCTCTACATATTTTGTTATATAACATTTAAAGGATTTAATCAAAAAAAACGCTCCCTAGCTCAAACTTGGGTGTTTCAATAAAATTGTTTTATTTAATTGTGGGCGTGTCAGTAGGCGGATTTAAAAAAAATTACCACATGAGCATAAAGGGCCCCTAGAGAGTATATATTATAAATTTCAGCTCCCTAGCTCACTTTGAATTTTCAAAAAAAAAAAAAATAATAATAATTGTGGTCGTGCCAGTGGACGGATTTTGAAAATATTTACACATGAGCATAAAGGGCCCATAGAGAGTATATATTATAAATTTCAGCTCCCTAGCTCAAACTTTGGATTTTAAAAAAAATTGTTTTATTTATTTGTGGGCGTGTCAGTGGGCAGATTTTGAAAAAAATGTATGCCGAGCAGTTTCAGGAGTCATAGATCATATATAAAAAATTTCAGCTTTCTAGCTCAAAATTCGATTTTTTCCAAAATTTTGTTTTTTTGAGTTTGCGGCCGTGTCTGTGGGCGGATTTCAAAAATTCGTAAACTTGATTATTTCGGGACCCTAGAGAGTATATGGTTAAAATTTCAGCTCTCTAGGTCCAGTTTAAAGGCCTAATTTTTTCCGACGGACGGACATGGCTAGATCGACATTACTATCGATGCTGATCATAAATATAGTAACTTTTAGGGGTCTACGGGCAATATTAATGTATATTACAAACTATGCGTCAAAATTAATATACCCCTAGAATAGGGTATAAAAATATATATATTAAGAATCGCCATACGATCGGAATAAAGTTTATAACATTCCTTATAAACGCATGTATTAAAATGGAATATTTTCCTGACGCATTGAAATTAGCCAAGGTAGTCCCTATAATTAAGGTTGGAAAGCCCCCCGAAAATCCGAAGAGTTACAGGCCAATAAGCTTACTTAGTAATCTAAGCAAAATTTATGAAAAAGTTCTTAAAGAAGCAATGTTAAAACGTCATATCAGTGATAATAATATATATCCTAATGAACAATTTGGGTTCAGGCGTCTGCATAACACTTCTCATCAGGTGCTTAGAAGATGTAACCATGTCAAGAGAAATCGGGTAGTGGGCAGATCTACGGGAATGGTTCTAATTGATATAGAAAAGGCATTCGACACTGTTTGGCATGAGGGCCTTTTATATAAATTAATAAATTTCCGCTTTCCGCCTTACATTTGTAAAATTGTCCAAAGTTTCCTCTCTCGTCGTAGTTTCAAAGTCCACGTCAATAGTGGTGTCTCTGATTTGATATTTTTTCGTTCGGGTGTGCCACAAGGTTCAGTTCTTGACCCAATTTCGTTTAACCTGTATACATCAGACTTTCCCAAATTACCTGAATGTCATACTGCAATATTTGCAGATGATACTGCGATATTTTCTTCTCATGAATTCGCTCTTAATATTGAGAGGAATCTTACAAATGCGATGAAAATATTGGAAAAATATTACAGCAAATGGAAAATTAAACTAAATGAGGAAAAAACGCAGGCCATCTTTTTCACACGAAAAAGAAAACCCTGTTTTCTTCCCAATAGTCAGTTGCAGACAAATAGATCATTTATTAATTGGAAGCCCTCTGTCCGATATTTGGGAATATATCTAGATACAAAACTTACATTTAACGAACATATCAATAAGACACTTAAAAAGATAGGTATTGCAATCAAAATATTATACCCTTTTATAAACAGGAAATCATTACTTTCAGACAATATTCTGCTTTATGGTTGCCATGTATGGGGTAACTGTTCAAAATGTCATATTAAAAAATCACAAGTCTCACAAAACAAACTGTTAAAAATGATGCTTTATTTACCATGGCATCATTCAACCTTAGATGTTCACTGTAAGGCAAATGTTGAATTGATTTCAAATAGGATACAAAATCTAAACTTAAAATTTATAGAACGCTGTAGTTTCGCTGAAAATCCACTCATCACATGCTTAAATTCTGTATAGCTAAAAGCTAAACATTTTTCTTTTTTTATTTATTTATTTATTTATTTATTGTTTTGTTATTTGTTACATACACAATTGTTTTTTGTTAAGTTCTGCATGTACTTCGATTTGTTATTTATAGATTATTTCGACTTATTTATTTACCATTATTTATTCATAAATTATCACATCTATTCATTTTATTTATTTATTTGTTTCAAATTTGTAATTATCTGGTAAATTTTTTTAGGTATTTATTTATTTATTGTTATTATTAATGAGTTTATTTATTTATTTATATATTTCCTTTTTTTTGTATAATCTAGTCAATTTTTAATAATTTAATTATTGTTATTATTGATCTACTTATTTATTTATATATTTATTTATTTATATTAATATTTATTTACTTATTTATTTATTTATTTATTTATTTTTTATTTTTATTTTTTTTTACACTGGAGATTTTTCTCGTATTTTCCCCAAATTATAAAATTATAAAATTAAAAAAAAAACAAAAATTATAGTCACCAGTGAAAAACTTATTATACAAAACACACAATGTTTTAGAAGAAAGTTATAAGCTATCACATCTGTAAATTGTAAAATGTGCGGTAACAATACTTATGTTAACACTATTACAAATACGAAAAAAAATATCTATCTATTAATCTAAATTAACTTCTCGTAGTACTGGTTTCCAAAAGCCCAAAAAGACAGAAATGAAAACGATTGCAATGCTATAAGCAATGCTCCTACATCCGTCCGTGTGTTTAGTCTTTCGTCTGCCTCCGTTACTTTTTCCAAGGTTTTAAAAGTACCCCTGTTGATTCTGTTCGAAGTCTGGCCTCTAACTCCATCGATTTGCAAAGATTTTGGTTGTGTTGGGGACTTGATTAATGCGATTTCGGATTTAGTTTTTGTCCGGAATTCCAAACGAACGGCAACAAAAGCAAAATAATGACGATTTAGAAGTAGAATAAGCCATCCAGGAATGTTATACTTATTCGCCGTTAGTCAACGTGCGATAAACCCATTCTTTCGTTAGCAGCCTCTTCGTTTCTGTCGGTGCAGTAGAAGCCGTGTCGCTTAAATTTTTTTTTTATAACTTGCTTACGCTAAAGGGTTTTTTTCTGTTGTTACAGTACCCTTATGCTAGGATACAGTGCTTGAGTACAAGCATTAAAGACAGGGTGCGGATTGATAACAACAATGCTTTTAAAGAAAGATTAAATAAAATCAGGCCCTCGCCGCAAGCGTTTAAGGAAATTGATAGGATAACAGGGAGAAAATTCTTCGGAACCAATATTGGGAAAGATATTTTGATCCAACGGAGAGAATTTAAAAGATGTTGAAAGTAAGCTGACAGCGTTTAAAGATTTTTCCTCCCACGTGTGCTCGGGTCTAGAAACACCTCCAGATCAAACAGAAGAGCATAACATCCACTCGACAGCAGATTCATTTTGTAATACTGAGTACAATTCAACCCTTACTAATTGTTCGCCTTCAAAGACTGCAATAAGCCCAAACAACGTTCAGGTGTTTGCATCTCCAAATAGGGTGAGCATGCTGAGAGCAGCTCTGAACAACAAAAAATCAAATTACATTATTCGAAAATGTACCAGCTCTCTCGACGTGACGCTATCTGCTATCTTCAACCACTGTCTAAACAATGGCTGTTTTTCCACAATTTGGAAGAAAGGAAAAATACTTCCAATAGCTAAATCAAAGAGGTCAAGGGATGTAAAAGACTTTCGCCCAATATCCATGCTATCCAATATGGGAAAGCTATTGGAGAGGTGTATTGCAGAGAAGTTAAATAACTTTTGCGAGGAGTCTCAAATAATTCCAAATAAAAAATTTGGTTTTAAAAAGGGCCATTCGACAGAGCTTGCATCATTGGTACTACAAAACAAAATTGTTCCGAACCTAAGAAACAGGAAATGTACCGTAGGTTTTGATATAGATCTGGAAAAAGCCTTTGACTCAGTTTGGCACAAGTGCTTGCTCTTTAAGCCAATTAGGCTTAATTCGCCGAGGTACTTAATTTTTATAATTCTAAGCTTCCTCAGAGTTGGATTTAGCTCTGTCATCGTAGGCTCTGAGTACTCAAACTGTTTCCCAATCCTGTCAGGTGTGGGCCAAGGATTAATTCTAGGACCACTCCTATTTTATATTCATGACTTTCCTTTTCAAAACACAATGCAAGATGATCCTAGTGTAATCCTGTATGCAGATGACTCTATGATATTAGCATGTGACACAAGACCACAGGTTGCACTAAATAAGATTCAGGAAAATATACCAACTCTTTTAACTTACCTTAAAACGTGAAAATTAAAAATGAACACTAATAAATGTGGCATAACATGCTTCAGAAATTCAAGCGGGAAAGGACATTATTTTGCAGTCAAAGATAGTAAGTCTCTAAAACTACAAATAAACGGAAGTGATATTCCCCTTCGAGACGATGTAAAATACCTCGGTATTACCTTCCATAAAAGACTTAGCTTCAATTTACATGCCCGAGAAACGTTGAAAAAAGCAAAAAAAAGCCGCAAAGTGCGAGTCGGACTCGCCCATGAAGGAGGATTTCCTTCCGCGCGAATTATATTTATTATTTACTTAGGCACCTATTACAGATTTATTATTAGAAAATAATGGTTCACGGTTTACGACTACTCACTAGATCGCGTTCAAACCAATTTTCGGTGGAAGTTTGCATGGTAATGTACATCATATATTTTTTTTAGTTTTATCATTCCCTTATTTTAGAAGTTAGAGAGGGGGGGGGGGCATACATTTTACCACTTTGGAAGTGTCTCTCGTGCAAACTATTCGGTTTAGAAAAAAATGATGATATAAAAAACTTCAATATCATTTTTGAAGACCTATCCATAGATACCCCACACGTATGGGTTTGATGAAAAAAAAATTTTGAGTTTCAGTTCTAAGTACCTATGGGGAACCCCCAAAATTTATTGTTTTTTTTTTTCATTTTTATGTGAAAATCTTAATGCGTTTCACAGAATGCATCTACTTACCAAGTTTCAACAGTATAGCTCTTATAGTTTCGGAAAAGTGGCTGTGACATTCCCGGACAGACCGACAGACAGACAGACATGACGAATCTATAAGGGTTCCGTTTTTTGCCATTTGGCTACGGAACACTAAAAATGGTCACAACAATACTTAAGCCAATGCCTAATTCCACACAAGTGTCGCCAAACACTAAGATTTTAATGTATAAGACCAATATTGACTTATGGATTTTGTACTGGTTTGCAATTTCGCCCACTGTAGCCGAAGAGCTTCAGACTTTTGAAAGGAAAATCTTAAGATTCTGTTGCGGTAAATTTAGGAGACCAAACAAAAATTGGTTTTCGAATAAAATACTTTATTCTGAAAACAAAATCAAACCTTTAAAGACATACGAGTACCAAACCGAACTACTTGTTAAAAAATTAGAGAGTGTAGGCAAACATCCTAACCCGCCTGTTAAATGTTTAATGGATTCAAATATTACCGATAGTGCAGAGGAACATTATTACCTTTCACCATTTAACCTGTTTAATCCAAGATCTTTACACACGCTTAGACCAAACGAAAATCTAAACTTTTCCGTTCCCTTTTAAGAAAAAGCATCCCCGTCCAATTTGCGTCTATAACTTTTTCCTCTTTTTTCCGGTAGCTTACAGAATTTTTTTTCTAACCACTTCAGCTTCTGCTCTGCTTTTGGACATATTATGCCATTAATATGGTATTCGTTAAGCGGATCACAAGCTGAAGTTAATTAGTGAATCATCCATTTACAAATGTTAATAACTTACGCAATTTGTTAAGAACTATTGACCTAATATGTCTTATGAAGTCCTAAAAAGTACTTAACAAATATTTATATAATACCTTATATTTATTTCTTTTTTGTAATCTAGTCATAATTATACTTTAGTTTTAAGTGCTCCTTGAAGCAATGTTGAAGTTACGCCGGGAGCTAGCGTACGTAGAACGTAATTTACTTAATCACACTTTCCTTAAAATAGATTGAATTGTTGAAAAATCAATTTTTATATTTTCTTAGCCAGACATTATATTAGTCATAGCTATAAAAAAAATATTTACTTTACACAAACAATGTATTGATCAAAGATATAAGTCTCAATAAAAACTGATTATTGTAAATTGTAAATTGTTGTTGCATTTGTTTTTAACAGCAAGCAGCACCTGTCAGTCTCGTATTTCACTGAATGCTTTTCGGTGCCACACTACTTTTGGACCGCGTTGCACAAGCATTAGTCTCATATTTTCTTCTATATCATTAGGTCACTTTCCCATATCATCAACATTTTTAGCTGATTCCAATGCTTTATCAGTCTCGGTGTCAATGTGTTCAATGAGAGAATCAGAGACAGAGCCGGAGTCAGATCCGGAGTCGGAGCCATAACTATTGACAATTATATTTGAACTATTTTTGGATTTTGTTGTTAAGCAACACAAGGAGTATCTGATTACTTACTGTGAAGCAGTGGTAATGCTGGTAAACTTTGTAAATAAATTCATTGGACTGAAAAAAGAATCCGTTTTGTAAATTTTATATACATACAAGGTGGCACAAAAATAACCTTCCGATGTTTTTTGGCTGTAATTAAAAAAAAAAATGAAAAACTTTGATTCTTCTTGTGGATTATTTTTATTTGGTCTTTTAATTTTTTTTACATCAAGTCGAGAATATGATGTCATGTAAATGGCCGCCGCCACAGTTGATTGTCATTTGAGCCCTTTTTATGTCATTTTCCATCACTTTGGCCAAAACTTCCGGCGATAGGTCCTCACATTGTTGACGGATATTGTCTTTAAGAGCTGCAAGAGTCTGAGGCTTGTTGACATAAACCCGCGACTTCAAAAAGCCCCACAAAAAGAAGTCTGGAGCGGTCAAATCAGGCCATCTTGCTGGCCAGTGCAAATCGCCAAAACGGGAGATTAGGCGCCCGGGAAATGCATCCTTCAGCATATCGGTTGTGGCACGCGCAGTGTGTGCCGTTGCACCGTCCTGTTGGAACTACATGTTTTCCAATCCCAATTCACAGTAACCGTTTGGCCCGCGACGTCTTCGAAGAAAAAAGGTCCGATGACTCCTCCAGCGAAAACAGCACACCATACAGTGACTTTGAGCGGGTGTAATGGCTCTTCGTGGGTTACACGCGGATTTTCAGTGCCCCAGAAGCGTAAATTTTGCTTATTTACGTACCCCCTAAGATGGAAATGGGCCTCATCACTCATGATTATTTTTGATGAAAAATCATCTTCCTCTTGGTGGTGATTAAGGATGGCTTGAGCGTATGTTAGACGCGATTGGCGGTCAGCAGCTAACAGCTGATGCACCGTCTGGACTTTGTACGGAAACATCTTCAAATCTTGTACCAAAATTCGCTGTAAAGACCGTCGACTGATACCCATTTGCGTGGCACGTCGTCTGGTCGATGTCGACGGCGCTTCCATGACATCTTCGGCTACAGCAGCAATATTCTCTGTAGAACGGCTACTCCGTGGTCTGCCACGCCTGGCAGCATCTCGTGTTGTGCCAGTCTCTTCGAGGCGAGCGGCTAAAAGTCGCAGTGTTTCACCAGTAGGCGTTGGACGAGTAGGAAATCTGCGACGAAATTCACGTTGTGCCAAAGTCACCGACCGATTATTGCTCAAATAAATAGTCACCAATATTCCGCGTTCTGGAGCAGTGTAGCGTAACATTGTTTATTAACGTGTATTTCCCATGTGTTTACTACACAAATGTCAAAACAGAACTGACATTAGGGGCCAATCGCAAAATTTATAGCATTTTCTGATAGGAGGATTACTTTTCCGCCACCTTGTATTTAAACAAATTAACCTGCCGTCCCTCGCACCTGCCGCCCGCGGCCACTGCCCTCCTTCCCCCCTTGGTTACGACACTGCACTCGTGCACCGATGATGTAATTCGGCCCCTTTTTCCCAGTAACTACTTATGTTAAAGGATTGAAATTTGCGAAGGCACCTGACTGATTTGGTTCATATTAATGCGGGTGTAGTGCCAAATTTCTGGAGAACGTTGCATTTCACTGCCGTAACCCTTAATAAACTACAATAAAATTAATTAAAACTTTACAACTCTTCGATTCAAAAACAATTCCCCGACTCACAAAAAGCACCAGGGCGACCGACATCCAGTCACTTGCTACAATATTCCACATCCTTCCATGACTATAAATTATGTTGACACAATCATCCCAATTTTCAAATATAACTTTCACGATGTCCATTACTTCCCATAAATGACCAGTTCAAAGCCATAGAATGCCGTTGCTCTAGGACGTGAAAACTAATAATAGACAGCCATAAGCTGGTCATCTAACATCCAGTCTATTGCTACATACACACACACATATGTTATGTATATTACATTATATTCTTGTGTTGCTTTAGAGTTGCTGGTCGCTAATGTGATGGTGGTGTACTATACCGACGCACGACATGCCATTTCCGTTTGAAATGTGGTCGGCGCGTGTGGTATTCATTAGAATTTTTGAGGTTCGCTACATTCCACACACTTTAATTGACACAATGACAGTTCAGCGTTAATTAATTATTCCGAGGGAGGAGTAGCTAGCGACAAAAATCCAATAAGCAACAAAGAGGCAGATTCCGAAACACCTTCCCTGTTGTAACCATAGTCGAAGTTAACCCATCAGAAGCTATAATATTCCACTAAGCCAAACATATTGGCGCATACAAAGGTCTGTAGTGATAGAACTGCATGTCATAGAAAACTACGATCTGAGTAGGTATAATGTATAAGCACGAGTATTCCTGCAGTTATACGAATTGATGCCCTGATGTCAATTCGGATACAAAAATATTGTGAACACAGGTGTAATTTATCTTGCAGAATATTGGACAATCGAACGCAGAGCAGAACGGACAAGCTGCTGTACTGCAATGACGCTGGATCTAACACTGTTCATTTGGGAATTTATCGCCAACAGAAATTCTGGTGAATTTTCTTAGTGAAAAATAAGCTGGGTGGTTTCGTTTTCAGTGCTTACCATGTTGAGAGACGTAAATACAGGGCCTAAAACGCAGCTTCTCCAACCATTTGCTTGTGTGAAGTGGAAGGAAGCTAACATTTTAAGCCGAATTGGAACGGCAAATTTGAGAAGCTTCTCATGAGAATAATACTCTTGGATGTTTGTCAGACGTTCGCAAGAGGTGGGGCAGTGGAAAAAAACTTTTAGATGTTACTTGGCCCCGGCGGGAGAGACTTTAATAACCATGGTACGGACAGGATATGGTGATGGGCACTTGTTCCATATTTTATTAATTTAATTTTGTTCAGTTTATTTCAAAACGTTACCTCTTGAATGCCATATTCTATTGGCGAAAAAAAATTGGATTTATTTCAAACATTGAATTAAGATAATACTTGTCAACTTTTTCGAAATCAAAAGCTGTTGTTTAGCATAACTTGTTGACTTATTCAGTAACAACAGGGAAAGGTGTTGTACCATGTTTCGATTTTTTTTTTTTACTTAACTACTTACCTGAAGTTTGGTCTGTAATATGATGAAAATACCAAATAATTTGTTTACCATTCTTTAGAAATCGTTACTTTTCGTTGGCAACCTCTATTGTTCAGGTACAAGACTTGGTTGTCCCTTGACTTAAAATTTAATTAAAATTTGTCCATAGTCAAAAGATGTAACTACCCTAATTTTGTTAGTAAAAAGTTTATACCAGTAGAAAAAAACACAACAAATTACTGCAATGTTTTTTGTGCGAAGTTAAAAAAAAAAGAAACTATGGAACTGAAAAACTGAAAAAAAAACTTTTGAGTTTTTTGACACAGTCCTTCGAGATATACTGTTTTACTTCCATAGATATTTTTCTTGAACACAGTGAACAAAGTTTATTTAAACTAAATTAATAATATGTAAGTTAAGGATCTCGTAGGTCCTTGTATCAAAAAAATTAAATATCTGTACGACAAGTCGTACCTACACCACGGATATTTCTTTTAAAATGAAACTACTTCTTCACAACGTTATAAAACTATTTATTCAACCGTATATCGCGAGCACCCCAGTTAGAATGCTTTACAATTTACAAGATACTGAAAATCTAATCTCCAGGAAAGCCTGGTTCCCAGAGGTGTAGAGCAGGAATAAGGTTGTGCCGAGAACGCTTCCTTGCGGAACACCGGCGTGGATTTCTTTGAATTCCGAGAATTCAGTTTCATGTCTAACACGAAAAAGTCTGTTTCCAAGGTAGGATTCCAGTATTTCATATAAATTTTTAGGTAGGATTGTCCTTAGCTTATACCTTGGGCCTTCGTACCATACCTTGTCAAAGGCTTGCGATACGTCAAGAAAAGCGCTAGAGCAAATCTTTTTCCATTCTAGAGCTTTTTCAATTTCATTCGCTGTTCGATACACCTGATCGATTGTCCCGGAAGTAATCGCATCACTACCCCTTTCAAATACCTAATTGGATGTATGGAGTTTCCATTTGCCTTTATAGTTCAAACTTAATCTTCAATTTTCATTTTAAGCACCCCTAAAAAATTCAAAATGAAGCCAAGTATATCAGACGATCGGTACGCAGCAGTCCCAACGAAGACATGATTTAAGGATTTTAATAGTTAATTTAAAAAAAATGCATTAAAGATTTCCTTTTCCTCCTTGCAATTTTACACAAAACTTTGTTTACGTGGAACAAATTTGAATCCTTTGATATAGTTGCAGAAAATATTTTCTACATGGAGCCGGAAAGATTTCACAAAAAAAAGCTTTCTTATCCTCTAATTCTTGCTAAAAGTTTTATTAAAAGTTAACTCGAGAAATTAGAATTTCTTATATTTATATATAAAAAATAAATGTCAATGCATTAGCTAATTGACTTTTGGTAATTGTATGATTTTTCATGTGATCCCTTATTCCGAGAGACTTCCCAATGTTTCTTGAACTTAAACTAACTTAGGTACTTCGTTAAAAAAAACAAATTTTCTTTTCTTAAAATTAAAGCAGAAATCTCGAAATCTTGTTCGCTTTTCATATCGTTTTCTTTGCTCAATAATATATAATATTTGCTCAAATATATAGGTTGCAAACCCAACAAGAACATTTAGTTCGCCCAGGCCGGCTGTAGCCATTCTTTATGTTTGTGTCATAATTACCGTAACATGGGGCTACTTTACCCCAGCAGGGGTTACTTTGCGCCACTGACAAAAAGAGTTCGTTTCTTGATTCACACTCAGGAATGTTACGATCTCTAAATTGAAGCTACCGTAATGTATAAACACACACATGTACATCTGTCACGTGCTACAACGGACCGTCTACCGGCAATTGGTAACAAACAGTTGAGCCGTGTAGTTCAATTTTGTGTTTTTTTTAGTTCGAAATTTGGTGTATACAAACTGTTGTGTGAACTTTGATGAAGTAAGTACAAATATTCTAGTTATTATATTGTTTTGTTATTACTTTACGCATGGCATTTATTTGTTTAATTAATAGATAATAATCATTGCAATTTTTTATGTAACCATGCTGGTACTAAATTAATATAATATATAATTTTTTTGTAATGCCTATACACCGTAAGATAAATTATCTTATTAATAATTGATAAGCTAAGACTGCAGATAAAAGCTACAATTACAGGTAAGACTTATATGATTTAGCAATATAATAAAAGACAAAAGAAGCTAAGTAAAAAGGAATACATTATTGATGAACTAAGTTTGGGAAAAATAAAGAATTAATTCGTTTTTAAACCTTGCTGCGTTTTCGATCCGTCTAATAGAACGCGGCAAAGAATTCCATAAGCGGATAGTATTAATAAAACATAGGGACGGGCTACAGTCCGCTTGGGCGAACTGTTGGATACCCTATTCTTATTCCTATCCCTCATAAGTGGGCGTGACAAAAGTCTAAGTATGGTTGAATTGTTAAGAACGCTCTACATATTTTGTTATATAACATTTAAAGGATTTAATCAAAAAAAACGCTCCCTAGCTCAAACTTGGGTGTTTCAATAAAATTGTTTTATTTAATTGTGGGCGTGTCAGTAGGTGGATTTAAAAAAAATTAACACATGCGCATAAAGGGCCCCTAGAGAGTATATATTATAAATTTCAGCTCCCTAGCTCACTTTGAATTTAAAAAAAAAAAAAAAAAATTGTGGGCGTGCCAGTAAGAGGATATTGAAAATATTTACACATGAGCATAAAGGGCCCATAGAGAGTATATATTATAAATTTCAGCTCCCTAGCTCAAACTTTGGATTTTCAAAAAAATTGTTTTATTTATTTGTGGGCGTGTCAGTGGGCGGATTTTGAAAAAAATTTATCCCGAGCAGTTTTAGGAGTCATAGATCATATATAAAAAATTTCAGCTATCTAGCTCAAAATTCGATTTTTCCAAAATTTTGTTTTTTTTTTTGAGTTTGTGGGCGTGTCTGTGGGCGGATTTCAAAAATTCGTAAACTTGATTATTTCGGGACCCTAGAGAGTATATGGTTAACATTTTAGCTCTCTAGGTCCAGTTTAAAGGCCTGATTTTTGCCGACGGACGGATGGACGGACGGACATGGCTAGATCGACATTACTATCGATGCTGATCATAAAAATAGTAACTTTTAGGGGTCTACGGGCAGTATTAAGGTACGAGGGCGGGTCAATAAGTCCGTGACTTTTGGAATAAAACACAGATTTTTTGATAAAATTTTTTTTTTATTTTTAACGTAGTCTCCCTTGAGCTCTATACACTTTGTCCAACGCTTCTCCAATTTTTTTATCCCTTCAAAAAAAAATGATTTGTCGAGGTCCTCAAAATAGGCCTTTGTTTGCGAGATGACTTCATCATTGAAGTCAAATCTTTTTCCACCAAGCCATTTCTTCAGGTTTGGGAACAAGAAGTCTCGGAGCCAAATCTGGATAATAGGGTGGATGAGGGAGTAATTCATAGCCCAATTCATGGTTTTTTGCCATGGCAACTGCACATGTGTGCACCCTTGCATTGTCTTGGTGGAAAAGAACTTTTTTCTTGGCCAAATGAGGTAGGTTTTTTTTCAAATCGTCATTGAATCGGTCCAATAAGTTGGCATAATATTCCCCATTGATTGTTCTTCCCTTTTGAAGGTAGTCAATGTGGATTATCCCGCGTGCATCCCAAAAAACAGTTGCCATAACTTTATTGGCTGACAAACCCACCTTGGCCTTCTTTGGCGCCGATTCACCCTTAGAAACCCACTGTTTTGACTGTTGTTTGGTCTCTGGTGTGTTGTGATGGATCCATGTTTCGTCCACGGTTACAAAACGGCGCAAAAACTCCTCCATATTGCGATTAAACAACGCCAAACCTTCCTGTGAAGTTGTTACACGATTGCGTTTGTGGTCGACTGTGAGCAAACGCGGCACCCATCTTGCGGAAAGCTTTCTCATGCCAAAGTGATCATTCAAAATTGAAACCACTGAGCCATGCGAGATCCCTACGGCTTCCACAATCTCTCGCACTTTCAATCTTCGGTCGGCCAACACCATATCGTGAATTTTTTCGATTGTTTCGGGTGTAGAGACCTCAACTGGGCGTCCAGGACGTTCGGCATCTTCAGTGCTTGTACGGCCACAACGAAATTCAGTAAACCACTTTTTTACCATTGAAATCGATGGTGCAGAGTCCCCATAGTATTTTTCAAGCTTAGCCTTGGTCTCGGTAATGGTTTTTTTTCGCAAGAAATAATGCTTAATAAGCACACGAAATTCACTTTTTTCTCCTCAAATTAGTGAGTAGTCTGATAAAAATAGCTGTCAAACACAAACTAACTGACGCAGCAAGTTTAAATTTTGACAGGAGTCAACTGACAGATGTCTGTTGACAGGAGCAGTGTTGCTGTTTCAGTAAAGAGGTCAGAAATTCAAAAAGTCACGGACTTATTGACCCGCCCTCGTATGTTACAAACTATGCGTCAAAATTAATATACCCCTAGAATAGGGTATAAAAACTGACGCTCGGAAGTAGGGAAAGAGTATCGTGGATGAATTAAGTGACCAGATCTGTTTGAAGAAGCCATTATTACTTCTCATGGAGATACGGGGGCTGTCGTGTTCGCAGGATGTGTGAGAGCAAAGTCACGGTGCGAAACTGTAACAGGCTATCAAATGTTAAGTCGAAAATGCGCCTGGAATAGGTTGACACATGGTCATACCTTCGTAGTCCAAAAACGTACCTAATTGTATTGTTAAAAGTGACACGGAGTCTTCTTTTACTGATAAAGCTACACTTACCGAAAATTTCACACCCATAGATCAGTGTTGGCATGCCCACAAAGTTCTAAGTACACCATGAGTCTTTCCGATTGCGGCAGGTATATGGTTATCCCAGGTCAGGCTGCGGTTTAAAATCATTCCAAGGTTTTTAGCCCTTTCAACATATTTAATAGCAGCATTACCTCAGACTACAGGAGGAAAATAAGACTGCGACAGGCCTAAAGGATACGTTGAGACAACTAAGCACTTGGATTTTGTAGGGTTCAACAAAAGACCATTAAATTTAGACCAACGCACAATATCCTCGGGGTCCTCATTGACATAGGCGACGCAATGTTCGATAAGGCCAAGTGGGCAGCTCATGTACATTTGCACATCATCAGCATACATATGAAATGCGCAGTGTTTTGCAATGGATGGAAGGCCATTAATGTACAGAGAGAAGAGAAGTGGGCCTAAAATAGACCCATATATTATTTATGTTTATTTAAAACTTTTTTGGTTTGAATTAATGAAGTTTTTCTATTTTTGTTCCTGAAATTCGCAATATGTTATATTGTTTTGTTTTTTGCTGAAAAAAAAAAGGTTGGTTATTCAATTTTTTTACAGATATGAACCTTTGAATCAGTGCTATTGAAATACAATACTAACTTTGCTCCAGCTCTTTAGATAAAGGCAATATAAATGAAGCAGCACCCAATAAATGATTCATTGCCTATTTTTAGGTGCTATTTTATACATGAAAGAATAGGATGATAGGATAGAAGCTTGATGCTGTTGTAGGGTTTTTTGTCAACGGGTGGCACCTGAGTTGTTTTAGGGAGATCTGTATTGTTGTGTGTATTCAATTTTTAAAATCATGGCTAACCATCGCACCATTGCCAACCGCAATGGGGAATTCAGTGACTCAGTGGGACTTCTAATCGTGGGACTTATATCGTAAGTCCGCAGTTCAAATCCTGCCAGGGCCAAGTAGCAGCTAAATTTGTTTCCGCCGCCCACCCCTTGCAAACGTCAGATAAAAGTCTAAGAAAAAATCTACCAGTAGGGCGCTGCCGTTGTTGGAGATTAGTGAAATTGCTATTTTCTGTGTATCTATAGTGCTTATTGAAAATATTGACTTTTAAAACAATTTAATTTATATAAATTATAATATCAACAATAATAATTAATAGTTAAAGTTATTGTTTGTAAAAAGCATCAATTATTTTTTAAATTTTATTTTTTCCCTCTTCATCTTGTGTTTTTATTGTTTCATTAATTTTTTTAACATTTGCACTTTTCATGATCCGTATTTGTCTGCTATTTTAAACGTTAGAAAGTAAAATCTGGATCGGCAAGTACACAGTACCGCCGCCTACTGGATATCTTGGTGTGGTTACTCCTTATTCTCATGAGAAGCTTCTCAAATTTGCCCCTTGGATTCGGCTTAATCAATTGGAGGTCCCTTCCACTTTGCATAAGCAAATGGTTGGAAAAGCCGGGTCTAAGGCCCTATATGGGCTGTTAAAGCCTTATATTTATTTTGTGCCGTCTATCCACTTTAAAAAAAAGATGTTTTATCGACAAAAGTTTTATATTTTTTTTCAATGGGACTAGCTGCGGAGCTACCATTTTGATTGGAGCGAAACAGAAACGTTAGAGAATATAATATGTTGGCTGTACGAAAGTAAATTCACTTTTTCTTAAATGGAAGCTAATTTCACAGTTGCCTGTGAAGACTTGCGCATGCAATATTTCTGCATTGAACTTTCTCGATCTCCAGGATCCAATCACGGCCATCACTGTCCACCTCCACTCCTTTTCTGGTATTTCATTTAATATAATATGATGAAACCCAGACAAGACCCAATTACTTGCATGATTTTAAGCTTCGTCTGTCAACATATAGTCATTTAACAATCACAAAGTCAATAAAACTTTACCGGCGACGTAAAAAGGGACAACAAAATTAAATAACACAACAATTCAACAAAAATACGAATGAAACTTGAAACAATCCACTCGCCACCTTTAATTAACTTTGTCCGTGTTTCCAAAATAATGCAACTTTATCAAAAAATATTAAAAAAAAAGAAACAAAATACAAAAGTTAATCAACATTAAACGGAGACTAAATCAACACAAAAACTCATTTCAATTGGGACATCAGGAGGAACGGCAAAAGAAAAAAAACCCTTGTAAAGGATAGCCTCCCGAAAAGTTTCCAGGACAAAAATAAAAACTGTTCCCAGTCATTGGCATCACAAATGTCGACAGAGCAAACCCAACTTCCACCCCACCGGGTACAATGAAAAATTAAAGAGCATGCAAACACACACCGGAGAACTTCCTCTACTTAAAATGACTGCTCCCGTATTGCCGTGTAGGAACAGCAGGCAGTGGCTAGCAGTAACATCCCTCATCCAGGGAGTAAGAAACGTACGAGTTCTCAATATGTAAATTAAAGTCCTATTGGCAGCTGGCCATGTGCCAGCTACCAGAAAAGTTGCATGGTTGCAATTGCAGCAGCACGTTAGCCGATGGATAAAAACCAGGACGTGTCGCATTTGAATATGACCAAATGGATGCTTTGCAACTCCGATGCCTAAACACATGAACACAGTAATATACGAATGGGTTGCGCACTCGCCTCTTACCTGGAACATATAGATCTTCGACATTTGACTGAATCTCTGTGTGTGTGTGTGTGTGTGTGTGTGTATCTGCAGACCTATAAGAAAGTGAAACATATACCCCACTCACAAGACTACACTTAGAGGATGGGCCAGGATTATCATTTATCACATTGCACAACTGCAAAGTGAATCAAGTGATATTTATGACCGTCGCTCGCTGTAAGGAGCGGCAGGCAAAGCGTCACGTCCGTTGGTCAAACTTCTCCAATAGCAGCAATTGGCAGCGTACTGTCTGCATACATATGCATTTTGGCCTTTATGAGCCTGCAGGAGGTGATAGGTTTTTGTCAGTTTTCTTCGTTTTTGTCTGGAAAATGTGATAAAACGCAAACAAACTTTAGGCCAACGATATCCTGCTGCTGGACCGAGGCTATTGCCAGAGAACTCTGCAAAAGTTTTCATGCAAAAAGGAAACCAACGAACTTGCCACTTATAACAGCAGGACTTCTACAAATATTGCATTAACTGCAGAGGTTGTAATTACTTGTGAATGAACGAAGTAAGTGATGTAAATATGATAGCGTTCTCCTGCTGAGCGAACGAATAAGGTGATGGAACACTTAACATGTTTTTGTTTTCTTCTGTTTTTAATCATGTTGGGGTGCAAGGTTTTGTCATTTGTTGACATAGGTAGGTCGCACATTTATTTTTGGCTGACAGAGAAAGTTCATTCTCAAAGGAAGTTGATATAGGTATATATTATGTAATCTTTTTAATTGAAATACTGTTAATAGGTAAACGTTGGAGGTAAATATGTATTTTGGGTTGACGGTATTTTCATAGAGCAAATAGTTTTATAACCGGTCTTTCATTAGCTACTTGACAACTTCAAACTTTCAGTGTAAACGCACCCTTAAACCGATTAGAATAATCCATAATTAAATAGTACAAATTAAAAAAAATTCTATTTAGAAATTTATTGACTTTTCTAGTGAAAATCAAAAACTTTAAAAATAAAAATAAAAAATAGAAAGAAAAGTTTCCTCAACAAAATTCTTTCACAGAACATCTTAGAATAATCCATATTAAATAAAAAAAATAAACATCGCTTGATGCCCTTATTGGAAATCTGAGCCCAAAAATCCACTAACCCAAATCAAAAACATAATATATAAACTCAGCGCTTATTCAGCTTTAAAAAAAACTATTATGCCAACAATACCTATTTAAGCGCTTTTTCTGAATTATATCACACAATCCATCTATAATGCACCCAACTGGTCGTAGCCCATTATTTATAAATTGTTCTCTACTAAACTCACTCATAAATCTCAGAATTGCATAACCGAATGAAGGACAAGCGAAAAAAGTTCAAAGAATAAACCCACCCAAACAAACATCCAAAAAATAACGAAGAAAAGAATAGGATTCCTGTGGTCCTTGTAAAACCACCATACCTTGTGGCGGCTGCTACAACGATTGCTGCACAATCAGAGTGAAATTTATACCGCGTCGCATGAGAACATTTATGCGAATGTCAGTGCACATGTACAACGCAACACGAACTTAATGCTGCTATTGTGCTCCATGACAAAGAATCATCACAGTGAAGTGCAGCACTATTTCCGTCATCCCAGCCGGTACCTATATCTTACCACACACATCAATGTAAGTAGGTAACCAACTGTCCTATCTCACTCACAGTGAACATTTTCTGACACTCGACAGACACATCTGATGGTTTCTAGTGAATTTTTTTCGGAAGGTTCCCACGGGGCCTCTGAGCATCGATAACCACACGAACTCCTCTTTACTTATGTTTGTTTTCCTACTGCTACCAGGCCAACCACAACCACCATCATCATCAGCGTCGTCGTCGTTGTCGTCATCATCGTTCTGCCCCATTTCCAAGAGGACATAATGTACAGAGACAAAAAATAGTGAGCCACCACTATGCACAACTCCACTTCACTGTCATGTATTGGCTCTGAGCCATAAATCAATAGTGATTTGCATATTGGAACCGCAGGCGATGGCTGGTAAACTCGAATGCTGGAGCACGGCAGCTCGCACCGTGCTAAAATAAGAACCAGCAGTAGAGGACAACAATGAAAGCTTTGAGCCACAAAAATTCGACGTAAGGCGTAGGTACTGCACTTTCTGATAGTGTTCCTTTGAGTAAAAATCTATCTTAAACAAGTAGGTACCTTTCCCTTAGCTTTGCAAGAAAAAGGAAAATTGCACTAAAAAAGAGGCATTTTCTAAAAAAAAGAAGACCTTGCTTGAAGGTAAAGTGGCTGTGCCGTATTAATATGTTTTTCTACACCGGAGCATTTAAATGGTGCTGGCAGTTTGCTACACGGCATGCCTAGGTAAGGTAAGCAAATACCCATAGACACTCTTAGTGCAGTTAATGGATTTATTAGATATGTTCAAATTAGTGTTGAAACGAATAGTGTTCTGAACGTAGGCGACGTTGAGAAATTATTTGCTCTGCTGAAGACGGAAGAAGAAGAAGTTTTAACAATAGTGAATAGTTGATTCACTGAGCAAGGTGAAAGGAAAGTCACTGGACATTTGATCAACGTTATAAAAGTAATTTATTTTATGCTGCTAATTCTAACTGCCAAATTTGAATGTCTAACAATTCTTACAGTGCCTTTGAAGAAACCTCGGTGGTTATATACCACCTCAGCTGTAACTCATATGGTCATTGACATTGACCGTGAAAATGTTTACTTAAGTGTTAGTTATATAAATATGACTTTACAATAAATTAACTAATACATCGATGATTATACCATTTGCATGGTTTTATGTGTGCGAGTGAGGTGTCACTATTTGCGAGTTGTTGCGATCTGCCTCTTACACTGTTCCTTGTTGCGACAACTCGTTGTGATGGAATGCCATTTGACTGCAGCGGAAGGAGACCCACTGTAAATTTGTTGATCAGTGTGCCTTCGTGTTTGACGTTTGGCCTTCAGTTCAGTAGTTGTTTCCTCGGTCGGGTCGGTAGTTCCTCGTTGTAATTCGGGTATTTTCGCGTTAATTTGTTCGTTGTCTCGTGGAAATTGTGTGCAAATTGTGTTTTATCTTGTTCTGTGCATTACTACTAGTGATTGCGAATATCGTTGTGACTTTAATTAACGTCAAATATTCATATTCCAATCACTAGTACAATGTACAAACAACATCTCACTGTCTCCACGTGCAGCGCTCCGGCGGGAAGAAGAACGTTCCCCATTGATGACGTGTTGAGTGTCCGTTTTGGTGGGAACCAACAAATAGTATATACTGAATATTCGGCCAGGGCCGTGGCCGCTTAGCCGAATATTCGGCCAAACTATTCGGTCAGATTATAAACCTCTGAAAAGTACGAATACAGTTGGGGCGAACATGGTTGATTGCACATAAGATTATTCTACACAAATTCCACTATCTTTGGGACACAAACCTAAAAGCTTTTTCTTATCGCTCCATTTAGTTTATGTTCTTTTCTTCGTCTTTCACGAAAAATATCCTTCAAAAAAAAAAAACACCAAGCTATCGATATTCGAGGAAACGATTGCCATGCAACAAGGGATGAAAAAACTGGATAGCAAAAACTATCTAATAGCGACTTTGTTAGATCCACGGTTTAAGACTAATTTCTTCACCAATCAGCTGCAAAAACATAAAGCCCGAAAGTACCTGCTTCAAGGCTTAGCTGCAAAATATGATACCAGCAGCGATGAAAGTGCACGTTCTTCTCCCGAGCAGCCGAAGCGTAGGAGAATCGACGAGCCTGGGCAAAGCATTCATACATCTTTCTGGGAGTGTTATGACGAAGTAATTGCTGAGAACTTTACTAATGATGACAATGGACTTGAAATACTCGTAGCTTCGACATCAAAACACAACATAGCAACTGACCTCGATAAATACTTGACCATTAAAACTTTGAAGAGAAATTGTAGTCTGGTGGTCTGCACATTAAACTGAATTTTCTCAACGTTTTGTCCATCTTGCTGCTAAGTATTTATCTGCTCCTTCAAGCAGTGTCTATTCGGAGAGGCTTTTTAGTGAAGCAGGACTTGTTTATGAAGACAAAAGAAACCGACTTCTTCCCAAAAATGCAGAAAAGTTGATATTCTTGATATTAATAATTTTGCTCTAAACAAAACAATGTTATTGAATTAGCATTTTTATTTAATGTTTATTTATTATTAAACTTAAGATAACTAATCATATCAATGAAGAAAGATACATTTTGTTTTGCCTTGTTTTTTTTTTCACTTGTTTTCCTTTGTTTTTATTCAGTTTGAAAATGACCATGTTTTTTGGTTTTTTACTCCTTTTTGTAACTATTCGGTATTCGGCCGAATAGTAACTCAATATTCGGTAATCGGCAGAATAGAAAATATAGGCCGAATAGGCCGAATACCGAATAGTAACCGAATATTCGTTTCAACACTAGTTTAAATGTAAAAACCTTATAAATAGTGATTGTCGCTTAAGGCAACTAAGGGAGAAATCAGACTCAAATCAGTGTAGCAAAACACTCAACATTTTAAATACATATCTCCCGCAAGCAGTGGCGGACTAAGCCCATCAGAGGCCCAGCTGAATGGGGCCGCCAGCTTTAAAAAAAATGTAGTTTTACCAGCTTTTTATTCAGTTCACATTTGTATGCATAACAATAAGTGTTTATGTTTATTTCGTTATCTGGCAAGTGAAATTTAAGTTCGAATTAAATTATTTAGGCTAAGTAAACATATATACCTACCTACAATATGGAATGGACATGGGTGAGGAAAATAAAATACGAATCGATCGACAAAAAAAAAATTAGATAAAATAAATCAAAGATAGTTTATTTTTTATTTTTTGTAGCGTGTTATATATGTTTTCGTGCCTTCAATTTACTGAACTCACTCCTCAATAACTTCTGTAAAATCGATTTCTTTGGAAATTGTTTTTCTATTGAAACCACGGCTAGATTAACCCATATTGGGCGGCACATAGAACCGCAGGGCCAAAATCAATGAAACCAGATGCTATTTAGGCAATTATAACACCCCTTTTTAATTTTTTTTTACCTGCTCAGGTTTGGGCCCATACCGGTGCAAAAGCAAATTGAACACATAAACCAGATTTTTTTTTATTGTGTGAGATTGCTTTAATATTGATGGAAAAGGCCATTACGATTACATTTTTACACATTGTTGAACATTCTCGATGCAAAACCACGCTGTCGATTTGGCAGGATTTGGGATTTCTGGTTTAGCGGCATAGAGACTCAGCGGCAAATGCGCGGAATTCGGGTTGGGTCAGCGAGACCCCTTTGGCAAATTTCTTTCAATTCTTGCCCTTTATATTTTCGGCCTTGAATTTTCGCAGAATGCAATGAAATTTCCACGCATTGACCATTGCTGCATCAAGTGCGTTCGCCACCAATGGCCAATACCACTTCTTCCCGTTGAATAAATCGACGCCGCCCATTCGTTAGTTATATGCGTGAATTTGATGCGGCATTTAAAATGTTTTAATCCGAGCGGCTTTTTTATCCCAACGTGCGTCGCACACTGGGGCGAAACACCTCTGAAGCTGGCATTTAATCGAATTTTGAAATTGAGCTTTGTCTTAAACTACCGTTTTGTTTTTGTTTTAAATAGGATAGAGAATAAAAAATGAGAACAAGAAAGTATATTGGGAGCATATGGTCTTCAGCAGATCGTCACGAATGCAGCATTTGTTAGTATTTTCCATCCAAGCCGGGCGTGTTTTTTTGTTTTGAGCTACTGCAGTTAACTGTGTGCTATTTCTTACAGTTTGTTGGCATTGAAAAAGTATAAATTGCAATGGAATCAGTAAGCTCAGGTGCTTTTATTGTCTTACTTTGATTTTAAAAAAATCTATTTTTGTTTTTTAAATCTGTGCCTAAAGATAAAAAATGTGCGAAAGAAAAGTGTTAGTTTTGTTTTTATCCGAAATCCTAAGAGTTTTAGATGTGTTGACCGTGACCTGACGTTGAGTGTTATATCTCTTTGTGATAAGTGGTTTGTTTAGTCTTAGAACCTGTAATCTTTTTTTACTACCTTTTGCTACTTGTTGTGTAGTAAACTTTTTTGTTGGTGACGTCACTTTGGAAAAAAATCAATTTTTTTTTAATTTTAATTTTAATTACTTCTTAGGCCGAACACCTTCCAAAACTCTTCCTTTGACAAGGGAAAAGCTATATAATATAATGAAGAGCTCAATGTTAAATGGATTTTAGTGTCAAATCGAATTTTTGAGGGGTAAAGTTCTAAAGCGGGTCCAATGCACCGGTGCTTTTAAACACAATGTTAATGAGAAAATAACGGAATTTAAATCAAAATTTAAATCGCGTTGGGAAAAAGCTTGTCGAGTAGAACAAAAGTTTTTGAAAGCAAACTTTGCGTGGCTGCAAACGCCTGTCCTATTTGAATGTTTTGGTGACGGCAAACGTGGGCGTCCAAAAATTGCATTTGAAGAAGCATCAGAAAGGTCAAAGCGCCATAAAACCGCAGAGTTGAGGAAGTCCACGTCTCTCGCTGAGTTGACTTATGCGACTGAAATGGGTTTGAGGGCTTGCGGGCAGTTTGACGCTGCAAAGTTATTGCGTGACGTGACAACAATCCCCAATCATGCTGAAAAATGCAGAACATCTTTAAGAGACTCAATTGAACCAACTTCAATGACTGGGGAGGAAGCATTAGTAATGATTATTGAAGCAAACCTGTCACGCTTTCAGTATGAAATTATTCGATCAAAAGCTCCTAAAGTATTTCCGTCATATAAAATTGTTCAAGAATGCAAAAAAAGTTGATATCTGGAGCCTGAAAACATGAGTATATCAGAAATGTCTGTATACTCTGATTTACAAAGCTAGCTTACTCAACCTTACAGTGAATTGTTTGCTTATTGTCCAAAAAGATGTTATCCAAACTCTAGGGTCTGAAGAACTTAAAACTATAAGCTTATACTCAAAGTGGGGTTTTGACGGAAGCTCAGGCCATAGTTCGTATAAGCAAGCATTTCATGGATTTGACGCTGAAGATTCATCTGTATTCATTACATGCGTTGTTCCTCTTCGTTTGATTTCTGGTGAAAAGATAATCTGACAAAATCCCCGTCCAAGCTCAACTAGATATTGTAGGCCTCTTAAAATTGAGTTTCTCAAGGAATCTGCAGCGGTATTCGTGGCAACAAAGAGTAGATTCTCAAATCAAAGAGCTCCGGCCAAGTCTCGTTAAAATTGGTGAAAAAACTTTTAACGTTGGACACAATTTAATATTCGCTATGATAGATGGAAAGGTTTGTAATGCCATCACTGAAAACTCTTCAACACAGAAATGCTTCATTTGTCACGCCACATCTAAAGACTTTAATTCCATTGATGACATGTTAAAAAGGCCAGTTAAAACAGAAAATCTTCAATTTGGTTTATCTGTGTTGCATGGATGGATCCGTTTTTTCGAATGTCTCAATGTTTCAATGGCAGACTAGAAGAGAAGAGCATAAAACAAATTCTTGCCGAAACGAAAAAAGAAATTCAAAAGCAGTTTCGGGAGCATTTGGGTTTGATCGTTGACAAGCCAAAGCCGGGTTTTGGAAATTCTAATGGCGGAAATACAGCTAGGCGATTTTTTGAACATGCTGAAACTTCAGCTGACATAACAAAAGTAGATGTTGAGTTGATAAAAAAAATGCATGTAATCATGACAGTGGTTGCATGTGGTCATGACGTTGATGCTGACAAATTTCAAGAATTTGCCCATGAAACTGCGAGATATTTCGTTAGTAAGTACCCTTGGTACTATATGCCACCTACTGTCCATAAATATCTTATTCATGGAATTGAAATTATTTCAAACGCTTTATTGCCTATAGGGCAGCTAAGTGAAGAAGCTCAAGAAGCCCGTAACAAAGACTTCAAAAAATATAGAGAACACTACTGTCGAAAAAATTGCCGTCAAAACACAAATGCTGACATTTTTAATTTTTTTTATTATCATCGGACCCCGTTTTGACAAGTCTGCGAAGAGTTCCAAAGAAGAAAATTCAGCATTTACCCCCAGAAGCCATCAGTTTGTTGAAGTTCCCACATATTCCAACACCAAATCAACTTGGCACTGAATACGAAATTCTTAAGAGTGATGAAGAGGAAGAAAACTGAATTTATTTAAGATTTTTTTTTTTTTTGAAGATAATTTAATAAAAAAATATATGTTCCTGATTGCAACATTTTGTTTTTTATTATGTACAGTTTTGTGATTAATATTATTCTAGTTTTTTCAACTTCATTTTTTAAACACAGACATATAATACAGGGTTTGCACTATTTTTTTTTTCTTTTCAAAAATTGGCGTTTTTTGTGGGTAAAATTTAAAATGTTCCAACAATCATATTAGGCGCAATCATGCCAAATTTCAAGTTCCTAGCTGTGATGGTTGATTTAATGCCAGGTTTCAGGCCATTCTGCCCCACCGTGCGTCGGCTCAATTGGCTCATCGTTTCGCCCAAGCCAAAACTGTCGTATTGCGGTGCGGGTCCTTCGCCGCACTGTCGCAGCCAGCCTCACAGTAGCCCTCGGATGAGCACAAATGCCAGTACTTTAATCCAAAACGAATAGGTTTTCCATGAATGAACATCTTACACGAGTGTGGCCCATAGTTAGCAATCATCTGCTCATCGATAGAAAGATTGTGCGAAAAAACGCCGAATAGCACGAAATTCTGGTTCAGTGCAGTCAGGCATTACAATCGCCATAATCACACGCCACTTCAATCTCACCGGCCACTTCTCCGGGTATGAATGCACTCGGATCGTTCAATATTTGCGCATCTTCGTCGATTCCTTCGACATCGCTTAGCTCATTCTCATGTGGCGGAAGCAACACCAAGAAATCAACGTGATCCGCGTCACGAATAAGCGTTGCCATTTCTTCTTCATTGCTGCTCTCATATATCAAATGCTCAATTTGAACTTTGTCAAATACTTTTGGCTTTTCGTATCGCCGGCAGTATCGGGAAGTAGTGGCGTACGTGATTAAATACACGCTTGCACACGCACCGATTTTTTGCCCACCATTCCATTCGACTGCTCTCGCTTCATTCAGTGTGTGAAATTGTAGGTACATACTACGTGTAAAACTAGTTTTGGTAGTGCGTTTTAATTAAAGTGCAATGGGCGATTTAATTGACAATGATGTCCTTATTTCATTAGTGGAGGCAAGACCTGTACGGCGATGCAACAACTCGTTTAGGATTCATTATTATTAAACAATAACCTCGTGTCACGATCACGACGACAAAGCAACTGATTGTTAGAACGGTAAAAATCCGGTGAGTGTGCTAGCACCCTGCTACCGGTAAAATGTCGGCCGATTTTATACTGGCCGTATAAAGACAATCTTAAAAACTACAAAAAGGAAGTTAAGAGAGCACAGCGAGAGTCGTGGAAATCTTTCTGTGAGAACATAGAAAAAACAAGCGACTCCAGTCGGCTGCGTAAGATCCTCTCAAAATCTCCACAAATACCTAGCGTCATACAAAGCCAAGCAGGAGTGTGGACCTCAACCAGTGAGGAGACCTTAGGCCTACTACTGGATACCCACTTCCCAGGCAACAAAGTAGAAGAAAATCACCCTACACAGCACCATCACAGGGTCCAAATGGTTCCGGAGCATATTGCTGACAATCGCAAACTAGCGTGGGCGATTAACAGCTTCCTCCCATATAAATCACCTGGACTAGGTGGAATCACACCCATAGAGCTACAGAGGAGTATTGAGACTCTCACACCCTGGCTACTGGTGATTTTCAATAGCTGCCTAAAACTCAGCTTTACGCCCACAGTTTGGAAAACGGTAAAAGTGGTCTTTATACCAAAATGCGGTAAAGCTTCACACTGTTCTCCAAAAGACTTCAGACCTATCAGTCTAACTTCATTCCTCCTGAAAACGTTGGAAAGACTTGTAGATTACTACATACGCTCAAACCTGGAAAACAATTCCCTTTCGAGGTGTCAACACGCCTACCGAAAAGGCTTTTCAGTAGAAACAGCACTTCATTCGCTAGTCAGCACTATCGAAAAATCGCTGTATCACAAAGAATACACGATGGTATCCTTTCTGGATATAGAAGGGGCTTTCAACAATGTCAATACAGAAGCCGTCACGAACGCACTCCTCAGACTAAACAGACTAAACGTGGATAACTGCCTCTGCACCTGGATAAAGAACATGCTAGACAGCAGGCTGATCCAGGCGGAGCTTGGCAGCTGTCTGACCAGGAGGTCAGTGTGCAGGGGCACACCACAAGGAGGAGTGCTCTCACCGCTACTATGGATCTTAGTAGTCAACGAGGTCATCTCCAACCTAGAGGAGAATGGATGCAAAGTGACGGCCTACGCGGACGACATTGCCATTGCCATAACGGGGAAATTCCCCCACACGATCAGAGACCTAATGGAATCGGCTCTCAGGAAACTATCCTCCTGGTCCATTAAGGTTGGGCTCAATGTTAACCCATCCAAAACCGAACTGGTTTTATGTACAAGGAAAATTAAGGTTCAGGAGATAACGCCACCTACGCTCAACAATGAACACTAAAATTTTCCAGCCAAGCTAAATACCTGGGAACGATGCTAGAAAGCAAACTCAGTTGGAAACCAAACATCCAAGACCGCATAAGGAAGGCTACGATTGCCATTTACACCTGTAAAAAGTCCTTAGGCTCCAGATGGGGTCTACAGCCTAGGAAAACACACTGGCTGTACACGGCGGTCGTCAGGCCTATCCTCACTTACGGTATCATAGCATGGTGGCCTGCAATATCGTAGCAATGCCACGCAAGCGCCCTAGAACGAATCCAGAGGGTAGCCTGCATATGCATCACAGGAGCCTTAAGATCCACACCAACGGTAGCCTTAACGACTTTTTTAAACCTCCTCCCCATTGATATCTATGGGAAGCTGGTGGCCACTAAGGCGGATCTGGGATTAAGAGAATCCTATTCGTGGCAAAGTTCACACATCGGGCACAGCAACATCCTAACTGCCCACAAGATTCCCAACAATATGAATTACCTAATCCCAACACTAGATTTCAGTAATAAATACAAGACGGCCATCCCAGACCGAGCCAGCTGGGATGACGGTCGTATTGTAAACAATAACGCCATAGAAATATACACCGACGGGTCAAAGACAGCCGACGGCACGGGGGCGGGCGTGTTTTCGGACAACCCTGCGCTCAACGTCGTACTACGACTGCCTGACCACTGCAGTGTATTTCAGGCAGAAGTCACGGCTATCCGCGAAGCAGCACGCAGACTCTCTATGTGCTCGATAGATGGAAAAACTATCGTGATCTACATAGACAGTCAGGCAGCGGTTAAAGCCTTAGAATCACCAACAATAAGATCCAAGTTGGTAAAACAATGCCGCGAAGCTCTTAACGAGATCGCGGTCAGATGTAACACTTCCCTGTGCTGGGTACCCGGTCACAGTGATATTCCACGACTTAGCCAGACGGGGTTCAAGAACTCTCCGACAACAGAGAGTCACCGGCGGTACCCATTCAGACATTGAATGTCTGTGTGTCCTCAAAGCAAATTTGGACCAAATACGATGCGAAGAGAACATCCAAACTTCTCTCCATCAGCAGGAAAAATATCAGCTCTGTAATCGGAGCAATCACCGGCCACTGCCTTTTAGGCAGACATGCCATCAGATTGGGAGCTCCCTCAAACGACTTCTGCAGAAGCTGTAGAGACGTCGAAGAGGAAGAAACCACCACCCATCTCCTGTGCAACTGCCCCGCAATAGCCAATTCAAGGAATCAAATCCTCGGCAACTATTTCCTCGATGAACCTAAGATCTCAGTGAAAAAGATATTGGCTGTATCAGCAAATTCGTCACTAGGTCCAAATGGTTAAACTGAACTGGAGGACGGATTGGACGATGACTTGAGCCCCTCCCGCTCCTCTCCCGCAGATCACCCCAAACCGATTCCCCTGCAAAGGAAAAGAGATCTCACTGAAGTTAGATTGTATCAGTCACTTCAGTCAGAACTCCACTCCGAGGGAGAGACAGTAACCCGGCGGATCGACTGAAACGGTCTCCCCCGGCCTTGCTGCCTTCCCGCTATGCAGACAAAACGGGAACCGAGTTGAGGTTAGATTGTAACAGTCACCACACTCTGCTTCTCTCCCATGCCTCGAAACCTGCACCACAAACCCCCGAACTCAGTCATCATAATTCCAAATCGACTATCAAGGCCGCCCCTCCCTGCTCTCTTTCCGCGGAATGGTGTAACTTGAGGCTCGTACTGCAACAGTCGCCACAAGCCGCACCCCCCCGCGATGCGTGCAGCAGTGTTGGACCACCTTCAGTCACGCCCTCTAGCACAGTTTTGTAACCAACTACTTGACTGTGCAGCCGGTATACCCCGACCCCCCTCCAAGAAATGTAATAGCTTGCTCTGTTTTGACTGTATCGGTCTCCCTGGCACGGTATTGCCTGCAAAGAGAGTGAAGAGCAGTTTGAGGTTCGATTGTAACAGTCATCTCAAAAGACTCTTCCCTCCCCCGGTGATCAGGAGGCAATAGCCTCCCTCTGTGGCGCAGAATTTGAGATCGACCTGTGGTTTGATTACATCAATCACCTCATCTCGATCGCAACCCTTGGTTCGGATGTCGGGCGAAAGTCGCCTCTGCACTAGTCACTCTAACACATCGCAACCCATGTGAAACACAGCCAGGCTGCACACCCTGACCCCTTCAGGAGTATCTTCCCCCCTAAAACCACTACCTCACAGGAGGCAATCACAGGGAACCCAGTAGGCCGAGCGACGACCGGCTTATGACTTATAGGAATTTCTAACTGCAGGATTTACAACTTCGTGCCATCTACAATAACAAACTAATACAATAAACTTAATATTTTTCCATGGAAATAAAAAATAGCATCGGGAAAGGCTGCAGTCTGCTTGGGCGAAATGTTGGATACCCTATTCCTGTTCCTATCAATCATAAAGTGTACGTGGCAAAAAAACTTAGCATGGGTGAATTTATAAGAAAGCTCTACATTTTTTGTTATAGAACGTTCAAATAAAATTTATTCAATAATAAGGGTTTTTCGATAGTGGGCATGTCAGTCGGCGGATTTTAAAAATATTTGCACATGAGCATAAACTAGAAAAGATATATATTTTGAATTCCAGCTTCCTACTTCAAACTTTGACTTTTCGATAAGTGACAGTTTTTTTTAATTGCGGGTGTGTTAGTGGGCGAATTTTAAAAATGTTATTTCCCAAGCATTTTGGGCCCCTAAAGAATATATATGCGAACGACTTTGCCACGTCGAATCAATCGGTTGTCGTTCGATATATCAGGCAAGAATAATACGTAGCCGAAATGAAGTTGATCGTCAATATGGTGGGTGGAAACGTCGATTTCCAGTTCTGGCATATGGTATGCGTGTGAAGACGAATACGGCGCAACAAATAATAACTGCGTACGCAATACTCATAAGCATCGATGCCAACGAATCTCAACAGCCAGAGAGGTTAGAAGATGTAGATCGGCTGCGCCGCATCGTATCCAATAGACAATTCGACGATGAAATGCCAGATGCACCTCGTCCGCGTGGCAACCTTGGAAATTGACAACGCATAGCAAGAGATTAAATTATTTTTCAATTGCAAGAGTAAAGAAATAATTTTATTCGGCTTTTTTATTTATAAATAAATAATCTTAATATATTAAAACGTTGGTGCGTTTGTATGCCTGATCATCATGGCTAAATCACTGAAGCTATCCACCTTATATTAACACCATATGTTCGTCTGGTGCTCCTGATTATTTTGTTTTTATGTAAGACCGCATAGGTGGAACTGGGATCGCTATTTTTCATTCTAATCAAGCACTATTAACTTACAACCAAATTTAAAATGGCAAACACATCATTCACAACAGGAAAACAAGACGAAATATACACAACAAATAACATAATATATATATTTTTTTTTAGGCTCCTGACCAGCCTAGGCGAAGGAGTTCGATACGTCGACCTGGACAGATCTATTGCACCATAGGTCAGAGAAAATTTAGGCTAGTACATTTTCCACTTTTCTAGAAAAGGTAATAATACTTCTAGCAGGAGACCTCTTCAAATCTTCGCTACTTAAGAGTTCTTTGAAGAAGATCCTCTTTCTGATACCGCAAAGGGCTGGGCATTCGCACAAAATGTGCTCAGTGGTTTCGTCGTCTTCAAAGCACAGCCTGCACTCTGGAGAGTCGGCTAGTTTCATTTTATTTAGGTGGTATCGTAAACCTTGATCACCTTTGAGGTACCCTATTAGGTTTTGATATCATGCCGGCCTAGGTTTAGGATTCTGCTGGCATTGTTTTTAGAGGGCTGGATGGCTCGTTTGGCCTGTCTTAGGCCTGGAGTGTTTTCCCAGTATGAGATACACTTAGAGTGTTCCCAGCTGTTTATAGCTAAATTGGTGGCTGATTTAGGTGTGTAGCAAAAGGTTTCAGGTCCTGTGAAAGGGGTTTCTGAACCGGCTCCGGCTAGCTCGTCAGCTTTTTCACTTCCTTCAAAACCCCCATGGTCAGGAACCCACCAGAGTTTGGTTTTGTTTGGGTGGTTGACTTCCTTGAGGGTATTGAAACAGTTTAAAACTGATTTGGAGTCAGTTATATACGAGCTGAGGGCTTTTATAGCTGCTTGACTATCTGTGTATATATGGATGTGAGCGCCTTTGATACCAATGTTGGTAATGTGGATTGCGCATTCTTGAATGGCGAGGAGCTCTGGAATGCACTAGGGCTTTTACCCAATGGTATGGAGACGGTAAGGTTTGGTCCGTGAAAACCTGCTCATGTGCCCGATTCCATTTTAGAACCATCCGGTATACCACTTTAGTCCGCTTTGGCGGTTCGGTGGGTTATTGCTGGTCCATGCTTCTCTGTTTGGTATCTCCGTAGAGAACCGCTTGTTGAAACATAGTGTTTTTTTAAGGCGGTCTGCGGTCGCGAAGATCATGTCAAGTTCTGGAATTTCTGAGAGTAGCGTCATAAGTTCCGGATGGTCACTAAGACATATCTCATTCATTTGTACCAGACTTGCTGAGCTGCGTATTGCAACTTTACTTATGTATATGTGCAAGGGGTGTTAGTCCTAAAATAGCTTCTATGGCAGCAGTGTGGCAGGTCCTCATGGCTCCGGATAAACCGAGACATGAGAGACGTTGTACCCTTGTGAGCTTAGTTATGGCGGTTTTTTGCTTTATTTTGGTCTACCATATTATATAATGATGGGCCTGACCATACTGTGTAATTCCAATGAGTGATTTTTGGAGAGATCCCCCAGGTTTTACGATACATGCGACGGCAGGCCCTTAGAGCTTTTGTTGCTTTAGTTATTTTGCTCTTAATGTGAGAGTTCCAGTTTAGTCTTTTGTCTAGGATTACTCCAAGATATTTGACTTCTTCGGAATACTCGATGGTTGTACCATTCAGTGAAATCTGTTTGTAAAAGGAACTATGATAGCTTTACTCGGGTTGATGGAGAGATTTTCCCTGATGCACCACTCTGTGGCTATCTTAACCCTAGAAAGATAATCATATTTTTTATGATGTAAAAGATAATCATACGTCTCAGAGACGTATGGCACTTTGGTAGTGTATTTAATGAAACCCATGAACTTTTTAACAAATATTAACGTTTTATTTATTTATTTAGTTCATATTAAGAGAAATAAATCAATGATTTAGTATTGTAATGCAGGTTTTCTTTAGTTTTTTTCCTTTATTTTTAAAATAAAACAAACAACAATTTAAAATGAAACAATGGCGGACCTCGAAAATTGTGACCTATCTTTTCTTCTCCCTTTTCCAGAGTGAAGTTAGCCACGGCTACTTCGTTTTATATCTCACAAAACAACCAGGTGGCGCAACTCGAGTTACAGAAAATGAGTGCGTTCACCAAGTGTTAATGATAATGGTTACTTTACATTCTTACAGTATAAATAAATATTAATTTAAACAATAAAAACAAATAACTTAAACCCTATTACAAACCAACAAAAAACAACTTATATTTTACAGGAACCTTAAAATTGACATTAAGTCATAATAGTTGCCAAATTTTCATTTTTCGGTTTAAAATAAGTCTACTAATAAATTTTAGTAATTTTAAATTATATACAATTAAATTAAATGTAAGAATGCCACACGTGACGCACGCCCCAAGAAGTGCGGCATAGCTATAACTTGTTACTGCAGGTACTTACCGTCGCGATACGACCGTTGCGGGCAAGCTCCGACCACCGACTGAATTAGTTTAAGCAACCAACCCAATGCGGTTTATAGTTAAAAGGATATAACATTTTTTCCGCGCGCCATAGGTCTCGCAGACGTAGATTATCTTTCTAGGGTGAAGGGCGTTTTGCATACGTGGGCTGACTACGTTTGATTCTTTGCCCCTAATAATGATGAACAAGTCATCGGCGTACCCTATCACGTCGTAGCCTAACTTACTTAGTTTTTGAAGTAGGTCATCTATTACCAAAGACCACAAGAGAGGTGATAAAACTCCTCCTTATGGACAGCCTTTTATGGCTGAGCTGATACTGAAGTCTGTCCTGACGAAGCAGTAATTTTCCGACTTTCGAGCATAGCTTTTACCCAGTTCATGGTGGGGAGGTCTACATTTCGGCGACGTAAAGCATTTGATATTGAATCATAACCGGTGAGTAGTATATATACTTATTTGATGAAATTCTACAAATATAAATATAAGAAAAAACTTAGGGTGTGGCGAACCAATAATAAATATTTGGTCATGCACCCAATATGCTACGCGAACAGAGCTACAACATTAAGTCAAGTCTCCACCATTCTCCGTGGACAGAGCCACAACATCTCCATCATGAACGCCATCTTATGTGCAGCTGTCAACTTGCCTTTTCCGGGTCACTTGGATCTTGGCAGTGACGGCGAGCAGACTTCTTTCTGTAAAACGTGTATGATTTCTTAACGATTAATTAAAATAAAATACTTTGACTATAATTAGTTTTCGGCCTTTTAATTAAATCAGCACAAGGGAATCTTACTACTCATACTCGTATGAAGAAATTGGCCGTAAGATCATAAAACAAAAAGATTCGTGGATAGAGATTTGTTTTATGGGAGAAAGCAATACATGCACAAAGAAGATGAAGTGAAGTCTCCTGCTCCTCTTCGTCCATTCAGTTTCTACAGAAGTCGTTTGAACAAACGTCAAGCCTTGATGTGTGCTTGCTTACTAGAATGACACCTACAATCTAAAGGGTGGTTAAATTCTAAGGGCCGATGTTGAATGTGAACCACACCTAAACGTCAAGTTTTTTTCTGCATTTTATTTGACATTTCTCAATTTCAGACTAACTCAATTTGAACCATGAAAAGATACACAATCGAGCAACGCGTTAAAGTTATTCAGGCTTATTATGAAAATGGGCGTTCAAATCAAAATGCATATCGTCCACTTCGTGATTTTTTCGGTCAATTTAATCGTTGAAATGTGCGTACAATCGGAAAAATCGTGCAAAAATTTTAGCAAACCGGGTCTGGATCCAAATCCCAGAGCACTCTTTTAATACACTATCAGCTCTGTGTCGTGGAGTGCTTAAAGCAAGCAACTATCACAAGCAGAAATTGCCGGCACAAAAAGTGCTCTCACAGGCTCATCAATTAGTGCAGGTGTTAGTAAGGATAAAGCAATGAAAAATACAATAATTATGTACCTACAAAATACTAACACAGACACAAAATAATGCAAACAATTTAAGACATTAAAGCATTATTACGCAAAATATTTTTTAGCTTAATTTTACTAACATGCAAGTCAATCACATGATCATTTAGATTATAGATTTTACTCATGCGACTAATAGGCTCATGCCTCCCATAATTCGTTCTATGATGGGGGCTAAACAATAAATCAACACTACGTAAATTATGGGCACCACACCGAAAATTAAAGCCAATAGATGACAGCAAGTCAGGTGCATCTATTTGACCAGATATAAGCTGCTGTAAAATAATGATATCGCTATTAAGCCCTCGTTGAGAAAGGGGTAACATTTGAAGAAGCTTGATACGTTGACTGTAAGGAGGGAGGTTAAATGGATCATCCCATGGGAGTCCTCTAAGTGCAAATCGAATAAATTTACGTTGAATGGCCTCTATTCGATTTGAATGAATGTTGTAGAACGGTGTTCAAACTTGTAGGCATACTCTAGAATCGTACGGACAAAACAATTGTACAATGACATAGAAGCATATGGGTCATTAAATTCTCTCGCCCACCTTTTTACGAAGCCCACCATAGAATTAGATTTATTAACAATATAATTGATATGCTTAGCAAAAACCAGTTTGGGATCGAAATAAGCCCCAAGATCCTTAAAATTATCAACATTACAAAGAATATGTTCAGACAAAGAATATTGAAAGGTGGACGGGATAATCTTTCTAGAGAATGTCATATTATGTTGACATTTAGTAGGGTTCAGGGATAAACCGTTTTTATCACACCAATTGGCGAAGCTATTAATGTCAGATTGAAGAAAAATTCTATCTTGCTGACTAGTGATAGATTTAAATATTTTCATATCATCAGCGTAGATCAGGATATTACTGTGATTTATACATGCTTTAACATCATTAATGGCTAGTATAAATAGAATTGGTCCGAGGTGACTACCTTGGGGAACTCCAGACTCAGCTGTAAAAGATACAGATAGCGATCCTCTAAATTTGACTTGATAAACCCTTGATCTAAGGTATGAATTACCCATTTTATGAAACATGGTGGGAAGCCAAAAGCCCTAAGTTTAAATTCGATTATTTCATGGGACAGCTGGTCGAAAGCCTTAGAGAAGTCAGTGTATATGCAATCCATTTCGCCCTTATTCTCCAAGGCATTAGAACAATCATGCAAGAAACTTAATAGATTAGTGACAGTGGATCTGTTTCTTACAAATCCATGCTGTTCGTAACAAATTATATTGCGACAAAGAAATATTAGCTTTTCACAAACAATTTGTTCAAAAAGCTTAGGGATACACGAAAGCTTTGAAATGGGCCTATAATTAGTGATATCACCACGTTCGCCTTTTTTAAATACAGGTGTGATAAAAGCACTTTTCCATAGATTAGGGAATCTACCTGTACTAATGGACAATTCAAACATATACTTAAGATATGGAGCAATTGCATGACTGCAGTTTTTAAGAACAATCGGTGCAATGCCATCCGGACCTGATGAATAGTCATCCTTCAGAGAAGAAATACATTTTAAAATTGTTTCCAAATCGAATGAGATACTACTAAAACTTATTTGGGAACAGCTAGTTAGATAACTAAAATATTGATCATCAATGTGAAGAGGGGTCTCCCTAAATGACTTACTGGAATGATCTGCAAACATATTGCTTGCGTCTAGCGAATCAGCAGTTGTAGAACTATTGTAAGTAAGCTTCGATGGATAACCATCGGTTTTTTTCTTGGAATTGACAAAACCCCAGAAAAGTTTGGGGTTCAATTTTAAATAGCATTCCATTTTACTTATATAGTCAATATATAAGTTGCAGGATAAAGATTTGAATTCATTGAATAATGTGAAATAGAGTTCAAGATCTGAATGGCAGAGACTTTTTAAATAGTTCTTCCAAGCCCTATTACGTCTGTTTCGTATCGATTTTAGCTCTTTAGTGTACCAGGGATGGGATTGCGAACGATCATACGAAATACTATTTTCGTACAAATGTGCGCCTAATTCAATAAATACATCCAATGGTGGATGATTATTATCTATGTTAGTTATACTGAAGTGGGATTCCAGAACCACAGTACTAACAGAGTCAGAAGAGAAAACAAGATCGAGAGTTCGATTTCTGAAATTTTTTATACAGCTTGTTTGCTGTAAGTCAAAAGACAAAATGTTGTCAAGTAAAGCGAGCTCTTGTTGGGCAGAGTCAAAGGATGGAATGAAATGAGAATCATCCTCAGAAGGTACCCATCCAATATGTGGCAGATTGAAGTCGCCTATAAGTAAGACAGTGCTGTCACAACAAGATATGTCAAAAATATGGTCTAGTGCCATAGAAAGTTCCGAATACAAAGAACATAGACGAGACGATGGAATGTACGCATTAACAACATTAAATGTTTGTTCTTAAGTGTAATTTTTACACAGATAACTTCGACATTAAGTTGAAATGGAAAGTCAATCTTTCGTGACTCAAGGTTGGAACGAACAGCGATCAGGACACCTCCTCCAAGCGCTTTCAGGTCATTGTTATGACGGTCGTTTCTGAATACGGAGAACTCATGATTGAAGAGTTCCGTGTCTAAAATTCCGGCATTAAGCCATGTTTCCGTCAAGGAGAAGATATCATGAGAGAGGGCTTGGGAGTTTAAATATACTCAGACTCGGTAACGGTCCATTGTACTACCAGGCAGAAATCCTCCTTTTTGGTGTAGAGGCATGTGAATGGGTGGCGTATGTTATGTTGTTCCCCATGGGGATTGAACTTGCACCGCACAGGTCACAAGCCAATACACTAACCTCTACACAGTCGCCACCCAAAAAACTGGGTCTGTAGGAGATGTGAAAACACCAGTGCATTCTCGTACACCTCGTACTGCAGAAAATATTGCTGTTCGCGATAGTGTGACTGAAGAGCCGTCCACCTCAACTCGTCGTCGTGCCCAACAATTGCACCTCTCACGCTCGTCGTTGATGAACATTATGCATAAAGACTTGCATTTACGCGCTTACAAGGTGCAATTGGCTCAAGAACTAAAGCCTCTTGACCATTTCAAGCGTCGTCAATGGTCAGAATGGTGGCAAGAAATGGCAACAGTGGATCATCAATTTTCGAAGAAAATCATCTTCAGTGATGAGGTACATTTTCACATCAGTGGATTCGTCAATAAGCAGAATTGCCGCATTTGGGCGAATGATAATCCAAGAGTGATTGTCGAAAAACCAATGCACCCCTGTTTGGTGCGGTTTATGGGCTGGCGGCCGGTCAGGCAGTTACTGTGAATGGTGTTCGCTATCGTGAGATGATAACGAACTTTTTATGGCCCGAATTGGAAGATATGGATGATATGGACGATATGTGGTTTCAACAGGAGGGTGCCACTTGCCACACAGCTAACGAAACAATGGCTCTTTTGCGCGAAAAATGCAATGGCCGTGTTAACTGACGTGGTGGCGATATCAATTGGCCGCCAAGATCATGTGATTTGACACTGTTGGACTTCTTTCTTTGGGGTTATTTGAAAGAAAAGGTGTACGTCGATAAGCCAGCAAAACTTCAAGAGCTAAAGGGTGAGATAATTCGGCACATTAACGACATAGAACCTCAATTATGCCTCAGCGTCATCGAAAATTTGGACCATCGGAAGGAGGCGTTCCGCCGAGGTCGCGGCGGCCATTTGCCCGATATTTTGTTCCATACATTATTGAACCATACCAATATTATCATAAAAAAAAGAAATGACAATAATTTCCTAAATAATTTGTGTTTTATTCAAAATCAACATCGGCCCTTAAAATTAAACCACCCTTTATAAAGAGCTAATGTGCAGCCGTTTAAGTGAGCTTAGACACTTAGAGCGTCGCAGGTCCAGCTTTGGCCAGATAAGCTTAGTTGCTAGACATGTAGTACCAGTTGCCCACGTAAGGTTTGTTCTATTGACTGCGAATAGCTTAAACATAAATTTGCATGTAGCGATGAAAACAACCAAAGGAATAAAATAAACAAATTCGACAGCTATTATTTATACGGTTATAATCTTACATTTCAAACAGTTCTATGCTACACACTAAAAACAAAAACATATGCGTTTACTGTGGGCCTACTTAGGCCCAGCGGTTACTTTTCGACATTCAAATGCCAACTGGCAACAGGGCCCGAAACGAGCCGTATTTGGTTTCGTTATGCGTTATGCCGCAAGAAGTCAAGAAGTTTCGGGTCGATTTATTTTGAAACAAAAACATTACAATGTGTTTAAAATCAAACATGACCATCCTAGGGTTAAGAATTCGCTGGATAGTAACTCAACCTGGTGATCTCCCAGAATATTGAAGGATCCTTTAATTATGTGGAAACCAATGCCCGTCGTAGTTTAAACATCTGCGAATTCATCTGCTCTCTTACAGGATAACTCCTCAGAAACGGAGTAATACATTTTTGACTTTGGAGTAGTTTTATCAAGAGATAAGAACAAGCGAGTGGGGAGTTTATTGATTATTTTTTTATTTATTTCAATCTTTGTTTCAAAAAAATCTTAAAGCTAACATCTATTACAATGCAAAAATAGAAATAAAAGATATTTAATAAGAAGCTTTAAAGTAAAATTGAAACAGTTAGGACCATTCTTTTGCCGGAAGACAAGTGGCGAATGGACCATTAAATAACTAAAGATTATTTTTAAAATAATTGATGGGGTCAATTTATAATATGTGTATTGAAAAAAAGATAAAGAGAAAAGGAAAGCAATAATTGTTAAAATATTGTGATTAATGCAATTCAACGTTTATGATAAATCAAACTACGACATTTAATAAAGAGTCTATTTCCACATGATTAAACAAAAAGAGAAAGGATATTAATTTTTTTAAGAAGACTGATCTTCGTCTCTCACACCGCAGACTTGCAGGTAAAATATTGAACAAACGTGGAGCGGTGACATCGTAAAAGAGTGAAAAGTGAGCTTTTAATATGCTGGGCACTATAACTAAACTCTGGTTATTAATACGTAAGTTATAAGAACCATACAACCTAGAAGTGGAATACCCTGAACTTTCAAAAAATGTTTTTAAAACTTTAAAAAAATATAAATGCTTGAGTGGAAGAATCTTTAGGCCTCTGAATAGTTCAAAGCTAGGGGTTCTGCGGTTAACTTTGCATAAGATACGAATCGCATGCTTTTGCTTAACAAATAAAGGCTTAGTTTTATTAGCGTGAGTACCACCCCAAGAAGTTAATCCATACTGAAGCTTAGATTTAAACAAACCATTAAAGACCAATTTTAGAATATTATGACTGCAATAAAGACTGAGGTGATATAACTGTCTTAGAACACAATTGAAGTATTGCGTCAGACTGGCAGTGTGCGATTTCCAGCTTAATCTACTGTCCAAAATGATACCTAAGTATTTGAAGTTGTTTACACGCTCAATATTAAAACAAAAATCAGAGCAAGTTTCATATGGTTTGTAAGTGGAATCGCAAGACTGATGACTGCAATTACCCAAACTGTATTTAGGGCAGCTTGGTGAGTGATACCACAACATTATATCTTCATAGACCGAACCGGTAGAACTAAATATCATGAATTTAATTTTATCACTAATGATTAGATTATGCACGAAAAACCATTTACGAAGAATATCTGAGTCACTATTGAAAGCAATAAATAAGTTAAAATAATTCTTTTCCGAATACGCTAATGCAGTATCATCTGCAAATGCTGTTAATTTGCCATTAAACTGCTGAACGAAAAGATAATTTATAAAAATTAAGAAAAGGATCAGACCTAAAACGGAACCTTGAGGAACGCCTACATTGATGACTATTTCCGAGCTTAATTTATCCCTAAATTTAACTTTTTGTTTGCGGTCCCTTAGATACGATGCAAACCAATCATAAACAAAACCACGGAAGCCTGCCCTAGACAATTTTTGGAGTAGCAACATATGATCGACCGTATCGAAGGCCTTAGTTATGTCAATAAACAAGGAAGCGGCGATATCCGATACATTCATGCTGTTATATAAAACGCTACACAGACTTAAAACTGCTTGTTCAGTCGACTTATGATTTCTAAAACCAAATTGAGCATCACTAAAGAAATTATATCTAGGTATTCAAAAAAGTTAACATCCTGGTTTTTATACCTTTTTCAAAAACTTTAGAAAAAACGGATAAAAGTGATATGGGACGATAATTGTTAGGGTTAGTAGTTTCACCTTTTTTGTATAGCGGAATAACAATTCCTACCTTGAGGCCATCTGCAAAAACACCTGTTTGTATACTAAGGTTGAAAATATACATCAAAACATCAGAGACATAGTGTGAAATTATTTTCAAAATTTTACTTGAAATCATGTCATAAGATGAAGAATTAGAGTTTTTTAGTGACATTATAATATTATAGATTTCTAAGGAGGTAAAACTTTCAAAGAAGAAGCTATCGGTGTTAGAGCACTCTTGAATAATGCCCAGAGAACATTGATATGACCTCAACTGAGAAGATATACTAATATTATTGGTTATGCTGGAAAAATGCTCGTTAAATAGATTTGCCACATCTGTTGGGTCATTTACTAAAGACGAACCATTTTTTAAAGAAACAGTAGCTTCTGTTCCTTTTTTTTATTAAAGATTTCGTTAACAACTTCCCACTCTTTATTAGAATTCCCTACATTAGCAGCAAGTCTGTTTGTTTAATAGTTACCTCTGCAACGAGGAATATCAGTTTTAAGTTCACTGCAAAGCTTATCGTAACATCTTTTAATCCTAGTGTTTTGAGGATGCCTATTAACCTTTGCACAAAGCTTATTTTTTAAATTAACTTTTTTGAGCAGTGAAAAATTCATCCAAGGTTTTAGTTTTTTTACTTTCATTTTACTTTTTTTGTTCATATATTTAGAACATTTTGAAATGTAATATTGAAGCTTAGATAAAAACAAATCAAAAGCAAATGAAGGATCACTTGCGCGGTAAACGTCGTCCCAAAACTCAAAGGTTAAGTCAGATTTAAGAGCATTAAGCCGTGTACTGTGGCATTATTTTTAATTGGTATGCTATACAAGCCCAGTGGCAGTGACATTGCTTCTACATGCTGTTTAATTCAGCTCCTTGTGCTGAAAGTTGATGGAGTAAAATTCCACTAAAATGGCTATACAATGGCTATACAAATGATGACAAAGGTTCTTTGTACTTGCTTTAGTATAGGGTCATGTTTATATTTTCGCAAACAGATGACTGACATGTACACGGTACACGTATGTGTTTAATTTTTCTAAGTCAAGACATTATTCATTTAGCTCAAAGGGTAATTTGGATTTTTTTTTTATTTAATGTTTTTTTTTTTTGGTTCTGGCTATACTTCACATTGTTTCAACGTGAAGTGATGTGCGCTGTAGAATGCGGCTTTTAGTGGTATGCCTGTGTGAAGATACATTGAAGGGCAAAACGTCGACGATGAAGGTGTCAGCCTCAGCAATTCATCAATCGTGAGAACATTTTCTCTTTGACGGATCTCAAGCATCTATTAAATATGCGAGGACGCAAAGTGCTTGTGAAATACGTTTACTTGTTTTTTTTTTCCTCGATCAAGATGAAACTGGTCTTCTTCAGTAGACTTACCTAATGGTTTTCAGGGCCTATGCCACTCATTCTCCCACTCGTCGTTTGGTAATATTGCAAGTTTCAAAGGAGATTGATTGCGTTTCAGCGTGGCGTACTTCTTATGTATGTATAAGTATATCTTTAAGGAATTCAGGACACAGCACCACCACGAGTCCCATCGTCATCACCTTCAGCTCGTCATGGAGTTAAAAGCAAACGACTGATAGGTAAATTTGCGAGTATATTTCTGGTGGCGGAATCACCCCTTTGTCGTCCGTGTCATGTTTTACTCATTGTCAGGACCTTGGATTTTTTTTGTCTTTCTTTATTAAGGGGTGGATGGGGGCTTAATTTGCAAATTTATATAAGAATTCCGTAAATGTGAATAAAACGTTCATTATTTGCTTTTAATTCGGCAAACGATGAAGATAAGATTAGGTTGATGGAGTTTACTTCAATTGAACATTTCTGCGCCAAGAGGTTGGCGGCGTTTGGCAAGAGCTGGTATACGTTGGATGGAAGCACGAATACAAGGCCAGAAATGAATCGTCTTCGGGATGAGAGAAAAACTAATTTATTACTTTGCTCTAAGACTCTGGCAGTAAGAAGTATTTGAAACGCTAATAAACCATCAAGGATTAATTTTGTGATTTATAGCGTTCCGCAGGGAGGAGTACTTTTTTTCCTTTTGCTTTCGGAGTGGTGGAGTATAAACGCCGTCCGTTTTGTATGCTCTTTGTTGCCATTCATCAGAATGGCGTAGTCGGCATAAGGATAAAAAGAAAACTGGCAAAAGGTTTTCGCCTGTAGAAATCTGGATATTAAGTAGAACGCTGATATCCAAGGGTAACGAACAAATGGCTTCAAATATATTTTGATGAGGAATAAAGGTTAATTGCATAAGGCGATTATGATTATCATCGACATTTTAATGGATGTGATTACTCAAAAAACGGGGTTCGTATTAGCTTATTCAAAATACTCATAGGTGAGGTCCTTGACAAAATCGTCATTATCTTAAAGGTTTGATTTCTATTTGTATCACACACCATTATTTCGGCTATATGATTTCCGGAGGGCAATTAACGATTAGGTTAATTAAACAGAAGCAAATTAATCTTGGTTGAGTTACTAATTTTCTTAAAATGTATCTTTTTACCATGTTTACCTTTAAAAAGTAATTACTAACCCAAGCAAATTAAACAACAAAAGCATAAAGTTAAAAAAAAATCAAAAAAACTAAATTTGTTTTTAGCAGGGGTAGGAAATTAAATGTACCTTTCGAATTAAAATGAGGTGAGCTTTTTGAGAGCTCTTGTTAAAGGTCTGTAATGAATTTTAATGTTTGATTATTTTTTAAAAATGGAATATGAAATACGTAAAGAATTAATAAACTACCTGTTTTAACCGTACTACCGCCATGCTATCTCACTAACGTAAACCGCCACTGTTTTAGTAATTAACACATAATATGAAGGATTCAAATGTATAGGTTAAGCTGCGAGTGGACAATTTGACTATGAAATGCCAGATCAATCAGTTGTCATGAGAATCTTCTCTAATTTGCCGTTCGGATTCGGCTCAAAAGTATAGGTCGCATCTACTTCGCAAAGAAAGTGGTTGGAGAAGCTAGGCCCTGTATGGACTGTCAATACCTAATATTTATTTATTTATGAACTGATGTATATAAAAGAATTAGGACAGTGTTCGACTGAACATGACTACAAAGAAAAACCCAGCAACAAAATAGAAAATTATTTTGAATAACAAAGACAAAGAATGTAAGCGAAGAGAACAAAACGCTGAAAAATAAAATATATAAAAAATCAACAATCAAGAAAGTGCAGTAAAAAGGAACATTTATGGTAAAGGCCAAAGCTTTACCATATAAATTTGTTGAGAGAATATTCAAACCGAGTTAAATAAAAAATCTGAAAAAGTGCAAGCGCCAGTTTTCTTAAACACCGTTGGACCAGAAGCGGCAAAGCTTCTATATAGAACAGCTGTGATATCGAATAATATTCGCGATTGGGAAATCTACCGCAATTTTAGAAATACTTATAAGCAGGGAATGGATTTTGTTGACCTAGAAAGGCATAACTAAACTGTGAAAAAGGCATAAATGCCTTTTATTAAAAAGGAAACTTTTTTTAAGCATTATAATAGCACGTACATACGTATATACATTTTTTTAATTTTCTGGCAACAAACGCCTGCGATTGTCCCTCAGGAGAGCTTTGTAAGAGCTGAAGGACCTCCACATATGGGCAGAGAAGAGTGAAGCCCAGTTCAAAGACGTCACTTCATCGACTGCAACATTTAAAGGGAGTTTAAAGTCAGCGCCATTTAGCTTATTCGGACCAGTCAGCTACGAAATATAAACCTAGATGATAGCGTTCACAGTTACGAGAAAATACCTCACAGATGTCTAACGGTTATTGTCAGACGTATATACACAGCTGCAACAAATACCAGAGAAATGTACTGGAAATTGCACACACGACACAAAGCACTAGTAGAATGTAGATATAGATATGTAGGCACAAGTGTGTGCACAAATATTTATCCACAGTAAAACAATTAGTTTATTTAATATATGTACATTTAATTACTGAATATTACAAACACTATAAAATAATGAAGCGACTAACTCGAAGAACAAACACGAATTGTCAATTATTTTCTCTCTCCCGACCGTTGGTTCTGTTTTGAATTCTCGTTGTTGTTCGTTGCGACATCTATGATTAGTGTGTGGTTCCACGGAATGCTTCCTCGCGTAACCACAGTATTTCGAGGTCGCCACATGACTCCCTCTCCAGTGACGAAGTTACGATGAACTTTCAAATGTTACTTTTTTTTTACAGCTTTTTTATTTTTATCCAATTGATTTTTGTTTTTCAGATTCTTCAGTGAAGTTGGATTTTTGTTGACATCTGGATGAACGTCTGGGATAAAATCGACAGAGATGTGAGCTGGTTTCAAACGGTCTACCGAAACATTTAATTTTCTGCCATCTGCATTAATTGTGAAGAGTCGATTACTGATTCGGTGGATTATTGGATGTGGACCTGTGTATGGTTGTTGCAGTGGTTTCTTCACAGCATCGCAGCGTAGGAACACGTGTGTACATTTGTTTAAATCTGGTGAAACAAACATTCTTTCTTTTGCATGGTTTGCAGTTGCTGTAGGACGGAATTTGCGCATCGCTTCTCGGTGTTTCTCAACGAAAATCTGTGGATCTGGAACAAAGTTATTATTCGTAAAGAACTCACCAGGAACTCTGAGATATGTTCCATAAAGCATCTCTGCTGCGGAGGCCTTGATGTCCTCTTTGTATGCCGTTCGCAATCCCAACAACACTGTCGGAAGAGCATCAGTCCAGTTCGTTTTTTCATGGCACATCAGGGCGGCTTTCAGTGAACGATGCCAACGTTCAACAAGTCCATTTGAGGCTGGGTGGTAGGGTGATGTTCGTATCCTCACCGTTCCAATCATGTTGATCAGTGCGTTGAACAGTGCAGACTCAAATTGAGTTCCCTGGTCGGTGGTTAATGTTGTTGGCGAACCGAAACGAACAACCCAGTGCGTATAAAACGCCGTGGCCACTGTGTCCGCATACATGTCCTGTAGAGGTACTGCTTCCACCCATCTACTGAAGCGATCGATCATAGTTAGGCAATACCTATTGCCTTTGCAGAGTGGCAGCACAATGAGGTCTATGTGGACATGCTGGAAACGGTGCTCTGGAACTGCAATTGAATCCGGGATAAGCCTCGTATGTCGATGAACTTTGGATCGTTGGCATTGGATGCAAGTGCGTGACCACTCCAATGCGTCTTTCCTGATGTTTGGCCAAACGTACTTCTCTCTGAGTTGTCGACTGGTTGTTCTTCCGCTTGGATGAGAAAGACCATGGATGGATTCAAAGGCATTCCGTCGCAGGGAAGCTGGTAGATATGGTCGAATCATATTGTCGGAAACATCGCAGTAAATTTTAATTTCAGGTTCCAAAGTGAGTTTCTTTAACTTGAGCGATGAATTTTGTTGCTTCAGGATTGATTGAAGTTCCACATCGAGTAGCTGAGATAAATGAAGTTCTCTCAGATCAAATTGGATTGGCATGGTTATCGAATTGAGTCGCGATAATGCATCTGCTACTGAGTTGTCGTCGCCGGGTAGGTAAACAATGTCCGTAGTATACTGCGATATGTAGTCTAATTGCCTTAGACGACGTTGCGGGGCCTTGTCCGAATTCTGCTGGAACGCATATATGAGCGGCTTGTGATCCGTTTGCACGACAAAGTGTCGACCGTCCAAGATGTGTTGGAAGAATCGGATAGCTAGGTATATTGCCAGCAACTCGCGATCATATGTGCTGTAGCGACTTTGTGCAGGTGACAGTTTGCATGAAAACAGTCCGATCGGTTGATATTGGTTATTTTGTTTTTGTTCCAATTTGGCACCAACTGCGATATCAGAAGCATCCGTTGTTAGGACAAGTGTAGACTTCGGATCGATGTGGTTGAGTAGTGTAGCATGCTTGATACTGTCCTTGCATACATCGAAAGCTTCTTCCGCCAAAGGAGTCCAGGGAACGGGTCGTTTGTCGTTTTTCTTGGAGTCCCTGATGAGTCCATTCAACGGTGCTTGAATATGGGCACAATTAGGGATGTATCGTCGGTAGTAGTTAACGACTCCAAGAAAACGACGTAGTTCCATGATGTTGGATGGCTTTGGATAGTTCGATATGGCCTCAACTCTGGCTTCAGGTGGTCTGCATCCGGCTTGGTTGATTGTATGTCCAAGGTACGTAACCTCAGACTTCCCAAAAATGCACTTCCTGATGTTGATGATAAGTCTATGTTCGTGGAGACGTTGTAGAACTATACGGACGTGTTGGCGATGTTCTTCCTCTGAGTCGGAGGCAATGAGGATGTCGTCAACGTAGCAAAAAACGAAATCTAGTCCACGTAGGACCATATCCATGTGCCTTTGGAAAGTCTGAGTTGCGTTTTTGAGTCCGAATGGCATGACTACAAACTCAAACAAACCAAAAGGCGTGGTCACCGCAGTTTTTTGGATGTCGTCAGGTGTCATCGGGATCTGGTAGTATGCCTTGTCTAGATCCAGTATCGAGAAGCAGTTTTTGTTGTTCAACTGTTCAGTAAAGTCCATGATGTGAGGAATGGGGTAGCTATCTGGTTGTGTTATGGAATTCAGACGACGGTAGTCACCGCAGCATCTCCAACCGCCAGTCTTTTTTTCAACAAGATGAATGGGGCTAGCCCAAGGACTGCTGGATAGACGGCAGTAACCCTTCTTTTGAAAATCCTCGAATTCAGCCTTGGCCTGTTTCAACTTGTCGCCGGAGAGTCGTCGTGGTCGTTCGGACACTGGTTGGCCCGTGGTTACGATGCAGTGTTGCACGATGTTGACTCCTGATTTTGGATCAGGTGCGTTGTTGTTGGCCAGAACGAATTCGTTGACGAGATTTATGTATGGTTCAGGACCACTGATAGTCAGAAGTTTTGACAAATCACTGGTATCAATCTCGCCTTGTACCGTTAATGATGTTGTTTTGTCTATGACACGTCTGGCTTTCAAATCAATGACAAGTCCGTAGTGTGCGAGCAAGTCTGCGCCAATTATTGCTGTTTTAACATCTGCAATAACGAACGGCCAAGTGATAGCTCGCCGGAGACCAAGGTTGAGTGTGAGGATCTTCTCGCCGTAGGTGTGAATCGGTGAGTTATTTGCTGCCAGGAGTGTTATTTCCCCTCTGTTGTTTTTGCAGTCCCTGGAACGAGGTAAGACACATATAGTTGATCCAGAGTCGAGCAAAAACTTTTGGTTTGTCTCCTTGTCGAAGATGTAGAGGCGGTGTTCCTTGTGGAATCTTTGACTGTTGCCGTCCGCCTCTGAGGACAACAGCTCACTTAGTTTTTTGCTTTGTAGCTGCATGGTTTCTTACACTTCCGGGCATCGCTGCCGAATTTCTCATGGAAGAAACACATTCCGTTAGGAGTTGATGCTCTTGAGAGCGATCTGTTATTCCTTGACTGTGGTCGAGACCTGCCATGGCTGTGACTGGTTTTCAGTGATTGCATAGCCGTCATTAGAGTTGACAGAGTGGACTCGATGGAATTTAGTCTTCTGTTCAGATCACTTTCAGCGTTGGTGGATTGTGGTATAGGGTCATCTTCATGAACATCAGTGGAGAAAACAGCGTGGGCGGATGTGTTATCAACGATTTTGTCTGCGATTTCAGACAACGCAGTGAGGTCGATTCCGTGACTGGCAGAAAGTATTCCACGCACATGACTGGGCATTCGTGCCATCCATAGAGTGGACAACATGTCGTCTGGAACATTTGAACCAGCCAGTCTTCGCATTTCCCTGAGGAGACTTGATGGACGTCTGTCGCCAAGTTCAAGGGTCGTCATCAATCTGTTCAGTTGCCTCTCCTTAGACTCGGTGAACCTAGATATGACTTGTTTTTTAAAAGCAATGTACTTATCTGTGTCCGGTGGTTTCTGCACTAAGTCTGATACCTCATTCAGCACTTCTGGGTCCAGTCCAGCGATGATGGCGTTGAATCGGCTGTTGTCGCTGATGATCCGATTATTGTGGAATTGCGCTTCCACCTGTACAAACCATAGCGCTGGATTAATTTTCCAGAACGGAGGAATCCTCAGGTTTTTGAGAGCATTGATTTCCTGGATCTCCGCATCGGATGGAGTTGGTGGTCCTGAGGAAACGCCTGCATTCGTCCTTGTGTTTTGTTCGCCTTGCATACTTATAAATATATGTATGTACAAGTGCAAGAGATAAAGTGCGTAGTTGGTTCGGCTGTTGCCAATTAAATAAATTTTTAATTGTTGTGGATCACGTCGGGGTCACCACTGTAGGCACTAGTGTGTGCACAGATAATTTTTCACAGTAAAACAATTAGTTTATTTAATATATGCACATTTAATTATTGAATATTACAAACACTATAAAAATAATGAAGTGACTAACTCGAAGAACAAACACGAATTGTCAATTGTTTTCTCTCTCCCGACCGTTGGTTCTGTTTTGAATTCTCGTTGTTGTTCGTTGCGACATCTATGATTAGTGTGTGGTTCCACGGAATGCTTCCTCGCGTAACCACAGTATTTCGAGGTCGCCACAGATATTTTGTAAAAATTTTGCTTCGACACGTAAACCAAAATGCGACATTCTAGCCGCATCAGAGTACTCTATTGGCGAGATTACTAACTAGTGCAAACTTCGGTGGTGTTTCGGCGATTTTTTTTTTAATTTTATAGTTAAGAAGAAAGTGCACATAAAAAAAAAAAATATTGGTAAAATCGACAAAAAAAGGCAAAAAAAAGGCAAAAAAAGGCAAGATCAACAAAATCCGTTCCCTGCTTATAAGCAATGATAAGATCTGCCAAGTCACTTTTTATAAAAAGAAAAATTGACAATGCTAGTACACAAAAAGACATGTGGAGACAGTTAAAAACGTATGTTCTCAATACGAGCAAAGATTTTATTACTGAAGTGCAATTTTTAATTGGGGTCGAGATAAACAAGACTGCAATATTATGTGATAAATTTAACCAGTTTTTTGTGAATAGTATAGTTGAACTAAACCAATCTGCGATATTTCTTCAATATGGGAACCTAATAGAAGAGTGCAATATAGACTTTAAGTTCCGTGAAATAGGTATACCTGACATTAAAAGTGCAATAAAACTGATCAATAAAAAAATGACTTTAATTTTATAAACATCGGTATGATAAATGATGCTATTGACATTATTGGTTCTTGTTCATATTATTAATACATCATTAACCTCTGGTGTTTTTCCCGAGTCATGGAAGGAATCCTTAGTTATACCTAATGATACCAACTGAACTGGATTTTCCAGTACCATACTGGATTCGAGGTCAAGATACTGGATAAATTTCCATACTGGATTTTAAACAGGAATTTCATTTCATACGGGAATTTTATAAATGTTATCATTGCATACCACGCACTCATGCGCATGTCGAACGAACTCTTTCTGGACGCGACAGAACTGTAAAAGGTTGATCTCTCTTCAACGCATGCCAAGGGTATAAAGGAATGAAGTTACTACTTCTTATTACCACTCGACACATTTTTTTCTCGTCCAACGATCAGTTGTTTAACTTGATCCAATATTAATGGCATCAAAACGTGGAAAGTGCGTGTTTAATAAGGAACTACAAAAAATATTCTTTTTTGGTGGAAGCAACAAATAAAATACCAAGTGATGTACATTGTACGAAGTGCAACGCGATTTTCAGCATCGCTTTCGCTGGTAAATCGGACATCGAAAAACATTTGGTGTCGTTGAAACACAAGAAGGCATTAACGGCAGCACCGAAATCGCACACGGTTATCCAATTTTTTGCATCGAAAACCGATAGCAATGTAGCACGTCATAAAGCCAACCACAGTTTTCTGTCATCACACTGCGCAGCAAAGTTGTTCCGCACGTGTTTTGAAATGAAGAAATTTCATTGCGGTAGAACCCAATGTGAAGCAATCGCGATCAATATTTACGCTCCATTTTGACGAAGTGTTTTGGAGAAGGTATTGGCTGAGCGGCGCTATGGCTCCGTGTCGACTGATGCATCGAATCATAAAGATGATGCCGGTTGTTGTGCGTGTAAGTCAAATGCAACATGGAGTGGAATTGCCTTCACTTCTTCAATTTTTTGAAAACGCAACCAGATCTGCTGCGAAAAATGTCGTCTAAGGAGAAGTATACTTTCAAAGAATCGACAGAGCCGCAGTCAGCTGATATTAGTCTGATGTCAATGCAGTTCGCTGAAATGAGCACAGACTCAGATTAATAAAAAACCTTGTACTTACTTTTTTAGAATAAAGTAATAAAAATTAATATATTGGATTTATACTAGATTTTAATTAAATAAATTATACTTAATATACTGAATTTCATCTAGCAAAAGTTGGTATCATTAGTTATACCTTTGTATATACATTGTATATACAAAGGTTATACCGATAAAAAAAAGTGATTAACGCCCCATAAATATGATGCCCATATATGAAAAAATATTCGAAAAAATTAGTGCAAGTACAATTAAAAGACCACCTCGACAGCCATAACATTTTAACCGTATATCAATCTGGTTTCAGAGAAGATCACTCTTGTGAAACATGTGCAAATTATGTGTTAAGTGACTGGAAAGTAAATGTTGACTAAAAAAACGTACTTGTCGCAGTGTTTCTTCACCTCAAGCGAGCATTTGAAACGGTAGATCGTTACATCCTAATTGATAAACTATCAAAAATGGGCGCTAAGTCTAACGAATTAAATTAGTTTAGATCATTCATTACTGGGCGAACCCGACGTACCAAACTGAACGAAAATGTGTTGGCCGCGGTTAGCGTTGATATTGGACTACCACAAGGAACTATACTCAGTGTGTACCTGTTTTTGTTATATATAAATGAAATGGTCAAAGTGGTAACGTTTTCAAAACTTGTATTGTTTGCTGACGATGGACTATTGAATTCAGTGGGAGTGACTTTCTTAGTTGCATGAATAATTTAAACAGTGATTTAAGAGCTATAAGTGCGTGGTTAAAAATGAATAAACAATGATCATATTGAGTATACATGTAAAAAACATATCAAAAAAGATTGAAGTCTTAAGAAGAATAAGACAAAATATTTCGTTGAACAGTGCAGTGAAGGTGTATAACGTTATTATTAAACCACATTTTGAATATTGTGGTGGGTTGTTATTTACATGTCCTCAGTTTCAAAAAAAAGACTACAAGTCCTTCAAAATAAAGCTATGTGGATAGCTTTATCATGTGACAGGTATACCCCAGTAACTTTAATGTTAAATTCGCTAAACTGACTAAGTGTAAACTAAAGACTATTCATGAATGCAATGCTATTCGTTCACAAATTAAAAAAACGGATTATGCCCGAATTATTATTTGGAAGGTGTTACAACAAATGAATATCATTCACCATTTATTCTAAGACCCGCAGGCGTTCTTCGAATCCAAAGAGCGAGGACCTCAAGAGGACAGCGGACAATAGACGACAGGGGTTTCAAACCTTTAACTTTGCCACCTAATTTAAAAAAACGAATCAGATTTTAACGTATTTAAAAGAAAAATTATTGACTTCATTAAAGATACTATAAATTAAAAATACTTTTTAAAAGTTAAAGATAAAAAACTGCATTTTAAAAATTAAATCTTAACACTTATATTTGTTGTAATTCCTTATAAAAGTATATTAATTTATTGTAAACAATGTTTAAACTAAATGGCTTCTCGAAAGCTAAATAAAATTCATCTATCTATCTAGCTTTTTGTTCCACAACATTTAAGGGATTTTATCAAAAAATAAAGTTTCTTCTAAAAAAACCCCCTTAAAAGTAGGCATAGCAGAAAACTTTATACAATAGAATTGTTCGAAACGATTTGAATATGACTTTCATTTTCAATGATTTCTTCAACAAAAGGTTTTTTCAATATTGTTGTTTCAGTGGGCGGACTTTAGAAATGCTTAAACATAAGCATTAAGAGCCCCTAGTATATATTCCAAATTTCAGCTTCCTAAAGTTCAAACTTAGATTTTTCGATAAATCTTTTTTTTTTAATTGTTAGCGTATCAATGGGCGGACTTAAAACACGAGCATTTTGGTCTCCGAAAGACAATATATTAAAAATTGCAGCTTTCTAGCTCAAAATTCGATTTTTTCGATAATTTTTTCTTCTGAGATTTTGGGCGGATTTAAAAAAATTCTAAATCTTGGTTATTTCGAGCCCCTAGAGAGTAGCTGCATGGGGCACCTCAACATTCTGCAGGCAACTGCAAAATAGCCAAAACTCTCTCCTTAAAATATTGGCCAGGAAGAAGAGACTAAATTACAACAACAGTAACGTACCTCTCAGTAAACTAAAGGGCATACACAACATCAAAAACATATTTAAGTCTAGCCTAATCAATGAATTCTATGCTATCTACGTTTAAATACAAGGTGGCGCAAAAGTAATCCTCCTATCAGAAAATGCTATAAATTTTGCGATTGGCCCCTAATGTCAGTTCTGTTTTGACATGTGTGTAGTAAACACATGCGAAATACACGTTAATAAACAATGTTACGCTACACTGCTCCAGAACGCGGAATATTGGTGACTATTTTTTTGAGCAATAATCGGTCGGTGACTTTGGCACAACGTGAATTTCGTCGCAGATTTCCTACTCGTCCAACGCCTACTGGTGAAACACTGCGACGTTTAGCCGCTCGCCTCGAAGAAATTGGCACAACACGAGATGCTGCCAGGCGTGGCAGACCCCGGAGTAGCCCTTCTGCAGAGAATATTGCTGCTGTAGCCGAAGATGTCATGGAAGCGCCGTCGACATCGACCAGACGACGTGCCACGCAAATGGGTATCACTCGACGGTCTTTACAGCGAATTTTGTTTCCGTTCAAAGTCCAGACGGTGCATCAGCTGTTAGCTGCTGACCGCCAATCGCGTCTAACATACGCTCAAGCCATACTTAATCACCACCAATATTAAAATGATTTTTCATCAAAAATAATCATGAGTGATGAGGCCCATTTCCATCTTAGCGGGTACGTAAATAAGCAAAATTTACGCTTCTGGGGCACTGAAAATCCGCGTGTAACCCACGAAGAGCCATTACACCCGCTCAAAGTCACTGTATGGTGTGCTGTTTTCGCTGGAGGAGTCATCGGACCTTTTTTCTTCGAAGACGTCGCGGGCCAAACAGTTACTGTGAATGGTGAGCGCTACAGAGCAATGATCAACGAGTTCTTTTTGCCGCAACTTGATAAATTGGGATTCGCAAACATGTGGTTCCAACAGGGCGGTGCAACGGCACACACTGCACGTGCCACAACCGATATGCTGAAGGATGCATTTCCCGGGCGCCTAATCTCCCGTTTTGGCGATTTGCACTGGCCAGCAAGATCGCCTGATTTGACCGCTCCAGACTTCTTTTTGTGGGGCTTTTTGAAGTCGCGGGTTTATGTCAACAAGCCTCAGACTCTTGCAGCTCTTAAAGACAATATCCGTCAACAATGTGAGGACCTATCGCCGGAAGTTTTGGCCAAAGTGATGGAAAATGCCATAAAAAGGGCTCAAATGACAATCAACTGTGGCGGCGGCCATTTACATGACATCATATTCTCGACTTGATGTAAAAAAAATTAAAAGACCAAATAAATATAATCCGCAAGAAGAATCAAAGTTTTTCATTTTTTTTTTAAATTACAGCCAAAAAACATCGGAAGGTTATTTTTGCGCCACCTTGTATAATTAAACATTACAAAAAAAATAATTTGCATAACATATTTTTTTTTTTTGCATATTTTTGCACTTTTGTAAAACACATATAAACAATTTGGAAATAGAATAGAAAATAGTTGAGTAAGCACCAAGTGAAAATACTTGCAATGTTTCAAAAAATCCTGCAAACAAGCTTTTTAAGCTTCGTGGGATATTGTTATATTTTTCTGTAAATTCTCAATTCTATAATAATTAAAAATTCAAATTCAATTCAACTCAATTGCGACATTTGTCAGTCTAAAACAGATTGGTTGCATTTCTGCCTTTTACCTAACCTATAAGTGCCTTAACACCACTGAATGATCCAACTACTTAAGATGCCAGTACAATTCACCTTACTGTCTAGCCGAATTTAAAAAAAACATCCGCAGTCGATCTGCATCCGTTGGGCCACCTTAATAGATAATGCGTGTATTCTATATTGCTCTCCGTTGGTTCAACGGATCCGACGGATCGACGCATTGAATGGGTTGGTCCCTTTGAAAGCCTTCGGATCGCGAGACCGCGGTTTACTTTAGCTGCGGGAGACTGCGACTCTCTTCTTTGCACAAGCAGGACATGTTTCTCATTTATTCTCCCTGCTCGATATGCCTCCTAGGTGCCCTAGTTTTGCGGTGCAGTTTTGGATATTCTGAAATATACTTCCGAAATAATTTCATATATGTACTAATTGTCTTTGCAAGGACATTATGTGTTATATTTCTTTTTTGTTTTTCTACTTTGACACCTCAATGATATTCCCCGATAATTTTAATGTATGCCATGCCAACCAACACATTCCCCAATATGGCTCCTCCATTTTACGATTATTCACTCCGCAGATTGCCTTCTGCATCTGCCGACAGCCGACTATATGTGAGGCACATCTGTTCATCCTGCACTTTAATACTTTAGAGGGTGAGAAATGAAAATATGTTATTATTACAAAAAAAAGGAAACAAAAAAGCAAAACGCTGAGTCTCACGAACCAACGCTACCAGTATCCTTTGTCAGTACCAACCATCATCATCACACTCCATTACACTCATGGGAGCTAGATGGAGAAGAGGAAGTTCTCAAAACCGGAATGAAACTGAGTCGAAGAGTTTCAAGGACGACGCTTCTTCTTTCTGGTCTATAGGGGGCGAATGTGCAATTGCGCACAAATTGTAAACTTGCCCTGGTTTTAAATAGTCCGACTGTGTGTTGCAGCTATTTCTTATATATGTAGTATGTGTATAGATATATTATGCACATAAATATTTTTTTTTTGTTAGGTATAAATATAAAATTGATGTCATACCAACGCACAACCATAAACAAGGCACAAGCATTTTCGAATACGTACTCGTACACTGCGGAGCAATAATTCCATATGAATCCTTGAACTCTGATGTCCTTATGGCATACCAATTTTAATGAATCCATTTAAAAATGCGAATCTGGACTATTCCAATGTAGCTTTTGGTTTTAATTAAAATTAAATGTGGGATTGTAGTGTGTTTTTGTTTGTGCCATTCGTAATTTGGTCCTTCTTACGGGGGTTTGCTGGGCTTTTAGGTCGTGCTGGCTTTAAATGCCCCCGGGTACTTATATATGAAAATTGTGCTAAGAACACACATAAAACAGTGAAAACGGCTGTAAAGGAAGACACTTTGGACCTTAAAACAAATCTTTATTGTTAGCGAGACCACGTTGTTGTTGTGTTATTTAGTTTTTGTCAACTATCCTCAACTCTTTTATATTGTACTTTTTTGTCTCTTCTGCAGAACTAAGCTGCTCTAATAGTTACAATCACGAGGACAAATAATGCAAAGAAAACTCCTTGAGAGGTTCTTATGGCGTGAATAGTAATGCGGCATGGAATTAGTTTTTTTTTTTAATTATTTCATTTAACAAAAAGCAGACGATTGTATAGATGAAGAGGTTTAGGAAGATGTGAGTAGTGACAAAAGGAGATCCTTAGGTGCACAGTAATGATTGTTGGCCTTAAAGCCGATTAGGTATGATTGCAATATTATCTTTGTATATTGAAGGTGAAAATATATATTATAGATGGTCCACAACCCCATAATGTAGAGTAAGTGCGGCAAATATGGCTCACCCTTAATGTTTTGTTAAATAAAACCATAAATTTAAGTCTAATTCCTTAATTTTTTTTTTTAACAGTCTAACAAATCATTTTTATTTCAGTCTTTAGAAGTTTTATTAAAAAAAACAAACATAACAAGAAATTAAAAACATAAACATAAAAGAACTTCTTGATTGAGTTTTAATAAAATTGCGGCTAATATGGCCCACCTGGTGTTAAATATGGCCCAGGGTGGGCCATATTTGACGCAATGTTTTTTCGAATAAGTTTAACTTTAACCACAGCAAAATTCACATATAAAATATTCATGTGCCCACATTGTACACACAACATTGTACCCAAGCTTCGCCTCCCTTATCTTCAGAGAATAAGCTCGAGCAATAGATGCATTTAGCATCTGCCTTATTACTTTTATCGGGACTAGGGTCGGAACCATCGTCTGGAATGAAAATGACTATTATGACTTTCTGATGAAGAAGACTGTTCTTTGGGAATGCGTTTCTTTTTGTTCGGAATGCGTTTCTTCTGTTCGCCTCCCAACATCAGATTCTTAAGAACCTTCTGAAATTAAAGTTTAAAATGCATTAAAATGATCACATTAAGGTCTGTGTTATGATATTGCTACCTTCTTCTTTAATGCGTCTTTTGTTATATCCTTTTTAGGTCCTAGTTTCTTTTCCTTCTCATCTTTTAATTTAATGGATTCTTCCAGAGACATTTTATAAGGTGATGACGAAATGATCTCCGATTTTCCTCGTTTTCTACCACGATTCGAAGTTTTTTTTTAATCCGGACAGGAATAGGGAAAACTTCATGTGGACTCAAAAAGGTCGTTGATGAAATTGAAGAAATAGTTCCCGAGGCCTGTGATTCCGATTCATTTGCATGTTTCGATTGTTCAATATTTGAGTCTGTTTCAGCAAAAGTTGGAGGTTTTGGTCTAGATTCCATTATTTCCGAAATAGATCTTATTCCAGCTGAAGTCGAAGGTACATTTCGGCCTTTCTCCATCTGCATCTCCCCTTCAATATCACATGGATTGGTAGGCGCAAGATTTTCTTTTCTTGATTCTGTTGCATCAATTTCTTCTGCTGCTAAAAAATCGTGGTCTTCAAAGATATTTCTATCAAATGGGCATATTCCTGTCGATGAAAAACCTTTAACTGCGATCTCTCCAGTTTGAGTCTTAAGGAAGGCTCGACCGAATAGCTCAATAATGTCGTAGTGTGTTAAGGCTTTTGTGTTATTGATGACCTATCGTCGAATTTCCTCAGTCGAGTACTTTTTTAAAGGTCCCATGAAGGTCTTGTCAAGCGACTGTATTTTATGGCTCGAATGCGGAGGAATCGATAGAATGTGCACATAATTTGATCTTGCAAGGTCCACAAGCTCTATGTTCCTGGTGTGGCTTGCATGTCCATCCATTATTAGCAGCACCGGTGATGATGAGGATGGTTTGACTGATTCCAAAAAGTGTTTGAAACACTTTGTAAATAAGTTAGTTTGCACCCATCCGGATGGATGATTTGCATATATGGAGCCTGGTGGCACACCTTTCATTAACTGGGGGTTGTTTCTCTTCCTCGGAAAGACGAACATAGGAGGAACAAATGAACCTCCTGCACTCATGCACAATATTGAAGTTATCAAAGAACCTCTTTCAGCTGACGTTAATGATCCAACTTGTTTTCGACCTTTCAACGCAAGAACTTTAAGCATTTTCGATGGGACAACAGAAATGCCCGTTTCATCCACGTTATATATATTTTTTGGAGCGAAATGGTACCTGTTCATAAGCAGTTCCAGGTTGTCGGAAAAATGGTGACGTTTCCCTTCGAAAATCCGGAAGCGCGCGCTAAGGATGTTCCAGTCGGCTGACGGAACGACAACGATGGATGTCGTCGTGCAACTTCCTTGACAACAGAAAATGGGTTTGGAATCCCGTTTTTAATGGCAAGCTGGAAAGCTAACGACCTTATGTCGTTTCTTGTTAGGCCAAATAGTTTTTTTTTTCCATTTCCAAACAGTAATCCACTAAGGACTCTTCTAATTCTGGCGGAAATATAGACTTTCTTCCTAATTTGGCACTTACCACTTCTTCCAATGGTAGTTCTGTTTTTGCTACCAATCGCCTTAGTGTGGTTCTCGGAACATTATACGTTTTGGACGCCTTCAAAGATCCCATTATTTTGTTGTTGATTGCCGATATGGCTTCTTTCATATAATTCCTCTGCCAAGTCTTCCGTGGTTTTGGCTCTTGCCAAAATAAAAAATAAAAAAAAATAAAATTTCTACCGAGATAACTCGTCAAATATGGCCAACGTGGCCATATTCCACAACACCCACACAGGCCATATTACACACACTGAGATCTTTTCACTCATTTTAATTTTCAACACACTTCATAAACTTTTTTTTAATTATGATATCACACAAATTAAGAAAACATTCAACACTATTTAATTTTAGAAAAAAGTTACCAATTTAACACAAAATTTAATAATAAAAAATTAAAATCACTTAAGAAAACTTACCAAAAAATTACAACAAAAGTAAAGAAAACAAAATGCGTCGTATATCGTCGACACCCTTCGCGCAACAATCACCACGAACGACTGAGGGTGAGGTTAAACCGGTTGGAACGTGTTTGAAATGAATTTTGTTTTATTTCGTTGTGGGTAAATGTACCGATTTAGGTTGAGTTGAATCGGGTGTAATATGACAAATGAAAACGTTTCTGCTTCTTAAGACCTTACTTTCGTGTAGGTTTACTTTTTTTTAAAAAAAAAAGGTGAAATTCTACGTAGCTTGGGATATGACCATCATCTTGTGAAAGCGCAGATATGTGTTTGTGATTTGTACAGTACACGCAATCCTTTCAACTTTGAACGACATTTTGGATTTGCTTATCTTCTGTTTAACCAAGTATTGAGAATTTTGAATTCAATCTTCAATTCGGGAATCTTAAACCGTTTCAATCTCCTGTACACGTTAGCTCCTTTTCCAATCAACTCTTTGTTGTGTTAGCCACTCGCACTTTTTATTACGCAAAGTAAAACCTTTAAGTGGTACATGATTTCCATAAACGCTGTTTATTTTCCTATTGAAAACTAAAACCTTTTCATCTGTATATGTGGAGGGATATATATCATGCCAACCTACCGATAAGGTATCTCTTAATAGTGATCCCCGGTTAATTGATTTGAAGTCTCTATACGTAACAAGATTCCTTTCTGCGGATCGATCACGACTAAATAATAGAATGGCTGATGTGAAGGTGCTGTTCTATTTTGTATGCTTGACCATCAATAGTTGAGGCTTTTTGTGATACTATGGCGTTTTTTTATTTAGTGAAGAAGGTAGAAATGGATGGTTGAAATGTGCTGTATAAAAACGGATAGGTGATGTTTGTACAAAGTTGAGGGTTGAATTGCTTTTGTTCTGGAGGATAGCGGTTTCGGAAATAAGTCCTGAGCGTCAATGTTTTTGTCAAAAAATAGAGAACATAAAAGAAGATGTTGGGGAGATTATATTACGATCATATTACGATCAATTATCATCAAACAAATCAAGAGATTTGACTTTCCACAACTTAGTAATTGCGAGACTGCTGTGTTTCCTGACGATACTTGTATTCTTTCATCGGATGCAATCGGTTTCAACATTTAAAACAATTTGCAATCTGCCTTGAATACAATTCAAGTTTATACCAATAATTGGAAAATAAAAATAAATGCTTTAAAAACTCAGGCTCTCTTTTTAACAGGCAATTAAAAACTTGTTTCTTACCAAGCAACAGACTGCAAATTGATGGTATTCAGACAGAATGTAAACAGAGTGCAAAATATCTAGGGGTACATCTTCATAAAACTCGACCTTCGGTCTACATATCCGGCAAATAATGACGAAGATAAACATAAAAATAACGACGCTTTATCCGTTTATAAGTCGTAAGTCACAATTGAGCTCTGAAAACAAGCTGATCAAATACAAGGTTATTTTCCAGGCGATAAGGTTTATGGATCCCCTGTTTGGGGGAAGTGCGGATTGCAAATAGCCCAAAATAAAATTTTAAAAATTATTTTAGACCTACCTTGCCATTTTTCTAACGAAGAGCTGCATGTATTGGCAAATATTGAAAAGTATCAGAATGAATTGTAAAATTACATGATCGATACAATGTTTCATGTATTTGTTCCGACAAAATCCTGATTTCAAATCTAGCTATTTGGTTATGGAACTGTGATAATTTATTTACTTATTTATTTATTTACTTATTTATTTATATTTTTATTTATTTATTTATTTAAATATTTATTATTCATTTGTTAATTCAATTGTTTATTTACTAACTTCCCAGTGGAAGTTCTTGTAATGGGGCCGATTTTGTGAATCGCGGATTTTAACATATCTCCACGTTTCAAGGTCACTAGAATCCAAATTCAACGTTTTTATAGAGATGTCTGTCCGTGTGTATGTACGTATGTGCGTATGTATGTATGTGCGTTCGGAATTATCTTTCGCCACGATTATCTGGAGAACCAAAGATGATATTGACATGGGACTGGGTTTATTCGAAGCGTAATTACGTAACAAGAACCTCTTTGTAAAAAAAACTTGTACACAGATCAATGCCCTTTTTGTTGTTTCATGGATCATCATTACACTGGCTTTTTCTCTGGGGTGGCTTGTAACCTACGGTAGGCTCGCCTACCTCCTTCGACCATCTCGAGATCTCCAGGTGTCTCTGTGTAGCCCTAGTCTTGAAATCCAAGTGCTACTTTTCACCGAATTAGAAGCTGCTGCAAAACAGATCAGTCGGAAGCCGTTATTTTTGTATATGTGTATTGTGCAAACACATATATACTTGTAAGCAGTAATGTATTGTTGTATATGTGTATTGTGCAAACACATATGTACTTGTAAGCAGTAATGTATTAATACTTTCGCTTTAGCATTCCTAATGTAATATGTTAAATGTCATGAATAAAGACAGTTGCATTTATACTCTCGAGCGGTGCGTTTCATTTATCTCGGATTCCTATACACAACAGTTATCTGTTATTGAGTCTTGGAGGCTGTGCTTACCAACTTATCCGCCGAAGATCTTTTCCGCACCGACTTAAGCATTAAAATCCAAGATCACCACTTCAACATCGAACTCCGGCCTTCTCTGTCGAGTAGGTCATTGAACTCCTCGTTGGTGGAATCTTCAGCCTTGTCGGTAGGGTTGTGTGCGCATATTACTCTAATGTTTTGAAATGCAGCTTTATTGCGGATCACAGACAGACGACCACTCATCGGCTTGAACTCTATAATTTTCGTCCGTATAGCGGATGCATTATGCAATCTTTTATGGCAGCTATGATTGATATCCCAATTTTTAATTTTCATTATTCCTGATCATTTCAATCATGCCCTGTACCTTTTTATACCCTATTATAAGGGTATATTAATTTTGACGCATAGTTTGTAACATACCTTAATATTGCCTGTAGACCCCTAAAAGTTACTATATTTATGATCAGCATCGATAGTAATGTCGATCTAGCCATGTCCGTCCGTCCGTCCGTCGGCAAAAATTAGGCCTTTAAACTGGGCCCAGAGAGCTGAAATTTTAACCATATACTCTCTAGGGTCCCGAAATAATCAAGTTTACGAATTTTTGAAATCCGCCCACAGACACGCCCACAAACTCAAAAAAACAAAATTTTGGATAAAATCTAATTTTGAGCTAGAAAGCTGAAATTTTTTTTTATGATTTATGACTCCTAAAACTGCGCGGGATATAACATTTTCAAAATCCGCCCACTGACACGCCCACAATTTTATTGAAAAACCAAAATTTGAGCTAGTGAGCTGAATTTTATAATATATACTCTCTAGGGGCCCTTTATGCTCATGTGTAAATATTTTCAAAATCCGCCCACTGACACCCCCACAATTAAAAAAAATAATTTTTTTTTTTGAAAATTCAAAGTTTGAGACAGTTGCATAATCCTAGATTGTAGTCCGTTTATGTTCCGGATCTGCTTACCATTGGAGGGTATTCCTTATCCGACGATCCAAGTGTTCTATCATAACCAGCGTTATTTGAGGTGGTCGGGAAGTTGCCACGACGGCACAAGCCCACACCTGGAATGGTAGCCCACTGGTTTGACCCCAGGACATATGGCCAGACATTCCGGTGCCAGTAATCAACTTTGTGGATATGAGGGCTGCCGGTTCACCGCCTCCATGTCTTTTTCAACACCCAGAGTTGTCGAACAAGTCGAAGTAGCCTATAAATTATCTATGTCGAGGACACCACTCAATCACATGAGGGGCTCATGCAAAACTTTTGATACCCATCAGCCAGTCTTCGACAGAGCATTATAGTGTTGCCATCACCGGTCTATAATTAATACTTGCAATAAATGCAGTCGATTCCTTCCTCCTAACAGAACCTTTTCTATGATATTGTCATCATACCTTTATCTTTTCTTTAACGACGAGGTTATGATCTGCTCGGCGTTTGCTTCATGTATAGGTTGGGATGACTGATCTCAGTCGAATCCCAGCCTGTTGCTCGAAATCCCTGGTGAGGGACCAGTGTGTGGCTACTATATCTGCATATCTTAAGGAGTGACTAGGTCACGCACAACCTGATTCCAGAGAACATGTGTTAGGATCCGAGTAGGGTGACTGTTGTCAGCCTCATATTTGTTTAACCATTTGGATTTAGTAACGAATTTACTTATGCAGCAAACATGTTCGTTAAGATCGCTTTTTATCAAAGAAATAGCTGAGAAGGATTTTTTCCTTGTATTGGCTAGTGCAGCGCAGCTACGTAGAAGGTGTGTGATGGTCGTTGGAGGGTACTCCCATTCTGGTGGCGTGACTGCCTATAAGGCAAAGGCAGTGGCTAGTGATTGCTCCAACTACCGAGCTTATATTTTTCCTGCTTATGGAAAGAAAATTTGATGTCCTTTTTGCAATCAAGCCTACATTTAAGTAGGTACTACAATACCTTTTTTAGATACCTTCGGTTGGTACAACGGTAAATTGTGCCTTCTCATTTGGGACTATCTTTAACTCTAACTTCTTTGTTAGTATACGATTTGTTTAAAATGTGCGGACTAATTCTGATTTTTAGTAAAGCCCATTATCAACAAAAGGTAATAGGCCGCCTGCAAAGAAAAATCATAAATTCTATTGCTCTGCAAAATTATCAAAGTATTAAATGCTATCAGAAGGTATTGTACAACCAAAACCAACAACACGAAACATGTTCAACCCACTCGGCATTATAAAGATACAAATACAAACACGAGCATTTAGACATACAAAAAGGATGTGTAGGTACTTACATTCTGAAAAGAGAGAAAATATTTACGCGAAGTGAAACCAAGTGGGAATCCAAAGACATTAGGTGGCACTTAGGCAAGATGTACATAGATACCAGCATATAGTATCGTAGAGCAAAGGCTGAAACGTAAATTAATGAGCGAAACTTTCCTGTAATTCCCTTTAAAATTTAATTGGCGTAATTTTATGTTTATTTTAATTACTAAAAATACTTTGCAAACTTGTAAAAGGACTTAAGAGGACTTACTGTTGCTGGTGAAATTCACCGCCCTCGATGATTGCAAAGGATTGACATACCTACAAGCAGCCAGACCCGCAATGATTGAGTAGTTTTTCAACTTAAACAAAACTGCACTTGAATATAAGCTGACAGGCCGCGGCGGAGGCAGACATGTATTCAGGGTTCGCATGTCTTTCTGTTGCGAGAAGGAACCACCTCCATGGCAACATGGAAGCACATCATTTGTCTCGTCCTGCAAGCGAACTAAAAATACTATGTAAACATTTGGCTCTGACAATTCAAATATGTTTTGTGAGAATGGGGACTGTGGTTGCGGTGAATTAAAACTAAAGCTGCAATTCAAAATGCCAATCACAAAACTTTTTTTGTCTTCGCGGTTATTGTGTAAGATTTTCATAATTTGAATTTGCTTTGGCAATTTTATTGTTGCCATTTTTAACTTCTGTCACTGCATTTGGTCAAAGTCAATGCGGTCGAGGGAATGGAGAAATGAAATCAGAGTCACTTGTAATAGAATATGAGGCTGAAGTGCTGTGACAATGCGATTAATGTATGTAGAAGTAGGTATGTCAGAACCGTTTTTAACATGCCTATAGCCACGCGTTGGTCTGTCAGATCGACAATTAGCATTTTTGTATTTTTTGCAATAAAGGAGATCGCTAGCGCAATCAGCTTACACGACATTAATCAGTCGTTTCTGTTTGGAACATCTTACTGTTGTGAGACAGTGGATAATTCGTTTATATAAGTTTTTGTCTTATGTTGCAATCTTTAAGATTGTTGATTGTTATTTAGTTTGTTTTGAAAAATATAGGCCCCCTACCAGGTGCGTCCCTTAAGGTGCCGGATAAGGGGATGCTCCTGTACGATGAAGTGGAAGTTCCACATAGATTTGCGATCCGTGGTTAAGATGTCATAGCAGTGAAGATGCCAAAAGTTCTACTGTGAAATCCCATCGAAACCATATCCCATATTAAAGTCAAGGTGTTGAGGCGCCCGTGCCGCGGGCTGCATGGCCAGATAGTGGTTAAATATAACTGGTCGATAACGGTCTCCTACGGCGCATAGAAAAGGCCGCGGTATTATGAAGTGCATTATCCCGCCTAGTTGGCTCTGCCGGGATTGAATAATCCTCCCGGATATACCTACTCGTGGGATCAATATTTAAAATAATGAACCAAACAAAACAAACAGAAGAAAACATAAAAAAAAAATAAAAACAGTGGGGCGGGCTACAGTCCGCTTGGGCGAACTGTTGAATTCCCTATTCTTATTCCCTCATAAGTGGGTGTGGCAAAAGTCTAAGTATTTTCGAATTGTTAAGAATGCTCTACATATTTTGTAATATAAAATTTAAAGGATTTAATCGAAAAAAAATAAAGCTTTTGTACAAAAAAAAATGCTCCCTAGCTCAAACTTCAGTTTTTCGCTAAAATTATTTTTTTAATTGTGGGCGTGTCAGTAGGCCGATTTAAAAAATATTTAAACATAAGTATAAAGGACACCTAGAGAGTCTATATTATATTTCAGTTTCCTAGCTCGAACTTAGACTTTTCAATAAAATTGTTTTATTTAATTGTGGACGTGTCAGTTAGCGGATTTTAGAAAGTTTATCTCCCGAGGAGTTTTAGGAGTCAAAGATCATATATAAAAAATGTTAGTCTTCTAGCTAAAAATTCGATTTTTTCCATAAATTTGTTTTTTTTGAGGGCGTGTCTGTGGGCAGATTTCAAAAATTCTTTAACTTGATTATTTCGAGCCCCTAGAGAGTATATGGTTAAAATTTCAGCCCTCTAGGTCCAGTTTAAAGGCCTAAGTTTTGCCGACAGATGGATGGACGGACGGCCATGGCTAGATCCATATTACAATCGATGCTGATCATAAATATAGTAACTTTTAGGGGTCTACGGCAATATTAGGGTAAACATATTTATACATATTTATAAATGTACATAATGTGTATGCTACAATCTTCGCGTCAAAATCAATATACACTGCAAGTCATAAGATTAGAAGCAGGCATTTTTGAAAAGTAAAATCGATATTCCTCATGTTACATGATGAATTAGAAAAAAAACTATGGTAAATTAGAGACTGTTTTGTCAACAATAAAATATGAAATGTGTTTAAATGTGAGATTTAGCTAACGGAACTTTGAAGACAAATTGTAAATTGAGTAAAGAATATGCGGAAATAAATCGGGTCATTAGATTAGAAGCACTGAACAAATCAACGTTTTTTGGGAAGTGAATATATTTTTTGTCGGTTTAAACGGTACATATTATAAAGTAATTGTTCTTGATTGAGTGTTAATAAAAATCAGAAGGAACAAATGTTTAATAATGGAGGAAAGGGCAAGAATAGATGTTTATTGCTCTGAAGGTCTTTTATGCCGTGCTATAGCGTGTAAAATAAAGCGAAGTGATCATTGTGTCAGAAACAATTTAAAAAACCCTTCGTCTTGCACAAAAAATTAGAAAGGAAACACTTCTTCTGCCTTAACACTTCGCGAAATCACAGCCCATAAACGCCTCCTTCTCTGCTATGATTGGCGGAAGGTTATTTTTCCCGACGAACTAAAATTTAACCTAGATGGTTATAATTATTATTTTCATGACCTGAGGAAAGAGGAGCGGTTTTTGAACCGTCGCCATTGCAGAGAAGTAGGACTTTGTAGCGAAACACAAGCGTTGTTTCTTTTTTGGGTCACTAAGTGGTGGTTTTTTCTTAAGTTTCAGGCGCTTTAAGTGTTTAGCGCATCGTACAGTGCATGTAAGAGTGAATAAGCTGGGCTTAACATTAGCTTTCTCTCTAATTTTAGCTGCCGATAAAGCTGAATTTGAAGCTATTCTAAGGATACTTCACGTTTCGCGAATTGTTAACGCAGAAGAAGAGTTTCCTTTATATTTTTTTGTAAAATACGAAGGGTTTTTTAAATAATTGCTGACACAGTGATCACGGGCTGTAGCACGGCATGGACGACCTTCAGAGCAATAAACATCTATTCTTGCCCTTTCCTCCACTGTTGAACATTTTTTCTTTCCCAATTTTATTAACACTCAATCAAGAACCATTACTTTATAATAGTACCTTTTAAACCAAAAAAGGAACTATACTCACTTCACAAAAAACTTTGATTTGTTCACTGCGTCTAATCTATTGACCCGATTTATTTCCGAATATTCTTTACTCAATTTACAATTTGTCTTCAGAGTTCCGTTAGCTAAATCTCTCCTATACACAAATTTCATATTTTGTTTTTAACAACACAGTCTCTCATTTACCATAGTCGTTTTTTCTAATCCATCATTAACGGGAGAAATATCGATTTAACTTCTCAAAAATGCCTGCGTCTAATCAAATGAATCGCACTGTATGTGTTGCTCACTGTGTTTTGGACGATGGAACAAACAGCATAATGCTAGTTGTTTACATTTCGCCGAATAACACAGTTTATTATATTATAAAGTTTTTATATAAAAGACTTATATGACTTACGGTCGAGTAGGCTCTGAAGAATTATGAGAAAACTATCATACTTGTTCGATAGGGTGGAGCGTACAATTTTTTTTCCATTTTCATTTTCGAATAGCGTTAAAAAGTTGCATAATAACGGAAACTAACCGTAAGAAACAATAAAAAAAAAAAATACTTTTGTTAGCCCTCTACCACAACTCAAAGTTTTGCAGAAAAGCCTTAATTTTTGTTGTCGGCTCTTTAACTTTGAAAGCATAATTCAAAAAAAAAATATTCTAAACAAAGAGAGGATAGGAAGAGATAATTCAATTTCCTATAGAAAAGACATGAACAACTTTTATGTACGATAAGCCGTTCTCGAGATACTTATTAAAAATCGCCATAAGGACACCACTAAAAATCTTTTTTTTTTAATGTAAATACATATTTAGAAAAAAAAATACAAAAATACAAGATGGTCTCTTGGTAACCGCAGAGAATATCGAAAACGTAATGGATCGAAGTAATGTTCTTATGGCCAGAAAACGGCAACGTGAAGTTCTCCAAACTGAAGAATGTCTTTCATCCATAGAATGCGTTTATTTCGATGGAAGAAAAGACAAGATATTGGTTTGTGAAAAACGAGGCCAACGAGTTCACAAAGTGACCAAAGTAAAGGAGCATATTTCACTACTCACCGAGCCGAGTTTATACAACCTAGGACACCTAACTATAAGCACACCTTCTGCAACAGGAAAAACTATAGCGGACTCGATAAACTCCTTTCTTTCGGACATACACCCAGACTATAGCAAATTATCTGTTATTGGTTGCAATGGTGCTGCTATGGAGTTGAACTTGGGGAGACCGTTGCAATGGTTCATATGTCAACTAGATGCCAACGAATTGCCACTTCGTCATTTGTTTATTAAATTGGATGGAGCTACATTGGGACCTCAACTCTATTCGGGACCCATTGCAAAGGCGTTGGAAAATTGTGCTGACCTTTCCGTTGTTGAGTTTTCACCAATCCTGTGATATAGATCTCTCCAACGGAAACCTGAGAAGAATGGCGCACTCGAGATGGTTAACAACTGCCAATAGAATATTGAGGCTTTATGTAGCCACATCGAATCTAAATGATAACTAGACAATACTTGCTAAATATATATTAAAAGTGTATGATCCAGTTTGGTTCAGTATTAAAAAAGCCAGTTCATTTAAAAATGGCCCAAAGCATGTATTCAAGTTAATAAATTTGTGAAGATGTTTTAGTTCTGTAGTAAGAGAAATAATAGACCCCGTTATACAACGCAATTCATATTTTGCACACCCAGGAAACATATTGATGGCAATGCTTAACGATGAAAGACCACATATTAGAGAATTAGGCTTGAGAAGAATCATCTCGGGTGGGTTCAGTTAGAATTCTTAAACATACTGTGGTATTCTTGAGCAGTTGAAGACTGCTTTATTGTTTAATATATCAATTCATTACATGTTTCATATTCCATTCAAAGCTTAACCTATACATTTATAATCTATATACATTATATAGAACGTAGGTTTGTCTTACTTACTAACACATCTTCCTTTTACTCTACTCTTACCATCTACCACAAAAACTTATCACTAATTACTGATGGGAGAAGACATTAGAACCGAATAAGATAGATTATTTCTCTTTAGTTACTTCATGTGTTTTAAAAATATTGAATTTCTTCTATACGTCCGTCCGTCATTCAGTTTAATCCAAAATGATCTTGGCGTATTTGCCTTTGCTATTATCTTAGCCTATACCCATTCTCTTCCCTCTGTGTACCATACCGATTCTCCGACTTGGAATTCATACCTTATTCTCGCTGTCTTATCATACCAATTTTTTTTTATTTTGCCATTGTTTTCTAATGATTCTTTCACATCTTTGTATCTGTCTTTTTTAAACATACTGAGCTTTCCCGGTATTAAAGTTCTGGTGCTTCTACCAAATAAAATTTCCACCGGGGATGCATTTAATCCTTTGATGGGTGTATTTCGATACTCCAAGATCATTTTCCAGAATTCTGTATCACTTGCCTTAGCTTTTGAAAATAGTGATTTAGCTATTTTCACAAAACTCTCTGCAAGTCCATTCGACCTGGGATAGTGTGGACTTGACGTTACAATTACGAACCAAACGGCATGTTATCTGCTATAATTATTCGAGGAATCCCATGTGTAGCGAATATGTTCTTTAACTTCGCTGCCACTTCCTCTGCTGTTTTGTTATTTACCTTTTTTTACTTCAACATATTTTGAAAAATAATCTACAACTACCAGATAAGATTTTCCCGCCCAATCCATGAGATCCATACCAATTTTGTCATATGGAATTTCTGGAATCTCATGCGGTATCATGGGCTCTTTTGTATTAGACGCCCTCTAACTCTGGCAAATGCTGCATTTACCAACCATTTCCTCTATATCCGTATTCAGCCCGGGCCAAAAAACTAAACTTCTAGCTCTTGTTTTCGTCTTTTCAATGTCTAAGTGAGAACTATGTGCTTCTTTCAGAACAGATCTCTTTAAGCTGTGGGGTATTATTATACGGTTGTTGTAAAATAAGAGATCATCTTCTATATATAGATATCATTTCTCAGTTTCCAGAAAATTTAAATTTCATCTGACAGTTTATTTCTATTATTTGGCCAACCCTGTTTGACTCTTCTCATGAGCTTATTTAAGCACCTGTCATTCCTAGTTTCTTTTTTGAAGATCTCCCTTTTTTGCTCGCTAACATTTATACTATGTACCAATTCCTCCATATCTTTTATTTCTGCGTCTGCCTCGTCACTACAATAATTTCTAGACAACAAATCTGCTATAAGCATCTCCTTTCCTGGTGCATATTTTAATCGTAAAGTGTATTTCAATAGTCGAATTCGCATTCTCTGAAGTCTAGTCGATGGTATTTGTCCAATTTCTTTATCCATGATGCCTAGCAGTGGTTTGTGATCGGTGATCACTGTCGTGTTACGACCATAAATATATTTGTGATATTTTTCACAAGCGAAAACTATTGCGAGAAGTTCTTTTTCCACCTGCGAATAATTGATTTCAGCTGAAGTTAAACAACGGGTCTATTTTCCTGTAAAAGCGTGCATCCTAACCCGAACTTGGAGGCATCAGCTTGTATTGTGGCACATTTTGCTGAATCGAACGGCTTAAGAGCCGGAGCTTTAGCAATCAGGTCTTTAATGTTTTCCAGACACTTGTCATGTACTTTTAACCATTGGAAAGTTGTGTTTTTTCTCACCAAGTCTCGTAGCGGATATGACAGCTCTGACAAATCTGGTATGAAGTCTCTCATGTAATTTATCATTCCTAATAAGATTTGTACTTCCTTCTTACTTGTGGGAGCCTTTAAATCTTCTATTGCTTTCATTCTTTTTTCATCTATCCGAATTCCTGTCGACGAAATAGTGCGCCCTAAATAATTAACTTCATTCACCCTTAGCTGAATTTTGTCTTTATTAAATACGAGTATTACATTTCTTTCCAGAGCCCTATTCATAACTAAGTTCAACCTGGCATCATGTTCCTCAATGCTTCTCCGACACACCAATATATCGTCAACATAAACTATGACTCCGGGTATGTCACGAAAATTCATCTCGTTTAGCCTTTGGAATGCCTGCGGCGCTACCTTTATCCCCAATGGCAGTCTATTGAAATTGAAGCAGCCAAGAGGTGTGGAGAAAGTACATAGTCTTGCCGACTCACTCGATAACCTTATTTGCCAATATCCTTCCTTCAAATCAAGAACTGAGAAAGCGTTCATATTTGCTAACTGAGCACTAATTTGTTCAAAAGTTGGTAATGGATAGCTCTCTTCTACCAATGCCTCATTAAGATATTTCGGGTCCAAGCACAATCGTAAACTTTTGTCTTTTTTTTCTACAATTGCTATGTTCGATACACATTCCATAGGCTCATCTACTTTTTCTATAACTCCTCGTATGCATAAAATATCTAGTTCCTTTTTTAATGGTTAATTTAAGGCAATGGGTACCCTACGCGCTGCTCTCACTACTGGATTTACACCACTTTTCAATTTGTAACGGAAGTTGACCCTACCTTACGAAAGCGATGAACTGCAGTCCCATCGACCTCTAGGAGTACAGGATTTCCTACATAAATCGATGGGTCGTAAGGTAGGTTGTCCTGACAGCAAAGTGTGAGCAGGCATGCTTGCACACGCGCGACACTAGCTCGACGGAGGCGTGGGTTCTTACACTCACTGCAGGACGACCGCACATTTTTCATGCCTTTTGTTAATTTGACTGTCAATCGGAACCACGAAACTATGAACCGTTTCTTAAGATGTTAATAAAGGTCCGAAACCAAAATAAAGAATTGAAATCGAGGAAACCGGAAGGTGTGGTTGGTTTCCTAAGCGTTGCCCTCCCACAGACTACTATCCTGGAAATAGAATAGAGCCCATCCTTGGCTAACACACCGCTATACTATTTGTGATAGCCCCTACTGCTCACTTATGAACGATTAACTAAACTTCGTTCATATTCTCACCGATATTCTTAGCCATTTACAATCGCTTTCCCCACTAGCACTTTAAAAGATTAGGTCCTAGACATGATAAAATTCATTTAGCCCGAAACAGAAATTAAAATAACAGAATGGAAATTTACCAGCATTTGAATATAAACAATATTTATTTAAAAGAAAAATACTAAATCTATCTACAAAAATTTATAAATGCTTAACCAAAAAAGAAAAGGAACAAAATAATATTGAACCAAAAAAGGAAAGGGAATTAAATGTATGTAATCATTCTAAAACTATAGGTCTAGAGTAACAATGGAATTGAATCAAAACGAAGTGTTTATCAATTTATTTCCAAAAAAAATCTACTCAAAAATTAAAGTTACTATGGACACAAAGTAACTCAAGAAAATTTAACTACAATACCAAAAAAAAGGTATATGTACTAAAAAAAAATAAGATATTTTCTTGCATATCGATAGGCTGAGTGCCCCACTAATCTTATTTTTGTATATGTGTACCCAAATATACGGTACGCACCAGTGGCGTGGCGTCCATATAACACGATTCCTACCGTCTTCCCTTTTAAAAATCCACCAAAAGTAAGCACTATCTGCCAAATAAATATATGAAAAATGAAACCCGTCCCGTATTTTAATTATAAAATAAAATCTACACACACACTCACACATAAGCTATCGAATAAGTTTAATATTTTCATTCTACCTCTCGTCTGTATCTTCATACTTCATTCAAGAATCAAGATTCAACCACATTCCACAATCCACAAATCACAAACAACAAACCAACGAAGAGTCACAAAAATACTCTTAGTAAAAAGTTTTCAACTACCGCTGATCTCTATAATAGAATAAAAAATATTTTTCCGTCTTATTTACTTGTTTTATATCCCTTTCTTCTACAAGCATTGCGGTTCCGATCCTCTTTGTTCAACACCCGCTTTTATATTCAAAGAAAAAGACGCTACATTTCGTCTTATAAACCAAATCTCACGCTGAATACTTGGAATTGTTTCATTTCATTCTCCCTTTTGCGATTAGCATTGCGTTTCAATCGGAAGGAATCAACATGTTGCAGGAATGCAGGTGCTACGTTTGACTCGTTTTTTTTGCAACATTGTGTCTAATAACACGGTGTTCTTTGACTTATTTCTTTTTTCTTATGACATAATATCTGAATGTGTTATGTGGGTTGATTCTTGATTTTGAATTTGATGTTGATATTGATATGCGTGTTGATGTAAGAAGTTGAGCTTTCATTTTTCTCTCTTGTGATAGTTAATGCTTCGATGTTTTTACAAATTTATTGTTATACTTTTGTCTTATGAAATAAAATATGGTAGAATATTATGGCAATTTGTCAGCAGAGTAAATTCAGCATATCGCTTAAGAGAAGTTCATGTCAAATAAAATACCGACACTTGTTTTTTTTTTAAGCAGGAATTCAAATTTTAATTTAGAATCAGTTGGAATTTATTGACAGACTGCGTTGCACAAGTGCAATAACTTGAAAAAATCTAGTGTTTTGTAAAGCCAATTTGATAAAATCTTAAATTAAAATAGTGAAAAGTTAGATGTGAAAGTGAAAGTGAAGGTTAATGTGTAATTTTTTAGTTTCTTTTATTACCAACTTACTGATAAAAACATTTTAGCTTCTTAATTTTAGTGCAGTTTTAGATTTTTTTTTGGTAATGTCTTTGATTAGTGTAGATTGCTGTTTAACTAATTTCCTCCTGGAGGATTCAAATAGTTTTAGTAAGCTATCTTTTCTTGATAAAAAAAAAGTTATAGACGTAGGGCGCTCTATGCCTTTTATAAATATTAATTACCAAAGGAGAGATGGTTTTGTGACACATTTTAATGTTTCCTTATACCAAAAATATAAGTGGCTAACTGGGAGTTGCAAGCTTAATAAAATGTTTTGTTTTCCTTGTCTTCTTTTTTCAAACTCCGCCAGTGTTTGGAGCCGAACGGGTTTCACTGATATAAATAATTTAGTTAATTCTTCGAAAAAACATATTAAGACAGAAAAACATATTCGTTGTTGTTTATCCCTACACGAATTCGGCACGAATCGCATTGAAACTTCTTTAGGAAATTCTTTCGTTGTTCATAATAAAAAAGTAGATAAAAATCGGAAACTAATGGAACGTTTTATTGACACGGTCATTTTATTAGGCAGACAGGAGTTAGCATTTCGCGGTCATGATGAAAGGTCTAGTTCAGATAATCGTGGCAATTATGTCGAAGCGGTTTATTTTTTATCTAAATATGACACTTTATTGGAATCCCATTTAGAGCAGTGTTCAAGTACACACAATCCAATTTTTTCAGGTTTATCCAACGATATTCAAAACGATTTGATACATAGTATCGCGGCGGTTATTAAATCCGAAATTAAAACGGAAATCAAGGATGCTCGGTTCGTGTCGATTATGATCGACGAAACACCAGATTTGAGTCATAGGGAACAACTGAGTGCCATATTTCGGTACTTGTCAGAGGATGGTATACAAGAAAGATTTCTTGGATTTTTTGACGTTAGCGCAAGTCGTAATGCAAATGAGTTATCCAATCATATATTTAAAATTCTTGAAACATACGACTGCAAGGAAAAGTTAATAGGACAATCCTACGATGGTGCCGCAGTTATGTCCGGCGAGGGGGGTGGTGTTCAAAAGAAGGTCCTTGATGAATGCCCGATGGCAAATTTTATTCCTTGTTATGCACATGTTTTAAATTTAGTACTATCCCGATCTCTAGAAAACATAGCAGAACTTAAACTATTTTTTGGCTATACTAATAGCATCGTTCGATTTTTTAATAAATCCACAAAGCGGTCCAATCTTTTAAAACAAATTTCCAATCGACGCATGCCAGGAGTATCGGAAACTCGACGGCATTATCATTCAAGAATAATAAACGTAATCTTTAACTGTAGAATAGATATAATTGAAACTTTTAGTAAAATAATTAATGACTCTAGGGAATGGGATACTGACACACTTTCGATGGCAGAAAGTTTATTAAATAAATTAGAGAGCAAGGAATTCTGTTTTTTGCTTCATACCCTTTCTAAAATATTTGCAAAGACCGATGTATTATTTAATTTAATTCAAAAAAAAACAAACAGACATTAGTTATGCCAAGCAAGAAATCGAACGTTTTGAGTCATGGATAAGCTCTGACTTTTTAAATATGTTTGAAGTTATTTATGACAGCGTAAATGATTGCATCGAACCTCCACGTAAACGCAGGTTGCTTGACTTCGATTTGAAGACGAATTATAAGCGCCTTTTTGTTGAAATTAAAGACAATATAGTTAGCCAAATAAATGCCAAATATAAATCATTTAGTAATCTTACATTTTTGGATTTACTAAATAATTTGAAGTATGACACTTTTTCTCGTTCCAGTCCAGATGTAAAAATATCTTCCCTAATTAAGTTTTTTCCTAGAATTTTTGACTTCACGGCATTAAAAAATGAACTTAATGTTTTATATTCTTCGTCGTCACTTCGGCAGTTTGAGGTTCTCGACCTTCACAACCATTTGAATAGTGAAGCATTGAAAGAAGTGTTCCCTCAAGTCTTAAACTTAAGTAGTTTACTTTTAACACTTCCCATTTCCGTCGCCTCCGTTGAGAGGCCTTTTTCTGCTTTAAAAAGAATTCATACTTATTTAAGAAACTCACAGGGCGAGGATAGGCTCTCTGATTTAGCCCTCATATCGATAGAAAGAAGACTTCTTCTTAAAATTAAAAATAGACCAAACTTCTATGAAAGGGTATTGGCAGAGTTTATCAAAAAAGATCGTCGAATAGCATTAGAATACAAATAATTATAAAGAACTAATATTTTAACAAAACTTTTCACTTTTTTTTTTTTAAGTGTGTGAATTTTAGCTGTTTTTAATTTTGATTTATTTTTATTGCTGACATTATTATTTGTATCGTTTTTATATTTTAACAAATATAAAGAATTATCCATATAATTCTTCTGAATTTTCTTATTTTAAAATTACTATCCACATTATGCTGAATTTTTTTAAGTTATTGTATCATGCGTCTGTCAAGACCGGCTTCTTTTGAAGCCACTTTTGTTATGCTTTAAGCTCATTGTTGATTGAAATATTAATGTCTTGAAGTATAAAAAATGTGGCTAGAATATTTTTGCTAAGTCAATGTGGAATGCATATTATGTAGATACAATATCCCCATTAAAAATTATTTTATTTCAGGTTTTAAAGATTTTTATTTTTATAGGTGACTAAATTTTTCAACGTCTTCCCTTTTAAAATTATCCACGCCACGCCACTGGTACGCACTTGTATGACCAAAACAAAAAACTATTTTTTTTCTTATCAATGAGACAACAACTTAATCCCACACAAAAAAATATGCACCGACCGTGCGTCAAATGAAATTTTTTTTTTTTGCAATTTAGTTTAAAGGTAGTTTGTTCAATTGACAAAAAAAAGGAAACCAAAGATTTTTAACTCACCGCGCTAATTTTTTTTTTGATGAAATGAAATTTGAAGGTTGTGTTCGATGTCCCCAGATGATGTGCACAGCATTTGGTTGATCTTGATAGCTAAATGTTATGCTAATGGGAAAGAAATTAAGAAATATTTTTTTTTTAACAATTGAACGCCCTTTACATTAGAAATATATACATATTCTTTACTTAACTTGTGTGACTGTTTGGATATACGGTATATATCTAAGCTGTCGAAAAATTCTGCCTGTGATGCGCTATCAAAAGCGGTGGAGGAGGACTGACTGGGTCGGGTGTGCTTGCATTAGGAGAGCAATAAAGCTCAATCTCAAATACTTGATCAGGTGCGATCGATCACGGTCAAGTAGATTTCACTCTGACTGGCTGGTGTTGATGCTCCTTTTTGTTTTGTTGTTTTGTTTTCGCTTGGCTGGTTATTTCAATGCAGGTACTCACGAATCTGGTGTTTTCCGATTTGGTTGAGTGCCCCGGTTGGCTGATGATATTGCCTTTTGTTTGGTGCTTTTTCCGCTGATCCTTTTTGTCGCTGCGGCTGATGATAATCTGGATGGATTCACACGATCTAGGTGGATTTGATCGACCGGCGGATTTGATCTGCAGGTGGGTTTGATCGATTCTCTATCAAGTGGGGATCTTGAGCACTAATCCGAGCAGCGTCGGCATCGATCGATCGGTCAGTGAAGATTATGGCCGCGTGGGCAATCTTTGGTGTTGAGGATCGGCGAATAGCGACTCGATTGCCGACCGTAGACTGATCGTGAGTTGCTTGGCAAACTATTGAGGTTAGACTCAATCGATCGGATTTCAAGCTGACTTCTAGGCCGGAATTTGCGGGCTTTGTGGGGATAATACAAAATTATTGCGCAGCTAAAATAAAACAGAAATGTGTACCTACCGATGGTGGCTAGAGTGGAAGCGTGTTATGGTGTCCTCACAAGCACGATATAGGGACTACGTTTCAGTTTTTTTTGTATGTGTTTTTTTTTTCTTTTAATTAAATTCACACTTTTTTCTATACTTTAAGCCTATTTTATTAATTAAAGTATGATTGCATACTACCACGTATTTCCCAGGTCAGAAAAATGTTGAAATACCACCATCGCCGAGTATCCAAATGAAAAAGAACAATGGATTCTCGCAGATGAGTTTAGGAAGGCCGTCGGGCACTAATTTCCGCCTGTGAAGTTGGCAGTAGTTGCTTTATTTTTGCCCATTTTCTAAACAATGACGGTGGTTTTTGTTGTGGGTAGCATTCAACACACAAAAATATGATTTAAGTTATTTTTTTTTTCTGTTTAAGTTTGTATTCGAGATTATTTAGGTAGTCCCCTACAAATTTTAGCCTATATTCCTCATGAAATGATCCTAGTCCCTCAAAATTTTCCCTAAACTCTTCTAATAATTGTTCCTTTGAATTCACCTTGTCTATTTTATCAATTCTCCTTACTAAACCTAATTGTATGCATGCTTCCAGTCCAAGAATCGGTATTGATCCATTTTCTACAATTACAAATGTCAAGACTGTTTGTTTTCCGTCGATATTACATCCAAGTTTTGCACACCCATTTACTTTTATTTCTGAACCGTTGTAAGCTTTTAACTTCGTCCGAATCCCACTAACTTTGGCGCCTTTCATTAATGAAAAAAAAAATGATAGGTATTACGTTCACATCTGCGCCTGTGTCTAACTTAAACCGTATTTTCTGATTCATAATTTCAATTTCTTTATACCACGAATTTCTTATGTCATTTATCATCATGAGTGTATCGAGATATCAATGGTCAATATCCCCTATTTCATGCATTTCTTGTAGCTGTTTACTTCGACATACCATTTCAAAATGATTCATTTTACCACATTCCCGACATTTTCTCCCATATGCTGGACAGTTTCCTTTTTCATGTCTTCTCCCACAGAATTTACAATTCACTGCGTTTTCACTATAATTATATCTAAAAGAATTCACATTAATATTACTAGTATTTTTGCTTGTTTTATTCTTATTGTACTCCCCCTTTTGATTGCTGCTTGCTGCACTCGCTGTTGTCTCTTGTCTCCACGTTCGTTGGTTCCTGATGATGTCCACTTCTCCACTTTCATGTATTATGTTTTGGGCTTTATTGATAGTCTCCGCTTGTTGTTTCGATGCTTCTGCCGCTCTCGCCATATCAATAACTTTTTTGACTTCTAACTTTTCTGTCTCTAGCCAGCGCTTCTGAAGAGTTTTATCTGCTACACCTACCACCAACTGGTCTCGCAGCATTCTTTCTTCCTGCTCACCAAATTCACACTGTTTAATCAGTTTTTTAAGTTCCATTAAGAAATTATCAAATGGTTCCGACGCAGCCTATGTACGGTTGTGGAACTTGAAACTCGCATACACTTGATTCGATTGTGGCTTGCAGAACCGTTCAAATGCTTTCACCACATCAGTATATTTTTCTTTGTCTTCATTATTTTCAAATGTGAATGTATTAAAAAGCTCTACAGCTTCTGGTCCAACGGTGTTTAAGAAAACTGCCGCTTGCACTTTTTCGGATTTTTTATTTAACTCAGCCGCCGTAAGAAAATAATCAAAATTTTGTTTGAATATTCTCCAATTCTCTGCCACATTACCATCAAGTTTTAGTGGATCGACCTTTTTTAAAAAATCCATTGGTATTTTCGTATTTCTTCTCAACTTTGGCGGTCTGCCCCGTGGTTTTCTCTCAACGAATTTATATGGGTCACCTTTGGCTTTTACCATAAATTTTTCTTTTTACTGCACTTGCACTGATTGTTAGTTTTTTTTTTCTTGCCACGTTTAGTTCTTTGTTAAATCTTTTGGTTCCGTATTCACAATATTTATTACCGGGTTTATCCTCGTCGCCATGTGGTATTCTTGAGATTCAGTTGAAGACTGCTTTATTGTTTAATATATCAATTCATTACATGTTTCATATTCCATTCAAAGCTTAACCTATACATTTATAATCTATATACATTATATACAACGTAGGTTTGTCTTACTTACTAACACACATACAAAATTAAATTTTAAAGCAAATGATTATCTTGACTTAATAATCTGAGCTGAATCATAAGTCACATCACCCCCATTGCTGGATAGAATGAGTGATCAGGAATTGGAAGAACTTCTGCAAAACAAATCTTCAATTGACGTGCTATTTCCAAACTACCCTTGTCACACTCAAGCTGTTGAGCGCTGTATGAAGATGGTAACCGAAGCTTCAACCACAGTAGTTGGTGAAAGGCCAGAGATGGACTTATTAGATCAAAAATACATTCTCGTAATGAAATACCATTCCTCCACACACAAAAAATTATAATTTGAAAAATTAAAGAATAAAGATCTATATATTGGTAGGTTTTTAAATTATTTATTATGAATTTTTAGGTTTCAATTTTTAAGTTTATGTAAATTTCTTGTCCTAATAAAGCTATGATTTTTGTTCTCTTATTTCATTAATGATATAATATTAGGGTATTTCAAACTTGTTGACAAATCTTTTCTGTAACAAAACAAAATTTTGTTTCTTCAAAACCTCAAGACTTTGACCCAAGGTAGAGGGCTAAAGACATAAAAAAAAAAAAAAAATTTAATGTTGAAATATTCTTCTTATCAAAATGCAACGAAATGGAGATATTCGAAACTGATAGGTACATCAACTTTTTTTTCTCCATACATTAACGCTCCACCCTATTGTTCGATCACCGCAATTAAACGACGTAGGGCGTGGTTAGTAGGTACTAAGATGGAGAACCGCGTTTTGTTGGCATCTCTTGCCAACGTCTGACAAACATACAAGAGTATCAAATTGTCATGAGAAGCTTCTCAAATTGTCGTTCGGATTCGGCTTATACACTGCAGGTAACCTCCACCTCGCATGTGTTGTGTATTTGCTATATTACCAAGATCTCTTATACTGCATTTCTCTCGTTCTCTCACTTTACATATTTACTAACTAACTAACATTCGTACTAACACTCTATGCTAAGCTTATCAAATAAATGTCAGTCTAGTATTAGAAGTCAACCAATAAAGTTGTTCGCAATAACTTCCCTTTGATCGTATTATTATTTCATGCCGCATATTTCATGCCGCATACATATTAGCATGAACGTGTTTGAAGATGCTAGATCTAGGCCCTGTATGGGTCGTTAAGGCCTAATATCCTGTATGGGCCGTTAAGTTCTAATATGTATGATTGTATCATACGTTGTCACTAATTTCAGCAGGAGATTTCAATGTTAATTTCGCGCCCGAAGATAGACAACTCTTGGTTAACTGCTACACAAGATAATTTAGAACTACAAATGAATAATAACCGAAATGAGCGTACCATAAGATATGGAACAACAATCGATGCAGTTTTCTCTAGATATCTTTCTATTTCTCATACCATAAGCCTATTGTCTCGGTCCTACAATCAACCACAGTAATTACTGATGTATCCGATAATGAAAATAATGAAAATAGTGAAAATAATGAATAAAATCTATTCAAAAATATTAATTTATCAATGAAAACCCAAAATACATTTAAATATTTGTAGAAAATTAATATATGTACCTATATGTATATACATGAATATACTATACATTATATACATAAATAAACATATATGTATATATACATACGTATAGATGGAGCTAAAGAAGTTTTACTTCGTCGTGTGGTCTAAAGCACACTCGTTTTTTGTTTTAAGTCATGGTTAGTTGCATGTCGGCATTAATAGAAAACTGTGTTTAATCGATTTCCAAAGCCAAGAAATTTAGTTATTTTAGATAAAAAGTAAAAAATATCGTTTAATTGCAAATAATAGTTCACTAAATAAGTACAAGTGTTATTAACCTTTCCTCTACGGTGTTGGCGTTCAAATGGATCTCGATTTATTTTATTCATCATTGTCAACATTTCGATTTTTAATTTGCAAATCAATATTATGAATTAAATAAGAAATTTAAATAAAATAAAATTAACAAATTACATGATCAAAAAAAACGCTATTCTGTATGGGAAGCTGACAATTTATATTCATAACACTTTTATTGTGGCGGCGAACACAATAAAAGTGGTATCTTTTTCACAACCTTCGTCAATAAGGAAGCTTATAAAAATCCATTCACAAATTAATGATAATTTATTTTGGTTTCATTATACGCGCTTCACCTGACCACGGACGTAGCTATGCACGCAAAGTAAGCTCATTATTCGAAAAAAAAAAAACAACTCGCAGATATTTAAATTAATTTTACGGAAGTCGCAATTATAATTACCTAGATCATTTAATTACACACCAGGATAATTGAACGACACAGAATATGAAATACAAATGGGCCACTGGTGGATGAAGGTAAGAGTATTAATGACAGTAGATACCTCGTACATGGTTTTGCTCTTGTCAAAACACGCATTATTTATGCGACGCATTTACTTGTCCCACGCAACCACATTTATATGAGCTTAATTAAGTATATCCATATTTTGTGTTAAAAAGTTGCACCATCACCAAGGACGTCAACGGCAACAATAACAAAAACAAAGGTAAAACAACATGAAAATAATGTCAACATCTGAAAGATGACAACGAGATGAAAGTAAAAACAAGAAATATCATTTTGCACGACCACTCTCGAAACTCAAAATTGCCCAGGGAGGGAGACGCACAAATAACCTCAATTTACCAGTAGTTCACACAGATCATTAATTTGTCCTTTGGCATTTTTGAGACCTGAAACAACAACGTACAAGGTACAACCAGCCCCGATGGACTAATAGTCCAGAGTTGGCCCGAACTAATGTTTACATAATAACCCAGACCTGAGGGAAATTAATTTTCCAGTATTAACCGCCAGCACCAAACAGCCGTTAGTAAGTAGTTCCAGTGAACACACAGTTGTAAGGTGAATGGGTAAAGCGGGCGAATGGCCCAAAGAGCACCTGAGCCTGAGCGTCATGGGACAAATGAATGACATTAATGTGTTCTACTATCGACATTTCAAGGGATGGAAACTGGTAGATGATTGTGGCGCAAAATGAGTTGCCTATTGGCACAGTACCGAGCAGATTTGCAAATAATCGGGTGGTGGAGACTTTGGTTCTGTTGTTTGAGGAATAGCACGAGATTATATTTATAATGTTCGCTGTGTGGTTGTGAGGATTTTAGTGTCCTTTAAGGACAAGGCATATATTGCAAACCAATCGTTGGGCACTGTGCGACCAACATGTGATAGATTAACCAATGCAAATTAATTTGAACATGTTCATCTATGCACCTAACTTTATGGGGAGGTTTATTGGAAATCGATATCTTACTTACTTCCTCAACAAACGAAGGATAAGTCGTTTTCTTCTTCTTCCTAAGCGGCGGGTTTATAATCTGAATTAACGTAATCGCAACCTTCTCACTGCATCCATACTGGTCCACCTGTGGGGCTCACCGGTTCGATCATAAAAAGAATCGGCAGGCCACTAGTTTCGTATCACTGAGATCAATGAAATGCTGATGTTGCATTTGTATAATCCAGGAGTTCATCCCTTAGTATAGCAAAGTTGATTTATATTGCCATTTAGACGGTGTTTATAGGATCTCTTCTTTTAACACAGTAGGTATTACTGAATATTAATGCTGTTTTGCGAGCAACAAAATACCAACGAGATTTTGATGAATATAACTTTGCGTTGTTTTGAATGAACAACAATATTTCTTACAATTGCTACCACGTTAAGTGGGCTACTGGAGTTACAGCGCTGTTTCACGGTTCGCCACAACACAGTGTCAATGTGTCTTTCACCCTCTCTATCACCCATTTTCAGTCCAACTATGCTTGTCAAAAAAATGTGGAATAATAAGAGAAAATATAGAAAGAAAAACCTGAACGAATAACATAATATACTTAAGGCGCTGGGATGCCCAAAGAAAATCAAAAAAAAAAAATACAAACTGGACGAACTGAAACTGGTGGCTTCAATGGCACAGTGGATGAGTGGTTGCCTGAGAAGCAGCTGGTATTGGTTCGAATCCCAGTGGAAGTAAATGAATTTTTGGGATACAAGGAAAAAACACAGACCAGTACCATAGGAAAAAGGAGTCTGATGATCGGTTGTGGCGAACCGTGAAATAGCGCTGTAACTCCAGCCGTCAACTTAACGTGGTAGAAATTGTAAGAAATATGGTTGTTCATTCAAAACAACGCAAAGGAAATTGATGTAAACAAAACCAAAAACGGGAAAATTTTGTACAAAACCAAGTTAAAATGAATATAACCTTTGTAAATATATACATTTTATAGTAGTATCATCATAGCGCATTGTTTGTTTCCGCTTCAACTCGCCAGGTGGCGTATCATCGTATACACGAAGTGAGATATTGAAAAATTAGAATTGGATAGAATCATTGTATATAAACTTTAAATTTGGAATTTGAAAATAAATCAACAAAGAAAACCAAATAAACCGGTTTGTCTCTTGACCGAATCTTTCGTCACGCCGCCATATGAATTTCATTCTGATATTATATTAGGGTAAGATACTCAGTGACCGACACCCTTAAAGCATATATAAAGTTTAAAAATTCATAATTTTTTTTTCACTGCGTCCTTCTAGAGTCTTTTAGTTTAAATTCATTTCTGCTTTAGCTATATCCTTTAATAAAACTAAAAAATATATATCGTGACAAAGAGGACAATTGAGAAAATTAGTAAATTGTGAAACAGTTTTTTAGTAATAGACACACTTTTTAATTCCTGACATTTTTAAATTTTAGTGATGGACACCCGCCTTTAAGATTTGATTCAAGATATGCAAACAACTGTTAAAGTTAATGAAACATTTATTTTTTTTTTTGTTTAAAATTTACATGTTTTTATTAAATAGTGAGCATACAAATTAAATTTGGTATTTATTCATAGAAAAACTTAAACATGCGATGTACTTCAAACATATAAAAAACAAAGCACTTAACATAGATAATATTAATTTTAATATTTAAAAACAAAAACAAAAGAAATATATTAAAAAATCCCTTTCATGAGGGTATAAAACTGAGCCTTTATAAGCTTATATAATGCACAATGTAGGTATATTTTATATGGCTTGATATTATATAAAGTTTGATATAGCTCATCAACTTATTTCTAATTGTAACAATGGAGCCAGAAAAAAATTAATGATTAATAATAATACCTAAATTAATTATTATTATATTGAATTAAAAAACTAAGGAATACAAGTTACATAAATATTCTATTAGTAACAGTCTTTGACTTGACTATGTGTGAACTAGGTTTTAATTAACAAACGTAATCCGCAATTTGCTTAAACCAGCCCCGAATATCGTTTTCCGAAACAGTGGCAGATGTAAGGGTTACTGCTTCAGGAGTTCGTACAGCTATTTCCGGATGCCGCTTCAAAAAACTCCTGTACCATGTTTCTCCAGGAGCATTACTTTTAAAAAGGGTTTTTCTAGGTGCATTTTTTAAAAATGTATGCACACTGCTTTGAATGTCTTCCTTTCGCCTTGGAAATCTTCTTTCATGATTTTGTTTTATCCAGTTAAATATTTCCAGCTCTTCCTCAGCGGGCAGTATCGTGTCGGGTCCATAATTTGGTTTTTGTATTTTTCCTGTAGACCAGTTCATTAAAGTTGTGCGAGGAACATTAAATTTACATACTGGCGGCGATCTTTTCTGATATTCCTGCTTTAATCGCAGTCAACGCCCTCTGTAAATCTTCTTGCTTGTACTGCCGTTGCTAAGGCATTATAATTTAAAGCCTGAAATAATGACGAGCAGTGGAAATTTTGAAAATAACGGTAGCAATCAAGGTACAGCAACAGTTTGAGATCAATTGTAGAGACAAAATAATAAAAAGACTCTTATTACCCCAACGGTGTACAATTTGGTCAGTAATGGGCACCTGTGTCGGTAACTGAACTCATAGGACATTGCTTTTCAGTTATGGACACCCATAGATAGATAAATTATTAGTTAATTTATTGTATTAAGCGAATAACAAAAATCTCGAAAACAACATTCACTTTTCACTTTTATAAATATGCTAATGTAATTTAAAAAATATATATATATACTCACGTGTTTCTTAAGGAAATCAGAAGATTTGAGGACGCTCCTGCATAGGCGCATTTACCGCCTTGATTAAAACGAAACGAATGATTTCTAAATATCAAACAAATTATTTTCGTATGACATTTGCATGCCTAAATACGTCAAAAATAGTTTTATTAGCATTCAGCCACTGAAAACCTTACGAAACTTCAGAAACAATGAAAGTTGACCATAACTGGAAAGGTGTCGGTCACTAGGCTATTTACCCTAGTATTTATTTTTCTTTTATAAGAAAGTTGCATCGCCTCGGCCAGTAGCATTGTATGAGGAGAGGGTGATAATGGAAGTGGCGATTAGTTTTGAAAGGAAAAATTGAAAAAAACTGATTTCGGTCTTTTTCATTAAATAAGAAATTATGAGTTAATCGCTTTTTAAGCTCTCACTATTTTGGATATAACTTGCCCAAAAATGCTCCGATTTCTATAATTTCTTTTGTAATTGGTTAAGAAATATTCAATCTTACTTGTTAAGTAACAACATATTATTTTGCGTCAGTATTGTGCAATGCTGCAGCACCACTTATTGGCCAATAGGTATACGATGAATATATATATCGATAATAATGAACATTTGGGGCTAAATTGATTAATTCGATGAATGACATAATTTAAAGGAGTATTGCGCAAGTTTATGTATCTGTTATCATAAAAATTTCAGGCAACTGCAAGGCGGATGAGTTACCCACCAAAGGGACCACACATTACCTCCCTGACATTAGTAAGGCATTGGCCGTTTCCATTCAATAAGTGTTCATCTATCAAAAAATACAATGGTAGAAGCGGACAATAGATGGGTTAACATCAGCACATGTCCCAAAAATAGGAATGGACAAAGTACGATGCAAAAGGAACATCCAATCTCCTCTCCATAATATATAAATATAAGCTCGGAGTTGGAGCTATCACTGACCATTGTCTTATAGGCAGACACGCCACCAGAATGGGAGTACCCTCCAAAGACTTCTGCAGTAGATGCTGGGACGTTGAGGAGGAGGAAAACCTCACACCCCGACTGTGTAACTGCCCTGCACTTGCTAATACAAGGAAATAAATCCTTGGCAGCTATTTCTTTGAAGATCTAAGCAATCTTAGCGAAACAGAACTTTGCCTCATAAGCAAATTCGTTGCTAAATCCAAATGGTTAAACTGACTTCAGGCTGCCACCTCCCACCCCCCCCCCCACCCCATTTCATCATTGTCAACCACCACAACATGTACCAAAATTCGACTGTGCAGCCATCCCCTCCCGACAACCTCTCAATGCAGGGCCGGATTTAGGGGAGGGCAGCAGGGGCTACAGCCCGGCGCTCCACAAAATAGGGGCCTCCACAAAACAGAGGACCCAATATTTCAAATTCCAACAGGTTTTAATATATAGCTCGAAGCTTCTATATTCTTTTCATTTTACGAGTACAATGTAAACTGCTCTTAACCCCCCAAAAAGCTTATTAAGCGCATTTTTTCTTGTTTTATAACTTTTTTTTATAGTGGAATTATGAGTGATCGTCACAAAACTCCTCGAGTTTTTGCTAGTGGCTCCCAGAAGAGCAAATTGCAAGCGAAACGAGAACACGAATCCGAAGAAACTTTAGCTAAAACACCCAAATTGACCAATTATTTTACGTCGTCAAATAAAGAAGAACTCCCTCAAAATACTAAAAAAAACATAGGGACGGGCTACAGTCCGCTTAGGCGAACTGTTGGATACCCTATTCTTATTCCTATCCCTCATAAGTGGGCGTGACAAAAGTCTAAGTATTGTTGAATTGTTAAGAACGCTCTACATATTTTGTTATACAACATTTAAAGGATTTTATCAAAAAAAAACGCTCCCTAGCTCAAACTTGGGTGTTTCAATAAAATTGTTTTATTTAATTGTGGGCGTGTCGGTAGGCGGATTTAAAAAAAAATAACACATGAGCATAAAGGGCCTCTAGAGAGTATATATTATAAATTTCAGCTCCCTAGCTCACTTTGAATTTTCAAAAAAAAAAATAATAATAATTGTGGGCGTGCCAGTGGGCGGATTTTGAAAATATTTACACATGAGCATAAAGGGCCCATAGAGAGCATATATTATAAATTTCAGCTCCCTAGCTCAAACTTTGGATTTTCAAAAAAATTGTTTTATTTATTTGTGGGCGTGTCAGTGGGCGGATTTTGAAATTATTTATACATGAGCTTAAAAGGCCCCTAGAGAGTATATATTAAAAATTTCAGCTCCCTAGCTCAAATTTTGGTTTTTCAATAAAATTGTTTTATTTTTTTGTGGGCGTGGCAGTGGGCGGATTTTGAAAATTTTATATCACGAGCAGTTTTAGGGGTCATAGATCATATAAAAAAAATTTCAGCTTCCTAGCTCAAAATTCGATTTTTTCCAAAATTTTGTTTTTTTGAGTTTGTGGGCGTGTCTGTGGGCGGATTTCAAAAATTCGTAAACTTGATTATTTCGGGACCCTAGAGAGTATATGGTTAAAATTTCAGCTCTCTAGGTCCAGTTTAAAGGCCTAATTTTTGCCGACGGACGGACGGACGGACAGTTATTATAAATTTCAGCTCCCTCGCTCAAACTTTGAATTTTCAAAAATAAAAAAAAATAATTGTGGGCGTGTCAGTGGGCGGATTTTGAAAATATTTACACATGAGCATAAAGGGCCCATAGAGAGTATATATTATAAATTTCAGCTCCCTAGCTCAAACTTTGGATTTTCAAAAATTAATATACCCTTAGAATAGGGTATAAAAAAATTATTTTATTTATTTGTGGGCGTGTCAGTGGGCGGATTTTGAAATTTTTTTATCCCGAGCAGTTTTAGGAGTCATAGATCATATATAAAAAAATTTTCCAAAATTTTGTTTTTTTGAGTTTGTGGGCGTGTCTGTGGGCGGATTTCAAAAATTCGTAAACTTAATTATTTCGGGACCCTAGAGAGTATATGGTTAAAATTTCAGCTCTCTAGGTCCAGTTTAAAGGCCTTATTTTTGCCGACAGACGGACGGACGGACGGACATGGCTAGATCGACATTACTATCGATGCTGATCATAAATATAGTAACTTTTAGGGGTCTACGGGCAATATTAAGGTATGTTACAAACTATGCGTCAAAATTAATATACCCTTAGAATAGGGTATAACAACAGGAGATTCCACAGTAGATGGAGATGTTTTCGATACTATCCAAGATCATCCTGAAGTTTTATCAGGCGACAACACACAATTTTCTAAAACTGATTTTGAGAATCAAGAGCAAGCAGAATTTTGTGGTCTCAAAAATGGCATTGGTCTTTGGCCTGACCGAATAACAAATGAAATTATTGTATATTGGGCTGAAAAAGGTTCCACAGATCTTCAAAATTACGATGAAGTATCTCTGCAGAATTCATTTCTTCAAAATCAGTCGCGAGACAGTTCCAACTTTGTTCGGAAATGTTGAAAGAATATGTTTATACGCCACAATAAAAATCAAGAGACCGTCAATCGATTCTGGCTTTGCTTTTCTCCAACTACGGGAAAAATATATTGTTATGCGTGTAAGTTAATATCCATTCAAAACACAAAACTCAGTGGAGAAGGCTTTAGTGACTGGAAGCAGGCATCTGATCGTCTATATGAACATGAGATTTCAAAGACTCATTTGGAATCAGTAATGAGTTTAGTGCAACGGGGAAAAGTCACAGGACGCATCGATCAAGAGCTAGCGATACAAGAGGCACAAAAAGTCCAGTATTGCAAAAAAATGAGTGTGCTTAAGACCACACGACTGAAGTAAAACTTCTTTCGCTCCATCTAATTTAAATTGTGGGCGTGTCAGTAGGCGAATTTTTAAAAATATTTGCACATGAGCATCAAGGGCCCCTGGAGAGTCTAAATTACAAATTTCAGCTCCCCAGCTCAAACTTTGGTTTTTTGCCGTCCGACCTGAAAATCTGACGATGACGGTGACGCTCTATATTTCCAACTAATGAACTGCGATTCATGGGCACAATGACTTTACTCACTTCCGGTAAATTCCATCTGTCGGCAACTGTTCTCCTTTGAACCGGTTTGGATAGATGATGAGCTTAGTATTGCCCTCTATTGAGGAGATTCAACCTTGTTTATCCATTCCACGAACCTTTCCGCCGAAAGGTTGTAACAAAAGAGTATACGTTTGTCTACACTTCGGTATTGCCGGAAGTCTACGTTTGCGCTGGAAGTCTACATTGGTCTACAACTACACTTCCGTGTCGCATTCACCAGCTTACTTCCCAAGTCAAGCGTGCGTAAAGAAGTTTTACTTCAATAATTTCTCGTTTTTCCAAAATTGAATTTTTGTAATAATGTTGAAATGAAAATGTATAATATTATACAATGAATTTTGTTCGGGGAATAATGCTTCCGAATCCGTCTTGTATAATTTCAAAGACTTTATTCACTGAATTACAAAGATTTTATTGTTCTTAAGTTGTATAATTTATGACGATTTCAAATATTTGTAACTACAATATAATGTTATATCTCGGAATGACCACCGCTCGTTTGGGTAACAAAGATGGGTAGAATACGTAAGCTGTCGTAAAGTGACCACCGCTCGCAAGGGTTGAAAAGAAACTCAAATCCAAAATGTGACGATCACTGCCACAAGTCCATCACCCAGTCAGTTCAGCCAATCCCACACATGAAAGGTGCTGAGCAAACGATATGCCGTATGTAATTTGCACACAATGTGCACTACGAAACCAGCCACACAAAAAAAGGAAATAATAACAATGATACGCCACGGAACCATTCTGGGAATTATGCACCGCCAACGATCGGTCGGGCTATTTCACCGAATTAAACGAGGTCATCGTTGCCAATGATACCGTCCCACGGATGGGTGTCAATGACAGACGATAAGCGCGTGTTATGTTAGGCAAAACACATTGGCACCGCGGAGATTAAGTTTCGCTGGTGGATGGTTGGCAGTGATCGTACAAAATAGACTGGAATGTGCAGCGTCGGCACAATTGGCTCACAGAGGGTGGGCAAACTGTGGCGACGGCAGTGTGACAAATAAACAATGCAAAAAAGGAAAATAGAACGAATGAGAAATGACAGATGATAATGAAATATAATGTGAATAGATCGTTGGCCTGAAGGGCGATGACCTATTTTGGGGCGTCAACATCCTGCCCGGTCGAATGTGGATTCGAAATAGGTGGGTCCAATATGCGGCACAGCTTCTGTACTGGGCGCTGACACGTCCCAGTCGAGGTCTTCAGGGTAACGTTGAGGATAAGTCCATCCCTGCCCGGGTGCACCTCTAGCACCCGACCTAGGCGCCAGTGCGTGGGAGGTAAGTTCTCGTTGCGGACGGCCACTATATCACCCGTATGTATGTTGGGTTCACGTCTTTCCCATTTGTTGCGGGTCTGCAGAGTCATGAGATACTCGTCGCTCCAACGAGTCCAAAAGTCCTGGTGTATCTTTCGCAGCCATTGGTATTGCTTCAGGCGGTTTAGCGGGACGTCTCCAACTGAAGGCTCGGGTACTGCGAGAAGGGGGGCTCCGATTAGGAAGTCTCCTGGAGTTAGAGCCAGTTTGTCCTCGGGATCGTCATGTAACGGCACCAACGGCCGCGAGTTGAGGCAGGCCTCGATCCGAGTCGCCAGAGTGTGCAATTGGTGATACCACAGCGCTTGGGTACCGATGAGGCGAATCAGATGGTGCTTGGCTGATTTGACTGCAGCCTCCCAGAGACCCCCTTGGTGGGGCGCACTCGGGACAATGAAATGCCACGTTGTGCCGCTGTGGGCGAGAGTTTGCTGGTTGTACTCGGTCTGGAAGATTGCCAAGTCTTCCTTCAGGTGGCGGTTGGCTCCGATGAAGGCGGTTCCGTTATCACTGTATAAGTCCAGGCATGGACCTCGCCGGCTGACGAATCTGGTGAAGGCGTCAAGAAATGATTGCGCTGAAAGGTCCTCAATGACCTCTAGATGGACTGCTTTCGTTGTCATGCAGATGAATACGGCTAGATACGCTTTAGTGGTGGTGCGAGAGCGTTTAGTCCCCACCCGCAAGGTAAAAGGGCCACAGTAGTCGACTCCCGATGCCAGGAATGGTCGGGCCGAGGTGACTCTGGGGCGTGGTAGTGAGGCCATCTGCTGCTTGATGACATTTCCTCGTTGCCGTCGGCAAACCACGCATTTATGGAGGTAGCTCCGGACAGCTTGGCGGCCATGCAGGATCCAGTATCGTCGCCTGAGAGTGTGGAGCATGAGTTGGGTGCCGCTGTGCAGCGTTGTCCGATGCACATCCGCAATCAGGAGCGTCAACAATGCACCCGATCGTGGTAGTATGATCGGGAATCGTTGGTCCTGGGGAAGCCCGGAGTTTGCTAGTCGCCCTCCCACTCGGATGATGCCCGTTGCGTCCAGGAACGGGTTTAAGGAGAGTAGTCGACTGGAGCAGGAGAGGCTGACCCCGTCAGCAATACGTTGTCGATCGTCTGGAAACTCGTTCTGCTGTTCCAGGCGGATGAGGGTGGTGAGAGCTCGGTCGAGTTCATCGGCCCCCACCACGGGTTTTTTCAAAAGGTCTCGGTCTAAGCGGTGCCACCGCCAACGAAGTAAGTATGCCACTGTATGGAGCAAGCGCTGGAGGGAGCTGAAGCGCTCCGTCACGGGAATGCCCTGGCCGTCCCGGCGCCGTGTCATCAGGCGGGGTTGCACGGAAGCGATGTTTGAGAGGACGACAAGCTTCCGCTCGCTGTTGATTTCCTCCGCGTTAGCCGGAGTTAGTGGAACAGGCTCAGTGGGAGAGAGAAGACCCTGTATGAGCCAATTCGGACCCCTCCACCATAGGGGATGTGTGACGAGTTCGTCTGCCCGGATGCCGCGACTGGCACAGTCGGCTGGATTCTGTGATGTACGGACGTGATGCCACCGGTCCGGCGACGTCAGCTCTTGGATCTGGCGGACTCGGTTTGCCACGTATTGCTTGAGTGTGGCGGGCTCTTTCCTCAGCCAGCAGAGGACGATGCTCGAGTCGGACCACAAATGGTATGAAGTGTCCCTGAGGTCGAGGGCATCTCGGAGTCGATCGAGCGTGAGTGCCAGTAGCTGGGCGGCACATAGCTCGAGTCTGGGGATGGTAGCACCCTTGAGCGGGGCCACCTTGGTGCGTGCCGTCAGTAGAGACACACGGACCTGGTCGTCAGCGTCGACAGTTCGGGCGTAGATGACAGCGGCATAGGCTCTGGAGCTGGCATCGCAAAAGCCCCACAATGATGTGATGGCACTAGGTGTCATGCCGAACCAGCGCGGAACCCGGATTCGATTGAGGGTCTCCAGGCTGCCACGAAATCTCCACCAGTCTTCACGTAAGTTCTCCGGCAGGGGGTCATCCCAAGTGATGCCTGCGGACCATAGCGTCTGGATGAAGATTTTCCCCGTGATGACCACCGGGCCAAGTAAGCCGGTGGGATCGAATAGCTGCGCCACCTCACTGAGGACCCGTCGTTTGGTAGGGGTCGAGTTAGTGGATGATAGCTTCACCAGAAAGAAGAGCTCGTCCAGGGTCGGGTCCCAGCGAAGGCCAAGCACAGTTGCCGTGGGTGACTCTATGACTAGCTCTGTGGGAAGAGAAAAACAGACATTGTTACTCAAACCATTAATTACCTTTGCGCAGTTCGAGTTCCATTTGCGCAGATGGAAATGGCCGGCGGACAGCACAGTGTCGACGTCGGTTGCCAGGGTAATGGCTGCGGACTGACTGCTGCAACTGGTCAGTAGATCATCGACGTAGAAAGCCTTCTCGATCGTCTGTCGGGCTGCGGCGGATCGCACCGGATCCTGGATCAAGGGTGAGTGGTCCCAAGCACATTGTTGGAGGGCACGCACTGCATTGTATGGGCTGCATGCCATGCCGTAGGTCACGGTTGTGAGTCGGAAAACGGCCAATTCGTCTGAAGGGGATTCCCGCCAGAGAATGCGTTGGAAATCTCGATGTTCGGCGGCCACCAATATCTGCCGGAACATCTTCTCGACATCTGCCGTGAGGGCAACGGCGAAGCTCCGGAACCGGAAAATGATGTTAACCAAGGTATCCTGGATGGTTGGGCCAACCAGCTGAGTGTCGTTCAGTGAGACCCCAGTGGTGGTCCGGGCGGATGCGTTGAATACCACGCGGAACTTCTCCGTGACAGCATGGTGCGGAATGTAGTAGCATCCAGAGTGATTGTCAGCATTCGGGACACGTTCCATGTGTCCAAGGTTGAAGTACTCGCGCATGAAGGCGACGTACTGAGTCTTCAGATCTGGGTTACGGGCTAGACGCCGCTCCAAAGAGTAGAATTGCCGGAAAGGGGATCTGTACCACGTACCGGCCGTCCTCGGTACGCCGATGGGTGGATGAGAATATTCGGTTGCACTCATCGTCCGCTTCCTCGAAATCTCGGACTTCCTCGAGCATCCAAAATCGGCGGACGAGGTCCTCAAGGCGGGCGTCATCAGTACCAAGATGAGCGCTTAGTGTCTGCAATGGCTTGTGGTTAGATGTGGTTGTGGTCGCCGGACCAAATATGACCCAGCCAAGCCGCGTGCGTTGGGCGTGGGGCTCATGGTCTCGCCCGTGGATAACCGAACCCTCAACAATGAGTCCCCAGACATCAGAGCCGATGAGGACGTCAATAGGGCCAGGAGTGCCGAACTTAGGATCGGCCAATGATAGGCCAGCGAAGTGGGTCCATTGAGTCACGTTCACTCGCTCCGCTGGGGTCGTGGACACAATGGATGGTATGATGAGCACGTTGAATGTGAGTGCGAATTCGGACGCCGTCGATTGGAGGGTGAGCATGGCGCTGCCTCGAGTCCGGGTATGAGCTAGAGCCCCGATACCTTCAATGCTGACTTCCAAGATTTCTCTGTGGAGAGACAAATAATGAGCAAATGAATCACTGATAAAGCTTACCTGCGACCCAGGATCGCAGAGTATCCGTGCCAAGACCTGTGTCGTGTCACTCCTTGCCCAGGCGAGTGCAGTAGCTAACAGCACGGTTTGGTCTCGTTGGGTGAGACAGGAGATCGCCTTCGGCTGGTGCAGTCAATGTGGGGGACCCATCTTCCGAACCGCCTGATGTGACGTTGTGGGCCAGTCTGATTCCTGGCGCTCGGCGTGGTATTCCGCTCGGTCCGTTGCACCGAGAGCGGCGGGTCCAGCCGTTAGTTGGTGGCTGGTCTCCCTGCACAGGAGAGTGTTGTGCTTCTGTCCACAATTCCGGCACATTCCTGATGAACACTGCTGCGAACTATGTCCAGGGCGCAGGCAGTTGAAGCAGACCCCACACGACCGGATGGCCTGGAAGCGCTGGTCTATGGTCATGGACTGCAAGGCGGGACATCTCGTGATGCGATGCAGGTTGTGGCAGTGTGGGCACCGACTATCCCTGGAGGTGGTAGTGGCCACATTCGATCGGACCACCTGCTGACTCCTCTGCTGCTGACGGCCGGGCTGTTCGCTCCGGCCCGGTGTCCGGACCAGTTCCGTGGCCAGACTGTGGGCACGCTGCTCGAGGTGAGCGATGAGCTCCGCTAGTGTCGGGATCGTCTTTGGGTGGCACCGCAAGCACCACGATTGTTGGGTGGCGCTGGGTAGTTTGCCCATGATGATTGGAACTGTTAGGGCATCCCACTGGTCCACGGGCAGCTGCATCACCTTTAGCGCGCGGAGTGACTCTTGCACGGTGTCGATGATGGTCATCAGGGCCTTCGACGTCTCGTCCTGAGCCGGTCGCATGTTCATAAAGCGGGCGACATGAATCTCGGCTAAAAGTTTGGGGTTGTCGTAGCGTTCCGTAAGAGCTCCCCAGACCTCCTCATAGCCGCCGGAGTACATGCTCCCAACCAGCGGCACCTTCGATGCGCTCACGGCTTGGCGTAGCTTGCCCAATTTAAAGGCCTCTGGGAGTTCGCTGTTGTTGTGGACCAACGTGACGAAGGCGTCCTTGAACGCCAGCCAGCTGCTGAGGTTCCCGTCGAATACCGGCACCTGTAGGGGGTCCAGCTTCATTTCCATTCGTGTGTTCTGCCCACGGTCATGGCCCTCCGTGCGGGGTGGTGGAGGCTGCTCACCCTCCAATTGTCGGACACGACGGTTGAGCACAATGTATACCTCACCAGCCAACTTCTCCACTCGTATCCAGAGATCGGTGTGTGCGCTTATCTCGCCCGGCTTCGCCTGGCCCACCAGAATGTCGTGGTTGTCCACGAACCGCTTGAAGGTTGCGCTGATCATAGTTCGTTCCTGTTCAACTTGGGCCCAGTCCCAGGTGTGGACGTCCGCGGCCAGCACTCGCTCATGGGTACGCGTGATCGTCGTTACCGCTGCCGATCTCAGGTTTAATTCGGCCATGTCCCACTAAGAGTTTAATACACGCACTTATCAAGAGCACAAGAGTCACGTAAAAAATCACAATCAGGCACCGCGCACAAAAGCAACAGGTCATTTGACTTGGGCGTGGGGTATATACGGATTCACTCACAGGGGTCGTGAGTTCAATCCTCACAGGAGGCACCAAATGTTCGGGGAATAATGCTTCCCAATCCGTCTTGTATAATTTCAAAGACTTTATTCACTGAATTACAAAGATTTTATTGTTCTTAAGTTGTATAATTTATGACGATTTCAAATATTTGTAACTACAATATAATGTTATATCTCGGAATGACCACCGCTCGTTTGGGTAACAAAGATGGGTAGAATACGTAAGTTGTCGTAAAGTGACCACCGCTCGCAAGGGTTGAAAAGAAACTCAAATCCAAAATGTGACGATCACTGCCACAAGTCCATCACCCAGTCAGTTCAGCCAATCCCACACATGAAAGGTGCTGAGCAAACGATATGCCGTATGTAATTTGCACACAATGTGCACTACGAAACCAGCCACACAAAAAAAGGAAATAATAACAATGATACGCCACGGAACCATTCTGGGAATTATGCACCGCCAACGATCGGTCGGGCTATTTCACCGAATTAAACGAGGTCATCGTTGCCAATGATACCGTCCCACGGATGGGTGTCAATGACAGACGATAAGCGCGTGTTATGTTAGGCAAAACACATTGGCACCGCGGAGATTAAGTTTCGCTGGTGGATGGTTGGCAGTGATCGTACAAAATAGACTGGAATGTGCAGCGTCGGCACAATTGGCTCACAGAGGGTGGGCAAACTGTGGCGACGGCAGTGTGACAAATAAACAATGCAAAAAAGGAAAATAGAACGAATGAGAAATGACAGATGATAATGAAATATAATGTGAATAGATCGTTGGCCTGAAGGGCGATGACCTATGTTGGGGCGTCAACAATTTTGTTTACTTTTGCTGTAAAAATCAAAACAAAGAATTATTAGAAATTAGAAAAAAAGGTGTGAGCCACGCTGCAATCACGGTATAGTTGATGTGTGAACATGTAGGCACAGTTGCGCGTTAGCTACCTAATTTGTTATCTTGCAGGTTGTGTAACTAAGCTCGTTAGGTTGCCAAAGTTAGTTGCGGATGACAACTAAAAGTTGGTTAGTTTTTAGCTGTAGCTTTTTAGCTGCCTAGATAATAACTAATAACTAATTTATTATGAATATTGCGTTTAAAATAAAAATTGATTGAATGTCCCTTTTATTTTACATCAGGTTATTTTACAAAGAGGTCATTGGAGGCACAATAATTAAACCCGAAAGAGGATATTTTCCCAAAATGTCTTTAGAAACGGCACGGTATATATGAGTTCAATGTTATTTGAATGAAACAACAAACATTTTGGTAAAATATCCTTTTTTCGACTTTTAAGGACCTTTTTGTTGTTGCAAGGACCTCTTAGTCAAATAACATTGAACACAGATATACCGTGTGGATTCTAACGGCATTTTGGAAAAATATCCTTTCTTCGACTTTTAAGGACCTTTTTTGTTGTTGCAAGGACCTCTTAGTCAAATAACATTGAACACAGATATATCGTGTGGATTCTAACGGCATTTTGGAAAAATATCTTTTCTTCGACTTTTAAGGACATTTCTTGTTGTTGCAAGGACCTTTCAATTATTCAAAACAAATCTACTTCCACACGACTTCCGGTGTTTCATAAGGACATAATAATCTCTAAAATTGAACATAATTAAAACTGGAAAATGTATAACGAAATAACAAATCTACTTCGGACATTTTTTCGCAAAGTCCCATCACTGATTAGCAGAACAAAGTCCCATCACTGAAGTCTACGTTTGTCTACACTTCCGTTACACCCTAAGGTCTACACTTTGCGCCAGAAGTCTACATTGGTATATACTTCCGTCATGCCGGAAGTCTATATTGGTCTACACTTCCGTGTCGCATTCACCAGCTTACTCCCCAAGTCAAGCGTGCGTAAAGAAGTTTTACTTCAAAAATCTTCAGAATTATCGTTAGTACTATTACATTTATTGCTGAGCGTGGATTAGCCTTTCGAGGTGACAATGAAATTATTGGAGCTCTGACCAGCTTCTTTTCTGATAAGGGGCAAAAAGACATCGTGAGGAATGAAGCATCAAACCTTTTACGAAAGATGAGTTGTCTCGAAATCGCTCTATTTGCTATCTTTTGGAACGACGTCTTAGAGCGATTCGAAGCTACAAACAAGATGTTGCAGGACCCGAAAATGATTCTTGAATCTGTAATTCGTGTATTAGAATCATTGAAATCATTCGTTGAATCCAAAAGAGACGATTTTGATCAATACGAGGAAGCAGCTAAAGAAATATGTAGTACTGACCTATATGTACAATTACGAACCAGAACAAGAAATGTGAGGTTGAATCCACACGATTATATGAAAGCACAAGACGCAGATCTGTCACCAAAAGAGAAATTCAAAGTATCCGGTTTTATCCCAGTTATCGATCAGCTATGTGTTTCTCTTACTGAAAGATTGCATGCATACGAAGCTGTACGTTCGCGATTTAGATTTTTCAATCACATAGAGAAGATGGATGCTGCAAATTTGCATGCTGCAGCAGAGGCATTGGTGAAAGTATACAAAGATGATTTAGACCCTAGTCTTGTTAATGAGTTGGTTCAATTTCTATCTTTGATCAACTTATACAAAAAGGATTATAGAAAAGACCAATCTACCGAGCTATTTTACTATCCCATTCTTGAAGATGAAAATTTTAGAGTTACATTCCCAAACATTGAAATTGCACTCAGAATGTATTTGGTTTTGATGGTGTCTAATTGCACTGGAGAGCGCCCATTTTCAAAAATGAAAATTATAAAAAATAGACTTCGAACTACGGTTGGACAAAACCGTTTATCAAAGCTATCCCTACTCAGCATTGAAAGCGATTTACTGCGGGCACTGGATTTCAGCGAAATCATCAAGGATTTTTCGTCGAAAAAAGCTTGCAAGGTTCCATTTGTTAGCTCTTTAAAATAATTCATGTTTTTGTCTATATTTATATATGAATGTTTGTTTAGATAATTTACTTGGATTCGTAATAATTTATTAAATACTTGACTGGAAAAAATTGTTCATTTTATTTTTAAAATAATAACCCACGGGGCCTCCACTCATTTGTTGCCCCAGGACCTCCACACCTCTAAATCCGGGTGTGTCTCCATGGATTCATATAACGTTCTAAGGTTTCGACTGCAGCAGTCACCCGACACGGTATTACCTGCTAGAGAATAGAGTATAGCCTTTGGGGTTCGACTGAAGCAGTCACCTCCAAGCACTCTCCTTTCCGTGAATTAGGAAGCAAGAGGGGTTAGTACTAAAACAACTGCAACAGTCACCCCAGGTAGCTCTCCCTCTACTGAGCGGTGAATCGGGATCAGTCTGGGGTTTGTACTGATAACAGCACCCCACTCGGATCCTAACACATGGTTTCTGGAATCGGGTTGTGCGCGACTGCACTAGTCACTCCTTAAGATATGCAGCCATAGTAGCTACACACCGGTCCCTCACCAGGGATTTCGTGCAATTGGCTTTGATTCGACTGAGATCAGTCATCCCAACCTGTACTCCTGACAAAGAAAGAGGACTGCGTGAGGTTCGACTGAAACAGTCACTTCATTCAGCACTCCACACTTAGGGCCAGATAAGATACAAAAGGTTAGACTGAAGCAGTCACTCTCGGTATGTTATCTCCCCGCCGAGATGAAAAATATGACCCGAGTGGGGTTCGACTGAAACAGTCACTCCAATCTGCCCCTCTCCAGTGGCAAACAGTTTCCCAGCGAGGCAAGCGAACGATTGTGCAATATTATGCAAACGAAATACATATTATGTTATATGATTTTTAATACCGATTATGAATGAATGCCTCTTTTTTAAATGAACCAATAAGTAAACCAATTTTAATTGTTTACGAATACACTACGACGGATATTGTTACAAACTGAACACTCGCTCGAAAACACACTCTAACTTGTCTCTGCACTACATGTACATATTTATAATTATTTCCTATCTCCGCCTCAATTAATTGTTTTTACACAGGCAAATATGATTTATATAAAAAATCATTTGAAAATCATCACTGCTGAAATGCGCCTCTTCTTCACCGATCTTTACAGACACACCGATTGTACTAAATCCCACGAAACAGAGACGGCCTCCTTGCAATATGCCATCCACTACCCTAAAATTCCGCCAAATCCGTTTATTCGTTGGCTATCAATCTACTCGACGACATACACCATCGCCGGCCGGCCGATACCCGTTATATGAGTATCTGATCGGTGATTTCATCTTCCTTCTCATATTCACTGTCACAGAGAATGGACGACAATAGAAGACAACTAAAATAAACTCAAATAATGTATATTTGGTGTCCTCTAACTTCTTCTTCTTATTTTTTCTTAATGGGCTCCCGACCCGTGAAGAGTCTCTGCCTGTGACAATGCGATCCCGGGACCGCTGCTTCCAGTTCACCAGACCAAGCGCTCTGGCATCCGCGATGGATTGGTCATTAAAACGGAGGTTCGGCCTTGCTTGTCTTCTCGAACCAGTGGGATGGGGGTCGAAGATCCTCTTGGCTGGAACATTATTTTCCATTCGCTCAATGTGGCCGAGCCAATGTAGTCGACATGATTTAGCTTTTTGGACAACATCCACATCTTGGTACAGCTCATAGAGTTCGCGGTTGTAGCTTCTCCTCCAATCGCCCTCTTCGCACACAGGACCAAATATCCGACGGTATATTTTTCTTTCAAAATAACCCAATATTAGCTTCCCTTTTCTACTTATCGTCCAGCACTCGGCACCATAAAGCAGGACTGGTAGGATTAAGGTTCTGTAGAGCATGCATTTTATCCTTCAAGTGAGAAGTTTTGAACCCTTTGTTTCGCTAAACCGAAGTAGCATCGGTTTCTCAACGTAAGTCTCCTCGAGCTGTATCTCCACTAAGGTGTCATTCGTGGAATAAATTGATGTCTACTCCTAGGTAGATGAATTCCTTAACTACCTCGAAGTTACTGCTATCAAAAACGTTTTGTCATAGGTGAAGGACAGATGCTGGTTTGTTTGTTGATAACATGTACTTGGTGTTGTCCTCATTTACCTACTCCAAGACCAACCAATTTCGCCTGTTCTTCAATCGCCGTAAAAGCCTCTAACACGGCACGCTGGGAACGGTCCATATTGTCGGCATACCCAAGTAGCTGGACGGGTCTATTGAAGATAGTGCCTTCCGTATTGACATCTGCGCTTCGCACAATTTTCTCCAGAACATGATTGAGGAAGTCACATAATAGCGCATCACGCGGCTTTAAATTCGATGAAAAGGTGGTAGGACTCGACTTGAAATTCATTGGTCTTTTCCGGGATTTACCTTCGTGTGAAGATTCGGTCTATTGTCGATCTGCCGGACCGGAAGCTACACTGCTACTTCCCGATTAGTGTGTTGCAGAACGGCTTCAGTGGACGTCGGAAGTTAAATGTGTTATAACACTGCTAATAACCATTTGACCAGAAGGTGTCGCATGCGTCATTTGGTGGTATTGTCTTTGTATATAGACTTTATATTATTTTCACTTCGTGTATACGACGATACGCCACGTGGCGGGTTCACGCGAAATATGAAGAGTCCAAAAAGAGTTTCTATACAATGTTAGAAGATGAAAATGAATGTTATGTGGATCTATTTTTGTTCTCCTCGATTCTCGTAACTGGGAATATGAAAAGGAAGACGAAAACACCGATTAGATACTCATATTTACTGGTAGAGGTGGTGACGTATGAAGCAGGGCGGTAATAAAGGAAAAGGGGGGGGGGGGGGGTGGATGTGTGGTCGGGTAGATACATGTTATATTATTTGCTGGCATTGAAGGAAGTTTGGGGTAGGTTATGTCATATTGCAAAAGATACTCAATAGATAATCCTTCTTTAATATGAAAGATATCTTATACAAGGTGGCGCAAAAGTTGTCATCTGTTTACTTCACAAATGTCAAAGTAAAATTGACATTTGCCGCTATTTGCAAAAATTATAGCATCTTCCGATAGGGTTTTCAGCCCTTGGGTGTGCCTTAGGCAATTCGTGTGCCAATGTTCTAAATGATCCACGACGTTTGACATCTATCCTATGTAGTTTTCAGTCGGATTGGTGAACGCCACTGGGTGATGACTTTTGCGCCACCTTGTATATGTGGGGCTGATGGGGAGGTTTTTAAATACTTTTTCCTTGTTAAGTTCGTTTATGAAGGAGATTTCCATAAGTGTGTTTCATCGTTTTATGGAAACTTTTTTTTCTTCACTTCTCACGATGGTGATATGATGTAAAAGAGAGCCCCTCTCTCGGAACCTATCCCTTTAGGGTAGATAGATGATATATTTTTTGTTGGTTTTGATGGACATTTTGGGGTAGTTTATTTCATATTGCAAATAGGCGTTTGAGAGTATGTCTAGTTACAGTGAATTGGGACACTCTCCGCGTGTTCCTCTTTTGTTTACAGTTTTGAGTACGCTATGTCTCATATAGATAGCTACATGAGAAATATTTATTTTTTATACACTATAGGTATTCGCCTTATACATATATCGTTATAGGTAAGCGTTGTTATGTTAGGTAATATTTTATTTATTTAGTGATGAACTATGTGCGAGGAGTAGGCCTGATGGTCTAATGTTCCACCTCCTGGGTGATGCGGAAGAGAACAGACTTGTGTTTCTTTAGTTTTTTCCGGTTCGCTCTCCGCCCCTCACCCATGATAAACAATTTAAAAATGCCTGAGTCTTTGCATTTAATTTAGTTTTCCAATTGCCGCTATGTAATGGTTTCGTTTTGTTGTTGAGATTTTTTTTAATAAAATCTTTAATGCTGTGATTGGTGTTCCTCGGATATCCAAATTCGTTAATTGAAGATTTTTTTTTACTTTGAACTTCAAACAATAACATCCCAAATACCTATTTGTTTTTTTTTTCTTTTCTCTTTGAATAGAGAATATTTTAAAAAGTATGGGCTTGATGATTAAATAGTCAATTTATTTTATAATTGTTTAACGTTGTACTTATATTAACCTAATGTTAATTACTCTGTAAGTCTGATAAAGTTTCTATGCCCTGTTTGATAAAACAATAATAAAACTAAAAAAAAACATTTTGTTCATACTGCAATATAATTTAAGCTAAATTACTTGTTACATCTCATTATCTGGAACAAAAGTCAATTAGACCCCACTGGACTGCGGGACAGCCGCCCTTCGAATAGTCCCTTTGCACGAAATACATGCTGGTACACTTACCCATTTGTTTGGGTTTGAATTGGGTGATGTATGATAGTTTTTGCGGGTGTAATTTGCTGCATAATCGCAGCGGGATGTCCATTTAAGTAACATTTTGCAATCACTTAGTTTGCCAAACGAGCTCTAATTTGAACTGTTTACCCCGGGCGGTCTTCGAAATTACGAGAAAATATATGGTTGGGAGGGGTCATGGAGAGACGAATATATTTTTCATAATACAAATTACCAGTTCATGGGTATTTTAGTACACGTACACTGTGTACCACTTGCTTAGGGCCAGTTTTTTTAAATTATACGATACCTTCATTAAAGAAGTAGGTATGAAAAATAAAACCTTTGCCTTTAGAAATAAGGATAGTACCTAGACGCGATCATATTTCAAAAAGACTTTTGAATTTTGATTTTGTTAACAGATTTTAGTTGACAGGCAGTGCACACTCATCAAACACTAAACAAAACATTCCTTACCTCTTCTACCTGGTAAACGTTCCCTATCTTTATGCAGTTAAGAGAACAAAGTTGGACAAGTGGCACAACATTTCTAGCGACAAAGTAGATCTGGGTCTGGCCAAAGCTAGACTTGCGATGCTATAAGTTTTTATATTCGCTAAACCTACTGCATATAAGCTAAATGGTAGGTGCCAGCACTGAACACTATGTCATAGGAAAGTACGCAACACCGGCTTGACGGCTATTGCAGATGTTGCATGGACGAAGGGGAGTAGGAGATTATACCTATACTCGATCTTCTCTGTACATGCAAAAGGGAAGAAAATACGGCGACAAGTGTAGGCAATCTGTGTAGCAAGTGCAACAGAAATATCAATTTAAATGGAGAAAACGTCATTATCTGCGATGGATACTGTACGAAGGTATACTATTCATATCCTGCGTATTCAGGTTCATAAAAACAGAAACTGGCCGAAACCTTAACGGATAAAATGCTATGGTCCTTCGTGCAAATCATCCCGTGATCGGCGTCACAGCAGTATACTTTCGTCACAACAGCATCAACGGCGAGATTTAATATCGATAGGGAATAGAAGTTTAGATCAACATTCATTCCTAATTAGCTCAAAAAATAGAACGGAAATCATAACAAATAAACAACTCTCCGATAAGCTTGGTTAAGTTCTTAAGGTCCGATTAGACGGTAATTTTTTCGAGTCATTTTAATGACGCTCTGACGTAAAAATCCCGTCACAAAGAGGTCATTTTAGTATCGTTCCGTGTGATCGCCATTTTTGGGACGACATTTTAGGCGTCATTTAAATGACTAGGAAAATGACTAAGAAAATGACATGAATTTTGTGCCATTAACCCTGGAAAGATAATCATATTTTGCAATACACTAAAGATAATCATGCGTCAAATTGACGCATAAACTTTTAACAGCTTTATTTTCTAAGCTATAATAATTTAAAAAAAGGTAAATGAATTTTAAATGAGCCTTCTAATTAAAGGAAATAACGTATATACATTTTATGATTTTATGGCGTTGCTGCTATTTATTTATTTAAAAAAAAAACTGTAAAAGTAACAAAAACAGGCAAATTCACAAGAAAAGAAATTAAAATATCACCGCTTCATTTCTCATCACATTAAATAATACTTTCAGTACATATCAGTCCATTTAAATGTACATACATAGTTATAAGATAAAAAAAATAAATATTATTAAAAACCAAACTTAAAAAATGATCACAAACATTTTTGGTAAAGTTGGTAAAGTTATAACTGTTGACCTTTCTTCTCCACTATGTGTTAACTCTTCCAAATCATCTACAAAGCCGTCCTCAATATCACTTTGTTTGTCGTCCTCACTATCGTGGTGTTCCACTTCACTGTCGGTGTCTCTCCCTTCAATCTCGAAAAGAGCGGATAAAATACCGTGTTCATCCAAGTTTTGACGCTCGAATATACCGTGATGTGTTTAAAATTAAAGCTTAATGTCAATAAGAAAAGCAAAAATTCAGTACCAAGAAACAAGAATGTATAGCCATAGAAAAACACAAATTGAATGAAAAATAAAAGTAAACTTATAAGAAAGATCAGAATCTTAAAAGTCACAATAAAGATAATCATGCGTAAATTTGACTCAGAGCGTGGTTATAAATCAAAATGGGTGACACCTTCCTCAACTACATGTCCACTTACCAATAGATACTCGCACTGACTGGGATGTTACGAACGCGCAATGTTTTATTCGGAATATTATTTAAAGAGAGGCAGCTATATTTTGTTTTCGGATGAGTCAATTTGACGCAGATTATCTTTCCAGGGTTAAAATGACTCGAAAAAATTACCGTGTGATCGCTATTTAATGACGCCTAGGACAAATGACTACACTTTTTGGCTGTTGCGTCATTTAAATAACATACCCTCAAAAAAATGACAAGGCACGAAATTCATGCCGTGTCATTTTTCTACGCAAATGATAAATGACACAACATTTAATATGATATCTGTGCTTTCATTTGGAGTTTGTTGCATGTGTCTGGCTGCTATTTCGGTACAAATTACTATGAGTGAAATGGAATACGAACCGTTGCCGTCAAGTGCCGATAATGTGGATTATTCTGTCAACTATCGTTTGAGTTTGAATACCGAAAGTACCGAAAGTCAAGCAAATTAAGCAAAACGCAAAAAAAGGAGTAAATAGGGATAGGTTTGGGTAGGTTAGGTTAAGGTGGCTGTTAGCTGATAGCCAGCACACTAGATAGAGATTTCTTTTATGGGAGAGTGCAGGACATGTACAGAGGAGATGAAGTGAAGTCTTCTCCAGAAGTCATTTGAATAGACGCCAAGCCTTGATGCGTGCTTGCATATTAGAGAGTGTCCTGTAATAACACATATAGCAGAGTAAATGTGCAGTCGCAGATCCAGCTTTAAACATAAGTTTACAAGTAGCGATAGGTATATGTACCTAGAAAACCTTTATCTGGTAGAAGAGGTAATGCGGTTCCTTTTTTGGCGAGTTCATCTGACCTTCAATTCCCTGGGATGTCTTTATGCCCGGCACCCAGCACCCAGGAGAGGTGAATATTGAACTGCTCTGCCATCTCTTCAAGAGATGAACGGCAGTCTACGGCTATGATGGAGTTTGATGCGAATGAGTTCAGGGATTTTATCGCGGCTTGCCTGTCCGAGAAGATACAGATGTAAATGGGAAACGCGCAGCAACTTCAAGGCGTTTGTGACGAAACTGCGCAAGGCCCGGTCAAGGTCCGGTCAAGGTGCAATCGATGCAGGTGATGTAAAATATCCACATTTACATTACCTTTTTAGTGGCGACTAAAAAACTATGGAGCGACGTGCACGCCAGCACCACTTTCTTTGTTTTTTCGGCATCCAGGTTGATTGGCTGTCCAAGGACACGAAAACGCGCCGACTGCTTTTAAGTATTTTGACTGATTTTAAGTCGTTCGACTGCTTTAAGTCTTCTATAATATTAGATTCTTGCAAGTCCCTATTTTATACTATGTATGTACATAATATGTATATATGTTATTTTACTGAGAGGTCCTTACAACAACAAAAAAGGTCCTTCAAACCTGGAAAAAGGATATTTTTCCAAAATGTTATTAGAAACCGCACGGTATAATTGTGTTAAACGTTATTTTACTGAGTGGTCCTTGCAACAACAAAAAAGGTCCTTCAAGCCTGGAAAAAGATATTTTTCCAAAATGTTATTAGAAACCGCACGTTGTAATTGTGTTGAACGATATTACCAGTTCCGCTGAAACGCTCTCTCGTATATTTTTGTTCTGTTTTTAAATGTGTGGCTTCACCAACCTCAACAAATAATCGAATTGATTGGCTGACATACGAAGGACATTGCGATATAGTTTAGGTTCTTCTTCGCGCAATTCGAGCAGTAAATCCAGCACAAAATTCACTCTTCTCGCCACGGCTCAACCACTTCTTTTGCCAAATACTCCGCTTTCGTCGCGTTGGCTCGTAACCAAGGCCGTCTTTACTGCTTCCCAGCACACACGCTGCCAAATACGCCATCTCCGCAGTTTCCACCATCATCGCAAAAGTTCTTTCCGACATTTTTTATTTAGATGAGAGAAGCTATAATGTTCTCATTGGTCATTACGAAATCGAAATATGTAATAGAAAAGGTGTCATTTGTCATTTTAATGAGGCAAGTCTTACCGTGTGATCGTCATTTTTTTGCTCTTCATTTAATGGCATCGCAACGGAAAATTTTAAATGACTCGCAGTGTGTGCCATTTGATTTTGGGACAAAAATGACGATACTAGTCATTACCGTGTGATCGCCATTTTTTCGCAAATGACCAATGACGAATCGTAGCTTAAATGTCTCTCTAATGCGACATTTTTTCCTGACGTCACAGCTTCTTTTAAATGACTCGAAAAATGACCGTGTAATCGTACCTTTAGTATCCAAAAATATAAATAAATTCACTCCAATAAAAGTTATCGGGTAAGCGAGAGCCTGGTTCACCGTGGACGTACTCTTAGTTACGGAAATACTTTTGGGGAAGTTACTTTATTTTAAGAAGAAACAGTCAATATCCTTCTTAACCATTCGTCCATACTAATTTTTTTGCCGCCCCCTCTTTTTCAAATATATGAATAGGATATTATAACAGTTCGCCCAAGCGCAGTGAAACAAAAGTATTTATGAGCCAAATCAATGGCTGCAGACGGTTCGGGTGAACTTTTGGATACTCTATTTCCATTCTTTTCCGCCCGAAAAATGGGCGCGACAAAATAAAAAACATATTTTGTAATACAAAACTGTTTTTAAAAGGATTTTACCAAAATACCATGTTTTTGTATACAAAAAAAAAAAACAACTCTTAAAAGTGGGCAAAATCTTTTTGTGGAGAAATTGTTAAGAACGACTTTATTTACCAAAAACAGAACTTACATTATTTGATCATTTTGGGCTCCTAGAGAGTAGATATATGTTCCAAATTTCAGCTTTCTAGTTCGAATTTCAATTTTTTCGATTATCTGTCCAATGACCAACGATCATTGTTGAAAAGGTTTTTTATTAGACAATAAAAAATACCGAATTCGAAGCAGTTTTTATTTATTTTCAAAAGTTTTTTCAACAATTCGTGCAAAATAAATCGAGAACAACCAAGTTACAGCACAAATAATATATTTCAAATTAAAAGAAAAACAATTTACTTAAACTAAGTGGCAATAAATAACAAAACCACTAATTAACATATGTAAGTTAATATCACAAAGATTACACTTAAACAATTTACGGTAGATAAATAATAAAAAATTCGATGCACAAAATCGTTGGCAATTGAATCAAAAATGAAAGAAATGTCATCACCAAATTTGAATAAATTGCATAAATGGTCATTAGGCCATTGTGCTTGCATTCGTGCTCATTTTCCAATTAAACTACTTTCAATTTGGTCAAACTTATCTGTCAAAATCAGCATGGTCTGGTCATGTGTGGTGAGTAGACCGTTTGAGTGGTGCGCATTTTATTGCATGACCCTATTTTAACAGCGATAACTGTCAGAAATATATACTTGGCATACAACTTAATATTTCATCTTACTTTTAGTCTTCACCTTTGTTTATAATGAATTTAGACAGGCTGTGTTCACTCAATACTAAACTCTGTTTAATACTTTAGTTAAGTTTAGAACGTATGCATAAGGACCATTAATTTAGAATAAGTATTCTGTTAATTTTAAGTTAGATTTAATCATTTTTGTCTAGTATGTAAGTAGATATCTAATAATGAATAAAAAAATGAATTTCATAGTCTAACAAAAAGTCTGTGGAATATGAAACTGGATGAAAACCGTCTGATTGTGTAATTATACCCTATTCTAGGGGTATATTAATTTTGACGCATAGTTTGTAACATACCTTAATATTGCCCGTAGACCCCTAAAAGTTACTATATTTATGATCAGCATCGATAGTAATGTCGATCTAGCCATGTCCGTCCGTCCGTCCGTCCGTCCGTCCGTCGGCAAAAATTAGGCCTTTAAACTGGACCTAGAGAGCTGAAATTTTAACCATATACTCTCTAGGGTCCCGAAATAATCAAGTTTACGAATTTTTGAAATCCGCCCCACAGACACGCCCACAAACTCAAAAAAACAAAATTTTGGAAAAAATCGAATTTTGAGCTAGGAAGCTGAAATTTTTTATATATGATCTATGACTCCTAAAACTGCTCGGGATATAAAATTTTCAAAATCCGCCCACTGCCACGCCCACAAAAAAATAAAACAATTTTATTGAAAAACCAAAATTTGAGCTAGGGAGCTGAAATTTTTAATATATACTCTCTAGGGGCCCTTTAAGCTCATGTATAAATATTTTCAAAATCCGCCCACTGACACGCCCACAAATAAATAAAACAATTTTTTTGAAAATCCAAAGTTTGAGCTAGGGAGCTGAAATTTATAATATATACTATCTAGGGGCCCTTTAAGCTCATGTATAAATATTTTCAAAATCCGCCCACTGACACGCCCACAAATAAATAAAACAATTTTTTTGAAAATCCAAAGTTTGAGCTAGGGAGCTGAAATTTATAATATATACTCTCTAGGGGCCCTTTATGCTCATGTGTTAATTTTTTTTTAAATCCGCCTACTGACACGCCCACAATTAAATAAAACAATTTTATTGAAACACCCAAGTTTGAGCTAGGGAGCGTTTTTTTTGATAAAATCCTTTAAATGTTATATAACAAAATATGTAGAGCGTTCTTAACAATTTAACCATACTTAGACTTTTGTCACGCCCACTTATGAGGGATAGGAATAAGAATAGGGTATCCAACAGTTCGCCCAGGCGGACTGTAGCCCGTCCCTATGTTCTTTCTTTGTTTTAGCTAAACTAAAAACCCTTAGTAAACAATATTGCATCTCAGATAATTGCAGCACTTTTAATTGTAATTTTTTAATAATTTTTTTAGGTAACTTATTCCTTTTTATTATTTTACCTTAAAAGGGATTAGGCCTACGAGGGATACCCTTGTAGGTGCCGTGAAATAAGGCCCTTCGAAATAATGCCATTTTTTGAAAATATTGCCTTATTTCGCTTTCATAAAGTGAAATATATATTTAAATATGGCCTTATTTCGTATTACCTTATTTCACGGCACCTTAAAAAACGCGCCTGATATCTTACCTCTTGGTGGTGTGGAAAAAGATAGATTCAACTTATTTCGGTCAACATGATTTTGACTTTAAATTCTTAATAAAGAGTTGGGTAAATTTTAATGCTTACTAAGGCAACCGTGTAAAAGCTAAATGGAGATAGCTTATTGAAATCCGTAATCGTCACAGTGAAATGCAAATATCCTATGTTACCTTTACTGCAAATACAAAATAAACAGAGTGTAGTAATGCCTGGGACTCGACTCGAAGTCTATACATTTTTCTGCCACGAACATTACTAAGGGGCGTTGTTTTTACAAAAGCTTCGTTTTTTTCGATAAAATATTGTACAAAATAAAAATATGTAGAGCGTTCTTAGCAATTCAACCATACTCAGACTTTTGTCACGCCTACTTGATGCGGAATAGGAATAGGAATAGGGTATCCAACAGTTCGCCCAAGCGGACTGTAGCCCGTCCCTATGTTTTTTTTGTAGCGTTGTCTCTTTCTTGCGTCATTATGTGGTGGTTTTTTTTTAAGTCTCAGACGCTTTAAGTGTTTTGTTCGGCGAATGGTGCGGTAACAGTGGATAAGCTGGCCTTAACATTAGATTTCTCTCTAATTTTAGCTGTTGATAAAGCTGAATTTGACGCTATTCTGAGGATACTTCGGGTTTCGCGAAGCGTTAAGGCAGAAGAAGTGTTTCCTTTATAATTGTTTGTGTAAGATGAAGGGTTTTTTAAATATTTGCTGACACAATGATCACTTCGCCTTATTTTTTGGGCTATAGCACGGCATGAAAGACCTTCAGAGCAATAACCTTCTATTCGTGTCCCTTCCTCCACTGTTAAACATTTTTTCTTTCCCATTTTTTTTATTCCCAATCAAGAACAATTAATTTATAATACTGTAGGTACCGTTTAAACCGAAAAAAACATATTCACTTCATAAAAAAAAGTTGATTTGTTCACTGCTTCTAATTTAATGACTCGATTTATTTCCGCATATTTTTTACTCAACTTACAATTTGTTTTCAAAGTTCCGTTAGCTAAATCTCTCCTATACACAGGGTTGCCATAATTTAGTTTGCTTTAGGCGCCCAAACCTTAACAAAATGTAGCCCAATATCGTTGCCCAGAAAGAAGCCCAAAAATCGTTGAAAATAATTAGATAGATTGTTTATTGTAGCGGAATTATTATACATTCTTTCATTAAACCTATATTGCACAATTTACAGAGATTTGGTATAAAGCTACCTTACTACTGAAAAATTTATAACAATGTTTTTTAATAACACAGTCTTAGATAAATAATTGGTAGAAGGAAAAGCTACAGGAAAAACCTTCTATGAATAGATGAGATAGAGAGAAGGGGAGGGAATAACTGAAAAATACCTCAGACAAATCAATGACTTTTTACAAAACTGTTTTTGAAATAAATATCATTTGGGTATCACACAATTTAATATTCAATACAAAATAAATAAGTTAATAAATGAATAAAGTAACAAAACATAATTAAATAAACAATAAATATTAAATAAATAATAAAATAAATAAATAAATAAATAACGAATAAATAAATAACAAATAAATAAATAGATAGATAAATATATAAACAAATAAATAGATGAATAAATAAATAATTAAATATAAAATAAATAAATAATTAAGTAATTTAATAAATAAATAAATATATAGATAAAAACATTAAAGGATAAATAAATAAACAGTAAGTAAATGAATACATATATAAATCTCTTAATTAACAAGCAATAAATATGAATTAGTATAATCTCTCTTATTAATAAATAAATAATTATTAAATTTCTATAAGTATATTTAAATGTTCATAAAGTCAGATTTGAGATCAGGTAGTTATCAGATGAACTACACGACATGTCGTAACTGCTGCATAGTTTTGTTATTCTAGATGGAATTCTTTCAATGTTTGTAAATCTATGTAGTTCTTCTGTCGAATAATGCCAAGGCAAATTTAGCATCATTTTCAATATTTTGTTTTGCATTCTTTGTAATTTTAAAATATGACTCTTTGCACATTTTCCCCAGGCAGGTGAACGGTACAGCATGATGCTTTGAAAAATCACTTTATATAAAATTAACTTATTTTCAACACTAGGCTTTGAATTCCTATTGATCAATGGGTAAAGAATTTTTATTGTCAAATTAACTTTATTTATTGTTTGTTGGATGTGTAATCCGAAAGTTAATGTTTTGTCAAGATGCACCCCCAAGTATTTTGCGCTGGACTTCCATTCGGCCTGCGACCCGTTAATTATTAACCTTCTGCTGGGCAGATGACAAGCCTTTCTTTTTCTTGTGAAAAAGACGGCTTGAGTCTTTCCAGCATTCACCTTAATCTTCCATTTATTGAAATAATTTTTGATATCGTCCAAAGCAGATTGCAAATTGGTTTCAATAACTAAACCATTAGAATCTGCTGAATAAATGCACGTGTCATCTGCGAAGATAGCGGTCTTACAGTGCCTGAGCTTCGGAAAGTCAGATCTATATATATTATATAAGAATGGACCCAAAACAGATCCTTGGGGAACACCAGCAACGACTTCCTTCGTATCCGAACATGCAGCATCAATAAACACATTAAATGTTCGTTCGGTTAAAAACGAGAAAATTATTTTATTAATGTGATGAGGAAAATTCAAAATTCTGAATTTATGAATAAGACCCTTGTGCCATACCGTGTCGAAAGCCTTCTCAACATCTAGTAAAACTAATCCTGTGCTTTGCCCAAGTGCAAAGTTACTTTTAATATCTTTAGCGATTCTATGTATCTTATGGGTTGTGCTGTGGTGGGTTCTAAATCCAAATTGTTCTACTGGCAAAATGTTAAATAAATTAAGGTGATTTTGAAGATTGTTTTTGATAACTTTTTCAAGGCATTTGCTTATTGAGCTTAGTAAGCTGATTGGCCTATAGTTGCACGGCAAAGAAGAATCCTTTCCTGGCTTCAGGATAGGAATGATTTTTGCCTGTTTCCATTTTTTAGGGAAGTACCCCAAATAAAAGCATCCATTAAATAAATTTAGAAGATATTTTATACCCTTTGTTGGTAGTCTCTTAAGATACATGTTTCGTATTCCATCGAGACGAGGTGACTTGGAATTTTTTAAGTCTGACAAAATATCTTTAAGATCATCTAATGTAAGTACATTTTCACGAATATCGACTGTGTTCAAACTTATAGTTTCACAGGACTGTTGAACAGCAACTTCAAGAGTATTATTTCGCCCTATATTACTGGTATTTAAATGATTTAAAGAAAATTCCCTTGCCAAAGCATCTGCTTTTTCAGCGTTTGATAATAAAACTGTACTTCCCATCTTAAACGCCGGAATAACACTATTTTTCTTCTTAATAACTTTTGCAATATTCGGTTCTTGAATTTTGTTATAAAGCAGGTACACATGTATTAGTAAACAAAACTTAAACAAAGACAAAAAACTTTCTTTCTTTGTTTATGAAATATTCATTGTCATCATCATCACTACCCTCTGCAAAAACGTCTCTTGTGAATTTGCTGATCTTTTCCGATGTTGGTATAAAATTTTTACAACAAATATTTTTAACAGTTGCGTCGAGAGATTCCGTTGACAATCTGTTTCGCGGTTTGATCTAAATTGAATTAATGAATGAAAACGCTCGTTCTACTACAGCATTGCTCACTGAAAGTGTTAGCAATTGGATTGCAAATAAACTTAAATCCTTAAAAATTGCTTCATTGAACCCGTTTCTTACGTTAGATAACATGTAGCCCAAAAATGTTCAGGATTTTGGGGAAACACAAATTTCCAGTCAAATAATATTAATTTATTCCACTGATCCCCCAAAATATCAAGGTAGGATGTATTTCTCTTCGTCTGAGGAAGCATTTCGTTTGGAAGTTCTCTGAATTCGGGACGCGTATGATTTAAGCAGATACCCGGACCGAAATTCCGAATTTTTCTTAAAATTGAAAAATTTTCAGGAGTTCGCTTTTCTATCTCAACCAAAAATGTTGTTACAAATTCTTTAATTAGGCTTTTTACTTTAAAAGTAATTTCAGTTGAATAATTTTTCTCAGTTTAAAACAAACAAAATTAACACAAAATTTGTAAAACGATATACAAGGTGGCGCAAAAGTAATCCTCCTATCAGAAAATGCTATAAATTTTGCGATTGGCCCCTAATGTCAGTTCTGTTTTGACATTTGTGTAGTGAACACATGCGAAATACACGTTAATAAACAATGTTACGCTACACTGCTCCAGAACGCGGAATATTGGTGACTATTTATTTGAGCAATAATCGGTCGGTGACTTTGGCACAACGTGAATTTCGTCGCAGATTTCCTACCCGTCCAACGCCTACTGGTGAAACACTGCGACGTTTAGCCGCTCGCCCCGAAGAGACTGGCACAACACGAGATGCTGCCAGGCGTGGCAGACTCCGTAGTAGCCGTTCTGCAGAGAATATTGCTGCTGTAGCCGAAGATGTCATGGAAGCGCCGTCGACATCGACCAGTCGACGTGCCACGCAAATGGGTATCAGTCCACGGTCTTTACAGCGAATTTTGGTACAAGATTTGAAGATGTTTCCGTACAAAGTCCAGACGGTGCATCAGCTGTTAGCTGCTGACCGCCAATCTCGTCTAACATACGCTCAAGCCATCCTTAATCACCACCAAGAGGAAGATGATTTTTCATCAAAAATAATCATGAGTGATGAGGCCCATTTTCATCTTAGCGGCTATGTAAATAAGCAAAATTTACGCTTCTGGGGCACTGAAAATCCGCGTGTAACCCACGAAGAGCCATTACACCCGCTCAAAGTCACTGTATGGTGTGCTGTTTTCGCTGGAGGAGTCATCGGACCTTTTTTCTTCGAGAAGACGTCTCGGGCCAAACGGTTACTGTGAATGGTGAGCGCTACAGAGCAATGATCAACGAGTTCTTTTTGCCGCAACTTGATGAATTGGGATTGGAAAACATGTGGTTCCAACAGGACGTTGCAACGGCACACACTGCACGTGCAACAACCGATATGCTGAAGGATGCATTTCCCGGGCGCCTAATCTCCCGTTTTGGCGATTTGCACTGGCCAGCAAGATCGCCAGATTTGACCGCTCCAGACTTCTTTTTGTGGGGCTATTTGAAGTCGCGGGTTTATGTCAACAAGCCTTAGACTCTTGCAGCTCTTAAAGACAATATCCGTCTAGAATGTGAGGACCTATCGCCGGAAGTTTTGGCCAAAGTGATGGACAATGCCATAAAAAGGGCTCAAATGACAATCAACTGTGGCGGCGGCCATTTACATGACATCATATTCTCGACTTGATGTAAAAAAAATTAAAAGACCAAATAAAAATAATCCACAAGAAGAATCAAAGTTTTTCATTTTTTTTTTAAATTACAGCCAAAAACATCGGAAGGTTATTTTTGCGCCACCTTGTATATCCCAAAATTGTGTTGGGCGCTCATGGAAGAAATTTCTATCGTTTTTTAAGAAAAGAGATAGCCCAAAATACGACAAAACGCCCAATCTGGCAACCGTGCATATACACACATTTCATATTTTGTTGTTAACAAAATAGTCTCTCATTTACCATAGTCGTTTTTTTCTAATCCATCATGTAACGGGAGAAATATCGATTTTACTTCTCAAAAATGCCTGCTTCTAACCTTACGACTAACAGTGTATGTCATGATTGAATAATCGATTGGAAAGGCTAACCCATTCTTATCATTGATTGGTATGGGCATGCAAATTTGGTGCTGTTATTTTACCCTGTTATGTGTTGTTATGTGGATGTTTTTATGATCTATATAAAGTTGTTGTTTACACACATGCTCCCTGCATGCTTGAATGTGTCCGTTGTCTTCTTGAATTAATGGCCTGTACCAACAGATAACAAATTGAATGCCAATCTTAAATTTGTAGTTGAAAACAAGGTGACTAGTAATTTCCAGGGCCAATGCATTTACTTTTGCCATTACTGGGGAAACAATAAAGATATACCTACCTATGTCTTGAACTAATGACTTTCTAACTCTACACGCACTTTTATATGATTCCAAAAGCCACTTGCGGCAGATTTTGCACAATGCCCTTTAAATGGCGATACGAAAAATGTGATCGGCACATGACTTATTTTTTTTTTGTAAACATTATCTGTAAAATGTATAACCCGGAATTTGGAATGACCTTAAAAAGTTATCGAAAGTATAAAAAACAAAACATGAGCTTAAAAAAGTTTTACGGAGTGTACAATTGTCATTTACCCATATACATAGCTATGTAGACATTATTTCAATTGGGGGCAGAGTTCGCATAAGGATATTTATTGACTTAAATTTGGCCCTTGTGCCGGCACGTTGAATTCAGTAGGTTGAAATCGATTTCAGGAGGATTTCACAGTTCAGGCTTAATTAAATTCGTCAGATTTATTACGGTATCTATCGTGTACTGTTTCTTGTTATTGTTGCATGTAACAGAAGAACCAATACCAGAACAATTTATTTTTAGTTGACAAGGACGCGGACGAATGCTAATCCTTGAAATTGTATATCTGTCTAATTTCACCTTTTCTGCTGATTATGGTAATAAGGTCATTGTGGAATAACACGTGTTGTTAATCGACACGTGTTGTTAAATGACATTAAGAGGTAAATAGGCGTGGTGTTCCGATATAAATTGTGATAACAAAGTTAACCAATTGGATCTACGGTGCTTACGAAAGCAAAAATTGAGTACCTATACAACATATTTTTTTTTTTTTTATAATAAGCGCGCATTAAAGGGATTTGTTTTGACCCTTATAATGTATTAGCTACACAGCGCGGGCGTTAAGGAAATTAGGGTGAGAGGAAAAGGAGAGATGCCGATGCACGTTGGTTTTGAATGTCTGTAGGTTATAATGTGTAGGAAAAATGGAGCGGGGAAGAGCATTCCACATTCGTGTTGTACGGCTGAGAAAAGATTCTTTGAACTTCACTGTACGTCCGAACACAGGCTTGAGGGTGAACTGATGCGCATTCCTTGCATGGCGGGTATTGCGGTTGAAATGTTCAAGGGGAGGAATGCAACTGGCTATTTCGTTTGAGCACTTATGGTGGAAATAACGATAAAATAACGACAGGCAGGAGACATTACGACGATGACTAAGAGAGTCAATCGATCTCGCGATGTCTCGGTCGCCAATGAGTTTTATCGCGCGTTTTTGGATCCTGTCAAGTAGCTCCAAATAAGTTATTGGTGCACCGGACCAGATATGAGCGTTGTACTCGAGTTTCGGGCGAATAAACGCCTTATAAATTGTAGCCAGATCAGAAGGGGTGAAATATTTCTTACAACGCTTAAGGAAGCCTAGACATTTCGCGGCGTTCTTGGCGACATCGAATATGTGGTCATTCCAACGATGGTTGTCATTAACACACATACCGAGAATGGAAAGTCTTTCGGTTTCAGCGATGTAAGTGCCATTCATAGATAATGGCAGTGTGTGTGGGGTTTGCTTTAATGACAGGAGACAGCATTGAGTTTTGGAAGCATTAAATTCCACTCTATTGGTTTTACCCCACTGAGTTATGGTGTTAGGATCGGAATTTAATGAGCTTAACATACGTTGCCGTTCCAGTTCCACACCCGAAGATGAGGGGCGTGACCCAAGAAACGAATATGAGAAGCTGAGGGTACTGTCATCAGCAAAGGAATGGATTGGATTAGAAGTAACAGACAGGAGATCATTTATAAAAATGAGAAAGAGAGTCGGGGACAGAACAGAGCCTTGGGGGACACCAGCATTCATTTGGTGAGTTGCAGACTTGAAACCGTCCAAAACAACTTGAATTGAACGGTCCGAAAGGTAATTTCTAATCCATTGAAGAAGAGTATCATCGATTCCAAATGTACGCATTTTCGACAAGAGAGTTTGATGCCAAACTCTGTCAAATGCCTTTGAAATATCAAGCGCAGCAATCTTACTTTCACCACCCTGATGAAGAGATTGGTTCCACTTTTCGGTTAGATATGTCATCAAATCACCAGTGGACCTGTTGCTGCGAAAACCATACTGCCGGTCATTAAGAAGTTTTCGCGATTCAAGATATTTCATTAGCTGACGGTTTATCAGCGTTTCCATGACCTTAGAAAGAAGGGACGTAAGTGCAATTGGTCGGTAGGAGGAGGGAGAAGAAGATTCGCCTTTTTTGGTACAGGCTGGACAAATGCTGTTTTCCATCTTCCCGGGAAGAGTCCTGAAGAATAGGACAGATGGAAAAGCTTATGCAATGGTTTTACCAGCGAAGAAGAACACCTCTTCAGAACGATAGGGGAAATACCATCTGGACCAGCGGATTTGTGAACGTCAAGATCTTGAAGTACTCTAGCCACTGTTGTACGAGTGCGAAAGTGGATTGGTCCCATAGAGAATTGTACGCTACGCGTACAGGGGGAGACAAATCACAATCTGGGAGCGTTGAGCTGACTGCAAAGTGAGCAGCAAACAGATTGGCCTTATCTGTAGAGCTGACAGCTGGAATGTCGTTGTAAATGAGTGTCGGGATAGATGACGAGGCCGAATTCTTGATGTTTTTAACAAATGACCAAAAGTTTTTACTACCAGTGGGACTTTGTAGTATTTTTTGCCTCAACTTTTGGTCATAGGAGAATTTGACACGATTAATGTGGGCATTGCAGTCATATCTGGCTCGTTTAAACTTTTTACGGCTTTCCTCAGATGGGTTGGCTTTGAACAGCCGAAAACTTACCTCTTTTAACCTGATAGCCTCTTTGCAGCTCGAGTCACACCACGCGTTAACCTTGGGTTTGATACTTTTAATCCCCTTAGGGATAAAAGACTTCATACCCAGGTGAATTAGGTTTGTGACCATATCAGCAGCAGCATCCACGTCGCTGTCGAGAAAGCACAGCGACCAGTTAAAACTCTTAAAGAAACCGTTTAATTTTTCCCCATTGGCTTTCTCGTACTGCCATACGGTTCTTTTAGGGGTTTGTTCTTTAACTATGTGACTGGAGTACGAGAAATTTGCTGATATGATGCAATGGTCTGACGAACCTAGAGGCGATAATACGTTCAAAGCGTATTTATCAGGGTGAGAGGTAAGAAACAAGTCCAATGTGTTGGCAGTTTGGCTGCTAATGTCCGGTATTCGTGTCGGCTCATTTACAAGCTGAGTCAGGTTATTTACCTCAGCAAAGATCTCGACGTACCTTCCTTCGGGTGTTGTCTGACCAGAATGTCGAAGCCAGCTTGAATTGTGTATATTGAAATCGCCCGCAATAACGATTTCAGAATGAGGATGAAGGGTCACAATTCTTGTAATAGAATCAGACAGGGCATCAAACTCATTATAAGTTCAATGTCTGTCCAAGTTGGGGCTTCTGTAAATAAAACAGTAGTGTATTAATTGCCTACGGACATGGAGTTTTAGCCAAATGAAATTAAAATCTGGGTTTGCACATTGGCCATATTGAGGCTGAAGTTGGTAGGCTACGTCACTACGTATATAAACGGCGATACCGCGATGGGGATAGAATAAAGGCACTAAGTTGTACCCAGGTAGACTAAGCTCTGTTAAATCAGAGCCAACGCTAACCTGGGTTTCACTAAGTGCCAAAACAGCTGGTTTGTTGTGAAAAACATGGGCGCATAATGAAACAAAAATTCTTTCTCAACCCACGAATGTTGCTGACATCCACAACGAAATTCCTACACACAATATATCAGTTTTTATTTCGGCGGAAGAAGTCGGGGATGTCAAATGAAATGTAATCATACTAAAATACTTGACCACAAAACAACTGATACCTTTCATACGGTGCCATGAAATAAAGTTCAATGAAATGAAGTACAATTACATTTTTTGCAATTTTGTTGGTGCATTTACATAAGTTCAAACTTTACTTCACATTCCAACATTCAATTAAGTTCAAATCTAAAATGCAATAACATCCAAATCCAAACAAACAAATAGATTAAGAAAACAAATATTATTTAATCACAGCAATGTAGGCAATAAATGGTAAATCAGAGAAAACAACGCCGTGTTCAGCTGCATTCACATGCAGCCAAAATCCGGCAAGTATATGAGTCCAAGAGATGCCCCATTGTGTGAAATCCTTTGAGTATTGTATTTTATTGTATTAGCTGATTATACTTAAAGATAGATTATCTTTTGAAAGCATAGTTTATCAGACGTTACCAATTTCGTATATTAACGATTTAAAATTATAAAGTTAAAAATAAATAAATTATTCGAAAGGCGATGGAAAAGCTTAGTCTGAGAGACTGTCCTATTACAATAAGTATAAGCCAACGTTTTGAAGTATGTAATTGCATTTGTCACAGCATTCTGCATAGGTGGTACTACTACTCTTGTCTTCTTGCAGTATTGGGACTCTAGCTCTAGTTTTCAACTGGTTAGGTTCATCGATCCTTCTCCAGCAAGCTTTCGAAGAAGTTTGTGACGGGAAAGGGGCATTCAACGACATATGCGTGAGCATGGACTTTATCAGCTGTTGCGTCGTGGGTGGTTGGACGCCTTTGGGGGGGACCCTCCCCATGCAACTGGCAAGTGCAATTGCTCCGTGACTATTCTCTCCTCGATATTTTGAGAATAATCCCTTTTTCACTATCACATGGACATTACTATGAACTAACACATCCCAACAACTTTAAGTTAAACTAGGTGTATAAAGTAGGTATAAAGGTGAAGTAAGATGTATATATATATAATGTTTATTTTAGGTAATATTAAGATATATTAAGTAAGAGAAATGTTCAAAAAATGTGGTATTTAAGCAATAAGATTACGTTAAATTAATTAAGAAAAAATATATATGAAAAAATCAAGCCAATGAAAAGTTATGTCTGTATCAGTAGGTATGTTTGTGTATATAGTACTCACTTTGATCTCCATGCCGCGCCGAAATTTGTGCACAAAGTTCCCGCTGAATGACTAGATATTTAGGTACACTTTATGTTTAAAAAAAAAAAAATTCTGTGGCTTTCTAGTATTAAGGTATAAGCATTAAGCATATATGTATGCAAAGGAAAATTAAATCATAAAAAAATTTAATTTTTTTTTGTTAGACTAAGATTAAGGTAGATAGTAAATTAAGATCAAGTAAGTAAGTAAGTATCAAGGAACTGATAACTTTCCTGAATTCTACAGGTTGGATTTAGTCTCCTCTACCAAAAGATAATACGAGAGTTTGTGGTAACAAAACGGGACTCGGTGCTAATTGGGTTTGCCTTTTCTTTATCAAACCGCCACACCTACCTACCTACATACCTACGCTTCTGGCTCAAACTAAATTTTCAGCAGACCAATAGACAGACAGCCGATAGGTGCGATGCTGCCGACGAGGAATGTGAAACCGAACAGGTGAAACGGGCCACAGAGGCGGCGTCCACTGGTCAGCGTCCATCTAAGAGCCAGCGAAAAAGGAAAAGGAGAAAGGCGGCTATCGTGCGGCGCAAAGGAACTGCACCGCCAGTTGAAGGCGCAAGCGCTAAGAACTGCCCCTCCCCGGCGGCGACGGCAAAGAGATGCAGGTCGGCACAGGTTACCCCAACCGAAACCAGCCAGCTGACTGAAACCAACGCTGCCTCCCCTTCCAATAGCTCGAACAGGAAAAAACGGAGGAAGAAGGCCTCATGCACTCCTGTCGGTGGAACTGCGCGCGCACCTTCTGCGTGCCCTTCCACCAGAACACTTCCAGCTGATGTATTTCCAATGATTGGATTTACTCAGATTAACCTTCAACACTCCAAGGCTGCAACTGCACTCATCAGTAAGAAGCTTTCTGTGTTGAATACAAAAGCCCACATAACATCCATACAGGAGCCATGGGTGTGGAAAAATCGCATCTGTGGCCTTGGAGGTGTCCGTGGCACTACGATACTCTGTGACGAGCGGTCCGAGAGACCAAGGGCTTGTCTTGCTGTGTCGAACCTTCTCTCAGCGACGAAGCTTGGACAATTTTGTGGCCAAGATTTGGTTGCTGCAGCCATTAGCTACGAAAGGAATGGAAATTGGAAGACCTTCGTCGTGGCGTCAGCTTATCTCTCTTATGATTCGGTAGCGCCTCCACCACCGAGGGCAATTGCTGAACTCATTGACTATTGCGACACCAGGAAGATGGGCCTAGTTATATGCTGTGATGCCAATGCTCAAAACACTGTTTGGGGCAGCAGCAAATGCAACATGCAAGGAAACCATCTCCTGGATTTCATTCTATCATCTGATCTTACTATCAACAATGTTGGCTGGCAACCAACTTTTGTGACGTCAAGAAGACAGGAAGTGATCGACCTAACTTTATCAAATAGATACTTTAAGGCGGTTACTAACTGGAGGGTCTCTTCGGAGGTGTCCCTCTCAGACCATAGATATATCGAATTCCAAATCGGATGCGAAGCCATAACTTTGCAGGAGAGCAGGAATCCGAGAAAAACCAACTGTATACGCTTCAGGGAGGAATTAGGGAAAACTCCCAAAACTCCAACCAAACTCAGGACGAGACAAAAGGTAGAGGAAGCTGTTCAAGACCTGAATAGTGCCATTACCAGCTGCTTTGAACTGACGTGCCCAGTAAGCAAACCCCCTGGCAGAACGCCGGTTCCCTGGTGGAGCTCCGAACTGCAAAGAATTCGTAGAGAAGCTAGAAAGCTTCTAAATAGGTCACTCAAGACTGATTTGAAGACAGACTGGAATCTCTACCGATCGAAGCAGAAGGAATATAAGAGGCTAATTCGGGTATCGAAAAGTGCTTCTTATAAGAATTTCTGCGAAAAGATTGAAACACTATGTGAAACTAGTAGGTTGGTTAAAGTTCTGAAAAAGGGCAAACCAACCAAACTGGACTCACTTAGAAAACTTGATGGCACCTTTACTGAGACGAAAGCGGAAACTCTTAGTTATCTGCTGGAGTCTCACTTTCCAGGTAACCAGATTACAATTGGCTCACAACCAGCCCCGATTACCGAAACTATGAGTGAGCCAAGACAAACAACTCGGCGTAGCTGGTATATTGCGAAGGCCGTGGTGACGGACGAGACCATTAAATACGCCTTTGCGTCTTTTGACGGCTTCAAGTCGCCTGGTACGGACGGAATATACCCACCCATGCTGCAACAGTGTACAAACCAGTTGCTACCGACTATGAAGAAAATCTTCACCGCTGTCCTAGCACTGGCATACATTCCAACACCCTGGCGTACAGTTAGAGTGGCATTTATACCAAAAATTGGCAGAAGTGACTACTCGCTCGCCAAGAGCTTCAGACCAATCAGTCTGACTTCCTTCTTGCTGACAAGCTTGGAAAGGCTGGTCGAGCTTCACGTGCGCAAAACTGCTTTGCGATTGCACCCACTATCTCAGATGCAAATGCCTATCAACGCGGAAAATCCTGCGAGACTGCGCTCCAAAATCTAGTTGGTAGAATTGAGGGCGCGCTTGACAGAAAAGAATACGCGATGGGCATTTTCATCGATATTGAGGGTGCTTTTGACAATGCGACTTTTGATAGCATGTGCAGCTCCGCCAGACAACACGGCGTAGACGAACCATTGGTGTTGTGGAGTAAAGCAATGCTAATGAATAGAACATTGGTTGCGGATGCGGATTGTGGGTAAACAGAGGCTGCCTGCAAGGCGGCGTCCTGTCTCCACTGCTGTGGTGTATACTGGTCGACTCTCTGTTGAACGCACTCAACAGTTCTAATATTTACGCTCAGGCGTACGCGGATGATGTTGCCGTGCTTTCTATTGGATCATGCCTAGCGACTGTATGCGCCAAGGCGCAGGCGGCCCTTGACGTGAACGACGGATGGTGCACTAGGAATGGGCTCTCGGTCAATCCTCTTAAAACTGAGGTTGTTCTCTTTATGAGAAGGAGGAAGCTGGTCGGGTTGACTGAGCCAGTGCTAAAAGGCGTCACAATCCAACTCTCCAATGAAGCAAAGTATCTGGGAGTCATCCTGGATAGGAAACTTCTTTGGTCCAAACATGTTGAGCTGAAGACTGCCAAGGCGCTGTCTGTTTTCTGGCAGTGCAAAGGCATTTTCGGCAATACAAGTGGCTTATCACCGAAAAGAGTCCTATGGATTTATACGGCTATGATAAGACCATTTATAGCATACGCATCGGTTGTTTGGTGGAATAAGCTTTCACGTAAACACGTCACTGCTGCTTTTGTCAAACTCCAAAGGCAGGTATGTGTCGGCTGCACGGGGGCCTTCCCTAGCACGCCCGGCTCCGGCCTAGATGCACTATTGAACCTTCCGCCCCTTTATGTTTACATCATGGGCTGTACAATCAAGGCTATCTCACGTCTTAGAAGAGGTGGCTTTTGGTATAACTCGCACTGGAGTTTTGATGAACTTGCGCAACGGTTGTCCTTCGACTCCTGTCTTATGGATATGCCGTCTGATGCGATGACATCGGCTAAAGCGCAACTACGAGGTCGACTTTCCTCGCGTCCAGGACTGGCTCTGGCCGGACTCTGAACCTGGAAGGGAATGCAGTCGAATCTTCACGGATGGCTCCAAAACCGATCAAGGATCTCTTGCTGGTGTCTTCGTGGAGAGCGATAACGTTAGACTTTTCTTTCCGTTCGGCAAATATGCGTCAGTCTTCCAAACAGAGATTTATGCTATCCTAATGGCCATGGACTATGTTACGAGGAACAGGTGGAGGGGGCGAAGTATCTGCGTCTGTAGCGACAGTCAGGCTGCGCTTAAGGCCTTACTCAAACCCTTAACTACCTCCAAAATAGTACGTGAATGCAAGATATCTCTGAATTCGGTCGGAAGGCTGAATTCACTTAAACTTGTCTGGGTCCCGGGTCATAACGGGATCAAGGCTCAGAGGGGGACCTCTCAGGACCTGAACCAGCGATCTATCTGCCTGCATCCTCGGTCAGGGCTTCCATTGACGGTTGGGTTTCCTATGAACACAATCGCCGTTGGCATGACTCTCCAGGGTGCAGACAGACTAAGCAAATGCTCCCCGACGTCTGTGGGAAATCCGCGGCATTCTTGTTGTCTCTCAACAGAAAAGACTGCAGACAGACTACTGGCGTTCTTACGGGACACTACGCTTTTGCCAAACACCTTAAGGTGCTAGGCCTAAGCGACACCACCAACTGCGAAGCCTGTGGAGAAAGCGACGACACTGCGGAACATTTCCTCTGTGATTGTCCTGCTTTTGCTCGTATCAGGTGGCATGTATTTGGTGCGGATATGGTGAGTGCTGCAAACCTAAGCTCCTTATCATTGAAGCGCCTTCTCGTTTTTCTTAGAAAAACGAGTAAATTCCCACAGTAAAATGTGGTGTGTCTGCCTGGCAGTACAATGGACCAGTATTGAGTCTGAGTGATCCAGTGCAGAAAGTCTCACACACCCCGACAAAAAAAAAAAAAAAAGTTTTCAGCAGTCATTACATACTCAATCAATCGCAGCCCAAATCCCCAATGAAATCAGTTCTGTGTTTGCAACTCGCTGCATCGCTAATCTTTGAATACCAGTGCTCAATTGTACGATTCATAAATATTGCATAAAACCTCTGATAAAACCTAAAATACTCTTTTTTTAGTGTTTACAGTTTTTTGCTTTAAGGGTCTGATCTCGAGAATGAATTATCGATTTCAAATCAGTAAATTTTCGAAATCGTCTAAGTTATATTCAGCGTCCTGTCATGTTTATAAAGTTTTGTAGTTTCCATAAAAGAAAAAATAATCTTCGGGCCACTAAATTTTGTAACATCTTTCCGGAGTCTACCCTGAATCAAACGTATCTAAATTTGGAAGCCCAAAATAGATTTATTCGGGATTTTCTCCAATTCCAATCGGATTTCCTTTTACACTTTGCTCGAGCAAAAGGAATATTGATAACAATACTCGTAGACCCGAAACGAATAGATATCCTCGAAGCGGTATTCCTCTTCTATAAATCTTTATTATTATGCCTATTTTTTATGTTAATTTTAGGTGCACGGGTATGGGTAAGGGTATATGGCATGACCCTTTCTACCTCGGACTGGAGCCGAATGGTCAGCATCCCTCATTCACCAAAGACGATAGATAGAACTAAACGACAGGACTAAGCTTTGATTCTATAGATATATAGCAATCCATAGATAAATTTTATTTTTCTACATATAGGTGAGGCGGGAGGTTCTTCAATTTTTCTGTTGTTGTTGTCTGGTCCCTATGGTTGGAACAGATTTTTAGGAAATGAAGATCTGGATGAATGTTTGATAAGCCACAATAGCCGTTAGCTATGATTTTTCTTTGATATACAGTTTGGGGTGAGTAAAACAAAATATAAAGATACGCATAGTCCAACGAGAAGGCATTATTCGTCTTTTGTATCTTTTTTTTTGTCGGTTCGTCAGGACATATTATGTAAATTTTACGCTCGTATTATGGCTTGAGATTTCTTTATTTTTTGATTTTTTGTGAATGAAAACTTATAATGTGCCCTTGTTTTTATTTTGCTTCAGTCGTATTTCATATGCCAGCATGTATTGGTTATACGGAGTCTATTGGGTCATGTATCGTACAAGAAGTGGGACTTTGTGGTCGGTGGGCGATGAAAGCAATTTATTGGGTTCGTTCCAGGAATTGACTTGGCCCATTAGAGATACCTACCTTTTAACTTTTTTTGATTGACGGTTGTTGTTGTGCTTTACTTGGGGGGACTAAAGATATATGCACGGAGGAATATTAAAAAACTTAGGGATAAATAATCTAGAAAAGGTAAATTTTTCGGAAGGTGGGTGTGTGACGTGCGGTTCAAGTTGATTAGTTGAAAAATTCTGTTTTACGTAGATATCGCAAATATTCTGTCCTGAGTTTTAAATTGCTTGGGGCAGTCTAAAATATTATTGCTAAAAACATCAGCATTGAACATCAGTACGCAGGCACAAAATTTAGAAAAATTCTCAGAAACAAAACAAGGAAGCAATTTTGATGGAATCAGATTAATATCAATGCTTCAAGTAGCGGCATGTGAAAGTTCGTCCTAGATATATACAAACGTACAAATTATGTATCATTTTAGTTGACGTTAATAGTCTTTTATTTAGCTTATTGTATGTTCTTGTTACTTGGTTGGTGTCTAGTGGTCGGGAGGGGGGTTACGCTTAGGAAAGCGTCCCATGTTCAAAATCTGGAGATACAAGGTTGTTACACTGCTCCCAAAATCTGTTATTTTAATCGGTTAAAACCGGAGGTAAAACAAACTGCCATCAATAAAATCGTAGAACCGTGCAAAGAAAGTTTGCCAAATAATTGTAAACTAGGACCTAATTTATATGCCACCAAATCATCTGCATACGCTCTAGCATGTTCTGTTAACCTATCAGATCACTCTTGTAAATGTTTAATTCACTAACCCCGTTTTTTAATTTTAAAGACTCTGCTCGAATCACGTTGCCGCATTTGACAACGAACTTCTTTCTTAAAAGCATACTATACATTACATAAACCCCGCCTGGTCAACATGTACAAAAGTCCCTCTAACCATACGGAGTCGAAAGCCTTCTCAAAATCAACCAGACAAGCACCCGTGTTTCTCGCAGTTTTTTTCTACTGAATGTCGGAAATCAATTTGGACGCGGGATAAATAGCGTCATGCCCGTCCTGAAACCAAAGTGGTTGTCCGGAATGATATGATTGTCCTCGACCCACTTCAACAGGGCTGTATTGATAACGTTTTCAAAGACCTTTCCACTATTCGGAAAAAAAACTAATAGACCGGAGATTGGCACTGTTCATCCCATCGTTAGCCTTTTTCGGGATAGGGTGTACCACAGCTACCTTCCAATACGCCGGTTAATGTGCATGATTTAGCGCAATGTAAAACATTGCCGTAAAAATATCTACAGCCTTCAGGGGGAGGTGTCTCAATACGACGTCTGGGATACCATCTAAATCCTCCGGATTTTTATTCTATAGTTACTCGAAGATGCACAGACGATCATCTTTCGGCACAAACAAATGCGATGCATCACAGCCATTGGCGACAACTACATTAGCATGGTTTTCATCATTGAATACGTTGAATCCGTTATTCTCAGATCACCAATTCTCTAGTTCCTCGCTCAGATAGAAGTGGCTCACCAGTGCCATATTCTCAATGTCGTGGTCAACGCGGCCAGGATTGGTCCCCGTCTACACCTCGAAACAAGCGCCCAGCAAATCTACACTCTCCTGTGGGTCCTCGACCACGAAAAAATCGTCTTTTGAAGCGACACTGTCTGGACTTATTGGAGCAGTCAGTACTGTCTGTCTATTCTCTGTTGTCTATTAGATTCGGACACAAGAAACATCATTGTGATCCTTCCTCATGTCAAATCTCTGTGAGAGTTGTGGCACGACTGCAGTAAATTGGAAGGGTTATGAATTATGATCCCACCAATTCAGATAATAAAATCGCCAATAAAGAAGAATCATGTACATGTTAGTTGATCTTTATTATATCATCGCTTAGCAAAATAAAAAGTTCTATCACGTTCATGCAATTTTTTTTTTATATTCTACCTAGAGAACATTGGTTCCCGAATCGATTTTCTGTTGTATTTCTATGTTCTATATACAGGAAGACTTCTTGCATGCTGGAACTGGCCATCAAAGTCGTCTGGGTAACTTGCCTAGCATGTAAAAAAAAAGTTAGTTATGGGAGAGACACCAGCCTCGGATATTAACAACCCTCAATTGAAATAAGGAAGTGGAAGCGAAGCAGACGACCTTATCGAGAAGGAGTTCTATCACCTCCTGGACGGAGTCTGTCCTGAGTACGATGTCAAGATCGGGCACGGGGACTTCAACGACACAATCGGTAAGGAAAACATCTTTGGCGGATTAGTCGGTAAGCACAACCTCCACGACACGACAAGAAACAACGACTTCCGACTAATATGTTTTTCAGCAGCCCGTAATACGGTGATAGTGTAACGAAGTAATCTTCGCCACATGGGCTGTCACACAAAAACACCTGCCCACCACCACCAATACATCAGCAAGCCGAATGCAGCACCAAAAACACTGACCTAAACTCACCACACCAACACCAACCCACCACAGCATACACACTCGCACACTCTCACCAATACCAACACGCGCGCCCATACTTACCACACTCCAGCTATCAAAGTCACCACCGAGTGGATGCGCATGACCTCCACGAAATGCAATTTCAGTCGAGTGGTAGCCGCCGGACCAGACACATGACAGCTGGATCCAGCCAACATGTGTGGAGCAGAAGCGCTCTGGCGGACACTACGGGCTCACGTAGCAAGAGCGGGCAGTGAGGTCACAGGGTTCGCAGCTTATTGCGGCCCAGGTACTCGCCCCTCTTAGAAGTAGTTGGTAGAAGGGAATTAAATAGATAGTAGTTGGTAGTGCAGGGTAGTAAGGAGGCAACAACACCAACAACAACAACAACAACAACGACAACAACAACAACACAACAACAACAACTACAACAACAGCAACAACAATGATAACATCAACAGCAGCAGGGACCACAATAGTAGCAGAGACAACACCAGCAACAGAAGCAGCACCACCACCGAGACACCACGGGAAAAACTCATCCCAATAGGCGCCTATATAAGACTATAGCGCCTATGAGTCATCTAGTTCACCGCCGGAGCTTAGCCACGCCGCATCGACGCCAGGAACCATAAAAGTTAGTTTTATTTAGTTAAATAAAGTGAAGTAAAAGTTAAAGTTAAAATTTTTGGGGTTGGGTTCGATATCCCGCTTTTTATAATCCCGATTCTTAAAATCCCGCTATTATAATCCCGCTTTTTATAATCCCGCTTTTTTAAAATCCCGTTTTTTTAAGTCCCGCCTCTTATAATCCCGTTTTTTATAATCCCGTTTCATATTATCCCGCTTTTACAATCAAAAGTAGTTGCTTTATTTTAAAAATCGCGCGATTTTTTAAAATAAAGCAACTACTTTTGATTGTATGTAAAAGCGGGATAATAAGAAAATTAAACCAATGAATGTTTTTTTGAAATGTAGTTTATTTTAACATTTATATTTTTTAGAGGAAGTAACAAAATAAGAAATAAATAATATCAAAATAAATTTTTAAGTAATAAATATGACAATCTTCAATAATTTAAAAAAAATGTTATATGATATTCTGCAAAAGGGAACAAAAAAAACTTCAAACCATTAACAACATTTTTTATTTTATTAGTTCAAGTATTATAAGCAATGCAACGCAAAAAACCTGTTTTACTAATTTTTTTCTATTTCTCATTATTTTTTTTTTACAGTGCGTGAATTTTAGTTTTTAGTTTTTTTATATAATTTTTCTTGTCCATTTCGTAATTTTTGTATTTCAGTTTGCACCACAATTGCTTTCTTTCTCAAATCTGCAATGAGTTTATACAAGCCAGCACTTTTTCGTCCAACCAAAAATTTCAGTCTGCGATGCCACGCTTCAGCATTATTTTGTTTTCTCGGGAATTGTTTTTCTGCACTGTCATACACAGTCCAAAAGTTAGGAGAGTATTGCACTTGTCTACTTCCATTACGAATGTTTTGTAAAAAAATGGGATTAGCGGGATTTGGCGGGATTTTAAAAAGCGGGATTATAATAGATCGGGATTTTGAACAAGCGAGATTTTAAAAGACGGGATTTTAAAAAACAGTATTTTAGTAGACGGGATTTTAAAACTTTTTTCGGGATTTTTGAAAAGCGGGATTTTAAAAATCGGGATTCCGATACGCTCCCAAATTTTTGCAAGTATTTGATTTGTCGCACATTTCCTGGGTGCTCATTCGCGGGTCGACTCTTTTCCCCTCCCCCTTTTCTATTTCTAGGACCCAGGCATTCCCGCTTAGCCTACCCTGGGGTTAAAAATACTGCGGATCCACAAAGCAACCTGGCGCTCTCTAGATGGTCGAACCGCCAACTAAATCGCCCATGTGCTTATCGATGCAAGGCATGCATCCGACATCTTAAACGTGTACATATTCCAAGTGGCAAGCGTCGACTCTGACCATTTTTTTGTTGCGGCTAAGTTCAGGGCTCGACTGTCCAACGAGAAGATGTTGCGAACCGCTCAGAAAAAGAAATTTGACGTTGAACGCCTCAGCACGACTGGAGTACCTACCCAGAGTCTACAAAGAGCGCCTGGGCGAAACATTTTCCGATGTGCACTCATCACCCAGAGACGCCAACTATATGTGGAACCGCTATTGCGACATCATTAAAGAGGCAGCCGGGAGCATCGTAGGTAGCCAGCCACCCCAGAAAAAGAGGCCGTGGTATGATGATGAGTGCGCTCACCGAATAATGGTGACAGAATGTGTTCATATGAAAACGCTGCAACGCGGTGGAAGCAACATCCGGAGGTTTTATAAAAATGCCAAGTAACTGGCTGCTGGCTTAAGACCAGAAAGCAAGCTCTTCAAAACAGAGAAGGAAACCAGGGATTAGTAGATATGTTTAAGCAGCATTTGCAGCAGCTGTTAAATGGTCATCATGTAGAGATAGTAATAGGCACGAAGAGAACCCACGTCCAGTCAACGAAGAAACGGTTCCACCACCCAGCATTGAAGAGGTCTGCATAGCTGTTAAAAAGCTATAGAACAACACGGCTACCGGCTCTGATGGTCTGGGCTTTTCAAATACGGAGGTGATGTTTTGGTAGGGCGCAATCACCAAATCGTCAACCAAGTATGGGTGGAGGAAAGCATGCCCGATGAGTAGACTATCAGTTCCATATGGCCCATCTATAAGAAAGGAGAAACTATCGAGGAATATCCCTGCTAAATATCGCATATAAGATCCTTTCCAACAAACTGTGTGAACATCTCAGCTGTTCTGTAACAGACTAATCGACATGTACCAGCGTCGCTTTCGGCGACCAAATCTTCACACTAAGACAAATCCTGGAAAAGATCAAAGAATTTCAAGTCGAGACCTACCATCTTTTCACAGACTTTAAAGCCGCATATGATAGCATTCATCGCCAGGAGCCCTACTTGGCGATGGCCGAATTCGGGATCTCGGCAAAACTGATCCAGTTGTGTCGCGTGACGCTGGAAAACACGCGGTGCAATGTGCAGGATAGAAACAGTTCTTTCGTTTCCCGTGGGGAGATGCGCTGTCATGTGACTTGTTCTGGAGCAGATAGTGCGTAGGGTAGGTGTAAATACGGAAGGCACTATCTTCAACAGATCCGTCCAAGTACTGGGATTCGCGGACGATGGTGTAAGAGGCTCTTGTGGCGATTGAAGGACAGGCACAATTGATTGGCCTTGAAGTCAACGAGGACATAACGAAGAACTTGCTTTCAACAAACAAACAAACAAACATCTGTCCACCGACTAGCTTGAAACGTCACTGTTTATAGCAGCGACTTCGAGGTAGTAAGGGCGTTCAACTATCTAGGAGTAAAACATAAAACTCACAAATAGCACAATACAAATCCAACTTACCCTCGCAAACCGTTGCTTCTTCATTTTGCCGGAACGTATGGGTTCAAAACTCCTAATTCGAAAGACCAAGTAAGCTCTACAAAACACTGCCAGTTCTGCGGCGGCGAGTGCTGGACGATAAGCAGGAAAGGAGAGTTTATCGTCTGGCGACTGTCGTCTCATTCGCATAACAACCAATTTCTACGTGACCCATCCCACAATTATTGAAGAAAGTGTTCCTTTCGACACGACTAGTCGGTATAGCTACACATCCAACGTACAAGAAGCCCAACGCTATAAGATATAAAAAAAATAACTCTCATAACTCACACCCACCATAACTAAGAGTCAGATATTTATGTCGGGTCAAATCGATTGACCTTCTGACAGTGCACAATTGTAAGTAGCTTCATAAAATTCCTTCTTATGTATTAAAATAACCTACGTTCATTCTACAGGATGACTAGATTCAATATATTCCTTTCGACAACTCACTTACTTTACACCACCCCCATCTGCACTCACATGGAGATTAACAACATTTCATACAGCTAAATTTTGGGTAATATTCCCCTTCTCTCACCGCTCGGCAAAAAGTATCCCACATTCAGTACCGTTTGTACCTTTAATCACATTCGCATTGCCATAAATTTTCTTAAATATAATCTCCCTTGGGACAATGACGAAATAACTTTTTCGTCTTGTTCAATTTCGAGAATTCGAACCGTATAAAAATGAAAAATATAATATTGATCAATGAAGGCGACGTAGAGAAGACTATGTCATGAAAAAGGCTATATTAGGAAGGAATGCTCCACATGGACCGAGACAAGAAGGATCCATACCAGTCAGATATATTTCCAAGTCAACCACAAACGCTCGCCTTGCAAAGGCAAACATAGGTAACATGGAATACGGAGAAATAACTTTCACTATGAAAAATATATATGCTTGCAGCTTTATGCGGTCTAAAAAGCCTTACTCGACGCTTAACTCCGCTTAGTCGTTCTTCTCTGTAGTCCTTGTCGTTGTCATGGAGTAACCTGCACAAAAAACTATCGAAACAGTTTGATCCTCTTATATCATGATATGCTCGTACGCCTGCCTTAAGGCAATGTAACTTTTCGACAAAAGGATTTTCATCTTACATATCGTTGTCATATCCTTTTCTCAGTAACATAGTCAGAGGATAGTGTTCTTATTTAAACCACATTCCGTCGCGATTGCTCTCTTCCATGTGTGCCATGCAAAACGAATTTCTTAAAGCATGGTTATGTACATATTTCACCATGTTACTATTTCCATGTTCGGATCCTTTAAATTTCTGCTAAGGTTGAGATAGATTTTATTTTAGCTCTTGTCACACAAGAAGACACAAACACTCCATGACACTATTCGTTGCGGAATATTTGTAAGAATCTGGGGTTGGCCCAAATGCATGACTATAAGTTGCACATATTGTTGGTGCGAGTGTGTGGTGTGTGAATTTGCATACGAATGTATTAAATGGCTCTGAATGTAGCAGCCTTTTTTTAGGTTCTGTTATTCCATGGAAAACAAAACTATTTTTGGACTGTTCGGAATGTGAGGCAAACTTGTCGAACAACAACTGGAAAATGCGAACAAATTTCGTTGTACACGACCGTAGCATTGTTTGCTAAAGACCATCATCAACGTTAGTGTCAGTTGCGGTGCATGTGGTTGTTTGCCAGGTACTTGACTTAGTTCTAAGAGAAACCGACCAGAAACAAGTTAAAGCGTCTTCTTGACGTGCAGACGTATGAGGGTATGAATCATTGAGTTATATTTACATCTGACTTGCAGAGGACTATCAGGTCAAACGACTTTTTTGCCTATATTATACAAAGTCATCTTGTTTTGAGCCATCTCTTCAGTAGTTAATATGGATCAATGGGCACTTTGTGAGTCTTCTAAACTTTTTCGGTGATTGATAAACAAACTAAGTTTGTAGAGAAAATTGTTGGTAATTACCTCTTAATTAGGAGTAAATTAGCGAGCGAGAGTTAGGTTTAGCTTTATTCGTGTTGCAGGCTATTTCATCATAATGCCGAGGTGAAGCGTATGCCAGCCGAGGGTAACACCCCGCCCATCCGAAGCGAAACGAGGTCGCACTGAGAAGTCGTATAGCAATATAACGAGCTTCGTTAGACTGGGGTTTGTACCCGTAGACATCGATCGCTATCCTCTCTCTAACGAACAAATGCTTCAGGTACAAGAGAGGATTATGGATATCAGGATAGAACTTCGTGATAAGGAGCTCAAACCAACCTTCTGCGGTACCACGTTCAACACCGATTGCCTTATGATCTTATGTGCGGACGCTACCACTGCAGAGTTGATGAAAGTAATGTTCGCCAAGCTAAAGAAGAAATGTGGGTTTGAAGTTTATATTGTTTATTGTTTATTTATTTACTATTGTGTTAACAAGTAGATACAAAATCCATTAATTGTGTAACAGTTAAAACAAGGATTTAGAACAAAATTAAAACTACATACCTACTTATTAAAAAGTACTTGTGCAGGCTCATCCACCAGCTCACCAAGTGCATTTTCACCAAGAACATTATCTAATAAATCGTTGGCTAAATAAAGAGCAGCCATGGCTGGCAACGGCGGATCGTTCACATTTGGGCCCTCATGATCAGATATACCATCGTCAGAATCACCATTATTTGGTTCCCAGTCGTGATCATGATCATCGTTACCGTTGCTCGGTCTATCATCATCACCGCCTAGCAGGTAATGCAGTTCCTCCTGCTCGGATGCACTCAATGCACAATTAGCACTTTTATTTACTAAAAAAATTATTCTTTCACTCATTTCACCCGATATACATGTTACGCACTTTGAAAACCGAACAGAAACTACTGAATGCAAAGCTTAGCATGTCATATTCGAAGAAGAACTGTATTGCATGAACGATCACGAAAGAAAAAATAACGGAACTCATACGTTTTCCGTGGAAAATTGCCGGGGTACAAATGTACCCCAAAGACGCATAGTGGTCACTTGATTATCCTGCTTTTGGAAAGCCAATTATTTATAAATTTCGCTCGCAAACAAATCTATCAAATAAAAGAAGAATTGACAAATCAGAAAAACATTGATTCAGTGTCATATTGTGTTTGGATATGTTTTGAATTTTGGTTTGAAAGTAGCTTGGGGTACAAATGTACCCCAAGGACGAGTGCACGGTTAAAAAGAAGTTGAACAAAAAAGGAAAGAAATAAGAATGAAATGAAATGAAAACAAAAACCCTAAAAACCCTAAAACAAGTTTGGAATTATGAGCAAAAATATTCTTTCAATTTTCTCTGGAAGTCGCTGAAGCCAGACCAGTGCCAACACCAAAAGTCAATAATTCAATTCATCCTAAAGACTTTAGACCAATTAATACGCTTCCAATGCTGGAAAAAATAATAGAGAAAGTAGTAAGTCAGCAGTTAGTTCAATACCTGAGTGAAAATGAATTAATTATAAAACAACAATCAGGATTCAGAAAAGAACACTCGTGTGAGACGGCATTAGTGTGGACTATAAATGAATGGAAAATACGTATTGATGAAGGAAACGTTATAGTAGCCGTATTTCTGGACTTTAAGAGGGCATTTGAAACCATTTGTAGAGATATCCTACTAAGCAAACTGGAAGCATATGGAATAACTAGATGTGAACTGGAGTGGTTTAGAACATATTTATCTGGCAGATTACAGAAAACAAAAATAATGAACACGGAATCATCAGCTATAAATGTTAACCTTGGGGTTCCTCAGGGATCTAATCTGGGGACAGACCTATTTTTGGTTTACATTAATGATATATCTAAAGTTCTAAAATGGTGTAAAGTTGGACTGTTCGCAGATGATACTTTAATATATATCGATGGCAAAAACCTAACGGAAATAAAAATTCGTCTGCAAGAGGACCTGGAAAGTATATTCCAGTGGTTGTGCATGAATAAATTAAAAATAAACATTGATAAAACAAAATTCATGGTAATAAAGCCAAGGCGACATAATACTTAACCTAAAATTGGAAATGAATTAGTTGAAGAAGTAGTATCAATTAAATATCTCGGAGTGATAATAGATAATCGTTTGGACTTTAAGGAGCATGCAAACTTTATGTGTTCAAAAATAAGTAAAAAAGTCGGCTTCTTGGGGCGGATAAGAAAAAGTTTAAATTTTCAAAACTCTATCATGATATATAATACGATAATTCTCCCTCATTTTGACTATTGTGCGTCCATATTGTGGATGTGTAACGAAGAAACAAAATCTAGACTACAAGTTCTTCAAAATCGAGCTATGCGGTCCTTGCTTAAGTGTAGTATTTACACTCGAACTGTATTTATGTTGGAGGCATTACAATGGCTTAACGTAAGAAAGCGTCTTTGTTTAGAAGTTATTATTTTTATTTTCAAGGTCAAACACAACCGGTTCCCAGTATATCTCACTGAGAATTTGCAGTATGTTCACGAGGTACAGCCTTACAATTTACGATATGCAACTGACTTCAGGATAGGTCGATGTAACCTCAGCAGCACAAAAAACTCTGTTATGTACCGGGGACTGCAACTTTTTAACACCCTACCAACAACCATTAAAAATGAGACAAACTTTTATTGTTTCAAAAAGCTAGTTACGGAATTTGTAAAAAACCAATAATTACTTGCGATATTATGTTTGCTAGGAAACTAAATTAAACTAAATTAAATTTCTTTTGAAAATTCATTTAAATTCATTTAAATTTGAAAAATTACATACATGTTATTTCTTTTTCTAAACAAAAATTGTAAAATTAAAAAAAGTTATTTTATAACTAATAAAGAAAGAAAGAAGAAGAAGAAGATGATCACCTTATGTTAACCGGAAGCGTATTCCACAGTCGAATGGCGTACCTACACAAAAAATTGTTTTTTCGTTGTATTATTCTGTGGCAATAAGACAGAGTAGCTTAAGTCGAGGGTGGCGACGGTGTAGAGGTTAGTGTGTTGGCTTGTGACCCGTGCGGTGCAAGTTCAATCCCCATGGGGAACATCAACATACGCCACCCATTCTCATGCCTCTACACCAAAAAGGAGGATTTCTGCCTGGTAGTACAATGGAACGTTACCGAGTCTGAATGCTCTGGGATTTGGATTTCCTTTAAAAAAAAAAAACAAAAAAACAAAAAAAAAAACTTAAGCCGACATAAGCGATATCCACAGCTACTATTCTGTCTCATCGCCATTTTGAAATCATTACCCGTTGAAAAGCTATCTTCAAATTCCCAACCACTTATGTTTGAATAACTATAAATGCTTTCAACATAGTAGCTTATGTTGAACAATTTTCTTATGTCCAAGCAACTCAAGTTTTAAATTTCAACATAAAATCTTATGTCATAGTAAGTCGTGAGAATATTAATTTTTTTTAGATCCCTTTGCCTTTTTCAAAAAAACTTATGTTGACCTAAGAGGTTTTGTTAAATTTAGTTTTTTATTTAACGGCACTTATGTAAACATAAGTTGTTTTATTAAATCCAAAAAAAAATTAATTTGGATAGTTTGAGTTTAACAGAACCACTTATGTCAACATAAGCTTTTCTTTTGAAAAAACAATTTTTAAATAACGGTCACTTATGTCAACATAAGATAATTTTGATGGCTGCATTTCAGTTGCCTTTATTGACTTAAGGACGAATGTTGCGTTTTTAGAGTGGAAGTCATAAGAAGTTTTTTAATGTTTAAACATTTTTGCTCTCGTTGATGTGTAAATATATTTTTTCTCGGTAGGGGCTAGTTGGAAATATCTAGCGTCACCATCATCGTCAGATTTTCCCGTCACCATCATCGTCAGATTTCGTCATTGTTAGATTTTCATTACCAAGTGAGTTAATCGCTGCTCGACAGATCACCGCAATTAAACGACGTTTGGCGCGGTTAGTACGTTCTCGTAGATGGGTGACCGTTTGAGAACAACCGCGTGTCGTTGTTTTTTTTTTTTATTAATTATGTATGTTTAATTTTAGAGATTATTATGTCCTTACGAAACACCGGAAAGTTGTGTGGAAGTAGATTTGTTTTGAATAATTGAGGTTGTATAGCTTGTAGTTTGTTGTACATCAGTTGAAGGTAAGAGGAAAAATATCGATTTGTACGTCTCCTGCTTCAGCTTTCACAAACCAATTATTTGTTCGGTCAAACATTAAATTAATTTTGTCGTTGACATTAAATATATATCATGGTTTTATTTCAATACAATACCCAAATCTCTTGTTTATCAAAACCACAACCTCTGTGATATTTCCACATGCAACACTGACGAGCCTACATGTTTACACATCAACTATACCCTGAGTGCAGCATGGCTCACACCTTTTTTTTTATTCAAGGAATAAGTTTTTACATTGAATCGTTTTGTGTATGTTTGGTTAATACTTATCCTATTTGAAATTGTGTGCTAAATTTTTAAATTATATTACTATAACCAATATTTTACTTACATAGCTTCAAAAAATAATTATAATTATATATAACGTGCGAGAAAAATGTTGCGTATGACATTAAAAAAACAAAGTCAATTAATAATATAAAATAGAACATCGGAACTATCTACAAGTTATGGAAACACTGAAATTTCCTTAAATGGTAATTCTTTATTATTAGTACGATTTACATTAAATAGGAAAATTGAATCACTTAATTTTTAGACACAAATAAAGTACCAGACATTTTAATAAATCAAGATTTGCCGAGCGTAAAAGAAAACGATGTTATTATTGGTAAAGCGGAGATGGAAGAAGAAACATCAAAAGATTTCGATGGTGATGATTCAATCTGCGATCCTGATTTTGTGCCTTCTGATTTTGATGTACGAGTAAGTAATAAATCCGATGTTTCTTTGGGTACACAAAATGCTGCTAGTCAGTTAGAGCAAAACCTATTGTTTGGCGATTGTGAATCTATACCATCGGAAACTGAAAGCGAAATAAACAGAACCAACGCAAAGCCATCAAAAAAGATGCGCAAAGAAAAAAGAAATTTTGGAAAAAACTACTTATCGACAGGTGGAAAAATGGTAAAAGAGGGGGACCTACGCGAGTTGGAAAATTGTCGTAACAAATGCTGAGAAAAAATATCATTAGACAATCAAAAGTTAATTTTCAAAAAAATACTGGGACCTTGGTTCTTATGAATTGAGACAAGCTTTTTCTTCGGGTTTAATTGTAGTTGAAGACACAAAGTTTCAAAGAAAAGAAAAGAGTCTCACCAATCCAAGAAAAAGGCAGCACAGCAATAAATATTTTTTAGAAATAAGTGGTGAGAGAGTTTCCGTTTGCCAAAAATGTTTTCGATACACCCTGTGCGAGTCGGAACAATTTATTAAAACTGTCGTTAAAAAAAAGCTGGAAAGCTATGGATCGTTTACAAACGGTGATATGCGTGGAAAACATCCTGGTACGAAAAAAATCTCACCTGAAAAAGAAAACGATATTATTACATTTATAAACAGCTTCCCATCTTACGAATCCCATTACAGAAGACGGGATACTTCTAAAAGATACTTGTCAAGTAATTTATCGATCGCAGAGTTATTCCGGCTGTATTCCGAAAAGCATGATCCAGTATCACTTTCAAAATTTTCCCAGATTTTCAACACTTTAAATTTAAAATTCAAAAAGCCAATATTCGATACTTGTCATATGTGTGAAATTTTAAAAATGAAAATTGACGTTGCCACTGAGGAAGAACGAGAGCATATTCAAAAAGCACAAAGTAATCACCACCTGGAAGCAGAGCACGCATATAATTCGAAAGCGGCAGACAAGTTGAAAGCTGAGAACTGTACATCTGTAAAAGTTCTAACTCTTGACTTGCAACAGTGCCTTCCAACACCATTTTTAAGATCTTCAGTTTCTTTTTATAAACGTCCATTGTGGACATACAATCTACTGTTCATGACTGTAAGACGGGAAAACGAGTATGTTATATGTGGCATGAAGCAGTCGGAATTCGTGGTGGAAATGAGATCGCCTCATGCATATTTAATCACCTTCAAAACCTTCCAGCGGACACTTAACATGTTGTTCTGTACAGCGATTGTTGTCCTGGACAAAATAAAAATTCATTTATTGCTTCAATGTTTGAGACTTTTTTGCAACTGGGAAATAATGTAGAAACCATTGATCAAAAATTTCTTCTTCCTGGACATACTCACATGGAGTGTGACGTTGACCATGCCCTAATTGAAAAAAAGAAAAAGCGACCAGGTGTCAAAATACATCATCCCCGTGATTGGTATCAATTTGTGAGAACAGTGGGGGTAAAACACAAATTTGATGTGGAGGAAATAAACCAAGATCAGATTTATAACTTCTCAGCCGCTTCCAAAGAAAAATTTATGTGGCGCAAGGTGGATAGCAATGGGAAGACATTTTATTGGCAAAATGTTAAGTGGATGAGATTTACGAAGGAGTTTGGTATAGTATATTTCAAAACTTCACTCAACGAAATCGAGGAGTTTAAAACGCTGAATATAAAACGCCGTGGATTTAACTCAATTAAAATCACGGATTTGCAGAAATGTTATTCTTCACCAGTCAAAATAAATTAAAAGAAAAAGCAAGACTTATTGGATATGCTGCCATTGATTGATAATATTTATCATCCTTTCTATCAAAACTTAAATACTAATAAAATGGCAGACTTTCATCCAGACTGGACCGAAGGTGACGAAGATGATCACCAGTACAACACTTCTCATAACTAAGTGTTTTTGTTAAATTTTAAATGAATTTTCTACTGTTTGTGTTCCTTTCTATTCATTTTTGTTACTAATATTATTTATAATTTACAAATAAATTTTAAAAAATATCAGCCTTTTGTCTATTAACTTTAAAACAAAAAATTCAGCATAAAATCTTAAGTCAACTTAGAGTATTCTTTTTTATGATTGTAGGTGCGACAAAGAAACTTATGTTAGTTAAGACATTAATTGTTTCCGAATTCATTTTGACAAAAAAACTTAAGTTTAAAAATCCATTTTTCTTTACTTAAATAATAAATTTTTTTTAAAAAAATTGACATAAAATATTATGTTTGCTCTTTATTTAACAACTGCACATACAAAATATTAACAATAATTCTAATTACAGATTTTAGACAAAAATGTAAATTTCTCGAAAACACTTTTTTGAACATAAGCTACTCTGTCTTACTGCCACAGTTATATTTATAGGTCGGCAAAATTAGAATTCTGCTTCTAGCTGAAGAAGCAAATTGTAATCTTTGGAACAGATAATCTGGTGCCTGGCTGTTTTTCAGATTAAACAGGAAAGTCAATATTATGTGATCCATATAACGTTGAAGGTCCATTCCCATAAATTCTTTCATACGCCTGGAAATGTGTTCTCTTCTACTTAAATTGTAGACGAATCGCACTGAACTGTTTAGGGCAACCTTAAACTTATGGAAACTGTGGCTGTCTAAATCACAGAAAACTGGATAGGCGTAAAAAAGGATAGGTAACAGAAGTGACTTCACTAACATGGCTTTAATATTGAGGGGCAGACAGTTTCCTGCTTGATGAAGAGCTCGGAGCGAGCCATAAATTTTACCAACTGTTTTTGTGATGTGGTCCTCCCACGTAAGAGTTTGATTAAATGTTACTCCCAGATTTTTGACGCTGGAGGCGTAAATTAAGGGTGAGCCATTAATTATAATTTGGGGTATGGTTAGGATATCCATACCTACGTGATCGGGCTATAACGATGGCCTGACTTTTGCCGCAATTAAGCGTCAATTTGTTTCTGCGGGACCACAAAATAATAGAATTGAGATCCTCATTGAATCGTTACATTGCATCTTCCTCCACCAGTCCAAAAGGCTAGCTTAAATGCAACTGCACGTCATCTGCATACATTTGGATCTTGCAGTGGTTCAGAACTGATGGAATGTCATTGTTGAACAGTGTGAACAACAGCGAACCTATTATTGACCCTTGTGGGATACCAGCTTTGGTTTCAAGGAAAGCAGATAGTGTTTCGTTGATATACACAGCTTGATTGCGGCCTTTAAGGTAGCTTTCCATAAGTTTAAGTGCCGTTGAGTCAAAGTGAAAGAAGTATTTTAATTTATGCAACAGTATTTCGTGGGGTACTGTATCGAAAGCTTTCGAGAAATCTAATAATACCAGTGATGTTACATTGTCCTTGTCCATTTCAACACGAAAGTTTTAAACGAAATTCACAAGTGCAGTAGTACAGCTATAATGCGGTCTAAAGCCGGACTGGTGTGGTGAGAGAAGACAGGTCTCGTTAAGGTATGCATTTACTTGTTGACTTAAAAGCTTTTCGAAGGATTTTGAAATAAAAGGTAGAATTGAAATTGGACGAAAATTGGACGCTGCATTGCGATTTGCTGAGTTCTTAGGAATAGGAATAATCCTAGAGGATTTCCAGGATTTGGGGTAGGTGGAATAGGTAAGGACACTGTTAAAAATATACGTAAGTTCTGGCAGTACTTCATGGATTATTAATTTAAGGAATCGCGGATGCATTCCATGCAGACCAATAGCATTCGACTTGATAGCGTTAACGGCGCTAAGTACATCGCATTCGTACACTCTATGAAAGGAGAAATTTCCTGACGTAATAGAATTGTTTGGTGTTAATAAACATTGAGCTTCGCCGCTATCATTGCAATGTGCATTTGAGGCTGCGGCGAGTTAAGCGTTTAAGTAATCTGGACTGACTTCACTTACACAAGCAGAAGTTCTTTGTTTACCAATACCTAACTCGTTAACGTACCTCCACGTTTTGGTTCGGTTGAGATCTGGTTTGAACTTCGAAGGGAGAGAATTCATTTTCGTCCTTCTTATTTCTTTTTTTACATTGTTCCTTGCAATTTTGAAAGCATTGAAAAGTTCAGGAATTTTAAACCTTTTCCATCTTTTATACGTCTTGTTTCTTAGTTCAAGAAGGTGTTCAATTCTCATACCGAACCAAACACAATTTTTATTTCGAGGGGCCAACGTTTTTAAAGGAACATGGGACTCAAAAAGATTATTAATTTGCAATGTAAAGAAATCTATCTGTTCATCAGCGGACGCCCTCTGATGAAGTCTCTCCCACTCAATACTAAAAATGTCACGCAACAAGGAGTCGTTATCAACAGCCCTAAAGTCCCTAAAAGTTATTGTATTAGCTTCACTGCCAGAGATGTTAAGATCTAGATCATAAAAAAGAATAAGTAGATCATGATTCGAGAATCCTGGCACATCCAATTGGCCGTAATAATTCACTCGTTCCATATTATTAACAATAAACAAATCTAGTAATGTAGAACAGCTATGACTGAAGTGTGTAGGGAAAGCGTTATTAACCGAGTTTTCAGGGATTTCAGATTATTTACAAATCGATCAACACTTTGGTTATTTTTATATAAGAGGTCTATGTTTAAGTCACCACAGAGTAATATGTGATTATAACGCAATGATATGTCTTCAAGCTGTTTGGTAACATGAGTGGTGTCGAAAACATTAGGTGGCTTATAAATAACTCCTACCAAGCATTTATCAAATCCGCATGCATTTTCAATAAAGATGTATTCAATGACATCGTTCACCTCAGAAGCAATCAACGGTCTACTTTGGATGTAATTTTTAATAAAAATCGCTACCCCACCAATTCTGTCGGCCCGATACGTCCTATAACCATTTACATTAATGATTTCACTGTTAATAGCAGGTCATAGTGTTGCGTACTTTTTATCTTTTATACTGAGAGGTACGACTCTCAGTTGGGTTTACCTGTACGTGTGTTTCTATCTGTAAGTCCAATTATTTAAAAAAAAAACACTTTATTGGTTATAATTTAGTTTATTTTAAATTGGCTTATTTCCACTAATACTTAATTCTAAAACATAGACTTCTAACACTATTTAGGTTTAGGATTCTAGTGTAGTAACAAACTGTAATGTTAATAATTTTAGATGTAGTAATATATTGTAGTCTTGATAATTTTAGATGTAGTAATAAATTGTTGATGACTTTGGATTACGGGGATAGGAAACGATATAGCAAAAGACGGAGCCGATACAGAGGCGTGGACTAAAGTAACGATAATCAAAAGACCGCACTAGCTTGAGTATGAAAACTGAGTGTCGCGTCATTCCCTGGGAATAGTCATCGATACCTCGTTCGAAACATTCAAGAGTTCGACGAACGAACGAACGAGCAAAAAGAAATAGAAAATATTCCGGAAGGGAATTCCCTCGCAAGTCAAGTTCAAGTGGCTCGTGTTACTTTGTCGCACATACGATCGATTCATAAGCGCGACATCAGCACAACGAGTTAATTGACTTGTGCACTTAGTTGCGCAAGGGAAATGCGGAAAAACCATAAATAAGCATTTGTTTATTTAGGTCGGAAGTGCTGGGCATTGACGCTGGAAGTGACAAGCTGAAATAGCAATTTAGGAGGATGTTTATTTGGGGCGATCGATATATTGTTACAAAGTTGCAACATCGATCGTGGGGTTAAACATCTTGCATACAAAGAAGAAATATTAAAGATTGTAAAGTGCTTGGTATGCTCAAGTGGTACACTTTACAACAATAGCCACGTTTCGGATACACAAATGATATCAACCTTCCCACCACCGAAAACTATTTGAAACTCGTCAGAATGTTTAACTAAGCTCTGAGCATTTATGTGACAAACAGAAATTCCAGGGTATCTGCTATAAAAAATATTCAGCATAAGCCGAGTTTTTAGTGAGGGCTTGATACCACCATAAGAGGAAGCGAAAACGCTTTCGGTTTCAATCGTCTCTCCATTCATCACCGTAATTGAAAGAAGAGAACAAAGCACAGGTGACCCCCAAGCCGGAAGCGACATTCAAGAAAGCATTGAAAGATGCACATAAAACCAACGAGTTGCACAAACAAAAATATAAAAGTATAAAAAATATAAAAATATAACAATATAAAAGAATTATTAGGAGAAATTTCTAAGAAAGAGTAAGCTAAAATACAGAAAAACATTTTCAAAATTATTATTTAAATAAAAAAGAGCATAAATATTTGAAAATAAAAGTAGAGCATGAAAAGTTTGAAAAGTTTGACAGGAACTGGATCTAGCTGTCGACTGAGGAGAAACTGTTTTTTTTTTGGCATTCTATTTCTTGCATCTTCGTCATGATATTTACAAGCGGCAACAACTTCGTTAAGCTTTTGAAGGCTGTCAATATTTACATTGGTGGAAGTCGGTGTGATTTTTATGTAAACGTTTCCTCTTGTGGAAAAAGCGGAGAAAATTAGTTTTTTGCATCTGAAGTGATGCTACTAGGGGAGGAAATCTTTTCCAAACCACATGTCACCAGATTCTTCTTCCCGCAAGGTAACGTTGTAGCTAGCGAAAGGATCTTAGACATACTAGACGGCTAAAACAAAGAGCTTAACACCAGAAAGTTCAGAGTTCTGCACAATTCGGATGAGAGAGACATCGCTCACATATTCTTTGTAATAAACGACAGCACCATGAGGAGACTTGTGGAGCTTAAGGAGTTGGTCTCATTTTGGACAAACCAAACTCATACTCAAAAGTGTTGATAAGACAGCTACACAGGGCGTCAAAAAGCTAAGTAGTAGTAGTACCGAACTGGTCCACCTGGGGCCAGTACCAGTGCCGCCGCGAAGGTATCAGCTTCAAGCACGTCAGTGCCAGTTGCAACAGTCAGGAGTGTCTTCTAGCCAGTATGCACCTTCCTAAACGGGTGGGTAACGGTGAGGAAAGGTTGGATCCTCGACAATACAAGCAGCAGATGGGACGCTTGCGGTTGAACGGCATTCACTCGACGGTGGGGTGGGTCTTTGCTGCTCGATGGCTACCTGACTCAACAAAAAATGTTCGTGCCAAAAAAAAGGAAAACAGAAGGCGAAAGGAAATGAACTGTGACCTCGCACACCAATGGTCGTGGTATATATGGATTCGTAACAGCAATTGCGTCGTGGATGTATTAACACTTGGAGGGGCCCGCCCCTTTTAACTGACAAACGCCATTAAACCACGACTACTCTCTCCGCTCACAATGTTTATGAGAGTTGTCACGAATTGTGATCACTTTAAAGGAAACACTAACACATCTCAACTCATTTAATTAAACTAACACATCTCTATTTGTCTGATCTATTCCTAGATTCAGATTGATAATCCAAGTTATTAAGGTAGTCCACGGGTGGTTATGTATGTGGTTAAAGAGGCAAAATGCAGAACAAAAACTGTAGAAAAAAAAAATATCTAGAATATGTACCTAAGTATCTTATGCTGAAAAATTATCTGTCTAGGTACTCTTAATTTGTAAGGAATTATTCATGTGAGTTATTGTACATACGAGTAGATATAACATGTTAGCATTAATAGAGAATAAGATTATGATTAAGTTTTATGACAATATGAAAACTAAGTAGGGTTATGGCACCAGTAGTTGGCGCCTTAACTTTAATTTTCGGTTTGACTTGCTTTTAAAAATCCGTTATTCAAAAAGTGAATAGACTATTGGGCTTAAGTAAATATTTGAAATGTGTAAATTAGGTATTTCTATGTTTTTTAAGTATAATTGTTACCCAATTTAAACTATTTACAAAAATGTAAATGAAAACCACATTCTTCAGTAGTCGGCCCCCCTAACTGTAGTAGTCGGCCACATAAGTACTCAGTAGTCGGATCCCCATTTTTACTTCTGTATTTTCAATGTTTTGACCAAGTTAGGAAAGCAGATTTTTTTTAATTTTCAATATATTTCAATTTATAAAAACAATAATAATACAAACTCATTTAAAAAAAGAAATATTTATTACATTAAATATCATTTGAAATTAATTGCACAAGGTATGCCATTTCCTGACCTTATAAAAAAACGAAAAACACAATAATTTCCATCGAAAATTAAAAGAAATGGCTTTTTTCGACAATATTATAGGAAAAAAAGAAAACAAGTTGGAGTTCTCCTGTATTGGCTATCAGATAGGTGCCGGCAATGGTTTCATCTAGCTCAGATGGGCTAGATGGTGTTGATGTAGATGGCAAGGAAGCCGCAATATCCGTAGGAAGCTCAATCGTACCATCTATGGACGTCATGGTGTCAATTGGCTCACATTTATTAAGGTGACTACACTCCATCTCTTCTACTATCTTCATCACAACTTCATAGTCAACGTTGTTTTTAAGAAATCCTTCCTTTGCCAAAGCTAGAACTTTCTTCGTTTCATCGAAACTATGAGCTCTGACTACTATGTTTTCCGTTTTTAGGTGCAGCTTCTCCAGTACGTTTCGCACGCATTTCAAGAAGTCGATGGCTTCTGGTTTTTTGATTATTTCACTTCTATTCGAGCTTTCCAACACTAGCTTCAGAACTTCGTAAATGTTTATTTTGGTGACGACTTCCCCTGCATTGCCAGGTATGCTTTGACATTTATGAACGGTGGTCTTATATTCCTGCTTAAGACCTTTGAATGCGCCTACATCGGCTGGCTGGGTAATGTGTGTCGTGTTTGGCAAAAGGGCATACACGATAATACCATTATTCCGCCAAAAATCTCTCAGCTCCATGGTGAGATGTGATTTGTGACCATCGACAAGAAACAACCGGCTTTTTGATGTTGTTTTCTCTTAACCACCCATTAAAACTGTTTGCCAGTTTTCGGAGATAGGCAAAACGATGTTTCATCCCCATTGAAAATTGTGGAAGGGTCTTCCAGAATATCTAGAGCATCTATTTCATGAAGATAATTCCTTAAATCTTCAAACCACTTCCTTACTGACTCCTCGTTATACTCCTCCGTTATACCAACCCTTACCTGGCAATTCATTATCGTTAGGTTTTTGGGAAAAGCCACATTTCGCCAAATTCACTAGCCAATCTACAAGACTTATTTCCTCGGCCGTACTCAGCACAGTATCCGGCGCCATTTGCCTCGGTTTTTCGGCAGCCCTGTCATGAATACGGTCTTGTATTGTTGTCCTTGGTACTCCGAATTCTTTACTGGCTTTCCTAATTGACCAGTTTTCCTCCCGAATCTTCTTTAATGCTTCTGTAGGGGGGGGGGGGGGGGGGGGGGGGAATGTCTCCTTAGGTCGGCCCCCTCTGTATTTATTTTAAATAATTTTTTTTCTCCACTTTCGGGCAAAAAAACAATGTAAAGAAACTGTAGACAACTCAAATAAAATCATAAAATGCACTTACCGATAGTATTTTACTATTTATGGAGGGTTTCTGACATTCACTTGCTACTACTATTTTTTTTTAACTCAAAATGACAAATTTACCCTTTCCACAAGACCTTGAATCAAACTAACAAATATCAAGGAGAAACTAGCAGCTGCATGGCAGCTGACTTTGCTCACAGACAGGAAAACCGTTAGCCTTTTGGGGAAAAAAATTTCTGTATGTATTTAACAAACGCATTTGCTATTACGCATCATTTTATGGCGCGCCGGCCGACTACTGAAGACGGCCGACCTCACATGCCATCACCCTATTTATGTGAGAAATTGAAAGCCAGAAAAAAATGTAGGGGTGTACTCACTGGTTTCCGATGATCATGATGCGTTGAAGAAGCTTGTGCACAAATTCCTTGATGACGTAGATCGAACTTTCTCTACACGTGCACTATTTAAACGTACCTATTCATATAGGCAGAGGAGAAAAAAACAAATTTTATATAAAATTCCATCTTTTTTTTTTTTTGCTTCACTTACGGGAAAAGGGAATGAGTTTAAGAATAGTTAGCTCTATGATTTGGTTAGGTAGCTATTAACGCGCAATTGATGGTATGGCAAGCGATTACGGTTAGCACTGTATGTCTAATATCTATGTACACGTATTTTCACGCCGGTGCATATACAGTACGAACTCTGTTAACGCAACCCTCGATTCGCGCAACTCCTCGATTTTCGCAATACTAAAGCCGTCGCACTTCTTAAGTGCAACTTTTCAACACATTTACCTCGATTAGTGCAACTTCTTGCATTTATTCATCTATTTTTTTATTTGCATGTTCTCCTTTTGGTTTATTAATTATGCCGTTGTTTCACAATAGTTTTGTTTGGACCTTGACCTTGACCCATTTCTTTTTAAATACAAGGTTGCGCAAAAGTTGTCACCCGGCTGTAATTTTTTGTAATGAAAAACTTCGATTCTGCTTTTGGATTCTGTTCATTGATATCTTAAATTTTAGATAGGCTAATGACTTTTGCACCACCTAGTACATCCATGTCATTATCTCTACAGAAAGATAGTAAAATGGCTATGTCATTATTTTTTATTTAAAAAAAATGTAACCCGGTAAGTGCAAAAACCTCGGTTATTGCAAGTACCTCATTTTCTATTAGTTGCGTAAATCGAGTTTGTACTGTATATAGATCAGTTATATCGCACCATCTGACTTTTAGAGAAAATCAGCTTTTGCCCCTAATCAACACTGAATAAGGTTTGTCCTGCCAGGTGCACTGGGTGATGACTAAATGATAGGAAGCTGGTGGATGTGGCTGCTCCCTCTTATAGTGCTCTCTCTTGGGACCGCCAAACAAAGACTGGCTCGCACGTGATTTTTGCTGGATGTCATATGCTGGGGGCTCGCAGGATAACCATGCGCTGAACTTTTGGGTCCGGAGTGCTTTTGATGCAGGTGAATTTTTTTTTATTCCGGGTGCTTTCCCCCCTTTCCCCTTTCTGACGACGGAAATCTGTTTCCAATATTGTAACAGAGAAATTTATTTTTAACAATACCGGCGAAAACAAGAGGTCAAATTGTACAAACGCGCAGAATTTGACAACGACGGTCAAGCCTTGTGTAACTGCAGCCAAGAAATGAGTGCGCGGCCGAATAGTCGCCACTATAAATATACACCGCCTCAATGCATGTACATATTTGAGCAAGGTACCATAACTAAAAATAAATACTAGCTTCTTTTTCTTTCCTGTTTCTCATGCTAGGTACTCAGCTGAATTAAATAGTTGAAACGAAATGTCCGTCAAGAAGATCCGGTTGGTGTATAGGGACGTTCAGACCGCAGTTATTTTCCAACAAAATTAAGTTTATTATGCTTGTGATGGACAATAATACGAAGTCAAGCGCAGCCGAAGAGGCCAATAGTGCAAGCGGCACCGCTAACGAAAGCCAAACCCGTTTCAGGCCTAATACGGACACGCAAATAAAAGTCCGACAGGCAGACAAGGTGGTCTTACCTAACAGGGTGGAGTACGGCAAAGGGGTGATAACAAGCCCAATATAGTACGCAACCCTGAATTCGCACGCAACAAATGACAACTTGCATAAGCGTGCTGCAGGTCAGTCTGCACCGGGTTATGTGCTTTGGTAACTAATGGATTAAATAGAAAAAATTGAGTGTTTTTTCCGCCAAAGGTCACTTCAGATCGAGGGAGGATCTTTCTGTAGCGAAAGATATAAAATCTTCTCTCATTCCAGTATACACGACAAGTGACCTGATGGCCGTATAAATCGAGCGCCCGAATACAAAATTCAATTTTGTTTGATAAATGCGTTTGTTTGAGATTGTGGGCGAGTGAGCGGGCGGTTTTAAAAAATGCTTAAGCTTAATTATTTAGGGCGAGAGAGTATATAATTAAATTTCAGCTTTCTATCTCCAGTTAAAAGGCTTACTTTTTGCTGACGGACGGACATGACTAGAGACTAGACTTTTCTATCGATGCTGATCACGAATTTAGTAACTTTTAGGGGTCTCCGGGCAATATTAAGATATGTTACGAACTGTGAGTCAAAATTAATATACCCTTAGAATTGCGTATAAAAGGTGTTGAGTGATTTTGAGCCGTGCGTATTCAACCAAAATGTTGTAACTGCAATAAGCTTTCTAAAAATGTTTTTAAAATGTTAACTATAGATAGATAGATGTTTTATTTCGTATATAAATGTTTTTACAGAATTTTGTTATTGGACATTTTACAGAGATTTGATAATAAATTTTATATTTCTACTGAAACATTATTTTCAATTTGGATTACGAATATATACAGGAAGAATGGGATCAACTTGAAGGAAAATACGAAAAAAAAACTTCAATATAAAAAAAAAAGATTTATAGGAATATGTAGTACATATTAATAATTAAAAAGTTCTTTTAAACCAAAAAAATATAGCAAATGAATAAATAAATAAATAGGTAAACAAATAAAAAAGATAAGTAACTAAATAGGTAAATAAATAAGTAAACAATTAATTAAATAAATAAATAAATAGGTTGTAACGTTGCCTGGTCCTGGTGGCAACGTACTGTGTAATGTTTGGTCTTATTGGTTAATATCAAGACGTTAGCTATTATGCTGTCGTTTACCTCTATTAGCGACGAACGCTATGTTCATAGAGCGGGCCGAGGTACAAGATAATTCAAATTGAGCGAGTTGCTCGTAAAAATAAAATAGTCTTGACACGTTGGTTGCTTTCAGGAGAAGAACATTTATTTACGAAATCTTATGCTATTTATACAGAATATTTCTTTGGATTTGGTTCACATTCCAATCCACTCAGATTCTGTCCCTCGATACTTGAACCCTAATCATTTCATACCTTGCTAGTGCATATCACCCTATCAGCATTATAATTATCTCATGCACCGGACGTTTGCAGCGGAATGCATAGTGCAACCCGAACCCGTCATAGTATATTTGCTATGGTGCTTAGTGGTGAGGCAAAAGCATTCACGAGATACATACTTATCTATGCGATTTGATTATGTCGCTGAGCATGGTCGTCACTTCGGACGGATACCGAAGGTGTCGGTATACACATGGTGTACCACGGGTAATAGTCAGATGGACATGAATTACTATCGCGCTAGACATGTTATACGACGCTCGATGCATGTCTCGCGGGTTTCAAGTATCGAAACTCAGAACGAGAACATTTATAATTGAAAGACAAATGAGAACATTTATGAATGAAAGATAAATGAGAACATTTATGAATGTATGATAAATGATCGCTGATGTGATCCATTCACAAGGTGAATATATAAAAAGGAACGTAAGCAAATAAATGAATAAGTATAGGTAAGTATATAAATAAACATATAATCAAATAATTAAATCAAAAAATAAACATACATATAAGCTATGCTCAGGACCCCACTTCTTGCCATACCTAGGGACGATAGCATCAGGAAATTCAACTTCGAGAAGATTTTCCAGATAAAGCTTAGCAATAAGGAGAACTGGAGCAATGAATCCACAACTTATGGACTGAGCAACCACACAACAAAGTGGTGCACGTACGGCTCGAGGACCGAGGAGGAAACTGGTGCAGGAGTGTTTGGGCCAGGAACTAAGCACTACGAGTCCATGGCCAAATGAACCAGCATCTACCAGGCAGAAATATGTGCCATAGACAGGTGCGTTCGAATCAGCCTTGAGAAAAACGACAGAAATTGCAACATAGCAATAATGTCCGACAGCCAAGCAGCCATAAATTCTCCTGACGCCTACGTCATCAAGTCAAAACTCTTTTCGGAATGCCTACAGCCTACACAGACTGAATAGACTAGGCAAGAACAACTGAATTTCCATCTGCTGTGTACCTGGCCATGTTGGCATTACGGGCAATGAGGCAGCGGACTCTATGGCAAAAAAGGGGCAGAGGAACCCTTCATAGGACCTGAACCGTTCTGCGGGATAGGGGAACACACTCTACGCGATGAGTTCAGGAGACTGGAGAAAGAAACAATGGCCAAAACCTTTCTTAACCTCCAAGGTTTGAGGCAAGCAAAGAAACTCTTAGGAAATTATAACCAGAAGAGATTCAGAGCTTGTATCAGCCTTAACAAAAACAACCTAAGAATCCTAACAGGCCTCCTCACGGGGCACTGCAGACTCAAGAGGAAGATGGGTATATCTGAGGACGGGCTCTGCAGATTGTGCAGTGAAACCGCCGAAACTCCAGACCACATACTGGAATCCTGTGTTGCCCTGGCCCACAAAAGGATGAGATATTTGGGCAGGCACCAAATAACAGACAAGAACTCACAAACCATGAACCCACAGCTCATTCTCAGATTTATCAAGGAAACTGGACTGGACGCTGTGCTCTAAGGAGTGTGACCTGCCAAGGACAAATCAGAGCAATACCTCGATAATGCATGGATGAGGAGGAAGAGTAGACAATTCTCCACCTTCTCTGCACATGCCCTGCTCTCTCTCAAAGACGTAAACTCCATTTAGGATCTTTCTTTTACCATGATCTTAGCGATCTTTTTACCACCGACGTTAAAAGTCTGTCAGGCTTCATCAAAAGCTCCAACTGATATATCCGTATGGTATCACAACGGACCTTTGAATGTTCTCAGTGTGTCGGTCTGTGCCGACTGCCACTATAACCTAACCTAATCCAATACCTCGATACCTACGCTTCACAAAAGAAGTATCTAGAGAGGGCTCTGGTAGAGGACATGAACCTCTCCGAGGCACAAGCAGGGGACACAATAGACCAGGCAGACGGCAGTATTGCCATGTTCTCATTCTTAAGTATACCAATTTGTAAACTTTATGATGGAAAAAATAAAGAATCTATCTAATCTAATCTCTCTCAATAGACCAATAGGTCGCAGTGTAATATACCCTAACTAAATATTATTATTATTATTGTGCCCAGGACCAGCCATAAATTAGGAAAAAACAGCCATGAGGAGAAATTTAACATGAAATACGAGTGGGTGCAACTTATAATTTAACAATATTATGTATTTAGTTGGTTTACAAGCGGCTTGTCAGCGAAACTGTATCGTGTTTTGAACGTGTTAGTGAGTTTTAGAATTATATTTGCTTTCAATTCAGCATTCGCTCTTTCGTGAATGTCAAAAGTTGAGTGGTGCCAAGGTAAGTCTACCATCATTTTCAAGAGTTTATTTTGAGATACTTGCAATACACTGCAGAGTTGCCCCACACCTACTTGACACCCATATAATAGAATCGCCTGGAAAATTACATTGTGCGAAATAATTTTGCTCTCAGTTGATAGTAAGCATCTTAATCGCTATACCTATTTTTTTAATAGTTAATGTTTATTATGATTTAGATCCATTTGTAATAAAACCACAGTTTAATAAATGATTCTTATAATAAAGAAGGAAATATTTAGAACAGAAGAAATGAGTAGTTCCTGCGATAGCTATTGAAGCTCTGTCCTGTAAAATTATGTTTAGAGCACTTAGTATACTAACACATTTGTGCAGTAAGCCGTGGCTATAAAAGGGATGAACTTTAACCAATCCAGCGCTAAGAAGTTTAGAAAAAGATTTTTTTTCGAACACTTCCCAATGCGCAATGTTTTCCAATATCAACACTTCAAGACTCCCATCTCGTTCATTTAAACCAATACTTCCTTTTTATTTTATACAAACTTCAAAGGCCACTATCCTTAGCTGTACATATTTATCAGGATTGAATGCTTCTATGATACCAGATCCCTCCACCTCAAGATATAAAAAAAAAAACATTATAAAAATATGCATAAACCAAACATCGAGACTTCTATCCACAAATGGATCACAAACCGGTCGCTGGTCGTTCCATATATCTTTCACGTCTCACCTATGCATATTCAAATGAAAGAATAAATCAAAAAGATTTTTACAATTTTTATGCAAATCAAAGCAAGAAATTTATAAATCAGACAACGAATCACCTCCCATGTAGGAAGGTGTACTCTCCCTTGAACGGGAGGTTCTGGACAGAATAAGAGCACATTTTTTTAGGGTGGAAAATGCAAATTCTCGCTTCCAATGGGCAGCACCTTAACCGAGCATTGACCGCTATCCGCTCAACTACGAGTAGATACTACAGAAACTTTTTCCAAAGCAGTGATAACATTAATTCGAAACAACGAAACACAGCAAGTACTGTCAGAAATATCTTTCTGTAATATTCTGGGAACTATGTAGGTATATATAATGGATATGTCCTGATGTCTGTTTGCAATATAATTCCAATTTGGCACCCGTCCAGGCTGAGAGAATTTGAAAATTTTTCTAGAGATTAGGTCCTGGCCACCTACGCTGCCATGGTAGGACACTGAAATGGAAGGACAACAGCGGCTATTAAGTGTATCTGCAGGACGTAGACGAACAGGGAAACAACCGACAGGATACAAAAAGTTAATTTACATATTCAATAGAACATTTGAATATCGCTGGTTGGGTGGCGCTGGCGCTAGGTATCTTGAAACGCTTAAGCGTTCCTCTTTTTTTCCGTTATATGATTAACATTTTCAGTAGAATTCTTTTTCCCTTATTTAATGCCGAGAGATTACTTTTTGCTAAGTCTTCTTTTGTTTTTGTTTTTTTGTGTCAGTTAAATCGCTTCCTGTCGGAAATGGGTTCTTTAGAATTGCGCGTAAGTAGTAGGTACTCGAAGTAGTTAGTAGCCTAATTTATCAGAGGCTCAAAAGGAGGACGAACAGAATTAGAAATCACCTCATCTGTCGTGGAAGGGGTATAATTTAGGATTTGTGCATAGGTAATTCTGTATTTAGAAGCTCCATGTTATTTTTTATTGTTAAGCAGTCTCTTTATTTTTTGATAAATTATTATTACAATTATTTTTCAATTTGCCTGCATTAAAAAAATATGTTCATAAATATAAGAACAGCTTCCGATGGTGCAATTACTTATCAAATCTGCCGCTCGACTTTTGTTTAAAAGTGTAATTCTATTTCAACGTTTTGTCTAATTACAAGTAGGTAGGTATTTGGAGTTCAGAAAAAAAACAATTTACAAAGACAAATACATAACTACTAACATCGCAATTACCTCATAATTTCGTCCAACTGACAGCACCACATTAAGTAGACAAATAGGAGGCAATTTTTTCCGGGAGCAGAAATTGATGTGCTTGATTTTATATTCACCATACCATCACTTACGTAGCATCCTGTATGGGTACATGCAATTTACAAGCTACAATTCCCAATAATCCTAATTATGCAAAAGCACACGCACACTTATGACATACACCAGGTTTTATTGTTCATCCTTGGCCCAAGCCGAACAGCAGGTCCTCTAATGGTATTGTAGCTCGCAGTGCCAGATGCCATTAGGTAAGACAGATTGAATTCCATCAAGCGTCTTCGTGATGCACAGAGACAACGAATTTATTACGTTGGATACCTATGTGTGTCTCAAACGCATATCTGTAATTTATTTTTGACAATTTGTCATTCCAGCAGATGTCCACTCGATTCAATGTTAGAATCTGCAAGGACACTCATTTTAATATTTTTTTTTTTTTTTTTTTTTTCATTTTTCTTGCTACTGTATCTTTCGTCATCAGGATAGTCGTTCCCTTCACATTCGAAGTGGCTAGGGAGTCGGTGAGGGTGAGTGGAATCACTTGAAGGATAATCAGATTTTCTTATTCTTCTCCGCATATGAAATTCACTGAAGCAAAAAAGCTTCACAATAAATGAATTCAAAGTGGGTATGCTCGCACAGTCCAATAGACATTGCACATATATATACATTACATTACTTTTTATAGGATAGGGTATTATATTTCTATTATTAACATATTTATGATATTTATGGCTATAATTTTTTTTATATAAATACTGAGTTATTAGAAAGTCAGACTGTGCAAATTTTCTTCACCTAAAATATGACAGGGGAACTTAATAACTTTAAGGCGAAGAAGAATAAAAAAGCTAATGTTTCATTTGTTGAAATGCATTATTTTGTACACGACTACCATCTGGTTATTAAATTTTGGCAGATTTTTCAAAAACTTGGCTGATCTTCAAGCTGCTTATTACTTCAACGCACCAGTGAGCCATACCGTAACGAAATCCCTCTGATTTTTTAAATGCAACATTAATTTGCTATCCGAATGTTCTCCTGGTAACCCAAATCTGAAGGAATTCATATAAAAAGAATACTAAAGGGTCCGCCAAATAACTTTTTTTTTTTTTGAAAATGCTATAAAAAAAACGGTGCCGTGACATAACCCCAAGCGTCATAAACCCAAATTTTGAAATTTGGCCTTATGTCGCATTGTGAAAGTGACATAAGGCCAAATTTTAGCATTTGGTATTATGACACATTGGAAAAGCGTCATAAGGCCAATTTGGCTTTATGGCACTTTCGCTTGGTGCTGTTTTCAATAATTTGCCCTCGCACCTACCCCAAATCAAACAGTGACCCCAAGCAGGGGGGTTGCAGTGGGGCAGCATGCCCCCCATATGCATTGCACTGTTATGGGATTAGTTACGAAATCGCTAGTAGATTCCATATACAGTGTAGTCCCTATGGGGGGGCATGCTGCCACCCTGCAAGCCCCCTGGTTGGGGTCACTGTTTGATTTGGAGTAGGTGCGAGGTACGGTTTCGAAAATTTGGCTTTATGTCACTTTCCGGATTTGGCCTTATGACGCTTTGTGAAAGTGACATAATACCAAATGCTGGAATTTGGCCTTATGTCAATTTCAAAAAGCGACATAAGACCAAATTTCGAGATTTGGGCTTATGACGCTTGGGGTTATGTCACGGCACCAAAAAAAAACTACTGATTATTTTCTCAAATTTCTTTTTTTATTTGAAAGTGCAAACCTTGCGGTTAATAATGGAAAATAATTTCATTCAAATGGCTGCCTCGGCTGGCCATGCAGTAGCCTACACGATCGTCATACCAAGGTCTTTATGCAAAATTCGTCTCAATGATGTCTCCGAAATGGTCAATTGTTGAGAACGACGGTGAATTGATGTTGATGGCGCTTTACGCACACTTTCTACCACAGCAGCAATATTCTCGGGTGTACGCACTATTTTTGGCTTTTCACGCTTTGGTTTATCGATGAGGATGCCAGTTTCTTTCACTTTTTTCACAAGATAACGAACATACGGAGCTGACGGTGCTTCTCTTCTTCCATAATCCGTACGCAATTTTCGCACACATTCTTCAACATTACCATGATTTTCAAAGTAATGTCGCAATATTTCCCAGCGTTGTTCAAGCGTATACACAACCATATTCGTTCAGCGGAAGGATAAAACTAATTATCTGTCAAATCAGACATGAGCTAAGTGTTAAGATTCACGAAATAAGCACTAGTTGAAAAAAAACGTTAGATGGCGGACCCTTTACTACATTCAAAGTCCTACCAAACGTCTGTTAAACATTATGAATTTGTGTTCTCCAGAAAACTGGGCATCCGACTCGATACACCAACCAACTGTTTGTAATCTATAATATTTGTAGTGAATGTGAGCAACATCCGTGGGTTGAGGATTTTTTTATCATGTCTCCCTCAATAAACCAGCTGTTTTGGCACTAAGTGAAACACAGGTTAGCTTTGGCACTGATTTAATGGAGTTTAGTCTACCTGGTTACAACTTGGTTGGTTGGTTGGTTGAAAACGGCCCTCGGTGAGGATGCACTTAGACCAGAAGTAGGTCCATTGTGCTGCCGATGTGTAAGGTGGGTGGGTCACCCTCTCACTCAGGGAACCATTTGCTCCTCTGAATGAAGGAGCTAATCCTTGCTGTCCAGGCGTTGTTAAGATCGTTTAGATCATTGAAAAGGTATTCACCCAATGTAGCCTTCCTAATGTTGGCGAGTGCAGGACACGTGCAAAGGAAGTGACTGATGGTCTCCTCTTCTTCCTCGTCCCTACAGCTTCTACAGAAGTCATTGTAGGGGATGCCCAGCCTTTGGGCATGTCTTCCTATAGCACAGTGCCCGGTGAGGGCATTTACTAATTTCGAAAGGGTTCCTCTCTTATGCCTCAGAAGTCCGATGGACCTGGATTTGTTAAATGTCGGCCAGAGTAGCCTTGCGGTGTTGCACTGGTCGAGTTGGTGCCAACGACGGTTGGCTTCGTTCACCGCATTGGTGTCTATGAGGTTTTTAGCATAAGACGTTGGCGCCTCGATGTCGGTGATGCTTATGCTATTTAAACCAGAAGAGCCTCGTCGGGCCAGTTCGTCAGCTTCACAATTCCCTGGTATGTCACAGTGACCCGGCACCCAGCAAAGGGTGAGGCTATACTGACCGGCTATCTCGTTAAGAGATGCACGGCAGTCTTTCACTGCCTTGGATCTTGTAGTGCTGGATGCAAGGGATTTGATGGCCGCCTGACTGTCGATGTATATTACAATATCTGATTTCGATATCGTATTAACCGACAGCCAGGCAGCGGCTTGGCGGACGGCGGTGACTTCGGCCTGAAAAACGCTGCAGTGTTCTGGAAGGTTAAAGGAGAGGTGAATGTCCAGGTCTTCAGAGAAGACTCCGGCACCGACTCCGTCCTCCGTTTTGGACCCATCCGTAAAAATTGACAGCGATTCGTGGTGTAGGACATGACGTTGTGTCCACTCGGTTCTGTCTGGGATTAGATGTTTGTAGCCCAGGTTGAAGTTGTATTCAGTGGGCAGGTGGTCGGTGACCTTAGGGAGATGTCGATACATCGATAGTACATTGGCATGTCCAGTGTGTTGCTCTTTCCATTGTTTGGAGCTTCTCAGTCTTATTGCTGAGCTGGCAGCCAATTGTTTGCCGACGATGTCGGTCGGAAGAAGGTGGAGCATGGCTTGGAGCGCCGCAGTGGGAGAGGTTCTCAGCGCACCGGTGATGCTGAGGCATGCAACTCGTTGAGTTTTGTCCAGCAAGGTTATGTTGGACTTCTTCTCCAAGGCGGGCCACCAGACCAGTACTCCATAGAAGAGAATCGGTTTAACTACCGACATGTATAACCAGTGCATAATTTTTGGTTGTAGGCCCCACGTGGAGCCTACCGCCTTTTTGCAAATGTAAAGAGCAGCTAGGGATTTCCTGGTACGTTCGACTACATTTTCCCTCCAAAGTAGCTTGCGATCAAGCTTCAGGCCTAAATAGCTAGCGCTATTTGAGAGTGCCAGAGGAGTGCCTCTAATCTTCGGGGTGGTGAACTCAGGGAGTTTATGTCTTCGTGTGAACAGGACCAGCTCAGTCTTTGTTGGATTGACGGACAGGCCGCATCTTTCGGTCCAACCTGTCAGTATGTTGATAGCAGATTGCATGACATCGGCCAGCGTCTGCGGGTATTTGCCTGTTACAAGTATTGCGACATCGTCTGCATAGGCGATAACTTTACATCCAGTGTGTTCAATGTTCAGAAGGGCTTCGTTGAGCACTAGGTTCCACAGTAGCGGAGACAATACTCCCCCTTGGGGAGTGCCCCTGTGTGCACGTCGTTTGACAGTGCTACTTCCGAAGGATGCGGTTATTACCCTGCTTTTGAGCATGTATACCACAAAGCAGCAGATTGAGTCGTCGATGTTGAGCCCGCGTAGGGCGTTGGTAATCGAATAGGTTTCAACGTTGTTGAAAGCTCCCTCTATGTCGAGAAATGTCACTAAGGCAAGTTCTTTGATAGATAGGGATTTTTCGACGTGCCGTTTCAACAGATTTACCTTTTTGGTAAGCGTGTTGTGATGTGGATAGCAAGTTGCTATCAATGGTGGCCTTGATGTGAAGATCTAGAATTCTTTCTAGAATCTTGAGGAGGAAGGATGTTAGGCTTATGGGTCTAAGGTCCTTCGGGGAAGTGTGCGATGTTTTTCCTGCCTTGGCTATGAATACCACTCTTACTTCAGTCCAGGCGGCCGGCATTGTTCCTAGCATCAAGCAGCCCCTCATAATACGGGACAGGTGCTGCCCCGTTATGCTGAGGCCCGCTTGAATTTGTGCCGGAAAAATGCCGTCTGGCCCCGGGGACTTGAATGGCTCAAAGCTGTTCACTGCCCATTTCAGTTTTTCCTCGCTTATGAGGTCCGGAGGTGATGGTAGGCGTGCAGCGTTTACCAGGGCAGGGTTTACGCTAGGTATAGGCGTGCAGCCGGGGAAGTGGGTGTCCATAAGCAGACCAAGCGATGCTTCATCTGATTCTGTCCATGATCCGTTGGGATTCATGAGGACACTTGGTATGGTTGGGTTTTTGGAAAGGACTTTGCGTAGCCTAGAGGATTGAGACGTATTGTCAATACTCTGACAGAAACTGCGCCAGGATCTACGCCTGGCCTTACGAACTTCTGCTTTGAAGCTCTTAAGGCTTGCTTTGTAGATATCCCAGTCCAGAGGTAGCCTCGTTGTTTTGGCTTTGTTGAATTGCTTCCTGCTTGTGTGGCGAAGCTTGTTTAGTGCTGCATTCCACCACGGTGGACGATTGTCTGCCTTCCTCGTAGTAATTGGACAGGATTTGTCGAATGCTACGTTTAAGGCGGAAGTTAGAACAGCGTTAAGCTCATCTAGTTCCAATTGTGTTTCTGGAGTCTTAGGCACACGATTGGACAGTTCAGCAGAGAGGATTTCATTATGTTTACACCAGTCAGTTCTTCGACGATTGCGAAAAATTGCTGGTGAGGTGTTATGGCGTATTTCTAGTTCATATTCCAGATAGCGGTGATCGGAAAAGGAGTGGCTGTCAGATACAGTCCACTTAGAAATCGCAGGGTACAAGTTAATAGAGGCGAAGGTAACATCTAGTACCTCTTGTCGGGTTCTGGTTATAAAGGTGGGACTATGTCCCCTATTGCACACTATTAGGTCGGTGCCTACTAAGAATTCAAATAGGGACTCACCTCGGGGGTTAGTGTCGGTACTACCCCACAATTCGTGATGCGCATTTGTGTCGCATCCCAGCAAAATTTCTTCTCCTCTCTTCCTGGCTTCTTCTACCACTACTCTCACTCCCTCTGATGGAGCTGAGTTGGGGTCATCGTAGGGTAGGTATCCTGAAGCTAGCCAGATGTGGGCTTCTGCAGATTTTAGCAGTGTTACTGCCAGGTCATTCGTGCTGCGGTGAGGAAGAAAGGTTAAGTTTAGTGTGGATCTAGCGAGAATGCAAGCTCGAATGTTACCTGCGTTCTTGGTGTGGTATAGCGTGTAGTGTGGGTCCCTCAGTCCCATGACGATGTCATTTCTAATCCAAGGTTCTTGGATGAGGGCGATGTCGAAGCCTCCTTCATTGAGGCGGAGTAGTAGGTTAGCGGATGCTAAGGCGGAGTGATGGAGGTTAATCTGTATCAGTTTCAGCATCATTGCTAACTGATACAGACCTCTCCACAACGGTAGCGTCCAGGTTCTCTGGCGATGATGGATCATCATCGGGGATCTGGTCGCGGGGGGAGGCGGGTGTCGCGGGTGTCGCCGATTCAGAGGGGCCAGCAACGGTGTTGCGGTCCGAAGCAAAGAGTCTTACTTCCACCTCTTTAAGACCGCATCGGATCTTAAAGTCCTTAGCCCGGAGCAAGGGGAGAGACTCAGTGGTGAGCGAAACGACCAGCGAACGGCCAGTTTTCTTCGCTTCTTCCGGTTTCTTGGAGCTCGGTGTCTCTTCGATAAACTTCCAGTCTTTGACTGGAAGATCCGGATTTTGGTACTTGACTAGACAATGTAGTTTGGCTGGCTCGCTGGGTTCAGTTGGAACCCAGATTCTAGCTCTTGGCCTGTGGGGGATTTTGCTCCGGTCCACCGCCTTAAGCTTAGCACCTGGCCAGATTTCACCAATACCTGCAATGGCGGTGGTGATGAAATCGACCGAAGTTTGGTCGTCACAGGCTAGCAGCTTCACGTAGCCCTGGTGCCATCCAGCGTCCTTAAAGGTGGGAGGTGAGTTGGGATGGGTGATGATACGCTCGCAAAGGCAGTTCATCACTCTGCCTTCAATGAGCCTCCATTTCTCGTATGAGATTCTCCCTTCATCGTCAGACAGATCCACTATCGCAACGACGAGGCTATCCTTGACCGTCTCAGAGAAGGGTTTGGAGCTCGTTGAGCTCTTGGTCTTCTTTGAGGCGTTGGACTCCTCGTCTACGGATCTACGCCGTTTGGGCGCAGTTCCTGTCGCAACGACGGATCGGCTCCCAGCTTGGTTCGTTGAACCATTGCGACTCGTTGAGTCTTTAGCTTGGGCGCTGCTCTTCCGATGAGAGGGATTCGCTCCTTGAGTGGTGGTGACTAATGCCACGAATGGTGGGTTGGTGTGGGTCCCGGGTGGAGGGGTGGCGTTTGCCACTAGAGGGGGGGCGTCGTACGCCATGGGTACCTGGGCGCCCGGTTTTGAAATGCCGTAGAGGCTGCAGCTTAATCAGTTCGTTGAACTGATTAGCCGTGTCGGTTGCCCAGGTGTGGGATTCACGCTCCTGCTGGCTCCAATCCTTTTCCGGCTTTTTGCCTAGTCGGTCTAGGATACGGAAAGCCGCTGAGGTCTCTCGACTTAGCGACTTCTTCTCATGGCCAGAGAGCTTGGGAAGAGTTGGAGGAGCTGAACTGCACGACGGTGTCGTGTCGTTCAGCTCGTCAGAGAGCATCGAACACTCGCTTGTAGCGTCTTCAATGCAGAGGTTCTGCAGGTGCTCCTCCACACGTGTAGTGCTTTTGGAGCTGCTGGCGGTGCCAGCTCTATCCGGTTTTTGTTGAGGTCCGGCCTCAGAATTTTTTTTTTTTTGGATTTTTTTTGTTTTTTGTGTCTTTACGATATTTTGGTTGTTTTGTTGCATTTTAAGATTTGGATCCCACGAGTAGCTAGGGAAGGGGTGGTCCATCCGCACAGAGCCCCGCATGTACGGACAAGGCAAGCTGATCCAGAGTGTGCCAGTTTCTCTGGATACACCGCTTGCGACTGAGCTATTTTTGTTTTCCCTGGGCCCTCAGCCAGGCTGATTCTCGGCACGGTACGGTTCACACCTTAATCCAGCCCAGGGTGAAGAAGGAATGGAGGAGGGAGGAAAGGATGGGAAAGACAGGGTGGGATGTGATTTTCTGGGGTTTACTCCCACTAAACACTCTAACCCAGAGTTGGTTTTGGTCCACGATGGGTCTTACAGTGGGATTCTTGTCATCTTCACTGCTATAACCTCATTACCCCGGATCACGAATCACTGTGAAACTTACACTTCATCGTACCGGGGCATCCGCTTATCCGCCACCCAGGGACGCGCCTGGTAGGGGACCTACCCCCCCAGGTGGTTACAACTTAGTGCCATTACTTTCCCCATCTCGGTCTCGCCGTTTACATACGTAGTGACGTAGCCTATCAACTTCAGCCTCAAAATGGTCACTGTTCCAATCCAGAATTTAATTTCATTTCCACTACTGTTTTATTTACGCCCAAATTTGGACAGACATTCAAATTGTAATGAGTTTGATGATCTGTCTGATTCCATCAAAAGAATTGTGACCCTTTATCCACCTCCAAAAGAACCGTATGGCAATACGAGAAATCCAATTGGGAAAAACTGATTGGTTTCTTTAAGAGTTTTAACTGGTCGCTGTGCTTCGTCGACACTTTGATGATGCTATATCCTTTGCATGAAGTCTTTCATCCCTAACATGATAAAAAGAATCAAACCCAAGGTAAACGCGTGGTGTGACTCAAGTTGCATAGAGGCTATCAGGTTAAAAGAGGTACGCTTTCGGTCTTATAAGGCCAACCCATCTGAGGATTACGGTAAAAAGTTTGAACGAGCCAGAAAGGACTGCAATGCCCACATTAATTGTGTCAAATTTTCCTAGGACCAAAAGTTGAGGCAAAAAATACTACAAAGCCCCACTACACTATCCCGACAATCATTTAGGTTAGGTTAGGTTAGGTGGCTGTCGGCAGAAGCTGACACATTTAGACCAATTTGGGTCCATTGTGATACCACGTATGTATTATCTACCTCAACTCTGTAAATGGGACTGGCCAATGACACGCGGTTGTTCTCAAGCGGTGCAACATCTACGTACTAACCGCGCCCAACGCCGTTTAAAAGCTGTCAGCTCTATAGATAATGTCAATCTGCTTGTTGCTCACTTTGCAGTCAGATCAACGCTCCCAGATTGTGCTTTGTCCCCCCCTGTACTCGAGAGCGTAGAATACTCCATGGTACCAATACGTTCCACACTCGTACAGTGGCTAGAGTACTTCAAGATCTTGACGTTCACAAATCCGCTAGTCCAGATGGCATTTCCCCTTTCGTTCTAAAGAGGAGTTCTTCCTCGCTGCTAAACCATTGCGCAAGCTTTTCTATCTATCCTTTTCTTCGGGGCTCTTCCCGAGAAGATCGAAAACAGCATTTGCCAGCCTATCCCCAAAAAAGGCGAATCTTCATCTCCCTCCTACCGACCAATTGCAATGACTTCCCTTCTTCCCAAGGTCATGGAAACGCTGATAAATCGTCTGTTCATGAGATATCTTGAATCCCGAAAACTTCTTAATGACCAGCAGTACGGTTTTCGCAGCAACAGGTCCACTGGTGATTTGATGACTTATCTATCTGAAAAGAGTAACCAATCACTTCACCAAGGTAGTGATGGTAAGACCGTTGCGCTTAATATTTCAAAGGCATTTGACAGAGTTTGGCACCAAGCTCTCTTGTCGTAAATGCGTGCATTTGGAATCGATGATACCTTTCTTCAATGGACTAGAAATTACCTTTCGGACCGTCCAATTCAAGTTATTTTGGACGGTTTTAAGTTTGCTACTCACCAAATAAATGCTAGTGTTCCCTGAGGCTCTGTTTTGTCTCCGACTCTCTTTCTCATTTTCATGTCTATTACCTGTAATCCAATCCACTCCTTCGCCGACGACAGTACCTTCAGCTTCTCACATTGGTTTCTTAGTTCGCGCCCCTCATCTTCGGGTGTGGAACTGGAACGTTAAGCTCATTGAATTCCGATGTCGACAGCATAACTCAATGGGGTGTAAATAGAGTGGAGTTTAATGCTTTCAAAACGCAATGCTGTCATTAAAGCAAAACCCACACACCATGCCATTGTTCATGAATGGTACTTGCATCGTTGAAACCGAACGGCTTTCCATTCTCGGTATATGTGTTAATGACAACTTTCGTTGGAATGATCTCATATTCCATTTCGCCAAGAACGCAGCGAAATGTCTAGGCTTCCTTAAGCGATGTAAGAAATATTTCACCCCTTCTGATCTGGCTACAATTTATAAGGAGTTTATGCGCCCGAAACTCGAGTAAAACGCTAATATCTGGTCCGGTGCACCAATTACTTATTTGGAGCTCTTTGACAGGATCCAAAATCGCGTCACAAAACTCATCAATTGACTCTCTTAGTCATTGTCGCAATGTATTTTGTCTTTCGTTATTTTATCGTTATTTCCACCATAAGTGCTCAAACGAAATAGTCAGTTGCATTCAACCCCTAGAACATTTCAACCGCAATACCCGCTGTGCAAGTAATGTGCATCAGTTTACCCTTAAGCCTGTATTCAGATGTACAGAACAATGAATCTTTCCTTTCTTGTTGTACTGCTAACACGAATGTGGAATTCTATTCCCCGCTCATATTTCCTACGCATTATAATCTACAAACATTCAAAACCAACGTGCATCGGCATCTCTGCCTATCTTCTAACCTTAATTTCCTTAACGCCGGCGCTCTGTAGCTATTACATTATAAGGGTATTCAAAATCCCTTAAGTGCGAGCGCATTATAAAAACCAACCAACCAACTTCTTATTGAATTCACTTTGACTTTGACTCGTCCGAATGTTGGCAAGTTTCTAGAGCACCAACTCAGAGGAAATATCCATACAAAAAGTTTCCAACACATTCAAAGTCCCAAAAAAACACCTGTAAATAGACGTGAGTTCGTGTGCTTTAGAAAAATATGCACCCAACTCGATCCAACACAGGTCCAGTCTGGCTTGAGATGATTTTTACCCTTTTCTTAAATGATGGGGATGTTGGCTATGGGTATTATAGTTTTTTTTATTTTTTATTTTATTAAAAAAAGGAAATTCAAATCCCATAGCACTCAGACTCGGTAACGGTCCATTGTACTACCAGGCAGAAATCCTCCTTTTGGTATAGAGGCATGTGATTGGGTAGCGTATGTTGTTGTTCCCCATGGGGATTGAACCTGCACCGCACGGGTCACAAGCCAACACACTAACCTCTACACCGTCACCACCCTTTGGGTATTACAGTTACTTTCACATTATAATGGTTTCTTTGAGAAATGCATCCACGGGAGTGGATAGTGATACTGGGGACAGCTGTCGATAACATCCACAGCAAACTGCAAATATATATATATATATTTAATAAGGAAACCCAACAAAAATCCTCTTTTTGGTATATAGAGGTTGGAGAAAACAAGGTGGCATTAGTTTCTCTCTATAAATGTGGCGTATGTTGTTGTGGATTGAACCTGCACCGCAAGGGTCTTAAGCCAACACACTAACCTCTACACCGTCGCCACCCATTATAATGCAAATACATACAATAATTTGTATACCACAGTTTACATGTAGCAATTGGAATGCCCAAGGGAATTTTATCAGATAAAAGGCACAGTATGGTTCCTTGGTTGGCGAGTTCATCAGTCCTTTAATTACCGTGAATGTCTCTGTGCCCCGGTACCCAACACAAGTGAATGTTGATCTGCTCCGCCATCTCCGCGAGAGATGATCGGCAGTCTAGGACAACGATGGAGTTAGGAGAGCCAGAATCCATGGATTTTATCGCGGCTTGACTATCTGAGAAGATTCGGATGTCCTTGGCGGATACAACGTTCCTCTTCAGTCAAGATAGGAGTTCTTTAATCGCCATTATTTCCGCCTGGAACACACTGCAGTGATTAGGGAGACGAAAAGAGAGCTGAGGTTCAACCTGTCAGAGAACGCACTCCACTGATTTTGGATCCATCGGTTCCAAGTGGATAGATTCGCCTTTCTCTCAGAGTGATCTGGGGGGATGGTCATTGTCAAAACTTAACTGATGGGTGGAGTAGTCTATGTTACTAGTTAGGATTCTGACGTTTTTTTTAGAATCCAGTGGAAAGTTGCTTTCAGGCGGACGGCCGCACTAGGATCCGTTTGCTTACCAAAGATGTCAAGGGGTGGAAGGTGAAACAAAATGTCTATTGCAGCAGACAGAGTAGTATGCAGAGGCACGCTGATCGTTGAATTTTTATTGATGGACTTTGGGGTTTACCACGAAATCTAGAAAGCAATAATCCAGAAAACAAAAATCTCGAAAGTAAAAATCTCGAAAACAAAAATCTAGAATTGAAAAAATCTCGAATGAATATACGAGTATTAATTTTTGAGACAATGGTTACAATTCGCGCGAATCTTTATCATCCACGATTGACTGACGGGAGTATTAAAAAAAGAAAAACAAATTTTAAAAGTACCTACTAGAAGAAAAATAAGAGAGGAATTATGTGGGGTACCTTAGGAGTCTTGCGTACAGCTCGAGCTTATAACATAATAATCCATCCCTTTTTGTTGTACCTACATATTTTTTTATAGCTATATTTATGAATTTAAAACTTTTTTGTTTGTTTTTGATATTTTTTATAATGGTTTTTATATTTACCATCAAATATTGATTTTTTGTTGTTATTTTCCCAAAAAATAAATTGCTGAACTAACTAATGCGTTTTCTTTAAGTTTAAACTCTTTAAATAGGTAAGAAAAAAATCTCGAATTAACTTTTTTTTCGAGATATCGTTTTTCGAGATTTTTGTTTGCTGTTGAAGAGAACAAGTTCAGTTTTGAGTCATTGACACCTTACCCACATCGATCTGCCCGTGTCATTAGCTTGCTGAGATCGTTTTGGAGAAGTTCTTTCAGGATGTTCAGGTGCCTTGCTGGGACGACAATTGCAACGTTTTCTGCATAGGCAATCACCCTGGATCCTTTCCTTTCCAGGCACATTACAGGTCGTTCTAAGTTCCAGAGATGAATACTGGCAGAGGTTACACCCAGTTTTGGGTCAATAATCCGGCTTGTGAGCAGTAGATTAATTAGCTCATCTCGAATCTACTTTCAGAGTTTAAAGTGCATTTGCGATTGCAGATGTGTTGGCATTGTCCAGGAACGCAGCCATAGTGTATTCCTTATGGTGATGGGAATGTTCGATCGAACGTACTAATGTATGTAAGGCTGTTTCAACGGATTTGACTTTGCAATATGGAGTCTTGTATCAATGATAGTACGTAGATGGATATCAATCAGCTTTTCTAACGTTTTTTTTCAATGAAAAACTCTATTTATCCTTCCATGCTTCGTTTTGTACGTGTACCACATGAACCTTATCTGCCCGAATTCCGAATATTTTCGAAACAGTTACATTCAAAGTGTTCCAGTTTTATTATTTTAGATTTTCTACTTATATTAAATATTCTACAGATGTCTCATATTGCAATAAGGAGTTTGTATTCGGGATCAGTTACTTTTCGTTTGGTGAAGTGCAGTTTAATTACAAAGCATTTTTTTGGTTAGTCTCGTATATTCGAACAAAATTACGAAAAATATTCCAAAACATAGAGAAGGGCTACAGTCCGCTTGGGTGAACTATTGGATATTCAAAAAGTGGGCTTGGCAAAATTATATGTATGGGTGAATTGGTAAGAACGCTCTCATACACCCCGTTCTATGTGTTAACGAACAGGTAGTTTCTCCATTTAATTTCATGAAATTTTTTAAATCCTTCAATTATATTGGAAAAACTAAATGCAATATGTAAGACGGCTATACTATGTTTATCTTGTAAAAAAAATGCGATAAGGTAGATATATTCAACTTTTATGATGCTTTTCCAATAAGGTCATAAAATTAGTAATTTTGTTCGTTCCACCTGTTTACGAACATTAACTAAATCTACTTGTTCTCATATTTTAAATCAAATATAAATATCAGGGACCTTAGTTGAAAACATAATTTCTTAGAAACAACAACCATGGGTAAAAGAAATTCATTAACCAAGGAGGAAATAGGCAAAATTCGAGTTTACAACGAGCAAAGCAAATCTATCCGTTTTATAGCCGGTAAGATTGAAAGAGGACCAACTGTTGTTAACAGCTATCTTAAGGACCCTGAATAACTATAGAAAAACAGGAAAGGAGGAAAAAATAGAGCAACAACAAGTCAAGATCGACGGGCGATACTGAGAGCGGCTTCAAATTCAAGGCTTTCTCCAAGTAAAAACAAGGCATAAATTGGAGTTGAAGCAAATATAATCAACTGTTTATTGCGTGATACAGCAGTCCAACCATATTAAATACAAAAAAATTAAAAAGAAAACACCATTGAACGAAGCACGCAAAAGCAAAAGTCAGCGACTTGATTTCGCAACAAGTCACGTCAGGTGGAGTGGAGATTGGCATTCCGTTGTCTTCTCAGATGAAAAAAATTTTAATTTGGATGGACCTGATGGATATAATTATTATTTTCATTATTTGAGGAAGGATGAAATAACCTTGGAAAGAAGATACAGCAAGGGAGGTGGATACGTTTGAAAAGGGCCGTTAACGCCAACATCCAGTGGTTGTAGCCGGTGCGTACAATGTGGTGGAAAAGACAACATTATAACCGAGCTCGATTTAGCTTTTTCAACAACGTCAATGTCGTTGTGCGATGTGCGATTGTCAAGCAGCAACAGCACAGGTTCTTCTGGAGTTGGTTTCGTATATTTAATAAAATGGTCCATGTAAATAAGAAACTCCGTGTTGGTTATCCAACCTGATCCGTTTCCAGCTCCAATGGACTCAGGGGGGCCGTCACGAAGAAAAAGGTCTTTAAATTTCAACCGAGGAAGAATAAACATCGGCGGTATTGTGTTCCCAGATGCACTAGCTGCCAGCTCCACTGTTACCAATGTGCCGCGCTCAGCTGAAACAATAGCTCCCACCTGCTTAATCCCTCTCGAGGCTACTACCTTCCTTGGCTTTAACACAGTAGTTACACTAGTTTCATCTATGTTCAAATTCGTGACGGCGGCAACTTGTATTTTATAAGGATGTCACCCAGTTTTTTTTAAAAACTCGTTGACGTTGTGCTTATTAAATGAAGAAGCACGCCCTGCACTTGTTGCTCCCGGAGTTCTTATCGCCAATGACGGGTTCCTCTTCATGAATCCAGTCAACCAGTCTTCTCCTACCTGATGATTTTTATGCCAGGAAGTCGAAATATTTGCCTTATTGAACTTAGAAGCACACTCGTATGCCAACTTCCTCACGTCTTGGGGTAAAAGTCCAAAATAAATTGACGCGCATTTCAGCAAATATTGCACAATTTTCTATTCCTCCTCCGGGCTAAAAATTTGTCTCGAATAGTAACCAATTTTAGGCACCACTCCATCAGCTTTAAGCTTTTTAATGAAACGATGCAATGTCATATGGCATATCTCCAGCTCTCTCGCGACTGTTTTTATTTTTCTTCCATCTTTAACGACTGCATCCGCTGCTCTTTGCAATATTTCTATTGAAGTTCTTCCCCTTTCCATTTTTCGTTTGTAATTTCGCATCCTGAAACAAGAGAATAAAGCCTATAAAACGAACACTTTGTATGAACCGGGGTAAGCACTACGCGGAACAACCAACCCAGGAAGAACGGAACTTTCAGCCCCATTTATCGCTTTGTGAAAATCTGACAATATCTAATACATAACCTTATGCTTTGCAAAGGTTTCCCTGAAATATGATTCTCCAATAGATTTAACGCATTTAAATATAAAACACTTGACAATATCTTCACAAATAACCAAAATAAACCAAAAAGTATGAGGCCAAAAATATTTACTCACGTGGTGTTTTAGTTACTCCGACAGCACACCTCCATCAACGACGTCAAGAAAGGAACTAAACTGGCTGCCAAAAGAGTGCAGTTCGAAAAGAGAATGAAATACATCTTAAAGTTAACGTTTTTTCTTAGAAGCTATTCCCATCGGAACAACTTGCCCCCGGAACTTTGAACCCCGTCCTCCCCTACATATTATTAAAAACTCCTAATGAATCCCAAATTAATTTATTTGAAAAAATGTGTTATGTTTTATTACCTTTTAAGAATCTAACAGGCAGAGTTATTTACTGTTCGTAAACATGGTTGAACGAAAAAAGGGCTAAGTTTATGACCTTATTGGGAAAAGCATCATAAAAATTTAATTTTTCTGCCTAATCCCAATTTTTTTTTACAACATAAACATAATAAAGCCTTTTTTCATAGCTATTGCATTTAGTTTTTCCCATATTATGGAAGGATTTAAAAAATTTCGTATAATTGAATAAAAAAACTACCTGAACGACGAACGGAGTTATACACTTTACAAAAACCAAAAAAATCATGTTTTTGAAAACAGCTTACACTGTGTAGATATTGGAAGTTTGAATTGAAATGACTTGGAACTAGTTGACATGTAAATGAAAATAAATACTGGTAGGATAATTTTTGCCCATGTTTGCTATTTGAAATAATGCGAAGTGAATCAGTTGAAAATGTTTTTTTTTAGTTTTGCAAATAGTAGGCTTTATCATTTGCGTCATTACAAGTTCATAAAAGTGCTGAAAAGTTGAAGTTTTGTGTTAAAATAAAAAAAATATATATTTGGAAAAAAAAAAAAATCTAAATCTACATAGCAAAATGGCAGAGTAAGTAAAAATCAACAGTGAAAAGAAAATAATTTAAAATTATTTGTTGAGATAAAATGTACCCAAATATATCAAAACAATAATAAGACAATAAATGTAATTGTGGAAGATGTTACAACAAATGTAATTAGCATGGTGCGTTAACGCATCAATGGGATATGCGGGTGAATAATCGCTGTTTTATTCAATGTAGGCAAAAAAGTGTTACGGTGGGAGAAATTTTCGAAATTCTCGAAAGCTTAACCGACGATGATAAAATTCCGGACCAAGTGGTAATGATGAAGATGATTACCTTACCGATGAGGAATCAGCAGTGGAGGAAAATTTGGAAGCCAACCGACTGGGCTGTAAGCAGCTTAGAGCTTGTGGAGAAATGGAGTTTCTGACTGAAAATAGCTATCTAGAAGCTATTCCGGAAGTACCTTGTGGATCAACAGAAGCCAAAAAAGTGATTCAGGAAGGCAAAAGTGAAAACGAAGATAGTCTCCCACTCAACAGTCTGATAAATATCAATGGTTTTGCTGAAAACAGTTATCCTAAGCCACTGACGTTATCTTCGGAGAGTCATCCGATAGAGTTTTTTGGGCTTTTTATTGATAAGGAAATCATTGATCTCATCGTTCAATACTCAAAGTCATATTTCCTGGTAAAAAGGAATAAAACTTTTGATGTAGCGGAATTATTATACATTCTTTCATTAAACCTATATTGCACAATTTACAGAGATTTGGTATAAAGCTACCTTACTACTGAAAAATTTATAACAATGTTTTTTAATAACACAGTCTTAGATAAATAATTGGTAGAAGGAAAAGCTACAGGAAAAACCTTCTATGAATAGATGAGAAAGAGAGAAGGGGAGGGAATAACTGAAAAATACCTCAGACAAATCAATGACTTTTTACAAAACTGTTTTGGAAATAAATATCATTTGGTTATCACACAATTTAATATTCAATACAAAATAAATAAGTTAATAAATGAATAAAGTAACAAAACATAATTAAATAAACAATAAATATTAAATAAATAATAAAATAAATAAATAAATAAATAACGAATAAATAAATAACAAATAAATAAATAGATAGATAAATATATAAACAAATAAATAGATGAATAAATAAATAATTAAATATAAAATAAATAAATAATTAAGTAATTTAATAAATAAATAAATATATAGATAAATACATTAAAGGATAAATAAATAAACAGTAAATAAATGAATAAATATATAAATCTCACATATAAATCTCATATAAATTAACAAACAATAAATTTAAATATGAATTAGTATAATCTCTCTTATTAATAAATAAATAATTATTAAATTTCTATAAGTATATTTAAATGTTCATAAAGTCAGATTTGAGATCAGGTAGTTCGCAGATGAACTACACGACATGTCGTAACTGCTGCATAGTTTTGTTATTCTAGATGGAATTCTTTCAATGTTTGTAAATCTATGTAGTTCTTCTGTCGAATAATGCCAAGGCAAATTTAGCATCATTTTCAATATTTTGTTTTGCATTCTTTGTAATTTTAAAATATGACTCTTTGCACATTTTCCCCAGGCAGGTGAACTTTTGATGTTGATCTAGATGAGGTTTACACATTCCTTGGTATACTTATCATTAGTATCACCATATTTTGGGAAACGCGCGAAGATTACCATAATGACCTAGTTGTCGAGGCAATGCGCAAAAATAAATTTGAAGACATTTTCTCAAATTTATATTTCGTAGATCCAAACACTTAATACTCTCCAACAGATAAAATGAAAAAAGTAAGAGAAATGATGAGAGAGAAACGATTAAATATACATATATTTCTAATACATAAGTATTTTACGCGTATATCATTTAACAGGTAAGGCCATTGATTGAACACCTAAATAAGAAGTTCTTAACTTATTGCCCAATGGAAAATAATATACGAGTATCAGTCGATGAATCAATGATTCCATATTTCGGCAAGCATAGTTGCAAGCAATTTATACGAAACAAGCCTGTCCGATTCGGTTATAAGGCTTGGGTTGCTGCATTGAAATATGGATACTGTCTACTACAGTTCCAAGTATATCAAGGAAAAAGCCAAGATCGAGATCTTTCTTTGGGTTTGGGCGAGTCGGTGGTTCTTGATTTTAGCAGAACAATGGCAAAGGAATTTCTTTCATCTAAGTTTGCATTTTTCTTCGACAACTTTTTTTCAAGCCCCGACTTGCTTGCTAAATTATCTTCCATGGACTTCGGTGGAACAGGGACTCTACGTGAAAACCGGGGCAAAAATATATCTTTTGAAGAAAAAAAACAGTTTTTAAAAAGAGGCTATTTTGATACCTGTTGCCACAAAAGAAACTGCAAAATTTTGACTCGATGGCGAGATAAGAAAATTGTCACAATGATTTCCAATGTCTATGGCACCAATCCCATTAGAAATGTTAAGACATTTTCATTTGCAGACAGAAGAAAAATAGATATACCTTAGCCAAATGTCAAATACCAATACAACTCTCATATGGGAGGGGTAGATTTGCTTGATGAGCATGTTTCTAATTACCGGATTGTGTTTCGAGGAAAAAAGTGGTATACCATCCATCGTTATGTGGATGTTCGATGTAGCCGTTGTCAACTCATGGTCGTTAAGTAAGAGCTGTGGGAAATCCGTAGATCAATTAGAGTTCAGAAAGCAACTGGCAATCGGTTTACTAAAAAAATATGATTCTTCACCAACACGAAGTGGGAGGCCGAAAATTCAGGGCCCTCATCACGTAAGGCTGACGATCTCGTTTTCGACATCGACTTCGATAGCAATGCTTCACGTAACACTCGCGTCTGAATGATATCGTTACGACGATTCAATATTTACTTCACATAACTCACAAAACGTCAAAACACTGTCGTCGAGACGATAGCATTTGCGCGATAGCTAATGAGGTATCGCCTTACATATTTTGTACACCATTAAAGCACTTTTATGGTTTTTAAAGTAAACAATCGGCTTTAGATCTTTTCTTTATATGCTGCAGATTGTTATTAATGCTATTTATTATAAATAAGAAACTCTATTTCAACAAATATATGTATCCGGTGATGTCTTCAGTGAGTAAGCGAAGACATTAAAAAAGTTTCGGACATGAAACAAATTTGCCACCCCGAAAACATTCGTACTACTTCGCTAACAAGGGATATTAAAGAATAGAATATTAATAAATATTTTTGACAAAAAAAAAACAGAAGCTATAAACAAATCTCAGCTGTCAGTTTTCTTCGTTTCTGACGTTTCTCACAATTAGATGTTGTTTTCAGTGTTTCTCAAACTGTAGCCAAACGAGAGCGATGGACGACACGAGAACGATTGTGTTTCGTGAATCAAACTATTGACGATAGCGTTCAGTGCAATCGCATGGACGAAAATCGTCCGCAAAGTTACGTGATGAGGGCCCAGGGCATCAACGAAATTCATTGTGGGCAGCATATCATTGTAACCGGAGGTAAATATGAAAAGGTAGTGCAGCAAATAAATATTCAAAAATATCTTTTCCTTATAGGTCTGAAACGAAAACGTTGCCGACTATGCAAAACACACACAAACAAAATATGCGGTCACTGCAAATAGCACTCCATGACAAATGTATTGCGGAACACCACTGCCACAATTATGAAAAGACTTGTGCTATAAGAAATTTATTTACTATCGTTTCGTGGTCAGAAATAAAATTAAATATAAAAAATATATATTTTTTTATGCCGCTATATGCCCACTGGTGCGTTAACGCACCATTCTTAAGACCGCGATATCCAATACTACTAAAATAAAAAATATTTTTCTTCGCAATCGATTAATATAATCTGGGCATATATGGGTTAAAACAAGTGTTGAAGTTGGCGTAAAATTGTATGTCCCCTCAAATTCGCACAGCCAAAAACCGATTCATTAACCATAACAACAACCTACTTACCACAACTTTAACCCGGTATCTGGTATTCTGGTGCCTCCACAGTTTCAAGTAAAAACGCATCAACACATTATTTTTATTTGAAATAGTTTTATTAATTTTTTTGTTTATTTATTTTTTTCTGTTTTCGTTTTGAAATATTTTTGTTGTTTGTATTTGCAAAACAACATTTATTTATTTCTTATTTTTTTACAATTAGATTTTGTTTTCCATATATAAATCACTGTCAAGAAAATTGGTTTCTTAAAATTTATTTATATAAGGCGCGTCTTATTGGTAAGTGTATAGCCAGCTCAGCAATAATTTACACGGTTAACAACAACAAACCAAAAGTAAAGATGAATAGGTTAGCACAAGAGTGCACATAAAAAATGAAGGTAAATGTTTGGAATGTCTGAAATGAAATGACAGACAAGATTTTCAATGTCTAAGCAAAGGGAAGGAAATTAAATAAATTTACTACCCCGCAACTATCCGCACTATTTGCTCACGGCGGATAAATAGTAGAAAGAAAAATTGATTTGGAAAATAAAAATAATAATATAAATTGTACGGCAATAATAAATTCAAGACATGCATGAATAAACGTTTAAAACACACATTTTAATTTCACCGATCCGCTGTTTCACAAAGGAGTGAAAACAACGCCATCTATAGTTGAGCATTGTGTATGATTGAATATGTTTTCCAAATTTTACATTTAAATTAAAGGCGGTTATAAAAGTGAACATATTGTTTTATTTGAACTTCCATTTCTGAGCTTGACACAAGTTACCAATGAAACGTGTCTAAAGTATATTTATATATTTTAAACATTATTTTTCATTTCTTTTTGAATTAACCTAAAAATTTAATTTATTACTTTAATTACATTACTCTCAGTTTATTCAATAGTCAATAGGTAATTACTTATATCTAAATTCATTTTGTTTAGAGTTTAAATAAAATTAGTCATAACTCTTCATTCAAATTGTGTTCGCTATATGCAATGCATTTAAAATTACAATATTTTTTTTTATTTAGAGAAATGTTTCACGTTTTTGTTTGTTTTTACAATTAAAAAAAAATTTAAATTGGTTTTTTCTATTAATTATTTTTTTAAATTTTGGATTTTATATGTACATTTGAAGTTAAATTTACTAAATTCTATTTATATATAAACATCATAAGTTATGGCAATAGTTGCAATCAATTGCCATGAGGCTTTGACTTGTTATTTTCCAAATTATATTGTTTCTTGGTAATATTTGGTTTTGTTAGTGTTTGCAACAATAGTATTAATTCATTTTGTATTGCACTAAGATTTTATTGACTTTTTGAGAGATAATATTTAGTTGTACTAAAAACCAGACCTATTAACATAATATTTACAGGATGTTCATTTGATGTGGAGTTTTTATTATTAAGAAACTTTACAATCAGATTGCTAAAGTTAAATTGCCTTATTATAAGGAAGGAACATTTAAATCGTCGTATCATCAATAAATTTGGTTTTAGATTTAATGTAGTGGGTTAAGTTTTGTATATTCCAAATGTTTGTTTAGAAAAAGCCTTAATATAATTAATCAAATATGAGGGATTATTGCTTTAAAATGTCTTGCTAAAAATATATATCATTTAATGTCTGTACCCAAAGTAGACGCTAACAATTTAAAAGTTAAAACAAAAGATCGCTAATAATTTCCAAGTTCAAAGGAAGTGTTACAAAACGAGGGAGAGCAAAAACTTTGCGGAGCGAAATCGTACACTTAGCTTTATTTTCATGTCATGTGGATGTGACGAGGGTTCAACTTGTACCAAATAAACGTGTACATCTAGTACACCAGCTCATTAGAGCTGTGTTTTATGAATGAAAACATCAGCAGAAGAGAACAGAGCAGCACAAGTGAGTGGAAAATGTCAGACCAAGTTAGAAAAGATAAGTACTTCCAGTCTCATGGTTTCCCCGGTGTGCCGTGAAATAATGCCAAGAAAAAATGAATTTTTGATATCAGTCGAAATATGGAATACTAAAAATGAATTCACTCGATTTGTATTTCGATTTTGATTTCATTTCGCACGATTTCTGTTCGTACACTCGTCTATTTATAGACAAACCTACATTTTTGTGGATGGAAATAAAAGTATCAGTTTTCTGAAAATGTCAGTATCCTTCGATACATTTCAAGAAATGTTTCGTTCAGTTAATTTTTTGGGGGCTTTTTTGACTAAAATTTCGTTTGTAAATATATACATTGTATTTCAAATTATTGCACACAATTTAAAACACATTATTTAATTGACTGAGATTTTAAATCCCACACCGTGTATTCTTATTATAATATTAAACACATTAAATGCATTCCTCTAATACGCGCTGTCGCTTATTAGATTTTGGACTATTGTTTATTCATACTATCGAATATTATTTAGGTAGGTTATATTGAAATTAGGGACGGGGCCCCTCGCATTGATTCGCAAAGTGCTTAAAAAACTTTTATTTTAATTAAATTTAATATTTAAAAAACTAATTGAAAAATGCCGACCGTATCCAAAATGATGAATTTCACATCCTTATTTTCACCAAAAACAAATAAGTTCAACCTCAAGCCAATACTGTGCAATGCAAAGAATATTTCCTTAGTCGTACCACAAGAATGTGGAATACTCTTCCCTGGTATACGTTCCCTGACAATTATATGTCAGGAAATACGTCTATTAAGTATGTACACACACATTTGAAGCTTGAACAAATAACATAGAAATAAAAGAGCGTGGGAAATAATGTGCAATAAAACCGTTGTTAGTCAACTCAATTTATGCGTTAAATGAGTGCAAACTAAGAAACACAAGCAGTTAAAGAATGTTAATATGATACGCATTACATAAATAAAAGTTTGGGTGAATTGTAAAAAAGGGTCTACATGATTTTTTATACAACATTTAAATGATTTTTTTAAAAAAAAAAGTTTTTGTAAAAAAGACGGCTTTAAAAGTGGGCATGACAGAAAACTTTATATAATGGAATTGTTAAAAACGGCTTTATCTACATAATTTGCGAAGGATAGGACTTTCATTAACAATGATTTCTTCAATAAAACATGTTTTTTAAATATTGGGTGGCGCAGGAATAGTGCTACAAAAACAAAACGTAATAACTTTTTTTCTGTGTGAGTAATCGGCTTATTTTTTTTTATTTGGCAGGTTACTATTTAGGTTTATTAAAATGATTGCTTGGCATACCGAAAAGAGGATTTGGATAGTGCAGCGGTACCATACTTTGCAGTCCTTCATTTCCACCCAAAGGGAATTTAGGCGGGAGTTTGGCGGCACTCCCCCGAAAAGATATACCATTATTAGGCTGGTAAACATATTTGCCGAATCTGGAAGCATCGCACGAAGACCGTACCATCGAGATCCCTATGTTCGGGTTCAAGACACAATCGCGGGTGTGGCATCGTCAATGCAGGCAAATCCAAGTGTTTCGACTCTAAAATTATCGGCGCAAATTGGAATTAGCAGACGGTCATTACAACTGATGAGTGATGAGTCATAATGCCTTAAACTTGTTGCCGTAGAAAGTCCGAATTGCAAGCAAGTTAAACCCTCTGTATTTGCCTTTTCGCCTCGAATTTTGCCAAAAAATAATTGAAATGACCAAAGAAGACAACAACTAGATAAATTGCTTGTTTATGTCTGATGAGGCCCATTTTGATCTAAACCGTAATGTAAATAACGTAAATTGCCGTATATGGAGTGAATCTAATCCAAAAATACTCCATGAGACGGCACTGCACCCAGAACGAGTCACTGTGTGGTGCGCAGTTTTATCAAGATGCATTGTGGGGCCATATTTCTTTGAAGAAAACGGTGTAACAGTTACCGTTACCATCAATGGGGACCGTTATTTAAAGATATTGAATACGTTTTTTTTACCCAGAACTGCGCCGAAGAAGTATCCGTATCAACAGCATTTTCTTCCAGCAAGATGGACCAACTGTAGACATAGCCAGACCGGTTATTCCGGAACTCCAACGAAAATTTCCAAACAAATTAATATCCATAAACTCAACATTACGCTGGCCCCCAAGTTACCTGACATGACTGCACGAGACTTTTTTATGGGGTTATGTCAACCGAGAGGTGTACAAAATGAAACCAAGGAATTTGTCTGAATTTGAAGCAGTCCATTAAAACAATAATTGAGGCGATCCCGACTTCAACCCTTCAGGCCGCAATGAATAATTTTCTGATCAGGTGTCGCATATGCGTGAATGAGCATGGAGGTAATTTACGGTCTATCATCTTCAAAATTGAATTTTCTATATAATAAAAAATAAATAAATCAGAAACAATGATAACAGTGTAGAACTTTTTAAAGAGTGGTAATCGCAACACAAACATCTTCGAATTTTACAGCTTAAAACTGCCAAGTAGATTCGGCAACTTGGCGGATTTCAGAAATATTTACACATGAGCATTAAGGGTTCTAGAGAGTAAACATTCCAAATTTTAGCTTCTTAGCTTTGATTTTTCTATTAAAAATCTTTAAATACGAGCATTAAGGGACTCTAAAGACAAAACATTCCAAATTTCAGCTTTCCACCTCAAATTTCGATTTTTTCGATACATTAGTTTTTTAGGAATTGTGGACGTGTAGTGGGCGAATTTTAAAAATTCTTACAATTGATTATTTTGGTCTGAACAGTGGAACAAAACTGTAGATGTTACTTGGCCCCGGCGGGAACTGAACCGGTGACTTTTTCATGAAAACAAGTACGTAATATCTGGGTTAGGTTAGGTTTAGATGGGTGTCGACAGAAGCCGACACACTTAGACCAATTTAGGTCCATTGTGATACCACGTATATTATCTACCTCAACTCTGTAGATGGAACTGGCCAACGACACTCGGTTGTTTTCAAACGGTCCTCCATCTACGTACTAACCGCGCCCAACGTCGTTTAATTACGGTGATCTGACGATCTAGGTATTATGAAATTCATTTCACGTTAACTGGGTCAGTAATTGTTGAGATTACTGCGGACAGTTTTCTTAAATCTCGTGCTTATAAACTGTGTTTTTTAAGCCAGGACCTACTAACTTTGATTTTGAACAAAACTCATGAAATTTCATTTAATATCAATCGAACGAATACATTTTGCAATTAGTTTTTAAGCACGGGCCTATGCCCACCACGACTAGTTTACTTTTCAAGCATTTGTTACCGTATGTCTATTTCTAACATCATTTACTACTGAAAATAGTCGCTCAGTATCAGCATTGGAATGTGACAAAATCTAAACTTTCCATGCCAAATTACATTGATTTTGAAAAATTCTTTCGATTGTTTTATGTTTCTATATATCATTAACGGTTTTCCAAAATTGTTGTACAACCAAATTTAACATATCCGATTTATCCTTTTCTATGAAATTAATTGGCAATTTTTTCCATTCCAAGGCAAAAAGTTGTTTCGTCGAATTTAAAAAAAAAATACATAGATTCGTTAGTCTTATCATTTTTTTGCGTTTTCAAACAGAGAGCAAAATTTTTGCATCAAAATTGCATCTCATCATATCACATTGAAGTGGCATTTTGTTTATATCTTGAGCAGCCGATAGCATAGCATACATATTCTCTCTTTACCACTGCCTGCATTTTTGGACAATAAATGAAATAAGGTATCTATGGACTGAAAAAGTTGGACCTAGCGTTGCGAAAATCTTTATAATATGTAAATTGCAATGATGAAAAAAGTCTCTTACATAGTTAAATTTCCCTTTATCTCTCGGACATAATAAGAAATCGCAGAAGATCCCTCAAAAAAGGAATAAATCTCTTCAAATGATATCACTGATTCCCTAAAGAGAATAATCAATAATCACAAGATCTTGGAGAGAAATTTACAGGTCTATTGCTCGAAATTATTCGTTTACCGAATGTATCCTACAATAAGTTGATTGTATCGTTTGCTGTGTGCCACGTAGCGCCATTGTGCTGGAACCAGATTTCTTCCGCATTCATACCATTCAATCGGGAAACGAAAAATTCATCAATAATTTTCTTTTTAAATTGGTAAGACGACTCCACCAGCCCACAGACCGCACCAAACTGTGCATTTTTCGGGATGTAAGAGCGTTTCGATAATATCATGAAGATTACCATCGCTCCAAATGCGACAATTTCACTCACTGAATACAATTTTTCGATAAAACAGCGGATGCCAGTGTATTTTGTGCGCACAGAACCATAATATTGCAACCAATTTTCTTAAATTTGGTACCGTTGTTGAAGTATGTATGATATCACGATAAAATTGTAAAGACTACTGAACAAAAATGATACTTACAGTTGACAATCTGTCAAATAGTTAAAAGATCCATTTGAAAAAGTAATGATAATGATAAAACTATATTTGCTGTTTTTCTACTTGAGCTAAAAAAAAATCGGTCTTATTTCGAATGTACATTATAAATTATAAATATAATAAAGAACATGGAGTAAATGAGTATTAAACCGTTAGTATCATTATTTAAATCATTCTGAAATTTGGACGAATTTTTCGTTTAATTTAATTAAAAAAACTCCATTTTTCTTAATTATTTTCTAAGTCACCTGACGGCTTTTAGGTTGAAATTCATGGCAATAAAGACGGTAGGATAATGTTTGTGTATTTTGTAACTTTTCGCATTGTGAACTTTTGTACTTTTTATCCAATACCCCTTTAACAAAAAATAAGTACAGGCGAGGTTTTTTAAAAGCAAGGGTTTAAGTGACTGAAATGGTAACGAAACCTCGTCGGTGGGAATGCTGCGATGATTTTTCGTAAATTTTTTGAAGAAAACTGTTATGGAGATGCTCCAGGTTCCATTGTTGTTTGCTAACCCTTCGTCTGATTTTTAATTAATTTTATTGTTTTATCGAAACACAAAAAAACAATTAAATGAACAAATATAGGACATAAATAATATAACTCTTGTGTTTGTGACTGTTCTTTTACATAGTACCTACACACATACAATTTTTATTTTTAAAAAACATCACCAACTATGTATTAATAATTATTTTCGAATGCATTTTTATTTTTTATCAAAAAACTGTAGCTACAATAACAAATAAAAACCAAAGGATAAATACGTTCAATCAAAATAAAAAACATACATTATTGGCATTCAGTTGTTTAATACCTTTATAGCTCATTTAAAAGCGATTCAGTTCCGGTAATATGTACAAGTATGAGTATGATGTGATGTCCTTGTTCATGTTATTCGCCTGAGCAGAAAGAAGGCGTGCCCGGGCGCAGTTAATTGAATTCAAACCCAAACCCAGCCACATACGCGTCGGCGTTGATTCGTGTCGTTCGTAACAAAATAACTATGAAAATGGAACGTGTCCTGAACCGCTATGCCAGCGGTGTATCTGTTATTTTTTCTGTGTAATTCATTTTAATAATACATATTTTCATTGTGTTCCCTGTGAAAACATCAACTGAAGGTGGACGAGCGAGGAAAACAACTGGACGAGACGGGAACGGGAATAAATTTAAATATAATTAAACGCAACTCTCCTGCTGAGAGTACATTAATGGCGTTCGCACAGTAACTATTTCCCGGGAGTATGATTTGCCCATACCCGGCACGACGGCAGCTGTTGGGCTGCCAATTGGTGCCGTAACACCGGTTGTATTAGCCAGCGCCTGCTGCTGCTGTTTCATAGTCATTTGAGCGGGCGTTGGTGATGCACATCCACCCATGCCCGCCGTCGCCGTGTGACCCATCGTCAGCGCAGCATGTTGTTGGTTGTGATGGTGGTGCGGAAGTGTATGGTATCCACCAGGATGCTGGGGCATCGCGTATATGGCCACTGTTCCGGGTGACACTGTTGACGGTGTGCCCTGTGATACGGGCGATGATATGCAGGGCGGGAAGGGCGACGTCGACGCAGAGCCACCGTGCGTCTTATAGTGGTCTATTTGGGCGTATATCGTTGGTTCATCAAAGTAGTCGTAAGCAGGTGGTGGCGCCACCATTTTTGTGCGATTCAGGGTATTAGTGGTGAGATTCGTGGGAGGACAGTTGGGTAACAGTTTCTTGGTACTGCTGCCACTACTGCCACTGAGAAGCATACTACTGCAATCCACTGATATAGATTTTTTTGGTGGACCAGCGAGGGCGAGCTCAGCATAATGTAGTTCATCATCCTGTAAAAAAAACGAAAGGATAATCAAATATCCGTCATGACAGTGGTTTAGTTGACCTACATTTGTAGATTGATACAATCCTCGGTCGTCCGGTGGATTACACGTGATTTCCGCTTCGCTGGTTGTAGACAAATGTCCCGATGGCGTTTGTGTTGCTGATTTCTGTTTGTATTCACCATCGGCTAAAATAGATCAGCAAAAAGACACAGACAAAAAAAAATAATATATTAGTTGGGTAGCTAGATGTTGTTTTTGCGCTGTTGAAAATGTCAGCTGCAATTTATCCTAGAAAAGATATCACAAAGTTTCCTTGCATTTCATATTTACCTTCATTGTACGGCACAACGTCTGGATTCTTCTCATCGTACATCTCCTCCGAGTGGCTTAGGGGCAGAGCGATTTTATCTTTAATTTGTAAATTGCCTGGACGTGAGAATTTCTGATTTTGATGTTGATACTTCTGTTGCTGTTTGTGTGAGCGTAGTTTCAATGCGGCAATTGTACCAATTCCAATGCAGACAAGTGCAACCAGGACGCCGACAAAGATGCCAACTGAAAGGATTGGTGTTAGCTCAAAGTTTGCCTGAGAGCCCTTGAATGAGGTGAGTGCAACTGAAAAAATAATTTGCAAGAAGAAACTTTTAGGTGTGACTTTCCATTCCAGGGTTCAGTTCAGATGCAGAATAAAAATTCTATAAACGAGATATGATGGTTATGTGATAAATGGGGGATTGATGTCATAAGATAGTTATAGATGTTAAAACTATAAGCTTGCCAGTGGCATCTCAATTGCATACCTATGTGTGGCAGTTGTTGGAGAAGATCACATCGTGATAAAATAAATACAAAATACGTTTTCTCTTCAAAAAGACTTTCTAACTATACTCCAAAAATAAAATAGGTGCATTGGAGGGGGGTGCGAGAATGGTTAACATCAAAATGAACAATTTCCCTATATATTTGGAATTGTTTTATCCAGATGCCTGGAAAAGTATTTTATTTTGAGGAAAATTCAATAAATGCTATTGAAACCAAATTTAGGAATTTGAAATACACAAAGGCCAAACCGCCTGCAACCAGTTTAAAAAAAGGGAATCGAAAATTGTAACACATATGAATAAATCGGACATTTTCAGAAACAGCATTGAGCAAACAAGTTGAAACAACAGCATCGAGGGCGCAATAAATTTTGCGTTAATTATCCTTCGTTATAGTCACCAAGTGGTGAATATAAAATAACTAACTTCATCGGGCAATATTTTTTCACACCAATTAATCGATAGGGCTACCCGAAAAAAAGCCAACGTACAGCTGGTGTCTAAGCCAGATCACTTCCTGTGCGTTTTTGGACCACCACCATCGAGTTACATGTAAAAACTTCTCACATATTAAAGACGACGACGAGATAAAACGAAAATATCTTAAATCAAATCTATCTTCTTCTTCCTCCTTAAAGGGTAAACTATGATCAGGATTAAAGGAATGATAGCTCTCGCACTTTACTGCAACCACTCTGGTCTGACTGTGCAGTTGGCCGGTTTGTCATCAATGAATATTGGCAGGCCTACCGGATTCGGATCACTTCATAACTGAGTCCAATCAAGTGCTGGTGTTATTGCATTTCTAACATCCAGGAGTTTTCAGGCCTCTCTGAAAACGTTTGATACAATTTCGATCACGCCGGTGATCTCCAGTCGTGTCAACCCACGCACACTTGCTTCCCACTTAAGCAGTATAATCTTTAAAGGGGAGATTACTGAAATTTCGCCGAACAAAAAAATGGAGGGGGGGACGTTTATCACCCCATTTCAAGTTATACCCCATCAAATTGGGTGACCCCTAATTTGGAGATGTAACAACTTTAAACGCTATAACTTCTAAACTATTATAGGCACCATAGGTATTTTGTACATTTTGAAAAGACGATTTAGTAGCGCGTTCTTTGGGTACATCTGTGCACCCACAAAAAAGTGAAGCCATAACTTTTTTGTAACTGCACATTAGGGTGGTCCTTATTGCTAAGAAAAAAAAAATGTTCTTTAATTTCGCGGGGCGCCACGTAGTTTGATTATATACCATAAGAAACTATTTCAGTATTTTTTTGGAATTTTTTAAATGACATTTAGGGGTCGCTACCAAGGTTTGAATTTAAAAAAAAAAACTCAAAATCTGTATTTTTTTTTATACTCAGGACATAAAACATATTACAAAATCTTCACCGATGGATGACAATGTTGATTTTCTTAATTCGGATAATAATTGACCGATAAGCCAAACCTTACTTTGATTTCTAGTAGCTTTACTGAGTCCGCTACTTTTAGACGCCATTGCAACACGTTGAAACACGTTACTATGACTTTTACAAACAAAACGCGTGCGCTCTCGTAAATGACTTATTAGAACTGAAGTGCGGGCGGGCTAAATCTCAACGCATCGGTACAGAAGAGGGGTGGACGCGAGGGATTTTTGTAAAAATTTTGACAGCTGGTAGCGACCTCTAAATCTTAACAAAATAAAAACAAAAAAAACGTATTTCATATTTAGAGGTACTCGTATATAATCAAATGGGAAAGTGCCCTGGGGATAATTCAAAAGTCGAAAAAGGCCACCCTACTGCACATATGTTAAACTCAAAATTATTAAAATTTGTTGTGCCACATTTTTACTTAAAATGTATTTTTCTCAAAATGTTTGCTTAATAAATTTTTTTTATGAGTTTTTAATGCTTGAAAAGTTTCATAAAAATTATGTTAAGCACACATTATTACGTACGATCAACAGAAGTTGGAATAAATGCGATTTATTATCAGACAAACATGGTCAAAAAGACTTTTACCTACTGAATTACTCTTAAAATCCCCAAATCGCAGAATACCATGTAACGTTAAGCGCCTTGTTGATTCCAAAACTATTTACACATTTATTAAACGCAAATTTGGCAACCGTAAGAAACCCCTTAGACAAATGATGCTTAAACAGAAATGGGGAACTTTTAATAGAATAGAACGGGGTCTCGAAGGGTGATGCTAGGGGTGACGCCAAATTTTTATCCGATCAAGGTAGTTCAGTTATAGATTACTGTATAAAGGTAATTGGCTCAATGTTGTTAGTGATTTTGTCGAAGCTCATGCAAACTGCTCAGCCCTGCCTATTATTTTTTTCAGTTGTAATGAAACCGGCAAGCATTTCAATATTTTTTTTTTAATGAAAAGGAAGGGCAAATGAAAGAGCACTCAAAACCGGTAACAGCCCATCAGTGTACTAACAGGCAGAAATCCTCTCTTTGGCGTAGAGGTTTGAGAAACAAAGTTTTATTCATTAATGGATGGCGTATGTTGTTGTTCCCCATGGTGATTGAACCTGCACCGCACGGGCTACAAGTCAACACACTACACTCTATACCATCGCCACCTCCCTTAGCGCTCCGGGTAGTTTGGAATGGACAAATAATTAGATGGGTTGAGAGGAATGCTGTTCGCTCTAGAAACAATCTAAGTAAACTGGCATCCGCATTGCCAAATCTAGATTTCTGCACTACAGACGAAGCTTCAAACGCTATCTATCTAGCAGTTAGGCAAGCCAGAGTTCCAAGCTAACAATCAAATCATTAAATGTCTTCTTTCTAGGCGACTTAGAGCCAAACTTTTCAATTGCTTGAAGTTGCTTAGAACAACAAACAAAGAGGGTTTACAATAATATACCTCCATACAAATAAGATGTTTAAACAAATTTGTTTGAGCAAAAAATCAGTCTACTTCAAAAGCGTCGCCAACAAGTTGTTGTTATGTAAGGACTCTAAGTCTGTTTGGGCCAATGTTCGTATCTTAGGTGAGTGTAAAAATAAGTACCTTCGTTAATTAGCGTTGAAACTCTTGTCACGTTTTTTGAAGAACTGTTATTAGGGGCCCCAATCAGAAAAGCATTTGTTTTGCCCCTCCGGATATCATATAGCAGATCTCGAATTTAGAATAGAATTCTCGGAGTTGTTAGCCTGTCTCAAAATAATGAAACCGAATAAATTCTGTAAATCGTAGATCTCTGTTATTTAAACTGCCACCACAAGGTCGACAAAGTATTTGAGAATTTACGATTTTTATTTGTGAAATACGTCTGCATCTATGCAAAATGGTAATAACAGATCAAAGGAATTCGTCACAAGTTCTGGTGTTGCATACTAAGCCCAGTTCTTTTTTCATTGTATAATGATGATATGAGTCAGAGTTTACCAGGTAGTATTGGCTATGGTGATGTGGAAGTTGAAGTGCTACTTTATGCTGATGATTTGGTAATTCTTTCTTAAAGTCCATAAACATTATAACTTCAAAAAAATAATAATACGTAATTTGTAACATACAAAAAAAAACATTTTAATAATGTATGTACGTACATAGTTTTTCGCTTTTTGCAACAATCAGCAATTAAAAGACGACATAATATGACCCGACTGCCCGATGCCTTTTAGTTTATTAATTCATTTCCTAAATTATTTCAATAAATAAATAATATAAATAAATAAGCTAAAGGAATATTGTGACAAATGGGATCTTAAGATAAATACCACAACATCCACGATAATGGTGTTTAGAAAACAAAATGATGTGTTCAGGAGCGAGGGTTCATAGAACCTAAATGGCAATAATAATGAAGTAGTTAACGAACTTAACTAACTTAGCTTTCTGCTTACTTATGATATGAACATTAATCCACATATAAGGGAAAAAAACTGCTGCAGCGAAAGTAGCAATTAAAACCCTTTGGTCTAAGTTCTTTTCAAGAAGCTACGTCAATCCTGCTTCTAAGTTTAAAGTGTTCGATGCTTAAATCAACATCTGTTTTTGCTATGCATATAAAGTGAATGCCATCCAATGATACTTCTTTAAACGCGTATTTAAACTACTTGCTAATACACTGAGTTATGCCATCTATGTGGAGTCCGGATTTTTCTATATCTACCTAAAGCTAGTACAGACTTATTAATTAAAGTGTTCCGTAGACCCATATCCTATATCCAAACACAATTTTTGTGCCCCTCTCTGGTGCGTAATCACCTTTTAGGGAATGGTATATTATAGCCTTTGAATATGTCGAGAACCAATGCGGATGAATGGAAGCAATTACTTTACGACTGTGTGTCTGCTATTGACAATGGGTTGTAATAGCCTTGAGAGCATTATCAGTGAGGTTAGTTTTGAAGCAACTCATTTATCCTTAGGCTTGGACAATTATTTCAACAGTAGTAAACAATATAAATGCTGAGATGAGTCTTATCTTTAACATTCGCATCGAAATGCCAGAGCTTAGCATAGGTCTAACATAAACCCTATCTGCGCCTTTTGTAATCTCAACCAACGCAACGGGAAGATGTTCTGCAATTCTTGGCGGTACGCTTGATACTCCAATGACTCCGAAGACTGTATTTTGCCAGGAGCTTTCTAACATATGATGAGTGTCTGCGGTTATTGAATGCAGGCGGCGCACAGTGTGCTATTTTACACATCTAGCGGAATTTTATGCAAAATTCAAGGTCGCCCAAATGATAAGTTTTTGGTATGATATGAAAGGTAGAACATCAGACAATAACGTGATAAAAATAAAAAAAAAACGGTATTTACCGTTCTCTGACATCACAAACAGAAGCTTAACTTGAGCAAAATTCTTTTTTTATAGTTAGTTGGATTTTTCGCGTCCAATTGCCCCTTCCGTGTTTATTGAAATAAGCAGTTAGTACACGAATTTTTTTTTTTATTATTTTTTGGTCAATTCTAGTTTTGACGGTAAGTAATAATTTTTTGTGAATTTAAAAAGGTGAAGAAATCTTCGTTTTGTTTGGAGGCCTTACGCCTAGATTTTTTTTGTGTCTTGTGACTTTGTGAAGCGTTTTAAAAATGTATCCACATGTATCCCTCGTGTAATAGTGCTTAACATTTTCTCCTATGTTTTATTTGTCAGAATCCATTTACTGTTTTTGCTCTTTGCACCCCATACAATTTTGTTTGTTTTGCATAGGCCTATAGTACAAGGTGGCGCAAAAGTAATCCTCCTATCAGAAAATGCTATAAATTTTGCGATTGGCCCCTAATGTCAGTTCTGTTTTGACATTTGTGTAGTAAACACATGCGAAATACACGTTAATAAACAATGTTACGCTACACTGCTCCAGAACGCGGAATATTGGTGACTATTTATTTGAGCAATAATCGGTCGGTGACTTTGGCACAACGTGAATTTCGTCGCAGATTTCCTACCCGTCCAACGCCTACTTTTGAAATACTGCGACGTTTAGCCGCTCGCCTCGAAGAGACTGGCACAACACGAGATGCTGCCAGGCGTGGCAGACCCCGGAGTAGCCGTTCTGCAGAGAATATTGCTGCTGTAGCCGAAGATGTCATGGAAGCGCCGTCGATATCGACCAGACGACGTGCCCCGCAAATGGGTATCAGTCCACAGTCTTTACAGCGAATTTTGGTACAAGATTTGAAGATGTTTCCGTACAAAATCCAGACGGTGCATCAGCTGTTAGCTGCTGACCGCCAATCGCGTCTAACATACGCTCAAGCCATACTTAATCACCACCAAGAGGAAGATGATTTTTCATCAAAAATAATCATGAGTGATGAGGCCCATTTCCATCTTAGCGGGTACGTAAATAAGCAAAATTTACGCTTCTGGGGCACTGAAAATCCGCGTGTAACCCACGAAGAGCCATTACACCCGCTCAAAGTCACTGTATGGTGTGCTGTTTTCGCTGGAGGAGTCATCGGACCTTTTTTCTTCGAAGACGTCGCGGGCCAAACGGTTACTGTGAATGGTGAGCGCTACAGAGCAATGATCAACGAGTTCTTTTTGCCGCAACTTGATGAATTTGGATTGGAAAACATGTGGTTCCAACAGGACGGTGCAACGGCACACACTGCACGTGCCACAACCGATATGCTGAAGGATGCATTTCCCGGGCGCGTAATCTCCCGTTTTGGCGATTTGCACTGGCCAGCAAGATCGCCTGATTTGACCGCTCCAGAGTTCTTTTTGTGGGGCTTTTTGAAGTCGCGGGTTTATGTCAACAAAATAAGACCAAATAAAAATAATCCACAAGAAGAATCAAAGTTTTTATTTTTTTTTTAAATTACAGCCAAAAAACATCGGAAGGTTATTTTTGCGCCACCTTGAACAATGAAAAATGAAGTAATTTTTGATATTTGGAAAAACTCCAAGAAAGAGTACCGTGATAAGGATATTTCGGTTTTTTTGCTGGAAAGCTTTGGTCTTGTGGACATGGACAGTGTTCCTAATTTATGTAAGTTCTCTCAATTGCGAAATTTCAGCAAAGTGGGAACGTGGTGCGCGAGATCTGAAAAGATTCCGGAAGGACAATGAAAAATGGTTGAATGAGGAGATTAAGTTGCCGGATGAGTTCTACAATCAAGTTCCAACAACAAGTAGACACCGAATCGTGGACGACCTTCAAATTCGTTCGGCGAATGTGTACCCAAAGTGCAAAAACGAAAAATAAATGATCGAGTAAGCACTAGAACGCCAAGCGAAATTGCTGTTGCGGCAGAAGTGACTTTTCGATCAGCTGGTAAAAGGGATGCAGCAAATCTGGTTAAAGAGCTTGTTCTCAGTTCTCCTGCAAGGGCTACAAACCTAAAAAAGGCTAGGTTAACTTAGCATGAGCCAAATAAAATCATCTCTCCAGAGGAAGCGCTTTTGCTGATGGTTAACATAAAATTAAGTACTTTTTAGTACAAAAATATGCGTCAGCAGCTTAAAACAATTAATGCAAATGTATACCCGGCTTATTATTTAGTGCAACAGGCAAAGAAAGAATGCTACCCTAAAGAAGAAGCATTTAATGTGAGTGATGTTTTTGCTGAAGTAAGATTGCAAGCTTTGCTAGATATAACAATAAAGCGCATTATCAAAGCTCAAAACCACCTATCTGAACATCTAACATTATTAGGTTCAAATGTTTTATCCTTGCGTCTTATATCCATGTGGGGTTGTGATGGTAGCTAAGCACAAAGTCGGTATAAGATTTGCATAGCTGATGCAGAATGCAGTGACGAAGAAGAAAACAAGGAACTCATTATCAGCGAACAGCATCATATGCAAGCTCAAATAAATACACTAATTCCAAATAACCTAGTTCTAAACGACAACCAAGTGGACTGCATGCACGAACTTATTTTTACAATGTTAGACGGAAAGGTGTGTAGTGCCTCGTCACAATATGATTCCTCTCAAAAATGCTACATTCATGGCGCAACTCCCAAGGAAATAAACAGCGAGAGAAGTGTCATAAAAAACCGGATGAACAAATGTCCAACTTTTGTGTTTATCACATATTTCTTATAAGTTAGAAATAAAAAGTGGCAAGCAAGATCGCAAGAAGAAAAAGATTTTTTTGCAAACAGGAAAAAGTTTATGCAATCCAAATTTCGGGAAAAATTGAGACTTTTAGTAGACATGCCCAAACAAATAACTGGAAATACCAATCATGGTAACACTGCCCGAAAGTTGTTTAGAAACGCTGAAATAAGCGCGGATATTACGGGTATTAATATTGATCTAATAAAACGTTTTCGAGTTTTACTAGAAGTAATATCTATTGAATATGAAATTGATGCCGACAAGTTTGGAACTTATGCCAAAGAAACAAATAACTTATATCTTCGACATTATGCCTGGTACTATATGCCCGCAAGCATACATAAGCTTCTTGTGCATTCAAAGGACATAATTCAAGCTTGCATATTGCCTCTTGGGCAGTTATCCGAAGAGGCCCAAGAAGCCAGTAATAAAGAGTATAGAAGATTCCGGGAGCACTGCAGCCGAAAGTCTTCAAGAATAAATTCTAATAGAGATGTGATTAATAGATTTTTACTTTCTTCGGATCCCTATCTATCGAGCCGGAGTACAATACTGCATAGAAAGAAAAATCCGCTCCCACAGAAGAGCATTTCCCTGTTAAAAGCTCCCAAAGAACTTTTAGATATAGGTAGCTCAGATGAAAGTGAATTTGAATCTGATTAGTTTACGAATAGGAATAAAAATAAAATCAAAAATTATATTATTTTTCAATAAAGAAAGCTAGAAAGTTTCTTTAAATCTATTGTTTCAATTTTATTACATTTTCAAAGCTTTTTTATATATAAAGCTTTGGAAGGGGTAAAGTAAACTTAAAAGAAAATAAAAAAAAAGTATGTGAAGATTTGAGCGAAATCATTCTATGAGGCATTGAGGTAATGGATGCAAGCATTATATTATAGGTAAGTTCAAAATTATTAAATAAACAATTTAGCAAAACTCTGAAAAAGCGTACAAATACATATACAATGTAATTAAACAGATAAATATAAAAAATCAATATTTTCAATCGCGAAACAAATAAAGTTTCGCTAGATGTGTGAAATAACCCACGCTGCGGTTGGAAGTTGATCACGTCTTGTTTCGTCTCACATGACATAAACTATCGCAGCATTCAAATTGCTCTTTCTACCATCATGACTGAAAGGCTTTACTTTTCTCTTTTGTTTTAGCTAAACTAAAAGCCCTTAATATCTAACATAGTATCTGAACTTATTGCAGTTTTTTTTCCATTTAATTATTCCTTTTCATTAAGGCATTCCTATTATTATTATTTTCGATTTAGCTATTCTAAAAGTCTAAGTAATTTAATAAGTAAGTAAGCTATCTGCAATCGAGAGAACAAACCTTAGGTCAACAAGTAGTAATACGTGTCCAGCGAAGCGACCAAGCACATCTGGCCAAAGCTGGACCTGCGACGCTCTAAGAGTCTGATCTCACTAAACCGACTGCATATTAGCACCACTATAGGTGCCATTATAGGGCACTGTCTGATAGGTAAGTACGCATCGAGGCTTGGTGTTTACTCAAACGATTTCTGCAGAAGTTGCTTGGTCGAGGAGGAGGAGGAGACTATACCTCACCTTCTCTGCACATGTCCTGCTCTCTCCCATAAAAGAAATCTTTATCTGGGAGATTTCTTATTTAATGATCTTAATGACTTGGCTAACGCTGACGTTAGAAGTCTATCGCGCTTCATAAGAATCTCTTAATGGTTAAACTAGTAGCGAGAGAAACCCCTCGATCCGTGTGGCATCACAATGGACTTAACTTTGGTCTAGGTGTGTTGGCCTTACGCTGACAGCCACTTTAACCTAACCTAACCTAATAAGTAAGTGGACCAATTGTGCTACAAAAAGAAATTCAAATAATTTTCTTTTAATCAATGTCTTTCATTTTTTTTATTGCATAGAAAATTCAATTTTATTTTATTTAATTAATTGTTTTTAAAGATGATAGTCCGTAAATGACCTTCATGCTTATCCACGCATTTTGCGACACCTGATCAGAAAATTATTCATTGCGGCCTGAAGGGTTGAAGTCGGGATCGCCTCAATCATTGTTTTAATCGGCTGCTTCAACTCAGTCAAATTCCTTGGTTTCGTTTTATTCACCTCTCGCTTGACATAACCCCATAAAAAAAGTCTGGTGCAGTCAGGTCAGGTGGCGTTAGGGGCTTCTGGATTTTAATTTGTTTGGGAGCTCCCCCATAGCCGGTCTGGCTATGTGTGCTCTATCAGTTCTGGATAAAAGAAAATCCTTCAACATCTTTAAATAACGGTCCCCATTGACAGTTACTGTTACTTTGTATTCTTCAAAGAGGTATGGCCCCACAATGCATCTTGATTGCGCACCATACCGTCTCATGGAGTATTTCTGGTTTAGTTTCACTCCATATACGGCAACTTTGCTTATTTACATTTCCGTTTAGATCAAAATGGGCCTCATCAGATATAAACAAGCAATTTATCAAGCTGTTGTCTTCTTCGTTCATTTCAATAATTTTTTTTCAAAATTCCAGTCCAATAGGAAAATCCAGACTTTGTACGGAAACAAGTTTAAGTTATCATAAATTATCCGTTGTAATGACCGTCTGCTAACTCCAATTTGCGCCGATAAATTTTGAGTCGAAACACATGGATTTGCCTGAATTGACGATGCTACAGATGCAATAGTGTCTTGAAACCAAATATAGGGATCTCGATGGTAGATACGGTCATCGTGCGATGCTTTCACATTCGGCAAACATGTTTAGCAGCCTCATAATGGTACATCTACCCGGGGGAGTGCCGGCAAACTCCCGCCTAAATTCCCTTTTGACGGAAGTAAAGGACTGCAAAGCATAGTACCGCTGAACTATCCAAATCCTCTTTTCGGTATTCCAAGAAAAAAAGTTATTAAATTTTGTTTTCGTAGCAGGATTCGTGCGCCACCCTGTATAACTCTCTTAAACAAGTTAAACATTAATTATCAAATCGGGGGACGGCGTTTTTTTCGCTATGCCTTGTAATCTTTATTGGAAACCATTGTAACTTTTTAGATAAATAAAAATAAAGAATTGTAAAAAAAATAATAAAAGATGTATTAACAGTTGATATCACTTTAACGATTGGCTTTCAATTAAATGTGATCTAAATTAAGTTAAAATTGATACACGATACACGTGCCTAGTCATATTAAGTCTTCTTCACTCCACCACCACGCACCAAATCTGAATATTAATATCTCAAATATTAGAAACCTGAAAAATGAATTTAAGTGACTTATCTGACGAGATAAGTACGAGTATATGATGAGTGGTGCGGGAGCAGCTTAGCGGTGAAATGTTTGCTGTGGTACGTAGCCGCGTGGAAGATCCGCAATCTCAAAGGTCCATTGACCAGCAGATGAATGACCGTCATCTTCAGCAGAACTAATGTGAAATTATTGACAAAAACTGTTAATTTCAATATGATGAACGAATTTTCAATTCGCCACCATTTTGAATTGACAATTTCTTATTACCCATTGAATCCGAAAATTGAAAATTAAAAATATTCATATTGACTATGCGGTCTTCAAATACGGAGTTAGTTGCCGATGATTTACATCATATTGACAATTTGTTTCATCCTTTTTCTTAATTGATATTTCATCAACTTTTTCAATCACGATACCCCTCTCTTGACCAACAGATCATATTGACAATTTCATTCATCCTTTTTCTTAACTTAATTGCTGGAATTGACGGTATTCATCCTTCGTTCATAAAGGCAATAATACCAGTTATTTTACTCTTTATAACACACATACGACATACATATTTAACAAAGTCTTAATGACAGTATTTTTCCAAGAAAATAGAAGCCGGCTTTAGTCTATCCAATTTCCACAGCCAACTGAAACACACACAACCCGTTGCTGTGAGATCGATTAATCCATTTCTTATGGAGGATGACAGTAAAGACTTCCATCCACCCCGGCTTTAAAGTGCGAGCGCCTAATATATTTCAACAATAATCTGGTCGGGCCCTATCTACAACATTCTTTGATAGCGAGTATATAAACGAGCTATAGAAAGTCGTGAAGAGTTTCGGTATCCCTGCGAAACTCAATCGTCTTTGCGGAATGACGATGGAGTACTCTCGCTGCTCCATAAAAGTAAACCTTTTATGTCGAAAAAAAAAATTAAAGACGTGCTATCATGTAACTTCTTTAATATTTTTCTTAAAATAATCATACAAAGTTCAAAAGTCGCAATCAGAGATACAATTTTTCCAAATTCCGTCCAACTGCTTGCAGTTAGCTGTCAGTGGAGCTTACGCAAGCATTGAAACAGACGCAGTTAGCTGTTAATGAGGACCAAGCAAAGTATATGCTGCATCCTAAAAGGACTCTAAACATCGGCGACTCGTACTCAACTCGAAGTATTTAATTACTTCGTCTACGCTGACCTGCAATGACTTGGTGTGCGTAACTATGGACCAAGCTTGGTTGAGGCGGTGGCTCACTACGGAGAAAAGCGCCGTCTAAAATAAAAATAAGTAAATTGCCAGTTATGCTTCTAACTGTGAAAGGGAAATACCAAAACTATCTGCTTTAACTTTCATTAAAAATACCGCGACGGATTAAATTGCAACCTTTAGATCGAGTGCCCTTCGAGAGCAGTATTGCAAATGTTAAATGTGATTTTTGGATACCTGAAAAAATAAAATAAAAATAATTACGTATTCCCTACCGCAATGAAGAATAATAATCCTTGACTGAGTACTAATTTTGCTTGTCATGAGGACACAGAAACCAGAAAAGTTTTTAAAACATGCAAAATATGTTTACTATACATTTTCCTTTCCTTAATTTTTCCACTGCTTCACTTTTTTCTTTTTGCAAGCAATAAAAAATTCATAACAATTGTCTGCCATAAAATATTCATGCATAAATTTTGTCCCCCAACATAAAATTCCATTTCCAGTTGTTAAGATAAAGAACACCAGAGCCCTACATAGAAATTAACCTCGGAAAGAACTACACCGCAGATGGTAAATTTTCGAGGACGAAATAAAGTTATATACACTCATATAAACATAAATATTAAGACATCCTTACCTGTTTGTTTTTCAGCTGCCTTCAATGTGAAACCCTCGACGATGACAGCTTCACTTCGACCACGCAAGTTTACCGAATAGACGAAGATCTTAAACAGTCGTCCGGAGTCAAGACCAGTCACGCTTAAAATGGGATATTTCGATGAGATATTCGCTTGCAAATTGCCACTATGCTGATCAAATATTTCCATAAGAAACCATTGTCTTAGGCCGCCATCAAATCCTAAAAAAAAACAAAATAAAATAAAATGTATCTTTAAATCTACAGAGCTTAGGGGTAGTAGTATACCCGAATTTTAGAAAAGATAAAAATGAGATATCAAATGACAATGGGGTAGATATGTATCATTATGATTTTGTTTTTGGTCCCTTTTCGAATTGTGAGAACAAATTCCAAATCCTTACCATGGCGGATACTTTTCACTTTTCAAACAAGGTAAAATTGCCCATGGAATTTTTTGTAACCTATAAGTTGTGATTTCTTCGAGCTTTAAGGCAAACAACTCCTGTAAAACAAACATGTTTGCGAACATTTAAATTGATTTAACCCTAGAGTCCATAATAAACAAGCTTCAAAGTTGACTCAAATTCCAATTAATATTATTTATTTGGTCAACAGCTGTTGTCAAATTCGAAATTAAAATCAACAGCGCACGTGTAGGTAGGGTTAATAATGAATAATATTTTTAAGCAAAGGCAAGTGTATCTACCATTAAATTTATTTTTTGTTGTCGGAGTCTGAGTGTAGGTACATTTTATCTGAAGTCTGTAATTGAATAGTGGTTGCGTGCAATATTAAATCATATATTCATCCATGCAAATAAAATTTGCTGAATAGTGTTCCTATTGATATTTACTATGAAAATTAAAACATCAAAATGAAGTGCATAGGATATGGTGACGAAAAACGTATCTAAACAAATATTTTCTACATAAAGTTATGGACGCGTTTTTTTATAAAATATCAGTTCAGTGTGGCCATTATTTTTTGAAATCAGTTTTCCAAAGTCGAGAAGTCAAAATATCGCCTACTTTAACCCATTAAGTCCATTTTCTTTAATACAATTGCTACAAATTACTAGGCATGGGTTAAAAGTGAGTTAATAATTCTTTGACGTTAGGCAAAAAGGTCTTAAGTCAGAAACTGCAGTTTTTCGTTAAACCAAATTTAAAATATTTTAATTATTTGCAAATCGGGATTAAATTAATTATTACGATGGGAAGCAATTGTGCTAAACTTAAGTCGTTAATACCAAACGAAAGAGAAAACAAATTGAGTTAAACCCAATCAAAAACCCAAAATGCAATTTTTTGACTTAAGACCTTTTTGCCTAACGTTAAAGAATTATTCTTTGGTTAAATTATTAATTTTTGTCTAGGAGTTTTTAGTTTTATGAGCCGATTTCGTTCGAGATCGCTGGGACAATATGAATAACAGTTAAATAAAAAAATATTTTATTGATTCATCTATTATTATATTATTATATATATTATCAAACGTTTAAAAACAACAAATAGGTACATAATGTTGCATCACATTTCGCGCAAAGGGTTCTTGGTCTTTCGGTGCATCCGACTAATAGGCAACATCGCTGTTTAGAATATTTCATTGGAATATGGTTCTAGCCATCATATCTAGTTCCACGTATAACTTTAGAATACCAAGATGGTGGGGCAGATAAAGGACGACCACAGATTTAATAGAAATCGTGTTGTCCTTTTTTTAAAGGGTCAACTGTTTCACCACAGCTATATCGACGATCATTGTAATTGGCATCAGTACCTTTTTTGCCACGAAAATCAATTGTTTGCTTTTCCACAATCCAATCGTGACGCCTCCCATATAAGTTTTGTAACTGTTTATCACATTCAAATCCACCGTATTCAATGATGAAAACCATGCTAATGCAGTTGTCGCCATTGGCCATCGCACTTGTTCGTGTCGAAGGATGATCTTCAGTGCATCTTAGAGTTACTAAAGAATAAAACGTCCCCAACGTCCTATGAAGACGCCTGCACATTATCCGGCGCATCGGAAGGTATCTGTGGTACACCATATTCCAAAAAGGGTAAAGATAGGACGAACCCTGCTAATCTCCGGTCGAGGACAATAACATAACTCCGGACAAGCAGTTCGGCTGGCCTATCAGCCTTCTCTGCGTTTGTGGTCAAAATATGAAATAATATTAAAGCGCTAACAAATGGAACCTTGTGAGCTTTCGACGAAAAATCCTTGATGATTTCGCTGAAATCCAGTTCAATGCTCAGTAGGGATAGCTTTGATAGACGGTTTTGTCTCATCGTGGCTCGAAGTCTATTTGTTATAATTTTCATTTTTGAAAATGAGCGCTCTTCAGTGCAATTAAACACCATCAAAACCAAGTACATTCTGAGTGCAATTTCAATGTTTCGGAATGTAGCTCTAAAATTTTGATCTTCAAGAATGTGATAGTAAAATAAGTCTGTAAATTGGTCTTTTCTATCATCCTTTTTCTGTAAGTTGATCAAAGATAGAAATTGAACCAACTCATTACCAAGACTAGGCTCTAAATCATCTTTGTATACTTTCACCAATGCCTCTGCGGCAGCATGCAAATTTGCAGCATCCATCTTCTCTATGTGATTCAGAAATTCAAATCGCGAACGTCCAGCTTCGTATGCATTCAATCTTTCAGTAAGAGAAACACATAGCTGATCGATAACTGGGATAAAACTTGGGGTGGAATCGGCAAAGGTGATAGTTGATAGTTGATAATCAAAATCATACCTTTACGTCCAAGTAAGGTGATTATCAAATTGACAATCACTTTTTTGCAATCAATTTCATGTGACAGCTATTTAGGCGTCGCTTTCATACATTTTTGTTATTTTCATAGGTACGAGTATGTACCTCGGCTTCAACTCCAAATAAATTAAATACTTTAGTGAATATATATTAAATAAATTCACATAAAAAAGTGAAATTGGAAAATTCGTGAAATGCAATGTTTACTTCATTAGAACTTTTCTTCACAAATGAAGAAAATAATTACAAAAATGTCCAACTATTAACAGAAGAAACCTGAGAAATAAACCAAATATCATGGAACCAAACCCATTATTGTATTTAGGTTTTTGGAAAACTTTCGCTTATCAAAAGAAGCGTTTGTGTTTGTTTTGGGACTGCTTGATTTACCAACTGGAATATCATCCTTCAATTGGCTGCAATTTTAAATCTTCTTGGGGGTGGTGGCTATCAAAGGCAAGTTGGGGCTGACTGGGCTGTACCAATGGGTCAAAGTACGGTGGCTGAAATTACTGCTGCAGTCATTAACAAATGCAGTCAATACTTTGCCCATTTATGATAAAGTTTTTGCCGTTAATGCCTGATGATTCAACAAAATCATATTTGAAATATAAATTATGAAAAATAAACACACATCAGCGTCGGCAAGGAAGTGACGTTTAAAACTCCAAGTGCTGCCAATAAGTGATTGCTTTACGCAGAGCAAAGAGGAGTTGATAATCAAAAACGACAATCAAAAAAGCGACAATCACTATCACCTTAGCCGATACCACCCCTGCTATTTTGAATTTCTCTTTTGGTGACAGATTTGCGTCTTGTGGTTTCATATAATCGAGTGGATTCAACCTCACATTTCTGCTCTGGTGCGTGATTGTACATATTGGTCAGAACTACATATTTCTTTAGCTGCTTTCTCGTATTGAATCGTCTCTTTTGGATTCAACGAATGATTTCAATTATTCTAATACACGCATTGCAGATTCGAGAATCATTTCCGGGTCGTGCAACATCTTGTTTGTAGCTTCGAATCGCTTTAAGATGTCGTTCCAAAATATAGCAAATAGAGCGGTTTCGAGACAACTCAACTTTCGTAAAAGGTTTGATGCTTCATTCCTCACGACGTCTTTTTGCCCCTTATCAGAAGATATGCTGGTTAGAGCTCGTTCGATTTTAGAATCAGCTCAGCAAGACCAACGAGTATCGCTAAGCTTTTTTAAAACGTAAAATTGTCCGCTTTTCTTCTGCGATAATTTTTCAATCGGAATTTGGTATAGCTCTGTATTTCCTGTGAAAAATATAAATTCTGAACGAATCGAAGAATTGAACAGCCGATGGACAAGAGTTAGCAGCTGCCTTTGCAACTAAATTGAGAGAATGTTCACAACATGGAACGAACGCCGATTAATGGTTTTTCTTCAAAATAAGAGCCTGCATTCCTTTGTAAACGGTTTTTCAACATGGACGCTACAAAAGTAGAGCGAAAGGGATAGCAAACAACGCCGAACTTCTAGCCCCACTTTTGACATTTTTCTTCAGTAAGGTTTGCCATTTGATGATATACGATATACGAGTCAACAACGAGTCGAAATTATTAAAATTTACTACCGAAATTCGGAGTCAGTGGCCTCAACGTTAAGAGCGCTACGTCCAATTTATGGTCGTCATAATCGTCCTAGCAGATCAACAATTGAGCGTCTAGTGAAAAATTTTGAATCCACAAGCACAGTACAAAATGTTCCCGTGCCAGTAAGACAAAGAAGTGCCCGTAGTGTCGAGAATATTGCTGCCTCTGAGGCTTCAGCTGAAGAAAGCCCAAATGTGTCTCTCACACGTCGTTCTCAAGCGTTGGGCCTCTGTGACGTCGTTGTGGCGAATTTTGCGATAAGATCTTGGCCTACATCCTTACAAGATTAAATTGGCGCAAGAACTGAAGCCGCTTGACCACCAGAAGCGTCATATGTTCGTGAATTGGGCTTAGCAACAACTTGAAAATGATTCGGATTTTCATCGAAAAATCATCTTCAGCGATGAGGCTCATTTCTGGCTGAATGGCTTCGTCAATAAACACAATATGCGATATTGGTCAGGCAGCAATCCACACGTACTCCATGAGTCATCATTGCATCCGGCCGGCGGCGTCATTGGGCCGTACTTCTTCCGTGATGATCAAGACCGGCACGTTACTGTGAATGGGAATCGCTACCGTTTAATGATAACCGAATATTTGTGGCCCCAATTGGATGATATGGACTTGGAGGACATGTGGTTCCAACAGGACGGCGCCACAAGCCACACAGCGAATGCCACAATCAATTTATTGGAAACCAAGTTTGGAAACCGTGTTATCTCACGAAATAGTCCAGTCGCTTGGCCGCCTCGGTCATGCGATTTGACGCCGTTAGACTATTTCCTATGGGGCTACGTCAAGTCTATGTTCTATGCCAACAAGCCAGCGACGATTGATGAACTTCGTACGAATATCGAACGTGAAATTGCAGTAGTATCGGCCGATATGCTTGAAAACCGTCGAAAATTGGGTTCAGCGTCTGGACTTCTGCAAGCGTGTCCGTGGTGGCCAAAAGAAATCGAGTTCCATACATAATGGCATCGAACGTACTTTCACAGGAATAAAGAATTTCATTGATAGCCAAAACCGTTTTTGTTTTATTTAAAAAAAACTTTTGTAGCGCTCTTATAGAAAAAGCCTTTATTTACCACTCATGTTTGCAGCATTGCCATATGATTGGCCGCGGCAATCCAAAATGTCTATTCGATGGTCACGTAAAAATTTTAGTAAAGCGTTTGCTATGGCCTCGCCGGTATGGCCGCAGTTTGGTAAAAAGGTGAGAAATCTTTCTGTTGGTATCGATCCTTCAATATATCTAAGAACTATAGTTAGTTGATCGATATAAGATTTGTTGGGAGTAGAATCCACTACTCGTCGGAATTTGAAATATTGGGTCCAGTGTTAATTGGAGGCCCAGGGCTGTAGCCCCGCACTGAGCAAATGGATGTATAAAATGTAACTATTTTTATTATTTTTGCAGTATTCCACAACGGTTAACTGTGTTTTTCTAAATTTTTTAAATGAGCGTTCCACTTATTATATTCTGTTTCGACATGTTGTTGTGGAGGAGTTCCATATTGCCATAGGTATTGGTTATAGTATTTCTTCATCTTGCAATAGAATTTAAGGAAGTCTCTTCCTAGTATTCTATCAGTTGTTGTATTTATTTCTTCATTTACCACATGGAATTGATATTCTGTACCTGTTTTATCTAATACCAGTTTTAGATTTGATACACCTTTAGAGAATATTGCTTTGTGTGTTATGCCATTTATTTGGCATACCGAGTGGTCATTTAATTTTTTCACCAGATATTCCTTAAAAACAGAAATATCTGCACATTAATTTCTGTCAATTGAAAATTGTAAAGTCTTTCATAATTTTTTTAAATGTATGCTTACGCAATTTCTGTCTATAGAAATTTTCGTTGGTTCCCCCGATTCTGCTGACCGCGGATACCTCTGTTTTCCGACCAAGTATTGTTATGGTAACCTCCATCTCTCGAACTACTTCTATTGTTATTATACTTCTTTCAAAATTGTTATGGATATTTATTATATCTATGGTTGCCATGATTGTGTACCTACCTTTAAAATTTGTTCTGATGCTCATTACATTGATTTGATTGGAAGAACCTTCAATATAGGAGGTTATTTTAAGAGCTTCATTGAAAGTCGCTTCCTTTGATGCCTGCACTACTTGTCTACTGGCCTTATTTAATACATTTTTAAAAGCATTTAACACTAATTCGTCATTATGACTTATTATTAGATTACCCTCTTCTTAGATTGACCCTCTTCAGCTATTTGGATCTCATTTAATTGAGACTGAAATCTACTAACTTTTCAGGTTGGTGTTCTAGTGTGAGTAACCTGTTACTTACCTGGTCAGTTAATTTTGTTGCTATTATAAATTTTGGCAACTTTTTCTTTTCAATTTCTTCTCCTAATGTGTCATTGTATATTTCAATTAGCCCAACAAAGTTTGACAGTTGTTTAAATCTCCACGAAATTATGTTCTGAGATTTGATGCTACTTTAGCTATTGTTTTATTTCATTAATATATTCTCTGTGTATTTTTTTTTAAATTTCCTAGGCTATGTTCACACGATTGCCAGATCTGACAATATTGTCGCAAAAAAATTGTCATAAATGCCTAACAACCGTGTGAACTTACAATTTTGTCTGACAATATTTGCTGAAAACACATTGTCAGATCATTGTCAGACCGCCATCTGACAATGAAACTGTGAGGTAGCTGGCAATCGTCTGAACACACAATTGTACCATTGTCAGGCATTAAGGACGTTTTCAGACTCATTTGCTATTGCCAGATGTTCTGTGCTTATGACAACTGACAATTTCTTTATTGTCAGATAATTATTTCTCACATCTGAACGAGGAAAACAAAGTTTCGGTGCTACTTTTTTGAATTTTTGAACTTTTTTTTTTTTTTGCAAATGAGTGAATACGTCGACGTAGAAAATGATCCAGCATTTCGGCTGGTTGAACTTCTACAACTTTCGCAGTCACCTATAAAGTCTAAAACTGTAAAAAAAGATTCAAAAATGTATCGAAAAATGTGTGGTCCCAGGATCAAATTTGAAATTTAATTCAGGAAATCGTGACCCGACCCGACGTGGGATGTTGGATGCGCAGAATATAAGCCGCCGAAAGAAGCCTTATGACAGGAAGTCGCGGACGCCATTCATATTACCCTCATTGACTGCAAGGGCAAATGGTCGAATATCCGCATAACATTCAACAGCAACCTTGACAAATATGGTAAAAGAAAATCAGGTGCTAGCGAATCAATCCCTATGATATCGAAGTTAAGCCAATGATGTTTTCGGAAGTAAATCAAGTTCTTTTAGCGAGATATCGTAAAGTCAACACAAGCCGCTCAGCCGCTGAAATGCTCGCGCGCATATTCTTTTTATGCTTTTGGATATGTGGAGTCACCAAAGCTAGCAGATCACCGAATTGTTTGGAGTTCATACGCAAAAAATTGCAATACAATTCTGGCTCTTCAGCTCTAAATTTGTCTTCCTATTGATGGTGGGCCACCCAACCCTTCGTCCAAACCCGCCGACGTTTCTGTGGCGATTCACCCTTCTCGCTACTTTCCATCTTTTGCATCTTTTTGTTCCATTTCGATTTATTAATTTTTTATTATTTCACGTTTCTCAAATTCACTTAACTGATGCAGAATGAAAAAACAATGTTTAACCCTTAATTCATTCTCACACAGATCGTGCATTTCTACACACACACATATAAGATCCAAAGTACCTTCATGTAGTGTGATGGCAAACGCGATACTGGTCGGATGTGTTTTTACAATAAGTGGAAAGGGTGACTTTTTGGTGATCAGTGAGTCCCAGGGACCCAGGTAGGTATTTATGTTACAATTTGCATATGTGCTTGATTTATTATTATACCCTATTCTAGGGGTATATTAATTTTGACGCATAGTTTGTAACATACCTTAATATTGCCCGTAGACCCCTAAAAGTTACTATATTTATGATCAGCATCGATAGTAATGTCGATCTAGCCATGTCCGTCCGTCCGTCCGTCCGTCCGTCGGCAAAAATTAGGCCTTTAAACTGGACCTAGAGAGCTGAAATTTTAACCATATACTCTCTAGGGTCCCGAAATAATCAAGTTTAGGAATTTTTGAAATCCGCCCACAGACACGCCCACAAACTCAAAAAAACAAAATTTTGGAAAAAATCTAATTTTGAGCTAGAGAGCTGAAATTTTTTATATATGATCTATGGCCCATAAAACTGATTGGGACATAAAATTTTCAAAATCCGCCCACTGACACGCCCACAATTAAATAAAACAAATTTTGGGAAAAATTGAATTTTGAGCTAAAAAGCTGAAATTTTTTATATATGATCTTTGGCCCATAAAACTGCTTGGGACATACAATTTTCAAAATCCGCCCACTGACACGCCCACAATTAAATAAAATATTTTTTTTGAAAAACCAAAATTTGAGCTAGGGAGCTGAAATTTTTAATATATACTCTCTAGGGGCCCTTTATGCTCATGTGTAAATATTTTCAAAATCCGCCTACTGACACGCCCACAATTATTTTATTTTTATTTTTGAAAGTCCAAAGTTTGAGCTAGGGAGCTGAAATTTATAGTATATACTCTCTAGGTGCCCTTTACTTAAATTTTTTTTAAATCCGCCTACTGACACGCCCACAATTAAATAAAACAATTTTATTGAAAAACCAAAGTTTGAGCTTGGGAGCGTTTTTATTTACAAAAGCTTAGTTTTTTCGATAAAATCCTTTAAATTTTTGTCACGCCCACTTATGAGATATAGGAATAAGAATAGGGTATCCAACAGTTCGCCCAAGCGGACTGTAGCCTGCCCCTATGTTTTTTTGTATTTTTTTGCAAGAAATTCAGTGCCATTTGAACTACGTCTATCAATTTAATTGATTGCAATACATAACGCTTATAAGAAACTCAGAAATTGCACGATACTTGTTTCTTATAACCGAGTTTTTCTTATATCCTCAGAACGGATATAAGAAACGAGTTTCTTTTACGGAAACAAAAATACTACTATACACCGTCCAACAAAAAATTCTATTTTTAAAAAGTAGTAAATAAATAAATATATTTTATTTAACAGAATAAAAACGATAACACAAAATTTACAGCTCGTTAATTAAAGGTATTATTTGTATGTACTTCAGTGTTCATACAAACGAATAAATAAGATTAAAATTTCTTAGTTAAGTTTTTAGCTCTTCAAAAATAATCATTAATTGTTGTTTGAATCAATGCTTCCTCACACTTGTTGAAAAGAATATCTTCGATGTTATGAATGTAATCATCATCACTATCTACTTTTCAAAACCTGGCAAAAATGTTATCTCCATATTTTTCGGCTCAAAATCCAACTTATGGGATGAGGCAATATCGACTAAGAGTCGAATTTTTATCTTTTTCTTTTTCATGGCATCATCAAGCTATTTGATAATTTCAATCCAAAGAGTACTTGTCATCCAACCCCTTTTATTAAATTTCTAAGCGATTGGAATTGCTTGGTTTCTAAAACATCTGGGCGGCTTATATTTTCCAATCGAAAAGACAAATTAGTCTGTGCTGGTAGCATTACTATGAAGAGCAATGTTACTCTATCTTTCGGTATTTGTTGCGCCTGTATATCTTGCCCATTTGTGACATTGGTACCAGTAGGAAGAGCCTTAAAGAACAATCCAGTCTCGTTTGCGTTGTAAATATTTTCCTAACCATTTTTTTGTAATATCTCTAGCATAACGAAGTCTAGAAAATTATTTGCGGCTTCAGCATCGGCTGAACCGCATTCTCAATGGAGCCTCCTGAAAGAAACATTGTTTCGAACCATTTGTTCATAGTTTTATCTAGAATTTCGTATTTTCCATCTCTGTTTCTTTTTCTGTTTAAGTTCTTGCATTTGTATTTTTCTTCTTCAAAATATTTTGGGTTTTTTTACTATTTTAGACAATGTGCTTTTTGTAATTTTATATTTTTCGCAGATTGCTTTTCGATTTCTTCCCGATTTAATTTCCAATATTATCAATTTAGTTTTCAGTTAAATATTATTTCGCGAGATTTCCAGCAAAGGTAAGCACAACAGATAAGAACACAACAAAAAACAAATTCAAATGTCAGATGGAACACTGAACTTAATTTCTCTACACTAATGTGAAATTGCCCATAAATGACATTTGCAATTTTTGCTTTAAAATTTTTCTTAAGGGTCTCTAATTTTATGAGGTTCGTAAGTTTTTTTTTATTAAAAAAGTTTCCTAAATCCAACCAACTTTATATGGAAAATGGTTAGTTCGTGGTTGGAGAAATGTTTCTTTTATTAGTGTTTTTCTTGTAAACGTGTTTCCTATAAACACACAATTTAACATTAAAATATACGGGAAAGTACACGGTGCTTTTGTTCAGGTTTCTTTTAAGCGAGGTTTTCTTAAAAGCGTGTTTCTTATAAGCGTCAAATACTGTACCAAAAAAGAAATACCTGATGCGCCCGAAGCTGCAGAAGAAAAACTTCTCAGAGGTGAGCGAAAATACTGCCATGTTTGCAGCTTCAAAAAGACTACTAAAACTGCATACCTACTTTTGTTGCACATGCAATTTGCAAAAAGTGCAAAAACTTCTAAAATCAATGCTGCATTTGAGTACCTACCTGCACGTTTTTTTTCTTCATATGGAGACAGTAACTTTTTGCATAAAATATGAATAGAGCGTTATTTTTTTGTTTTGAAAAGCTAGTTTTTTATTTATTTTTTTTATAATTTTTTTTTTAATTCAAAAAAATGTGATTTTTCAAAAAAAAAAGACTTCGAAACATCCATGAAAAAATCTTAATTATAGACCATTTTTATACCCTATTCTAAGGGTATATTAATTTTGACGCATAGTTTGTAACATACCTTAATATTGCCCGTAGACCCCTAAAAGTTACTATATTTATGATCAGCATCGATAGTAATGTCGATCTAGCCATGTCCGTCCGTCCGTCGGCAAAAATTAGGCCTTTAAACTGGACCTAGAGAGCTGAAATTTTAACCATATGCTCTCTAGGGTCCCGAAATAATCAAGTTTACGAATTTTTGAAATCCGCCCACAGACACGCCCACAAACTCAAAAAAAACTAAATTTTGGAAAAAATCGAATTTTGAGCTAGAAAGCTGAAATTATGTATGTTCTATGACTCCTAAAACTGCTCGGGATAAAAAATTTTCAAAATCCGCCCACTGACACGCCCACAAATAAATAAAACATTTTTTTGAAAATCCAAAATTTGAGCTAGGGAGCTGAAATTTATAATATATACTCTCTAGGGGCCCTTTATGCTCATGTGTTCATTTGTTTTTAAATCCGCCTACTGACACGCTCACAATTAAATAAAACAATTTTATTGAAACACCCAAGTTTGAGCTAGGGAGCGTTTTTTTGATAAAATCCTTTAAATGTTATATAACAAAATATGTAGAGCGTTCTTAACAATTCAACCATACTTAGACTTTTGTCACGCCCACTTATGAGGGATAGGAATAAGAATAGGGTATCCTACAGTTCGCCCAAGCGGACTGTAGCCCGTCCCTATGTTTAATAATATTTTTGTTTTATTTTATCAGGAAGAAGTTGAAGTTCAAAGAACAAAAGTATTTTTTTTCAGAAACATATCCTAAATATTGAAAAAAGCAATATTAAACAAAGTGAGGCCCTGGGATTCACCTTAGTATTTATGCTAGTTTTTTTCACCTAGTGAATTAAGGGTTAATTTGTCAGAAAATGCCTGTCAACGGATCTGCCAATTCATTTGTTAACAAACTTGTGACAGCCGTGTAAACTGACAAATTTTTAACTTGACAACGTTTCCAGACAAAATATTGCCAAGCCAATCATCTGACAATGAAATTGTCTGAGTTTGGAACAAATTCTGACAACCGTGTGAACTGACAATTTAGTATTGTAGGGTAGTTCGCTATTGACAGCTCATTTTCAGACCATTGGTAGATCTGACAATATTGTCAGGTCTGGCTATCGTCTGAACTTAGCTTTAATATTTCTGTAAAATTTTCTTAGTTTCCATTTCATTTTACAAGTTTTATTTAATAATTGTATAAGTTGTGGTATTCTATTTCTAATAACGTGTTTTTTTTTACATATTTTTTGTAACATTAACATTAATTACGTTTTAATTATATACATAATTTAAGTTTCTGAGCCTTCATTGTTCCCGAGCTGTTGAGGTTGTTGTTTATAATTTCTTACTTCGTTTGTTTCTGTCCCGTTTCTATTTATGTTTTTCAATTCTTGGAGTAGTTCTTTTTTCTGCTCTAAGTGCAGCTTGATTGCTTACACCTTATGCAATTCTGCTCTTCTTTGATTGATTCTCACTCGATTTGCTCCTCTTGCTCTATGCGTTTGCAAGCTCATCGCACTGCTTTAAACTCGTATCTCGTATCTTAGAGCTCGTCTAGGTAAACTTTGTCGTATATTGTTTGTGCGTTTTTCATTTATTTCTTTTCGCGAAACTATGTTTTAGTGTTGGGATTGGTCGCCCACTTCTTCGCTTTCTTAAGTTTGACTTGTTTCACGATGATGGCAGGATCACCATGTAATGTTTGAATGTGTCTTGTATATGTTTACTTTCTTATTAAATATTTAATGAGTGCTACTGCACTCTTCGTGGCCTACCAGCCTAAGCTGTATAAGGCGCAGCTCGCTCTTCTTTGCTGTTTAAAGTTACTGAGTTGAACCCGCACATAATTAATCATAACATAATGATTCACTTTCGATAACAATTGAATGTCATGCGACAATTTCGGTGCAGGGAAATAAGTCCACGGGAACTAAGTCCACTGAGGGACTTAGTTCCCACTTAGTGGGAAATAAAACCACTTTCGCGAAGTGGACTTAGTTCCCACGTAAGGTGGGAAATAAATTCCCAAAACTCTGAGTGGTTTTAGTTCCCTTTTAATGTGAAGTAAATTCTCACTGTCGACTAAGAACAAAATAAAATTAAAGAGGCAAGTAGGTACTTTGCAATTTTTATTAACAAAATAGAAATTAACTTCTAACTGAGACAGAGTAATATAGGTACCGTGACCTCGCACCTACTCCAAATCAAACAGTGACCCCAAGCAGGGGGGTTGCAGGGGGGCAACATGCCCCTCCATATGCATTGCACTGTTTATGAGATTAGTTACGAAATCGCAAATAGATTCCATAAATAGTGTAATGCATATGGGGGGCCATGCTGCCCCCCTGCAACCCCCCTGCTTGGGGTCACTGTTTGATTTGGAGTAGGTGCGAGGTACGATTTTGAAACTTTGGCTTTATGTCACCATGGTAACCTTAAGACTTTGCTTAAAGAGTGTGATAACTAACTGCACTTTGCACAGTTTTTTGTTTAATTCTAAATGTTAATTCTTAACACGGGAACTAAGTCCACTTCGCGAAAGTGGTTTTATTTCCCACTAAGTGGGAACTAAGTCCCTCAGTGCACTTAGTTCCCGTGGACTTATTTCCCTGCACCGACAATTTCAGTGTTATACGGGGCAATTCCATCTTAATGGTTGATCATATTCCATGTGCTTGTATATTGAATCACACTTCAACTGCGGCAGTACTGCGTTTTGGAACTCAGCCACGTTTTCAAAATAAAACATGCATTGTATATCTTTTCCAGCTTCTTCGATATAAGTGTCTCAACTTTATTAGTCTCAGTATATTGACAAATGATATTGTGAACAATTTTCAGTTTTGTGGGTATAGAAATATTGATAGCATTCTCGATAGTGCGTATTAATGCTTTCGTTCCCGAACACTCAAATTGGAACTGATTTGGAACCAATTTGCGATTTTGAGATGAAAGTAGTATGTACATATTTGTTTTCACTGTAATCAAGCCTTTAGTATTTAGTATTTATTTATTTCATGATAAGCTTACACTGTAAGATACAATATCTTATTTGTAGTGTAGCTTGTAAAATTTTGAAGAGCTACATAATTGATTTTAATTCAAGATTACACATTTATATTTCGTAACAAGATGCAAATATAACTTAATCTATGCATTACTAAAGTAAAGTTTAAGTTCTTTTCCTATTTGTTTCGTGTTATTTATACTTTTTATTTCTCGCGGCAAACAATTCCAAATTCGAAAAACTGACGTTCGGATGTCAAACACTGAAATCGCGGAATAACGAGATCACAACATCTATGAGAGTTGAAAAAGTTTAATTCGTTGTAAAGATCCATAGGTTGGCGGGTTAGAAGTATGTCAGAGAACAAGGAAATTGTGCGAAATTTTATAAAATTGTCAAACGACATCCCAAGAAGTTGTGATGTATGCTGCGAAACTCTATCGTAACGCCGCAGCCCGTGAATATATCTTATTGCGCTATTAAATGCACCCGTTAATTTCCTTTTACTCTCGAAGTCTAACTTACAAAAAATTTCACAACCGTAAGTAAGCAGAGGTAAAATCAGCGTTTTCACTACCAGAATTCTAGTTGTTAAAGGGATAAAGTGCTGCGTTGACCATAACGTGCGTAGGACACCATACGATTTTCCAATTGTGTTATTTATATGATGTGTCCAGGTAAGACTGCGGTTGAAAACTACACCTAAATTTTTAGCTGAATCTACGTAAGCAATAGGACAGTTATTTAGAAGGATTACTGGAAAGTAAGACAAATCTATTTTGCTCTTTGAAATTACGAGACACTTTGATTTCTTTGGGTTCAGAAGTAAGCCGTTGTCAACCGACCAACGCTCAATCAAGCTTAAATCCTCATTTATGCTGGCTGCAGCGTGTTCAATAAGCCCCAATGGGCAGTGCAAATAGAGCTGGGTGTCATCAGCATACAGGCGTATTGAACATTGTCTCACGATTGTAGGAAGTTCATTAACATAGATTGAGAATAACAGCGGGCCAAGAATCGAACCTTGCGGAACGCCCCTAACGACAGGTAGGAAGTTGGAAAGAGTTTTGTTCTCCTCTACTGCTTGCAATCGATCAGTAAGGTATGAAAATAAGAGTCTGACTGCGGAGGAAGAGAAGTTAAAATCACGGGAGAGTTTTCTGCAAAGTACCAAGTGATTTACCATGTCAAACGCTTTAGAGAAATCGAGGAGTATTAGAAATGTAACATGATTCTCGTCTATAGCTTTCCTTATATCTTCCGAGACACTTTTTTCTTTCGGAAGCTTGATTGCTTAGGGGTTAATAAACTGAACAGATTAAGAAACTCACTCATTTGTTTTTGTATAATTTTCTGAAAAACCTTTGATAAGAATGGCAATATTGAAATTGGCCTAAATTCATCTCCTCTTGAAGTTTTTGGAATGGGTACAACGTTTGCCCTTTTAAATTGTGTTGGGAATTCATTTTGTATTAAGATGGAATTGAATATATGGGTAATAAAGGGCAAGAGCGTTGGTAATATTATCTTCAAAAACGAAGGGGGCATATTATCAAGTCCTGTAGCATTGGACTTGATAGAAAGGAGTGCTTCTACCACATCCTCCGCAGTTATTGGAGAAAACATAAATGAATTTGAGTTTGTGTTATGCGCTGACAAAATCTCTTCAGTAAATTGTAGGGGGCTAAAGATTGGTGGTTAGTAATTGGGTTAGAAACGAAAGATTTGTTGAGAGCGTTGATGTCTATGTCTTCAGGCAAACCACAAGCTATTTTTCCAACACTGATATTTTTCAAATTTTTCAAAATTTTCTTACTTCCTAAAGACGTATTGATGCGAGTAGAATACAAAGAGGCTTTTGCCTTACGAATTTTTTGAACAATTTTGGTGAAAGCTTTCAAGACGAAACATTTTCCACCGTCTGAAGGCTAAGTCACGCTCTCTCATCAAAGAACGTATGTCATTTGTGAACAAGGTTTGTTGTGAGGAGCGCAGCTTTTGGTTTTTAAGGGTACATGGTTCTCAAATAATCTATTTACCATACTATTCAGAAAATTTATCTGCTCGCAGGGAGATGGGATTTCCATGACATTGTTCCAGCTTCTAAGATCCATTTCAAGTGAAGCATAGTTGATTTGTTTGAAATCACAGTATTCGATGGTATGACTATGAATCTCAACTTGAAAGTTGAAAGTTAAAAAAATTAAATCATGCTTTGAAAAAGCTGGCGCAGACAGCTGATCGTAAAGAATAACTTTGCTTTGATCGGTCACAAGAAATATATCCAACAAAGTGGGGTCAAAATTAGAAAAATGGGTGGCAGTACATGTGTTTACAGAGTAAAGATTAAGAGAAATGAATTCGTCCAGGAAGTTATTTTCATCAAAAAGGTTGCATGATACCTATAAGAAGCTTTTCGCTGTCATTGGTTAACTCAACAAAAATATACTCCATTTCACTATCCTCTACAGACGAGACCTTATATCTGCATTTTAACCCTTCCCTCACATACATAGCAACGCCCCCAACGCACCATATCTGAACGATACAACTTATAACCCGCAAGTGAGCACAACTGGTCGATTTGCGAAACATTAAGCCAAGTTTCAGATACGCAAACCACGTCAACATTAGAATCTTCGAATGTATAACGACATTTGTCGATTTTACACATTAAACTTTGTACATTAATGTGGCACACTCGAAGGCCAGTTTGATAACAACTCAACACCTTAACCATGCTGCGTAAATTATAGTTAGCCATTTAAGACTAATCTAGATCGAAGCAAGAATAATAAAATAAGAAAGGAAAATAGCTATGATGAAATAAAATAATTTATGAAGAAAAATAGGCTTAATGAATTTAGGACAAACAATTTCTTAGTTAAATTACTTTAGATTACTGAAGTAATCGGGCGCAGTGTCTCAATGGTTAGTGTGTCTGCCTCTGGAGCCTCTAGGGATACCAGAAAAAACTGGAAAAAATTGGCCATTATTGGACAAAATGGGCAGCCATTGGCGGTGAGAAGCGCAGTTAGATATCTAGGTATCTGGCTTGACCAGTATCTATATTTCGATAGACATATCGATACCTTCCCGTAAGAATGTACTAAGCGACATTTCTAAAATTTTCAGGAGACAAAAAAACTTCCTGTGTAGGTAATTATTTGTATATTTGGTAATGATAAGCATAATTTTGATTGAGATTTGCGCCGCAATTTGTTTAATTATTGCATGAACGAAATTTCAATCAGATAAAAAGTTTTTGTCGCTTGATACAGAGGTTTTCGTCGCTTAGAATATTTTTATGGTCTAAAGATTTTCGCTTGACACAGGGGTAAATGGCGCTTAAATCATTGATGGTAGGAAACAATACAGGATTCCAAGAAATATTGTCGTTTAGTTCATTTGTAGGCATTTATTCAGTTTTTACTATCAACAAATTTCATTAATAATAACACACTTCTACTGCAAGAAAAGCACATTCACAAAATTATTATGAAATACGTATGATCAATGATCTTCAATCAAAAGAATACGCAAACAACTGGCAAGGGGAATCGAAACCTAACGGCAAGACTAAAAATATTTCAAAACAACGGTTATGTTTAGACAAAAATGTATCAAGCGACAACAAATGGAACAACTTGTCGCTGGTATTATGTTAAGTGGCAATATCGGTTGAACTAAGCGCCATGTGCAAACATTTTTTTCTCGTAGGATGTGTTGCATAGTACAATTTTGTTTAGTATCATGGCGCTTAGCGTAATAGTTTTGGCGGTTACAACAACTTACAGGGAATAACAAACAGCTACCTATCAAATTTGTCGGATACTTCAATTTTTATTTCTATATAGTTTCTTTTGTATCATTGGTAGAAACCTCAAATCAAGCCCAAAACGTGGCGCATAAGGACATGTAAAAAAGTGATTTTCTGAAAAATTGTCGCTTAGTACATTCTTACGGGAAGGTGTCGATATAGTTGCTTGTCTTGCTGGGGCCAAGAAGGCTTATGCTCTGACAAGGAGACTGTTTCATAGCAGTCAACTTGACTCTAGAGTGAAGGTCATTTGCTACGTGGCCCTTATTAGGCCGATCATCGCTTATGGTAGTCCATTGTGGTTTAATATAGCGCCTAGTTATATGGAAAAGATTCGGGTTTTGGAGAGACAATGTCTTAGGACCTGTCTCCGATTGTTGCGAACGCCTGAATCCAACTATATAAAATACTATTCCAACAAGGTCCTATACGATGGGGCTCAGTTGAATAGGATTGACAATTTCCTCATTAAGGTCACTCGAAGGCACGTTGCAAGGGCGATGGCCAGCGACAATAGTCTGATCTTTGGGGCTTACTACCCCAATGAAATGTACATAGAGAGTACGCTCCAGTCTGGCTTTATCCCGCCAGAGGCATTTATCCATATTGATGCAAAAGGGCTGGTACAGACGAGGGATGGTATCCCGGTATTATACCACCGCTACCGCAGTGCGAGAGATAAGCGGCTCATCCGCGGCGAGGACGTCGCCAATGCTCGTGAGCTCCTCCGTTTTAGTACCGCAATAGCGGAGAGGGATAAATTCGATACGGAAAAGCAATTTGCCGAATTTTGGTGGCTTTTTGAGGGTGGAGGGTTCAACATGCCCTCCCAAGACGGTGCGTTACTCTAGGTAACATCCTCTTAGTTTGTAAGATAGACTAAGTTAGCTAGGGCGTTTCTGGGAGGGGCCAGGCTCGCCAACTTGTGGTGGTGCTTCCGGGAGGTGATTGATTCTGTAAGGCATCAGTCAGCTCACGGCTGCGCGTGTGCACGTTGACGACTGCCAGGCGCTCGGAAAGCAATTGGGATTTTGACCACTTGTTTCGTAATGCAACGAGTGCTCAGAATCCTAATTACAATTAGAATATGTTAAGTAGTTTAAGTAAGTAGAGTAGGTAGTTTGTAATTTGTTTTTTTATATAAAAATATAAAATTTGATAAATATGCCGAGTTTTCTTAAAAATTTTCTCGATGAAAACATATGTAAGATTAGTTCGTAAAATAGTTTTTAGGCCGAAAGGCAATAATTATAAGATAGAGTTAAGTTTAGGGCGTCCTCATAAGGATCAATAATCTAGAATAAGTATCCTGTTAATTTTAAGTTAGATTTAATCATTTTTGTCTAGTATGTAAGTTGATATAAGCTAATAATTAATAAAAATGAATTTAAAAGTAAAGTGTGTCTGCCTACTAATCGAAAGGTCCCTGGTTCAATTCCGGGGCCAAATAACATCTTGAGTTTTGTTTCCACTGCCCCACTTCTTGCGAACGTCTGACAAAAATCCAAGAGTATCAATTGTCATGAGAAGCTTCTCAAATTTGCCGTTCGGATTCGGCTTAAAATTGTAGGTCCCTTCCACTTCGCAAAGAAAGTGGTTGGAGAAGCTAGGTTTTAGGCCCTCTAATGCCTAATATTTATATTTATTTTTTAGATTACTGAAAGAAAAAAGAACGAAAAAAGAAAGAAAAACGAAATTATGTATGTGGTAATGCTAAAACCCATTTGTTGAGCTGGCAGTTCCGCCATGATCTTCCAAACATTCGACCAAAACAGCAGCTTCTCCTGTTTGACGTTTGACATAAACTGCACCGCGATTTGTAAACACAGAAACAAGTTGTTTACATTTTTTTTTAATTCTAAGGCGAAATGTAAGATTTATTGACTATACTTAGTAAGACATTCTCGTAGATAGATAGTGCGGGTGGAATCCATTCCAATGTGTTGTAAACATAGTTCCTTTCTGTTAACTTTTCGAAAAAGTGCGATGGACTTCAGAATAAAGTTACGATCGTACGGTGTAAAGAATTTTATTAAAATCCCAGTGTCATTGCAACCGCCCTTCGGCTGAGTACGTAAAATGTTTCGCAAGTTTGGTGTATTTGTTTTTAGTGTAGTGCACAGTGAGTAAAAAATAGTGGTGAGGTTTTCATCAGTAAAGTATGGAATCCCAAAAAGTATAGCGTCGCATGCCACCATACGCTGTTCCTGAGTACATACGTTTTTTTTTATTGCGCTCAATTCAGTGGTAACACAGTGAATGTTATTGTTTAAGTCGGCAATTTCATTTGTTTTTTACTATGAGAAGTGCCTTAGACACACTTTGTTTGTTGTTGACGTGAGTAAGGGATGACTTGATGCTTGTCAGATCTACTTTCAGAGTACTGATATCAGAGTTGGCGTTAAGAAGTGACGTTTCCAGGTGAGCAACTTTATTGTTTAATTGACATACCGGGTTTTTTAGATCATTGATCTGCTGATCTAATTTATCGGAGATTTTGCTCTCCATTTGGGACATTTTTTTTGAGAGTAGGTTAATAATCAACTCACTCTGTTTGTGCAACCGCTCATCCATTTTGTCCCACATATTGATTCCTTCCTCGACACGTTTGTGGGTAGTGGTGGCAAGTGCCGAATTCATTGGTGACGCTGTATTGGAGGATGCCATTTTATTGTTTTCTCTCAAGCGGGAACTGGTACGGGCGGAGGGCAAAGCCATTCTCAGAGTTTAAAGGTAGCGGAACAAATGAAATTGGAACAATGCGCGATAAAATTGTCAAATTAAAATATTAAATTTATTGATAAACACAACACTCTGCACTGTTGAACGGTTCTGTGAGGCAAGATAATGTGATATACAGTCACTTAATCGAAACACAAGCAAAAACTGGTAATTGGAAAGGATAGATTGTACGATTAGATCAAGACTTTATTGCCAGCTTAAAACACACGTCTACTCAGTAGCTTCCATTGATGACAGATTTGCAACATTCTAAAACGTACTGGAAGATGGTCTAAGGATATATCATTTAAAGCTGTTGGTTGGCTAAATAAATAAGGAATATTGAAAATGTCTAATGTAGAAGGGTTCATTCTGGTGTTGAAGGGAATAACATATATTATATATACATATATAGTTAATTGGGATGCATAATTCAAAAATTGTTGTAAGAATTAAGGTCATGCTAAATGTTTCCGTGGAACTTGTTCAGGCTATTTGAACTATATCTACATCTGGTTATATGTCATAGAACAAACAACAAAGTGGTACACGGACGGCTCGAGGACCGAGGAGGAAACTGATGCAGGAGTGTTTGGGCCAGGAACTAAGCACTACGAATCCATGGGCAAATATACCAGCATCTTCCAGGTAGAAATATGTGCCATCGACAGGTGTTTTCGAATCAACCTCGAGAAAAACTTCAGAAAGTGCAATATAGCAATAATGTCTGAAGCCAAGCAGCCATAAAGGCTCTTGACGCCTACGTCATCAAGTCAAAATTTGTGTGGGAATGCCTACATGGACTGAACAGACTAGGCAAGAACAACAGAAGTTCTATCTGCCGGGTACCTGGCCATGTTGGTATTACAGGCAATGAAGCAGCGGACTCTCTGGCAAGAAAAGGGGCAGACGAACCCTTCATAGGACATAAACCGTTCCGCGGGATAGGAGAACACACTCTACGCGAAAAGTTCAGGAGACTGGAGGAAGAAACAATTGCTAAAATCTTTCTCAACCTCGAAGGTCTGAGGCAAGCAAAGAAACTCTTACGAAATTACAACCAAAAGAGATTCAAAGCTTGTATCAGACTTAACAAAAACAAAATAAGAAGGGCAGGCACCAAATAACAGACAAGGACATACAAGCCATGGACCCATAGCTGATTCTCAGATTCATCAATGAAACTGGACTGGACGCTGTGCTCTAAGCAGTGTGACCTTCCAAGGATAAATCAGAGCAACACCTCGATACGTTCCACAAAAGAAGTATTTAGAGAGGGCTCTGAAAGAGGGCATGAACCTCTCCGAGGCACAAGCAGGGGACACAATAGACCAATAGGTCGCAGCAGTTGCTGATCTACGGGGGGGGGGGGGGGGGTCATCGGATCCCCCCCCCCCCCAGGGAGGTCCGAACCGACCTGAATCTGAAATGCTGGTATTCTGTCGCCGAAAATTTGCATATTCTATTTATTCGTAAATCCAAAAAAGATTGTAATCTGCAAATAAATGATTTCTCGTATTTTGTCATGCATAATATTATTATTCAATTTATGTTAGTACAACATATTAGTAATAGTGCGAAATCTAGAGAAAATCTCAATCGTTTTTAAAATTCCGCGGTTTTTTGAAGAATTCTTGCAGAATTTCGTCTTCCATTGATGGATACTCAAAGAAGCGAGTCCATTCAGTCGCTCCCGTCCCATTGTAGATACTTCTAAGATAGTTTTTTTATTTTTCTTAGGGTCGAAAATGATCGTCCTGGAGTTGCTGTTGTTATGGGTAACACTGCCAATACTCGTTAGATCGTGTTCACGTTTTTGAAACATTTTTCATTGATAACCTAATAAATAACGTATCCATTGAAAGTTAACTATTTGATGAGTTATAGAAACTGATTCTGGAAGTAAAAATTCCGATCTGAAGTTACTCGCTGATAGTGCATCGAGCGCATTTTGATCGGAGATTCGTTGCCTCCACATTCTGATCTCTGAGATGAAATTCCTTTCTGAACAGTCTAATATTTCGTCATAAAACTTGTAAAGATCTGCGCATTTTTCCTCATCAAACTCCAGCTTGGAAGGAAATAGTTGTCCGAAACTGTGAAAGATCGATTTGTGTTTTTCGAACCGACTTTGGAGATGAAAAATGTAAGTATCAAGGAATGGAATGTAGAAGGCAGTTCTGTAATAATCTTCAACATTTTGTGTTTCAACGTTGCAACGGGTTTTCTGTTGACTGCAACGACGAGGCAATTTCATATTAATTTCGTATTCGGAACAGATTTCAGAAACATTGTCGTAAATGATACGAAAATTTGAATCAACGTTTTCCCGCTTTCTTGATATCATTCGTAGCATCATCAGCTAACTTTGTGGCTTCTCCTAGATCTTGATTTTTCGTCTGCAATTCCTGACTCAGAGGCAAGACGATAGAATTGATCGACTCCATTATATGACAGGAGATTTGAAATTCGATTGTCAAAATCGCGGTCAAAAGCTGAGAAGCCTTTTGTGAAGTCTCTCGATCTTTTCACTTTTTTTTTCTTCCAAAGCTTCTATAACTGCCGGTTGAAGTTCTAGGTAAGTTGATACTGCTTCATGAGACTGAGCCCATCTTGTAACAGCGAAAGAATTCAATTTTTCTTTTCTCCGGTCACTCTTTTTCGGCATTTTCAAAATATCTTCCTTTAAAATGCTTTGTCTCTTCGGCCAGTGGAAAAATGCTTCGATTGCTCCGATAGTTCCTAACGCATTTTTTATACCCGATGCTCCGCATGCGGCATTGATGACCAAACTGAAGCTATGCGCGGCAGAATGAACGTAGATTGCAAGAGGAAAATGAGACCTGATATGGGCGTGTACTCCGTTTACTTCGCCACTCATATCTGGTGCATATATATATCTGTGTATCAAAAAATTATCGACACTGTGTCGCGAAGTAGATGTTCCGAATTAAAATTGTTTGCAGTGTTAAACGTGTGTTCACACAAGCGGCACTATCGTAGTTTCATGCAAAATTTATCAAGAGAATGAGAAAATGAGGTTAAGTTAGGTCATAACAGCATACATTTTGTAGACCCACCCCCCCCCCACCCTCTCGACGAGATCCTAGATCCGCCACTGGGTCGCAGTGTAATAAACCCTAAGTAAATATTATTATTATTATTACATGTCATGGAGCTCACGCATGTTTCTTGTCCACAATTTGCCCTCCCCGCACACAGAACCAAATATCAAAAAAAAAACTTTCAAATTTTCAGCAGCAATATATTAAAAGTTTGTTCACACGTGTTTCAAACTAATCATAAAGTAAAAGAAAAAAACTCCAAAAAGCATATAAAAGGTAAGGAAAATCTCAAACAGACAGGTCAACACTATCCCATCAAAGTATGCGATTTTTTTTTTGTTAGATTGTAGCCACTTCACTTGTGTATACAAAATACAAGTCTGTTATCGACAAAAGCACAAAGTCATGTTTCCCATGTCATGTTCAAATGGCACCACCAACACCAACCACATTCCCGAAACCCCACACCAGTGCAAATGAATGACTCCACCACCCTGTGAATTATCTTGAGGACGAAAAGGCCACATTCCCAGCAGCAAAACAGAAAACAGCAAAATAATACGAACACCATCCTACGGACGTAGTGGAGTCTCACAAGACCCAAATGTATCTGCTGGATGTATACAAAAGCCAGCATTAAATGTTTGGGACTCTGTGCACCAAATACTGTGGACAGAGAGATCCAGATGTATCTGATGACTCCGATGATTTTCTGATTGACGTCCACAAATATTGTTTCTGACATTGAATTGAATGAGATTTTTATTCAGACATGAAACAGAAAGCGTGGAAAAGTTACCACTGCCGTTCGAGAGTGGGTGGTGTTAGACTGAAGTGGGCGATGTTGTGTTGAAGTGTGTGCTGTGCTGTGCACTCATCGTTGCACTAAGATATGCGGTTGGTCACTGGCCAATATGCTTTGCCCCTTTCCTGAGTCTGTCAATCAAATAATATGTTTTCAGAATTTTTTTTTCCATTCGATTGTTGTTTTGATTTCATTTAGATGCGAATACCCTGTATAGATGAAAGATGAATGTAGATAAAGTGTTGGAGCAGTGACATCCTGTCGCTTCAATGTGGTGTTAATGATAACGGGTGCGGTTTGCAAAAGGTCAATAACCGGGGCCAATGCGAAATTTCCATTTAAATGAAAAAACACGACCACGAAAAAGTTGTCATTAATCCTTGTTTTTTAGTAGCGGCTCGGCGTTTTGTGCCTAGGCAGCACTATTAGCACGACACTATTTGCACAATGCTGTGTATAACTTGATATTTGTATTGGAGTAGGTAGGTTTATTTGTTTGATTCTGAGCATTTTATTGCAATTACTTTGAGGTAACGTTCATAAAAGTAATGAAAATTTTTGGTTGATGCGGATAACTTCAGCTTGCGGAAAAATTGGGGTAGGTAATTTGCGTGATGGATGGATATAAATTAATAATAACTGCCCACGTTTTCCGTAAATGTCTTCGTGAGATAAAAGCAATGGTAGTCCAATTTTTCAGTTATAATAAGGTGGTGACAGTTAGAAAGGGTAAATGGGATGTTTGATGGTAACTATTTTGCCGATAAGGTATGTTAGTAACAATAAGAAGAAGGCTACAACGTTGTTTTCGTTCTCTTATACACTCCGTCTCACTTGATTACAGGTAGTTTCTTGATTTCATTTTACGACTTTTTTTTAAATCCTTTAATAATCCGGGGAAAAGCAACTCCAATATGAAAGAAAGCTATTTATGCTTATGTTGTAAAAAAGGAAATTGGGATAAGGTATGTAAATTAAATTGTTATGATGCTTTTCCCAATAAGGCCATAAAATTAGTTCTTTTTTTTTTGTCTCACTTGATAATGAACAGTAACTAAATTTACGTGTTATCATATTTTAAATCAAATATAAAGTCATTTACAGGACAAGGGATATTAGTTCAAAACACAACTTCATAGAAACAACAATTATATGTGTAAAAGAAATTCATTAACCAAGTAAAAAGTAGGCCAAATTCGAGCTTACAAGGAGGCAAATCTATCCGTTTCATAGCCGGTGAGATTGGAAGAGGATCAACTTTTGTTCGCAGCGATCTAGAGTACCCTGAGAACCATGGAACAAACTAGAAAGGAAGAGTGCAACAAGATGTCAGGATGGTGAAAGCTGCTTCAAATTCAAAACTTTCCGTAAGTATAATAAGTGCAAAAACCGGAGTTAAAGCTGAGCTTAACGGACTTTTAACCCGTATAGAGTATCTGTCTGAGACGGTGCAGCATTTTTCCTCTGCGATCCCGGGCATGCTGACACCAGTTTTCCAGACCAAACGCTCTGGCATCCCCGATGGTCTTTAAAACGCAGGTTCGGTCCTTCATCGACCATAGCACGTCGAGTTAATCGGCTCTCGTCAGATCACCGCAATTAAATAACGTTAGGCGCGGTTAGTAGGTACGTAGGTGGGGGACCGTTTGAGAACAACCGCTTGTCGCTGGCCAGTCCCATCTACGAGTTGAGGTAGATAATACATACGAGGTATAACAATGAACCTAAATTGGTCTAAGTGTGTCGGCTTCTGTCGACAGCCACCTAACCTAACCTAACCGTCCTCCTTGCCTTCTCCCTGCCTGGGGCGTGGGGCCTGGGAGTCTTGGCTGGAGCATCATTGTACATCCGACGGAGTATTTTTGTTACAAAAAAAAACAAGCTGCCCATTCCTACTTATCGTCTAGCACCCGCCACCATAATCCAGGACTGGCAGGATAGAGGTTCGATAAACGAATAGAGTGTGATATTTGTCATTCGAGTGAGGAGATTTCACCCCATTTTCTAAGGCAAACTGAAGTAGCAGCGGTTTCCTAAGTTTATTTTTCGTCTGGTCTTCACTAAGGTATCATTCGTGGACTGAATGTTTACTCCAGTGTAGATAAACTCCTTAACTACCTCGAACTCAACGAACACAGTGACATTTTGTCCATTGTGGTAGACAGATGTTTGCGACATCCAAGAAACGACTTCTGTGGAGTGAAACACATAAGGATAACAACGCCACAGAGGATAAACAAATGCTCAGTGAACAAGAGACATTAATTCTTTCAAAATACAAACAATAAAATTTAGGATTTTTCCTAAAGTTGCTAATGCTGCTGGTATCACTGTGATTGATCAATGTGTTCTATTGCATTGAAAAGCCATGATTCTTAAATTATTGCAGCGCCTGTCACAATCGTTATTGCAGTGGTATGGTAATGTGTTTCATCTATTAGCCGCTTTTTACGACAAGCTCTGTGTTTTTGGAGGGCGCTGTATTGATATTGTTACTTCTTGGTGTCGCTGCACGCGAACAGGCGTCTCAGAATATATATAAGGACATTAAGGACCAAATAAATTTGGAATCAAAAAGGACTTAGATAGATTTTTTTTTTATTTTGCATGAAAAATTATATAATAGGTTCATTACCGCACATTTTACAACACAAAGATTTGGTATATTAGTATACCTTTCTACTGAAAAAATAACATTACGATCACAAAAGATACATTTTTAACCCATATGGACCCGCTGTACTCATTTGAGAACAGAGTCCAAAACTTCTCCCATTTTCAAACCAAACCGATTTTATTCAAATTGTTGGATATTATCTCCACTAGATGTCATACGGACCACTAAGAAAAATCCCAGCATGCTTGGCAGCACTGCCAATTGGATAAAAAGGGGATTTCCCGCACGTGTGTCGCATAAGAAATTTAAATTTTTTTCATTTGCTTTTAAAGTATAGAAAAAACTTAATCTTTGGTAAACGTTTGTGCAAAAGTGTTCTAAATTCTCCAGTGAAGTAACTTAGTTGAAGGTAAGTCATTACATATACATTGACATGTAGTAAATCGCATGTAAGACTAGTGTACTCAAATGAGTACAATGGACATTTTCATATGGATTTATTTTATTTTATTATTTTCTGTTTTAGAATGGAGAAAACTGTCTTTAGAGCCGGTAATGAATTTCAAGGCCTTGCGGAACTAGTAAGTTATGTAGTCAACAACAATGTGGAAGTGGACAGTGTTGCGATTATATGTCCTGATCCAGATGCATTGACAGACTGTGAAGACATTGATGAAGAAGACCTCGCTCCTGTTGATCTTCCTGCAGATATTCCAGGTACTCTTGAATTTTTTACCACCAATGATGCATCATCCAATTCAGTGGAGAAGCAGGTAACACCTACTGTCCAAACAGCATCGAAACCATCATGGGAAACAGTTGAACCACAATATGAATCCTTCACTGCTATTGGTAATGGAGCGGAAGTTAGAAAATCCGGAATTCAAAACGTGCTACAACATCTGAATCCAAAAGAAATGTTCGAAAAATTCTTCGACGATTCATTAGTTTCGTACATCGTCGATCAAACAAATCTGTATTCGCAACAAAAGAACAGTCATCAATTCACCACAAATGTTGAAGAAATCAGAACTTTTTTTGGTATTTTGATTCTAAGCGGATACCAGAAGCTACCGCGGGAAAGGATGTACTGGTCATTGGATGAAGATATGGGTGTTGAAATTGTGGCATCTTGCATGAGCCGAAATCGATTCATGGAGATCAAGAAGTTTTTTTCATTTAGCAGATAATTCTAAAGTGTCAGGAAGTTCGGATAAAATGTTTAAAGTTCGAACACTGGACAAGTTGAATGAACATTTTGCACAGTTCGGAATCTTTAGTATGCAGCTATCTATTCACGAATCCATGGTCAAATATTATGGGAGGCATCCATCTAAGCAATTCATCCGTGGCAAACCAATTCGGTTCGGATTTAAGAATTGGGTTCTTGCAAGTTCAAGTGGATATTGTTACAAGTTCGATACCTATTGCGGAAAGTCGAGTACCTGTGGTGCTGAAAAGTTGCCGTTAGGATCCAGTGTTGTCCAGAAGTTACTTTCTATTGTTGAAAACCCAGATGACCATGTTGTATTTTTCGACAACTTTTTTACCAGTCACGCTCTTCTTTGTACACTGAAAGAAAAAGGATTTCGTGCAACAGGTACTATACGAGAAAATCGAACAAAGAAATGTCCATTGAGAGATTCAAAGACAATGGCCAACGAAAAGCCTGAATCATTTCATCATATATTTGACGTGGAAAATAAAATATTGTGCGTCAAATGGAATGATAACAATTACGTCACCATTGCTACAAATTATTCAACTGTTGAACCAATGCAATGGGAAAAGTAAAACGATGGTCGTGTCAAGATCGTAAGAAAGTAGACATTCAACAACCAAAAATATTCGCAGAATATAACAAAGGTATGGGTGGTGTAGATCTACATGATCAATCACTCAATACTTATAGGATTGGTATAAGAAGAAAAAAGTATTGGTGGATTCTTTTTACTAATATGATTGACATGTCTATAACAAATGCTTGGAAACTTCACTCATTATTCTGTGAACCAAAAACGGACCAACTTTCCTTTACCAGAAATATCGCCAGACACTATTTACGGCTCGGTTTATCAATGAAACGAAAGAGGAAACCAGCATCATTATGAAAAACCATAACACATGATAATATTGGTCATTTCCCGGAAAAAATTGTCAATCAACTTCGATGCGTTATATGCTCGCCTAGAGTTCGTTGGCGTTGTAAAAAGTGTCTTAGTACATTGTGCGTCGAAAAAAAATGTTTCGAAATTCATCATGCAGAATAATGTATTTTATTATACATCATGGCCCATTGTACTCAAATGAGTACACCCCTATATCTTAAAACATATTATAAAAAAAAAATAAAAAAAAATAGCGTTTTACTTCGAATGGGGTTAGTAAGCCGTTAATATAATTTGTATCAAAATATTTACAGAGGTTTAGTGTTGGGTCCATATGGGTTAATAAAGGCAATTGATATTTTGAAGGAAAAATACAAAAAAAACCTTAAATGTAAAAAAAATAAAAATTAATAAATAAATATGTAACAGTAATTGTTCTTAATTCCTAAAACATGTGTATACAGTTAAAAACAGAGTAAAATTAAACAAATAACAGAATAATAAATATATATGAAGACGTATATCACTATCAAGAGAATAAAAAAATAAGTATACATATATATTAAGTAACAAATAAATAGATAAATATGTAGATAAAATGAATAAATAAATAAATAGATAAATTAAATAAATAAATAAATAAATTAAATAAATATATTAAATAAAAAAATTATAATAAATAAATAAACAAATAGACTTATAGGTTAAGTAACAAGTAAATAAATATATAAATTAATTAACAAATAAATAAATAAATATGTAGAATAACTAACAATTGAATAAATAGACATATAGGTTAAGTAATAATTAAATAATTATATAAATTAAGTAAAAAATAAATAACTAAAAATGTAAAATAACTTACAATTAAATAAATAACATTCAACATTCCCTCTTCTATGTAACTGCATGGTTGAAAAGTGCTATGGCAGGTCTAACATCGAGTTTGCAATTTTATAATTTGGCACTTTGCACATTTTCCCCATACTTGGCACAGACAAACACGATTTCCTATTAATAAACGGATACAATGTCTTTATCGCAATACTGACTTTTTTTTAAGGGTATTCGTAATATGTGGGTTAAATGTCAATTTGGTATATCCAAATAAACCCCTAAATATCTGACGCAAGGCTGCCAATGTATGTCAGCACCGTTCACCCTAAGCTGATTGGATGAAAGAAAACAAGCTTTTCTTTTTCTAGTGAAAAAATTGCTTATAACTTATCCGAGTTAAGCTTGATTTTCTATCTGTTGTAGTATCTATATTAGATGTCTATCGCATTGTTTAAATTCGTCTCAATACAGAGAGGAAATGGTGACAGAACGTGAACATATTCAAACCCTGGACCTTAGAAGGAGGGTAGTGAGCGAAGAGTATCGAGCCATCGGAACAACATCAGATTGTTTAATTTGAAAGTCAAGTAACCGCCTGCGACCTTGAAGAACTGAATGAATTATCTTCGAAACAGAGAAGGGAATGTAGTCATTGAAGCACAGGGAGTAAATAGTAAATATGCCGAAGCAAAGCAGCATTGGCACTAGTTGCTAAAAGAAATAAAAAAACATGATTACCTTCTTGTTGCTTGGTGAGATACTTGTTTGATGGATTTTCGTTTTGATAAATGGATAGATTGAGTTATTTTCCTTAAATGAACAGCAGTACATGCTCCATTTAAACTTGTTGTCATTGGACAAGGAATCCTCTTTGATGCCTTTTATTCAATTTCACGAAAACTTGTTGGGTTGCAACAAGATTGGGGTAAATACCTTCGTCGCTTTCTGTTTTATAGATTACTAGCTGCACCCGCCCGGCTTTGCCCGTGCCCGAGAATTCAATTGTCCAATATGTTCGAGTAGACTTCCTTATTATTGTCTATAGCGGGTATCTGGCGTACCTATGTTGCTGCCCCTAAAAAATGAAGACCGATTTTGACCAAACTTCACAGACACACTCTCAGGCCAATACCGAAGATTGCCTGATTTGAGCTCAACCTGTTCCGCTTAGGGTAGGTGCTTTGTCTGGCAGGCGCCTATGTCAGCTTACTTGTGCGAATCAAACAACAAAGCGAAAGTAAAACATAGGGACGGGCTACAGTTCGCTTGGGCGAACTGTTGGATACCCTATTCTTATTCCTATCCCTCATAAGTGGGCGTGACAAAAGTCTAAGTATGGTTGAATTGTTAAGAACGCTTTACATATTTTGTTATATAACATTTAAAGGATTTTATCAAAAAAAACGCTCCCTAGCTCAAACTTGGGTGTTTCAATAAAATTGTTTTATTTAATTGTGGGCGTGTCAGTAGGCGGATTTAAAAAAATTAACACATGAGCATAAAGCGCCCCTAGAGAGTATATACGAGTATTATAAATTTCAGCTCCCTAGCTCACTTTGAATTTTCAAAAAAAAAAAAATAATAATAATTGTGGGCGTGCCAGTAGGCGGATTTTGAAAATATTTACACATAAGCATAAAGGGCCCATATAGAGTATATATTATAAATTTCAGCTCCCTAGCTCAAACTTTGGATTTTCAAAAAAATTGTTTTATTTATTTGTGGGCGTGTCAGTGGGCGGATTTTGAAAATATTTATACATGAGCTTAAAGGGCCCATAGAGAGTATATATTATAAATTTCAGCTCCCTAGCTCAAACTTTGGATTTTCAAAAAAATTGTTTTATTTATTTGTGGGCGTGTCAGTGGGCGGATTTTGAAAATATTTATACATGAGCTTAAAGGGCCCATAGAGAGTATATATTAAAAATTTCAGCTCCCTAGCTCAAATTTTGGTTTTTCAATAAAATTGTTTTATTTTTTTGTGGGCGTGGCAGTGGGCGGATTTTGAAAACTTTATATCCCGAGCAGTTTTAGGAGTCATAGATCATATATAAAAAATGTCAGCTTCCTAGCTCAAAATTCGATTTTTTCCAAAATTTTGTTTTTTTGAGTTTGTGGGCGTGTCTGTGGGCGGATTTCAAAAATTCGTAAACTTGATTATTTCGGGACCCTAGAGAGTATATGGTTAAAATTTCAGCTCTCTAGGTCCAGTTTAAAGGCCTAATTTTTGCCGACGGACGGACGGACGGACGGACGGACGGACGGACATGGCTAGATCGACATTACTATCGATGCTGATCATAAATTTAGTAACTTTTAGGGGTACACGGGCAATATTAAGGTATGTTACAAACTATGCGTCAAAATTAATATACCCCTAGAATAGGGTATAAAGAGCGAGAGAGATATAGATTTTAATGCTACTGTTTTTGTATAATCCTTCGCTTATTATCTTAAATTAATTTATTACTCACTTATTTTCAATAAAAAATCTCTTTTAAAACTCAACCAAATAAAAACACTTCCTTTTGTAAGTATGAAAAATATATTGTGACGTTCAAAGGGTAGAAACGTCATAAAGTCACAAAACAAAACTGTCATAATATATTTGTAGGGTTAATGCACATTTACATCGGCAATAATTTAACTAAATGAACAGTTTAGATTTATTAACAATAATAAATTCACTTCAACAGCTACATATGCATTTATATGGTAAAGGTATGCCTATACAACTCCGACATTAACGGCAAAACCAAGTAGCAATATTAACCAACTTGGAAGGGATTTTAATTTGACACCCCAGTACGGCTTTTGGTCCGAAGCTGGGCGACATAATTTTCCTCGTTGTGCTGCTGTGATAGTAACGCTAGATGTTAGCAGACATGGTAATAAAATACAAAATTTTTTGCAAATATTAGACGATATTGCTGTGAATGAGGTGCTTAACAAGACGGTGCCACCTATAACACCGCGTGAGAAATAATGCAATGGTTACTCTTTTAGTTGGCCAGTTTAGGTATATGAACTTTTCAGCGATCTAGAGACTCTCAAAAATTCTGTTAAGGCCCACGTGAATTTTGCGGTTCCTATTGAGCCATAGAGCTAGGAGCAATCATACTGTTCTGGCCTACCTCACTTGCGAGCATTTTTTTTATCTAATTTGTATCAGAAAGCACTCGGTCGCGCTAACTGAACCACACATTTGGTCAGTGCCGAATTTAGGGGAGGGCAGTCGGGGCTACAGCCCTGGGCCTCCACAAAACAAGGGACCCAATATTTTAAATACCGACGAGTAGTGGATTTTACTCCCGACGAATCTCATAACGATCAACTAACTATTGTTGTTAGATATATTGAAGGATCGATGCCAGATGAAAGATTTCTCACCTTTTTACCATACCGGCGAGGCCATAGCAAACGCTTTACTAAAATTTTTACGTGACCATCCAATAGACATTTTGGATTGCCGCGGCCAATCATATGGCAATACTGCAAACATGAGTGGTAAATACAAATGAATTTATTTTGAAGAAAAACCATTAATCGGCGTTCGTTTCTTGTTGTGCTCATTCTCTCAATTTAGTTGGAAAGGCAGCTGCTAACTCTTGTCCATCGGCTGTTCAATTCTACTATTTCGTTCAGAATTTATAAACGTTTTTCACAGCAAGTACAGAGCGATACCAAATTCTGACTGAAAAATTATAGCAGAAGAAAAGCGGACAATTTTACGTTTTAAAAAAGCTTAGCGATATTCGATGGTCTTGTTGAGCTGAAGCTACGAAAGCGATTGTCGATGGTTATACTGAAATCGAAAAAGCTCTAACCAGCATATCTTCTGATAAGGAGCAAAAAGACATTGTGAGGAATGAAGCATGGAACCTTTTACGAAAGATGAGTGGTCTCGAAACCGCTCTATTTCCTATCTTTTGGAACGACATCTTAGAGCGATTCGTAGCTACAATCAAGATGTTACAGGACCCGAAAATGATTCTTGAATCTGCGTGCATTAGAATCATTGAAATCATTCGTTGAATCAAAATGAGACGATTTTGATTAATACGAGAAAGCAGCTAAAGAAATATGTAGTACTGACCTATATGTACAATCACGCACCAGAGCAAGAAATGTGAGGTTGAATCCACACGATTATATGAAAGCAAAAGTCACAAATCTGTCACCAAAAGAGAAATTCGAAGTATCCGGTTTTATCCCAGTTGTCGATCAGCTATGTGTTTCTCTAACTGAAAGATTGCATGCATACGAAGCTGTACATCCGCGATGTGGATTTCTCCATCACATAGCGAAGATGGATGCTGCGAATTTGCATGCTGCAGCAGAGGCATTGGTGAAAGTATACAAAGATGATTTAGAGCATAGTTTTGGTAATGAGTTGGTCCAATTTATATCTTTGATCAACTTATACAAAAAGGATTATAGAAAAGACCAATCAACCGAGCTATTTTACTATCGCATTCTTGAAGATTACAATTTTAGAGCTACATTCCCAAACATTGAAATTGCACTCAGAATGTACTTGGTTTTGATGGTGTCTAATTGCACTGGAGAGCGCTCATTTGATCAATGAACATGAAAATTATAAAAAATAGACTTCGAACTACGATGGGACAAAACCGTCTTTCAAAGCTATCCCTGCTCTGCATTAAAAGCGATTTACTGTCGAAAAAAGCTCGCAAGGTTCAAGGTTGTTAGCGATTTAATATAATTTCATATAATTCTTGTTTTTGTCTATTTTTTTTTTTTTTTTTTTTTTTTTTTTATAAATTCTGGCTCGCCAAGGCGATTAATAAGGGGGGGTACTTCGACCTAAAAGATCTTTTGTACCGTATGGGCCAGAAAAGTTTAAACTAGTAGAATTTCCACTTTCCGTATAAAGTGGACAATTTTACCAGTAGAATAATTCTTTATATCTTCAGTCAATGGTATACGAGCTAAGGGCGTTTATAGCTGCTTGACTATCCGTGAAAATATGGATGGTTGCACCTTTTATGCCAGATAAAATAATGTGGCTGGCGCATTCTTGAATGGCGTGGAGCTCTGCTTGAAATACGCTAGGACTTTTTCCCATGGGTATCGTAAAGCGTTTGTGTGGTCCGTATATTCCCGCTCCTACCCCGTTTCCATTTTAGAACCATCCGTCTACCACTTTATGCTGTTCTGGCTGTTTGGTGGGTTATTACTAACCCATGCTTCTCTCTTGGGGATCTCCGTGGAGAACCGTTTGTTGAAGCATAGTGTTTTTTGAATGCGGTCTGTGACCGCGCAGTTCATGTTAAGTTCTGGCAGTTCATCGAGAAGGGTCTTTAGTTCAGGATGATCATTAAGACTTATCTCGTTTAACTGTATTAGACTTATTGCACTGCGGATCGCCACTTTTTGAATGTATATGTGGAGAGGTGCAATTCCTGTTATTGCCTCTATGGCAGTTGTTGGACAGGTTCGCATGGCTCCGGAGATACCAAGGCACGCAAGCCGTTGTACCTTTTTGAGCTTCTCTATTGCGACCTTTTGCGTGGATTTTGTCCACCATACTATGGAGGCGTATGTTATAATGGGTCTTATCATCACTGTGTAGATCCAGTGGACGATCTTTGGAGAGATTCCCCAGGTTCTGCCATATGTGCGACGACAGGCCCATAAAGCTCTATTAGCTTTAGTGATTTTGTTATTTATGTGAGAGTTCCAGTTAAGTCTCTTGTCTAGGATTACTCCAAGATACTTGACTTCGTTGGAGTACTCTACGACCGTGTCGTTTATTGGGATTAGGCCTAGGTCTAATTTCCTCCTTTTAGTGAAAGGAAGGATGACGATTACTGGGATTTATGGAAAGATTTTCCTTGATGGCCCAGTCTATGGCTGTCTTTAGAGCATTTTTAATTACTCGTATGTATGTTTCTTAAGATAATTTACTTGGATTCGCAAAAATTTTTAAAAACTTGACTGAAAAAAATTGTTAATTTTCTTGGAAAATAATAAGCCAGGGGCCTCCACTTATTTGTTGCCCCAGGGCCTCCATACCTATAAATCCGGCCCTGCATTTGGTATTACACCCTCAAAATCTGTTCAGCAAACTAATCAACTTCAGCACCAAAAATTTGTAACTCCTTTTGTCGAACCGAAATCAACAAATTTTTCGGACCTTATACCTCCTAAAAAAGTATAAAACCCAAAATAGATATGTAGATACATTACATATAAGTACTTTTAATTTTACGATTGCTGTGTCCAGCGTAAAAATGTAATTTTTGTTGATACCTCTGTAGCAAGTGCTCTCGTCCTGTTTGCATATTTTTCGAACTTCTTCCAGATCTGTGTAGAGAAAACGGGAATAAACACCCGCTGCGAGTTAAAGAGCATTAATTGACGCAAATATAACCCATATTCTTTTATGGGGAGAAGTAACTTCTTCCACAAGTTCTCTTAAACTTTTGCTTGGCGAACGCTTCCTTCCGGTCAGCTAGGAGGTCGCAGCATCCCTTGCTACAACTCATTAAAAGCATACAATTCCATGATAGAATAACTAAACTGGGCGAACGAGTGAAATAGACTCTCCTCTTAAAGTTTTCCTTTCGCAATTTGCTAAATACCCAAAGGCATCTCGTCCCGCATCCATATTATGTGCACTCTAATGGATTCGCGCGGCGTCGATTAACTACCTTCATTCAAGAAGCAAGGTTATGGTCTTTTTTTGTATTATAATTGCTCGAATGCATTAACTTGCGCGGAGTCTAATGATCGTAAAACCTTTTTGAAGCGTTGTACCATATTTTTTCTTCGCTCTCCGTTCCTTTGTATATTCGCTGGTATTGTATCCCGGATTTTATGTAAGTTTTTACTTTTTATATACAAAGTATACAATTACCGGACTCTGAATAAGTGCGCGGTGAGCAATATATGGAAGATGAAGAAGAAGGGTTTCCTGATATATTGTTAATAGGTTTATTAAGAAGAGAAGATTTTATCTTTGCCTATACCGTATTCTACGGTTATATTAACGTTGACTCATGCCTTTACATTGGTTCCCCTAAAAGTTACTTTATATGTGAGCAGTATCGAAAATTATTTGGTCTATTCATGTCCGTTCGTGTGTGACAAATTTGAATACACACGTAAATACAGATCTCCCTAAGAAATTTAGGCGCCACCCGTGGAGAGAAAACTCTACAAAAGCACCAAACATCTTTAATATCCTCCTATTCTTTCGAATAGTACGAAGCACCTAAAATCATGCAATGCAATACTTTATTGCTAGGTGCTGCTTACTGTTCAACAAAAAATTCCTGTGCTGTGTTCCAACACCATAAGGGTCTGTACAAATACAGAAAAACAAAAACCCCTATATCGTATAAAGGGCTAGTGGGAAGACAGATCAAAATAAAAAAAGAAAATTGGTTGTTAAAAAATAGCAATTATGATATTGAATAATATACATAAGTATAGACCGTATAAACTTAGGTGAAATTATGGGACATATTTTTCTGTTCGAGACACTTAGACAAAATATTTGAAAACATCCTTCAGACATTAAAACGTTTGTGAAAAAATGGATTGATTTTTTAAGCATTTTTTCACAAAATATGACAAAAGTTTCAAAGGCAATATTTGATCAGAAGCTTGAACACCTGACAACTGAAACTGATGTGGACGCTTTATATGAAGATATCAGAGCTTTGAAAATTGAAAATGATAATCTGAAATATCCTGTGCATGCACTTCAAGCAAAGGTAGTATTCCTGGAAATGCAACTAGAATATCTGCAGATGCAATCTTCGGAGAAGAATCTTATATTTAGAGTCGAGGACCATGAGGGCCAAGAGGCGAAAACCTAACTGTCTGAAATTTGCAACCTGTTGTCAAATGATGCAAACAATAACATTGAAGAAATTAAGAAAGTGAAGTCTTTTAAACCCAAATTTAAAAATTGTATTGTCAAAAGCAAGGAAAATCTGTGACGAGTATAAAAAAGACATATATAATAGAAAATACGAATATATCTGTGAAAAAAGACTATCCACCGAACCTACGCAGGAGAAGATAACCTTTTAATTGAAAGTCTCGAATTTACATGGGAAGAAACCGTAAGCTTGAAATATGGATAAAACCGTGAATTTAAAAAAAAGTGCAACTTTTCATTTTTCAAATGATCTCTTCCAAACATGTTAAAAAACCTCTCGATTTAGCCTCACTAAAAGCAGTAAAAGTAAAAGACAAGTATATATTATATGTATATTAATATAGAGCACATCCAAAACAAAGAGCCACCAGCAGGTCAAACTCATTGAAAGACAAGTGACTAGATCGGAATTATATGGGAGGCGGTTTTAGTCGCTTAGAATCGGCATAACAATTAATCGAAACATTAGAATCTTTGAAAAGCTCCCCTCCCTCTAAAAAAAAGTTGGTAAGCACTTGTTGGATTATGAATTGCAATGTGCGACAGAAAATTGAGTACACTTGAGTAGCAAACATTTTGAATTTGGTGGAATTATTATTATGCCTACTACAGTAGGAAGGGATTATGATGTTCGCACCTAGTTCCCATATGACGAACCTAGTAAATAGTGTAGAACGGATTCCAGATCACACAGTAATGCCATAAAGTGGGCCTTACATAGGCTAGGCAGTATCTAAAGATTTAAGTATATTTAATATGTGTAATAAGGTCAAGTTCGGGATCAAAAATTAAAACTAGGTAATTTTTCTTATATACGAGTACTCTGAGAAAAAATATATCAATAAAAATATTATCAATACTCTATTTGAAGAATTGATAATATTGTGTTCTTTTGAAATAAAAATACTCCTTCGGATATTTGGTCCTGTGTGCGAGGAGGGCGAATGGAGGAGAAGATACAACCGCAAACTCTATGAGCTGTAGCAAGATGTGGATGAAGTCCAAACATTAGCTCGACCACAGAGCGAATGGACAATAACGCTCCAGCCGAGAGGATCTTCGACACCCAGCGCCCAGGTTCGTGAAGGCAAGGACGACCGAACCTCCGTTTTAAAGACCAAGACATCGTTAATGGCAGGGCGATTGGTCTGGAGAACGGGAAGCAGCACGTACGGGATCGCAGAGTATGGTGGGAACCCGTTAAGTAAGTTAGTACTTCAAGAAAATCTCACTTACATTGAGAAAAGATAAAGAATAATTGCTGTAACAAACATCACTCCGTTGGTCTGCGAAGGTCTTCGTCTAAAGGAAGAGAATCATCGGAAGAGTTCACACCCCTTAAAAAAATACTAGGCTTAGCGATACAGGGCCTAAAACCTAGCTTTTCCCACCACTTGCTTGTGCGAAGTGAAAGGGACCTACAGTTTTAAACGGAATCCGAACGCAATATTTGAGCAGCTTCTCATGCCAATTGGTTGGTGGAAAAATCTATAGATATTAATTGGTCCCAGTGGGGTTTGAACCGGGGACCTTTCGCTTAGTAGTCCGACAAACTAACCACTGAGCCACTGCTCCCGAAATACGCCTTTGGAACTTTAAACCATCTGTGAGCAGAAGACGAACGGAATTTAAAAATAATTCGGGAATATCGTTGATAAAGATAAGCAATAGAACAGCTTTTGCAAGCTCGGTGTATTGGTTACCTTCTATAGTTTTCTCCGCCGATGTCTCCTAGAGTCCCTGTTGTCCTACACCACTGGCAGTTTCAGTCAGCGAGATGTTAGTATAAGAGAAAGACAAATGCTTTCCCTCGTTTAACTCTCATTATATATTTTACCTCTAACTATGCACTTAGAAGGAAGAGTCAGTCTGTCTTCGTCACTGAGGCTGTCGTGTGCGGTTGCGTTTAGGGCTCTGGCTTAATTGTTCGTATAAAGTTGTAATTCTTTCACAATTTAATAAAATACATGGAATAAAGTTTGTAATATGAATTATATGGAATGCAGTGTTTCCTCTCAATAATAACTATCCCCGCATCGCACACACGATCCCTAAACCTCTACATTGGTGACCCCGAGTTGAAAAAATTATAACTCACATTTGGATCAGCATACAAATAAAATTTAGTAGAGGAGCTCGGAAAGAAGTATATTGGCTAATCAGACCATTACGAATCGCATCCAGCAGTGTAGTAAACAGCCGACATACATATAAAAAAAAATCCACCAAAAATTATATCAGTGACGAAGGGTATATGGGCAGTAAGCGCATAGCTATATATTCATGCATATATACTTGATCTGCTAGATCGCATCATAGTTAACCGCTACGCCGCTAAGCCGCTAAGCCAAACCTACGTCATCATCATCATCACATACAACAGGATACCATCGACTGATTTTCGACGTCACATACTCACCACGAACGGGAGCATATATAGGCTCGGGAGATTTTTGGAATCAGCAGTGTTAAATTACACCTCACTCGTATGGAACTAAATGAAGGAGAGACATCTCAGGTTTTTTTGTCACAATTACTTAATTTACAATCCAGCTTTGATGCATGAGTATATAATATCATTTTGACGCAAAAAAAAAAATCATTTAATTATATTAAAGCTTTCATCGCTATTTATTTAAGATTTTTACTCTTTATATAATACAATTTCTAGATATTTATATTTTCCTTATTCGATTGTGATTGTAAGCCAAGCACGATAGCAATCAGTGATTTTATTTTAGTGCATGTGAGAAACGTCAAGTGAGTGCATGACTTTTTAAATTGTTAATACATATTACCTTAGCTTTTGTTCGGGTTGGAAGAGTGAAAGCATTTGATTTTAGGATTTGAAGAATTTAATTCAATATGGAGGAAAAGAAAGAATCCACATCCGCGGTATATATTTCGGGTCAAAGTTCACTTCCAATGCCTCCTACTATCAGTGAAACTCCCATCCTTTTGGGAAAAAGCACCGGCAGCGTGGTTTATTGCAGCAGAGGCGCAATTTGCAACGAAAAAAATTACCAAAGATGAAACAAAATACTCGTATGTGCTAGCTTCGCTTCCTATTGATGCGATTAATAACATTATTGATGTGTTAAATAATCCTCCGGTATCAAACAAATATGGGAATCTAAAAGAGATTCTCATAAAGCGACATTCGTTGTCCGAGCAGCGACGATTAGAGCAGCTTTTATCTGCAGAAAACTTAGGAGATCGGAAAACACAAACGTTTAACGTTAGTGCGATTCAGCAACCTTCTGGTAGTCAAAATATCTCAAACAATCCTTCCAAAGTTGAGGAAAGACTGATGAGAGAGATAAATGAAATAAAATCTTCACTTAGAAAGCTATCTTTTCGCGATAGGGGTCGGTCACCACACCGATTTGCACGTTTTAAAAATGGAAAAAGTTCCAATCGGAGCAGTAGTAACCACAGAACGTGTTGGTTTCATCGAGTACATGGAGTAAACGCTAGAAACTGCAAACCTCCGTGTGACTTCAACAACAAGATCAGAAACGAAAAAAACTACATACTCCGAGTGTATCTACGGCGGACACTCGGCATTCAAATTTTCGCCGTCTTTTTGTACACTGCAAACTTAATAAATTAGATTTCCTCATAGACACAGGTGCTGAAGTATCCGTGGTGCCATATACCATGTTTCAAACAAATCAATTCGTACCTGCAGAACAACATCTAACAGCTGCAAACGGGTCCATCATTAAAACATACGGATCTAAGCTCTTGAACCTTGATGTGGGTCTACGGCGGAAGTTCACATTTCCGTTTACCCTTGCCGCAGTCACAAGGCCCATTGTTGGAGCAAATTTCCTTGGCCATTTTAACTTATTGGTAGACATCAAACGGCGCGCTCTTATCGATTCACTAACGAATTTAGTATCTTTCACAAGCTTCTGGTGAAATCGATATGATTTCACCCCGTTTGGCCATCGCCAATGATGAGTACGGAATCTTACTCAAGGAGTACCCCTCATTGACAAGCATTCCAAACTTCAACATTCCGGTCAAGCACAAGGTTGTCCATCACATCGTGACTTCAGGACACCTACCAGTTTCTCGTCCTAGACGTTTAGAAAACACGAGACTAAAAATGGCTAAAATAGAATTTGAGCATATGCAACAGTTAGGTATCTGTCGACCGTCGTCATCACCTACTTGCTCTCCTTTACACATGGTAGCGAAAAAGGAACCAGATGACTGGCGTCCCTGCGGGGACTATCGCGCAATTAATTTTGTAACCGTTCCGGATAGATACCCGATAGCACACCTCCATAGCTTTTCTGAAAACTTACGAGGTCGCAATATATTTTCCAAAATAGATTTACCACGAGCATATAATCAAATACCCGTTGCAGAAGAGGATATTTTTAAAACGGCGATAACGACCCCCTTTGGCATGTTTGAGTTCACTCGGATGCCTTTTGGCCTTCGAAATGCAGCTCAAACATTCCAAAGGTTCATGAACGAAGTTTTAAAAGGGCTAGATTTTTGTTTCGTGTATATTGACGATATACTTATTGCAAGTAGCAATCGTCAAGAACACTTCAAACACCTCAGAATGCTTTTCGAGCGTTTAGTTGAATACGGTTTGACTATTAAACCAGCAAAGTGTGAGTTCGGTAGAACGCAGCTTGAATTTTTAGGTCACAGCATCACCGAAGCGGGCATCGCACCATCCGAAGCACGAGTGAATGCAATTAAACGTTTCCCTGAGCCTTCCTCATTGAAACAGATTCAACGTTTCGTCGGTATGGTAAATTTTTATCATCGGTTTGTTCCAAAACTTGCCGATCTTTTAACACCTATTCACGCACAGATAGAATTGTTATGTAGTAAAGCGAGTAAGGGTAAAACATTTTCGTGGCCCCAGGATTGCTCAGAGGCGTTTGCTAAGACCAAAGCAGCTCTTTCACAGGCAACGATGCTTGTTCATCCGAGCGAATACTCTCCAACGCGCCTTACAGTAGACGCATCCAACATAGCTATCGGATCTGTGCTTGAGCAGTTTGTTGAAAACGTGTGGAAACCTATAGCTTTTTACTCCAAGAAACTAAGTCCGGCTGAAGTCAAATACTCAGCTTTCGACAGAGAGCTCTTGGCAATATATGTATCTATTCGGCATTTCCAATACTTTCTCGAAGGGCGCGAGTTTGTCGTGTATACTGACCACAAACCTCTGACTACAGCTTTAGCCAGTAAAGCTGTACGAAGCCCAAGGCAGACTAGGCACCTGGATTGGATATCGCAATACACCAACGACATAAGGCACATAAAAGGTAGGAATAATTACGTTGCCGACTTTTTATCCAGACCCGAAGAGAGCGCGATTACCCAAACGGGTTCATCCAACCCAATCATATTTTCGCCAGAAAACATTGTTAGTATGCAGACATCGGATAACGAATTGAAGTCTCTTTTATCACGCAAAACGAAATCATCATTCAAGCTAGAGAATATAGTCCTTCCAATGGAAAATCAGCCCTTATGGTTTGAAACATCCACTAATCGTAACAGGCCTTATATCCCGAAATGCCTCAGATATGCGGTGTTTTTCAGTTTGCACTCACTCTCTCATCCTGGCGTTCGCGCCTCAAGGAAGATGCTAACAGAAAGATATTTTTGGCCTGGAATGAACTCCGATATTAAGAAGTTTGTTGTTTCCTGCATTCAGTGCCAGCTCTCGAAAGTTCACCGACATACCAAATCACCCATAGGTAGTTTTAATACCACCAGCGATCGATTTGAGCACGTGCACATGGACTTGGTACGTCCTCTTGACGTGTCTAATGGGCATTCCTACATCCTAACCATTGTCGATAGGTTTACACGTTGGCCAGAGGCATACCCACTGAAAGACATGTGTGCCGAGACAGTTGCGAAAAAATTTATTTCAGAGTTTGTAAGCCGGTTTGGTGTCCCTTCGAGGATAACAACTGATCAGGGGACACAATTCGAATCGAAACTATTTTCTGAATTAACTAAGTTGTTGGGTTCTCACAGAATTAGAACAACCGCTTACCATCCGCAGGCAAACGGGCTCGTGGAAAGGTTCCACCGCGTTCTGAAATCAGCAATTAAGTGCACAGGAAACACCGCCCATTGGAGCGAGGACTTACCTCTAATCCTTCTTGGCATTCGTTCTGCTTTTAAAACGGATCTAAACTGTTCTCCAGCAGAATTGGTGTATGGACAGCCCTTGCGGTTGCCAACAGACTTTTTCTCTTCTGATATCTCATCTCAAAATCCTGGTGATGAAAATCTGCCTACTTTTGTAGCCAAACTCAGGGATAACATGAATTCTCTACGTCCTAAGGAAACACGTCAGAATGATTCCCAGGTTTATATTCCCAAGTCCCTGCAGGACTGCGAACAGGTTTTCGTTCCCTCACCACCCAATAAGTCAGGTCTTAGAACTCCTTATCAAGGACCTTTTAAAGTTTTGAAAAGATTAAGAAAATATTTCGTAGTGGAAATAAAAGGAAGAAATGTTTCCGTCTCGTTAGACCGGATTAAGCCCGCATATGTCATAGACTCGTCAAATGAAATTGAAGGTATAAAGAAACGTGTCAGATTTCGAAAGTAATAATGATATTTTACGTCCTAGGTTTACTCGTATACCATCATCGAACTTACCTTTATTTTGTTTCATCTTCTATAATCATTATCGCCTTCGGCTGGAAGGGGGTGATATAGTGTTCTCCGCCGATGTCTCCTAGAGTCCCTGTTGTCCTACACCACTGGCAGTTTCAGTCAGCGAGATGTTAGTATAAGAGAAAGACAAATGCTTTCCCTCGTTTAACTCTCATTATATATTTTACCTCTAACTATGCACTTAGAAGGAAGAGTCAGTCTGTCTTCGTCACTGAGGCTGTCGTGTGCGGTTGCGTTTAGGGCTCTGGCTTAATTGTTCGTATAAAGTTGTAATTCTTTCACAATTTAATAAAATACATGGAATAAAGTTTGTAATATGAATTACATGGAATGCAGTGTTTCCTCTCAATAATAACTATCCCCGCATCGCACACACGATCCCTAAACCTCTACACCTCCTTAAGTTTATTCAGAATAAAATTGTAAGAATCGGAAAGGTAAGTAGAAGAAGATTTGCCTGTAGGAAAATCATGTTCATTTTTAATTAGAAAGCCAACTTATTGTAAATACGTAATCTTTTTGAAATGCTTCGGTAATGTTGATAATTTACAAATTGGCTGATAATTTCATATTTCCTGTTTGAAGCCAGATTTGTGGATTGGAATAATAGAGATCCCGAAAGAGAGCTGTTAAATATGCACGTACGGAGAACAGAGATCGCTGCGCTGCGACACAACTATGTCAGCGATTATTGTCACAGCTCAAATGCAATTGTGCATCTTTGACTTCGACCAATACAAATTAAAATAAAGTAAGTGAAGGCGCTTATAGTGCCAACTAAAGATATCCTACTGTTGTGAAATATTTTCAAATTCGGGCGCTGATTCACAGCTTCACAAACTTAAAGTAGCCTTGGATGCAGCAACGCAATATGTTTTTAGTCTACGGAGGTACGACCGTGTATGACCTTCTGATATCCGTATACCATGAAGTATTTTTGAAATTCAGAACGTTAACACTTCTCATCAAACTTGTATTTAGGAAGATACCGGAGTACCTATATGACAGCATAACTTTTTCGCGATCAACATGTAATTTAACAAATATTTATATCACATACTTTTACGTGCGTGTCCTCTGCCAGACAGTTTATGGTTTATTCTATATCCCAGTGGAATACTACTCGTATATTACATTCTATGAGGTGAACATTTGAACAAAGAGAATTCCACAAATCTGTCCTACTTTATCTTAATAACGGTAATTGAAAAATCCTCTTTGACTTTTTTTATATAACCTACTCGTCTCCAATACCTAAGCTTATTAAACATTTGCTTTTGATTGAACCTTCATAAACCTGCACTAAACTTAGAGAAATCTTACATGTGTGGGTGGATGAGATGTTAGTCTGTTGCCCTTTGACCTGTGCGTTGCAAGTTCAATTCACTTTGGGGACAACAACATACGTCACCCATTAATGGAAATAAACGAATGGCCTTGTTTTCTCCATCCTCCACACCAAAAAGAAAATGCCTGCCTAGTAGCAGGGTGCCATCCCAAAAATTGTCCGCAGTAGATCCTTAAAAAAGCGCAGTCGTTTGAAGCAGAATTTTATTTTTCAACAAAAAAGCTTTTTTTTTAACTAAAACCTTTGAAGACAACATTTTATAAAAAAAATACACTTGAATCAAAAAAACTAATTCATTGAGTTTTCTGTCTTTTAATGCTTGGAAAAAAATCTTAAGGAACAAAACATAAGGGAAGGCAAAAGTCCGCTAACAAATACAATGCTTAAGTATCCAAAATCAGAGTCCAGCCGCTAAAAGTGGCTCCTTCAATTCCGTATGAGTCCAACACCACCACATCTGGTTGAAACGTCATTTTGAAGAAAGGTCAATTATGTTATAAAAACATATAAGCTTAACCAACATGTTTTCTGTCTCTGTGTTAATTTTCCGCTTGCTGTTAACTATCGATCTCCCTCTGGTAAGCAAGGAATATAACATCGTAAGCTCATCGGTCTCAGTTAGACTGGTATCTCCCCAGTTGTCCTTTTATGCGACTCAGTATTATGCTATACCTTTGCTTTCTAAGTTTTATAAACAACGGATTTTTAGTGCTCTTTTATAGTTCTTATTTAAACCATTTTTATTATTTTTGTTCGTCTCCGGTTGTGTAAATATTTTGAGTAAAAGATTTTGTTTAAATTTTCTTAATATGTATCTTTATTTATTTTTTATTTTTTTTAATGTCACAACTTTTTTATTTATTTTTTTATTTTTTGTCTATTTTTTTAGAAAAATAGTAATCGCCCGAAGATGAAGCAGCAGCTTCGAAACGCGTCGCGAACATAAAGATAAACAAAAAAGTTGTGACATTAAAAAAATAAAAATAAATAAAAAAAAAATCTTTTACTCAAAATCTTATTTAAAACTTTCCATTACAGATTTTTCGGCGTTAACAGAATAAATTCAAACAACAAAAATGAAGTATTTATGCGTCAATTAAAAAATACACAGAGCAGTGTTTAGGTGTGTTTTGGGGAAAAATTACTAAAGAAATATATTTTTCCAGAGGTTTTTTGGTTGCGGATGAATTTATAAATTTGGCTCGAGAGCGTTCTGGAAAAATGCAGTGGATTTGATTTTTAGATAGAAATATTTTCTGAGCAAAATGCAGTATACATATTCTGCAATTGCAGTAAAAGTTAGCCTTGCCTGGTAGTACAATGGGCCGTTACTGAACCTAAGTGCTCTGCGATTTGGATTTCATTTGTAATAGAAAAAACAAAAAAATGTTCATGTACAGATCTTAATTTCATAAATGAATTGAAATCAAATGAAATATTTACACGTAATTGACCAATATCCGCTAGACAAACATACTTCAGTGACTTACATTATATTGCTGACTAAAAATTGTATGATTTGACTGAAAACATCAAATATTTTGGAAATCGTTGGGAGATCTGAATTTGTTGAACCCAAGTATTGCAATATTCGGTTTCTTGAACGACAAGGTAAAGATCTGAACTAAAGCGATCCACTTTCACAGCTTTACTAAAAATTATCGGCAGACCTTCCGATTTAGAATCACTTCGTCGCTGATGCCAGTCAAATGCTGATCTTGTTCCATTTGTGTGATCCAGGAGTTTTAAAGCCTGTCTCTCCATCGCCAAGGTAAAGAAATTTTTAATGATATTGCCTTTTAAACGGGGTTCGTGGGATCTCTCCTCGGAACTAAGCCGGTCGCGCTTCATTGTCTTTGAGATAGGTTCTTTGACGTGAAGGCTTTCTCAGAGCTTGAAACTTTTTATTCGATCAAGCTCTGTTTCTTCTGCTGGCATGCTATGTTTTTCTATCATGATCATTATACTTTGATGTGCATACGTGGTTGATCAGATAACCGTATTATTTTCAGCAATCAGCTGCCTAATCAACTTGACAGAACGCTTATCACCAAAATCTCTCTTGGATTCTAACCCCTCGTGTGTTGGGTTAGTATGTATTGAGATAGTGTGTATTGAGATGCTGTGTGTTGAGTTTTTGTGACGTGTGTTATTAAGACCTGTTACCGTCTAAGTTGTATTATATTAGCAGATTAATTTTTTTCTATCCTATAGGTGAAAATGTGAACATCATATAATAAAGTACGGTATTTTCATGAGTCACGTTAATATATTCTAGTATTCTGCATGAAAATTTAGACTTTTTTGAGTATTTGTTTTATTTATGACTCAATATGTTCATCAAATTTGGCGTGGGGTAATTTGGGACATGTGAAAAAAGTGTTGAAAAATCAAGTTCCGGAGAAGAAAAAGAGCTCAAATGTTATGGATGTGAATGGAAGCATTGTCTGAAAATTTTACCGCGTGAGTGCTATTCTTCCCGAATGTGCTGTCTTCATTTGCATCAACTTTAATAGCGACTGCGGTTCTTAATACATTATTTTTCATGTCAGAATGTTTTTTTTATATGAACTTGTTCTGTTTTGGAAAAATAAAAGAATACAATTGTTCAGACCTTGGCCCAACTTACCCCACACGCTGGACCAAATCGCAAAGCTCCATAGTTGTATTATGAATCGGTTGATGTTTATGAGTCAAACCCTACATGTGCACCTAAATATAGTATATTATGTAAGTACGTTTCTTTTAAATCTATCTCGTCAAAACAATGACGCACACTATATAAAAATACTCAACTAGCTCGTTTTGTAAAAAAACAATGCCAAATGAACTAAGGCCGTAATTGCACTTTGAAATAAATGCTATGAGAAAAATATTCATTGTTGTTTTTTTTAATGCTTAACTAACTAAGTAATTGAGAACAATCGATGTTCAATGTTTCTTGTGCAAAGGTCGTCTGAATCACCGCTTTAAATAAGCTGTCTTCGATTCCAATGTATTCAAATGTAGGTAGGTACTTCCGGTGCAAAAGAACACAATAACATTTTTGCATCAACTTTGTCAACAAAAGGATCTTTTTTTTAAATGTGTGCGTGTTAGTTGGAAAATTGACAATTAAATAGCCTATATCTGATGCTGGCATTTGAAAGTTTCATTCAAATTATTTAACCTTCCGTCCTCACATATATTTTTTCTAACGCGCTCCTCACACTGGGGTATCACATACCCCACCCCAAAATAATTTCAAAAAAAAACTCAATCGGATGAACGAAGACGAACACACAAACATTGATATTTATATATTAGAAGATTGACTCGATTGACTCCTCTTTGAATATTCAGTTGAGTCGAATAAGGTTAACCGGACTGTATTCAATTTGTGTTTTATTTTAAAGTAGTATCTAAGGATTATGTAAAGAGTCTTTCATTAAGGACTTCACAATTTCTTTTTTAAATAAAATGCAAACTACTTGAGATATCTCAAAAAAAATGCATTGACTTGAATTACTATCAAAAGATTTATGAATTGAATTAAATTACACGATATACAGACGGATCCGATTCTCGAGATAACACGTTCACCGAGCTGACACTTCAATAACTCGATTGGTGCAACCCGCTGTGTGGCTTGCGGCACCGTCTTGTTGGAATCACACATCACTGATGTCCAATTCATGCAATTGCTCAAAGAAATAACGTTCCAACATGTTTCTGTAGCGAATACCATTTACCGTAACGTGACGGTCTTTTTCGACGAAAAAAAACGGGCCAACGAAGCTGTCGGCAAGAAAACCGCACCAAACAGTGACTTTTGCGGATGAAGTGCTGATTCATGAAGCATATGAGGGTTCTCCCCTGTCCAGTAACGCATATTTTGCCTATTGACGAAGCGGTTTAACCAAAAATGCGCTTCATCGTTGAAGATGATTTTACCATGAAGTTCTTCTTTTTCTTCCATCATGTCCAGAGCCAATTCGAGAACGTACGGTTGCCTCATATGATCCAGCGGCGAATTTTTTTTACTGGACTATGGGTTTCGTTTCTACTGCGACAAGAATTACGGTCGAAAATTGGCCTTTGGTAGTAAATTTTAATTATTTGTAAACGTTGTTTCTTTGTGTAATTCGCCATGATGTTGATTTTGTTAAATATTTTTACATTGACACTTCGGTAATCGGTTTACGGATGCGTTAACTCTGAAAGTTTGAAGTTGTCAATTCGCTAATGAAAGACCCTATATCTACGTTCAAAAAAAAAAACACAAGGAAAACTTTAGCGCCATATTCGTGAAACTCACTTGTCTCGTCTTCAAAGCGTCTTCCAAAATGTATTCCAAATAGAATATACCTGCCAATGGAACTACCAAATTGACTGGCCGAGTTATAACAATACCACTATAAAAATTAATTACTTTACTTCATACTCATACTATGTTGTATTTATTGTAATTTCAATTTAATTTCTTGCTTCATCCCTTGGTGATCGTTTTCATCAGCAAAAAATATTTTAATCTTGTTATGCGGAGTATATTAGCAAGTATTCAATTTCCTCACATTCATCCGAAAATGTATCTGTTTCCTATCACATTGCAATTGATTATCATATACAGCGGCTCATCTGTTAAACAAAACCGCGCTATAAGCCAGCAATTTGCATATTTTTTTTATAAAACGTTGTGTACCTATAAATATAAATGTACAGCTATGTGTGCAGATACGTACCTTCAATGCAATAAACCTCTAATGAATCCGATGTTTGGTTAACCACTGTACAATTCGTTGGTATTTCTGGCTTTCCGGCTGCAATCAAATGAAATACGCAAGGCTCCTTCTGCTGTCCAACGTTATTATCCGCCCAACACATAATGGTGCCAAAGTCCATTTCCTGCTCCAAAACCAACACAGCACCCACCAATAAAAATCCAGCAACCAACAGCAGAACACCCCCATCACCATCGTCATCGCCAGTATCATCATCATCGTCAGCATCATAATCATCAGCGTCAGCATCGTCATCATCGTCATCATCATCATCATCATCATCATCATCATCATCATCATCATCATCGTCATCATCATCATCACCATCATCAGCATCGTCATCATCATCATCATTATAATCATCAACATCATGATCATCATGATGATCATCATCATCACCATTATCATCATAATCATCATCATCATCATCATCATCATCATCATCATCATCATCATCATCATTATCATCATCATCATTATCATCATCATCATCATCATCATCATCATCATCATCATCATAATCATCATCATCATCATTACCGTCATCATCATCGGCAGCAAGGAGTAGGTTAAAGTGAATCAACCAGGCGTTAGGCATCGAGTGAAAAAAGCAGAGGTCCAGGCAAAAACGAAAGTAAAAAATAAAACAAAGTTAGCAGTCAAGTGTTTCTGAGTTCAAATCGTACAAAAAGAGAAATGTTAATGGAAATCGAGGGGGAAAAAAGTAATTCAAACACACACTTGCGCGCACACAAACAAACAAACGATGGGGCAGATCTTTGGTAATTACACAATTATAACATACACATAAAATAAAAGTCGACTAATCGGTAAGTCGGCCGGAAAGGCATATATGTAGGTTAGCTGAATGTTGAGTTAGAATAGAGAAATTTGTATCCAATGGTTTATATCAAGTGGATTCCCTTAATATTTATATCCTACCGTAAGTAAGTAGTAAACTGGCAATGGGCATCTTTGGGGATAATTTGTTACCCCAAAAGGTTCATATATAGTTTTTGTGTGTAGCGCAGAGTGACAGTTGTAAGTAATTTGTTGGCGACTTCTATTGTTAGAACGGTAGATATTTTTTGAGCGTGTGTTTAAGGATGACTTGTTAAATGTTTAATCATTTATTGTTATGAGCATGTGTGTTTGTTTTTCTCTGTTGAAGTATAAAGGTTTTATGCTGAAAGTAGAATTTAGGTCAGAAATGTTAATCATGTACTACACAAGTTGGTCGTTTGTTGAGTAATATAAAGGGAGGTCCTATAGGGACAAACTCATTAATTAAGGGTTATGTGCATAAAACGTGTACTTTAATAACGTAAATTTTGTTTTAATCAGGGGTATTTACACTACACTAAAGGAAAAACAAAGGAAAGCTTTTTCATACCAGTGCTTTGTTATTTATGTTATTTTTAGTTTTACAGAAGCTTGGACTTTGACGAAGGACCTTAAAATTCTTCTTTTTATTTTTCTTTTTTCCTTAACCCTCTACTGCATATGAAGCCAAATATGGCTTTTCACTTTTTTTCCTTTTTTACTCCTTATTCTCACAAAAAAAAAAGAAGATCTTTATACAACACAATTCTCTTCTATGCATTTCTGAGAACACCTAGAGATACTTTTCGAGCGAGTGCGACAAAAAACAACGAAGATATTCCTACTTGTAGGTTAGTGGTTTGCTTGTTGTCGTTGAAAACAAAAGCGTGAAAAATTTTCTGATTTGAAAAAATTATAAATTTGGTGTACGATGAGTTAAGTGGTCATAAAAATATATTTGTGATTGGATACTTATTTCTCTTTGCCACAAAGCCATATTTGGCTTCGTATGCAGCAAGGGGTTGTAAATCTACACATTTTGTTCACTTGACTTTTGTTGTGGTGCACATGATTTTTTCGTTTTTTATGTTACTTTTTTGCTTAGAAAAATGGAATGTCGTCGTTTTTATGGAGGATCATCATTCCTTAATCCCATTCCTGGAGACGGATCGCGAAGCGATTATGAATTGGCTGGAGATTCAGATGTGGAGTTGGAGACAGAATTGCATATCAAAGATCGAAGTGTCAACGTTACGGTTGAGGAACCGGAAACTATCAAAAGGTCATTGCATTTCAACGATAATCAAAACTTCAAACCATTGGGAACAGAAGGACATGACAAACTCTTCAAAGTAAGACCCCTGTTGGAGAAAATAAGGGAACGTTTGCTGTTGATTCCAAAAGAAGAGTTCCTCGCCGTAGACGAACAAATTATTCCGACGAAATGCCGCCATGAACTGAAGCAATATAACCCAGCTAAGCCACATAAATGAGGCTATAAAAATCAAGTCCTTAGTGGAATTTCGGGATTAAGTTACGATTTTGATTTATTTAACGGACACCAAAGCAATAAGTATCCTGACGGAGCGCCAGATCTAGGGGTCAGTGGTAACGTTGTCACAAGGCTTACGTCAACAGTTCATGAAAATGCAAATCCCAAGATTTTCTTCGACAACTGGTATAATAGTCCAAATTCGCAGGTTTATTTGTTGAAAAGTGGACTTTTGAAACTAGGGACTATAAGACTCAACCGAGTGCCGAACTCCAGAATTCCGAAGGAACAACTTATGAAACAAGGACGTGGAAGTATGATGGAAAAAGTGGCGACTATCAGTGGAGTAAAATTGAGTTTGGTGTCCTGGTTTGACAGCAAAATAGTAACTTTAATGTCGCCTTATGTTGGAATGAATCCAGTTATAAATAAGAGCCGTTACTCCAGAAAGGATAAGGAGTATAAAATTATTCTTGCTCCACAACCTGTTGAGGTCTAGGTACAACAAATATATGGGTAGTGTCGACTTACTAGATTCGATGTTGGGCTTATATCGCATACAATTACGATCCAAGAAATGGTATAAGCGAATATTTTTTCACATGATTGATCTGTGTACAGTAAACGCTTGGATTCTTTGGCGTCGTCAACATGATTTACCTTTATTTGATTTTAAACTAGAAATGGTCGAATATTTATGTAAAGCTGAAAAGCAACCTTTGAAAAGACGTGGACGACCCTGTATTGGATCTAGACTTGGATCTCCTGCGACTTCAACACCAAAGAGAAAGCGCCCTGAAGGACATGAAGATTTTTCATTGTTATCAGTTCGATTCGACAACGTCGGTCATTTCCCACAAGTAAAAAAGAACCGCCAAATTTGTCAAAACGACTGCACTTTTCGTTCATTTACTTTTTGCCAAAAATGTAGAGCTTGCAATGAAAAGAGAAATTGCCTTTCTAAATTTCATGGCGTATAAACACACAACTTTCAACCATTATTTTACCTTTTTATGATACAATGTATTGTTATGTTTTGTTTCATTTATTTATTTATTAAATGAATTGTTCTGTTTTGTTTATAAATATTTTTTTCTTTATATTTTGCTGTTTTTTTATATATTTTATTTACTTAAACTGAAATCAAAAATTCTCTAGTTTTACAACCGTTAATGCACACGAAGCCGTATTTCGCCTGTATTGTTATTATTTAAACAAATGATATTTTGTTGGATTTTTTAATAAAAGATGTCTTAAAACAGCCCAAAGAAGCTATTTAAAAAGTATTTTATTTTTTTTCTCTTTAAATAATAATTCATGCAGTAGAGGATTAATGGCGGTGAGTCTATAATAAGGATTAAAGGGATCATAACTCTCCCACTTAACTGCATCGCTACTGTTTTACCACAACAAGGCCTGCTCTTAGTCCCTATTCTTTTCCTTTCCCGGTGCCTCTTTTATTCAGCTGCGAGTTCACGGTCTCGGAAAGCGATAGGGGCACCCATGGCACCATTAGCCATTGGATCACTTTCGGCGACTCATGGATGAGCACCCACCACAGAGTGACGGTGAGGCCCATAAGGAATTCGCGGACGAGCATAAATATACCTCAGCTTAGCGGAGGGTCAGGAGAGTGAGGATAAGAATGACAGCGACCATGTACGAAGCCCAACCATTCCACCGGGCCGTACGATGACGTGCGTGTGGAAAGGCGGACGGCCTTTGACAGTCGAACACCACAGCACACCAGACTTTGCCGGACGGGCAAGTTGCCAGAAGGGCAACTCAAAAAGCAACTGAGGGGTGGGCGGACGGCCCAAGTCAAATAACTCCCATGAGTCAGTTGCACGAACTACCACCGTAAAGGTAGGGAGTAATGTTCGATGGGGGAAAGATTACGTTCTCTTCTTCTACTCCGTAGTGGGAGCACCGGAGGAGCAGCAGAGGAGTGTAGGCGGACGGCCTAGTAAAACACCCTCCAACACCAAATAACCGTGGACAGCTTACCACGAGCACATTGGCACCCCACTGACCGATGTCAGATGACAGATGTCAAGTTCAGATGACAGATGCCAATTTCAGACGACACCAGCCCAACAAACATATTAACCAGAAAGGCCGAGAGCCCAACCTAAATGATAACATTTTGTAAGGTATGTAGTAATTATTGTAAGAGTTAAGCATGTAACTCACACTGTCAAACCATATTTATTATTGTAAGAGTTAAGCATGTAACTCACACTGTCAAACCATATTTATATTCATGTACTTAAATTATATATTATGTTTATATATACACATCTAGTCATACATGTAAGATTAAGAATAATAATAAAGAGAGCGTTAGTTTTATGATCGCGTTAAAACCAAACGGACGTGTCATCATTTAGTGAAACAGTACTACAAATTCCTCAGAAGTGGGATTACACAAAAAACAAAAAAAAAAAAAAAAAAAAAACAGAACAAACAAAATAATAGCTTGCCACAAGTGAAATTGTGTGAAAAATAAAATTGGCGTTACAGATTGTGTGTTTACCACAAAGTTGGTTGTGTCGCCGCGAAATTTTTTTTGTCACCGATTGTTCAGTCACCGCGAAAATTTTTTTTATTCTCTTCGCAATAACAAACAGTATTGAATTTAAACGAATTCATAGCAGCAGATGTGCGAGGAGAACATCCAAGTAACGGACGACTACAAGGAGAGATCGAAATAGCCGCTAGACACTGCAGCTGAAAAAAAAAAAACAAAACAACGTCATAATGAGTGAAAATGAACTGTGGCAACGGATCGCAAAATCAAACGATAGAGCAGAAGCTAAAGCAGAAGGTGGGGAAAAACGATCGGACGGTACGACAGGGGAATTTAACGTGGCGAAACAAATTGGATTGTGGAAGGAAATGTTGCCGGAATTTAGCGGAACGGCAAGTGTTGATGTGTGGCTGGCACAGCTAAGGAATGTCGAAGAAGTGTACGGTGTGGAGAAAAAAAATTTGCACGCACTTTTCGTAAGTAAATTGAAAGGCAAGGCACAAGAATGGCTGCACGCACAAGCAAATTTTTTAGACGACGACGTAGACAACCTGACAGAGGAGTTGAAAGAAGTTTTTGGTACAAAACAAAACAAGATGGAGATGAGAAAAAGATTTGAAAACCGAAAGTGGAAAGTGAGCGAAACTTTCAGTGAATATTTTGACGACAAAGTGAGACTGGCGACTGGATTGAAAATGGACGAAGAAGAATGGATTGAATACGCGATTGAGGGATTTTCTGATGACAACATAAGGTTATATGCCCGTGTCCAGGGGTATACAACAAAGGCAGGACTACTTCGAGCGTTCGGCAAAGTAACTCAGCGGAAGGTGCAAACGAGATCGACTGCTAATACATTTAGCAACAAACAGACGGGATTGACAGCAGATAGAACGGCAAAAGATAGACAAGTGGAAGGACAAAGAGTTGTAATCAGGTGCTATAATTGCAACTTGGTGGGACACATGGCAAATGGGTGTTCTAAGCCAAAGAGGAAGTCAGCAGTACATCAGTTGTCAGAAGATGACAAGGCCAATGATTACGTAAGACGTTTGTATTTTAAGTTTATTGTTAATAGTGATAGTATCCTCTTTGACTGCCTCATAGACTCTGGAAGTCCGATAAGTATGGTTAGAAGATCGTGTATACCGACTAATATATCCATATATAAATGTAACACACGGAAAAAATATTTCGGGTTAAATAAAAGTTTGCTTAAAATATATGGAATGGTGTCGTGCGTCGTTTTTTATAAAAAAGTTGGAATTAAAGTAAATTTTATGGTAATAGACGATGGATCGACGAGTTATGAGGCAATCTTGGGGAGGGATTTCCTAAAAAGTGGAAAATTTAAACTAGTTTCACAGTTAGAGAATAATACAACTTGCTCAAATGAAATAGAAAATGATAGTGAACGTTTTGAAAAACAGCTCTTGTTAATCGACTGTAAAGATAATGATAGTTCAGAATTGGATTTAGAAGTTGGTGAAGACGTATGTTATGGTCATAAAGAAAAGCTTAAAATGTTATATAGGTCAAATTATTTGCTTGCCGATCGCCCTACGGAACCGGTAATAAAAACTAAAATGAATTTAATGCTAAATGACATAAAACCGTTTCAGTGTCGACCGCGTCGTTTGTCGTATGCCGAAAAATATGAACTTAGTTCGTTACTAGACGAATATATCAGTAAAGGGTATATTAGAGAAAGCGAATCTGAATACGTGTCGCCGATAGTGCTGGTGAAAAAGAAAATAGGGGATCTTAGAATGTGTATAGATTTTCGTACGTTAAATAAAGCCACTGCATAAGATAGTTATCCAATACCGGTGATCGACGATTTACTAGACAAACTGGTAGATAAGACCATTTTTTCTAAACTAGACCTCAAGAACGGTTTTTTTCACGTATACATGCATGAAGACGCGGTAAAATATACGTCGTTCGTTACGCCGTTGGGGCAATACGAATTCTTGCGAATGCCGTTTGGTTTGAAAAACGCGCCGTCAACGTTTCAAAGACACATCAACAAGATATTTGCAGACATGATTAGGAACGATGAAGTTATAGTATACCTAGACGATATAATATAAATACGCTATCGTCAGATCCCCATGCCCCAAATCTGCGCAGAGTTCCACCAGACTCAGGTAGTTGACGCGGTAGATAACATTGTTTCCTTGTCTGACCTCAAAGCTTAGGTTCAACTCGCAAATGGGCGAGACATTGGTAATAGTCCCGATGTGTATCTTCCTCTTTTCAACGTTTCCTTCATTTCTTTAATCATTTTGAACCTTTAATTTTACGTAGTGAGTTTTAGCTACATTGCAACGGCGTTCAGCAAAATAACCTTAGCGATCTTTTGTAATGACGGGAAAACACCAATCAGACTGGATCGGAATGTTGTCTCAGGTCGGTCAGAGAATTTATCGCAAGCTGGCTTTCCAGTCGCGCTGAATTCGGAGCTTGGTGAGAGAATGGAAAGTTAGAGCGAAAGGGTAACGGCAGGCATGCGCACACCATTGCAAGAGTGCTTTGGATGGGCTGAAAGGTGCCGCTCGTTAGTTCGCCTTACTGTATGGGTGTGGACAGTGGGATGGCAGATAGCCACCAACACAAGTGGACATCCATTGCACGCCATCATTGGGATTGCACTGTCAATGTGTGTGTGTGAGAGAATGAGTCCAACACTGACCGACTTTGGACAGTAGAAAAATCTGGAAAATCACTTCTTGGCTGACCAGCGGTTTAGCTAGTGTGAGAAGTTTGTAAAGGCTATTTTGTTGGAGATAGACAAAAGAAAATAGAGGAAAAGCAAAAAAAGTAGAGTGAATTAATAAAGAAAAAAAATAAAGGAAAAGAAGGAGACAGGAATTTGGAGGACAGGCGGAAGGACGAATAGGAAGAAAAGAAGGAAGCTTGAGGACAGAGCGGCCACAAAAAAATTGAGGATTTTTAAGATAAATATAGTGATTTTTTTTGTTTGATTATTTTTGCGAGTGATAGTCTGGTAGGATTTTGTTTCGAGAAGCCCGAGAATAGACGGGACACGCGACCCAGTAATATTCATATTTTTTTTTCCTTTCGGGACAAGCGATAGCGGGTTATTCCAACGGTCCCTATCGACCCGTTGTACCAACCACGAAATTTTCAGGGGATTTCAAACCCCGCAATAAAAACCGTGCTCCAACGGAGCATTATAACGTTGTGTAAATTTTCGTTCTTTTCATTCTTTTGGAAATTACATTTTATTTAAATTTTCAGTGGTTGTGTACCAAGGTTTCACAATTTCCCATAAAATTGTGTGGCGCCCACTTTATTTTGTGACATTTTCCTGGTTCCATTCATTGGAGCGAACATTTTTTTCTTTTACTTTCATTATTAGCGATCATTTTCGTTGAACCCACCCCGTCCCACTCAGCTACCGGGAATTAGCAGCGACCTGTTACTCGTTGTGTAATATTTTAATGGTCTGTGGCTGTTTGACAGTCCATATGCGATATTTTTCCTTCGGGCGGTGGCTGCCGCAAATTTTCTTTTCGTTCCTTCCGCCGATTTAACAATAAATAAGTAGTTTGCTTTCGCGTTTTCTAAATTAAATATTTACACAACAGGGTTCGCCGGCTCAACCCAAGTAAATAACGACAGACCTCCCGATTTTGAATCACTTCGTCATTGAGGGCAATCAAATGCTGGTGTTTCTGCATTTGTGCGATCCAGCAGTTTTAAGCTTTTCCATTTGTATGGAAACGTTGATTGATATTGCCTCTTTGACGTGAAGGCTTCCGCGAATTTTAGAACTTCTAATTCGATCAATCGTTGCTACTCCTGCTGTCATTCAATTAATTTGCCCTCATTCTTTTTGTATGCTGTCCAACATCGTGAACCGTATGTGAGCGCTAGACTCACAACTGCGGTGTAGACGCTTCCTTTCAGCTTAGGGGGAATTTTTCGGTCACAGAAGATGGCTCAGTTTTCCCGCTATCAGAATCAGTTACTGCTCAGTCTGGAGTTATTCACGGAATTCACTTAGGTCAGATAATTTGTACACCACCGAATGAATATGCTAAGGCATGTATATAGCAAATCAGTGAATGCAGTGGCTCGGTGGTTAGTGTGTTGGACTACTAGTCTAAGGATTCAGGTTCCAATCACACCAGTGCCAAGTTACGCCTTAGATTACGTTTTCATAGCCCCACGTCTTGTAAACTTCTAACAATCATTCAAAAGTATCTATCGTCATAAGAAATTGTTCAAAATTTCCCATCGTATTCGGCTTAAAATTGTAGGTCCCTTCCACTTCGCACAAGCAAACGGTTCGAGGAACTAGGTCTTAGTATAGGCCGTTAATGCCTAGTAATTTATTTATTTATTAACTTCCCAGTGAGAGTTGTTGTAATGGGCCGATTTTGTAAATCCCGGATTTTTAAAATATCTCCACGTTTCAAGGTCACCAGAATCCAAATCCAACCTTTTTATAGAGATGTCTGTCCGTGTGTATGTACGTATGTGCGTATGTACGTCTGTGCGTATGTACGTATGTGCGTTCGGAATTATCTTTCGCCACGATTATCTCGAGAACCAAAGATGATATTGACATGGGATTTTTTGTTAGTAAATAAATAACTAAAAAATAAAGGCTAACTAGCTGAATTTTCAAATTGATGATTTGTACTATTTATTAATATTATAATGATTATTATTATTGCAGCTAGGGGAAGAAATGGTAGCCACCACACCCCTAAAAGTGATGAAAAAAGGCCCCGCAAGCAGGGCCACCTCTAAAAAAAGATGTACCCAGGGGCGGAGGTGGTGGCTGGGTAAGAAAGACTGTTAGAGGTGGAGACAGAAGCAGAGGAAGAGGAGGAAGAAGAGTAGGAGGAGGAGGAAGAGGAGGAGGAGGAGGAGAAGGAAGAGGAGGATGAAGGGGAAGAGGAGGTGGAAGAGGCAGAGGAGATGGAAGAGGACGACGAGGCAGGGAGGTGCCGTCTTCTACCAGAACTTCTATTACCGATAATAATAATCATAATCATAATAATAATAATAACAAAACAAACAATAATAATTAATTAAAAAATAAACATTGTTTTTTTTCCACTGGGAAGTTAGTCGTGTGGACCTTGCGGGTCGCTCCCAGACCACTTTGTTTATGTATAAATCACATGAATATTCTTATGAGCGCTGATGATATGAAAATAAATAACTATGTCACCAATCAGTAAGAAACAGATTTCTTTTTGAAGCTGTGACCCGTGGTTTCGGCACTTGGTGTGTGAAAAATGGTGTTGTCCTGAATCCTTTCTAAATATCAGCATAAGACAGTTTCTCCAAGGAATAACCCGTTCACCTCTCAATATTTATTTTCTCAACAAACTCTTTGTCAAGTTGACATTCATAAGGAAGTTGGTGTTTATTTCGATCCAAACCGGGAATTTACAAAGGATATCAATTTTATTGTTAACATGTCCAATTCTACGCTGGGCGTCGTAAAAAGTTGGTTCAAAATATTTGGCAACTCTAACGTGACTTCGTCATTGTATAATTGCTTTTTTGTCAAACTCTTTCTTCATTGATAGCCAGGCAGCTATTAAAGCTCCCGGCTTACACTCCATAACATCCAAATTAGTCGCACAGTGTTAAGGCGCAATCACTTGTCTAAGCGGCCACTTCCACATTACTCTCCTCTGGGTTCCCGCCCGTAGTGGCATAGAAGGAAATAAAAGGGCCGATGCTTTACCCATGTTCCTTGCAGGGACAGTCTTTCCTCCCATTGGAGCTGTCAAGGGTAAAATATCCCAGTACTTTCTTTCACAGGCGAACTCCAGATGAAGCGGCCTAAATAGCTGTATCATATCCAGGAAGATGTGGCCCTGCTTCAATGCTAAAAGAGCCCACGACCTTACAAAAAGAACCCGACAGAATATTGCCGGAATTGTGGCGGTCAGCACTGGACACTGGCCTGTTGGTACTCACGCTGCAAGGTTGGGCATCCCATTCAACCCACACTGTCGCAGCTGCATGGATCCCGTGGAAAAGGAGACCCCCACCACTTCCTCTGCGAATGTCCGGCCCTAGCTAGAGCTGGACATCGCACACTCGGCAAAGCATTCTTCGACGACCTATCAGAATTGAGCAATACTAAATTGTGCAATATCTTCGTATTTCTCAATTCCACAGGCTGGATTTGAAACACAAATTGACACCATTGGTCACTTGAGGGTGGCATCAAAACGGCGCCTTTGCGCTAATTGCGTCCTGGTTGCACCAGGCAGCCACTTCTACCTACCTACCTATCAACTCTTAATGTATGCTTCACAATTTTAAAAATCGTTCTACAACATTCATTCAAATCGAATACCATTCAACTTGAAATTATTCTATTTTCCCTAAGGTGACTTCCATGAGGTGATCCGTTTAACTCCAATCCGTACAGTGAAATAATCGATCATAAACTGTTTTTAAATTTGCATTCAAAAAGGACTCTCAACACAGCAACTCCTCTTTAAGTGTCTTTTCAAAATTATTTGGCAAACCAATATGACAGTCAAGCAACTTCGGGCTGAAATATAAAGCGACAACATTAACGGCAAATAAGCTATAGTCGGAAAAATGCTATCATACACAATATGCCGAAAAAAGACTTAATATCATTAAATTGATTCCCTGTTCCTGTTTCATTCTATGCATAATCAAATTGCTAGTATCTAAGTTTTAACATTATCTTCCAAACACGAGCCTTCCTAACCAAATGTATGTACAACGCTGAAGTTATTGACAGCTTCAATCAATCACAAGAAAGAAACCTTCAAGAAGCATCTTAAAGAACGTTACAAATGGGCGGTGGCGTGTGTACCACACCATAGCTCCCTACAGCATAGTCAGCTTATATGACACTAAGGACAGGCAAATTGGCAATTTGCGATAATGTTAGCCATTGGCACTACCAAATGTAAACGTCCTTGTTGTTATTTTACTTTTTGCTAATCATAGTATGTGTCTGGGTACATAATGAATGTATTTTCAATTTTCGTTTCACCGGCGCGTCTGAAAATAAAATTTGCTCGGTTTGGGGTAGATGGTGAAAAATGGTGAATTAAAAATTTAACTCTCCTCCCTCCAATGTTCTCGATATACGATATATCTAAGCATGTGTATTTTTTTACAATTAGTACAGAATTGCTGGTTATGCTCGTGCTGCCGCTTGCGTATTTTTGGCTCCTTGTTTTATTACTTCCACGGTGTAATTAATTGTTGACAATTTGACGTCAAGGGGCGCCCTCGACAAGTAATTTTCGAATGCTGATAAATAGCTTCAGATTTGGAGTCTATGACTGCTCATTTAGATAATGTATACGATACAAAGTACCCTTCGCTTGGAAAATTGAATATTAGGGAACAGCAGGTGGGTGTTGTCAATCTGTCAATGTATGTACATATCCTATCTATCCAGAAATTAATTACAAATTGACGATGCTGGCAAGATGATAAAAGGCCTGTTTTTACCTCGAAAGATTTCGACGTGGTAAATGAGTAGTCAGAAATTATATGAAAAATCCTTTCCAACACAGTGGTAAACTTTCGACACAATTTTGGTGTGCAAAACAAGATGTTAAACGGGAAAAACTAAAGGTTGAGGTGCAGTTAGTCTGTGGCACACATACGTAATGCATCCTCTGTCACAACACACAGTTGAAACAAATGAGCGTTTCCAACAGCTGATTAATTAACCATCATAATGCAAGCCGTTTTTAGCAGTGCTCATGAAGCGTTCGTCGTAAACTTACACTTTACGAAGATAGTAGCTTTCGACGTTGCATGAATACCATTATTGTATCCAAAATAGCACGCCGCTGTAAATTTTATCGTAGAAAGTTGTTTTTATTTATCGTGTAATTTCGAATGTTCCTGCGGATATAATTTACTCAAAAACAGGAATAATGTCAAATTGAAATGCGAATATTCTGAGTTACTTCTGTTAAAATAACTGAAAACTGGATGTTGAAGGACGAGGGCAAAGAGTTTAAGTGGAAATCTTTGTTTGACAGTAATTTTGGATGAATCTTTGTAATACAATAAGCCTTATTTTTAAATTCGTTGTCATTCGGAAGTTAGTTAGTTAGTTTAAACTTTCTGTATTTTGACTATTTTTTCGTTCACATCTTCTGATTTTTTTAAGTGTCTAATCGTTGAAAACAAAAGTAATTTTTTATTCGTACCCTATTTCCAACCGCTTAGGTTCTAAAACCATAGGGTTTGCTATTTTTGTCTTATATTTGATAAAAAAAAGTGAATAAAAAAAAATCTTCTGTTGTGGTAATGGACAAAAAGAGGTAAAACGATGTTTCGCTTCGTTGAGGATTTGTTTTTTCACAGAATTAATACACATTAAGTGTTTCCTTGGAAACGGCTAAATGAAACAAGTATCTATTGTTCATTGACTTTTGGTTACAAATTTGCACTCAACACAGGTTGATGTGCGATGGCAATGGTACTATGGTAAATCAAATCTCCCTTAAGCAATTAAGGCGCCACCTGTGGAGATAAAATAAACCCTATGGCACCAAAAACTTCTTTCCTATCCTCCTTTTCTTTCAGTAGTAAGCAGCACCCAAAAACAGGCAATGAAACTGGGTGCTGCCTGCAGCAACGAAAATGCCTGCGCTGTACTATGAGGGTACTGTATCAATTACAAAAAATAAAAAATCCCTTTAGCGCACGCTAATTATAAAAAAAAAAACATATTTCGATTAGACAGTTCTTATTTTTTTTGAATGTAATGCCAATAGGACCAAATTTGTGTTAAGTATAAAGACGTGATTTGTGTTTAAAAAGATACACGCCAAAGAGACAGTAATAGTGTCTTGCAATTAAGAAATAAAGTTTGAATTTTGCATTTCTAATAAAAGATAAAATATTCTACGAGTATCTCATTTTTTTTTAGCATAAATGGAGTTGAAAAACCACGAAATCTATGAGCTGTACCAAGAAATTAATTAGTGAAAAATTTAAATCATGTCGACTACATTGAGGGAATGGACAATAATGCTTCAGCCAAGAGGATCTTTGACTCCTAGCCCCCAGGTTCGAGAAGGCAAGGAAGCCTGCGATCGCAGAGGATTCAAAGCCGCAGTGTCGCACGCAGAGAACATTCACGCGTGGGGAGCCCGTTAAGTAAGTAAGAAACTCAGTATCGGTATGGAATCCCAAAAGTATAGATATCTACATGGTTAGGTTAGGTTAAGGTGGCTGTTAGCTGATAGCCAACACACTTAGACCAATGAGGTCCGTTGTGATGCCACATGGATTGGAGCTTCTAATAAGGCGCGACAGACTTCTAAAATCTGTGTTATGTTATATCTACATACTAAGTTTCGAAATTATCGTTCGAACAGTATCAATAAGAGGCTGTTGAGGGAAACCTTTGGATGGATGCAATTAAATAACATATTGAGTATGCACTGCACCCTAAGATATTGTTTATTACGGTCGAGTCTGGTCGAAAGCCGTTATGAACAGGCAAAAATGTATTGGTATACAAAAGCAACTCTGCGGTAATAAGAAATATTTCCTTGAGAAATATGTGTTCTTTTCTTCGTCCAGCTGTATTTTTCATAAATCTAACTGGCCCATGGCGTCGAAGATCAAAAATAATTTTGTTGATTGGTTGAATGAACAACAACAACTAGTCAACGCTTGCACCAGATGAGGTGGCTGAAGCTAGAGTTACATCGCTGTTGCACGGCTTACCACTTTGTATCATCAGACTCCTTTTTGTGGTGTGTAGCAATCACTTGTACACGAGAATAAAAAAATATAAACAAAATATTGAAGTAGGTATACATTAGGGTGGGTCGATTTATTTTTTTTTTCGTCAAATCCATTTGTAATAGTGAAATTATGTTCTGTTTTTATCTCATTTGCATACACGTAAAATATTATTTAAATATTTTCAGTGTAAGAGCCCGCGCATCGCGACTTTATTTTGATACGAACGTGTAAAATAGTATTTTAATGCAATGACATCCTAAGAAAGTAGAACAATAAGTTTGGAAGCTAAACGTATATCATTGTGTTGCATTTAAGTGGCATAGAGTTTTAATGTCCTTATTCTTAAATAAAATGTCTCTTTTGTAAGGTTTTGAGATGGTAGTTAAAAGCTGTTTTAAGCCTTTTCCATCATATAATATCGCTATTGTTCTACTTTGTCCTCAGTGCGACAATCATTCGCTACATTAATATTTCTCTAGTCCCATCCCAATAATATTAGGCTTCGTCAACCAAAGAAAATCACATCACCCAATTGCTTTAAGATTTTTTGCAGCTTGGCCCAAACAAAATGACAAAAACAACATAATGTAGCAAATGTGACAGTTACCTAATGTACTTGTATCAATGTATCAAACACACCACAAACACAATCTTCTCTCGGTGCGAAAAATCGGGAGTTGCCTTCAGCGTCCCACTGTAAGGTATCATTTGTATGCTACATTTGAACGATTTGCCTTTGAGACATCTTTTTAACAAATTATTCGGGTTACCACTGGTCCATCCTGACATGCTGGTCCAATTGGAAAATTTTTAGAAAATTGTGAGAAATTAAGAATAACAAATTATGAAAAAATAGAAAGTGAACTGCAACAAATTCAGTTTGATGATCAAATACCGACCAGAAATACCTGTATGAAGTAACAAAGTCAGTAATAAGTGGACTACAACTTTGAGGTAGTTAGGAACTTTGTCTACCTTGACTCCGCTATAAATTCTGAAAACGACATCACATCAGAAATCAAACGAAGAATTACACTTGCCAACCGCTGTTTCTTTGGCCTAAGAAGGCAATTGACTAGTAAGGCCTTGTGAAGAAACACTAAGGAGACTTTGTATAAGACCCTCATCATCCCAGTCCTGCTTTACGGGGCAGAAGCGTGGACATTAGCAAAAGCGGATGAAGATCTCCTTGGTCGTTTCGAACGCAAAATTCTTCGAGTGATTTTTGGTCCCGTTTGCGTTGACGGGCTTTGGAGGAGGAGATTTAAGAGTTAGGCAAAGATCGTGCTAACTGGAGAGGCGTATTGGTTGAGGCCCAGGTCCACCCTGGACAGTAGCGCCACCTAAGTAAGTAAGTAAGTAGGTAATAAGTGGACAATGTTCCGATGATTTGGCTAATAGGTCACCAGGCAAATTCTCCCATGCCTGATGGTTGACAAAAGCTAATGGAATATTGCGGCTCTATATTTCTTCTTTAACTCCATCAAATAACTTACAACTATTAGCTGAATATTGTGTTAAAGTATACGCTCCAGTATGGTTTGACATAAAAACAAATCCTACTTGTAAAGATGGATCTATGAATTTGTGGATGTTAATTAAAAGTTCTCGATATCTGCCAGCAGAGTTGAAACTTATAATTATAGATCCTGTAATTCAACGAAATGCCTATTTTGCTCATCCAGAGAATTTGCTTCTGTCGATGTTGTCTGATCAAAGTAAAACAGTCAGTTTTACTTTGATCAGACAACATCGACAGAAGCAAATTCTCTGGATGAGCAAAATAGGCATTTCGTTGAATTACAGGTCTAACTTGCTGCCAGAAGGATACTAAAAGCACGAAATTCACTTTATACAGGAAAGCAGCCTCGTGTGTTTGAAGTGCCGCTTATTAATTTCGATGCTGAAAGCTATATTGACATAATAGATTGGCAGCAAAAGTTTTACGATACACCAATTCTTCGACACATCACTTATCCCGAAATAAACGTTGTTATAAGTTCTCAGGGCGACGATAATCTAATTTTTTTAAAGCTACCATGTCACACGCAGGCAGTCGAACGTTCTGTTAAAATAGTTACGGAAGCATCTATGATCTTATGCGATCAAAATTCAAGAGAAGTGAAACTTGCATCCAGAAAACTAATGCCTCGATTTGAGAGTAAACGCGATTTCTTGCCTAAAATATAAAAAAAATGATTTCTTGTTTACATCATATTTATGATTCCCATTACCAAATTTGTGTTCTATGTTAATTGTTTATGAATTATTTTTAAATTTTCCATTAATATTTAATCTTTTTTAATAAAATATTTAAATTTAACCAAACGTTGTTTTTTCAAAAACCTCCGAAAATTCAAAGCTCATGCGCGGGCTAAAGATATGATTTACGAGTAATTACACTTTTTTTTTGGCAATTATTATTTGGTTGGACCATACACAACATAATATTACTATTACAATATGATCAAATAACTTTTATTTTTTCCCATATAAAATCGACCCACCCTAGTATACATGTTTTTTTTTAATTGTAACGTAAGCTAGTTTAAGCTTACGTCACATCCCTAAAGTCTCCACTGAAGTTGGTAAGCGTGCTATTTTTTTACAATTGCTCCGACTTGACGTTCCGGCATTTTACTCCCACTATCATTTCAATATCACATGAATATCACATACCTCACTGATATTAACTAACGCAATATTCAACTTTTCGTTAATTTATTTGTATGTTATCTATTAATCTCTATATAACATTACTATATTGTTTGTCAATTTGATATTATCTATCTATTTATTTACTCAAATGTATCTCCTTTGTCAATTCATTTATGTTTATTTGTTTATTTACTTATTTATTCATTTGTTTACTTATTTATTTATTTATTTACTTATTTATTTATTTATTTATATATTTTTTTTATTTACTTATTTTTTTATTTATTTATTTATTTATATATTTATTTATTTACCTATCAAACAATTTATTTATTTATTTATTTATTTATATATTTATTTATTTATTTATCTATTTATACATTCATGTATATTTTATTTAATTATTTATGCATTCATGTATACTTTATTTATTATTATCTTTTTTTTTGTCTCCTTAATTTGAGGTTTTTAGTCGTTGTTTTTCCTCAAAAACAAACATTTTTCTAATTTAAGTTAATTTTTGTCACTTGTAAGCTTTTTTCAGTAGAAAGACATAAAGTTGTCATATGTCTGTATTTAAATTATGTAAATTGTGCTATAACAAATTGTAAATTATAAACAAAATAAAATATTTTATCTTATATATCTATCATTTCAATAATAACCGCAGAGAGTGACTGACGAAGAGGGGCTTGGCGTTTAATAAAACTTAAAGTCAATCACTTGGATAATGCGAAGTAATTGATAAAAATATTTGGTATGGAATTTTTTTATATTATTTAAGGTGAAAGTGTAAATTTACACATAAAGTTCAAGTTAATACAGCCAAATTCAATTTTCAGGGTAGGCACGAGCAAAACTTCGATTCGGAGACACCCACAAAAATAAGCACCATTGTTATTTAGTAGAGTCTTGGAATACTTTTCGGAGCCGCAAAAACCAATCAAAATCGTGGTAAGAATTTGGAGCAACGTATCGAGACCACGACGCATTTGAGAGACAATCGTCAACAGGTGGCTAGTGTAGCAACGGCAGTCGGAACCAATCGCCAAGATAGATTGCTCCATCAAAAACGCTCCAAGCACTGCCGAATTCCTTTAAATTTAATACCTATTAAAGTCTAGAGTACGTATATAAAAAAAAAAGCATACCAGAGAATTTAGAAAAATTACCTAATTAAAAGTCTATATATTAAAACGTAAAAAAGAAAAAAAGGTGCTAAAATATATAAGTTTAACTTTGGCTATAATTTTATAATCTTACTGTAACCTCGGGAATAGTACCAAGATTTAATGACTGTGCCAAGGACAAATTACAAAAAAATAAGAATTAATAAGTATAGCAGAACATCTCTTCAGCAATCCAGAGTGCACTCCTGATTTGTGATTTGCGGTTGGCCAAGTTCTTTGGTTATATTCCTACAAATTTAATTACAATAAATGTCTTCAATTTTCCTATTGGAACTATGTATTTATGTATATAGATACATACAGAAATAAAATTAAGCCTATACAGTATACATCTTTAATTTTAGAACAAAACATATATAACGGGTGGGCCATCTTGTGGTTTCTTTTAAATCATAGGTTATTTTGACACTGACAGCTGCTTCCCGCTCGAAATCTTGACAGAAGGTCTGTATCATACCTCCGCGGAACGAAATGAGTCGCTTTACACTTGAACAACGTTGGGAAATATGGAAAACTTATTTCCAAATTGGGTGCTGTGTAGCCCAAAAAGGGCGTTTTTTGAAAAGTAGTTTTCGCCGAAATGAAGCATCCACAGCACCTGCTGTACGGAAGTTTGTGCAAAAAGTTCGTGAAACTGGTATGCTAGGGGACAAGAATCATGGTTCCCGTCATCGTACGGTGCGCACAGACGAGAATGTGGCTGCTGTAGCCGAGAGTGTGAGACTCAATTCACGAACATCAAGTCGCCATCGATCTCAAAAACTCAACATTTCACGCACTAGCCTGAGGAGAATTCTGCACAAAGATCTTGGATTATTCGCTTACAAGGTCCAATTGACTCAGCAATTGAAGGCTCACGACCATCCGGATTGTGGAGTGGTGGCATCATTAGAAAATGTTGAGGCTGGGAACAAGGTTAACCGACTTTTTTTTCTACTGAAATTTAAGACATGGATTTGGACGACCTGGCTTTTATGCAGGATGGCGCGCCATGCCACACAGCCCATGCCACAATCGATCTTTTGCGCACCAAATTCCCAAATCGTGTTTTCAGCCGTTTAGGCGAAGTCAATTGCCAGCTTCGGTGCTTCGATTTGACTCCCTTGGACTTTTTTTTCGTGGGGAACCGTTGAGGACCCGTGTTATTCCGATAACCCGAAAATGATTCAATAGGCCAATAGTATGCAAGCAATCCGTGAGCTACAGCACGAAACCATCAGAAAAGTCTTGGAAAATTTAAGTGAGAGAATGGGCTGCTGTGAACCCAGCCGAGGCAGCCACTTGAACGATGTTGTGTTCCATAATTAATGGGAATGTTTGCTCTTACCAATAAAGCCATAAAACATGAGAACAATTTTATTTTGTTCATTTTATTGCATTATTAAAAATAAACTTATATTTGGCCCACCCTGTACTTATTTATCTAAATAATATTTCCTACCTACTAAAATAAAATTATAACAGATTTCAACCTTGAAAGTATCTAACTATTATCTAAACTTGTTGGTCTATTTTTCATAGGCGGATGTTATTGTTTTCCTTTATCACGCAGTTGAAGATCCCATTTCACTTTATTGGTTTAAACATAAAGAATTTTCCTGAAGTATTCGCTTCACAAACAATGTTTTTTTTAAATAGAAAATACTCTGTGTGCCATGGTAACAAGGGTGTAATATAAAGATTGAGGCGTAAGAAAGTATTGGGGTTGCTTATTGTATAGACAGGCCAATTAACCATGGTGTACTTTAGCCGGTACATTAAAGGGCGGGAAAGACCTGTAACGAGTGTCTATCTTCCTCTGTCAAAACACCCGACAGTTCAGAGTTGTTTTAGATTTTGTGTGTGGTTCTACTTTCCGGAAAAATATTTATAGGGGAATAGGCGAATACTCGAACACCGCAATCGTACAACACATCTAATGGTTTCGTAGCCTAAATTGCATGCGTGTACGGCGTTCAGCTTGCCGACGAATTCTCTCTGTGGAAGTATATTATTTTTCGACAAAACAGCTTCATTCATTTCAACACTATCGTTAAATTACAGTCCTGGCGTTTCCAGTTTGCGCATCCCAGCGAAATCACTTTTATTGTAGGCCAATTGCGATTTTAATTCACGTGAAGCAAATATCTATTTTGCTGTTTCGATTGACGCACCGTCATCTACATAGAATGAATTAACAACTGAGCGTACAATGTCAAAATTATAGCAATAATGTAATGTCGCTTCTAACCAAGTGCCCAACATAGTAAATATTTTTGGGGTGGTAAGGGCAATCCCCGACACTCCGTTTTGAAAATGATTCGACGCGATGGTGCCTATGTATACATTTAATATAGGCACAATAAGATAAAAACTACTACTACGAGTATATTGTAGTTTTAGTGAACGCTAATGCGACATATCGTCCAATCCCAATAAGAAAGTGATATGTACGCATGCAAGTATATCACAACTGCATTGGGTATGCTCGTTTTCTGTGTATTTTTATGTTGAAAAAAGGGCGAAATATGCATGCTGTCCGAAAATACCTAAAATCTACAAAGCTGGATGTTTCCTGCTTTTGCAAATTTTTACGAGCTCTAATTATCATGCAAAAAAACACTTAAACACCATTTATGATCTAACTAACCCAGCTCTCAAACGATGACTCTGCGAATACAACCACCGATAATAGTCAAAGATGTGAACAAATTCCATAACGAAGATCTGGACGATGAACTGGAAGTTGCTGCCCCCAAACCCGGGTAAATTCAATTCACTTCATTTTCTCGACATCGAACTCGTTAACAAATTTAAAAATGTTTGGCCAGCTTATCAATACCAGTAAAGTCATGTATGTTCTTGGTTGCACAGTCAACTCGTTCGTAACATAGTTAACCCACTTCTCTAAAACTCTATCAGGGCAAGGAGAACCCCCAAGCATTTCCTTCTTTTTTTCAAATTTCTAGTTAGACTTAGGATTGAGTTGTGTTCCCTCGCTTGGGGTTCGGTATCCAAACGTTCGTTAAATATGCTAATAAGGGTTTTGAAACTAAAGTATTGTTTCGCCCTTGCAATGCTTCTAGGTACATACCTATATTATCTAATTTTATATTATGTCTCATAGGATTGCACAGAAAAAATCAATACCTAAATATTTCATTAATTTCCCAACAACCAGTAATCGAAATCGATAGAAAAACTTATTTCAATCAACTTTTCGCTTTCAATTTGGTTTACAACGACGATAAAAAATGCTGTGGTGAAATTAAATTAGTCGACTTTCAAGGAGATGCTTCCTTCTATTACTGGTGAAAATGTCCTCATACATACATACATACATCACAAACCAAACAAAATTGTTGGTCCTTTTCTATGGCATTCGATGGCAAAGCGCTCCTTAGAGAGACACCCGGATACCACTTTCACTCCTCTCATTTACGAGTACATCTAACAACATAAAGGAGGGAACAAAGTGACAGCCAGCAAATAAAAAGAAAGACCAAATTTCCTCAAAATGTTATTGGTAAGAATCGCGCTAGTAAAATTGTCATCCATAAGTTTCGATTGATTGACTAGTTGCTTTATCGATGGCAGCACTTTGTCAATGTTGAGTATGTTTGCCTTAATTAAATGACACTTTGCCATTTGGGATTTGAAAAGTTTCTTTTTTTCTTAACTACAAGCTGGAATCCTTGGTGGCGTTGATAATTTTTTTTTGTTAATAAAAGTGACTTATTATATCTAGGTCGTTTATTTAAGAGCTGTAGGATTTGAAATTGACATAAAACGCACTCAAGGAAACTTTCTTCGATAGATAATTTTATAACATTGGGAACCAAAAATCATCATGGCTCCGTAGCGGGCGACAAATAACGGTAACATTCCGATTGTATTCATTTTTGAAGCAATAAGGCCCGATGGTGCCACCAGCCCATGTACGACATTTGTATGATTTGGATGAATGCAACGTTAAGAACCGTTTCAAAGAAGAAGCAATCGCGGATGCCACAACTGATGGAAGCAGCGTGCCCAGGATCGCAGAGGATGGAAAGCTGCAGTGTCTCATGAAATTATCTCTCTGGCTTTTAACAAATTCCTAAAGCTAATACAAAATCGGCTTACAAACAAAACTGACCAGCTGCCGAAAATTGTATTTTTTATTATTGATTGCAAGTATAATAAAAAAACTAGTAGACAATTCTGCAAAAACTGCCTCTCTGATTTTCGACTTGAAATATGCAAGCCAAATAAAATTGGTTGCCTATCTGCATTCATGAACAAGAAATTCAAGAAGAACTTATCAACTCAGATAGTCAATTTTCATTCATGGAGGAATGAATTTGCACAGTTTGTTTGTTATCTTTGAGATTGATGCTAGGGTAATAACTTTGAAATAATTTTTGGTGCATAATAATGTTATCCAGAGGTAAATTACTTATGGATTCAGCGAACCAAATGTAAATAAAGGTAAGGTCGGAAGCAAAAAAGGTCTGCAATTATTGCTGGATTCAAATACTCGTGGCAACTACATATCGTCGCTTGAAAAGCAAACTGACAAAAGTCAAAATTCATACATTTTCAGAAAAGCCATTTGAAGTTTTTCATAACTTAAAAAAATCATTTTAGTTTGGAATTTCAATGATACCAAAAGTTGTAAAGTAAAAAAGTATTATTTTTTTTCTTCTTTCAAGTGGTATATTTAAGTTACTACTAAAAGGCGTTTTTCAAAAAAAAAAATTTGACTTATGTCGTTTTACATCCAAATTGCTACTAATTTAAGAAAAAAGTGTGAAAAAGTGTCGTTTTGTTTTGAAATAAAACCATTTGTATTTTTTGCGTATTTTGTAGAAACAACTCATTTTAAATAGTATTAAGTTATAATAAAAAAAATATAGGAACTTTTAATGAAAAAATCGACTATAATAAAATTATATAAAATAAAACCTAGCTTATTGGTAAAACGCCACTTCTTAAAGTAATCAAAAGAACTTTGAAGTTCATCAACTAGTTTTGTTCCAAGGTAAAATGACACAACACGAAAAGTGTCACTTTTTAAGAAACTTATTTATCACGAATTCATAATTTTTTTTTGAAGTGAAATGTTACAAGTAATTTAGCTGGGAAAACTACAGGGATTTTTCCTTGAATTCAAAACGGCTCTTGTGCCCCCATGCTCTCAGTTTAAGAGTTATAGTTATGACGGTTTGATAGAAAAATTGTATTTTTTTTGCGGTTCGTTCTGTATAGTTAACTTAAAATCGTCAAATTTTGACTTATGTCAGTTTGCTTTTCAAGCGACGATATATAAAAATATTTCAATGGAACCAATGCCCTCTATATCAATGCAACTAGATGAAAGTGAGAAGGATCTGGGTTTTTCCGATTCCAGCAGTGACAGTTATTTACTTCCTGATCCCAACCTAAGGAGTAGCAGCTCTGAATCTGATGGAAAAAGTACTGTTATTCACAGTTACTTACGAAAGAGATTGTTTGAAGGGATGCCGCGTTGGATAGAAAGACAAATTAGCACACGGAATCATTTTTATAAATTTTCAGTTGCCTTTTTTATAAATAAATGATGAATTTAAGAATAAAAAACTCGATGCGCATCGATTAAGCTGCGTTGAAGCATTGTATATAAATATATGATTCACCTCACCATTGTATATGAACTTTATAGTATTCTCACTTCGTGTATACGACGATACGCCACCAAACGCCGTAAAAAAGAACCTTCAGAAAGCTTTTATCCATTTTTGTAGTTATTTCTGTTGTCTTTTCCCATTCTCGTTTATATTTGCAGTGCGTACTCTTTAGTACTCTCTCCTTTGATAATAAAGAAGATTTCCAAAAGTGTGTGTTTTGTAACTAATTTTTCTTTACTTCTCATGATGGGAATTGGTGAGAGGTGTGGGGTATACATATTTATTATGCATTTTGGTAGTTATTTCTGTTGGCTTCCATTATCCTTAATATTTGCAATGCATACTCTTTAAGTAGCTACTCTTTCCTTCAATAAAAAGAAGATTTCCATAAGTGTGTGTTTTGTCACTTTAATTTTTCTTTACTTCTCAGGATATGAATATGATGTGATCCTGAGAGGGGGTGGGGGATATGGTTGGTATATAGCATATACGTTTAATTCGTAGTTTAAAAACATGAATTTGATATTGCTTATACCTAGCGTTTTAATAAAAATTAAATTTTTCTAGACTATACATTTTAACTTTCTTTTAAAAAAAATGTCAGCTCACCCAAAAAAATGGAACTCACCCATACATTATGTCCTGGCTACGGCCGTAGTGGGCAGATTTTAAAAATTCTTAACATTTATTATTTCGGGCACGTAGAGAGTATATGGTTAAAATTTCAGCTTTCTAGCTTGAGTTTGAGATAGTAGATACACGTTACTATCGATGCTGATCACGAATATTTTACAAAAAAAACTGTAAAATGACAAGTGACCTGCCTCAACATAGGCCACCTACAATATGATCGATTCCCTAAAAGATAAATATACTTATCCAACTCTATTTCTTTGAATAATGGAACTGCACAAATTAAATATTTCTAAATCAAATACTGAAGAAATGATAAAAATCGGTGCATTTTTGGACGAGATACAGCGAAAATAGCAAAACCCTTAAAAATCATAAACTCATAATTCCTTGTTTGATGGAAAATACCAAAATACCGAAATCAGCTTTTATTCAATATCCTATAGAAATGTTTCCTTTCCCCTTACACCATCTGCCTCTCATCAAACATTCCATTTACCAAAAAGTATTCGGCTGTTACGCTGTTACACAGAAAAATAAATAGTTACACGTCCATGCGAATGAAAATCATATGGCGCGACCAGAGGCAGACAGTTGAAAATGCGAGATATCCATATAAGTACAAGCATCCGACTAGTGTATCTGAGTTAAACGTTCCCTCCTGTGTTTTCTACGATGGGGGTAATTGTCATGTTGCAGTTGCAGTTCCAGAGTTCGAGAATGAGTTCGAAAAAGAGCGAGATTCTTTGTTTCGAACTAGCGAAGACACAACCCTATTAGTGCTTGGTGAATACGTAGCAAATATTTAGGAGCTTCTTAAGGGCCCAGCCCATTCAATCCGTTGATCCGTCGTGAATATATAGAACACACGCATTCTCTATTAAGGTGGCCCACAACTAACGGATAAAGTGGCTTTTCTTTCTACTTTTCTGTCCGTCGACACAGTCACGCATTGAAGTTCACACATTGTAGAATTGAAGTTCACATATTGTAGAATTGAAGTTCATGCATAGCACGTGGTTTCCACTTGCGATAAATTGATGGTGTAAGAAAATGCATGCTTTCATTTTCTCAAGTGGAGATCATTATCGCAACCATATTTCTATAGTTTGCGAGAGATAGCATACTGTGCTCGCATACTAAAAACATAGAGAATGGTCGTTCCTTGCTGTTAGTGCAGTGATGCTATCCATGAACATCGTTTTCTCTCTCTCGATCTCTCAAACGAACTAAAGGACCCAACCCATAGAATCCGTTACATCCTTTGCTTCGACAAAAGAAAATTTGACAGCTACTCCTCTTTTGCATTTTTTTTCTGCATCTATCTGCTGTGAATTTATAGTGTTTGAGACGGCGTGCGTGTTACAAAATTGAGAGAGGCACAGTCTGGTTCAATCATTGGAAAATTAAGAGAAAACTGTCATTGCCGATTGATAGACAGTTTACCACTGCAGCTGCGAAACTGCAGCTCAACCGCTGATTGGTTTGAAATGAACTAAAATTGTAGTGATTTTTTTTTAACTTCGGCTTGTTGGGACGGTTGTTGTGACGCACTACGTACGACCAGTACAACACCCCTTTTTCGTATATCACTCTTCGGTTGCCGTTCCTAAAACGCATACCATTAATTGTCTGGTATCATCTTTCTTGTGTATCTGCATTTATGCTTCACATACCTACTCTGGATATTAATAGCAGATACACAATTATATGGGCCAGTGTAAGGCGAAGCGAATGCTATATTATGGAAATGCATAATGTTCCATATAATGCGTCATCTACCAAAATTCATTGTCACCATGCACTGCAATTATGAATTGTCGCTTATTGTGTATCTGGCACCGTATAGCTATGGCTATGGGTATGGGTAGCAGATACACAATCAATAGAGCCGGTGTAAAGTGCATGAATACGGGAAATGACCCTAGGAACCATTGCACTGTATTTGGGACAACACATTTCAGTGTTATTTTTGATTATTGGTGCCGATTGACAGGGTATTGATATTTATGATGAGGACGCATTTTCCATATGGACAGTGTCAAATATCATATGTGCGTGGTGGGGATGGAACCCATGAGTGAAAATCAGTATAAAAGCACAAGGATTGGAATAGGAAGGTCAGAAGACGTTTGACTTAGAACACGAATAAATGGGCGCGTTCAATTTACAAGTCAACTACTAGTGACTACTATTTTACCTTTTCTCATTGATCAAATAACTCACGTGACTATCGTTTGGCGAGTGATAGACAGTTAATTAGTAGTGAACTTGCAGTTGACTTGCAAATTGAACGCGCCAAATTACTCGAAAGGTCGCAGCCAACGCATTGAGACAGCGGGCCCCAGAGTTAATAAAGATATACAAACATTAAAAACAAAAGTGTTTTCTTGAAGTCAACGACTCTCCCGGTATCTACTCTTCTCCTCACAGTACGAGGACAGCACGGTAGACAGACCGGTTATTACACGGTTAATTCCCTTACGCGGTAAAACGCTGACGGATGCGACGAAACGGATTCTTTGGGCTAAGCCCTAGATTTAAAAACGATTTATGAGTGGTCGGTGAATAAAAATTTAATACGTTCGTGTTTGATTTTAAATTGTATCAATTTCTCTGAAGCATTTTCAATTGGACGTTGAAACATATTTGATTTTTATATTAAATCTAATTTAAAATAAGGTCAACCCAGTTTCAAAGTAACGTGGTTTCAAAGTGCAACATGCTAATATCAAAGCTGCATAGTTAATTCGATATGCCTTTTACGCCTGTAGGAAAGCTTTTGGGAAGAAAATTTCACTCGGTTGTATACCTCAATTGTGAAGCCCTCTCTCACCTAGGGCTCAAAGGGATACAAAGTTTTTCTATAAAATCCACTCCCCAATTGGGTCTGGAAACATTATTGAGCCAACAGCCACTGGAGCTCTTCACGAAAAACGCGGTAGCCAAATGAGCTCTCCGATTGAGAGAGATGGAAATTTGGAAGCCGTACATTTCCAGACAGTCCCGCGTACTGGACGCCTTTAATCAACGGGGGCTCATGCCACTAACTGATTATGTGGAACCCAGGATTGACTTTAATAAGAACTTCAAAGTTTTTATATCCGCTCGACATGACTGGAATTCACCCAGAACGGTCACCAAAGGTATCTCCATCTTTGCAGATGATTCAAAGACGGAGAAGGGAACAGTCGCAGAAGTCTTCTCAGCGCCACTTTTCAACCAGTCCTACCGACTGTCAGACACTGCAGTGTTTTTAAAGATTCCAGAAATCGAATTAAGCATCTGCGTAGACAGTCAGCCAGCTCTTAAAGCGATCGACTCTAACCTCCTAAACGCGGAATGCGTCCAAGAGTGCCCCTGAGTGCCTGGAACAATTAGCTATCACTCGGAACTACTGTGCTGGGTTCCTTGACTTTTGACTTTGAAATTCATTTTTTTATTCATTGTTAAATATCTACTTATATACTAGACAAAAATGATTAAACCTAACTTAAAATTAACAGGATACTTATTCTTATTTATTGGTCCTTATGCGGACACTCTAAACTTAACTATAACCTTATAATTATTGCCTTTCGGCCTAAAAACTATTTTATGAACTAATCTTACATATATATTCCTCGAGAAAATTTACTAAAACTCGGTATCATTATTGAGATTTTATATAAAACAAATTACAAACTACCTATTCTACTTACTTAAACTACTTAACGTATTCTAACTATAATTAGGATTCTGAGCACTCGTTGCGTTGCGCAACAAGTGGTCAAAATCCCAATTGCTTTCCGAGCGCCTGGCAGTCGTCAACGTGCACACGCGCCACCGTGAGCCGACTGAAGCCTTACAGCGTCAGTCAACTCCCGGAAGCACCACCACACGTTGGCGAGCCCGGCCTCTCCCAAAAACGCCCCAGCTGACTTAATCTAACTTATAAGCTAAGAGGATGTTACCTAGAGTAACGCAACGTCCTGGGAGGGCATGTTGACCCCTCCCCCCTCAACAAGCTACCAAAATTCGGTGAATTGCTTTTCCGTGTCGAATCTATCCCTCTCCGATATTGCGGTACTAAAACGGAGGAGCTCATGAGCATTGGCGACGTCCCCGTCATGGAGGAGCCGCTTATCTCTCGCGCTGCGGTAGCGATGGTATAATACCGGAATACCATCCCTCGTCTGTACCAGCCGTCTTCTGAAAGTTGATTTTCAACTTCCAGTCGTCGCAATATCGCTTAATTTGATCGAAGTCACGCTGCAAAAGGATATTAATGACCTCGATTTTAGGACCTGATCTGTATGCCACCAAATCGTCGGCATACGCTATAGCATGTCTGAGTGAACCCACCACATCACTCATGTAAATGTTAAACAGGATCGGAGAATTGACCGCCCCCTGCTGTAAACCGTTTTTAATTTCAAAGACTCTGCTCGAAGTCACGTTGCCACATTTGACAACGAACTTCTTTCCCATAAGCATATTATAAATTACATATAGCAAAGGTTTGTGCATCCCCCGCCTGGTCAACTTGTAGAAAAGTCCCTCTAACCATACGGTGTCGAAAGCTTTCTCAAAATCAACCAGACAAGCACCCGTGCATTGGTTCTTGCATTTATTCCACTGAATGTCGGAAACCAGTTTCGACGCGGCATGAATAGTGTCATGCCTCGCCCTGAAACCAAACTGGTTGTCCGGAATTATGTTATTGTCCTGGACCCACTTTAACAGGGCTCTATTGACAACTTTTTCAAAGACCTTGCTAATATTCGGAAGCAAGCTAATTGACCGGAGATTGGCAGGGTTCGTCCTATCTTTACCTTTTTTCAAGATAGGGTGTACCACAGCTACCTTCCAATACGCCGGATAATGTGCATTATTCAGCGCATTGTTAAACAGCGTGGTGAAAATATCTACAGCCTCCAGAGGCAGGTGTCTCAATACGACGTTTGGGACACCATCAATCCCCGCCGACTTTTTATTCTTTAGTGACTCGAAGATGCATAGAAGATCATCCTTCGACACGAACAAGTGCGATGCATCTCGGCCATTGGCGACAACTGCATTAGCATGGTTTTCATCAGTGAACACGGTGAATCCGTTATTCTCAGATCGCCAATTCTCAAGTTCGGTGCGCAGATAGAAGTGGCTCACCAGAGCCTTATTCTCAATGTCGTGGTTACGGCGAACAGGATTGTTCACCGTATACACGGCCTCGAAACAAGCGCCCAGCAAATCCACTTTCTCCTGTGGGTCCTCGACCACGAAAAAATCGTCGTTTGAAGCGACACTTTCTGGACTTATTCCAGCAGTCAGTACTGTCTGTCTGTTCTCTTCTGTATGGGAGATTCGAATACAAGGAATATCATTGTGATCTTTCCTCCTGAACAACTTATTTATCTGTGGGTGTGCTGGGTTCCTTGTCACGTTGGTGTGGCAGGGAATTTGTTTTTTTTTCTCCAAGGGTAGGTGGAAATCTTGAAAGACACTAGTGAAGCTAGTAGTGTGGGAACCGCCACCCACTAAAACCACCACCTTTTTATTTACGACTGAGTTAGACTCATTTAGCAATTCCTTACCACGTTAAGTGGATGGCTGGAGTTACAGCGCTGTTTCACGGTTAGCCAATCAGACTCCTTCAGTGGTGCTGGTCTGTCTTTTTCCTTCATTTTATCCCGAAATTCCATTTCTTCCACTGGGATTCGAAGCTAGACCAGCGTCTTCTCAGGCAAGCACTCATGCACTGTGCCATTGAAGCCACGAGTTTATCCAGTTTTTATTTCAATTTTCTTGGACAAACTTTGCTCCTGTAAGTATATTATGTTATTCATTCTGTTTTTTTTTTTTTCGTTTTTTTTTTTCTTTCTAAGTTTTCTCTAATTCTATTCCATTTCGATTCGGGATAAAATGAAGGAAAAAGACAGACCAGCACCACTGAAGGAGTCTGATGATCGGTTGTGGCTAACCGTGAAACAGCGCTGTAACTCCAGCCATCCACTTAACGTGGTAAGGAATGTAAGGTTATTCATTCAAAACAAAATAAAGGAATTGACGGAAAACAAAAATTAAAACCAGGAAAAATTGTGTGGTATCACTTAAAAAACCATTAATCATTTAGCAAATTCTACTTTAGCGTATTTGAGAACGGTTGGTCGGATATAGGCCAGTGGCTAATCCCGAAGTTACGAGTATTTAAATTTACTTTATTTTTCTTATTTCGCGTCTATTGGCGTTAAACTATCCCGATTTAGATAATAATATGCTACTAGGATTGAGGATGGGCTTAACCGCATATTTTCTTCGTATATCGTTGACATACTCTACCCCTAGATCTCTGGGTAGATTGTCATTTCGAATGTACCATGGAGCATTAACACTACCTCTTAGTACTTTGTTTTAAGGGTTTGAATCATTTGTAGATTCGATTTTTTCGTACAACCGCAAAGCTGAATTCCATATGTCCATACTGGTCTTAGGATCTGCTTATAAATCAGGAGTTTGTTCTCAATTGAAAGTTGGGTATGGCAGGAAATGACACAGAAGATATGCTGCGCAGGTGCGACTCTGATATGAACCCACCCGAGGCTGATGTGCATGTCCTGCTTGGCACAGCTTAGAGCTTCATCGACGGTATCACGATAAGACTATGTACTGAAAAATGGGACAACACTACAAGTTGTGTCATAGCTCTTAGTCTGTGGCCCGTCATTGACAAAAAGAAAACCAAGTTCCTACTGTCCTTTGACAGATATCAAACCCGTATGCTCGTCGGAGTTTTAACCGGACAATGCATAATCGGGAACATGGCCAAGAGGCTAGGGATCATTTAAAATGACTTCTGCAGAAGCTGCAGAGAGAAGGACGAAATAGAATCTGTGGAACATCTCCGGTGCCACTGCCTAACACTCCACGAACGACGGTTCTCCTGCATGGGAACACGGTTCTTTGACTGTTTGGGCGACGTAGCAGGGATACCTATAGTTTTGTTAGCTGCGTGTCCTACCATATATAAAACGGGTACTCACAATGGGAATTTTTCGGCTTATGGGTGATACTTACACAATTGTCTATGCCCTCCTAACCTAACCTTACTTATCCTAACTTTACCTAACCTAACTTTATTCAACATCTTTAATCAAAATCTTGCCTTACACTTTTACAATACTTTTATACTAAAAAGCTTTCATACAACGTTTACTGAATCGTTTTGTTCTTCCAACTGTTTGCATTCTTGCAACTGTAATCATGTACAAAATTTGGTTTTAAACTTAGTTGGATTCAACTGTATTTCACGGCACCAACATGGGTCATGTTCATGTTTAATACTTGCACCGCCGCAACTAAAAAAGTAGCAAATGATAATTCATAAAATATTTTAAATTTTGAGGCGCTTTGATTTTTTGGAAGTAAAATGTTTACTCAAGTAGATACATTTTTATTCGCTATCAATTTTCAAGCTTCATTGCAAGGAAAAACTATTTTGGAAGTTCATTTATATTATCTCTATTACATTTTCGTCCTCGACTTCTCAACTTAATTTTTTATAAAATATCTTTATCTCTCTTTGGCAACATGTTCTGATAAAAGTACCTAGGAACCCTTTCCTATGAAATAAATAATCGCGCGAAAGTATAACAATATTGCCTATGTTCCTCTCTATTAAGCGACTTGCAACGAGGGTAAATAAACTTGAAATCATTTTCGTTTTAAAGTAGGGAAATACTTTGAATTAACGTCGTGCCACTTTGATTTAAAAAAGATCGTATTGAAAGTTAAATCATTTCAAAAAATAGAACAAAATAAAAAATATCAACGAACAATCCTCAAAAAATCAATTCTACACCCGAGTGGGTGTCATTCCATTCCTGAGTTTCCAAAACCTTTATCTTCATGGTCATATTTTTATGGTCACTCTTGTGCCGACATATTTATCTTCACTTTGAGTTTGTTGTTGTTAAGGGTGTAGAATTTTGCTGACCAGTGTATACAATACACTTCCCAATAAAACTCGACTTTCAATAACGATGGCCTAACTTTTTTTTACAAGCAAATGGTTTCAGGAGCTAGGTTTAAGGCAATGAATGTATCTATAATTATACAAAACGCGTAAGAATGCTTTAGCATTTTGTAACATTCTGAGGAAGAAATTCTAAAATCCATAATGCGTAAGAATGCACTTCCTGCTTTAAAGAATTCAACCAGTATTTCCCTGAACCCTATAGGTATGCAACCCTTTTTATACCCTTTTTAAGAGTATATTAATTTTGACGCATAGTTTGTAGCATACCTTAATATTGCCCGTAGACGCCTAAAAGTTACTACATTTATGATTAGCATCGATAGTATTGTCGATCTATCCATGTCCGTCCGTCTGTCGGCAAAAATTAGGCCTTTATACTGGACCTAGTGAGCTGAAATTTTAACCATATACCCTCTAGGATCCCGAAATAATCAAGTTTATGAATTTTTGAAATCCGCCCACAGACACGCCCACAAACTCAAAAAAAACAAAATTTTGGAAAAAATCGAATTTTGAGCTAGAAAGCTGAATTTTTTTTTATATATGATCTACGACTCCTAAAACTGCTCGGGAGATACAATTTTCAAAATCCGCCCACTGATACGCCCACAAAAAAATAAAACAATTTTATTGAAAAACCAAAATTTGAGCTAGGGAGCTGAAATTTATTATATATACTCTCTAGGGGTCGTTTAAGCTCATGTGTAAATATTTTCAAAATCCGCCTATCTACTGACACTAAAGTGGCGATCCGCAGTGCAATAAGTCTAATACAGCTAAACGAGATAAGTCTTAATGATCATCCGGAACTTAAGACCCTACTCGATGAACTGCCAGAACTGAACATGAACTGCGCGGTCACAGACCGCATTCAAAAAACACTATTCTTCAACAAACGGTTCTCCACGGAGATACCCAAAAGAGAAGCATGGGTTAGCAATAACCCACCAAACAGCCATAACGGCATAAAGTGGTATACGGATGGTTCTAAAATGGAAACGGGGGTAGGAGCGGGAATATACGGGCCACACAAACGCTTTACGATACCCATGGGAAAAAGTCCCAGCGTATTTCAAGCGGAGCTCCACGCCATTCAAGAATGCGCCAGCCACATTATCTTACCTGGCATAAAAGGTGCAACCATCCATATTTTCACGGACAGTCAAGCAGCTATAAACGCCCTTAGCTCGTATACCATTGACTCCAAATCAGTCATGTACTGCTTCAATACCCTACAAATACTCGGAGCAAGAAACAAGACCAAATTATGGTGGGTTCCGGGTCATGTCGGGGTAGAAGGTAACGAAAAGGCCGACGAACTGGCCAGAAAAGGTTCAGAAACACCTTTCATAGGTCCCGAACCTTTCTGCTGCACTCCTAGATCAGCAGCAACGGCAGCAATTAAAAGCTGGGAACATAGAAAATGTATCTATCATTGGGATAACATCCCAGGTCTAAGACAGGTCAAACGAGCCATTCGGCCCTTCAATCATAATGCCAGCAAATGTCTAAGCCTAAGCTGTCTTGAAGAGGACGAGTCAGCTGAACACATTTTATGTGAATGTCCAGCCCTTAATGTAATTAGAAAGAAGATCTTTCTCAGGGAACAATTGAGCCCCGAGGACATAAAGAATTCTACTACTGGTAAAATTGTCCGCTTTACACGGAAAGTGGAAATTTTACTAGTTTAAAATTTTTCTGGCCCATACGGTACAAAAGATATTTTAGGTCGAAGTACCCCCCCTTTTATAAATCGCCTTGGCGAGCCAGAATTTAAAAAAAAAAAAAAAAAAAAATCTACTGGCGTGTCAGTATTTAATTTAACTATCTATTTAAGAAACTTTTTTTTTGAAAATCAAAAGTTTGAGCTAGGGAGCTGAAATTTATAATATATACTCTTGAAGGCGGCCCTTTATGCTCACGTGTAAATATTTTCAAAATCCGCCTACTGACACGCCCACAATTTACAAAAAAAACTTTTTTTTGAAAATCCAAAGTTTGAGCTAGGGAGCTGGAATTTATAATGTATACTCTCTAGGGGTCCTCTATGCTCATGTGTTAATTTTTTTTAAATCCGCTTACTGGCACGCCCACAATTAAATAAAATAATTTTATTGAAAAACCAAAGTTTGAGCTAGGGAACGTTTTTTTTTACAAAAGCTTCGTTTTTTTTTTGTTAAAATCCTTTAAATGTTATATAACAAAATATGTAGAGCGTTCTTAACGATTCAACCATACTTAGACTTTTGTCACGCACAATTATGAGCGATAGGAATAAGAATAGGGTATCCAACAGTTCGCCCAAGCGGACTATAGCCCGCTCCTATGTTTTCTTTATTTGATAGCAAACCATGTCAAAGTAACAATAACAAATTGCATAGGAAATTCTAGACTTTCAAAGTCCGTTATCTAATAAACTAGGCCAAATCGAGAATATATTTTTTTTCGTTTTGGGAGCAGCATTCCGAACTATTTAAAACCAGTGACCAATTGTTAATACCCTAAACAGGTGAACTACCCTGGTTTGGCCAAATCGAGCGAATGTACAATAATGCTCCATCATGGCACAGGTTCAAATGATACGGAAAACCGAACATCCATTTTAGTGGTTGCAAATGCCATGAAAATGCAATGACAACTGGAAGCGCCGTGCCTAGGATCGGGAAGGTTTCAAGGCTGCAATGTCTCATGCAGATACTCTTCACCAACCGATAGCCCGTTAATTAAAATAATAATTCTACAAATAAACAATTTCTGATATTCATTGCTTCAATCAACTCGTTTGTTGGAAGAGTATTAATTTATGAATTAGAATACGTGGCTCAACGATTTTTTTTTTTGTATTTACGTATCTTTTTGGTTCAGTGTTATAATCTTAACGTCAAGCAGCGAACTGGTAGGCGGACAAGTAGGGACGCAGTGAAGTGGGAGGAATGTAATTTTTCTAATCTAGATCATGTTAATATTTCAATGTCTACTTAATAATGCTGTTCAGGAGGTTGCACTATTATTTTAATCGCCACTTCAATAACAAATGACATAACATAACACCATTCCTCACAAAAACCCCTTAATTCAAGTAAAAATCGTTTCCAACCTAACAATGGAATGTACCAAAATTCCAGGGCAACATCTGGTGCGTCTGCTATGGCTGACTCAAACAATTTCAAAGTTTTCCCTTACGTATAACTTGAATTTACCAAAAAGCATCACTCACCTAGTTCATGTTACTCAGCCATACAACTATCTACAGTCAAAATTGTTAAAGTTATGCCATAGAAGTTTCACACATAATCCTGATGCTATGCGCAAAATACAGAGTTCACGTTGCACACAGACAAGAGGTACACTTATTGCGAAAATATTCAACTTCAATAAATCGATTCCTTAGTATTTAGATCAGAGCATGACATCTGCCCCATCATCTCGCCACCTACTATCACATCACAGCGAGGAAAGTAAAATCTTGGTACAATGCAAGAAAATTCTCTGCATCCATACACAATGATGGCGTAATTTTCAGCAGTGCTTTTTTTTAGATTTGTTATCCAAGCGACATTGTTGCCTGCTTGTGACCCAGATTCCGTGAATGTAGCAAATTCTTTTTCTTGTTCGAAAGTTTTCACTACCTCCCGCTGGGAGTGTTATTGGAATGTAGATGCAGAAAAAATGGGCCCTGTACCGCCCACCTGTGAACGATTTTTTCTGTCCTTCAAAACGTCCTTAAATGGCTGGCACTCTACAGCAGGTGAGAGGACCAGATAGGAGGTTAGATACATATAGAATTTAGTTTTTGGCAGCGGATTCTCATACATATTTCGATACACACAGAAAAGGAGCAAAAAGGAATAAATCTAATGCCTGTAGGCAGGTGGATGGCACTCAATCAGAATTGATAGATTGTAGGTGCCAAAGTTGATTTCGCAATTCATCAATATGCATTAGTTTGCCGCACGGTTGTGAGCCGAGATATGTGTTGACAAAAAAACCGTTGCACAATTTTGGTGCATTTTTGGAAACCAAAACAAATTAATATTTGTTTGACATTTATGCAGGTGCTTGTGGGGACTTGAGCGGGCTTAATGAGCTTAACATTAAATTTTGAATTAATAGGGAGTTTCAAGAGTGGTCAACGAATTTATTGGACTGAGAGGAAAAGTTTTGACCACAGCGCAAATTATAGATGAACTAAAATGCAAATTCTGTGCGATTTTTTTGCCTTATCGCTGTGGGTCAATAAGTCCCACTCTTTAGCCATTCGATGGCTGCACGTGGTACCTAAAGAAGTTTTAAAAATCATTGCCCCAATAAACTACTCCTGAAAATTGCAACTGCTAAACAAAGGAAAGGGTAAGGGAAGCTCGCATACACCATTGGCGTCCGCTTGCCGTTGACACTAAAACTAGAGTATTTTAGCAGTCGTTGTGAAATCAGGAGACTTATTATATTCTACAAACACTGTATGTATCTATACTGCGAACGGACTTATTCTACCTACTGAAGTGGAAACACTGGAAACTTACAGAAATCAGAAAGCTTTATAAATTACAAACCTACCTTACCGAGATAACAGCTGTATTGAATGATAGACGAGTGAAAAAAAAAGGAGAGCGTTTGTTAGAGATCGTAGAAGTTGTTGGAGATCGGACCACGGACGGTAGTCATCACGAACGGTTACGCCAGATAAAGCAACTGACTTTGGTTGCGAACTCCTCGTTGACACCAACGGGGCATCTGACTCTTGTCTTTACTCCTTCATATATGTCCATGATCATCTGTTCGTAGGTTTCTGGAATTCCTCGTTGTCTTAGCGCCACCCATAACAGATCCCTTGGTTGTTAATCAAAGGCCTTTTCAAAATCAACCAACCCCACATGCAAATCCTTTAAGAAATCACGATGTTTTTCCATCACAACCTTTGTACTTTGGATTGCATCTGTGGTTGATTTGCCTGCGACAAACCCGCACTGGTCTTCAGATAGCTGCATTATTTTCCGCATTCGGCTATCTAATAATCGTTCAACGATCTTCATGGTGTCTGACATCAGCTTGATTGATCGATAATTGTCACAGACTCGCGTATCGTCTTCTCCTTTTTACAGAGGAAGAAGAAAACTTATGGACTTTGAAATGGTCAAGACGTTGCCAAATAGCTCTGCCGCAAGGATGATACCGATTCAAATATATTTGATGTGTTCATCCTGAACGAAATACAAAACAATGAAGTTTTCGAAAAAATTTCTCGTTTGTTTGAAGACAAATTGAAAGAAGTAGAACAGAAGAGCAAGACGTGTGAGCTGTGGATTACGTATTTTCGAATGGTATCCCAACTGAAGGAAAATATTGCCCCTGAACGAATGGGTAATTGGGAGTTACATCTCAGTACCACCGAAATGATGACTCCCTATTTTCACGCTGCAGGTCATTTTCCGTATGCCAAATCTACTCAATTATATATACAAGATATGAAGGAGCTGAATGAGAAAATGGATCCAGAAGAATATAGAAAATTTACACAAGAAGGTTATTTCACATCTCGACGTTCGAATAAATATTTCGCTTTGATGAGAGCTTTGAATTCAGAGGCTGGTCCTTTTCGACGTGGTGCTACGGAAGCGTCGTTCATCAGTGGGTAGAAGGAACCATCTACTGTAAGGATATACTCGACGCTATTGAAAACGTCTGCAATATATTTTTCGACAAAAGTCTATACTGACGCCACCGATGCTCGTAAAAAAAAGAGACTGCTCGGATATCAAAAAAATTGAGGAATTTCTGAGCCAACACAATACTTTCTCGGGAACTGGTCCTATAATGTCCATCGCAACGGGAGTAGTATAGGATGAGACAATAAATTGCTGTGACGCCCTTGAGGTGGGTGTCAAGGCGATGAAAAAAATGGACAAAGCTAATTTTAAGGAAGTCAAATTATCCAGACAAGATAAAGTCGTTCCTTTCTTGGCTGTACACAGCAAAATGAAAATCCATTATGATATTGCCCGAATTGATCCTTTACTGCTGTTCCAACGGATCTGCGTCTCGAAAAATCAGATGAGGCAGGAATGCGAAAAACTAAAAAATCAACATTTTCGGATCTGTTCCCGTCAATACCAATGAATATTAAAAATATCGAACAACCCGTCTTTATTGTTGATGGAATAATGCTTCTACACCGTGTTAAATGGAGATACTTGAAAAATAATTACGGGAACAATGTAGTCGATGTGTTTGATTCCTATAATGAAGATGGAACGAAATCTATGGAAAGAAATCGCCGTTTCCTGAAAAATGATACATTGAATTGTATTTTTGATAAGAATATGTCCTTGAAAATCGTACAAGACAGGTTTTTAGCCAACAGCAATAATAAATCACGCCTTATTTCGATGTTAAGGGAGTTCCTGACGGCAGATAACATCTTGTCTCACTAAGCTGAAAGTCATGCAGATGCATTAATCGATACTACAGCTATTGATGTTGTTGGAGAAAAGGTTGTTGTTGTAGCTGAAGACATCGGTGTTTTATTTATTCGGAACGAGAGTTTCATTAAGGCGACAGCTAAAAATACCAGAGCGACGCAGTTGCACGATTTACCCCCGACCGAAGACGCATCAGCCGAGCATCTTAAGTGGGTATATCTCCAGGTACAACTTTGTATTGGGAATAAAATATCTCCAACGGAGTGAAGTTGGAGATATCATAATCAATTTCTAAAGCCTGTGACCATGCACCAGCAACCGCACCCAGAAAACATCCGGAAAACTATTTTCTGCAACTGCCAGAGGATGTGGGCCAGCGTGTGGTTGTAGAAAGAGTGGATTACACTGCACTGGAGTGTGTGATGTATGCAAAGGATCGAGCTGCATGAATGCAGCGCCGGTCATTAGAGCCGACGACTCAAACGAAAACGATCTTGACGATATCAACACATAAGTTTGGAAATAAAAAAACTTTTGATGATAAACTGAAAATATAGTATAAGTTACTTCCTATTCTTCAATTTCCTCAGTAATATTACATCCAGTATCCTCAAAAACACCAATTACGTGAATTTACTGTTGAAAAAAAATAATACAATAAAAAAAAACTCGAAAAAAAGAAAATTTCGAAAAAAAAGTGTGGATAATGGGTGCCAGATTGGCCGTTGGGTACTTGGTGTAAAATCGCTGCTAGTTTTGTTTATGTTATAGAATGATCTTTTTGTTATCGACATATGAATGCAATATTCTATAAGGTGGGCCAAAAGAGTGTAACGAACTTCATCCACGCTCCATCAGAAGCCCATGCAATTTCAAGAACGTCTGAACGAAGGCATCCGGCCTCGCCGGCTATGTCTACGTCGACCATCTTTCACAATTTTGCGAACATTCCAAGTAGACGACCATTTTGGATTTCACAAGGTAACTGGCCGGACGCATTCTGCCCCAAAGAAAAGGAAAGGAAACAAAATACCAAAAAAAAAAAAACCCAAAAGAAAATCAAACTAATCAGATAAGAAGTGCCAAAAAGAAAAAAAAGCAAATTTAGACGTCCAAATAAAGGAATAAAGAAACGAAAAAAATAACTATACGGCAACCAAATAAACGAAATACTAATATAATAAAAAACGAAACCAAATAAAAAAAGGAAGAAAGAACCACGAAAGCGTGCTGGAAAGCGACCGGCGCGGCGTCGCCCTAGCCTGTCGACCCGAAAAAGCGTCGCAGCCCCAGCTCGAAATAAAATTCCGGGCGGAGAAATACCGTTCACGCCAAACCGCAGGCGATACAAGGAACTCCACGCTGTCCCACGACCGATTTCGAGCGAAAGCCTCGATCGAACCCTCCTCAGGCGGAGAAAAAGGAAAAAAACGAGGGCATAGGCCCTCGTGGTAGCTTGCCTCCTCGCGTACACGCCGATACAGACACCGAGTCGCAGGTAAGCATGTGTGGATACCCAGGAATAGATCCGCGTCCGAAATACCTTCGCAAACAGTCTTCTGACAGTGGATTTTCTTTCTTTCATTCCACAGCGGTCCCAGACACCCAATATTGTGACCGGATCCTCGCATTCACGCAAGAGGGGGCGGGCGAAGCCGTCCTAACACCACCGTCACAAGCGACGGCAGACATGCCCCCGCAGTACGGCAACAACGACACCAGTGTCGTGGAGGCGGTCGGTACCAGTCACCAGCAGCAGACAGCAGTTTCAGCAGCAAGCGGGGTTATATCGGCTGCACAGGACCATCGCACCTGCACGCACCCCACCACCCCGTCACCGCATCATAGAATTAGTAGTGTAGTGCTCGATACGTTTTAAGTTTATCTATTAGTAGTGTAGTGTTCTATACCTAGTTAAATGTATCTATTAGTACTGGTCTCATTTTTTTTATATAAAGATCGATACGGGTGCTGACTATCAGCTCCGTTCATTTTATTAATCTTTTTCTCTCGGCATTTCGAGCTCGGCATTTCGCGACCGGCTGCATTAATTAAATTTTTGTTCATTTACATCGCGCATCTTCGTCATACTCGTAGTTAATCGGCCACGTCCAGGCATTATAAAGTGCAAGCGCTCGTGGGAAGTAGTTTTGAGTATCGGTTTATTTCCGCGCGTAGCGCGTTCGGATAAGTGCTTAACACACTCGAGTTCCCACGCGGATCCTCACCGGATCCCTAGTGGACACTTCGATTCCAAGCTTCGATCGCCTCACGCTTTAGTCTCGCGCAACCGCGCTAATCATCATAAATTTTCCAGAGTTTACTTCCGCGATACGTTAGTGTCGTAAGCGAGTATTTCATACGTCGAGCGAATTGATTTCAATTACGCTACTATAGGCATAGGACCGTTCGAAAACACCCGCCCCTTATGCAGAGGGATAGGGATGAGAGGGGATCGAAGCGCATTATCGCGTCATCAGTACATTTGTTTTTTTTGGCGAAAGGCCATGGTTAGGGTAGGG